>CM067845.1:503981388-506481388 GCA_034509565.1 Triticum monococcum | reverse complement strand
GTCGATGCGCCAAGCGGCAGCAGCGGCGAGCCTGAGGAGGAGCGGCTGCTGCGGAAGCTGGTGTCGCTCTACCGCGCCCGGCAAGCCAAATTGGATTCCCGTGAAGCGCTTGTCGCCAAGGCGGGAGTTGACATCGAGAAGTGCGCGGAGGAGCTCCGGGGTCAAAATCAAGAGGCTCTCCGGTCCTTGGCAGCGGAGCGGGAGCAGCTTGCCGAGGAGCAGAGGACCTTCCTCCTCGAGAAGGCCGAAATCGAAGAGCAACATAGGCTTGCCGCTGAGAAGCTATCCGTGCAAGAGGGCGAGCTGGTGCAGCGGAAAGTTGATCTTGACAGCCACGAGGAGGAGCTTGCCGCGCGCGAGCGAACGGTTGGCGGAGCCCTCAAGCAAGCCGAAGACGCTACCGCAGCTGCCGAGGCTGCCAAGAATGAGTTGGAAACAAAGGTGGTGCAGCTGGAGGCCGACCTCAAGGCAAGTGGCGACGAGCTTGCCGCGCTCAAGCTTGAGCGCAAGAAGGACGCCGTCAGCTACTCGGAGCTGCAGACCCACCTCGCCGAGAAGGGCAAGGAGCTTGACGCCGCCAAGGACTCCACTGCAGATCTTGAGTCGAAGTTGATCACCTTGACCAAGACACTAGACAGCGCCAAGGAGCAGGAGACGGCCTTGAAGGAGGAGGTCAAGGCCGGCAAGGCGCTGCTGGCAAGCGCTACCGCCACCCAGAGCACATTCCGGGAGAATGTGGAGCACTGGACGGAGGGGCTCGTGTATGTTGCCGCCGACATCGACAAGGAGCTGGCGTAGCTGGGAATGGGGGATCTCGGGTATCCCTCCGACGAGAACCTCCAACCCAGTGCCAAGCTCACCTCGTTCTTCAAGGGCGTGGCGACGGCACTCCGGCGACTCCGGGAAGGGATCCCAAAATAGCTGGCCGACGAGTCGCGCAAGATCTATGCGGGAGCTCTTCAGAAGGTGCTGATGAAGGTGGCGTTCCGCAATCCGGGCCTCAACCTCACCAACGTCCTCCGGTCCTTGCCACCGGATGCTGATCTGGAGGCGCTCAAGACCCTCGTCGCACCCATTGTGGACAGGGTGAGCGGGATCAAGAGGGTCGAGGGCGACCGCGTAGATTAGTTTGTCCCTTTTGTTCTCTTCTTGTCGCTTCTGGTCATGTCATGAGAACAACTTATTAGAGCCGCGACAAGCTATTCTGTAATATAACTTTATCCCGTGCAATGATTGCAATGTTATTTCCTTTACTTGATTCCTTCCTTTGTATGTTTTTACCCTACGCTTTTAGGGAACTTGCCGGCGCAGGCACCTTTGCTGCGAGCGCTGAGTGCGGAACGTCAGCAGCCTGCTGGCGGTGCTGCAGCCGACAAGAAACCTTGTCACAGAGCTAGTCGCAACTCACTTAAGTTGTTGAGCGGACTCGAAACAACAGTAAGGGCGCAACTAGCTACGAGTTGGTTCCTCCGTGCACAAGTTTCCCATACAAAGGACGGTCGTTCAAGGAAGATAACTTAAAAAATTTAAAATTTGATTGCTCAAACTTTGGCAACTTATCTTTTCTGTCGTTTGCTTCCCGGCAAGGCGAACTTTCTTGAACGACGCCTGGTCCATACCATTATCTTCGCCCTCCCCCCTCGGCAAACTTGTGCGCGAGGGAACCTTCCTTTCCTTAAGAGAAAAAAGAAGAAGGAGGAAAAGATATGGAGCCTTATGGCTCGTTGTTGCTTACCGGGTGTAAGTGCTGCACAAAGTGTCAGATAACGCATGCAAAATTATAAAAAAGCATGAAATTGACAAAGTGTGCGGAGCACATGAGCTTTATGCACGGGATCTGCGCCCGGCTATCTTTATGCACGGGATCTGCGCCCGGCTTTGTACAAAGGATTATATGCAACAACGGCAAGACTTGTACAAAAGGTGATTGCCGGAATGGGTTCCGGCAATCGCGCCGTACGGGTAAAACTTGCGAAGATGTTCAATATTCCAGGAGTTGCTCACTGGGATGCCATCTTCGGTCTCCAGGCGGACAGCGCCAGGCCTAGTGACTCGTTTCACCCGGTAAGGGTGTCGGGGTAAATAGCCATGGGTAGCCCAGTCGGCTTCCCCTGGCCCCTCAGAAAAAATTATGAGCCCATCCGGCTCATAAGGAGACTCAAGACCTGGAACGCCTCCCCCTAGCCGACTGCCATCCTAGCCAGCTTGGGGGGCGGCCCGCCCTTTTTACCCCCATGAAGAAAACTGTGGAGGGCCGGCTACGGCATGGCCGGCTACGGCAGGGCCGGCTATGGCAAGGCCGGCTATGGCGCGGCCGGCTACCGCCGGGCCGGCTCCGATAAAGCAGTCAACGCCGTACCCGCGATGTACGCGTCCACTCTGCGATGATGAAGCGGGGCGTGGCTACAGTGGAGCTTGCCACCCCCAAAACCCGGAGCACGCCTGGTACAGCGCGTCATGCGGGCAGCTGCGGCCCGCCCAGCGTGGCACTGTAGCCACGGCGGCTCTGACGCCGTCCACGACGGGCCGCCAGCGTGGCCCCCGAGGCGGTGGGCCCCTTCGGGCAGAGAGATGCCGAAGGTGGCCACACCCCCTCTCAAGCCGGCAAGACAGAGGGCCGGCTTCACGTAGCCGGCCTGCCGCCTTCCTCGAGGGAGACGCCCATTAAGGAGACGAGGTGCGGCGGGGCTACAGTAATCGCCCGCCAGGGCGGCGTTACTGTAGCCACGCTTACCCCGACCAAGCCTGCGCCAACAAACACGGAGCAACAGTAACCATCCGCCGACCAGGCCCTGGCCAGTGGGGCCGGCCTGTCGACCTGGGAGCCGGCAGCCGGCAGGACCCACCAGCCGGCGGGCCCCAGAAGCCGGCGGAGAAGCCGGCGAACATAGCCACAGACAGCTGGGCCCCACACCCAGTCGGATTACCATTGTACCCCCGGGGGGTAGGCCTATATAAACCCCCCGGTGCACCCATGCAAAGGGTTGAACTCTCTTTCTAGACCTAGACACATACAAGGAGAAGAAGCAAGCTGAGCTAAGCCCTTCTTCCTCCTTCCACCCCAAATAGCTCAAGGAGCATTGTAGCCACCTGTGAACTTAGTAACCATGCGGAGACCCCGCAGAGCAGCAGTAGGGGTGTTATCTCCCTGGAGAGCCCTGAAGCTGGGTAAGATTCGCCGGCGTGCATGTCTACGCCTCATCCCGTTTCCAGGCACCGGCGACGTTCTATTGGCCCCCGCAATGATAAGCCACCCGTTGGCATATGTCGATCCTACCACCCGACAAAGGGCCTTCCCACAACTTGTTGGAATTCTTGGCGGACTGAACGCGCCGAAGAATAAGGTCGCCTTCCTCGAGACTTCTGGCATTAACTTTGCGGCTATGGTAGTGGCGCAAAGCTTGCTGGTAGCGAGTAGCTCGCACAGCAGCCTGAAGACGGTCTTCCTCAAGGAGCAGCGCGTCATCTTGCCGCAGCTGCTCTTGCTCAAGCTCATCGTAAGCGAGCACTCGAGGCGACCCGTATACGAGTTCCGTGGGGAGAACTGCCTCTACTCCATAGACTAGAGCGAAAGGTGTCTGGCCAGTGGCTCGATTTGGCGTCGTCCTGATCGACCAAAGAACCACCGGCAACTCCTCGATCCAGTTTCTTCCGCACTTGTGCAGCCTATCGAAAGTTCTAGTCTTGAGCCCACATAGCACTTCAGCATTTGCCCTTTCTGCTTGACCGTTGCTTCTCGGGTGAGCAACAGAAGCGAAGCAGACATTGGCGCCAAGATCTTGGACGTACTGCATGAAGGAGCGGCTCGTAAATTGCGTACCGTTGTCGGTAATTATCCTGTTAGGGATCTCAAAACGGCAAACAATCGACCTGAAGAACTTGACTGCTGACTATGTTGTCACCTTCCTCACTGGTTCCACTTCCGGGCACTTTGTGAACTTGTCGATTGCAACGTACAAGTACTCAAAGCCCCCGACTGCTCGGGGAAAGGGGCCGAGGATATCGAGCCCCCAGACCGAAAATCGCCAGGATAAAGGGATCGTTTGGAGAGCTTGAGCTGGCTGGTGTATCTGCTTGGAATGGAACTGGCACGCTTCACACTTGGTTACTTGTGCAGTTGCATCCTGGAGGGCTGTCGGCCAGAAGAAGCCTTGCCGGAATGCTTTGCCGACAAGTGCTCTTGCGCCAATGTGGTGACCACATATGCCTCCATGTATCTCTGCCAACAGCTTTTGTCCATCTTCCCGGGGAATACACTTCAATTTCACACCATTGAGTCTTCTTCTGCACAGTGTGTTATCGACAAACTGGTACATACTAGACTGCCGGGCTACTCTTTCCGCTTCTTCTTGCTCTTCGGGAAGTTCTCCTGTCTGAAGGAAACGGACAATCTGATGTGCCCATGCTAGAGCTTGTGGCTCGACAACAAGGACTAAAGGCATATCTGCGGCTGCGGGAACACCCGCTTCTACGGCAAGAGCCTGCGGCTCTGCCGGAGCTTGACGTTCCCCGGCAAGCTTGCCGGAGCAAAACTTGTCAAGAGCGTCTGCTTCGACGGAACAAAGCCTAGGGCTTGCCAGAGCAGACTGCTCCTCAGCACTCTTGGTGTTGATCTTGGGACCTTCTTGGCGGCGGCTTCGGGAAGCTCTACTGGAAAATAGTCACCAGAAATCAACTTCCTCTTCTTGCTCTGTCCAGTTTACGGTGTTACGGACGGTTGAGTCAGCTTGAGCACAAAAATCCCTGGTTCCACAGGTAACTTAAGTGCGGCGCACTTTGACAGGCCATCGGCAATGTCATTCTGAGTTCTTGGGGCATGCTCCATCTATAGGCCGTCAAAGTGCTCTTCTAGCTTTCTCACTTCGTCAACGTAGGCTTCCATCAACGGACTTTGATAATTCTTGTTTACTTGGCGGACGACAAGCTGCGAGTAACCCCTGACAATGAGCTTCTTGATCCCAAGGTCTGTCGCGATCCTGAGACCGACAAGCAAGACTTCATACTCTGCAGTGTTGTTTGTCGCTTGCTCCTTGGGAAAGTGCATCTGGACTACGTACTTGAGGTGTTCTCCGGTGGGTGCGACAAGCAGCACGCCAGCACCGGCGCCTTGCAGCGAGAAGGCACCGTCAAAGTACATGAGCCACTCTTTGCTCGCTTCCTTGACGGGGATGCTCGTCTCTGGAATTTCTTCATCTGGTGTTGGCGTCCATTCTGCTATGAATTCTGCCAATGCTCTGCTTTGTATAGTTGATGTACTCTCAAACTTGAGGCCAAAGCTTGACAGTTCCAGTGCCCGCTCGACAATCCTGCCTGTTGCTTCTGGATTCTGCAGTATCCTCTTCAGCGGAAAGCGAGTGACAACTGTGATCTCATGTGCCTGGAAGTAATGGCGCAGCTTTCTCGAGGCCATGAGAAGGCCGAAAAGCAACTTCTACACACCAGAGTACCTTGACCTAGCCCCCTGCAGAAGGGAGCTGACAAAGTAAACTGGGCGCTGCACCATTTTCTTCTGTATCTCTTCGCGCACCTGCGTAGTTCCATCTTTGTCGGGACCAGAGCTTGTCGGGGAAGCCCCCTATTTGTCGCTCGATGCGCTTGCCGCGGTTGCTAGCTCGTCGTCTGCCTCCCTCTCAGCCACTAACGCAGCACTAACCACTTGATTGGTTGACGCTATGTACAGCAGCAACTTCTCTTGTGGCTTAGGTGCGACAAGTGTTGGAGTGGAGGACAGGTATCTCTTCTAGTCCTGCAGCGCAGCCTCCGCTTCCGGAGTCCATTTCATTGGACCTGCCTTTTTCAAAATTTTGAAAAACGGCAGGGCGCGCTCAGCAGACCGAGAAATAAACCTGCTGAGAGCAGCCACGCAACCGGCAAGTTTCCGTACATCCTTTACGCGCTTTGGTGCTTCGATCTGCTCAATGGCCTTGATCTTGTCGGGATTGGCTTCAATTCCTCGCTGAGACACAAAGAACCCGAGAAGCTTGCCGGAAGGGACTGCAAACACACACTTCTCGGGGTTGAGCTTGAGGTTGATCTTGCGCAGATTTGCGAATGTCTCTTCTAAATCTTGAATCAGAGTTGCCCTGTCCTTGCTCTTGACCACTATATCATCGATGTAGGCTTCCACATTTCTGTGTATCTGTGGCTCCAAAGCGACATGGACTACTCTTGCAAATGTTGAACCAGCGTTCTTTAATCCGAAAGGCATTCGTATGAAACAGTACGTGCCACATGGAGTAATGAATGCGGTTTTCTCCTCATCCTCTTCTACCATGAAGATCTGATGGTATCCTGAATATGCGTCAAGAAATGAAAGCAAATCACATCCGGCTGTGGAGTCAACAATTTGGTCAATGCGCGGCAAGGGAAATGGGTCTTTGGGACAAGCTTTATTAACATCAGTAAAGTCAATACAAAGCCTCCATTTTCCATTTGCCTTGTGCACGACTACAGGATTGGCCAACCACGTGGGATGGAGCACTCCTCTGACAAGGCCTGCTTCTTCCAATTTCTTGATCTCTTCTGCTATGAATTCTTGGCACTCCACTGCTTGCTTCCTGACCTTCTGCTTGACGGGCCACGCATGAGGACAAACGGCAAGATGGTGCTCAATTACATTCCTGGGAACACCGGGGATGTCAGATGGTTGCCACGCAAACACGTCGACATTCGCCCGCAGGAAAGCAATGAGCGCGCTTTCCTATTTAGGGTCGAGAGTGGCACTGATGGTGAAAGTACCACCAATGCCATCCTCCTTGGCGGACAACTTCTTAGTATGTGGCAGAGCTGCCATTGCCTTCTTACACTTGCCGGCGGAGCTCGATGGTGCGTCCTCGACGGTAGCGCAGCACTCCGAAGAGGTGCGCTTGCCGGAGTGGGCATCAGAGCTCTTGCCGGACTTGACCTTCTTCTTCCCCCCGGGAGCTTCAGCGGCAAGTGTCTTGCGATCTGCTGCGGCTGCTGCTTCCCGGTAGATCTTGTCGGCATAGATAAGAGCATCCTTCTTGTCGCTAGGGACAGAAATGACGCTTATCGGGCCTGGCATCTTGACCATGTTGTATGCGTAGTGAGAGGCTTCCATGAACTTGGCGAGCGCTGGATGGCCAAGTATCCCATTGTAAGGCAATGGAAAATCGGCAACGTCAAAAGTGACCCTCTCAGTCCTGAAGTTCATCTAGCTGCCAAATGTTACCGGCAACGTGACCTTCCCTTTCAGCTTGCTCCTTCCTGGGTTGATTCCTTGGAATGTGCCGGTCTCTTCGAGCTCGCTGTCAGGGATCTGGAGTTTCTGGAGAACAGTGGAGGAAATCAAGTTCAAGCCGGCCCCGCCGTCAACTAGCATCTTAGTGACCTTGAGGTTGCGTATAGTTGGTGAAACCAACAACGGCAAGCACCCGACCGCAGTTGTGCGATCAGGGTGGTCCTCAATGTCAAAGATGATAGGCGTGCTGGACCATTTCAGAAGCTTGCGCAATTCGACAGGTGGCTCTGCCGCATTAACTTCCCGCAGACACTGCTTGAGTTGGCGGTGTGAAGTATGCAGAGAAGCGCCACCATCAACGCACAAGACTTCTGTGGCTTTCTGGAACTCCTGCTCACAGTTCTCGACATCATCCATGTCCTCGTCGTCGTCGTCGTCTTCATCCTTGTCGCGGTCGCGGGGAGGTATGTCTCCTTGCCGCTGCTTGGCCTTGCCGCGGTGTCCTCCCCGGCCGGCGCGCTTCTTGCCTGCTTCTCCAGCGCCTCCTTGGGCCCTCTCCTTGTCGCGCCGCTCGTACTCAGCTTTCTGTTGCTGGACAAGCTGCTCGACCTTCTTGCAGCTTTGGAGGTCATGGCCCTTGGTGCGGTGGATCTTGCAGTACTACTTGTCGGTGCTGTCCTGCTTGTCGGCGACCGCCACAGCCTGGCAGTTGGTGCATGCGGCAACCTCCTTGCCGGAGCCACCAACTTTGGCTTGCTTGGCGCCACCGTCGTTGCCGGACTGCTCAACGACTAGCACTTCTTTTCCTTTCTTCTTCCTGTTATTGCGCCGCCGGTTTTTCTTTGCCGAGGCAGCATCCTCGCTGTCAGATCCTCCTGCTGTAGTATTCTCTCCAGGGAGTTTCCTCCCTTCCTCAGCACGTGCACACTTGTCGGCCAGGGCATACAGCTCGCTGACGTCTCTGATCCTGCACATCGCCATTTCCTCCCGCATCCTACGGTTACGCACGTTCTGATGGAACGCGCTGATGACCGCGGCAGGGTGGATATCTGGGATGTTGCGCTGTACACGGCTGAATCTCTGAATATACTTGCGCAGGGGCTCTCCTTCCTTTTGGGCGAGCAGGTGAAGGTCACTCTCTTGGCCATGAGGTTTGTGGCCGCCTGTAAAGGCGCCGACAAACTGATGGCAAAGGTCTGCCCAAGAGGATATGGAGTTGTCCGGCAAGTGCATGAGCCAGGACCTGACGTCGGGCTTGAGCACCAGCGGGAAGTAGTTGGCAAGGACCTTGTCGTCTCGCCCCCCGGCAGCTTGCACCGCGATGGTGTAGATGCTGAGGAACTCCGACGGGTGCGTCTTGCCGTCGTACTTCTCTGGTATATCTGGCTTGAAGTTCTTCTGGCTGGGCCACTTGACTTGTCGCAGCTCACGGGTAAATGCAGGGCAACCTACCGTGTACGGCAAGTCGCCTGGTTCCCCTGGCGCATGCATATCGACAGAGGGCCCAACACGCAGGTCTGATTGACGCCGCGCTTCTCTTCGGCGCTTGATGCGAGTACGAGCATCTTCTTGCTGTCGTTCGTGAAGAACTTGGCGCTGATCGCGACGAGCTCGCGGATCTGATGACGCGGTGGAGTCGCTGTCGTGGTGGATCCGACGAGTCGGCGATCTTGGCCTTCGGGGCGGAGAGTGCACAGTGGTTGCACCCCCACCTGTCTTGTCGCCACCGGTTTGCGCCTGGCTGACTTGTCGCGGCAGCGAAGTACTAGGCTGCCGTGGATTGTCGCCGTTGGCGAAGCCGATGAGGCTCTGAATGGTGGCCCTCCAGTCATCGATCTTGTCTGCCGCTGGAGGGTAGTCTAGGAGCAGTTGGGCTCGCGCCAAAGCTTCTACTGGAGTGGTGGGCGGCGGCGGCGAACGGTGCGAGGAGCGAGGTATGCTCGGACTTCTAACCATGTTAGAAGGAGCAGTATCTCGTCCAGGCGACCGTGCCCCACTCACGCCAGCACGTTGGCGCGCATGCTGGTCTTGAGCGCTCCAGGATCCACCAGCTTGTTCTTGGCCCGGCAAACGTATGGTACCGTGAGTACCATAACGCTGTTGGTCCCGCGCCTCCTGAGATGGGCGCGGTGCATGCACGGACGCCGAGGTCTTGGAGTGCGCCCGGTCGTTGTGGGAGCCGACCGCGCCACCGATGTGCAGCGCCGTCTTTTCCTTGGACCTAGCAGCACCATGAGCTCCCTCGTCGGCGCCCGTTCTTCCGCTGGCGTCTACTCCACCAGCCGTTCGCTCCGGCGATGGTGGGCTTGGCGCGGACGGAGCAGCCACCTCCGAAGCCTTCTTCTTCGGTGGCATGTCGATGAAGACGATGAAGATTTGGCTCGTGCGAACGCCGGATCAGGTTCACACAACCTCGACGCACCCCTACCTGGCGCGCCAAAGATGTCGGGGGTGCTGATCCCATGGACACCTATGGGGATCGGCGGACCGAGCCCCTTTTCAGTTCGGCAGGGGGCGGAGAAAGCACAAAGAGCAGATCGAGGCGATGCGCACGAGCAACACGATCAGTTTACCCAGGTTCGGGCCGCACGGATGCGTAAAACCCTACTCCTTCTTTGTGTTTGTATTGGTTTCTTGCTCGAGAGCGCTGATTGCTACAGTACACACTAGCAGCTAGCCAGACCGAGCGTGAGAATGAATGTCCCCCTCTCCCTACGTTGCGCATGGGCCTCCTTTTATATGCTTAAGGGGTCACCGACAGGTGGCAACATAGATGAGGGCAAAAATGGAAAAGGTGTGGCGGTTGGCACCACCGCCTACTACAGTTGTATCATACCTAACCCTGACGGCAGGGGACAAAGGCATTAAATGCCTGTCTGCGTCGCCTAGACGGTGCAGAAAGGGACTGCCAGGGACGCCACTGCTTGCCATGATGGCGATCTTGTCAGCGCCGCTTGCCACCGTGTACCTCTGGCTGCACAGCTTTCCGCCACGTATGCTCTGGAAGGGTCCCAGGGCGACACGTTGGTGGATGTGCTGGAGCGCAGGTACATAGTGGAAGCTTGCCGCGGCAAGTGCCTTGCCGTGGTCGTTGTCTTCTCGTGTCCAGGAGCTTGTCTCTCACCGGGCCTTGCCGGGACGCGTGGTGCGTTGCGGCAAGTTCCTTGAGATGCCTTGGTTGGCCTTCCCGGCAAGCTCCTCTTGCCGGGGTCTTGTCTCCTTCCCGGCAAGATCCTCTTGCCGGGGCCTTGGATAATTTGTTCTTGAATGGCTCCAAAGGAACCATGAAGGATCTTGGCGGTCACCCGGCAAGCCTTGCCGCGGGATGCTGCGACTGCCCGTGCACAAGTTCGGGATACTAAGGTACCCCTACTTTAGTACACCGACAAAGAGACTTGCAAAGATAACCAATCATACATAAAAGAATTCAGAGAAGATTAATATTATTCATAGATAGACTTGATCATAAACCCACAATTCATCGGTCTCAACAAACACACCGCAAAAAGAAGATTACATCGAATAGATCTCCACAAGAGAGGGGGAGAACTTTGTATTGAAATTCAAAGAGAGAGAAGAAGCCATCTAGCTACTAACTATGGACCCGAAGGTCTGACGTAAACTACTCACACTTCATCGGAGGGGCTAGGATGATGTAGAAGCCCTCCATGATGACGGCCCTCTTCCGGCGGATCTCCCAAACAGGCCCCAAGATGGGACCTCGTGGATACAGAAAGTTGCGGCGGTGGAATTAGGTTTTTGGCTCCTATTTTGATCGTTTGGGGGTACGTGTGTATATAGGAGGAAGAAGTACGCCAGAGGAGCTACAAGGGGCCCACAAGGCAAGGGGCGCGCCCTAGGGGGGGGGCGCCCCCCACCCTCGTGACCGCCTCTTTTGTTCCATGGAGCAGGGTCCAAGTCTCCTGGATCACGTTCGGTGAGAAAATCACGTTCCCGAAAGTTTTATTCCGTTTGGACTCCGTTTGATATTTCGTTTCTTCGAAACACTGAAATAGGCAAAAAAAACAGTAATTCTGGGTTGGGCCTCCGGTTAATAGGTTAGTCCCAAAATAATATAAAAGTGGAAAATAAAGCCCAATATAGTCCAAAACAGTAGATAATATAGCATGGAGCAATCAAAAATTATAGATACGTTGGAGACGTATCACCTGCCCGCCAGCAAAGAAAATGAATAAAGGGGTTATTAAATACTCCCTCTGTAAACTAATATAAGAGTGTTTAGATAACTAAAATAGTAATCTAAACGCTCTTATATTAGTTTACGGAGGGAGTAGTTGATATCAGGAAATGACGAACTAATTAAATAGGCCGAGCTATAGTTAATAATGATTGAAATCACCTGGCGACTATCCCCTTCAGGATGGCGAAGTCACTTTCTTCCTTAAGTAGTGAGTCCAGTACTTCAACTGTTCCTTTATCAACTTTAATGACTAAAAAGATCCAGTGGAAACTGCATGCGCACACGTTTGCATGTCTTAATTAAGCGGGCATGTGCACAACACTAATCAAGTAGCCTAAACCCTATACACTTAATTATTAACATCAAGCAAGCTAGTAAGCAAAAACATAATTTGTAGTACAAGACTGTGTGACTCACAGGAAGTTGTAAGGAAGTAGTATATCTTCATTGCTATTGAGGCGCTTGAAGAACTCTAGCATGCTTTCCTCTAAACTTGCTCGATAACTTGGAATATTCCATGTGTACTCATTAACGGTATTAGGGTCAATGAACACAATGCCATAGCGTCCAGATTTTTTCATTTCATACATCTTCATCCTGCATAATACCACAAAAAAGAATATAGTGAGGATAATTACAGGTAATGGTGGATCAAAATGATCACCACAGCTAGCTTGAGACTTAAACTACAAAAGGAAATCACTTACAGGCAATAGCAAATGACGAGAGATTTGTCGAGTGCATCTTGATTGTATAATTGAAATAGTTCTGAATACTCAATGGACAGAGCTTTCTCATGGAAGTAATGCTCCTCCTGGACATTCACCATGAGGGTCTCTCGATTGGAAATCTTGGTAATGTTCATGTACCACTGTGTGACGCCCCGAGACCGTTGTGCTAGGTGCCTTCCAGTTATTCGCTGGTTTTGCCATGTCATTTGCTTGCGCGTTGCATCTTGTCATGCCATCATGTGCATTGCATCATCATGTTTTCAAAACTTGCAAGGAACTAGGTATCCCAGTTCCTTCCATTGTCCGTTCTGAGCCTAGACACACTTGCACGCGCCCGCGGCATGTCCAAAATAATATTTTATAAGTGGCCGGAAAATGTTCTCCGAATGGGTTGAAAGTTGGCATGGGGTGCTTTTATGATGTAGGTAGGCTGCCTGCCAAATTTCATCGCATTCAGAGTTCGTTTGACGCCCCAACGGATTAATATAGCGGCAATAGTAGCAGGTCTTTTTGTCGGACGTTTTCGGTCTTCGGAAACCGTGCCGGACAGCATCTCTCCCCTCTCCTCTCAGCCTAACCCTCCTACACAGCCCACTTCCACTCACCTGCAGCCCACCTACTCCATCCTCGCGACCGGAGCCATCGGATCGCGATCGGAGGGTCCGAAAACCCCCTAAACCCCCTAACCCTAGAACCTACCCTATATAAACCTACTCCCCTTCCATATTGGGCAGCTACCTACCCCTCCTCCTAAATTTCCGTGCCCCCAATCATCTTTCAGCCGCCTCCCACCTCCTCTCCTCAAATTACGGCGCCGGCCAACCCCTCAAGTGCCACTTGGCGCCGCCCAACTGGCCAGCTGCTACCTCTTGAGCACTGCGTTGGTTTTCCCCGAGGTGGAAGGGATGATGCAGCAAAGTAGCGTAAGTATTTCCCTCAATTTTTTAGAACCAAGGTATCAATCCATTAGGAGGCTACGGGCGAGTCCCTCGTACCTGCACAAAACAAATAAATCCTCGCAACCAATGCGAATAGGGGTTGTCAATCCCTACACGGCCACTTACAAGAGTGAGATCTGATAGAAATGATAAGATAATATTTTTGGTATTTTTGTGATAAAGATGCAAAGTAAAATAAAGGCAAAGTAAAAAAGCAAAGGAAATAACTAAGTAGTAGGAGATTAATATGATGAAGATAGACCCAGCGGCCATAGGTTTCACTAGTGGCTTCTCTCAAGAGCATAAGTATTCTACGGTGGGTGAACAAATTACTGTTGAGCAATTGACAGAATTGAGCATAGTTATGAGAATAGCTAGGTATGATCATGTATATAGGCATCACGTCCTAGACAAGTAGACCGACTCCTCCCTGCATCTACTACTATTACTCCACTCATCGACCGCTATCCAGCATGCATCTAGAGTATTAAGTTAAAAACAGAGTAACGCCTTAAGCAAGATGACATGATGTAGAGGGATAGACTCATGCAATATGATGAAAACCCCATCTTGTTATCCTCGATGGCAACAATACAATACGTGCCTTGCTGCCCCTACTGTCATTGGGAAAGGACACCGCAAGATTCAACCCAAAGATAAGCACTTCTCCCATTGCAAGAAAGATCAATCTAGTAGGCCAAACCAAACTGATAATTCGAAGAGACTTGCAAAGATAACCAATCATACATAAAATAATTCAGAGAAGATTCAAATATTATTCATAGATAGACTTGATCATAAACCCACAATTCATCGGTCTCAAAAAACATACCGCAAAAAGAAGATTACATCGAATAGTTCTCCACAAGAGAGGGGGAGAACATTGTATTGAGATCCAAAAAGAGAGAAGAATCCATCTAGCTAATAACTATGGACCCGTAGGTCTGAGGTAAACTACTCACACTTCATTGGAGAGGCTATGGTGTTGATGTAGAAGCCCTCCGTGATCGATGCCCCCTTCGGCGGAGCTCCGAAACAGGCCCCAAGATGGGATCTCGTGGATACAGAAAGTTGTGGCGGTGGAATTAGGTTTTTGGCTCCGTATTTGATCGTTTGGGGGTACGTAGGTATATATAGGAGGAAGGAGTACGTCGGTGGAGCAACAGGGGGCCCATGAGGGTGGAGGGCGCCTGGGGGGGGGGGGGGGGGGGTAGGCGCACGCCCCTACCTTGTGGCCTCCTCTTTTGTGTCTTGACGTAGGGTCCAAGTCTCCTGAGTCTTGTTTGTTAAGAGAATCACGTTCCCGAAGGTTTCATTCCGTTTGGACTCCGTTTGATATTCCTTTTCTTCGAAACCCTAAAACAGGCAAAAACAGCAATTCTGTGCTGGGCCTCTGGTTAATAGGTTAGTCCCGAAAATAATATAAAAGTGGATAATAAAGCCCAATAATGTCCAAAACAGTAGATAATATAGCATGCAACAATCAAAAATTAAAGATACGTTGGAGACGTATCAAGCATCCCCAAACTTAATTCCTGCTCGTCCTCGAGTAGGTAAATGTTAAAAACAGAATTTTTGATGCGGAGTGCTACTTGGCATAATTTTAATGTAACTCTTCTTAATTGTGGTATGAATATTCAGATCCGAAAGATTCAAGACAAAAGTTTAATATTGACATAAAAATAATAATACTTCAAGCATACTAACAAAGCAATTATGTCTTCTCAAAATAACATGGCCAAAGAAAGTTATCCCTACAAAATCATATAGTCTGGCTATGCTCCATCTTCACCACACAAAATATTTAAATCATGCACAAACCCGATGACAAGCCAAGCAATTGTTTCATACTTTTGACATTCTCAAAACTTTTTCAATTTTCATGCAATACATGAGCGTGAGCCATGGACATAGCACTATAGGTGGAATAGAACGGTGGTTGTGGAGAAGACAAAATGGGGAAGATAGTCTCACATCAACTAGGCATATCAACGGGCTATGGAGATGCCCATCAATAGATATCAATGTGAGTGAGTAGGGATTGCCATGCAACGGATGCACTAGAGCTATAAGTATATGAAAGCTCAAAAAGAAACTATGTGGGTGTGCATCCAACTTGCTTGCTCATGAAGACCTAGGGCAATTTGAGGAAGCCCATCTTTGGAATATACAAGCCAAGTTCTATAATGAAAAATTCCCACTAGTATATGAAAGTGATAACATAAGAGACTCTTTACTATGAATATCATGGTGCTACTTTGAAGAACAAGTGTGGTAAAAGGATAGTAACATTTTCCCTTCTCTCTTTTTCTCTCATTTTTTTATTAGGGCCTTTTCTCTTTTTATGGCCTCTTTTTTTCATCCGGAGTCTCATCCCGACTTGTGGGGGAATCATAGTCTCCATCATCCTTTCCTCACTGGGACAATGCTCTAATAATGATGATCATCACACTTTTATTTTTCTTACAACTCAAGAATTACAACTCGATACAACAAAATATGACTCTATATGAATGCCTCCGGTGGTGTACCGGGATATGCAATGAATCAAGAGTGACACGTATGAGAATTATGAATGGTGGCTTTGCCACAAATACGATTCCAACTACATGATCATGCTAAGCAATATGACAATGATGGAGTGTGTCATAATAAATGGAATGGTGGAAAGTTGCATGGCAATATATCTCGGAATGGCTATGGAAATGCCATAATAGGTAGGTATGGTGGCTGTTTTGATGAAGGTATATGGTGGGTGTATGATACCGGCGAAAGGTGCGCGGTATTAGAGAGGCTAGCAAAGGTGAAAGGGTGAGAGTGTGTATAATCCATGGACTCAACATTAGTCATAAAGAACTCATATACTTATTGCAAAAATCTACAAGTTATCAAAGCAAAGTATTACGCGCATGCTTCTAGGGGGATATATTGGTAGGAAAAGACCATTGCTCGTCCCCAACCGCCACTCATAAGGAAGACAATCAAAAAATAATCATGCTCCAACTTCATCACATAACGGTTCACCATACGTGCATGCTACGGGAATCACAAACTTTAACACAAGCATTTCTCAAATTCACAACTACACAACTAGCACAACTTTAACACAAGTGGATAGTAAAGCCCAATAATGTCCAAAACAGTAGATAATATAGCATGGAGCAATCAAAAATTATAGATACGTTGGAGACGTATCACCAGCCGCCGCGGGCCAGGCGCTCTCCACCTCTCCCGTGGTGCCATGTCGCCCAACCACCACCTCCTACCGTCGTGGCCCTGCCAGGCCCATCCGCGGCCCGCCCCAGGCCATTCTGGGCCCGAGGCGCCCGCACCGCGACGCCGTTCCTGACCAGGATCGGGAGAGCCCGAGCTCCTCCCCGTCCGACCAAACCTCTGCGTCGCCCCTGTCGGCGACCATCTCCGGTGCCAGTCGCCGCCGGCGACCACATCCAGGCCAGATCCGCCTCTCTCTCTCTCTCACACTCTCTCTCTCTCTCTCTCTCTCTCTCTCTCTTTCCATTCATCCTCCTTCTCCCTCATCTCGCTCTCTGTTCTCCGTGCAGGAACCGAGCCCCGCCATGGCCGCCTGGTGTGTAGCGCAGCGTGAAGCTCCGCCCGTCACGCCGTCTCCCGGATCTGGAGAGCGGAGGCCAGATCCGCCCGCTCCCGGCTCCCTCGACCTCGTCCCTGCCGCCGATGGTTGCCCCATCGTCTGCCCTTGCCGCGAGTCTCGCTGCCGCCGGCAACTGCTAGAACGAGACGAAGAACGCCACGCCGTGCATTGACCTCTCCAGCAAGTCCCAGCTCCAGCGTGTGGGCCGGCCCAGCCGCTTTCTCCACTTTCGGCCCAATGGCCAAATGTGAGCATAGCCCAATCCACCTCAGATTCAGCTCATGCCATGTTTCTTCCCGTTCTGTGAATTTGTCCAAATTTCCAGATTTGGCAGTTTTGCAGAAAAACCCTCTTTCTTCATGCATATCATATCTCACAAACCGTGCATCGGAATTAAACAAACTTAACATGAAAGTTTCTTAGAATTTTGTGTAGTTTAATAATTTGCAACTTTCATCTATGTTTAAAATATTTAAAATTGTTGTTTGCATTGTTTTTCTCATATGCCATGTTAAAATGCTTTATTTCATAACTAAATAACCGTAGCTCCAAACTTAACAAACTTTATATGTAAATGGGGTAAAAAATGCCTAGTTTAACATGGTGGAATCATATTGCATGTTTAAAAACTCTAAAATATGCTTTAGGGCAGAATAGTACCAAATCCAATATATGCTCATGAGGATTTTTCCGGACTTGTTGCTTGTTGTTTCGGCCTCATTTAAACTTGCCTAGATAGGTAGTTTTCATTTGCTTCACCCCTTGCCATGTTTAAGAACATTTAATATTGATGGGTACCTAAACGAGAGAGAACTAAATAATTGTTGTGGTGTTTCGTCAATATGCAACTCGTTGCATATTGAGCTCCACTTAACTTGTAGTTTTGCTTGTGCATATTGCCATGCCATGCCTCATTAATCCGGACATGCATCATACTTGGTTGTGCATCATGCCATGTTTATGCGGTGGTTGTTTATTATGTTGTTTGCTTCTTTCCGGTGTTGCTTCTTCAGGTTAGTTCCGATAATGTCGCGTTTTTGAGGATCCGTTGGACTTTGTCCGTTTGTCTTCTTCATGGACTCGTTCTACTTCCTTGCGGGATCTCAGGCAAGATGACCATACCCTCGAAATCACTTCTATCTTTGCTTGCTAGTTGCTCGCTCTATTGCTATGCCGCGATACCTACCACTTGCTATATCATGCCTCCCATATTGCCATGTCAAGCCTCTAACCCTCCTTTCCTAGCAAACCGTTGTTTGGCTAAGTTACCGCTTTGCTCAGCCCCTCTTATAGCGTTGCTAGTTGCAGGTGAAGATGAAGTTTGTTCCATGTTGGAACGTTGTATTGTTGGGATATCACTATATTTTTATTGTTTGATTAATGCATCTATATACTTGGTAAAGGGTGGAAGGCTCGGCCTTATGCCTGGTGTTTTGTTCCACTCTTGCCACCGTAGTTTCCGTCATACCGGTGTTATGTTCCTTGATTTTGCGTTCCTTACACGGTTGGTGCTACGTCTTGAGCTTGCGTTGGTTTTCCCCAAAGAGGAAGGGATGATGCAGCAGAGTAGCGTAAGTATTTCCCTTAGTTTTTGAGAACCAAGGTATCAATCCAGTAGGAGCCCATGCTCAAGTCCCTTGTACCTGCACAAAGCGATAGCTACTCGCAACCAAGGCGATTAGGGGTTGTCAATCCCTTCACGGTCACTTACGAGAGTGAGATCTGATAGATATAATATTTTGGTATTTTTGGTATAAAGATGCAAAGTAAAAAGTGAAGGCAAAGTAAAAAAGCAAAGCAAGATTAAAGTGATGGAGATTGTATGATGAGAATAGACCCGGGGGCCATAGGTTTCACTAGTGGCTTCTCTCAAGAGCATAAGTATTCTACGATGGGTGAACAAATTACTGTTGAGCAATTGACAGAATTGAGCATAGTTATGAGAATATCTAGGCATGATCATGTATATAGGCATCACGTCCATGACAAGTAGATCGGAACGATTCTGCATCTACTACTATTACTCCACTCATCGACCGCTACCCAGCATGCATCTAGAGTATTAAGTTAAAAATAGAGTAACGCCTTAAGCAAGATGACATGATGTAGAGAGATAAATTCATGCAATATGAAATAAACCCCATATTGTTATCCTCAATGGCAACGATACAATACGTGCCTTGCTTCCCCTTCTGTCACTGGGTAAGGGCACCGCAAGATCGAACCCAAAGCTAAGCACTTCTCCCATGGCAAGAACTACCATTCTAGTTGGCCAAACCAAACGGATAATTCGAAGAGACTTGCAAAGATAACCAATCATACATAAAAGAATTCAGAGAAGATTCAAATATTATTCATAGATAGACTTGATCATAAACCCACAATTCATCGGTCTCAACAAACACACCGCAAAAAGAAGATTACATCGAATAGATCTCCACAAGAGAGGGGGAGAACTTTGTATTGAGATTCAAAGAGAGAGAAGAAGCCATCTAGCTACTAACTATGGACCCGAAGGTCTGAGGTAAACTACTCACACTTCATCGGAGAGGCTAGGATGATGTAGAAGCCCTCCGTGATGACGGCCCTCTTCCGGCGGAGCTCCGGAACAGGCCCCAAGATGGGATCTCGTGGATACAGAAAGTTGCGGTGGTGGAATTAGCTTTTTGGCTCCTGTTCTGACTGTTTGGGGGTACATGTGTATATATAGGAGGAAGAAGTACGCCGGAGGAGCAACAAGGGGCCCACGAGGCAGGGGGCGCGCCCTAGGGGGGCCCACCCTCGTGACCGCCTCTTTTGTTCCTTGGATCACGTTCGGTGAGAAAATCACGTTCCCGAAGATTTTATTCCGTTTGGACTCCGTTTGATATTTCGTTTCTTCGAAACACTGAAATAGGCAAAAAACAACAATTCTGTGCAGGGCCTCCGGTTAATAGGTTAGTCCCAAAAATAATATAAAAGTGGAAAATAAAGCCCAATATAGTCCAAAACAGTAGATAATATAGCATGGAGCAATCAAAAATTATAGATACGTTGGAGACGTATCAGTTGGGTGTTATGGGGACCCTTTAACAGGTCGCTTTGAATAAAACTCCTCCAGCAAGGCCCAACCTTGGTTTTACCATTTGCCTCACCACCATCGACCCTTCCCTTGGGTCAGCCAACCCGAGGGTCATCTTTATTTTAAGCCCCCCCCCCCCGGGGCCAGTGCTTGTCTAAGTGTTGGTCCGAACCGAGTAGACTGCGGGGCCACCTCGGGAAAACTTGAGGTTTGGTTTTACTCGTAGGACGTCTCATCCGGTGTTGCCCTGAGAACGAGATATGTGCAGCTCCTATAGGGATGTCGGCATATCAGGCGGTCTTGCTGGTCGTGTTTTACCATTGTCGAAATGTCTTGTAACCGGGATTCCGAGTCTGATCGGGTCTTCCTGGGAGAAGGAATATCCTTCGTTGACCGTGAGAGCTTGTGATGGGCTAAGTTGGGACACCCCTGTAGGGTTTTGAACTTTCGAAAGCTGTGCCCACGTTTATGGGCAGATGGGAATTTGTTAATGTCCGGTTGTAGAGAACTCAACACTTAACTTAATTAAAATGCGTCAACCATGTGTGTAGCCGTGATGGTCTCTTCTCGGTGGAGTCCGGGAAGTGAAAACGGTTCTTGTGTTATGCTTGAACGTAAGTAGTTTCAGGATCACTTCTAGTTCACAACCATGCTTTGCTTCTCTTCTCGCTCTTATTTGCGTATGTTAGCCACCATATATGCTTAATGCTTGCTGCAGCTCCACCTCATTACCCTTGTCCTACCCATAAGATTAAATAGTCTTGATCTCGCGGGTGTGAGATTGTTGAGTCCCCGTGACTCACAGATACTTCCAAAACAGTTACAGGTGCCGATGATACCAGTGCAGGTGACGCAACTGAGCTCAAGTGGGAGCTCGATGAAGATCGTGTTCATTGTGTTGTTTCGTTTCCTGTTGATCAGTAGTGGAGCCCAGTTGGGGCAATCAGGGATCTAGCATTTGGGGTTGTCTTTCTTTATTTTGGTTCCGTAGTCGGACCTTGATTGTATTCTGGATGATGTATGATATATTTATGTATTGTGTGAAGTGGCGATTGTAAACCAACTATTTATCCCTTTCTTATTCAGTACATGGGATGTGTAAAGATTACCCCTCTCGCGACATGCCTACTATGAGGTTATGCCTCTAAGTCGTGCTCCGACACGTGGGAGATATAGCCGCATCATGGGTGAGGGAGTCCTAGATTAGGGGGTCTCTGGACAGCCGGACTATATCCTTTAGCCGAAGTGTTGGACTATGAAGATACAAGATTGAAGACTTCGTACCGTGAACCTCTGGCTGCAGAGCTTTCCGCCACGTACGCTCTGGAAGGGTCCCAGGGCGACACGGTGGTGGATGTGCTAGAGCGAAGGTACATAGTGGAAGCTTGCCGCGGCAAGTGCCTTGCCGTGGTCGTTGTCTTCTCGTGTCCAGGAGCTTGTCTCTCACCGGGCCTTGCTGGGACGCGTGGTGCGTTACGGCAAGTTCCTTGAGATGCCTTGGTTGGCCTTCCCGGCAAGCTCCTCTTGCCGGGGTCTTGTCTCTTTCCCGGCAAGCTCCTCTTGCCGGGGCCTTGGATACTTTGTTCTTGAATGGCTCCAAAGGAACCATGAAGGATCTTGGCGGTCACCCGGCAAGCCTTGCCACGGGACGCTGCGACTGCCCGTGCACAAGTTCCGGATACTAAGGTACCCCTACTTTAGTACACTGACAGGAGCCCCCGGGCCTGGGCCATACACGGTGCCGAGCGCTGTTGGGCCAGGCCCAAAACAGGGCACGGGCACGCGCGGCCTAGGTTACGCCGTGTCTCACTCCGCATTCACCGCGCCCTACCCGCATGGCACGCGTCGAACGTCCGCCACATCCCCCTTTATAAGCAAAGGGAAGCAGGGGTAGTGCGCCCACTCGCCCCCTTTCCATTCCAAATCTCAGAAGCCTCCACCGCGCCCCCGTCTTCTCAAATCAGCAAGAGAGCAGCGCCCTGCCCCCCCCCCCCCCATTGCCACCAGCACCACCAACGCCATCGACCTCCTTCACCACCTCCGCCATGGCTATGAAAGCCCACAAGGGGAAGGCCGTGAAGTCGACCGAGGTGCAGCGGCTTGCGGCGCTGCGGAAGGAGCGGGCCATCTCCCCCCCCCCAAGCTTGCCGCGAAGGAGTTGAGGGAGTACTACTACCTCTTCTGGTCGACGGAGACGTGAGCAAATCCGAGCACCAAGGTACTCCCGGCCTCCGCTCACAAAATGGCTCCACAAGGATATCCCTTCTTTGTCGTGTTCTTCTATTGCGGGCTCTGCCCGCCTTTCTCTGAATTCTTCTGTGACATCATGAATACCTATGGCCTCTGCCTCCTTGACTTCACCCCCAACGCAGTTCTCACCATGGCAGTTTTCGCACACCTTTGCGAAAACTTCATCGGAGTCCACCCAAATGTAGCTCTCTTCCGCCATTTCTTCATGCCTCGAGTAGAGAGAGGAAAGCCTCTATCCGGCGGAATCACCTGGATCTCAAGGGCCGGCAAGAAGGATTCGTATCTGGAGGGGGAATTCCGCGGAAAGTGGGAGGAGTGGAGAGCAGATTGGTGTTGGATTGTTGAGGAGAACCCACAGCCATTTACCACCCGGCGCCAAGTTGCAGCAGCACGCGGCAGCGACTGGAGCGACGTGGCCCCGGAAGACAGCAGGCTGAGGATTGCCGTCACCAGGATCCAACGCCTTAGGCTTGCCGGACTCACTGTAGGCGCCGTTGGCGTAGACTTCCTTCGCCGCCGCATCGCCCCCTTGCAGGAACGGAGGAGGCCCGCCTGGGAGTTCAAGAACGCGGCGGATATCATGAGGCTGCGCCCGGGCCTCAACTACAACTTTACTGTTTTGGAGCTCAATGCAATGCTGCAGGAGCTCTTCAAGTATGATCCTGATCACCCAGAAGTCTTTAGGTTGCCGCAGGGCGTCGTCCCGCTGTGCAACAATTCTGCGCTCGACCGCATCAGGGCAATGATGCCGCTGTGCGACTCGCATGGAATCGTGCCAACTTGGCAAGAGCCTGAGGACGACGTCGTGCAGTAGTTCTTCGCCAACTTGGTAGAAGTGCCGATCCGTCCCGACGAGAAGGATGGCCTCACTCGCGACACCACTGAGGCGGAGTTGAAGCGCATTGCCACCAGGCTGGAAGAGGCAGCGGCAGGCGAGTTCGGTTTCACCTTGGAGGAGGCAGAGGCAGCAGAGGCGACAAACCGTGCCGAGCTAGAAGAGATTGCCGGCAAGAAAGAGCTTGCCCGGCAAGAGGAGCCTGCCGGCAAGAAAGATCTTGCCGGGCGTGATGCCGAGCCGAGCGAGCCCGCCGAAGACACGAGCGGCTCGTTGGAGATCGACTCCTCTTCCTCCTCATCTTCGGACAGCATGCCGCAAGAAGAGCCTCCATCTCCACCAAGAAGGCGTCTTCGCAAGGCCGGGGACGTGGCGAGGCGGCAGGCGAGCCGACAGTCGCCGCGCCGCGCGACACGCTCCACCGCGGCAAGCACTGTTGCCACGGGAGCGCCCCATGTTGCGGCGGCAACTGGAGCAGGGTCTTCCCGGACCACTGCTTCTGCTCCAGCCAAGCGGCCAAGGGAACCTACTCCTCCACCTTCCCGCGCTGGACGCGAGCCGGACTTTGACTTGTCCGCTTTCAGCTCCGACGAGGAAGAAGAAGAAGAGTAAGTTTTCCTTGTTGTCCTTGCAGTTCTTCAATCCTTGCTTTTGTGTCTTGCATCTCACTTGCTTTTCTCTGAATCTGTTCCTTTTTAGGACTCTGGACCAGAGAGCGGCAAAGAGAGCCAAGGCGCCGGTGATTGTCATCGAGGACGAACCCACCGCGTCAGCAGGGGACGCGCCTGAGACAAACTTGCCGGACCCGGCGGCTGATCTCCAGAGCAGCCTCTAGTGTAAGTATCTTGTTTGCTTTCCGCTGTCGGGCGCGCACGAAGATTCTTGCTTTGCTGATATCTGTTTGTTGACTTGTACAAGAGCAGAGCAGCCCCACCAGGAGAGGCCAGAGGCCGCCCCCGAGGCGCCAAGGGAGAGTCCTCCCGGAAGGGAGAGGTCCCCGGCAAGGGAGAGCTCTCCGGCAAGGGAGGAGCCCCCGACAGGGGAGGAGCCCCCGGCGAGAGAGGGGTCTCTGGCAAGGGACAGCACCAGCGGCCCCCCGGTGGCGGAGACCACGGCTGCAGATCCTGGCACAGGTAATCTTCTTGCTTCAGAACTTCCCTTGGGTTCTTCTTCTTGTTGATCTTCTTTCTTTCTTGGATATTTGCTGGAATCTTCTCCCCTTTTCCGGCTGTCAGGTCCATCTGGTGCTTAGCCGATGGAGACCGAAACTGCCGCCGACGACGCCGTTGCCGCCGAGGAAGCAGCCGGCGCTGACGAGCCTGCCGGCGAAGAGGCCGCCAGGGCTGCCGCTGCAGAAGCAGGCGGGGAGTCTGGCGATCATACTGACGACCCGGAGGCCGCAGGAGCGCCAGGCGCTACACCGACTGCCGACCCCTCCGCCGCTGCCGCCGCGCCAGGCTCCGAAGAGCCCCAGCCTGGCGTCTACTTGAAGGCCGGCGACGATATCTTCATCAACCTCCCCTGGGCGTCAAGCTCCAGGGCGCCGCTCGAGGGAGAAAGTTTCGACGGAGAGGTGCTTGCCTCCGTCGGGCTGGCGCTTGTCAATGCGCCAAGCGGCAGCAGCGGCGAGCCTGAGGAGGAGCGGCTGCTGCGGAAGCTGGTGTCGCTCTACCGCGCCCGGCAAGCCAAATTGGATTCCCGTGAAGCGCTTGTCGCCAAGGCGGGAGTTGACATCAAGAAGTGCGCAGAGGAGCTCCGGGGTCAAAATCAAGAGGCTCTCCGGTCCTTGGCAGCGGAGCAGGAGCAGCTTGCCGAGGAGCAGAGGACCTTCCTCCTCGAGAAGGCCGAAATCGAAGAGCAACATAGGCTTGCCGCTGAGAAGCTATCCGTGCAAGAGGGCGAGCTGGTGCAGCGGAAAGTTGATCTTGACAGCCACGAGGAGGAGCTTGCCGCGCGCGAGCAAACGGTTGGCGGAGCCCTCAAGCAAGCCGAAGACGCTGTCGTAGCTGCCGAGGCCGCCAAGAATGAGTTGGAAACGAAGGTGGTGCAGCTGGAGGCCGACCTCAAGGCGAGCGGCGATGAGCTTGCCGCGCTCAAGCTTGAGCGCGAGAAGGATGCCGTCAGCTACTCGGAGCTGCAGACCCGCCTCACCGAGAAGGGCAAGGAGCTTGACGCCGCCAAGGACTCCACTGCAGATCTTGAGTCGAAGTTGATCACCTTGACCAAGACACTAGATAGCGCCAAGGAGCAGGAGACGGCCTTGAAGGAGGAGGTCAAGGCCGGCAAGGCGCTGCTGGCAAGCGCTGCCGCCGCCCAGAGCACATTCCGGGAGAATGTGGAGCACTGGACGGAGGGGCTTGTGGATGTTGCCGCCGACATCGACAAGGAGCTGGCGCAGCTGGGAATGGGGGATCTCGGGTATCCCTCTGACGAGAACCTCCAACCCAGTGCCAAGCTCACCTCGTTCTTCAAGGGCGTGGCGACGGCACTCCAGCGACTCCGGGAAGGGATCCCAAAACAGCTGGCCGACGAGTCGCGCAAGATCTGTGCGGGAGCTCTTCAGAAGGTGCTGATGAAGGTGGCGTTCCGCAATCCGGGCCTCAACCTCACCAACGTCCTCCGGTCCTTGCCACCGGATGCTGATCTGGAGGTGCTCAAGACCCTCGTCGCACCCATTGTGGACAGGGTGAGTGGGATCAAGAGGGTCGAGGGCGACCGCGTAGATTAGTTTGTCCCTTTTGTTCTCTTCTTGTCGCTTCTGGTCATGTCATGAGAACAACTTATTAGAGCCGCGACAAGCTATTCTGTAATATAACTTTATCCCGTGCAATGATTGCAATGTTATTTCCTTTACTTGATTCCTTCCTTTGTATGTTTTTACCCTACGCTTTTAGGGAACTTGCCGGTGCAGGCACCTTTGCTGCGAGCGCTGAGTGCGGAACGTCAGCAGCCTGCTGGCGGTGTCGCAGCCGACAAGAAACCTTGTCACAGAGCTAGTCGCAGCTCACTTAAGTTGTTGAGCGGACTCGAAACAACAGTAAGGGCGCAACTAGCTACGAGTTGGTTCCTTCGTGCACAGGTTTCCCATACAAAGGACGGTCGTTCAAGGAAGATAACTTAAAAATTTTAAAATTTGATTGCTCAAACTTTGGCAACTTATCTTTTCTGTCGTTTGCTTCCCGGCAAGGCGAACTTTCTTGAACGACGCCTGGTCCATACCATTATCTTCTCCCCCCCCCTCGGCAAACTTGTGCGTGAGGGAACCTTCCTTTCCTTGAGAGAAAAAAGAAGAAGGAGGAAAAGATATGGAGCCTTATGGCTCGTTGTTGCTTACCGGGTGTAAGTGCTGCACAAAGTGTCAGATAACACATGCAAAATTATAAAAAAGCATGAAATCGACAAAGTGTGCGGAGCACATGAGCTTTATGCACGGGATCTGCGCCCGGCTATCTTTATGCACGGGATCTGCGCCCGGCTTTGTACAAAGGATTATATGCAACAATGGCAAGACTTGTACAAAAGGTGATTGCCGGAATGGGTTCCGGCAATCGCGCCGTACGGGTAAAACTTGCGAAGATGTTCAATATTCCAGGAGTTGCTCACTGGGATGCCATCTTCGGTCTCCAGGCGGACAGCGCCAGGCCTAGTGACTCGTTTCACCCGGTAAGGGTGTCGGGGTAAATAGCCATGGGTAGCCCAGCCGGCTTCCCCTGGCCCTTCAGAAAAAATTATGAGCCCATCCGGCTCATAAGGAGACTCAAGACCTGGGCCGCCTCCCCCTAGCCGACTACCATCCTAGCCGGCTTGGGGGGCGGCCCGCCCTTTTTACCCCCATGAAGAAAACTGTGGAGGGCCGGCTACGGCATGGCCGCCTACGGCAGGGCCGGCTATGGCGCGGCCGGCTACCGCCGGGCCGGCTCCGATAAAGCAGTCAACGCCGTACCCGTGATGTACGCGTCCACTCTGCGATGATGAAGCGGGGCGTGGCTACAGTGGAGCCTGCCACCCCCAAAACCCGGAGCACGCCTGGTACAGCGCGTCATGCGGGCAGCTGCGGCCCGCCCGGCGTGGCACTGTAGCCACGGCGGCTCTGACGCCGTCCACGACGGGCCGCCAGCATGGCCCCCGAGGCGGTGGGCCCCTTCGGGCAGAGAGATGCCGAAGGCGGCCACACCCCCTCTCAAGCCGGCAAGACAGAGGGCCGGCTTCACGTAGCCGGCCTGCCGCCTTCCTCGAGGGAGACGCCCATTAAGGAGACGAGGTGCGGCGGGGCTACAGTAATCGCCCGCCAGGGCGGCATTACTATAGCCACGCTTACCCCGACCAAGCCTGCGCCAACAAACACGGAGCAACAGTAACCATCCGCCGACCAGGCCCTGGCCAGTGGGGCCGGCCTGTCGACCCGGGAGCCGACAGCCGGCAGGACCCACCAGCCGGCGGGCCCCAGAATCCGGCGGAGAAGCCGGCGAACATAGCCACAGACAGCTGGGCCCCGCGCCCAGTCGGATTACCATTGTACCCCCGGGGGGTAGGCCTATATAAACCCCCCGGTGCACCCATGCAAAGGGTTGAACTCTCTTTCTAGACCTAGACACATACAAGGAGAAGAAGCAAGCTGAGCTAAGCCCTTCTTCCTCCTTCCACCCCAAATAGCTCAAGGAGCATTGTAGCCACCTGTGAACTTAGTAACCATGCGGAGACCCCGCAGAGCAGCAGTAGGGGTGTTATCTCCCCGGAGAGCCCTGAAGCTGGGTAAGATTCGCCGGCGTGCATGTCTACGCCTCATCCCGTTTCCAGGCACCGGCGACGTTCTATTGGCCCCCGCAATGATAAGCCACCCGTTGGCATATGTCGATCCTACCACCCGACAAAGGGGCTTCCCACTTTGGCGTCAACTTGTTGGAATTCTTGGCGGACTGAACGCGCCGAAGAACAAGGTCGCCTTCCTCGAGACTTCTGGCATTAACTTTGCGGCTATGGTAGTGGCGCAAAGCTTGCTGGTAGCGAGTAGCTCGCACAGCAGCCTGAAGATGGTCTTCCTCAAGGAGCAGCGCGTCATCTTGCCGCAGCTGCTCTTGCTCAAGCTCATCGTAAGCGAGCACTCGAGGCGACCCGTATACGAGTTCCGTGGGGAGAACTGCCTCTACTCCATAGACTAGAGCGAAAGGTGTCTGGCCAGTGGCTCGATTTGGCGTCATCCTGATCGACCAAAGAACCACCGGCAACTCCTCGATCCAGTTTCTTCCGCACTTGTGCAGCCTATCGAAAGTTCTAGTCTTGAGCCCACGTAGCACTTCAGCATTTGCCCTTTTTGCTTGACCGTTGCTTCTCGGGTGAGCAACAGAAGCGAAGCAGACATTGGCGCCAAGATCTTGGACGTACCGCATGAAGGAGCGGCTAGTAAATTGCGTACCGTTGTCGGTAATTATCCTGTTAGGGATCCCGAAACGGCAAACAATCGACCTGCAGAACTTGACTGCTGACTATGTTGTCACCTTCCTCACTGGTTCCACTTCCGGCCACTTTGTGAACTTGTCAATTGCAACGTACAAGTACTCAAAGCCCCCGACTGCTCGGGGAAAGGGGCCGAGGATATCGAGCCCCCAGGCCGAAAATGGCCAGGATAAAGGGATCGTTTGGAGAGCTTGAGCTCGCTGGTGTATCTGCTTGGAATGGAACTGGCACGCTTCACACTTGGTTACTTGTGCAGTTGCATCCTGAAGGGCTGTCGGCCAGAAGAAGCCTTGTCGGAATGCTTTGCCGACAAGTACTCTTGCGCCAATGTGGTGACCACATATGCCTCCATGTATCTCTGCCAACAGCTTTTGTCCATCTTCCCGGGGAATACACTTCAATTTCACACCGTTGAGTCTTCTTCTGCACAGTGTGTTATCGACAAACTGGTACATACTAGACTGCCGGGCTACTCTTTCCGCTTCTTCTTGCTCTTCGGGAAGTTCTCCTGTCTGAAGGAAACGGACAATCTGATGTGCCCATGCTAGAGCTTGTGGCTCGACAACAAGGACTAAAGGCATATCTGCGGCTGCGGGAACACCCGCTTCTACGGCAAGAGCCTGCGGCTCTGCCGGAGCTTGACGTTCCCCGGCAAGCTTGCCGGAGCAAAACTTGTCAGGAGCGTCTGCTTCGACGGAACAAAGCCTAGGGCTTGCCAGAGTAGACTGCTCCTCAGCACTCTTGGTGTTGATCTTGGGGACCTTCTTGGCGGCGGCTTCGGGAAGCTCTGCCGGAAAATAGTCACCAGAAATCAACTTCCTCTTCTTGCTCTGTCTAGTTGACGGTGTTACGGACGGTTGAGTCAGCTTGAGCACAAAAATCCCTGGTTCCACAGGTAACTTAAGTGCGGCGCACTTTGACAGGCCATCGGCAACGTCGTTCTGAGTTCTTGGGGCATGCTCCATCTATAGGCCGTCAAAGTGCTCTTCTAGCTTTCTCACTTCGTCAACGTAGGCTTCCATCAACGGACTCTGATAATTCTTGTTTACTTGGCGGACGACAAGCTGCGAGTAACCCCTGACAATGAGCTTCTTGATCCCAAGGTCTGTCGCGATCCTGAGACCGGCAAGCAAGCCTTCATACTCTGCAGTGTTGTTTGTCGCTTGCTCCTTGGGAAAGTGCATCTGGACTACGTACTTGAGGTGTTCTCCGGTGGGTGCGACAAGCAGCACGCCAGCACCGGCGCCTTGCAGCGAGAAGGCACCGTCAAAGTACATGAGCCACTCTTTGCTCGCTTCCTTGACGGGGATGCTTGTCTCTGGAATTTCTTCATCTGGTGTTGGCGTCCATTCTGCTATGAATTCTGCCAATGCTCTGCTTTGGATAGTTGATGTACTCTCAAACTTGAGGCCAAAGCTTGATAGTTCCAGTGCCCGCTCGACAATCCTGCCTGTTGCTTCTGGATTCTGCAGTATCCTCTTCAGCGGAAAGCGAGTGACAACTGTGATCTCATGTGCCTGGAAGTAATGGCGCAGCTTTCTCGAGGCCATGAGAAGGCCGAAAAGCAACTTCTGCACACCAGAGTACCTTGACCTAGCCCCCTGCAGAAGGGAGCTGACAAAGTAAACTGGGCGCTGCACCATTTTCTTCTGTATCTCTTCGCGCACCTGCGCAGTTCCATCTTTGTCGGGACCAGAGCTTGTCGGGGAAGCCCCCTATTTGTCGCTCGATGCGCTTGCCGCGGTTGCTGGCTCGTCGTCTGCCTCCCTCTCCGCCACTAACGCAGCACTAACCACTTGATTGGTTGCCGCTATGTACAGCAGCAACTTCTCTTGTGGCTTAGGTGCGACAAGTGTTGGAGTGGAGGACAGGTATCTCTTCAAGTCCTGCAGCACAGCCTCCGCTTCCGGAGTCCATTTCATTGGACCTGCCTTTTTCAAAATTTTGAAAAACGGCAGGGCGCGCTCAGCAGACCGAGAAATAAACCTGCTGAGAGCAGCCACGCAACCGGCAAGTTTCCGTACATCCTTGACGCGCTTTGGTGCTTCGATCTGCTCAATGGCCTTGATCTTGTCAGGATTGGCTTCAATTCCTCGCTGAGACACAAAGAACCCGAGAAGCTTGCCGGAAGGGACTCCAAACACACACTTCTCGGGGTTGAGCTTGAGGTTGATCTTGCGCAGATTTGCGAATGTCTCTTCTAAATCTTGAATCAGAGTTGCCCTGTCCTTGCTCTTGACGACTATATCATCGATGTAGGCTTCCACATTTCTGTGTATCTGTGGCTCCAGAGCGACATGGACTACTCTTGCAAATGTTGAACCAGCGTTCTTTAATCCGAAAGGCATCCGTATGAAACAGTACGTGCCACATGGAGTAATGAATGCGGTTTTCTCCTCATCCTCTTCTACCATGAAGATCTGATGGTATCCTGAATATGCGTCAAGAAATGAAAGAAAATCACATCCGGCTGTGGAGTCAACAATTTGGTCAATGTGCGGCAAGGGAAATGGGTCTTTGGGACAAGCTTTATTAACATCAGTAAAGTCAATACAAAGCCTCCATTTTCCATTTGCCTTGTGCACGACTACAGGATTGGCCAACCACGTGGGATGGAGCACTCCTCTGACAAGGCTGCTGCTTCCAATTTCTTGATCTCTTCTGCTATGAATTCTTGGCGCTCCACTGGTTGCTTCCTGACCTTCTGCTTGACGGGCCGCGCATGAGGACAAACGGCAAGATGGTGCTCAATTACTTTCCTGGGAACACCGGGGATGTCAGACGGTTGCCACGCAAACACGTCGACATTCGCCCGCAGGAAAGCAATGAGCGCGCTTTCCTATTTAGGGTCGAGAGTGGCACTGATGGTGAAAGTACCACTAGTGCCATCCTCCTTGGCGGACAACTTCTTAGTATGTGGCAGAGCTGCCATTGCCTTCTTACACTTGCCGGCGGAGCTCGATGGTGCGTCCTCGACGGTAGCGCAGCACTCCGAAGAGGTGCGCTTGCCGGAGTGGGCATCAGAGCTCTTGCCGGACTTGACCTTCTTCTTTCCCCTGGGAGCTTTAGTGGCAAGTGTCTTGCGATCTGCTGCGGCTGCTGCTTCCCGGTAGATCTTGTCGGCATAGATAAGAGCATCCTTCTTGTCGCTAGGGACAGAAATGACGCTTATCGGGCCTGGCATCTTGAGCATGTTGTATGCGTAGTGAGAGGCTGCCATGAACTTGGCTGGCGCTGGACGGCCAAGTATCCCATTGTAAGGCAATGGAAAATCGGCAACGTCAAAAGTGACCCTCTCAGTCCTGAAGTTCATCTCGCTGCCAAATGTTACCGGCAACGTGACCTTCCCTTTCAGCTTGCTCCTTCCCGGGTTGATTCCTTGGAATGTGCCGGTCTCTTCGAGCTCGCTGTCAGGGATCTGGAGTTTCTGGAGAACAGTGGAGGAAATCAAGTTCAAGCCGGCCCCGCCGTCAACTAGCATCTTAGTGACCTTGAGGTTGCGTATAGTTGGTGAAACCAACAACGGCAAGCACCCGACCGCAGTTGTGCGATCAGGGTGGTCCTCAATGTCAAAGATGATAGGCGTGCTGGACCATTTCAGAAGCTTGCGCAATTCGACAGGTGGCTCTGCCGCATTAACTTCCCGCAGACACTGCTTGAGTTGGCGGTGTGAAGTATGCAGAGAAGTGCCACCATCAACGCACAAGACTTCTGTGGCTTTCTGGAACTCCTGCTCACTGTTCTCGACATCATCCATGTCCTCGTCGTCGTCGTCGTCGTCTTCATCCTTGTCGCGGCCGCGGGGAGGTATGTCTCCTTGCCATTGCTTGGCCTTGCCGTGACGTCCTCCCCGGCCAGCGCGCTTCTTGCCTGCTTCTCCAGCGCCTCCTTGGGCCCTCTCCTTGTCGCGCCGCTCGTACTCATCTTTCTGTTGCTGGACAAGCTGCTCGACCTTCTTGCAGCTCTGGAGGTCATGGCCCTTGGTGCGGTGGATCTTGCAGTACTACTTGTCGGTGCTGTCCTGCTTGTCGGCGACCGCCACAGCCTGGCAGTTGGTGCATGCGGCAACCTCCTTGCCAGAGCCACCAACTTTGGCTTGCTTGGCGCCACCGTCGTTGCCGGACTGCTCAACGACTAGCACTTCTTTTCCTTTCTTCTTCCTGTTATTGCGCCGCCGGTTTTTCTTTGCCGAGGCAGCATCCTCGCTGTCAGATCCTCCTGCTGTAGTATTCTCTCCGGGGAGTTTCCTCCCTTCCTCAGCACGTGCACACTTGTCAGCCAGGGCATACAGCTCGCTGACGTCTCTGATCCTGCACATCGCCATTTCCTCCCGCATCCTACGGTTACGCACGTTCTGATGGAACGCGCTGCTGACCGCGGCAGGGTGGATATCTGGGATGTTGCGCTGTACACAGCTGAATCTCTGAATATACTTGCGCAGGGGCTCTCCTTCCTTTTGGGCGAGCAGGTGAAGGTCACTCTCTTGGCCATGAGGTTTGTGGCCGCCTGTAAAGGCGCCAACAAACTGATGGCAATGGTCTGCCCAAGAGGATATGGAGTTGTCCAGCAAGTGCATGAGCCAGGACCTGACGTCGGGCTTGAGCACCAGCGGGAAGTAGTTGGCAAGGACCTTGTCGTCTCGCCCCCCGGCATCTTGCACCGCGATGGTGTAGATGCTGAGGAACTCCAACGGGTGCGTCTTGCCGTCGTACTTCTCTGGTATATCTGGCTTGAAGTTCTTCTGGCTGGGCCACTTGACTTGTCGCAGCTCACGGGTAAATGCAGGGCAACCTACCGCGTACGGCAAGTCGCCTGGTTCCCCTGGCGCATACATATCGACAGAGGGCCCAACGCGCAGGTCTGATTGACGCCGCGCTTCTCTTCGGCGCTTGATGCGAGTACGAGCGTCTTCTTGCTGTCGTTCGTGAAGAACTTGGCGCTGATCGCGACGAGCTCGCGGATCTGATGACGCAGTGGAGTCGCTGTCGTGGTGGATCCGATGAGTCGGCGATCTTGGCCTTCGGGGCGGAGAGTGCACAGTGGTTGCACCCCCACCGGTCTTGTTGCCACCGGTTTGTGCCTGGCTGACTTGCCGCGGCAGCGAAGTACTCGGCTGCCGTGGATTGTCGCCGTTGGCGAAGCCGATGAGGCTCTGAATGGTGGCCCTCCAGTCTTCGATCTTGTCTGCCGCTGGAGGGTAGTCTAGGAGCAGTTGGGCTCGCGCCAAAGCTTCTACTGGAGTGGTGGGCGGCGGCGGCGAACGGTGCGAGGAGCGAGGTATGCTCGGACTTCTAACCATGTTAGAAGGAGCAGTATCTCGTCCAGGCGACCGTGCCCCGCTCGCGCCAGCACGTTGGCGCGCATGCTGGTCTTGAGCGCTCCAGGATCCACCAGCTTGTTCTTGGCCCGGCAAACGTATGGTACCGTGAGTACCATAACGCTGTTGGTCCCGCGCCTCCTGAGATGGGCGTGGTGCGTGCACGGACGCCGAGGTCTTGGAGTGCGCCCGGTCGTTGTGGGAGCCGACCGCGCCACCGATGTGCAGCGCCGTCTTTTCCTTGAACCTAGCGGCACCATGAGCTCCCTCGTCGGCGCCCGTTCTTCCGCTGGCGTCTACTCCACCAGCCATTCGCTCCGGCGATGGTGGGCTTGGCGCGGACGGAGCAGCCACCTCCGAAGCCTTCTTCTTCGGCGGCATGTCGATGAAGACGATGAAGATTTGGCTCGTGCGAACGCCGGATCAGGTCCACACAACCTCGACGCACCCCTACCTGGCGCGCCAAAGATGTCGGGGGTGCTGATCCCATGGACACCTATGGGGATCGGCGGACCGAGCCCCTTTTCGGTTCGGCAGGGGGCGGAGAAAGCACAAAGAGCAGATCGAGGCGATGCGCACGAGCAACACGATCAGTTTACCCAGGTTCGGGCCGCACGGATGCGTAAAACCCTACTCCTTCTTTGTGTTTGTATTGGTTTCTTGCTCGAGAGCGCTGATTGCTACAGTACACACTAGCAGCTAGCCAGACCGAGCGTGAGAATGAATGTCCCCCTCTCCCTACGTTGCGCATGGGCCTCCTTTTATATGCTTAAGGGGTCACCGACAGGTGGCAACATAGATGAGGGCAAAAATGGAAAAGGTGTGGCGGTTGGCACCATCGCCTACTACAGTTCTATCATACCTAACCCTGACGGCAGGGGACAAAGGCATTAAATGCCTGTCTGCGTCACCTAGACGGTGCAGAAAGGGACTGCCAGGGACGCCACTGCTTGCCACGATGGCGATCTTGTCAGCGCCGCTTGCCACCGTGTACCTCTGGCTGCACAGCTTTCCGCCACGTATGCTCTGGAAGGGTCCCAGGGCGACACGTTGGTGGATGTGCTGGAGCGCAGGTACATAGTGGAAGCTTGCCGCGGCAAGTGCCTTGCCGTGGTCGTTGTCTTCTCGTGTCCAGGAGCTTGTCTCTCACCGGGCCTTGCCGGGACGCGTGGTGCGTTGCGGCAAGTTCCTTGAGATGCCTTGGTTGGCCTTCCCGGCAAGCTCCTCTTGCCGGGGTCTTGTCTCCTTCCCGGCAAGCTCCTCTTGCCGGGGCCTTGGATAATTTGTTCTTGAATGGCTCCAAAGGAACCATGAAGGATCTTGGCGGTCACCCGGCAAGCCTTGCCGCGGGACGCTGCGACTGCCCGTGCACAAGTTCGGGATACTAAGGTACCCCTACTTTAGTACACCGACAAAGAGACTTGCAAAGATACCCAATCATACATAAAAGAATTCAGAGAAGATTAATATTATTCATAGATAGACTTGATCATAAACCCACAATTCATCAGTCTCAACAAACACACCGCAAAAAGAAGATTACATCGAATAGATCTCCACAAGAGAGGGGGAGAACTTTGTATTGAAATTCAAAGAGAGAGAAGAAGCCATCTAGCTACTAACTATGGACCCGAAGGTCTGACGTAAACTACTCACACTTCATCGGAGGGGCTAGGATGATGTAGAAGCCCTCCATGATGACGGCCCTCTTCCGGCGGATCTCCCAAACAGGCCCCAAGATGGGACCTCGTGGATACAGAAAGTTGCGGCGGTGGAATTAGGTTTTTGGCTCCTATTCTGATCGTTTGGGGGTACGTGTGTATATAGGAGGAAGAAGTACGCCAGAGGAGCTACAAGGGGCCCACAAGGCAAGGGGCGCGCCCTAGGGGGGGGGCGCCCCCCACCCTCGTGACCGCCTCTTTTGTTCCATGGAGCAGGGTCCAAGTCTCCTGGATCACGTTCGGTGAGAAAATCACGTTCCCGAAAGTTTTATTCCGTTTGGACTCCGTTTGATATTTCGTTTCTTCGAAACACTGAAATAGGCAAAAAAAACAGTAATTCTGGGTTGGGCCTCCGGTTAATAGGTTAGTCCCAAAATAATATAAAAGTGGAAAATAAAGCCCAATATAGTCCAAAACAGTAGATAATATAGCATGGAGCAATCAAAAATTATAGATACGTTGGAGACGTATCACCTGCCCGCCAGCAAAGAAAATGAATAAAGGGGTTATTAAATACTCCCTCTGTAAACTAATATAAGAGTGTTTAGATAACTAAAATAGTAATCTAAACGCTCTTATATTAGTTTACGGAGGGAGTAGTTGATATCAGGAAATGACGAACTAATTAAATAGGCCGAGCTATAGTTAATAATGATTGAAATCACCTGGCGACTATCCCCTTCAGGATGGCGAAGTCACTTTCTTCCTTAAGTAGTGAGTCCAGTACTTCAACTGTTCCTTTATCAACTTTAATGACTAAAAAGATCCAGTGGAAACTGCATGCGCACACGTTTGCATGTCTTAATTAAGCGGGCATGTGCACAACACTAATCAAGTAGCCTAAACCCTATACACTTAATTATTAACATCAAGCAAGCTAGTAAGCAAAAACAGAATTTGTAGTACAAGACTGTGTGACTCACAGGAAGTTGTAAGGAAGTAGTATATCTTCATTGCTATTGAGGCGCTTGAAGAACTCTAGCATGCTTTCCTCTAAACTTGCTCGACAACTTGGAATATTCCATGTGTACTCATTAACGGTATTAGGGTCAATGAACCCAATGCCATAGCGTCCAGATTTTTTCATTTCATACATCTTCATCCTGCATAATACCACAAAAAAGAATATAGTGAGGATAATTACAGGTAATGGTGGATCAAAATGATCACCACAGCTAGCTTGAGACTTAAACTACAAAAAGAAATCACTTACAGGCAATAGCAAATGACGAGAGATTTGTCGAGTGCATCTTGATTGTATAATTGAAATAGTTCTGAATACTCAATGGACAGAGCTTTCTCATGGAAGTAATGCTCCTCCTGGACATTCACCATGAGGGTCTCTCGATTGGAAATCTTGGTAATGTTCATGTACCACTGTGTGACGCCCCGAGACCGTTGTGCCAGGTGCCTTCCAGTTATTCGCTGTTTTTGCCATGTCATTTGCTTGCGCGTTGCATCTTGTCATGCCATCATGTGCATTGCATCATCATGTTTTCAAAACTTGCAAGGAACTAGGTATCCCAGTTCCTTCCATTGTCCGTTCTGAGCCTAGACACACTTGCACGCGCCCGCGGCATGTCCAAAATAATATTTTATAAGTGGCCGGAAAATGTTCTCCGAATGGGTTGAAAGTTGGCATGGGGTGTTTTTATGCTGTAGGTAGGCTGCCTGCCAAATTTCATCGCATTCGGAGTTCGTTTGATGCCCCAACGGATAAATATAGCGGCAATAGTAGCAGGTCTTTTTGTCGAACGTTTTCGGTCTCCGGAAACCGTGCCGGACAGCATCTCTCCCCTCTCCTCTCAGCCTAACCCTCCTACACAGCCCACTTCCACTCACCTGCAGCCCACCTACTCCATCCTCGCGACCGGAGCCATCAGATCGCGATTGGAGGGTCCAAAAACCCCCTAAACCCCCTAACCCTAGAACCTACCCTATATAAACCTACTCCCCTTCCATTTTGGGCAGCTACCTACCCCTCCTCCTAAATTTCCGTGCCCCCAATCATCTTTCAGCCGCCTCCCACCTCCTCTCCTCAAATTACGGCGCCGGCCAACCCCTCAAGTGCCACTTGGCGCCGCCCAACTGGCCAGCTGCTACCTCTTGAGCACTGCGTTGGTTTTCCCCGAAGTGGAAGGGATGATGCAGCAAAGTAGCGTAAGTATTTCCCTCAGTTTTTTAGAACCAAGGTATCAATCCAGTAGGAGGCTACGGGCGAGTCCCTCGTACCTGCACAAAACAAATAAATCCTCGCAACCAACGCGAATAGGGGTTGTCAATCCCTACACGGCCACTTATGAGAGTGAGATCTGATAGAAATGATAAGATAATATTTTTGGTATTTTTGTGATAAAGATGCAAAGTAAAATAAAGGCAAAGTAAAAAAGCAAAGGAAATAACTAAGTAGTAGGAGATTAATATGATGAAGATAGACCCAGGGGCCATAGGTTTCACTAGTGGCTTCTCTCAAGAGCATAAGTATTCTACGGTGGGTGAACAAATTACTGTTGAGCAATTGACAGAATTGAGCATAGTTATGAGAATAGCTAGGTATGATCATGTATATAGGCATCACGTCCGAGACAAGTAGACCGACTCCTCCCTGCATCTACTACTATTACTCCACTCATCGACCGCTATCCAGCATGCATCTAGAGTATTAAGTTAAAAACAGAGTAACGCCTTAAGCAAGATGACATGATGTAGAGGGATAGACTCATGCAATATGATGAAAACCCCATCTTGTTATCCTCGATGGCAACAATACAATACGTGCCTTGCTGCCCCTATTGTCACTGGGAAAGGACACCGCAAGATTCAACCCAAAGATAAGCACTTCTCCCATTGCAAGAAAGATCAATCTAGTAGGCCAAACCAAACTGATAATTCGAAGAGACTTGCAAAGATAACCAATCATACATAAAATAATTCAGAGAAGATTCAAATATTATTCATAGATAGACTTGACCATAAACCCACAATTCATCGGTCTCAAAAAACATACCGCAAAAAGAAGATTACATCGAATAGTTCTCCACAAGAGAGGGGGAGAACATTGTATTGAGATCCAAAAAGAGAGAAGAATCCATCTAGCTAATAACTATGGACCCGTAGGTCTGAGGTAAACTACTCACACTTCATTGGAGAGGCTATGGTGTTGATGTAGAAGCCCTCCGTGATCGATGCCCCCTTCGGCGGAGCTCCGGAACAGGCCCCAAGATGGGATCTCGTGTATACAGAAAGTTGTGGCGGTGTAATTAGGTTTTTGGCTCCGTATTTGATCGTTTGGGGGTACGTAGGTATATATAGGAGGAAGGAGTACGTCGGTGGAGCAACAGGGGGCCCATGAGGGTGGAGGGCGCCTGGGGGGGGGGGGGGGGTAGGCGCACGCCCCTACCTTGTGGCCTCCTCTTTTGTGTCTTGACGTAGGGTCCAAGTCTCCTGAGTCTTGTTTGTTAAGAAAATCACGTTCCCGAAGGTTTCATTCCGTTTGGACTCCGTTTGATATTCCTTTTCTTCGAAACCCTAAAACAGGCAAAAACAGCAATTCTGTGCTGGGCCTCTGGTTAATAGGTTAGTCCTGAAAATAATATAAAAGTGGATAATAAAGCCCAATAATGTCCAAAACAGTAGATAATATAGCATGCAACAATCAAAAATTAAAGATACGTTGGAGACGTATCAAGCATCCCCAAACTTAATTCCTGCTCGTCCTCGAGTAGGTAAATGTTAAAAACAGAATTTTTGATGCGGAGTGCTACTTGGCATAATTTTAATGTAACTCTTCTTAATTGTGGTATGAATATTCAGATCCGAAAGATTCAAGACAAAAGTTTAATATTGACATAAAAATAATAATACTTCAAGCATACTAACAAAGCAATTATGTCTTCTCAAAATAACATGGCCAAAGAAAGTTATCCCTACAAAATCATATAGTCTGGCTATGCTCCATCTTCACCACACAAAATATTTAAATCATGCACAAACCCGATGACAAGCCAAGCAATTGTTTCATACTTTTGACATTCTCAAAACTTTTTCAATTTTCATGCAATACATGAGCGTGAGCCATGGACATAGCACTATAGGTGGAATAGAACGGTGGTTGTGGAGAAGACAAAATGGGGAAGATAGTCTCACATCAACTAGGCATATCAACGGGCTATGGAGATGCCCATCAATAGATATCAATGTGAGTGAGTAGGGATTGCCATGCAACGGATGCACTAGAGCTATAAGTATATGAAAGCTCAAAAAGAAACTATGTGGGTGTGCATCCAACTTGCTTGCTCATGAAGACCTAGGGCAATTTGAGGAAGCCCATCTTTGGAATATACAAGCCAAGTTCTATAATGAAAAATTCCCACTAGTATATGAAAGTGATAACATAAGAGACTCTTTACTATGAATATCATGGTGCTACTTTGAAGAACAAGTGTGGTAAAAGGATAGTAACATTGTCCCTTCTCTCTTTTTCTCTCATTTTTTTATTAGGGCCTTTTCTCTTTTTATGGCCTCTTATTTTCATCCGGAGTCTCATCCCGACTTGTGGGGGAATCATAGTCTCCATCATCCTTTCCTCACTGGGACAATGCTCTAATAATGATGATCATCACACTTTTATTTTTCTTACAACTCAAGAATTACAACTCGATACAACAAAATATGACTCTATATGAATGCCTCCGGTGGTGTACCGGGATATGCAATGAATCAAGAGTGACACGTATGAGAATTATGAATGGTGGCTTTGCCAAAAATACGATTCCAACTACATGATCATGCTAAGCAATATGACAATGATGGAGTGTGTCATAATAAATGGAACGGTGGAAAGTTGCATGGCAATATATCTCGGAATGGCTATGGAAATGCCATAATAGGTAGGTATGGTGGCTGTTTTGATGAAGGTATATGGTGGGTGTATGATACCGGCGAAAGGTGCGCGGTATTAGAGAGGCTAGCAAAGGTGAAAGGGTGAGAGTGTGTATAATCCATGGACTCAACATTAGTCATAAAGAACTCATATACTTATTGCAAAAATCTACAAGTTATCAAAGCAAAGTATTACGCGCATGCTCCTAGGGGGATATATTGGTAGGAAAAGACCATTGCTCGTCCCCAACCGCCACTCATAAGGAAGACAATCAAAAAATAATCATGCTCCGACTTCATCACATAACGGTTCACCATACGTGCATGCTACGGGAATCACAAACTTTAACACAAGAATTTCTCAAATTCACAACTACACAACTAGCACAACTTTAACACAAGTGGATAGTAAAGCCCAATAATGTCCAAAACAGTAGATAATATAGCATGGAGCAATCAAAAATTATAGATACGTTGGAGACGTATCACCAGCCGCCACGGGCCAGGCGCTCTCCACCTCTCCCGTGGTGCCACGTCGCCCAACCACCACCTCCTACCGTCGTGGCCCTGCCAGGCCCATCCGCGGCCCGCCCCAGGCCATTCTGGGCCCGAGGCGCCCGCACCGCGACGCCGTTCCTGACCAGGATCGGGAGAGCCCGAGCTCCTCCCCGTCCGACCGAACCTCTGCGTCGCCCCTGTCGGCGACCATCTCCGGTGCCAGTCACCGCCGGCGACCACATCCAGGCCAGATCCGCCTCTCTCTCTCTCTCTCTCTCTCTCTCTCTCTCTCTCTCTTTCCATTCATCCTCCTTCTCCCTCATCTCGCTCTCTGTTCTCCGTGCAGGAACCGAGCCCCGCCATGGCCGCCCGGTGTGTAGCGCAGCGTGAAGCTCCGCCCGTCGCGCCGTCACCCGGATCTGGAGAGCGGAGGCCAGATCCGCCCGCTCCCGGCTCCCTCGACCTCGTCCCTGCCGCCGATGGTCGCCCCATTGTCTGCCCTTGCCGCGAGTCTCGCTGCCGCCGGCAACTGCTAGAACGAGACGAAGAACGCCACGCCGTGCATTGACCTCTCCAGCAAGGCCCAGCTCCAGCGTGTGGGCCGGCCCAGCCGCTTTCTCCACTTTCGGCCCAATGGCCAAATGTGAGCATAGCCCAGTCCACCTCAGATTCAGCTCATGCCATGTTTTTTCCCGTTCTGTGAATTTGTCCAATTTTCCAGATTTGGCAGTTTTGCAGAAAAACCCTCTTTCTTCATGCATATCATATCTCACAAACCGTGCATCGGAATTAAACAAACTTAACATGAAAGTTTCTTAGAATTTTGTGTAGTTTAATCATTTGCAACTTTCATCTATGTTTAAAATGTTTAAAATTGTTGTTTGCATTGTTTTTCTCATATGCCATGTTAAAATGCTTTATTTCATAACTAAATAACCGTAGCTCCAAACTTAACAAACTTTATATGTAAATGGGGTAGAAAAATGCCTAGTTTAACATGGTGGAATCATCTTGCATGTTTAAAAACTCTAAAATATGCTTTAGGGCAGAATAGTACCAAATCCAATATATGCTCATGAGGATTTTTCCGGACTTGTTGCTTGTTGTTTCGGCCTCATTTAAACTTGCCTAGATAGGTAGTTTTCATTTGCTTCACCCCTTGCCATGTTTAAGAACATTTAATATTGATGGGTACCTAAACGAGAGAGAACTAAATAATTGATGTGGTGTTTCGTCAATATGCAACTCGTTGCATATTGAGCTCCACTTAACTTGTAGTTTTGCTTGTGCATATTGCCATGCCATGCCTCATTAATCCGGACATGCATCATACTTGGTTGTGCATCATGCCATGTTTATGCGGTGGTTGTTTATTATGTTGTTTGCTTCTTTCCGGTGTTGCTTCTTCAGGTTAGTTCTGATAATGTCGCGTTTTTGAGGATCCGTTGGACTTTGTCCGTTTGTCTTCTTCATGGACTCGTTCTACTTCCTTGCGGGATCTCAGGCAAGATGACCATACCCTCGAAATCACTTCTATCTTTTCTTGCTAGTTGCTCGCTCTATTGCTATGCCGCGATACCTACCACTTGCTATATCATGCCTCCCATATTGCCATGTCAAGCCTCTAACCCTCCTTTCCTAGCAAACCGTTGTTTGGCTAAGTTACCGCTTTGCTCAGCCCCTCTTATAGCGTTGCTAGTTGCAGGTGAAGATGAAGTTTGTTCCATGTTGGAACGTTGTATTGTTGGGATATCACTATATTTTTATTGTTTGATTAATGCATCTATATACTTGGTAAAGGGTGGAAGGCTCGGCCTTATGCCTGGTGTTTTGTTCCACTCTTGCCACCGTAGTTTCCGTCATACCGGTGTTATGTTCCTTGATTTTGCGTTCCTTACACGGTTGGTGCTACGTCTTGAGCTTGCGTTGGTTTTCCCCAAAGAGGAAGGGATGATGCAGCAGAGTAGCATAAGTATTTCCCTCAGTTTTTGAGAACCAAGGTATCAATCCAGTAGGAGCCCACGCTCAAGTCCCTTGTACCTGCACAAAGCGATAGCTACTAGCAACCAACGCGATTAGGGGTTGTCAATCCCTTCACGGTCACTTACGAGAGTGAGATCTGATAGATATAATATTTTGGTATTTTTGGTATAAAGATGCAATGTAAAAAGTGAAGGCAAAGTAAAAAAGCAAAGCAAGATTAAAGTGATGGAGATTGTATGATGAGAATAGACCCGGGGGCCATAGGTTTCACTAGTGGCTTCTCTCAAGAGCATAAGTATTCTACGGTGGGTGAACAAATTACTGTTGAGCAATTGACAGAATTGAGCATAGTTATGAGAATATCTAGGCATGATCATGTATATAGGCATCACGTCCGTGACAAGTAGATCGAAACGATTCTGCATCTACTACTATTACTCCACTCATCGACCGCTACCCAGCATGCATCTAGAGTATTAAGTTAAAAATAGAGTAACGCCTTAAGCAAGATGACATGATGTAGAGAGATAAATTCATGCAATATGAAATAAACCCCATCTTGTTATCCTCAATGGCAACGATACAATACGTGCCTTGCTGCCCCTTCTGTCACTGGGTAAGGACACCGCAAGAGCGAACCCAAAGCTAAGCACTTCTCCCATGGCAAGAACTACCACTCTAGTTGGCCAAACCAAACGGATAATTCGAAGAGACTTGCAAAGATAACCAATCATACATAAAAGAATTCAGAGAAGATTCAAATATTATTCATAGATAGACTTGATCATAAACCCACAATTCATCGGTCTCAACAAACACACCGCAAAAAGAAGATTACATCGAATAGATCTCCACAAGAGAGCGGGAGAACTTTGTATTGAGATTCAAAGAGAGAGAAGAAGCCATCTAGCTACTAACTATGGACCCGAAGGTCTAAGGTAAACTACTCACACTTCATCGGAGAGGCTAGGATGATGTAGAAGCCCTCCGTGATGACGGCCCTCTTCCGGCGGAGCTCCGGAACAGGCCCCAAGATGGGATCTCGTGGATACAGAAAGTTGCGGTGGTGGAATTAGCTTTTTGGCTCCTGTTCTGACTGTTTGGGGGTACATGTGTATATATAGGAGGAAGAAGTACGCCGGAGGAGCAACAAGGGGCCCACGAGGCAGGGGGCGCGCCCTAGGGGGGCCCACCCTCGTGACCGCCTCTTTTGTTCCTTGGAGCAGGGTCCAAGTCTCCTGGATCACGTTCGGTGAGAAAATCACGTTCCCGAAGATTTTATTCCGTTTGGACTCCGTTTGATATTTCGTTTCATTGAAACAGTGAAATAGGCAAAAAACAACAATTCTGTGCAGGGCCTCCGGTTAATAGGTTAGTCCCAAAAATAATATAAAAGTGGAAAATAAAGCCCAATATAGTCCAAAACAGTAGATAATGTAGCATGGAGCAATCAAAAATTATAGATACGTTGGAGACGTATCAGTTGGGTGTTGTGGGGACCCTTTAACAGGTCGCTTTGAATAAAACTCCTCCAGCAAGGCCCAACCTTGGTTTTACCATTTGCCTCACCACCATCGACCCTTCCCTCGGGTCAGCCAACCCTCGGGTCATCTTTATTTTAAGCCCCCCCCCCCCCCCCCCGGGCGAGTGCTTGTCTAAGTGTTGGTCTGAACCGAGTAGACTGCGGGGCCACCTCGGGAAAACTTGAAGTTTGGTTTTACTCGTAGGACGTCTCATCCGGTGTTGCCCTGAGAACGAGATATGTGCAGCTCCTATAGGGATGTCGACATATCAGGCGGTCTTGCTGGTCGTGTTTTACCATTGTCGAAATGTCTTGTAACCGGGATTCCGAGTCTGATCGGGTCTTCCTGGGAGAAGGAATATCCTTCGTTGACCGTGAGAGCTTGTGATGGGCTAAGTTGGGACACCCCTGTAGGGTTTTGAACTTTCGAAAGCCGTGCCCACGTTTATGGGCAGATGGGAATTTGTTAATGTCCGGTTGTAGAGAACTCAACACTTAACTTAATTAAAATGCGTCAACCATGTGTGTAGCCATGATGGTCTCTTCTCGGTGGAGTCCGGGAAGTGAACACGGTTCTTGTGTTATGCTTGAACGTAAGTAGTTTCAGGATCACTTCTTGATCACTTCTAGTTCATGACCATGCTTTGCTTCTCTTCTCGCTCTTATTTGCGTATGTTAGCCACCATATATGCTTAATGCTTGCTGCAGCTCCACCTCATTACCCTTGTCCTACCCATAAGCTTAAATAGTCTTGATCTCGCGGGTGTGAGATTGTTGAGTCCCCGTGACTCACAGATACTTCCAAAACAGTTACAGGTGCCGATGATACCAGTGCAGGTGACGCAACTGAGCTCAAGTGGGAGCTCGATGAAGATCGTGTTCATTGTGTTGTTTCGTTTCCTGTTGATCAGTAGTGGAGCCCAGTTGGGGCAATCAGGGATCTAGCATTTGGGGTTGTCTTTCTTTATTTTGGTTCCGTAGTCGGACCTTGATTGTATTCTGGATGATGTATGATATATTTATGTATTGTGTGAAGTGGCGATTGTAAACCAACTATTTATCCCTTTCTTATTCAGTACATGGGATGTGTAAAGAATACCCCTCTCGCGACATGCCTACTATGAGGTTATGCCTCTAAGTCGTGCTTCGACACGTGGGAGATATAGCCGCATCATGGGTGAGGGAGTCCTAGATTAGGGGGTCTCTGGACAGCCGGACTATATCCTTTAGCCGAACTGTTGGACTATGAAGATACAAGATTGAAGACTTCGTCCCGTGTCCGGATGGGACTTTCCTTGGCATGGAAGGCAAGCTTGGCAATACGGATATGTATATATCCTCCCTTGTAACCGACTCAGTGTAACCCTAGCCCTCTCTGGTGTCTATATAAACTGGAGGGTTTAGTCCGTAGGACAACATACAATCATACCATAGGCTAGCTTCTAGGGTTTAGCCTCTACGATCTCGTGGTAGATCAACTCTTGTAATACTCATATCATCAATATCAATGAAGCAGGACGTATGGTATTACCTCCATCAAGAGGCCCCGAACCTGGGTAAATATCGTGTCCCCTGCCTCCTGTTACCATCCGCCTTAGACGCACAGTTCGGGACCCCCTACCCGAGATTCACCGGTTTTGACACCGACATTGGTGCTTTCATTGAGAGTTCCACTATGTCGTCACCATAAGGCTCGATGGCCCCTTCGATCATCGATAACGATGCGGTCTAGGGTGAGGTTTTCCTCCCCGGACAAATCTTTGTATTCAGCGGCTTCGCACTGCGGGCCAATTCGCTTGGCCATCTGGAGCGGATCGAGAGCTACGCCCCTGGCCATCAGGTCAGGTTTGGAAACTTAAACGACACTGCCGACATTCGCGGATACTTGATCTTCAAGGGATTCGAGCCCAGGTCAGGTGCGCCGCACAATCACGACGAGTATGATGTAACTCTGCCGTCAGACAGTGTTCGGCAGATCGCATCTGCAACTCCTCCTCCCTTCAATCCAGAGCAAATTGCACCATCCGAGGATGGAGGGATAGACCCCGCCATGCAGGCCGCACCCTCAGTGGTGATGGAGCCGGATACTGACTTCACCCCTTACGAGAGCCGTGTCGCCGAACCACGGGATTCGTCTCCGCCCAGGGACTCCGAGCCGCCTGCATCCGCGCCTATCGAATCCGATTGGGCGCCAATTATGGAGTTCACCTCTACAGATATCTTTCAGCACTCGCCTTTCGGCAATTTGCTAAATTCATTAAGGTCTCTCTCCTTGTCAGGAGAACCTTGGCCGAACTATGTCCAGCTAGAATGGGATGCGGACGACGAAGAAATTCGCTGCCCACCCGCCACCCACTTAGTAGCCACTGTCGACGATTTAACCGACATGCTCGACTTCGACTCCGAAGACATCGACAGTATGGACGATGATGCGGGAGATGAACAGGAAGCACCGCCCACAGGGCGTTGGACTGCCGCCTCATCATATGATATATACATGGTGAACAACACCAAAGAAGGCAATGGCGACGAGACAGGGGAGGATGACCCCTCCAAGAAGCATCCCAAGCGCCGACGTCAGCGGCGCCGCTCTAAGTCCCGCCACAGCGAAAGTAGTGATACCGGCACAAGAGACAATAACACTCCGGATAGTGCCGAAGACAAGCACAATCCCCTCCAGCACGATGTAAAGCGGGAGGGTGAACAAACTAGCCCTCCAGAGCAGGCAGCAGATGGAGAATCGGAGGAGGACAATTACAAGCCTCTCTTCGAAGACAAGGTGAGCCTCGGTGACGAAGAATTTATCGTGCCTGAGGATCCCGTTGAGCAGGAGCGCTTCAAGCATCGACTTATGGCCACAACAAATAGCCTGAAGAAAAAGCAACGACAGCTTCAAGCTAATCAAGACTTGCTAGCAGATAGATGGACCAAAGTCCTTGCGGCCGAGGAATACGAACTCGAGCGCCCCTCCAAGAATTACCCAAAGCGCAGGTTGCTACCCCACTTTGAGAAGGAAGCATTGAAACCTACATCACCAGTGTACGATGCGGCTGACCGGCCACCTCGTGGCCGAGCCAGAGAGGCATTTCGGCCTGAAGTTCAGCCTGCACCCCGCCGCCACTCAAACAAAAATACAAAGGCCCGGGGCAACACACGGGACCTGCGATACGTATTGGAAAACAAGGCAAAACATGGAAGATCGATCTACGGATCACGGGGGCGCGCACAATTACGCGACAAGGATCGTCACACCGGATACAATAAAAGCAAATCTGGCCGAGCCGGACATGGCAGACAAGACTCGTATGAACCACGTCGTGATATAGCCCGACACAGAGGCGCCGCACACCCCTTATGCTTCACTGATGAAGTAATGGATCACGAATTCCCATAAGGGTTTAAACCCGTAATCATCGAATCATACGATGGTACTACAGACCCCGTGGTATGGATAGAAGACTTCTTCCTCCACATTCATATGTCCCACGGGGACGACCTACATGCCATCAAGTATCTCCCGCTCAAACTCAAAGGGCCGGCTCGGCATTGGCTCAATAGCTTGCCGGCAAACTCCATAGGAAGTTCGGAGAACTTGGTAGGGGCATTCCTGGACAATTTCCAGGGCACTTACGTGCGACTGCCGGACGCTGACGATTTAAGTCATATAACTCAGCAGCCAGGGGAATTGGCTAGGAAATTCTGGACCCAATTCCTAACCAAGAAGAACCAAATTGTTGACTGTCCAGATGCAGAGGCCTTAGCGGCATTTAAGCATAATATCGATGAATGGCTCGGCCGGCACCTCGGCCAAGAGAAGCCAAAATCCATGGCAGCCCTCACGACATTATGACCCACTTTTGTGTGGGCGAAGTTAGCTGGTTGGCTCGTAGTACCAATACAGCAAGCAAACCTGGCATATCACAAGCCAGTGATAGCAACGGCAAACCACGATGCAACAAACACAAGCGCCGCAAATACGGTGAAAATGCCAAAATACGTTAGTTAATGCCGGGTTCAGGGTCTCAAAGTCTGGTCAGCAGAAAGGGCTGCCCAAAAATACGGATCCGATCCATCCAGTCTGGACCGCATACTCGCTCGCCAATGCCAAATTCATGGCACCCCAGAAACGCCAGCCACCCATACCAACAGAGAATGTTGGGTCTTCAAACAAGCCGGCAAGGCAGGTGCCAAAAATGAAGAGGGGTCTCAAAGCGACGATAGCGACAAAGAGCCCAGATCGCCAAACACTGGAGGGAAAAAGAAATCCCCCCCCCATATTCAATCGGTGAATGTGGTAAATACCACCCAAATTGCCCACTTGGACCAGATATACACCCTCAGGGACGGTCCCAAATTGCCCACGAAACTCACCGTCCCGCAATATAAGCTAGGGCCGGTCACCTTCAACCACACGGATCATCCGGTTAACGCCAATCGGGGCAATCGAGCCGCACTAATCCTCGACCCAATAGTAGACGGGTTCCACCTCACTCGAGTCCTTATGGATGGAGGTAGCAGTTTAAATATGCTTTACCAGGATACAGTGCACAAGATGGGCATCGATCATTCAATGATCAAACCCAATAAAGCCACTTTTAGAGGCATCATACCAGGCATGGAGGTTAGCTGTACATGCTCCATTGCCCTTGAGGTAATCTTCGGATCACCAGAAAATTACTGTATCGAAGAGTTAATCTTCGAAATCACCCCTTTCCGCGGTGACTATCAAGCACTGCTCGGGCGAACCGCGTTTGCTCGATTCAACACGGTGCCACATTATGCCTACCGTAAGCTCAAAATTCCCGGTACACGCGGCGTCATCACGGTTCATGGCAAGGCCGAACCTTCCTTCGGCACCTACAAATACATCACTGCCTTAGCAGCAGGAACAACAAGCAGCACCTTGCGGCCGAACCTCGAGTCGACGCCCAGGCTCCCGGACACCGTCAAGGGGCTCCAAACTACTTCGCGGAAAGATACCCCGGCTCGTCCAGAGCTCAACTAAACACTCCGGCGAAGGCCATGACAGGCCAAACTTAGCGGTTCAACCGCCCTCCGGCACACAAACATTTCCTATATTTCCCTCGCAGGTTCACCTTTGCACCGACCAGGACGGACTCCAGAGAGGCAGCTCGAACGCGTCAGGGGATCCTTAGACATTCCCCGCAGCAAACGTCCGGCTACAGTACGGATCCGCACTCAACCTCTTCCCCCTGGTCACAGCAGGTTCTGCTATCACAACTATTTTTTATCACATTACTTGTACCTGAAAGTGCGTTATATCGACTAGAGGGGGGGTGAATAGGCGATTTTTATGAAAGTCTTCAAAACGTGGAAGTTATGAAGACAAACAGAGTGAACAAGCCTATCACTATGCAGCGGAAGGTAGATTACACAACGCAAGCCATAGTCAAATATACAATAAAGTGAAAGCACAGAGACAAATAGCTTCAGTGTAATGAGGATCAGGTTGGAAGAAGTTATGAAGCCAAACAGATCATACAGTCAGGTTGTGAAGACAGAAGATAAAGCAAGCATGCAATAGCTTCACAATGTGTACTGGTAAGTAAAGGGAGGTGAAGATGAAACCAGTGACACGTTGAAGACAATGATATGTTGGACCAGTTCCAGTTGCTGTGACAACTATACGTCTGGTTGGAGCGGCTAGGTATTTAAACCAAAGGACACACAGTCCTGGACACCCAGTCCTGAACACGCAGCTCAGGACACCCAGTCCTCACCGTTTTCTCCTTGAGCTAAGGTCACACAGACCCTGCCCAATCACTCTGGTAAGTCTTCAAGGTAGACTCCCAAACCTTCACAGACTTCGTTCACCGGCAATCCACAATTCCTCTTGGATGCTCAGAACGCGACGCCTAACCGTCTGGAGGATGCACAGTCCTCAAGTGTAATAAGTCTTCAGATCACTCAGACAAGAAGACTTAAGTGATGCCCAATTACTCTGGCTCTGGGTGGTTAGGGCTTTTCTCCTCACTAAGGATTTTCTCTCAAAGGCTTCGAGGTGGGTTGCTCTCAAACGACAAAAGTCGTGCACTGAAATCTGAGCAGCCAACCGTTTATGGTTGTAGGGGTGGACTATTTATAGCCGCTTGGCAACCCTGACCTGATTTGTCCGAAATGACCCTGGGTCACTAAGGAACTGACACGTGTACTAACGGTCGGATTTTGAACTCTCACGACAACTTTACTTGGGCTGCAAGTAACGCTGACTTGTCTGACTCTGGACAAGATTTTCTCTCATTGTCTTCACTCGAAGACATAGGATTTGGATTAGGCATCACCTCAGTCATCCTGACTGGTTCTCTTGGACCCCACTTAACAGTACGGTGGTTCCTATGACACAACATGAATAAAGTAAAACTACGAAGGATCTAAGTCTTCGAGTTCCAAAGGCTTCATGGGGAGTCTTCATATGTCATTGTCTTCGACATGAATGTCTTCATGAACCACCATTGTCTTCAATGTCTTCGTACATTTTTTGGGGGGGGGGGGGGTCATCTCAGGTAGCTAAACCGAATCAATGAGGGACTTCTACCTGTGTTGTCCTGCAATTCTCACAAACACATTAGTCCCTCAACTAGGTTTGTCGTCAATACTCCAAAACCAACTAGGGGTGGCACTAGATGCACTTACAATCTCCCCCTTTTTGGTGATTGATGACAAACTAGTTGAAGTTTTCAACGGGGAATATAATTTGTGAAATTGTAAAGGAATTGTCTTCATAAGCTGCAAGGGCTCCCCCTGAAGATGTGCATATAAGTGATTTGCTTCTGGAATGCAAATGCACATAGCAGGTTGTATTTGTGGGAATCCACTTCAACTTATGATGACAATCCATCATGCACGTAAAGATATATGAAGATAATGATATGCATAATGAAAAATGGACGTCTGCGAAATGATAAGAGTGCGGAAATTATCGTCGTACATGCGGAATTTATTTTCGCAAAAACACAGTGGCAAACATAGTAGCAGACGACCATCAATTTTAAGTGTTACAACTCAAAGAACCAAATGTAGCAAAACGAGAGTTGTAAGCACGAAGCAAAATGCAAAATATAAAGCACCCGCCCATATTATTGACCCGCTTGAAGACTATAAACATCATATGCTTCTCCCCCTTTTGTCAGTGATGACCAAAAAGGTGTGAAGACATAGAGTTTTCTAAGCGTTCCCAGGCGCAGCAGGGTCGGTGGAGGCGTTTGGTGGTGCTGGCGAGCTTGGTGCGGTGACGACGCGCGCCGAAGAAGGTGGTGGTGATGTAGCGTCGTCTTCTTCCTCAATGATTTTTCCCGTCACTGTGGCAGCAGAGGAAGAGAACTCGGATTCTTCAAGAGACGGAGTCCCACGCAACACAGCTCTTCTGGGGGTGTGGAGTCAAACTTGAATCTCTCTTTGAAGCCATCCTCTTGCAGTTCGGCTTCAGTGCACATCATTGTGAGGCCTTTCCAGATGCGGCGACAGGTTTCATGTGCGACGAAGGCGTTCTTGGTGGCCAGATTCCTGATGCGATTGACGTCTGCCTCTTGAGCCAGTCGTGATGCCTATCTTGCTTTTGGTGCAGAGCCACAAGAAGTTCACGATCAGTGAGTGTACGAGCGCGTTTCTTGGGTCTCTGTGTAGCTTCGCTGTCAGTGGCTTCAGTGGATGCAGGGGCACGTGTGGTGCCAGCCATTGGATAGACTCTGGAAATGGCTTCAACACCTTCATCATGTTGAGTGAAGCTTTGGTGTTCTGCATTCTGAAGACTTAGTGGCTGTTTGGCAGGCTCAGGATAAATAGCTTCAGCAGAGGTGTCCACATCAGGTAAGAAGATTCTGTGGTTGCGGGCTGAGGGTTGATAGGATATGGCAGAGTGGAGCTTGATGAGGCTCATAACCCATGGAGCAGAAATCTTCAGACCAAAGAGATCTGAGCCAGATGCAGCAAGTTGTCGTATGAAGAGATCCTGGGCATTGAAGCATTTGCCGTGCAGGATGCAGAAGATGAGAGTCTTCATGGCACCTTCAACCTTGGCATATCGAGAGTGCCCCTTAATGGGCCATAGAGTCCGCCTGATGATGTGATAGATAGTTCTAGGCAGGTACTCTAAGTCTTCAACGAAGAACTCCACCGGATAAGGTGCGTCAGAAGGCAATGGCTTCATCATTGAGAGCATCTGACTCATATTTGGCTCAGGTCGCTGAAATATGCTCTCAACTGCTTCAGCATGGAGTTGACAGCCTTCTTCGAAGAGTTCGCCTAGAGAGGGTAGGCCGGTGAGCTCAATGATATCAAATGCATTGGCTTCATGATGGACGTTGCCGGTCATCCACTCCAGGACCCAAGTCTTTGGATCTCTGTTGTAGCCCTTGATGTGCAATGTGGCATAGAACTGGAGCAGAAGCTCTTCGTTCCAGTGCTCTTCATCCGTGACAAACGGGAGCAAGCCAACTTGCTTGAAGCAGTCCAGGGCTTCTTCCAGACCAGGAAGACCAGCAAAAGCTTCAACTTCAAGGCGCTGATGTGGAAAGATACGGCTCTGGTTGTAGAGGACGCAGGAGTAGTAGCTACGCTGTGGGTAGCTCCAGAACCTATCTGACACAATCTTTTCCCTTGAGTAAGGGTTCTTGGAGCGGTTGAAGAAGGTGTTATCTGCCCTGAAGCTATTGACATCGAAAGAGCCAGGAGCAGTGGCTGGACCTGGGAACCTTGGCAGTCGTGGGATTGGCTTCTGTACCTGGGGCCTGTGCGCAACATGATAGTTGAACTGTGGTCCGGCAGCAGACACAGGCACAGAAGGGTCAGAGGCAGTAGCTTCAGTATCTCTTGAAGCTGTTGGTTGGTCGGGCTCCACAAATGCTTCAGTATTATGTGTGGCAGCCGTAGTGGTGTCAGCCTCCTTGAGAACTTCTTCTTGCTGGGGTGGGGAAGATGGAGCTTGAGGTTCTTCATGCTCTTCTGCATGTTCTTCGGCTGATGCAGCCGGAATGTCGTCAGTAGTCTGAGCCCTTGGTCCTTTGCAAAGCCTACAGAATGCAGGCGACGCCGGTGGAGTTGCAGTGGGCTGGGGCTCATCCTCTTCCTCCTACGGGCGATCTGCCCACGATGCATCTTGGGTGATTGGCGTCAAGGGACGACCAATGCTGATCATTTCGCTCGTTTCGAGCTGAGGAAGGACTGCATCACCTTGCACATTGTCTTGGAGACCAATGTCTTCAGCAGCGTTGGGGTCAGCTGCTGGAATGTCTTCAGCATGCGGAGCCTCTGTGAGAGCAGGCTCATGCACGGTAATCTGACGATCTTCATGAGGAAAGCAAACGGAAAGGAGTTCGACTATCAAGGGCTCTGTGGGAGCAGCCCGAGACTTCTTGGTCTTGCGCTTCTTGATGGTGGGGTCTGAAGGAGAGGCTTCAGGGTGTTTCCTCTTCCTTGCTTTAGCTTCGGCTATCCTTGTCTTCTTAAGCTCTGAAGTGGTTGAGCGCTGCTTTGGCTTCGAGCTAGGCTTGGCGGTGGGGAAGACAATCGGAACAGCTTCTTGTTGTGGGGCCTCTTCTTCAGCCACAGTGGGCTTCTTCTTCTTCTTGGCGGCCATCCTGGGGTCGATGCCGGGACGCCCAAGTGCTTTTCGCTTCTCGGCCTCATTGTAGGCCTGCACACAGAGATCAGCCAAATTCTTCATGCGCTCGCGTGAACCCTGAGCCTCTGCACGTTTCTGCATAAAGTTTTCCTTCAACTCGTGCAGCATGACTTTGAAGTCTTTGACTTCTTGGACACTGAGCGTGGCCATGTTCTGCTTGAACTGAGCCTTTTCAAAATCTATTTTCTGCTTCAGTTCCACTATGCGCTGGGCAATTGCGAGTTCTGAAGCAATTGCTCCTTGAAAGGCTACGCTGAGGCCAATGGGCAGCTGCAGATCATTGAAGCTGATGTTGGGTGTATCAAACCACTCATCTATGAAGTTGTGGATGATTGTTGCATCGAACAGAGGCAGATTGTTGAAGATTTCAGCCTCCTCCTTGCTCTTGATCAGCTGCTCAAGAGCGTCATCGGCTAGATCGTCGTCACTAGACAGATCAATGGCCTCGCAGCGCAGAACAGCAGCGGCAGTGAGTTCTTTGCTAGTGTATGGCTGTGGCTTCTTGGCTTCTTGAGGCTTAGAGACTCGTGACAAGTCTTCAGACTGCACACTTGCTTCAGGAGGTGCAGTGGCCAATGGCTTCGCTCTGGAGATCTTGGGAGAAGCGGTTGGCTTGGAAGCTTTTTGCTTCTTCTTTATCTGCTTCGGCTCCGGGGCAGCAGGAGCATCATCAGACTCAGTGTTTGCTGGAGGGTCGTTCACGGCAGTCCCTTGGACTATAATGCGAGTGATGAGGCCTTCAAGATTGGCAAACGGCCCGATGACATTGGTATTTGCGTCGCGTGTGCCATCTGCCCTTGGTTTGGAGGCACCAGGGTTGAAGTCCAACCCAAACTCCTTCTTGTTTTGCTTCGCAGAGTTCTGGGCAAATTGAAAGTTGCGCTTGAACAGAGTGTCATCGCGACACCAGAGAAGGGATGATGGATGTGCATCAGCTGGCTGTTGTCCCCTGGCCATGCATGGAAAGAAGCCTTGAGCAATGGCTTCGTCTCTGGTTCGGGGTACGAGATTTTTGTACAAGGCATCTCCCCATGGCCTCTTGAGGGCGTACTTCTCTGCATATTCCTTGGTGACGAAGCGGTAATGGAACCACTGCTCTGCCCAATATCTTCGAATCCATTGGATTCGTGTCTTGCGCTGACCATAGCTCTCTTCGGGATCAGTTTGGTACATTTCTGCCAAATCTTCAAGCAGATCTTTAGATGTGTCACCACGTCTCTGTCTGCCTCCCTTCCTTGATTGTTTTTCTGTTGCCATGAAGCTTAACTTGGAAGGCTTCAAGAGATTCAAAGTCTTCAAAGGCTTCCTTTTGCTTGACCAACAGGAACTTGCTTCAGGTGAATTGATTTGACGCTGTAGGAACTCTGCAAATGAATGCAGACTATGAGAACCAAAAGATTCTCCCACGGACATGTACCTGTGACAGCATTAAGGTGCGAGGGAAGGGGAAGAGGTCATATGCATTCTCAGAAGATTTTGAAGATAAATCAGTTTAGAAGATATTGACCTCATCATGCGAAGACATTCACTTTATAGAAAAGAAGTTGGTTCCAGATTTGTACGAACCCATAGATCAGTACAAGTGAGGAATCTAACTACTTCATGAAGAACAAGTGAATATACTAGGCAAGTTATGAGATACAGATGAGAGGGATGAAACTTTGTGTGAATGGAAACCTCTTTTGGCAGAACGTGATGGAGCTATAGGATCAAAAGAGGCTGTAAAAAGACTTGTTATTTACCAGACTTGGAACTGCTAGACGAGGTGAGAGTTGAGGCCGAGCAGTTCGATCCTCCGTGCCCTAACTTGGCGACGGAAGACACCTAGGGCGACGGCGGAGAGACTGATGTCCGCTGTCAGCGTGAGAACGACGTCGGAGAGGTCGCGGCAGTGAAGCACTTTGTCGCCGGCGTCGTTGAGAGTTAGCGGTGGCGCTAGGGTTTGTGCGAGGGAGGAAGAAGAGATAATGACCGCAGTGAAACGTGTATTTATAGGGATATGGGCGGCACTGCGCTATTACTCAGGTGCCCCTGGCGATTCGCATCTGATCAGTACGTGGCCAGCATGCGGAATTGTGGGGGCAGTTTCACCCCACGCACGCCTGGTTTGTCGGGAGTCGTTCCTACTTCTCCGAAATTCTAGTTGATGGAAAAACATTGAAAGCTGTTTTAAAGTTTGTCTCTGTGTCTTCTTCTGACAAGGATGCAGTGAAGACATTCAACAGTTTCAATAGATTGCATATGACTTGGAGAGATAGAGTTTGAGGTAGGAAGCATGGAGAGGTTAGGGTCCGATCACATTCACTTAGTTCAAAAGATTCAACCAAGAAGATATAGCTATAAGTGAATGCTGTAGAGGACAGAACACCAGTACATATATACTCAACATAGTGAAGACAATCATGAAGACATGTTGAGATTGAAGCCAAACCAAATGTGAAGACATAACAAATGTAATGCCATGAGTGAAACACTTCAAGCAGAAAAATTTTGGTGGTGGCGCTACCCACCGTATAGGAAGTATTGGACCCAGACACGGCGCACAATTATTGTGGCGCTCCGAGGTCAAATTCCACGTTAATGTATTCACACCTAGAATGTATGTCTTCATTGATTGAAGATATACGTTACTTTGTGTGTTGCACATCTAAGTCATCATCATGCATAAGTGTTAGGATGTGTGCCTGATCACAAGACATTTGAGGATTCCAAGATATTTAGCTCACACCGTAACTTGCAAAATCTCTTCTCATCCAAGGGCTTGGTGAAGATATCTGCCAATTGCTCTTCAGTGTTGACGTGTATGATATCAATGTCTTCCTTTGCAACATGATCTCTGAGAAAATGATGACGAATTTCAATGTGCTTTGTCTTCGAGTGCTGAACTGGGTTGTTGGCGATCTTGATGGTGCTTTCGTTGTCGCAGTAAAGTGGAACTTGCTTCAGATGAATGCCATAATCCTTGAGGGTTTGCTTCATCCATAGAAGCTGAGCGCAGCAGGATCCAGCAGCAATGTATTCAGATTCAGCAGTGGAGAGAGATACACAGTTCTGCTTCTTTGAAGACCAACAGACAAGTGATCGGCCCAGAAAGTGACATGTGCCTGATGTGGACTTCCGATCAACCTTGTCACCAGCGTAATCAGCGTCCGAAAATCCAACCAGATCAAACTCTGAGCCCTTTGGATACCATAGCCCTAGAGTTGGGGTGTGAGCCAAATATCGAAGAATTCGCTTCACAGCTAAGTGATGCGACTCCTTTGGTGCCGCTTGAAACCGAGCACACATGCAAACACTAAGCATAATATCTGGCCTAGATGCACATAAATAAAGCAAAGAACCAATCATGGAGCGGTATACCTTTTGATCAAACTCTTTACCATTGTCGTTAGGACCCAGATGATGTTTGGCTGGCATTGGTGTTGTGAAGCCTTTGCAGTCTTGCATACCGAACTTCTTCAGGCAGTCTTTGAGATATTTCTCTTGAGATATGAAGATGCCATTGCGTTGTTGCCGTATCTGAAGACCGAGGAAGAATTTCAGCTCCCCCATCATAGACATCTGATATTGCTCTTGCATCATATATCTGAACTCCTCACTGTACTTCTGATTGGTGCAGCCGAAGATAATGTCATCCACGTATATTTGGCACACAAACAGTTCGCCATCATATGTCTTTGTGAAGAGAGTGGGATCCAGGGAACCAGGTATGAAGCCTTTGCTTTTCAGGAAGTATTTGAGTGTATCATACCAGGCCCAAGGGGCTTGTTTGAGGCCATATAGTGCCTTTTTGAGCTTGTACACCATGTCAGGATGTTTTGGATCTTCAAACCCAGGTGGTTGTGCAACATACACTTCTTCTTCAATTTTGCCATTGAGGAAGGCACTTTTTACATCCATTTGATACAGGATTATGTTGTGATGATTTGCATAGGCCAGCAGTATACGGATGGCTTCAAGTCTGGCAACAGGAGCAAATGTTTCATCAAAGTCAATGCCTTCCACTTGAGTATATCCTTGAGCAACGAGACGAGCCTTGTTTCTGATGACTTGGCCATGCTCATCTTGCTTGTTGCGGTATATCCATTTGGTGCCTATTATGTTATGCTTCCGTGGATCAGGACGCTTAACCAACTCCCATACATTGTTCAGCTCAAATTTTTGAAGCTCTTCTTGCATAGCTTGAATCCATTCAGGTTCCATAAAGGCTTCATCAATTTTCTTGGGTTCAGTGATTGAAACGAATGCGAAGTGTCCGCAAAAGTTTGCCAGTTGAGTTGCCCTTGAACGAGTCAGTGGACCAGGTGCATTGATGCTATCAATTATCCTGTCAATCTGCACTTCATTGGCAACACGAGGATGTAGGGGTCGAAGACTTTGCTCTTGCTGATCTACGTTGTCATGGGGAGGAATGTCTTCAGGCTGAGCATTGTCTTCATGTGGATCAGGTGCTGAGATGATAAGTTCTTCTTCAGGACGGGCTTCAGAAGGTATAATTTCTCCAGTTCCCATTAGCTTGATTGATTCACTGGCTGGAACTTCATCTAGCACATCTGGTAGTTGCTCTCTTTGTGACCCATTGGTCTCATCAAACCGCACATCCACTGTTTCAACCACTTTGTAGTGAAAGAGATTGAAGACTCTGTTGGAGTGCGAATCCTTTCCATATCCAAGCATGAAGCCCTCATGTGCTTTTGGAGCAAATTTTGAGGTGTGGTGAGGGTCCTTGATCCAGCATCTTGATCCAAATACTCTGAAGTAACTTACATTTGGATTCTTCCCAGTCAGAAGTTCATAAGATGTCTTGTTCAGCAGCTTGTGAAGATATACACGATTGATAGTATGGCATGCAGTATCAATGGCTTCAGTCGAGAATTTTCTTGGTGTCTTGTACTCATCTAACATTGTTCTGGCCATCTCAATGAGTGTTCTGTTCTTGCGTTCGACGATGCCATTCTGTTGTGGCGTGTATGGAGCTGAGAATTCATGAGTGATGCCCAATGTATCAGGATATGTGTCAAGGCCGGTGTTCTTGAATTCTGTGCCATTGTCACTTCTGATGTGCTTTATCTTGGCGCCATAATTGTTCATTGCCCGATTTGCGAAGCGTCTGAAGACATCCTGCACTTCAGTCTTGTAAAGGATTATGTGCACCCAAGTATATCTAGAGTAATCATCAACAATGACGAAGCCATAGAGGCAAGCAGTAGTGGAGAAAGTTGAGTAGTGGGTAGGACCAAAGAGATCCATGTGAAGCAGTTCGAAGGGTTGAGTAGTGGTCATGATTGTCTTCGAAGGATGTTTTGCCCTTGTCATCTTCCCAGCTTCACAGGCACCGCATAAGTGATCTTTCTTGAACTTGACGCCCTCGATGCCTATGACATGCTTCTTCTTCGCAAGGGTGTGGAGGTTCCTCATGCCAGCATGCCCAAGTCTTCGATGCCAAAGCCAGCATTCTAAAGCCTTTGCGAGAAGACAAACTGCAAGCTGTGGCCCTGCTGAGAAATCTACCACGTACAAATCATCTTTTCGATACCCTTCAAACACTAGAGACTTGTCAGATTCCATTAGTACCAGACAGCGATATTTTCCAAAGATTACAATCATTTTAAATCGCAAAGCATTGAGACAGACATTAAGTTGAAGCCAAGGGATTCAACAAACATGACTTTATCCATGTGTTGATCCTTTGAGATTGCAACTCTACCTAGACCCAGTACCTTACTTTTACCAGTGTCAGCGAATGTGATGTGGCTCTTGTCAGATGGACGTAAGGTTGAGTCCATAAAGAGACTTCTTTTGCCAGTCATGTGATTTGTACACCCGCTGTCAATAATCCATTCTGAAGAATCTGAAGTCACTGGTGTCGTACCCTACAGTGCAGTTAGGGGGATAGGCTTCACGAAGAGTGTTGTGAAGCAAAAACATTTGACGAACCAGTGGATTATGAAAACTGAGATCCAGGTTAGGACAAGCAGGGAGAGTAGCATGCAATTCAGGTATGAAATACATAGTGATGCCATTCGGGCATTTGATCTTGCGCCCCACAAGTTTTTTAAGGTCCCCAGCAATAGCATCAGAAGATTTTGGTTTTGTGCTGGAGACCTTTCCCTGCAAAAGAGAGTTAAGCTTTCTTAACCACCCACATCTTCAAGGGTGGCTTAGAAGCAATAAGTCTAAGTGCAGCATCTGAGAATTTTGGCTTTGGAGCCCTAGCAAACGGTCTAGCAGGTGGGCAATAGTACTCATAAGAATAGGCAGAATAATTTTTGGTCATATGAGAATGACGGTTTGAAGAACCGCTCTCATAAGCCTGAGCATGGTTTCCCTGCAAAACATTTGTGTTAGTGCGACTCAGATGAGCCCTCTGCCTGTATGAAGCCTTTGGACCATATGAAGCCTTTGGTCTGAGGTTTGTCTTCTTCATGTGAGGTGTCATGAGGACATTCACAGGAAGATTCTCAAGACACGTTTTTGGAACCCAGATCTTCTTCATAGGCGGTCCATTCCTGCAGTTAGTACCAATGTACCTGGCAAATACTTCACCATTCTGATTCCTAAACAGTTTATAGTTTGCATCAAAGGATTCATCAATGATAATTGGATTAGCACAAGTGAAGCCAGATAGATTGGATGGATCTGATGAGGATTCCTTTGCAGCAACCCATGTGGTTTTGGGGTACTGCTCAGGTTTCCAGTAAGAGCCATCTGCATTAATTTTCCTCACGAACCCAACACCCTCTTTCCTAGGGTTTCGGTTCAGAATCTGCTTCTTGAGGACATCACATAGTGTCTGATGTCCTTTGAGACTTTTGTACATCCCTGTTTCAAGCAATGTCTTCAACCTAGCATTTTCATCAGCAATAGCAGTGGTATCCTCAGCAGAGGGGTTAGTTACCACTTCAACAGTTGAAGATATTGCAACAGCAGTAGCAGTGGAACATTCAGCAACAGAAATAGCATTATCACGCTCAATGCATTTAAGGCATGGTGGTTCAAATCCTTCCTGAGCAGAACTAATCTGTTCAGCTCGAAGTGACTCGTTTTCCTTTTGAAGATCTTCATGATCTGCTCTCAACTTCTCAAGATCTTGCTTCTTTTGAAGGTAATCATAGGAAAGCTTTTCATGAGTAGTTGAGAGAGTCTCAAGACGATCTTCGAGTTCCTGATACTTAACATGAAGATTTTTTATGTCTTCAATTAAGGATTCAGAACGAGTCATTTCAGCACCCAACAGATCATCGCTTCTGTCTAACAGTTTTTGAATATGTTCCATGGCCTTTTGTTGTTCAGTTGCAATTTTAGCAAGTGTTTTGTAACTGGGTTTTGAATCACAATCAGAGTCATCGTCACTAGATGTTCGATAGTGAGTAGTGCGTGTGTTTACCTTGGCACCACGTGCCATGAAGCAGTAGGTGGGAGTAGAGTCGTCCTTGTCATTTGCATCGGTGATGGTGATGGAGTCATTGTCTTCAGTGTTGAAGATGGACTTGGCAACATAGGCTGTAGCCAAACTCGCAATGCCTGAATCAGACTCCTCCTCAGACTCCACCTCTGCCTCCTTAGAAGCGGACTCTTCCTCTAAATCCATTTCCTTGCCAACAAACGCACGAGCCTTGCCAGATGAACTCTTCTTGTGTGATGAAGACTTTGAGGAAGACTTGGACGAAGACTTTGAGTATTTCTTCGTCTTCTTATCGTCAGAGTCATATTCCTTGCTCTTCTTCTTCTTTCTGTGCTCATTGTCCCACTGTGGGCATTCAGAGATGAAGTGTCCAGTTTTCTTGCACTTGTGACAAGTTTTCCTCTTGTAGTCATGCGCAGAAGCTTCATCATTCCTTGAGCTTGATCGTGAAGACTTTCTGAAGCCTTTCTTCTTGGTGAATTTCTGGAACTTCTTCACTAGCATTGCAAGTTCCCTTCCAATGTCTTCAGGATCATCAGAACTGCTGTCAGATGATGACACAGCTTTTGCCTTCAAGGCACGAGTTCGCCCATAGTTTGGACCATAGATATCTCTTTTCTCAGAAAGCTGAAACTCATGTGTGTTGAGCCTCTCAAGTATGTCAGACGGATTGAGTGTCTTGAAGTCTGGACATTCTTGAATCATCAGGGCTAGGATGTCAAATGAACTGTCAAGTGATCTTAGCAGCGTCTTGACGATTTCATGTTTGGTGATCTCAGTGGCGCCGAGGGCTTGAAGCTCATTTGTGATGTCAGTGAGCCGGTCAAATGTGTGCTAGACATTCTCATTGTCATTTCGCTTGAAGCGGTTGAAGAGATTGCGAAGAACACTGATTCTCTAATCTCTCTGGGTTGAGATGCCTTCATTGACCTTGGAGAGCCAGTCCCAGACCAGCTTGGATGTCTTCAAGGCACTCACACGGCCGTACTGTCCCTTGGTCAGATGATCACAGATAATATTCTTGGCAGTGGAGTCCAGTTGAGTGAACTTCTTGACATCAGCCGCAGTGACACCTTCTCCAGCCTTGGGAACGCCGTTTTTGACGACATACCATAGGTCGACGTCAATGGCTTCAAGATGCATGCGCATCTTATTCTTCCAGTAGGGATATTCAGTTCCATCGAAGACGGGGCACGCAGCGGAGACTTTAATTATCCCTGCAGTGGACATAGCTAAAACTCCAGGTGGTTAAACCGAATCACACAGAACAAGGGAGCACCTTGCTCTGATACCAATTGAAAGTGCGTTATATCGACTAGAGGGGGGGTGAATAGGCGATTTTTATGAAAGTCTTCAAAACGTGGAAGTTATGAAGACAAACAGAGTGAACAAGCCTATCACTATGCAGCGGAAGGTAGATTACACAACGCAAGCCATAGTCAAATATACAATACAGTGAAAGCACAGAGACAAATAGCTTCAGTGTAATGAGGATCAGGTTGGAAGAAGTTATGAAGCCAAACAGATCATACAGTCAGGTTGTGAAGACAGAAGATAAAGCAAGCATGCAATAGCTTCACAATGTGTACTGGTAAGTAAAGGGAGGTGAAGATGAAACCAGTGACACGTTGAAGACAATGATATGTTGGACCAGTTCCAATTGCTGTGACAACTGTACGTCTGGTTGGAGCGGCTAGGTATTTAAACCAAAGGACACACAGTCCCGGACACCCAGTCCTGAACACGCAGCTCGGGACACCCAGTCCTCACCGTTTTCTCCTTGAGCTAAGGTCACACAGACCCCGCCCAATCACTCTGGTAAGTCTTCAAGGTAGACTCCCAAACCTTCACAGACTTCGTTCACCGGCAATCCACAATTCCTCTTGGATGCTCAGAACGCGACGCATAACCGTCTGGAGGATGCACAGTCCTCAAGTGTAATAAGTCTTCAGATCACTCAGACAAGAAGACTTAAGTGATGCCCAATTACTCTGGCTCTGGGTGGTTAGGGATTTTCTCCTCACTAAGGATTTTCTCTCAAAGGCTTCGAGGTGGGTTGCTCTCAAATGACAAAAGCCGTGCACTGAAATCTGAGCAGCCAACCGTTTATGGTTGTAGGGGTGGACTATTTATAGCCGCTTGGCAACCCTGACCTGATTTGTCCGAAATGACCCTGGGTCACTAAGGAACTGACACGTGTACTAATGGTCGGATTTTGAACTCTCACGGCAACTTTACTTGGGCTGCAAGTAAAGCTGACTTGTCTGACTCTGGACAAGATTTTCTCTCATTGTCTTCACTCGAAGACATAGGATTTGGATTAGGCATCACTTCAGTCATCCTGACTAGTTCTCTTGGACCCCACTTAACAGTACGGTGGTTCCTATGACACAACATGAATAAAGTAAAACTACGAAGGATATAAGTCTTCGAGTTCCAAAGGCTTCATGGGGAGTCTTCATATGTCATTGTCTTCGACATGAATGTCTTCATGAACCACCATTGTCTTCAATGTCTTCGTACATTTTTGGGGGGTCATCTCTGGTAGCTAAACCGAATCAATGAGGGACTTCTACCTGTGTTGTCTTGCAATTCTCACAAACACATTAGTCCCTCAACTAGGTTTGTCGTCAATACTCCAAAACCAACTAGGGGTGGCACTAGATGCACTTACAGTACCCATACGCAGAGCCTTATTATTCAAATAGAACATGTGGATTTATATGACGTTTACCTGCTAAATATTTCTTATCGAAATCATTTCCTCAAGTGGCATCCGTACACAGCGATATGCGTTAAATATGCCAGGGGCTTCGTTTTCCCCGTAACACGGCAATAAAAGTCTGAACACCTTCATGGAAGTTCGGCACCCCGAACTCATAGCATTATATGCATCAGCTCCGAATCATGTCTTGGGTCAATAGTTGGGTTAGCTCGGCTCCCATGTTTTGGTACCTTACGTTCCGCTATATCGGCTAAGGTAGCACTGGGTGAACTATTGCGATTGCGTCCCGGTTCTTCCGGATGAGCACCTCAGTAGGAAAGCCGAAAACTGACTGTCATGATACGCCGAGAGTTGGTCAGCTGTTCGAGCGGTCACAAAATCTTTAAGGATTTCTCCCGCATAATGCCATAACCAATGCAGCGTGCGATGGATCGGCTTTTTCTCCGATCAGGCGCTTATAGAGCCCCTAGTACGGTCTTCCAAACACAAGGGGCTGCGCTGACCATACTAAAGCTCCTATAGCTAAGTGAGAGTGATAAAGCCCTATAGTCTAATTGCCTGGTTCGTTCTGCTGAGCACCTCCTTCAGAGGACCCAAACTGGGATAAAGAGTGCTCAGGTTTATTTCGAACACCCCCGTACTCCTTACGTGGGGGCAGAAGTCGACGACTGGCCAACTCTTAGCCTTAACATACAAACGGCCGCACAGGAGGGTAAACTTTTTATAACAGGGGACATATCAACGACCTTGTTCAAACATTATAACGGACAACATGATTGGCATTCATGGATGTATAATGTCCTTGGTACATAGCTCCGCTTCAAGGTAGGATCCTTTCAGGACACTCTTATAATACAATTCAGGCTTGCGGTGCTCCTTCCCCTCTGGCGGTACCTCAGTCACTAGCTTTTCGGCATCCATCTTCCCCAGTGCACTTTTGCGAGGGCGAAGGCCATTCACGCTCCTTCTATACAGACCGACCGCTTGATGACGTCAAGTCAAGGGCAAGCGCTTACAAGCGGCCTCACGAGCCCAAAGTAACTGCTTGGAATCAGCTCGGCAGGCCATAGTCGGATAACCACATCTTTCATGGCTAGTTCCGCCGCCTTATGCAGTTCGATCAGTTGTTTCAGTTGATCGGTAAAAGGCACCGGATAATTCGTGCCAAATACTACGACCAAAAGAGCTTATTGGCGGTGTTCCTTCCTTCGGCTTGGTAGAAGTGAGCGGCATCTGATACACTGTGAGGTAGCTTGGCAAATACACCTGAGAAGTCTAGATTCACAATCAGAAACATAGTTTTCCCTTCAAATACTTAATTTACATGGGAAAAGCCTTACCCGCCGCAATCTTCCTCGCCTCTTGGATCCCCCGCAGGGCGCTTTGGGTTTCCCCCCGGGCATCGCTCGTGGCTTGATGCGCCTTATGAGTTCGGACTCTTTCTCCATTAAACTCTGCTCCAAGGCTTCACATTTACTTACGGTGTAATGCCCCATATGTAACCTGCCATATTTGTATTCCAACTCTTGCCATTTCTGGCACTAAGTTATGATATTCCTCATTGTTGGGTTTTGTCTTCGTGTTGATTTTGTCTTTTTCATGCATCTCATATCATGTCATCATGTGCATCGCATTTGCATACGTGTTCGTCTCATGCATCCGAGCATTTTCCCCGTTGTCCATTTTGCATTCTGGCGCTCCTATGTCATCCGGTGTCCCCTTTTACCTCTTTTCGTGTGTGGGTGTTAAATGTTTTTGGATTGGACTGAGACTTGCCAAGCGGCCTTGGTTTACTACCGGTAGACTGCCTGTCAAGTTTCGTGCCATTTGGACTTCGTTTGATACTCCAATGGTTAACCGAGGAACCGAGAAGGCCTCGTGTGTGTTGCAGCCCAATGCCTCTCCAAAGTGGCCCAAAACCCACCTAAACCCCCTCCATCATCTCGGTCGTTCGATCACGATCACGTGGCCGAAAATCGTGCTCCATTTGGAGCCTCCTAGCTCCCTCTACCTATAAAAAGACATCTCCCTTGGAAAATCCCGGATTATTTTCAACCCTAACCCTAGGATCTTCATCCTCCCGCCGCCGGACGTGTTCGATTGGGCCGGACACGTCCGCCCCGCTCCCCCTCCCCGTCCAACCATCGCTCGCCACGTGCCGCCGGGGTGCCCCACATCGCCGAGGCCCTCCGGGCCCAACCCCGGCCCCCGCGGCCCGAAGCCGTCCGCCGCCGATGCCCTACCGCGCCGGCGAGCCGCGCCACTTCCCCCGCTCCCCGCGCCACCGCCTGGGTATCGCGCCGCTCGGAGCTGCTCGCCGCCGCCAGTCGCCTTGTCGCCCGCGCCGCCTCGTCCACTCCGGCACCGCGCCAAGTCCCACTCCGGCCGGCCCCACCAGTTCCAGCCATCTCCATCCGTTCCGGCGCCGACTCTAGCGAGGGCTCCATTCATCCTTGTTTTGCGTGCCCGATCCCGATCCAGATCGGGACGAAACCCTAACGGTTGACTTTTGTCCCAATTTCAGTAATTTTTAGCATATTTCATCATGCCATATCTTTGCATCCGTGGCTCCGTTTTGGGCGTGTAGCGTACCAAATTGTTCGTCTCGATGTGTACTTCATTTCATTCCATTGCACCATGTTCATTTGAGTTCATCTTGATGACCTAAATGTTGTTGCAAGAGTGCTATGCAATGTTAGTTTCAGATTCTTATCCGAATTTGGACATTTGTCATTTTTTCCATGATTAATGTGTACCTCCTATGAACTTGATCCCTACATGTGTTTTGAAGTATGCCATGCCATCTTTACAGGGGTGTATGCCATGTATTTTGTGATATTTGTGGTGACTAGCACAAGCATGCAAAGTAGCTCTCGTGATGTTGCTGATTTCAGGGACTTAGAAATCTTTTAAGTCTTTTACCTGATAATATTATTATGCCATGTATTCTTGTTGCTATAGAGTGATCCATGCCTATTTTGAGCATGATCAGTAAGGATGATTTTGATATATTGTTGTGCTCTATACATCCATGTCTTTGCTTGCAATTATGGAGCACCCTAGCATGACTCAATCTTTCTCTACTTTTGCTATAAAATGTTCCTCGCAGATTGTTTACATGTTAAGCAATTTTGCCAAGGTTGGTATTGTTTATCCATGCATGCTATGAGAGTGTTCTTGCCATGGTTTGCTTATTTATCATGTCTACTTGCTGGGTGTATGCTTAGTTTTTCATGCAATGCCTTGTGGTGAGTCCATCGAGATCGCAAACATGCCCACGTGAATCTGTTTTGCCATGTTCCAGTTTTCTGCCAAGTCTGAATTTGTTAACGAAACTTGCTATGTTCACATGGTTGCCATTTTATTTTCTGATCCCTTTTGGCTTATGGTCAGTAAGGGACTTTTTTTATATGCTTTGTGAAGTTTCATGCCATGTCTTGTTTTGCCATGATATGTTCCTGTAGCATGTTGTAATCTTGCTCTAAACTTTGTTTCCTGATGTTAAATCCTGCCATGTTGATTATTTTCACTAAGTCTGTGAACTTGATATTTTTTTTGCATTGCCATGCTTCTTTGAACCTTCTATTGAGTGAACTAGCCGTAGCTCAGTGTTCATCTTTTGTCAAGCATCTTGAGTGGATCACTGCCATGTGATTTGTTATTATGTTAGAGTGCAGTAGCTTGTTGTTCTTGATGCATTTAGATGGCCGCATGCTGTTAATGACAGCTTTGTGCCATTAATGTTTTGCTTGCCATTTGCAAACCGTGCATCCGTTTCCGGTGATCTTTATATCGATTTCGACCGAAATCAACTCATCTTTCCAGCGGCACTCTTGGTTTTACAAGTTGAGGCCAGGTTCAATCTTTCCTTTTCCGAAGCATGCATATGCATTGCATATCACATCCTGCATATCATGCCATGTTTTGCATCATGTTGCTTGCGCATTGCACCGTGGTTGATTGTGTCTCCCTTTGCTTGTGTTCTTGCTTTGGGTAGAGCCGGGAGACGAGTACGTGAACGAGGAACACGTTGAGTACGCTTACGAAGATCAAGGTTACGCCAACTCGGAGAACTTTGCAGGCAAGATGACCATACCCTTGAAATCACTTCTATCTTTGCTTGCTAGATGCTCGCTCTATTGCTATGCCTATGCTATGATACCTACCACTTGCTTATCATGCCTCCCATTTTGCCATGTCAAAACTCTAACCCACCTTGTCCTAGCAAACTGTTGTTTGGCTATGTTACCGCTTTGCTCAGCCCCTCTTATAGCGTTGGTAGTTGCAGGTGAAGATTGGAGTTTGTTCCTTGTTGGACCATGTCTATTGTTGGGATATCATTTTATATCTTGGTTACTTTAGTGCACCTATACACTTGGTAAAGGGTGGAAGGCTCGACCTTATGCCTGGTGTTTTGTTCCACTCTTGCCGCCTATTTTCCGTCATACCGGTGTTATGTTCCTTAATTTTGTGTTCCTTACATGGTAGGGTTATAATGGGAACCCCTTGATAGTTCACCTTGAATAAAACTCCTCCAGCAAGGCCCAACATTGGTTTTACCATTTGGCACCTAGCCTCTTTTCCCTTGGGTTCCGTGGAATCAAGGGTCATCTTTAGTTTAAACCCCCAGGCCAGTGCTCCTCTAAGTGTTGGTCCAACCTGTCAGCTGCTGGTGGCCACCAGGGGCAACTCTAGGTTGGCCTACCGGAACCTTGGACATTCCAGTGTGCCCTGAGAACGAGTTATGTGCACCTCCTATCGGGATTTGTCGGCACATTCGGGTGGCTTTGCTAGTTTAGTTTTACCATTATCGAGATGTCTTGTAATCGGGATTCCGAGTCTGATTGGATTGTCTTGGGAGAAGGAATATCCTTCGTTGACCATGAGAGCTTGTGATGGGCTAAGTTGGGACACCCTTGCAGGGATTTGAACTTTCGAAAGCCGTGCCCGCTGTTATGGGCAGATGGGAATTTTTTAATGTCCGGTTGTAGAAAACCTAAAACGTAACTTAATTAAAATGGATCAACAGCGTGTGTAGCCGTGATTGTCTCTTTTCGGCGGAGTCCAGGAGGAGAACATGGTCTCGTGTTATGCTTGAACGCAGGTTGTTCTTGTGGGGAACGCAGTAATTTCAAAAAATTTCCTACGCACACGCAAGATCATGGTGATGCACAGCAACGAGAGGGGAGAGTGTTGTCTACGTACCAACACAGACCGACTGCGGAAGCGATCACACAACATAGAGGAAGTAGTCGTACGTCTTCTTCCCGATCCGACCGATCCAAGCACCGTTACTCCGGCACCACCGAGTTCTTAGCACACGTTCAGCTCGATGACGTTCCTCGGGCTCCGATCCAGCAAAGCGTCGAGGAAGAGTTCCGTCAGCACGACGGCGTGGTGACGATCTTGATGTACTACCGACGCAGGGCTTCGCCTAAGCACTGTAACGGTATGATCGAGGTGGAATTTGGTGGCAGGGGGCACCGCACACGGCTAAGGAACGATCTCAAGGATCAACTTGTGTTCCTGTGGGGTGCCCCCTGCCCCGTATATATATGTTGGAGAAGGGGAGCCGGCCGGCCAAGGGAGAGGAGGCGCAGGGGAGTCCTACTCCCACCGGGAGTAGGACTCCTCCCCCCAATCCTAATCCAATTAGGACTCCCGGGGGGGAAAGAGAGAGAAGGGGGGCCGGCCCCCTATCCTAGTCCTACTAGGACTTGGGGAAGGGGGGGGCGCCGGCCAGCTTGGGCTTGTCCCTTTTCTCTTTTTCCACTAAGGCCCAATAGGCCCATTAGTCTCCCGGGGGGTTCCGATAACCCTCCCGGTATTCCGGTAAAATCCCGATTTCACCCGGAACACTTCCGATGTCCAAACATAGGCTTCCAATATATCAATCTTTACGTCTCGACCATTTCGAGACTCCTCGTCATGTCCGTGATCTCATCCGGGACTCCGAACAACCTTCGGTACATCAAAATGCATAAACTCATAATAACTGTCATCGTAACGTTAAGCGTGCGGACCATACGGTTCGAGAACAATGTAGACATGACCGAGACACGTCTCCGGTCAATAACCAATAGCGGGACCTGGATGCCCATATTGGCTCCTACATATTCTACGAAGATCTTTATCGGTCAGACCGCATAACAACATACGTTGTTCCCTTTGTCATCGGTATGTTACTTGCCCGAGATTCGATCGTCGATATCCAATACCTAGTTCAATCTCGTTACCGGCAAGTCTCTTTACTCGTTCCGTAATACATCATCTCACAACTAACATATTAGTTGTAGTGCTTGCAAGGCTTATGTGATGTGCATTACCGAGAGGGCCCAGAGATACCTCTCCGACAATCGGAGTGACAAACCCTAATCTTGAAATACGCCAACCCAACATCTACCATTGGAGACACCTGTAGTACTCCTTTATAATCACCCAGTTACGTTGTGACGTTTGGTAGTACCCAAAGTGTTCCTCCGGTAAACGGGAGTTGCATAATCTCATAGTTATAGGAACATGTATAAGTCATGAAGAAAGCAATAGCAACATACTAAACGATCGGGTGCTAAGCTAATGGAATGGGTCATGTCAATCAGATCATTCAACTAATGATGTGACCTCGTTAATCAAATAACAACTCTTTGTTCATGGTTAGGAAACATAACCATCTTTGATTAACGAGCTAGTCTAGTAGAGGCATACTAGTGACACTCTGTTGGTCTATGTATTCACACATGTATTATGTTTCCGGTTAATACAATTCTAGCATGAATAATAAACATTTATCATGATATAAGGAAATAAATAATAACTTTATTATTGCCTCTAGGGCATATTTCCTTCAGTCTCCCACTTGCACTAGAGTCAATAATCTAGATTACACAGTAATGATTCTAACACCCATGGAGTCTTGGTGCTGATCATGTTTTGCTCGTGGAAGAGGCTTAGTCAACGGGTCTGCAACATTCAGATCCGTATGTATCTTGCAAATCTCTATGTCTCCCACCTGGACTAAATCCCGGATGGAGTTGAAGCGTCTCTTGATGTGTTTGGTTCTTTTGTGAAATCTGGATTCCTTTGCCAAGGCAATTGCACCAGTATTGTCACAGAAGATTTTCATTGGACCCGATGCACTAGGTATGACACCTAGATCGGATATGAACTCCTTCATCCAGACTCCTTCGTTCGCTGCTTCCGAAGCAGCTATGTACTCTGCTTCACATGTAGATCCCGCTACGACGCTTTGTTTAGAACTGCACCAACTGACAGCTCCACCGTTTAAAGTAAACACGTATCCGGTTTGCGATTTAGAATCGTCCGGATCAGTGTCAAAGCTTGCATCAACGTAACCTCTTATGGTGAGCTCTTTGTCACCTCCATATACGAGAAACATATCCTTAGTCCTTTTCAGGTATTTCAGGATGTTCTTGACCGCTGTCCAGTGATCCACTCCTGGATTACTTTGGTACCTCCCTGCTAAACTTATGGCAAGGCACACATCAGGTCTGGTACACAGCATTGCATACATGATAGAGCCTATGGCTGAAGCATAGGGAACATATTTCATTTTCTCTCTATCTTCTGCAGTGGTCGGGCATTGAGTCTGACTCAACTTCACACCTTGTAACACAGGCAAGAACCCTTTCTTTGCTTGATCCATTTTGAACTTCTTCAAAATCTTGTCAAGGTATGTGCTTTGTGAAAGTCCAATTAAGCGTTTTGATCTATCTCTATAGATTTTTATGCCTAATATGTAAGCAGCTTCCCCGAGGTCTTTCATCGAAAAACTTTTATTCAAGTATCCCTTTATGCTATCCAAAAATTCTATATCATTTCCAATGAGTAATATGTCATCCACATATAATATCAGAAATGCTACAGAGCTCCCACTCACTTTCTTGTAAATACAGGCTTCTCCAAAAGTCTGTATAAACCCAAATGCTTTGATCACACTATCGAAGCGTTTATTCCAACTCCGAGATGCTTGCACCAGTCCATAAATGGATCGCTGGAGTTTGCACACTTTGTTAGCTCCTTTTGGATCGATAAAACCTTCGGGTTGCATCATATACAACTCTTCTTCCAGAAATCCATTCAGGAATGCGGTTTTTACATCCATTTGCCAAATTTCATAATCATAAAATGCGGCAATTGCTAACATGATTCTGACAGACTTAAGCATCGCTACGGGTGAGAAAGTCTCATCGTAGTCAACTCCTTGAACTTGTCGAAAACCTTTTGCGACAAGTCGAGCTTTGTAGATAGTAACATTACCATCAGCGTCAGTCTTTTTCTTAAAGATCCATTTATTCTCAATTGCTTGCCGATCATCGGGCAAGTCAACCAAAGTCCATACTTTGTTCTCATACATGGATCCCATCTCAGATTTCATGGCTTCAAGCCACTTTGCGGAATCTGGGCTCACCATCGCTTCTTAATAGTTCGTAGGTTCATCATGATCTAGTAGCATGACTTCCAGAACAGGATTACCGTACCACTCTGGTGCGGATCTTACTCTGGTTGATCTACGAGGTACAGTAGTATCTTGATCTAAAGTTTCATGATCATCATCATTAACTTCCTCTCTTATTGGTGTAGGTCTCACAGAAACAGTTTTCTGTGATGTACTATTTCCCAATAACGGAGTAGGTACAGTTACCTCGTCAAGTTCTACTTTCCTCCCACTCACTTCTTTCGAGAGAAACTCCTTCTCAAGAAAGTTTCCGAATTTAGCAACAAAAATCTTGCCTTCGGATTTGTGATAGAAGGTGTATCCAATAGTTTCCTTTGGATATCCTATGAAGACACACTTCTCCGATTTGGGTTCGAGCTTATCAGGTTGAAGCTTTTTCACATAAGCATCGCAGCCCCAAACTTTAAGAAACGACAACTTTGGTTTCTTGCCAAACCATAGTTCATAAGGTGTCATCTCAACGGATTTAGATGGTGCCCTATTTAACGTGAATGCGGCCGTCTCTAAAGCATAACCCCAGAATGATAGCGGTAAATCAGTAAGAGACATCATAGATCGCACCATATCTAGTAAAGTACGATTACGACGTTCGGACACACCATTACGTTGTGGTGTTCCGGGTGGCGTGAGTTGCGAAACTATTCCACAATTTTTCAAATGTACACCAAACTCGTAACTCAAATATTCTCCTCCACGATCAGATCGTAGAAACTTTATTTTCTTGTTACGATGATTTTCAACTTCACTCTGAAATTCCTTGAACTTTTCAAATGTTTCAGACTTATGTTTCATTAAGTAGATATACCCATATCTGCTTAAATCATCTGTGAAGGTGAGAAAATAACGATATCCGCCACGAGCCTCAATATTCATCGGACCACATACATCGGTATGTATGACTTCCAATAAATCTGTTGCTCTCTCCATAGTACCGGAGAACGGTGTTTTAGTCATCTTGCCCATGAGGCACGGTTCGCAAGTACCAAGTGATTCATAATCAAGTGGTTCCAAAAGCCCATCAGTATGGAGTTTTTTCATGCGCTTTACACCGATATGACCTAAACGGCAGTGCCACAAATAAGTTGCACTATCATTATCAACTCTGCATCTTTTGGCTTCAACATTATGAATATGTGTATTACTACTATCGAGATTCAATAAGAATAGACCACTTTTCAAGGGTGCATGACCATAAAAGATATTACTCATATAAATAGAACAACCATTATTCTCTGATTTAAATGAATAACCGTCTCGCATCAAACAAGATCCAGATATAATATTCATGCTCAACGCTGGCACCAAATAACAATTATTTAGGTCTAATATTAATCCCGAAGGTAGATGTAGAGGTAGCGTGCCGACCGCGATCACATCGACTTTGGAACCGTTTCCCACGCGCATCGTCACCTCGTCCTTTGCTAGTGTCCGCTTATTCTGTAGTCCCTGTTTCGAGTTGCAAATATTAGCAACAGAACCAGTATCAAATACCCAGGTGCTACTACGAGCTTTAGTAAGGTACACATCAATAACATGTATATCACATATACCTTTGTTCACCTTGCCATCCTTCTTATCCGCCAAATACTTGGGGCAGTTCCGCTTCCAGTGACCAGTCTGCTTGCAGTAGAAGCACTCAGTTTCAGGCTTAGGTCCAGACTTGGGTTTCTTCTCTTGAGCAGCAACTTTCTTGCCGTTCTTCTTGAAGTTCCCTTTCTTCTTCCATTTGCTTTTTTTCTTGAAACTAGTGGTTTTGTTAACCATCAACACTTGATGCTCCTTCTTGATTTCTACCTCCGCAGCTTTCAGCATAGCGAAGAGCTCGGGAATAGTCTTGTTCATCCCTTGCATATTATAGTTCATCACAAAGCTCTTGTAGCTTGGTGGCAGTGATTGGAGAATTCTGTCAATGACGCAATCATCCGGAAGTGTAACTCCCAATTGAATCAAGTGATTATTATACCCAGACATTTTGAGTATATGCTCACTGACAGAACTGTTCTCCTCCATCTTGCAGCTATAGAACTTATTGGAGACTTCATATCTCTCAATCCGGGCATTTGCTTGAAATATTAACTTCAACTCCTAGAACATCTCATATGCTCCATGACGTTCAAAACGTCGTTGAAGTCCCGGTTCTAAGCCGTAAAGCATGGCACACTGAACTATTGAGTAGTCATCAGCTTTGCTCTACCAGACGTTCATAACTTCTGGTGTTGCTCTTGCAGCAGGCCTGGCACTCAGCGGTGCTTCCAGGACGTAATTCTTCTGTGCAGCAATGAGGATAATCCTCAGGTTACGGACCCAGTCCGTGTAATTGCTACCATCATCTTTCAACTTTGCTTTCTCAAGGAACGCATTAAAATTCAATGGAACAACAGCACGAGCCATCTATCTACAATCAACATAAACAAGCAAGATACTATCAGGTACTAAGTTCATGATAATTTTTAAGTTCAGTTAATTTACTTATGAACCCCCACTTAGATAGACATCCCTCTAATCCTCTAAGTGATCACGTGATCCAAATCAACTAAACCATAACCGATCATCACGTGAGATGGAGTAGTTTTCAATGGTGAACATCAATATGTTGATCATATCTACTATATGATTCACGCTCGACCTTTCGGTCTCCGTGTTCCGAGGCCATATCTGTATATGCTTGGCTCGTCAAGTATAACCTGAGTATTCCGCGTGTGCAACTGTTTTGCACCCGTTGTATTTGAACGTAGAGCCTATCACACCCGATCATCACGTGGTGTCTCAGCACGAAGAACTTTTGCAACGGTGCATACTCAGGGAGAACACTTCTTGATAATTTAGTGAGAGATCATCTTATAATGCTACCGTCAATCAAAGCAAGATAAGATGCATAAAAGGATAAACATCACATGCAATCAATATAAGTGATATGATATGGCCATCATCATCTTGTGCTTTGTGATCTCCATCTCCGAAGCACCGTCATGATCACCATCGTCACCGGCGCGACACCTTGATCTCCATCATAGCATCGTTGTCGTCTCGCCAATCTTATGCTTCCACGACTATCACTACCGCTTAGTAATAAAGTAAAGCATTACATCGCGATTGCATTGCATACAATAAAGCGACAACCATATGGCTCCTGCCAGTTGCCGATAACTCGGTTACAAAACATGATCATCTCATACAATAAAATCAGCATCATGCCTTGACCATATCACATCACAACATGCCCTGCAAAAACAAGTTAGACGTCCTCTACTTTGTTGTTGCAAGTTTTACGTGGCTGCTACGGGCTTAAGTAAGAACTCATCTCACCTACGCATCAAAACCACAACGATAGTTCGTCAAATAGACTCCGTTTTAACCTTCTCAAGGACCGGGCGTAGTCACACTTGGTTCAACTAAAGTTGGAGAGGCAGTCTTCCGCAAGCCATCTGTGTGCAAAGCACGTCGAGGGAACCGATCTCGCGTAAGAGTACGCGTAAGGTTGGTCCGGATCGTCTCTTCCAACAATGCCGCCGAACCAAAGTATGACATGCTGGTAGGCAGTATGACTTGTATCGCCCACAACTCACTTGTGTTCTACTCGTGCATATAACATCAAACCATAAAAACCTAGGCTCGGATGCCACTGTTGGGGAACGCAGTAATTTCAAAAAATTTCCTACGCACACGCAAGATCATGGTGATGCACAGCAACGAGAGGGGAGAGTGTTGTCTACGTACCAACGCAGACCGACTGCGGAAGCGATCACACAACATAGAGGAAGTAGTCGTACGTCTTCTTCCCGATCCGACCGATCCAAGCACCGTTACTCCGGCACCACCGAGTTCTTAGCACACGTTCAGCTCGATGACGTTCCTCGGGCTCCGATCCAGCAAAGCGTCGAGGAAGAGTTCCGTCAGCACGACGGCGTGGTGACGATCTTGATGTACTACCGACGCAGGGCTTCGCCTAAGCACTGTAACGGTATGATCGAGGTGGAATTTGGTGGCAGGGGGCACCGCACACGGCTAAGGAACGATCTCAAGGATCAACTTGTGTTCCTGTGGGGTGCCCCCTGCCCCGCATATATATGTTGGAGAAGGGGAGCCGGCCGGCCAAGGGAGAGGAGGCGCAGGGGAGTCCTACTCCCACCGGGAGTAGGACTCCTCCCCCCAATCCTAATCCAATTAGGACTCCCGGGGGGGAAAGAGAGAGAAGGGGGGCCGGCCCCCTATCCTAGTCCTACTAGGACTTGGGGAAGGGGGGGCGCCGGCCAGCTTGGGCTTGTCCCTTTTCTCTTTTTCCACTAAGGCCCAATAGGCCCATTAGTCTCCCGGGGGGTTCCGGTAACCCTCCCGGTATTCCGGTAAAATCCCGATTTCACCCGGAACACTTCCGATGTCCAAACATAGGCTTCCAATATATCAATCTTTACGTCTCGACCATTTCGAGACTCCTCGTCATGTCCGTGATCTCATCCGGGACTCCGAACAACCTTCGGTACATCAAAATGCATAAACTCATAATAACTGTCATCGTAACGTTAAGCGTGCGGACCCTACGGTTCGAGAACAATGTAGACATGACCGAGACACGTCTCCGGTCAATAACCAATAGCGGGACCTGGATGCCCATATTGGCTCCTACATATTCTACGAAGATCTTTATCGGTCAGACCGCATAACAACATACGTTGTTCCCTTTGTCATCGGTATGTTACTTGCCCGAGATTCGATCGTCGGTATCCAATACCTAGTTCAATCTCGTTACCGGCAAGTCTCTTTACTCATTCCGTAATACATCATCTCACAACTAACATATTAGTTGTAGTGCTTGCAAGGCTTATGTGATGTGCATTACCGAGAGGGCCCAGAGATACCTCTCCGACAATCGGAGTGACAAACCCTAATCTTGAAATACGCCAACCCAACATCTACCATTGGAGACACCTGTAGTACTCCTTTATAATCACCCAGTTACGTTGTGACGTTTGGTAGTACCCAAAGTGTTCCTCCGGTAAACGGGAGTTGCATAATCTCATAGTTATAGGAACATGTATAAGTCATGAAGAAAGCAATAGCAACATACTAAACGATCGGGTGCTAAGCTAATGGAATGGGTCATGTCAATCAGATCATTCAACTAATGATGTGACCTCGTTAATCAAATAACAACTCTTTGTTCATGGTTAGAAAACATAACCATCTTTGATTAACGAGCTAGTCTAGTAGAGGCATACTAGTGACACTCTGTTGGTCTATGTATTCACACATGTATTATGTTTCCGGTTAATACAATTCTAGCATGAATAATAAACATTTATCATGATATAAGGAAATAAATAATAACTTTATTATTGCCTCTAGGGCATATTTCCTTCAGTTCTAGGATCACTTCTTGATCATAGATTCTCGAACGTGCTTTGCCTTCTCTTCTCGCTCTCTTTTGCGTATGTTAGCCACCATATATGCTAGTGCTTGTTGTAGCTCCACCTCATACCTTTTCCCCACCTATAAGCTTAAATAGTCTTGATCGCGAGGGTGTGAGATTGCTGAGTCCCCGTGACTCACAGATTACTTCAAAACCAGATGCAGGGACTGATGATACCATTCCAGAAGATGCGGCTGAGCTGAAGTGGGAGTTCAATGAGGACTCGCGATGTTACTACGTTTCCTTCCCAGACGATCAGTAGTGGAGCCCAGTTGGGGCGATCAGGGACATTATGCATTTGGGGTTGTCTTTATTTTGGTTCCGTAGTTGGACCTTGATTGTATCTGGATGATTGTAATGTTATATTTATGCTATTGTGTGACGTGGCGATTGTAAGCCAACTATGTACCTCTTTTCTTATTCAGTACATGGGGTGTGTAAAGATTACCCCTCTTGCGACTTTGCCTTCAATGCGGTTATGCCTCTAAGTCGTGCCCCGACACGTGGGAGATATAGCCGCATCGAGGGTGTTACAAGTTGGTAATCAGAGCCTTCCCCGACTTAGGAGCCCCGTTCTTGATCGAATCGTTGGCGTTGTTGTGTCTAGAAAAATGTTTTGAGTATTTTAGGATTTATATATATCGGAGAGTAGGATTCTTTTTACTCCTCAGTCCCTTCGTCGCTCTAGTGAGGCATCCTGACGTAGAGTTTTGACTCTTCTCTTCTCAAATTTCGCAAAAAATTGGATCACGCGGGTATCTTGGAATCATTCCGATGGTTTTGTGACGAGAACATTGTTCTTGGTGCCTCCTGACATTTAGGGGTTGTGGCAGTGTCCCGGGGAGTTGAGCTCCGAGGTGTTGTCGTCACAATTTTATCGTTGCAGTTCTGGAATACCTGAGTTTCGCCAACATCGAAAATCTCTTTTATGCAGTTGTTGGTGAGATAACCTCGACGCCACCCAGTACTAGGGCGGGAGTTCGGGAGTATTGCCATAACTCATATAACGGATGCTTTTCAAAGGTTGATGTAAATGATTTTCGAAGGTTTCTTGGTTATGTGTTGAAGGATGGATAGAGCTGGATGTAGGATTTGCTAGCTTTGGGTGAGATATTATGCTTCCCCTGTATCCCCAACACCTGATTGCATAACCGGAAAGGTTCGGGAGTTTCATAGGTGGGAATTCATGTAACTCCAGTATTTCTTCCGCGGATATTTGGTTTGTGATTGGGTAATCCTTACCAAGTATTTGTTCATGTCCGTACCTTGTTGTTTTTATCCTTCTACCTCTATCTAAGTGGCTTCTCAATTTATGGAAATGTGACCATTTAATTTGGAATGCATTCGTTCATTCTTGTTCGAATGTTAAGACTATATGTTGCTATTTCGATCCATTTGATTCAGATTGAATATATGTCTTTCAAGATGCTAACGGATGTCACCCTCTTCAGGATGGCTCTTGCAAAGGGTCAGAATCAGGATTTGCCGCCACCGCCACCACCTCCACCTCGGGAGGCATGGCAAGCTGTGATGGCCGTACCAATGCCAACACGCAGATGCTTATGCAAATCTTGCAAGAACGCACCCAAGCAAATCAAGGCCGTGGCAACAATCAGAATCAGTTTGCTACACTCAACCAGTTCCTCGCAAACCAGCCAAAGACCTTCAGTAACTGTGTCGAGGCCTCAGACGCTGATGATTAGCTCATGGATATCTGCAAGCATTTCGAGTGTAGCAACGTCAGGCCTGAGGACTTTGTCAAGTTTGCTTTGTTCCAACTCAAAGACCAAGCTGTAGAGTGGTATCAGCAATACAAAGATTCCAGAGGAGGTCGTGTGATTACCTGGCATGATTTCCGCCAAGACTTCAAAGCTCACCACATTCCTCAGACTGTTGTTGAAATCAAGCGTGAGGAGTTCCGCAATCTGAAGCAAGGCGGCATGTCTGTTGACCAATACAACATCCTGTTCCAGAGGCTCGCTTGTTTCGCCAAGCAAGACGTCCCTGACGAGAAGAGCATGATTTATCAGTTCAGAGGTGGCCTCAGAGAAGATCTGCAACTAGCTCTCGTGCTTTTTGAGCCGAAGAAGTATGATGAATTCTACAACATGGCACTAAAAAAGAGACTGCTCAACTCAAGTGCGGTGCTTCCAAGAAGCGAGTCAGGGATGCAACTCCTTCTTCCTCAACTCAAGTGGTAACTAAGCAGCAAAAGTATTGGTTGCCTCCTCCTCCTCTGTTCTGTCAGCCTTATCAGCAGAAGAGAAAACGTGGCAATGGATCTTCCCACCCACCCAACCCAGGCTTTCAGAACAAGACTTCGTCTCATGCTCCAAGATCAAGTGCTCCGTATCACCGTCCGCTTTTAGAGGTCACGTGCAACAAGTGGCAGCAGAAGGGTCACTATGCCAACAAATGCTTCAACCAGAGGCGTCTTCCTCCTCCTCCTATGAGATCTGCCAGCACCGCAGTGGTCAAGCATAATCCCAAGCATGCCAAGGTCAACTTGATGAACGCAGCTCAGGCAGAGGACTCGTCAGAAGTTATAATGGGTACCCTACCTGTTAACAATGTTCCTACAAAAGTTCTTTTTGACACTGGTGCATCGCATTGTTTCATCTCGAGACCATTTGCATCTAAGCATGAGTTGGCTTTCCAAGTTTTGCCTAGTCCGTTAGCAGTTGTCTCTCCGGGTAAACGCATGAACGCTAACTCCATGGTTCCGGATGTTTCTATCCTGATGGGCGACTTTAAGTTTCTGGCTTCTCCAATGGTCCTTGGTAACTCAGATATTGATCTTATTCTCGGAATGTACTGGCTTTCTAAGCACAAGGCTCAGCTTGATTGTGCTGCCAGGCAGATTCAATTAACACATTCATTTGAGGATGTAATCGTCTTTGCCGCTCGTGATAATACCATTCGACTATTTTCTCTCAATGAGAAGGGCGAGTTGGATGCCATATCTCAGATTCCAGTCGTTTGTGAATATCAAGATGTCTTTTCAGAAGAGCTTCCAGGAATGCCTCCTCACCGGCCAGTTGAATTTTTCATCAATCTTGAGCCTGGCACGGAACCTGTGTGCAAACGTCCTTACAAGCTTGGACCTGAAGAGTTGAAGGAGCTGAAGAAACAACTCGATATTCAAGAGTGTATGGGTCTCATCCGACCAAGTTCTTCTCCATGCGGTTGTGGTGTTCTTTTTGTCAAGAAGAAGGATGGAACGGACCGACTTTGTGTCGACTACCGTCCATTGAACAAGAAGACCATAAAGAACAAGTACCCACTTCCCAACATCAATGAGCTTTTCGAACAATTCAAAGGTGCTCAGGTATTCTCCAAGCCTGACCTCCGTATGGGCTATCATCAGATTCGCATTCGTGAAGAAGATATCCCCAAGACAGCATTCGGAACAAGCTATGGTTCATACGAATACATTGTCATGTCTTTCGGCCTTGTCAATGCCCCTCCAACATTGTCTCACATGATGAACTTCATCTTCAACGCCTACACAAATGACTTCATCCTGGTCTATCTCGATGACATTTTGGTATTTTCCAAGAACAAGGAGGATCATGCCAAGCACTTGAGATTGGTGCTGGATAAACTCAGAGAACATCAGTTCTATGCGAAGTTTTCAAAGTGCGAGTTTTGGCTCGATGAGGTTCTCTACCTTGGGCATATCATCTCCGCCAAGGGCATAGCTGTTAATCCTGAGAAGGTGTCTGCAATTGTGAATTGGGAAGCACCTCAGAATGTGAAACAACTCCGCAGTTTCCTTGGGCTCGCAAGCTATTGTCGCAGGTTCGTTGAGAACTTCTCAAAGATCGCGAAGCCTCTTTCCAACCTTCTGCAGAAGCATGTGAAGTATTTCTGGTCGCCTGAATGTGACATCGCCTTCAACACCCTCAAAGAGAAGTTAGTCACTGCTCCAGTTCTGACTCCTCCTGATGAATCCAAACCATTTGAGGTTTTCTGTGATGCTTCCCTTCAAGATCTCGGTGCAGTGTTGATGCAAGAGAAGAAAGTTGTGGCCTATACCTCTCGCCAGTTTAAGCCCAACGAAAAGAACTACCCCACTCATGACCTCGAGTTGGTGGTAGTTGTTCATGCTCTTTTAACATGGAGACACCTCTTGTTGGGAAGGAAAGTGGACATATTCACTGATCATAAGAGCCTCAAGTACATCTCCACTCAGCCAAACATCAACCTCAGACAGACTCATTGGGTCGAGATGATTCAAGAGTATAATCCGAGTATTGAATATACTCCAGGCAAGGCAAATGTCATTGCTGACACATTGAGCAGGAAGGTGTAGGATCGAAAGTATTTCTAGAGGGGGGTGATTAGACTACTTGACCAAATGAAAACTTAACCTTTTCCCAATTTTAGTTCTTGGCAGATTTTAGATATTTTAGGACAAGTCAAGCAATCATCACACAATTCAAGTAAGCATGCAAAGAGTATATTGGCAGCGGAAAGTAAAGCATGCAACTTGCAAGAATGTAAAGGGAAGGGTTTGGAGAATTCAAACGCAATTGGAGACACGGATGTTTTTCCCGTGGTTCGGATAGGTGGTGCTATCCTACATCCACGTTAATGGAGACTTCAACCCACGAAGGGTAACGGTTGCGCGAGTCCACGGAGGGCTCCACCCACGAAGGGTCCACGAAGAAGCAACCTTGTCTATCCCACCATGGCCATCGCCCACGAAGGACTTGCCTCGCTAGCGGTTGATCTTCATGAAGTAGGCGATCTCCTTGCCCTTACAAACTCCTTGGTTCAACTCCACAATCTTGTCAGAGGCTCCCAAGTGACACCTAGCCAATCTAGGAGACACCACTCTCCAAGAAGTAACAAATGGTGTGTTGATGATGAACTCCTTGCTCTTGTGCTTCAAATGATAGTCTCCCCAACACTCAACTCTCTCTCAGAGGATTTGGATTTGGTGGAAAGAAGATTTGAGTGGAAAGCAACTTGGGGAAGGCTAGAGATCAAGATTCATATGGTAGGAATGGAATATCTTGGCCTCAACACATGACTAGGTGGTTCTCTCTCAGAACATATGAGTTGGAAGTGTAGATGTGTTCTGATGGCTCTCTCCACGAGTGAAGAGGAGGTGGAGGGTATATATAGCCTCCACACAAAATCCAACCGTTACACACAATTTACCAATCTCGGTGGGACCGAATCAACAAACTCGGTCGGACCGAAATAGTAAACCTAGTGACCGTTAGAGATTTTCGATGGGACTGACATGCAACTCGGTAGGACCGATATGGTTAGGGTTAGGGCATAACGTAATCTCGGTGAGACCGATTATACAAACTCGGTGAGACCGATTTTGGTAATAAGCTAACCAGAGAGTTGGTCAGGTAAACTCGGTGGGACCGATTCGCTCTTCTCGGTGAGACCGAAATGTTACGAAAAGGAAACAGAGAGTTTACATTGCAATCTCGGTGGGACCGATCCGCTCTTTCGGTGAGACCGAAAAGTTACGAAAAGGAAACAGAGAGATTGCAATACCATCTCGATGAGACCGAGATCCCTATCGGTAGAACCGATTTGCTTAGGGTTTGGCAATGGCTATGACAAGTGAAACTCGGTGGCGCCGGATTGAAAGAATCGGTAGGGCCGAGTTTGGCTTTGGGTTTAGGTCAAATGTGGATATGGGAAAGTAGTTGAGGGTTTTGGAGCATATCACTAAGCACATGAAGCAAGAGGCTCATTAAGCAACACCTCATCCCTCCTTGATAGTATTGGCTTTTCCTAAAGACTCAATGTGATCTTGGATCACTAAAATATAAAATGAAGAGTCTTGAGCTTTTGAGCTTGAGACAATCCTTTGTCCTTAGCATTTTGAGGGATCCACTTTCAACATCCATGCCATGCCAATCATTGAGCTTTCCTGAAATGATCATCTTGGAATAGCATTAGCTCAATGAGCTATATGTTGTTATGAATTACCAAAACCACCTAGGGATAGTTGCACTTTCAATCTCCCCCTTTTTGGTAATTGATGACAACATATAGATCAAAGTTTCGACAATTAATAATAAGAATGAAATATATCGTTGCTTTGAGAAGTATGTGATAAGTTAGAGCTCCCCCTAAATTTGTGCATATTTAAAATTTGCTTTGGACTGTAAATGCACAAAGATTTAGAGTCATGGGTTACTCTTCCATGTCACATACATCTTGGTGGAGCGCTCAAAAAGATAAGAATGAAATACATGCACTCATCACCAAAGAAAGTGAATGATCACATAAGATAGATAAGATATATCAAGCATGCGTAAGTGTAGCTTATGATCAAGCACATGATCATCAATGTCTCACAAGCATATCAAAGTATCTCAACCAAAAGCAAACAAAGTTCGAAAAACCACCAAATAAAGCAAGAGAGAATAAAAGCAACACTCTCTCTCTCTCTCTCTCGAAGCCTATGATCTATACACTTTTCTCCCCCTTTGGCAACAAGTTACCAAAAAGTTCCTAAAAATGCATAGTGCTAGATCGACTCTCAGGCTTGATCTTCTGGAGGTGGCGGAGTCTGGATCACTCCAAGGACGAAGCCTTCTATAGACGTGGTTGGAGTTGGAGCTGAAGTAGATGTTGGATCTGCTTGGGCTGGTGCTATGGCTGGTACTGAGGTGGTGGCTTTGGTGTCAGGAACTGGCACTGCAATCGACCTCTGAGCTCGTGGCACTCTGGCAAATGCATCAGTTGTAGTCTTCCCTCTCCTCTCCTGCATGTCATCTTGAAGTTGATCCACTGCAGACTAAATCTCTGTTACTTTGACATCCAAGTCATAGAACTTTTGTTCCATGATCCTCTCTAAGCTCATCTGATTCTGAGTGAGGGTGGCCAGTCCTTTCTCAATCCTCAGTGTGGATGCAATCAAGTAACCAAGCTGCTCTTGTTTGGTTTTCAAGAAATACTCAGATGCCTCCTCTTGAGTTGGCATCTTGGCAGCTTTCTCCTTCCTTGCCTTCTCCTTCTTTGCTTGTGCTTGAACTGATGATGGTTCATTCTCATTCATCACAACTTGATTGTCCTCAAAGTCTGAATGGATAGGCAAATGTTCCTTGTCCAATAGGTATATGCATGTGCCCATCTTTGAGTTGATTAACTCCTGAATTTGTGGGGCATATCCACAGCTCCTCTTCTTATCAGCTGCAGTCCTCTTAATGGTCTCTACCATGAGGCTCATCACCTTGAACTTCTGTGGCACATCAAATATATGAAGCAAATTTATTGCATGGCCTCTGATCATCTTGTGATCACCTGACTTGGGCAACAGAGTGTGCCTCAAAATCCAATTAATAGTTGGCAACCTTAACAGAAGATAATGCACTGAGCCAAACTTGAAAGTTTCAAGAGCTTCATTTGGGATCTCCTGTACATGTTTGACATGGAATTGTGATCCATCTTCTTCTTAGCATAGATATCCAAGTCATCTTCCTGCTCTTCTAGGGCATTGATCAGCTGACCCCACTCAACAACTGTTGATTGGTACCTCGTACCTTCAGACATCCACACAATCCTTCCATTTGGATAGAAGTGTGTTGTGGAGTAGAACTGCATGATTAGCTCTTCATTCCACTTTGGAGCTTCTGCCCAACAAAGTCTGCTACTCCACAAGCATTGAAGCTGTCTTGCACTCCAGGATAGTGCTCTTCGTTTTCCTTGATATATTTCCAATCAACCCATTTCATGTCACACACTATGGGCTTCTTATCTAGCAGCACTGTCTCATAAAAATCTTGTTGTTCCTTGGTGTGAAACCTGTAATCAATAGCAGTTCTTCTCCTTGAAGTATACGGATCTGCTTCTCTCCACTTCCTCAACCCTGAATCTCTTCTGATTTTCATGTCCTCAGCCACATGATGAGCATCATTGTGGTCTGGAATCTTGGGCTTGAGTTTTCTCAGAACTTGTCCTTCATCATCATCTTCAGCAGCTTCAGGCACTGGGGCCTTGTTCTTCTCAGTTGCAGGTATGCTCCTTGTGTTCCTCTTTGGTGCTGACTTAGGCTTGGAGGCAGCTTTGGGTGCTTCTTTGGGCTTGGATGCAGTAGCCCCTATCCTGATAGCATCACCCATAAGCTTAGGTGCCTTAGGTGCTGGTGCAACAACCTCTTCTTCCTCTTCCTCTTCCTCTTCAGAATCTCTCATGATTGAGGATCTCCCAAGCACTCTAGCAGTGGTCTTTTTGACCCTTTCCTTCCTCTTCTTCCATTCAGCAGCAACTGGCTCTATGGGTGCAGGCTTTTCAGGAAACTAAGTTGAAGCTCTGGCCTTTGGCATGGGCTGCCTACCTGCTGGCCTTTTGATTTTCATCCCTGGCTTTGTGCTCTATGCTGGGCCATATTCCTTCTTGAGCACAACTCTCTTGGAAGTTGCTTCCTCTTCTGCCACATAGTCCTCATCCTCTGAGTCTGAGGTTCTCTTCTTCCTTTGTCTGGTGGCAACTTTTGGCAGGTTGCTAGGGGTGCTCCTGCTGCCTTCATCTGAAGAACTGGAGGGACTAGTGCCCTCACTCATGTGCATTTGCTATTCTGACACATTCTTGCTGTCACTCTGATCAGACATGATGAAAATTCTGACTGCTGACCCTGTGAAGCATTTATAGATGAGGTAGAGTGGATGAGCATCACAAAATGCAGAGATTTTTGCAAAAGAATGATTCAAAATCTTAGTTTTAGTTTCCCACATAAATCATTTCGGATCTACCGATTTTTAAACTCGGTGATACCGAAGCAGTTTTGGAACCTAAACTAGTGAACTCGGTCAGACCGAGTCACAGTTCGGTGGCACCGAGACTGGTAGGGTTTCACAAAGTTCCAAAATTGGTCACACTGATTAGTAATTCTCGGTCTGACCGAGTCTTACTTGTGCAATGGCATGAGCCAAATCAGTGGGACCGAGTTTTTAAACTCGGTGGGTCCGAGATGGTTTCGGTGGAAACCTAACCCTAAAGTTTTCGAATCAATCCTATTCTACGAACGTATTGACTGGATAAGAGTGTTTCAATCGTGGCTAGAAACAATAAGATCACAATGTGCTAGGAATCAGATTGGGGATAGCACAAAGATCGAGTCCATATCCTAGTTCGGCGGAGACTCGCTACGGCGGCAACAGCGGGGTTGAATTCCGTTGACGGCGATGGAGACCAGCGACTGGCGGCGAGGAGACGATCCGAAGACCACGTTGGCAGAGCGAGCTATCGCGCGGGCGAAGGGGTTCGGAGAAATTTCCAAATTTTTGCCTGTGACTATATATAGCCCGACCCTGTCGGTGTGATCGAGTGGAACCACTAGGTGGCACCGAGATGCAAAACTATATATAGTTATTGCAACTCGGTGTGACCGAATGGTTCAAATCGGTTGCACCGAGATCGAAAATTCAGATCAACTTAATGATCTCGGTAGGACCTAAGTAGGATATCTGTCAGACCGAGAATCACAAAGAGGTTTTGGAAGTTTAAGTCTATGACGAATCGGGGACTCCGAGTGCTCCTCACACAGAGTGGTTCGAATCTGAGTTAATCAAATTTTGTGATGTAGCATGAATAGAATTTGAGACGAGAAAAGCATAGATAGCTAGAGGAGGTTCTTAGGCATTCTTGTCCATCCACTTGGCAAAAGGAAATAAAACCAAACAATCAAAACAACAAGTGGATGTCCTCGAATGAGTAAAATATGCAACCAACATGCTCACACAATAAAATGGCAATTGAAATATGTGACAAAGCATGCACAACCAATTCTAGCATCTATCAAGCAATTGGCGATGACTAGGTCATCTATATATGAGTATATTGACTTAGGAGTCAACTGAGAACACTTGATCATAGGTCATACTCATCGTTTAAGCTCAAGTGGGGTTACCACTTTTACATAAAGCATTGTTGTGTTCACATCTTTAGAGTTGCTTTAGCTCAAGTCTTAGAGTAAAGCTCCCCTAGATGTGATATCCCCCCTAAGAGGGATGAACTAACCTTGGGTTTTGTCGATGATGACTTCATGTAGATGTTGAAGAGGTGGATGCTCAATGTTGATGTAGATCACTTGGAGCTATCCATTTGAGTGAATTGCACTTTCAATACCTACATGGGTTAGTCCCACAAGGAACAAACAAGGATATCCATAGACATAGAGTGATGCACACACAAGATGATGTCCATGAAAACTTTTAGGTTACCTTGTCCCTTGTCTTACCAACAAGAGGGTTTGTGACTCCTTGAACTAGTGCAAGATGTGGATGTTGATTGCACTTGTTCTTGCCAAAATGATAAGAGTGAAGTATGTTGGCAGAGTCACCCTCAAGAACTCTCTAGTTCTTCTTCTTTTGGATCCACACCATCTTGATGGGAATCCTTGGAGTTGTAGTCGTACTTGATGAAGTGGAACTTGAAGTGGTCTTGGGAATCCACTTGACTAAGGTCTTAGGAGCTTCTTCAAATGCATCAAATTCCTCTTGAAGCTTGTCCTTGCCTTTTTGCTTGTAGTCTTGTGGTGGAAGATCATCTTGAGCTTGTGTCCCCTTGAAGGAAGTAGGATACTTCTCTTGTTGAAGAACAAGCTTTGTCTTGGGGTATTGATCTTCTTCCCACTCAACTCCATTGGCTCTGAACTTTCATTCAAAACCAACACCTTGATTCTTCCGGTGCCTTCCTTGCTTGCGCACAATTTCCTCGAATTGCTTACTCCCGGCAAGGCTTTTGTACACTCCTTTCTCTATAATTCCCTTCAATAAGCTATTTTCTTGCTCAAGTGTAACTTGGCTAAGAGAATCATTAGTGGAATCAAGAGAACTACTAGAAGCAACAATATTGGATTTAGCATGACCATTGTTACTACTAGAGGAAGAATCTTTCTTGTTCTTGTTACTAGACTTGACTTGAGGCATGTAAGTGGATAAGAGTAAACGCTTGGCAATGTAAGAAGAACTTTTCTTGCGGAGATCATCATTGATTGCCTTTAAAAACTCATGCTCTTGCTCAAGATTGAGCTTTTCAAAGCGTAACTTCTCATGAGCTCTTAAAAGTTCTCGATGATCTTCGAAGATAGTTTCATGAGCTAACTTAAGAGTGTTTAGTTCTTTAGTTAGAGCCTCAATCTTCTCCTTATCATTGTCATTCGTTTTAGCTTGATTAGCATGATTAATTGACGTTTCATCATAGTATTCATCACTAGAGTTGTCAACAAGTAAATCATCATCACCTAACAAGTCATCTTCATCACTATTAAAATCAACATACTCGGGGTGTGTTACCTTAGGACCTTTGGCCATGAAGCATCTTCCAATTCCTTCATTTGGTGAGTCAAATATGTCGTAGGAGTTGGTTGACACAAGTGCTAGACCGGCAACACCTTCATCTTTAGTATATTCGAAATCAGAGTGATAACTTCTCTCGGAGTGGTTGTCGGAGTCGGAGCTGGATACCCATTCACCAACATGAGCTTGATGTCTTCGTTTTGAGTAGCTCCTTGATGATTTTTCCTTCCTTTCCGAATCCTTGCTTCTCTGTGAGTATCTTTGTTCATAACGATCATCTCTACTCCTTCTCTCTCTTGGTGGTGATTCTTCTCTTCTGCTTCTTCTTTTTGGTGAGTCTTCTCTTCTCTTGTAGGGAGCCGTACACTCATTGGAATAGTGTCCGGGTCTTCCACAATTGTAGCAGCTTCGCTCTCGACTAGAATATCTTTTGTCATTGTAGGACCTTGACTTGGAGCTTCTATCTTTGCTTCTACTCTTGTAGAACTTGTTGAAGTTCTTCACCATTAAGCTCAATTCTTCATTGAAGATTTGTTTCTCACTTGATGATGTAGGGGCTTCACATGAGGCTTTGTAGGCACCACTTGATTTGTTGTGAAGTTCCTCTTTATCCTTAAGTGACATCTCATGAGCAACAATTCTTCCAATTACCTCCGTTGGCTTGAGATCTTTGTAATTGGGCATCATTTGGATCAATGTGCACACGGTATCATATTTTCCATCCAAGGCTCTTAGAATCTTCTTGATGATGAATCTATCGGTCATCTCTTCACTTCCTAAGCCGGCAATCTCATTTGTGATGAGAGCAAGCCTAGAGTACATTTCAGCGACACCTTCACCATCCTTCATTTTGAACTTGTCAAGTTGACTTTGAAGCACATCCAATTTGGATTCCTTTGACGGAGTCGGTACCTTCGTGCATATCAATCAAAGTGTCCCAAATTTCCTTTGCATTCTCAAGACGGCTGATTTTGTTGAATTCTTCGGGGCACAATCCGTTGAAGAGAATAACACAAGCTTGAGCATTGTATTGCAACATCTTCAACTCATCCGTGGTAGCTTCACGGTTTGGTTCTCTCCCATCAAAGAAGTCACCTTGCAAACCAACACACATAACGGCGGGGTTATGTCCAAGAATATGCATTTTCATTTTATACTTCCAACTAGCAAAATTAGTACCATCAAAGTAAGGACCTCTATGGTGATAATTTCCCTCGCTAGACGCCATACTCTCCTAGGTTGTGAAACCAAGGCTATGACCACCAAAAGCTATGGAAATCAAAGCAAATGGAGACCAAAGCTATGATACCACTTGTAGGATCGAAAGTATGTCTAGAGGGAGTGATTAGACTACTTGACCAAATAAAAACTTAACCTTTTCCCAATTTTAGTTCTTGGCAGAATTTAGCTATTTTAGGACAAGTCAAGCAATCATCACACAATTCAAGCAAGCATGCAAAGAGTATATTGGCAGCGGAAAGTAAAGCATGCAACTTGCAAGAATGTAAAGGGAAGGGTTTGGAGAATTCAAACGCAATTGGAGACGCGGATGTTTTTCCCGTGGTTCGGATAGGTGGTGCTATCCTACATCCATGTTGATGGAGACTTCAACCCACGAAGGGTAACGGTTGCGCGAGTCCACGGAGGGCTCCACCCACGAAGGGTCGACGAAGAAGCAACCTTGTCTATCCCACCATGGCCATCGCCCACGAAGGACTTGCCTCACTAGCGGTAGATCTTCACGAAGTAGGCGATCTCCTTGCCCTTACAAACTCATTGGTTCAACTCCACAATCTTGTCGGAGGCTCCCAAGTGAAACCTAGCCAATCTAGGAGACACCACTCTCCAAGAAGTAACAAATGGTGTGTTGATGATGAACTCCTTGCTCTTGTGCTTCAAATGATAGTCTCCCCAACGCTCAACTCTCTCTCACAGGATTTGGATTTGGTGGAAAGAAGATTTGAGTGGAAAGCAACTTGGGGAAGGCTAGAGATCAAGATTCATATGGTAGGAATGGAATATCTAGGCCTCAACAAATGAGTAGGTGGTTCTCTCTCAGAACATATGAGTTGGAAGTGTAGATGTGTTCTGATGGCTCTCTCCATGAGTGAAGAGGAGGTGGAGGGGTATATATAGCCTCCACACAAAATCCAACCGTTACACACAATTTACCAATCTCGGTGGGACCGAATCAACAAACTCGGTCGGACCGAAATAGTAAACCTAGTGACCGTTAGAGATTTTCGGTGGGACTGACATGCAACTCGGTAGGACCAATATGGTTAGGGTTAGGGCATAACGTAATCTCGGTGAGACCGATTTTGGTAATAAGCTAACTAGAGAGTTGGTCAGGTAAACTCGGTGGGACCGATTCGCTCTTCGTAGTGGTGGAGTGTTGTAACGCCCCATATGTAACCTGCCATATTTGTATTCCAACTCTTGCCATTTCCGGCACTAAGTTATGATATTCCTTGTTGTTGGGTTTCGTCTTTGTGTTGCTTTTGTCTTTGTCATGCATCTCATATCATGTCATCATGTGCATCGCATTTGCATACGTGTTCGTCTCATGCATCCGAGCATTCTCCCCGTTGTCCGTTTTGCATTCCGGCGCTCCAATGTCCTCCGGTGTCCCCTTTTACCTCTTTTCGTGTGCGGGTGTTAAACATTTTCAGATTGGACCGAGACATGCCGAGCGGCCTTGGTTTACTATCGGTAGACCGCCTATCAAGTTTCGTGCCATTTGGACTTCGTTTGATACTCCAATGGTTAACCGAGGAACTGAGAAGGCCTCGTGTGTGTTGCAGCCCAACACCTCTCCAAAGTGGCCCAAAACCCACCTAAACCCCATCCATCATCTCAGTCGTTCGATCACGATAACATGGCCGAAAACCGTGCTCAATTTGGAGCCTCCTAGCCCCCTCTACCTATAAAAAGACATCTCCCCCAAAAAATCCCGGATTATTTTCAACCCTAACCCTAGCATCTTCGTCCTCCCGCCGCCGGACGTGTCCAATCAGGCCGGACACGTCCGCCCCGCTCCCCCCGTCCAACCATCGCTCACCATGTGGCACCGGGGTGCCCCACATTGCCGAGGCCCTCCGGGCCCAACCCCGGCCCCCGCGGCCCGAATCCGTCCGCCGCCCGCGCCCTACCGCTCCACTGAGCCGCGCCACTTCCCCCGCTCCCCGCACCGCCGCCTGGGTATCGCGCCGCCGCCGCAAACCTCCACGCCGCCCGGAGCTGCCCGCCACCGCGCCGACCGGAGCTGCTCGCCGCTGCCAGTCGCCTCGTCGCCCGCGCTGCCTCGTCCACTCCGGCGCCACGCAATGTCCCACTCCGACCGGCCCCGCCCGTTTCGGCCATCTCCATCTGTACCGGCGCCGACTCCGGCGAGGGCTCTGTTCGTCCTCGTTTTGCATGCCCGATCCCGATCCAAATCGGGACGAAACCCTAACGGTTGAATTTTGTCCCAGTTTCAGTAATTTTTAGCATATTTCATCATGCCATATCTTTGCAACCGTGGCTCCGTTTTGGGCGTGTAGCATATCAAATTGTTCGCCTCGATGTGTACTTCATTTCATTACATTGCACCATGTTCATTTGAGTTCATCTTGATGCCCTAAATGCTGTTGCAAGAGTGCTATGCAATGTTAGTTTCAGATTTTTAACAGAATTTGGACATTTGTCATTTTTGCCATGATTAATGTGTGGTCCTATGAACTTGAGCCCTACATGTGTTTTGAAGTATGCCATGCCATCTTTACAGGGGTGTATGCCATGTATTTTTGTGATATTTGTAGTGACTAGCACAAGCATGCAAAGTAGCTCTCGTGATGTTGCTGATTTCAGGGACTTAGAAATCTTCTAAGTCTTTTCCCTGATAATATTTTTATGCCATGTATTCTTGTTGCTACAGAGTGATCGATGCCTCTTTTGAGCATGATCAGTAAGGATGATTTTGAGATATTGTTGTGCTCTATCCATCCATGTCTTTGCTTGCAATTATGGAGCACCCTAGCATGACTCAATCTTGCTCTACTTTTGCTATAAAATGTTCCTGGCAGATTGTTTACATGTTAAGCAATTTTGCCAAGGTTGGTATAGTTTATCCATGCATGCTATGAGAGTGTTGTTGCCATGGTTAGCTTATTTATCTTGTCTACTTGCTGGGTGTATGCTTAGTTTGTCATGCAATGCCTTGTGATGAGTGCATCGAGCTCGCAAACATGCCTACATGAATCTATTTTGCCATGTTCCAGTTTTCTGCTAAGTCTGAATTTGTTGACGAAACTTGCTATGTTCACATGGTTGCCATTGTATTTTCTGATCCCTTTTGGCTTATGGTCAGTAAGGGACTTTTGTTATATGCTTTGTGAAGTTCCGTGCCATGCCTTGCTTTTCCATGATATGTTCCTGTAGCATGTTGTAATCTTGCTCGAAACTTTGTTTCCTGATGTTAAATCCTGCCATGTTGATTATTTTCACCAAGTCTGTGAACCTGATATTTTTTTTGCACTTTTGCCATGCTTGTTTGAACCTGCTATTGAGTGAACTAGCCGTAGCTCGGTGTTCATCTTTTGTCAAGCATCTTGAGTGGATCACTGACATGTGCTTTGTTGTTACGTTAGAGTGCAGTAGCCTATTGTTCTTGATGCATTTAGATGGCCTCGTGCTGTTAATCACAGCTTTGTGCCAATATTGTTTTGCTTGCCATTTGCAAACCGTGCATCCGTTTCCGGTGATCTTTATATCGATTTCGACCGAAATCAACTCATCTTTCCAGCGGCACTCTTGGTTTTCCAAGTTGATGCCAGGTTCAATCATTCCTTTTCCGAAGCATGCATATGCATTGCATATCACATCCCACATATCATGCCATGTTTTGCATCATGCACTACAAAAAAATACACTTCCGTGATGATACATGTTTGTCACAGTAGGTCGCTTTTTTGTCATGCATGTACATCCATGACAAATTTATGATAGAATCAAGATAGTCATGCCTGTGCTGTCGTAGAAGTGTTCCATGACATTACCAAAATTATCATCATGGAAGTGTCCACTTCCATGACAATAAATCGCGCATCACAGAAGTGCTTTCGTCAAGGGTGACCGACACGTGGCATCCACCGTAACGGAATGCCGTTAAGCTATCGGGTCAGATTTTGGATTTGATAACCCATTAACAGCCCTAACCAATGGGATTTTCAATGTGTAAAATCATCATTGGCTAGAGGAAACACATGTCGGCTCATCGTCGGGACTTGTGACGCCCCTGATTTGACTGTACACTAATCATACACGCAAACGTGTACGATCAAGATCAGGGACTCACGGGAAGATATCACAACACAACTCTACAAAAAAATATGTCATACAAGCATCATATTACAAGCCAGAGGGCTCAAATACAAGAGCTCGATCATAGATGAGTCAGCGGAAGCAACAATATCTGAGTACGGACATAAGTTAAACAAGTTTGCCTTAAGAAGGCTAGCACAAACTAGGATACAGATTGAAAGAGGCGAGGCCTCCTGCCTGGGATCCTCCTAAACTACTCCTGGTCGTCGTCAGCGGGCAGCACGTAATAGTAGGCACCTCCGGTGTAGTAGGAGTCATCGTCGACGGTGGCGTCTGGATCCGGGGCTCCAACGTCTGGTTGCGACAGCCAGAAAGAAAGGAAAGGGGGGAAGAGGGAGAAAGCAACCATGCGTACTCATCCAAAGTACTCGCAAGCAAGGAGCTACACTACATATGCATGGGTATATGTGTAAAGGGCCATATTGGTGGACTGAACTGCAGAATGCCAGAATAAGAGAGGTATAGGTAATCCTGTCTAAGACTACACTTCTGGCAACCTCCGTCTTGCAGCATGTAGAAGAGAGTAGACTGAAGTCCTCCAAGTAGCATCTCATAGCATAACCCCAACCGATGATCCTCCCCTCGTCGCCCTGTGAGAGAGCGACCACCGGTTGTATTTGGCACTTGGAAGGGTGTGTTTTATTAAGTATTTGGTTCTACTTGTCATAAGGTCAAGGTACAACTCCAAGTCGTCCTATTACCGAAGATCACGGCTATTCAAATAGTTTAACTTCCCTGCAGGGGTGCACCACATAACCCAACACGCTCGATCCCATTTGGCTGGACACACTTTTCTGGGTCATGCCCGGCCTTGGAAGATCAACACGTCGCAGCCCTACCTAGGCACAACAGAGAGGTCAGCACGCCGATCTAAATCCTATGGCGCAGGGGTCTGGGCCCATCGCCCTTTGCACACCTGCATGTTGCGAACGCGGCCGGAAGCAGAACTAGCCCCCTTAATACAAGAGCAGGCTTACGGTCCAATCCGGTGCGTGCCACTCAGTCGTTGATGTCACGAAGGCTTCGGCTGATACCACGACGTCGAGTACCCATAACTGTCCCCGCGTAGATGGTTAGTGCGTATAGGCCAGCAGCCAGACTCAGATCAAATACCAAGATCTCGTTAAACATGTTATCTTGAAGACACCGTGAACGCCGACCAGGGCCAGGCCCACCTCTCTCCTAGGTGGTCTTAACCTGCCCTATCGCTTTGCCACAAAGATCCACTCAGAGGGCCATTGGGACAAAGGTCCTTTCAGCCCCCAATCCGTGAATCACTCGCGGGTGCTCCGCAAGCCGACCTGTCTTTAGTCACCACATGTATCATGTATAAAGTATAGCATATACCAGTTATCACCTCCTGAGTGATCACGGCCCGATAGTATAGCATGGCAGACGGACATGAATGCAGGGCCACTGATGATAAACTAGCATCTTATACTAAGCATTAGGATTGCAGGTAAAGGTAACAACAGTAGTAGCAAGGGTAGGCTATGCATCAGGATAGGTTTAATGGAAAGCAGTAACATGCTACACTACTCTAATGCAAGCAGTATAGAGAAGAGTAGGCGATATCTGGTGATCAAGGGGGGGCCTGCCTGGTTGCTCTGGCAAGAGAGAGGGGTCGTCAACACCGTAGTCGTACTAGGTAGCAGCGGCATCAGTCTCGGTGTCTAGCGAGAGAAGAGGGGGAAGAAACAATAAATATAATGCAAACAAATGCATGACGATGCATGTCATGACAAGTAGCGGTGCCAGGGGTGCCCTAACGCGGTATGAGGTGATACCGGTGAAGGGGGGAAACATCCGGGAAAAGATCCCCGGTGTTTCGCGTTTTTAGACAGATGAACCGGAGAGGGAAAGTTGTATGTTCGCTATACTAGGGATGCATGGCGGACGAACGGGCTGCGTATTCGAGTTTGTCTCATCGTTCTAACCAACTTTCATGTACAAAGTTTTTCCATCAGAGTTACGGATTATTTTCTATGATTTTTCAAAGTTTTAACAATATTCCGAAATTATTATTAATTCGAAATAAAAGGGGAAATTGCTATGTGCACACAGCAGGGCCACCGGAGGCTGACAGTGGGGTCAACAGTGCAGTCAACTGTTGACTATTGATTGGTCAAAACTGTAGATGGGGCCCAGGTGTCATTCACACATATCTTGCATTTTCTTTTTAAGTGGATATTTAGAGGGGGCTCCACCTATCATCTGCACTATACCTAACCACTGATTAGACTAACTAGTAGGAGTACTAGTTAGCTAAAGGAGAGTCGGCCGGCCACCACACACAGAACACACACGCACACACAATGCCAGGGTTAAGAAAAGATATCATTTTGTGATTTTTGTAGGATTTAAACCATGCATCAAATGAATTTGGTCCAGTGGAGTAATATGAAGTTTGTCAAGTGTACATTCTACTCATATTTATTTTTGGCCTGTTAGTACTTGTTTAACCGGAGTTTAGGGGCTGCCGAGGGGGTTACTCGATGTAATATTTGTAAAGCTAACCATAGTAGCAGCTACAGTAGTTAGTAGTAATAGTAGGTTCAGTAGAGCAGCAGCGTAGTAGTAGGATGCAGCAGCAGGTCCATCAGCGGTTAGCAGTGCTGTGGGCAGCAGCAGGCGATGGTGAGGCCACGCACGGGTGCGCGGGCAAGGGTGCGTCGGGCGCGACTGAGGCGGTCAACGGCAGGGGGAGGCGCTGCGTGCGAACAAGCAGCAGCAGGTCAGCGGGACGGCAGAGAAAGCAGCAGCGGCAGCAGAAAGGCCATAGTGGGCGGGCGGCGCGAGCGGGGCGGCCACCGGACCGAGCGGCAGGAGGTCGGGGCACCGTGGCGAGCGCCGTGCGGGGCCGCGTGGAATAGCAGCAATGCTGCGGGCACGGCGGCGTGTAGCTGTAGCAGCAGGTGCGGGGCAGGGCGGGGGTCAAGGCGGACAACGCAGCAGCCGGTGGCTGCGAGGCCGGGCAGCAGTCGGCAGCGGCCAACGCAGCGGCGACGCGGGTGCGCAGCAATAGTTCAACAGGGGCGGCAGCAGAAGCATGCATGGGGGCGCGGGAGGGGCCGGTTGCGCGTGGGCGCGACCAAGGACGGCCAGAGCCGGGCCAAGCGCATGCTCGGGCGTGACGGCGCAGCTCTGGATAGGGGAGGTGGGACGCGGCCTGCAGCAATGAAGGAAAAGGGGAGCGGGGCGCGGGAGCTCAACGTGTGGGTGCATGGGGGCCCGGTGACGGATTAGTAGCTGCAGGGCGGTCGGAGTTGATGGAGATGGTCGATGACCGAAGCAGACGAGGGCGACGCGAACCCGGCGAAGGTGGGGGTTCCGATATGTCTTCGTCTCTGTAGTGGACGCAGCAGACGATGCCGGTCGCCGTGGACGCAACGGTGAGGGAGAAGTGGCCGGTGGTCGCGAGCTTAACCGGAGCGAGCCCATGGCGGCGCTCGGTGGGGATGGATCTGGCGAGGGGGGTGAGGCGGAGAGGACCAGGGAGGGGAGAAGAGAGCAAGTGGGGGAGTGGTAGATATTTTGGCGACCGGGGACGTCCAGCGCAGCTCTTATCCCCTCGTCGGGCATCGCCGGCTAGGTGGCTGGACGACGACGGGCGCGCACGGTCCTGCCCGGTCGGTGGAATAGGAAGCGATCGGGGAGGGGGAGTGTTGGGTAATGTAGTAATTTCAAAATTTTCCTACGCACACGCAAGATCATGGTGATGCATAGCAACGAGGGGAGAGTGTGATCTACGTACCCTTGTAGATCGACAACGGAAGCGTTTGGTTGATGTAGTCGTACGTCTTCACGGCCCGACCAATCAAGCACCGAAACTACGGCACCTCCGAGTTTTAGCACAGGTTCAGCTCGATGACGATCCCCGGACTCCGATCCAGCAAAGTGTCGGGGAAGAGTTCCGTCAGCACGACGGCGTGGTGACGATCTTGATGTACTACTGTCGCAGGGCTTCGCCTAAGCACCGCTACAATATTATCGAGGACTATGGTGGCAGGGGGCGCCACAAACGGCTAAGAATAAGATCACGTGGATCAACTTGTGTGTCTCTGGGTTCCTCTACCTCCGTATATAAAGGATCGAGGGGGGGTGCGGCCGGCCTAGGAGAGGCGCGCCAGGAGGAGTCCTACTCCCTTTGGGAGTAGGATGCCCCCCCCCCCAATCCTAGTTGGAATAGGATTCGCGGAGGGGGAAAAGAGAGAGGGGGGGCGACCCCCTCTCCTTGTCCTATTCGGACCAAGGGAGGGGAGGGGCGCGCGGCCCATCTTGGGCTGCCCCTTCTATTTTCCACTAAGGCCCACTAAGGCCCATATAGCTCCCGGGGGGTTCCGGTAACCTCCCGGTACTCCGGTAAAATCCCGATTTCACCCGGATCACTTCCGATATCCAAACATAGGCTTCCAATATATCAATCTTTATGTCTTGACCATTTCGAGACTCCTCGTCATATGCTCCATGACGTTCAAAACGTCGTTGAAGTCCCGATTCTAAGCCGTAAAGCATGGAACACTGAACTATCGAGTAGTCATCAGCTTTGCTCTGCCAGATGTTCATAACATCTGGTGTTGCTCCTGCAGCAGGCCTGGCACCCAGCGCTGCTTCCAGGACGTAATTCTTCTGTGCAGCAATGAGGATAATCCTGAAGTTATGGACCCGGTCCGTGTAATTGCTACCATCATCTTTCAACTTTGCTTTCTCAAGGAACGCATTAAAATTCAACGGAAAACAGCACGGGCCATCTATCTACAATCAAACATACATGAGCAAGATACTATCAGGTACTAAGTTCATGATAAATTTAAGTTCAATTAGTCAAATTACTTAAAGAACTCCCACTTAGATAGACATGCCTCTAATCCTCCAAGTGATCACGTGATCCAAATCAACTAAACCATGTCCGATCATCACGTGAGATGGAGTAGTTTCATTGGTGAACATCACTATGTTGATCATATCTACTATATGATTCACGCTCGACCTTTCGGTCTCCGTGTTCCGAGGCCATATCTGTATATGCTTGGCTCGTCAAGTATAACCTGAGTATTCCGCGTGGGCAACTGTTTTGCACCCGTTGTATTTGAACGTAGAGCCTATCACACCCGATCATCACGTGGTGTCTCAGCACGAAGAACTTTCGCAACGGTGCATACTCAGGGAGAACACTTCTTGATAATTTAGTGAGAGATCATCCTATAATGCTACCGTCAATCAAATCAAGATAAGATGCATAAAAGATACACATCACATGCAATCAATATAAGTGATATGATATGGCCATCATCATCTTGTGCCTATGATCTCCATCTCCGAAGCACCGTCATGATCACCATTGTCACTGGCGCGACACCTTGATCTCCATCGCAGTATCGTTGTTGTCTCGCCAATTTTACGCTTCCAGGACTATCGCTACCGCTTAGTGATAAAGTAAAGCATTACAGCGCGATTGCATTGCATACAATAAAGTGACAACTATATGGCTCCTGCCAGTTGCCGATAACTCGGTTACAAAACATGATCATCTCATACAATAAAATTTAGCATCATTTCTTGATCATATCACATCACAACATGCCCTGCAAAAGCAAGTTAGACGTCCTCTACTTTGTTTGTTGCAAGTTTTACGTGTCTGCTACGGGCTTAAGCAAGAACCAATCTTACCTACGCATCAAAACCACAACGATAGTTTGTCAAGTTGATGCCGTTTTAACCTTCGCAAGGACCGGGCGTAGCCACACTCGGTTCAACTAAAGTTGGAGAAAAAGTAACCCGCAAGCCACCTATGTGCAAAGCACGTTGGGGAACCGGTCTCGCGTAAGCGTACGCGTAATGTCGGTCCGGGCCGCTTCATCCAACAATACTTCTGAACCAAAGTATGACATGCTGGTAGGCAGTATGACTTATATCGCCCACAACTCACTTGTGTTCTACTCGTGCACATAACATCAAACCATAAAACCTAGGCTCTGATACCACTGTTGGGTAACATAGTAATTTCAAAATTTTCCTAAGCACACGCAAGATCATGGTGATGCATAGCAACGAGGGGAGAGTGTGATCTACGTACCCTTGTAGATCGACAACGGAAGCGTTTGGTTGATGTAGTCGTACGTCTTCACGGCCCGACCAATCAAGCACCGAAACTACGGCACCTCCGAGTTTTAGCACACATTCAGCTCGATGACGATCCCCGGACTCCGATCCAGCAAAGTGTCGGGGAAGAGTTCCGTCAGCACGACGGCGTGGTGACGATCTTGATGTACTACTATCGCAGGCTTCGCCTAAGCACCGCTACAATATTATCGAGGACTATGGTGGCAGGGGGCGCCGCACACGGCTAAGAATAAGATCACGTGGATCAACTTGTGTGTCTCTGGGGTTCCTCTGCCTCCGTATATAAAGGATCAAGGGGGGGGTGCGGCCGGCCTAGGAGAGGCGCGCCAGGAGGTGTCCTACTCCCTCTAGGAGTAGGATGCCCCCCCCCAATCCTAGTTGGAATAGGATTCGCGGAGGGGGGAAAAGAGACAGGGGGGCCGGCCCCCTCTCCTTATCCTATTCGGACCAAGGGAGGGGAGGGGCGCGCGGCCCATCTTGGGCTGCCCCTTCTCTTTTCCACTAAGGCCCACTAAGGCCCATATAGCTCCCGGGGGGTTCCGGTAACCTCCCGGTACTCCGGTAAAATCCCGATTTCACCCGGAACACTTCCGATATCCAAACATAGGCTTCCAATATATCAATCTTTATGTCTCGACCATTTCGAGACTCCTCGTCATGTCCGTGATCACATCCGGGACTCCGATCAAAATGTATAAACTCATAATATAACTATCATGGAAACCTTAAGCGTGCGGACCCTACGGGTTCGAGAACAATGTAGACATGACCGAGACACGTCTCCGGTCAATAACCAATAGCGAGACCTGGATGCCCATATTGGCTCCTACATATTCTACGAAGATCTTTATCGGTTAGACCGCATAACAACATACGTTGTTCCCTTTGTCATCGGTATGTCACATGCCCGAGATTCGATCGTCGGTATCCAATACCTAGTTCAATTTCGTTACCAGAAAGTCTCTTTACTCGTTTCGTAATACATCATCTCACAACTAACTCATTAGTTGAATTGCTTGCAAGGCTTAAGTGATGTGCATTACCGAGAGGGCCCAAAGATACCTCTCCGACGATCGGAGTGACAAATCCTAATCTCGAAATACGTCAACCCAGCATGTACCTTTGGAGACACCTGTAGAGCACCTTTATAATCACCCAGTTACGTTGTGACGTTTGGTAGCACACAAAGTGTTCCTCCGGCACACGGGAGTTACATAATCTCATAGTCATAGGAACATGTATAAGTCATGAAGAAAGCAATAGCAACATACTAAACGATCGGGTGCTAAGCTAATGGAATGGGTCATGTGAATCAGATCATTCAACTAATGATGTGATCCCGTTAATCAAATGACAACTCTTTGTCCATGGTTAGGAAACATAACCATCTTTGATTAACGAGCTAGTCAAGTAGAGGCATGCTAGTGACACTCTGTTTGTCTATGTATTCACACATGTATTATGTTTCCGGTTAATACAATTCTAGCATGAATAATAAACCTTTATCATGATATAAGGAAATAAATAATAATTTTATTATTGCCTCTAGGGCATATTTCCTTCAAGGAGTGGGCCGGCTTAGCTGGGCCGGTTCGAATAGCCAGGCCCGAGGGGTGCTCTCTCTCTCTCTTCCATATCTTTCTTCTTGAATAGTTTTTCTTTAAACTTTTCTATTTTCATTTATCTACAGAAAGAAAAATGGTTTTACATAAAATAATCTTGTCGGCGTTCTAGGAACGGGGGTCTCCAGACTTGCCTGCCTGCGGCCTGCGGCGTGGCTCAAAAGGGGGCCCAGCACGGCCCATCTTCACCAACACAAACCCAACACCCTCGCGAGGGGCCAAGCCTCGCGGGGCAGACGACGCGGAGCTCCCTCGGGCACAGCCTCATCAGGCTGGCTCATGAGGGGGGCGGAGAGATCAAGGCGGGGTACCTCACGAGGTGCCCGTGACGCAAGTCATGGCGATTCAGGGCGCTAGGCGGGTGCCAGCCCGGGCAGCGTCCTCCTTCCCTCTTTGGTGCAAAGGGGGCAAGCGCAGCTGCGGAGTACCGAGGCATCAGGCAAAGGTTGCCATTTCGGTGCAACGAGACCAAGACCAGGAGGACTATGAGACGGAGGTCACCATGGAGCCCAAGACGGCGTCATCACCAGAGCTTTGCGCAGGCGAAGACTACTTTTGTCAGGATAGCTGATGCTTGTTGTCCCCCTTCAAATTAGCCCGCCATTGTTGGCTCCCTTCCCGCTCGATATTTGGGAAGAGGACTAGGGCCTCTATAAATAGGACCAGCCACCCACATAGCAAGGGGGTCGAGGAGCTGAGGGTTGAGGGAGTTCGGACGGCTGGTTGGAAGCAGAGAGAGAGAGAGAGAGGAAAAGGCGACTGAGCTCCTCCCAGCAGTTCATCGCCTCAACCAAGAACAGACCCTCCCGAGGCTGTTCTTCCTTGTATTGTTCATCATCGTCAGCCCAAGAGGCAATCCACACACCACACACTGGAGTAGGGTATTACACCACAACGGTGGCCCGAACCAGTATAAACCCTGTGTCTCTTGCGTTGTTCTTTCGACAGTTTAGATCATAGCAAGGCGGAGGGGTGCAGGTAGGTAGGAGGCGAAATCTCTGCGCGCACCCCAGTGTTCGAACCTCAAGGGTCTGCCGGAACCCGAAATCCGACATTTGGCGCGCCAGGTAGGGGTGCGCCGGAATCCACTTTCTACCGCTTCGTGCCCCGTTGCGTCGTCATCGCCATGTCCGGCGACCCGGCGGGCAACCCAGATCCGTGGGCGGCGTAGCCCACCCGCGCAGAGCCGCTAGCCTCGGGCGACCTCGTGCCCCAGGCAGCTCGCGGTCCGCAGGGCGCTGCGGGCCGCGGGCGACGCGGACAGGCTTCGACGGCTCCCACACTGCGGCAGGCGCGGTCGGCAGCAAGGGCCTCCAATTACGCCGCGACCACGGCACCGTACACCCGTCGGGAGCAGGCGAACTCGAGGGCCACGCTCACGGTGGCCCGGGAGCTGCTGCAGTGCAGACTGCTGGAGGGCGGCCGCGACGTGCTGCTGGAGCGGGTGGCAGAGCTCCTGGGCTTCGCCGCCTCGGGGCTCACCCCTTCTGCACCCAGCTCTCATCTCAAGCCCAGGGCAGCCCGCGCGGGGACTCCCCGCGCGCCCGCGGGCTCCAAGGCTACACCAACACCAGCGAGGCTGTCAGCACCGGACCGGCGGCGGCATTGCCCCCGCTCCCGGTCCGTGAAGAAGAGGGACTCGACGTGACCTGCGGCCCTAGTAGACAGCCGCGCTGTCACCCCACGGTAGGCGCGTCAGGCAGGATCGTGTGGCACGCAGAGCACTACGGCGTGGCCTTCGGGATGACGGTGCCGGAGGAGTACGTGCCCCTCATGATGGACCGAGGACACCCGCACGAGGGCGAATAAGGCTCGCTCCTCAGCTCAAGCTAGGGGACGAGGCACCAGAAGCTGAGCCCCTCTAGGAGCCTTGGGACGGTCCCACCGGGCACGCTGGAGGCAACGAATATCGGGTACCGCTAATCCCTCAGCAGGCATACGCTAACCATGGATCGCAGGAGGTGCAGGTCACCACAGCAAGCCACTGCCCCGCTCCTACAGTCTCCTACCCCTCGGGAGGAGGGCACAAGGGGCTGCAGGAGAGGGGCAGGGACCCGACATCACCACCGCGGTGTTCGGAGCAAGGAGTTCTCAGGAGGTAGGCCCTCCGCTGGGGAGGTGCCCCAGGGCTTGCCCCCGGCGGAGGACCCGTGGTCGTCGGGGGAACCGCTGGTGACCGCTCTACCCCATCAGCGGCGTCCTGGTTTCCGGTCGTCGTTGATGGCACTAGAGTGTGGCGCAAGGCGGGGCCCTCATCCGGCGATATGAAGCAAGGCCGGTACCTGTGAAGAAGGCCCAGTGCCTGTGAAGCTCGCCGCCCCGTGACACTCTCACGTAATAATGAGTGGGGCTGTACACACCCCGGAGTCTCAGGGGTGCCGGCCTCAAGCCCTGGGGCTCCCTCCCACGCCCAGTGGCAGCACTTACCTCTGTGCTGGTGAGAAGACGTCCAAGACTAGACTAGGTGACGGACGCGGCCTTTTGTTTGCTTTCATTGCTCTTCCCTTTGGTTGCCGCTTTCCCCCGCTGGATTCAAGTTGGATTCGAATTTGAGATTTTCGTGTGTTCGGGGAAGGGGTGCTTAGTCTCATTCGAGCAATTTCTCGCGTTTCGGTTACCACTTCGCCTCAGCTGCCTCCCCTCGTGAGCCCCTCGCGAGCCGGGTCAGGCCTAGCTTGCGCGCAGCCCAGACTGCCACCGCCACGTCCTCTCAGGAGGGCATTTTACTGCAGATCCAACGGATTCAATCAGGAAACACTCAGGGCACCACAGCCTCCTACGGGCTGCCCCAGGGCCAGCACGGGACAAAGGTAAATTAGCCGACCAGCGTGTCGCTTAAGCCAACCACTTGGCGCAGGCGCATGGGCAATGTAGCTCCTACAGATACAATAAACACAAGTTTTACATGAGGGGCTCCCCCTCCAAAATGCTCTCACAGCTATCAAGCCACAACCTGAGTTCTATTCATGCAGGGTAAGGAAGCAGGAACGATGCACAATCAGTCGGATGAATCCCCCAATGCATCCTCAGGAGCACCACCGGGGCCGTCGCTGGGGTCGCTCAACTCGCCATCGCTGTCCGCGTTGCCACCAGCGGCGTCAGAGCCGCCCATCACGCCGCTGTCGTCGACCGCCACGATCACGTCGTCATTGTCCAAGGCGAAGGCCCTGATAAGAGCATCCACATTGTCTTACACCCAGTGCTAGCTCGCCTCGGACGACCTGGGTGACTGGGGCGATGGCAGCATCAAAATCGAAGTGGGGATCCATGTTCCGGAGGTGGCTGAAGACGCGAGAAAAGGCGCGCCTGAGCAAGGCGCGGCTCCTCTCCTCCACCAACCTGTCAGCCCTGATCGACCGCGCCCCCAGCTGCGTCACCACATCAGTAAAGAACTGAAGATTGCCTGCATAGTTGACTGCGTGCGGCTCGCCGACGGCCTCCTCGCAGATGTTGCCTAAGGCCGCGTTGGCTCTCTCCCGGAGCATGGAGAGCATAGGGCCGTGCTCATGCTCCAGGAGCCGCCGCTGACGTATCTCGTCCGCATTCTGGCGCGCGACGGCCTCAGCCTCCTCCACCCGCTGGCGAAGAAGGAGCACCTCGGCCTGGGAGGTGGTTAACTCACCTCGCTCCACCTCAAGGGCGGCCCGGGAAGCATCGGCCCGCCGCGCCGCCTCCTCCAGCTTGGCCCTCAAGGCGGTAGTCCTGCCTTTAGCTTCGGCCCGGATTAACCCTAGCTTCTCTTTGAACTCGTGCTCGAGGTTCAAACACGCCATCGTCACTCGACGTCCGACCTCCTCCAGGACGCGGGCTTCCTGTGCAGCAACATCATCCTTCGCGTGCGTCACCAAGCGCTCCCTCGTCTCCAGACGCTCGTACTTGCGGGTACGTTCGGCGGCTTCCAGTGTCAGCGCCTCCTCATGCTTATGGAGCTCTGCTGAGTCACCAGAGGCCACCTTCATCGACGCAAGGGCTGCCTCGCGCAGCTCCACCTGCTCCTCCAGCGAATGGCACCAGTCCTGAAGCTCCTGAGCCCGCTCCTCCACAGCCGTTCGCCGCCGGTCGGCTTCCCGGGCCTCCTCAGCGGCCCGAGATCGGGCCTCCCGAGAGGCCTCCAGGGACGCCTCGGCCTATGCGTCATTAAGATTGCGTTGACGACGCGCAAGGGTGATGGCACCCTCCAGTTCGCGCCTCTCTGCAGCCAGGCGCAGGCCCTCGGCCTCAAGGCGCGCGTGTCCATCAGCAAGCTCCTCACCAAGCAGGCTCACCGCGTCAGCCGCCCTTCGGAGGAATCCTTGGCGAAGAGCGCGACGCTCCCGAGCACGCTCGAGCACGTCTTCTACACCCTCATCTGCCCCAAGCAAGCGCCGGGGGCCGCGAGTCAGCACTCCCCCTCCGGGCTGGGGGCTGGGGGCTGGCACCCTCGCGACAGCCGGGCACGCCATGTCAGAAGCTCGGCATGGGGCCAGCCCGTCCTCAGGAGAAGGGCGCAGGAGGCGCCTCAGCCAATCGCAGTTCACGACCAGGCGAGAGGCCCATGGCAGGCTGGCTATGCCACGAGAGGGCCCGTGAAGGAGGATCGCAAGGTGCGCGGGGCCATGGTGCGCCTCGGGATGGTTCGCCTCTTCGATCGCCCTCACCACAAGGGCTCCGCTGCTCGGAGCGCTCGAGGACGGTGGAGGGGGCGAAGCCAAGGGGGACGGCTCCTCAGCCGTCTCCGCAAGCTCGGCTGGAAGGGGCCTGCGGAGCAAGGGTCAGTACAAGTAACAGAAGGATCGGGAGCCGGGAAAGGAGAAGGCTTACTCATCAGTGGCGAAGTACTTTCTGCGCTTCAGCAGGCGACAAGGGTAACCGTCGCTCAGGGCCTCCCTTCTCTTCCGGAGGGCCCCAAAGTCCACGCGGAAGCGGCCTAAGAGTCGGGTGCAAGGATCGACCTGCGACGAAGATGGAGCATCAAGACAGTCAGCGTCGGGGCGCCTGTGTGATGTGCGCCGCCAGCCTCCCCAAGAGAAGCAGCTGGAGCCTCAGGGGCCCCAGTCGCAGGCGCAAAGGGCAGCTGTCTGTCACCCTCAGCCTCAGCGGCACGGGCCCTGATAACTGCTTCCTCATGAGCCTCGCCCGGCGCTGTCACCACGCCAGGAGCCCCCTCAGCCTCTGGCGCCTCGTGCCTCCCAGCTCCGCCACTTGAGGAGGAGTCGTCTTGGCCGATTGGAAGGGCAGTCACCACTACTGCATTCTCGCGAGGTCCCTGGAGGCCGGCAGGTCGCAGCTCCCACTCATCAAAGACAGGCATCTGCTTCACAAAGTCGACCCTACTCTAACAGAGGTACAGCAAGGCCCCTCCCTGCCGGACGCTACCGGGGTTGGGGTCCCCAGCCAGGGTCAAGAGTGCCGCCTTCAGCACCTCAGGAGCCAGGTCCTCTTCCTGGAGCCTCATACGATCCTCGCGCCCACGGAAGGCCCACATCCGGCGAGACTGGCGTTGAAGAGGAGCAACGCGGCATAGCAGGAACTCCTTCACCACCTTGGGCGCTGTCACGCCAAGCAACCTCAAGAGCGCGAGGCGGCGCCAAATGAAGACGAGTCGGGGGCTCTCGAGCGTCTCCTGGCCCTAGCCCGAATTGGGGACAGCAGGCGAGGTCGGCTCCGATAGCAGGGGGCTAGGCACCCCTGCGTCAACATACAGCCACCGCTCGCGGAACCCAGCCGCGGGCAGGGGAAGCTTGAAGTCAATCCCAGAGGCCGCAGTATCAGGTGCGGCGACGAAGCTCACGCAAGCCCAGCATTGAGTAGTGTCGACAAGATGCAACGAGAAGAAGTGGCGCGGCAAGGCAACCGAAGGAGGGATGCCCACCATAGCTTCCCAAACAAAGGCGAAGACCGAAAGGAGGGTGATGGATTCAGGACCCAGATGCATCATGTGGATCTGATAGTGGGAAAGCATGGCGTTGAAGAAATCGGAAAAGGGGGGAACCAGACCCGCCCACAGGGCGTCGGCAAGATACGGGACCTCGGTGGCTGTCCTATTGATGGAGAAGTGGGACGCGGGCCAGGCCGTCGTCCTCCCGCATTCATTGAAGATGGTGGCCAGAGCCAAGCTGACCTTGCCCAAGCCCTCGGTGGGGGCCGCCGACGGCGGCGGGCAAGGCGGAGACACGGGTTTCTTCCCTCTCCCCTTCTTCGTCGGAGCCATGGCGATGGGAAGGGGGCAGGGAGGTTCGAGATTGAGTTGAAAACAGAAACCAGAGTTCGGGCGGAGGAAGGACAGAGGGCTCTTGGGCGATAAAAGGGGAACGGCTGTGTACGACTATGGGGTCCGCCTATCACGGCACGAGGTAAGGAGGGCGTGGGGGAACAGTGCCGCCCACGTCCAATCGACCGCCACGCGGTGCCCAAGGCCGCAGGCTGTTAGGGCCCGCGGCGCTTCGCTCTTGCCCTTCCGCCTCCCTGCACGGCCAAGCCCGGGCGCGCCTTGGGCCGGGGGCTACTGTCGGCGTTCTGGGAATGGGGGTCCCCAGACTTGCCTGCCTACGGCCTGCGGCGTGGCTCAAAAGGGGGCCCAACACGGCCCATATTCACCAACACAAACCCAAGACCCTCGCGAGGGGCCAAGCCTCGCGGGGCCGACGACGCGGAGCTCCCTCGGGCACGGCCTCATCAGGCTGGCTCACAAGGGGGCGGAGAGATCAAAGCAGGGTACCTCACGAGGTGCCCGTGACGCAAGCCATGACGATTCAGGGCGCCAGGCGGGTGCCAGCCCGCGCAGCATCCTCCTTCCCTCTTTGGTGCAAAGGGGGCAAGCGCAGCCGCGGAGTACCGAGGCATCAGGCAAAGGTTGCCATTTTGGTGCAACGAGACCAAGACCAGGAGGACTACGAGACGGAGGTCACCGTGGAGCCCAAGACGGCGTCATCACTAGAGCTTTGCGCAGGCGAAGACTACTTTTGTTAGGATAGCTGATGCTTGCTGTCCCCCTTCAAATTAGCCCGCCATTGTTGGCACCCTTCCCGCTCGATATTTGGGAAGAGGACCAGGGCCTCTATAAATAGGACCAGCCACCCACATAGCAAGGGGGTCGAGGAGCTGAGGGTTGAGGGAGTTCGGACGGCTGGTTGGAAGCAGAGAGAGAGAGAGAGGAAAAGGCCACTGAGCTCCTCCCAGCAGTTCATCGCCTCAGCCAAGAACAGACCCTCGCGAGGCTGTTCTTCCTTGTATTGTTCATCATCGTCAGCCCAAGAGGCAATCCACACACCACACACTGGAGTAGGGTATTACACCACAACGGTGGCCCGAACCAATATAAACCCTGTGTCTCTTGCGTTGTTCTTTCGATAGTTTAGATCCTAGCAAGGCGGAGGGGTGCAGGTACGTAGGAGGCGAAATCTTCGCGCGCACCCCAGTGTTCGAACCTCAAGGGTCTGCCGGAACCCGAAATCCAACAAATCTTGCACCTAAATACCATTTTAACTTAGGCCATTTCTATTATTAACTTGGCACCAAAATAAAGTAGTTTGGTAATTTTATAAACTTAAAAGGGTAATAAAAAATTTAGCCACTGTTTTAATTATTTTAGGCCAAATAGACACTTTGCAAAAATGTGCCACTGGTGAAAACAAATACTAGGGGCAGTGGTGCACTGCCACCATAAGCTTGGGATTTATTTGAATCCATTTGGAATTTTCATAAATGGAGTGGCATTTTAAAATGCTAGAATTGCACTGGATTAATTGCTACTGCTCATTTTAGCAACATAGTGATGTTCCTTTTCTTAACATCAAATTGTTTTGGAATATTTTCTAAATAATGAACATTTTTCCCGCAATTTTTTTACAACTTCAAATTTCACTTTGAATTAGAATAGAATTCAGAGAAGGGATTTGAGTTAAGATATTACCCCTAACATGATTAAGCTTTGTATATCAAGATGACTAGGCACTGATCATAAGGGATTACTGTAGTGTGATGCTGGGGATGTTACAAATCTCCTCCACTACAAGAAATCTCGTCCCGAGATTAAGTGGGGAAGTAAAGAGTAACTTCGGGAGAACTTAGGAGAATTGGCCCTTATAGGGTTAATTATTTGGTGAACAATTCAGGGAATGTGGTAGAAGTATCTGTCGAGTATAAACTTAAGAAAACATCAAGAGGACAGTATGAAGGTACAATAAGAAGTTTCAAGCGAATGGACATCCGATCGATACTTGACCAGAGTGTGGGAAGGGGGGCTCAGAGCATCGGGAATAGATCATCTCTCGGAGGGCGGCTCGTAATAACACACAAAACCAAGGGCATAGGATACTTTGGAATCAAGGATGTACATGAGAGTCAGGTTTCGATCCCGTGGAACTGTGGGTTATGGGCCCACCATGTGGGTTAGAAGTAGGCAGGGCACTGACATCTTGCATGGTCATGATAGCAAGGCAAGTCAGAGGATAGCCTGTCAGTTATGCCGGCAACAACGTCGGTACCAAGGGCGAGGGACGAAGAGAACCATTTTCCTGCTCGTTAATTCGAGGCGGACCAATAGGCAAAGTTCGTTTCCATCGGTGATACCGAAATGTCACCAACATTAGTAACAGCGTCTCACTGACAAGGTTGTACATTGGGGTGTTTTATAAGGAGGGATTTATTTCTGCTTATTTCATAAAGATCGCTAGAAAGGTTTAAACAAACCAATGGACAGGAAAAATATGATTATCTGATCAAACAGTCCAATGGAAAGGAAGATGTGTTTACACATAAGAGTTGGGAGTATATCCTTCCCAAGGAAAAGCAGAACAGGATATACATGATAGGACGGCAAGTTCAAAAGCATTTAGATAATGGGGCGAGGGAAGAATCATGATATTACCCATGCAACGTTGTGAGGGTAATTGAACAAGAAACATTTTGTATTATGCTTAAGATGCTCTTGTTGATGTTCGGAGTAACATAGTCATACTTTTGGATAGCATTGACATTGTCATCAGGTAAAGGCCGGACCTTGGGAACACAAAGGATCCATTGAGAATTACTTGAACACCTCATGCAATTTTATCGGGGAAGATGAGGAGGTGGCCGATGGTTTCAGCAAAAATCCATCGACATGCCAAAAAGGATGTATTCCCAAAATTTATATGAACAAATTCGTGTTGGGGAGGCAAGAATGTTGTCGATGATAACACAAATCATCGAGGGGCAAGGATGGTATTTCTCATCATGAATTCGATTGATATCCTGGAAGAGCTCAGAATGTTGATGATGATCACGACACATTTGTCGAGAGATTTCATGAAGATGTAATCGATCGGCGATGACATCAAGTCAAAGGAATGATGAAGCGAAAGGTTATTGGAACCACGGGTGCGACACAAGCTCGAATTCAAGCTTGTTGTTTGAGGTGAAAATATAAGATGAGGAAGATCGACGTAAGCATAGCTCGTCGTCGGAAGTTGTGCTCCAGAAGAAGGACCGGATAGCATAGTTAAAATTAGCTCGATAATGATATAGCCGATTAGGCTAGGAATGGCTCGAAGTATTATTAAACTCGTAAGCAATGAAAAATTACTTAGAGTCATTGAATCGGAGTGCAGGATCAATTCACTTATCAGTGTGATCGGTTGACAAACAACCCAGAACCCATGAAGTGACAATGACAGGGAAAGGTGGTGTTCATCAAAAGTTCATAAGATTTGGTGCAATGGCATGATATCCTCGAGATAACAGGGGGCAATACTCGAGGTAGATAAAAATAGAGGTTGGACAGGTGAAATGATCTGTAGAAGGCAAGTATTTAACTTGTCCAAGAAATGGGACCAAAGAAGAACGATCATGGTCGGAACCACGGCTGCGAAGGATCAATTCACCGATACCAGATGAACTTATAACAAGGGGTAATTACTTTTACGAGCAGCTTCCATGATAAGTTCTACATCGGGTCCATGGGCATGAACACAAAGTTCAAGGTCGACTTCCACTTCTTCAATGCATAACCTTTCATTCACTTCTCGTTTTCGAAGAAATTGTAGTGCTGAAAATTTATCAGGTGAAGTACCAGAAGAGTAAGACTCATGAGAACTCTCAGGTTCACACGGAATATGGAAGGCATAAGTTCAACTCATCGGGGCATTTTTATGAATCTATACAACCATCAACCAAGCAAAAGATACGAGTTCGAAAGCAGAGTATCAAAGTCAAAGCAGATGATACAATATACCGAAGGTATTATGAATTAGGGAAAAACTGATAAGATTTTGGATGTGAAGGACACTGTCGGATAACAACCCAGTAATGGATCTGGCGATTCACGACAGAGTTGATGTGAGTATCAGTATTCAACCAGAACAACAAGAAATGCAAAGGCATCAGCTTATAGAAACGTCTGAATGATTCGATGCTTGGGTACAAAGGAACTATGATTTCAAGACGAAGGATCAGAAGCAGAGGCTTTGATCAAAAGATGAGTAAGTTGAATAGACTTAGAGGTGTACCCGATCAATTCTGGATTGGGCAAGAACCAACTCATATCTGGAAGGATGTTTGAGCCGGAAAGAAAATTTCCAAGGATTAATTGATGATTGCGAGTATTCGCACACACGCTGAATCCATAGGAACAGAATGACAATCACAAAGAATTTTAAAGAATATTGCTACACATATGGAATTAATCTTAATGCAAGTAGGCAAGGTGAATCAAGAGCAATAGGCTGTAGAGGATTTTCAAAAGATCAGATACTATTTCCAAGTATTTTGGAAAGCATATGAACAACTGGGGATGAACGGACCCCGGTTAAGTGAATTATCTGTAGTGCAAAAGGAAGCCACAAAGCAGAAGTCACAAAGGATTCTCGGAACAACGGAGAGTACTAGGGGCATCTTGTAATAACAGGAGCAACTGGGTATGAAGGTACAAGCGGCAAGGATGTTACTTACGGGGATTATCGATGGTCAGGAACTGCAAGGCAGTGGGCACGAGGTTTCGAGAAACATCGAGGAGTATCTGTAGAATCTTCTGGTGAAGCAAGCGATCATCGGTAATGTCGGGGCTCTCCGGGAGAAGTGGGTACGAGAACCTAATGTCAGAGTTAGTAAAATGTTTAACCCGAATAGACGAGAGATCAGAGTCCCAGAGTATAGACGAGGAATAAAAGGTCCTAATACCACCCAATGGCGACGTGGGCTTGTAAGGCACACAACCATGTCAGTAAAAGTTTTTGTAGTGACTAGACTCGACTTCGGCCAAGGAGTTGGAAACGGGGCTACCTACAGGTAGTCAACTCTGATACCAACTTGTGACACCCCCGATTTGACCGTACACTAATCATACACGCAAATGTGTACGATCAAGATCAGGGACTCACGGGAAGATATCACAACACAACTCTACAAATAAAATAAGTCATACAAGCATCATATTACAAGCCAGGGGCCTCGAGGGCTCGAATATAAGAGCTCGATCATAGATGAGTCAGCGGAAGCAACAATATCTGAGTACAGACATAAGTTAAACAAGTTTGCCTTAAGAAGGCTAGCACAAACTGGGATACAGATCGAAAGAGGCGCAGGCCTCCTGCCTGGGATCCTCCTAAACTACTCCTGGTCGTCGTCAACGGGCAGCACGTAGTAGTAGGCACCTCCGGTGTAGTAGGGGTCGTCGTCGACGGTGGCGTCTGGATCCTGGGCTCCAACGTCTGGTTGTGACAACCAGAAAGAAAGGATAGGGGGAAAAGAGGGAGAAATCAACCGTGAGTGCTCATCCAAAGTACTCGCAAGCAAGGAGCTACACTACATATGCATGGGTATATGTGTAAAGGGCCATATCGATGGACTGAACTGCAGAATGCCAGAATAAGAGAGGTATAGCTAATCATGTCGAAGACTATGCTTCTGGCAACCTCCGTCTTGCAGCATGTAGAAGAGAGTAGACTGAAGTCCTCCAAGTAGCATCTCATAGCATAACCCCAACCGATGATCCTCCCCTCGTCGCCCTGTGAGAGAGCGATCACCGGTTGTATCTGGCACTTGGAAGGGTGTGTTTTATTAAGTATCCGGTTTTAGTTGTCATAAGGTCAAGGTACAACTCCAAGTCGTCCTATTACCGAAGATCATAGCTATTCAAATAGTTTAACTTCCCTGCAGGGGTGCACCACATAACCCAACATGCTCGATCCCATTTGGCTGGACACACTTTTCTGGGTCATGTCCGGCCTTGGAAGGTCAACACGTCGCAGCCCTACCTAGGCACAAGAGAGAGGTCAGCATGCCAGTCCAAATACTATGGCGCGGGGGTCTGGGCCCATCGCCCTTTGCACACCTGCACGTTGTGAACGTGGACGGAAGAAGAACTAGCCCCCTTAATACAAGAGCGGGCTTACGGTCCAATCCGGCGCGCGCCACTCAGTCGCTGACGTCACGAAGGCTTCGGCTGATACCACGACGTCGAGTGCCCATAACTGTCCCCGCGTAGATGGTTAGTGCATATAGGCTAGTAGCCAGACTCAGATCAAATACCAAGATCTCGTTAAACGTGTTATCTTGAAGACACCGTGAACGCCGACCAGGGCCAGGCCCACCTCTCTCCTAGGTGGTCTCAACCTGCCCTGTCGCTTCGCCATAAAGATCCACTCAGAGGGCCGTTGGGACAAAGGTCCTTTCAGCCCCCAATCCGTGAATCACTCGCGGGTGCTCCACAAGCCGACCCGTCTTTAGTCGCCACATGTATCATGTATAAAGTATAGTATATACCCGTTATCACCTCCCGAGTGATCACGGCCCGATAGTATAGCATGGCAGACGGACATGAATGTAGGGCCACTGATGATAAACTAGCATCCTATACTAAGCATTAGGATTGCAGGTAAAGGTAACAACAGTAGTAGCAAGGACAGGCTATGCATCAGGATAGGTTTAACGGAAAGCAGTAACATGCTACACTACTCTAATGCAAGCAGTATAGAGAAGAGTAGGCGATATCTGGTGATCAAGGGGGGGCTTGCCTGGTTGCTCTGGCAAGAGAGAGGGGTCGTCAACACCGTAGTCGTACTGGGTAGCAGCGGCGTCAGTCCCGGTGTCTAGCGAGAGAAGAGGGGAAATAAACAATAAATATAATGCAAAAAAATGCATGAAGATGCATGTCATGACAAGTAGTGGTGCTAGGGGTTCCCTAACGCGATATGAGGTGGTACCGGTGAAGGGGGGGAAACATCCGGGAAAAGATCCCCGGTGTTTCACGTTTTCGGACAAATGAACCGGAGAGGGAAATTTGCGTGTTCGCTATAATAGGGATGCGTACCGGACGAACGAGCTGCGTACTCGAATTTGTCTCGTTGTTCTGAGCAACTTTCCTTTACAAAGTTTTTCCATCGGAGTTACGGATTATTTTCTACGATTTTTCAAAGTTTTAACAATATTCCGAAATTATTATTAATTCGAAATAAAAGGGGAAATTGCTATGTGCACCCAGCAGAGTGCACACAACAGGGCCAACGGAGGCTGATAGTGGGGTCAACAGTGCAGTCAACTGTTGACTGTTGAGTGGTCAAAACTGTATATGAGGCCCAGGTGTCATTCACACATATCTTGCATTTTCTTTTTAAGTGGATATTTAGAGGGGGGGTCCACCTGTCATCTGCACTATACCTAACCACTGATTAGACTAACTAGTAGGAGTACTAGTTAGCTAACGGAGAGCCGGCCGGCCACCACACACAGAACACACACGCACACACAATGCCAGGTTTAAGAAAAGATAGCATTTTGTGATTTTTGTAGGATTTAAACCATGCATCAAATGAATTTGGTCCAGTGGAGTAATATGAAGTTTGTCAAGTGTACATTCTACTCATATTTATTTTTGGCCTGTTAGTAGTTGTTTAACCGGAGTTTAGGGGCTGCCGAGGGGGTTACTCGATGTAATATTTGTAAAGCTAACCATAGTAGCAGCTACAATAGTTAGTAGTAATAGTAGGTTCAGTAGAGCAGCAGCGTAGTAGTAGGGTGCAGCAGCAGGTCCATCAGCGGTTAGCAGCGCTACGGGCAGCAGCAGGTGATGGCGAGGCCACGCACGGGCGCGCGGGCAAGGGTGCGTCGGGCGTGGCTAAGGCGGTTAGCGGCAGGGGGAGGCGCTGCATGCGGACGAGCAGCAACAGGTCAGAGGGGCAGTAGAGAAAGCAGCAGCGGCAGCAGAAGGCCATAGTGGGCGGGCGGCGCGAGCGGGGCAGCCACCGGACCGAGCGGCAGGAGGTCGGGGCGCCGTGGCGAGCGCCGTGCGGGGCCGTGATGGAACAGCAGCAACGCTGCGTGCACGGCGGCACGTAGCTGCAACAGCAGGCGCGGGGCAGGGCGGGGGTCATGGCGGACGACGCAGCGGCCGGTGGCTGCAAGGCCGGGCAGCAGTCGGCAGCGGCCAACGCGGCGGCGAGGCGGGCGCACAGCAATAGTTCAACAGGGGCGGCAGCAGAAGCGTGCATGGGGGCGCGGGGAGGGGCCAGTTGCGTGTGGGCACGACCAAGGACGGCCAGAGCCAGGCCAAGCGCATGCTCGGGCGTGACGGTTCAGCTCCGGATAGGGGAGGCGGGACGCGGCCTGCGGCAATGAAGGAAAAGGGGAGCGGGGCGCGGGAGCTCACCGTGTGGGCGCATGGGGGCCCGGTGACGGATTAGTAGCTGCAGGGCGGTCGGAGTTGACGGAGATGGTTGATGACCGAAGAGGACGAGGGCGACGCGAATTCGGCGAAGGTGGGGGTTCCGGCATGTCTTCGTCTTCGTAGTGGACGTAGGGACGATGGCGGTCGTCGTGGACGCAATGGTGAGGGAGAAGTGGCCGGTGGTCGCGAGCTTCACCGGAGCGAGCCCATGGCGGCGCTCGGCGGGGATGGATCTGGCGAGGGGGGTGAGGCGGAGAGGACCAGGGAGGGGAGAAGAGAGCAAGTGGGGGAGTGGTAGATATTTTGGCGAGCGGGGAGGTCCAGCGCAGCTCTTATCCCCTCGTCGGGCGTCACCGGTGAGGTGGTTGGACGGCGACGGGCGCGCACGGTCCTGCCCGGTCGGTGGAACAGGAAGCGACCGGGGAGGGGGAGTGGGCTGGCTTAGCTGGGCCGGTTCGAATGGCTAGGCCCAGGGGGGTGCTCTCTCTCTCTCTCTCTCTCTCCCCCATATCTTTCTTCTTGAACAGTTTTTCTTTAAACTTTTCTGTTTTCTTTTATCTACAGAAAGCAAAATAGTTTTATATAAAATAATCTTGCACCTAAATACCATTTTAACTTAGGCCATTGCTATTATTAACTTGTCACCAAAATAAAGTAGTTTGGTATTTTTATAAACTTAAAAGGGTAATAAAAAAATTTAGCCACTGTTTTAATTATTTTAGGCCAAATAGACACTTTGCAAAAATGTGCCACTGGTGAAAACAAATACTAGGGGCAGTGGTGCACTGCCACCATAAGCTTGGGATTAATTTGAATCCATTTGGAATTTTCATAAATGGAGTGGCATTTTAAAATGCTAGAATTGCACTAGATTAATTGCTACTGCTCATTTTAGCTACATAGTGATGTTCCTTTTCTTAACATCAAATTGTTTTGGAATATTTTCTAAATAATGAACATTTTTCCCGCAATTTTTTTACAACTTCAAATTTCACTTTGAATTAGAATAGAATTTAGAGAAGGGATTTGAGTTAAGATATTACCCCTAACATGATTAAGCTTTGTAAATCAAGATGACTAGGCACTGATCATAAGGGATTACTGTAGTGTGATGCTGGGGATGTTACAGGACAGATGTCATCCACTCACTGGACAGAAGGCGCATATGATACGTCGACATGTGGCATGGCCCAACAAGTTTAAATAGGCCGGCCCAACTAAAGGCCCACAAGATTTTGCGGACCATAATGGGCCGGCCTAGCTAAAGGCACATGAGCTTTTGCGGACCATAATGGGCTGGCCCAGCTAAAGGCCCACAAGATATCGCGGGCCATAATGGGCCGGCCCAGGTAAAGGCCCACAAGATTTTTGTGTGCCATAATAGGCCGGCCCAGGTAAAGGCCCACAAAATTCTTGCGGATCATAATGGGCCGGCCCTGCTAAAGGCCCATGAGATTTCGCCGACATTAATGGGTCGGCCCAGCTGTAGGCCCACAAGATTTTGAGGACCTTAGTAGGCCGGCCCGTTAACTGGCTGCCATGTTTTGGGCCAAATGCCGACCCATATTTGATACGGTCTATTAATGGCCTGCCACGCTCCGGGCCTAATAGCGGCCCATATGAGATCCGGCCCGTTAAAAGCCTACCACGTTCTGGGCCAAATTACGGTCCAGATCAGGTCTAGCCCTTTAAGAGGTTTTGGGCCTAATTATGGCCCATATCAGATTCGGCCCATCAACTAGACACTATGCTTTTGGGCCCACTTGCTAAAGGCCCACTTAGTAATTCGGCCTGATATTAGTTTTTTCCTGTTAAGGGCCCGTTTAACATTTCGGCCCTATATTAATTTCAGCCTGTTAAAAGCACGTCATATAGTTGGGCCTAACTACGGCCCGGTTTGCATCCGGCCTGCTCGCAGCCGATATCTGATTGGGCCAAACAAGGACCAAGACAATTTTTTGGCCTGTTAAAAGCTCGTGATTTGATTCGCACAATCATGTGTTGGGGTTCACTTCGGTCTGCTGCCGGCCCGTGAGCTAATCGGCACGTTTCAGCCCCAACCTACATCGTGATTGCATGACGGCCCGGTTATGTACCGTAATTTTACGATTTTGCCGGTTTACTGTGAAGACATGAGATATATACAGTAAAATAACTGCAGCATCATGAATAAGAAAAAACCTATACTATACAATAAAGAAATTACGGCATATTACATCCACTAGGCATCAAAGTTCGCCACTATGATAGTAAAGCACAAGCAGACAGCAGATTACATACACTGGGCATCAAAGATCGCCACCAGTGCAAATAAACACGCCGACAAAATAATATACAAAACCAACATCACTTCAATAGAGTTCAAGAAAGGTTAGCCCTGCTGGGGAGCTGCAGCGCAAGCAGCTGAGCAAGATGATGAGACTGCGCTTGTTCAACACTTATATCTTCCTCACTCTGAAAGATAAACAAGCAAATAGATGACAGGCACATAAAAGTATCAGTGCTGACAATTCATCACATATCTTACTGACGAATAAAGTGACACAGTTTTAATTTGCATTAACACGATATGGTATTGTTCAGGTCAAGACATGGCAGGAAATGACATTGTGAAGGAGTTGGCAGCTTCACGACACCACTGGATTATAGATCAAGAACTCATAAGTATCAATGGTTAGTGTGCTGTCAATTTATACCATTTCAGATTGGAAAATAAAGAGACGGTTTAAATAATAGTAGAATGATATGACATTTTTCATAGTTAAGACATTGCAGAATATGACATTGTGCTGTAGTGGGTAGGTTCACCACACCACTGGATTACAGATGAAGCACAGAAGCATACATGCAGTGCAAAAGAAGATCACTTGCTTTGTATAGTTTAATTTACATGGTATGAAGAAGGAACTTGGTTGTACAACTGAAAACTTAAATTGAGAAAGGACAAACTTTTGTTTATGAACTACATATAATAAACTTTAAACAAGTAATTTGATGCAAACACCAAAATTAAACAGATGTTGTAGTCATGCCTAACCAAATATATACAACAAAGTTTGAAGGCTTGAGATGGACAAACTTACATTATTGGTGAAGGCGGGCTCTATAAAGGCCTTGTCCATGCTGATGGGGGGGGGGGGGGAATTCAAGAAGTTTACCACGGATTCTTCTTCAAAAGCATTGCCTTTATTCTACATTTTGTTAAGAGTAAATATAGATGTGATAATATACGAAAAAATGGAGAATATTTAAGATAAGATGAAGAGTGATGCTACATAACCAAGTAGCTATAAATGTAAGTGCAGCGATACAGGCAAAAGGTACAGCCAAGAGCAATGCATGGCTAAACTTCTTCAGTACCAACCTTATGGTAAGAGTAAATATAGATCTGATGTATAGAAAATGGAGGGCAAAGGAAAATAAGCTGCAGAGTGATGGTACATGAACAACTACCTGTCATTATAAGTACACTGATAAAGGACAGCATGTACTTACAAGAACAATGCAGAGCTAAAAAACATTGGCATTGGATATATTCTACACTAATGTAACCATTCATATAGATCAGATAATTTGGAGCGAACAATTGATAAGCAAGCTATCATGCATACTGCTGTCACATAATGAACCAGGTATGTATGCAAGTACAGTGATACAGGACAACAGGTACTAATAAGAGCAAAGCAGCGTGCAGCATATTTGCGATATCGTGTCGTTCTTGTCAAACTGGAATTCTTCTTCGAGCAAATTTCCTGTAAAAAAAGATTCGTAAGGCACATGCGGAAAAGTAGAAGTTCAAATTGTCATGTGATTTCATAGACAGTACCTCATCCTGGGAACGAGACCAGTGCATAACAAGGTTTTTCCATTCAATGTCTTCTAAATTTAGCACAGGAGACTTCACCGAAAATTTGTTTATAGACTTGCCATCAAAGTGTGATTTCCTCAGGTAACATAGATACTGCTACAATGCTTCCTTCAAAAGCACAAGCAAGCTTTGCTCGTCATGACTATGCAAATTGACCCTCGCCTAGTTACAACAATGTAATGTAAATCATTGATGTGTTCAATCAGCAGAAAACAGGAAAATAATAGCCATGAATAATACCACTTACACGTAAGTTGGACAGGAAGATGTGAAAATGGTGTTTGTCTTCACAATAATCTTCCCATGATGGGAATATATGCACGTAGTCCCTAACAACATTGAAAGCACTGTCTTTTAAACTGGGAATAAATGGAATGGGGTTCCAATTGGTAGGAATTGGCCGTCTCTGCAGTTGGGATAGGCCTTCGGCCAGTGGACTTGCTATACTTTTTGCTGGAGTGGGATTTTTCTGTGGTACAGCTGGTGCTATGGCAAATGAAATCGGTATACCTTTTGCTGGAGTGCAAGTCCTGTGTGGTGGGGCTAGTGGTGTCGCCAGTGAAGTATGGGTATAGTCTGCTAGAGTCGGTCCTACGTTTTGTGTCACTGGTTGTACAGCCAATATAAGTGGGGTGCTGTCTGATTTCTCCGGCACCACCACGTTTTTCAAGGACTTTGCTGGTGCTCCTTCAGGTTCGGCAATCACCCTCTTCCTTTTTGATGTCTGATGCACAACAACAGCATTTGAGTGGAAAACATGGTATGATGACAGATGGGATATGTATTGATAATGGATGGGCATGGCATCTCGACATACATGATGAGTAAACTAAGCAGATGGCGGTGCAACAAAGTAGAAGAAATGCAAGAAAACATATGCAAGATACCCGCAATCAATAAAACATTGCCAAATTAGAACAGGCACCTTGATGGGTGAACAGGACAGGCCATCTGCCTTTGACTCCTCGAGGTTAGAATAGTCATTAGGATGATATTCTGAACAAGAATCAACAGGTGGGGAGCGTATGAGTTTCATTGCATCTAGAATGGCACTCAATGCCTTGGTGCCAATTTTGTAAGCCATTGTAGTCTTTAGCTTCAAGAGTGGACTGCTGCTAGTGCGACACAAAGCAGCTACACAGATCATAGTGTAGATATAACGGGAAAACCTTAAGCATCAGAGTAAAATCAGCAAAGTGGAACTTGCTGGAATATATGTGCTAGTATTGCCGGCACGGCTAGAAAGGCTTCGGATACCAGCTCTCTTCAAGTGAAGGTGTGGTACTGTTAATATCAATGTAACTCTTAAAGGCGACACAGCTCCCAGCATTTCCTTGCTATTCTTATAGGATTTAAGTGGGCAGGCCACTACAAATCCTATTCCTATGTTTACAAGATCCTATGAATCAAAGAGGCTCAAAGTGTCCATCACAACCGACCGTATAGACCTCTACACTGCAAATGTCCCTGCTCATCTTCAGTACAAGGAACATACTGTACTACTATCATACTCCCTCCGTTCCAAAATATAAGTTTTGGTAGATATTTCCATTATGGATCACATACAGATGTATCCAGGTACATTTTAGAGTGTAGATTCACTCATTTTGCTCCATATGTAGTCCATGGTGGAATCTATACAAAGACTTGTATTTAGGAACGGAGAGAGTACATATTAAAGAAAAACGAAAGAGGAACATGGTAAAGAAGGGCAAGCAGATTTTGGATAATAAAATGTTGGTTGCCCAGTGCCCACACATGATGAACCAGAGCGCATTAAGAATGAAACTCCTAGCTATCTCTCGACCATTGCAGGCGGTTGGATGAAGATCCTACGTCTCCTAACCCTTCTTCTTCCTCGTCTCTGATTCTTCCCATACAGAACACCGCACGGGCCGCTAGCCGGACCGCCGGCCCCCACCGCCTGTGTTCCTCCGCCACCCCCACCCCCACCCCCACCCGCGTCGAGTTTTCTTCATTCGGCGAGGCCCCACAACCACCCGAGCCCCTTCGATCGCACCGGCGAACTCCGGCGAGCTCTGAAAAATTGACTGACCCAATTTTGAAATTTAGTCTACTGTGATTTAACTAGTGTGGAATATAAAAGGGGAAAACCATAAGCATTGCGAGTATGGTGTTGAGCGTGCCATGGCGGATCTGAAGATGCAAACTAGACAAAGGCAACTTCACAACCAAGACAAGAAATCAGAGTAAAGCAGTGGCGATCTATTTTCTTGCTGTGATAAATAAGTTGAGCAGATACGAAAGAGTACCGCCTCTGGTGCGGCGCCGTGTAGGCATCTGCTGAGAATTTGACGGTGCTACGGTAGCGATGGCTGTCGGCGGTGTGGAAGTAGATCTAGGAGGGTAGACGGTGGCGGCGGGGCGCGGTGGACGAGGCGGTCGTAGGAGCGGCGCCGGCAAGGTGGACGACGGCGGGGATGAAGCGAGAGGACAGGATGCAACGATCCCGGTCCGAAGCCGTGGATGAGAGAGGTCGATCTCTTGTAATGGACGGCGGCGTTGGGGTATCAGCTCCGGCATGGTGGAGGAGGACGGCGGTGGATGGGGTGATGGACGGAGGAGGGTGGGGTGGAGAGGGTGTTTTGGCGCCCACGGAGTACGAATGGGGAAAAGGGAGGTAGAGAGGAAGTGGGAACCATGTATTCAGGGCGCGCTTGTCTCAAATGCGAGGAAATTTACAAACTTAGCCCCCGTTTCAAATTTCCAATACATCACAGCAACACTAGTCGGTCGGGAATAGGACGGTAATCTCGCATACACCGAATATTTGCCGACGAGAGTTTGTTTTTAGCGCCCACCGTGTATGAATATGAATTGGGGAGGGAGTCGATTTCGTCCGAGGACACACTGTGTTTTGGCGCCCACCGTGTATAAATCCGGGTGAGAGGCGGTTACGTCACGTTTGGGTGAAATTACAAACCTGCCCCTATCAAAACCTATAGAAATCCAGCATATAGGCTTTACGTGGCAGGGATAGGCAGCAGTGATTTCCATCTTGCAGATTTTGGTTCTGGTCAGTTACTGCGACTTTCCCCGCTTCGTTCAAATTTTGCAGAGTGCACGTTTACCGTGCCAACTCAATCGAATCCCGTTTGTATTCTATTTTTTCGGGCGGGATCCATTTTCAATTGGAATTACATTCTAGCACAACACAATTTATACATAAATATGTTTTACAAATGGCATGATCTCAGATTCATAAGGTTGTATCCATCAATTTGGATTTTCAAATATTTGAAACCACTTTATGTTGAAATCCAATGTATGCATTCCTCGCTAACTGTCTCCAATTAATGTGTGTTTCATGCGGGTTTTTGTTTTACTTCTCAAACATGTATAATGTGTTTCACACACGCAACATATAGTGTAACCCCGTTTAGACATTAATTGCACATAAACCATGCATTGTTTGTAATTGAAGAATCTATGGATCACCAATATTGATAAACTATATAACATTGCACGTGTGCCCAAATTCAAATGAATATGCATGTATGATACACCAATTTGCGTTATGATATTATCGATGTCGTGATCTCCAGTTTAAATATTTGAATCCCCTTTAATCCAGATATCCATCTCATATAGCTATCACTCATGCTTATATAGGACTATCTCTCTGGACCTATACACGGTCATCGCCTCTCAGGTATCTCTCGTGCTACCTGTATGTCGACAATGATCTTTTATCTTCGTAACACACTGACGGTACTCTCTCTCCCTCGACCTTCATCACTCTATCTCTCTCTAAGTATATCTCGCTCCCTGCTATGTGTCTCTAACTATGATTGTCCATGTGGAATCTCTTTCTCTCACACAAACACAAAACTTTGTCTCCCGGGGTCTCATTTCTCTCTACTGTTCCCATGTGTGCCACTCGCACACCCCTCATACAGAGATGTCTTTCGCTCCTTAGATATGAGAACCTATGACTCTTCCTCATCAATATCTCTTTCTCACACACAAACACAAACTCTGTCTCCCAGGGTCTCATATTTCTCCATTGTTCTCTTGTATGTCGCTCACACACACCCTCTCTCCCTAGAGATATATTGCGTTCCCTCGTATGTCTCTCTAGCTATCACTCTCGTTGTGAAATATCTTTCTCTCTTGCAGACACAAAACTCTATCTCTCTGGATCTCATTTCTCTCTGATATCTATTTGTATGTGACTCACATGCACCCTCTCTCTATCTCTCTCACACCCACACACATAACCCAGCCTTCTGATCCACTCGACTCCTATCTCCAACGCACACTAGCTAGCATCTTTATCTTTCTATTTATATGTTTATCCATCAACCTTCTTTCTCGCCCTCACACTTGATTCCTATCACGCACACTACATATGTTTCTCTCTACATGCAGTCAAGTGCCCTCTCACACACATATATAACTTCACCCTTTGAACCACCGGACGGTCATCTCCAACACCCAAACTAGCGAATGTCCCTCTATCTAGCATCTCCATCTCTGTATCTATCTGTAGTTTCTCCGTCAACATTTCTTTCTCGCACGGAGTCTTGCTTCCTATCACCCACACTATATATGTCTCTCCATACATATGCATTTATAGGTTGGTCTCTTTTGCACAATTGTTGCGCCTCACTCCCTCTTCTCGCCATAGATGCATGCTCCAGCCCACGTCACTATCTCTTAAAGACAAAAACACATGCTCAATTGTCGAGACTTCTTCCATGCATTCTCACATGCATGGATATTGTCATACCGATCTGTCTCTCCCATGTCGTTGATCTTATGACTTATCTCTTCTTTCTTTTATATCGATCATGCGCGCGCACACACACACATCCCACGTATACATGTATACCTCTCACACATGCACGTTCAAGGTCTCTATGTCTCCATACTTAGTTAATTACCCTCAATCCTGACGCCACATCGAATCGTTCTCCTCTTTTGTGCACATAACTTCCGCCTGGATGGGTAAAACACACACTCACACTTAACAATCTCCTTCTAGCTACCCCCCCCCGCCTCTCACTCTTCCCTTATATCCCCGAAACCAATAAGACCATCCCTTAGTTTAATTCCCGCCTACATGCACCATCAATATATAGTAGTCTTCCTCGGTGTCTCTCGAACAAACACGTTCTCTCGAAGTCGACTCCTCTCACGCGCACACACCTTCTCTCCCCTCTCTACGGGCATTTTCTCTCTCGCACCCCATCGTTGGTGGCCTCTGCCATACACATCACCTCTTTATGATGAAAGCCATGCACACTTAAATTACATCCGCCACAGAGGACCCCGCGACACACACACACACGCACGCACCCTCCCAACACACACACACAGACTCCATCTCTCTCTCTCACACACACACAAACACACACACACAAGCACGCACGCCCCCCCCCCCCCCCCCCCCGCCCACACACACACACACACTAAGACTCCATCTCTCCCCCTCTCTCTCACACACAAACTAAGACTCCATCTCTCTCTCTCTCTCTTTCTCTCTCTCTCACACACACACTAAGACTCCACCTCACACACACATGCTCTAGGCGGAGCATTTGTTCCTACCACCCTTTATCCAACCTTACCCGTATGATAAACAATCACCTTTATTTACTTGCATAAGATGGACAAATTCCACTTTACTTTAGTAGTCAGCAAACTTATCATCTGTACCCTTATAAAAAACGAGTTGGTGGTGATGGTGTGCCTGCCATCTTGTAATACAGACCGTATGATCTATATCTGAGGATAGAAAGCAAACTATGATAATTTTACAAAAGATACCGGCACCTCTCTCCACATCATTATCTCTCGCAACCTCATTGCTCAGCAATTAAAAAAGGAGTAAGTCTCTGGAACAATCTAGCATGCATGGTGGCCGCTGCCGCCTGCCGGCGCCGTCCATCCCCATGCCTCCACCCATTCCGACCACCAGTCACCACCACGCTCCACTCCTCCTTGCCTTATCTCTCATTTTTCATTTTTTCGATGACATTCTCGAGATACCAGTTTTCCGATAAAATTCTTGAGATATCACTAGTTTTTACACATGGGATTACTCCTGCATGGGTCAATCACAACAGGTGTTCTGTAAAAAATGCATATTGATGTTCCGTGCAATGCACGAGAATCTTGCTTGTATTTATATAATGCAAATCACGAGAAGGAAGTGACATTTTTTGACACAACCATGTTAACATGGCCACGTAAATCACTAGCTAAAGTAAATAACATTATACTTATATCCCGATGCAAAAGGTTGAGTACATGTCCGAAGAGTAGAGTCGCACACAGAATCCCTCTCACACACACACCAGTTACGTGACGCCCACTTAAGCAGACACGTATGTTACAATTTGTGCACCCGCGGGTACACGTGATGCTGCGCATTTATTTAAGCCGGAAGGCGAACCCAAACAGTAGCTACATTCATTCCCCTCCTACCGCCTCTTCTCTGGTCGCCGTCGCCCAGCAGCCATGGGCCGGCCAAAGGTAACAACATACACCATACTCCTGCCGGAGCGGCGCTTTAATATGGAAATTTTAGTGGTCATGCATGCATCTTTTTGTGCTAGCACTCCTATATAAGGGTTGACCGGTCGCTTCCCGCGGACGTGCGCGGGCGGTGGAAGAGGAAGGAGAAGGGAAGCGGGCTGTGGAGTAACGTTTTTTACCACAATTTCTTAGGAAACTGAGTGCAATAATTGAGTAGTTTTGCAAACTACCAGTTCTACACCTGAAACGGTTCAAAACCTATACTCCCTTGCCAGCGCGCGCTTCCCGCATGAAACGGTCAGCGTCCCCTGGAGCGTCAGTGCCGCATTAATGCCCGGCCATAGCGGAGGCGACCTCTCACTGGCGTCGGCTTTGAAGTGGCGCGACGGCCGAGAGAGCGCTGCTTCCCGGTGCACGCGACTGCTCCGTGTCGAGACTGGCCATAGGCCCTATTTGGATCCATGGGTTAGAGTTAGTTTGAGCTAGTTGGGGCTCAAATAGCCCTAAACTATCCAAGCATGAGGGTTTAAATTGGAGCAAGTTGCACCGAACCCACCAAAAAAACTATCCCACCCAAGAGGTGCTAACTGGAGATAGTTCTCATTGGGACCACTGAAAAATCACTTTTCTCTCTCCATGAAGTGCATTTATTGTCAATCTAACCCTGTCACCCAAGCACCTCTTTGGCTACTGTTAGTTCAGGGTTAGTCATGAGTTAGTCTAACCTCTAGCTAAGTTAGAGTATCAAACAGGAGCAGTATAGGACATGCAAGTTGCTCAAAGCATACAGGAAAATTCGTACGTGAAAGGATTTTTCCTTTTTGAAAACGGAACATGAAAGGAATTTTTTTAGAATGCTCTTGGTATGTCGCTAACATGTGATAGTTAACCGACCTCAATAGACGGCAGAAATGCTAGCCCGCCGCACTTTGATAGAGACGAGGAGGGAGAAGCGATACAGGCTGCTGGATTACTAGAGATAGGTGTCGCACAGAGGCCAAGAAATATGGTGATAGCGTGGGTTAGCCATGTACTAGTATGATACTACAGTGGGCTGTCGTGTTTCGTACTCTTGCAGTCCACTATGGAGATGATTGGTTAATTTTATATCGCTGGATAATATTAAATATTATGAGTGCAGACGCTCCACCACGAGGTTCCTTGCTCCTTCTCGGTCGTCCGGAATCTATGTTCTTCCACTCAATTTTTTTACATGAGCTTTGTTCATCCTTTTGCCAACACGCGAGACATCTAGCATCAAGGTGCACGTGTTATGTAAGGATCGTTCCATCCATATGAAGAACACGTGGGACTGGAACTACGAGACGAACATGTACCCAGGAGTGGATGTACAAACCTGAGTAATGTAGCACAGTAAGTGAAGTAGAAAGGCACAAATGGGATGAACATGCGTGGCATATAGGGTGTGTTTGGTTGCGTTCTCGTCTCAGCATAGTTGTTCCCTCTTCATGCATGCTCAACTCAACACCCCTCTTCATGCATGCTTCTAGTGTATTTGTGCTAAACTAGTGTGGACTCATGCACCCTCCATACACTCTACCAAACACCCAAAAGTAGGTCGAGAAGGGAACTCTTGGGCGGCATTTGTCTCTTACTACGTACTACCACTAAATGTTGTACGTGCAATGCACGGTGATGTTATGGAGTACGTGCCTAAGTACTCTACTACTACTATATTAGTTGGAGGCACATATTAACTTTTATATTTGTTTACGTGTATGCCCCGAGACCTTCCAACTAGACGTCTCTTTGTCTCCAGGTCGCACTTTGTATCGTTCATACCACTAAGTACTACTACGTGTGGTCTCCGACCCAGAAGTGGAAGAAGTGGAGATGCTCTACCACGCTGTTTATTTACGCTAGGCTCTACCACGCTGTTCATGTCCCACTCCTTTCGCTGACGTGTGGGACATCCAGCACGTGCCGTGTTTGGCACCCTTCGTCGTAAGAGGTTAAACGCTAGCATTCATCAGAAATAAAAAATAATTATAAATCGACAGTGATACTACTTTTTTGCGAACCAATCAGCAGTGATACTATACCACGCGGTTTCCTTGCTCCTCGATATCGGAAAGAATACTTCTGTTTGCCAACATGTGGGACGTCGACCATCCTGGTCCACTTGCCATGCACGCAGAACTCCAAGGGAGTCACCCAGGTTGTCGCGCCGCAGTAACAATGACTAATGAGCCGTCAAATCACAGGCCCACTTCCCACATTGAAGTTGCTTGGACGAAGGAACCATCATGACTTTGTTGAATTCTGCTTCTTGAAGAAAACTACTGTACCAGCAGTACTGCTAGCTACAGTAGCTACTCCAACAGAGGCCTCCTTTCCTTCATAGGATAGGAATATGAAAATCATAGGAAGTGAGATGACATGCATCTCAATTCCTATAGAGAAAGAGATGCCATTTGATGCTTAGGATAGGAATTTTTCCATTTAGTCTAGGCTAATGTACTGGTAATTTGCTCTAAAAACTACAGTAGTAACTAGTAGTACTGGTACATGCTCGTACTCAGACACACACACACTAACACTAACTACTAGTACTACTACTTCTCACATGCTGGCCAGACGTCGTCGTTCTCCTTCCCGGCTTTGTCGGCGACACCCCATCGTGCTTGGATCTCCACCGACCTCTCTGCAGCAGCGCGTGCGTCCTTTTCTTTCTTGCGGCGGCAGGCCTCTCTTTTCTTGAGTGCTTTCTGACTTTTCCGCTCCCTCTGTGCGGCTTTGGCCGCCTCTTGCTCTACCGCCATTCAGCCTTGGCATCTTCAAATTCCTCCCACATAGTTGTGAGGTCGCGAGCGGCGATGAAATCGGCATGGCGGGATGCCATCGCTTCCCTACCATTTTGTGTGCGGTCGTGGGCGGCGAGGAACTCGGCGCGGTGGGATGCCATCGCTGCCTTACCGGTTAGTGTGCGGCACGGTGGCATGAACGACGCTTGGTGAGAGTTGTAGGGTGGAGTGGCCGGACAACCGTATAGTGCATTGGTTTGTCAAGAGCTCAAGGACAGAAGACAAAGCAAATTTGGATTCCCCTTCAATCCTGGTCATTTATTACCGAGTAAAATGCATTGGCGATCATCGAACTTGTCTTGATAGCTCACTTTGATCATTTGATACGAGATATGGTGAGTATACGTTCACTGGCTTAGCGTATAGCTTCGTATTTGTCTGGTTGACCAGTCAAACAGTCCGCATGCGCCTCATCAGCTCATGTTCTTTATCTATCTATGCGGGCCTACCTGTCAATGGAGAAAGAAATACTGTAAAAACCAAAATTATGCTAGAGTCCGGACCGCTTCCGGAGCCCGCTCTCACCGCCCTGGCCCCTTAAGACGCCAGCTGCCCGCCGCATGCATGCATAGCAAGTAGTACTACTCCTTATGTGGAGGAGAGAGAGGCATTGACAAAGTCAAGGAGTGGGCTCTGCAAGAGCCCGTCTCTACACGTGCTCCTAGGTATAAAAAAATAATTCCAAAAAAGGCATAAAAAACAATTGTGTCTTAAAAAAGAAAGGTAAAAAACATTTGAGAGCAAATAGATAGAGAGAAAGTGAGAAAAAGATGTAACCTGGGCATTAGAGCATCTCCAATAGCTTGTCTATATGGATGTCTATACTCGTTTTCCACGACGTGAGCCCAAAACAGGCGTCCAACAGCTTGTCTATATGGTCGTCCAAATATGCTTGGACATTGTGAAGGCGTTGTCTAAACTCAGCTGCAGTCATGATTTCTTCCTCTCCCCAGCGACGGCCCACCTGTCATGGTCCATGTATATATAGACATTCTGATGCAAAACTGGACGTGTATATAAAGGAATCATTTTAGACCATTGTCTACATGAATATATAGACATCCAAATATACACATGCTATTGGAGATGCTCTTACATGAGGAAGGAGGGAGTGGTGCACATGCCAAGTTCACTAGGCTGCCATGTTTCACACTCCTCCATCGTAAAAGTGGAGACAATAGCTTTCATCAAAAATAAACAATGAATACTCGTTGCTCGTCCTCTATATCGGAAAGAATACTTTCATTCGCCCACATGTGGGACGTCGACCATCCTGGTCCACCTGCCATGCACAAAATTATCCTGGTCTACCCCGGTCGTATCGCAGGCCCAACCTTTCCACTGTAAGTTGTTCGGACGAAGGAACCATCATGACTTCGTTGAATTCTGCTTCTTCAAGAAAACTTACTGTACCCGCAATACTGCTACCACACGCGAAGACTGGACGGCATTGTACCACGTCATATCACTGAAACCCACTAGGGCGCCTAGGTCATCTATTTTGGAACGGAGGGAGTACGTCTCTGCACTGCTATGATTTTGTGTTGCACGTCATATAACTGAAACCCACTAGGCCAAACTAGCCCGCCTAGGTCATCGATCGCTAAGCCTACAATCTTAGGAGCTAGGGCTATTGGTCGATCGAAGAGGGGTAAGTATAAGCGTACCACGAGCTCAGCAGCCCCAACGTTTCTCTTTGGTGCGTGTTTTGCAAGTACTATAGCTCGCACAATAGCGAGCCTACTAACACCAAGAATCATCAAACAAGCCCTGCTAATATGATAAACAGTTCAAACTTACATCTAATCATGCCATATATTACATCAAAAGCTGGTGAGGATACATCTGTTTCCATAACTCGGAGAGGGTTCGCATGATTCATCGCATGATTCACTATCAAACAAATGTAGCAAGATCCGCCCACACAAGACAGTGCACTAGCCCTAAGATGGTTTGATAACGCGCATCGTTCTGGTAATTAAACATAGGGCAATGCAAACTACCCTGAAGGATTAGCCCGACCAACTATTTCTTGTCATCGATCTCTCGGGCAATGACCACAGCACGGATAGCGGCATGGGAATCGATTTCTGGGGCGATGTCCGCAGGACTGACCCCGACATCGGAATCGATCTCTGGGGCGATGTCCACAGGATGGACAGCGACATCGGAATCGATCTCCGGGGCGATGCCAACAGGACGGGGCACGACATCGGAATCATCAAGGACGTCCACCGGCACCTGCACAACCCTAACATATTAGCAAGCACATTGCAAATAATCAAAAACCACAACTATGGTAATAAGCCATTATTTTTTACCTTGTGCAGCTCACCAGGGGATCTCATCCCTTCGGGGGCCATCTCCTCGTCGTTGATGGGGGGCATCACCTTGCCAGGGGAATACTGCTTCTCAACAGTGACTATCTCCTAAAACTCGGTCTTGAGCCTCACATAGGTGGCAATCAGAGTTCCTGGGGTAGGCACGGTGGGGCCCTTGCCGTTCTTCCAACTTCCTTTGAGGAGTTCGTCCGCCAACGTCCTCAACTCTTTGGCCAATGCTTGTTTCTTGGAGTTCTTCGTCTCCATGGGTTGGCCCGCCAACATGGTCAACTCATTGGTTGGTGCTCGCTTCCTGGAGATCGATGTATCTAGTGGGTTGTCCGCGAGCAACTCTTTGCCTAGTGCTCCAGGATCCATCAATGAACTGACAAACAAAAAGCAATCGAAAGGAAACCACAATCGCAATGAAAACGGAAAATAATAGGATGTGAGAATCGGTCGGTGCTTCACAAAAAGAAGATTCTTGGAATGAAAATATAGCAGCATAACTGATTCGCCCACCTTTCCTTCGTCGGTACAGAAGAAAAATGGCAGAAGTGAGTAGCCTGGAGTGAGGTTTTCTTCAAGAAAGGGAAGAAAGGGCTTGAACGAGCGTTCCAGTGAAATGATGGTTGCTCCGTCCAGTCCAACTTGGAGGCCACCTTACCACTGCTGGTAAAGGTGTGGGTTTTGTGATATGACAGGTCATGAAGGCCACACCGGGGTTACAGGTGAGTCTCGACTATAGCACCTCGCTGTGATTTGGTGGATGGCACGCGGGCCCGGATGCTTTGAAATGTCCTGCATGTAGATAGAGCAGCTAGTCATATAGGAGTGCTCAATATTGTGCACCGCGACCAAGGCGGAGAGGAAAATGAGAGAACTACGTAATTAATGCATGAGTTTAATTAGGGTAGTTTTGTAAAGTACGAGATACATTCCTCCAATCGCAAAATGCCTTGGTTCATGAGATTTGAGATTTGAGCCCTATAAACCGAAAGGGAGGGAGTACTGCACACGGTGTAGTCTAGTCACTTGTTGAAATCTCTAGAAAGGCAAATACTCCTTTCCGGTTTATAGGGCTATACTACTCCCTCCGTCTAGGTGTGTAAGTCATCTTAGGCTAGCCATAGTGGGAGTAACTTAGCTAGTAACATAGCGCACTCCAAGAATTTTTTGCTTATGTGGCAAGTAATTAATGAGAGGTGGTAACATAAGGCTGCTTGTAATGGGTAGTATCATAAGTTAGTATCATGCATATGGTACTAGTGTGTGATACTACCTCCCTAATGCATAGTATCATGTACTAGTATCATAGATGACTTTATTTATTGCCACGCATGACACATAGTAGCATTGCATTTATTATGATACGGTATCATTGTATGATACTCAACCATCTCTTTCTTCATTTAATTCTATGCCACATCATCAAAATTTCTTGCTTGGCATGCATGATACTAGCTATGATACTCCCATTACGAGCATTACTGTAACATAGCGCTTTTCAAGATAAGATGAGTCTACAAGCTAATAAATGAAGCCATCTAAAATACTACTATTATGTTACTTTGCATTATGAAGGTAGTAATTTAGGCTAGTGTCATATGCATGACACTAGTCTAAGTTACTCCCCACTATGACCAGCCTTACAAAAACCAAACAGTCCCAAAACACTTAGGCGCGGTGCATTAACTTCTACCTTGTTTCGTGTTTCTTGACATATCAACCAATAAGAGATAAGAGGTGTGCATGCTTGTAATGACTTGCAATGGCTAGTTCATTGCATGCAATGCTATTAATTAGCAAATAAACATTGGTGATCCCAGGAGGAAACGGTCCTAAGCGCGTGGACCTATGTAGAATGAGTATCAACCAATGGATAATGGAGTTTAATTGTTAAACAATAGCAATTTTGTCTGATGCAAGAGCCTGGCTAGTACTCCAAGGAACCGCACCATGCGAGCGTTCGCAACTGCCACATTCGGGTTGTGCTTGGCTCTTTGCCTGTTCGAGAAGATGAACAATAATGATTACTCCTACTTCTACAGTATCGAATGCACTGCTGCATGTCCGTCCAGCTCGTGCGGGAGGGATAACGAAAGCTTCAACTTACTGCTCCTGCCTTTGCGTCCATGACAGGTGGGCCCAACAGGTGGTTGGCCCTCCTGTCATGCAGCCAAAGGTAGGTGTAGTTAAGGCACCGGAGCTCAGTCCGTGAGGGAGAGGGCGTTGTAGTAATGAAATTTCTTGGTCTTGTACGAGTTGACGAAGATAGGGGTTGCTTGCTTGCTAGGGTTGCTCACTACGTATATATAGGCTGGAGCCTCCGTGCTTGCTTGCTAGGGTTGCTCTATTCACACACTCTCATCCTCTCCAGATTTAAACAAGATAGGGGTAGTAACACTGTCTTTCTCCCTTCAAAAAACACTGGCTTTCTATCCTCACGCTGGTTACAGATCCGGACGTATCCCCCTTTGCCGGTGAAGGGGAGGAGGGGCAGCGTTTAATTAGGTCGTCGTCGACAGCGAGGGAGGAGACCCACTGCCAGCCGCACCGTTATCTCTGACCGAGCGCCGGCGCAGGAGGTCCTCCGATCCCTTCATCGTTGCCTATGGGCGGATCCGGCCTCCCACTGCCCACCTATCCACATCCCGACGACCTACAGGTATATCTTCGTTTGAAACCGCCTTAGCTCTACTTCCCCAGCTCGCTACATCGCTGCATGTGCATCATTTTCTACCTCTCAGCCCCTCTCGATCGGATGGTCCAACGTCACATTTTCTTCTTCTATTGTTAGAAGTAAAGCTACTTCATGGAGTCGAATCTTGTACTCCCTCCGTCCGAAAATACTTGTCATTGAAATGGATGTATCTAGATGTATTTTAGTTCTAGACACATCCATTTTGATGACAAGTAATGCCGGACGGAGGGAGTACTTGGTTTAAACAAGAAATAAAGTGGGGGTGGGGGAATTTAGTATGTACATAGGACTTGGTACAAACAGGAAGGAAAGGGGGTGAAAGTAGTATAGACTGGTCATCCAACCGGTCTCTTGGTCGAAAAGGGAAATATAGGGGTAACGCTGTACACAGTGGTATGACCAGGACTAGATTTGCTATCCACACATAGGAGTAGGTGGCTAGAGTGAACAAAAATGGGACCAACCCAGATATGTTTCTTGGATGTTTGTTTCTCGGGGCAACAAACTATGAATCATGACTTTATGCCCCTGTTTACGTACATGGTGCTAGACTGCTGGTGCACCCACTGTTATAAGCCATGACAAGTTTAGCCAAATGTTTTTGCCTGTAATTGTTTGAGACTCTGACTGTTTCCTCTGTGCCTTTTTGTGCAAACAGGGATATCCAATTCACCTGGTTGCTGTTGTGACCTTTTGGTGCACTGCACAAAACTCTTCTTAAAAGAAGTGACTTTTGTGTTGTTTAACTGGACTGTCAGAATGGAACAGTTGGTTCATTTTGGTGGAACTGCACAAAGGGAGATCTGTGTTCCAATCCTCATCATCCATATTGGCGCCATAACCTTCCTTTAGGTAAGAATGATATTTAATGCATGTGTTCATCTCTATTTTCCGACTGTCGTGAGAAAATAATGATGTTTTTTACTGGTACACTTGTACTCCCTCACTGACAAAACCAATTCTGAATTAGAAGGCCAATCATGTACTTCGTTTCACCAACTAGTGAGTAGAAAGAGAAACAGAGCATGAAGAGGAAGAAGAAGAAGAATAAACAGTGCCAAGGCGATCTTGCTGAAGCCAGAGGCCTCAGTCGAGGCCATTCAAGGGCTCCGGCAATGACTACCTTACATGTGAGACGATCCTCCAGGGAGCCCTTCCACTTCTGCTGTCTCACTTAATTAATTAGGAGTACTTAAGTACCACTAATTTATTACTGCCTAATTTTCCTGTTGGAGTTAAACAAATCTTTAGTAGGACTCTATGCTGAATCATGTACGTGTGTATGTTTGTCTATGGAGGTGAATCATGTGGTGGGGCAGGGAGGGAATATTATTAGTGTCATGACATAATAGTGCTATTGTTTTGCATGTCAATTTATTGCCATTGGTTCAATGAGGCAATGTTTTGCGTATTGTCCATCATGAATTTGATGCTACTGGTTGAGTAATATGCTAATGTCTTCCTATTCTTTCTCACTAAGCTAATGAAGGTTTCACCTTGTTCCTACTTGTGCAAACAGGTATCATGTTGTGTCAATCATACATTAAATGGAACCACACAAGACAATACAATGAACTGTATCCCAGCCAGTGCTTTAACTCTGCTGGAAGTTCTTGATAATCTTTCGATATAATCTCAGCACTGGTAAACAAGAGTGATTTCAACCATACATTTGAAGTGCACAAAAATATATACTATTATGTGATTCCAGTGAGTGCTTTATCATCTCTTATGGGACTACATGAATATTCTTTTTTCTCAGGTTGGTACGGGCCTAAGGCCTTCATCCATATTAGTTTGATGTCATCTCTATTTGTATCATGCAACTGTCATGAGAAACTCCTTTATCTTTTCACGTTAAAGTTTTGCAACCTATGATAAATGGCAATGCTTTGAGTGTTGAGTTGAGTTGAGCTAATTGGCACTGATTAAATAAACTAATACCTCTCTTTAAGCAAGACTACTATGTTGCTAACTTTACCCATTAAGATAATGAGGGTGCTTCTATTTGTTATTGTATGTTTCATAAACTAGTCCCACTATTACAGTAATCTCACTCTCTCAATATATGTGCCAACAGGGATGCTCGATTTTGGTGGAACTGCACAAAAACTTTGGGTGCTTCATTGCCTCGACAGCTTCCGTCCTTTCCTGTCAGTTGCTAAACTCTGCATGCTTTCTTCCTGTGTTGTCAGTCGCTTGGCTTATCTCGGCTTCCAGTCAAAGGAAATAGTAATTGATATGCTACCTCACACAGGTTGGTACTGGTCTTTATCCTGATTATTGTGTCTGTCATATGTATTGGTAATTTGGTATTGTGCTACTGTTTGCCGATTTCATAAAGGAGTAATTTGGAGCCTGAACTCGCAAGGAAATCATTACATCAGGTGATTTTAGTAGAACTGCACAAAATGATCAGATGGACATGTACTTATGTTGCTGCTATGTACTCCAAAGTTCACTCACACAAGCATCGATGTTGACAAGAAGTGACTATATTCATTCGAGTATCAACCGGCGTCAACCAATTGTCAAACTCCAAGTGTTAGGAGAGTGAACACAAAAAATATTGCTTGGTGCATAGCCCAGAAAAACGCAGTCCAGTCTTTGGTCCCAACTTGTGCCTTTTGGTTATCGGCACATATGGTAGCGAACTATATGGCATGGAGTCTAAAGATTCCAGACAAGTTGGTTGACGCATATATTCATCTGGCACTTAATCAGTCTGCACACCAAGGATGCTCCATTTCAGTTGAACTGCACAAAAAATTTGGGTGGTTCATTTTCTCAAACGCCTCCTTTCTCGTCTTCAATGTAGAATTTTGGCGAGATACAGGACCAAGATGACCCAGTAAACTAGTTGGATGAAAGTAGTGGCCAAGTTGCTCAAACCTCCCTGGGCACGAGGCCACTATTTGAGGATAAACCTACAAGCAAAGTTCAGATTGTCTATGCTGCCTCTTATGTACTCGAAAGTTTACTCGTACAAGAACTAATTTTAGCAAGAAGTACCTCCGATCGAACACCATTTACCAGTGTGTACCCTAGGTAATTAAAGTTCGTCCATGGATCATATTGGCTGTGATCTCAATCATTTGGATGCGTAAACATACTGAACATGCGTATATCTGAATCTTTTTGTAAATTATGTATGAATATTATTGTGTGATCTATCAATCATTTGGATGCATAGATATGCTGAGCTTGTGTATATATGAATCTTTTGAGTTGTTGATTGTGAATGTTGGCTATTGATATGAATGTTTACCTTTTCTATTGTATTTGTGTGTGAACTTGTTAGTATGCCTACTATGGGGTATAAAACGCAGGTCTCTTATAAAAGTAATCCCGTGTCCAATTTATGTTTTCCCTTCTAACCACCGCGGCTGTGCTGCCGCGCACCCGAACCAGTGAAGTTTCCCACTCCTCTCCATCTGCGACTCCACTGTAGCTTAATAAATAGTAACGTCTTTGATTTTAGCCTGGTTTTCCGTAGATTAACCAGGCAATTCTCTTCTTCTTAATTAATCGATGAGGCAATTCTTTTGCCTCCGTTTCAAAAAAATTAGTAACGTCTAACTGAGCCAGTTAGTTAGATGCGTACACTTGGTGTAGTAGGATCTTTATTTAGTTTGATGCATACACTTGTTCTTTTTTGGTAGCCCTTTTGTAATGATGGCTGATGTTTGGTTTGGAAGAGAGAGCTGCCTCTTCACTCTTCTGGCCTGTTTACTGCTTTTGTTGCACCCGCGGCTATGGTTGTTGCTGCTGCTGTTTTCAATGTACAATCAGTAGTATATTTCATCTGTTGGTTGAATAAATGTGTTGTTAGAACGACAAACGCAATGCTTTGGAAGTCATTGCACGCTTCGATCCTTTAGTGCCCCATACTGTACGTAGCGCATACTATTTATCGTACGGAACACTTTTTTTTTAAACTCGGAACACATTTTCCACTTGTTGATAACATGCAGCCCACTGATGAAGGCCCAATAGAGAAGCCCATAATTAACTGGAAGGGAGGCTCTCACATGAATTCGGCCCAGGTACATGCTCATGGTCCCCTAAACATAAATAAGTAAATAAATAAATAAATAAATAAAGCTAAATGCTCATGCACCAGTTCTTTGGGCAAATAGGTAGCCCAGTATTTCTTTTTGAAGAATACCCAAGCTAGGCCTATTTGTTTTCTCCGAATTACTGGGCTGCAAATCTTTCAAGACGAGGAGGGATGCATTCCGGCCTGGCTTAAGAGTATGGTCAATGTCTGTTAAAAGTAATATCAAAAGGGGTTGAAAATTCCAAAACATTTATAGCAAATGGGGTATAAGTTTCTTTTTTTGTTTTTGTTCTTCACTAATATCTTATACGTATTTCATTGGATTTAACATGACATAGTACTAATTTATTTTTAAATTTGTTTTAGTATGGCTATTAATTTTTGGATTAAGAATATTTCGTTCCCCAGCAAAAATTCATGAATTTTCAAAATTCCTCACATATTTAGTTAATTTTTTGACCCTGGTACTGACCAGAAAATGGCCAGCAATTCTAAAAATGGAAAATGGGCTGCAATAAATTCCATATGAATTAGAAAATGAGTAAAAATTATAAAAATAATAGCAAATGGTATGTACACGCCACAGATTTCAAGGCTGACTTGTTTACGCAAGCCTTTGTCAGTGAACACATGATTCTAGCAGCAGTTAGTGTTGGATGTCCATCCAACGGCCGACGTGCTTCTTCAATCTCTGATCTTCCTGCTCCAGCCGCCTAAACTAGCGCTAGTAGGACTGCCTGCTCCCTCCTCTTGTGGCCCGTTGTGATGCCGCGCAGGCTTCCCCGGCCCACCCTACTCCCTCCGCTGGCCTGGCCGAACGCAATCAACTGCCTCCTTATTACGCGAAAAAAATCATTCCTCCCACTGACATCTGGGGCGCACCGATTGGGAGGCTGGCCTGTGGGCCTACTAAGTTGACGCGTACGCAAGGCTTGTCAACTTAGTCAACAAACTATTCTAGCAGCAGTAACCCTTGGATTTGAATCGAACAGTCCTGCTGCTTCTTCAATCGCTGCTCTTCTTGCACCAGCCGCCTAAACCAACATCGGGGAGACCGCCTGCTCCTGCCTCCAGTGGCCGGTTGTGCTGCCGATGAGGCCTCATCGCCCCCTACTACTCCCTCATCGCCCCTACTACTCCCACCGCTAGCCAGGCCCTGCAGCGACGGCAGTCTCACACCGCAGCCGAACCAGTGAACCCTCGTACTTCTCTCCGCGTGGGCATCCACTATCGCGTCTTCCTCGGCTCCATGTCGTCCCCTTCCTAGGTCTTGTCGTCGTCCACCGCCTTGGTGCTCTGGGCATGGCGTGGTCAACATGGTCAACGACATTCCATCAGAAGAGTACTATACGTGGAGAGGCTGACAGCTGGGTCCACGGCCACAGCCCAGTTTTTTTGTGATTTGCCAAGTAAGTCACTTTGTCAGGCCTATTGGGCTGCAAATCTTTCAAGACGAGGAGAGCTTTCATTCGGCTAGCGGAGAAAATGGCCCATCAGTAATGAGAAATGGGATGTACATTTTTAAAACACATCAAACCGGCAATTAGTTTCAAATATCTTTTCTTCATTTCGAGATTTGAAATTACATTAATTTTTATGCATGGAGAATTTGTTGGATTTTATATTGATATACATTTATTTTTAAAATCAGTTTGAATGTGAGTCGAAATTTCGGGATTAAAAACAGTTCGGACCGCACCAAAATATGCAAAAAATCGTATAGTTTTTTAACCGCGGTCACAATATGGGCTGTAATGCTAACAAAAAGAATATGGGCTCCAAAAAAACCTTAATAATTAGCAAATGGGCTGTAAATTATTAGAAATAATGGCAGATGGATTGTATGCTGTTTTCCACAGATTTGAGGCTTTCCTTAAAAAAGGTTGACGCATAAGCAGTGACTGTTGGATGGCCATCCAACGGCCATCGTGCTTCTTCAATCTCTGCTCTTCCTGCTCCAGCCGCTCAAACAGGCGCCGGCAGGACTGCCTGCTCCCTCCTCCCCGCGGCCGGCTCTACTGCCGCGCAGGCCTCACCGCCCCACCATACTCCCATCGCTGGCCTAGCCATCCCTCTACTCACCCACACCTGTTGTTATTATCCGGCGACGACAGACGAACCAGTAAACCCTTGTATAGTCGTACTCCCCTCCGCGTGGGAAACAACTGCCGAGTCTTCCCTGCCTCCGTGTTGTTCCCTTCCTAGGCCTCGCCATCGTACACCGTCCTGGTGCTCTCGGCGCGGCCTGGTCAACGTGGTCAACGACCGACATGCATCTGAAGTGGACTTTACGTGGAGAGGCCAACAGCTGGGTCCACGGCCGCACGCAAGGAAATGCCTCCTTATTACACGCAAAATAATGATTCCTCCACCTGACATCAGGGACCCACCGAAAGGGCCTCTGTATTTCGCGAAAAAAAAATGTAACCGTCGCTGACAGCTTGGACCCACCAGCTATATCTTCGCACGCAAGGAAGTGCCTCCTTATTACGCTCAAAAAATGAATACCCCCTGCTAGCTAGGACCCACCTTGGTGGGAGGCTGACTTGTGGGCCTACTAAGTTGGCGGGGACGGAGGGCTTTGTCAACTTAGTCAATATGAACGATTCTAGATCTAGTGACCGTACGATGTCCATCCAACGGCCGTAGTGCTTCTTCAACCTCTAGTCTTCTTGCTCCAGATGCCCAAACCAGCGCCGGTCGTGCCTCATGCTCCTGCCTCCCGTGGCCGGCTGCGATGCGGCGGAGGCCTTACCGCCCCTACTACTCCCACCGCTGGCCAGGCCATCCCTCTACTCACCCACACCCCCTGTTATTCTGCGGCGACGGCAGCCTCACACCACAGCGAACCAGTGAACCCTCGTACTCCTCTACGTGTGGGCATCCACTGCCACGTCTTCCCCGGCTCCGCATCGTCCCCTTCCTAGGCCTCGCCATCGTCCACGGCCCTGGTGCTCTCGGCACGGCGTGGTCAACGTGGTCAAGGAACGGCTTCCATCGGACGTGGACTGTATGTGGAGAGGCTGATAGCTGGGTCCATGGCCGCAGCAAGGAAGTGCCTCCTTATTACGTGCAAAATAATTATTCCTCCACTTGGCAGCGGGACCCACCAGACGGGCCACCGTATTTTGTCCCCCTGACTGCTGGGACCCACCAGCTACATCTTCACATGCAAGGAAGTGCCTGACAGTCGGGACCCACCTAGTCGAAGCGTACGTAGCATTGTCATTTTGGTCGCGAACGTGTACTTACATATATACTGGTCGATGTAGAGGCGTGCACGTGTCGTAGTAGAGGCGGCCAGGGTGCAAGAAAGAAAATACGGCCACATATGTGTACATACGGGCAGGGTCTCGAACGCCTACTCGCGCATACGTATGGCCAGGGCTCGTGTACATGGCTGGGTCGGAACGGAGAAACAGCTTCGTCGTCGTGTTCATGGGGAGGCAACAGAATGCGTCATGTTCATGGGGAGGCAACGGAATGCGTCGGGTTCATGGGGAGGCAACGGAATGCGTCGTGTTCATCGGGAGGGCTTGGACGGAACAGGCGATGAAACGAGGCCTGGCGTACCGCAGAACGGAGGAAACGGCCTTGTGTTCGACCGGCCACGTTCGAAACGGGATCCTTTTGATCGGGAGGGGTCTGGCGTACCACAAAACGGAGGAAATGGACCTCCTATGGTTGAAACGGGGGTCCATTTCATCGGGAGGGGTGTGGCGTACCGCAAAACGGACAAAACGGACCTCCTACGGTCGAAACGGGGGTCCTGTTCATCGGGAGGGGTGTGGCATACCGCAAAACGGGACTCCACGGGATACTGTTCATCTCCACCGTCGACTCCCTCCAGCCTCCACGAGCTACTGTTCATCCACCGTCGACCTCCTCCAGCCTCCACCTGCGACTGTTCATCCACGGGCTCCTGTTCATCCAGCCTCCACCGCGCGCTACTCCACCGGCTACTGTTCAACCAGCCCTCTCCACGGGCTCCTGTTCAACCACCCCTCCACGGGCTACTGTTCATCCAGCCCTCCACCGTCTACTGTTCATCCTACCCTCCACGGGGTGGTCCTGTTCATCCAGCCCTCCACGGGGTCCTGTTCATCCAGCCCCAACCGGCTCAATCGATCGGGGTCCTGTTCATCCAGAGGCAACACCACGGGGTCCTGTTCATCCACCCCCACCGGGAACTGTTCATCCAACTCCCCCCCCTGCAACGCTCGCTGTTCATCCAGAGGAAGCATCGGTCGGCTTCAGTTAGCACCAGTAGCGAAGGAATCGCTTGATCGGGTTCAGTTAACAGCCATTGATTGATCGCTCGGGTTCAGTAACGCGTAGCTTGCAGTGCAATCGCTCGGGTTCAGTTAGAGCCCAACGCCTCGCTTGGGTTCAGTTAGAGCCAACACCTCGCACACACGCGCGTATGTGTACGGAGAAACGCGCATCGCTCGGCCCCCGACCTCCCACCGTAACCGGGAACTCCCCGAAATTTTCCTCCCCCTCGCTTCTACCATGGTTTTTCCGTCATGGACGGCCCAAAGAATGTCATGCAGCTGCGTCTCCGGCCCGTCCAGGAAGAAAAGCCCATTTTCTGTCATGATTTTTTGTCATAGAAGTAGGAGCCCACCACATCTATGATGATACCAGGTTTTGTCACAATTATCGTCATAGAAGTGTCATATGTATGACAGAAAAAAAAATCGTTCGGCCCAAAATGTCACGGATGTGTCTTTTTTTTGTAGTGATGTTGCTTGCGCATTGCACCATGGTTGATTGTGTCTCCCTTTGCTTGTGTTCTTGCTTTGGGTAGAGCCAGGAGACGAGTACGTGAACAAGGAACCGGTTGAGTACGCTTACGAAGATCAAGGTTACGCCAACTCGGAGAACTTTGCAGGCAAGATGACCATACCCTCGAAATCACTTCTATCTTTGCTTGCTATATGCTCGCTCTATTGCTATGACTATGCTACGATACCTACCACTTGCTTATCATGCCTCCCATTTTGCCATGTCAAACCTCTAGCCCACCTTGTCCTAGCAAACCGTTGTTTGGCTATGTTACCGCTTTGCTCAGCCCCTCTTATTGTGTTGCTAGTTGCAGGTGAAGATTGGAGTTTGTTCCTTGTTGGAACATGTTTATTGTTGGGATATCATTATATATCTTGTTTACTTTAATGCACCTATACACTTGGTAAAGGGTGGAAGGCTCAAGCCTTATGCCTGGTGTTTTGTTCCACTCTTGCCGCCCTAGTTTCCTTTATACCGGTGTTATGTTCCTTGATTTTGCGTTCCTTATACGGTTGGGTTAATAATGGGAACCCCTTGATAGTTCGCCTTGAATAAAACTCCTCCAGCAAGGCCCAACATTGGTTTTACCATTTGCCACCTAGCCTATTTTCCCTTGGGTTCAGCGGACTCAAGGGTCATCTTTATTTTAAACCCCCGGGCCAGTGCTCCTCTGAGTGTTGGTCCAACCTGTCAGCTGCCGGTGGCCACCAGGGGCAACTCTGGGCTGGCCTACCGGAATCTTGGACAATCCGGTGTGCCCTGAGAACGAGATATGTGCAGCTCCTATCGGGATTTGTCGGCACATTCGGGTGGCTTAGCTGGTTTAGTTTTACCATTGTCGAGATGTCTTGTAACCGGGATTCTGAGTCTGATTGGATTGTCTTGGGAGAAGGAATATCCTTCGTTGACCGTGAGAGCTTGTGACGGGCTAAGTTGGGACACCCCTGCAGGGATTTGAACTTTCGAAAGCCGTGCCCGCGGTTATGGGCAGATGGGAATTTGTTAATGTCCGGTTGTAGAAAACCTGAAACGTAACTTAATTAAAATGGATCAACGGCGTGTGTAGTCGTGATGGTCTCTTTTCGGCGGAGTCCGGGAAGAGAACACGGTCTCGTGTTATGCTTGAATGCAGGTTGTTCTAGGATCACTTCTTGATCATAGATTCTCGAACGTGCTTTGCCTTCTCTTCTCGCTCTCTTTTGCGTATGTTAGCCACCATATATGCTAGTGCTTGCTGTAGCTCCACCTCATACCTTTTCCCCACCTATAAGCTTAACTAGTCTTGATCGCGAGGGTGTGAGATTGCTGAGTCCCCATGACTCACAGATTACTTCAAAACCAGATGCAGGGACCGATGATACCATTCCAGAAGATGCGACTGAGCTCAAGTGGGAGTTCGATGAGGACTCGCGACATTACTACGTTTCCTTCCTAGACGATCAGTAGTGGAGCCCAGTTGGGGTGATCGGGGACATTATGCATTTGGGGTTGTCTTTATTTTGGTTCTATAGTTGGACCTTGATTGTATCTGGATGATTGCAATGTTATATTTATGCTATTATGTGACGTGGCGATTGTAAGCCAACTATGTACCTCTTTTCTTATTCAGTACATGGGATGTGTAAAGATTACCCCTCTTGCAACATTGCCTTCAATGCGGTTATGCCTCTAAGTCGTGCACCGACACGTGGGAGATATAGCCGCATCGAGGGTGTTGCATACGGCCTCTTGCAGCTCCTGCTCAGCTTTAATAACTCTGGCTTCGTGTTTCTCACGAAGAGCCCGCTCCGTGGCCGCCTTTTTCTCGGCCTCAGCAACGGCCCTTTTGAGGGCCTCGACTTCGATCATAACCCCTAGCACAAATTATGCGGCTGATTCCATACTGAACATTTATTTCACAATAAATGCGTGCAACACTTGTGCATACCTTGTTTATCCCTCAACTGCATTTTTAATTGGCCAATTTCTTCTCTGGCCCGCTCCAGACTTTGATTCAGTCCAGAGATCTTCGCAGTACGAGAGCCAGCAGCCGCTACAGGTATCTGCTTGGAATAGAAGAGAAATCAATATCACTCAATGAATCTTCCTGTGATCATCAAAGTGATCCCCTGTCCGGTTCCATCTTTCACCGAACAGGGTATCAGGGGCTACTATCTATACTATGACACTCTTCGGCAACTTATAAAACATACCTCAAAGCCTCTTATAAGGCTGATACAGGCTTCGTTCAGTGCACTCTCAGTTGACTGAATCTTCCCAATCACCGCACCCATAAGGGCACGGTGTTCGTCAACAATGGAGGTGTCTCGTAACGCCACCAACAAAGCATCCGACACCTCTGGATGGACAGAGGTCGCCGGCGGAACAGGCACGCCCCCTCCAGCCGAAGGAGGCTGCCTTCTTGATTCTAGAGCCGTATAAACCTCTGGAATCGCATCCGGTGAGGAGCCGAACTCAGGTCGCCCCCGCCGTCAACCCCTATGGGAATCTTTTCCCCCACATGTCCGGCCCCTGCGGTTTGACCTCCAGGCGCCGCCTTCACGGTTTCTTCCTTTCCTCCTTGGCCGGGGTCCTTCTGGGATGAAGCCTCGGTGTTATGCACCTGTTCGGAGGAAGGGGCCTTTTGGGGCGTCCCACTCTCCATAGCATTCGAGCTCAGCAGGCCCTCTGATGAGGATTGCTTGGTACGGGACCTCACCGGACTACCAAAAAATATGGCTTAAAGTTAAAATGCTAAAGCCATGATGAGTCCGAACGCTTAAACGTACTCGGATTTTATGTACTTACGAGTTGACCAGGGGTTGGGCCCTGGGATCCCATGCCAGGCCGCTATCGGCGGCGGCAGTGGAATCCTCCGGAAGAGAAGCCCTTCCCTTTTTGGGCAGTTCGGCCTCCAAAGGTGAAGGGCCCGTCCTCTTCCTCTTTCCCCCTATAGGGGATTCATCTTCCTCCTCCTTATTATCCTCTTTGGAGGCGGAACGGGCATCAAAGCCTTTGGGTATGGTGTCTGATGTACCGCGACGACGAAGGCCGCCCCGGGTCTTTTTGGCCTCCTTTTCGGCCGTCTTCTTTGGCACCTTGTAGGGCACTGGGACCAACATCTTCGTCAGAAGTGGTATGGCCGGGTCTTCGGGCAACGGGGCCGGACAATGAATCCGCTCCGCCTTCTTCGTCTAGCTCTAGGGGAGTTGAATAAACATGCGTTAAGCGCTTCCTTTGGGTCATGCAGATAGAAAAGTTTGATAAACTCACCGAACTTGCAGGGCGGGACAGTTGGTACCCGCGGTCTTCGGCGGAGTCCGGCCATGATTTGCTGGACTTGAAAAGCACCTTCGAAATGTCCTCGTGTGAGGAGTCGAAGAACCTTTGCAAAGTTTGGTGCCTGGCCGGATCAAAATCCCATAGATTGCAAGTCCAGTGTTGACAAGGCAGTATCCGGCGGACTAACATCACCTGGACTACATTGACAATCTCAATGTTCTTATCTCCCATATCTTTAACGAGCGTCTGAAGCACCAATAGTTCGTCGGATGAGGACCAGTCTAGGCCTTTCTTGACCCAGGATGTAAGCCGCAGAGGGGCGCCGAATCAAAACTCGGGACAGGCAGCCCATTCCTTGCCGCGTGGCTCGGTGATGTAAAACCACTGTTGTTGCCACTCCTTGACAGAATCATTAAAGGTTCCCGTTGGCCATATGACGTTGGGCATCTTGCTCACCATAGCGCCCCCACACTCGGCATGCTCGCCGCCCACAACCTTGGGCTTCACATTAAAAACCTTTAGCCATAAATCGAAGTGCAGCGGAATACGGAGAAAATCCTCGCACGCGACAATGAATGTCGATATGTTGAGCAAGGAGTTAGGGGACAGATCTGTTGGGGAACGTAGTAATTTCAAAAAAATCCAACGCACACGTGTCACAGCCCCAGTTCAGGCCTTGCCTGCCTTTGCATTAGCCTCCATGCATCATGTCTAAATCCTATTAATTTTGAAATGGGGATGACAAGCCCTAGCACCAAATGAAATGCAATTAGGATCAAAATAAAAATATTTTCAATGAACCCAGAATGCCTTTAGAAAAGTTCATTATTTTTTATAAAAGTGAAAACCTATGCCAAAAATGATGCACATATTTTTAGGCCATCCTGGATTTTTGAATTAAATCTTATGTTATTTGCATTTGGACAATTAAATGCTATAAAATATTTAAAATGTCCAAATAATCCTAAACTGAAATGTTCCATGTTAGATATATTCCAAACAATGGCCATGACCAGTTTGGTGATTTTTGGGTGTGCCTAAGTATTTTTAATAAAGCCAAACACAATTACAGAAAATAGAAAAGAGAAATAAAATTAGGAAAAGAACAGAGGCTCACCTGGAACTTACCTGGCGCCCACCAAAGCCACCTGGTCGGCCCGGTTGGCCAGCCCAGCCCACCTACCTCGTCGCTCGTCGTCTTCCTCTGCCAGTAGGCAGAGGCGAAGACACACACGCGCGCTGGGAGGCCTCCGCCTCCTGCTTCACGCTGTCGATGCCCCTGTGCCCTCGTGTGGCGTCGTGGAGCTTCCCTGGACGCCCTGAACCTTCTTCCTCTCTCTCTGCTCTCCCTCTCGCTCTGCACCTCGGACCCGAACGCATCCATCGCCGCCGCACACTGCCTCTGCACTCACCGGTCGCCCCTCGAGCATCCGCCGTGTCCAAAGGATCCGCTTCGACGTCGTATACTTCCTCGCCAAGCCAAGCATCGCCGGACGGCCCGCATCGCCGTCCCTGCCATCATCTTCAAGCTTCGGCACCAGCGCTCGATTCCGTCGATCCGCAGCAACCCGGCCGTCCCCGACCTTGCTCTCGCGCTCTTTGGACTCGCTGTGAGCCCCTGCCCGAACCCCTCTTCTCCCCCTCGCGTTCGCATGCTCTAGCCCCATCCCCCTCCATGGCCGAAAGCTTGCCGCCGCCGCGTCTGTCGCCATCGGTGCTATAGGTCTCCGTCCTGGCATCCGAGCACGGCCTTGAGCTCGTGGAGCTCACAGGAAGCCCATGCGCAGCTCAGCTTGTCCAAAACCCCACCAAGGCCTCGCGCCCATTACCACCCGAACTCCAGTGCCGCCGTGAGCTCCGTTCCGGCGAGCCCCGGCGTTCCCGCAGCCTCCCACCTGCCCCACCAGATGCGGGAGTGCACGGGCCACATCCCGGTGCCCTCATCCGCCGCCCCCATGGCCTGTGACGCGGACTCCGCCGCGACCAGTGGTCACCGGCGACGAGCCATCGCCTGAGCCGCTAATCGGTGGCTCCCGCCGCTCAGGAGATTAGTTAGCGAATAATCACCCCACTAACCAACCCCCTATGCCACTGACACATGGGCCCCACTGCCTAATTAAATCTGGTTTTGTTTTTGTTTAGATTAAACTAACCACACCGGCCCCACAGGTCTGTTTGACCCTGCCATGTCACGCGTTGACCGACCCCACACGTCAGTGCTGACTTGCTGATGTGGCTGTTGACTTGACCCCACATGTCTGTGACCCAGACAACTCTGTGTCACTGACCAGTGGACCCCACTAGTCAGGTTTGACCTGGAGGCGCCCAATTGACCTGCTGACATCATCATCACGTCAAGCTGACGTAGTAATCCTTTTTCTGGAATTTAAATAAATCGTAAATGATTTATTTATTTTCAGAAAATACCCAAAACTTCTAAAAATCATAGAAATTAAACCGTAACTCCAAATAAAATAAATTATATATGTAAAATTATCAGAAAAATTCAAGGAATCTGTTTATGGCATTTTCATACATGTTTGAACAACTTAACCTCACTGTTTAGTCCAAAACATGATAATGCACTATTTGAATTCATAGTTTGAATTTGAATTTGAACCTAGTGTTCAAACCAACCCCATTTAACTTGTTGTTAGTTGCATTAGCTCAATCAACAGCATATTGCCATGTCATGATCATGCATCATATTGTTGCATCGCATTGATTGTGTTCTTCCTTGTTTGCCGGTAAATGTCCCCTCTCGATAGACGATGTACCGACGCTGTGATCGGTGACACCGATGAAGAGTTATATTATCTTTAGAAGTGCCAGGCAACCACAACCCCCTTGTTCATTCCGATACAAACCCACTCTCTCGCTCCTGCTCTCTTTTACTGCATTAGGACAACAACGATTCATCTGTTACTTGTTGCGGTAGTTGAACCCCTTATCCTCTGCATGACCTGTCATTGCCAAAGTAAATAGATGAAACCCACTAGCATGAGTAGGAGTTGTTTGAGCCCTGATGTGCCTACTCATTGATGCTTGTTTGTCATGCCTGCTACTGCATAGAGTTGAGTCAGTTCCGATTCATCGGGGATGAATCGGAGATGTGTGAACATGTCCTACTGTGTGTGAGCTAAGTGTGTGAACACGATTTGGTAAAGGTAGCGGTGAGAGGCCATGTAGGAGTACATGGTGGGTTGTCTCACTGAAGCCGTCCTCAGGAACTGAGTTCTGTGTTTTTGATCCATGAAACAGTTACTACCACGCATTGGGCCCGAAACCAATGGACCCTCTCGGCTTCTTAATCACCCTAGTACTCTGTCCAGGAGTTGCAACTAGTTTCTGGTGTTTGTAGGATATGTGTTGGCGGCCGTGCGTAGCGCTGACCCTAGGGGTGGGCTATGTTGCGGTAGATACACCGTGGCACGGTGTACCGGGCGCCCGTTTGGTGTCTCGGGAACCCTGTTCACATCGTTCGGGGCCGTATGTGGAAACCTCGGCCGGACTCCGTGCGGATGGAACCTGGATAGGCGATAAACCTGGACTAGAGACTTAAGTGTTTAGGTAGGCCGTGGCCGACACCCTCGCCCGGCTTCCGCTTGAAGGTTGCCGAGGTACATGACGTGTACAGGGCTATAAGTGGCGGGAGCGTGTGTGAAGAAGTACACCCCTGCAGGGTTATCATTATCTATTCGAATAGCCGGATTCCTCGGATATGGAAACTTGGACCCCTTGCATAGTTCATAGACAAGTGAAAGTGGATACCCTAAAACTCGCAAGATAAGCGTGAGTGCTATGGATGGCCTTCTCGTAGGGAGACGGGAGCGGATCCATAGTAGTGTATTGAATGGTGAATATGTGGACTCGTGTGCGCCACCTCAAAAGAGTTGCTTGCAGTCGTAGTTCAGAATAGCCACCGAGTCAAAGCTGGCTTGCTGCAGTTAACCTCCACCCCCCCCCCCTTTGTTGATACCGATGCATATGTAGTTTAGTTCTGATGTAAGTCTTGCTGAGTACCCTTGTACTCACGTTTGCTTAATTTATGTTTTGCAGAGAGATTTCAGTCTCGCTAGTAGTTCTGCGTGGACTTCGACGTTTAGCTTGATACCTCAGCTACGATCTTGTGCCCTCGGCAGGATCTGGTAGATAGTCAGGCTTCTCAGCCTTTTTCATTTGTAGTTGTCTGTACTCAGACAAGTGAAGCTTCCGCATGTGCTTGTTGCTTGTATGCTCTGTATGTCGGGTCATGAGACCCATGTTTGTAATATCTCGCTCCTCGGAGCCTAATGAACAAATACTTGAGTTGTAGAGTTATGTTGTGATGCCATGTTGTATTTACACATATCGAGCATATTGTGTGTATGATTAAAATGCTTGGTATGTGTAGGATCCGACAACCTAGTTGTTTATCCTTCGCAGCCTTTCTTATGGGGAAATGTAGTCTAGTGTTCCTCGAGCAATAGTAGTCCGCTACAGCCCGGTTCACCGGAGTCCTGCTAGCCCAGCACTACTGTTCAGGACACTTGACTGGCCGGCATGTGTTTCACTTCGTCCCTATGTCTGTCCCTTCGGGGAAATGTCACGCGGTGATTTCCGGAGTCCTGCCTAGCCCGCTACAGCCCGGGATCCCCGGAGTCCTGTTAGCCCAGTGCTACAGCCAGGAATCACTCGTTGATGACCAACATGTTCGATGTGATTCATGTATGCCTGTCTCCATAGGTCTGTGCCGCTTTGGGTTCACGACTAGCCATGTCGGCCCGGGTTCTTTGTCATATGGATGCTAGCGACACTATCATATACGTGAGCCAAAAGGCGCAAACGGTCCCGGGCCAGGTAAGGTGGCACCCGTGGAAATACCGTGCGTGAGGCCACAAAGTGATATGATGTGTTACATGCTAGATCGGTGTGACCTAGGATCGGGGTCCTGACAACACGCAAGATCATGGTGATGTATCGCAACGAGAGGGGAGAGTGTGAGCTACGTACCCTTGTAGACGGACAGCACAAGCGTTAGCACAACGCGGTTGATGTAGTCGTACATCTTCACGGCCTGACCGATCAAGCACCGAAACTACGGCACCTCCGAGTTCTAGCACACGTTCAGCTCGATGACGATCCCGGGACTCCGATCCAGCAAAGTGTCGGGGAAGAGTTCCGTCAGCACGACAACATGGTGATGATCTTGATGCTCTACCGTCGCAGGGCTTCGCCTAAGCACCGCTACAATATTATCGAGGGTTATGGTGGAAGGGGGCACCACACACGGCTAAGAATATGATCATGTGGATCAACTTGTGTGTCTAGGGATGCCCCCTGCCCCCGTATATAAAGGATCAAAGGGCGGGTGCGGCCGGCCAGGAGGAGGGCGCGCCAAGAGGAGTCCTACTACCACCGGGAGTAGGATCCCCCCTCCTTTCCTAGTTGGAATAGGATTCGGGAGGGGGAAAGAGGAGAGAGAGAAGGAAGGGGGGCGCCGCCCCCCTCTCCTTGTCCTATTCGGACTAGGGGGGAGGGGCGCGTGGCCCAGCCCTGGCCACCTCTCCTCTCTTCCACTAAAGCCCACAAAGGCCCATATACCTCCCGGGGGGTTCCGGTAACCTCCCGGTACTCCGGTAAAATCCCGATTTCACCCGGAACACTTCCGATATCCAAATTTAGGCTTCCATTATATCAATCTTTATTTCTCGACCATTTCGAGACTCCCCGTCATGTCCGTGATCACATCCGGGACTCCGAACAAACTTCGGTACATCAAAATGCATAAACTCATAATATAACTGCCATCGAAACCTTAAGCGTGCGGACCCTACGGGTTCGAGAACAATGTAGACATGACCGAGACACGTCTCCGGTCAATAACCAATAGCGGAACCTGGATGATCATATTGGCTCCCACATATTCTATGAAGATCTTTATCGGTCAGACCGCATAACAACATACGTTGTTCCCTTTGTCATCGGTATGTTACTTGCCCGAGATTCGATCATCGGTATCTCAATACCTAGTTCAATCTCGTTATCGGCAAGTCTTTTTACTCGTTTTGTAATACATCATCTCACAACTAACTCATTAGTTGCAATGCTCGCAAGGCTTATGTGATGTGCGTTATCGAGAGGGCCCAGAGATACCTCTCCGACAATCGGAGTGACAAATCCTAATCTCGAAATACGCCAACCCAACATTTACCTTTGGAGACACCTGTAGAGCTCCTTTATAATCACCCAGTTACGTTGTGACGTTTGGTAGCACACAAAGTGTTCCTCCGGCAAACGGGAGTTGCATAATCTCATAGTCATAGGAACATGTATAAGTCATGAAGAAAGCAATAGCAACATACTAAACGATCGGGTGCTAAGCTAATGGAATGGATCATGTCAATCACATCATTCTCCTAATAATGTGATCTTGTTAATCAAATGACAACACATGTCTATGGTTAGGAAACATAACCATCTTTGATTAACGAGCTAGTCAAGTAGAGGCATACTAGTGACGTTTGGTTTGTCTATGTATTCACACAAGTATTATGTTTCCGGATAATACAATTCTAGCATGAATAATAAACATTTATCATGAAATAAGGAAATAAATGATAACTCTATTATTGCCTCTAGGGCATATTTCCTTCAGTCTCCCACTTGCACTAGAGTCAATAATCTATATTACACAGTAATGATTCTAACACCCATGGAGCTTTGGTGCTGATCATGTTTTGCTCGTGGAAGAGGCTTAGTCAACGGGTCTGGTATATTCAGATCCGTATGTATCTTGCAAATCTCTATGTCTCCCACCTGGACTAGATCCCGGATGGAATTGAAGCGTCTCTTGATGTGCTTGGTTCTCTTGTGAAATCTGGATTCCTTTGCCAAGGCAATTGCACCAGTATTGTCACAAAAGATTTTCATTGGACCCGATGCACTAGGTATGACACCTAGATCGGATATGAACTCCTTCATCCAAACTCCTTCGCTTGCTGCTTCCGAAGCAGCTATGTACTCCGCTTCACATGTAGATCCTGCCACAACGCTTTGTTTAGAACGGCACCAACTGACAGCTCCACCGTTTAATGTAAACACGTATCCGGTTTGCGATTTAGAATCGTCCGGATCAGTGTCAAAGCTTGCATCAACGTAACCATTTATGATGAGCTCTTTGTCACCTCCATATATGAGAAACATATCCTTAGTCCTTTTCAGGTATTTCAGGATGTTCTTGACCGCTGTCCAGTGATCCACTCCTGGATTACTTTGGTACCTCCCTGCTAGACTTATAGCAAGACACACGTCAGGTATGGTACATAGCATTGCATACATGATAGAGCCTATGGCTGAAGCATAGGGAACATCTTTCATTTTCTCTCTATCTTCCGCATTGGTCGAGGATTGAGTCTTACTCAATTTCACACCTTGTAACACAGGCAAGAATCCTTTCTTTGCTTGATCCATTTTGAACTTCTTCAAAACTTTGTCAAGGTATGTGCTTTGTGAAAGTCCAATTAAGCGTCTTGATCTATCTCTATAGATCTTAATGCCCAATATGTAAGCAGCTTCACCGAGGTCTTTCATTGAAAAACTCTTATTCAAGTATCCTTTTATGCTATCCAGAAGTTCTATATCATTTCCGATTAGCAATATGTCATCTACATATAATATCAGAAATGCTACAGAGCTCCCACTCACTTTCTTGTAAATATAGGCTTCTCCAAAAGTCTGTACAAAACCAAATGCTTTGATCACACTATCAAAGCGTTTATTCCAACTCCGAGAAGCTTGCACCAGTCCATAAATGGATCGCTGGAGCTTGCACACTTTGTTAGCCCCCTTCCGGCTGCATCATATACAACTCTTCTTGCAGAAATCCATTCAGGAATGCAGTTTTGACATCCATTTGCCAAATTTCATAATCATAAAATGCGGCAATTGCTAACATGATTCAGACAGACTTAAGCATCGCTACGGGTGAGAAGGTCTCATCGTAGTCAATCCCTTGAACTTGCCAAAAACCTTTTGCGACAAGTCGAGCTTTGTAGACAGTAATATTACTGTCAGCGTCAGTCTTCTTCTTGAAGATCCATTTATTCTCAATTGCTTGCTGATCATTGGGCAAGTCAACCAAAGTCCATACTTTGTTCTCATACATGGATCCCATCTCAGATTTCATGGCTTCAAGCCATTTTGCGGAATCTGGGCTCACCATCGCTTCTTCATAGTTCGTAGGTTCATCATGATCTAGTAGCATGACTTCCAGAACAGGATTACCATACCACTCTGGTGCGGATCTTACTCTGGTTGATCTACGAGGTTCGGTAGTATCTTGTTCTGAAGTTTCATGATCATTATCATTAGCTTCCTCACTAATTGGTGTAGGTGTCACAGAAACAGGTTTCTGTGATGTACTACTTTCCAATAAGGGAGCAGATACTGTTACCTCGTCAAGTTCTACTTTCCTCCCACTCACTTCTTTCGAGAGAAACTCCTTCTCCAGAAAGTTTCCGAATTTAGCAACAAAAGTCTTGCCTTCAGATCTGTGATAGAAGGTGTATCCAATAGTTTCCTTTGGATATCCTATGAAGACACATTTCTCCGATTTGGGTTCGAGCTTATCAGGTTGAAGCTTTTTCACATAAGCATCACAGCCCCAAACTTTCAGAAACGACAACTTTGGTTTCTTGCCGAACCACAGTTCATAAGGCGTCGTCTCAACGGATTTTGATGGTGCCCTATTTAAGGTGAATGCGGCCGTCTCTAGAGCATGTCCCCAAAACGATAGCGGTAAATCAGTAAGAGACATCATAGATCGCACCATATCTAGTAAAGTACGATTACGACGTTCGGACACACCATTACGCTGTGGTGTTCCGGGTGGCGTGAGTTGCGAAACTTATTCCACATTGTTTCAAATGTACACCAAACTCGTAACTCAAATATTCTCCTCCACGATCAGATCGTAGGAATTTTCTTTTCTTGTTACGATGATTTTCAACTTCACTCTGAAATTCTTTGAACTTTTCAAACGTTTCAGACTTATGTTTCATTAAGTAGATATACACATATCTGCTTAAGTCATCTGTGAAGGTAAGAAAATAACGATATCCGCCACGAGCCTCAACATTCATCGGACCACATACATCTGTATGTATGATTTCTAATAAATTTGTTGCTCTCTCCATAGTACCGGAGAACGGTGTTTTTATCATCTTACCCATAAGGCACGGTTCGCAAGTACCAAGTGATTCATAATCAAGTGGTTCCAAAAGCCCATCAGTATGGAGTTTCTTCATGCGCTTTATACCGATATGACCCAAACGGCAGTGCCACAAATAATTTGCACAATCATTATCAACTCTACATCTTTTGGCTTCAACACTATGAATATGTGTGTCACTACTATCGAGATTTAATAAGAATAGACCACTCTTTAAGGGTGCATGACCATAAAAGATATTACTCATATAAATAGAACAACCATTATTCTCTGATTTAAATGAATAACCATCTCGCATCAAACAAGATCCAGATATAATGTTCATGCTTAATGCTGGCACCAAATAACAATTATTTAGGTCTAATACTAATCCCGAAGGTAGATGTAGAGGTAGCGTGCCGACTGCGATCACATCGACTTTGGAACCATTTCCTACGCGCATCGTCACCTCGTCCTTAGCCAATCTTCGCTTAATCCGTAGTCCCTGTTTCGAGTTGCAAATATTAGCAACAGAACCAGTATCAAATAGCCAGGTGCTACTGCGAGCATTAGTAAGGTACACATCAATAACATGTATATCACATAAGCCTTTGTTCACCTTGCCATCCTTCTTATCCGCCAAATACTTGGGGCAGTTCCGCTTCTAGTGACCAGTCTGCTTGCAGTAGAAGCACTCAGTTTCAGGCTTAGGTCCAGGCTTGGGTTTCTTCTCTTGAGTAGCAACTTGCTTGCTATTCTTTTTGAAGTTCCCCTTCTTCTTCCCTTTGCCCTTTTTCTTGAAACTAGTGATCTTGTTGACCATCAACACTTGATGCTCCTTCTTGATTTCTACCTCCGCAGCTTTCAGCATTGCGAAGAGCTCGGGAATAGTCTTATTCATCCCTTGCATATTATAGTTCATCACGAAGCTCTTGTAGCTTGGTGGCAGTGATTGGAGAATTCTGTAAATGATGCAATCATCTGGAAGATTAACTCCCAATTGAATCAAGTGATTATTATACCCAGACATTTTGAGTATATGCTCACTGACAGAACTGTTCTCCTCCATCTTGCAGCTATAGAACTTATTGGAGACTTCATATCTCTCAATCCAGGCATTTGCTTGAAATATTAACTTCAACTCCTGGAACATCTCATATGCTCCATGACGTTCAAAACGTCGTTGAAGTCCCAATTCTAAGCCGTAAAGCATGGCACACTGAACTATCGAGTAGTCATCAGCTTTGCTCTGCCAGACATTCATAACATCTGGTGTTGCTCCAGCAGCAGGCCTGGCACCCAGCGGTGCTTCCAGGACGTAATTCTTCTGTGCAGCAATGAGGATAATCCTCAAGTTACAGACCCAGTCTGTGTAATTTCTACCATCATCTTCCAACTTTGCTTTCTCAAGGAACGCATTAAAATTCAACGAAACAACAGCACGGGCCATCTATCTACAATCAAACATAAACAAGCAAGATACTATCAGGTACTAAGTTCATGATAAATTTAGTTTCAATTAATCATATTACTTAAGAACTCCCACTTAGATAGACATCCCTCTAATCCTCTAAGTGATTACGTGATCCAAATCAACTAAACCATGTCCGATCATCACGTGAGATGGAGTAGTTTCATTGGTGAACACCACTATGTTGATCATATCTTCTATATGATTCACGCTCGACCTTTCGGTCTCCGTGTTCCGAGGCCATATCTGTATATGCTTGGTTCGTCAAGTATAACCTGAGTATTCTGCGTGTGCAACTGTTTTGCACCCGTTGTATTTGAACGTAGAGCCTATCACACCCGATCATCACGTGGTGTCTCAGCACGAAGAACTTTCGCAACGGTGCATACTCAGGGAGAACACTTCTTGATAATTAGTGAGAGATCATCTTATAATGCTACAGTCAATCAAAGCAAGATAAGATGCATAAAAGATAAACATCACATGCAATCAATATAAGTGATATGATATGGCCATCATCATCTTGTGCTTGTGATCTCCATCTTCGAAGCACCGTCGTGATCACCATCGTCACCGGCGCGACACCTCGATCTCCATCGTAGCATCGTTTTCATCTCGCCAATCTTATGCTCCCACGACTATCGCTACCGCTTAGTGATAAAGTAAAGCATTACAGCGCAATTGCATTGCATACAATAAAGCGACAACCATATGGCTCCTGCCAGTTGCCGATAACTCGGTTACAAAACATGATCATCTCATACAATAAAATTCAGCATCATGTCTTGACCATATCACATCACAACATGCCCTGCAAAAACAAGTTAGACGTCCTCTACTTTGTTGTTGCAAGTTTTACGTGGCTGCTACGGGCTTAAGCAAGAACCAATCTTACCTACGCATCAAGACCACAACGATAGTTTGTCAAGTTGGTGCTGTTTTAACCTTCGCAAGGACCGGGCGTAGCCACACTTGGTTCAACTAAAGTTCGAGAAACTGTCACCCGCAAGCCACCTATGTGCAAAGCACGTCGGGAGAACCGGTCTCGCGTAAGCGTACGCGTAATGTCGGTCCGGGCCGCTTCGTCCAACAATACCGCCGAACCAAAGTATGACATGCTGGTAAGCAGTATGACTTACATCGCCCACAACTCACTTGTGTTCTACTCGTGCATATAACATCAACACATAAAACCTAGGCTCGGATGCCACTGTTGGGGAACGTAGTAATTTCAAATAATTTCCTACGCACACGCAAGATCATGGTGATGTATCGCAACGAGAGGGGAGAGTGTGATCTACGTACCCTTGTAGACCGACAGCGGAAGCGTTAGCACAACGCGGTTGATGTAGTCGTACGTCCTCATGGCCCGACCGATCAAGCACCCAAACTATGGCACCTCCGAGTTCTAGCACACGTTCAGCTCGATGATGATCCCCGGACTCTGATCCAGCAAAGTGTCGGGGAAGAGTTCCGTCAGCACGACGGCGTGGTGACGATCTTGATGCTCTACCGTCGCAGGGCTTTGCCTAAGCACCGCTACAATATTATCGAGGATTATGGTGGAAGGGGGCACCGCACACGTCTAAGAATATGATCACGTGGATCAACTTGTGTGTCTAGGGGTGCCCCTTGCCCCCGTATATAAAGGATCAAAGGGGGGTCCGGCCGGCCAGGAGGAGGGCGCGCCAGGAGGAGTCCTACTCCCACCGGAAGTAGGATTCCCCCCCCCCTTTCCTAGTTGGAATAGGATTCGGGAGGGGGAAAGAGGAGAGAGAGAAGGAAGGGGGTGTGTCGCCCCCCTCTCCTTGTCCTATTCGGACTAGGGGGAGGGGCGTGTGGCCCAGCCCTGGCCACCTCTCCTCTCTTCCACTAAAGCCCACTAAGGCCCATATACCTCCCGGGGGGTTCCGGTAACCTCCCGGTACTCCGGTAAAATCCCGATTTCACCCGAAACACTTCCGATAACGAAATTTAGGCTTCCAATATATCAATCTTTATGTCTCGACCATTTCGAGACTCCTCGTCATGTCCGTGATCACATCCGGGACTCCGAACAAACTTGGGTACATCAAAATGCATAAACTCATAATATAACTGCCATCGAAACCTTAAGCGTGCGGACCCTACGGGTTCGAGAACAATGTAGACATGACCGAGACATGTCTCCGGTCAATAACCAATAGCAAAACCTGGATGCTCATATTGGCTCCCACATATTCTACGAAGATCTTTATCGGTCAGACCGACAACAACATACGTCGTTCCCTTTGTCATCGGTATGTTACTTGCCCGAGATTCAATCGTCGGTATCTCAATACCTAGTTCAATCTCGTTACCGGCAAGTCTTTTTACTCGTTTCGTAATACATCATCTTGCAACTAACTCATTAGTTGCAATGCTTGCAAGGCTTATGTGATGTGCATTACCGAGAGGGCCTAGAGATACCTCTCCGACAATCGGAGTGACAAATCCTAATCTCGAAATACGCCAACCCAACATTTACCTTTGGAGACACCTGTAGAGCTCCTTTATAATCACCCAGTTACGTTGTGACATTTGGTAGCACACAAAGTGTTCCTCCGGCAAATGGGAGTCGCATAATCTCATAGTCATAGAAACATGTATAATTCATGAAGAAAGCAATAGCAACATACTAAACGATCGGGTGCTAAGCTAATGGAATGGGTCATGTCAATCACATCATTCTCCTAATAATGTGATCTCGTTAATCAAATGACAACACGTGTCTATGGTTAGGAAACGTAACCATCTTTGATTAACGAGCTAGTCAAGTAGAGGCATACTAGTGACGTTTGGTTTGTCTATCTATTCACACAAGTATTATGTTTCCGGATAATACAATTCTAGCATGAATAATAAACATTTATCATGAAATAAGGAAATAAATAATAACTTTATTATTGCCTCTAGGGCATATTTCCTTCAAGATCGTGAAGATCGATCCCATAATAATACATGATGCCACGAACGAACGGGTGGAGGGGAAACCCTAGCCCGTGGACAAAGTGAGGGAAGAATACAACCCTCTCGTGGGGTCCCAGAGTAGGGACGATCTGTCCCACCGTCGGGAGACGGTGGCTGATTTTCTTGACCAGATACTCGGCCTCCCGAAGCTTCTTGATATCCTTCTCTTGGACGGTAGAGGCCATCCATTTGCCTTCTGCTCCAGATCCGGACATCTTTGGAAGACCTTTTGTGGGTAGAGAAGGTGAACGCTTGGGCGCTGGAGCCTGAGCAGAATGGAATGAATCGGGAGGAAGGCGTGGGTGAAAAGAGTGAGTCCTAATCCCTTTATAAGGGCGGAAGAAGCGATGTGCCTCCCCACTCGCCTGGTAAAACCTCTTATTCCCCAAGCGCCCTAATTGATGGCACGGTTGGGTTACCCGCATCCGTATTGATGAGAATCCCATGATAAGGGGACATGATCTCTTCTTCGACAAGACGTGCCAAGGAAACAACCTCGCGATGTGTGCAATAGCTGGTTGAGAAAAACGGTTCGAATAATGACCAGGTTGTGGCGTGATGTCATGCTGTCAAATGTGTCAGCAGATTAGATCTATGGAAATATTATTCTCTCTATGGTGGTATGTGGAACTTGTTTTGCAGAGCCGGACACTATCTTTGTGTTCAAAATCTTCTATGGAGTATTCAGAGGAGGAACCCGCCTTGCAATGCCGAAGACAAATCTGCGCACCGGACTCATCGTCATTTAAGCCTGGTTCAGGGGCTACTGAGGGAGTCCTAGATTAGGGGGTCTCTGGACAGCCGGACTATATCCTTTAGCTGGACTGTTGGACTATGAAGATACAAGATTGAAGACTTCGTCCCGTGTCCGGATGGGACTTTCCTTGGCGTGGAAGGCAAGCTTGGCAATAAGGATATGTAGATCTCCTCCCTTGTAACCGACTCTGTGTAACCCAAGCCCCCTCTGGTGTCTATATAAACCGGAGGGTTTAGTCCGTAGGACAACATACAATCATACCATAGGCTAGCTTCTAGGGTTTAGCCTCTACGATCTCGTGGTAGATCAACTCTTGTAATACTCATATCATCAATATCAATCAAGCAGGACGTAGGGTATTACTCCATCAAGAGGGCCCGAACCTGGGTAAACATCGTGTCCCCTGCCTCCTGTTACCATCCGCCTTAGACGCACAGTTCGGGACCCCCTAGCTGAGATCCGCTGGTTTTGACACCGACAGTGGGTGTTACACACTGATGCAATTCATACATTCTCGTTGGGAGGTTCTTGACCTCCTCGATCTTGACCAAAGTTGGCCGCAGACATATTGTCGTTTTATTTCCTCCTGTCTAAGAGGAGACATGGGCTCGATCTCGAGGAGTTGTCCAACACTGATACCGAGCATTTTAGCCTGGCTTAGATGCTCCTCGGTTATTACCAGATTGTTCAGCTGGGGAACGCTTTGCCACAATAATATACGGCGCGCGTACTCTCATGTGTTGTTGGCACAACAAGCGGGCGGATCGATTGCGCCGCCTGTTCTCCCAGCTGCGCAACGGTTTTCCCGCATTTTTTGGCAGCTGCTTGTTGGCTCGAGCTCGAGCTTGCTTCCCTCTGTAGTCGTGCTTGATGTGCCTTCCTGAGTTGGCGCTCATAGTCAGAGTCAACAGGCTAGGGAGCTGGTGGTCTAGCCATACGAATGAAGTGGTCAATCTTTTCCTCAAGCACTTTCTCCGTTGGCAGCGGTGCCGGTTTCGGTCCAAAATGGGCATCCACTTGGGCCTTCACTATGGCTTAGTTTTGCTCCTCGGTCATGTTGTAAGGCCTCTGAGGAAGAGGAGCGAGGCTGCTTGGACCATATTTATATCTCTTGCCTCCGCCTGTACCTCCTGTACTACCTTGACTCGTACTGCTACGCACCATAGCTGCGGCGTGTCTCTTCTGCGATTGCTGAGGCTGCAGAGACGACTGACATGGCTGAGTTGGAGCAGGAGTCTGCTAATGCATTGGTGGACTTGGAGGAGCGGGAGTCTACTAACATGGTGGCGGACTTCGAGGAGGAGTCGGCTCACACGTTCGTGGACTTGGAGGAGCGGGAGTCTGTAGACACGGTGGCGGACTTTGAGGAGGAGTCGGCTCACACGTTCGTGGACTTGGAGGAGCGGGAGTCCCCTGACTCGGTGGCGGACTTCAAGGAGGAGTCGGCTGACGCGGTGTCGGTGGCCTTTGAAAGATGATGCAATCCTTTCTCCATAGGATGACTCCAAGTGTGTGCTTGTCGCCACCTCCAGGAATGTCAAGCTCTAGCCCTGAATATTGGTCCACCACCTCATCAACCAAGACATGAGCATACCCCGCTAGAATCGGGGTGCAATGGAAGGTTGCTTCGGGGGTATTTGTAAAAGCAAGGGCATCCGCCACCTTCATGGATATGTTCTTCATTTTGAAGTGTAGCTCACAGTTAGTGTTCTCTATGATGTCATCCACAGGGTATATATCCAGCAGTGCGTCGCCTGGGGCAGAACCAATGCTGCTTCTCGGCATGGATGGGACGGTGCTATCCAATGCTGGACGATCATCCACTTGCTGCTGCCCCTGCTGAGACCCCCTTTTCCTGGCTAAGTGAGTCGATCTGCTGATGTTGCTACTGGAATTTGAGTGCCAAGTCTGCGTGCCTTGCTTCTAGGCCTTGAAGGCGTTCTGCGTCCTACTTCCTCTGCTCCTTCTCCAGCTTCCTCTTCTTCTCCTCCTCCCTCTTCTTTCTTGCATGGCTCCTGTAGTCATCGTTCCATTCTGAAAAGCCCTCATACCAGGGAATAACGCCCCTGCCTCGTGTTCTTCCCGGGTGTTCAGGATTTCCCAGGGCGCGCGTAAGCTCGTCGTTCTCTCTATTGGGCGTGAACACCCCCTTTTGAGCATCTTCTATTGCGTCAAGTAACTTTTGTTCGACTCCTTTTAGACTTTCCTTCTTCAAAAACCTCGCCTGTCTTCGGGTCCAATGCCCCCCCATGCGCATAGAACCAAGTTCTGTACCTGGGGGCCAGCTCCTAGTAACCGGAGTGACCCCTGCATCATTCATATCTTGGTCAGACTTATCCCACTTAGGCATTCCCACCACGTAGCCACCTGGCCCCAGCCTATGGAACTGCGTCTTTTTTGCGGCATTGGCCTTGTTTTTTCTCGACTGTTCCTTAGATAATTCTGATTCCTTGAATTCCACGAAAGCGGGCCAGTGTTCTCTTTGCTTCTCCAGTGTTCCGATGAATTCAGGAGTCTTCCTATCTACAGCGAGGTAGTTGGCCCATATAGTTTTCTTGTGGGTGTTGAATGCAATTGCCATCTTCTTAAGAGTAGTGTCCTTGACTTTCTGCACATCTACATCAGTGAAATAATCTGGTAGGGTGAAATGTTCCATCGGAGATTCCCAAAGATTGTCTTTTGCTCTGTCGTCGACCCAAGTAACATCTAGACGTTTAGTTTTTGGCTCTTTCCATTCTTGAATGGAGATCGGGAGTTGGTCCTTCACAAGAACTCCGCACTAACGAACGAACTTGTTCGCAATGTTCCTAGGTGTGAGGGGTTCGCCACAAGCTTTGATGGAATCGATATTGTACTTTACACCCTCCTTCAACTTTTTGCTCGGGCCTCGCTTTCTCCTGCTGTCTGTAGAAGAGATTTGCTCGATCCGGAGGGCTGAAAGAAGAAAGATCGATTCGTTAATATATCTTCAAATAAAAAAACATGTGATGATCACTAGATGCCAGCTTATATAAATATACCTCGCCGGTAGTCTTTGTTATTTCAAGATCAACATTTTCTTTGTCATCATAATCACAGTTCATGACTTCATCAGCTCGGTCATCCTGATCGAATATCTTATCATCACCCACCCCGGTATTGTTCAGATATTGGGTGAAAGATCGTGGATGTCGCCTAGAGGGGGGGTGAATAGGCGTTTTAAAATAATTACGGTTTAGGCTTGAACAAATGCGGAATAAACCTAGCGGTTAATTTGTCAAGCACAAAACCTAAAACAACTAGGCTCACCTATGTGCACCAACAACTTATGCTAAGCAAGATACGCAACTATGTGATAGCAAGATATATGACAAGAAACAATATGGCTATCACAAAGTAAAGTGCATACGTAAAGGGGCTCGGGTAAGAGATAACCGAGGCACGCGGAGACGATGATGTATCCCGAAGTTCACACCCTTGCGGATGCTAATCTCCGTTTGGAGCGGTGTGGAGGCACAATGCTCCCCAAGAAGCCACTAGGGCCACCGTAATCTCCTCATGCTCTCGCACAATGCAAGATGCCGTGATTCCACTAAGGGACCCTTGAGGGCGGTCACCGAACCCGTACAAATGGCAACCCTTGGGGGCGGTCACCGAACCCGTACACTTTGGCAACCCTTGGGGGCGGTCACCGGTACCCGTCAAATTGCTCGAGGCGATCTCCACAACCTAATTGGAGACCCCGACGCTTGCCCGGAGCTTTGCACCATAATGATTGAGCTCCGAACACCAACAACCGTCTAGGGCGCCCAAGCACCCAAGAGGAACAAGCTCAAGGGTACCAAGCACCCAAGAGTAATAAGCTTCTCAACTTGTAACTTCCACGTATCACGTGGAGAACTCAAACCGATGCACCAAATGCAATGGCAAGGGCACACGGAGTGCCCAAGTCCTTCTCTCTCAAATCCCACCGAAGCAACTAATGCTAGGGAGGAAAATGAGAGGAAGAACAAGAAAGAGAACACCAAGAACTCCAAGATCTAGATCCAAGGGGTTCCCCTCACATAGAGGAGAAAGTGATTGGTGGAAATGTGGATCTAGATCTCCTCTCTCTTTTCCCTCAAAAACTAGCAAGAATCCATGGAGGGATTGAGAGTTAGCAAGCTCGAAGAAGGTCAACAATGGGGGAAGAACACGAGCTCAAAGGATTAAGGTTCAACGGGGAAGAAGACCCCCTTTTATAGGAGGGGGAAAATCCAACCGTTAACCCCCACTCAGCCCCGCAGAGAGCGGTACTACCGCGGAGGCAGGGCGGTACTATAGCTCATAAGCGGTACTACCGCTCCCCCTCAGCGGTACTGCCGCGCCAGAAGAAAAGGGCTGGGGCTGGGACCCAGAGCGGTACTACCGCGGAGGTAGGGCGGTACTACCGCTCACAAGCAGCACTACCGCCACTACTACCGCAGCTAGTACCGCAAAACCCGACACGAGAAAATGCGCACTAGAATCGAAGCGGAAGGAGCACGAAGCCACAGCGGTACTGCGGCTGAGCCCAGCAAGCGGTACTACCGCTCCGAGGAGCGGTACTACCGCTTAGTGGACTGCAGCCGTACTACCGCTCCAACCACTGTGTCGAGGCGGTAGGAGCACGGATCCGCAGAGGCACTGCTGCTGAGGCCATCAAGCGGTACTACCGCTCCAAGGAGCGGTACTGCCGCTTAGTGAGCCTCAGTGGTACTACCGCTGTGGCCCGCGGTACTACCGCTGGGTCTAGGAGAAAAACCACACTCCAGAAAACCAGAACTGCCATAACTTCTGCATATGAGCTCCGAATTGAGCAAACTCAAGCTTGTTGAAAACAAGACGACGAGTAGCATCAAAACAGCGACTGGTTATAGTAAGAAGAGGCAGGGGAGGTATGCCAACAAATAGAGGAGTGAAACCTCCAACCGAGAAGAACCGGCAAAACCTCCAACATCGAAAACATCATAGAAGATGCATGCGAACTCCGTTTTCGATGAACTCAAGCTTGTCATCAAGATGACCATAAGCTCTAAGACTCACAAAGAGAACCAAACAAGAACCAAGAAAGATGATGCAAGGATGCAATGGTTTGAGTTCTCAGCGAACGATACGATCAAGCTACTCATCGAGAGCCCCCCTTGATAGTACGGCAATCGATCCTATAACCCGGTCTCCCAACTACCATCATGAGACCGGTAAAATAGAAAACCTACCAAGGGCAAACCTTTGCCTTGCACATGGTCCACTTGAGCTAGATGATGACGATCTTGACTCCCTCAAGTTGGACCACCTTTGTTGATTGTGTTGGCTCGATGAAGACTAGTTGATTGCTCCCCCATACTCCACTATGGGTGAGCCTTTCTTCCGCACATCTTCATGAGTCCATTGTCACCACAATGGACGGCAAGCTTCAAGCATTTGATCTCTTCATGATGCTCCACTTGAACTTGCACACCGCAACCTTTCTTGATTGTGTTGAGTCGATGAAGACTAGTTGATTGCTCCCCCATACTCTACTATGGGTGAGCTACTTTTCCGCACATCTTCACAAGTCCATTGACACCACAAAGGACGGCAAGCTTCAAGCATTTGATCTCTTCGTGATACTCCACTTGAACTTGCACACCGCAACCTAACCCCACAAAGAACTCTCACGAAGACCATGGGTTAGTACATCAAGCGTAATTGACAATGCTTACCATACCATGGGATCACTTGATCCCTCTCGGTACATCTTCTACGCTTTGTGGGTTGATCAACTTGATTCACTCTTTAACTTAGTCTTGATCAACCTCTCACAAGACCAATCTTTAGGTAATTCCTTGAATAGCACCTTGGTCGACACAAACTCTCCTTGAAACCAACACATGTACTCCAAGAAAAGCCTATGGACAAAACCTTCAAATATAACTCAAGGCAACCATTAGTCCATAGAGATTGTCATCAATTACCAAAACCAAACATGGGGGCACCGCATGTTCTTTCATTGGGAGCCGTCATCTCCTTCATTCAGATCATCTGGCCAGGTAGGGCTGCGTATGATCTCGAATAGGGCCTCTTCTCCCTCTCTGCCGGTATTGTCCGCCATAGCTTTTATTTAACTAATCCAGAAGAATTATAAAACAATTTAGTATTCAAATTACAATGCATGGATGCAAGCAATAAGGAAAAACTGAATCATATAGTACATAATATGCATCGTTTCGAATAATACATAATCTCGAATACATCATATCGAAAAATATATAATCTCGAATACATCGTCTCGAATAATATATAATCTCGAATACATCGTCTCGAATAATCACTGGCTAGGTAGCTAATAAATATCGAATACTATAGAAGAATCTAGGCCACTCGTGGTTCCTGGGGCGCAGGCGGTGGACACCCAAAGAGAAGGAACCATCACACGATCATATCTTTGGTCATCTGCCCAAAGAACCTGCCAGGTGTTGGAGAACCCGACGTCCATTGCAGCCATGTAGCAACGGGCTTGCTCATCCTCCTCCCTGACACAGCGACGCACCACCTCCGGCGGGGCCGGCTCCCTCTGCACCGAATGTGGCCCACACGAACGCCACCAAAGTATATCAGGGTCGACGACGGGACCCGAGGCCGGGTTCCTCACCAAGCGGCGCGCTCCTACAGGTAGCACATCCCAGTGCCAGCCCGGCGGAGCTCAGTCCCGGACATGGGTCAGCCAGACGTCGTCGCAAATGGGTCGACGGCGAGGATGCGGACTGGGCATCGTCGAGAACAAATACTATATGCCCGCAAAAAGTAACATTTTTTAAATGATTGGATTATGATAACTAAAATTCTATATGCAAATTCTAAATTTTTCTATAACTAAAAATATAAGAAACTAAAAAAACATCGATCATCGTCTAACAATTTGACATTAATCTAATCCATCTAGCTAAAACTAATTCTAAAATTTCTATATAACTAACATTTCTATATAATTAACATTTTTATATAAGTAACATTTCTATTTAACTAACATTTCTAATATTTCTATAACTAAAAAACAGAAAAAATTTCTAACATTTCTATAACTATAAAACAGAAAAATTTCTATAACTAAAATTTATATAACTAACCGGTGAGGCGAGGCGACGGGGGGCAGCGGGGCGGGGCGCGGCGACGGGGACGGGGACAGGCGGGGCTGGGGACGGGTGGGGACGACGGCGGGACGACGGGCCGGGGCACGGCGAAGGGGACGGGGACGACCGGGGCGCGGCGACGGGGACGGGGATGGCCGGGGCGGCGACGGCGACGGGGACGGCGACGGACGGTGACGGGGGCGGCGAAGAGGGGCAGCGGTGACGGGGCAGAGGAGAAGAAATAGAGGGAGAGATGAGAAACTGATTTTTTTTGAAGTGTTTTCTTATATAGAACCCACCTTTAGTACCGGTTGGAGCCACCAACCGGTACTAAAGGTCCGTTTTGGCTAGGCGAAGCGGCGGGAACCGCACCCCCTTTAGTACCGGATGGTGGAACCAAACGGTACTAAAGACCCACCCTTTAGTACCGGTTGGAGCTACGACCCAGTACTAAAGGGAGTGCGCTGGCGCAGGTGCGGTGCGGCAAGTTTAGTCCCACCTCGCTAGCCGAGGGGCGTCCGCACTGGTTTATAAGCCCCAGTGCGGTAGCTCCCTCGAGCTCCTCTCCAAAGCAGGCCTACTAGGCCTATCTATTCTCTGCTGCCCTGTGGGCTATTGGGCCTTTGTGGGCCTGCATCCTGGCCCAATAACACGTTGGGTTTCTAGTCGTATGCAAGCCGCTCTGGCCTAGTAGGTAGGCTTTTTATTTTCTTATTATTTTTGCTTTGTTTATTTTTGAGTTGTTTTTTGCTGTATTTAGAGTTTCTTTGTGAATATTTTTGCTTTCGGTACAAAAATTTACTAACTTTCTGTTAGTGCCAGTAGTTTTCAAATTTGAATAGTTTAAATTTTGAATTATTTGAAATTTGTGTGAATCACTAGTTTGTGAATAACTTAACTTTGAAAATAGATTTTTCAGTGATTCTTTGTACTTATGTTTAATATTAGTGTGTTTTATCATTATATTCAATTTGGTAATGCTTAGGTTATTTAAAAAATGAAATGCCTTTGTAACGGATGAGTTTTCGTCCGAAACCGTGATACTTCGAAAGAGATTGTCCATTTTGCACAGGAAATGCATCCAGTTTTTTCCATAACCCTCTCTACTTTTTTGCACATGCTATGTGGGTGAAATTATGATACCATGCCAACTTTCAAGCTTTTCAGAGTTCATTCGAAGTGTTTTTGAATTTCAGGGTCATTTAGCTCAAAAAATCAGTAAATGCATGAAAGAATTTGTTTGCACATAAAATTTCTTCGTGTTTCAAATGCCAAAACACATAACTATGCTAACTATTACAGAGATTCCCTCTTGGGTGTGAAACACAGAAGAAAGTGATGATATTGAAGCCGATCACATCCTAGATCTTTGGGTGTGAAACTTTCTCTTCTCTTGTGTCCCTTTGCGTCGTAGCCATGGAAAATCTTCATCATTTAATGGTATGCTCGGGTCAATATTCACTGTGAATGGAGCAATTTCATCAAACTTTTCATAATCTTCTGACATGTTTGTCTTGCCATCCACTCCCACAATGTTTCTCTTTAAAGAAAGAACTATGTGGCGCTTTGGCTCATCGTATGATGCATTCGCTTCCTTATCTTTTCTTTTTCTGGGCTTGGTAGACATGTCCTTCACATAGAAAACCTGTGCCACATCATTGGCTAGGGCAAATGGTTCTTCTACATACTCTTAGACATGTCCTACAATTATCCAAATATATACTGTCGGTATCATCCAAACAGTGCGTGCATGCGTGGTATCCCTTGTTTGTCTGTCCCGAAAGGTTACTAAGAGCAGGCCAATCATTGATGGTCACGAACAGCAACGCCTTTAGGTCAAATTCTTCCCCCATGTGCTCATCCCATGCACATACACCTATTCCATTCCACAGTTGTAAGAGTTCTTCAACTAATGTCGTTGCCGGGTTGCTTAGGGCCTTGGATGAGCACTGGAATCATAATGAACTTCCGCTTCATGCACAACCAAGGAGGAAGGTTATACAAACATAGAGTCACAGGCCAGGTGCTCTGGTTGCTACTCTGCTCCCCAAAAGGATTAATGTCATCTGCGCTTAGACCAAACCATACGTTCCTTGCGTCACCTGCAAACTCCTTCATGTACTTTCTCTCAATTTTCTCCACTACGACCCGTCGGCGGGTACTCTCAACTTTCCATCTTTCTTACGGTCTTCTCTGTGCCATCGCATCGCCTTGGCATGATCTTTGTTTTGGAACAAATGTTTCAACCATGGTACTATAGGAGCATACCACATCACCTTGGCAGGAATCTTCTTCCTGGGGCACTCGCCCTCGACATCACTAGGGTCATCGCGGCTGATCTTATAGCGCAATGCACCGCATACCGGACAAGCGTTGAAACCCTCGTACTGATCACCGCGGTAGAGGATGCAGTCATTAGGGCATGCATGTATCTTCTGCACCTCTAACCCTAGAGGGCAGACAACCTTCTTTGCTTCGTACGTACTCTCGGGCAATTCGTTGTCCTTTGGAAGCATATTCTTTATCATTACCAGCAACTTTCCAAATCCCTTGTCAGATACACCATTATCTGCCTTCCATTGCATCAATTCCAGTGTGGTGCCCAACTTTTTCTTGTCAGCATCGCAATTCGGGTACAACAATTTCTTGTGATCCTCTAACATGCGCTGCAACTTCTTCTCCAAATCACTTGCACAGTTTCTCTTTGCATCAGCAATGGCCCGACCTAGATCATCAGCGGGCTCATCTTATGCCTCTTCTTCAGCTTCTTCCCGCATTGCCGGCTCAGCTTCTTCCCCCATTGTTGTGTCATCGTATTAAGGGAACCCATCATGGCCAGGATAGCTGTCGTCGTCCTCTTATTCTTCATTGTCTTCCATCATAACCCCTCTTTCTTCGTGCTTGGTCCAAACATTATAGTGGGGCATGAAACCGAACTCAAACAGGTGGACATGAATGGTTCTTGACTTAGAGTAATTGTTATCATTCTTACAGCCAGCACATGCACAAGGCATAAAACCATCTGCCAGCTTGTTTGCCTCGGCTGCAACCAGAAAAGTTTGCATGCCATTAATGAACTCGGGACATCATCGGTCATTGTACATCCATTGTCGGCTCATCTTCATTACACAACACCGAAAAGACCAAATTAATGCAAGTTCATACATAAAGTTCATACAACACTTAAATGCAACAAATAAATAACTCTCTAGCTAAAGAATTTAAATGCAACAACAAATGCGATCAAGATTGCAACTAAGGTAACAATTGATCCAACAACATAATGATACCAAGCCTCACTATGGATGGCATATTTTCTAATCTTTCTAATCTTCAAGCGCATTTTCTCCATCTTAATCTTGTGATCATCGACGACATCGGCAACATGCAACTCCAATTCCATCTTCTCCCCCTCAATTCTTTTCAATTTTTCTTTTAAATCCTCGTTTTCTCTTTCAACTAAATTTAACCTCTCGACAATAGGGTCGGTTGGAATTTCTGGTTCAACTACCTCCTACATACAAATATCTATGTCAACTTGATGGGCATAATTTTTCATAAACATGAAATGCAACAAATAGTTTTAAAAGAGAATATACCACATCCGAATCATAACCCGGACAAGGGCCGACGGGGATGGATATCAAAACCATGGCACTATGTATAACAAACAACATACGGGTAAGATAATTATACGAGTAACTATATATCCAAATCACACAAACATCAATTTTTTATAGAAAACATTCATGAACAAGAGACTCACCACAAGGTGGTGCTGGCGATGAGACGTTGCGGGCGATCGACGGTGGTTATGACGGAGATTTAGAAGGGACTAAGTAAACCACACCTACATATGCAAACTAAGTGTTATTTTTGACCTCAAATTGCATATAAATAAAATACTAGCACATATATATAATTCCTCCCAAATTACTAAACTCACAAATCAATCACTATATAAAGCATTGCAATAGCTAATCTAGCAACGAGAGATGAAAGGACAAAGTTGCTAACCTTTGTGATCATTTGAATGGATGGGGGCCTTCAAATCTTGACAAATTTTGGGCAAAATGTGTGATGAGCTTGAGAGGAAGAGGGGAAGAACAGAGAGGAGAGGGGAAAGGGGAAGAACAGAGCGAGCTCGGGTGGATGAAGGGTTTCTGTAGGACGACCTTTAGTACTGGTTAGTGATACGAACCGGTACTAAAGGTGCTGGAGTGTAACACCCCGGACACACCTTTCGGTGGTCGTTACTCCTGGCGGGATTTAGACTGGCCCCACAGATCAATACTAGTCTTTTCTGCGCACTTTGTCCTCACTCATGCGCACCCGGGAGCAACTTCCCGGTCGGTCACCCATCCTGACACCACTCCAAGCTGAGCACGCTTAACTTTGGAGTTCTGTCCGAATGGGCTCCCGGAAAAGAAGGAATTCGTTATTGATATGAGTAGTCTATCATCCCTAATAAGCCAGGCCATCACATGGAGGGGCCCCGGAGTGACAACATCCTGCCACCACCAACTTTAGTACCGGTTTGTGGCATGAACCGGTGCTAAAGGTTCGCCACGAACCGATACTAATGAGAGCGGCCGGCTAGCCGTTGGAACCGGCACTAATGCACACATTAGTGCCGGCTCAAAATCAAACCGACACTAATGTGCTTCACATTTGACCCATTTTCTACTAGTGATCATACTTAGCAAGCATTTTACAGAAAGCACCATGAATAAAATGTGAACCACCATCAGTCATTAAATACCTAGGGACCCCAAACCTCGGAAAAATAACTTCTTTAAGCATCTTAATAGAGGTGTTATGATCAGCACTACTAGTTGGAATAGCTTTTACCCACTTAGTAACGTAATCAACAGCAACTAAAATATGTGTATATCCATTAGAGGCAGGAAAAGGTCCCATATAATCAAAGCCCCAAACATCAAATGGTTCAATAACAAGTGAATAATTCATAGGCATTTCTTGACGATTACTAATATTACCAATTCTTTGACATTCGTCACAAGATAAGACAAACTTACGGGCGTCCTTGAAGAGAGTAGGCCAATAAAAACCGGATTGCAATACCTTATGTGCAGTTCTATCTCCAGCGTGGTGTCCTCCATAAGCTTCGGAGTGACACTTGCGTAGGATCTGTTCATGTTCATGCTCAGGTACACAATGTCGAATAACACCATCTACTCCTTCTTTATAAAGATGTGGGTCATCCCAAAAGTAATGTCTTAAATCATAGAAAAACTTTATCTTTTGTTGGTATGTGAAACTAGGTGGTATAAATTTAGCAACAATGTAATTAGCATAATCAGCATACCATAGAGCAGTATGAGAAGCATTTATGACATTTAATTGTTCATCAGGAAAGCTATCGTCAATAGGTAGTGGGTCATCCAGAACATTTTTTAACCTAGACAAGTTATCTGCAACGGCGTTCTCAGCTCCCTTTCTATCAATAATATGCAAATCAAATTCTTGTAGCAAGAGAACCCATCTAATAAGTCTAGGTTTAGCATCTTTCTTTTCCATAAGATATTTAATAGCAGCATGATCCATGTGAATAGTTACTTTAGAATCAACAATATAAGGTCTGAACTTATCACAAGCAAATACAACTGCTAAGAATTCTTTTTCAGTAGTAGCATAATTTCTCTGGGCATTGTCTAGAGTTTTACTAGCATATTGAATAACATTTAATTTCTTATCAACTCTTTGCCCTAGAACAGCACGTACAGCATAATCACTAGCATCACGCATAATTTCAAAAGGTAAATTCCAATCAGGTGGTTGAACAATAGGTGCAGAGATCAATGCTTTCTTAAGTATTTCAAATGCTTCTACACAATCATGATCAAAGACGAATGGTATATCTTTTTGTAATAAATTAGTCAGAGGCCGAGAAATTTTTGAGAAGTCCTTAATGAACCTCCTATAAAAGCCGGCATGACCAAGGAAACTTCTTATACCTTTGATGTCCTTGGGACACGACATCTTTCCAATAGCATCAACTTTAGCTTTATCAACTTAAATGCCCCTTTCAGAAATTTTATGCCCCAAGACAATACCTTCATTAACCATAAAGTGGCACTTCTCCCAATTCAAGACAAGGTTAGTTTCTTCACATCTCTGCAAAACTTGATCAAGGTTGCTTAATCAATCATCAAAAGAGGATCCATAGACGGAGAAATCGTCCATGAAAACCTCACAAAAATCAGAGAATATAGCCATCATGCATCTTTGAAAGGTAGCAGGTGCATTACATAAACCAAAAGGCATACGTCTATAAGCAAAAGTACCGAAAGGCAAGTAAAAGTGGTCTTTGATTGATCATCAGCTGACACAGGTATTTGAGATAAACTAGAATAACCATCTAGAAACAAAAATGTGTATGTTTGGATAATCTTTCTAGCATTTGATCAATAAAAGGTAAAGGGTAATGATCTTTTTTAGTAGCCTTATTTAATTTGCAGAAATCAATTACCATCCTATAACCTATAATAATTCTTTGCAGAATCAATTCATCTTTATCATTGGGAACAACTGTAATACCTCCCTTCTTAGGAACCCAATGGACAGGACTTACCCATTGACTATCAGCAACGGGATAAATTATACCTGCCTCAAGGAGCTTTAGTATTTCTTTTCTTACCACTTCTTTCATCTTAGGATTCAGCCGTCGTTGATGATCAATAACTGGTTTGGCATCTTTCTCCAAATTTATTTTGTGTTGACATAGAGTGGGACTAATGCCCTTAAAATCATCAAGAGTATATCCAATAGCAGCACGGTTCTTCTTCAGAGTTTTCAATAATTTTTCTTCCTCCTTCTATGAAAGGTTAGCACTAATAATAACACGATATATCTTCTTTTCATCAAGATAAGCATATTTAAGAGTATCAGGCAATGGTTTAAGCTCAAACACGGGATCACCCTTGGGTGGAGGAGGATCCCCTAAGATTTCAACGGGCAAGTTGTGTTTCAGAATAGGTCCCTGTTTAAAGAACACTTCATCTATTTCCCTTCTTTCATTCATAAACATATCATTTTCATGGTCTAGAAAATATTGTTCTAAAGGATCACTAGGAGGTACAGCAATAGAAGCAAGACCAATAATTTCATCTTTACTAGGGAATTCCTCTTCACGGTGTTGTCCACGAAATTTAGAAAAGTTGAACTAATGAGACATATCACCTAAACCAATAGTAACAACATCCTTTTCACAGTCTATCCTAGCATTAACAGTGTTTAAGAAGGGTCAACCAAATATAATGGGACAAAAGCTATCTTGTGGGGAACCAAGAACAAGAAAATCAGTAGTATATTTAGTTTTCCCACACAAGACTTCAACATCTCTGAAAATCCCAATTGGTGAAATAGTATCTCTATTGGCAAGTTTAATTGTGACATCAATATCTTCTAACTCAGCAGGTGCAATATCATGCATAATTTCTTTGTATAAGTCAATAGGTATTGCACTAGCACTAGTACCCATATCACACAAGCCATGATAACAATGATCTCCTATTTTAACAGAAATAAGAGGCATGCCTACCACAGGTCTATGTTTATCTTTAGCACAAGGTTTGCCTACCACAGTTCTATGTTTATCTTTAGCACAAGGTTTAGCAATTCTAGCAGTTTCATCACAGAAATAAATAACATGCCCATCAATATTATCAGCCAAGAGATCCTTAACAATAGCAATATTAGGTTCAACTTTAACTTGCTCAGGAGGTGTATAGGTTCTTGTTGGGTAACGCAGTAATTTCGAAAATTTTCCTACGCACACGCAAGATCATGGTGATGCACAGCAACGAGAGGGGAGAGTGTTGTCTACGTACCAACGCAGACCGACTGCGGAAGCGATCACACAACGTAGAGGAAGTAGTCGTACGTCTTCTTCCCGATCCGACCGATCCAAGCACCGTTACTCCGGCACCTCCGAGTTCTTGGCACACGTACAGCTCGATGATGTTCCTCGGGCTCCGATCCAGCAAAGCGTCGAGGAAGAGTTCTGTCAGCACGACGGCGTGATGACGATCTTGATGTACTACCGACGCAGGGCTTCGCCTAAGCACTACAACGGTATGATCGAGGTGGAATTTGGTGGCAGGGGGCACCGCACACGGCTAAGGAACGATCTCAAGGATCAAGTTGTGTCTTGGGGTGCCCCCTACCCCCGTATATAAAGGTTGGGGGAGGGGGAGCCGGCCGGCCAGGGAGAGGAGGCGCAGGGGAGTCCTACTCCCACCGGGAGTAGGACTCCTCCCCCCCAATCCTAATCCTATTAGGACTCCCGGGGGGAAAAAGAGAGAGAAGGGGGGCCGGCCCCTATCCTAGTCCTACTAGGACTTGGGGAAGGGGGGCGCCGGCCAGCTTGTGGGTTTTTCCCTTTTTCTCTTTTTCCACTAAGGCCCAATAGGCCCATTAGTCTCCCGGGGGGTTCCGGTAACCCTCCCGGTATTCCGGTAAAATCCCGATTTCACCCGGAACACTTCCTATGTCCAAACATAGGCTTCCAATATATCAATCTTTACGTCTCGACCATTTCGAGACTCCTCGTCATGTCCGTGATCTCATCCGGGACTCCGAACAACCTTCGGTACATCAAAATGCATAAACTCATAATAACTGTCATCGTAACATTAAGCGTGCGGACCCTACGGTTCGAGAACAATGTAGACATGACCGAGACACGTCTCCGGTCAATAACCAATAGCGGGACCTGGATGCCCATATTGGCTCCTACATATTCTACGAAGATCTTTATCGGTCAGACCGCATAACAACATACGTTGTTCCCTTTGTCATCGGTATGTTACTTGCCCGAGATTCGATCGTCGGTATCCAATACCTAGTTCAATCTCGTTACTGGCAAGTCTCTTTACTCGTTCCGTAATACATCATCTCACAACTAACATATTAGTTGCAGTGCTTGCAAGGCTTATGTGATGTGCATTACCGAGAGGGCCCAGAGATACCTCTCCGACAATCGGAGTGACAAACCCTAATCTCGAAATACGCCAACCCAACATCTACCATTGGAGACACCTGTAGTACTCCTTTATAATCACCCAGTTACGTTGTGATGTTTGGTAGTACCCAAAGTGTTCCTCCGGTAAACGGGAGTTGCATAATCTCATAGTTATAGGAACATGTATAAGTCATGAAGAAAGCAATAGCAACATACTAAACGATCGGGTGTTATGCTAATGGAATGGGTCATGTCAATCAGATCATTCTACTAATGATGTGACCTCGTTAATCAAATAACAACTCTTTGTTCATGGTTAGGAAACATAACCATCTTTGATTAACGAGCTAGTCAAGTAGAGGCATACTAGTGACACTCTGTTGGTCTATGTATTCACACATGTATTATGTTTCCGGTTAATACAATTCTAGCATGAATAATAAACATTTATCATGATGTAAGGAAATAAATAATAACTTTATTATTGTCTCTAGGGCATATTTCCTTCAGTTCTAATATTGCTTTTACGAACCATAGTTGAAGCTTTAGCATGATCTTTTATCCTAACAGGAAAAGGTGGTTTCTCAACATAAGCAGTAGGAATAATAGGATCATTATAAGTGATAGTCTTTTCTTCAACTTTAATAGGTGCAGCTACTTTTACTTCTATGGGAGGATGGTATTTAAACCACTTCTCCTTAGGGAGATCAACATGAGTAGCAAAAGATTCACAGAAAGAAGCTACTATCTCAGAGTCAAGTCCATATTTAGTGCTAAATTTACGGAAAACATCGGTATCCATAAAAGATTTAACACGATCAAATTTGGTGTCATACCTGACTCCTTACCTTCGTCGAGATCCCAATCTTCAGAGTTGCGTTTAATTCTTTCTAATAAATCCCATTTGAATTCAATAGTCTTCATCATAAAAGAGCCAGCATAAGAAGTATCGAGCATGGTGCAATTGTTATCAGAAAGCCGAGCATAAATTTTTTGGATAATCAATTTCTCTTGAGAGCTCGTGATTGGGGCATGAATATAACATTGATTTAAGCCTCCCCCAAGCTTGAGCGATGCTTTCTCCTTTGCGAGGCCAAAACTTATATATATAATTGCGATCACGATGAACAAGATACATAGGATAAAACTTCTGATGAAATTCCAATTTCAATCATTTGTAGTTCCATGATCCCATATCATCACATAGCCTATACCATGTCAATGCATCTCCCTTCAAAGATAAAGGGAAGACCTTCTTCTTGATAACATCATCGGGCATACCTGCAAGCTTAAATAATCCACAAACTTCATCCACATATATTAGGTGCTCATTAGGATGTAATGTTCCATCTCCTGCAAAAGGATTAGCTAGCAGTTTTTCTATCATACCCGAAGGAATTTCAAAGTAGACATTTTCATTTTCAGTAGGTTTAGTAGGTTGAGGAGCAACTCTTTGCTCTATTGGTCAGGGTGAAGATACCCCGAACAAGCCCCTCGGGAGATTACTTTCCATATTAACAAGTGACATTAAATTTCAGCACACTATATAAATTTTTCCTTACCAAATTCCACCTACCAAAGGTGCTTCACTCCCCGGCAACGGTGCCAGAAAAGAGTCTTGATGACCCACACGTATAGGGGATCTATCGTAGTCCTTTCAATAAGTAAGAGTGTCGAACCCAACGAGGAGCAGAAGGAAATGATAAGCGGTTTTCAGCATGGTATTCTCTGCAAGCACTGAAATTATAGGTAACAGATAGTTTTGTGATAAGATAATTTGTAACGAGCAACAAGTAATGAAAGTAAATAAAGTGCAGCAAGGTGGTCCAATCCTTTTTGTACCAAAGGACAAGCCTGGACAAACTCTTATATAGAAGAAAGCGCTCCTGAGGACGCACGGGAATTATCGTCAAGCTAGTTTTCATCACGTTCATATGATTTGAGTTCGGTACTTTGATAATTTGATATGTGGGTGGACCGGTGCTTGGGTGCTTTCCTTACTTGGACAAGCATCCCACTTATGATTAACTCCTATTGCAAGCATCCGCAACTACAAAAGAAGTATTAAGGTAAACCTAACCATAGCATGAAACATATGGATCCAAATCAGCCCCTTACGAAGCAACGCATAAACTAGGGTTTAAGCTTCTGTCACTCTAGCAACCCATCATCTACTTATTACCTCCCAATGCCTTCCTCTAGGCCCAAATAATGGTGAAGTTTCATGTAGTCGACATTCACATAACACCACTAGAGGAGAGACAACATACATCTCATCAAAATATCGAACGAATACCAAATTCACATGACTACTAATAGCAAGACTTCTCCCATGTCCTCGGGAACAAACGTAACTACTCACAAAGCATACTCATGTTCATAATCAGAGGGGTATTAATATGCATATAGGATCTGAACATATGATCTTCCACCAAATAAACCAACTAGCATCAACTACAAGGAGTAATCAACACTACTAGCAACCTACAGGTATCAATCCCAGACTTAGAGACAGGAATTGGCTACAAGAGATGAACTAGGGTTTGAGAGGAAATGGTGTTGGTGAAGATGTTGATGGAGATTGGCCCCCTCCCGATGAGAGGAGCGTTGGTGATGACGATGGCGATGATTTCCCCCTCCCGGAGGGAAGTGTCCACTACAAAAAAAATACACTTCCGTGATGATACGTGTTTGGCACAGTAGGTCGCCTTTTCTGTCATGCATGTACATCCATGAAAAATTTATGACAGAATCAAGATAGTCATACCTGTGCTGTCGTAGAAGTGTTCCATGACATTGCCAAAATTATCATCACGGAAGTGTCCACTTCCATGACGATAAATCACGCGTCACAGAAGTTCTTTCATCAAGGGTGACCGACACGTGGCATCCACCATAACGGAACGCCGTTAAGCTATCGGGTCGGATTTTGGATCCGATAACCCGTTAACAGCCACGACCAATGCCGATTTTCCACGTGTAAAATTCTCATTGGCTGACGGATCCATGCGTCAACTCTGCGTTGGCACAGGTGTCACTCATCCAATGGTCGACATGGGCCTATGATATGTTGACACGTGGACCGGCCCAAAAGTGGCCCACAAAGTTTAAATGGGCCAGCCCAACCGAAGGCCCATAAGATTTAGCGGACCATAATGGGCCGGCCCAGCTAAAGGCCCGCAAAATTTAGCGGGCCATAATGGGTCGGCCCAGCTAAAGGCCTAAACGATTTTGCAGACCATAATGGGCCGGCCCAGCTAAACGCCCACAAGATTTTGCGGACCACAATGGGCCGGCCCAGCTAAAGGCCCACAAGATTCTGTAGACCATAATGGGCCGGCTCAGCTAAAGGCCCAACATTCTCTCTCAAATCGGCCCGTCAACGGCCTGTCCTAAACTTGTCATCAACGCGGCCCATGGTCACTTCTGGCCCGTTAACAGTCCGCTAAGTAATTGGGCCGAATTACGGCCCGGTGTATTTCCGGCCCGTTAAAGGTCTGGCTTCATTTGGGCCCATTTACAGGCCAGCAAAACTTTCGTCCCATAAATGACCGTGAAGGATTTGGGTCATATTCGGCCATGTCTGACATTCGGCCTGTTAGAGGCCCACTATAGCTTTGGGCCACTTTCGGCCTATTGTCATTTTCGGCATGTTAACGCCGGACGTAAACCATGGGCCATATGTGGCCCAATGTCATATCGGGCCCATTAACGACCCATATAAAAATGATGATAATCTAGCCCGACCGAAGTTCCGGCCTATTAAAGGCCCGTGTATTAGGTCGACGCATTTATGGCCCGTCCGAATTTCGGCCTGTCAAAGATCTGCATCGTAAATGGGCCACCATTTCAGCCTGCTAAGTCCAATGGGTTATTTGGCACAATGAGGGCCCAATCTCACTTTCGGTCTATTAAAGGCCCATGTTTTTTATGGGCTCGAGATATTTACACCTGTAAACGGCCTATTTTTACTAAGGGCCCAAATTATGTTTAGGCCTGTTAAAGGCCCACTATGGGCACAGGCCTACCAGAAAAATATGAAAGCTTATGCTGATTTAGGCCCAGATATTTTTAGTGGGCTACATGCCAATTTCGGCCCGTAATCATTTTTAGCCCAATTGGAATGGGCCCAACGAATGTTGGCATGTTGGGCTCCTACGAAGCTTTCAGCCGAATACATTACTAAGATAAACCTACACTACACAAAAATAGCGTCGTAATTACTGCAGCCTGAGGCAGCATCATAAATGTTGTATCACAACAAAATAAATTCCAACCATACAACAAAAGGCCTATTGGCATAAAGTTTACAGTCCTTCCATATAAAAGCACCATTAGATGTATAGAAGCACAGATCATTTGACCTGAGTGCTAATGTTTCAGGCTATAGAATCTGATGGAGCAGCACGATCTCCACCTTTTTCCGCCATTGCTCTTGAACAATGAAGCGAATGTCTGATAGTCTAGTTTCAAAACCATTCATATCTTGATGACATTTCTCAACCACTATTCTTGTTTCTGAAACAACGTCCATTAGGGATTGCACTTGTGTCTGGAGCACAGATATATCACTCTGTCTAGCAGGAAGATTTTGTTCAGTAGGCGATTTGGACGAGGTTACCTTGACAACCAACCCAGAATTACGCAGGAAGGTGCTTTTTTGCACTGTTAGTGGAGAGATAGTGACGCACTACAACAAGAGGTGACATTGTGCCTGTAGTAGCCTCGTCACCTTCAGGTGGTTGTGGTTGTTCAATCATTTGTTCCATAGCTTCCTGAAAGTTTTAACTTGTAGATTAGTGTACCACATAAGTTACTAATGAGACAAAAACAAACAAAGTAGGTTAACCGTTTATACATAACTTATTTTGGTGAACTACGGCAATACATTAGCATGTATTGTAGTGCCAACTACATAATAAAATCACTTTCGGAACATATGTCCATGTAGCATGCCTACTGTATTGTCTATTTCCTCACATTCGTTGACATCTAAGGATAAAGAGACATGGTTTAAAGTAGGATGAACATAGTATGACATCATTCATATCATGGGCAAACAGATATAAAACAAAGAGGCTATTTTATCATTGTGTGCACACGTGAACATAACAACTAGATTACAGATCAAGACCAAAAGAATATCCTTCATCTCTTTTAAACCATGTAGGTGAAATGATACGTTAAGACAACTGTGAATAAAAGTGAACAGAGTAACTGACATTGGCTGCAAACCAAGTAGTTAAATGAACACATCACAGTACCAATCAGTTCAAGGCAGGAGGAGTAAAAGGACTTACAACAGCGGCTTGAACTGGTGTGCTCATGCCCTTCATCTTGCTGGTGTGGCAATCCTTGAAGATTTGCACTGCATTCGGTTCAGGTTCCTTTTGGTCCGCACGGGCTTTCCTCTGTATTTGGAACAAGTTAATATAGATACGATAATATGGCACAAAAAAAGAAGGAAGTAGCAGCTATTTACAAGAGCCTCGCAGTGTGCAATATAGCTACGAGATCCTGTTGTCTGTTGGAATTTCACTTTAGAACGGTTGGTTTTGTTCTTCAAAAAGTTAGCCTAGAAGAAGATACACTTGTAAGGCACATACATAAATACAAGTTCAATATGTGGTCTGATCAAATACATATAGCCTACCTGATACTTTGGATCAGACCAGTGTTTAACGAGGGCTGTCCAGTCTTCATCTGTAATATATTCCACTGGAGATGTTTGGGCGATTTCATTGTTAGCCTTGCCTTCAAAGTGAGATTTTCTAATGTGGTACCGATACTGTCGTAGAGCAGACTGAAAAATATGAGTGCATGCTTGTTTAGTTGCATCATCTTTCGGATCCAACATGAACCTCATCTGTTGAAAAAAGAATGTGAGTCTTATTAGGAGGAAGCTAGAAAGTATGGGACAGAGCAAGACAATATTACTAATTGCGATGAATAACATTACTTACGGATAAATGGTCAAGGAAGGTGTTAAAGTGGGTATTGTCTTTCTCATTCCTGTACTGGATCCACGTTGGGAGGATACATGCATGACACCTAATGACAACGGCTGCCTCTGATACTAACTTGGCTGACTCTATAGCATCACGTGGCCTTTTTAAACCTGCCCCAAAATGGATCTCCATTCTTCCTCCTTTAGATTTTGTTAATCTGTCAAGCATTATCCCTGATGTCTATTTCCACTTGCATCATGGTGCTAGTTCAACAACGAATATGGAAAGTGTTGGTGTACATCAAACTGTGAGAGTACATATAAAGGAGCATGCAACTGCAACTTGACTCGGTCAGGTACCGTCTTGGTGTTGATGCTCATGAGGTTCATCTGATCTTGCCAAGTCCTGTTGTGTCAGCAGTGCTTCGGAAGTAGTGTTAGGTGTGAAGGCAGCTTGGGAACTGGCCAGTTCCGGAGCAAACGAACGAGTAACAGGTTGAGATGCTAGTACAGTTGAAGCGGATGCTGCAGCTGGTGGAGTAGGTGATACTGTGTTTGTAGATTTAGCCGGTGGACTTGGACCTTCTACTGCACTATAAGTACCAGCAAAATCTCGACGGCAGAACATTTTCTGTTTCACCCGACGAGTAACAGCACTCCCTACTATATTATTTTCCTTGCTCTTTTTTGACTTTGCCATGTCAAGCTGTACCCACAACACAAAAGAATAAAATCACTCTTCAAAACTCATTGATGCATGATACAGACAAGCAATACTTTGATGTAAGACAACCGTATGAGGATGGAATATGTAAGAAAAACAGGACGGCATGACATATTCACAGCTATGATGTACAAACTAAGCAGAAGGATTTTCAAGAAAATATAAGTAATGCAAGCTAGACACCATATGAAAGATGCAACCAATATTACTCTCCCAAGTTAAAAGTGTCTTGTCATAAGTGGCAATTCGAAAAATTAGAAGCAGTACAACATAGAAATCAATGCAAAATGCAGCCACTATCAAATTGCCATGTTAAAAGCGTCCAATCATGAGTGATTGATGCGGGATACACAACAGCAGTACTTTGATGTAAGAACATGGTATGATAGATAGATGCAGTGTATTCTAGACACAGAAAGCCATGTCATATGCACATGTATAACGTATAAACTCAGCAGGTGCAATTTAATCAAAATAGAAGAAATACAGGCTAGACAACATATGCAACATGAAACCAATTATCACACAGTCAACTTAGAGCAAGCACTTGCGATGGTGGAGTACGGGAGATGAACTCATCATGTAGACTTGGGGCTTCAACTTCATTAGTAGTAGCAGTGGCAAATCTAGAGATTCTCTGTTTGCGTCGGTGCGGAGGACCACCAACATCCCCTAACTTACTCTTTTCCTTCCTATTTTATGATATTGCCTTATGAAGTCAAAAGCACAAGAAGATGAATAAAATTAGCTCTGCATAACTGGTTGGTGCATGATACAGATGAACACTAATTTGATGTAAGGCAAGCGCAGGATAGGAGGATGGAATATATACAAAAAAGACAGCGTTTCATATTCACACGTACGATAGGAGGATGGAATATGTATGAAAAAACAGTAAGCGGAAGGCATTTCAACAAAATTAGAAGAAATGAAAGCTAGGCACCATATGAACATGCAACCAATATCACTCTATCCGGTAAAAAGTGTCTCGTCGTAAGTGCCATTTCAAGAAATTAGAAGCAGTACAAGCTAGAAGACAATGCAAGATGCAACCTACATCACAGTCCCAAGTTAAATGTGTCTTATGGGTAAGTGATCGTTGCCGGTATAAGTTGTAAGCTACGCAGATGCAATTCAACATAATCAGAAGCAATACAAACAAGACATCATATGGAAAACGCAACCACGTATAATAGTTCCAAGCAAGAGCAAGCACCTGTGATGGTGGAGTAGGGGAGATGTGCACATCATGTACACATATGTTCTAGAAACAGGAACACATGTCATATTCACAGGCATTATGTGTAAAGTAAGCAGATGCAATTCAAGTTAGAAGCAATACAAGCTAGACATCATATGCAACATGCAACCACATATAATAGTGTCAAGTTAGAGCAAGCACCTATGATGGTGGAGTAGGGGAGATGTGCTCATCATCTACACAGCTACGTTGACTGTCCAGCCTTGTGTTGTCTTGAGAATCTTGTTGGGAGGATGGCGGAGTAGAATCTGTAGAGACCCCCTGTTTGAGTTGCTCCGAAGGACCACCATCATCCACTGCCGGACTAATTTCCTTCAGTTGTAATGATTTTGCATTGTGAAGTCAAACCGATAAGAAAAAGGAATAAAATTCGCTCTTCGGAACTCATTCATGAATGATACTGACGAACACTACTCGGATGAAAGGCAAACACATGATGCGAGGATGGAATATGTATGAAAAACAGGATGGTGTGACATATTCACACCTATGATGTGGTAACTAAGCAGAAGGCATTTCAACAAATTAGAAGCACTGTAAGCTAGACACCATATGAAATATGCAACCAATATCACTCTGCCAAGTTCAAATTGTATGGCGTTTCAACAAATTAGAAGCAGTACATGCTAGAAATCATATGCAAGATACAACCAATATCACAGTGGCGACTTAAAGGTGCCTTATCATAAGTGACTGATGCGGGATATGCAAGAATTGTAGTCTGATGTAGAAACAGGAACACATGTCATATTCACAGGCATTATGTGTAAAGTAAGCAGATGCAATTCAACAAAGTTAGAAGCAATACAAGCTAGACATCATACGCAACATGCAACCACATATAATAGTGCCAAGTTAGAGCAAGCACCTGTGATGGTGGAGTAGGGGAGATGTGCTCATCATCTACACAGCTACGTTGACTGTCTAGCCTTGTGTTGTCTTGCGAATCTTGCTGGGAGGATGGCGGAGTAGAATCTGTAGAGAACCTCCATTTCAGTTGCTCGGAAGGACCACCATCATCCAATGCCTTGCCAATTTCCTTCAGCTTTATTGATTTTGCATTGTGAGGTCATACCGACAAGAAAAAGGAATATCATTCGCTCTTCAGAACTCATTCATGCATGATATTGACGAACACTACTTTGATGAAAGGCAAAGTCATGATACGAGGATGGAATATGTACGAAAAAATGGACGGCTTGACATATTCACACCTATGATGTGGTAACTAAGAAGAAGGCACTTCAACAAATTAGAAACACTACAAGACACCATATGGAAGGTGCAATCAATATCACTCTGCCAAGTTAAAACTGTCTCGTCATAGGTGGCGTTCATCAAACTAGAAGCAATACATGCTAGAAATCATATTCAAGACGCAAACCAATATCACACTGCCAACTTAAAGGTGTCCCATCATAAGTGACTGACGCAAGATACACAAGAAGAGTAGTTTCATGTAAGAACATGGTGTGATAGACAGATATAGTATGTACCAAAAACAGGAAAGCGTGTCATATTCACATGTATCATGTGTAAGCTAAGCAGATGCAGTTTACACTAATTAGGAGCAATACGAGCTAGACACCATATGCAACATGCAACCAGATATCACACTGCCAAGTTAGAGCAAGCACCTTGGATGGTGGAGTAGGGGAGCGGAGACTTGGACCTTGTAATGCACTATCAGTACAAGGAGAACCGGTACAGATGCTCTGTTTACGTTGCTGCAGAGGACCACCATTATCGCCTTCCTTACTCTTTTCCTTCCTCTTTCTTGATTTTGCCTTGTCAAGTCAAACCCATAAGAAAAAGGAATAAAATTTGCTCTTCAGAACTCATTGATGCATGATACTGATGAACACTACTTTCATGTAAGGCAGCCGCATGATAGGAGGATGCAATATGTATGAAAAATAGGACGGCGTGACATATTGACATGTATGATGTATAAAGTGTAAACTAAGCACAAGGTGCTTGAACTTGTTAAAATCGATGCAAGCTAGAAACCATATGAAAGATGAAACCAATATCACTCTGCCAAATTAAAAGGGTGCCCTAAGAAATGTATTTGACCAAATTAGAAGCAATACATGGCAACATGCTAGAAATAATATGCAATATGCAACGAATAAAGGTGACTCATCGTAAGTGATTGATGCAGGATACAGAAGAGAGGTAGTTTCATGTAAGAACAAGGTTAACACATAGATGTAGTGTGTACCAAAAATAGGAAGGCATGTCATATTCACAGGTATAGTGTGTAAACTAAGCAGATGCAATTTACCCTAATTAGAAGCATTACAAGCTAGACACCGTATGCAACATGCAACTACATATCACACTGCGAAGTTAGAGCAAGCGCCTGTGATGGTGGTGTAGGGGAAGTGTGGTCTTCAGGTACAGAGCTACATTCAATATCTTCATTTAGGCTTGCTGTTTCTTGAGAATCATGTGGAGAGGATGAAATTGCATTATTTATAAGAGTATTGTGTCTCATATTAACCCACGCGTGTGACTGTCTCATCATAAGAGATAGACGCAGGATACACAAGAATAGTAGTTTGATGTAAGAACATGGTGTGATAGGCAGATGTAGTATGTACCAAAAACAGGAAGGCGTGTCATATTCACATGTATAATGTGTAAGCTAAGGAGATGCAATTTAACAAATTAGGAGCATTGATGAGGGATACACAAGAAAAGTAGTTTGATGTAAGAACATGGTTAATAGAAAGACGTAGTATGTACCAAAAATAGGAAGGCATGTCATATTCACAGGTATAATGTGTTAACTAAGCAGATGCAATTTACCCTAATTAGAAGCATTACAAGGTAGACACCATATGCAACATGCAACCACATATCACACTGCCAAGTAAGAGCAAGCACCTGCGATGGTGGTGTGGGGGAATTGCGGTGATCAACTAGAGAGCTACATTGACTATCTTCATTTAGCCTTGCTGTTTCTTGAGAATCATGTGGGGAGGATGACACTGCACTCTTTAAACGAGTAGGGCGTCTCACAGTAACCCACTCGGGTGACTGTCTCATCATAAGTGATTGACGAGGGATACAAAAGAGCATTAGTTTGATGTACGAGCATGGTTCATAGACATATGTAGTATGTATGAAAAACAGGAAGGCATGTCATTATCAAAGGTATAATGTGTAAAGTAAGCAGATGCAATTTAACCAAATTGGAAGCAATACAAGCTAGACACCATATGCAACATGCAACCACATTTGACAGCGCGAAGTTAAAGCAAGCACCTGGGATGGTTGTGTGTGGCAATTGAGATCATCAACTGCAGAGCTACGTTTACTGTCTCCAACTGCTGACACTGCACCCATTAGAGCGCTGAAACGCTTAGTGTTTATCTTCAAATTACACTGGAGCGACTTCTATCTTTTCTTTTCTGCATTCATCAACACTGCGGTAGAGTCTGAAATACCCATGCATAAAAAAACAATAGTGTGAGTATGGGTGAAGTGTGTGCACAATTAGTACAGTGTAAAGGTAGCAGATAGCAGGTCGGTGAGAAATAAATAATGGGAGACATATGATAGCTCTACAACATGCACGGCACACTAAATTACTATAGGATTCTATGAAAATAACAGTCGACTGAAAGCAAATAGGTCAGTCCATTTTTTCTGCACCGTCCGATGTACAAAGAATGGGCAGATCGCCTTCATCTACCTCCAGCCAGTCAGTGTTGACGATCTTCCTCGAAACGCCAGCGACCATCGGCCCAATATTCCTCCCCTGCCTGCGCCCTCCCCTCGACCTCACCGCACCGCCGTGCTTGGCACCCCCCCCCCCCCCCGCCCCCCGGGCATCCATTCAAGCCCCGCCGACCTCCAGATCAGGCGCAAGCAGCTCCTGCGGCCCACACCCCTATGATAGACACTGATGCATCGCTTCCTCGGGGAACAGGCAGACTAGGTGCTCCGCGCGCCTAAGCGGGTGTTGCTTCTTTTAATTGCGGTTCGAATGACCCTGAATTGAAATCCAGGTGGACTACTGACCTCTAGCAAAGGTGAAATAGTAAAAGGGAGGAAACCTTGTGCATTTAGCATCACGAAGAAGATGCGGTAAGAAGCGCTCAACTAGTTTCTTTCGTGGGATGAATACGGTGTGAGCGGAGATGTAAGATTTGCACGAATAAGGGAAGAGGAGTACCTCTTCCTACTGGCAGTGTTGTGTCCTCCTTCTATTTTTCCGACGATCTTCTTGTTGTTCGCCGGAAACCAAAAGTTGTGGAGGACGGTGTAGCCTTGGATGAAGCCATGGCCAAGTTGTTGAGTGTGGTGCGGTGGCCGTCTGTCGGTGGCGGGGAAGCAGATCCGAGGCGGCGAACGACGACGTAGCAGGAACAGCTCCGGTGTGGTGGACGGTTGCGATAGTGGAGCCGCAGCAGTGAGGCGCGGGACGGCGTGGTCAGAGTGGTTCTGGTATGGTGCACGTCGGCGTCAACGTCGTGGAGGCAGCTCTGCCTCGGCTTCAGCTACTAAGTCCTTGAGGGTGTTGCGGTTGTGGTTGTGTTGGACGACGACATCGAGGTACCGGCTCCGGCGTGACAGAGGAGGGCGGCGGTGGATTGGCCGCTATGGGGTGGAGGATGGAGGAGGCTGGGGTTTCGCGGCTGGTGGAGAGGGCGTTTTCGCGCCCACGGAGTATGAATGGGGAAACGGAGGGAGGCGGGGAACTAAGGGGGAACAATGTTTCGGTTTGAGACGCGCTTGTTTGAAATTTGGGGAAAGTTACAAACTTTGCCCCCATCTAAAATTTCGGACATATTGCGGGTTGGGGGTAGGACAGTCATGTCAGGTGTCCCAAATGTGGGCGGGATAGATTTTGGCCGAGCGCATGGGTAGGCGCCCATGGCGTATGAATGCTTCTTGGAGGCGGTTGAGACTGGCATCTTGGTGAAGTTACAAACCTACCCGGTTTAGACCTTTGGACATCGGGCTGATAGGCTACACGGGCCAGAGTCAGGACAGTAATTTCCTACCACCAAAACATTAGTCTCGCGCGGTTTCGGGTGACCAGAGGCCTATTTGGCGCTTCGTTCAATATTTGGGAGCAGAAGCATTAACATTTTCGGTTCTCTTGAATTGAACTTTTAGGATTTGTCAAACTTCACAAATCTTTACTCTTGAAAATCCTAAAGCTACGATTATTTTGGAATGGAGGGGGTACATTTGAATATACATTGTACATGAGTATATATTAAAAAATATGCAACTTACCTCAGTTCATGCATGGTTCCAGATATAATCTCCTTGGTTGCAAAAAAAGTTAGATATGCGTATGAATATATATAGCATCTTCAAACTCACAACAAAGATTGATGCCCCCTTTTACATCTGATCTACAAACGCCATTATCTCGGGTTCAAATAGATGAACGCACTTCCTATGAATTTGAATCTTCGAAACCCCCTTTATGTTGAATTCGACATGTATTCTATTTCTTAGCTAGCAATTTGGAATGTATCCATGCAAGTGACAAATATATAAAGTGCTTCACACTAACAACATGGAGTGCACTAATTAATGTTTATATATGAATTGCAAAAGCATCCATTGCCTCTATTTCAAACCGCTCTCACTCTATGGATCGATAATATAAAAAACACATGCACATGCTAGAATTCAATAGAGTATGGGTGTCCGATAGACCGATTTTCGTCCATACGCAATTTGCAAGATTCATGATCTCATTAAAAAAATGCCATTTATATTTTAATTTAATGCGTAGAACCTCCTTTTACACGTAGATGCACTAGGCCTCGCCCCGTTCTCACAAACGCGTTATATATCTCTCTATCTAACTCATAAGTGCACACACTTTATATGCATCGACATTTCTCTTTCACACATGCTCACAATCTCTCCCAGGGTGTCGGGGTGTCTCACGCACATGCTCTCTCTATTTCTCTCTCTCTCTCTCTCTCTCTCTCTCTCTCTTTCTGACTACTATGTACCACTCTTTTCACTAATCTCAGTTGAAAAACACTATTTCTCTCACATGCATATATACACATGCACGGTCTCTACTAGCCCTCTATACGCACATATATGTGCCTACGTGTCTCCCGCACGCACATTATCTTTAGGCCTCTCTCACACACATTGCCCCCCCCCCTGACACACCTCTCTCTTAGTAGTTGGCAGATATGATTTCATCATATCATTCGGTAGGATATCCCTGGCTGTTAGGCTGGATGGTAATATGAGGCAAAGTTTTACCCTAGTTCGGATCGGACCCTTGCAGTTGAAGAAAGAGCCTACTCCTGGTACTGTATATTAGTGATAGGGGTGTGTACAAAGTACACGTGAATACCAGGCATTGTGTGTGTGTGTATACTATCGACGAACTAGCCCCGAGCTTGTATAACATACTAAGGGCCTAGGGTTACAAATCATATATAGTCGGCTTATCACCAGTGGGATAGAGTCCTCCGTGACTCTGGTAGCTTCGTGTTGTACGCCGAGTCCTCCACATGGGTCTTCGTATAACACGTCTCGGTCCAACCTATATGTGGCGCAGGATGGAACCGACCCATGAGTCTTCATGTTGACCCACCACAACTAGAAATGATGTGCCCACCACACCACACACGCAATCGGCCACTAAGAAAATAAGCATATACAATAGTACAACGGTATCTAGCTCACGATACGTCTCCATATTTTGTTGATGACACTAACGGACTTTGCATTTGATTTGTGCTCCGTATTTTGTTGACGGCACTTACGGTCATTGTATTTGAAGCGAAACCACGATATGGTCACTGGACTTCAGAATAAGCTCATCACGGTCACCACATACATTTTGTCGTGCTAACCAATATGTGGTTGGATGGTTAGAGGACAGTGGTTTCTTGAGCCCACCAAGGTTAAAGTCCTGGTGCTTGTATTTATCTTGTGTTAATTTCAGTATTTTCCGGCGATGTACGTTCAGTGGGAGGAGACGTTCCACTCGACTACGAGGCACCTATGGTGACTTCGTAAAATCTCAAGATCATATATGTTGGCCCACTCTCTCGAAGGTGCTCATAGGGGTAGGGTTCGCGTGTGTGTGTGTGTGTGCTTATAGCGGTGAGTGCTTGCGCGTATATATGAGCCCTTGCGTCTATACCGTGTTAAACAAATACATATCATAATTATACGGTCACTGGCTCACCCGTACAACTCCGTATTTTGTTGATGACACAATCAATTGACCAGTCAAACGTTCCACGCGGCGCAACTAGTGTTGCACCATCGGGGCGCATAACCATGGGGCCCACCTGTCAGTCCGTATATGAAAGAAAGAAATGGTAGTTTAAGTCTGTACTGTGTTAATAAAATAGGAGTACATTTTAGGGTGATCATACGGTCACTGGCTCACCATACAACTTCGCAATTTGTTGATAACATGATCAATTGACCAGTCAAATGGTCCACATTCAGCAGCGCACATTACCATAGGGCCCACCCGTCAGCACGTATATGAAGGACAAAAATGGTAATAAATTAGTGCTCGGTGGGTATTCGAAGTCGTGAGACCTCTGGTTGGCAGTCACCGGCGGTTGGGGGGCGTTCGTTGGGCAGTGGGGTGGGGATCCCCGGAGAAAAAGCTCGGCGGGGGGGGTAGAGGGATGGCCGGTGCGGCGGCGGGCCGGCAGTGGGGAGTGGTTTCGGGGAGGGCGGGCGGGCCGCGGGTGGCGGGGGCTGGCGGTTCGGCCGGTGGTGGCTGGCGGCTCAGGGGGGCTGGAGTTTGATGATAAACTGGAGGCCCTTGTCGTATGCAACGCTGGAAAATCTAATGACCAGAGATGAAAAAGTCAGTCGACTGACGTGTAACCTCACCGCGCACGTACACATGCACGCACGCAAGACACGCACGCATGTAGGCGTGCAACACTGACACCTACACACTCACACATGCTGGCGTGCAACACTGACACGTACACATGCACTCACAAACACACGCACGTACGCACCCATGCATGCAACACTGAAACGTACCCTTGCACGCACACAACACTCACACGCCTGCATGCACACAGCACACGACGCAAGACACATGCTCAACCTATACATGCATGCACCCTTTCTTAAGGACATGGATTGTTACGGGTATTAATCAATCTTATCTGTGATAAGCAAAACATTGATGTTTGCAGCGGTCTTTATGAATCACAACGTATCGAACGGGCTATCAACATAGTAGGCTTATCTACATCAAAAAGATGACGTCACACTCAATGAACAATCATCGGTTTATGAAATGCCCGCTTCTGACCACCCTGGCCCACCAAAGGTTCCTCTGCTATGCACTGCCTGCGTTGGGTCACTGACATGCAGGCCGTGCACCCAAAGAGCCCACACGTCAGTGGAAGAACGGCGCGGTGTCCTAGGTCAGAGTCGAGGGCGCCACTCACGGCACAGCCAGCTGAACACGCATTCGTGCCGCATTCAAACGCCTCCATGAAACCCGCCCGTGTGGAAGCCGAGAAACCCACTCTGGACACACGTCCGTTCATGATCGGACCGGCGTTAAACGCAACGCCGGCCGAGCTCCTCCCGTCCGCCGTCTATTTAATCTCCTATTTAAACGAGGCCAAACGCTGGCCAAGAATCGCACACCTCCGCCGCTCCCCTATCTCCTCCACCATTTTATCCACTCTTACAATGGCTTACGAAGAGTAGTTATTCCGCATCCAAGCCGGATGGGTAGCCCGCCGGATACGAGCTATGCAGCTCACTGATCCACCTCCCTCCCCTTGCCCGGTGGAGCCAGTTGCCGCCCCAAGCCGGCGCGCGGTTCAGCAACTCGCTGCTCCAGGCCAGCTCGACAAGGAGCGGTGCACGGGCATTGTTGCTGCCATCCACGCCGCTGCCTCGTACCGCGTCTCCCGTTTCTGTGGCCGAGACTCCCATGCCGGCGGCCGCGCCATGCAAGCAGCTACAGAAGCCGGGTGCGCGGAGAGCGACAAGTCGGTGGCCAGCGCCTCCGCGTCCGCCGCCATCATCGAGGAGAAGTAGAACATGGGAGGCCGCCGCCGCTTGGGTCCCATGAAGGCCACTGCGGAGGCGACGCAAGCGTACATAGTAGGTGTCTTGCCGGATCCTTTTGTTGCGAGGACCTTCGTCGACCCCGCATGGGCTCCAGGGAAGAGGGGAATGTTAGGATGAACTCGAGCCGGTGCCGGCCATGGCGAAGTAGCGGCCGGTGATGAACTCGAACCGGTGCCGGCCACCATCATCTTCAGCACCAGCCAATGATATCAGTTTGGCAGTGGGGAAGCAAGCCGTCCTTTGCACTGAAGCATATACCTCCGGGGCTCCCGGCAGTCCGGTGATCGTGCTGCCGGACATGAGGAACACAAATCGATCGGCGGGCGACCATTTAGGCCAGGTATTATATACTTGTGCTGTCCAGAACTAGCACCGCGTAGTTTATTTGAATGTAATGAAATCCGTCATGTTTGTATGAAAATCTGGTATTTTATATGATTCCCGTCGTTGTTTGTATGAAATATCAGTTTGTCTACATGTTTGCGTGAATTTCGTCCGGTTGGTTGAGTTGCTGTCATAATGTGTGCGGCTACGGTTGGATGGCGTAATTTGCGGGTCGCCGGTTGGTCTGCGGGTGGCTCGGGCGGCGTTGTGGGACAAAAAAACACAGCTCATGCGAGCTCGTCTCCAACGTGCGTGCTGGAGGATGCATGACAGCATGAGCACCCGAGCCATTCCTCGTTCATCGGTGGCAAATGCACCGGTGGACAAAAGGGTCGCCAATATTTTGGCTACCCCGGGAAATATCCAAACAGCCCCTCCCAACAGATTCAAATCCCTCGTTCGCCGTGGAATTTTGACATGTGTTGTTTTCATGGACTAGCAAGATGCCCGTGCATTGCACAGAACATCAAGATGCATTTTTTTACAAACTCCCGCAGGCATGCAAGGGATAATTAATGTCCTCCTTTGCTAGTACCACGAGGCAAACACCATTAATATTGCATCGATTAGTGTTAGTGGCCTTGTATATCTGCAAATTGTAATTTTGATAGTGGCCCCTTGTATATAAAAATGGAGGGAGAAAGATGAGAAATAAGGTGAGGAGGAGTGGGGCGTGGTGGTGACTGGTGGTCGGACTGGGCGGAGGCATGGGGATGGACGGCACATTATGTCTAGGTTTGTATCTCTCTCACACGCACCCACGTAGGTGGGGGCGTGCACGAAGAGAAGAGGTGCACGCACGGCGCACGTACTCCCGTCTCTTTCCCAACCACACCCGTGCGGGTACACAGTGGAGCTCATTTATGTATGAAAAAGGCAGCCCACATGGTAATTTGGCACGTGTACTGGTTGTCCACTTGGTGGAGGGAGGATCGTCTACCACGGGTGAACAAACAAATTGCAACTTGACGCGTTATGTTAAATTAAAAAAAGAGGCAAACACATGTGGGGCCTACCTTAGAGGCAAGGCTCTATACACTGGAGTACTTTTGATGTGTCCCGGCAACTCGTAGAACGAGGAGAAGCTTGCTTAGTACGCTGTCTCCCCTGTCCATGGGCGCGGTGGCTCGCAGGATGAGGTGAAGCTTGCTTACAAGTAGTAGTAGTAGTAGTACTACTACTACTATTGTACGCCTTTATGCCCGCTCCCTCACCCACGCGTGCGGTGGCTCACGGCACGAGGAGAAAATTTTACTACTCCCTCTGTTTACTCCTCGTCCCTACTACATACTTTGGTTAGTACTCCCTCCATTTACTTATACAAGGCCACTATAAAAAATACATTTTGCATCTATACAAGGCCACAAATAGTAATCGAGACAAAAGTTACTACTCCCTCCTTTCCAGTTTATGGCTCAATTTCAAAATCTATCCAACCAAGGTAGACGGTGAGTCGTCGAATTAATTTCGTAGTTTGCACAAGTAATTAGTACGCTCATTTTTTTCAAGAAGTTATGTTTACCGAGGCATTAATTAGAACGAATGCATGAATGACCACTAAAATTCCATGAACTTGTACATGCATTGGTTAGTTTCCTCTTGACACTGCTTGCGTCGGGTGATCTAACGCACCTCGAAATCCAACATGTAATGGTACTACTACTAGTATAGTAGAACTGAGACTTATCAAACGGAAAAATGAATGTTTTTTAGATGAGCCCTATAAACCCTAGTGGGTACGTACTCCGTAAAAACAGATTTTTCCAAAACTAAGTCGCTCCCTTTCATGAATGCTGTAGTATACTCCTCCATCGACGCTCCCTTTCATGAATTTTGTACTTCCTGTCGCCGACATGTGGGACATATAGCAACCAGGTCAATGTGTCAAGCACCAAATAAGAGTGCAGAACAGCAGGGATGCACCCCACTCATACCAGCCCAGTAGTAGTATGAAAACATCTCAAAACTTAAGGTGAAATTCTGCCACTAACGAAAACAAGATTGGATTGACATCAATAAGGAGATGAGAAGCTTATTTCACCGGAAGGATAGATGAAGAACTTGGGTCATTTATGAGCACCATAAATGGCAACAATCCTTAGGAAAAAGCTTTAGGTGAAATATAACCCAAGATAACGCCAATGAAGAGATTGACGGGTTGAAAAGATGTCTTGAGCGAAGAGAAAATGATGGATTTAGGTATGTCACTCTTGAAAACTTGTGAATCATGAAACACGAAGGAAAAATTATCAACAATGACATAACACCACCTCAAAAGATGAGATATGAAAGAATTGCACTTCGGAATGCAAGATGAAGAATGCTTGAACTCCTCAAAACAAGACATGTTTAACAACATGTTTATTTGAGAGTATAGCTTGGCGGATCTTAACTTCGAGAAAAAAAACTTGAAGAACAAATGAAGAGTGAAAAGAATCCTTGATGAGCCACCATGTAGAGCCTCCATGAAGAACTCCGGTAATAAAAGGATGATAGAAAGAAAGAGAAGTTAAAAACACAAGGTGAATCCTTGCAAAGATTTAGATGAATCTTCGTGGTGATATAGTTGAGAGATCTTGGAACTCCGGGAAAAGTATGAAGCACTTGAACCGAGAATTTACTCATCGTGAACAAACTCCGGAAGAATGAATCCATCATTAGGATGAAGCAAGAATAAGAATTATGTTATGCGTATCCTTCACCAATTTAAATTGATGACAAGCAACGGATTTGGCATACTACTTATTCTCGTAGAAAAGATTAAAATAGATATAGCATAAACTTAGGAAGATCTTCAACGAACCACCGGTAGGATTGAAACAACGAATAAATTGATATGATAAGAAGGAAGAGAAATCTTGAATGAACCACTGTAAGAATTGAAAATGAACAAAGAAAAGGGATGAATCACCGATAAGAATTAAAGAACAAATGAATATACTTGAGGGGATTTGTTACCTGAGAACGAGGAGATCATGAACTGATTAGAGGATATTTGAACAATGCACCGGCCGGTAGAATTTGAGAATGAGAACTGAAAGCTGAGAATGAATAACTCTGAGATGATGGGCTCCGGAGAATCAAACTAAAAACGCTCCTGAATTGCTCTAGATGGGTGAAAAGAATTCTCACAATCAAAAACAATTATGAGAGGATGGCATGAAGCTAGAACCATGAATCTTCGAGAGAACGGAGCAAGATTGAGAGAAAAATCTTCTTCGGTCTTCAAATCCGAGAATGACGACGAGAAACACGACCATGAATTTTTGAGGTACTCCGGAATGAGAAATTAGAAAGGTTGAACCAACGATGAAAGAATTTGAAAGATCTTGGAGAAATACATATGACTGATGATAATTAATTCTTACATCAAACTTCGAAAAGAAATTTGAGGATAGGTCCAGGGAAAATAAGAAGAGTCAGGTAAGATCCTGGAAAAAGATCTGTGCGTTAGGGCCCACTGAAAAGAGACACCATTGAAGGATTTAAAAGAGAGATTGCACCAATTGAATAAAATGGCTTGGATGAGATAACAACCTTGAAATAGCTTGAACGGTTTAGGAATGAAAACACGAATTTTTCGAGATATCTTCAGCACTCCGGAACAATTGAATAGAAAGCGGGGAATGATTATGAGGTGCATCGGTATGGGAAAACATTTGAAATGAGGAAAAAGGGACATGATCAACAAAGCTTGAATTGAATCCACAGGAGAAGAAAAGAATGACGAATGATGAACTTGAAACTTCCTTAGTATCTTCCTGAGAATCACCGGATAAGAATATTGACGGAAAATAATGGAGAGACTTCACATCAATAAGATGGGTACTTGATTAAGAAATCTGAGTCCTTGAAGAAATAAAGGTGGGAGGGCGGGAAAACAAGGCATCTTGGGGACAGATGAAACGAACAACATAGGAAAAAAACCGAGAGGTGATCTTGCGGATGTTGAAATGATCAGATCCACTTGAAGAGAAGCACGCCGGTTGAAAAGGATTGACACGACAATCTTGATTATCACGAAGGATTGGTATTCACATCGGAGTATGAGAACACCATTTAGGAAAGGTATGGAATCAACACTTGACTTCGAAGCAACTCGAATACCACAACTGAAAACAAAAACAAAGGATTGGCTTGCAAAATAAGCAGGAACAAACATATGATAGAGATTTCATCCGAAGTTTTTGTGGTGGGGCCCACACGGGCTCGATCGTACAGCACCATCATGTACAAGGCAGTGCACATGACATACGAAGCGTCCCCGAGTTAGCATAGCCAAGGACTCTTTAAGACACTTTCTATGGGCTATTTGAATTCCCACTTATAAACTCCCGAAACTTTCTGGTTATGCAATCAGGTGTTGGGGATACAAGGGAAGCATAATATCTCACCCAAACTAACAAATCCTACATCCAGCTGTATCCATCCTTCAACACATAACCAAGAAACCTTCGGAAATCATTTACCTCAACCTTCGAAAAGCATCCGTTATACGAGTTATGGCAATAATCCCGAACTCCCGCCCCAGTACTGGGTGGCGTCGAGGTTATATCACCAACAACTGCATAAAAGAGATTTTCGATGTCGGTGAACTTAGGTATTCCAGAACTGCAACGATAAAATTGTGATGACAACACCTCAGAACTCAACTCCCCGGGACACTGCCACAACCCCTAAATGTCAGGAGGCACCAAGAACAATGTTCTCTTCACAAAACCATCGGAACGATTCCAAGATACCCGCGTGATCCTAAAAAAAATGGTGAAATTTGAGAAGAGAAGAGTCAAAACTCTATGTCAGGAAGCCTCACCAGAGCGACGAAGGGACTGAGGAGTAAAAAGAATCCTACTCTCCGATATATATATATAATCCTATAAGACTCAAAACATTTTTTCTAGACTCAACAACGCCAACGATTCGATCAAGCAGGGGCTCCTAAGTCGGGGAAGGCTCTCATTACCAACTTGTAACACCCACGATGCGGCTATATCTCCCACGTGTCGGAGCACGGCTTAGAGGCATAATCGCATAGTAGGCATGTCACAAGAGGGGTAATCTTTACACATCCCATGTACTGAATAAGAGAGGGATAAAGAGTTGGCTTACAATCGCCACTTCACACAATACATAAATATAGCATTACATCATCCAGAATACAATCAAGGTCCGACTACGGAACCAAAATAAAGAAAGACCACCCCTATTGCTAGATCCCCGATCGGCCCAACTGGGCTCCACTATTGAACAAAAGGAAACGAAACAACACAACAAACACGATCTTCATCGAGCTCCCACTTAAGCTCAGTTGCGTCACCTGCACTGGTATCATCGGCACCTGCAACTATTTTGGAAGTATCTGTGAGTCACGGGGACTCAGCAATCTCACACCCGCGAGATCAAGACTATTTAAGCTTATGGGTAGGAAAGGGTAGTGAGGTGGAGCTGCAACAAGCATTAAGCATAAAAGGTGGCTAACTTACGCAACAAGAGCGAGAAGAGAAGCAAAGCACGGCCGTGAACTAGAAGTGATCAAGAAGTGATCCTGAAACTACTTACGTTCAAGCATAACACAAGAACCGTGTTCACTTCCTGGACACCGCCGGAAAGAGACCATCATGGCTACACACGCGGTTGTGCATTTTAATTAAGTTAAGTTTCAAGTTCTCTACAACCGGACATTAACAAATTCCCATCTACCCATAACCACGGGCACGGCTTTCGAAAGTTCAAACCCTGCAGAGGTGTCCCAACTTAGCCCATCACAAGCTCTCACGGTCAACGAAGGATATTCCTTCTCCCAGGAAGACCCGGTCAGACTCGGAATCCCGGTTACAAGACATTTCGACAATGGTAAAACAAGACCAACAAAGCCGCCCAAATGTGCCGACAAATCCCGATAGGAGCTGCACATATCTTGTTCTAAGGGCACACCGGATGAGCCAGACGTCGGGTTGGCATAAACCCTGGTTGCCGAGGGGGCGCCGGACATCGCTCAGGTTGGACCAACACTTAGAGAAGCACTGGCCCGAGGGGGTTAAAATAAAGATGACCCTCGGGAGCGCGACTCCCAAGGGAAAAGGTAGGTCGTGGTGAGGCAAATGGTAAAACCAAGGTTGGGCCTTGCTGGAGGAGTTTTATTCAAAGTGAACTGTCAAGGGGTTCCCATAACACCCAACCGCGTAAGGAACGCAAAATCAAGGAACATAACGCCGGTATGACGAAAACTAGGGCGGCAAGAGTGGAACAAAACACCAGGCATAAGGCCGAGCCTTCCACCCTTTACAAAGTATATAGGTGCATTAAAGTAAATAAGAGATAATAATGATATCCCAACAATATCCATGTTCCAACATGGAACAAACTCCATCTTCACCTGCAACTAGCAACACTATAAGAGAGGTTGAGCAAAGCGGTAACATAGCCAAACAACGGTTTTCTAGGAAAGGTGGGTTAGAGGCTTGACATGGCAATATGGGAGGCATGATAAAGCAAGTGGTAGGTATCGCGGCATAGCAATAGAGCGAGCACTAAGCAAGCAAAGATAGAAGTGATTTCGAGGGTATGGTCATCTTGCCTGAGATCCCGCAAGGAAGAAGAACGAGTCCATGAAGAAGATAAACGGACGTAGTCGAACGAATCCTCACAAACGCGACGTTATCGGAACCAACTCAAAGAAGCAACACCGGAAAGAAGCAAACAACATAGTAAACAACCACCACATAAACATGGCATGATGCACAACCAAGTATGATGCATGTCCGGTTTTAATGAGGCATGGCATGGCAAAATGCACAAACAATCCTACAAATTATGTGGAGCTCCGTTGCATATTGATGAAACACCACATGACTTATTTAGTTCTCTCTTGTTTATGTACTCAACAATATTAAATGTTATTAAACATGGCAAGAGGTGAAGCATATTAAAACTACCTATCTAGGCAAGTTTAAATGAGGCCGGAAAAACAAGCAACAAGTCCGGGAAATCCTCATATGCATATTTTTGGATTAGGTACTGTTCTTCCCTAAACATAATTTTAGAGTTGTTAAACATGCTAGATGAGTGCATCATGTTAAACTAGGCATTTTTCTACCCCATTTACATATAAAGTTTATTAAATTCGGAGGTACGGTTATTTAGTTATGAAATAAATCATTTTAGCAAGTTATTTAAGCAAATTAAAGCAAACATCATTTTAAACATGCATGAAAGTTGGATATTATGAAACTAGATGAAAAACTAAGCATTTTTCATATATAATGTTTTTACAAAAGATGCACGGTTGGTGAGTTATGATATGCATGGAGCTTAGGGGTTTTTCTGCAAATCTGAAATTCCTGGGAAAAGAACAAATTCGCTAATAGGGAAAAAATAAAGCGGACCGAATCTGCTGGACTGGGCCAACAGTGCATAGGGGAGGATCTGGCCAGCAGCTGGGCCTCAGCGCGCGGTTGGGGTCAACGCGAACGAAAACGAGCGAACGGAGGCATGGGCGTCGTCCTCCTCTTCTCGACAGGAAGAAGAGCAGCGGCGGCATGGGACTTGGCGGCCGGGGACTTGGACAGGACAGCGAAGAAGCTCCAGGGCGGCTGGACGGGACTTGGGGGCACCGGCGGCGGGATCCAGGCGACGGGACAGAGGGGGCGCGAGCGGGGCTCTCGCCGAGGTCGTCCGGGAAGCAGAGCAGCGGCGCAACGTAGAGCAGCAGAGGGACTTGCGACGGAGCTCGGTGCCTCGTCTTGCTGGAAGACGAACGGGACGGCGGCGGCCTTGACGCGATCCCGGCGACGTGGACGGGGTGAGGAGGAGCGGAGGCTGCCTGCTCCGGGCGGCGGCTTGCGAGGACTTGGCCGGCGGGGAGGGATCGGAGCTCGGGCTCCTACCTCCTGGACGAGGGGAAGGATCGGGCGCGAGGTCCCTTGCTCGGCTGCTGCAGGCACGGGAACGAGGAGGCAAGGGGATCGGGCGTCGGGGCCGGAACCGGTGCACAGGAGGTCGTAGGCGAGGCGGGGGAAGACGACGGCAGCTGCTGCTTGCGAACACATCGCCCATGGTTGTTCCTATTGTGAGAAGAGAACGAGGGAGATGAGCACCAGAGAGAGAACCAGGGAAGAACGGAGAAAGGCGGTTAGAGGGGATCCCGTGGCGTCTCCGGCGACCCGGGGTCGAAGCGGGCGGAGGAAATTGGATGGGGATGGAGATTAGTGGCTGGGCGCGGAAGGAGATGAGCAGGTGGGTGGCGCTGAAATTGAGGAGAAGGTGGGGATCGAGAGGTGGTGTCTGGTTGGATGCGAAGGGGGTCCCGAGGTGGGAGAAAAATAGTGGCGGCGGAGGAGGATTTGATGGATGGGACATATCCCTAGATTTTAGGGTTTGGTCCTTTTATATATAGTATTGGGATTAAGTTTAGGGGCTATACGGTCCATCCGATCGTTATCGGGCGGTCGAGAAAATATAGGTTAGGAAGCTCAATTAACAAAACGGAGATGTTTTGTAGATGTTTGGGGATGATTCAGACCCAAGGTGACGACTGCCCGGGACGGGTCTGGGACAACTTTCGGACGCGCGCGCGAGGAGGTCCGATGCACTGTGCAAAGAGGGGTAGGCATGGGCCTAGGTGGATTGTGGAGAGCGGGTTGGTCTAAGAGAAGAGGGGAGAGATGCAGCCCGACACGATTTCCGGAGACCTAAAACGTCCGGCGAAAAGACCGGCTATACTGCGCTATAGTTATCCGTTGGGGCATCAAACAGACTCCAAATGCAATGAAACTTGACAGGCGGTCTATCTACATTATAATAAGACCACACGATGCAAAGAGGTAAAGAGACTATGGAGGACATGTGGGCTTGAGTATACCAGGCTGAAATTGCTATAATGTGATGCACCAAAAGCACTGCTGGCCATGGTGTTCAAGCTCCAGGAGTTAACAAAACTGCAGGTGATATGTCTGCTCTGGACCTGGTGGTCCGAGAGAAATAACGCAAATCATAAGAAGCAGAGGCTATCCCTGGAGGCCTTCCAGGCGCGTGTGAGCTGCCTATCCCTGGAGTGGTCGGAGTACCTTGGGGAAAAAGAGCATAGAACTAGTGAAATCGTTCCAAAATGGGTGGCTCCACCTACAGAGTTCGTCAAACTGAACATCGATGCGGCATTTCAGTCTTCTTCCGGTAATGGAGGTTGGGGAGTGATCGGACAAGATGGAACCGGAGATGTAATCTTCGGCGCGGCTGAACGGTGGACCCTTGGGTGTGCTTTTCCGTGAGGCAAAGTACCTCCTGCAGCTAAATTTAATTGATTATAGGGTCATGTTCTGCCCACGTATTTGTAACCTCCCAGCTCATGTGCTGGCTGCTATAGGGGCTGATGCCGAACTTGGTAGCCAACAGGTGTGGCAGGATAATCTCCCCGTCGATGTAACCCGTGCTGTGACCGCCGATCTGGCTGGTCCCTCGTAATTCTGAAATGCAAGGTGTTCCTGATCAAAAAAGAAAAAGAAAAAAGAAAACAAACGCAGTCATCATATTAGCTATCCAGTCAACCTGGACTAGGTAGCAGATCTCCTTCCGATCCAACGGCCAACAAATGGTCACAAACCCATCGGTGGTCTGTCTCCATCGCCACGGCCGCCAGTTTCCATTAGCAGTAGTGGCAAACCTCTTCTTACTGATGCAGGGATGTACCGGTGCTAAATCCACCCTTAAATTCTTGGAGATTGGTGTACGTTGTCTACATGCATACTAGTATTCCTTTGTATTCTGTTGAATATCATCATGTATGAAACATCTTGTCAACTCTTGTCAGCACTTTTTGTCAGTATGATGCATGCATGGCTCAGACATGCTCTCCTCCTCTGGCCCCCATAACAAAGGTACCATTTAAATTTCATTTGACATTTTCAACTGTTAATATCTTTTAAACCAAAATTACCTATGTGAAATATTTTATATATTTCCGGGTGTCAAGACCTTTAGAACAAGATCAATTTTGGATAGATTTCAAATACATTTAATTTTCAACATTTCAGTTAACTTATTTCACTCTATATATTCTGTGTGAAACTGCTTATTTCAGTGTTTGAAATTTATTTCACTCTATATGGAACATATGAAACGTGTTATTTCACTCTGTGTGAAACTGCTCATGTCAGTCAGATTTAAAAATAACATGTTTCACACATTTCAAAAAGTAGCTATTTTCATAGATCTCACTTAGTTCAAAAATCTAATTTCACTAATTTCATAGATTTTAATTACTGCAGACAAATATGTGTTTGAATGATATTTTTTATATGAGTGAAATATTATTTTTGTGAAAAATCCTTATTTATTTCTGTATATTGTGAATGTAATGTGTTTTCTGAAACTAGTGAAATGAGCGGAATCTATCTTTTGTAACGAGTAAAATCACTTTTTGAAACAAGTGAAATATAGTATTTCAATTGACTGAATGTAATGTGTTTTCTGAAATAAGTGAAATTAGTTTCTTGAAACGAGTGAAACAAAGTTTGAATTTTTTTTGTGATGTGTGAAATAAGTTTTTTAAACGAGTGGAATATAGTACTTCAAATGAGTGAATCTAATGTGCTCTCCGAAATGAGTGAAGTAAGTTTTTTCAACTGAGTGAAATCAGTTGTTTGAAATAAATGAAATATTAGTTTGAAATAATAAAATCAATTTGTAAATGAGTGAAATCCGTGTTTCAAATTAGTGAAATAATTTTTTCGGAATGAGTAAACTATGTTTATTGAAATGAGTAAAATCGTATTTTTTGTAATGTGAAATTAACTGAAACAGTAAAAAATCAATCTAGCCAAATTGTATCCAAGACCGGTCTTGTTTTAAAGGTCTTATCACCCTGAATTCAAATGTAAAAAAAATTCATTAATGAAAATTTGATTCATAAGCTGTTAACCATTCAAAATATGATCAGCAAATAAAATGCAACTACTTTGTTTGGGGGAGAGAACCTATGCGCCGTCCTTTTAATCAGTCATCCACCAAGTCACATCTAAAGCTGCCACGCATCTGACATGCACCGATGTATTCCTTTGTCTACTGCTTGTATTGCATAGTAAATTATTTTTACTTTACTAGTAATTATGTACGTGCAATGCACGTATTAGGTAGGATATTAGTGGCACATTATATTAGGTAAGATATATTTTGTGGCACATTGATATTTGGTAAGATATTAATTGCGTCTTCGCGGGAATGGTAAGATATTAATTACATGGCAGATTTCATGGGATAATGTTGAGTCTAAACATGTTTAAAACCAATGGCAGTGGCGGGTAATTAAAGCGTTAAACGTGTTTGGTGTTTAACATTGGAGCAATTTAAACCGCTAGATTACATGATTTGACGGTTGAGATAGTTTGGATCTGTCCATTTGGGTCTTTTTATATTGACTAGTAATAATGTACGTGCAATGCACGTTTATATTAGGTAGGATATTAGTTGCACGTTATATTAGGTAAGATATATCTGTTGCACGTTGGTATTTAGTAGTATATTAATTACTTTTTCACGGGAATGGTAGGATATTAATTACATGCCAGATTTCATGAGATAGCGTTGAGTCAAAACGTGTTTATAACCAATGGTAGTGGTGGGTAATTAGAGCGTTAAACGTGTTTGGTGCTCACCATTGAAGGGATTTGAACCGTTAGATAACATGATTTGACGGTTGAGATGGTTTGGATCTGCCCTTTGGGTCTTTTTCTATTGGTATAGATGATATAGATATAGATATACGTATAGATACACAAAAGGCTGGTACGAATCTCAGAGAGCAGATTCTCCACCGGTGTGTTTTCATGCGCACATGTATTAGGGAATCAAATCCCCGAAAACCTAGGCGGCTCTCGTTAGGCGACTAGGGTTTTGAGGGGAAACGACGGCGCGCGGCCGATCTCGATCGACGCGGCGCACCAGGGCGGCGTCAGGATGTCTCACTCCGGCGCCGGCAAAGGGAAGGAAGGATCTCTCTCGCCGCGCGCGGCGAGGGCCAGACTTGAGGAGGCAATGGGCAAGCTAGATCTGACTGAAGAAGAAGCTACGCCATTGGTGATGTACGACGTCGACGAGGAGGAACCGACAAAGTGGTCGCTGGCGGGCAAGGTGCTCCACCGCCACACCCTCCATATTCAGACGATCTCCAATGCCCTCCGCCCTGCTTGGGGAAACCCTAAGGGTTTGAGTTTCAATTCTGTCGGAGAGAACACCTTTGTGGCGGATTTCCCCACCAAGCGCGATCGCGATCGCGTCTGGGAGGGCAGCCCATGGCACATCAGCAAGCATGCGGTCATCCTCTCGGAATTTTTGGAGTGCATGCAACCATCTGAACTACAGTTCAATGAGCTGCAGATTTGGGCTAGGGTTCCTAACCTGTCGTTCAATCTGCGCAACGAGAAACGGGGTCAGGCAGTGGCCAGACAAATTTATCCTAATGCAAAACACGTGCAGTTTGATCCCGTTGGTGGTTTTTTTAGGGCGAGAGTAACTATTGATGTCATAAAGCCTCTGAGAAGGTGGATGCTCATTGATTCTGCGGCTCGCGGAAGCCGTGACTGGTATGATATCCAATATGAACAAGTCCCAAACTTTTGCTTCTCGTGTGGCCGCCTTGGCCATCCGGACTTGGTTTGTCCGACGCCCGGTACTAGGGATGAGAAGGGCGTCCTCCCCTTTTCAACCAACCTCCGCGCGCCGGAGGAGAAGAAGAAGGCTTCCTCTGGTGAGAACTCCAGGACGAACCAGCAACGTGCAAAAACAGCTAAGAGTGCAACCCCTGAGACTAGTTCAACCAGAGACGGCGATCCCGAGGTCAACTCTCCTAGGAAAAGGAACACGATTGGAAACAAGAGGAAAGTTGGGACCCCAAAGAAAGTTTACAGACCTTTAGCTTTGCCTGCTCCGGCCACATCTGAACAAGAGCAAGGAAACAACATGGCCACCATCCCGGCGAGTTCAGTATAGCCGGCTGGGGAGGGAACATCAGTGGACACGGAAGAGGAACGTGCACCAAAGAAGAAGAGAGACACACCCACCACTTCTGACAATTCGGCAGGAGCTGCTATGCAGCCCTGCCGGGAGTCATGAACTGTCTAAGCTGGAACTGCCGGGGGCTTGGGAACCCCGAGGCAGTTCGCGAGCTTCGCAACATCGCGAGGCAAGAAGGGCCCGCCCTGGTTTTCGTTATGGAGACAAAAATCAGAGGCAAGAGAGTTGAGGATCTGCGGCATACTCTAGGGGTTGCAGGCAGTTTTGGAGTGGACAGCGATGGTCTGAGCGGAGGCATAGGACTGTTTTGGTCCAACGACGTGAAAGTGGAACTGAAAAATTACAGCAAGAATCATATCGATGTGCTGGTGCGGGAGGATGCAGGCAGTTCGGTCGGCTGGCATTTTACGGGGTTCTATGGAGCGCCCAAGGCAGTAGACCGTCACCATAGTTGGCGCTTTATGCGCACTCTGCATGCTATACCTCACGACGCATGGCTCTGTGTTGGTGACTTCAATGAAACCCTCTATCCCCATGAACACTTCAGTACGTCAGCCCGGCCTGAGTGGCAGATGAGGAATTTTCGCGAAGTGACCGACGAATGTGCTCTCTAGGACCTAGGTTGGTCAGGTGTTCCATACACGTGGGACAATCGTCAATCCGGAGATGCAAATGTCAAGGCTAGGCTCGACAGGGCCTTCGCCAATGAAGAGTTCAGACTAAAGTTTGAACACACACGAGTACGGCATGTGTGTGCGGTGGAGTCGGATCATTGCTTTATTGTGACAGAACTCAGGCACCACGCATTTCCACATCGCTCGTTCAAGAAAAAACAATTCCGGTATGAGAACATTTGGCAGTCACACCAGGATTACGAGCAGCTCATAGCGACATCTTGGCGCAGTTATGATCGCAACCCTGGTATGCAAGGAATCATGGACTCCCTTGGGGAGCTTCAACAGCAACTCGAGCCTTGGGGAGCTCGAGAGTTTGGTAGCCTGTCAAAATCGGTACGTAACCTGCAAACACGACTCGACCGGCTACGACGTCATTCAGTTGGCCGCGGCCCATCAGAAGAGGAGAAAAGAATTGTGGTTCAGTTAAGAGATACGCTCCGCCTCCAAGAGATTTGGCTTCGGCAACGATCGCGAGTTCCATGGTTGCGTGAGGGAGATCGCAACACGGCCTACTTCCAGGCACAAGCAAGGCAGCGGCAGCGAACTAATAGAATAGCTTCTCTTACGAGAGCAGATGGATCTGTTTGTGCTACGGATACAGAAGTGAAAGAGGAAATTTTAGCCTTTTATCAGGCTCTTTACTCATCGCAAGGCGTCAATGATGCCAATGCGCTATTATCACATGTTCCCACCCGGGTTACACCGGGCATGAACGATCTTCTTTGCAAGCCGTTCGAACCACTCGAAGTGCGCCAGGCTTTGTTCCAAATGTCCCCATCCAAGGCTCCAGGAGTAGACGGTTTCACGGCGGGCTTTTTCCAACGCCATTGGGAGCTTCTTGGAGAAGACGTAACCAAGGCGGTGCTGGATTTTCTTAATGGTGGTGAACTACCTACGGGCATAAATGATACATCGATCACTTTGATCCCAAAGGTACGGCACCCCCAAAATATTTCACAGTATCGTCCTATCGCACTTTGCCCCGTTTTATACAAAGTGGCTGTCAAGGTGATTGCCAACCGCCTGCGCATGTGCATGGATGATATTATTAGTGAAGAACAAAGTGAAGGAAATATGCCCTAGAGGCAATAATAAAGTTATTATTTATTTCCTTACATCATGATAAATGTTTATTATTCATGCTAGAATTGTATTAACCCGGAAACATAATACATGTGTGAATACATAGACCAACAGAGTGTCACTAGTATGCCTCTACTTGACTAGCTCGTTAATCAAAGATGGTTATGTTTCCTAACCATGAACAAGGAGTTGTTATTTGATTAACGAGGTCACATCATTAGTAGAATGATCTGATTGACATGACCCATTCCATTAGCTTAGCACCCGATCGTTTAGTATGTTGCTATTGCTTTCTTCATAACTTATACATGTTCCTATAACTATGAGATTATGCAACTCCCGTTTACCGGAGGAACACTTTGGGTACTACCAAACATCACAACATAACTGGGTGATTATAAAGGAGTACTACAGGTGTCTCCAATGGTAGATGTTGGGTTGGCGTATTTCGAGATTAGGGTTTGTCACTCCGATTGTCGGAGAGGTATCTCTGGGCCCTCTCGGTAATGCACATCACATAAGCCTTGCAAGCACTGCAACTAATAAGTTAGTTGTGAGATGATGTATTACGGAACGAGTAAAGAGACTTGCCGGTAACGAGATTGAACTAGGTATTGGATACCGACGATCGAATCTCGGGCAAGTAACATACCGATGACAAAGGGAACAACGTATGTTGTTATGTGGTCTGACCGATAAAGATCTTCGTAGAATATGTAGGAGCCAATATGGGCATCCAGGTCCCGCTATTGGTTATTGACCGGAGACGTGTCTCGGTCATGTCTACATTGTTCTCGAACCGTAGGGTCCGCACGCTTAACGTTACGATGACAGTTATTATGAGTTTATGCATTTTGATGTACCGAAGGTTGTTCGGAGTCCCGGATGAGATCACGGACATGACGAGGAGTCTCGAAATGGTCGAGACGTAAAGATTGATATATTGGAAGCCTATGTTTGGGCACCGGAAGTGTTCCGGGTGAAATCGGGATTTTACCAGATTACCGGGAGGGTTACCGGAACCCCCCGGGAGGCAAATGGGCCTATTGGGCCTTAGTGGAAAAGAGAGAAGGGGCAGCCCACAGGCTAGCCGGCCGAACCCCCCTTCCCTAGTCCTATTAGGACTAGGAGAAGGGGCCGGCCCCCCTCTCTTCTCTTTCTCCCGAAGAGTCCTATTAGGAATAGGATTTGGGGGAAGGAGTCCTACTCCCGGTAGGAGTGGGACTCCTCCCTGCGCCTCCCTCCTAGCCGGCCGACCCCCTTGCCCCTGGTCCTTTATATACGGGGGCAGGGGGCACCCCATAGACACACAACTTGATCCTTGAGATCGTTCCTTAGCCGTGTGCGGTGCCCCCTGCCACCAAATTCCACCTCGATCATACCGTTGTAGTGCTTAGGCGAAGCCCTGCGTCGGTAGTACATCAAGATCGTCATCACGCCGTCGTGCTAACGGAACTCTTCCTCGACGCTTTGCTGGATCGGAGCCCGAGGAACGTCATCGAGCTGAACGTGTGCTAAGAACTCGGAGGTGCCGGAGTAACGGTGCTTGGATCGGTCGGATCGGGAAGAAGACGTACGACTACTTCCTCTACGTTGTGTGATCGCTTCCGCAGTCGGTCTGCGTTGGTACGTAGACAACACTCTCCCCTCTCGTTGCTGTGCATCACCATGATCTTGCGTGTGCGTAGGAAATTTTTTGAAATTACTGCGTTCCCCAACACAAAGTGCCTTCGTCCCCGGTCGTTTGATTACTGACAATGTCCTGGTGGCCTTTGAAAGTGTTCATACGATGAAGAGGCGAAAGAAAGGGAAAAATTTCACATGTGCAGTCAAACTTGACATGATGAAAGCCTATGATAGGGTGGAATGGCATTTCTTGGAGCTAATCCTATTGAAACTGGGGTTCAGGGTCAATCTGGTGAGGTTGATCATGAAGTGTGTCACTTCCGTTCGCTTTGCAGTCCGGGTGAATGGAGAGCTGCTACCATATTTTTCTCCATCCAGAGGACTTCGGCAAGGATGTCCAATATCTCCATATTTGTTTCTCCTTTGTGCCGAGGGCTTCTCGTCTCTCTTGAAGAACTATGGCAACTATGTTGACAGAGGTATTCGAGTAAACTTCAGAACCCCATGGGTGAATCATCTTTTGTTCGCCGACGATAGCCTTATTTTCATCAAGGCGAACACGGAGAGTGCAACAAGACTTAATCAGATCATGCAGATCTATGGTGATGCCTCCGGACAATGCGTTAACAGAAGCAAGACTGCCATTTATTTCAGTCCGAACACTCCTACAGATCTCAGGCAAACTTTGAAGCAACTGCTAGGTGTCCAAGTGGAAGCGTTTTCAGAGCGATACCTTGGCCTACCTACTGCCGTTGGCAAGATCAATAGTGGAACGTTTGAACATTTGGGCGACCGAGCTAGGGGGAAAATGCAAGGCTGGTCCGAGCGTTTGTTTGCATGCGCTGGCCGGGAAGCACTAATCAAGTCTATTGTTTAGGCGATTCCCACATTCAGCATGAGCTGTTTCCTTCTGACAAAGAAGGTGTGCAAAGGCCTCACGTCCAGCATGGCGAAGTTCTGGTGGGGAAGCTCCCTAGATAAGCGATCCTTGCACTGGATTGCCTGGGACGAGCTGGCCACACCGAAGTGCAAGGGCGGAATGGGTTTCCGCGATCTCCGTATGTTTAACTTGGCTTTACTAGGGAAACATGGTTGGCGTTTCATGATGAATCCGAACTCTCTATGTGCCAAGGTGATGAAAGGAAGATATTTCCCAGACACAGATTTCCTACATGCCCCGGTCCCCAAGTCCTCATCTGCCACTTGGCAGGCAATAGTGGCGGGCCGTGAAGCATTGCAGGCTGGTCTGGTGAAACGAGTAGGCGATGGATCGTCCATAGCAATATGGGAGGATAAATGGATTACTTCCACCGTTAAGATGTCCCCTTTGTTCCGCCCAGCTAACACCATGGTGGAAACCGTGAGTGAACTCATAGACCCACTGAACTGGACATGGCGGACAGAGCAGGTTCGGGAGATCTTCATCGCGCCGGATGCAGCAGCCATTTTGAACATTCCGTTGCGGCACGGCGAGGGCGAAGATACCTATGCATGGGCCTTTGAGAAGTCAGGCATTTACTCTGTTAAATCGGCGTATCGTGCTCTCGTGAATCAAAAAGAGCGGCAGGCTCTAGATGAGGGGCAAGTTACCGGCACTTCAGTGGATCAACAACATGTGTGGAATGCCATTTGGAAACTCAAAGTAGTCCCAAAAGTCAAGGTGTTTTGGTGGCGTGTGATGAAAGGAATTTTACCGGACGAGTGCACTCTCAAACGCCGCCATATGAAGCAGATTAGCACCTGCAAGGTTTGTTTGGCAAGAGAAGAAGATCTGGAGCATGCACTTATGCTTTGTTCACATGCTCGCCGGTTCTGGGAGGAAACCCGACTGCTCTTCGACATCAACTTGCCAAGGCTGCACCCACACACATGGCGCAAGGACATTTTATGTGATCAACGCTTTTCTGAGAAGGAAAGAGCGATCCTAGTCACGGTGATGTGGGCAATATGGACATCCCGAAATCGGCTCACGCACGAACGGGATGGAATTGATCCTGTCTTTTCTGTAAGACGGATACGTGAGGATCTAGCTCTACTGGAGCTACCGAAGCAGCAAGTATCTATGCTGCCAGGTTTTGGATGGCGGCCGCCCGACACTGGATTTATGAAAATCAACACCGACGCTGCTACACATCTCGATGATGGCAACGCAGGGGCGGGCGGCGTCGCCCGTTCGGCATCGGGCTTCAAGGGTGCATGGTGCAAGCCGATCCCGGGGGTGACAGATCCCCTTATAGCGGAGGCTCTAGCGCTCAAGGAAGGAGTATTACTTGCAACACTACGAGGCTACACGCATGTGATCATGGAGACCGACTGTCTAGAGGCAGTAAACCTCTGGAACTCTCGCTACACCGATCGCTCGGTGATAGCACCTATCCTAGATGAAATAGGAGAGCTAGCTTTTAGTTTTACTTCCTTTACTGTTCAACATGTAATAAGATCAGCGAACGGTCCAGCACATTTGTGTGCAAAGCGTGCTTGTACGTTTTCAGTGACTGAGAGCTGGCTAGACTCTACCCCACCGTTTCTGGTCAGCAGCCTTCTGGCTGACTGCTCAGCGAGCACGTTTGTTGAATAAAGCTCTCTAAGGTTTCCCTGCAAAAAAAGATTCTCCGCTGGTAGCTCCCGGCTCCGGTAAAAAAACTTAGGGGCTATTTGGTTCTAGGCCTAGTATTGCCACACTTTGCCACACATTTTTGCCAAGCTTGCCTAAGGTTAGTTCATCAAAATAAGAGCCACAAGTTGGCAAGCCTAAGGAAATCTTGCCACATTTTTTGTATGTATGCCATGTGGGACCCAAGTGTGGCTTGCCTAAGGTGTGGTTTGAACCAAACACTCATCTAAGTTGGTCAAACTTGCCTAACCATAGATGTGGCAATCTTTAGCAAAGTTAGTCACAAACCAAACAACCCCTTAGTCGTAGCAGTAGTCTGATGCCTACCCTAGATCTCTCCTAGAAGTGTACCACCGCGCCGCCACCCCCAACCCCACCCCCGGTTCCGATATTGGCTGTCCGCTGTGGCGGCGCCGGCGCCCACCTGACGGCCCAGAGAATAACGGCAGCTCGGAGTGGAAATGGTCGCGGGACCGTTCTTGCCGCGGGCACCGGGGCCAGGGAGCTTGCACACAGGGTTGCCTTCTCACCGTGCTCCCATCCCCACCGGATCGGTGCTTCATGGCCGTCGGTAGTGGTAAGTACTACTTTCTTCTGGGCAGCTTAGTTCCCTGATTCCACAGTTTATTCGGGCGTAATGAACTTTATGCCACTGCTTCTGCAGCGTTGCTCCCCTGGTCCTTCTCCTGGCATAGAGGATCGGCCCGTCATTAAAAACAAAAGGGACGAGGCATGGGAGGCGTTGAAGGCGGAGATGCTTGACATGTTCCGCCCCCTGCTGCGCAACGTAGCTGAGATTTGTTCGCTCCGCCGCGCATACGACCTTGAGGACTATCAAATCGGCATGGTCTTTGGTGTGTTTGAGTTTGAGTTGAATGACTCTGTTATATGTTCCATTGTTTTAACTGTTGAATCGCTCACATTATATGGATTATGTCTATTTGCAGGTGCATTTCTTGGATGTGTTGGCTGTTATCAACTGTGGAAGACGGCTCCTTCACTCTTCGTTGATATCATGCTCGCCTTCATGTTCTATAGACTCAGTGTTGTATCATCAAAGTTGCATAAACGCCGCAAGTCAAACAGCTTGATCACCCGACTGAAATTTGGTAGTTTCCTTATTTTTAAAATTGTTATTTTTAGTTAAACGCATCAAAAGGGATTATATGATGCACAAAGTAACATAGATAATGGAGCAGATTGTATAGCAAACTACTACTCTTCCCTTTTTTTTACTCCGCATATAAACTTTGCCTCAACTTTTCCAAAAAAAAAACTTTGCCTCAAGTCAAACTTCCTAAAGTTTGATCAAGTTTATAGAAAAAATATCAACACTCACAATACTAATAATATCATTAGATGCATCACTAAATTAATTTTCATATTGTATATCTTTAGTAATGTACATGTTGATATTTTTAATATAAATTTGGCCAAACTTTATGAAATTTGACTTAAGACAAATCTTATATGCGGAGTAAAAGGAAGTGGAGGGAGTATCTTAGATCATTTCTAAGTTCTAACCCATCCCCAACTCCCGAAACCCAATCCAATATTGCTTATATCTAACCCATTCCGTAAACTTAACTCCCAATGTTTTTTTGGTCAATTCTCACCTAACTTTGCATGCAAAAACCAATTTGAACTATATTTCTACATTATTGCAGAAAAAAGGGATGGACGAAAAAAACAAATCCTTTTGACCCTTCTGTCAAATATATGTTCTGTGCATCTCCAGCAGGAGGGCGGTTTGGCCGGCGGGGCTCGCTACGAACACTGCTGTGGCAGAGGGGGGAGGGGGAGGTGACATACAAATTCTGGGCCTCGTTGATGCTTGAGACCACGGCACGATTTTGGAGGTGATGACAGTCAGCGCAGGGTGGGGGGGGGGGGGGGGGGGGGAGTGGCTGCTGGGACCCTTGGGGAAGGTGTGCCAGGCACAGTAGGATGCTCGGGAGGCAGTGGTGTACGGGTGCAGCGGTGGGAGGCTGCTGCAAGTTACGGCTCGTTGGAGGCAACGGGAGAAGGCTTGGGAGACGGAGATGGGTCGCGGTGTGGCGGGAGTGGTCCGGGACACGGCCCATGGGGGTGGCTTAGCTTGTCAGAGATGTCATCGGCAGAAGGTGGGGGTTGAGGAGGGAAACTTCCTCTTCCCCAGATAAAAGTATTGGGAGGGTGCAAAATATCTCAACTTGTCGGGAGGGAAGGGCTGTTTTTGAGAGCTTCCAATTTTTTTTAGGGAGCTAAGAGAAGTACTGCGGATGGGTTAGAGTGTGCTAACTCCCATAGTGGCAGTTTTTTTGGAGTTTATTTCGGATGGGTTAGAGATGCTCTTACTTTTTGTACTTTTTAGTGCAGGAGAAGAGTATAAAGTATCCCTATGGATAAACAATAATACTAACACATTATCTTTTGGAGCACAAAGTCTTGTTCACAAATGTGTAGAGTGAACAAGACTTTGTGCTCCAAACAGATACTGTGAACACTGGACTGTTCCTTTGACTCAATACTGTTATGTAACTTAATAAAAAGTTATCAGCTTAATTCAAAACTATAGTCGCTTTGGGATTGAATTAACATATTTATAATGCATACACTGCGGTTGTCTGGGTCACCGTCACTTGCACAAAATGCCATATACCCATTGCAAGACTCCTGACTTTATAAAGTTGTGAGAAATTACTACGAACTGAACTGTTAATATACATTTCACAAGTGACTGATCGGTGGCAACATTGATGTGTTCATTTTTTTTAATCACCAGGGGCTTTCTTTAGCAACCTCAAATAGCTTATTTAGCATTAACTATGACTGTATTTACATTTCTGTGTATTTATAACCTAATGTCACTTTTTGTGAATCGCAAGTCATTCTACTTTATTTTTTAATGGTCCAGTTTCATTTCTTTCTGCAGTAGTTCCACTTAGCCATATTTTTGGAGATTCATTGCATCACCTTCTCAATGTAGGTACCATACTTATCATGGTTTTGAAGGATATCAAGATAAACTATGTCCTCCTGGATGCTATTAGGTCAGTATGCATTGTCTAACTGCTAAATCATTTAGTAGTCAGGTGCAACAGTTTTGTTTAGAGTTACCGCTTGCATTTTTAAATAACTCCTAACATTGAATTACAAATTCTTGAATCACAACTTATCCTCCAATTTGTACAGCACATAATTCTGTTTTTATGTATCCCTTTTCCCTTTTACATTTTATTAGAACTTAGATAGCTTGTCAAACTGATATACCAACACTAAAAGATCATAAGAGTTATATTTCAGATCTATAGGTCAACCATAGTGGTAGCTAATGCTTTTTGGTGTCCACAAGAACCTTGTGTTGAAAATGAGATCAGTAGGGAAATATTAAAACCCTAGAAAATTATGCGTACAAGGGACAAACTAGAACAAATATACACTCGTGATGTTAAATTCATATCCAAGATGTGAACAGTAAGGCTTACATTCAACATGAGTGATGGAAGAGAAAGATGGAGCAATTTTTCTTGCCCTCACTAGATTTTGTTGTTTGTATGTCACTTTGTTCTGTGGCCCAAGTTTAACTTTGTTTTTTGATAGAAGTGTTAAGGGTTGTGGTTGTCTTACACTAATAATAGGGTGACAAAGATATCCATACTGCATATGAGTCACAAGCATTAAGCAACGCATCATGTGTGGGCAGTTAGCCTAGCAAAAATGGCCTAAAACAAGATAATACAATGTTTCCATGGCCACATGAACAGTGATAACTTTGCTTCACATCCAGTAGGTAAGGAAATTTTGAATTGGCACATTCTCTCCCTGCTTGAGAATGCAGTTTATAATTCTGTTTGTCGAAGAATGCATGACGTATCATTAAACTCTCATTGCACTGCATGCAAAGAGTACAAATGTAAACCACAAACTGTCGGATGCTTTCTTTCAACGTGTAATGGCATCTCATTAAGTCATGGAGTTGCCATTCAACATTGTTGGTCTAAAACGTATGTGTCTCTGCTCCAATTTTTGTCAAGCTTATCATTAACTTTGTGACCTAATATTGGAGCCTTGATACATACATATGGAATTTACTTAGTGTTGTTAGGGCTGTCACCATAAGTACAATCCTCCCACCAGAGGATCCGACTGTTCTATCTGTCAATTTTCTTATTTATCTTAGCTATACGAGATATATAGATGTTTGTAATCAGATTTCAGTAGTCTGCCAAGTCTTGATGGAACTCTGTATAGAACATAAGTTGGGGTTAGTTCTCCGACCTTTATTAGTTATTAATATGGAATCGACAGTACCATCAAAACACTTCGATAGATTGGGCTTCTTGATTTGATTATGAAACAACAATTTTTTTTATGCCTTTCTTTTGGAGATGCTTCATTCAAGCACTAACTGAATGTTGTTTCACGACATAGAATGCCGGTTTTCCTCCTCTACATCTGTGCATTCCTATTTGATGTTGCTGGTGTGAAGAAGTATGGAAGGCGTGGTCTGATTTATTTTGTTAATTTGCTGAAAACCAGAGGTGGTATTCAAGAAATGTATAGAATTATGTGGTATCCTGGCTATATCTCTCCGTATGACGATTCTGAGGACTGGCTACGAGTCTCTTAGATTCGGGTATAAAATATTGGAGCTGGTGTGGAAACTTTTGTGATAATGTAATATATGTGCGCATAAGTTCTCATTTGTACAAGCCGCCATGTTAATTACTAGTGTTATATACATCCATCTTATTTGTTGCTGACTTATTGGAGGGAGTATCTAACTTTTGAAATTCTACCAGTTGGTGTCTGATATTTGCGAGTGCTAGGATATACACATGTGATGGATCAAAGCACTCCGAAGGTACAGTGTCTAATATTGATACATATGTGGCCTCCCATGGAAAAGAAAGAGCAAAAGTACTCAATACATACGTGGCCTCCCACGGAAAAGAAAGAGCAAAAGTATATATTTTCTTTGCGGGGGAAGAGCAAAAGAAAACACGATTCATGCTAGTATGAAAAATCAAGTGAACTAGCTAATTCCCCGTGCATTACTTTTTGTGCTTGATATATACCTTATACTCATGATTTATTTTGATTATACGGTACACTCTCCATCTTTGACCCAATCACCTCATCATTCGGACGAAGCATCCGAGCCAATGCTTGGCATAGCTCCATCCATTGGGCATCCATTTTGGCCTTCATCTTGGGACCAGCCTCATCAATCAGACGAAGGAACCTAGTTTGTGCTTGCTCCAACTCCTCCTGCTGGGCATTTGATGCGCCCTCCATCTTTGGCACACCGAAATATCGTGTGAAGTAGCTGCGGTCGTAAAAAACCAGCATGCGCATCAACTCGATTTTCCCGTGTTTGGTCTTGGATAGCGCCAACAAGAAATTGAAGAGAGGATTCACGAACTTCTTCACGCCGCTCAAGTCCGAAAGTACCGACATGGTATAAAGGAAGAAAACAGTTACCCTGCGGCGTGCCGATATTTTAGCACGCGAGACATGCAGACATCAGCTCCCTGATTCAGTTTGTCTAATTCACATTTAAACTGTAGTAACCATGCTTAGTGAAACGCACGAACTAATTACCTGATGTAATCAAGGGGGACAATTCTTTTGTGGGTATCCTTGATGGCCATTGTGACGCCGATGACTGAGTGTTCATCACAAAAAGTCCAGTTCAGTTTAGAAGAAGGTCAGGTTCTCACATCACATAGGAGTAGGTAACAGAAAAGCAGATAGCAATGGTGACTAACCGAGCTGGACCCGGGTGATTAGGTCGTTGCAAAAGCCCTGTTTCCGGACATCCGCCGCGAGGACGCTGAGCTTGTAGAAGGCATAGGCGAGCATGAAGTCGAGGCACGTCGAGGGATCCATCTTCCACATCTGCCACAGCCCCAAGCACGCCAGGAAGGCTCCTGCTCACGCGCACACCAATGTTAAATACCTTGTCTTACAGTCAATGACAATCATGATGTGCGTGTACTCGTGCGCACCGAAAGGCATGCCGACGTGGTAGTCCTCCACGTCGAAGACGGTCCGGAGGGAGCGCATCTGCTTCAGGTTGTCCAGGAGGGGCCGGAACGCACCGGCCACCGCGTCCAGCAGCGCCACCGTCGCCTCCATGTCGGCACCTGGATCCCGCGTGAAGCGGAAGTACTTGTCCGGCGCCGTGGGAGGTACGGCGGTGTTACCGTACCCACCGGCGCAGCGCTGCACGAGACAGGTCAGAGTAAGTCTAAGTCAAGATCTACATAGGTTTCTTTTCGACTTGAGCTATACGACTATAGCTAGATTCTTTTTTGAGGGGTATACATATACATACATATATACATACATAGATATGATAAGGATCGCGAGCGGTGCTCATCATCGTCAGGGAACGAGCAGCACGGAGGGGCGGGAGGCGGACCATCGAGTACGACCGGCGCCGAGAGGAGGACGGCGCCGGCACCTTGGCGACGAGAGCCACACCGTGGGATAGGGCGGAGCACGCCATGATCGATGGGTACGTAGTGTTGAGGACAGGGTGGTTCGCGTCGCGTACGGATCGATCGGTACTTGTTTCGCCGCCGTTGCTTTTGACCTGCCCTAGCTAGCGTCGGGCCAACAGTTCTATACACAGACGCTTTCGTCCTGAAACCTGATCGATGCAGTACTCACGAATCCGGATATATTTTTCAAAAAAGTTCCTCTATTTCAGAAAATTCAACTCGTAGTCCTGTTTTAAGTCAAAACAAATTGTTTTTTCGTATTTTACACAAATGTTCCTGTATTTTCTTAAAATCTACCCGCCGTCTGGATTTTTTTTAGCATCAGTACAGACACAAGCGCTCATATATACGCGCATATACTCACTCCTATAAACGCACACACGCACACCCTACCCCTATGAGCACCTTTGAGAGACTCAACCGGCATATCATCTTGAGATTTATGAAGTCACCGTAGGCGCCTTGTCGTTGACGGGAACGTGTCCTCCCACTAAAAACGCATCGCCGAAAATCCTGAAATAAATACAGGAATAATGCGAGCACCAGGATTTGAACCCTGGTGAGTTGGAAACACCACTGTCCACCTAACCATCTCAACCACAGGTTGGTTCGCCGTCGTCCGGATTTAAGTCACACTCAAACCGTTATTTTACGTTTTTCGAAAAAAACCTGATGTTTTAGTTAATTCATTCGCGGATCATATTTAAGTCAAGCAAATACTTTTTTAAATCATCCATATCTTTTAAACCGTAACTCCGATTTGAACATATTATATATGAAATTTGATTAGAAATATATGTAGAATATGAATATGAGATTATTTTTACCTATTAAGTATTTTTAAATATTATTTTGGAATATATTTAAATCAAACAAATGATTTTCTAAATTATTCGTATCTTTAAAACCGTAACTTCGATTTTAACATATTATATATGAAATTTTATTAGAAAAATGTGTGCAATCTAAATATGATGTTAATTTTACCTGTTAAATAGTTTTAAAATATTGTTTTGAAAGCAAACTTATAATTTCTAGCGCAAAATCCGTTTTTCTTTCGTACCGGCGGCGATCCGGATTGCAAATAAACACCCCACTATAACCATATAGGGAACATAAAATATCGATAACTACACATGCATACCTCTAAAAAATGTCGCAGGGGAAAACAACATATTTCTCATCGCGAGAGTGAGAAAAAGCGAGAGAGAGAGAGAGAGGGAGAGAGAGACACCTTAGGATTAATCATATTCAAACACGTTTTTTTGTTGTTTTGTGTGAACACCAAGGCCATCGCCGGCGAGGGTGAGAAAGAGGATAAGCGGCAACACAAATATGATGCCTCGCAAAAATAAAAGAGATGGATCTATTGAGTGATGGTTGTTGGATTAAGAACGTGTGTTATATTTTTTCTCCCGTTGCAACGCGCAGACTCTTTTGCTATATATATATATATATGTATATATATATATATATATATATATATATATATATATATATATATATATATATGTTTCCTACAAGCAGTGATAGTTACCACCACTTGCATTTTGTATGTTGTATGTAGTATCTATCGAAACCGAGAGTATGTACGTGTTGTATGTAATATATAACAATGATTAGGTAGTATATATACTAATTTTAGGTAGTATGTACCATATTTTGAGTATGCTCTTTTTACGTATAAATATGTACGCATTTCACAAATATAATAAAAACTATGGGCTCATATGCAATTTTTTCATGTAACTTGCGTTGAAATATCTTAGATATAGTATATGAATATATTTAAAATAATAAAATAGTATATATAGTAGCACATGGTAGTATATGAGATATGTGGGATAACTACCACCGGGTGGTATGATGGATTTTCCATATATATATATATATATATATATATATATATATATATATATATATATATATATATATATATATATATATATAGTGTTACTATTCATCATCCAGGATGCAGAATAAGTTATTCTTCACCCGACATAATTTCACGATCATTTCATAATTAAATTACGTTTATATTTCAAATAGTTACGTTCATATTGATTCACTACGTAAAATTTGGCATAAGAAAATAAAAATATAGGTCATAAAATAAGAAAATTTGCAGTTTATGTATATTTTATACTATGTTTTTACGTTTGTAATTTTACATAACATAAAATATTTTTTATGACGATTATATATTTTCTTATGGTCTCTTTTTAGGTTAGAAATAAGACAAAACTTACGGAACGTAAAATTACGGTGCATTTATGGCAAAATAGAGGGGGTGAAGAATAATTATTCCTCACCCAGTGTGACGAATAGTCAATCTCTCTCTCTCTCTCTCTATATATATATATATATGACTCCTCTTCTGTACTTTTGGGAGTATGTACTCCCATCCTCAATATACCTCATATACGCATTAATTATACCTCTTTATTAATCTCAATATACTTTATTAAATTTTCTAAGATATATCTGAATATGAGTTTAGTTGAAAAAATATCATCTGCGACATACTTTTTGTAATATATCTTTTCACGTAAAAACACATCAGTATATAGTAAATATTTAAAAATACAGACTCATATGAATTTTTTCATGAAACTCATTTTGGGGTATCTAATAATTACTAATGAAGTATATTAAAAATAATAAAAAGGTATAAAAGATTTATCTATGTGGTATATGAGGAGCGGGAGTACGTACTCCCAAGAGTACACAACCATTTTCACTATTCGTCACCCTGGGTGAGGAATAGTTATTCTTCACCCCCCTTTATTTTACCATCAATGCACTGTAATTTTACGTTCCGTATGTTTTGTCTTATTTCTGACGTAAAAAAAGACCGTAAGAAAATATATAATCGCCGTAAAAAATATTTTATGTTATGTAAAATTACAAACGTAAAAACATAGTGTAAAATACACATAAATTGGAAATTTTCTTGTCTTATGACCTATATTTTTATTTTCTTATACCAAATTTTACTTAATGAATCAATAGGAATATAACTATTTGAATTCTAAACGTAATTTAATTATGAAGTGATCATAAGATTACCTCGGGTGAAGAATAACCTATTCTGCACCCTGGGTGATGAATAGCATCTATATATATATATATATATATATATATATATATATATATATATATATATATATATATATATACAGTATGCTAATACATCTTCAGCTACACTCTCTGACACACGGCGCAACCAACAAGCGGTGCTATCACCAGAACGACCAATATTAGCAAGACTATGAGCAACTCTATTTTAATGACGCTCGATTCTTTGTGGAATAAACCCACGCAACTCCAGAAGTTTCTTGACCTCTAGCATAAGATGTCCATAAGCGGAGCGATCCAATGAATCATCTGATAAAGCCACAACAACACACGAGCTGTCAGACTGAATCACAACTGAAAGATCTAACTGTTGCATACTCATTGATAGTCCTTCTAGCACCGCACTAACTTCTGACTCTAGGGCATCATTGCAGTGAAATAGGTAACGATAAGCCGAAAAGATGACCACCCCATCTGAATCTCTAAGAACCATACGATGAACCTATCCTCCTAGTTTCTTTCACAAACGACCCATCAACTGATAACGCCACCCAGCCAAGAGGAGGCCTAGGCCAAGGGGCATGATGTTTTACGCGTGAAGCCGGGGCTGCATGCACCACGTTCAGTGGCATTTTACCTTTAATGATATCCGAATATGAAGTAGGAGCACGTCACGGATCCTGATCGATTCCCCGAAAAAGAATCCTGACTGATATCGTATTTGTCTTAAATGGGTACGAAACATGTTTGTATACTAGATGGAACGACACGCTCCGCTGCGCCCGGCTATAGCCGGGTCCTCCACATGCAAATTTAATTTAGCCACTGTATGATTCAGAATTCTCACACATGCAAGAATCCATATTGCTGTACATGTAGCCCATCAAATAGTTTTTTTTGGAAATGGAGGTATACCCCCGGCCTCTGCATCATGATGATGCATGCGGCCCTTTTTATTAAAAAACCCAGCAAGTATCAACATAAAGGTTTTACAACTCGCAAACGGAGCAAAGTCATAGCATAAAGTTCTGAACAAAAGAAGGGCCTAAAATTAAACAACCGATATGGTGATAACAAGGACAAGCTCTCTAGCCCTCTATCCTGTTATGCGACCGCCATCCAAATCGGTTGAATATAGCCCGAGCTACCATCTCCCATTGGTTGCACCTAGTAACCAAGGGCTCCCTGGAGTCCATAGGAGTGAGTAAGGACCACGTACGGATCCAAGCTGTAGCTCTGAAGATAACCTGCAAAAAAGTTAAGTTGTGTTGTCTGTTAAAAATCATATCATTTCTACAGTTCCATATAGCCCATAATAACGCACATATTCCAATCCGAATACGATTCACCGTGATCCGTTCAACCCCAGCTAACCACGTCCCAAACAAAGACGCAATATCTACTGGGGGATTAATATTAAAAGCTATATGAATCGTTCTCCAAAGTAACTTGGCAAGTGGGCATTCAAGGAATAAATGTTGTATTGTCTCATCTTGAGCACAAAAACAACACCGCGAGTTGCCTACCCATCGCCTCTTAAGTTATCCTTTGTGAGTATTACTTGCTTGTGGACAAACCACATGAAAATCTTAATCCGCAAAGGAACTTTAATCTTCCATATATGAAGTGACCTTGAGAGGGGACCAGAATTAATCAAATCCGTATAGAATGATTTCACCGTAAATATCCCATTATTAGTTAACTTCCATTGTATAGAGTCCGGCACGTCGGAGAGTCGAACTTCAATCAATCTCCGAACCAAGTGCATCCAGTCTGTCCATCTCGCACCTACTAACGCACGTCTGAACTGGATATTCAAGGGAGTAGTTTGAAGGACGATACCTACGTAATCTTCCTTACGTTGCACAATATTATAAAGGGTAGGGTATTGTAAGGCCAAAGGTGTCTCCCCTAACCATGTATCCTCCCAAAATCGAGTTGACATCCCGATGCCAACCAAGAATTTGACCCTACGAAAGAACAAATCTTTCGTTCTCATAAGTCCCTTCCAGAACGGTGAATCAGTTGGTCGGATGGTAGTCTGGGCTAGCGTTTTCGAGTGCAAATACTTATTGCGCAGGATTTGAGACCACATGCCTTCCGGCTCTGTCCCTAACCTGTACAACCATTTGTTCAGTAGACATTTATTCTTAGTTTCCAGGTTCTCAATACCGAGACCCCCTTGGTCTTTAGGACGACAAAGGATATCCCATCGCGCAAGACGGTATTTCCTCTTGGCCTCATCTGACTGCCAAAAGAATCGAGATCTAAAGAAATCAAGTCGCTTTCGGACCCCTTTCGGAATTTCAAAGAACGAGAGTAAAAACATGGGCATACTAGTTAGTACTGAGTTGATCAGAACTAATCGACCCCCATATGACATCAACTTGCCCTTCCAGCAGCTGAGTTTTTTTCAATTCGTTCTTCTATGCATTTCCATTCTTTATTAGATAATTTACGGTGATGAATCGGGATACCCAAGTAACTGAATGGTAAAGCACCTAATTCGCATCCAAACAATTGTCTGTAAGTATGTTCCTCGTCTTTGGCCTTCCCAAAACAGAACACCTCGCTCTTATGGAAATTGATCTTTAAGCCAGATAATTGCTCGAATAGACAGAGGATGAGTTTCATATTACGTGCCTTAGCCATGTCATGTTCCATGAAGAGAATAGTATCGTCAGCATATTGTAGAATGGACACCCCTCCATCAACTAGATGAGGAACTAGACCCTCTACCTGCCCACGTTGTTTGGCCCTGCCAATAATGACGGCCAGCATATCTGCCACAATATTAAACAGCAGGGGTGACATGGAATCCCCTTGTCTCAGCCCCTTATGTGTCTGGAAATAGTGACCAATGTCATCGTTCACTTTAATTCCGACGCTACCCTTCTGGACTTGAGTATCCACTTGGTGTCTCTAGGTTTCACTAAAACCCTTCATGCGCATTGCCTGCTGAAGAAAAGGCCATTTAACTTTATCATAAGCCTTCTCGAAATCCACTTTTAAGATAACCCCATCTAGTTTCTTCGAGTGAATCTCATGAAGAGTTTCATGTAAGACAACTACTCCTTCGAGTATGTGTCGTCCCGACATGAATGCTGTCTGACTAGGTTGAACCACTGAATGAGCAATTTGTGTCAATCTATTTGTTCCAACCTTTGTGAAGATTTTAAAACTCACATTCAGCAGGTAAATGGGTCGAAATTGTTCTATCCGGATCGCCTCATTCTTCTTTGGTAATAACGTTATCGTACCAAAATTTAGATGAAACAACTCCAAATGACCATCGAAAAAATCATGAAACATAGGCATAAGATCATCTTTAATGATATGCCAACATTTCTTATAAAATTCAGCTGGAAACCCATCTGGACCCGGTGCTTTATTCAGCTTCATTTGAGTGATGGCCAAATGAACCTCTTTTTCCGTAAACGGTGCAGAGAGAACATCATTCTCCGCTGCCTGTAACTGAGGTATATCATCAATCACAGACTCATCAAGAGACAGCGTGGAAGTGTTAGGAGGTCCGAACAGACTTTTATAATAGTTGGAGATATATGTTTTCAAATTTTCATGCCCCACGATTGTTCCCTCGTCCTGTTCAAGCTATATGATTTTCTTCTTCCTGTGTTTACCATTTGCAACCATATGGAAGAACTGTGTGTTGTCGTCCCCTTGGACAACCTTAAGCGTTTTCGCACGCAACGCCCACTTGAGCTCCTCCTCTCTCAGGAGAGCACGTAGGGCTTGCTCAGCCTCGGACTTGGTTCGATGTTCATTAACTGAAAGCAGAGTGGTTTCAGCCTTTACATCGAGTGCATCAATTAGTTGCATTAGGCGTTCTTTTTTCTGCTTATAAATCCCACTCTCATTCCTGGCCCATCCTCTCAGAAATTGTCGAAGATGTCTAATCTTGTTTTGCCATCTCTCAATATTTGTCCTTCCCGTAACCGGCCTGGCCCATTCACGTGCAATCATTTCCATGAATCCTTCTCGCTCAAACCAGCTTTGCTCGAAAGAGAAGGTATTTTTGTTTGCAACATGGGTAGCCTCTCTCGAATCTAGAAATAGTGGTGTATGATCCAAGATCGCTCTTTGCATCACATGAACCGTCACCAATGGATATTTTCGTTCCCACTCCACACTAGCAAGTACCCTGTCCAGCTTTTCATAAGTCGAAACAGGTAACGAGTTGGCCCAAGTGAACTGTCTACCGGTGAGCTCAATTTCTCTCAAATTGAGGCTCTCGATAATCATGTTAAACATCATAGACCACCGTCCATCGAAATTGTCATTATTCTTTTCTTCTCTTCTCCGTATTATGTTAAAATCCCCCCGACTAGTAGTGGCAGATTTTCATCTCCACAAATCCGCACTAAATCGGCAAGAAAATCAGGTTTAAATTCAGGTTGTGCTGCCCCATATACCGCAACTAGCGACCATCGGAACCCATCCAATTTTGATCTCACCCTGCATTTAACTGAAAAATCTCCCTGGACCACATTGAGCACCTCGAGCGTTTCACACCGTACTCCTAGTAAAATCCCGCCGGATCTCCCTCTAGGTGGTAAAATGTGCCAATCAAAGTCGATACCACTGGCGAGGGTTCGAAGGAATTGGGATGTGAAATTATCTCGTCCAGTTTCCAAAAGTGCAATGAAATCTAAGTGATGTTCTAATGTTGACTCTGCTAAGAATCTTTGTTTAGCCAAGTCTGCTAGACCTCTGCTATTCCAAAAGAGTCCTTTCATAAGTCATCATGGAATTTTTTCTTATGTTTAACTCTAAGGCTTCGGCGTACTGCCGAATCGGGATAAATTTTCCGCTTCCAGGGTCTTTTGGGCTTCTCCCCAACACCCTCTAGAACGATAGTATTATCCATAACAGACACTGCGTCGTCCGTCAAGGAAGGCTCTGCTGTATCTATATTCTCAACTTCCTCCTCATCTTCAGTCTCGACAGTAGGCAATAGATTATTACATATATTAGCAAGCTCATTAATACCTAAATTATTCATGTCATTGTCATTCATAGGTTGGATAGAGGCAAGATTACGAATGATCTCGGAAGCTCTCTCCCCTTCCATGTCTAAAAGATCATTAACGGATTTGACGACCTCGATTTCATTTGATCCCAAAGAAATGCCTAAGTCATTTGCCTTATCAACTAACTCTTTCTTAGAGAAGTGTAAAATTGAACAGCTTATATCAAAAGACGTACCTGCAGTAGTCTCGGCATGACGAAGCATGGCAGCCCTCTTGGCCCGCGCTAGCTGAAAGTCGTCCGCATTCGGTTGTCCCTGGATTCGGTTGCTGACACGCCTGCCAGCCGTCACCGGATCCGTAATCCCACCAAAAGCGATGAGCTCCTTCGTGGTCCTCTCGTGTGGGGTGCGGTCAGGACTCCCACGCCCCTCCGGTATCGTCGGTGAAGGAGGAAGGGGCGTGGTGGAGTGAACTGCCGGTGTGGGTGACAAGGGGAAGGATGACCGTGGAGCCGCCTGCTCACTGATCTCGTCCCCCTTATCAGCCGTGGAAGTCGTCGTACCTCGGCGACCCTGCTCGACGCCAACCTGCAGAGGGGTTACAACACGGGGCTCATGCCCGCATCTCACCCCCAACCCGGCCGGAAGCGTAGAAGTGGACGGCACGCCATAAGACTCCTGTCCATGCGCCGCTCCCGCCGGCGAAAGGACAGGCAGTAGTGTCTCCTTCCCAGGGTCTCTCAAACCTGCGGCCATCTCAGCATCAGCCACCATCGCACCGGGAGGAGGCTCCGTGTTCGTCACTTGGCCAACTAGACGCGGCACTGGTGGCAGCTGAAGCTCCGTCGGGTCGCCTGTCTCGACCCTGGCGCTCCATAACCGACTAGGAGCGGAGCTCGAAACAAAAGAACCAAAGCGAAGCGTGTTCATCGGAGTTGTGGACGTGGGCGCCTCTTTGGTAGAGCTGTCGACCTTATCAGACTGCTTAACAAGCCTCTTGTCCGACTCCGGCAAAGTGTCATCGGGCCCCTTCTCCTGGTCCCTAGGTGCACCACCCCCTCGGTAGTATCCATGTCCTGTGTCTCATCTCCCGCCTCGGAAACTACAGTATCCTCAATCTCAAGCTCTAATAGGTAAATAACACCAGCATGTGTCCATCTGACAACGTCTGGTATGTGCTCAATGCTCACCACACTGACCAAAAGTCTCGCAGCGTTATGTGCTCGAGTGAAAGGCATGTCCACCTTTTCTGTCTTACCAATCAATCCACCCAAACTCCAAGCAATCAGAAAATGTTTTACAAATTTAGGTGGCACTCCATAGAAGCGAACCCACACCTTCTCCAAAGGTGTTCCCTCAGGATCCTCCTGCTTCCACTCATCGAAAGCGATAACAGTGTTTGTGCTCGTAACTCTACATAGACCCCACTTAAGAACATGCATCTGATCCTCCTTGGTGGGAAAGTCCACCTTGTACGACTGGCCTTCTAACTGCTCCAGGTTCCACTGATAATTACCCGGCACTAGCTCACGTAGCTGTCTGATGATCTGGGTCTCGGTCAACTGACCATTAGTAACCTTGATAACTGCCGGGAAGGAGCTATCAATCATCTGTGGTAAAGGATCCACCTCCGGGGTCTCAAAGAACATCAATTCCTTACAACAGACCCCAAAGATATTAATGCCAGGCTTTGGACCGGAAAGAAGAGGGCATTCCCCGGTCACATGCTGGGAACGGAGGCAGTAATCACAAAGCTTGTTCGTGCACTCTGCCACAAAATGACCCGGTTCACCACATCTATAGCAAGGCAACTTTTTCTTTTTAGCTGCCCATTTAGAGAGCTTTTCGCCCTCCACATTCTCCGACCCTTTATCAAACGCACTATCTTTAGGCTTAACACCACCTGTAGTTACCGGAACTTTCACTGCTGCGAGAGCCCGAACCGTGTCCAGTGCCACCGCGGGTAGCGTGGATGTGCCACCCACCCCCTCAGCTGCATACTGAAGCTCCTCCTCGGTAGGCAGCTCCGAAACAGGCGGTGGTGGCGGTGGGTAATGACGAGGCGGTGGTGGTCGTCTCCCTCTCCAACCGCGCCGATAGCCACCTCGGAATCGATCGTTGGGTCCGGCTACACCTTCCACAAAATTACCTGGTGGACCTTGAAACTGTCCCGAGTTTTCAGGGTTGTACCGATTATACCCACGGCCGCCACCGGATGAAGATCCACGGTGCAGCCCCTCACCATAAGCCTCATAGTCGTCATCTCCCCACTGACCGTATCGGTTGTAGTTCTGACCATCCTTGCTGTAACCAGTGTATCCATCACGCCCTTGCCCGCCACGACCCCTTCCTAGGGCCATCGCCTTGGCGGCCGGTGGCTGCGCCACTTCGTCCGACCGATGCGTGTTGTTCTTGTGCACAACAGCCCCCTGTCGCTCAGAGAGCTGGGTACCTCGAGCAGTCCCGGCGGGCGGCTGTGTCCCTGTTGTCGCCGGTCCCGATGCCATCTGCTTGGGAGGAAGTGCTAGACCCCGTCCAGCACCACCACCCTGGGTTGTACGTCCGCTCGTACCCGCCGTAGTAGTGTTACCAGTCTGACCAGGAAACGAGGTGCCGCGGCCAACACAAGCAGCTGCGGCGGCATTAGGTGCTGTCCGGGCGGCCACTCCCGCTGCGCTAGCGATCGGCGCACCACGACCAGCACCGCCAGAAGCCGGGGCGGTAGCGGTGGTAGGTGGCCCGCGCTTAGACGGCGGCAAACCGCGACCAGCCATGCCGGCGGCCGATGAGATCCTCCTCGCCCGTCCCATTCCCAATGAAGGAAATCCTGGATTCCAAGCCCTAGACCGAATCGATGGCTGGACCGTCGAGGTTAATTCATGCACGTACGTCCGCACTGGGCTGCGCGAGGCTTGGGCCTCTGGTTGGGACTCGCCCACACCATGAGAGCCCATGACCGTCACCACACCCAAAATCGTATCCAGCTCAGGCCCATAGCCCAATAATGCATTCAAACGAGCCCGTCTGGCCGTTCGAACATTATTCGCCGATCGTACCACCGGCGATCTTGGCAACGGCGGCGGCCGGCAACGGTTGCCTTTCTTCTTCTTCTTCCGCGTGACAAGAGTCCAATTATCCGGCAGAAAATCAGACAAAGTTACAGGTTCTCTCATCACCTTAGGAATCGGGCCGATCCATGGCTTCATAACTGACTTTGGATTTGAAATTTGTGAACGACGCCGCTCTCTTGTGCACTTGGTTTCCGGCAATGGACGGACATCCGGTGAAGTCGAAGGGACTCCGGTGACCGTGGTGGCGGTGGGGATGGGGCAGTCCACCTGATCTTCGTCGTCACTCTCCAAGAGTGCCCAAAAACGCCCACCCGGTCGTGCATGTATCTCCGGTCCCGTCAGATCAATCATCGCCGGTTTCTTCGTTCGCAAATCCAGCTACACACACTCGCCAACAACGACGTCATAAACATCAAGTTTGAAATTCAAGCCTACCTCAATCATGTCGCCTTCCGGTAGATAGTCGCCGGCGAGGATATCGTTCTCCAGATCCAGAAGAGCCAACCACCGTGAGTGTGGTGTGAATCGAAGCCGTCCGTCGATCCAGACGCCCGGATCCGTCTCGTCGGAGAAAATCGCGTGCCATTGCGTCCATCTTCCTGCTCCGCGCCTGATCTCGTCGTGCGGCAGATCTCTCCGCACGCCGTCCAGACTCTTGGACCCTCCGTCACCTCCCAAAGGCCCCGTCGTTCGGATGCCAGGAGATCGTGGAAGGGCCAGATGCGGCTCCTCTCTGATCCCATCGGGCGTGGATGGAGGGAACGGCGGTGGAATTCCGCCCGTCTCGGGCGGCCTCGTCTCCGCCTCGCTCTCTCTCATCTGGTCTCTCCCATCAAATAGTTAACAATTGTACCTTATCAAATGCTCCAAAATCCTTTTTTTTGAAACAAGGCAAAATGCTTGTCATTTTCATTGAATAAGAAGAAGATTGAAGAGTCTTGGCCAAAAGACCTGGTTATAAGCATCACTCTCGTGGCATTATATTTCACAAATATTTCGCCCCGGCAAGGTACCACAGCGAAGTTTTCGATTTGATGCAAGTCACAAGCAACCCAACCGGAATTGCCGTGTTGTGGAACACCAAACACACATGCATTTCTCTTTTTCCAAATTTCCCAAGAGATAAGAAGCATAAGGGAAAGAAGCGCCATTCGAGATTGTGACCTCCCGGAAGCTATGTTGCGCCACCACTCCTTGACGGAAACCATGTCTCCCCAATCCATAGGATGGACATCATGTAAAGCAAGCCATGTTTTGATCATTCCTCAAACTCTAACCGTGTAACGACATTGGAAGAAAAGGTGAGCTGCTGATTGATCATTCCCCAAACTCTAACCGTGTAACAACATTGGAAGAGAAGGTGGGCTGCTGATTCTGGCGTTTGTTTGCATAGCAGGCAAAGGTTACAGTTGGGCCAGCCCCTGCGCTGAAGCTGGTTTGTCGTCCAAATCTTATTGTTGATGGACAACCAAGTAAAAAATTGCATTTGGGAGGAGCCCAATTCTTCCACACCAAAAGAGGCATATCTGAGTCGATGAGGCCAAGAAATTATGCACAGTATGTCGTCGCCGCCGAATATTGGCCATCATTGGTGAGCTTCCAGGAAATTGAATCAGCCACGCCGGGGTTGAGTTGAATGCGTGATAGCTCACTCCAAAGGTTGACACACTCAGCTATGTGGTTCACATCAAGGTTCCCACCAATATCCACTCTGAAGACTCATGAGTTATTATGTAAGGCCTCTTGGACAGTATGGTTTTTTCTTGCAGAGATCGCAAAAATATTTAGCACGATGTCTTTTGCATTTGACATATTCAAATCAGCTAGAATCTCAATCGGGTCTTTTCATCTAGTAAGACCCAAACACACACTACAAGAAATATGTCAACTTATGACCTTCTGTCAGTGACCCTGGAAGAATTGGTCATAAATTTATGACCATTTGATACCAATTGGTCAAAAGCTGTTCGAGGGGCTCCAAACCCTAAACCATTGCGACCATTTTGGTTAGAAAGGTCATAATTTTCTTACACGAAATGGTCATAAAGCAAACAGCGCTAGTCCGCTGCCTTATTTCTAGTTGTTAACGACCAATATAGATGGTCATAGCCTTGTAAATTGTGGTGGGTTGCTATGACTAGGCGCCACCTCATCAGTTTTGCCTATGTGTCATGTCCATGTGGCAGTTTTTGCCCTAGGTTGTGAAGCAACCTATATTTCTGTCATTCTCAAAATTCCCAAAAAAATCTCATAAATTCTTTGGGTCATATCTTCGTCAAATATGTAAAAACCTTCCTTGCCTAGTTCAAAAATAATTCAAAAATATTCATTTTCCTATTCTGTTCTAAGTAACAGTTTGTGAAGGAAGTACCACTTTGGCATGTCCAAATAGTATCCATTTTCTACAGTACTTTCCTATGCCCAAATAACCATCCTCCACCAAATGCCAGCTCAATCCATTCATTATTTTGAGCCGAGTTTCAACATTCGTATTTATGTCCAGTGTGGTGGTTTGCAAAGCAAGTACCACCTAGGCTCCTCCTTTTGAGCTGAAAATTTGTGAAGACGGTCTTCTTAGTAACTAATCATCCTCAGCCAAAACTCACGCTCATTAGCCAGGTACATTTCCCGTACCGCTAATCAAACACTTGGCTGCTAATTCATGTTTGAGCATCGATCGGTCTCCTTGTGAGAATCTTATGTTGTAATTTTGTTCCTAGCACCTATCTGGGGAGTGATCAACCCACTAGACATGACTAGGCTGCCCAGAACACATGGCAACGCCACGGTCATGCGGTGACCACGCGACGGGCATGCGAGTTTACGCGCTCTAGAGTTGGGGCCCTCGGCCACCGCCCAAACCTCGACGTATCACCACCAAACAATGTATTTATGATTAAGTAGGTACTTATGTAACTAGAAATGATTTTTGGAAAAAATAAATAGCAAACTATGAGGCAGCTGCAGTTCAAATTTGACCCGCTTCCAGCTGAATCGGCGGAAATTTGTCTTTTTCACGAGAGGTGGATAAAAACATTTTACACCCAATCATCTTATCAATTGTACATTAAATATGTACTAGTATTTTAGAAAATTGATTTGGTAAAATTTTGCAACAATTATTTGGTAGGTCCTTCACAAAAAAACCTCCTTTTGGGCACTCAAAAATGGAAAATGTTTTTTTCGTCCAAAGAAAATGAAAACTTCCTTAGGCAACATTGTTTGCCATTCCAATATGCACCCTTGTGCACAATATGAGATCATTTGAACAAACTATGCCATGAATGTGGCCATAAGATTGATCATTTGGCTTAAAAGCCATTGATCTCCACACGTGATAGCTCGTTTCTGAGAACACTTTTTAAAAATAATTACCGTATTACAAGTTTGTTATTTTTCCTAGGAACTTGGCCACATATAATGACACAATGCGAAGGTTTCCCAATTTTTTGGTTTTTTTGAATTTTTTATGCCCGTTTCAAAATGCGGTCAAAACGGCGGGAATGACCGTTCCTAGCTAGTGGTTGAATCTTGGAACTTTTTTGCTGTTTCTATGATTAAATAGATACTTATGTACCTAGAAATGATTTTTGGAAAAAATAAAGAGCAAACTACAAGGCAGCTACAGTTCAAATTTGACCCACTTCTAGCTGAATCGGCGGAAATTTGTCTTTTTCACCAGAGGTGGATACACCTTTTGAAACCCAACCATTTGGTCAATTGTGCATTAAATATGTCCTAGTATTTTAGAAAAATGATTTGGTCCAATTTTGCAATAAATATATTGTAGGTCCTTCACAAAAAACCCTCCTTTTGGGCACTCGAAAAATGGAAAATGGCTTTTTCATCCAAAGAAAATGAAAACTTCCTTAGGCAACATTGTTTCCATTCCAATATGCACCCTTGTGTACAATATGAGATCATTTGAACAAACTATGCCATGAATGTGGCCATAAGATTGATCATTTGGCTTGAAAGCCATTGATCTCCACACGTGATAGCTCGTTTCTGAGAACACTTTTTTAAAATAATTGTCGTATTACAAGTTTGTTATTTTTCCTGGGAACTTGGCAACATATAATGACACAATGCGAAGGTTTCCCAATTTTTTGATTTTTTTGAATTTTTTATGCCCGTTTCAAAACGCGGTCAAAACGGCGGGAATGACCGTTCCTAGCTAGTGGTTGAATCTTGGAAATTTTTTGGTGTTTCTCTGATTAAATAGATACTTATGTACCTAGAAATGATTTTTGAAAAAAATAAAGAGCAAACTACAAGGCAGCTACAGTTCAAATTTGACCCACTTCAAGCTGAATCGGCGGAAATTTGTCTTTTTCACCAGAGGTGGATACAAACTTTTGAAACCCAACCATTTGGTCAATTGTGCATTAAATATGTCCTAGTATTTTAGAAAAATGATTTGGTCCAATTTTGCAATAAATATATTGTAGGTCCTTCACAAAAACCCCTCCTTTTGGGCACTTGAAAAATGGAAAATGGCTTTTTCGTCCAAAGAAAATGAAAACTTCCTTAGGCAACATTGTTTTCCATTCTAATATGCACCCATGTGTACAATATGAGATCATTTGAACAAACTATGCCATGAATGTGGCCATAAGATTGATCATTTGGCTTGAAAGCCATTGATCTCCACACGTGATAGCTCGTTTCTGAGAACACTTTTTTTTAAATAATTGCCGTATTACAAGTTTGTTATTTTTCCTGGGAACTTGGCCACATATAATGACACAATGCGAAGGTTTCCCAATTTTTTTGATTTTTTTTGAATTTTTTATGCCCGTTTCAAAATGCTGTCAAAACGGCGGGAATGACCGTTCCTAGCTAGTGGTTGAATCTTGGAATTTTTTTGGTGTTTCTCTGATTAAATAGATACTTATGTACCTAGAAATGATTTTTTGAAAAAATAAAGAGGAAACTACGAGGTAGCTGCAGTTCAAATTTGACCCGCTTCCTACTGAACCGACGAAATTTGTCTTTTTCACGAGAGGTGGATAAAAGCTTTTGACACCCAACCATTTGGTCAATTGTGCATTAAATATGGCCTAATATTTTAGAAAAATGATTTGGTCCAATTTTGCAAAAATTATTTGGTAGTTCCTTCACAAAAAAAAACCATTTTGAGCACTCAAAAATGATTAAAAATAGCTAGAAAAATGAAAAATGTATACAAATTGGTCCTAATCCATAAAACGTGGTCTAACTCTAGTGAAAATTTGTGTGGTGCCCTTTTGCAAAATATTTTTGATAGCTACTTCATAAAATCTCTCTATTTTTAGTACTTAAAAACTATTCTACATCACTGATTTTCTGAACCAATCATAACTCTGTCCACGGATCGATGACATGGCATCCATCCATCCATCCATCTCTCCATCCCACATCCATCCATCCATCCATCTATCTATAGAAAAGAAAAAAAAGAAAAGAAAAAGAGATACCCACCACCCGCAGCCCAAACCCTAGCTCAGATCGACCCCTCCCCCTGTCGCCCCCTTCCTCCCTCGTCCCCATCTCCTCGCCGCCGCCCCCTTCCCGATCTAGATTCCTCCTCCGCCGCCCCTCTCTTCCACCACCTAGTTGCCCCCTCAGCAGATCAAGCGAGCCGCCCAACCTCACCGGCCTCCTCCGTCTCTTCTTGTCAGATCCGACGGGCACATCTTCCTGCAGCCACGAGTGACCACCCCGGCCTCCACTCCACCGTCGGCATCCTTTCCCCTCCCTCTCCGTAGATCCTTTTGAGCAGCCACCTTGAGGGTGTCGCCGCCACCAGCGGGAGGGGGAGGGCGCTGCCATCAGCCGCGGCGGAGAGGTGGAGCCCCGGCACCCCCGATGGCTTCGCCGTCCCCAGCAGCCACTTCACCCCGCGCCTGAGCGCCAGCTGCTGCTCCTATCGCGTCACCGTGCCGGTGAGCAGCGGCGGATGCTCCCGGCCGCCGAGGGCGCCGCCGACGGCGGATTCCCTATACGTGAGGGCGAAGCAGGCGCAGGTAACACGACCGACCACCACCGCTACCATCAGGCGCGATCCCTTTCGCTTATCTGCTGAGGATGGATGGATGGATGGATGCAGGTTCGTGTGGGACGAGGGCAAGTACCCCGTCAACGCCCCGCTCAAGGAGACCGTTGCCAGCATCCAGTCCCAGGTCGCCAAGATCGAGGACGACATGAAGGTAACTAGCTCCGCTTCTCTGTCTCTTCATTAGTCTAGTTCCTTTTCATACTTACACATGGATGCCAGTAAGATTTTGGAACATTGACAGCAACTTAACACTGCATTAGCTAGGCTAGCCGGGTACTGTATTTTGGACAGTGTTGCTTAACAGTTACATTCGGTCCTCAGCGCTGAATAGGTAGATTTTGGATGTAGCTTACCTCCTTTTTGTCTTGGTCTGATTGGTTCCGGCTAAGCTACCTATTTGTGAAGCTAGTTACATGATTATTAGTCTTCTGTCCCCTTTTTCTGGCATTGAATTGCCACATGACGTTCATGATGCAAACAACCAGGGAATTGGTGCCACATTTTGTCGGTAATAAAAGGAATAAATTGAAGTAATTATAACTGAAATACTACATCAATCTTTCCTGTCATTAGTCTCCACCCTCATCACAAGTGTTGTCTTGGTTTTATACAGACCTTCGTTTTATACAGGACCTGGAGCGCGCCGGAGGGGTCGAGCCCGGCACCCTCACCGTCGACGGCGTCCCCGTCGACAGCTACCTCACGAGGTCCGTCTATGCTTCTGCCTGCCGCTGCTTACATTCCTCATCTGCCTACCACCGCTTGCTTACGCTGTAGAGGATGGATGGAAGCAGGTTCGTGTGGGACGAGGGCAAGTACCCCGTCAACGCCCCGCTCAAGGAGACCGTCGCCAGCATCCAGTCCCAGGTCGCCAAGATCGAGGATGACATGAAGGTAACTAACTCTGCTTCTCTCTCTATTCATTAGCCCACTTCTTCTTCATACTGGCCAAATCACGCATGGATGCCAGTGAGATTTTGTAACATTGGCAGCAACTTAACACTGCATTAGCTAGGCTAGCTGGGTACTGTATTTTGGACAGTGTTGATCTTGCCTGCCAAGTGCAGTCTTAGTTTTATACATACCTTCATTTTATTTTGTGCTCATAGATGCAAATAAGTGTTTTGGTTGGATGTTACATTTATAGAAGGACTGAATATGCCCTTTTGTCTAGTACACCCAACACCACCCGAGGATCAAATTCACTGTTTGAAAGTTAGAAATTGATATTACAGGTTCCTTATAGTGCAAACCAAAGCAGCTACTCCAACAACCATCAAATGAAACCATGTTTTTTTAAAATTAAAGGGTCTGATTGATATTGGTCCTTCTTTTGACAGATATAATATGTATACTCTATTCTCTTACAACTAATAACATTTTAAACTTCTTTTGGTCGTGCTTTCGCTTTCACTACAGACCAGATCAGTGGTGAACGAAAGAAACAAGTGCACAACTAGTGTCAGTGGGCTTGTATTTTTCTTGTGTAGCTGCTCTGCACTTGTTGTACAGCAAGTTGATCACTATCTACCCTGCTGGGAATTTTCACTTTATATAAACATTTGAGAGGCAAATGCTGGCTAGGAACTCAACTCTGCTTCTTGTTATTGGAGTTTCAGGCTTGTTGCATAGTTCGTAGCTTCAAGTGTACTCTGGCTTCTAGCCACAGTGCACTACAAATTATTATAGAATTACAAAGTGTACACAACATTGCACCTTACACATTCTTCTCTTGTGAAATCAAATGCCATGACTGGGCATTCTTTTATCAACTTGCTGTACATTTGCTCTGCTTTAGGCTACTGTATAACTTGTGCCTTTTAACTTGATGTACATAGCATGCAATTTTTTACTGTATCACATTCACACATGATACTCTTAATATAGAGTTGTTTTTCGAGCTAGTTCTGTTTACTCTTAATATAGGTCTATTTGTCACCAATACTTGCCTGCTATGCTATAGTAGACCTTGTTCATATTTATTAGCTAAGTTTGCTTGTCCTTGGTATCTATATGCATGCCATTTGTGTTTCAGGCTTTCTCCAAAATGAAATAATAGGCCTATTAGTCACCAATACTTGAGTTAATCTAACTCCTTACCTGCTATGCTATAGTAGGCCTTGTTCATATTTATTAGCGAAGTTTGCTTGTCCACAGTGATCCATATACATGCCATTTATGTTTAACATTCTCTGAAATGAAATAATAAGATTCACACTCCATGGACCAGGACGACCACCGGGACCTCCACGGCGATGATGAAGCCTGCACATGGTCGAGCTCAATGGAACAACAGTGCCTCAGTGTGGTGCAGCCGAGTTGGGCCACTCCGGTGCATCAGGAACTCTGCATGCTGCTGTCCTTTGTCTCATCATCCACAGGTATCTTCCTTGGTTCCCTTTATTCTCTCCTGCCTTTGTGAAGTTTAGTATGCGTGTGCTGACGAGTATTGTTAGATCTTGCCAATTGAATGTATGGTCGTGATAGTAGAATGGTATTTTGTTTTAGGCGCAATGTGTTGTAGTGCAGTTTTTTTGCACAACCTGCATATGTGCCATGCATATTCATATTGTTTCTCTGTTTCTTATATGAACTACTATCTCATTTTAACTAGCTCGACAACAAAAAGCATGGTACTAGCTGAATGTTGAATGGTCTGTTCTTGAATGGTCTGTTCATAATATATTTGCCCAGTTTTTCTCATTCTTTTCTGATTCATGTAACAGGATGACAGAGGAAGCCATGTTGCTGTTTTGTTTGGTCTCAGCCCTGACTATCGCCGTCGAGCGAGTCCGGCGTGTTGTTCATCTGACTATGGTTCCAGCCCTGACTACCGAAGTTTTTGTCCTATTGAAGTTGCATAGAAATATGAGAGAGTCCAGCGAGTCCAGGAGCTTGTGAAGTAGTACTATATTACACTTGTAGAGCTTGTAAAGTATTGTATTATACATGGCCCTTTGTACTGGCACGGATAGAGCTTGTAAAGTATTGTATTATGTGATCTGGTTGCTCTTGTTTAAGTATTATGTGTGTTTTTTGTCTCTGCGAATCTGAATACTGCTTGAAATATGACGAATATGAGTCTGATAGATGGGACCCACTTACCTGACAAATTGAAACCTGTTACTAGAACCTGACAACTGGGACCCATCTGACTAGTGGACCCTTCTTTTGAAAAAAAAACTAAATTCGTTTAGACAAAAAGGCCACAACCCAACAATAAAAAGGCTGCAATATTGGGCTTGGCCCATGAACCCAACCAAAAATTGACAGACAGAAAAAACACAAATAGGCCGAATTGTTGGGCTAGGCCCATGTAGAAAATTGAATTGGACCGGGCTGAATCTTGTGCCACGTTAGATTGCCACACTGGATGCCTACGTGGCCTGGGGAGGTTGCTAGTGACCAAAACGCCACAGTAGACGTATTTTGGTCATAAATGTCTACGACCATTCTAAAAGAAAGGTCGCTATAGTCAGTTTACGATGGCCAGCTTTTGACCTTATGTTTTTGGTCACAAAAAGGTCACAAATGGAAATTTGTGACCATTCAGTGACCAATAGTGGTGGTCACAAGTTGACATATTTCTTGTAGTGACATCCCGAAACTGTACAATTAATTGAAGTATGATCCAAAGAATCCCCAGTTGTTCACCATGTCGGCCATCATTGCCGCTAGCTCATGATTCACCATTTGCAAATTTAAACATAAAATTTAGCAATTGAAGTCACATGTCTTTTGCATCATGATAGATGACAATGAAAGCACTAGCATAGCCACAAAGAAATTCCCCACGCCCACGTCGTCACTCCCGTGGCGGCTCAGGCGAAACCCTAGCCCGCCGCCGCCCCCCTCCATCCATCTTCCCCCTACCCCTTGCTGCCGCCGGGGAGTTCCTCGCGTTCCCGTGCGTGCATCTGGTGGGGAGGCTCTAGTCCTTCATGTCCTTCTTCTCGATGGCCGATGACTCGCTTGGTCCGGCTCAACGGCTTCCCTTGTGGCGCGCCTCGACTGCGTCGTCCGGCCTCTCCGGCTACGCTCGGTTGTGGCAGGATGTAGGCCGCCTGGCTTCCTGGTGGGCGCTGCACGCCCGACGACGCGTTGGTGCACCAGCGGCTGGTCCATGGCGGGGCAGGTGCGGGCAACTGCCGGATCCCGTCGGGCTCGTCGGATCTAGCCTGCTGACTTTGGTTGGCGATGAGGTGGTTTGTGGTGGTCCTCCGGTGCTACTGGCGTGGTGGCATTGGGGTGGTGTGCGGGCTAGTGGAGGTGTCGTGCGTGGGGATGTGTTTGGTGGGCGGTGCTCTAAGCGAAAGCTTGTCTGGCTTTGGCCGACCGACGGCGTCGGCGTCCGTGGGCGTCGTGTTACCTCCTTGGAGGCGCCATCGTGGAGTCTACTGATAACCCACAAGTATAGGGGATCGCAACAGCTTTCGAGGGTAGAGTATTCAACCCAAATTTATTTATTCGATACAAGGGGAGCGAAAGAATATTCTCAAGTATTAGCAACTGAGTTGTCAATTCAACCGCACCTGGAAACTTAGTATCTGCAGCAAAGTGTTTAGTAGCAAAGTAATATGATAGTGATGGTAACGGTAACAAAAGAGTAATGAAAGCAAAGTAATTTTTTTGGTATTTTGTAGTGATTGTAACAATAGCAACGGGAAAGTAAATAAGCGTAAACCAGTATATGGAAAGCTCGTAGGCATCGGATCAATGATGGATAATTATGCCAGATTCGGTTCATCATGTAACAGTCATAACATAGGGTGACACAGAACTAGCTCCAATTGGTCAATGTAATGTAGGCATGTATTCCGAATATAGTCATATGTGCTTATGGAAAATAACTTGCATGACATCTTTTGTCCTACCCTCTCGTGGCAGCGGGGTCCTAATGGAAACTAAGGGATATTAAGGCCTCCTTTTAATAGCGAACCGGAACAAAGCATTAGCACATAGTGAATACATGAACTCCTCAAACTACGGTCATCACCAGTAAGTATCCCGATTATTGTCACTTCGGGGTTAACGAATCATAACACATAATAGGTGACTATAGACTTGCAAGATAGGATCAAGAACTCTCATATATTGATGAAAACATAATAGGTTCAGATCTGAAATCATGGCACTCGGGCCCTAGTGACAAGCATTAAGCATAACAAAGTCATAGCAACATCAATCTCAGAACATAGTGGATACTTGGGATCAAACCCTAACAAACTAGCTCGATTACATGGTGAATCTCATCCAACCCATCACCGTCCAGCAAGCCTACGATGGAATTACTCACGCACGACGGTGAGCATCATGAAATTGGTGATGGAGGATGGTTGATGATGACGACGGCGACGAATCCCCCTCTCCGGAGCCCCGAACGGACTCCAGATCAGCCCTCCCGAGAGGTTTTAGGGCTTGGCGGCGGCTCACGATGATTTCTTCTCTCCTATTTTTTCTCCCCGAAAGCAGTTATATAGAGTTGGAGTTGGAGTCGGTGGGTCTCCAAGGGGCCCACGAGGTAGGGGGCGCGCCCTAGGGGGGGCGCCCCCCACCCTCGTGAGAAGGGTGTGGGGCCACTGGTCTTCATCTTTGGCGAGGATTTTTTATTATTTATTGTAAGATATTCCGTGGAGTTTCAGATCATTCTGAGAACTTTTGTTTTCCGCACATAAAACAACATCATGGCAATTCTGCTGAAAACAACGTCAGTCCGGGTTAGTTCCATTCAAATCATACAAGTTAGAGTCCAAAACAAGGGCAAAAGTGTTTGGAAAAGTAGATACGACGGAGACGTATCAACTCCCCCAAGCTTAAACCCTTGCTTGTCCTCAAGCAATTCAGTTGACAAACTGAAAGAAATAAAGAAAAACTTTTACAAACTCTGTTTGCTCTTGTTGTTGTAAATATGTCAAGCTAGCATTCAAGTTTTCAGCAAAGATTATAACTAACCACATTTGCAATGATTCTCAGGTCTCATGATTACCCATATCAATAGCATAATCAACTAGCAAGCCATAATAATAAATCTCGGATGACAACACTTTCTCAAAACAATCATAATATGATATAACAAGATGGTATCTCGCTTGCCCTTTCTGAGACCGCAAAACATAAATGCAGAGCACCTTTAAAGATCAAGGACTGACTAGACATTGTAATTCATGGTAAAAGAGATCCAATCATAGTCACACCCAATGTAAATTAACAGTAATGAATGCAAATGACAGCTGCGCTCTCCAACTAGTGCTTTTTAATAAGAGGATGATGACTCAACATAAAAGTAAATAGATAGTCCCTTCGCAGAGGGAAGCAGGGATTTGTAGAGGTGCCAGAGCTCGGTTTTGAAATAGAGGTGAATAATATTTTGAGCGATATACTTTCATTGTCAACATAACAACCAAGAGATGGCGATATCTTCCATGCTACACACATTATAGGCGGTTCCCAAACAGAATGGTAAAGTTTATGCTCCCCGTCCACCAACAAGCATCAATCTATGGCTTGCTCGAAATAACGAGTGCCTCCAACTACCAAGAGTCCCAGGGGGAGTTTTGTTTGCAATTGTTTTGATTTAGTTTGCATAAAGCATGGGACTGGGCATCCCGGTGACCAGCCATTTATCTCGTGAGTGAGGAGTGGAGTCCACTCCTCTTGAGAATAACCCGCCTAACATGGAAGATACAGACAACCCTAGTTGATACATGAGCTATTCGAGCATACAAAACAGGATGATTATTTGAAGGTTTAGAGTTTGGCACATACAAATTTACTTGGAACGGTAGGTAGATACCGCATATAGGAAGGTATAGTGGACTCATGTGGAATAACTTTGGGGTTTAAGGAGTTTGGATGCACAAGCAGTATCCCCGCTTAGTACAGGTGAAGGCTAGCAAAAGACTGGGAAGCGACTTTCGTGGATCTAAGACTGACAGTAGAATGGGGGGTAGGTATGAGGAGGCAAGATCCTAGCTATGGAGTAGTTGTACACACGAGTTTTACGAGTTCAGGCCCTTCTCGGAGGAAGTAACAACCCTACGTCTCGGTGCCCTGAGGCGGTCGACTAGATTATACGTGTGTGTGTGTGTGTGTTTACAAAAGTGTGAACCCCTGTCCCAGAGGAGGGGGTGGCTTATATAGAGTGCGCCAGGACCCCAGCTCCCCTCCGTTACACAGGGTTCAATGTTCATAAAGGTGGGGCGTTACTGGTAACGTCTACAATAAAGTGTTATAAATGCCCATAATGCTATGGTTTAAGTCACGACCGTTGCAGAGTGGAGGGCTTCTCGTCTTCTAGTGGTCGAGTGTCTTCAAGGTGGTCGAGTGTCTTCAAGGAAGTCGAGTGAGCACATCTTCATGGTCGAGTGGATGATATTTTCTCTTCGACTGCTTCTGATTCTTTGTAAAGATGTCCTCGGGGAGGGTATGCTGGACAGGTCCATGACCCTACCCTAGGTACATAGCTTCATCATTAGCCGCCGAATGGATCAGGGTTCGAATGAGGAAGGGGTTGAGAACACTTCCGACCCACTCTTTGTGCTATGAATATGCCTTGTCCTGAAACAATGAGCTGAGGAGAGGAAGTCGACTCCTTTCTCAGTCGCCTTGGTCCATTTTTGGTTGTTGTCGAGTGAACTTTCATGGTTGAATTCCGAATGATGATGTAGAGGGTGTTTTTCTTCAGTCTGATAGGTTGTTCCGCTCTCTACGGATCTCGCGGGATTCGAATTTTGGGAAGCGCACCAGACGGGAGGAAACGAGGTCATCGGGATGGATTAGGTAAGTCTCCTCGATCCCCGCGCCACCTTTTTCGCCACGTACTGCGTGCGCGAGTGTTGCGGGATTTGTTTAGATTGCTTGGGTCCACTAGTCAGCCACTCGGCGGAAGGTCTTATAAAAGGTCTTGGGCCAGGCCTCTGCTCTGCACGCCACCATTCTCTCTTCTCTTTCTCCCGATCTCTCCGCCACTCTCGCTTCCGCCTCGTCGCCGGACCTCCGCTCGAGCTCGATCTGCCACCATGGGGAAGGATAAGACGGCGGCGCTGGAACGCGCAAAGAAGGCGACCGCGAAGGCGAAGGGCAAGCGGACCAGCCGGGGCGGATCCTTGTCGAGGTCCGGCCTGCCGGCGGGCTGGATCCAGGGCGACTGGATCCGCTCGGCAATCACGCAGGACGACCTCGACGACCTGGTGGAGGGGGGATTGATCCCCCACAAGTCGGCTCGGCTCCCGGGGGAGGAAACTGAGCCGCAGCCTAGAGAGGGTGAGTGTGTCCTCCTAGCAACCCACGTAGATCGCGGATTCTCGCTGCCTCCCCACCCTTTCTTCCGGGGTTTTTTGAACTTCTTTGGGGCTCAGCTCCACCATTTCACTCCGAACACCATAGTCTATCTGGCCGCTTTCGTGTCCATGTGCGGAAACTTCTTGGGCTGTCGACCGCACTAGGGGCTTTTCAAACACATCTTCACTTGCCGTTCCCAGTCGGTCAAAAAGGCCAAGTCGAGTGATGAGAGGACGCGCGTGATCCAGATGTGCGGTGTTCTGGGGATCCAAATGAGGAGCAAGAATACTTTCCCACCGATGATCCTTCCTAACTCGGTCTGGGGCTGGCAATCGACTTGGTTTTACTGCAAGGATCAGCCAACCCCTGGCCAGTCGACTAGACTTCCTCCTTTCCCCTTGGCTCGAGTGGAGAAGCCTACTCCCCTGAAGGTAGTTCTAGAAGAGAAGGCGTAGGTCAAGGAGCTGGTCGAACCGGTCGTCCAGCTTGTTCGCGACGGAGTGACCGAGATGGATCTGCTGGAGGTCTTTCTCGGTCGACGCATCCAACCTCTTCAGGCGCGTGATCATCTGATGTGGATGTACTCTGGGCTCGAAGATACCACTCGGATCCACCCGGAGGAGGTCAGTGAGGATATCTTGGAGAACTGGTTGAGGGGAATCACTGACAACAAAGACAACCCTCGGGGATCCAGGAGGGTGATTCCATTCGACAACTCGCGCCAGCCAGAGCAGGTATATTTCTGTTTTATCAAGTATCTTTCCGATTCACCACGTGATGTCCCGTTTGTGGTCGACTGAATGTCTTTTGATTGTTATCCTTTTAGGCCCTCATTGAAATGTACTCGATGCCCAACGGAGTGCAGGACCCCGGCACTGAAGAAGAAGGGAGCGGGGGCGAGAGCGGCGAGGAGCATTCGGAAGCCGAGGAGGACGAGGAGAGCGATGAATCGACCGATGAGGAAGAAGTCGACTCGCCTCCTTGCAGGGAGAGGAGGTCCAAGCACACTCATGACCCGGCACGCGCTCCGGACTTGGTGGCTGCGCCGATCGGGCAATCCTCGAAGCGCCCCAGGACGTCTTCCCCGATGCCGACTGAGGAGCCTCCAAAGAAATCCAAGGTCGCGCCGCTTCCAGTGCCGAAAGTGTCGAAAGCCATCTCTTCCAAACCGCCCAAAGCTTTTCCTCGGATCAAAGTGACCGTTCCTACTATCTTCAGGTAACCATCTGACTTGTCCTTTATGTGGATTCAATTAACTAGGTGTAACCGGTTGAATGCGGGCCTTTGCAGTGCTGCTATGTTAGGGACCTCTTCATACCAGTACCGGGACGAGGAAATGGAGGATGCGGTGACCTCTAACCCAGGTATGAACTCTTGCGATTTCGATTCTTGATCCTTTTAGGGTCGAGTGGTTCACTTGGGGTCGAATGTTCTGTCTTGCAGCTCCACCCAACATCATTGACCTTCCGGATGACAACGAAGATGTGGCTCCTAAGCCTAGGAAGAGCAAGAAGGTAACAGCTGGCAGGGTGGCTCGGCAGGAACCAACTGCAACGCCTCCCGTCTGTCAAGTTGAAGATGCGGGCATGGCCGCTATGACGTTCGCTGCACCCTTGCCGAGTGGGCACCCCACGCGGTCGACCGTGCCTGTGGTTCCTTCAACTATCCAACTCCACACCACGGAGCCTCAAGCAGCTGCACCTGGGTCGTTTGCACATTTTTTCACCAGCTACCCCGTCCCACACAACCAGTCGGAAGCGGCTGCAGAAGCCATCCGACAGGATGATATGATGAAGGAGCGGGTGAAGATAGTGCATGAGAGAAGTCAGGCTACCTACGATGCTAGTGCCGCTCTTCGGGCCAACGTCGAGGTGAGTAGACTTTCCGACTGTTTTTGTTCTAAAAAAATCTTCTTCTGCACAATCTCCTGTTGTTCGCGTTGAATTAGATCACCCACTAGGTGTTGCTGTCGTTTTTGGTAGTTTCACACTTCCACTCGGTCTGGGTGAGTGGGATCAGAACCGGTGGGGGCACGCCAAGTGCACCCACTTGGTGTAGTCACCGAGACCGCGGTCGACTGCTGGCAGTCGACTGTGGTCTGAGTTCTTCTTTTCTTGACGGCGCAATTGTTCTTTCTCTCTCTCTCTCTCTCTCTCTCTCTCTCTCTCTCTCTCTCTCTCTCTCTCTCTCTTTACTCCTTGCACCCGACTCCGGCGGGCCGGGCGAGTGGGATCAGAACCGGTGGGGGCACGCCAAGTGCACCCCACTGGGTGTAGTCCCCGAGACCGCGGTCGAATGCTGGCAGTCGACTGGGGTCTGAACAGCTTGTTGTCCACTTCTCTAGGTTTTATTCATTCGGAAATGAACTGCTTTCGAACCTATCGATTGACCTGTCTCTTGCCTCCTGCAGAAGTCTTGTACTCTTGTCTCCATGTTTGCCGAACTCGAAGAGAAGCAGAGGCAACTCAACTTAGACTTGGAATTGGCTCAGCAAAATTTGAAAAAAGCTCAAGACGAGGCCACTGGTATGGAAGGTAACTGATTGCCGACTGAATTTCAATATATCTCTTTGATCTCTTTTTTGATTCGATTATTTCTTTTGCAGAGAAAATGAAGTTGGCTCTGGACAAGAAGGACTCGGACCTCGCCGCCACGCAAAAGCAGCCCAAGACAAAACCGCTCTCGCAGAGAAGAAGCTTGCTTCAGTCGGAATGCTTGAAGGAGAGGTGACTAGACTGACATCTTGTCTTAATGAAGCTAACCGCGAAGTGACCAGCCTGAAGAAGGATAAGGTCGCCCTGAACGAAAAGTTGGAGTCTGCGATCCGCAAGAGGAACGACACAGAAGCTTATCTGAGGACCCTCGCCAAGAAGCTTTATCTCGTGCTGAGAGGTATTTCTTTTAATCCGACTGTGTTGATGTTTACCATCGGATTTTGCTCGGTTGATTGAACTGACTTTTGGCTGCAGAACTGTGTCAAGACTTTGACGAAGAAACTGGGAGGGTTGAGACAGGTCTGGACTCTATCGCTTCCTCGGTCTGCAACGAAACTGCGATGAACGTGCTCCGACTGGAGTCCCGTATCGCCAGCGCCACAAGATACCTCGCACGCCTGAAGGAGGTTGTCTCTCAAATCGACTCGACGCTTTGGCCGGAGGCAACGCTTCAGAATGATATGGAATCTCTGATGACTCGACTGAACGAGATCCCTGACCGAGTGCAAGAATGGAAGAAATCCTCCGCCCGATGCGGTGCTGACATGGCGCTGTCCCTGGTGCGAGTCCATTGCAAGGAGGTTCGTGAAGACAAGCTGGCTGCAATCAAAGTCGCTAACACCAAAAAGCACGACTTCCAGTCCTTCATGGAGACTTTCATTGCTGCCGCCACTCGGATTGCTGATGGGATCAATCTGGACTCATTCGTGGAGCCTGCCAGTCCTCCTCCGGCTGAGTGAACAATCTTATGAAACTTGGATACGCTTTAAATTTGCCTCGGAATGCCGAGTGGTTTATGTAACCGTTAAACTCCTTCGGGCTTGGTGCCCGAGTACTTTTGATTCGCTGCTTGGAACCTTTAGTATTTATCTGAATTTGGTTTATCTCCGAATGTGCTTGTGTTTGCCTTCGAATGGACTTTGCTTGCTACACCTCTTCGTCCCTTGCGGATAGGGATGGAGCGGACGTTGTATTTGCACCGCAGCTCCGAAGGAGAAGGTGGCAGTCGACCTACACCTCGCCGTCCTTGCGGATAGGGATGGAGCGGACGTTGTATTAGTGCCGCAGCTCCGAAGAAGAAGGTTGCAGTCGACCTGCACCTCGTCGTCCTTGCGGATAGGGATGGGTCTCAAACTTAGGTGAGTACTGGATTGCAGCTAAGCCCACGAGTGGGAGGATTGCTCTCCACTCGGTAGGATTTTTCCAAACTTAGGCGAGTGCTAGACTGCCGTTAAGCCTCTTAGTGAGAGAACTTAGGTGAGTGCTCGACTGCAGCTAAGCCCCCGAGTGGGCGGACTGCTCTCCACTCGGTAGGATTTTTTTCAAACTTAGGCGAGTGCTAGACTACCGTTAAGCCTCTTAGTGAGAGAACTTAGGCGAGTGCTCGACTGCAGCTAAGCCCCCCGAGTGGGAGGACTTCTCTCCGCTTAGTAGGATTTTTTCAAACTTAGGCGAGTGCTGGACTGCCGTTAAGCCTCTTAGTGAGAGAACTTAGGCGAGTGCTCGACTGCAGCTAAGCCCCCGAGTGGGAGGACTGCTCTCCGCTCGGTAGGATTTTTTCAAACTTAGGCGAGTGCTGGACTGTCGTTAAGCCTCTTAGTGAGAGAACTTAGGCGAGTGCTCGACTACAGCTAAGCCCTCGAGTGGGAGGACTGCTCTCCACTCGGTGGGATTTTTTCAAACTTAGGCGAGTGCTGGACTGCCGTTAAGCCTCTTAGTGAGGGAACTTAGGCGAGTGCTCGACTGCAGCTAAGCCCCCGAGTGGGAGGATTGCTTTCCACTCGGTAGGATTTTTCCAAACTTAGGCAAGTGCTGGACTTCCGTTAAGCCTCTTATTGAGAGAACTTAGGCGAGTGCTCGACTGCAGCTAAGCCCCCGAGTGGGAGGACTGCTCTCCACTCGGTAGGATTTTTTCAAACTTAGGCGAGTGCTGGACTACCGTTAAGCCTCTTAGTGAGAGAATTTAGGCGAGTGCTTGACTGCAGCTAAGCCCCCCGAGTGGGAGGACTGCTCTCCACTCGGTAGGATTTTTTCAAACTTAGGCAAGTGCTAGACTGCCGTTAAGCCTCTTAGTGAGAGAACTTAGGCGAGTGCTTGACTGCAGCTAAGCCCCTGAGTGGGAGGACTGCTCTCCACTCGGTGGGATTTTTTCAAACTTAGGCGAGTGCTGGACTGCCGTTAAGCCTCTTAGTGAGAGAACTTAGGCGAGTGCTCGACTGCAGCTAAGCCCCTGAGTGGGAGGACTGCTCTCCACTCGGTGGGATTTTTTCAAACTTAGGCGAGTGCTGGACTGCCGTTAAGCCTCTTAGTGAGGGAACTTAGGCGAGTGCTCGACTGCAGCTAAGCCCCCGAGTGGGAGGATTGCTCTCCACTTGGTAGGATTTTTCCAAACTTAGGCGAGTGCTGGACTGCCGTTAAGCCTCTTAGTGAGAGAACTTAGGCGAGTGCTCGACTGCAACTAAGCCCCCGAGTGGAAGGATTGCTCTTCACTCGGTAGGATTTTTTCGAACTTAGGCGGAACAGATTCGCGACTAAGCCCACCCACTGGGGGATTTCAGGAGTAAATAAGAACAACACAATCGAATGAGAGAACCGTAAGCTCTTGTCTTTGATAAACGAATTACAAAAGGTGTTGCTTATTACATTTTATTTGAACAAGTGTTTAAGTATAAAAGGGGCGGAGCAGCTCCGCGTTCCAAGCCCGTCGCTCTTCTTTCTGATGCTCGATACTGTAAAGATGGTATGCTCCATTGTGGAGAACTTTGGTGACGATGAAGGGGCCTTCCCAAGTTGGAGCGAGCTTGTGTGGTTTCTGCTGATCCACTCAAAGAACCAAGTCTCCTTCTTGAAAGGCTCGACCCTTCACATTCCTGGCGTGGAATCGACGCAAATCTTGCTGATAAATGGTCGAGCGGATCAAGGCCATCTCTCTTTCCTCCTCTAAGAGATTGACTGAATCTTGCCGGGCCTGCTCTGCTTCTGCTTCGGAGAAGAGTTCAACTCGGGGTGCGTTGTGGAGCAAGTCACTTGGCAGAACAGCTTCGGCTCCATAGACTAAGAAGAAAGGAGTTCTTCCAGTCGACCGATTAGGAGTTGTCCTTAAACCCCACAGAACTGACAAAAGTTCATCAACCCAAGCACCTGCTGCCTGTTTGAGATCACGCATCAGTCGGGGCTTCAGTCCTTTGAGAATTAGGCCATTGGCTCTTTCTGCTTGTCCGTTCGACTGCGGGTGAGCAACAGAAGCATAGTCGACTCGAGTGCCCTGAGAGGTGCAGAAAATTCTGAACTCATCGAAATTGAAGTTCGATCCGTTGTCTGTGATGATGCTGTGTGGGACTCCATATCGGAACGTCAATTCTCTGATAAAACTGACAGCGGTGCTACCGTCAAGGTTCTTGATGGGTTTGGCTTCGATCCATTTGGTAAACTTGTCGACTGCAACGAGCACGTGAGTGAAGCCGCTTCTGCCGGTCCTCAGTGGTCCAACCATATCCAGTCCCCATACAGCGAAGGGCCAGACAAGGGGGGTGGTCTTCAGGGCTGACGCTGGCTTGTGAGACATATCGGAGTAAAATTGACAGCCTTCACATCTGTCGACTATATCTTTCGCCATCTCATTTGTTCGTGGCCAATAGAATCCAGCTCGGTATGCTTTAGCCACGATGGTCCGAGAGGACGCATGGTGACCACAGGTCCCCGAGTGGATGTCATTGAGGATCATTCGACCTTCTTCTGGTGTTATGCACTTCTGACCGACTCCAATCACACTTTCTCTGAACAGCTGCCCTCTTTTCACAGTAAAAGCTTTAGATCGGCGGACGATTTGTCGAGCTTCTTCTTCATCCTCTGGGAGCTCTTTCCTGAGGATGTACGCAATGTAGGGCACCGTCCAGTCGGGAGTAATGGCTAGAACCTCCATGATTAGGTAGACCACAGCTGGGACCTCGACTTCAGTCGGATCCGTGGCGCTCTTGGGTTGTGGGGGCTCTTCAATGAAAGGGTCTTCCTGAACTGTTGGCGTGTGAATATGCTCCAAGAACACATTGCTGGGAATGGCCTCTCTCTTGGAACCTATCTTTGCCAATTCATCGGCTGCCTGATTTTTCAATCGGGGGATGTGGTGGAGTTCTAACCCCTCGAACTTCTTCTCAAGCTTTCTCACCGCGTTGCAGTAACCAGTCATGGCTGGGCTTCTGACGTCCCACTCCTTCATCACTTGATTAACTACCAAATCTAAGTCGCCATAGACCATGAGGCGACGGACGCCGAGTGAGATGGCCATGCGCAACCCATACAGGAGTGCTTCATACTCTGCTTCATTGTTGGAGGAATCAAAGTGAATCTGGAGGACATATCTGAGCTTGTCTCCTCGGGGGGATACCAGAACTACTCCAGCACCACAACCGTTCAACATCTTGGATCCGTCAAAGAACATGGTCCAGTGCTCCGAGTGAACTTGAGTCGGCAGTTGCTGTTCGATCCACTCGGCGAGGAAATCTGCTATTGCTTGGGACTTGGTAGCTTTCTTTGCCTCAAACTTGATATCCAAGGGAAGGAGTTCAATCGCCCATTTTTCCACTCGACCAGTTGCATCCCTATTGTGCAGAATCTCTGACAATGGAGTGTCACTGACGACTGTAACAGAGTGATCTGAGAAGAAGTGTGCAACCTTCTTCGTGGTCATGTAAATTCCATAGACAAGCTTCTGATAGCGAGGATATCTCTGCTTTGACGGGGCCAGGACTTCAGAAATATAATAAACTGGGCGTTGAACTTTGTACGTTTTTCCTTCTTCTTCCCGCTCGACCGTAAGTATTGTACTGACGACATGTCCAGTGGCTACTATATAAAGCAAAAGAGACTCTTTGCTGATTGGAGCAGCAAGCACCGGCTGGGTGGAAAGCAGGGCTTTTAGCTCTGCAAATGTTGTATCAGCTTCTGGAGTCCACTCGAACGCATCTGATTTCTTCATCAGTCGGTAAAGAGGCAGGGCCTTTTCACCGAGGCGAGAAATGAATTGACTGTTGGGGAACATAGCAGAATTTTAAAATTTTCTACACATCATCAAGATCTATCTATGGAGTCATCTAGCAACGAGGGAGAGAGGAGTGCATCTACATACCCTTGTAGATCACGAGCGGAAGCGTTCAAGAGAACGGGGTTGATGGAGTCGTACTCGTCGTGATCCAAATCACCGAAGATCCTAGCGCCGAACGGACGGCACCTCCGCGTTCAACACACGTACGGAGCGAGGACGTCTCCCGCGCCTTGATCCAGCAAGGAGGAGGGAGAGGTTGAGGAAGAGGGCTCCAACAGCAGCACGACGGCGTGGTGGTGGTGAAGTTGCAGTACTCCGGCAGGGCTTCGCCAAGCTCTTACGGAGGAGGAGAGGTGTTGGGGAGGGGAGGGGCTGCACCTTGGATGTTGTGTACAGCCCTCCCCTTGCCCCTCTATTTATAGGGGAAGGAGGAAGGGGGCCGGCCCCCTCTAGATGAGATCTAGAGGGGGGCTGCGGCCAAGGGGAGGGGGCTTGCCCCCCAAGCAAGGGGGGCGCCCCCTTTAGGGTTTCCCCCCCCAACCCTAGGCGCATGGGCCCAAGGGGGGGATGCGCCCAACCAATGTAGGGCTGGTTCCCCTTTCCTCTACAGCCCATTAGGCCCTCCGAGAGAGGTGGCCCCTCCCAGTGGACCCCCGGAACCCCTCCGGTGGCCCCGGTACAATACCGATATGCCCCCGAACCTTTCCGGTGACTGTATGACAACTTCCTACATATACATCTTCACCTCCGGACCATTCCGGAACTCCTCGTGACGTCCGGGATCTCATTCGGGACTCCAAACAACATTCGGTAATCACATACAAGTCTTCCTAACAACCCTAGCATCACAGAACCTTAAGTGTGTAGACCCTACGGGTTCGGGAGACATGCAGACATGACCGAGATGACTCTCCGGTCAATAACCAACAACGGGATCTGGATACCCATGTTGGCTCCCACATGCTCCACGATGATCTCATCGGATGAACCACGATGTCGAGGATTCAATCAATCCGTATACAATTCCCTTTGTCAATCGGTACGTTACTTGCCCGAGACTCGATCGTCGGTATCCCAATACCTTGTTCAGTCTCGTTACCGGCAAGTCACTTTACTCATACCGTAATGCATGATCCCGTGATCAACCACTTGATCACATTGAGCTCATTATGATGATGCATTACCGAGTGGGCCCAGAGATACCTTCGTCATACAGAGTAACAAATCCCAGTCTCGATTCGTGCCAACCCAACAGACACTTTTGGAGATACCTATAATGTACCTTTATAGTCACCCAGTTACATTGTGATGTTTGGCACACCCAAGAACCTCCTACGGTATATGGGAGTTGCACAATCTCATGGTCTAAGGAAATTATACTAGACATTCAGAAAAGCTACAGCAAACGAACTACACGATCTTTGAGCTAAGCTTAGGATTGGGTCTTGTCCATCACATCATTCTCCTAATGATGTGATCCCTGTTGGGGCTCGTAGCAGAAATTCAAAATTTTCTACGCATCACCAAGATCAATCTATGGAGTAATCTAGCAACGAGGGGAAGGAGAGTGCATCTACATACCCTTGTAGATCGCTAAGCGGAAGCGTTCAAGTGAACGGGGTTGATGGAGTCGTACTCGTCGTGATTCAAATCACCGATGATCCTAGTGCCGAACGGACGGCACCTCCGTGTTCAACACACGTACAGCCCGGTGATGTCTCCTACGCCTTGATCTAGCAAGGGGAGAAGGAGAGGTTGGGGAAGACTCCATCCAGCAGCAACACGACGGCGTGGTGGTGGTGGAGGAGCGCGGGACTCCAGTAGGGCTTCGCCAAGCACTACGAGAGACGAGAAGGGAGAGGGGTAGGGCTGCGCCAATAGGGAGAGCAAATCACATGTGTTGGGCAGCCCCAAACCTCAAGTATATATAGGGGGAGGGGAGGGGTTGCGCCCCCACCTAGGGTTCCCTCCCTAGGGGCGGCGGCAGCCCCCAGATCCCATCTGGGAGGCGGGCAAGGGGAGAGAGAGGGGGCGCACCTAGGGTGGGCCTTAGGGCCCATCTGCGCCTAGGGTTTGCCCCCCTCTCCTCTTGAGGCGCATGGGCCTTGGTGGGGAGGCGCCCCAGCCCACCTAGGGGCTGGTCCCTTCCCACTATTGGCCCATGTATGCCTCCGGGGCTGGTGGCCCCACCTGGTGGCCCCCCCGGACCCCTCCGGTGGTCCCAGTACACTACCGGTGATGCCCGGAACACTTCCGGTGGCCAAAACCATACTTCCTATATATCAATCTTTACCTCTGGACCATTCTGGAACTCCTCGTGATGTCCGGGATCTCATTCTGGACTCCGAACAACATTCTATAACCGCGTACATACTTTCCCTATAACCCTGGCATCATCGAACCTTAAGTGTGTAGACCCTTCGGGTTCGGGAGTCATGCACACATGACCGAGACAACTCTCTGGTCAATAACCAACAGCGTGATCTGGATACCCATGTTGGCTCCCACATGCTCCACGATGATCTCATCGGATGAACCACGATGTCGAGGATTCAATCAATCCCGTATTCAATCCCCCTTTGTCTATCGGTACGATACTTGCCCGAGATTCGATCGTCGGTATCCCGATACCTTGTTCAATCTCGTTACCGGCAAGTCTCTTTACTTTTTCCGTACCACATCATCCCGTGATTAACTCCTTGGTCACATTGTGCACATTATGATGATGTCCTACCGAGTGGGCCCAGAGATACCTCTCCGTTTACACAGAGTGACAAATCCCAGTCCCGATTCGTGCCAACCCAACAGATACTTTCGGAGATACCTGTAGTGTACCTTTATAGCCACCCAGTTACGTTATGACGTTTGGCACACCCAAAGCACTCCTACGGTATCCAGGAGTTGCACAATCTCATGGTCTAAGGAAATGATACTTGACATTAGAAAATCTTTAGCATACGAACTACACGATCTTGTGCTAGGCTTAGGATTGGGTCTTGTCCATCACATCACTCTCCTAATGATGTGATCCCGTTATCAACGACATCCTATGTCCATGGTCAGGAAACCGTAACCATCTATTGATCAACGAGCTAGTAAACTAGCGGCTTACTAGGGACATGTTGTTGTCTATGTATCCACACATGTATCTGAGTTTCCTATCAATACAATTCTAGCATGGACAATAAACGATTATCATGAACAAGGAAATATAATAATAACCAATTTATTATTGCCTCTAGGGCATATTTCCAACAGTCTCCCACTTGCACTAGAGTCAATAATCTAGTTCACATCGCCATGTGATTAACACTCACAGGTCACATCGCCATGTGACCAACTTCCAAGAGTCTACTAGACTCAATGATCTAGTTCACATCACTATGTGATAAACACTCAAAGAGTTATGGGTTTGATCATGTTATGCTTGTGAGAGAGGTTGTAGTCAACGGGTCTTGCCATATTCAGAACCCTATGTATTTCGCAAAACTTTATATCGTAGATGCTGCTACCATGTTCCACTTGGAGCTATTCCAAATTATTGCTTCATTATACGTATCTGATATCTCTACTAAGAGCTGTCCGGATAGGTGTTAAGCTTTTATCGACATAACTCTTTATGTCGACCTCTTTATCACCTCCATAACCGAGAAACATTTCCTTATTTCTCCAAGGATATTTTTGACCGCTATCTGGTGGTCCAGTCCTAGATCACCTTTGCACCCTCTTGCCAGACATGTGGCAAGGCACACATCAGGTGCGGTACTCAGCATGGCATACCTGTTGGGGAACGTAGTAATTTCAAAAAAATTCCTACGCACACGCAAGATCATGGTGATGCATAGCAACGAGGGGGAGAGTCTGATCTACGTACCCTTGTAGATCGCAACGGAAGCGTTGACACAACGTAGAGGAAGTAGTCGTACGTCTTCTTCCCGATCCGACCGATCCAAGCACCGTTACTCCGGCACCTCCGAGTTCTTAGCACACGTACAGCTCGATGACGATCCCCGGGCTCTGATCCAGCAAAGCTTCGGGGAGGAGTTCCGCCAGCACGACGGCGTGGTGACGATCTTGATGTTCTACTGTCGCAGGGCTTCGCCTAAGCACCGCTACAATACGACCGAGGTGGAATATGGTGGCAGGGGGCACCGCACACGGCTAAGGAACGATCACGTGGATCAACTTGTGTGTCTATGGGGTGCCCCCTGCCCCTGTATATAAAGGATGGAGGAGGAGGAGGCCGGCCAAGGCTAGGCGCGCCAGGTGTGGAGTCCTACTAGGACTCCAAGTCCTAGTAGGAGTTCACCAAGAGGGGAGGAAGGGAGAAGGAAGTGGAGGATTAGGAGAGGTGGCCGGCCCCCTTTTCCCTAGTCCAATTTGGACTAGAGGGGAGGGGGGGTGCAGCAGCCTTTTTCCTCTTCCCACTAAAGCCCATCAAGGCCCATTACTTCTCCCGTAACTACCCGGTACTCCGAAAAATACCCGAATCACTCGGAACCTTTCCTATGTCCGAATATAGTTGTCCAATATATCGATCTTTACATCTCGACCATTTCGAGACTCCTCGTCATGTCCCCGATCTCATTCGGGACTCCGAACTCCTTCGGTACATCAAAACTCATAAACTCATAATATAACTGTCATCGAAACCTTAAGCGTGCGGACCCTACGGTTCGAGAACAATGTAGACATGACCGAGACACGTCTCCGGTCAATAACCAATAGCGGGACCTGGATGCCCATATTGGCTCCTACATATTCTACGAAGATCTTTATCGGTCAGACCGCATAACAACATACGTTGTTCCCTTTGTCATCGGTATGTTACTTGCCCGAGATTCGATCGTCGGTATCCAATACCTAGTTCAATCTCGTTACCGGCAAGTCTCTTTACTCGTTTCGTAATACAACATCCCACAACTAACTCATTAGTTGCAATGCTTGCAAGGCTTTAAGTGATGTGCATTACCGAGAGGGCCCAGAGATACCTCTCCGACAATCGGAGTGACAAATCCTAATCTCGAAATACGCCAACCCAACATCTACCTTTGGAGACACCTGTAGTACTCCTTTATAATCACCCAGTTACGTTGTGACGTTTGGTAGTACCCAAAGTGTTCCTCCGGTAAACGGGAGTTGCATAATCTCATAGTCATAGGAACATGTATAAGTCATGAAGAAAGCAATAGCAACATACTAAACGATCGGGTGCTAAGCTAATGGAATGGGTCATGTCAATCAGATCATTCATCTAATGATGTGATTCCATTAATCAAATAACAACTCTTTGTCCATGGTTAGGAAACATAACCATCTTTGATTAACGAGCTAGTCAAGTAGAGGCATACTAGTGACACTCTGTTTGTCTATGTATTCACACATGTATTATGTTTCCGGTTAATACAATTCTAGCATGAATAATAAATATTTATCATGATATAAGGAAATAAATAATAACTTTATTATTGCCTCTAGGGCATATTTCCTTCAGTCTCCCACTTGCACTAGAGTCAATAATCTAGATCACATCACCATGTGATTAACATCGATAGTTCACATCATCATGTGATTAACACCCATAGTTCACATCGCCATGTGACCAACACCCAAAGGGTTTACTAGATTCAGTAATCTAGTTCACATCGCTATGTGATTAACACCCAAAGAGTACTAAGGTGTGATCATAATTTGCTTGTGAGAGAATCTTAGTCAACGGGTCTGCCACATTCAGATCCACATGTATTTTGCAAATTTCTATGTCAACAATGCTCTGCATGGAGCTACTCTAGCTAATTGCTCCCACTTTCAATATGTATCTAGACCGAGACTTAGAGTCATCTAGATTAGTGTCAAAACTTGCATCGGCGTAACCCTTTACGACGAACCTTTTTATCACGTCCATAATCGAGAAACATATCCTTATTTCACTAAGGATAATTCTGACCGCTGTCCAGTGATCTACTCCTAGATCACTATTGTACTCCCTTGCCAAATCAGTGCAGGGTATACAATAGATCTGGCATACAGCATGACATACTTTATAGAACCTATGGCCAAGGCATAGGGAATGACTTTCATTCTCTTTCCATCTTCTGCCGTGGTCGGGCTTTGAGTCTTACTCAACTTCACACCTTATAATACAGGCAAGAACTCTTTCTTTGACTGCTCCATTTTGAACTACTTCAAAATCTTGTCAAGGTATGTACTCATTGAAAAAACTTATCAAGCGTCTTGATCTATCTCTATAGATCTTGAAGCTCAATATGTAAGCAGCTTCACCGAAGTCTTTCTTTGAAAAACTCCTTTCAAACACTCCTTTATGCTTTACAGAATAATTCTACATTATTTCCGATCAACAATATGTCATTCACATATACTTATCAGAAATGTTGTAGTGCTCCCACTCACTTTCTTGTAAATACAGGCTTCACCGCAAGTCTATATAAAACTATATGCTTTGATCAACTCATCAAAGCGTATATTCCAACTCCGAGATGCTTGCACCAGTCCACAGATGGATCGTTGGAGCTTGCACATTTTGTTAGCACCTTTCGGATTGACAAAACCTTCTGTTGCATCATATACAACTCTTCTTTAATAAATCCATTAAGGAATGCAGTTTTGTTTATCCATTTGCCAGATTTCATAAAATGCGGCAATTACTAACATGATTCGGACAGACTCAAGCATAGATACGAGTGAGAAGCTCTCATCGTAGTCAACACCTTGAACTTGTCGAAAACCTTTTGCGACAATTCTAGCTTTGTAGATAGTAACACTACTATCAGCGTCCGTCTTCCTCTTGAAGATCTATTTATTCTCAATTGCTTGCCGATCATCGGGCAAGTCAACCAAAGTCCAAACTTTGTTCTCATACATGGATCATATCTCAGATTTCATGGCCTCAAACCATTTCACGGAATCTGGGCTCATCATCGCTTCCTCATAGTTCGTAGGTTCGTCATGGTCAAGTAACATGACCTCCAGAACAGGATTACCGTACCACTCTGGTGCGGATCTCACTCTGGTTTACCTACGAGATTCGGTAGTAACTTGATCTGAAGTTACATGATCATCATCATTAGCTTCCTCACTAATTGGTGTAGTAGTCACAAGAACAGATTTTTGTGATGAACTACTTTCCAATAAGGTAGAAGGTACAATTACCTTATCAAGTTTTCTACTTTCCTCTCACTTACTTCTTTCAAGAGAAACTCCTTCTCTAGAAAGGATCCATTATAAGCAACGAATGTCTTGCCTTAGGATCTGTGATAGAAGGTGTACCCAACAGTCTCCTTTGGTATCCTATGAAGACATATTTCTCCGATTTGGGTTTGAGCTTATCAGGATGAAACTTTTTCTCATAAGCATCGCAACCCCAAACTTTAAGAAACGACAACTTTGGTTTCTTGCCAAACCATAGTTCATAAGGCGTCGTCTCGACGGATATAGATGGTGCCCCTTTTTTTAACGTGAATGCAGCTGTCTCTAATGCATGACCCTAGAAACGATAGTGGTAAATCGGTAAGAAACATCATAGATTGCACTATATCCAATAAAGTACGGTTATGACGTTCGGACACACCATTATGCTGTGGTGTTCCAGGTGGCGTGAGTAGTGAAACTATTTCACATTGTTTTAACTGAAGACCAAACTCGTAACTCAAATACTCTTTTCCACGATCAGATCGTAGAAACTTTATTTTCTTGTTACGATGATTTTCCACTTCACTCTGAAATTATATGAACTTTTCAAATGTATCAGACTTCTATTTCATTAAGTAGATATACCCATATCTGCTCAAATCATCTGTGAAGGTCAGAAAATAATGATACCCGCTGCAAGCCTTAAATATTCATCGGACCACATACATCAGTATGTATGATTTCCAACAAATCTGTTTCTTGCTCCATTGTTCTGGAGAACGGCGTTTTAGTCATCTTGCCCAAAAGGCATGGTTCGCAAGCATCAAGTGATTCATAATCAAGTGATTCCGAAAGCCCATCAGCATGGAGTTTCTTCATGCGCTTTATACCAATATGACCTAAACGGCAGTGCCACAAATAAGTTGCACTATCATTATTAACTTTGCATCTTTTGGTTTCAATATTATGAATATGTGTATCACTATGATCGAGATCCAACAAACTTGTTTCATTGGGTGTATGACCATCGAAGGTTTTATTCATGTAAACAGAACAACAATTATTCTCTGACTTTAATGAATAACCGTATTGCAATAAACATGATCAAATCATATTCATGCTCAACGCAAAAACCAAATAACACTTATTTAAGTTCAACACTAATCCCGAAAGTATAGGGGAGTGTGCGATGATGATCATATCAATCTTGGAACTACTTCCAACACACATCGTCACTTCACCCTTAACTAGTCTTTGTTTATTTTGCAACTCCTGTTTCGAGTTACTACTCTTAGCAACTGAACCAATATCAAATACTGAGGGGTTGCTATAAACACTAGTAAAGCACACATCAATAACATGTATATCAAATATACTTTTGTTCACTTTGCCATCCTTCTTATCCGCCAAATACTTGGGGCAGTTCCGCTTCCAGTGACCAGTCCCTTTGCAGTAGAAGCACTTAGTCTCAGGCTTAGGACCAGACTTGGGCTTCTTCACTTGAGCAGCAACTTGCTTGCCGTTCTTCTTGAAGTTCCCCTTCTTCCCTTTTGCCCTTTTCTTCAAACTAGTGGTCTTGTCAACCATCAACACTTGATGTTTTTCTTGATTTCTACCTTCATCGATTTCAGCATCACGAAGAGCTTGGGAATCGTTTCCGTTATCCCTTGCATATCATAGTTCATCACGAAGTTCTACTAACTTGGTGATGGTGACTAGAGAATTCTGTCAATCACTATCTTATCTGGAAGATTAACTCCCACTTGATTCAAGCGATTGTAGTACCCAGACAATCTGAGCACATGCTCACTAGTTGAGCGATTCTTCTCCATCTTTTAGCTATAGAACTTGTTGGAGACTTCATATCTCTCAACTCGGGTATTTGCTTGAAATATTAACTTCAACTCCTGGAACATCTCATATGGTCCATGACGTTCAAAACGTCTTTGAAGTCCCGATTCTAAGCCATTAAGCATGGTGCACTAAACTATCAAGTAGTCATCATATTGAGCTAGCCAAACATTCATAACGTCTGCATCTGCTCCTGCAATAGGTCTGTCACCTAGCGGTGCATCAAGGACATAATTTTTCTGTGCAGCAATGAGGATAAACCTCAGATCACGGATCCAATCCGTATCATTGCTACTAACATCTTTCAACACAATTTTCTCTAGGAACATATCAAAATAAACATATGAAAGCAACAACGCGAGCTATTGATCTACTACATAGATATGCTAATACTACCAGGACTAAGTTCATGATAAATTAAAGTTCAATTAATCATATTACTTAAGAACTCCCACTTAGATAGACATCCCTCTAATCCTCTAAGTGATCACGTGATCCAAATCAACTAAACCATAACCGATCATCACGTGAGATGGAGTAGTTTTCAATGGTGAACATTGTTATGTTGACCATATCTACTATATGATTCACGCTCGACCTTTCGGTCTCCATGTTCCGATGCCATATCTGCATATGCTAGGCTCGTCAAGTTTAACCTGAGTATTCTGCGTGTGCAAAACTGGCTTGCACCCATTGTAGATGGACGTAGAGCTTATCACACCCGATCATCACGTGGTGTCTGGGCACGACGAACTTTGGCAACGGTGCATACTCAGGGAGAACACTTCTTGATAATTTAGTGAGAGATCATCTTATAATGCTACCGCCAATCAAAGCAAGATAAGATGCATAAAAAGACAAACATCACATGCAATCAAAATATGTGACATGATATGGCCATCATCATCTTGTGCCTTTGATCTCCATCTTCAAAGCATCGTCATGATTTCCATCGTCACCGGCATGACATCATGATCTCCATCATCTTGATCTATATCAATATGTCGTCACATGGTCGTCTCGCCAACTATTGCTCTTGCAACTATTGCTATCGCATAGCGATAAAGTAAAGCAATTATTGGGCGCTTGCATCTTATGCAATAGACAGACAACCATAAGGCTTTTGCCAGTTGCCGATAACTTCAACAAAACATGATCATCTTATACAACAACTTATAACTCATCACGTTTTGACCATATCACATCACAACATGCCCTGCAAAAACAAGTTAGACGTCCTCTACTTTGTTGTTGCAAATTTTACGTGGCTGCTACGGGCTTAGCAAGAACCAATCTTACCTACGCATCAAAACCACAACGATAGTTTGTCAAATAGACTCCGTTTTAACCTTCGCAAGGACCGGGCGTAGCCACACTCGGTTCAACTAAAGTTGGAGAAATAGTCACCCGCAAGTCACCTATGTGTAAAGCACGTCGGGGAAACCGCTCTTGCGTAAGCGTACGCGTAATGTCGGTCCGGGCCGCTTCATCCAACAGTACCACCGAACCAAAGTATGACATGCTGGTAGGCAGTATGACTTATATCGCCCACAACTCACTTGTGTTCTACACGTACATATAACATCAAACCATAAAACCTAGGCTCTGATACCACTGTTGGGGAACGTAGTAATTTCAAAAAAATTCCTACGCACACGCAAGATCATGGTGATGCATAGCAACGAGGGGGAGAGTCTGATCTATGTACCCTTGTAGATCGCAACGGAAGCGTTGACACAACATAGAGGAAGTAGTCGTACGTCTTCTTCCCGATCCGACCGATCCAAGCACCGTTACTCTGGCACCTCCGAGTTCTTAGCACACGTACAGCTCGATGACGATCCCCGGGCTCTGATCCAGCAAAGCTTCGGGGAGGAGTTCCGCCAGCACGACGGCGTGGTGACGATCTTGATGTTCTACTGTCGCAGGGCTTCGCCTAAGCATCGCTACAATACGACCGAGGTGGAATATGGTGGCAGGGGGCACCGCACACGGCTAAGGAATGATCACGCGGATCAACTTGTGTGTCTATGGGGTGCCCCCTGCCCCTGTATATAAAGGATGGAGGAGGAGGAGGCCGACCAAGGCTAGGCGCGCCAGGTGTGGAGTCCTACTAGGACTCCAAGTCCTAGTAGGAGTCCACCAAGAGGGGAGGAAGGGAGAAGGAAGTGGAGGAGTAGGAGAGGTGGCCGGCCCCCTTTTCCCTAGTCCAATTCGGACTAGAGGGGAGGGGGGGCACAGCAGCCTTTTTCCTCTTCCCACTAAAGCCCATCAAGGCCCATTACTTCTCCCTTAACTACCCGGTACTCCGAAAAATACCCGAATCACTCGAAACCTTTCCGATGTCCGAATATAGTCGTCCAATATATCGATCTTTACGTCTCGACCATTTCGAGACTCCTCGTCATGTCCCCGATCTCATCCGGGACTCCGAACTCCTTCGGTACATCAAAACTCATAAACTCATAATATAACTGTCATCGAAACCTTAAGCGTGCGGACCCTATGGTTCGAGAACAATGTAGACATGACCGAGAAACGTCTCCGGTCAATAACCAATAGCGGGACCTGGATGCCCATATTGGCCCCTACATATTCTACGAAGATCTTTATCGGTCAGACCGCATAACAACGTACGTTGTTCCCTTTGTCATCGGTATGTTACTTGCCCGAGATTCGATCGTCGGTATCCAATACCTAGTTCAATCTCGTTACCGGCAAGTCTCTTTACTCGTTCCGTAATACAACATCCCGCAACTAACTCATTAGTTGCAATGCTTTAAGTGATGTGCATTACCGAGAGGGCCCAGAGATACCTCTCCGACAATCGGAGTGACAAATCCTAATCTCGAAATACGCCAACCCAACATCTACCTTTGGAGACACCTGTAGTACTCCTTTATAATCACCCAGTTACGTTGTGACGTTTGGTAGTACCCAAAGTGTTCCTCCGGTAAACGGGAGTTGCATAATCTCATAGTCATAGGAACATGTATAAGTCATGAAGAAAGCAATAGCAACATACTAAACGATCGGGTGCTAAGCTAATGGAATGGGTAATGTCAATCAGATCATTCATCTAATGATGTGATCCCATTAATCAAATAACAACTCTTTGTCCATGGTTAGGAAACATAACCATCTTTGATTAACGAGCTAGTCAAGTAGAGGCATACTAGTGACACTCTGTTTGTCTATGTATTCACACATGTATTATGTTTCCGGTTAATACAATTCTAGCATGAATAATAAATATTTATCATGATATAAGGAAATAAATAATAACTTTATTATTGCCTCTAGGGCATATTTCCTTCAATACCGTATAGAGCCTATGACAAGAGCATAGGGGACGACCTTCGTCCTTCCTCTTTCTTTTGCCGTGGTCAAGCTTTGAGTCTTACTCCACTTCACACCTTACAACTCAGGTAAGAACCCCTTCTTTGACTGATCTATTTTGAACTCCTTCAAAAACATGTCAAGGTGTGCGTTCTTTGAAAGTATCATCAGGCGTCTTGATCTATCTCTATAGATCTTGATGCCCAGTATGTAAGCAGCTTTATCCAGATTTTCCATTGAAAAACACCTTTCAAATAACCCTATATGCTTTCCAGAAATTCTACATCATTTCAGATCAACAATATTTCATCCACATATACTTATCATAAATGTTGTAGTGCTCCCACTCACTTTATTGTAAATACAAGTTTCTGGCAAACATTGTATAAACCTAAAAGCTTTGATCACTCCATCAAAACATATATTCTGATTCCGAGATGCTTGCTCTAGTCCATAGAAGGATCGCTGGAGCTAGCATACCTTTTAGCATCCTTAGGATCGACAAAACCTTTTTGATTGTATCACATACAACCTTTCCTTACGCAAACTGGTAAGAAACTTGTTTTGACATCCATCTGCCAGATTTCATAAATGCAGCTTATGCTAACATGATTCCGACGGACTTAAGCATCGCTACGGGTGAGAAAATCTCATTGTAGTCAACTGCTTGAACTTGTGAAAAACTCTTCGCCACAAGTCGAGCTTCATAGACGATGACATCACCGTCCACGTCCGTCTTCTTCTTAAAATCCACATGTACCTAACAGCCTTACGACCATCATGTAGTTCTTCCAAAGTCTACACTTTGTTTTCATACATGGATCCTCTCTCGGATTTTATGGCTTCTAACCATTTGTCGAAATACGGGCCCGCCATTGCTTCTCCATAGCTCATAGGTTCATTGTTGTCTAACAACATGATATCTAAGATAGGATTACCGTACCACTTAGGAATAGTACATATCCTTGTCGACCTACGAGGTTCGATAGCAACTTGATTCGAAGCTTCATGATCACTATCATTAACTTCCTATTCAACAGACGTAGGTGCCACAGAAAACATCTTTCTATGTTGCATCACTCTCTAGTTGAAATAAAGGTTCGACAACCTCATCAAGTTCTATCTTCCTCCCACTCAATTCTTTCGAGAGAAACTCCTTCTCGAGAAAGGACCCGTTCTTAGCGACAAACAATTTGCCCTCGGATCTGAGATAGAAGGTATACCCACCTGTCACCTTTGGGTATCCTATGAAGATGTGTTTGTCTGCTTTTGGGTTCGAGCTTCTCCGGCTGAAGCCTAAAGCATCGCAGCCCCAAACATTAAGAAACGACAACTTTGGTTTCTTGCCAAACCAATGCTCATACGACATCGTCTCAACGGACTTAGATGGTGTCCTATCTAAAGTGAATGCAGCTGTCTCTAACGCATAACCTCAAACTGAAAATGGTAGATTGGTAAGAGACATCATAGATCGCACCATATTTCATAGGGTTCGATTACGACGTCCGGACACACCATTACAACTGTGGTGTTCCAGGTGGCTTCAACTGTGAAACAATTCCACAATGTCTTAAGTGATTTGCCAAACTCATAACTCAGAAAATCCCCTTTTGATCAGATCATAGGAACATGATCTTATTGTTATGATGATTCTTAACTTCACTCTGAAATTGCTTGAACTTTTCAAACGTTTCGGACTTGTACTTTATTAAGTAAATATACCTATATCTACTCAAATCGTCAGTGAAGATGAGAAAATAGCGATATCCACCGCACGCTTCAATTCTCATTGGATCACACACATCAGCATGTATGATTTCCAACAAGTCACTTGCCCGTTTCATTGTACCTGAAAACGGGGTCTTAGTCATCCTGCCCATGAGGCATGGCTCGCATGTGTCAAGTATTCAAAATCAAGTGACTCCAAACATCCATTGACATGGAGTTTCTTCATGCATCTTACGCCAATATGACCTAAGCGGCAGTGCCACGAGAAAGTGGTACTATCATTATTAACTCTACATCTTTTAGCATGAACATGTGTATTACCACGACCAAGATTCAATGAACCATTCACATAGGGTGCATGACCATGAAAGGTATCATTCATGTAAACAGAATAACCATTATTCTCTAACTTAAATGAATGACCGTATTGCAATGAACATGATCTAATCATATTCATGCTCAACGTAGACACCTGATAACATTTATCTAGGTTCAATACTAATCCCGAAGGCAGATGGAGCATGCGATGGTGATCTCATCAACTTTGGAAACACTTCCAACACACATCGTCACCTCGCCCTTAGCCAGTCTCTGTTTAGTCCGTAGCTTTTGCTTCAAGTCACCAATCATAGTAACTGAACCGGTATCCAATACCCAGGTGCTACCAGGAGTACTAGTGAGGTACACATTAATAACACGTATAAATTTTGTTGAAGTTGCCAGCCTTCTTATCTACCATGCATTTGGGGTAATTCCGCTACCAGTGACCGTTCCCCTTACAATAGAAGCACTTAGTCTCGGGTTTGGGTTCAACCTTGGGTTCCTTCATTGGAGCGGCAACTGGTTTGCCATCCATGAAGTTTCCCTTCTAGCCCTTGCCCTTCTTGAAACCAGTGGTCTTGATAAACCATCAACACTTGATGCTCCTTCTTGATTTCTACCTTTTGCGGTCTTAAGCACCGCGAACAGCTCCGGGATCAACTCCATCCCTTGCATGTCATAGTTCATCATGAAGATCTAGTAGCTTAGTGATAGTGGCTAGAAAACTCTATCAATCACTATCTTATCTGGAAGTTTAACTCCCACTTGATTTAAGTGATTGTAGCACCCAGACATTCTGAGCACATGCTCACTAGCTGAGCTATTCTCCTCCATCTTGTTGGCAAAAGAACTTGTTAGAGGTCTCACACCTCTCAACACGGGCATGAGCCTGAAATCCCAATTTCAGCTCTTGGAACATCTCATATGTTCTATGGCATTCAAAACGTCATTGGAATCCCGATTCTAAGCCGTAAAGTATGGTGCACTAAACTATCAAGTAGTCATCAGGATGTGTCTGTCAGGTGTTCACAACATCCACAGACGACGTTGTAGGGGTTTGCACATCGAGCGGTGCATCAAAGACGTAAGCCTTCTGTGTAGCAGTGAGGACACTCCTCGGACTACGGACCTAGTCCGCATCATTGCTTACAATATTTTTCAACTTAATCTTTCTCTAGGAATGTATTGAAACAGGGAGCTACAACGTGAGCTATTTATCTACAACATATTTGCGAAGACAATTTAGACTATGTTCAGGATAATTAAGTTCATCTTATGAACTCCCACTCAGATAGACATCCCTCTAGTCATCTAAGTGATTACATGATCCGAGTCAACTAGGCCGTGTCCGATCATCACGTGAGACGGACTAGTCATCATCGGTGAACATCTTCATGTTGATCGTATCTACCATACGACTCATGCTCGACCTTTCGGTCTCTTGTGTTCCGAGGCCATGTCTGTACATGCTAGGCTCGTTAAGTCAACCTAAGTGTTTTGCGTGTGTAAATCTGTCTTACACACGTTGTATGTGAACGTTAGAATCTATCACACCCGATCATCACGTGGTGCTTCTAAACGACGAACTTTCGCAATGGTGCACAGTTAGGGGGAACACTTTCTTGAAATTTTAATGAGGGATCATCTTATTTACTACCGTCGTTCTAAGCAAATAAGATGCAAAAACATGATAAACATCACATGCAATCAAATAGTGACATGATATGGCCATCATCACTTTGCTCCGTTTTGATCTCCATCTTCGGGGCTCCATGATCATCATCGTCACCGGCATGACACCATGATCTCCATCATCATGATCTCCATCATCGTGTCTTCATGAAGTTGTCTCGCCAACTATTACTTCTACTACTATAGCTAACGGTTAGCAATAAAGTAAAGTAATTACATGATGTTTATGTTGACACGCAGGTCATAAATAAATTAAGACAACTCCTATGCCTCCTGCCGGTTGTCACACTCATCGACATACAAGTCGTGATTCCTATTACAAGAACTTGATCATCTCATACATCACATATATCATTCATCACATCCTTTGGCCATATCACATCACAAAACACTTGCTGCAAAAACAAGTTAGACGTCCTCTAATTGTTGTTGCAAGTTTTTACATGGCTACTATAGGTTTCTAGCAAGAACGTTACTTACCTACGTGAAAAACCACAACGTGATATGCCAATTTCTATTTACCCTTCATAAGGACCCTTTTCATCGAATCCGATCCGACTAAAGTGGGAGAGACAGACACCCGCTAGCCACCTCATGCAACTAGTGCATGTCAGTCGGTGGAACCAGTCTCACGTAAGAGTACGTGTAAGGTCGGTCCGGGCTGCTTCATCCCACGATGCCGCCGAATCAAGATAAGACTAGTAACGGCAAGTAAATTGACAAAATCGACGCCCACAACTACTTTGTGTTCAACTCGTGCATAGAAACTACGCATAAACCTGGCTCTGATACCACTGTTGGGGATCGTAGAAGAAATTCAAAATTTTCTACGCATCACCAAGATCAATCTATGGAGTAATCTAGCAACGAGGGGAAGGAGAGTGCATCTACATACCCTTGTAGATCGCTAAGCGGAAGCGTTCAAGTGAACGGGGTTGATGGAGTCGTACTCGTCGTGATTCAAATCACCGATGATCCTAGTGCCGAACGGACGGCACCTCCGTGTTCAACACACATACAGCCCGGTGACATCTCCTACGCCTTGATCTAGCAAGGGGAGAAGGAGAGGTTGGGGAAGACTCCATCCAGCAGTAGCACGACGGCGTGGTGGTGGTGGAGGAGCGCGGGACTCCAGCAAGGCTTCGCCAAGCACTACGAGAGACGAGGAGGGAGAGGGGTAGGGCTGCGCCAACAGGGAGAGCAAATCACATGTGTTGGGCAGCCCCAAACCTCAAGTATATATAGGGGAAGGGGAGGGGTTGCGCCCCCACCTAGGGTTCCCTCCCTAGGGGCGGCGGCAGCCCCCAGATCCCATCTGGGAGGCGGGCAAGGGGAGAGAGAGGGGGGCGCACCTAGGGTGGGCCTTAGGGCCCATCTGCGCCTAGGGTTTGCCCCCCTCTCCTCTTGAGGCGCATGGGCCTTGGTGGGGAGGCGCCCCAGCCCACCTAGGGGCTGGTCCCTTCCCACTATTGGCCCATGTATGCCTCCGGGGCTGGTGGCCCCACCTGGTGGCCCCCCGGACCCCTCCAGTGGTCCCAGTACATTACCGGTGATGCCCGGAACACTTCCGGTGGCCAAAACCATACTTCCTATATATCAATCTTTACCTCCGGACCATTCCGGAACTCCTCGTGACGTCCGGGATCTCATCCGGGACTCCGAACAACATTCGATAACCACGTACATACTTTCCCTATAACCCTGGCGTCATCGAACCTTAAGTGTGTAGACCCTACGGGTTCGGGAGTCATGCAGACATGACCGAGACAACTCTCCGGTCAATAAACAACAGTGGGATCTGGATACCCATGTTGGCTCCCACATGCTCCACGATGATCTCATCGGATGAACCACGATGTCGAGGATTCAATCAATCCCGTATTCAATCCCCTTTGTCTATCGGTACGATACTTGCCCGAGATTCGATCATCGGTATCCCGATACCTTGTTCAATCTCGTTACCGGCAAGTCTCTTTACTCGTTCCGTAACACATCATCCCATGATCAACTCCTTGGTCACATTGTGCACATGATGATGATGTCCTACCGAGTGGGCCCAGAGATACCTCTCCGTTTACATAGAGTGACAAATCCCAGTCTCGATTCGTGCCAACCCAACAGATACTTTCGGAGATACCTATAGTGTACCTTTATAGCCACCCAGTTACGTTGTGACGTTTGGCACACCCAAAGCACTCCTACGGTATCCGGGAGTTGCACAATCTCATGGTCTAAGGAAATGATACTTGACATTAGAAAAGCTTTAGCATACGAACTACACGATCTTGTGCTAGGCTTAGGATTGGGTCTTGTCCATCACATCACTCTCCTAATGATGTGATCTCGTTATCAACGACATCCTATGTCCATGGTCAGGAAACCATAACCATCTATTGATCAATGAGCTAGTCAACTAGAGGCTTACTAGGGACATGTTGTTTTCTATGTATCCACACATGTATCTGAGTTTCCTATCAATACAATTCTAGCATGGACAATAAACAATTATCATGAACAAGGAAATATAATAATAACCAATTTATTATTGCCTCTAGGGCATATTTCCAACAATCCCGTTATCAATGACATCCAATGTCCATAGTCAGGAAACCATGACTATCTTTTGATCAACGAGCTAGTCAACTAGAGGCTCACTAGGGATGTGTTGTGGTCTATGTATTCACACATGTATTATGATTTCCGTATAACACAATTATAGCATGAACAATAGACAATTATCATGAACAAAGAAATATAATAATAACCATTTTATTATTGCCCCTAGGGCATATTTCCAACAGTCTCCCACTTGCACTAGAGTCAATATTCTAGTTACATTATGATGAATCGAACACCCATGCAGTTCTGGTGTTGATCATGTTTTGCTCTAGGGAGAGGTTTAGTCAATGGATCTGCTACATTCAGGTCCGTATGTACTTTACAAATCTCTATGTCTCCATTTTGAACACTTTCACGAATGGAGTTGAAGCGACGCTTGATATGCCCGGTCTTCCTGTGAAACCTGGGCTCCTTGGCAAGGGCAATAGCTCCAGTGTTGTCACGGAAGAGAGTCATCGGGCCCGACGCATTGGGTATGACTCCTAGGTCGGTAATGAACTCCTTCACCCAGACTGCTTCTTGTGTTGCCTCCGAGGCTGCCATGTACTCCGCTTCACATGTAGATCCCGGCACAACGCTTTGCTTGCAACTGCACCAGCTTACTGCCCCACCATTCAAAATATACACGTATCCGGTTTGTGACTTAGAGTCATCCAGATCTGTGTCGAAGCTAGCATCGACGTAACCCTTTACGACGAGCTCTTCGTCACTTGACCGCTGTCCAGTGTTCCATGCCGGGATTACTTTGGTACCTTCCTACCAAACTTACGGCAAGGTTTACATCAGGTCTGGTACACAGCATAGCATACATGATAGAACCTATGGCCGAGGCATAGGGGACGACACTCATCTTTTATGTATCTTCTGCTATGGTCGGGCATTGAGTCGTGCTCAATCTCGTACCTTGCAATACAGGCAAGAACCCCTTCTTTGACTGATCCATTTTGAACTTCTTCAATATCTTGTCAAGGTACGTACTCTGTGAAATACCAATGAGGCGTCTCGATCTATCTATATAGATCTTGATGCCTAATATATAAGTAGCTTCTCCAAGGTCCTTCATTGAAAAACACTTGTTCAAGTAGGCCTTTATGCTTTCCAAGAATTCTATATCATTTCCCATCAATAGTATGTCATCCACATACAATATGAGAAATGCTATAGAGCTCCCACTCACTTTCTTGTAAATGCAGGCTTCTCAATAAGTCTGCATAAACCCAAACGCTTTGATCATCTCATCAAAACGAATGTTCCAACTCTGAGACGCTTGCACCAGCCCATAAATCAAGCATTGGAGCTTGCACACCTTGTCGGCATTCTTAGGATCGACAAAACCTTCCGGCTGCATCATATACAATTCTTCCTTAAGGAAACCATTAAGTAATGCCATTTTGACGTCCATTTGCCATATCTCATAATCATATAATGAGGCAATTGCTAACATGATTCGGACAGACTTCAGCTTCGCTACGGGTGAGAAAGTCTCATCGTAGTCAACCCCTTGAACTTGTCGATAACCCTTAGCGACAAGCCGAGCTTTATAGATGGTCACATTACCATCCGCGTCTGTCTTCTTCTTAAAGATCCATTTATTTTCTATGGCCCGCCGATCATCGGGCAAGTCAGTCAAAGTCCATACTTCGTTTTCATACCTGGATCCTATCTCGGATTTCATGGCTTCCAGCCATTTGTCGGAATCCAGGCCCGCCATCGCTTCTTCATAGTTTGAAGGTTCACCATTGTCTAACAACATGATTTCCAAGACAGGGTTGCCGTACCACTCTGGTGCGGAACGTGTCCTCGTGGACCTACGAAGTTCAGTAGTAACTTGATCTGAAGTTTCATGATCATCATCATTAACTTCCTCTCTAGTCGGTACAGGCACCTCAGGAACATTTTCTTGAGCTGCGCCACTTACCGGTTCAAGCGGTAATACTTCATCAAGTTCTACTTTCCTCCCACTTATTTCTTTCGAGAGAAACTCTTTCTCTAGAAAGGACCCATTCTTGGCAACAAAGATCTTGCCTTCGGATCTGAGGTAGAAGGTATACCCAACAGTTTCTTTAGGGTATCCTATGAAGACGCATTTTTCCGACTTGGGTTCGAGCTTTTCAGGTTGAAGTTTCTTGACATAAGCATCGCATCCCCAAACTTTTAGAAATGGTAGCTTAGGTTTCTTCCCAAACCATAATTCATACAGTGTCGTCTCAACGGATTTCGACGGAGGCCTATTTAAAGTTAATGCGACAGTCTCTAAAGCATAGCCCCAAAATGACAGCGATAAATCGGTAAGAGACATCATAGATCGCACCATATCTAATAGAGTGCGATTACGACATTCGGACACACCATTACGCTGAGGTGTTCTAGGCGGCATGAGTTGTGAAACTATTCCACATTTTCTTAAGTATGTGCCAAATTCGTGACTCAAGTATTCTCCCCCATGATCTGATCGCAAGAACTTGATTTTCCCGTCACGTTGATTCTCAACCTCACTCTGAAATTCCTTGAACTTTTCAAAGGTCTCAGACTAGTGTTTCATTAAGTAGACATACCCATATCTACTCAAGTCATCAGTGAGGGTGAGAACATAACGATAGCCACCGTGAGCCTCAACACTCATTGGACCGCACACATCAGTATGTATGATTTCCAATAAGTTGGTTGCTCGCTCCATTGTTCCTGAGAACGGAGTCTTGGTCATTTTACCCATGAGGCATGGTTCGCACGTTCAAATGATTCATAATCAAGAGACTCTAAAAGTCCATCTGCATGGAGCTTCTTCATGCGTTCGACACCTATGTGACCAAGGCGGCAGTGCCACAAGTATGTGGGACTATCATTATCAACCTTACATATTTTGGTATCCACACTATGAATATGTGTAGCATTACGCTCGAGATTCATTAAGAATAAACCATTCACCATTGGAGCATGACCATAAAACATATCTCTCATATAAATAGAACAACCATTATTCTCGGATTTAAATGAGTAGCCATCTCGAATTAAACAAGATCCTGATACAATGTTCATGCTCAAAGCTGGCACTAAATAACAATTGGTGAGGTTTAAAACTAATCCCGTAGGTAAATGTAGAGGCAGCGTGCCGACGGCGATCACATCGACCTTGGAACCATTCCCGACGCGCATCGTCACCTCGTCCTTCGCCAGTGAAAGTGCAACTATCCCTAGGTGGTTTTGGTAATTCATAACAACATATAGCTCATTGAGCTAATGCTATTCCAAGTTGATCATTTCAGGAAAGCTCAATGATTGGCATGGCATGGATGGTGAAAGTGGAACCCTCAAAATGCTAAGTACAAAGGATTGGCTCTAGCTCATATGCTCAAGGCTCTTCATTTTACATTTTAGTGGTCCAATATCACATTGAGTCCATAGGAAAAGCCAATACTATCAAGGAGGGATAAGGTGTTGCTTAATGAGCCTCTTGCTTCATGTGCTTAATGATATGCTCCAAAATCCTCAGCTACTTTCCCATATCCACATTTGACCTAAACCCAAAGCCAAACTCGGCCCTACCGATTCTTTCAACCCGGCGCCACCGAGTTTCACTTGTCATAGCCATTGCCAAACCCTAAGCAAATCGGTTCTACCGATAGGGATCTCGGTCTCGCCGAGATGGGATTGCAATTTCTCTGTTTCCTTTTCGTAACTTTTCGGTCTCACCAAAAGAGCGGATTGGTCCCACCGAGATTGCAATGTAAACTCACTGTTTCCTTTTCGTAACTATTTGGTCTCACCGAGAAGAGCGAATCGGTCCCACCGAGTTTGCCTGACCAACCCTCTGGTTAGCTTATTACCAAATCGGTCTCACCAAGTTTGTGTAATCGGTCTCACTGAGATTACGTTATGCCCTAACCCTAACCATATCGGTCCTACCGAGTTGCATGTCAGTCCCACCGAAAATCTCTAACGGTCACTAGGTTTACTATTTCGGTCCGAAAGAGAACCCTAACCATATCGGTCCTACCGAGTTGCATGTCAGTCCCACCGAAAATCTCTAACGGTCACTAGGTTTACTATTTCGGTCCGACCGAGTTTGTTGATTCGGTCCCACCGAGATTGGTAAATTGTGTGTAATGGTTGGATTTTGTGTGGAGGCTATATATACCCCTCCACCTCCTCTTCACTCGTGGAGAGAGCCATCAGAACACATCTACACTTCCAACTCATATGTTCTGAGAGAGAACCACCTACTCATGTGTTGAGGCCAAGATATTCCATTCCTACCACATGAATCTTGATCTCTAGCCTTCCCCAAGTTGCTTTCCACTCAAATCTTCTTTCCACCAAATCAAAATCCTGTGAGAGAGAGTTGAGTGTTGGGGAGACTATCATTTGAAGCACAAGAGCAAGGAGTTCATCATCAACACACCATTTGTTACTTCTTGGAGAGTGGTGTCTCCTAGATTGGCTAGGTGTCACTTGGGAGCCTCCGACAAGATTGTGGAGTTGAACCAAGGAGTTTGTAAGGGCAAGGAGATCGCCTACTTCGTGAAGATCTACCGCTAGTGAGGCAAGTCCTTTGTGGGCGATGGCCATGGTGGGATAGACAAGGTTGCTTCTTCGTGGACCCTTCGTGGGCGGAGCCCTCCGTGGACTCGCGCAACCGTTACCCTTCATGGGTTGAAGTCTCCATCAACGTGGATGTAGGATAGCACCACCTATCCGAACCACGGGAAAAACATTTGTGTCTCCAATTGCATTTGAATTCTCCAAACCCTTCCCTTTACATTCTTGCAAGTTGCACGCTTTACTTTCCGCTGCCAATATACTCTTTGCATGCTTGCTTGAATTGTGTGATGATTGCTTGACTTGTCCTAAAATAGCTAAAATCTGACAAGAACTAAAATTGGGAAAAGATTAAGTTTTTATTTGGTCAAGTAGTCTAATCACCCCCCACTAGACATACTTTCGATCCTACAAGTGGTATCAGAGCTCTGGTCTCCATTTGCTTTGATTTCCATAGCTTTTGGTGGTCATAGCCTTGGTTTCACAACCTAGGAGAGTATGGCGTTTAGCGAGGGAAATTATCACCGTAGAGGTCCTTACTTTGATGGTACTAATTTTGCTAGTTGGAAGCATAAAATGAAAATGCATATTCTTGGACATAACCCCGCCGTTTGGGCTATTGTGTGTGTTGGTTTGCAAGGTGACTTCTTTGATGGGAGAGAACCAAACCGTGAAGCTACCGCGGATGAGTTGAAGATGTTGCAATACAATGCTCAAGCTTGTGATATTCTCTTCAACGGATTGTGCCCCGAAGAATTCAACAAAATCAGCCGTCTTGAGAATGCAAAGGAAATTTGGAACACTTTGATTGATATGCACGAAGGTACCGACTCCGTCAAGGAATCCAAATTGGATGTGCTTCAAATTCAACTTGGCAAGTTCAAAATGAAGGATGGTGAAGGTGTCGCTGAAATGTACTCTAGGCTTGCTCTCATCACAAATGAGATTGCCGGCTTAGGAAGTGAAGCGATGACCGATAGATTCATCATCAAGAAGATTCTAAGAGCCTTGGATGGAAAATATGATACCGTGTGCACATTGATCCAAATGATGCCCAATTACAAAGATCTCAAGCCAACGGAGGTAATTGGAAGAATTATTTCTCATGAGATGTCACTTAAGGATAAAGAGGAACTTCACAACAAATCAAGTGGTGCCTACAAAGCCTCATGTGAAGCCCCTACATCATCAAGTGAGAAACAAAACTTCAATGAAGAATTGAGCTTAATGGTAAAAAACTTCAACAAGTTCTACAAGAGTAGAAGCAAAGATAGAAGCTCCAAGTCAAGGTCCTACAATGACAAAAGATCTTCTAGTCGAGAGCGAAACTGCTACAATTGTCGAAGACCCGGACACTATTCCAATGACTGTACGGCTCCCTACAAGAGAAGAGAAGACTCTCCAAAAAGAAGAAGCAAAAGAGAAGAATCACCACCAAGAGAGAGAAGGAGTAGAGATGATCGTTATGAACGAAGACACTCACGGAGAAGCAAGGATTCGGAAAGGAAGGAAAAATCATCAAGGAGCTACACAAAACAAAGACATCAAGCTCATGTTGGTGAATGGGTATCCAGCTCCGACTCCGACAACCACTCCGAGAGAAGTTATCACTCCGATTCCGAATATACTCAAGATGAAGGTGTTGCCGATCTAGCACTTGTGTCAACCAACTCCTACGACATATTTGACTCACCAAATGAAGGAATTGGAAGATGCTTCATGGCCAAAGGTCCTAAGGTAACACACCCCGAGTATGTTGATTTTAATAGTGATGAAGATGACTTGTTAGGTGATGATAATTTACTTGTTGACAACTCTAGTGATGAATACTATGATGAAACGTCAATTAAGCATGCTAATCAAGATAAAACGAATGACAATAATAAGGAGAAGATTGAGGCTCTAACTAAAGAACTAAACACTCTTAAGTTAGCTCATGAAACTATCTTCGAAGATCATCGAGAACTTTTAAGAGCTCATGAGAAGTTACGCTTTGAAAAGCTCAATCTTGGGAAAGAGCATAGCTTATTGAAGGGAATTATAGAGAAAGGAGTGTACAAAAGCCTTGCCGGGAGTAAGCAATTCGAGGAAATTGTGCGCAAGCAAGGAAGGCACCGGAAGAATCAAGGTGTTGGTTTTGAACGAAAGTTCAATGCCAATGGAGTTGAGTGGGAAGAAGATCAATACCCCAAGACAAAGTTTGTTCCTCAACAAGAGAAGTATGATCCTACTTCCCTCAAGGGGACACAAGCTCAAGATGATCTTCCACCACAAGACTACAAGCAAAAAGGCAAGGACAAGCTTTAAGAGGAAATTGATGCATTTGAAGAAGCTCCTAAGACCTTAGTCAAGTGGATTCCCAAGACCACTTCAAGTTCCACTTCATCAAGTACGACTACAACTCCAAGGATTCCCATCAAGATGGTGTGGATCCAAAAGAAGAAGAACTAGAGAGTTCTTGAGGGTGACTCCGCCAACATACTTCACTCTTATCATTTTGGCAAGAACAAGTGCAATCAACTTCCACATCTTGCACCAGTTCAAGGAGTCACAAACCCTCATGTTGGTAAGACAAGGGACAAGGTAACCTAAAAGTTTTCATGGACATCATCTTGTGTGTGCATCACTCTATGTCTATGGATATCCTTGTTTGTTCCTTGTGGGACTAACCCATGTAGGTATTAAAAGTGCAATTCACTCAAATGGATAGCTCCAAGTGATCTACATCAACATTGAGCATCCACATCTTCAACATCTACATGAAGTCATCATCGACAAAACCCAAGGTTAGTTCATCCCTCTTAGGGGGCATATCAAATCTAGGGGGAGCTTTACTCTAAGACTTGAGCTAAAGCAACTCTAAAGATGTGAACACAACAATGCTTTATGTAAAAGTGGTAACCCCACTTGAGCTTAAACGATGAGTATGACCTATGATCAAGTGTTCTCACTTGACTCCTGAGTCAATATACTCATATATAGATGACCTAGTCATCGCCAATTGCTTGATAGATGCTAGAATTGGTTGTGCATGCTTTGTCACATATTTCAATTGCCATTTTATTGTGTGAGCATGTTGGTTGCATATTTTGCTCATTCGAGGACATCCACTTGTTGTTTTGATTGTTTGGTTTTATTTCCTTTTGCCAAGTGGATGGACAAGAATGCCTGAGAACCTCCTCTAGCTATCTATGCTTTTCTCGTCTCAAACTCTATTCATGCTACATCACAAAATTTGATCAAGTTAGATTCGAACCACTCTGTGTGAGGAGCACTTGGAGTCCCCGATTCGTCATAGACTTAAACTTCCAAAACCTCTTTGTGATTCTCGGTCTGACCGATATCCTACTTTCGGTCCTACCGAGTTCATTAAGTTGATCTGAATTTTCGATCTCCGTGCAACCAATTTGAACCATTCGGTCACACCGAGTTGCAATAACTGTATACAGCTTTGCATCTCGGTGCCACCGAGTTGTTCCACTCGGTCACACCGACAGGGTCGGGCTATATATAGGCACGGGCAAAAATTTGGAAATTTCTCCGAACCCCTTCGCCCGCGCGATAGCTCGCTCTGCCAACGTGGTCTCCGGATCATCTCCTCGCCGCCAGCCGCCTCCAGTCGCTGGTCTCCACCGCCGTCAACGGAATTCAACCCCGCCGTTGCCGCCGTTGCGAGTCTCCGCCGAACTAGGGTATGGAGTCGATCTTTGTGCTATCCCCAATCTGAATCCTAGCACATTGTGATCTTATTGTTTCTAGCCACGATTGAAACACTCCTATCCAGTCAATGCGTTCGTAGAATAGGATTGATTCGAAAACTTTAGGGTTAGGTTTCCGCCGAAACCATCTCGGACCCACCGAGTTGAAAAACTCGGTCCCACCGATTTGGCTCATGCCATTGCACAAGTGAGACTCGGCCTGACCGAGAATTACTAATCGGTGTGACCGATTTGGGAACTTTGTGAAACCCTAGCAGTCTCGGTGCCACCGAACTGTGACTCGGTCTGACCGAGTTCACTAGTTTAGGTTCCAAAACTGCTTCGGTATCACCGAGTTTAAAAATCGGTAGATCCGAAATGATTTCTGTGAGAAACTAAAACTAAGACTTTGAATCATTGTTTTGCAAAAATCTCTGCATTTTGTGATGCTCATCCACTCTACCTCATCTATAAACTGTTCACAGGGTCAGCAGTCAGCTTGTTCATCATGTCAGATCAGAGTGATAGCCAAAACCTGTCAGAGCAGCAAGTGCACATGAGTGAGGGCACTAGTCCCTCTAGTTCTTCAGATGAAGGCAGCAGGAGCACTCCTAGTAACTTGCCAAAAGCTGCCACCAGACAGAGGAAGAAGAGAACCTCAGACTCAGAGGATGAGGACTATGTGGCAGAAGAAGAAGCCACTTCCAAGAAAGTTGTGCTCAAGAAGGAATATGGCTCAGCTCAAAGCATATAGCCAGGATTGAAAATTAAAAGGCCAGCAAGTAGGCAGCCTATGCCAAAGGCCAGAGCCTCAACTCAGATTCCTAAAAAGTCTAAACCCAAAGAGGCTGCTGCAGAAGGGAAGAAGAGGAAGGAGAGGATCAAAAAGACCACTGCTAGAGTGCTTGGGAGATCCTCAATCATGAGAGATTCTGAAGAGGAAGAGGAAGAAGAGGTTGCTGCTCCAGCACCTAAGATACCAAAGCTGATGGGTGATGCTATAAGATCAGGGGCTACTGCATCCAAGCCCAAGGAAGCACCCAAGGCTGCATCAAAGGCCAAGACAGCTCCAAAGAGGAATACAAGGAGCATACCTGCAACTGAGAAGAACAAGGCCCCAGTGCCTGAAGCTGCTGAAGATGATGATGAAGGACAAGTTCTGAGAAAACTCAAGCCCAAGATTCCAGACCATAATGATGCTCATCCTGTGGCTGAGAACATGAAAATCAGGAGAGATTCAGGGCTCAGGAATTGGAGAGAAGCAGATCCATATGCCTCAAAGAGAAGAACTGTTGTTGACTACAGGTTCCACACAAAGGAACAATAGGATTTCTATGAGACAGTTTTGTTGGATAAGAAGCCTATCGTTTGTGAAATGAGGTGGGTCGACTGGAAGTACATGAAGGAAAATGAGGAACACTACCCTGGTGTGTATGACAACTTCCGTGCTTGTGGAGTTGCAGACTTTGTTGGGCAGAAGCTCACAAAGTGGAACGAGGAGCTCATTATGCAATTCTACTCCACAGCACACTTCTATCCAGATGGTAGGATAACATGGATGTCTGAAGGTACAAGGTACCAATCAACTGTTGAGGAATGGGCAAAGTTGATCAATGCCCCAGAGGAAAATGAAGATGACTTGGATGTCTATGCCAAGAAAAAGATGGATCATAACTCAATGGCAAATATGTACAAGGAAATTCCTGAAGATGATCTTGACACTCACCAGCTTGGGTCCGTAAAACACTTGTTGTCAGGACTGCCAACGATCAACTGGATCCTTAGGCACACACTCTTGCCCAAGTCTGGAGATCACAGAATGATCAGAGGCCATGCAATTAACTTCCTACACATATTTGATGTGCCTCAGAAATTCAAGGTCATGAGCCTCATAGTAGAGACTATCAAGAGAACTGCAGCTGATCAGAAGAGGAGCTGTGGTTATGCCCCTCAGATCCAGGAGCTAATTAACTCCAAGATGGGCACAGGCATATACCTATTGGACAAGGAACATTTGCCTATTCATCCAGATTTTGAGGACAATCAAGTTGTGATGAATGAGAATGAACCATCATCAGTTCATGCTCAAGCACAGAAGGAGAAGGCAAGGAAGGAGAAAGCTGCCAAGATGCCAACTCAAGAGGAGGCATCTGAGTATTTCCTGAAAAACAAGCAAGAGCAGCTTAGTTACTTGATTGCATCCACATTGAGGATTGAGAAAGGACTGGCCACCCTCACTCAGAATTAGGTGAGCTTAGAGAGGATCATAGAACAAAAGTTCTATGACATGGATGTCAAAGTAACAGAGATTCAGTGTGCAGTGGAGCAACTTCAAGATGACATGCAGGAGAGGAGAGGGAAGACTACAACTGATGCATTTTCCAGAGTGCCACGAGCTCAGAGGTCGACTGCAGTGCCAGTTCCTGACACCAGAGCCACCACCTCAGCTTCAGCCACAGCACCAGCCCAACCAGCTCCAGCATCTACTTCAGCTCCAACTCCAACCACGTCTACAGAAGGCTTCGTCCTTGGAGTGATCCAGACTCCACCACCACCAGAAGATCAAGCCTGAGAGTTGATCTAGCACTATGCATTTTCTAGGAACTTTTTGGTAACTTGTTGCCAAAGGGGGAGAAAAATGTATAGATCATAGGCTTCGAGAGAGAGAGAGAGTGTGTTGCTTTTATTCTCTCTTGCTTTATTTGGTGGTTTTTCGAACTTTGTTTGCTTTTGGTTGCGATACTTTGATATGCTTGTGAGACATTGATGATCATGTGTTTGATCATAAGCTACACTTATGCATGCTTGATATATCTTATCTATCTTATGTGATCATTCACTTTATTTGGTGATGAGTGCATGTATTTCATTCTTATCTTTTTGAGCACTCCACCAAGATGTATGTGACATGGAAGAGTAACCCATGACTCTAACTCTTTGTGCATTTGCAGTCCAAAGCAAATTTTAAATATGCACAAATTTAGGGGGAGCTCTTACTTATCACATACTTCTCAAAGCAACGATATATTTCATTCTTATTATTATTTGTCGAAGCTTTCATCTATATGTTGTCATCAATTACCAAAAAGGGGGAGATTGAAAGTGCAACTATCCCTAGGTGGTTTTGGTAATTCATAACAACATATAGCTCATTGAGCTAATGCTATTCCAAGATGATCATTTCAGGAAAGCTCAATGATTGGCATGGCATGGATGATGAAAGTGGAACCCTCAAAATGCTAAGGACAAAGGATTGGCTCTAGCTCATATGCTCAAGGCTCTTCATTTTACATTTTAGTGGTCCAAGATCACATTGAGTTCATAGGAAAAGCCAATACAATCAAGGAGGGATGAGGTGTTGCTTAATGAGCCTCTTGCTTCATGTGCTTAATGATATGCTCCAAAATTCTCAGCTACTTTCCCATATCCACATTTTACCTAAACCCGAAGCCAAACTCGGCCCTACCGATTCTTTCAACCCGGCGCCACCGAGTTTCACTTGTCATAGCCATTGCCAAACCCTAAGCAAATCGGTTCTACCGATAGGGATCTCGGTCTCACCGAGATGGGATTGCAGTTTCTCTGTTTCCTTTTCGTAACTTTTCGGTCTCACCGAAAGAGCGGATCGGTCCCACCGAGATTGCAATGTAAACTCACTGTTTCCTTTTCGTAACTTTTTGGTCTCACCGAGAAGAGCGAATCGGTCCCACCGAGTTTGCCTGACCAACCCTCTGGTTAGCTTATTACCAAATCGGTCTCACCGAGATTACGTTATGCCCTAACCCTAACCATATCGGTCCTACCGAGTTGCATGTCAGTCCCACCGAAAATCTCTAACGGTCACTAGGTTTACTATTTCGGTCCGACCGAGTTTGTTGATTCGGTCCCACCGAGATTGGTAAATTGTGTGTAACAGTTGGATTTTGTGTGGAGGCTATATATACCCCTCCACCTCCTCTTCACTCGTGGAGAGAGCCATTAGAACACATCTACACTTCCAACTCATATGTTCTGAGAGAGAACCACCTGCTCATGTGTTGAGGCCAAGATATTCCATTCCTACCACATGAATCTTGATCTCTAGCCTTCCCCAAGTTGCTTTCCACTCAAATCTTCTTTCCACCAAATCCAAATCCTGTGAGAGATAGTTGAGTGTTGGGGAGACTATCATTTGAAGCACAAGAGAAAGGAGTTCATCATCAACACACCATTTGTTACTTCTTGGAGAGTGGTGTCTCCTAAATTGGCTAGGTGTCACTTGGGAGCCTTCGACAAGATTGTGGAGTTGAACCAAGGAGTTTGTAAGGGCAAGGAGATCGCCTACTTCGTGAAGATCTACCGCTAGTGAGGCAAGTCCTTCGTGGGCGATGGCCATGGTGGGATAGACAAGGTTGCTTCTTCGTGGACCCTTCTATAACACCCTCGATGCGACTATATCTCCCACGTGTCGAGGCACGACTTAGAGGCATAATCGCATTGAAGGCATATATCGCAAGTGAGGTAATCTTCACACAACCCATGTAATATAATAAGGGAAAGAGATACATAGTTGGCTTACAATCGCCACTTCACACAATTACATGAATAAAGCATTACATCAACCAAATACACTCACGGTCCGACTACGGAACCAAAATAAAAGAAGAACCCCAAATGCGACAAAGGTCCCCGATCGACCCCAACTGGGCTCCACTACTGATCAACTAGAACGAAACAACACAAAGGACAAGATCTTCATCGAGCTCCTCCTGAGCTTGGTTGCGTCATCTGCACGGTCTCATCGGCACCTGCAAGCTGGTTTTGGAAGTATCTATGAGCCACAGGGACTCAGCAATCTCGCACCCTCGCGATCAAGACTATTTAAGCTTATGGGTAAGGTAAAGGTATGAGGTGGAGCTGCAGCAAGCGACTAGCATATATGGTGGCTAACATACGCAAATGAGAGCGAGAAGAGAAGGCAAAGCACGGTCGGTAAAAGTATGATCAAGAAGTGATCCTGGACTACCTACGTCAAGCATAACTCCAACAACCGTGTTCACTTCCCGGACTCCGCCGGAAAGAGACCATCACGGTTACACACGCGGTTGATTCATTTTAATTAAGGTCGACTTCAGGTTTTCTACAATCGGACATTATCAAATTCCCATCTGCCCATAACCGCGGGCACGGCTTTCGAAAGTTCAAATCCCTGCAGGGGTGTCCCAACTTAGCCCATCACAAGCTCTCACGGTCAACGAAGGAATAGACCTCCACCCGAGACATTCCGATCAGACTCGATATCCCAATACAACAAGACATTTCGACAGGGTAAAACTAAACCAGCAACACCGCCCGAATGTGCCGACAAATCCCGATAGGAGCTGCACATATCTCTTTCTCAGGGCACACTCAGATGAGCAGTCCGTACAACTAAAAACCAGCCCTCGGGTTTCCCCGAGGTGGCGCTGCAAGGGGCTCTAGTTTGGACCAACACTCAGAGGAGCACTGGCCCATGGGGGGCTAAAATAATGATGACCCTTGAGTCTGCAGAACCCAAGGGAAAGAAAAGGCTAGGTGGCAAATGGTAAAACCAATGTTGGGCATTGCTGGAGAAGCTTTACTTAAGGCGAACTGTCAAGGGGTTCCCATTATAGCCCAACCGCGTAAGGGACACAAAATCCGGGAACATAACACCGATATGACGGAAACTAGGGCGGCAAGAGTGGAACAAAACACCAGGCATAAGGCCGAGCCTTCCACCCTTTACCAAGTATATAGATGCATTAATTAAATACAATATATAGTGATATCCCAACAAGTAAACATGTTCCAACAAGGAACAACATCTCCATGTTCCAACAAGGAACAAACTTCAATCTTCACCTGCAACTAACAACGCTATAAGAGGGCTGAGCAAAGCGGTAACATAGCCAATCAACGGTTTGCTAGGACATAGGAGGGTTAGGGGCTGAACATGGCAATTTGGGAGGCTGACAAGCAAGTGGTAGGCATCGTAGCAATGGCAAAGCAAAAGAGCGAGCAAACTAGCATAGCAAAGATAGTAGTGATTTCGAGGGTATGATCATCTTGCCTGAAATCCCGCAAGGAAGAAGAACGAGTCCATGAAGAAGACAAACGGACGTAGACGAACGGGTCCTCACAAACTCGACGTTATCGGAACCAACCCGAAGAAGCAATCACCGGAAAAGAAGCACACAACATAGTAAACAACCAACACATCAACATGGCATGATGCACAATCAAGTATGATGCATGTCCGGTTTAATGAAGCATGGCGTGGCATGGCAAAGTGCAACAAACAATACTAAAAATTAAGTGGAGCTCAATATGCAACGGGTTGCATATTGACGGAACACCACGACAAGTTACACTAATGATTCCACTAATGATTCTCTTAGCCAAGTTACACTTGAGCAAGAAACTAGCTTATTGAAGGGAATTATAGAGAAAGGAGTGTACAAAAGCCTTGCCGGGAGTAAGCAATTCGAGGAAATTGTGCGCAAGAAAGGAAGGCACCGGAAGAATCAAGGTGTTGGTTTTGAACGAAAGTTCAATGCCAATGGAGTTGAGTGGGAAGAAGATCAATACCCCAAGACAAAGTTTGTTCCTCAACAAGAGAAGTATGATCCTACTTCCCTCAAGGGGACACAAGCTCAAGATGATCTTCCACCACAAGACTACAAGCAAAAAGGCAAGGACAAGCTTTAAGAGGAAATTGATGCATTTGAAGAAGCTCCTAAGACCTTAGTCAAGTGGATTCCCAAGACCACTTCAAGTTCCACTTCATCAAGTACGACTACAACTCCAAGGATTCCCATCAAGATGGTGTGGATCCAAAAGAAGAAGAACTAGAGAGTTCTTGAGGGTGACTCCGCCAACATACTTCACTCTTATCATTTTGGCAAGAACAAGTGCAATCAACTTCCACATCTTGCACTAGTTCAAGGAGTCACAAACCCTCTTGTTGGTAAGACAAGGGACAAGGTAACCTAAAAGTTTTCATGGACATCATCTTGTGTGTGCATCACTCTATGTCTATGGATATCCTTGTTTGTTCCTTGTGGGACTAACCCATGTAGGTATTGAAAGTGCAATTCACTCAAATGGATAGCTCCAAGTGATCTACATCAACATTGAGCATCCACATCTTCAACATCTACATGAACTCATCATCGACAAAACCCAAGGTTAGTTCATCCCTCTTAGGGGGGATATCACATCTAGGGGGAACATGATCATCTCATACATCACATATATCATTCATCACATCCTTTGGCCATATCACATCACAAAACACTTGCTACAAAAACAAGTTAGACGTCCTCTAATTGTTGTTGCAAGTTTTTTACGTGGCTGCTATAGGTTTCTAGCAATAACGTTTCTTACCTACGCCAAAACCACAACGTGAATTGCCAATTTCTATTTACCCTTCATAAGGACCATGTTCATCGAGTCCGATCCAACTAAAGTGGGAGATACAGACACCCGCCAGCCACCTTATGCAACTAGTGCATGTCAATCGGTGGAACCAGTCTCACGTAAGCGTACGTGTAAGGTCGGTCCGGGTCGCTTCATCCCACGATGCCGCCAAATCAAGACAAGACTAGTAACGGCAAGCAAATTGACAATTTCGACGCCCACAACTGCTTTGTGTTCTACTTGTGCATAGTAACTACGCATAGACCTAGCTCATGATGCCACTATTGGGGAACGTAGCAGAATTTTAAAATTTTCTACACATCACCAAGATCTATCTATGGATTCATCTAGCAACGAGGAAGAGAGGAGTGCATCTACATACCCTTGTAGATCATGAGCGGAAGCGTTCAAGAGAACGGAGTTGATGGAGTCGTCCTCGTCGTGATCCAAATCACCGAAGATCCTAGCGCCGAACGGACGGCACCTCCACGTTCAACACACGTATGGAGCGAGGACGTCTCCCGCGCCTTGATCCAGCAAGGAGGAGGGAGAGGTTGAGGAAGAGGGCTCCAACAGCAGCACGACGGCGTGGTGGTGGTGAAGCTGCAGTACTCCGGCAGGGCTTCGCCAAGCTCTTACGGAGGATGAGAGGTGTTGGGGAGGGGAGGGGCTGCGCCTTGGATGTTGTGTGCAGCCCTCCCCTTGCCCCTCTATTTATAGGGGAATGAGGAAGGGGGCCGGCCCCCTCTAGATGAGATCTAGAGGGGGGGTGGCGGCCAAGGGTAGGGGGCTTGCCCCCCAAGCAAGGGGGGCGCCCCCTTTAGGGTTCCCCCCCCCCCAACCCTAGGCGCATGGGCCCAAGGGGGGATGCGGCCAGCCCATGTAGGGCTGGTTCCCCTTTCCTCTACAGCCCATTAGGCCCTCCGAGAGAGGTGGCCCCTCCCGGTGGACCCCCGGATCCCCTCCGGTGGCCCTGGTACAATACCGATATGCCCCTGAACCTTTCCGGTGACCGTATGACAACTTCCTATATATAAATCTTCACCTCCGGACCATTTCGGAACTCCTCATGATGTCCGGGATCTCATTCGGGACTCCGAACAACATTCGGTAATCACATACAAGTCTTCCTAACAACCCTAGCGTCACCGAACCTTAAGTGTGTAGACCCTACGGGTTCGGGAGACATGCAGACATGACCGAGACGACTCTCCGGTCAATAACCAACAGCGGGATCTGGATACCCATGTTGGCTCCCACATGCTCCATGATGATCTCATCGGATGAACCACGATATCGAGGATTCAATCAATCCGTATACAATTCCCTTTGTCAATCGGTACATTACTTGCCCGAGACTCGATCGTCGGTATCCCAATACCTTGTTCAGTCTCGTTACCGGCAAGTCAATTTACTCGTACCATAATGCATGATCCCGTGATCAACCACTTGATCACATTGAGCTCATTATGATGATGCATTACCGAGTGGGCCCAGAGATACCTCTCCGTCATACGGAGTGACAAATCCCAGTCTCGATTCGTGCCAACCCAACAGACACTTTCGGAGATACCTGTAATGTAGCTTTATAGTCACCCAGTTACGTTGTGACGTTTGGCACACCCAAGGCACTCCTACGGTATCCGGGAGTTGCACAATCTCGTGGTCTAAGGAAATGATACTTGACATTCAGAAAAGCTACAGCAAATGAACTACACGATCTTTGAGCTAAGCTTAGGATTGGGTCTTGTCCATCCCATCATTCTCCTAATGATGTGATCCCGTTATCAATGACATCCAATGTCCATAGTCAGGAAACCATGACTATCTTTTGATCAATGAGCTAGTCAACTAGAGGCTCACTAGGGACGTGTTGTGGTCTATGTATTCGCACATGTATTACGATTTCCGGATAACACAATTATAGCATGAACAATAGACAATTATCATGAACAAAGAAATATAATAATAACCATTTTATTATTGACTCTAGGGCATATTTCCAACATCGACTTAGGGCGGCCAAGCAACCAGTAAGCTTTTGGACATCATGCACACGCACAGGGAATTTCATCCGAAGTATAGCGCCTACTTTCTCTGGGTTATCATCGATTCCTCGTTCGGAAACAAGAAAACTGAGTAACTTTCCGCCTGGAACTCCAAACGTGCACTTTGATGGATTGAGCTTGATATCATACCTTCTGAGGTTGGCAAAGGTTTTGACGAGGTCGGTCAGCAGGTTAGAACCTTTACGTGACTTGACCACAATCTCATCCATGTATGCTTCCACATTCCGACTGATCTGAGTGAGCAGGCACTTCTGAAGCATTCGCATAAATGTGGCTCCGGCGTTCTTCAAGCCGAATGGCATTGTGACATAACAGAAGCACCCGAACGGAGTGATAAAAGCTGTCTTTATTTCATCGGGTCCGTACAGACGGATCTGGTGGTACCCAGAGTAGGCATCCAAAAAGGACAAACGCTCGCACCCAGCAGTCGAGTCGACTATCTGATCGATGCGAGGGAGAGGGAAGTGATCTTTCGGGCAGGCCCGATTGATATGCTTGAAATCGATGCACATGCGGAGTGAGTCATCTTTCTTTGGGACCATGACAACATTGGCTAACCACTCGAAGTGGTAAATCTCTCGGATAAACTCAGCTGCCAAAAGCCGAGCCACATCTTCGCCGATTGCTTTTCTTTTCTGGATGGCGGACCGTCGAAGATGCTCTTTGACTGGTTTCACTTTCGGGTCGACTCACAAACAATGCTCAGCCAGTCCCCTGGGAACACCTGGCATGTCAGAAGGCTTCCATGCAAAGATGTCCCAGTTCTCACGGAAGAACTGGATGAGTGCTTCTTCCTATTTGGAGTCCAGTGTGGTCGAAATGTGGGTCGGAGCTGCATTGGGGTCCGTCGGGTGAATGTGAACAGACTTCGTCTCGCCAGACGACTGGAATGCTGAATCCGTGGCTGGCTTCTTGGCTCGCAACAAGTCACTTGGGTCTGCATTTTTCTGGTATTCTTGCAATTCTGCCACGGCCATCTGGGCATCGGCGATCTTTGAGCCCTTCTGGAAACACTCTTCCGCCTTTTTACGATTACCAGAGATAGTGATCACTCCTCTGGGACCAGGCATCTTCAGTTTGAGGTACACGTAACAAGCTCGAGCCATGAATCATGCATAAGCTGGCCTGCCCAGAATTGCATGATACGCACTCTGAAAATCCACGACTTCAAACGTCAACTTTTCTTTGCGGTAATTTTTGGCATCACCGAAAACCACGTCGAGTGCAATCTGACCGAGGGACGCAACCTTCTTGCCTGGGATGACCCTATGGAAACTCATGTGGCTTTCACTGAGTCTGGACATCAGAATGCCCATTCCTTTCAACGTTTCTGCGTACAGAATGTTCAGGCCACTGCCACCGTCCATCAGGACCTTTGTCAGTCAAGTGCCTTCGACCACCGGGTCGACCACCGGCGCTTGCCTCCCAGGGGTGGCGATGTGCGCTGGGTGATCAGACTGGTCGAACGTAATGGCAGTCTGCGACCATTTCAAGTAATTGGGTGTCGCCGGAGCGACCATGTTCACTTCTCTGTTGATGACTTTCAATCGACTCTTGTTTTCAACATCAGCAAAAATCATCAGAGTGGAATTCACATGAGGATAACCATCATCATCTTCCCCTTCACTCTCAGCCTTGTCTGCCTCCTTCTCCTTTTCCCTGGGCTGTTTCTCTTGGAACTGCTGGATCAGGAGCCGACACTGTCGAGTGGTATGCTTCGGGTAAATGAAATTACCTTCTTCGTCTTTTTTGGTGTGGATATGGCATGGCAGATCCAACATGTCATTTCCATCTTGATCTTTTACTTTCTTGGGGTTCCACGGCCCTTTGGGCTTCCCCTTGAACTTTCCTTGAACCACTGCCAAGGCCTCACCCGGAGCAGCTGGTTCGGCCTTGCGTTTTTGTTTCCGACTGGAGTTTCCTCCTCCAGCTTCGTGGGCGACTGCTTTGTGCTTGCCGCTCTGCAGTCGCTCCTCCTCTTCACCATTGGCATACTTGGTGGCGATTTCCATCATCCGAGTCAAAGTCATGTTTCCTGTCCGACCGAATTTCAGATTCAACTCTCAGTACCTGACGCCTTCCTTGAAAGCACAAATTGCCTGATGATCAGACACATTTTCCACCGTGTGGTGCAGGGTGATCCACCTCTGGATATAATCTCTCAAAGTTTCATTCGGTTTCTGGACGCAACACTGTAATTCTGTCAAACCTGCTGGCCGCTTGCAAGTACCCTCAAACGTTCTAACAAACACTCGGGCGAGATCTTCCCAAGTATAGATGCTGCCAGGCGCCAACTGATTCAGCCACGCCCTAGCCGAGCCCTCCAACATTAGAGGAAGGTGTTTCATGGCCACCTCATCATTGCCGCCACCAATCTGGACAGCCACTCACTAGTCTTCGAGCCAGGTGTCAGGCTTGGACTCTCCGGTGAACTTACTGACTCCAGTCGCCAACCTGAAGTTGGGGGGAATCACTGCAGCTCTGATAGGTCTGCTGAAGCACTCTGGGCCAGAGACATGCACCATGTTGCTGGTTTGCGGGCCTCTGTCATGGCCATCTCGGTGAGCTCTGTTTCTGTCGACCAAGCCTTGTACGAGAATAGATCTCGCATCAAAGCCTGGCTCCCTGGGGTCGACTGGAATACCTCTTCCGACACTGTTAGGGCGCCTGTCTTCATGTGGTCGCGGCACGTACGACCCACTCCTTGGAGGAGGCGTGGGCACTCGACGGCGACCATCGCGATTGGCTCGACGATCATACTGCTCCTAGTTTCTGTACTGATCATGCCGCTCTCCACGTCCCTCACGCCTCGGGGGCGATCTCGGGCTATAGGATGACTAGACCGTATCTGCGACCACAGATCTGCTATGGATCCTATCTCGCGACTGAGAAACGGCCGTATTCTGCTCTCCTGCTTCCCGGAGCAAGGCCCTGATCTGCGCCAGACCTCGGCCAGCTTCTGACTAAGAAGGTTGAATCGACTCTGCTATCCGGGCCGCAGCTGCTAGGTTTTGGATCGGTGTTCGGTATACCTGAGCCGGAGGTGGAAAAAGTTGGCGTCGGCTGGACTCAGGAGCACATTGACGAGCGCGATCGTCGAGTGCGCGCTGTAGGTTCTCCAGCCGAGTGCGCCTAGCCAGATTGGCCAAGCGAGCCTGTTCCAAGGCCTGGGCCTCGGGCGTTTCTCCAACTATAGGAGTATGCAGGGCATCCATGTTTCGGCGATGAAGTTCTTCTCTCTGCTGCGAGGAGAGAGGCTCGGGGCGGTACTCCTCGTGAACGCACGATAGATCGCCGTTCCCGTCACCTCCATCTTCACGATCGAAGCCAGGAGGACCGCGTGGTCCATTGACCATCAGGACTTCCGCTGTCGAGTCATTCCTACCGCACTCGGATGCAGTCTCTACGGAGCCAGTCGACAGATCGAACATGCCGTAAAGAGACTCATCGGGCTCGAGCGCCGCGACTTGAGGGGTGGCTGACTAGCGGGCCACCGTATGCTTCACCCACCGTTGAACCCTCGACCGGCCGGTGCGCTTGTTCCGGCGGGTCGCAGGGAGGGGGTAAAGCCGTAGGAGTCGACTGGTACTGGGTCGACGGTTGCCGCAGGAGGACGCCGCGGACGCACACGTGAAAGTGCGTCGCCCCACGGGCGGGGAGCGCATCGATGTCGAGTGGTGCCTCCTGAAGCCAAGCGGAGTCGTCGACGACAAACACGAGCGCGCCGAGACGGATCTCGGGGCCCTCAGCCAAACCTCTGCCTGGAACCATGATGACGGGGATCGGAAAAATTGCAACTTCTCCAATAAGTCGCTAAGACACCTGCCTCACGGTGGGCGCCAACTATCGTGGATCTAAGACTGACAATAGAATGGGGGGTAGGTATGAGGAGGCAAGATCCTAGCTATGGAGTAGTTGTACACACGAGTTTTACGAGTTCAGGCCCTTCTCGGAGGAAGTAACAGCCCTACGTCTCGGTGCCCTGAGGCGGTCGACTGGATTATACGTGTGTGTGTGTTTACAAAAGTGTGAACCCCTGTCCCAGAGGAGTGGGGTGGCTTATATAGAGTGCGCCAGGACCCCAGCTCCCCTCCATTACACAGGGTTCAATGTTCATAAAGGTGGGGCGTTACTGGTAACGTCTACAATAAAGTGTTATAAATGCCCATAATGCTATGGTTTAAGTCGCGACCGTTGTAGAGTGGAGGGCTTCTCGTCTTCTGGTGGTCGAGTGTCTTCAAGATGGTCGAGTGTCTTCAAGGAAGTCGAGTGAGCACATCTTCATGGTCGAGTGGATGATATTTTCTCTTCGACTGCTTCTGATTCTTTGTAAAGATGTCCTCGGGGAGGGTATGTTGGACAGGTCCATGACCCTACCCTAGGTACATAGCTTCATCAGCGACCAACTAGAGAGCAACAACAACCATGTACATGCATTAAAATTAATAAACATTGGATGCAAGCATGAGTAGGATATAATTCACCATGAACATAAATATCGTGAAGGCTATGTTGATTTTGTTTCAACTATATGCGTGAACATGTGCCAAGTCAAGTCACTTAAATCATTCAGAGGAGGATACCACCCTATCATACCACATCATAATCAATTTAATAGCATGTTGGCATGCAAGGTAAACCATTATAACTCATAGCTAATCAAGCATGGCACAAGCAACTATGATCTCTAATTGTTATTGCAAACATATTTATTCATAACAAGATGAATCAAGAACGATGAACTCATCATATTTACAAAAACAAAAGAGGTCGAGTTCGTACCAGCTTTTCTCATCTCAGTCAGTCCATCATATATCATCATAATTGCCTTTCACTTGCACGACCGGACGATGTGAATAATAGTAAGAGTGCACGTGCATTGGACTAAGCTGGAATCTGCGAGCATTCAATAAACAGGAGAAGACAAAGCAATATGGGCTCTTGGTTAAATCAACAATAAAGCATATAAGAGCCACTTCAACAATTTAATCATGGTCTTCTCCTACTGACCCCCAAAGAAAGAAAAGAAATAAAACTATTTACACGGGAAAGCTCCCAACAAGCAAAAGAAAAACAGGAAATATTTTTGGGTTTTCTTTTTTAATTACTACTACAAGCATGAAAAGTAAATTAATTAAAAGTTACAACTAATTTTTTTGGTTTTTTTCTTAGGGTTTATTAAACACACAAGAAGAAAGCATAAAAGAAAATAAACTAGCATGGATGATACAATGAAAAAGTATGAGCACCGACATCTAGCAATGAGTGTGTGTGAACATAAATGTAATGTCGGTGAGAAATACGTACTCCCCCTAGCTTAGGCTTTTGGCCTAAGTTGGTTTATGGCCACGACTGGCCTGGCGGATATCCATAATAATAGTTGGGGTCGTACTGCGATGAGGAAGAAGAAGGCTCCGATTGCCACTGGCTGGCAATCATCTCCGGATCTCACTGATAGTTAGACTGCCGTGAAGGATAAAATTGGGGTTCCGGTTTTGGCTCCTCGGCTGGTGCAGGGTTCCGGTAGGTGTGGGTAGCCGTCAACGGAACAAGGTACGTGCCTACAGTCAAATCAAACAAAGAAGGAGCAGGCAAGGTAATAGTCTCGGGATGATGTTTATTAAAGAACAATTGATATTTAAGCTCTCCTGCCCTATTCTTAACAATAAAATCATGTGCCACCATACTTTTATAATCTAAATAAACACGAGGCAACACTTTTTCTTTCTTTTCAGCATGCCTAATAGGTATGTTAAAATGTGCAGCTAGGCGTGTAGCATAGATGCCTCCAAAGATGGGACCCTTAGTACGGTTCATACTTAACCGTCTAGCAATAATGCCCCCATACTAAAAGTGCTATCACTGTATAAACCTTGGAGCAAAATAATAATATCAGGGATACTAAGGTTTACACAGTTTCCGCGACCAATTAAGCAACGACTAGCAAATAATGCAAAGTAACGTAAGACATGAAAATGTATGCTAGTGATTCGTGCATCGGAAACCTTCCTAGTTTCCCCTACAGTGATAGTATTAATAAATCCCTCCACATCATCATGACATGGTTCTTCTGTCTTCCCCCCAAAAGGGACTAAACAAATCCGACAGAAATCATAAAGTGACATCTCCTTATGCTCATCATATAAATGAAACTCCACCGTAGGTGGTGAGTTCCTAGAATGAAAATGAAATTTTTGCACAAAGGTATTTGTGAGTAAGAGATACTGATCACATTGGTCATGGAGGAAAGTGGTGAGGCCTGCATTATGAGCCAATTCATGAAAATATTCATAAATCCTGGCTGCTCTCAAGAAATCCTCAGAAGGCCATTCACACGCCCGAACCTCCACAGTGCGCGGCAAATTATACTTAGGCTTCGGTGCCTTTTCCTTCGAGCTTTGGCTCGATGAGCCCCTCAATAATCTCCTCATCATTTTCTGAAAAAATTTGAAATTTTTAGTAACTTCAAAATAAAAGTAAACCAAACTCAATAATATTGATAGCAACTACTCCTACAAGTGCCTAGAGCCTATATCATGCATCAAAACTACTTTTGACCATATAAATTTGACATGCAAGCTCAAGAAAAGGGTCACCTAAGCAGCAAAAATTTGCAATGAATAAAGCACTAGAACAAAAACTAATTGGACCAATGGAGGAGTCACATACCAAGGAACAATCTCCCCAAGCAGTTTTGTGAGAGGCGTTTTGAGCAAGGAGATCGAAAATGGCAGCAAAGAGGGATGGAACTCGTGCTTGAGTTGGTTTTTCGTGTTTGGGAGATGAAGATGAAGTGTGTGGCTGAAAGAATAAGTGGAGGAGGGCCACCGTGGGCCCACGAGGCAGGGGGCGCGCCCTAGGGGGGTGGGCGCGCCCTCCACCCTCGTGGCAAGGTGGTTGGCCCCCCTGGTGTGTTCTTTGTTCCATAAATCCTCAGATATTCTATAAAAAATCATATTTATTTTTCAGGGCATTTGGAGAACTTTTATTTTCGAGGTATTTTTATATTGCACGGATAATCAGATCACAGACAGAAAATTATTTATTTTTACCTTATTTCGACTAAATAACAGAAAGTATAGAGAGGGTACAGAAGGTTGTGCTTCTAGTTTCATCCATCTCATGCTCGTCAAAAGGAATCCACTAACAAGGTTGATCAAGTCTTGTTAACAAACTCATTCCGATTAACATGAAACCGGAGAAATTTCGAATAACACTAGGTTACCTCAACGGGGATATGCACATCCCCAATAATAAGTATATCATATTTCTTCTTGACAGTAGGAAGAGGAAATTCAAAAACTCCAAATATAATCGTTGGAATTTTTCCGATAGAATTGATACTATGAACTTGAGGTTGTTTCCTCGGAAAGTGTACCGTATGCTCATTATCATTAACATGAAAAGTGATATTGCCTTTGTTGCAATCAATAACAGCCCCTGCAGTATTAAGAAAAGGTCTTCCAAGAATAATAGACATAGTATCGTCCTCGGGAATATCAAGAATAACAAAGTCCGTTAAAATAGTAATGTTTGCAACTACAACACGCACATCCTCACAAATACCGACAGGTATAGCAATTGATTTATCAGCCATTTGCAAAGATATTTCAGTAGGTGTCAACTTATTCAAGTCAAGTCTACGATATAAAGAGAGAGGCATAACACTAACACCGGCTCCAAGATCACATAAAGCAGTTTTAACATAGTTTCTTTAATGGAGCATGGTATAGTAGGTACTCTTGGATCTCCAAGTTTCTTAGGTATTCCACCCTTAAAAGTATAATTAGCAAGCATGGTGGAAATTTCAGCTTCTCATATCTTTCTTTTATTTGTAATAATATCTTTCATGTACTTAGCATAAGGATTTGTTTTAAGTATATCAGTCAATCGCATACGCAAAAAGATAGGTCTAATCATTTCAGCAAAGCGCTCAAAATCCTCATCATCCTTTTTCTTGGATGGTTTGGGAGGAAAAGGCATGGGTTTCTGAACCCATGGCTCTCTTTCTTTACCATGTTTCCTAGCAACAAAGTCTTTCTTATCATAACATTGATTCTTTGATTGTGGGTTATCAAGATCAACAACAGGTTCAATTTCTACATCATTATCATTGCTAGGTTGAGCATTATTATGAACATCATCATTAACATCTTCATTAGGTTCATGTTCATTGCCAGATTGTGTTTCAGCATCAGACATAGAGATATCATTTGGATTATCAGGTGGTTCGGCAATAGGTTCACTAGAAGTTTGCACAGTTCTATCATTTTTCTTTTTTGTTCCTTTTAGAAGAAGTAGGTGCATCAATATTATTTATCTGAGAATCCTGCTCAATTCTCTTAGGGTGGCCTTCAGGATACAAAGGTCCCTGAGTCATTCTACCAGTTCTAGTAGCCACTTTAACAGCATAATCATTTTTCTTACTATTCATCTCATTGAGCAATTCTTTTTGAGCTTTAAGTACTTGTTCTACTTGAGTGGTAACCATAGAAGCATGTTTGCTAACAAGTTTGAGTTCACCTCTAATATTAGCCATATAATTACCCAAGTATTTAATCATATTAGCATCTCGTTTTAATTGTCTACCAAAATAAGCATTGAAGTCTTCTTGCTTAAACATAAAATTATCAAATTCATCCAAGCATTGACTAGCAATTTTAGTAGGAGGGATTTCAACTTTATCATATCTATAGAGAGAATTTTCCTTTACTACCTGTGTCGGGTTATCGAGGTTTGGAGGTTCTTCAATAAATAAAGGATTAAGATCATATGTTTCTTCAATAGGCGGTAAATTAAGACCAAGTATTTCTTTAATAGGAGGTAAATTCTTAACATCTTCAGCTTTAATACCTTTTTCTTTCATAGATTTCTTTGCCTCTTGCATATCTTCGGGACTAAAAAAATAGAACACCTCTCTTCTTCGGAGTTGGTTTAGGAATATGATCATTAATTGGAGCAGCAGCTGGCTCAGAAGGTGCCCAATTATTTTCATTTGTCAACATATTATTCAATAAGATTTCAGCTTCATCCGGTGTTCTTTCCCTGAAAAGAGAACCAGCACAACTATCCAGATAATCTATGGAAGCATCGGTTAGTCCATTATAAAAGATATCAAGTATTTTATTTTTCTTAAGAGGATGATCAGGCAAAGCATTAAGTAACTTGAGAAGCCTCCTTCAAGCTTGTGGGAGACTCTCTTCTTTAATTTGCACAAAGTTGTATATTTTCTTTAAAGCAGTTTGTTTCTTATGAGTAGGGAAATATTTAGCAGAGAAGTAGTAAATCATATCCTGGGGACTACGCACACAATCAAGATCAAGAAAATTAAACCATATTTTAGCATCACCCTTTAATGAGAACGAAAATATTTTAAGGATATAAAAGTAGCGGGATCTCTCATCATTAGTGAACAGGGTAGCTATATCATTTAATTTAGTAAGATGTGCCACAACAGTTTCAGATTCATAGCCATGAAAATGATCAGATTCAACTAAAGTAATTATATCATGATCAACACAGAATTTATAATCCTTATCAGTAACACAGATAGGTGAAGTAGCAAAAACAGGGTCAGGTCTCATCCTAGCACTACTAGGAAAAATGTTTTTAACGACCGTATATGTGGTCGTTAAAAGTCACATTATCGTCGTTAAAGGTCAATAACGACCACAATATGCTGGTCGTAGTAGGCTCCATCGTTAAAACTAATTTTCCGGTCGTTATTCTTATAACGACCGGGATAGTGTGTGGTCGTCATCCCTAAGGCAATAACAACCACAGTTATAGTATTAGCGAGCACTTTTGTCATCATTAATAATTTTATATCATTTCCATTCAACCACCTATAGAATCCTTAGTAGCATCCAATGCTTAAATGTTATCCGCATTAATTAGGAAGCAAAAGAATCTCAATACTGAAAGGGTCATCACCTCTTTTATTAATAAAAGTAAGATCAACTAACAAAATTCCGACATACAAATCTGGAATTAAAACGTCATTTAAAACATTTGAGTCAAAAACACTCCTTACATGACCAATGCACTTCTCATATCTAATTTGGAAATGAAAAAACTAGAAAATATATTCTTTATTAATCTTCAATCGAGGGGCGCCATCATTGTTTGAATGGATATAATTCTTCATCAGCGACTAATACCTCCTCATGCTTCTTTATACCAAGGTGCTCCATCATTCCTACCAAATGTTGAGCTAGTTATAAAAGTCAGTTCACATAAATAAATTGGCACAAAGTATAGCGGCAGATAAAATCAGTACTCCCTCCATTCCATAATGTAGTGCTTCCTCTATCCATGTGCTTCAACTTTGACAGTAAATTTAACTACCAAGACCGATTGCGGCGGGAGCAAAAATTATATCAGTGAATTCTTATTCGAAAGAAGTTTTTAATTATATAATTTTTTTCTCCCGCCGCAGTTGATCTCATTGGTTAAATTTATGGTCAAAGTTGGACCTCGGGAAGCGCGGGCGCACTATATTTTGGAATGGATGAAGTATATAAGAGCAACTTACTTGAGCATGTTGGCTTTTATGAGGAGTCTGGTAGACCTCTAAGAATTGTCAGAAATTGGCACAAAGTACAGGACATAAGACGAAGTCATATCTGGCCACTTAGTTACAAATCGATATTTGTTGCAAGTAAAAACTAAAAGAAAGTACTTGCATATGCCCTGAGTGACAAAATAGAACATAACTAGAAGGCATTAATGGTTATAGGCCTAGAGAGCATTAATATATAATATGAATGATCATAATGGAATTCAAATGCAAACATCCGTGGCTCTTATTAAAATCAGACGGGAGCACCGACCGCCGGGAGCAACTGCAAACACAAGATACAATAAAACAAGAAACCACTGTGGTGCCAAAAACATTTTTTGCCGAAGATAATTAAAGTACATAAAGAGTATGTTGGAAATAATGATGGCGTGTGTTGTGTTGTATCCGGGTTGTACGCAGAACAAATACCTAGTATACTAGGATTAAAACTTGTAACCAAGTAGGTTAGCCTGTGGTAGTCCTAGCTGCTATATATATGCATGCATACCCTTTTGTAAACATTGAACAACAACGAGAAATAAAAGAAAAGAATCAGGCCCAATACAAGGCAACACGCCCAGTTTTTTGCCTATACGTGTGTATTAGTACGTTTCCAGCCGTGAGGACCGAACAACGCAAAGATCAATTAGGTGTTGTGTACGTGTGTGTTGCTTCAGGCTTGAATGAATTATCTAGATACTAGCTTTGGTACTGCGTGTTGCTTCGGCCAGTCTGGGACAGGAATCAAACTGCTTGTTCTCTTTTACAAAATCCTCACATATGAACAATCAATTTCCATGTACAAATAAATATAATTTATTGACTAATTATTATACAGGCTAAATCATACCTCACGCATTGGCATGATTGCTGCAGAAGACAAATACCATCTTCTCTGAACCTAAAGTTCAGAATGAACTTAATACATTTTCCGAGACCAGCAAAAACTGTGATCTCAAACGGATTTTTCTGACCGTAGTATTCAAACCTGTAGAAATAAAAGAAACCAAATCAACACTATACTTATTGGAACTGATTCAAGAACATCTAGACCTATGCAAAATCATCTTCTCTGTACAAAACAACTTAAGCGATTAGTATCTTCCTAAAATACCTTAATTGGAGAAACGTCATCTAAGAAAAACATGTCAGGAAGAGCTTGCTCAACCACTCTCGCTAATTCTCTTCTTTCACAAATAAATCTGCATCAAGGAATAAGAGAATCTTCACGGTCAGGTGTTCCTTGGTGTTGTGGCGACGCATGCGCCCCCTCCTCCCCGCTCAGATCCTACTCCCACGGGAGAACAATCGGTCCCTGCCCCCGCCGCCTCTCTATCCTCCTCACCCCAACAATGCGTGGAAGGCCGGTCTAGGGTTAGCCCGTACCTTTCCTGCTCGGCTTCCTCCCGATGGCCGTGGATGTGGAGGACATGGATGTGTTGTATCTTGGGAGATGGGCGGACGAGGGTCATAACCGAAGGCGGAGGCCATGCTCATGGCAGCGGATCGGGTGGAAGAGGAAACGAGAGAGAAGCTGCTGGCAATGTGGGAGATGAAACGAGGGAGAGGGGGTCAGATTACGAAGGTGAGGATATTAAAGGAGGAGGAGATTGGGTCAATGACGACAACACCCATGGGCTTAAAAAAAGAGTAATTCGGTGTTTGTTACATGTAGTTTTTTTCTGAGGGGGTTGTTACACGATAGTTGGTAGCCTTAGCCTGATCTTCACCATGCGAGGTTCGCTTAGTTTTCTAACGACCAAGAGTTTCTTCCTCTCGTCGTTAATGATAGTTTTCCTAGTAGTGTAGCATTTAGAGATTGCTTATTCCATTTAGCTAATAACCTTTTGAGTTCATATCTATCTTTGCAAGCTAAAATAGCTAAAGAAGCTTCTTGATCAAATAAATAACCCTCAGGAATAACAGGTGATTCTTCATCATCACTTTCATCTTCATAATCAGATTCAATATTTTCAATCTCTCTAGCCCTAGCAAATCGTTTCTCGAGAAAATCACTAAGTGGCATAGTAGTATCAGGCATAGAAGTAGTTTCATCATAGTATCATGTATAGCAGAAGTAGCATCATCAATAACATGCGACATATTAGAACGAATAGCAGAAGCAGGTGTAGGCGTCGCAAGCTTACTCATAACAGAAGGTGAATCAAGTGCAGAGCTAGATGGCAATTCCTTATCTCCCCTCGTAGTTGAGGGATAGATCTTGGTTTTTGGATCTCTCAAGTTCTTCATAGTGTCCAGCAGATATAAATCCCAAGTGACTCAAAGAATAGAGCTATGCTCCCCGGCAATGGCGCCAGAAATTAGTCTTGATAACCCACAAGTATAGGGGATCGCAACAGCTTTTGAGGCTAAAGTATTCAACCCAAATTTATTGATTCGACACAAGGGGAGTCAAAAAATATTCTCAAGTATTAGCAGCTGACTTGTCAATTCAACCACACCTGGAAACTTAGTATCTGCAGCAAAGTGTTTAGTAGCAAAGTAATATGATAGTGATGGTAACGGTAACAAAAGAGTAATGAAAGCAAAGTAATGTTTTTGGTATTTTGTAGTGATTGTAACAATAACAACGGGAAAGTAAATAAGCGTAAACCAATATATGGAAAGCTCGTAGGCATCAGATCAATGATGGATAATTATGCCGGATGCGGTTCATCATGTAACCGTCATAACATAGGGTGACACAGAACTAGCTCCAATTCGTCAATGTAATGTAGGCATGTATTCCGAATATAGTCATACGTGCTTATGGAAAAGAACTTGCATGACATCCTTTGTCCTACCCTCCCGTGGCAGCGGGGTCCTAATGGAAACTAAGGGATATTAAGGCCTCCTTTTAATAGAGAACCGGAACAAAGCATTAGCACATAGTGAATACATGAACTCCTCAAACTACGATCATCACCGGTAAGTATCCCGATTATTGTCACTTCGGGGTTAACGGATCATAACACATAATAGGTGACTATAGACTTGCAAGATATGATCAAGAATTCTCATATATTGATGAAAACATAATAGGTTCAGATCTGAAATCATGGCACTCGGGCCCTAGTGACAAGCATTAAACATAGCAAAGTCATAGCAACATCAATCTCAGAACATAGTGGATACTAGGGATCAAACCCTAACAAACTAACTCGATTACATGGTGAATCTCATCCAACCCATCACCGTCCAGCAAGCCTACGATGGAATTATTCACGCACGGCGGTGAGCATCATGAAATTGGTGATGGGGGATGGTTGATGATGACGACGGCGACGAATCCCCCTCTCCGGAGCCTCGAACGGACTCCAGATCAGCCCTCCCAAGAGGTTTTAGGGCTTGGCGGCGGCTCCATATCGTAAAACGCGATGATTTCTTCTCTCCTGTTTTTCTCTCCCCGAAAGCAGTTATATAGAGTTGGAGTTGGAGTCGGGGGGTCTCAGGGGGCCCACGAGGTAGGGGGCGTACCCTAGGGGGGGCCACCCTCGTGAGAAGGGTGTGGGCCCTCTGGTCTTCATCTTTGGCGAGGATTTTTTATTATTTATTGTAAGATATTCCGTGGACTTTCAGGTCATTCCGAGAACTTTTGTTTTCTGCACATAAAACGAAATCATGGCAATTTTGCTGAAAACAACGTCAGTCCGGATTAGTTCCATTCAAATCATACAAGTTAGAGTCCAAAACAAGGGTAAAAGTGTTTGAAAAAGTAGATACGACGAAGACGTATCATCTACCCCCCACACCCCCACCCACCGAATCTAGCTCTTCGGGTGAAAGCCTAAGACTCGGCCGAGTCGGGTAACGATGTTGGCATTGTCGCTTCCCTATTTGGGGCGTCGCCTTGAAGAGCATTGGATCCCATTCGCGCTCTCCATGCATTAGATGCTCGCGGCACTACGGTCGACAAGTGCCCGGCCGGCAATGTGGTGGTGCGGTGTCCAATTTGGCAACGACGGTGATGGCTAGCAGTGCAGGGTCGCGCCAATGCTTCAGTTGTCGGTTCTTACCCGGCTTGCTCGACATGTCTCTTTTGGGTCTCGTCGTGCCGTCGCGGAGTCGGAGCTGCTCGGGAGGTGGCTAGGTGGTGACGATGACAAGTGGTTGGTGGTCTTCGAGGAGGTGTTAGGTGGCGCCAACTCTGCCCATCTCTCCTGTGTTTTGGTTGTCTTCTTAATCGGAGTTGTCTGGCGCCGTCACCGGTGGCCAACTGTTTGGCATGGGTCGGCATGGATTCCGGTGTTTGAGGCGACGAGGACTTCGTTGGTGAAAGTCGATGGTGAAATCGGAGTCGCTGACTCGTGGAGGAATGATTACGATGACACTGGCATTGGTAGAAAAAAGCCCTTTAGTCCCGGTTCGCAACAGCCTTTAGTCCCGGCTGTGCAACCGGGACTAAATAAGCGCGACTAAAGACCCCCCCCTTTAGCCGCGGCTCTTACGGACCGCGACAAAAGTCTTTAGTCCCGGTTCTTGTGGCTAACCGCGACTAAAGGCCGCCACAGGTTTTTGAAAAAAAAATTGAATTTTTTTTTTGAAATTTTTTTATTTTCAAATTTCTGAAAAAAAAATTGACCAGCTTGTCTGGAAGTGGACTACCTCTGGCACCTATACAGCACGCTCCTGCTACCTAGCCACATTCCAGGGATCCACAACTTATTTCTCCTGGAAGCTCATCTGGAAAAGCTGGGCGCCGCCACATGTCAAATTTTTCCACTGGCTGGCCAACCTTGATAGGTGCTGGACTGCAGACCGCCTCGCTCGTCGTGGCCTCCAGCACCAACCCTGGTGCCCGCTATGTGACCAGGCGCCCGAGACGATGCGACACCTGCTCCTGGAGTGCCCTTTCGCCAAACAAACCTGGCATGAGATCCTAGCTTGGCTCAGGATGACAATCGCAGGGCCAAACCAGGAGGATACTCTCATGGACTGGTGGCTCCATGCCAAGCAAAACGCGCCTACGCCGATGCGCAAGGGTCTCGCCGCCATGGCACTCCTGACGCCGTGGATGATTTGGAAGCAGCGCAACGAATGCATATTCGACGGTGCCCAGCCTCTTGTCCCAGTCCTGGTGTCTAGGATCAAGGATGAAGCTGAGCAATGGGCACGAGCTGGTGCCCGTGGCTTGCGGGTCATCTTACCCACCACCTGGGATGTACGCTAGATGTTACTGATCCGGCATGAACTTGGCCTCTTAAGAGGAATGTAAAAAACTTCAATCTTTCCAATGCAATGAAACGCAAGTCCTTTGAGTTTTCTCGAAAAAAAAACTCTGACTTGCTGAACACAGGACCGGAATGGCTCTTTGATGTCCTTGTCCGGGTACATGGTTCTTAAAGGATGCGTACCTTGATGCTCATATGGCGGATTCTGGAAGGATGGGTATCTTGATGTCCATGGTACGAGACGGCACTTGAAGCAACACGGAATTTTTTGTGCAGCTATGTGCAGTCTCTGTTGCAAATCCGACAAGAAGATGACAGAGACTTGGTAAAGGGAAAGTCGGTAATTGCTGATGACGATGTGCCGAAGAGAACTAAACTTTCCAAGCCAATCAACCCTGAACCTTGGCCTCCATCGACGGATGGGTTGGTCGCGGTCTCAGTGGATGGATCATTCATGTAATCAGATCGAACTGCTGGAGTGGGAGCTGTCATGCATGATCAGTTGGGTTATTTTATGATAGCCTCCTGCAGATTCTTCAGCAAGTGTGCTAATGCGTTTGAGGCCAAGCTGGTTAGCAGCGAGAGAAGGATTAGAGCTGGCACGCCAGTACACTGCTGGGCCAAATTGTTCTTCAGATAGACTACGCAAAGATTCTGAAGGTTTTAACTAACAAGGATTCAGATTGCTCTACTGTGGCACACATTGTCAATTAGATGAAGGTCCAGCTTAATGGAGATAGGGAGTTTGTACTCAAGTTAGTTAAGCGAGATCAAAATAGAAGTACAAATTTGGTGGCAAAACATTCTATAGGGGAGCAGTTAACTGGTTTGTGGTTGCAAGGTGCTCTGGTTTTTGTGGCAGATCAATTGGCCGCAGATTGTACTTCTAATCGAGATTTTTATTGATGTGAGAAATAAGCACCAAGTTCACACACTTGGGAGGCAATCCTGAAGAAGAAAGTACTTGAGATAGGCTTAGTGAAGAGAATTTGAGATGGCACGACCAAGAATATTCAAGTTGACCACTGAATACCTGATGTCCAAGGGGGGAGAGCATATGTATATTGCCGGTAACGAGGGTGAGGAAGCTGGGCGAACATGTTTTGTGCTGACAGTAGGAGGTGGAATGCGGACGCTCTCCAAGAGAAGTTCTTAATATCAGACATCTGGGTGATAAAGAAGACCCCTCTTAGAAAACTGAACCAGGATATGTGGGCTTGGAGTCTTGAACATCATCATGTCATGTATATGGTGCATGTTGTAATAAGCGCTTCAATGTAGCAGTACCATCCTTCGGAGAGGAGAACACTTCAATGGTGGGGTGCGATCCAGAATTTTATGTCTTTCAGGGCTAACTTGCACCGACGGTACATGGAGCAGCAGAGCACATGTACAGACTGTGGATCAAAAGATGATACAACACGACATGCACTAGAATGCTCTATTGCTGGGATGTTTTGGCAATGCTTTGAATTACCCCCCCCCCCCCCCCCCCCTCCCCATAGTTGTACAACATCAAGTTTCCGATTACACCCTCTCACAGGAGCCATGGTCCTGGTAGATGGCTCCTTTTGTGTCATTGGCACGGCCTGCTAGGCCTAAGCGGGATTTTTTATTACAAAAGAAATATTAAAATGGGCTGGCACACATCAAAAGCCCACGCTATGTTTTGTAGAAATAATGAGTAGGAAGGCCTGTCGGCTGGAGCAGCGGCTGCTGCACTTTTCGTCTCTGGTCCATCTTGTTCGTCAGGCCTCCATGGAAGGCAAATATAGTGAATGACTCCCTGGAGGGTTTAATACAGATAAGGGGCATTACTGTAGCATAGGTCTGACTGGGGCATCTAGAGATTTTTTTTGTACAAATGTGTGAGTACTAACATGTTCAGATGTCACTGATTTATTTATGTGTCATTTCAGGTGGGCTTATGTGTTTATGTTGTTTTGTTTCAGGTGATGGCACGCCTACACTGGATGACGATGAAATGGCCTGGTTGCTCAAAATAATGCCTTTGCTCCTAAAGATTCACCAGCAGATGTTGAGGCGCCAGTGGGTCACGGAGCTGATGAACATGTTGGTTAAACTATTGGTGCTGGGTTTCTGTCTATGGGTAGGCCACTTGGCCGTCAAGGGTGACAAGCACGCTCTCCTACTTGTGGCGATCTGTGACAAGGGCGATAAGATTTACAAGACAGCCTCGGCAATTAAGACAATTGTGTTCGGCTAAACTGCTGTTGCTCAGGTAAGTCAGTGTTTTTATCTTGCTATCTTCTCCTTTTGCTGCCAAAGCTACAACATCATAATCCTTTGATGTCTCTAGACTATATATAGAATGGGTGTGGAATTATTAGTTTTAACACGAAGTGATATGTGCAATGTGCAGGAACAAGTTTCGGTGTTGCACTGTTGCAAGCTTACTGAGGTCATTGGTTCGTTCTTTCTGAGTCAAAGCATGTAGGGAGGTGTGCAGGCTGGTGCTCCGCTTTGGTTCTGGTTTTGGTTCTTCGGCAACTTCTGATGTGAGTCTAGTGAATCGCCGCTACAGTCTAGGCATACATACTTCTTTCGGATGAGACGCTGCCGAGTTTGCCAATTAATATCTCTAGTGTCACAGTTCTACCTATACGCCAACAGAATGAAGTGTAATATCTCTCGTGTTACAGTACTATACGCCAACAGAATGATGTTCCATTCACCAACCATCGCTTGACTGTGGGCTACGTATAACCTTGAATGCCAAAGCATATTCTTGGGGTGAACGGAAATTTGTTTTTTCTCCTTGTCAATGTGGAGTGTGGAAGGTTGATTGATTCTTTGTTATCACATTTCTCTATTATATCGGCGGTCACCCTTACTAGTGCTGAACCCAATGCATGGAATTTGGGTACTCGTTCCGGTCGAGCGGGCCAGCTGTCGATATTTCATTAAACCCCTCTATTTTGTTTTTGATATGTTGGCTTTTTGTAGAGCTTTTAGGATATAAAGTAAAAGAGGTGTGTTTAGGACACATATAAATGTGACATAACTATGTCACATCTAAGTCTTCTTCACTACATATATTTCTATCTCAACACTTATTTTGTTTGTTTGTTTGTTTTGTGTTTTGTGGTTGTCCGTCTGATCGACCGACGGCCTACGTACATAGACAATCAATGTGCTACCGCCACAGAATTCGCCCGCGTGCATCATCTGCTCCTCCCAGTCACTAACAAACCTAAAAGAGCTGCCACTATCACTGATTTAATTTAGCTTAGTACCACTGTTGCGTCAGTCGCATGCATAAGCGGTAGTGTATACTAGCAATGTCAGCACACGTACGTGCTTCCAAAATTATAACACACACATCCGTAGTTGTGAGTCCATGGCACATCCCTAGCTGCGTGATCGACATGCAACTGAGGACCCTCGACACACACACACAGTGGTCGAGCTACAAACAGATTCTTGGGCGGGCCAATATGAACCTGTGCTATAACTGGGCTACTACAACTGACCTGTGTTATAGTGCGTGGGCTGGGCCTAGTTACAAATATGTATTTTTGCAGAAAAGTAGGACGGGCCAAGGCCTGATTTGGCCCTCACGTAGCTCCGCCAGTGCACACACACACACACACACACACACACACACACACACACACACACACATCCCTAGTTGCGAGTCGATGGTCGACATGCAACTGGGGACCCTCGACAAACACACGCACGCACGCACGCACGCACCTGTAGTTGCGAGTCGATGGTTGGGTTGCAACTGGAGGCCAAGACAAAACACACACACTTCACTAGTTGTCAGTTGATGGTTGACATGCAACTGGGGACCCTCGACAAACACACACACACCCCCAGTTACGAGTCGATGGTCAGCATGCAACTAGGGACCCTCAACAAACACACACCCCTAGTTGCGAGCGGATGGTCGAGTTGCAATTGGGGGCCACGACAAACACACAGCCTTAGTTGCGAGACGATGGTCGGCATGCAACTAGGGACCCTCAACACACCGGTTCCGCTGCTCGGGGTCCTTGGTGCGGTGCGAGCCGGACGCAGCGGGATGGTCAAGGCGGTCTTGCTGCGTGTTCGCAGCGCTGAGAAGCTCGTTCATGCACCGCAGGCGCTCCTGCAGCTCCTCACCCTGCAGCTGCTCCAAGCCGACGGTGGCCGCCTGCGCTGCGCGCATGTTCTTGACGGGGGTGTCATAGATGGGCGGGATCGTGCCCAGTGCGCGGCCGATGGCGGCGCCACTGTTCCGCACCTCGCCACCCTGGCTGGGCTCAACAGCGTCTAGCGTGAAGCCGTATGCACCGTCGCGTTTCCGCTGAGCGGACTCCAACCAACGCTGCATAGCAGCAAGCGTCGCAGACTCGTCCAGCCGGTGCTGGCACCCTTCCTCGAGCTGGGCCAGGGTCTCCGCAGTGTTGGTGGCGTTGACGTTGGTGGCGATGGGGATGCCGAGGTTCTGCATCGTGGAGCGCAACGGGTCGGGCGTGCTGGTGAGCTCCGCTACGGCCCTTGCGGCGACGCATTCTTCGCGGCGCTAGACGAAGTGGAGCCGGAGCCGGTGGCGAGCACCTCCACCCGGACGCAGAGATCTGCCACTCTGGCGGAGACGTCGTCGCCGAGGGGGACAGGCGAGTCGGTGACGTCGAGCACCACGCTGGGGTGCTCATCGGTCGCGGACGCATCGGAGATGCGCATCGCACCGAAGGAGGTGGTGAGAGAGTCAATGAAGTTAGCCGCGAGCGCGCCAGGCGCAGGGAACGCGCAATGGGCAATGTGCTCACGGAAGTCGATGAAGGGCCCCCTTTGGAACGTGTCTCCGACCGGGACCTCGAGCTACCCCACGGTGGGCGCCAATTGTCGTGGTGGGCGCACGATAGATGCCAAAGGATGGCTAAAGAGCGGGGCAGGCTCGAGGGCACCGGTGGGCTCCAAAGGCGAGGTCGGCATGAGCGAGCGAGGAACGCAAGACATACCTAGGTTCGGGGCTCTTTGAAGAGATAACACCCCTAGTCCTGCCGAGTGTGGTTTATATGTGGATGGTACAAGCTTGCTCCTGTATCGGGGAGGAAGGAAGACATGCCAAAGCATAGGCTGCTCCTTCTTCTTGTGTGTGTATTCTACTGATGATCTCTCCTCGTACATGGAGGCCTCCTAGGGGGTTTTATAGGCCAACCCCCAGGGCTACAATGGTAAAGTTACATGGCCGTGGGGCTGGGATGTCAGCGTCTGAGAAGACGGTGCTGGGGCCCGCCGGGTACCAGGGTACGCCGGGTTCTCTAAGCACGGCCCCCGTGCGTTGGGGGCACTATTCCCCATCTTGTTGTGCATCACAGAGTGGTTGAGCCGGCTCGGCTACAATGGCGCGTCGTCTGGTCACCGTCAGCTTGTGTCAGCCGGACGGGGGATGCACTGTAGCCACGCCGGCCTTGGTCAGCGGGGTTGGTGGGCCATTGTAGCCATGCTCATCCCTTCATGGGGACTTGCTCCATCGTACGCCTTGGACGGGACGGGAGCTGACCGGCGGTCGGGTTGAGGGGCGCACTGTGGCTGCGCTTACTTGTTGGAGAAGTCTTGACTTGTTGGGACCGGCCGACACGCGCCAGCGGGCTTGGCCGGGTTGAGGAACCCGGCCAAGGACAAGCCATATTGAGGGGAGTCGCGAGCCCCGATGTTTTTGAAAAGGATCCGTGTTTTGTTGCCTGCCCGGGGTTCATCCCCCCGACAACATGTTTGGTTGCCTACGTGAGGTCTATATATCCAACCCCGCCAAATGTAGGGCATGTTCAAGACTCAACTCATCCAAAGGTTTTCTTTTACACATGTCCTGAATAGAGGAGCAGAGTGCTCGATGCTAGATATATATTTGGGTTACATGTGTTTGGTAGTCTAGAATTCGTAATCCGTCTCCTACTTTATCTCTAAGAGAGGCGTCTTACCCTCCAAATCTTGTACTCAATATATACTCGCCCTCGACTCTCAATAATACATGCATCATATTCCGACAATCTCTCTCTATTCCCTTATAACATGGTATCAGCCTAGCCGATCTAAACCCTAGTCGCCGCCCGCCGCTTCTGCCTCGCGCACCGCCCTTGGGGCGGTCAGCCTCCATGACCGCCACCGGGGGCTACGCCGCCCGTACCTAGGGTTCGTCCATCGGTCGTGTTGACCAGCTGCCTTAGAAAGTCTTTTTTCCTGAGCCCTTGCTCCAGGTTTTTCTCTCACTCGCCGGTCATCTTGATCGGCGTCTTCTTTTTGGTTTTCTGATCTAAGATCGGTATGCATCACTCACCACCGCCGTCGACCCCCGCACCTCTACTCCGACATCAGCGTCGACTACACCGGACATTTCGTCATCAACCACGCGGCAAGACTGGAGGCGCCTGTTGGGGAACGCAGTAATTTCGAAAATTTTCCTACGCACACGCAAGATCATGGTGATGCATAGCAACGAGAGGGGAGAGTGTTGTCTACGTACCAACGCAGACCGACTGCGGAAGCGATCACACAACGTAGAGGAAGTAGTCGTACGTCTTCTTCCCGATCCGACCGATCCAAGCACCGTTACTCCGGCACCTCCGAGTTCTTAGCACACGTTCAGCTCGATGACGTTCCTCGGGCTCCGATCCAGCAAAGCGTCGAGGAAGAGTTCCGTCAGCACGACGGCGTGGTGACGATCTTGATGTACTACCGACGCAGGGCTTCGCCTAAGCACTACAACGGTACGATCGAGGTGGAATTTGGTGGCAGGGGGCACCGCACACGGCTAAGGAACGATCTCAAGGATCAACTTGTGTCTCTTGGGGTACCCCCTGCCCCCGTATATAAAGGTTGGAGGAGGGGGAGCCGGCCGGCCAGGGAGAGGGAGGCGCAGAGGGAGTCCTACTCCCACCGGGAGTAGGACTCCCCCCTCCAATCCTAATCCTATTAGGACTCCCGGGGGGGAAAGGAGAGAGAGGGGGGCCGGCCCCTTCTCCTAGTCCTACTAGGACTTGGGGAAGGGGGGGGGGGGCGCGTGGCTAGGCTATGGGCTGCCCCTTCTCTCTTTTCCACTAAGGCCCAATAGGCCCATTAGTCTCCCGGGGGGTTCCGGTAACCCTCCCGGTATTCCGGTAAAATCCCGATTTCACCCGGAACACTTCCTATGTCCAAACATAGGCTTCCAATATATCAATCTTTACGTCTCGACCATTTCGAGACTCCTCGTCATGTCCGTGATCTCATCCGGGACTCCGAACAACCTTCGGTACATCAAAATGCATAAACTCATAATAACTGTCATCGTAACATTAAGCGTGCGGACCCTACGGTTCGAGAACAATGTAGACATGACCGAGACACGTCTTCGGTCAATAACCAATAGCGGGACCTGGATGCCCATATTGGCTCCTACATATTCTACGAAGATCTTTATCGGTCAGACCGCATAACAACATACGTTGTTCCCTTTGTCATCGGTATGTTACTTGCCCGAGATTCGATCGTCGGTATCCAATACCTAGTTCAATCTCGTTACTGGCAACTCTCTTTACTCGTTCCGTAATACATCATCTCACAACTAACATATTAGTTGCAGTGCTTGCAAGGCTTATGTGATGTGCATTACCGAGAGGGCCCAGAGATACCTCTCCGACAATCGGAGTGACAAACCCTAATCTCGAAATACGCCAACCCAACATCTACCATTGGAGACACCTGTAGTACTCCTTTATAATCACCCAGTTACGTTGTGACATTTGGTAGTACCCAAAGTGTTCCTCCGGTAAACGGGAGTTGCATAATCTCATAGTTATAGGAACATGTATAAGTCATGAAGAAAGCAATAGCAACATACTAAACGATCGGATGCTAAGCTAATGGAATGGGTCATGTCAATCAGATCATTCTACTAATGATGTGACCTCGTTAATCAAATAACAACTCTTTGTTCATGGTTAGGAAACATAACCATCTTTGATTAACGAGCTAGTCAAGTAGAGGCATACTAGTGACACTCTGTTGGTCTATGTATTCACACATGTATTATGTTTCCGGTTAATACAATTCTAGCATGAATAATAAACCTTTATGATGATATAAGGAAATAAATAATAACTTTATTATTGCCTCTAGGGCATATTTCCTTCAGTCTCCCACTTGCACTAGAGTCAATAATCTAGATTACACAGTGATGATTCTAAGACCCATGGAGCCTTGGTGCTGATCATGTTTTGCTCGTGGAAGAGGCTTAGTCAACGGGTCTGCAACATTCAGATCCGTATGTATCTTGCAAATCTCTATGTCTCCCACCTGGACTAAATCCCGGATGGAGTTGAAGCGTCTCTTGATGTGTTTGGTTCTTTTGTGAAATCTGGATTCCTTTGCTAAGGCAATTGCACCAGTATTGTCACAGAAGATTTTCATTGGACCCGATGCACCAGGTATGACACCTAGATCGGATATGAACTCATTCATCCAGACTCCTTCGTTCGCTGCTTCCGAAGCAGCTATGTACTCCGCTTCACATGTAGATCCCGCTACGACGCTTTGTTTAGAACTGCACCAACTGACAGCTCCACCGTTTAAAGTAAACACATATCCGGTTTGCGATTTAGAATCGTCCGGATCAGTGTCAAAGCTTGCATCAACGTAACCTCTTACGGTGAGCTCTTTGTCACCTCCATATACGAGAAACATATCCTTAGTCCTTTTCAGGTATTTCAGGATGTTCTTGACCGCTGTCCAGTGATCCATTCCTGGATTACTTTGGTACCTCCCTGCTAAACTTATAGCAAGGCACACATCAGGTCTGGTACACAGCATTGCATACATGATAGAGCCTATGGCTGAAGCATAGGGAACATCTTTCATTTTCTCTCTATCTTCTGCAGTGGTCGGGCATTGAGTCTTACTCAACTTCATACCTTGTAACACAGGCAAGAACCCTTTCTTTGCTTGATCCATTTTGAACTTCTTCAAAATCTTGTCAAGGTATGTGCTTTGTGAAAGTCCAATTAAGCGTTTTGATCTATCTCTATAGATCTTTATGCCTAATATGTAAGCAGCTTCCCCGAGGTCTTTCATCGGAAAACTTTTATTCAAGTATCCCTTTATGCTATCCAGAAATTCTATATCATTTCCAATCAGCAATATGTCATCCACATATAATATTAGAAATGCTACAGAGCTCCCACTCACTTTCTTGTAAATACAGGCTTCTCCAAAAGTCTGTATAAAGCCAAATGCTTTGATCACACTATCAAAGCGTTTATTCCAACTCCGAGATGCTTGCACCAGTCCATAAATGGATCGCTGGAGTTTGCATACTTTGTTAGCTCCCTTTGGATCGACAAAACCTTCTGGTTGTATCATATACAACTCTTCTTCCAGAAATCCATTCAGGAATGCAGTTTTGACATCCATCTGCCATATTTCATAATCATAAAATGCGGCAATTGCTAACATAATTCTGACGGACTTGAGCATCGCTACGGGTGAGAAGGTCTCATCGTAGTCAACTCCTTGAACTTGTCAAAAACCTTTCGCGACAAGTCGAGCTTTATAGACAGTAATATTACCATCAGCGTCAGTCTTCTTCTTGAAGATCCATTTATTCTCAATTGCTTGCCGATCATCGGGCAAGTCAACCAAAGTCCATACTTTGTTTTCATACATGGATCCCATCTCAGATTTCATGGCCTCAAGCCACTTTGCGGAATCTGGGCTCACCATCGCTTCTTCATAGTTCGTAGGTTCATCATGATCTAGCATCATGACTTCCAGAACTGGATTACCGTACCACTCTGGTGCGGATCTCACTCTGGTTGATCTACGTGGTTCAGTAGTATCTTGTTCTGAAGCTTCATGATCATCATCATTAGCTTCCTCACTGATTGGTATAGGTGTCGCAGAAACAGTTTTCTGTGATGTACTATTTTCCAATAAGGGAGCAGGTACAGTTACCTCGTCAAGTTCTACTTTCCTCCCACTCACTTCTTTCGAGAGAAACTCCTTCTCTAGAAAGTTTCCGAATTTAGCAACAAAAGTCTTGCCTTCGGATCTGTGATAGAAGGTGTATCCAATAGTTTCCTTTGGATATCCTATGAAGACACATTTCTCCGATTTGGGTTCGAGCTTATCAGGTTGAAGCTTTTTCACATAAGCATCGCAGCCCCAAACTTTAAGAAACGACAACTTTGGTTTCTTGCCAAACCATAGTTCATAAGGTGTCGTCTCAACGGATTTTGATGGTTCCCTGTTTAACGTGAATGCGGCCGTCTCTAAAGCATAACCCCAAAACGATAGCGGTAAATCAGTAAGAGACATCATAGATCGCACCATATCTAGTAAAGTACGATTACGACGTTCGGACACACCATTACGTTGTGGTGTTCCGGGTGGCGTGAGTTGCGAAACTATTCCACAATTTTTCAAATGTACACCAAACTCGTAACTCAAATATTCTCCTCCACGATCAGATCGTAGAAACTTTATTTTCTTGTTACGATGATTCTCAACCTCACTCTGAAATTCTTTGAACTTTTCAAATGTTTCAGACTTATGTTTCATTAAGTAGATATACCCATATCTGCTTAAATCATCTGTGAAGGTGAGAAAATAACGATATCCGCCACGAGCCTCAATATTCATCGGACCACATACATCGGTATGTATGATTTCCAATAAATCTGTTGCTCTCTCCATAGTACCGGAGAACGGTGTTTTAGTCATCTTGCCTATGAGGCACGGTTCGCAAGTACCAAGTGATTCATAATCAAGTGGTTCCAAAAGCCCATCAGTATGGAGTTTCTTCATGCGCTTTACACCGATATGACCTAAACGGCAGTGCCACAAATAAGTTGCACTATCATTATTAACTTTGCATCTTTTGGCTTCTACATTATGAATATGTGTATCACTATCTTCGAGATTCAACAAGAATAGACGACTCATCAAAGGTGCATGACCATAAAAGATATTATTCATATAAATAGAACAACCATTATTCTCTGATTTAAATGAATAACCGTCTCGCATTAAACAAGATCCAGATATAATGTTCATGCTCAACGCTGGCACCAAATAACAATTATTTAGGTCTAATATTAATCCCGAAGGTAGATGTAGAGGTAGCGTGCCGACCGCGATCACATCGACTTTGGAACCGTTTCCCACGCGCATCGTCACCTCGTCCTTTGCTAGCGTCCGCTTATTCCGTAGTCCCTGTTTCGAGTTGCAAATATTAGCAACAGAACCAGTATCAAATACCCAGGTGCTACTGCGAGCTCTAGTAAGGTACACATCAATAACAAGTATATCACATATACCTTTCCTCACTTTGCCATCCTTCTTATCCGCCAAATACTTGGGGCAGTTCCGCTTCCAGTGACCAGTCTGCTTGCAGTAGAAGCACTCAGTTTCAGGCTTAGGTCCAGACTTGGGTTTCTTCTCCTGAGCAGCAACTTGCTTGCTGTTCTTCTTGAAGTTTCCCTTCTTCTTCCCTTTTCCCTTTTTCTTGAAACTAGTGGTTTTGCTAACCATCAACACTTGATGCTCCTTCTTGATTTCTACCTCCGCAGCTTTCAGCATTGCGAAGAGCTCGGGAATAGTCTTGTTCATCCCTTGCATATTATAGTTCATCACGAAGCTCTTGTAGCTTGGTGGCAGTGATTGGAGAATTCTGTCAATGACGCAATCATCTGGAAGATTAACTCCCATATGAATCAAGTGATTATTATACCCAGACATTTTGAGTATATGCTCACTGACAGAACTGTTCTCCTCCATCTTGCAGCTATAGAACTTATTGGAGACTTCATATCTCTCAATTCGGGCATTTGCTTGAAATATTAACTTCAACTCCTGGAACATCTCATATGCTCCATGACGTTCAAAACGTCGTTGAAGTCCCGATTCTAAGCCGTAAAGCATGGCACACTGAACTATCGAGTAGTCATCAGCTTTGCTCTGCCAGACGTTCATAACATCTGGTGTTGCTCCAGCAGCAGGCCTGTCACCCAGCGGTGCTTCCAGGACGTAATTCTTCTGTGCAGCAATGAGGATAATCCTCAGGTTACGGACCCAGTCCGTGTAATTGCTACCATCATCTTTCAACTTTGCTTTCTCAAGGAACGCATTAAAATTCAACGGAACAATAGCACGAGCCATCTATCTACAATCAACATAAACAAGCAAGATACTATCAGGTACTAAGTTCATGATAAGTTTAAGTTCAGTTAATCAAATTACTTAGGAACTCCCACTTAGATAGACATCCCTCTAATCTTCTAAGTGATCACGTGATCCAAATCAACTAAACCATAACCGATCATCACGTGAGATGGAGTAGTTTTCAATGGTGAACATCGTTATGTTGATCATATCTACTATATGATTCACGCTCGACCTTTCGGTCTCTGTGTTCCGAGGCCATATCTGTATATGCTTGGCTCGTCAAGTATAACCTGAGTATTCTGCGTGTGCAACTGTTTTGCACCCGTTGTATTTGGACGTAGAGCTTATCACACCCGATCATCACGTGGTGTCTGGGGACGACGAACTTTGGCAACGGTGCATACTCAGGGAGAACACTTCTTGATAATTTAGTGAGAGATCATCTTATAATGCTACCGTCAATCAAAGCAAGATAAGATGCATAAAAGGGATAAACATCACATGCAATCAATATAAGTGATATGATATGGCCATCATCATCTTGTGCTTGTGATCTCCATCTCCGAAGCACCGTCATGATCACCATCGTCACCGGCGCGACACCTTGATCTCCATCGTAGCTTCGTTGTCCTCTCGCCAATCTTATGCTTCCACGACTATCACTACCGTTTAGTAATAAAGTAAAGCATTACATCGCGATTGCATTGCATACAATAAAGCGACAACCATATGGCTCCTGCCAGTTGCCGATAACTCGGTTACAAAACATGATCATCTCATACAATAAAATCAGCATCATGCCTTGACCATATCACATCACAACATACCCTGCAAAAACAAGTTAGACGTCTTCTACTTTGTTGTTGCAAGTTTTACGTGGCTGCTACGGGCTTAAGTAAGAACTCATCTCACCTACGCATCAAAACCACAACGATAGTTCGTCAAATAGACTCCGTTTTAACCTTCTCAAGGACCGGGCGTAGTCACACTTGGTTCAACTAAAGTTGGAGAGACAGTCTTCCGCAAGCCATCTGTGTGCAAAGCACGCCGAGGGAACCGGTCTCGCGTAAGAGTACGCGTAAGGTTGGTCCGGATCGTCTCACCCAACAATACCGCCGAACCAAAGTATGACATGCTGGTAGGCAGTATGACTTGTATCGCCCACAACTCACTTGTGTTCTACTCGTGCAAATAACATCAAACCATAAAACCTAGGCTCGGATGCCACTGTTGGGGAACGCAGTAATTTCGAAAATTTTCCTACGCACACGCAAGATCATGGTGATGCATAGCAACGAGAGGGGAGAGTGTTGTCTACGTACCAACGCAGACCGACTGCGGAAGCGATCACACAATGTAGAGGAAGTAGTCGTACGTCTTCTTCCCGATCCGACCGATCCAAGCACCGTTACTCCGGCACCTCCGAGTTCTTAGCACACGTTCAGCTCGATGACGTTCCTCGGGCTCCGATCCAGCAAAGCGTCGAGGAAGAGTTCCGTCAGCACGACGGCGTGGTGACGATCTTGATGTACTACCGACGCAGGGCTTCGCCTAAGCACTACAACGGTACGATCAAGGTGGAATTTGGTGGCAGGGGGCACCGCACATGGCTAAGGAACGATCTCAAGGATCAACTTGTGTCTCTTGGGGTGCCCCCTGCCCCCGTATATAAAGGTTGGAGGAGGGGGAGCCGGCCGGCCAGGGAGAGGGAGGCGCAGAGGGAGTCCTACTCCCACCGGGAGTAGGACTCCCCCCTCCAATCCTAATCCTATTAGGACTCCCGGGGGGAAAGGAGAGAGAGGGGGGCCGGCCCCTTCTCCTAGTCCTACTAGGACTTGGGGAAGGGGGGGGCGCGCGGCTAGGCTGTGGGCTGCCCCTTCTCTCTTTTCCACTAAGGCCCAATAGGCCCATTAGTCTCCCGGGGGGTTCCGGTAACCCTCCCGGTATTCCGGTAAAATCCCGATTTCACCCGGAACACTTCCTATGTCCAAACATAGGCTTCCAATATATCAATCTTTACGTCTCGACCATTTCGAGACTCCTCGTCATGTCCGTGATCTCATCCGGGACTCCGAACAACCTTCGGTACATCAAAATGCATAAACTCATAATAATTGTCATCGTAACGTTAAGCGTGCGGACCCTACGGTTCGAGAACAATGTAGACATGACCGAGACACGTCTCCGGTCAATAACCAATAGCGGGACCTGGATGCCCATATTGGCTCCTACATATTCTACGAAGATCTTTATCGGTCAGACCGCATAACAACATACGTTGTTCCCTTTGTCATCGGTATGTTACTTGCCCGAGATTCGATCGTCGGTATCCAATACCTAGTTCAATCTCGTTACTGGCAACTCTCTTTACTCGTTCTGTAATACATCATCTCACAACTAACATATTAGTTGCAGTGCTTGCAAGGCTTATGTGATGTGCATTACCGAGAGGGCCCAGAGATACCTCTCCGACAATCGGAGTGACAAACCCTAATCTCGAAATACGCCAACCCAACATCTACCATTGGAGACACCTGTAGTACTCCTTTATAATCACCCAGTTACGTTATGATGTTTGGTAGTACCCAAAGTGTTCCTCCGGTAAACGGGAGTTGCATAATCTCATAGTTATAGGAACATGTATAAGTCATGAAGAAAGCAATAGCAACATACTAAACGATCGGGTGCTAAGCTAATGGAATGGGTCATGTCAATCAGATCATTCAACTAATGATGTGATCCCATTAATCAAATAACAACTCTTTGTCCATGGTTAGGAAACATAACCATCTTTGATTAACGAGCTAGTCAAGTAGAGGCATACTAGTGACACTCTGTTTGTCTATGTATTCACACATGTATTATGTTTCCGGTTAATACAATTCTAGCATGAATAATAAACCTTTATCATGATATAAGGAAATAAATAATAACTTTATTATTGCCTCTAGGGCATATTTCCTTCAGCGCCTTACCCAAGGGACGCCTTTGTGTGTCGGTGTCAGCCGCTGAAAGTGCAACTATCCCTAGGTGGTTTTGGTAATTCATAACAACATATAGCTCATTGAGCTAATGCTATTCCAAGATGATTATTTCAGGAAAGCTCAATGATTGGCATGGCATGGATGTGAAAGTGGAACCCTCAAAATGCTACGGACAAAGAATTGGCTCAAGCTCAAAAGTTCAAGACTCTTCATTTTATATTTTAGTGATCCAAGATCACATTGAGTCTTTAGGAAAAGCCAATACTATCAAGGAGGGATGAGGTGTTGCTTAATGAGCCTCTTGCTTTATGTGCTTAGTGATATGCTCCAAAATCCTCAACCACCTTTCCATATCCACAAATGACCTAAACCCTAAGCCAAACTCGGTCATACCGATTCTGTCAATCCGGCGCCACTGAGTTTCACTTGTCATTTGCCACTGCCAAACCCTAGCAATTCGGTCCTACCGATAAGGATCTCGGTCTCACCGAGATGGGCTTGCAAACTCTCTGTTTCCCTTTCGTAACTTTTCGGTCTCACCGAAAGAACGAACCGGTCCCACCGAGAATGCAAGGTAAACTCTATGTTTCCTTCTTGTAACTTTTTGGTCTCACCAAAAGAGCAAGTCGGTCCCACCGAGTTTGCCTGACCAACTCTCTGGTTAGCTAATTGCCGAACTCGGTCTCACCGAGTTTGTGCGATCGGTCTCACCGAGATTACGTTATGCCCAAACCCTAACCGAATCGGTCCTACCGAGTTGCATCTCCGTCCCACCGAAATTCCTAACGGTCACTAGGTTTACTATTTCGGTCAGACCGAGTTTTCTGATTCGGTCCCACCGAGATTGGTAGATTGTGTGTAACGGTTGGATTTTGTGTGGAGGCTATATATACCCCTCCACCACCTCTTCATTAGAAGAGAGAGCCATCAGAACACATACATCATTCCTACTCATATGTTCTGAGAAAGAACCACCTACTCATGTGTTGAGACCAAGATATTCCATTCCTACCATATGAATCTTGATCTCTAGCCTTCCCCAAGTTGCTTTCCACTCAAATCTTCTTTCCATCAGATCCAAATCCTATGAGAGAGAGTTGAGTGTTGGGGAGACTATCATTTGAAGCACAAGAGCAAGGAGTTCATCATCAACACACCATTTGTTACTTCTTGGAGAGTGGTGTCTCCTAGATTGGCTAGGTGTCACTTGGGAGCCTCCGACAAGATTATGGAGTTGAACCAAGGAGTTTGTAAGGGCAAGGAGATCACCTACTTCGTGAAGATCTACCGCTAGTGAGGCAAGTCCTTCGTGGGCGATGGCCATGGTGGAATAGACAAGGTTGCTTCTTCGTGGACCCTTCGTGGGTGGAGCCCTCCGTGGACTCGCGCAACCGTTACCCTCCGTGGGTTGAAGTCTCCATCAACGTGGATGTAGCATAGCACCACCTATCCGAACCACGGGAAAACATCCGTGTCTCCAATTGCGTTTGAATCCTCCAAATCCTTACCTTTACATTCTTGCAAGTTGCATGCTTTACTTTCCGCTGCCAATAAACTCTTTGCATGCTTGCTTGAATTTGTGTGATGATTGCTTGACTTGCTCTAAGATAGCTAAAATCTACCAAGAACTAAAATTGGGAAAAGGCTAAGTTTTAAATTGGTCAAGTAGTCTAATCACCCCCCTCTAGACATACTTTCGATCCTACATGTGGTATCAGAGCTTTGGTCTCCATTTGCCTTGATCTCCATAGCTTTTGGTGGTCATAGCCTTGGTTTCACAACCTAGGAGAGTATGGCGTCTAGTGAGGGAAACTATCACCATAGAGGTCCTTACTTTGATGGCACTAACTTTGCTAGTTGGAAGCATAAAATGAAAATGCATATTCTTGGACATAACCCCGCCGTATGGGCTATTGTTTGTGTTGGTTTGCAAGGTGAGTTCTTTAATGGGAGAGAACCAAACCGTGAAGCTACCGCGGATGAGTTGAAGATGTTGCAATATAATGCTCAAGCTTGTGATATTCTCTTCAACGGATTGTGCCCCGAAGAATTCAACAAAATCAGCCGCCTTGAGAATGCAAAGGAAATTTAGGATACTTTGATTGATATGCACGAAGGTACCAACTCCGTCAAGGAATCCAAGTTGGATGTGCTCCAAAGTCAACTTGAAAAGTTCAAGATGAAGGATGGTGAAGGTGTCGCTGAAATGTACTCTAGGCTTGCTCTGATCACAAATGAGATTGCTGGCTTAGGAAGTGAAGAGATGACCGATAGATTCATCATCAAGAAGATCCTAAGAGCCTTGGATGGGAAATATGATACCGTGTGCACATTAATCCAAATGATGCCCAACTACAAAGATCTCAAGCCAACGGAAGTAATTGGAAGGATTGTTGCTCATGAGATGTCACTCAAGGATAAAGAGGAACTTCACAATAAATCAAGTGGTGCCTACAAAGCGTCATGTGAAGTCCCCACATCATCAAGTGAGAAACAAAACTTCAATGAAGAATTGAGCTTAATGGTGAAGAACTTCAACAAGTTCTATAAGAGTAGAAACAAAGATAGAAGCTTCAAGTCAAGGTCCTACAATGACAAAAGATCTTCTAGTCGAGAGCGAAACTGCTATAATTGTGGAAGACCCGGACACTATTCCAATGAGTGTACGGCTCCCTACAAGAGAAGAGAAGATTCTCCAAAAAGAAGAAGCAAAGAATCTCCACTAAGAGAGAGAAGGAGTAGAGATGATCGTTATGAACGAAGATACTCACGGAGAAGCAAGGATTCGGAATGGAAGGAAAAATCATCAAGGAGCTATACAAGACGAAGACATCAAGCTCATGTTGGTGAATGGGTATCCGGCTCCGACTCCGACAGCCACTCCGAGAGAAGTTATCACTCCAACTCCGAAGATACTCAAGATGAAGGTGTTGCCGGTCTAGCACTTGTGTCAACCAACTCCTACGACATATTTGACTCACCAAATGAAGGAATTGGAAGATGCTTCATGGCCAAAGGTCCTAAGGTAACACACCCCGAGTATGTTGACTTTAATAGTGATGAAGATGACTTGTTAGGTGATGATGATTTGCTTGTTGACAACTCTAGTGAAGAATATTATGGTGAAATATCAATTAATCATGCTAAAACGAATGACAATGATAAGGAGAAGATTGAGGCTCCAACTAAAGAACTAAAGACTCTTAAGTTAGCCCATGAAACTATCTTCGAAGATCATCGAGAACTTTTAAGAGCTCATGAGAAACTATGCTTTGAAAAGCTCAATCTTGAGCAAGAGCATGAGTTCTTAAAAGCAATCAATGATGATCTCCGCAAGAAAAGTTCTTCTCACATTGCCAAGCGTTTACTTTTATCCACCTACATGCCTCAAGTCAAGACTAGTAACAAGAATAAGAAAGATTCTTCCTCTAGTAGTAACAATGATCATGCTAAATCCAATATTGTTGCTTCTAGTAGTTCTCTTGATTCCACTAATGATTCTCTTAGCCAAGTTACACTTGAGCAAGAAAATAGCTTATTGAAGGGAATTATAGAGAAAGGTGTTTACAAGAGCCTTGCCAGAAGTAAGAAATTCGAGGAAATTGTGCACAAGCAAGGAATGCACCGGAAGAATCAAGGTGTTGGTTTTGAACGAAAGTTCAATGCCAATGGAGTTGAATGGGAAGAAGATCAATACCCCAAGACAAAGTTTGTTCCTCAACAAGAGAAGTATGACACTTCCTTCAAGGGAACACAAGCTCAAGATGATCTTCCACCACAAGACTACAAGCAAAAAGGCAAGGACAAGCTTCAAGAGGAGATTGATGCATTTGAAGAAGCTCCTAAGACCTTAGTCAAGTGGATTCCCAAGACTACTTCAAGTTCCACTTCATCAAGTATGACTACAACTCCAAGGATTCCCATCAAGATGGTGTGGATCCAAAAGAAGAAGAACTAGAGAGTTCTTGAGGGTGACTCCGCCAACATACTTCACTCTTATCATTTTGGCAAGAACAAGTGCAATAAACTTCCACATCTTGCACTAGTTCAAGGAGTCACAAACCCTCTTGTTGGTAAGACAAGGGCAAAGGTAACCTAAAGTTTTCATGGACATCATGTTGTGTGTGCATCACTCTATGTCTATGGATATCCTTGTTTGTTCCTTGTGGGACTAACCCATGTAGGTATTGAAAGTGCAATTCACTCAAATGGATAGCTCCAAGTGATCTACATCAACATTGAGCATCCACATCTTCAACATCTACATGAAGTCATCATCGACAAAACCCAAGGTTAGTTCATCCCTCTTAGGGAGGATATCACATCTAGGGGGAGCTTTACTCTAAGACTTGAGCTAAAGCAACTCTAAAGATGTGAATACAACAATGCTTTATGTAAAAGTGGTAACCCCACTTGAGCTTAAACGATGAGTATGACCTACGATCAAGTGTTCTCACTTGACTCCTAAGTCAATATACTCATATATAGATGACCCAGTCATCGCAAATTGCTTGATAGATGCTAGAATTGGTTGTGCATGCTTTGCCACATATTTCATTTGCCATCTTATTGTGTGAGCATGTTGGTTGCATATTTTACTCATTCGAGGACATCCACTTGTTGTTTTGATTGTTTGGCTTTCTTCTTTGGCCAAGTGGATGGACAAGAATGCCTAAGAACCTCCTTTAGCTATCTATGCTTTTCTCGTCTCAAACTCTATTCATGCTACGTCACAAAACTTGATCAAGTCAGATTCGAACCACTCTGTGTGAGGAGCGCTCGGAGTCCCCGATTCGTCATAGACTTAAACCTCCAAAACCTCTTTATGAATGTCGGTCTGGCCGATACTCCATTTTCGGTCCTACCGAGTTCACTAAGTTGATCTAGGTTTTCGATCTCGGTGCAACCAATTTGAACTTTTCGGTCACACCGAGTTGCAATAACTGCACACAGTTTTGCATCTCGGTGCCACCGAGTTGTTCCACTCGGTCACACCAACAGGGTCGGGCTATATATAGTGACGGGCAAAATTTTGGAAATTTCTCCGAAACCTCTTCGCCCGCGCGATAGCCTGCTCTGCCTTCGTGGTCTCCGGATCGTCTTCTTGCCACCAGCAGCCTCCAGTCGCTGGTCTCCGCCGCCGTCAACGGAATTCTGCCCCGCCATTGCCGCCGTAGCGAGTCTCCGCCGAACTAGGGTATGGACTCGATCTTTGTGCTATTCTCCACTCTGATTCCTAGCACATTGTGATCATTATGATTCTTGCCACGATTGAAACACTCCTATCCAGTCAATGATCTCGTATAATAGGTTTAATTCAAAAAATTTAGGGTTAGGTTTCCGCCGAAACCATCTCGGACCCACCGAGTTGAAAAACTCGGTCCCACCGATCTGGCTTTTGCCATTGCACAAGTGAAACTCGGTCTGACCGAGAATAACTTATCGGTGCGACCGATTTTGGAATTCTGTGAAACCCTAGCAGTCTCGGTGCCACCGAACTGTGACTCGGTCTGACCGAGTTCACCAGTTCTGGTGCCAAAACTGCTTCGGTGTCACCGAGTTTGAAAATCGGTAGATCCGAGATGCTTTCTGTGGAAAACTAAAACTAAGTTTTTGAATTAATCTTTTGCAAAAATCTCTGCTTTTTGTGATGCTCATCCACTCTATCTTATCCATAATCTATTCACAGGGTCAGCAGTCAGTGTGCAACATGTCTGATCAAAGTGACAGCCAGAATGTGTCTGAGCAGCAAGTTGTGATGAGTGAGGGCACTAGCCCCTCAAGTTCTTCTGATGATGGCAGCAGGAGCACCCCCAGCAATCTGCCTAAGGCCGCCACACGTCAAAGGAAGAAGAGAGTCTGATTCTGAGGATGAAGACTATGTGGCAGAGGAAGAGGCCACATCAAAGAGAGCTGAGCCAGCAGCAGGCACAAAGCCAGGCCTGAAAATCAAAAGGCCAGCAGGCAGGCAGCCCATGTCAAAGGCTAGGGCTTCAACTGTGAAGCCTGCTCCCACTGAGCCCATTGCTGCTGAGGGCAATAAGAGGAAAGAGAGAGTCAAGAAGACTGTAGCCAGAGTGCTTGGGAAGGCCTTCATCATGGTAGATGTGGAGGAGGAAGAAGAAGAGGTTGCTGCACCAGCACCCAAGTCAGCCAAATTCATGGGAGATGCTATAAGGTCAGGAACAGCTGCATCCAAGCCGAAGCACCTAAGGCTGCATCTAAGCCTAAGATTGCACCAAAGCGAAACACACGAAGCATCCCAGCTGCAGAAAAGAACAAGGCCCCAGTGCCTGAAGCTATCGAAGAAGAGGAAGAGAGTGTCCTTCGGAAGCTCAAGCCCAAGATCCCAGACCACAACGATGCTCATCCTGTGGCTGAGGATATGAAGCTCAGGAGAGATTCAGGGCTGAGGAAATGGAGAGAAGCAGATCTGTATGCTTCTAGGAGAAGGACTGCCGTGGATTACAGATTTCACACCAAGGAGCAGCAAGACTTCTATGAGACTGTTTTGCTTGACAAGAAGCCGATCGTTTGTGACATGAGATGGGTCGACTGGACCTACATCAAGGACAATGAAGAGTACTACCCCGGTGTATTTGACAGCTTTAGTGCTTGTGGAGTTGAAGACTTTGTTGGGCAGAAGCTCACAAAGTGGAACGAGGAGCTGATCATGCAATTCTACTCCACAGCACACTTTTATCCGGATGGCAGGATCACATGGATGTCAGAGGGTACAAGGTACCAATCCACTGTGGAAGAATGGGCGAAGTTGATCAATGCCCCAGAGGAGCAAGCAGATGACTTGGACATTTATGCCAAGAAAAAGATGGATCACAACTCCATGTCCAACATGTACAAGGAGATCCCGAATGAAGCGCTTGACACGTTCAAGTTTGGCTCAGTGCACTATCTGCTCTCAGGATTGCCTACGATCAACTGGATCCTTAGGCACACCCTTCTGCCCAAATCTGGAGATCACAAGATGATCAGAGGTCACGCGATCAACTTGCTTCATGTCTTTGACGTGCCTCAGAAATTCAAGGTCATGAGTCTCATTGTGGAAACAATCAAGAGGACAGCTGCAGACCAGAAGAGGAGTTGTGGGTATGCCCCACAGATTCAGGAGCTCATCAACTCCAAGATGGGCACGGGCGTGTATTTATTGGATAAGGAACACCTGCCCATCCGCCCAGATTTTGAGGATAACCAAGTGGTTATGACTGAGAATGAACCCTCATCTGCACATGCACAAGCTCAGAAGGAAAAGGCGAAGAAGGAGAAAGCTGCCAGGATGCCTACTCAAGCGGAGGCATCTGATTACTTCTTGAAGACCAAACAAGAGCAGCTTGGTTACCTGATAGCGTCCACCCTGCGTATTGAGCAAGGACTTGCCACCCTGACTCAGAACCAGGCGAGCCTAGAGAGGATCATGGAACATAGGTTCTATGACATGGACATCAAGGTGACAGAAATATAGACCGCCGTGGAGCAGCTTCAGGAGGACATGAACGAGAGGAGAGGCAGGACCACAACTGATGCGTTTGCGAGGGTGCCACGAGGTCCGAGGTCGTCTGCACTGCCAGTTGCTGACACTAGAGCTACAACATCTACACCAGCTACAGCCTTCGTTCCACCAGCTCCAGCATCCACTTAGCCTCGACTCCGACCACTTCTACTGAAGGCTTCGTCCTTGGCGTGCTCCAGACTCCACCACCACCTGAAGATCAAGCCTGAGCTTCGACTTAGCACTATGCATTTTCAAGGAACTTTTTGGTAACTTGTTGCCAAAGGGGGAGAAAATGCATAGATCATAGGCTTCGAGAGAGTGTGTTGCTTTTATTCTCTCTTGTTTTATTTGGTGGTTTTTCGAACTTTGTTTGCTTGTGTGTGAGATACTATGTCCTTATGCTTGTGAGACATCGATGATCATGTGTTTGATCATAAGCTACACTTAATGGTTGCTTAATGCTTGCTTAAATATTATCATTCTATCTATTGTCTGTGATCATTCACTATTCTTGGTGATGAGTGCATGTATTTCAATCTTATCATTTTTGAGCGCTCCACGAAGATGTATGTGACATGGAAGAGTAACCCACGATTCTAACTCCTTATGCATTTGCAGTCCAAAGCAAATTTAAATATGCACAAATTTAGGGGGAGCTCTTACTTATCACATACTTCTCAAAGCGACGATGTATTTCATGATTATTATTATTTATCGAAGCTTTGATCTATATGTTGTCATCAATTACCAAAAAGGGGGAGATTGAAAGTGCAACTATCCCTAGGTGGTTTTGGTAATTCATAACAACATATAGCTCATTGAGCTAATGCTATTCCAAGATGATTATTTCAGGAAAGCTCAATGATTGGCATGGCATGGATGTGAAAGTGGAACCCTCAAAATGCTAAGGACAAAGAATTGGCTCAAGCTCAAAAGTTCAAGACTCTTCATTTTATATTTTAGTGATCCAAGATCACATCGAGTCTTTAGGAAAAGCCAATACTATCAAGGAGGGATGAGGTGTTGCTTAATGAGCCTCTTGCTTTATGTGCTTAGTGATATGCTCCAAAATCCTCAACCACCTTTCCATATCCACAAATGACCTAAACCCTAAGGCAAACTCGGTCATACCGATTCTGTCAATCCGGCGCCACCGAGTTTCACTTGTCATTTGCCACTGCCAAACCCTAGCAATTCGGTCCTACCGATAAGGATCTCGGTCTCACCGAGATGGGCTTGCAAACTCTCTGTTTCCCTTTCGTAACTTTTCGGTCTCACCGAAAGAGCGAATCGGTCCCACCGAGAATTCAAGGTAAACTCTATGTTTCCTTCTTGTAACTTTTCGGTCTCACCAAAAGAGCAAGTCGGTCCCACCGAGTTTGCCTGACCAACTCTCTGGTTAGCTAATTGCCGAACTCGGTCTCACCGAGTTTGTGCGATCGGTCTCACTGAGATTACGTTATGCCCAAACCCTAACCGAATCGGTCCTACCGAGTTGCATCTCAGTCCCACCGAAATTCCTAACGGTCACTAGGTTTACTATTTCGGTCAGACCGAGTTTTCTGATTCGGTCCCACCGAGATTGGTAGATTGTGTGTAACGGTTGGATTTTGTGTGGAGGCTATATATACCCCTCCACCACCTCTTCATTAGAAGAGAGAGCCATCAGAACACATACATCATTCCTACTCATATGTTCTGAGAAAGAACCACCTACTCATGTGTTGAGACCAAGATATTCCATTCCTACCATATGAATCTTGATCTCTAGCCTTCCCCAAGTTGCTTTCCACTCAAATCTTCTTTCCATCAGATCCAAATCCTATGAGAGAGAGTTGAGTGTTGGGGAGACTATCATTTGAAGCACAAGAGCAAGGAGTTCATCATCAACACACCATTTGTTACTTCTTGGAGAGTGGTGTCTCCTAGATTGGCTAGGTGTCACTTGGGAGCCTCCGACAAGATTGTGGAGTTGAACCAAGGAGTTTGTAAGGGCAAGGAGATCGCCTGCTTCGTGAAGATCTATCGCTAGTGAGGCAAGTCCTTCGTGGGCAATGGCCATGGTGGAATAGACAAGGTTGCTTCTTCGTGGACCCTTCGTGGGTGGAGCCCTCCGTGGACTCGCGCAACCGTTACCCTCCGTGGGTTGAAGTCTCCATCAACGTGGATGTAGGATAGCACCACCTATCCGAACCATGGGAAAACATCCGTGTCTCCAATTGCGTTTGAATCCTCCAAATCCTTACCTTTACATTCTTGCAAGTTGCATGCTTTACTTTCCACTGCCAATAAACTCTTTGCATGCTTGCTTGAATTGTGTGATGATTGCTTGACTTGCTCTAAGATAGCTAAAATCTGCCAAGAACTAAAATTGGGAAAAGGCTAAGTTTTTAATTGGTCAAGTAGTCTAATCACCCCCCCTCTAGACATACTTTCGATCCTACGGCCGCTCGTCCGCGTGGTCTCCATTGCCGGTCCATCTTCGTCGTCATTGCCCGGGATACTGACAATGTCGCTATTGACTCTACTCTATGCGTCGTCCCAGCCATGGCGCGTACAGTGCCGCCGTTGGTCTGATCAACCGATCACGCGCCTGTCTTCTCCAAGCCGTCCCCGAGCACGCGCCTACGGCCGATCGAGCCACAGGTTGCCGTCACGTCGTCCCTTCGGACCATTGCATCGCCGCCCCGAGGTCTTCCCGCCGGCTGCCCCGAACCACGTGCCGTTCCACCGATGCGCCTTCGGGCTGTCGCGTCACGGCACGCGGTCCACGCCGCCGCCCCAAGATCCCTCCTCCAGCTACACCTGTAGCCTCCGCCACCTTTGTGTCACCCCTTCGAGCTGTCGTGCCGCGACACTGATACGTCTCCAACGTATCTACCTTTCCTAACACTTTTCCTCTTGTTTTGGACTCTAATTTACATGATTTGAATGAAACTAACCCCGGACTGACGCTGTTTTCAGCAGAACTACCATGGTGTTGTTTTTGTGCAGAAATAAAAGTTCTTGGAATGGAACGAAAATTTGCAAGGAATTTTCATATAATATATAAGAATTTCTGGAGCCAAGACCTATCGGAGAGGGGCCCCTGGGTGGTCACAACCCACCAGGGCGCGCCCCCCTCTCCTGGCGTGCCCAGGTGGGTTGTCCCTACCTAGTGGCCCCGCTGACCCTGAAACCAACTCTATAAATTCCTATTTTCGGAGAAAAAAATAAGGGAGAAAGAATTATCACGATCCATGAGACGGAGCCACCGCCAAGCCCTGTTCTTCCTCGGGAGGGCAGATCTGGAGTCCGTTTGGGGCTCCAGAGAGGGGGATCTTCGTTCTTCATCATCACCAACCCTTCTCCATAGCCAATTCCATGATGCTCCCCACCGGGAGTGAGTAATTCCTTCGTAGGCTCGCTGGTCGGTGATGAGTTGGATGAGATTCATTATGTAATCGAGTTAGTTTTGTTAGGGCTTGATCCCTAGTATCCACTATGTTCTTAGATTGATGTTGCTATGACTTTGCCATGCTTAATGCTTGTCACTTTAGGCCCGGGTGCCATGATTTCAGATCTGAACCATTTATGTTATCATCATTATATCCATGTTCTAGATCCGATCTTGCAAGTTATAGTCACCTACTGCGTGTTGTGATCCGGTAACCCCAAAGTGACAATAACCGAGACTTCTTCCGGTGATTACCGTAGTTTGAGGAGTTCATGTATTCACTATGTGTTAATGCTTTATTCCGGTTCTCTATTAAAATGAGGCCTTAATATCCCTTAGTTTCCAATATGGACCCCGCTGCCATGGGAGGGTAGGACAAAAGATGTCATGCAAGTTCTTTTAATAAAGCATGTATGACTATTTACGGAATAAATGCCTACATTATATCAATGAACTGGAGCTAGTACCGAATAGCCCTAGGTTATAATTGTCACATGATGAATATCATCCAACAAGTCACCGATCCAATGCCTACGAATTTATCTCATATTGTTTCTGCTAAGTTACTACTGCTATCATCACTGTCACGCTTGCTACAAAATTACTGCTATCACTGTTACTGTTACTATTGCTGCTGCTACTACTATCAAAACTATCAAACTAATTTGCTACTGATCACTTTGCTGCAGATAATTAATCTCCAGGTGTGGTTGAATTGATAACTCAGCTGCTAATACCTTCAAATATTCTTTGGCTCCCCTTGTGTCGAATCTATAAATTTGGGTTGAATACTCTACCCTCGAAAACTGTTGCGATCCCCTATACTTGTGGGTTATCAAGACCTTTTTCTGACGTCGTTGCCGGGGAGCATAGCTATATTTATCGAGTCACTTGAGATTATTATCATATTATCACTATGAAGAATCTAAAGGGTCCTAAGACTAAGATATTTCCCTCAAAGACGAGGGGAGGTAAGGAACTGCCATCCAGTTCTGCTTTAGATTCACCTTCTGTTATGAATAAACTTGCACCACCACCACATGCTATTAATTCTGATATGTCGCAAGTTATTGATGATGCTACTTCTACTATGAGTGATGCTTATGATGATGCTAGTACCTTGCTTGATAGTGATGATGTGCCACTTGGTGAATTTCTTGATAAACAAATTGCTAGAGTAATACAACATGATGTTGTTGAATCTGATGATGAGCCTGAAACTGAAACTCCTGAAACACCTACTAGAACTAGCCATCCTAGATATGAATTGCCTAAGGTACCGGAAGATTATGTTATGAGTGAAGAAACAACTAGAGATATTCTTGCTTGCAATGATAGAGATGATCTAGAGAAATTATTACACAAGTATAAAGAAAAATCTCTGAATGCTAGAATGAAGTGTGATCCTAAGTTTGCAACTTCACCTATCTTTATTGATGATAAGGATTATGAATTCTCTGTCGACCCAGAGTTAATTACTTTGGTTGAATCTGATCCTTTCTGTCGTGGATTTGTCACAACAGATGTCCTTAGTGTCAGGACTTAGTCGTGAGGTCAACGCATCTATGTGGTAGCTTGAGAGGGGTTGAGCGGGACGAGAGACGCGATGTTTTACCCAGGTTCGGTCCCTCACGGTGGAGTTAAAAGCCTACATCCTGCTTCATTGATATTGATCATGGTGCTCACGATTACAAGGATGCTCTATCTCGAGAGCTATTGACTTGTCTGTCTAAACCTAACCTTTGAAACTTGTGGAACTTGTCCAACCTGTCCCTCTTGGGGTGCCCTGCCCCTCCTTATATAAGTTGAAGGGGCGGGTTACATAACTAATCCTAGTAGGATTAGGATTACTCTATTACAAGTGGAGTCCTAGTCTTGCTTCCTTTGCAAGGAAACATTCCTTATGCTTTCCTCTTAAGCCGGCCCATCATAATACGAGCCGGCCTTCCATGAACCGCCTGTTGGGCGACCGTGTCTTGTCGCTCCTCTGATCCGCCGATCGGGTCACCAATGAGTCACCTGGCTCAGCTGGGTCATCAGTGAGTGGAGAGATCTGGGCGGGTCACTTAGTGAGTCCCTAAGTCAGGGCGGGTCACCAGTGAGTTGCCAAGTCCGGCCGGGTCATACATCCGGCCGGGTCATACCGCGGGGTATATCCCCGACACTTTCCATGGTTATGAAATTGAAACTGTTGTGGCACATCTTACTAAGTTGAATGACATAGCCACCCTTTTTAATCATGATGAGGAAACTCGCTACTACTTTATTCTCAAATTATTTCCTTTCTCATTAAAGGGTGATGCTAAAGCTTGGTACAATACTCTTGCTCCTGGTTGTGTGCGTAGTCCCCAGGATGTGATTTACTACTTCTTTGAAAAATATTTTCCTTCTCATAAGAAACAAGCTGCCTTACAGGAAATATTTAACTTTGTGCAAACTAAAGAAGAGAGTCTCCCACAAGCTTGGGGGAGGCTTTGCCACTTACTTAATGCTTTGCCTGATCATCCTCTTAAGAAAAATGAAATACTTGATATCTTCTATAATGGACTAACCGATGCTTCTAGGGACTTCCTAGATAGTTGTGCTGGTTGTGTTTTCAGGGAACGAACTGTTGGACAAGCTGAAGAATTATTGAATAACATATTGAAAAACTATGATGATTGGACTATTCCTGAACCACCGGCTAAACCCACTCCGAAGAAGAGGGGTATATTATATCTCAGTCCTGAAGATATGCAAGAGGCAAAGAAATCTATGAAGGAAAAGGGTATTAAAACTGGGATGTTAAAAATTTACCTCCTATTGAAGAAATACATGGGCTTAATACACCACTACTACCTAAGGTGGTAGAGGTAAATTCTCTTATGAAGTTTAATGATAATGACAATCCTCACAATATGCATCCTAGTCAATGCCTTTATGAGTTTGAAAACTACATTAGAAAACAAGATTACTTCAATGCAAATGTTATGAAACAATTGAAATATAATTCTGATATGATTGCTCGCTTGAGTGACTTGTTATTTAGAGTATCAAATGATGTTAGAGGTGTTGGAAAACATGCTTCTATGGTTCAAACTCAATTAGAACAAGTTGCTAAATCTCAAAGAGAATTGCTTGATGAAATGAATAATAATATGCATGACTTTGCTGTTAGAGTTGCAACTAGAGGAGGTAAAATGACTCAGGAACCACTTTATCCTGAGGGACACCCTAAAAGAATTGAACAAGATTCACAAAGAGTTAACACTAGTGCACCTAGTCCTTCTAAAAATAAAAAGAAAAAGAAAAATGATAGGACTTTGCATGCTCCTAGTGAACCTGAAATAGAGAAACCTCCTGATAATGATAATGAAATTTTTATCTCTGATGCTGAAACTCAATCTGGCAATGAACACTCACCTATTGATAATGAAAAAGTTAATGATGAGGTTCATGAAGACTCGCAACCAAACAATGAAAAATAACCAGATAATGATGTTGAGATAGAACCACCTGTTGATCTTGATAACCCAGAAGCTAAGAATAAAAGATATGACACAAGAGACTTTGTTGCTAGAAAACACGGTAAAGAAAGAGAACCGTGGGTTCAAAAACCTATGCCTTTTCCACCCAAGTCAACTAAAAAGAATGATGATGAAGAATTTGAACGCTTTGCTGAAATGCTGAGGCCAGTCTTTTTGCGTACTCGCTTGACTGATATCTTGAAAATGCCTCCTTATGCAAAGTACATGAAAGACATCATCACAAATAAGAGAAAAATATCAGAAGCTGAAATCTCCACTATGCTTGCTAATAACACTTTTAAAGATGGATTACCTAAAAAACTTGGAGATCCGGGAATACCAACTATACCTTGCTCTATCAAAAAGAATTATGTGAAAACTGCTTTGTGTGATTTAGGAGATGCTGTTAGTGTTATGCCTTTCTCTTTATATAAAAGACTTGATTTGAATAAACTCACACCTACTGAAATATCTCTGCAAATGGCTGAGAAATCAACTGCCATACCTATTGGTATCTGTGAGGATGTGCCCATTGTTGTAGCTAACATTACTATTTTGACTGACTTTGTTATACTTGAGATGCCCGAGGATGACAACATGTCGATTATCCTTGGTAGACCCTTCTTGAACACTGCATGGGCTATTATTGATTGCAATAAAAGCAAGGTTGCTTTTCATATTAATGGAAATGAGCATACGGTGCACTTTCCGAAGAAACAATTCCAAGTGAATTGTATTAATGTCATTGAAAAATCTCTGACAATCACTATTGGAAGTTTTCAAATACCTCTACCTACTGTCAAAAAGAAATATGAAATGCTTATTGTTGGGGAAATGCATATCCCCATTAAGGTAACTTAGTGATTTACGAAAGTTCTTCGGTTTCATGCTAATCGAAAGTGGTTGTTAATAAGACTTGATCAACCTTATTAATGGATCATTTTTGAACGGTACAAAATTGATGATTTAGTAAGTACTACCTTATATCCCTACCTTTTGTTTTCTGTTTTTATTAGTTAAATAAAATAAAATGCCATATTTTGTCTGTTTTCTGAATTCCCGTGCAATAAAAATGACCCAAAAATAAAAGTTCTTAGAATGCCCTGAAAATTTTACATGATTTTTTCTGAATATTTGAGAATTTTTGGTGCAATAAACATCAGAGGGAGGTGCACCAGGTGGGCACAACCCACCTGGGCGCGCCAGCACCCCCAGGCGCGTTATGGTCCCCACGTGGTCCCCCTCACTTACCTCTTCATCCCACATCATCACTTACCTCGAGAAAAGAATCTCCATTGCTCTCTCTCTCGTGTTCTTGAGCTCAAACCCGTGGATTTCAATCTCTTTGCTCGAAGCTCTATTTCCGAAACTGTTTCAGGGGATTGTTGCTTGGTATGTGACTCCATCGTTTGTCCAATTAGTGTTTGCTTTAGTGGTTTATATTTTGGATAATTAGCTACTCTTGGTGCTGCTGTAGATGTGCTTGCATGTTAAATTCTTAGTGTTCTAAGTAGTTTGAATGCTTGCCATGGCTTCTATGTATCCATATGAGTAGTTTCTATCAATCTTACAAAGTTTTGTTGACAAATTTTTGTCACTCCAATTTTTTTAATTTTCAGATAATTGTATGCGGACATGAATATCTTCAGGAAGTTTGGCTCTAAGAAGGACTCCAAGGGTGTTATTGGGGAGTCTTTTGAAAGTGATCTCCACCCTCGGAGGTTGGCGGAGGTACAGCCGTGCGAATGGCCGCATACCCCATTCCTCGAAGAGGCGGGAATCCTTCAAGAGTTCACACAATATGTTGCGAATGTCGGCCTCACCGACTTCATCGCAGATGAGTGTGGCCAGCACCAAATCCTCACAAATATCTTTGTTCAGAGTTTTACTTTCCTGCCTAGGAATAATCCTCCTGAAGTGAGCTTCGATTTATATGCTGAAAACCATCAGATACAACTTACTGAATTTTGTGATATGTGCTTGATCCCTTCTGATGGGAGCTTAGCCGGGCCTAGGTCGGCTGGGTTTGAGGATTTTTATCGCACTTTGACAGTGGGAGATGAGAGAGGGGTGTCAGCCACTACGGCTGCTAGCATAAACTTTCCTGTCATACATTATTTTGCTTTATTTGTTGCTAAGTGCTTGCTTGCTAGAAAGAAAGTAGGTGCGCTTAGTGCACCAGACTTTGCTATTTTACGCCGAGCACTAGAAGGTGACAACACCCATAGTGGGCCTCCGTTTGCGGTGATTCCAACTCCCAAAAATCACATATATTCCAAAATAATTCTCCGTAAAATTTTATTGCATTTGGACTTCGTTTGATATGGATACTCTACGGTACAAAAAACATGCAGAAAACAGGAACTGGCACTGGGCACTGGATCAATAGGTTATTCCAATAAATCATATAAGAAGTTGCCAAAAGTATGTAAAAGTTGTATAATATTGGCATGAAACAATCAGAAATTATAGATACGATGGAGACGTATCAACATCCCCAAGCTTAATTCCTGCTCGTCCTCGAGGAGGTAAATGATAAAAAATATAATTTTGGATGTGGAATGCTACCTAGCATAAACTTGATCATATGTCTAGTCATGGCATGAATATTAAGACATAAGTGATTCAAAGCAATAGTCTATAATTTGACATAAAGACATCAATACTCAGGCATCCCAACAAACAATCATGTGTTTCAAAATATCAATGCTAAAGGAAGCTATCCCTACAAAATCATATAGTCTTGTCATGCTCTATCTTCTTAACACAAAGGGTTTATCATGCATAAACCCGATGACAAGCCGATAAATTGGTTCATACTTTTTAACGCACTTCAGGTTTTTCAACTCTCACGCAATACATGAGCGCAAGCCATGGATATAGCACTACCGGTGGAATAGAGTATAACGATAGGGATAAATATAGAGAAGACAAAAAAGTAGAAAGTCTCACATCGATGCGGCTAACTAACGGGCTATGGAGATGTCCATCAATTGATATCAACGTGAGGAGTACGGATTGCCATGCAACGAATGCACTAAGAGCTATAAGTGTATGAAAGCTCAATATGAAAACTAAGTAGGTGTGCATCTAATCCTATAATGAAAAATTCCCACTACTATATGAAAGTGACAACATAGGAGACTCTCCATATGAAAAACATGGTGCTACTTTGAAGCACAAGTGTGGTAAAACATACTAACAATGCCCCTTCTCTCTTTGTTTTTTTTTCTTTTCTTTTTTTCTTTTTATTTTTTCTTTATATATTTTTTCTCTCATTGTCCGGAGTCTCATCCCGACTTGTGGGGGAATCATAGTCTCCATCATCCTTTCCTCACTAGGGCACTGCTCTAAAAATGAATAATGATGATCATCACGCTTCTATTTACTTATAACTCAAAAGAAATAAAAATTACAACTCGATACCTATGACAAAATATGACTCTATATGAATGCCTCTGGCAATGTACCAGGATGTGCAATGATCTAGCATAACATGTATGAAAAATGATGAACGGTGGCTGAGCCACAACTACTATGTCAGCTATATGATCATGCAAAGCAATATGACAATGAATGCTCAAGTCATCAAACGAAAGCGGTGGAAGTTGCATGGCAATATATCTCGGAATGGCCATGGAAAAGCCATAGTAGGTAGGTATGGTGGCTATTTTGAGGAAGATATAATAAGCTTATGTGTGATAGAGCGTATCATATCACGGGGTTTGGATGCACCTGCGAAGTTTGCACCGACTCTCGATGTGAGAAAGGGCAATGCACGGTACCGTAGAGGCTAGCAAATTGTGGAAAGGTAAGAGTGCGTATAATCCATGGACTCACATTAGTCATGAAGAACTCATATACTTATTGCAAAAGTTTATTAGCCCTTGAAGCAAAGTACTACTACGCATGCCCCTAGGGGGATAGATTGGTAGGAAAAGACCATCACTCGTCCCCGACCGACACTCATAAGGAGGACAATCAACAATAAATCATGCTCCAACATCATAGCATAACAAGAGACTATACGTGCATGCTCGCGAATCACAAACCTTAACACCAATATTCCTACTAACCACAACCGTTTACTAGTACCTCCCACATATTATCATCTCTATATCGCAAAACTATTGCAAGGAATCAAACATATCATATTCAGTGATCCATAAGTTTTATGTAGGATTTTATGACTAACCATGCAATTGACCAATTCCTTTTAACTCTCTAAATAGAAAGAAGTGAAGCATGAGAGTATAATTCTTTCTACAAAAGACCAAGCTCTAATAAATATAAGTGAAGCAAAAGAGCATTCTTCAAACAACGGTTTTCTATGTGAAAGAAACAGGCAATCCAAACTTCAAATGATATAAGTGAAGCACATGAAGCATTCTATAAAGCCACACTCAAAAGATATAAGTGAAGTGCAATGAGCATTTTATAAATAAACCATGGACTATCTCATACCAGCATGGTGCATAAAATAAAAATGAAAACTAAAAGCAAAAGACGCTCCAAGATTTGCACATATCACATGAACGAAACGAAACCGAAAACATACCGATACTTGTTGAAGAAAGATAGGATGCCTTCCGGGGCATCCCCAAGCTTAGATGCTTGAGTATCCTTGAATATTTACTTGGGGTGCCTTAGGCATCCACAATCTTGAGCTCTTGCCTCTCCTCCTTCTCCTCATATCGAGACCTTCTCGATCTTTGATCACTTCATCCACACAAAACTCAACAGAAAGTTTGGTAAGATCCGTTAGTATAATAAAGCAAATCACTACTCTAAGTACTGTTGCAAAACAATTCATATTTTGTTTTTGCATTGTAACTTCTGTAATATAACTTTTCCATGGCTTAATCCACTGATAGAAATCGATAGTTTCATCAAAACAAGGAAACAATGCATCAAAAACAGAATCTGTCTTAAACAAGACAGTCTATAGTAATATGAACATTAACCATACTTATGGTACTCCAAAAATTCTGAAACAATTATGAAAAATAAAAAATTTGTGTAGAAAGACAGTGCAAAAAGTTTCAGAACCGTTTGACGTTCCGGTAAAAAAAATGTAAAATCATGCACTACACCCAAAGTTTCTGTTTTGCACCGCACGAGCCAACAAGCAATCTAAACATCCTAAAGGCGAATCTTGGCACATTATTTTTATAATACAATGGAATTGTACAAGGGGATAATTATTTTTGTTGAAAAGTTTCTGTAATTAATATCCACAAAGTTTCCGTGAGCATGAACAAAGTTCAAGGAGCTCCCCCACTTCAACAATGCTTGTCTCTTTCACTTTCACTTTCCTTTTTGAAAAGTTTTGTGTTCCCCTCTATATTTTTTTGTTTTTAAACTTTATAAAAGCACTCAACAGAAATAAATGAATCTCTAAAACTTCCGGGTTGTCTCCCTGGCAGCGCTTTCTTTAAATCCATTAAGCTAGGCATAAAGTGCTCAAGTAATGGATCCACCCGGATCCCAAGGTATATCAAAGCCAATTTTAATTAGCAATGATTTGGCATTTAGTAGTGAGCACAAAGCAACATATATCAAGCAATGACGAAGTCTAACTCTCTTCCTATGCATCGGCGTGTCATACAAAAACAATTCATGCACATCAAGTAAATGCAACACATAGCATAAGCAGTTTCTTGCAATTTTATCGTGTTGGAAACATAGAGAGGTGGAGATATAGTTCCTCTCTCATAATAATTGCAAGTAGGAGCAGCAAGCACATGCATATTACATTCATCAAAATCATCATGTGTAATGGTAGAATGCAACCCATCAATGTAACCTTAATAAGTGCAAACTTCTCCAATATAGTGTAGTCGGGAGAATTCAAAAAGATAATAGGACTATCATGTGTGGGTGCAATAGCAACAATGTCATTCTTAACATAAGGAACTATAGCAAGTTCATCTCCATAAGCATAATTCATATTGGCATCTTGGCCACAAGCATAACAAGCATCAAGTACATCAAAAAGGGATATTTCAAATGAATCAACGGGATCATAGCAATTATCATGGCATTCATCCTTCGGTAAAAACGAAGGGACATTAAACAATGTATGAGTTGGAGGGTTAATCTCATTAGAAGGTGGGCACGGGTGATCAATCCGTTCTTCCTCTGCTTGTTCTTCGCTCTCCTCTTCATCTTTTTCATCCAATGAGCTCGCAGTTTCATCAATTTCTTCTTCCACAGACTCCTGCAAAATATTAGTCTCTTCTTGGACAACGGAGACTTTCTCAATAAATTCATCAATATCAGAATTGTATTTATAATTATCATAGAAATATTTAAGGATAGCAAGATTTTCAAGTCTATAAACTGAATCATCAAAATCTTCAAACTTTTTAAACAAAGATTCAATTTCACATGCACCCTTAAAAGTAACAAATTCTTCTATTCGTTCCACATCATAGTAATCATATACACCTCTAGCATAAGAAGCCAAGGTTTTATTATCATTAAATTCACATGAAAAGGGAAGATGTGGAGCATTCATCCTAGTGCAAAAAGTATAATCATATCTCTGGCATAAATCCCAAGCATACCATTGCAACATTTCAATTTGATCCCATAAAAGTTTTCCCTTTTGAGTCAAGCGATAATCCTTAAAGTATTCACGTTGATCCAACATTACTCCTATTATCAACTTGAATGGGGTTTTTGAAGGAAATATGCCCTAGAGGCAATAATAAAGTTGTTATTTATATTTCCTTATATCATGATAAATGTTTATTATTCATGCTAGAATTGTATTAACCGAAAACTTAGTACATGTGTGAATACATAGACAAAACAGAGTGTCCCTAGTATGCCTCTACTTGACTAGATCGTTAATCAAAGATGGTTAAGTTTCCTGACCATAGACATGTGTTGTCATTTGATGAACGGGATCACATCATTAGAGAATGATGTGATGGACAATACCCATCCGTTAGCTTAGCATAAATGATCGTTTAGTTTTATTGATATTGCTTTCATCATGACTTATACATGTTCCTCTGACTATGAGATTATGCAACTCCCGAATACCGAAGGAACACCTTGTGTGCTATCAAATGTCACAACGTAACTGGGTGATTATAAAGATGCTCTGTAGGTGTCTTCGATGGTGTTTGTTGAGTTGGCATAGATCGAGATTAGGATTTGTCACTCCGATTGTCGGAGAGGTATCTACGGGCCCTCTCGGTAATGCACATCACTATAAGCCTTGCAAGCAGTGTGACTAATGAGTTAGTTGCGGGATGTTGCATTATAGAACGAGTAAAGAGACTTGCCGGTAACGAGATTGAACTAGGTATGATGATACCGATGATCGAATCTCGGGTAAGTAACATACCGATGATAAAGGGAACAACGTATGTTGTTATGCGGTTTGACTGATAAAGATCTTCGTATAATATGTAGGAGCCAATATGAGCATCCAGGTTCCGCTATTGGTTATTGACCGGAGATATGTCTCGGTCATGTCTACATAGTTCTCGAACCAGTAGGGTCCGCACGCTTAACGTTCGATGACGATTTGTATTATGAGTTATGTGATTTGATGACAGAAGTTTGTTCGGACTCCCGGATGAGATCACGGACATGACGAGGGGTCTCGAAATGGTCGAGACGTAAAGATCAATATATTGGTATTTGGACATCGGAAAGGTTCGGAGTGGTTCGAGTATTTTTTCGGAGTACCAAAGAGTTATAGGAATTCGCCGGGGGAAGTATTGGGCCTTCATGGGCCTTAGTGGAAAGGAGAGAAGGGCCACAAGGGGAGGTCGCGCGCCCCCCATGGGCTGGTCTGAATTGGACTAGGGAGGGGGCGGCTCCCCCCTCTTTCCTTCTCCCTCTCCTCTCCTTCCTTCTTCTCCTACTTGGGTTAGGAAAAGGGGGAAACCTACTCCTACTCGGAGTAGGAATCCCCCTTTGGGCGCGCCCCTTATGGCTGGCCCTCCTCCTCCTCCCCTCCTTTATATACGGGGAAGGGGGCACCCCATAGACACACAAGTTGATTTCTTAGCCGTGTGCGGTGCCCCCTCCATAGTTTTCCACCTCGATCATATTGTTGTAGTGCTTAGGCGAAGCCCTGCATTGGTAACTTCATCATCACTGTCACCACGCCATCATGCTGACGAAGCTCTCCCTCGGCCTCAGCTGGACCTAGACTTTGAGGGACGTCATCGAGCTGAATGTGTGCAGATCGGGGAGGTGCCATGCGTTGGGTACTTGATCGGTTGGATAGCGAAGACGTTCGACTACATCAACCGCGTTACTTAACATTTCCGCTTTCGGTCTACGAGGGTACGTGGACACACTCTCCCTGCTCGTTGATATGCTTCTCCTAGATAGATCTTGCGTGATCATAGGCAAAATTTTGAAATACTACGTTCCCCAACAGTGGCATCCGAGCCAGGTCTATGCTAGATGTTATATGCACGAGTAGAACACAAAGGAGTTGTGGGTGTGGGTATATACATATTGCTTGCCGTCACTAGTTGTTTCTTGATTCGGCGATATTGTTGGATGAAGCGACCCAGACCGACATTACATGACCGCGTTCATGAGACTGGTTCCACCGACGTGCTTTGCACACAGGTGGCTGGTGGGTGTCTGTTTCTCCAACTTTAGTTGAATCAGATTCAATGAATAGGGTTCTTTATGAAGATAAAAAAGCAATCACTATACCACATTATGGTTTTTATGCCGTAGGTAAGAACGGTTCTTGCTAAGCCCGTAGCAGCCACGTAAAACTTGCAACAACAAAGTAGAGGGCGTCTAACTTGTTTTTGCAGGACATGTTGTGATGTGATATAGTCAAGACGTGATGAGATATAAATTGTTGTATAAGATGATCATGTTTTGTTAAAGTTATCAACAACTGGCAGGAGCCTTATGGTTGTCTCTTTATTGCATAAGATGCAAGCACCATATAATTGCTTTACTTTATCTCTATGCGATAGCAATAGTTGCAAAAGCAATAGTTGGCGAGATGACCATGTGACGACACGTTGATAAATATCAAGATGATGGAGATCATGGTGTCATGCCGGTGACGATGGAGATCATGACGGTACTTTGGAGATGGAGGTCAAAGGCACAAGATGATGATGGCCATATCATGTCACATATTTTGATTGCATGTGATGTTTATCTTTTATGCATCCTATTTTTCTTAATACGATGGTAGCATTATGAGATGATCCCTTACTAAAATTTCAAGGTATAAGTGTTCTCCCTGAGTATGCACCATTGCGATAGTTCGTCGTGCCGAGACACCACGTGATGATCGGGTGTGATAAGCTCTATGTTCACATACAATAGGTGCAAGCCAGTTTTGCATACACAAAATGCTCAGGTTAAACTTGACGATCCTAGCATATGCAGATATGGCCTCGGAACACTGAGACCGGAAGGTCGAGCGTGAATCATATAGTAGATATGATCAACATAGTGATGTTCACCATTGAAAACTACTCATCTCACACGATGATCGTACATGGTTTAGTTGATATGGATCACGTGATCACTTAGATGATTAGAGGGATGTCTATCTAAGTGGGAGTTCTTCAGTAATATGATTAGTTGAACTTAAATTTATCATGAACTTAGTCCTGATAGTATTTTCATATCTATGTTGTAGATCAATTGCTCGCGTATAGCTTCCCCGTTTTATTTATGATATGTTCCTAGAGAAAACTATGTTGAAAGATATTAGTCGCAATGATGTGGACTAGCTCCGTGATCTGAGGATTATCCTCATTGCTGCACAGAAGAATTATGTCCTTCATGCACCGCTAGGTGACGGATGATATGTCTCCAACGCATCTATAATTTTTGGTTGCTCCATGCTATATTATCTACTGTTTTGGACATTATTGGGCTTTATTATCCACTTTTATATTATTTTTGGGACTAACCTATTAACCGGAGGCCCAACCCAGAATTGATGTTTTTTTGCCTATTTTAGGGTTTCGAAGAAAAGGAATAACAAACGGAGTCCAAACGGAATGAAACCTTCGGGAACGTGATTTTTGGAAAGAACAAGACCAGGAGACTTGGACCCTATGTAAAGCAACCAACAGGGAGGCCTCGAGGTAGGGGGGCGCGCCTGCCCCCGGCACCCAGGCGCACCCTCCACCCTCGTGGGCCCCCTGTTGCTCCACCGACGTACTCCTTCCTCCTATATATACCTACGTACCCCCAAACGATCAGATACGGAGCCAAAACCCTAATTCCACCGCCATAACATTCTGTATCCACGAGATCCCATCTTAGGGCCTGTTCCGGAGCTCCACCGGAGGGGGCATCCATCACGGAGGGCTTCTACATCAACACCATAGCCTCTCCGATGAAGTGTGTGTAGTTTACCTCATACCTTCGGGTCCATAGTTATTAGCTAGATGGCTTCTTCTCTCTTTTTGGATCTCAATACAATGTTCTCCCCCTCTCTTGTGGAGATCTATTCGATGTAATCTTCTTTTTGTGGTGTGTTTGTTGAGACCGATGAATTGTGGGTTTATGATCAAGATTATCTATGAACAATATTTGAATCTTCTCTGAATTCTTTTATGTATGATTGGTTATCTTTGCAAGTCTCTTCGAATTATCAGTTTGGTTTGGCCTACTAGATTGATCTTTCTTGCAATGGGAGAAGTGCTTAGCTTTGGGTTCAATCTTGCGGTGTCCTTTCCCAGTGACAGTAGGGGCAGCAAGGCATGTATTGTACTGTTGCCATCGAGGATAACAAGATGGTTTTTTTATCATATTGCATGAATTTATCCCTCTACATCATGTCATCTTGCTTAAGGCGTTACTCTGTTTTCATGAACTTAATACTCTAGATGCATGCTGGATAGCGGTCGATGAGTGGAGTAATAGTAGTAGATACAGGCAGGAGTCGGTCTACTTGTCTCAGACGCGATGCCTATACACATGATCATACCTAGATATTCTCATAACTATGCTCAATTCTGTCAATTGCTCAACATATTTCGTTCACCCACCGTAAAATACTTATGCTCTTGAGAGAAGCCACTAGTGAAACCTATGGCCACCGGGTCTATCTTCATCATATTAATCTTCCAATACTTAGTTATTTCCTTTGCTTTTATTTTACTTTGCATCTTTATCACAAAAATACCAAAAATATTATTCTATCATATCTATCAGATCTCACTCTCGTAAGTGACCGTGAAGGGATTGACAACCCCTTATCGCGTTGGTTGCAAGGAGTTATTTGTTTTGTGTAGGTACGAGGGACTCACGCGTAGCCTCCTACTAGATTGATACCTTGGTTCTCAAAAACTGAGGGAAATACTTACGCTACTTTGCTGCATCATCCTTTCCTCTTCAAGGAAATCCAACGTAGTGCTCAAGAGGTAGCAAGAAGATTTCTGGCGCCGTTGCCGGGGAGTGTACGAAGAAGTCAACATACCAAGTACCCATCACAACCCTTATCTCCCGCATTACATTATTTTCCATTTGCCTCTCGTTTTCCTCTCCCTCACTTCACCCTTGCCGTTTTATTCGCCCTCTCTCTCTATCCTCCCTCTCTTTCTCTATTTTCCTCTTTTTGCCCGCTTGCTTTTTGTTTGCTTGTGTGTTGGATTGCTTGCTTGTCACGATGGCTCAAGATAACACTAAATTGTGCGACTTTACCAATACCAACAACAATGATTTTATTAGCACTCTGATTGCTCCTCTTACCGATGCTGAATCTTGTGAAATTAATGCTGCTTTGCTGAATCTTGGCATGAAAGATCCGTTTTCTAGCCTTCCTAGTGAAGATGCCGCTACCCATCTAAATAGCTTTGTTGATTTGTGTGATATGCAAAAGAAGAAAGATGTGTATAATAATATTGTTAAATCAAAGCTATTTCGTTTTTCGCTTAGAGATCGTGCTAAAGCTTGGTTTTTGTCTTTGCCTAAAAATAGTATTGATTCTTGGAACAAGTGCAAAGATGCTTTTATCTCTAAGTATTTTTCCTCCCGCTAAGATCATCTCCCTCAGAAACGATATTGTGAATTTTAAGCAACTTGATCATGAACATGTTGCACAAGCTTGGGAGAGGATGAAATTAATGATACGTAATTGCCCTACTCATGGTTTGAATTTGTGGATGATTATACAAATTTTTTCTGCTGGATTGAATTTTGCTTCTAGAAATCTTTTAGATTCAGCCGCGGGAGGCACTTTTATGGAAATCACTTTAGGAGAAGCTACTAAACTCCTAGATAATATTATGGTTAATTATTCTCAGTGGCATACTGAAAGATCTACTAATAAAAGGTGCATGCGATAGAAGAAATTAATGTTTTGAGTGGAAAGATGGATGAACTTATGAAATTATTTGCTAGTAAGAGTGTTTCTTCTGATCCTAATGATATGCCATTGTCTACTTTGATTGAGAATAATAATGAATCTATGGATGTGAATTTTGTTGGTAGGAACAATTTTGGTAACAACGCGTATAGAGGAAATTTTAATTCTAGGCCTTATCCTAGTAATCCCTCTAATAATTATGGTAATTCCTACAACAAATCTTATGGAAATTATAATAAGATGCCATCTGATTTTGAATCTAATATTAAAGAATTTATTACTTCGCAAAAGAATTTCAATGCTTTGATTGAAGAAAAATTGCTTAAGATTGATGAGTTGGCTAGGAACGTTGATAGAATTTCTCTTGATGTTGATTATTTGAAACTTAGATCTATTCCTCCTAAGCATGATATCAATGAGTCTCTCAAAGCCACGAGAATTTCCATTGATGAGTGCAAAGGAAGAACCGCTAGGATGCGTGCTAAGAAAGATGCCTTTATAAGAGCGTGTTCTTCTAGTTCCTATGAAAATAAAGATGAAGATCTAAAAGTTATTGATGTGTCCCCTATTAAATCTTTGTTTTGCAATATGAATCTTGATAATGATGGGACTGAATATGATCCACCTTTACCTAGAAGGCGTTCCAAAAATTCGGAGTTTTTAGATCTTGATGCTAAATTTGATGAAAGTGGGATTGAACAAATTAAAACCCTAGATGTTGCTAAACCCACTATTTTGGATTTCAAGGAATTTAATTATGAAAATTGCTCTTTGATTGATTGTATTTCCTTGTTGCAATCCGTGCTAAATTCTCCTCATGCTTATAGTCAAAATAAAGCGTTTACTAAACATATCGTTGATGCCTTGATGCAATCTTATGAAGAAAAACTTGAGTTGGAAGTTCCTATCCCTAGAAAACTTTATGATGAGTGGGAACCAACTACTAAAATTAAGATTAAAGATCATGAGTTCTATGCTTTATGTGATTTGGGTGCTAGTGTTTCCACGATTCCAAAGACTTTGTGTCATTTGTTAGGTTTTCGTGATTTTGATGATTGCTCTTTAAACTTGAACCTTGCGGATTCCACTATTAAGAAACCAATGGGAAGAACCAATGATGTTCTTATTGTCCCAAATAGGAATTATGTGCCCGTAGATTTTATTGTTCTTGACATAGATTGCAATCCTTCATGTCCTATTATTCTTGGTAGACCTTTCCTTAGAACGATTGGTGCAATTATTGATATGAAGGAAGGAAATATTAGATTCCAATTTCCGTTAAGGAAGGCATGTAACACTTTCCTAGAAAGAAAATTAAATTACCTTATGAATCTACTATGAGAGCCACTTATGGATTGCCTACCAAAGATGGCAATACCTAGATCTATCCTTGCTTTTTATGCCTAGCTAGGGGTGTTAAACGATAGCGCTTGTTGGGAGGCAACCCAATTTTATTTTTATTCCTTGCTTTTTGCTCCTATTTAGTAATAAATAATTTACATAGCCTCTGTTTTGGTTGTGTGTTTTTTGTGTGTTTAATTAGTGTTTGTGCCAAGTAGAACCGTTGGGAAGACTTGGGGAAAGTCTCGTTATCTTGCTGTAAAAAACAGAAACTTTAGCGCTCACAAGAACTGCTGCCATTTTTATTTGGAAAGTGATATTTAGTTAATTATTTTTGCAGATGATTAATAGATAAATTCCTCACGTCCAGAAATTTATTTTAGAATTTTTGGGGTTCCAGATCTTGCGCTAGCTACAGATTACTACATACTGTTCTGTTTTTGACAGATTCTGTTTTTCGTGAGTTGTTTGCTTATTTTGATGAATCTATGGCTAGTAAAATAGTTTATAAACCATAGAGAAGTTGGAATATAGTAGGTTTAACACCAATATAAATAAAGAATGAGTTCATTACATTACCTTGAAGTGGTATTTTGTTTTCTTTCGCTAACGGAGCTCACGATATTTTCTACTTTAAGTTTTGTGTTGTGAAGTTTTCAAGTTTTGGGTAAAGATTTGATGGATTATGGAACAAGGAGTGGCAAGAGCCTAAGCTTGGGGATGCCCATTGCACCCCAAGATAATCTAAGGACACCTAAAAGCCAAAGCTTGGGGATGCCCGGAAGGCATCCCCTCTTTCGTCTACTTCTATCGGTAACTTTACTTGGAGTTATATTTTTATTCACCACATGATATGTGTTTTGCTTGGAGCGTCTTGTATGATTTGAGTCTTTGCTTTTTAGTTTACCACAATCATCCTTGATGTACACACCTTTTGATCGAGCCATACATTATTTGGAATTTGTTAGAATACTCTATGTGCTTCACTTATATCATTTGAGTTATATAGTTTTTGCTCTAGTACTTCATTTATATTTTTTAGAGCACGGTGGTGGAATTGTTTTATAGAAACTATTGATCTCTCATGCTTCACTTAGATTATTTTGAGAGTCTTAAATAGCATGGTAATTTGCTTAAATAATCCTAATATGGTTGGTATTCAAGAATAGCAAAAACTTTCTTATGAGTGTGTTGAATGCTATGAGAAGTTTGATGCTTGATAATTGTTTTGAGATATGAAGATGGTGATATTAAAGTTGTGCTAGTTGAGTAGTTGTGAATTTGAGAAATACTTGTGTTAAAGTTTGTGATTCCTGTAGCATGCACGTATGGTGAACCGTTATGTGATGAAGTCGGAGCATGATTTATTTTTTGATTGTCTTCCTTATGTGTGGCGGTCGGGGACAAGCGATGGTATTTTCCTACCAATCTATCCCCTAGGAGCATGCACGTAATACTTTGCTTTGATAACTTGTAGATTTTTGCAATAAGTATATGAGTTCTTTATGACTAATGTTGAGTCCATGTATTATACGCACTTTTCTTCCTTCCACCATTGCTAGCCTCTCTAATACCGCGCACCTTTCACCGGTATCATACACCCACCATATACCTTCCTCAAAATAGCCACCATACCTACCTATTATGGCATTTCCACAGCCATTCCAAGATATATTGCCATGCAACTTTCCACCGTTCTGGTTATTATGACACACTCCATCATTGTCATATTGCTTAGCATGATCATGTAGTTGACATCGTATTTGTGGCAAAGCCACCATTCATAATTTCTTTCATACATGTCACTCTTGATTCATTGCATATCCCGGTACACCGCCGGAGGCATTCATATAGAGTTATATTTTGTTCTAAGTATCGAGTTGTAATTATTGAGTTGTAAGAAAATAAAAGTGTGATGATCATCATTATTAGAGCATTGTCCCAGTGAGGAAAGGATGATGGAGACTATGATTCCCCCACAAGTCGGGATGAGACTCCGGACGAAAAATAAAAAAAAGGGAAAGAAAAGAGGCCATAAAAAAAGAGAAAAGGCCCAAATAAAAAAATGAGAGAAAAAGAGAGAAGGGACAATGTTACTATCCTTTACCACACTTGTGCTTCAAAGTAGCACCATGATATTCATGATAGAGAGTTTCTCATTTCGTCACTTTCATATACTAGTGGGAATTTTTCATTATAGAACTTGGCTTGTATATTCCAATGATGGGCTTCCTCAAAATGCCCTCGGTCTTCATGAGCAAGCAAGTTGGATGCACACCCACTTAGTTTCTTTTGTTGACCTTTCATATACTTATAGCTCTAGTGCATCCGTTGCATGGCAATCCCTACTCACTCACATTGATATCTATTGATGGGCATCTCCATAGCCCGTTGATACGCATAGTTGATGTGAGACTATTTTCTCCCTTTTTGTCTTATCCAAAACCACCATTCTATTCCACATATAGTGCTATATCCATGGCTCACGCTCATGTATTGCGTGAAGATTGAAAAAGTTTGAGAATGTCAAAAGTATGAAACAATTGCTTGGCTTGTCATCGGGGTTGTGCATGATTTAAATACTTTGTGTGGTGAAGATAGAGCATAGCCAGACTATATGATTTGTAGGGATACCTTTCTTTGGCCATGTTATTTTGAGAAGACGTGATTGCTTTGTTAGGATGCTTGAAGTATTATTATTTTTATGCCAATATTAAACTTTTATCTTGAATCTTTTGGATCTGAATATTCATACCACAATTAAGAAGAATTACATTAAAATTATGCCAAGTAGCACTTCACATCAAAAATTATCTTTTTATCATTTACCTACTCGAGGACGAGCATGAATTAAGCTTGCGGATGCTTGATACATCTCCAACGTATCTATAATTTTTGATTGCTCCATGCTATATTATCAACTGTTTTGGACATTATTGGGCTTTATTATCCACTTTTATATTATTTTTGGGACTAACCTATTAACTGGAGGCCCAACCCAGAATTGTTGTTTTTTTGCCTATTTTAGGGTTTCGAAGAAAAGGAATATCAAACGGAGTCCAAACGGAATGAAACCTTCGGGAACGTGATTTTTGGAATGAGCAAGACCCAGGAGACTTGGACCCTATGTCAAGCAACCAACAGGGATGCCACGAGGTAGGGGGCGCGCCTGCCCCCCCCCCCAGGCGCACCTTCCACCCTCGTGGGCCCCATGTTGCTCCACCGACGTACTCCTTCCTCCTATATATATATATACCCACGTACCCCCAAACGATCAGATACAGAGCCAAAACCCTAATTCCACCGCCGCAACTTTCTGTATCCACGAGATCCCATCTTGGGGCCTGTTCTGGAGCTCCGCCGGAGGGGGCATCCATCACGGAGGGCTTCTACATCAACACCATAGCCTCTCCGATGAAGTGTGAGTAGTTTACCTCAGACCTTCGGGTCCATAGTTATTAGCTAGATGGCTTCTTCTCTCTTTTTGAATCTCAATACAATGTCCCCCCCTCTCTTGTAGAGATCTATTCGATGTAATCTTCTTTTTGCGGTGTGTTTGTTGAGACCGATGAATTGTGGGTTTATGATCAAGATTATCTATGAACAATATTTGAATCTTCTCTGAATTCTTTTATGTATGATTGGTTATCTTTGCAAGTCTCTTCAAATTATCAGTTTAGTTTGGCCTACTAGATTGATCTTTCTTGCAACAGGAGAAGTGCTTAGCTTTGGGTTCAATCTTGCAGTGTCCTTTCCCAGTGACAGTAGGGGCAGCAAGGCACGTATTGTATTGTTGCCATCGAGGATAACAAGATGGTTTTTTTATCATATTGCATGAATTTATCCCTCTACATCATGTCATCTTGCTTAAGGCGTTACTCTGTTTTCATGAACTTAATACTCTAGATCCATGCTGGATAGCGGTCGATGAGTGGAGTAATAGTAGTAGATGCAGGCAGGAGTCGGTCTACTTGTCTCGGACGCGATGCCTATACACATGATCATACCTAGATATTCTCATAACATGCTCAATTCTGTCAATTGCTCAACAGTAATTCGTTCACCCACCGTAAAATACTTATGCTCTTGAGAGAAGCCACTAGTGAAACCTATGGCCCCCGGGTCTATCTTCATCATATTAATGTTCCAATACTTAGTTTTTTCCTTTGCTTTTTACTTTGCTTTTATTTTACTTTGCATCTTTATCACAAAAATACCAAAAATATTATTCTATCATATCTATCAGATCTCACTCTCGTAAGTGACCGTGAAGGGTTTGACAACCCCTTATCGCATTGGTTGCGAGGAGTTATTTGTTTTGTGCAGGTACGAGGGACTCGCGCATAGCCTCCTACTGGATTGATAGCTTGGTTCTCAAAAATTGAGAGAAATACTTACGCTACTTTGCTGCATCATCCTTTCCTCTTCAAGGAAATCCAATGCAGTGCTCAAGAGGTAGCAACGGACCTATTGCGGGAGCAGATGCAGATGTTATGAACTTTTGGCAAACTCGGTATGATGACTACTTTATAGTTTAGTGTGCCATGCTTTACAGCTTAGAACTGGGAATTAAAAAATGTTTTGAACGCTACGGAGCATATAAGATGTTCCAAGAGCTGAAATTGGTATTTCAAACTCATGCCCGAGTCGAGAGGTATGAGACCTTTGACAAGTACTTTGCCCACAAGATGGAGGAGAATAGCTCAACTAGTGAGCATGTGCTCAGAATGTCTGAGTACTACAATCGCTTGAATCAAGCGGGAGTTAATCTTCCAGATAAGATAGTGATTGACAAAGTTCTCTAGTCACTATCGCCAAGTTACTGGAACTTCGTGATGAACTATAATATGTAAGGGATGATGAAAACAATTCCCGAGCTCTTCGCGATGCTGAAATTAGCGAAGGTAGAAATCAAGAAAAGCATCAAGTGTTGATGGTTGACAAGACCACTAGTTTCAAGTAAAAGGGCAAGGGAAAGAAATGGAACTTCAAGAAGAATGGCAAGCAAGTTGCCACTCCCACGAAGAAGCCCAAAGCTAGACCAAGCCTGAAACTGAGTGCTTCTACTGCAAAGGAAATGGTCACTAGAAGTGGAACTGCCCTAGATACTTGGCGGATAAGAAGGATGGCAAAGTGAACATAGGTATATTTGATATACATGTTATTGATGTGTATTTTACTAGTGTTTATAGCAACCCCTCAGTATTTGATACTGGTTCAGTTGCTAAGAGTAGTAACTCAAAACGGGAGTTGCAAAATAAACAGAGACTAGTTAAGGACGAGGTGATGATGTGAGTTGGAAGTGATTCCAAGATTGATAAGATCACCATCGCACACTCCCTTTACCTTCAGGATTAGTGTTGAACCTAAAATAAATGTTATTTGGTGTTTGCATTGAGCATAAATATGATTGGATCATGTTTATTGCAATACGGTTATTCATTTAAGTTAAAGAATAATTGTTGTTCTATTTACAAGAATAAAACCTTCTTTGGCCATACACTCAATATAAATGGTTTATTGAATCTCGATCGTAGTGATACACATATTCATTATGAAGCCAAAAAATGCAAAGTTAATAATGATAGTGCAACTTATATGTGGCACTGCCGTTTAGGTCATATTGGTGTAAAGTGCATGAAGAAACACCATGCCGATGGACTTTTGGAATCACTTGATTATGAATCACTTGATGCTTGCGAACCATGCCTCATAGGCAAGATGACTAAGACTCCGTTCTTCGGAACAATGGATCGAGCAATAGACTTGTTGGAAATAGTACATACTGATGTGTGCGGTCCAATGAGTGTTGAGGCTCGCGGCGGGTATAGTTATTTTCTGACCTTAACAGATGATTTGAGCAGATATGGGTATATCTACTTGATGAAACATAAGTCTGAAACATTTGAAAAGTTCAAAGAATTTCAGAGTGAAGTGGAAAATCATCGTAACAAGAAAATAAAGTTTCTACAATCTGATTGCAGAAACAAATATTTGAGTTACAAGTTTGGTCTTCATTTGAAACAATGTGGAATAGTTTCGCAACTCACGCCACCTGGAACACCACAATGTAATGGTGTGTCCGAACGTCATAACCATACTTTATTAGATATGGTGCAATCTATGATGTCTCTTACCGAATTACCACTATCGTTTTGGGGTTATGCATTAGAGACAGCTGCATTCACGTTAAATAGGGCACCATCTAAAATCCATTGAGACAACACCATATGAACTATGGTTTAGCACGAAACCTAAGCTGTCGTTTCTTAAAGTTTGGGGTTGCGATGCTTATGTGAAAAAGTTTCAACCTGATAAGCTCAAACCCAAATCGGAGAAGTGCATCTTCATAGGATACCCAAAAGAAACTGTTGAGTGCACCTTCTATCACAAATCTGAAGGAAAGATTGATACGTCTCCAACATATCTATAATTTTTGATTGTTCCATGCTATTATATTATCAACCTTGGATGTTTTATATGCATTTATATTCTATTTTATATGATTTCTGGGACTAACCTATTAACCTAGAGCCTAGTGCCAGTTTCTGTTTTTTCCTTGTTTTTGAGTATCGTCGAAAAGGAAAACCAAATGGAGTCCAATTGACCTGAAACTTCATGGAACTTATTTTTGGACCAGAAGAAGGCCATGGAGTAAAAGAGTTGGGCCAGAAGAGTCTCGGGCTCCCCACGAGGGTAGGGGGCATGCCCACCCCCTGGGCGCGCCTCCCTACCTCGTGGATAGCCCGGAGACCCCCCTGACTTGTTCTCGACTGCAACACCTTTTATATAACCCCAAACTTCCAGAAAGAAACCTAGATGAGGAGTTACGCCGCCGAAAGCCTCTGTAGCCACCAAAAACGAGTCTAGACCCATTCCGGCACCCTGCCGGAGGGGGGGGATCCCTCTCCGGTGGCCATCTTCATCATCCCGGCGCTCTCCATGATGAGGAGGGAGTAGTTCACCCTCAGGGCTGAGGGTATGTACCAGTAGCTATGTGTTTAATCTCTATCTCTCTCTCTCTCTCGTGTTCTTGATTTGGTACGATCTTGATGTATCGCGAGCTTTGCTATTATAGTTGGATCTTATGATGTTTCTCCCCCTCTACTCTCTTGTGATGAATTGAGTTTTCCCTTTGAAGTTATCTTATCGGATTGAGTCTTTAAGAATTTGAGAACACTTGATGTATGTCTTGCATGTGCTTATCTGTGGTGACAATGGGATATCACGTGATCCACTTGATGTATGTTTTGGTGATCAACTTGCGAGTTTCGTGACCCCGTGAACTTATGCATAGGGGTTGGCACACGTTTTCGTCTTGACTCTCCGCTAGAAACTTTGGGGCACTCTTTGAAGTTCTTTGTGTTGGTTGAATAGATGAATCTGAGATTGTGTGATGCATATCGTATAATCATACCCACATATACTTGAGGTGACATTGGAGTATCTAGGTGACATTAGGGTTTTGGTTGATTTGTGTCTTAAGGTGTTATTCTAGTACGAACTCTAGGATAGATTGAACGGAAAGAATAGCTTCGTGTTATTTTACTATGGACTCTTGAATAGATCGATCAGAAAGAATAACTTTGAGGTGGTTTCGTACCCTACCATAATCTCTTCGTTTGTTCTCCGCTATTAGTGACTTTGGAGTGACTCTTTGTTGCATGTTGAGGGATAGTTATATTATCAATTATGTTATTATTGTTGAGAGAACTTGCACTGGTGAAAGTATGAACCCTAGGCCTTGTTTCAACGCATTGCAATACCGTTTGTGCTCACTTTTAGCATTAGTTACCTTGCTGTTTTTATATTTTTAGATTACATAAACCTATATCTACCATCCATATTGCACGTGTATCACCATCTCTTCGCTGAACTAGTGCACCTATACAATTTACCATTGTATTGGGTGTGTTGGGGACACAAGAGACTCTTTGTTATTTGGTTGCAGGGTTGTTTGAGAGAGACCATCTTCATCCTATGCCTCCCACGGATTGATAAACCCCTTAGGTCATCCACTTGAAGAAAAATTGCTACTGTCCTACAAACCTCTGCACTTGGAGGCCCAACAACGTCTACAAGAAGAAGGTTGTGTAGTAGAAATCAAGCTCTTTTTTGGCGCCGTTGCCGGGGAGGTTAGCGCTTGAAGGTATATCTTTAGATCTTGCAATCGAATCTTTTAGTTTCTTGTTTTATCACTAGCTTAGTCTATAAAAGAAAACTACAAAATTAAGGTTGCCTCATATGCTTCATCTTTTTAATGTCTTTTGTGAAAATAAGGATTCCGATAATTGTGCTCAAGTGTTAGAAGAAGAATGCATTAAAATGTTTGGCACTAAATATTTGAATGATGAGCATGATTGCAATGTTGTTAGTATGAATTCTTTAAATATCCATGATGCTAATGATATGCAAAGCCACAAGCTTGGGGATGCTATGTTTGATGAAGATGATATTTTTTGTCCCCCAAGTTTTTATGAGCAAATTTATTTTGATGATAGCATGCCTCCTATTTATGATGATTATAATTATGAAAGTGGGTTTAGAGAGGTCATGACTTTAGTTAATATTAATCCCACTATTTTGGAAGAGTGTCAACTTTGCATACACGTGGATCGTGTTAAGAATATGTTTTGTGATAGCTATATTGTTGAATTTGCTTATTATCCTACATGTAATTATTATGAGTGAGGAACATATGATTGTAGGAATTACAATAATATCAAGTTTCCTCTCTATGTGCTTAAAATCCGGAAGTTATGCTTGTTTTACCTTTCTATGCAAGTTGACTCTTGTTCCCGTAAGTTGTTTGCTCACAAAATCCCTATGCATAGGAAGTGGGTTAGACTTAAATGTGCTAGTCATATTATTCATGATGATCTCTTTATGTTTCAATTCTTATCTTTTATGTGAGCATCATTGAAATCATCATGCCTAGCTAGGGGCGTTAAACGATAGCGCTTATTGGGAGGCAACCCAATTTTATTTTTGTTCCTTGCTTTTTGCTCCTTTTTAGCAATAAATAATTCATCTAGCCTCTGTTTAGATGTGGTTTTATTTTTTTAATTAGTGTTTGTTCCAAGTAGAACCTTTGGGAAGACTTGGGTGAAGTCTTTGTGATCTTGCTGTAAAAAACAGAAACTTTTGCGCTCACGAGATTAGCTGCCATGTTTTACTGGAGAGTGCGATTAGGTTGATTCTTTTTGAAGATGATTGATAGAAAAATTACTCACGTCCAAAAATTTATTTCATAATTTTTGGGGTTACATAAGTATTCGAAACCTACATATTACTACGGACTGTTCTATTTTTGATAGATTCTGTTTTCATTTTGTTGTTTGCTTATTTTGATGAATCTATGAGTAGTATCGGAGGGTATGAACCATAGAGAATTTGGAATACAGTAGATATTACACCAATATGAATTTAGAATTATTTCACAACAGTACCAAAAGTGGTGATTTATTTTCTTATACTAACGAAGCTTACGAGTTCTCTGTTAAGCTTTGTGTTGTGAAGTTTTCAAGTTTTGGGTAAAGGTTCGATGGACTATGGAATAAGGAGTGGTAATCGGCGATGTCTTCGTTTGCTTTCCTCTTGGAAGGCTTGCCTGGTGTGGGGGATGCTCTCTTTGGAGGTACCCCCTGGAGCGGTACGGCGCGCGAACCCTTCCCCTTTTGAGCACAGGATAGTGCAGTGTGTGAGAAGGAAGGAGAGATCTCTTTTGGATAAGGTGTCTTTGGATTACTTACGTGTGAAGCTGGAAGGAGGCCGGGGTAATCGGCGATAATGGGTACATATGTACCGTCGTAGCTCATCTGATAGAATGTTCCCTTCTCAAGCTCCACGAATATGTCCGGATCTTCTTCATATCCGGGGTCAAGATCCTAGTTAAGATTCTCCTGCTGAGGGGCAGGGTCATGTATCCCCTCGATAACCTTTCGCCATTCCTGTTAGGAACGGATAAGATGCTGCCTGTCAACGAATGATCCAGGGACAAGATAAAATAAGTGGAGCCGAACCTTACCCAGCTGGGAGGATTGTACATAGAAAGTCCGTCTCGATATTGGAGATGGCTGAACTCCTCCTTCTCCCCTTTATACAGCTCGGCCAGAATCTTGGCTAGAGCGGCAGGGTCTTCGGGCCCTTTCGGCCATAACGTGAGGCATCGTCTTCTCCGTTATAATGCCACATGGGCAGTCCTTGGTATTGGAGTGGCTGGACCCCCCGCGTTATAGAAATCGCCATCACCTCGACTATTGACAATCCGTACTGGGCAAGCATTTTAATCTTGCCCAGTAGCAAGCTTATCTCCGCGCTATCCTCTTCCTCGAGGCTCCAAGGACGCCAACTATGGCGCTTCTTCAGCGGAGCATTTGAAAACTCGGGGAGGCCTATGCGGATGGGGTCGGGTAGAACGACATCGTCGATATAGAACCATTCGGAAGGCCACTCTTCAGGAGCTTTCTTCGGCGTGCCGGACAGGTATCCGGTCCCGGCGATGCGCCACACTTCGGCTCCTCCCACTTCAAAAATTGATCCACCTTGATTGCGAGGGACGAGACAGAACAGTCTTCTCCATAAATCAAAATGGGCCTCGCAACCCAGGAATAGTTCACATAGGGCGACATAACCCGCAATGTGGAGGATGGAGACCGGGGTAAAATTGTGCAGCTGGAGGCCATAGTACTCCAGTAGCCCTCGGAGGAATGGGTGAATTGGAAACCCCATTCCCCTCGGCAGATAGGGGACGAAGCACACCCGTTCTCCCGCAGACGGATTGGGAAATTCCTCTGCCTGGGTTTTGCCGTTGAAGGAGGCCAACCCTGCTCGAACATGGACCAGATCCGTTAGAGGAAGAAATCCCTGCGTTTGCAGGTTCGCCAATCAGCTATGGGACACAGAGCACCTCTCCCACTCGCCACTCTCTAGGTTGGAACGGGAGGAGGAGCTGGGATTGTTAGCAATGTTGGAATGGTCTTGCCTGGCGGTCTCCGAGGATTTTCTCCGCTTGGTGCCGAAAGGATCTGAGATCCAATCTCTTTAAATAGATGCTCTTCCTTGCAGGATTGGGGTGTAATTAGCAAAAAAAATATCCTGACTGTCCGCATTCGCTCGACATGTGGAAAACGAGGACATTAAGCGCGCAGAAGTCGAGGAGAGACATCGAATCTACGACCGAATACACTACTTGGAAATCATTAAAGGAGGAACTCGCCTTGCAATACCGAAGACAATCTATGTGCCGAACACCTCGCTATTGAAGACTGGTTCGGGGGCTACTGAGGGAGTCCTGGACTAAGGGGTCCTCGGGCATCCGGCCTGTTATCTATGGGCCAGACTGATGGGCTGTGAAGATATGAAGACCGAAGACTGTACCCGTGTCCGGATAAGACTCTCCTTGGCGTGGAAGGCAAGCTTGGCGAACAACTATGAAGATCCCATCTTATGTAACCGACTCTATGTAACCCTAGATCCCCCTGGTGTCTATATAAATCGGAGGGTGTAGTCCGGAAATGATATACTCAATATCGTAGTCATACAGGCTAGATTTCTAGGGTTTAGCCATTACAATCTCGTGGTAGATCAACTCTTGTAATACTCATATTCATCAAGATCAATCAAGCAGGAAGTAGGGTATTACCTCCATAGAGAGGGCCTGAACCTGGGTAAACATCGTGTCCCCTGTCTCCTGTTACCATCAACCTTAGATGCACAGTTCGGGACACCCTACCCAAGATCCACTGGTTTTGACACCGACAATGAGGAGGGAGTAGTTCACCCTCGGGGCTGAGGGTGTGTACCAGTTGTTATGTGTTTGATCTCTCTCTCTCTCTCGTGTTCTTGATTTGGCACGATCTTGATGTATCGCGAGCTTTGCTATTATAGTTGGATCTTATGATGTTTCTCCCCCTCTAATCTCTTGTGATGAATCGAGTTTTCCCTTTGAAGTAATCTTATCGGATTGAGTCTTTAAGGATTTGAGAACACTTGATGTATGTCTTGCATGTGCTTATCTATGGTGACAATGGGATATCACGTGATCCACTTGATGTATATTCGGTGATCAACTTGCGAGTTCTGTGACCTCGTGAACTTATGCATACTGGTTGTGTGACGCCCCCGATTTGACCGTACACTAATCATACATGCAAACGTGTACGATCAAGATCAGGGACTCATGGGAAGATACCACAACACAACTCTACAAATAAAATAAGTCATACAAGCATCATATTACAAGCCAGGGGCCTCGAGGGCTCGAATACAAGAGCTCGATCATAGACGAGTCAGCGGAAGCAACAATATCTGAGTACAGACATAAGTTAAACAAGTTTTCCTTAAGAAGGCTAGCACAAAGTGGGATACATATCGAAAGAGGCGCAAGCCTCCTACTCGGGATCCTCCTAAACTACTCCTGATCGTCGTCAGCGGCCTGCACGTAGTAGTAGACACCTCCCGAGTAGTAGTAGTCGTCATCGACAGTGGCGTCTGGCTCCTGGACTCCAACGTCTGGTCGTAGCAATTGGGTATAGGAAAGGGGGAAAAAGGGGAACAAAGCAACCGCGAGTACTCATCCAAATTACTCGCAAGCAAAGAACTACACTACATATGTATGCATTTGTATCAAATGGAAAAGGGGTAACATATGTGGACTGAACTGCAGAATGCCAGAATAAGAGGGGGATAGCTAGTCCTGTCGAAGACTATGCTTCTGGTAACCTCCGTCTTGCAGCAGAAGAAGAGAGTAGAATGTAAGTTCACCAAGTAACATCGCATAGCATAATCCTAACCGATGATCCTCCCCTCGTCGCCCTGTGAGAGAGCGATCACCGGTTGTATCTGGCACTTGGAAGGGTGTGTTTTATGAAGTATCCGGTTCTAGTTGTCATAAGGTCAAGGTACAACTCCAGGTCGTCCTGTTACCGAAGATCACAGCTATTCGAATAGTTTAACTTCCCTGCAGGGGTGCACCACTTTTCCCAACACGCTCGATCCCCTTTGTCCGGACACACTTTTCTGGATCATGCCCGGCCTCGGAAGATCAACACGTCGCAGCCCTACCTAGGCACAACAGAGAGGTCAGCACGCCGGTCTAAATCCTATGGCGCATGGGTCTGGGCCGATCACCCATTGCACACCTGCACATTGCGTACGCGGCCGGTGAGCAGACCTAGCCTCCCTTATACAAGAGCAGGTGTTCCAGTCCAACCCGACGCGCACCGCTCAGTCGCTGACGTCACGAAGGCTTCGGCTGATACCACGACGTCGAGTGCCCATAACTGTTCCCGCGTAGTTGGTTAGTGCGTATAGGCCAATAGCCAGACTTAGATCAAATACCAAGATCTCGTTAAGCACGTTAAGTATCCGCGAACGCCGACCAGGGCCAGGCCCACCTCTCTCCTAGGTGGTCTCAACCTGCCCTGTCACTCCGCCACAAAGTAACAGTCAAGGGCCATCGAGAATCCATGCCCACCTCTACCGGGATGGAGCCACCTGCCCCTTCATCCCCCAACTCCGAACAGTATCATAAGTAATGTAACAGTATAAAGTATATAGCATATGCCCGTGATCACCTCCCGAAGTGATCACAGCCCAGTAGTATAGCATGTAGACGGACAAGAGTGTAGGGTCACTGATGGAACACTAGCATCCTATACTATGCATTAGGATAACAGGTAAAGGTAACAATAGTAGTAGCAAGGATAGGCTATGCATCAGAATGGGATTAACGGAAAGCAGTAACATGCTACACTACTCTAATGCAAGCAGTACAAAGAAGAATAGGCGATATCTGGTGATCAAGGGGGGGGGGGCTTGCCTGGTTGCTCTAGCAAGAGAGAGGGGTCGTCAACACCATAGTCGTACTGGGTAGCAGTGGCGTCGGTCTCGGTGTCTAGCGAGAGAAGACGGTAAAGAAACAATAAATATTAAGCAAATAGATGCATGACGATGCATGACATGACAAAGCGTGATGCTAGGTGTGCCCTAACGCTGTCTGAGGTGGTACCGGTGAAGGGGGAAAACATCCGGGAAAATATCCCCGGTGTTTCGCGTTTTCGAACCGATGAACCGGAGGAGGAAAGTTGCGTGTTCGCTATGCTAGGGATGCGTGGCGGACGAATGGGCTGCGTATCCGGATTCGTCTCGTTGTTCTAAGCAACTTTCATGTAGAAAACATTTTAAAAAAACATATTACTTTGAATTATCAAAGTTTTAAACAATTTGAAATTATTATAATTCGAAATAATAAAAAAACATATTACTTTTGTCACCTAGTACTACTCTAGTTAGAGTCTATTACACGTGGGGCCAGAGGGGTGCTGACTCAACAGTCAACAGTCAAAGACTGGGCAGTGGGGCCCAAGTGTCATAGGGACAATTTTATCAGAGTTTTATTAATTTTAATAGTTAGAGGGGGGGTCCACCAGTCAGAGTCACATTTTAATAAAAACTAATCTAACAGTTTTAGTTATCTAGGGGGTTAGTGCAAAGTGGGATTAGTGGGGGGGTTTAGGGACGAGACTTGTCTGCTCCCTTCCCGTGTGTCCATCCATGCTCTCGCATACGTGGTTTGATTTGATTGGAACAAAATAACGCCCGGCCCCACCCCCTTAAAATCAAGGGGGGAGATGATTAAATTAGAAAGGAAAAAGAAAAAAAGACAGCCGTAGGATAAAGTGGGAGCACGGATATGAGTATGGGAAGGAAGTAGGCAAGCCGGATCCGGGGTTTAGCCCCTAATTAGAACAGCGGGGCCACTGGGTAGTGGCTGAGCCGGCCACGGCTGGGCTCCCCACAGCCGACACGCACGACACAGGAGGCGCCGGCGGCCTCAGGGCATGTCCATTGCAGAGCGCTTGCATGGGCGCTTATGACGAAAAAATAAACATTGTAAAATAAAAAGTTAGCTTAGCGCTTTACACGCCAACGCTGAGCGCTAAGGACGGGTGCTAATTAATCCCAAAACCAGCAGGGAAACTCGGTCGCTACATGCATCTTTCAAGCCTGGCATGAAAAAAATGACGAAGCGTCCGCCTCCAACCTTTGCGCCGATGCCAGGTAAGACGCTAGGATTTTCTAGCCTAACTGCCAATTGGGCAGGATATTAATCCTAGCGCCTGGGCCTAGCGCCCGGCATTGTAGGTGCCCTCAGCGCCCAGCACAGGGGGCGGCAGGGCAGGGTGAGGCCCCGGCCAGCGGCAGCCCCGGCAGAAGCGGCTCGGCGTCCGGCGAGTGGAGGCAGGCGCAGCGGCGACGGGGTGCGGGGCGGCGGGCACCAACGAGGCGCGAGGCGCATAGGCGGGCGCAGGTTGCGGGCGCGGGGCGAGTGCGGGACAGGAGGTGCGGCCTGGGCGCGACGGGACGGCTGCAGGGGCGCGGCGGTGGTAGCAGCAGGGGTGAGCGGGAGGTGGGCTGCGGGCGCGGCAGAGGGCGGTCCAAGGCGTGCGGGAGCACAACGGTGGGCGCGTGAGGACGCAGGTGACCGCGGGCGCCAGCGCCAGTTGGCCGAGTCGAGGCCTCGAGCGCGAGCGCTGGAAAGTGCGGGCAGCGGCAGGGAAGAAGGCAGCGGGCGAGGGCGCGGTGTGGCGCTGGAGGTCCCATGGTGTGCCGGAGCGGGGTTGGCCAGCAAGCGCGGCGGCGGCACAAGAACGACAACAGCGGCGAGGCCAACTACGGGCACGGGGCTGCGTGGGCGGGGTCGGGGCATGGCTTGGCGCGGGTGGGCGCGCGCGCGAGGGGACAGTAGGTAAGGCTCGCGGGGCGCGCAGACGCGACACGCACGGGGCTCCACGCAACGGAGTCGGGCCGCTTCGGGCACAACAGAGCTAGCAGCAGTAGCAAATCGACGGGGAAACATGGGGGAAAGTGACGAGGTGCTCACCGAGGAGCGTAAGGAGAGCTCGTTGACGGTTTAGGAGCTGCAGGAGCGGTGAATCGACGACGGACAGTTTTGCTGGCCGGCGGAGGAAGGAGGCGACGGATCTGGCGAGGCAGTGGAGCTCGGCTCGATCTGGTGGTTGTAGATGACGTGGTCGACGACGGGGGAGCAAACGGACATGTTCTCAGGCGCCGGGGAGGACGGAGGGTGCACGGGTGACGGCAACCATGGCGACGATGACGGCAGTGCTCGGGCACGAGCGAATCTGGGAGGGGGAGAGGCAAACAAGGGAAAGGAGGAGCTAGGGTTGGCAGGGGGTTCGAGGGCGTCCGTCTTAACCACCTAGGGGGGTCGTGGGATGCCCGGCACGTCGGCACCAGTGGCCATGGTGGCCGGATCATAGTAGCCGGGAACGCGGGTCGACGCCGCGTCCCGTGTACCGGGTTCATCGACCCCAATCGAGGGTCGGGATCGAGTGCGGGTCGATAGGATTCGAAGGCCGGTACGCGTTCCCTTGAAGACCGGACGTTGCAGGTACAAGGAATCAAAAAGCCACACCGTGGCCGTAACTGTAGGCGAGATAATTAGGAACAGAAGGCCAGAAAGAACGTAAAATAACAGCGGTCCTCTACTATCGGATGTACTTCCTTAATTCGGTCTTGCTTTAACGATATTGCACTCTTTCCTTAATCTGTTTTGGTTTCCATATATATAATATTTGGAAGGATCAGACTGATCGTCTCCGATTTAACGGGATCGCGTTCCCGCCCTCGACCGGCCGTTTCAGAGATGTATACCCCAATCGATCCCTAGTTTTGGCAACCAGCGATCCTGGACCCTCGTTCCCGTACCTCGACCCGCTCGAACCGGGAACTTGGCAACTATGGGCCGGATTGCTGCGCCACTGGAGGGCTGGGCCTCCCCCTGAATACTTGAGGCCCAGGTGCCCATTGCGTTTTCTTTTCTTTTATTTTTACTTTCTATTTTATTTACAGGTTGGTATTTTCTTTTAGTAGCAAATGATTTTAGTTGTAGTTGAAACTTGGCACATAAATACCAGGTTCTATCCTACAGCCACACAAAAAGTTTGGACCCAAATGGGACTTGTTCAAATACTCTTAAAATTGAAAGGCCAAGTAGTTTGCATGCTGGACCACTTAATAAATCTCTAGGTATTACTAGGTGAGTCAAATATTGTTGGTTTTCAACATAACAATGATTAATGGAATCTTTAGAATAGGTTGAACATTTTAGTTTTACTGTTCGAAAACTTTTGTTGTTTGCCTTTAATTAAAATTTGGATTTGAATCGTTTTGAACTAACGCGAGTTTATCAACAGTAACCGAGGTGACATGGCATCATTAGCAGAGGTTTATTGTAGCTTAATTATCCGGGCGTCACAATTCTCCTCCACTACAAGAAATCTCGTCCCGAGATTTTAAGAGGTGTAGTAAGGGGGAAGGGATTTTCTTACGAAATTCTAACGAGGCTTCTCGGTCTTGGTTGCTCTCCTCGAAGAGGTCGATCCATACGCTGATGTCTTCATACTTCAGCTTGAGGTCATCATGATGAAGTCGACATCCTTTCTTCGGGAACTCCATCGTACTTACGAAAGAATAAAGGGTGGGTATTCCAGGAGAACGGACCTCTGCAAGGTTGACTATCTGGTAGATATCATCGGGAAAGGTGGCAGAAAGTAACTCTCGAATTGAAACTTAAGAATATCGAGAGCAAAGTAAGGAGGTATCATGGGAAGTTTCGAGCGAGCAGGCAATCGATCAATGCCTGACGCAAGGCGAGAAAGGGGTTTAGAGCAACGAGAATAAATATTGCGTCTGATAACAGAATATATTACTGCGAAAGTGACCCTGTGAATTACATACGAAGTCGAACGCGAGGGATAACTTCGGAGATAGAGGTGTACAGGAGAGTCAGGTTTCGATCCTGGGACCTGTGGGTTATGGGCCCACCATGTGAGTTAACGGTAGGAAGGGCGGTGACGTCTTGCATGACCATGTAGGCAAGACATGTCAGTGGATAGCAAGTTAGTCATGTCGGCAACAACGTCGGTACCAAGGGCGAGGGACGAAGAGAACCATCTTCCTGCTCGTTGAATGAGGCGGACCAATAGGCAAAGTTCTCGTCCATCGGTGGTAGCCGGAATGTCAACAACAATAGTAACAGGGTCTTACTGACAGAATTGTACACCGAGGTGTTTACCTAAGCAGGAGAAAATTACTGCTTAGATCATATAGATCACAAGAAGGTTTAATCAAACCAAATGGAATGGAAAAAGTGATTATCAGGTTTAAACAGAACAATGGAAAGGAAAATGTGTTTAAACACATATTTCAAGGGTATTTCCTTCCCAAGGACAAGCAGAGTATGATATCCATGATAGGATATAATGTAGAAAACTCTTTAGGTAAGGGGAGAGAAATTTCATGACATTACCCATACAATGGTGTTTGGGTAATTGAGCAGAAAACATTTAGCATTGGGCTTCAAATGTTCTTGTTGAAAATCGGAGTACCACAGACAAGCTTCGAGATAGCATTGACATGATCACTGGGTAAAGATTAGACTTTGGATACACAAAGGATTCACCAGGAACAACATATAGAATAAATCTTACGATTTCCTCATGGAAGAATGGTTAACCTTGCTAAATAGGAAACTATAACAATAGGTTCTCCGATCAGGTGTGCTAGGCGTGACATCACCTTACCGAGTCATATAAAGACTGGTGTTATAACTCTTGAAAATATGTTCCAACCATTGTATCTGACCGAGATTCAGATCTAATTGGTGTCAGGATACCTCAAACTCAGGATGCCTGAGAAGAAAGGTGCAACACAAATTGACGAGATGCCATTGTAGGATTCTTGGGAAATGAACTATGGAACCAAGTTCCGAATCATGAATTCATCATTTAACCAAGGAGACGAGGAGGTGGCTGATGAACTCAGCAACAATTCATTGGGATTCCCAAAAGATGGATTTCCACAATTATATGAACAAGGAGATAACATTTGTCGGATCAAATGATAAAATGAGGTATGCTCGAGGAAAACACACACTATTAAACATTGGTTGAAAAGCGCACCCGAGATATGGGCTTAGGTAGTACGATCAACGTTAGAACGGTGATTCAATAACCAATGGTCTAAGAAGGAAATATCGACCATTAACTTGAAAGCAATAGGGTTGCTAGAAATTTTGAAGTCGCACATCATAGTTCAATTGTCGGTTTTCCGGTTAGAAACAACACGGGGACCAAGATAAGAACGGAGATGGCGAGAAGTATTACTATATCAAGAATTCTTAAGAGGTGGTGAAATTCTGACGACATTCTTGACATAAAAGATGATAATACTCCAAGGTAAGAAGAACAATTGCCGGATAGCAAGGAACTCAAGGCATAACACAAAACAAGAACAAGTTTGTGTTGGTGGGAAGGTAATAAAGTGGTTGATGAGAATACAAATCATCGAGGGCAAGGATGGTATTTCTCATCACGAATTCAATTGATATCCTAGAAGACCACAGAATATTGATGATGATCACGACACATTTGTCGAGAGGTTTCAAGAAGATTTAACCGATCAGCGATGACATCAAGTCAACGGAATGATGAAGCGAAAAGTTCTTGAAACCATGGGTACGACACAAACTTGAAATCAAGCTTGTTGTTCAAGGACAATTGATATGACGAGGAAGAATGACTAAGATTAGCTCACCGTCGAAATTTTTGCTCCGGGAAGAAGGACCAGGTAGCACAGTTAAAATCGACACGACAAGGATATAGCCAAGCAGGCTAGGAATGACGTGATCGAGTTCAAACTCGTGAGTCATGAAGGTTACCAAGATTTGTTTAATCGCGGTGCGAACTTCAGTCAGTTATCAGTGTCTTTGAGTGTTTAGTAACTCAGAGCCCACGAAAAATTGGAATCAGTGAGAATGTAGCACTTGATGAAGAACTCATAAGAAGTATGTAGTTCCATGATAATCTCGAGATGCCAGGGGGTAATACTCGATGACAGATCATAGTAGAGGTTGGACTAGGGTAATGCTCTGCAGAAGACAAGTGCTCAAACTTGCACGAGAAATGGAATCAAGGAGAAACATGGTCGGAACCATGTCCACAGATACAAGATGAACTTATAACAAGGGGATAATTATTTTAAGAGAAGCTTCCATGATAAGGGATACATCGTTTCCATGGTCATGAACACAAGGTTCAAGGTCGACTCCCACTTGTTCAACGTATAACCTTTCATTCACCTCTCGTATTTTGAAAATGACATTAGTTGTTGAAAGTTTTACCTGGTGCAATACCAGATAAGTATGACCCGTGAAATCTTCCTGGTTTGCACAGATTAGGGAAGGCATTAGTTCAAACCATCGGGTATCTTGGGAACATATATCACAAACTTCAGGAGTAAATAACACAAGCTCGATAGTAGAGTATGCTGGAGAAAGCAGAGGATACAATTTACCAAAGGCGTTATGTATCCGAGAAAGGCTCACAAGCTTATAGAATATGAAGGATGCTGTCGAATAAAATCCAACAAAGGATCTGGTGGTCCACAAGGGACCTGATGTGAGCATCGATACTCAACCAGAGGAAGAAGGAATGCAAGGAGATCAATTTATAGAAACAACTGACTAACTCAAAGTTCAAATGCAAAGGAATTATCAATTCCAAGACAAGGGATTAGAAGCAATGCTCTAATTAGGGATGGATAAGTTGAATAGCCTTAGAGGTACAATCGATGGCAATTTGATTGGTCGAGATCCAGCTCATGTTTAAAATGACGTCTGAGCCGGAAGGACGAAACGAAGGATCTGATTAAGGAATGCGAGCATTCGCAACATATTGATTCAACAGACTCAAACTGATAATGACTAAGGATGCCAATAAGATAAATAGACTTATGGGATTAACCATAATGCAAGCAAGCAAGAATCTCAAGAGCAATAGGCTGCTCAGGATTTTTGGAAGACCGATTGATATTTCAAAAACTTTTGTGAAACACATGATCAACGGGGAATGATTGTATGAATGGAAAGTGTATGTCGTAGTTATCCATAAGGATATTATGGTGGTAGGGAATTGCAAAGGCGATGAGCACATGTTCTTGGGAGAACATCGAAGAGTATCTTCGGAATCTTCTGGCGTAGTAGTCGACCATCGGTAATAAGATGCTCTCCGGGTGAAAGTGATCACGAGATCCTAATGTTAGATTTAGCAAAATTCATTTAACCCGAATAGAAGAGAGATCAGAGTCCCAGAGTATAGACAAGGAATAAAAGATTCTAATCCCACCCAATGGCGACGTGGGCCCATGGGACGCACAGCCTTGTTAGTAAAACAGTTTTCATCGACTAGACTCAACTTCGGCCAAGGAGTTTGGAAGGGGGATTCCTACAGGTAGTCGGCTCTGATCCCAACTTGTGACGCCCCCGATTTGACCGTACACTAATCATACACGCAAACGTGTACGATCAAGATTAGGGACTCACGGGAAGATACCACAACACAACTCTACAAATAAAATAAGCCATACAAGCATCATATTACAAGCCAGGGGCCTCGAGGGCTCGAATACAAGAGCTCAATCATAGACGAGTCAGCGGAAGCAACAATATCTGAGTATAGACATAAGTTAAACAAGTTTGCCTTAAGAAGGCTAGCACAAACTGGGATACAGATCGAAAGAGGCGTAGGCCTCCTGCCTGGGATCCTCCTAAACTACACCTGATCGTCGTCAGCGGCCTGCACGTAGTAGTAGACACCTCCCGAGTATTAGTAGTCATCATCGACAGTGGCGTCTGGCTCCTGGACTCCAACGCCTGGTCGCAGCAATCGGGTATAGGAAAGGGGGAACAAAGCAACCGTGAGTACTCATCCAAAGTACTCGCAAGCAAAGAACTACACTACATATGTATGCATTGGTATCAAATGGAAAAGGGGTAACATATGTGGAATGAACTGCAGAATGCCAGAATAAGAGGGGGATAGCTAGTCCCGTCGAAGACTACGCTTCTTGTAACCTCCGTCTTGCAGCAGAAGAAGAGAGTAGAATGTAAGTTCACCAAGTAACATCGCATAGCATAATCCTAACCGATGATCCTCCCCTTGTCGCCCTGTGAGAGAGCGATCACCAGTTGTATCTGGCACTTGGAAGGGTGTGTTTTATGAAGTATCCGGTTCTAGTTGTCATAAGGTTAAGGTACAACTCCAAGTCGTCCTGTTACCGAAGATCACAGCTATTCGAATAGTTTAACTTCCCTGCAGGGGTGCACCACATTTCCCAACACGCTCGATCCCCTTTTTCCGGACACACTTTTCTGGATCATGCCCGACCTCGGAAGATCAACACGTCGCAGCCCTACCTAGGCACAACATAGGTTAGCACGCCGGTCTAAATCCTATGGCGCAGGGGTCTGGGCCCATCACCCATTGCACACCTGCATGTTGCGTACGCGGCCGGTGAGCAGACCTAGCCTCCCTTATACAATACCAGGCGTTCGAGTCCAACCCGACATGCACCGCTCAGTCGCTGACGTCACGAAGGCTTCGGCTGATACCACGACGTCGAGTGCCCATAATTGTTCCCGCGTAGTTGGTTAGTGCGTATAGGCCAGTAGCCAGACTCAGATCAAATACCAAGATCTCGTTAAGCATGTTAAGTATCCGCGAACGCCGACCAGGGCCAGGCCCACCTCTCTCCTAGGTGGTATCAACCTGCCCTGTCGCTCCTCCAGAAAGTAACAGTCGGGGGCCGTCGGGAACCCAGGCCCACCTCTACCGGGATGGAGCCACATGCCCCTTCATCCCCCAACTCCGAACAGTATCATAAGTAATGTAACAGTATAAAGTATATAGCATATGCCTGTGATCACCTCCCGAAGTGATCACGGCCCAGTAGTATAGCATGGCAGACGGACAAGAGTGTAGGGCCACTGATGGAACACTATGTTGGGGAACGCAGTAATTTCAAAAAATGTCCTACGCACACGCAAGATCATGGTGATGCATAGCAACGAGGGGGAGAGTTTGATCTACATACCCTTGTAGATTGCAACGGAAGCGTTGACACAACGTAGAGGAAGTAGTCGTACGTCTTCTTCCCGATCCGACCGATCCAAGCACCGTTACTCCGGCACCTCCGAGTTCTTAGCACACGTTCAGCTCGATGACGTTCCTCGGGCTCCGATCCAGCAAAGCGTCGAGGAAGAGTTCCGTCAGCACGACGGCGTGGTGACGATCTTGATGTACTACCGACGCAGGGCTTCGCCTAAGCACTGTAACGGTATGATCGAGGTGTAATTTGGTGGCAGGGGGCACCGCACATGGCTAAGGAATGATCTCAAGGATCAACTTGTGTGTCTTGGGGTGTCCCCTGCCCCCGTATATAAAGGTTGGAGGGAGGGGGGCTGGCCGGCCAAAGAGAGGGAGGCGCAGGAGGAGTCCTACTCCTACCGGGAGTAGGACTCCCCCCTCCAATCCTTGTCCAACTAGGAATCCTTTAAAGGGGGGAGAGAGAGAGGTGGCCGGCCCCTCTCCTAGTACTAATAGGACTAGGGAGAGGGGGGGAGGCGCAGACCTATGTGGGCTGCCCTCTCACCTTTCCACTAAGGCCCATGTTGGCCCATTTGGCTCCCGGGGGGTTCCGGTAACCCTCCCGATAATCCGGTAAAATCCCGATTTCACCCGGAACACTTCCGATGTCCAAACATAGGCTTCCAATATATCAATCTTTACGTCTCGACCATTTCGAGACTCCTCGTCATGTCCGTGATCTCATCCGGGACTCCGAACAACCTTCGGTACATCAAAATGCATAAACTCATAATAACTGTCATCGTAACGTTAAGCGTGCGGACCCTACGGTTCGAGAACAATGTAGACATGACCGAGACACGTCTCCAGTCAATAACCAATAGCGGGACCTGGATGCCCATATTGGCTCCTACATATTCTACGAAGATCTTTATCGGTCAGACCGTATAACAACATACGTTGTTCCCTTTGTCATCGGTATGTTACTTGTCCGAGATTCGATCGTCGGTATCCAATACCTAGTTCAATCTCGTTACTGGCAAGTCTCTTTACTCGTTCCGTAATACATCATCTCATAACTAACATCTTAGTTATTATGCTTGCAAGGCTTATGTGATGTATATTACCGAGAGGGCCCAGAGATACCTCTCCGACAATCGGAGTGACAAACCCTAATCTCGAAATACGCCAACCCAACATCTACCATTGGAGACACCTGTAGTAATCCTTTATAATCACCCAGTTACGTTGTGACATTTGGTAGTACCCAAAGTGTTCCTCCGGTAAACAGGAGTTGCATAATCTCATAGTTATAGGAACATGTATAAATCATGAAGAAAGCAATAGCAACATACTAAACGATCGGGTGCTAAGCTAATTGAATGGGTCATGTCAATCAGATCATTCAACTAATGATGTGACCTCGTTAATCAAATAACAACTCTTTGTTCATGGTTAGGAAACATAACCATCTTTGATTAACGAGCTAGTCAAGTAGAGGCATACTAGTGACACTCTGTTGGTCTATGTATTCACACATGTATTATGTTTCCGGTTAATACAATTCTAGCATGAATAATAAACATTTATCATGATATAAGGAAATAAATAATAACTTTATTATTGCCTCTAGGGCATATTTCCTTCAGTCTCCCACTTGCACTAGAGTCAATAATCTAGATTACATAGTAATGATTCTAACACCCATGGAGCCTTGGTGCTGATCATGTTTTGCTCGTGGAAGAGGCTTAGTCAACGGGTCTGCAACATTCAGATCCGTATGTATCTTGCAAATCTCTATGTCTCCCACCTGGACTAAGTCCCGGATGGAGTTGAAGTGTCTCTTGATGTGTTTGGTTCTTTTGTGAAATCTGGATTCCTTTGCCAAGGCAATTGCACCAGTATTGTCACAGAAGATTTTCATTGGACCCGATGCACTAGGTATGACACCTAGATTGGATATGAACTCCTTCATCCAGACTCCTTCGTTCGCTGCTTCCGAAGCAGCTATGTACTCCGCTTCACATGTAGATCCCGCTACGACGCTTTGTTTAGAACTGCACCAACTGACACTCCACCGTTTAAAGTAAACACGTATCCGGTTTGCGATTTAGAATCGTCCGGATCAGTGTCAAAGCTTGCATCAACGTAACCTCTTACGGTGAGCTCTTTGTCACCTCCATATACGAGAAACATATCCTTAGTCCTTTTCAGGTATTTCAGGATGTTCTTGACCGCTGTCCAGTGATCCACTCCTGGATTACTTTGGTACCTCCCTGCTATACTTATAGCAAGGCACACATCAGGTCTGGTACACAGCATTGCATACATGATAGAGCCTATGGCTGAAGCATAGGGAACATCTTTCATTTTCTCTCTATCTTCTGCAGTGGTCGGGCATTGAGTCTGACTCAACTTCACACCTTGTAACACAGGCAAGAACCCTTTCTTTGCTTGATCCATTTTGAACTTCTTCAAAATCTTGTCAAGGTATGTGCTTTGTGAAAGTCCAATTAAGCGTCTTGATCTATCTCTATAGATCTTTATGCCTAATATGTAAGCAGCTTCCCCGAGGTCTTTCATCGAAAAACTTTTATTCAAGTATCCCTTTATGCTATCCAGAAATTCTATATCATTTCCAATCAGCAATATGTCATCCACATATAATATCAGAAATGCTACAGAGCTCCCACTCACTTTCTTGTAAATACAGGCTTCTCCAAAAGTCTGTATAAAACCAAATGCTTTGATCACACTAGCAAAGCGTTTATTCCAACTCCGAGATGCTTGTACCAGTCCATAAATGGATCGCTGGAGTTTGCACACTTTGTTAGCTCCCTTTGGATCGACAAAACCTTCCGGTTGTATCATATACAACTCTTCTTCCAGAAATCCATTCAGGAATGCAGTTTTTACATCCATTTGCCAAATTTCATAATCATAAAATGCGGCAATTGCTAACATGATTCTGACAGACTTAAGCATCGCTACGGGTGAGAAAGTCTCATCGTAGTCAACTCCTTGAACTTGTCGAAAACCTTTTGCGACAAGTCCAGCTTTGTAGACAGTAACATTACCATCAGCGTCAGTCTTTTTCTTAAAGATCCATTTATTCTCAATTGCTTGCCGATCATCGGGCAAGTCAACCAAAGTCCATACTTTGTTCTCATACATGGATCCCATCTCAGATTTCATGGCTTCAAGCCACTTTGCGGAATCTGGGCTCACCATCGCTTCTTCATAGTTCGTAGGTTCATCATGATCTAGTAGCATGACTTCCAGAACAGGATTACCGTACCACTCTGGTGCGGATCTTACTCTGGTTGATCTACGAGGTACAGTAGTATCTTGATCTAAAGTTTCATGATCATTATCATTAACTTCCTCTCTTATTGGTGTAGGTCTCACAGAAACAGTTTTCTGTGATGTACTATTTCCCAATAACGGAGTAGGTACAGTTACCTCGTCAAGTTCTACTTTCCTCCCACTCACTTCTTTCGAGAGAAACTCCTTCTCTAGAAAGTTTCCGAATTTAGCAACAAAAGTCTTGCCTTCGGATCTGTGATAGAAGGTGTATCCAATAGTTTCCTTTGGATATCCTATGAAGACACATTTCTCCGATTTGGGTTCGAGCTTATCAGGTTGAAGCTTTTTCACATAAGCATCGCAGCCCCAAACTTTAAGAAATGACAACTTTGGTTTCTTGCCAAACCACAGTTCATAAGGCGTCGTCTCAACGGATTTTGATGGTTCCCTATTTAACGTGAATGCGGCCGTCTCTAAAGCATAACCCCAAAACGATAGCGGTAAATCAGTAAGAGACATCATAGATCGCACCATATCTAGTAAAGTACGATTACGACGTTCGGACACACCATTACGTTGTGGTGTTCCGGGTGGCGTGAGTTGCGAAACTATTCCACAATTTTTCAAATGTACACCAAACTCGTAACTCGAATATTCTCCTCCACGATCAGATCGTAGAAACCTTATTTTCTTGTTATGATGATTTTCAACTTCACTCTGAAACTCTTTGAACTTTTCAAACGTTTCAGATTTGTGTTTCATTAAGTAGATATACCCATATCTGCTTAAATCATCTGTGAAAGTGAGAAAATAACGATATCCGCCACGAGCCTCAATATTCATCGGACCACATACATCGGTATGTATGATTTCCAACAAATCTGTTGCTCTCTCCATAGTACCGGAGAACGGTGTTTTAGTCATCTTGCCCATGAGGCATGGTTCGCAAGTACCAAGTGATTCATAATCAAGTGGTTCCAAAAGCCCATCAGTATGGAGTTTCTTCATGCGCTTTACACCGATATGACCTAAACGGCAGTGCCACAAATAAGTTGCACTATCATTATCAACTCTACATCTTTTGGCTTCAACATTATGAATATGTGTATCACTACTATCGAGATTCATCAAAAATAGATCACTTTTCAAAGGTGCATGACCATAAAAGATATTACTCATATAAATAGAACAACCATTATTCTCTGATTTAAATGAATAACCGTCTCGCATTAAACAAGATCCAGATATAATGTTCATGCTCAACGCTGGCACCAAATAACAATTATTTAGGTCTAATATTAATCCCGAAGGTAGATGTAGAGGTAGCGTGCCGACCGCGATCACATCGACTTTGGAACCGTTTCCCACGCGCATCGTCACCTCGTCCTTTGCTAGTGTCCGCTTATTCTGTAGTCCCTGTTTCGAGTTGCAAATATTAGCAACAGAACCAGTATCAAATACCCAGGTGCTACTGCAAGCATTAGTAAGGTACACATCAATAACATGTATATCACATATACCTTTGTTCACCTTGCCATCCTTCTTATCCGCCAAATACTTGGGGCAGTTCCGCTTCCAGTGACCAGTCTGCTTGCAGTAGAAGCACTCAGTTTCAGGCTTAGGTCCAGACTTGGGTTTCTTCTCTTGAGCAGCAACTTGCTTGCTGTTCTTCTTGAAGTTCCCCTTCTTCTTCCCTTTGCCCTTTTTCTTGAAACTAGTGGTTTTGTTAACCATCAACACTTGATGCTCCTTCTTGATTTCTACCTCCGCAGCTTTCAGCATTGCGAAGAGCTCGGGAATAGTCTTGTTCATCCCTTGCATATTATAGTTCATCACAAAGCTCTTGTAGCTTGGTGGCAGTGATTGGAGAATTCTGTCAATGACGCAATCATCCGGAAGTGTAACTCCCAATTGAATCAAGTGATTATTATACCCAGACATTTTGAGTATATGCTCACTGACAGAACTGTTCTCCTCCATCTTGCAGCTATAGAACTTATTGGAGACTTCATATCTCTCAATCCGGGCATTTGCTTGAAATATTAACTTCAACTCCTGAAACATCTCATATGCTCCATGACGTTCAAAACGTCGTTGAAGTCCCGGTTCTAAGCCGTGAAGCATGGCACACTGAACTATTGATTAGTCATCAGCTTTGCTCTGCCAGACGTTCATAACTTCTGGTGTTGCTCTTGCAGCAGGCCTGGCACTCAGCGGTGCTTCCAGGACGTAATTCTTCTGTGCAGCAATGAGGATAATCCTCAAGTTACGGACCCAGTCCGTGTAATTGATACCATCATCTTTCAACTTTGCTTTCTCAAGGAACGCATTAAAATTCAACGGAACAACAGCATGAGCCATCTATCTACAATCAACATAAAGAAGCAAGATACTATCAGGTACTAAGTTCATGATAATTTTAAGTTCAGTTTAATCAAATTTACTTAAGAACTCCCACTTAGATAGACATCCCTCTAATCCTCTAAGTGATCACGTGATCCAAATCAACTAAACCATAACCGATCATCACGTGAGATGGAGTAGTTTTCAATGGTGAACATCAATATGTTGATCATATCTACTATATGATTCACGCTCGACCTTTCGGTCTCCGTGTTCCGAGGCCATATCTGTATATGCTTGGCTCGTCAAGTATAACCTGAGTATTCCGCGTGTGCAACAGTTTTGCACCCGTTGTATTTGAACGTAGAGCCTATCACACCCGATCATCACGTGGTGTCTCAGCACGAAGAACTTTTGCAACGGTGCATACTCAGGGAGAACACTTCTTGATAATTTAGTGAGAGATCATCTTATAATGCTACCGTCAATCAAAGCAAGATAAGATGCATAAAAGGATAAACATCACATGCAATCAATATAAGTGATATGATATGGCCATCATCATCTTGTGCTTTGTGATCTCCATCTCTGAAGCACCGTCATGATCACCATCGTCACCGGCGCGACACCTTGATCTCCATCGTAGCATTTTCGTCGTCTCGCCAATCTTATGCTTCCACGACTATCACTACCGCTTAGTAATAAAGTAAAGCATTACATCGCGATTGCATTGCATACAATAAAGCGACAACCATATGGCTCCTGCCAGTTGCCGATAACTCGGTTACAAAACATGATCATCTCATACAATAAAATCAGCATCATGCCTTGACCATATCACATCACAACATGCCCTGCAAAAACAAGTTAGACGTCCTCTACTTTGTTGTTGCAAGTTTTACGTGGCTGCTACGGGCTTAAGTAAGAACTCATCTCACCTATGCATCAAAACCACAAAGATAGTTCGTCAAATAGACTCCGTTTTAACCTTCTCAAGGACCGGGCGTAGCCACACTTGGTTCAACTAAAGTTGGAGAGACAGTCTTCCGCAAGCCATCTATGTGCAAAGCACGTCGAGGGAACCGGTCTCGCGTAAGAGTACGCGTAAGGTTGGTCCGGATCGTCTCGTCCAACAATACCGCCGAACCAAAGTATGACATGCTGGTAGGCAGTATGACTTGTATCGCCCACAACTCACTTATGTTCTACTCGTGCATATAACATCAAACCATAAAAAACTAGGCTTGGATGCCACTGTTGGGGAACGCAGTAATTTCAAAAAATTTCCTACGCACACGCAAGATCGTGGTGATGCATAGCAACGAGGGGGAGAGTCTGATCTACATACCCTTGTAGATTGCAACGGAAGCGTTGACACAACGTAGAGGAAGTAGTCGTACGTCTTCTTCCCGATCCGACCGATCCAAACACCGTTACTCCGGCACCTCCGAGTTCTTAGCACACGTTCAGCTCGATGACGTTCCTCGGGCTCCGATCCAGCAAAGGGTCGAGGAAGAGTAACGTCAGCATGACGGCGTGGTGACGATCTTGATGTACTACCGACGCAGGGCTTCGCCTAAGCACTGTAACGGTATGATCGAGGTGTAATTTGGTGGCAGGGGGCACCGCACACGGCTAAGGAATGATCTCAAGGATCAACTTGTGTGTCTTGGGGTGTCCCCTGCCCCCGTATATAAAGGTTGGAGGGAGGGGGGCTGGCCGGCCAAAGAGAGGGAGGCGCAGGAGGAGTCCTACTCCTACCGGGAGTAGGACTCCCCCCTCCAATCCTAGTCCAACTAGGAATCCTTTAAAGGGGGGAGAGAGAGAGGTGGCCGGCCCCTCTCCTAGTACTAATAGGACTAGGGAGAGGGGGGGAGGCGCAGCCCTATGTGGACTGCCCTCTCACCTTTCCACTAAGGCCCATGTTGGCCCATTTGGCTCCCGGGGGGTTCCGGTAACCCTCCCGGTAATCCGGTAAAATCCCGATTTCACCCGGAACACTTCCGATGTCCAAACATAGGCCTCCAATATATCAATCTTTACGTCTCGACCATTTCGAGACTCCTCGTCATGTCCGTGATCTCATCCGGGACTCCGAACAACCTTCGGTACATCAAAATGCATAAACTCATAATAACTGTCAACGTAACGTTAAGCGTGCGGACCCTATGGTTCGAGAACAATGTAGACATGACCGAGACACGTCTCCGGTCAATAACCAATAGCGGGACCTGGATGCCCATATTGGCTCCTACATATTCTACGAAGATCTTTATCGGTCAGACCGTATAACAACATACGTTGTTCCCTTTGTCATCGGTATGTTACTTGTCCGAGATTCGATCGTCGGTATCCAATACCTAGTTCAATCTCGTTACTGGCAAGTCTCTTTACTCGTTCCATAATACATCATCTTGCAACTAACTCATTAGTTGCATTGCTTGCAAGGCTTAAGTGATGTGCATTACTGAGAGGGCCCAGAGATACCTCTCCGACAATCGGAGTGACAAACCCTAATCTCGAAATACGCCAACCCAACATCTACCATTGGAGACACCTGTAGTACTCCTTTATAATCACCCAGTTACGTTGTGACGTTTGGTAGTACCCAAAGTGTTCCTCCGGTAAACGGGAGTTGCATAATCTCATAGTTATAGGAACATGTATAAGTCATTAAGAAAGCAATAACAACATACTAAACGATCGGGTGCTAAGCTAATTGAATGGGTCATGTCAATCAGATCATTCAACTAATGATGTGACCTCGTTAATCAAATAACAACTCTTTGTTCATGGTTAGGAAACATAACCATCTTTGATTAACGAGCTAGTCAAGTAGAGGCATACTAGTGACACTCTGTTGGTCTATGTATTCACACATGTATTATGTTTCCGGTTAATACAATTCTAGCATGAATAATAAACATTTATCATGATATAAGGAAATAAATAATAACTTTATTATTGCCTCTAGGGCATATTTCCTTCACACTACCATCCTATACTAAGCATTAGGATAGCAGGTAAAGGTAACAACAGTAGTAGCAAGGACAGGCTATGCATCAGAATATGATTAACGGAAAGTAGTAACATGCTACACTACTCTAATGCAAGCAGTAGAGAGAAGAATAGGCGATATCTGGTGATCAAGGGGGGGGGGGTTTGCCTGGTTGCTCTGGCAAGAGAGAGGGGTCGTTGATACGTCTCCAACTTATCTATAATTTTGGATTGCTCCATGCTATATTATCTACTGTTTTGGACTACATTGGGCTTTATTTTCCACTTTTATATTATTTTTGGGACTAACCTATTAACCGGAGGCCCAGCCCAGAATTGCTATTTTTTTGCCTATTTCAGTGTTTCAGATAAACGGAATATCAAACAGAGTCCAAACGGAATACAATCTTCGGGAGCGTGATTTTCTCACCGAACGTGATCTAGGAGACTTGGACCCTGCTCCAAGGAACAAAAGAGGCGGTCACGAGGGTGGGGGGCGCCCCCCCTAGGGCGCGCCCCCCTGCCTCGTGGGCCCCTCGTTGCTCCTCCGGCGTACTTCTTTCTCCTATATATACCCACGTACCCCCAAATTATCAGAACGGGAGCTAAAAACCTAATTCCACCGCCACAACTTTCTGTATCCACGAGATCCCATCTTGGGGCCTGTTCCGGAGCTCCGCCGGAAGAGGGCCGTCATCACGGAGGGCTTCTACATCATCATAGCCTCTCCAATGAAGTGTTAGTAGTTTACCTCAGACCTTCGGGTCCATAGTTAGTAGCTAGATGGCTTCTTCTCTCTCTTTGAAACTCAATACAAAGTTCTCCCCCTCTCTTGTGGAGATCTATTCGATGTAATCTTCTTTTTGCGGTGTGTTTGTTGAGACCGATGAATTGTGGGTTTATGATCAAGTCTATCTATGAATAATATTTGAATCTTCTCTGAATTCTTTTATGTATGATTGGTTATCAATGCAAGTCTCTTCGAATTATCCGTTTGGTTTGGCCAACTAGATTGGTAGTTCTTGCCATGGGAGAAGTGCTTTTTGGGTTCGATCTTGCGGTGTCCTTACCCAGTGACAGAAGGGGCAACACGGCATGTATTGTATCGTTGCCATCGAGGATAACAAGATGGGGTTTATTTCATATTGCATGAATTTATCTGTCTACATCATGTCATCTTGCTTAAGGCGTAACTCTGTTTTTAACTTAATACTCTAGATGCATGTTGGATAGTGATCGATGAGTGGAGTAATAGTAGTAGATGCATAATCGTTTCGATCTACTTGTCACGGACGTGATGCCTATATACATGATCATGCCTAGATATTCTCATAACTATGCTCAATTCTGTCAATTGCTCAACAGTAATTTGTTCACCCACCGTAGAATACTTATGCTCTTGAGAGAAGCCACTAGTGAAACCTATGGCCCCCGGGTCTATTCTCATCATATCAATCTCCATTACTTTAATCTTGCTTTGCTTTTTTACCTTGCCTTTACCTTTTACTTTGCTTCTTTATACCAAAAATACCAAAAATATTATATGTATCAGATCTCACTCTCGTAAGTGACCGTGAAGGGCTTGACAACCCCTAATCACGTTGGTTGCGAGTAGCTATCGCTTTGTGCAGGTACAAGGGACTTGAGCCTGGGCTCCTACTGGATTGATGTAACGCCCGGATAATTTGGCTACAGTAAAACTCTCCTAATGATGCCATGTCATCTGCGATTACTATTACTAATCTCGGGATAATTCGAAAATGCGTCAAATTCAAACTTAAAATTAAAGTCGACAATAAATGTTTTCAAAATTGAAACAAAAATGTTCGGTGGACGCCAAATATTACAAAGGTAATTATGGTGCAAAAAACACATTTTTAGTAAAAGACTAAATACTTTAAAATGAAATAAAATAGAAAAGAAAAAAAAAGAAAGAAATAGAAAGGAAAACCCCCCAAACCCCCTGGGCCATCTGGCCCAGCTAACCCACCTGGCCCATCCGGCCGAACCGGCCCGCCTTCCCCTGCCGCCTCCCTTCCCTGTTCCCCCGACCCGGGTCGGAACAGGGACGCGTCCCCGCCGCACCCTCTCGCCGGCGACGACGAGGGGATAAGGTCGCCACGCCGCGCCCCCTTGGTCTTTCCTCCCACTCGCCCCACTCTCCCCTCGGTCCCCGCGCCTTCCCCCCTCAGATCCACCGCGCTTCCCCCTCGTTCCCCTCCGTAATCGAGCGCCACCGCCGCCATGGCTCCGGCTTAGCCACGGCCACCGTGCCCACCTCGCCGCCCCACGGTGTCTCCAAGGGCCGCCGTCGTCCGCTGCTTCGACTGGTGCTCCCCGTTGGAGACCGGAGCCACCGCAATGCCGAGACGCCGCCTTCTTCTTCCTCTGCTCCGACAAACTCCGCCGCCGTTCTTCACCGACTCCAGCCGCGCCCCTGCAGCTACTAAACCCCCAAGGGCCACCGTGTGCGCCGCTCGGTGAGCCCCTGCTCCCTCCCCTCTCTCTCTCTCTCTCGTGCGCCCTAGCTAGCTGCCGCCGAAGTACCCGAGCGCCCCGCTGCGGATCTCGTCGCCGACGAGTCTCCGGTGACCAAATGGTCACGGGGACGAGCCCTTTGTGCTCAGCGCGTCGCGCAGCTCCCCCTAGCCTTCCCGTTGGCCCCGAAGCACGCTGCGTCGCCTTCTTTGTCTTACGGCCGAACTCCGGCGTCCGCCTCTCTGCTCGCTGACGCCGCTCCGGCGCGTCCCCGGCGTCGCCACCACCCCCCCTTGATGCGGCCCGGCTCCAGCTTTCGAACGCGACCAAAAGCACGGTGAACGATCCACCACAACGGAAATCCGATGCTCGCCCGAGCCGCACCGCCGCGAAAATAAACTCGCCGGTGTCTAAACGCCGGCCAGCTGACGTGGCATGCGTGGGGCCCCACCCTGGGTCACTGCCTGTGGGCCTGGGGGCCCCAACTGGCCAAGTTGACCGGGTCAACTATGCTGATGTGGCAGCTACTGCCACTGACATGCGGGCCCGTGTCATTTAAAACATTTTGTAAATAGATAAAATGCTAATTATTTCATTAAATAATTTAATTATCTAAACAGCCACTGACTAATGGGTCCCACCCACTAGTTAACCCAATTAATTAGTCTAAAAACCCCCCTGTTAGTACCCTGTCAATGACATGTGGGTCCCACTGGACCCACCTGTCTGTTTGACTGGTCAACCGACTAGTTGACCTGCTGACATCACTCTGATGTCATGCTGACGTCATCATTCACTGTTTGGATAATGTTGGATTTAGTTAATTAATTAAAATCAAAAAATGATTTAAATCTTTAGAAAATCATATCTTTTAATCTGTAACTCGGATTAAAATATTTTCAACATGAAAGTTGCTCAGAACGTCGAGACGATTCCGGATACGTAGCCCGTTCGTCCGCCACACATCCCTAGCATAGCGAACACGCAACTTTCCCCCTCCGGCTACTCTGCCCGAAAACGCGAAACACCAGGGATACTTTCCGGATGTTTTCCCCCTTCACCGGTACCACCTCGTACCACGTTAGGGCACACCTAGCCCCATGCTTTGTCATGTCATGCATCGTCATGCATTTGTCTGCATTATATTTATTGTTTCTTCCCCCTCTTCTCTCGCTAGACAACGAGACCGACGCTGCTGCTACCCAGTACGATTACGGTGTTGACGACCCCTCTCTCTTGCTAGAGCAACCAGGCAAGCCCCCCCTTGATCACCAGATATCGCCTACTCTACTCTCTTTACTGCTTGCATTAGAGTAGTGTACCATGTTACTGCTTTTCGTTAATCCTATCCTGATGCATAGCCTGTCCTTGATACTACTGTTGTTACCTTTAGCTGCAATCCTAATGCTTAGTATAGGATGCTAGTTTATCATCAGTGGCCCTACACTCTTGTCCGTCTGCCATGCTATACTACTGGGCCGTGATCACTCGGGAGGTGATCACGGGTATATACTATGTACTTTATACATGATACATGTGATGACTAAAGTCGGGTTGGCTCGAGGAGTACCCGCGAGTGATTCACGGATTGGGGGCTGAAAGGACCTTTGTCCCGACGACCCTCTGGGTGGATCTTTGTGGCGAAGCGACAGGGCAGGTTGAGACCACCTAGGAGAGAGGTGGGCCTGGCCCTGATCGGCGTTCGCGGTTATTTCAAGATAACATGTTTAACGAGATCTTGGTATTTGATCTGAGTCTGGCTACTGGCCTATATGCACTAACCATCTACGCGGGGACAGCTATGGGCACGCGACGTCATGGTATCAGCCGAAGCCTTCGTGATGTCAGCGACTGAGCGGGGCGCGCCGGGTTGCACCGTGTAACGCAACTTCCTTTGTAATGGAGGTTGCTAGGTCTGCTAACCGGCCGCGTTCGCAACATGCAGGTGTGCAAAGGGCGATGGGCCCAGACCCCTGCGCCATAGGATTTAGACCGGCATGCTGACCTCTCTGTTGTGCCTAGGTAGGGCTGCGACGTGTTGATCTTCCGAGGCCGGGCATGACCCAGGAAAGTGTGTCCGGCCAAATGGGATTGAGCATGTTGGGTTATGTGGTGCACCCCTGCAAGGAAGTTAATCTATTTGAATAGCCGTGATCTTCGGTAACAGGATGACTTGGAGTTGTACCTTGACCTTATGACAACTAGAACCAGATACTTAATAAAACACACCCTTCCAAGTGCCAGATACAACCGGTGATCGCTCTCTCACAGGGCGACGAGGGGAGGATCATCGGTTAGGGTTATGCTATGCGATGCTACTTGGAGGACTTCAGTCTACTCTCTTCTACATGCTGCAAGACGGAGGCTGCCAGAAGCGTAGTCTTTGACAGGATTAGCTATCCCCCTCTTATTCTGGCATTCTGCAGTTCAGTCCACTGATATGGCCCTTTACACATATACCCATGCATATGTAGTGTAGCTCCTAGCTTGCGAGTACTTTGGATGAGTACTCACGGTTGCTTTCTCCTTCTTTTCCCTCTATCCCTTCTACCTGGTTGTCGCAACCAGATGTTGGAGCCTAGGAGCCAGACGCCACCGTCGACGACGACTCCTACTGCACTGGAGGTGCCTACTACTACGTGCTGCCCGCTGATGACGACCAGGAGTAGTTAGGAGGATCCCAGGCAGGAGGCCTGCGCCTCTTTCGATCTGTATCCCAGTTTGTGCTAGCCTTCTTAAGGCAAACTTGTTTAACTTATGTCTGTACTCAGATATTGTTGCTTCCGCTGACTCGTCTATGATCGAGCTCTTGTATTCGAGCCTTCGAGGCCCCTGGCTTGTAATATGATGCTTGTATGGCTTATTTTATTTGTAGAGTTGTGTTGTGATATCTTCCCGTGAGTCCCTGATCTTGATCGTACACGTTTGCGTGTATGATTAGTGTACGATTGAATCGGGGGCGTCATAAGTTGGTATCAGAGCCGACTGCCTGTAGGAAACCCCCTTCCACACTCCTTGGCCGAAGTTGAGTCTAGACATTACAAAAACTTTGACTAACATGGCTGTGTGCCTTACGGGCCCACGTTGCCATCTGGGTGGTATTAGGATCTTTTACGCCTCGATCCTTACTCTGGTACTCTGAACTCTCTCCTACTCGGGTTAAACGATTTTATCAACTCTAACACTAGGATCCCGTGTCCACGTTCACCCCAAAGTTGGATAAGCCCTAGTTATTCTTAGAGTAGTATTTGAACATTATCCACATTGTCATTTGACTCCTGTGAAAACATCTTTGTTTTTAGATGGAACCCACGAGGCAGGTCGTGCGCCACACGACGGCCATTGGTGCCTCAGGATCACCTGCTGTGTTGGTTGAGATGATGACCTATCTGGGTTATCGCTGGCACCCTGAGTACACCGTCTATGGGGGGTATCAGGACTTCAACCAGGAGCGGTACCGTGCCATCGTCCACCTCTACTCTCGGGAGTATGACTCCACTACCGTGCTGCACACTGCTCATGGTGTTGGAGTGACTATCGATATGGCGGTCCACGATGCTGCTTATGCTGCTCTGACACGTCTTCGTGGAGAGTATCAGGAGTTGGATACCTCCCCCTTCAGGCACATTGCTATCGCATCCGATGTTGGTGCGGAGGGATACTACACTGCTGCCTACTCCACTGTCACCCGAGAGCCCTTCTACCATCAGAACCTGGTTCTGCATGCTGATGGGCTGGATAGAGCTAATCGAGCTCTTCGCCACGAGCTGTACACCACCCGTCAGCACCTGTATCATGCTCTGACGCTGTTGCACCCCCCCTCTATCCGCTCTGGTGATCTGTCGCATTCTGCGATCTACCCTACCCGGACCGTGATGCCCCAGGGCGTCGGCTGGCCAGATGTGGGAGGCTACTCTCCTGCATTGGGTCCTCTCCTGCCGCCTGCGCATCGGGTTCCGCACCAGAGTATCCGCGGACCCCAGGCTACTCGCGTGGAGGTCTTCCCTTCGCGTCACTACCAGCTGTCGGGTTACACCTACCTCCGCAGTACCGCATGGGACTGATGTAGACTTGCTTGTTAGTGTTAGATGCATTCGCCGCGAGCCTGTGTGCCGCCTATGATGTCTTAGCCCGTGTACCGAACTCTGTGTAACGAACTCTATGCATGATCTCTTTTGTAAGATATGCCAACTACTATGTAGTATCTATCGTGCTGCTTTCGTTGTGCATGTTTCATCATGAATGATTCTTGTCTTTGCAAATTTCTCAATGCTGAACTACCCCTGTTATATATTAGCAGGATGGTTAGACCAGGTGGTCGTGGTCGTGGTGGCAACGCCCCACCACCGCCTGAGTACATGGCTGGGATGATGCAACAGTTTGAGCTGAACCGTCAGTTCATGGAGAATATTATGGCTCAGTTTCCTCGCCCCAATATGAACCAGCAGCCAACCCAAGTGACTCTGCAGGATTTCATGCGCCTCAACCCAACCGTGTACCGCAGCTCAACTCAGCCTCTGGATGCTAACGACTGGCTCCGTGACATCACCTATGAGATGGAGTCTGCTGATGTAGCCCCTGCCAGCTATGTCACCTTTGCTTCCTTCTTCCTGAAAGGACCGGCAGCTCAATGGTGGGACAGCCACAGGTGTACTCTGCCAGCTGGAACAATCATCACCTGGCCAGACTTCCAAGCTGCCTTCCGTGCTCGCTTCATTCCTCAGGGAGTCATGGACCGGAAGAAGCGTGAGTTCTGCAACCTCACCCAAGGCAACAAAACTGTGGAAGCTTATCAGCGGGAGTTTCTGGACTTGTCCCGCTATGCTGAAGAGGACATTGCAACTGATGCACGCAGACAGGAGAAGTTCCGTGATGGCCTTCAAAGCTAACATCAAGCTCGCACTTCTAGTGCATGACTTTGCTGATTTCGCCACCCTGGTGAACAAGGCCATCAATGTCGAAACTGGTCTGCAGGAATACCAGGGCTCTCACAGGCGCAACCGTGACACGAGCTCATCTTCGGGCCCGTCCTCGCAGAAGCGCAAGATATGGATTCCCAACAGCATGTACCAGCCAAATGCACCTGCCCCAAGGCAGACCTATGCTGCACCTCATCTGCCTGCTCCACCTAGGCAGCCAAGGCTTCCAGCTCCACCACCCCAAGCTCCTGTTCCCACTCCCAATAACAGTTTATGCTTCAAGTGTGGCCAACCTGGTCACCTTGCCAGGAACTGCTATCAGAATCAGAACCAGAATCAACTGGCCCTCCCCACAGCTGGCCGTGGAATCAACCAGCCTCGCAACAACAATGCCAAGTCTTATGGTCGTGTGCATGCCAACCACGTTGATCTCAATGAAGTTCTAGACCAGCATGCTACCATGATGGGTACACTCCTCGTAAATTCAGTACCAGCATCTGTTTTATTTGATACAGGAGCATCACATTCATTCATATCAGCTGAGTTTGCATTCATGCATGGCATTAAATACGAAGAGATGAACACTGCGATTGTGGTACACACTCCTGCGGGCCAGTGTCAAACCTCTATGGTTAGTCACGACGTTCCCGTTGAAATTGAAGGGCCGGAATTTCTTGCCTCCCCCATCGTACTAAAGTCCTGTAGCATCGACCTCATTCTGGGAATGGATTGGTTGAAAGTGCATACTGCTTCTATAGTTTGCGCCACTAAGGTCGTCCATCTGCCACACCCTTCTGACGAAATAATAGCTTACCAAGCTCATCTAGTTCAGAATGCCAAGGCACGACTTTATGCCTTGAATGCGTTGAACGCTGCACCACTCGAGGGCATTGAAAACATTCCCGTCGTTCATGAATTCCAAGACGTCTTCCCAGAAGAACTTCCAGGGATTCCCCCTGCTAGAGCTGTCGAATTCATCATCGACTTGAAACCCGGCACCACCCCTATAGCTAAACGACCCTATAAGATGCCGCCGCATGAACTCATTGAGCTTAAGGAGAAAATCGACAAATCTCTTGTCAAAGGTTTCATTCGCCCAAGTTGCTCTCCTTGGGGAGCACCTTCTCTCTTTGTTAAGAAAAAGGATGGGACAAACCGATTAGTCCAAGACTACCGTCCTATAAACCAAGCTACCATTCAGAATAAATATCCTCTTCCTCGGATCAATGATCTTTATGATCAACTGGCTGGCTCATCAGTGTTCTCCAAAGTCGATTTGAGGTTGGGATACCACCAGATCCGTGTTCGTGAAGAGGATATCCCAAAAACCGCCTTCGTGACTCGGTATGGATCATACGAGTACACTGTCATGTCATTCGGCTTAACGAATGCTCCCGCCACCTTCTCTCGTCTGATGAACTATATATTCATGGATTACCTTGACAAGTTCGTCGTGGTTTATCTGGACGATATCCTTGTATTTTCCAAAAACGAGGAAGAACATGCTGGACATCTTCGTCTTGTGCTAGAAAAGCTTCGAGAGCACCAACTGTATGCTAAGTATTCCAAGTGTGAATTCTGGCTCCCCGAAGTAACCTATCTTCGGCATGTCATCTCCAAGGATGGTATTGCCGTCAACCCTGAACGAGTTCAGGCTATTCTCGATTGGACTCCTCCGAAGAATGTCAAGCAAGTCCGAAGTTTTCTCGGTCTCACCAGCTATTGCCGTCGATTCATCGAGAACTTCTCCAAGATTGCCAGGCCTCTGACTAATCTGTTGCATAAGGGTGTCAAGTTCGAATGGACAGACAAGTGTCAGGAAAGTTTTCAGGCGCTCAAAGACAAGTTGACCTCTGCCCCCGTGCTTGCTCCACCTGATACTAAGAAGGACTCCGTCATTTACTGCGACGCTTCCCGTCAAGGATTAGGCTGTGTCCTAATGCAAGAGTGCAGAGTGATTGCTTATGCCTCTCATCAACTGCGCCCTCACGAAGAAAACTACCCAATTCACGTCCTCGAGCTTGCTGCTGTCATTCATGCACTGAAGCAGTGGCGACATTACCTTCTCGGTAATCGTTGCGAGATCTTCATCGACCACCAAAGTCTGAAGTATCTATTTACTCAGCCAGATCTGAACCTCCGTCAGCAAAGGTGGATGGAGACTGTTGCAGACTTTGACATGGGTATATCCTATACCCCCAACAAGGCTAATGTAATGGCTGATGCTTTGAGCCGCAAGTCTTACTGCAACCACCTCCAGGTTCACAAAGTTCAGCCCTCGCTTGTCGAAGAATTTAGAAAGCTGAACCTCCATATTGTTCCTCCTGGAGCACTCACTATTGGCGAACGTAGCAGAAATTCAAAGTTTCCTACGTATCACCAAGATCTATCTATGGAGAGACCAGCAACGAGGGGAAGGAGAGTGCATCTACATACCCTTGTAGATCGCTAAGCGGAAGCATTCAAGAGAATGGGGTTGAAGGAGTCGTACTCGTCGTGATCCAAATCACCAGAGATCCTAGTGCCGAACAGACGGCACCTCCGCGTTCAACACACGTACAGCCCGGTGACGTCTCCCATGCCTTGATCCAGCAAGGAGAGAGGGAGAGGTTGAGGAAGACTCCATCCAGCAGCAGAACAACGACATGGTGATGGTGGAGGAGCGTGGTACTCCAGCAGGGCTTCGCCAAGCACCGCAAGAGACGAGGAGAAAGAGAGGGAGGGCTGCACCAACAGGGAGAGATCAGATCGCGTGTATTGGGCAGCCCCTAGGCCTCATATATATAGGGGAAGGGGAGGAGGGTGCGCCCCCCTCTAGGGTTCCCACCCCTAGAGGGGTGGCAGCCCTAGATGGGTCTTGGGGTGGCGGCCAAGAGGGGGAGAGGGGGGGGCGCCCCCTAGGGTGGGCCTTAGGGCCCATCTAAGCCTAGGGTTTCCCCTTCTCCTCCTTTGCTGCGCCTTGGGCCTTGTGGGAGGCGCACCAGTCCACTCAGGGGCTGGTCTCTCACCACTCTTGGCCCACGCAAGCCTCCGGGACTGGTGGCCCCACTTGGTGGACCCCCGGGACCCTCCCGGTGGTCCCGGTACGTTACCGATAAACCCCGAAACTTTTCTAGTGACCAAAACAGGACTTCCCATATATAAATCTTTACCTCCGGACCATTCCGGAACTCCTCGTGACGTCCGGGATCTCATCCGGGACTCCGAACAACATTCGGTAACAACATACAAACTTCCTTTATAACCCTAGCGTCATCGAACCTTAAGTGTGTAGACCCTACGGGTTCGGGAACCATGCAGACATGACCGAGACGTTCTCTGGTCAATAACCAACAGCGGGATCTGGATACCCATGTTGGTGTTGGGGAACGTAGTAATTTTAAAAATTTTCCTACGCACACGCAAGATCATGGTGATGCATAGCAACAAGGGGGAGAGTCTGATCTACGTACCCTTGTAGATCGCAACGGAAGCGTTGACACAACGTAGAGGAAGTAGTCGTACGTCTTCTTCCCGATCCGACCGATCCAAGTACCGTTACTCCGGCACCTCCGAGTTCTTAGCACACGTTCAGCTCGATGACGATCCTCGGGCTCCGATCTAGCAAAGCATCGAGGAAGAGTTCCGTCAGCACGACGGCGTGGTGACGATCTTGATGTACTACCGACGCAGGGCTTCACCTAAGCACTACAACGATATGATCGAGGTGGAATTTGGTGGCAGGGGGCACCGCACACGGCTAAGGAACGATCTCAATGATCAACTTGTGTCTCTAGAGGTTCCCCCTGCCCCCGTATATAAAGGTTGCCAGGGGAGGGCTGGCCGGCCAAAGGAGGAGGGCGCAGGAGGAGTCCTACTCCTACCGGGAGTAGGACTCCCCCCCAATCCTATTCCTAATAGGATTCCTCGAGAGAGAGAGAGGGAGAAGGGGGCCGGACACCTCTCCTAGTCCTAATAGGACTAGGGGAGGGGGGAGGCGCGCAGCCCACCTTGGGCTGCTGTCGGGACCCCGATCCTAGGTCACACCGATCTAGCATGTAACACATCATATCACTTTGTGGCCTCACGCACGGTATTTCCACGGGTGCCACCTTACCTGGCCCGGGACCGTTTGCGCCTTTTGGCTCACGTATATGATAGCGTCGCTAGCATCCATATGACAAAGAACCCGGGCCGACATGGCTAGTCGTGAACCCAAAGCGGCACTAACCCATGGGGACAGGCATACATGAATCAACCTCGAGCATGTCGGTCAACCAGCGTGTGAATCCGGGCTGTAGCACTGGGCTAACAGGACTCCGGTAACCCGGGCTGTAGCAGGCTAGGCAGGACTCCGGATGTCACCGCGTGACATTTCCCCGAAGGGACAGACATAGGAACGAAGTGAAACACATGCCGGCCAGTCAAGTGTCCTGAGCAGTAGTGCTGGGCTAGCAGGACTCCGGTGATCCGGGCTGTAGCGGACTACTATTGCTCAGAAGCACTAGACTACATTTCCCCATATGATAGGCTGCCAAGGATAAACAACTAGATAGTCGGATCCCACACATACCAAGCATTTCAATCATACACACAATATGCTCGATATGGTGAATACAACATGGCATCACAACATAACTCTACAACTCAAGTATTAATTCATTAGGCTCCGAGGAGCGAGATATTACAAGCATGGGTCTCATGACCCAACAATCATAGCATACAATTCAAACACATGCGGAAGCTTAACATGTCTGAGTACAGACATCTATAAATGGAAAAGGCTAAGAAGCCTGACTATCTACCAGATCCTGTCGAGGGCACAAGATCGTAGCTGAGGCATCAAGCTAAACGTCGAAGTCCACGCGGAACTACTAGCGAGACTGAAGTCTCTCTTCAAAACATAAATTAAGCAAACGTGAGTACAAAGGTACTCAGCAAGACTTACATCAGAACTAAACTACATATGCATCGGTATCAACAAAAGGGGGTGGTGGAGTTTAACTGCAGCAAGCCAGCTTTGACTCGGTGGCTATCCTGAACTACGATTGCAAGCAACTCTTTTGAGGTGGCGCACACGAGTCCACATATTCACCAATCAATACACCACTATGGATCCGCTCTCGTCTCCCTACGAGAAGGCCATCCATATCACTCACGCTTATCTTGCGAGTTTTAGGGTATCCACTTTCACTTGTCTATGAACTGTTATAGGCAACCCAGAAGTCCTTTACCATGGACACGGCTATTCGAATAGATCATTTATAACCCTGCAGGGGTGTACTTCGTCACACATGTTTCCACCACTTAGCGTCTGCACACGACATGTGCTCGGCAGACTTCAAGCGAAAGCCGACATGGGTGTAGACCACGACCTGACTAACCACACAAATCTCTAGTCCAGGTTTATCGCCTATTGGGGTTCCATCCGCGAGGAGATCCGGCTGGAGTTTCGCTCACAGCCCCAAACGATGTGTGCAGGGTTCCCGAGACACCAAACGGGCACCCGGTACACCGTGCCACCGTGTATCTACCGCATCATAGCCCACCCCTAGGGTCAGCGCTACGCACGGCCGCCAACACATATCCTATAAACACCAGAAACTAATTGCAACTCCTGGACAGAGGACGAGAGGGGTCAGTAAGTCGAGCGGGGTCATATTTCAGGGCCCAACGTGTGGTAGTAGCTGTTTCATGGATCACAAACACAGAACTCAGTTCCTGAGGACGGTTTCAATGAGACAACCCACCATGTACTCCTACATGGCCTCTCACCGCTACCTTTACCAAATCGTGTTCACACACTTAGCTCTTAACAGTAGGACATGTTTACACACCTCCGATTCATCCCCGATGAATCGGACCTGACTCAACTCTAAGCAGTAGCAGGCATGACAAACAAGCATGAATGAGTAGGCACATCAGGGCTCAAACAACTCCTACTCATGCTAGTGGGTTTCATCTATTTACTATGGAAATGACAGGTCATGCAGAGGATAAGGGGTTCAACTACCGCAACAAGTAACAGATGAATCGTTGTTGTCCTAATGCAGTAAAAGAGAGCAGGAGCGAGAGAGGGGGATTGTATCGGAATGAACAAGGGGGTTTTGCTTGCCTGGCACTTCTGAAGATATCATTGGGTCTTCATCAGTGTCAACGATCACATCGTCGGTACAACGTCTATCGAGAGGGGACAAATACCGGCAACAGGAGAAAGAACACAATCAATGCAATGCACAATATGATGCATGATCATGACATGTCAATATGCTGTGGTTTGAGCTAATGCAACTAGCTATGATTTAAATGAAGTTGGTTTGAGTGCAAGATTCAAATTCCAACCCCATATATGATTATTTAAATACCCTTTATTTGCTTTGTCCAAAACAGAGGACAAACATTGTTCAAACATGCATGAAAATGGTACAGATGGATTCCTTGAATTTTTCTGATAATTTTACATATATAATTTATCTCATTTGGAGTTACGATTGAATTTCTATGATTTTTAGAAGTTTTGGGCATTTTCTGGAATTTCCTGAATTGTTTTTAAACTAGAAAATGATTTACTGCGTCAGCTTGACGTCACCCTGATGTCAGCAGGTCAACTGGGCGTCTCCAGGTCAAACCTGACCAGTGGGTCCCACTGGTCAGTCTCACAGTGCTGGCTCGAGTCACAGACAGGTGGGGCCAGTCAAAGGCCACGTTAGAAAGTCAAACTGACGTGTGGGGCCAGCTGGGTTAATAGCTAATCTAAACAAAACATTAAGTTAAACTAAACATGCACTGGGCCCACATGGCAGTGGCTCTAGGGAGTTTTAGCAGGGTCATTAGCACTAATTAAGCCAGCGCCACGTCAGCTCGCCGGAGCTTGGCCGGCGGCGACCAAATACGCGGCGGGGTTTCACCGGAGTTGCTCGGGTTTCGCCTACAGGCCACCATTTGACGCGCGGAAGGGCGCGTTTGAAAGAGGGGAGCGAGGCGCATCTGCGGGTGGCCGTGGTTCGAGTGGGGGTGGACGGAGTCAACGGCGGCGAGCTCGGTTGCGGCCGCCGGAGTTCGGGCGCCGATGAAAACGACGACGCCGTGCATGGGAGGATCAACGGGTGGCACCTACGTGTTCTGCAGGCTCTCACAAAGCCAACGGCCATATGAACGGGGCCGATTGGCCACCGGAGCCTCGTCGCCGGCGAGCTCGGGCGGCGCCGCAGTTCGGTCATCAAGGGGGCGACGGCTACGGCGATCAATTGAAGCGGGGAAGAGGGGGAAACGGTGGCGGAGCTCACAGGGAGGTCGATGAGTAGCTCAGCGGGCTCGGGGAAGCTTCTGCAACGGTGAATTGACGACGGTGATCTCCGGGCACCGGAGATGAAGACGACGACGCTCGGGTCGACTGGGGCCTCCTCTGGTCGCGTGCTTCGGGTGTGTAGCTCCACGGGGTCAGGGCGGAGCCCAGGGATGCGGAGAGGGAGCGAGGGGGTGGCAGTGGACGCGGTGGCAGCGAACGGCGGCGACGGCGCGTTCGGGTGTGTGTGAGAGATCGAGACAGGGGAGGGGATGAGGGCGAGGGAGAGTGCGAGAGCGTCAAGGAGGTCCAGGGGGGTAGCGTGGCGTCGTCCGGACGCGTCGAGGAGGAGCCAGCCAGGCAGGGAGGGAGGAGGTGGCCGGGCGCGTGCCGGTGCGCGGTGGCCACACGCCTCGCGTCCTTCTGGCGCGAGGTGGGAGACGATGGCGGCTCTGGTGGGCTGGGCCTGGTAAGTGGGCCGCCAGGTGGGTTAGGTAGGCTGCACAGGAGCTGGGCCGGGGGGCTTTGCCAGGTGAGCACTCTCTCTCTTGTTTTTTTCTAATTTAATTCTGTTTTCTAATTTGCAGTTTTGTTTTGAATTTGGTTTTGAAGCCAAATCAATTTTGTTGCTTCTGGAAATATTTTTAGAAGCTAAAGGAATTAAACCAAAGCTCCACAAAAATATTTCAGAATTATTGGACCTATATTTATTTAATAGTAAATATAAATCCAATTCAAATAGCTATTGATTTAATTCAAATGCCCAGAATAAATATTTCTGTGAATCCAAAAATATTGGTTTGAATTTTACCTCTTACCAATATTTTTATAGCTTTAACAGGAACATTTTCTTGGGTTTGTTTGAAGCAATTTTTAATGTTGATCTTTTTTTTCTAATTGATTTCTGGGGCTTTCAGCTTTCCCCAATTCAACTTTCAAAAATTTAGACATGATGCAACGCCAGATGCTAGCACTGGGCATTAATAGAACTAGGGATGTGACAGCTGCCCCTTTCACCTTTCCACTAAGGCCCAATAAGGCCCATTTGGTTCCCGGGGGGTTCCGGTAACCTCCCGGTACTCCGGTAAAATTCCCGATTTCACCCGGAACACTTCCGATGTCCAAACATAGGCTTCCAATATATCAATCTTTATGTCTCGACCATTTCGAGACTCCTCGTCATGTCCGTGATCACATCCGGGACTCCGAACAACCTTCGGTACATCAAAATGCATAAACTCATAATAACTGTCATCGTAACGTTAAGCGTGCGGACCCTACGGTTCGAGAACAATGTAGACATGACCGAGACACGTCTCCGGTCAATAAACAATAGCGGGACCTGGATGCCCATATTGACTCCTACATATTCTACGAAGATCTTTATCGGTCAGACCGCATAGCAACATACGTTGTTCCCTTTGTCATCGGTATGTTACTTGTCCGAGATTCGATCGTCGGTATCCAATACCTAGTTCAATCTCGTTACTGGCAAGTCTCTTCACTCATTCCGTAATACATCATCTCACAACTAACATCTTAGTTATAATGCTTGCAAGGCTTATGTGATGTGTATTACCGAGAGGGCCCAGAGGTACTTCTCCGACAATCGGAGTGACAAATCCTATTCTCGAAATACGCCAACCCAACATCTACCATTGGAAACACCTGTAGTACTCCTTTATACACCTGTAGTACTCCTTTATAATCACCCAGTTACATTGTGACGTTTGGTAGCACCCAAAGTGTTCCTCCGGCAAACGGGAGTTGCATAATCTCATAGTCATAGGAACATGTATAAGTCATGAAGAAAGCAATAGCAACATACTAAACGATCGGGTGCTAAGCTAATGGAATGGGTCATGTCAATCAGATCATTCAACTAATGATGTGACCTCGTTAATCAAATAACAACTCTTTTGTTCATGGTTAGGAAACATAACCATCTTTGATTAACGAGCTAGTCAAGTAGAGGCATACTAGTGACACTCTGTTTGTCTATGTATTCACACATGTATTATGTTTCCGGTTAATACAATTCTAGCATGAATAATAAACATTTATCATGATAGAAGGAAATAAATAATAACTTTATTATTGCCTCTAGGGCATATTTCCTTCAGTCTCCCACTTGCACTAGAGTCAATAATCTAGATTACACAGTAATGATTCTAACACCCATGGAGCCTTGGTGCTGATCATGTTCTGCTCGTGGAAGAGGCTTAGTCAACGGGTCTGCAACATTCAGATCCGTATGTATCTTGCAAATCTCTATGTCTCCCACCTGGACTAGATCCCGGATGGAGTTGAAGCGTCTCTTGATGTGTTTGGTCCTTTTGTGAAATCTGGATTCCTTTGCCAAGGCAATTACACCAGTATTGTCACAAAAGATTTTCATTGGACCCGATGCACTAGGTATGACACCTAGATCGGATATGAACTACTTCATCCAGACTCCTTCGTTCGCTGCTTCCGAAGCAACTATGTACTCCGCTTCACATGTAGATCCCGCTACGACGCTTTGTTTAGAACTGCACCAATTGACAGCTCCACCGTTTAAAGTAAACACGTATCCGGTTTGCGATTTAGAATCGTCCGGATCAGTGTCAAAGCTTGCATCAACGTAACCTCTTACGATGAGCTCTTTGTCACCTCCATATACGAGAAACATATCCTTAGTCCTTTTCAGGTATTTCAGGATGTTCTTGACCGCTGTCCAGTGATCCACTCCTGGATTACTTTGGTACCTCCCAGTTAAACTTATAGCAAGGCACACATTAGGTCTGGTACACAGCATTGCATACATGATAGAGCCTATGGCTGAAGCATAGGGAACATCTTTCATTTTCTCTCTATCTTTGTCAGTGGTCGGGCATTGAGTCTGACTCAACTTCACTCCTTGTAACACAGGCAAGAACCCTTTCTTTGCTTGATCCATTTTGAACTTCTTCAAAATCTTGTCAAGGTATGTGCTTTGTGAAAGTCCAATTAAGCGTCTTGATCTATCTCTATAGATCTTTATGCCTAATATGTAAGCAGCTTCCCCGAGGTCTTTCATCGAAAAACTTTTATTCAAGTATCTCTTTATGCTATCCAGAAATTCTATATCATTTCCAATCAGCAATATGTCATCCACATATAATATCAGAAATGCTACAGAGCTCCCACTCACTTTCTTGTAAATACAGGCTTCTCCAAACGTCTGTATAAAACCAAATGCTTTGATCACACTATCAAAGCATTTATTCCAACTCCGAGAGGCTTGCACCAGTCCATAAATGGATCGCTGGAGCTTGCACACTTTGTTAGCTCCCTTTGGATCGACAAAACCTTCTGGTTGCATCATATACAACTCTTCTTCCAGCAATCCATTCAGGAATGCAGTTTTGACATCCATCTGCCAAATTTCATAATCATAAAATGCGGCAATTGCTAACATGATTCTGACAGACTTAAGCATCGCTACGGGTGAGAAGGTCTCATCGTAGTCAACCCCTTGAACTTGTCGAAAACCTTTTGCGACAAGTCGAGCTTTATAGACAGTAATATTACCGTCAGCGTCAGTCTTTTTCTTGAAGATCCATTTATTCTCAATTGCTTGCCGATCATCGGGCAAGTCAACCAAAGTCCATACTTTGTTCTCATACATGGATCCCATCTCAGATTTCATGGCTTCAAGCCACTTTGCGGAATCTGGGCTCACCATCGCTTCTTCATAGTTCGTAGGTTCATCATGATCTAGTAGCATGACTTCCAGAATTGGATTACCATACCACTCTGGTGCGGATCTCACTCTGGTTGATCTACGTGGTTCAGTAGTATCTTGTCCTGAAGTTTCATGATCATCATCATTAGCTTCCTCACTAATTGGTATAGGTGTCGCAGAAACAGTTTTCTGTGATGTACAATTTTCCAATAAGGGAGCAGGTATAGTTACCTCGTCAAGTTCTACTTTCCTCCCACTCACTTCTTTCGAGAGAAACTCCTTCTCTAGAAATGATCCATTCTTAGCAACGAATGTCTTGCCTTCGGATCTGTGATAGAAGGTGTACCCAATAGTCTCCTTTGGGTATCCTATGAAGACACATTTCTCCGCTTTGGGTTCGAGCTTATCAGGTTGAAGCTTTTTCACATAAGCATCGCAGCCCCAAACTTTAAGAAACGACAACTTTGGTTTCTTGCCAAACCATAGTTCATAAGGCGTCGTCTCAACGGATTTTGATGGTGCCCTATTTAACGTGAATGCGGCCGTCTCTAAAGCATAACCCCAAAATGATAGCGGTAAATCAGTAAGAGACATCATAGATCGCACCATATCTAGTAAAGTACGATTACGACGTTCGGACACACCATTACGTTGTGGTGTTCCGGGTGGCGTGAGTTGCGAAACTATTCCACAATTTTTCAAATGTACACCAAACTCGTAACTCAAATATTCTCCTCCATGACCAGATCGTAGAAACTTTATTTTCTTGTTACGATGATTTTCAACTTCACTCTGAAATTCTTTGAACTTTTCAAATGTTTCAGACTTGTGTTTCATTAAGTAGATATACCCATATCTGCTTAAATCATCTGTGAAGGTGAGAAAATAACGATATCCGCCACGAGCCTCAATATTCATCGGACCACATACATCGGTATGTATGATTTCCAACAGATCTGTTGCTCTCTCCATAGTACCGGAGAACGGTGTTTTAGTCATCTTGCCTATGAGGCACGGTTCGCAAGTACCAAGTGATTCATAATCAAGTGGTTCCAAAATCCCATCAGTATGGAGTTTCTTCATGCGCTTTACACCGATATGACCTAAACGGTAGTGCCACAAATAAGTTGCACTATCATTATCAACTCTGCATCTTTTGGTTTCAACATTATGAATATGTGTATCACTACTATCGAGATTCATCAAAAATAGACCACTCTTCAAAGGTGCATGACCATAAAAGATATTACTCATATAAATAGAACAACCATTATTCTCTGATTTAAATGAATAACCGTCTCGCATTAAACAAGATCCAGATATAATGTTCATGCTCAACGCTGGCACCAAATAACAATTATTTAGGTCTAATATTAATCCCGAAGGTAGATGTAGAGGTAGCGTGCCGACCGCGATCACATCGACTTTGGAACCGTTTCCCACGCGCATCGTCACCTCGTCCTTTGCTAGTGTCCGCTTATTCCGTAGTCCCTGTTTTGAGTTGCAAATATTAGCAACAGAACCAGTATCAAATACCCAGGTGCTACTGCGAGCTCTAGTAAGGTACACATCAACAACATGTATATCACATATACCTTTGTTCACCTTGCCATCCTTCTTATCCGCCAAATACTTGGGGCAGTTCCGCTTCCAGTGACCAGTCTGCTTGCAGTAGAAGCACTCAGTTTCAGGCTTAGGTCCAGACTTGGGTTTCTTCTCCTGAGCAGCAACTTGCTTGCTGTTCTTCTTGAAGTTCCCCTTCTTCTTCCCTTTGCCCTTTTTCTTGAAACTAGTGGTCTTGTTGACCATCAACACTTGATGCTCCTTCTTGATTTCTACCTCCGCAGCTTTCAGCATTGCGAAGAGCTCGGGAATAGTCTTGTTCATCCCTTGCATATTATAGTTCATCACGAAGCTCTTGTAGCTTGGTGGCAGTGATTGGAGAATTCTGTCAATGACGCAATCATCTGGAAGATTAACTCCCATCTGAATCAAGTGATTATTATACCCAGACATTTTGAGTATATGCTCACTGACAGAACTGTTCTCCTCCATCTTGCAGCTATAGAACTTATTGGAGACTTCATATCTCTCAATTCGGGCATTTGCTTGAAATCTTAACTTCCACTCCTGGAACATCTCATATGCTCCATGACGTTCAAAACGTCGTTGAAGTCCCAATTCTAAGCCGTAAAGCATGGCACACTGAACTATCGAGTAGTCATCAACTTTGCTCTGCCAGACGTTCATAACATCTGGTGTTGCTCCAGCAGCAGGCCTGGCACCCAGCGGTGCTTCCAGGATGTAATTCTTCTGCGCAGCAATGAGGATAATCCTCAGGTTACGGACCCAGTCCGTGTAATTGCTACCATCATCTTTCAACTTTGCTTTCTCAAGGAACGCATTAAAATTCAACGGAACAACAGCACGAGCCATCTATCTACAATCAACATAAACAAGCAAGATACTATCAGGTACTAAGTTCATGATAAGTTTAAGTTCAGTTAATCAAATTACTTAAGAACTCCCACTTAGATAGACATCCCTCTAATCCTCTAAGTGATCACGTGATCCAAATCAACTAAACCATAACCGATCATCACGTGAGATGGAGTAGTTTTCAATGGTGAACATCGTTATGTTGATCATATCTACTATATGATTCACGCTCGACCTTTCGGTCTCTGTGTTCCGAGGCCATATCTGCATATGCTAGGCTCGTCAAGTTTAACCTGAGTATTCTACGTGTGCAAAACTAGCTTGCACCCGTTGTAGATGGACGTAGAGCTTATCACACCCGATCATCACGTGGTGTCTGGGCACGACGAACTTTGGCAACGGTGCATACTCAGGGAGAGCACTTCTTGATAATTTAGTGAGAGATCATCTTATAATGCTACCGTCAATCAAAGCAAGATAAGATGCATAAAAGGATAAACATCACATGCAATCAATATAAGTGATATGATATGGCCATCATCATCTTGTGCTTGTGATCTCCATCTCCGAAGCACCATCATGATCACCATCGTCACTGGCACGACACCTTGATCTCCATCATAGCATCGTTGTCGTCTCGCCAATCTTATGCTTCCACGACTATCACTACCGCTTAGTAATAAAGTAAAGCATTACATCGCGATTGCATTGCATACAATAAAGCGACAACCATATGGCTCCTGCCAGTCGCCGATAGCTTGGTTAGAAAACATGATCATCTCATACAATAAAATTTAGCATCATGCCTTGACCATATCACATCACATCATGCCCTGCAAAAACAAGTTAGACGTCCTCTACTTTGTTGTTGCATGTTTTACGTGGCTGCTACGGGCTTAAGCAAGAACTCATCTCACCTACGCATCAAAACCACAACGATAGTTTGTCAAATAGACTCCGTTTTAACCTTCTCAAGGACCGGGCGTAGCCACACTCGGTTCAACTAAAGTTGGAGAGACAGTCGCCCGCAAGCCATCTATGTGCAAAGCACGTCGAGGGAACCGGTCTCGCGTAAGCGTACGCGTAAGGTTGGTCCGGGTCGTCTCGTCCAACAATACCGCTGAACCAAAGTATGACATGCTGGTAGGCAGTATGACTTGTATCGCCCACAACTCACTTGTGTTCTACTCGTGCAAATAACATCAAACCATAAAACCTAGGCTCGGATGCCACTGTTGGGGAATGTAGTAATTTTAAAAAATTTCCTACGCACACGCAAGATCATGGTGATGCATAGCAACGAGGGGGAGAGTCTGATCTACGTACCCTTGTAGATCGCAACGGAAGCATTGACACAACGTAGAGGAAGTAGTCGTACGTCTTCTTCCCGATCCGACCGATCCAAGTACCGTTACTCCGGCACCTCCGAGTTCTTAGCACACGTTCAGCTCGATGACGATCCTCGGGCTCCGATCCAGCAAAGCGTCGAGGAAGAGTTCCATCAGCACGACGGCATGGTGACGATCTTGATGTACTACCGACGCAGGGCTTCGCCTAAGCACTACAACGGTATGATCGAGGTGGAATTTGGTGGCAGGGGGCACCGCACACGGCTAAGGAACGATCTCAATGATCAACTTGTGTCTCTGGAGGTGCCCCCTGCCCCCGTATATAAAGGTTGCCAGGGGGAGGGCTGGCCGGCCAAAGGAGGAGGGCGCAGGAGGAGTCCTACTCCTACCGGGAGTAGGACTCCCCCCCAATCCTATTCCTACTAGGATTCCTCGAGAGAGAGAGAGGGAGAAGGGGGCCGGCCACCTCTCCTAGTCCTAATAGGACTAGGGGAGGGGGGAGGCGCGCAGCCCACCTTGGGCTGCCCCTTTCACCTTTCCACTAAGGCCCAATAAGGCCCATTTGGTTCCCGGGGGGTTCCGGTAACCTCCCGGTACTCCGGTAAAATTCCCGATTTCACCCAGAACACTTCCGATGTCCAAACATAGGCTTCCAATATATCAATCTTTGTGTCTCGACCATTTCGAGACTCCTCGTCATGTCCGTGATCACATCCGGGACTCCGAACAACCTTCGGTACATCAAAATGCATAAACTCATAATAACTGTCATCGTAACGTTAAGCGTGCGGACCCTACGGTTCGAGAACAATGTAGACATGACCGAGACACGTCTCCGGTCAATAACCAATAGCGGGACCTGGATGCCCATATTGGCTCCTACATATTCTATGAAGATCTTTATCGGTCAGACCGCATAACAACATACGTTGTTCCCTTTGTCATCGGTATGTTACTTGCCCGAGATTCGATCGTCGGTATCCAATACCTAGTTCAATCTCATTACTGGCAAGTCTCTTCACTCATTCCGTAATACATCATCTCACAACTAACATCTTAGTTATAATGCTTGCAAGGCTTATGTGATGTGTATTACCGAGAGGGCCCAGAGGTACTTCTCCGACAATCGGAGTGACAAATCCTATTCTCGAAATACGCCAACCCAACATCTACCATTGGAAACACCTATAGTACTCCTTTATAATCACCCAGTTACGTTGTGACGTTTGGTAGCACCCAAAGTGTTCCTCCGGCAAACGGGAGTTGCATAATCTCATAGTCATAGGAACATGTATAAGTCATGAAGAAAGCAATAGCAACATATTAAACGATCGGGTGCTAAGCTAATGGAATGGGTCATGTCAATCAGATCATTCAACTAATGATGTGACCTCATTAATCAAATAACAACTCTTTTGTTCATGGTTAGGAAACATAACCATCTTTGATTAACGAGCTAGTCAAGTAGAGGCATACTAGTGACACTCTGTTTGTCTATGTATTCACACATGTATTATGTTTCCGGTTAATACAATTCTAGCATGAATAATAAACATTTATCATGATATAAGGAAATAAATAATAACTTTATTATTGCCTCTAGGGCATATTTCCTTCAGTTGGCTCCCACATGTTCCACGATGATCTCATCGGATGAACCACGATGTCAAGGACTTAATCAATCCCGTATACAATTCCCTTTGTCTATCGGTACGATACTTGCCCGAGATTCGATCGTCGGTATCCCGATACCTTGTTCAATCTCGTTACCGGCATGTCTCTTTACTCGTTCAGTAACACATCATCCCATGATCAACTGCTTGACCACATTGTGCACATTATGATGATGTCCTACCGAGTGGGCCCAGAGATACCTCTCCGTCACACGGAGTGACAAATCCCAGTCTCGATTCGTGCCAACCCAACAGACACTTTCAGAGATACCCGTAGTACACCTTTATAGTCACCCAGTTACGTTGTGACGTTTGGCACACCCAAAGCATTCCTACGGTATCCGGGAGTTGCACAATCTCATGGTCTAAGGAAATGATACTTGACATTAGAAAAGCTTTAGCATACGAACTACACGATCTAGTGCTATGCTTAGGATTGGGTCTTGTCCATCACATCATTCTCCTAATGATGTGATCCCATTATCAACGACATCCAATGTCCATGGTCAGGAAACTGTAACCATCTATTGATCAACGAGCTAGTCAACTAGAGGCTTACTACGGACATGGTGTTGTCTATGTATCCACACATGTATCTGAGTTTCCTATCAATACAATTATATCATGGATAATAAACGATTATCATGAACAAGGAAATATAATAATAACTTATTTATTATTGCCTCTAGGGCATATTTCCAACAGTCTCCCACTTGCACTAGAGTCAATAATCTAGTTCACATCGCCATGTGATTAACACTCACAGATCACATTGCCATGTAGCCAACATCCAAATAGTTTACTAGAGTCAATAATCTAGTTCACATCACTATGTGATTAGCACTCAATGAGTTCTGGGTTTGATCATGTTGCTTGTGAGAGAGGTTTTAGTCAACGGGTCTGAACCTTTCAGATCCGTGTGTGCTTTACAAATCTCTATGTCATCTCCTAGATGCAGCTACCACGCTCTATTTGGAGCTATTCCAAATAACTATTCTACTATACGAATCCAGTTTACTACTCAGAATAATCTGGATTAGTGTCAAAGTTTGCATCGGCGTAACCCTTTACGACGAACTCTTTTACCACCTCCATAATCGAGAAAATTCCTTAGTCCACTAGTTACTAAGGATAACTTTGACCGCTGTCCTGTGATCCATTCTTGGATCACTCTTGTACCCCTTGACTGACTCATGGCAAGGCACACTTTAGGTGCGGTACACAGCATAGCATACTGTAGAGCCTATGTCTTAAGCATAGGGGACGACCTTCGTCCTTTCTCTCTATTCTGCCGCGGTCAGGTTTCGAGTCATACTCAATGTTCACACCTTATAACACAGCCAAGAACTCCTTCTTTGCCGACCCATTTTGAACTCCTTCAAAATCTTGTCAAGGTATGTGCTCATTTGAAAGTTCCATTAAGCGTTTTGATCTATCCTTATAGATCTTGATGCTCAATGCTCAAGTAGCTTAATCCAGGCTTTCCATTGAAAAACACTTTCCAAATAACCCTATATGCTTTCCAGAAATTCTACGTCACTTCTGATCAACAATATGTCAACAACATATACTTATCAGAAATTCTATAGTGCTCCCACTCACTTCTTTGGAAATACAAGTTTCTCATAAACTTTGCATACACCAAAATCTTTGATCATCTCATCAAAGCATACATTCCAACTCCGAGATGCTTACTCCAGTCCTTAGAAGGATAGCTGGAGCTTTACACACTTGTTAGCGTCTTTCAGGATTGACAAAACCTTCCGATTGTATCACATACAACCTTTCCTCAAGAAAATCGTCGAGGAAACAATGTTTTGACATCCTATCTGCAAGATTTCATAAATAATGCAGTAATCGCTAATATAATTCCAACAGACTCTTAGCATCGCTACGAGTGAGAAAGTCTCATCGTAGTCAACTCCTTGAACTTGTCGGAAAACATCTTAATGACAAGCCGAGCTTTCTTAATGGTGATACTTACCATCATTGTCCGTCTTCCTTTTAAAATCCATATGTACCTAACAGCCTTACGACCATCAAGTAGTTCTTCCAAAGTCTACACTTTGTTTTCATATATGGATCCTCTCTCGGATTATATGGCCTCGAGCCATTTATCGGAATCCGGGCCCACCATCGCTTCTCCATAGCTCGTAGGTTCATTGTTGTCTAGCAACATGACTTCCAAGACAGGATTACGTGCCACTCTAAAGTAGCACGCATCCTTGTCATCCCACGAGGTTTGGTAGTGACTTGATCTAAAGTTTCATGATCACTATCATAAGCTTCCACTTCAATTGGTGTAGGTGCCACAGGAACAACTTCCTGTGCCCTGCCACGCACTAGTTGAAGAGACGGTTAAATAACCTCATCAAGTCTCCACCATCCTCCCACTCAATTCTTTCGAGAGAAACTTTTCCTCGAGAAAGGACCCAATTCTAGAAACAATCCCTTATTGCTTTCGGATCTGAGACAGGAGGTATACCCAACTGTTTTGGGTGTCTTATGAAGATGCATTTATCCGCTTTGGGTTCGAGCTTATCAACCTGAAACTTTTTCACATAAGCGTCGCAGCCCCAAACTTTTAAGAAATGACAGCTTAGGTTTCTCTAAACCATAGTTCATACGGTGTCATCTCATCGGAATTACGTGGTGCCCCTTTTAAAGTGAATGTGGTTGTCTCTAATGCCTAACCCATAAACTATCATGGTAATTCGATAAGAGATATCATGGTATGCATCATATCCAATAGGGTGCAGTTATGATGTACGGACACACCATCACACCATGGTGTTCCTGGCTGTATTGGTTGTGAAACAATTTCCACAATGTCTTAATTCTGTGCCAAACTCGTAATTCAGATATTCATCTCTACGATCATATCATAGACATTTTATCCTCTTGTCACCACGATGTTCAACTTCACTCTGAAATTACTTGAACCTTTCAATAATTCAGACTTATGTTTCATCAAGTAAATATACTCAGTATCTACTCAAATCATCTGTGAAGTAAGAACATAACGATATCCACTACATGCCTCAGCACTCATTGGACTGTGCACATCAAGATGTATTACTTCCAACAAGTTGCTTTCTAGTTCCATTTTACTGAAAACGAGGCTTTCAGTCTCTTGCCCATGTGGTATGATTTGCATGTCTCAAGTGATTCAAAATCAAGTGAGTCCAAATGGTCCATTTGCATGGAGTTTCTTCATGCATATACACCAATAGACATGGTTCGCATGTCTCAAACTTTTCAAAAACGAGTGAGCCCAAAGATCCATCAACATGGAGCTTCTTCATGCGTTTTATACCGATATGACTTAAGTGGCAGTGCCACAAGTAGGTGGTACTATCATTACTATCTTATATCTTTTGGCATGAACATGTGTATCACTACGATCGAGATTCAATAAACCATTCATTCTAGGTGTAAGACCATTTTATTCAAATAAACAGAGTAACCATTATTCTCCTTAAATGAATAACCGTATTGCGATAGACATAATCCAATCATGTCTATGCTCAACGCAAACACCAATCTCGATGGTAGAGGGAGCGTGCGATGCTTGATCACATCAAGCTTGGAAAAACTTCCAACACATATCGCCAGCTCACCTTTTGCTAGTCTCCGTTTATTCCGTAGCTTTTATTTCGAGTTACTAACACTTAGCAACCGAACCAGTATCTAATACCCTAGTGCTACTAGGAGTACTAGTAAAGTACACATCAACACAATGTATATCCAATATACTTCTATTGACCTTGCCAGCCTTCTCATCTACCAAGTATCTAGGGTAATTCTGCTCCAGTGGCTGTTCCTCTTATTACAGAAGCACTTAGTCTCGGGTTTGGGTTCAACCTTGGGTTTCTTCACTAGAGCAGCAGCTGAATTGCCGTTTCATGAAGTATCCCTTCTTGCCCTTGCCCTTCTTGAAACTAGTGGTTTTACTAACCATCAAAAATTGATGCTCCTTCTTGATTTCTACTTTTGTGGTGTCAAACATCGCGAATATCTCAAAGATCATCATATATGTCCCTGATACATTATAGTTCATCACGAAGCTCTAGCAGCTTGGTGGTAATGACTTCGGAGAAACATCACTATCTCATCTGGAAGATCAACCCCCACTTGATTCAAATGATTGTTGTACTCAGACAATCTGAGCACAAGCTCAACAATTGAGCTTTTCTCCCTTAGTTTGCAGGTTAAGAAAATCATCGGAGGTCTTATATCTCTTGACGTGGGCACTAGCCTGAAATCCCAATTTCAGTCCTTGGAACATCTCATATGTTCTGCGATGTTTCAAAAACTTCTTTGGTGCCTCAATTCTAAACCATTTAGCATTGCACACTGAACTATCATGTAGTCATCAAAACGTGTATGTCAGATGTTCGCAACATCCACAAACGACGTTCGAGGTTCAGCACACTGAGCGGTGCATTAAGGACATAAGCCTTCTATGAAGCAATGAGGACAATCCTCAGTTTACGGACCTAGTCCGCATATTGCTACTATCAACTTTCAACTAAATTTTCTCTAGGAACATAACTAAATAGTAGAACTGAAGTGCGAGCTACGACATAATTTGCAAAGGTCTTTTGACTATGTTCAGGATAATTAAGTTCATCTTATGAACTCCCACTCAGATAGACATCCCTCTAGTCATCTAAGTGATTACATGATCTGAGTCAACTAGGCCGTGTCCGATCATCACGTGAGACGGACTAGTCAATGTCGGTGAACATCTTCATGTTGATCGTATCTTCTATACGACTCATGCTCGACCTTTCGGTCTTCTGTGTTCCGAGGCCATGTCTGTACTTGCTAGGCTCGTCAAGTCAACCTAAGTGTTTGCATGTGTAAATCTGTCTTACACCCGTTGTATGTGAACGTTGGAATCTATCACACCCGATCATCACGTGGTGCTTAGAAACGAACGAACTGTCGCAACGGTGCACAGTTAGGGGAACACTTTCTTGAAATTTTAATTAGGGATCATCTTATTTACTACCGTCGTTCTAAGTAAACAAGATGTATAAACATGATAAACATCACATGCAATCAAATAGTGTCATGATATGGCCAATATCATATTGCTCCTTTTGATCTCCATCTTCGGGGCTCTATGATCATCTTGTCACCGGCATGACACCATGATCTCCATCATCGTGTCTTCATGAAGTTGTCTCGCCAACGATTACTTCTACTACTACATCTAAAGGTTAGCAATAAAGTAAAGTAATTACATGACGTTTTATGTTGACACGCAGGTCATAAATAAATTAAGACAACTCCTATGGCTCTTGCCGGTTGTCATACTCATCGACATGCAACTCGTGATTCCTATTACAAGAACATGATCAATCTCATACATCACATATATCATTCATCACATCCTTTTGGCCATATCACATCACATGGCATACCCTGCAAAGACAAGTTAGACGTCCTCTAATTGTTGTTTGCATGTTTTACGTGGCTGCTATGGGTTTCTAGCAAGAACGTTTCTTACCTACGCAAAACCACAACGTGATATGCCAATTGCTATTTACCCTTCATAAGGACCCTTTTCATCGAATCCGTTTCGACTAAAGTGGGAGAGACAAACACCCGCCAGCCACCTTATGCAACTAGTGCATGTTAGTCGGTGGAACCGGTCTCACGTAAGCGTACGTGTAAGGTTGGTCCGGGCCGCTTCATCCCACGATGCCGTCGAAACAAGATTGTACTAGTAACGGTAAGCATATTGAACAATATCAATGCCCACAACTACTTTGTGTTCTACTCGTGCATAGAATCTACGCAATAGACCTAGCTCATGATGCCACTGTTGGCAAACGTAGCAGAAATTCAAAATTTTCCTACGTATCACCAAGATCTATCTATGGAGAGACCAGCAACGAGGGGAAGGAGAGTGCATCTACATACCCTTGTAGATCGCTAAGCGGAAGCGTTCAAGAGAACGGGGTTGAAGGAGTCGTACTCGTCGTGATCCAAATCACCGGAGATCCTAGTGCCGAACGGACGGCACCTCCGCGTTCAACACACGTACAACCCGGTGACGTCTCCCATGCCTTGATCCAGCAAGGAGAGAGGGAGAGGTTGAGGAAGACTCCATCCAGCAGCAGCACAACGACGTGGTGATGGTGGAGGAGTGTGGTACTCCAGCAGGGCTTCGCCAAGCACCGCAAGAGACGAGGAGAAAGAGAGGGAGGGCTGCACCAACAGGGAGAGATCAGATCGCGTGTATTGGGCAGCCCCTAGGCCTCATATATATAGGGGAAGGGGAGGAGGGTGCGCCCCCTCTAGGGTTCCCACCCCTAGAGGGGAGGCAGCCCTAGATGGGTCTTGGGGTGGCGGCCAAGAGGGGGAGAGGGGGGGGGCTAGGGTGGGCCTTAGGGCCCATCTAAGCCTAGGGTTTCCCCTTCTCCTCCTTTGCTGCGCCTTGGGCCTTGTGGGAGGCGCACCAGCCCACTCAGGGGCTGGTCCCTCACCACTCTTGGCCCACGCAAGCCTCCGGGACTGGTGGCCCCACTTGGTGGACCCCCGGGACCCTCCCGGTGGTCCCGGTACATTACCGATAAACCCCGAAACTTTTCCGGTGACCAAAACAGACTTCCCATATATAAATCTTTACCTCCGGACCATTCCAGAACTACTTGTGACGTCCGAGATCTCATCCGGGACTCCGAAAAACATTCGGTAACCACATATAAACTTCCTTTATAACCCTAGCGTCATCGAACCTTAAGTGTGTAGACCCTACGGGTTCGGGAACCATGCAGACATGACCGAGACGTTCTCCGGTCAATAACCAACAGCGGGATCTGGATACCCATGTTGGCTCCCACATGTTCCACGATGATCTCATCGGATGAACCACGATGTCAAGGACTTAATCAATCCCGTATACAATTCCCTTTGTCTATCGGTACGATACTTGCCTGAGATTCGATCGTCGGTATCCCGATACCTTGTTCAATCTCGTTACCGGCAAGTCTCTTTACTCGTTCCGTAACACATCATCCCGTGATCAACTCCTTGACCACATTGTGCACATTATGATGATGTCCTACCGAGTGGTCCCAGAGATACCTCTCCATTACACGGAGTGACAAATCCCAGTCTCGATTCGTGCCAACCCAACAGACACTTTCAGAGATACCCGTAGTACACCTTTATAGTCACCCAGTTACGTTGTGACGTTTGGCACACCCAAAGCATCCCTACGGTATCCGGGAGTTGCACAATCTCATGGTCTAAGGAAATGATACTTGACATTAGAAAAGCTTTAGCATACGAACTACACGATCTAGTGCTATGCTTAGGATTGGGTCTTGTCCATCACATCATTCTCCTAATGATGTGATCCCGTTATCAACGACATCCAATGTCCATGGTCAGGAAACCGTAACCATCTATTGATCAACGAGCTAGTCAACTAGAGGCTTACTAGGGACATGGTGTTGTCTATGTATCCACACATGTATCTGAGTTTCCTATCAATACAATTATAGCATGGATAATAAACGATTATCATGAACAAGGAAATATAATAATAACTTATTTATTATTGCCTCTAGGGCATATTTCCAACACTCACTCCCCTCCCCCGGAGTTCCGCAAGATGAATCTTCTTGTTGTTACTAAGGGTTCTCTAAATACCCTGGCCGTCGTACCAGATCTCGTAGCTGGTATAAAGACTATTCAAGGTTATGACTCTGAAGTCCATAAGATTAAACGCCATCTAGCAGAAGGAAAGCCCTCATTCTTCATTATCGCCGACGATGGCGCCTTGTATTTCAAAGGCCACCTAGTGGTACCATGTTCGAAGAAAAACCTGGATAAGACTAGAAGGGTTATGCAAGAAGCCCATGATACGCCTCTGTCCATCCATCCTGGTAGTACAAAGATGTACCAGGATATTCGTCAAAGATTCTGGTGGTCTAATATGAAGCAGGACATTGCTCGTTATGTTGCTGAGTGTGACGTTTGTCGCCGAATCAAAGCAGAGCATCAAAGGCCTGCTGGAACTCTACAACCTATCTCTATTCCTGAATGGAAATGGGACCATGTTGAAATGGACTTCATCACTGGATTTCCCAAATCGCAGAAAGGTAATGATGCTATTCTTGTCGTCATTGACCGACTTTCCAAAGTTGCCCATTTTCTGGCGGTCAAAGAGACAATCAATGCTAGTCAGCTTGCTACTCTCTACATGGCCAGGATTGTTTCACTTCACGGTATTCCACTGGTTATCAGTTCAGACCGTGGCAGCTTATTCACTTCAAGGTTTTGGGCGAGTTTCCAAGAAGCTATGGGAACTCATCTGTCGTTCAGTACTGTGTTTCATCCTCAGTCGCAAGGACAGGTTGAACGTGTCAACCAAGTTCTCGAAGGCATGCTTCGAGCTTGTGTAATCTCATTCGGCAAGAAATGGGAGGAATCTCTTCCATATGCCGAGTTCTCTTATAATAATAGCTATCAAGCTAGTCTGAAGATGTCCCCCTTCGAAGTGCTATATGGACGAAACTGTCGAACACCTCTGAACTGGTCAGAAACTGGGGAACGTCCACTCTTCGGTCTGGATATTATCCAACAGGCCGAAGAACAAGTTCGCATTATTCGCGAGAATCTCAAGACTGCTCAGTCACGTCAGAAAGGTCAGTATGACCATCATCACCAAGACATGGTCTATCAACCTGGCGAAAAGGCTTATCTTCGAGTTACACCAATGAAGGGTGCTCACCGCTTCGGGATCAAGGGCAAGCTAGCTCCTTGCTATATCGGTCCCTTCACTATTCTCGAAAGGCGTGGAAAAGTGGCATATCAACTGGAGCTTCCGCCGAACCTTTCTCAGGTTCACGATGTGTTCCACGTGTCGCAACTTCGACGCTGCTTCAAGGACCCAATCCGAGCAGTGGACCATGAAGTGCTCGAATTGCAACAGGACCTCTCCTATAAAGAGCATCCGGTCCGCATTCTCGACAAAGCTGAATGCCGCAACCATCAGAAGGCGATCAAGTTCCTCAAGGTCCAGTGGTCGAATCACTCTAAAGACGAAGCCACCTGGGAACGTGAGGATTGTCTTCGTGATGAATACCCTGCACTGTTTTATTCTACCTCCTAAATCTCGGGACGAGATTTCTTGTAGTGGAGGAGATTTGTAATGCCCGGATAATTTGGCTATAGTAAAACTCTCCTAATGATGCCATGTCATCTGCGATTACTGTTACTAATCTCGAGATAATTCGAAAACGCGTCAAATTCAAACTTAAAATTAAAGTCGACAATAAAAGTTTTCAAAATTGAAACAAAAATGTTCGGTGGACGCCAAATATTACAAAGGTAATTATGGTGCAGAAAACACATTTTTAGTTAAAGACTAAATACTTTAAAATGAAATAAAACAGAAAAGAAAAAAATAAGAAAGAGAAAGGAAAACCCCCCAAACCCCCCTGGGCCATCTGGCCCAGCTAACCCACCTGGCCCATCCGGCCGAACCGGCCCGCCTTCCCTTGCCGCCTCCCTTCCCTGTTCCCCCGACCCGGGTCAGAACAGGGGCGCGTCCCCGCCGCACCCTCTCGCCGGCGACGATGAGGGGATAAGGTCGCCACGCCGCGCCCCTCGGTCTCTCCTCCCACTCGCCCCACTCTCCGCTCGGTCCCCGCGCCTCCCCCCTCAGATCCACCGCGCTTCCCCCTTGTTCCCCTCCGTAACCGAGCGCCACCGCCGCCATGGCTCCGGCCTAGCCACGACCACCGTGCCCACCTCACCGCCCCACGGTGTCTCCAAGGGCCGCCATCGTCCGCTGCTTCGACTGGTGCTCCCCGTTGGAGACCGGAGCCACCGCAACGCCCCGACGCCGCCTTCTTCTTCCTCTGCTCCAACAAACTCCGCCGCCATTCTTCACCGACTCGGGCCGCGCCCCTGCAGCTACTAAACCCCCAAGGGCCACCGTGTGCGCCGCTCGGTGAGCCCCTGCTCCCTCCTCTCTCTCTCTCTCTCTCTCTCTCTCTCGTGCGCCCTAGCTAGCCGCCGCCAAAGTACCCGAGCGCCCCGCCACGGATCTCGTCGCCGACGAGTCTCCGGTGACCAAATGGTCACGGGGACGAGCCCTTTGTGCTCAGCGCGTCGCGCAGCTCCCCCCTAGCCTTCTTGTTAGCCCCGAAGCACACTGCGTCGCCTTCTTCGTCTTACGGCCGAACTCCGGCGTCCGCCTCTCTGCTCGCTGACGCCGCTCCGGCGCATCCCCAGCGTCGCCACCACCCCCCCTTGATGCGGCCCGGCTCCAGCTTTCGAACGCGACCAAAAGCACGGCGAACGATCCACCACAGCGGAAATCCGACGCTCGCCGAGCCGCGCCGCCACGAAAACAAACTCGCCGGCGTCTAAACGCCGGCCAGCTGACGTGGCATGCATGGGGCCCCACCCTGGGTCACTGCATGTGGGCCTGGGGGCCCCAACTGGCCAAGTTGACCAGGTCAACTATGCTGATGTGGCAGCTACTGCCACTGACATGCGGGCCCGCGTCATTTAAAACACTTTGTAAATAGATAAAATGCTAATTATTTCATTAAATAATTTAATTATCTAAACAGCCACTGACTACTGGGTCCCACCCACTAGTTAACCCAATTAATTAGTCAAAAAAAACCCCTGTTAGTACCCTGTCAATGACATGTGGGTCCCACTGGACCCACCTGTCTGTTTGACTGGTCAACCGACCAGTTGACCTGCTGACATCACTTTGATGTCATGCTGACATCATCATTCACTGTTTGGATAATGTTGGATTTAGTTAATTAATTAAAATCAGAAAATGATTTAAATCTGTAGAAAATCATATCTTTTAATCCGTAACTCGGATTAAAATATTTTCAACATGAAAGTTGCTCAGAACGTCGAGACGATTTCGGATACGCATCCCGTTCGTCCGCCACGCATCCCTAGCATAGCAAACACGCAACTTTCCCCCTCTGGCTACTCTGCCCGAAAACGCGAAACACCGGGGATACTTTCCCGGATGTTTCCCCCCTTCACCGGTACCACCTCGTACCGCATTAGGGCACACCTAGCCCCACCCTTTGTCATGTCATGCATCGTCATGCATTTGTCTGCATTATATTTATTGTTTCTTCCCCCTCTTCTCTCGCTAGACAACAAGACCGACGCCGCTGCTACCCAGTACGATTACGGTGTTGACGACCCCTCTCTCTTGCCAGAGCAACCAGGCAAGCCCCCCCTGATCACTAGATATCGCCTACTCTACTCTCTTTACTGCTTGCATTAGAGTAGTGTAGCATGTTACTGCTTTCCGTTAATCCTATCCTGATGCATAGCCTGTCCTTGCTACTACTGTTGTTACCTTTATCTGCAATCCTAATGCTTAGTATAGGATGCTAGTTTATCATTAGTGGCCCTACACTCTTGTCCGTCTGCCATGCTATACTACTGGGCCGTGATCACTCGGGAGGTGATCACGGGTATATACTATGTACTTTATACATGATACATGTGATGACTAAAGTCGGGTTGGCTCGAGGAGTACCCGCGAGTGATTCACGGATTGGGGGCTGAAAGGACCTTTGTCCCGACGGCCCTCTGGGTGGATTTTAGTGGCGAAGCGACAGGGCAGGTTGAGACCACCTAGGAGAGAGGTGGGCCTGGCCCTGATCGGCGTTCGCGGTTATTTCAAGATAACACGTTTAACAAGATCTTGGTATTTGATCTGAGTCTGGCTACAGGCCTATACGCACTAACCATCTACACGGGGACAGTTATGGGCACTCGACGTCGTGGTATCAGCTGAAGCCTTCGTGACGTCAGCGACTGAGCGGCGCGCGCCGGATTGGACCGCATAACGCAACTTCCTTTGTAATGGAGGTTGCTAGGTCTGCTCACCGGCCGCGTTCGCAACATGCAGGTGTGCAAAGGGCGATGGGCCCAGACCCCTGCGCCATAGGATTTAGACCAGCGTGCTGACCTCTCTGTTGTGCCTAGGTAGGGTTGCGACGTGTTGATCTTCCAAGGCCGGGCATGACTCAGGAAAGTGTGTCCAGCCAAATGGGATCGAGCGTGTTGGGTTATGTGGTGCACCCCTGCAGGGAAGTTAATCTATTCGAATAGCCGTGATCTTCGGTAACAGGATGACTTGGAGTTGTACCTTGACCTTATGACAACTAGAACCGGATACTTAATAAAACACACCCTTCCAAGTGCCAGATACAACCGGTGATCGCTCTCTCACAGGGCGACGAGGGGAGGATCATCGGTTAGGGTTATGCTATGCGATGCTACTTGGAGGACTTCAGTCTACTCTCTTCTACATGCTGCAAGACGGAGGCTGCCAGAAGCGTAGTCTTCGACAGGATTAGCTATCCCCCTCTTATTCTGGCATTCTGTAGTTCAGTCCACTGATATGGCCCTTTACACATATACCCATGCATATGTAGTGTAGCTCCTAGCTTGCGAGTACTTTGGATGAGTACTCACGGTTGCTTTCTCCTTCTTTTCCCTCTATCCCTTCTACCTGGTTGTCGCAACCAGATGTTGGAGCCCAGGAGCCAGACGCCACCGTCGACGACGACTCCTACTGCACCGGAGGTGCCTACTACTACGTGCTGCCCGCTGATGACGACCAGGAGTAGTTAGGAGGATCCTAGGCAGGAGGCCTGCGCCTCTTTCGATCTGTATCCCAGTTTGTGCTAGCCTTCTTAAGGCAAACTTGTTTAACTTATGTCTGTACTCAGATATTGTTGCTTCCACTGACTCGTCTATGATCGAGCTCTTGTATTCGAGCCTTCGAGGCCCCTAGCTTGTAATATGATGCTTGTATGACTTATTTTATTTGTAGAGTTGTGTTGTGATATCTTCCCGTGAGTCCCTGATCTTGATCGTACACGTTTGCGTGTATGATTAGTGTATGATTGAATCGGGGGCGTCACAATTGATACCTTGGTTCTCAAAATCTGAGGGAAATAGTTACGCTACTCTACTGCATCATCCCTTCCTCTTCGGGGAAAACCAACGCAAGCTCAAGACGTAGCAAGAAGGACTTCTGGCGCCGTTGCCAGGGAGTCTACGCAAAAAGTCAACATACCAAGTACCCATCACAATCCCTATCTCTCGCATTACATTATTTGCCTTTTGCCTCTCGTTTTCCTCTCCCCCAATTCGCCCTTGCCGTTTTATTCGCCCTCTCTCTCTATCCTCCCTCTCTATATGCCTCTTTTTGTCCGTTTGCTTTTTGTTTGCTCGTGTGTTAGTTTGCTTGTTTGTCGCGATGGCTCAAGTTACTACTAAATTGTGTGACTTCACCAATACCAATAATAATGATTTCCTTAGCACTCCGATTGCTCCTCTTATCGATGCTGAATCTTGTGAAATTTATACTGCTTTGTTGAATCTTGTTATGAAAGATCAATTCGCCGGCCTTCCTAGTGAAGACGCCGCTACTCATCTGAATAGCTTCGTTGATTTATGTGATATGCAAAAGAAAAAAGATGTCAACAATGATATCATTAAATTGAAGATGTTTCCTTTTTCGCTTAGAGATCGTGCTAAAGCTTGGTTTTCATCTTTGCCTAAGAATAGTATTGATTCATGGAACAAGTGCAAAGATGCTTTTATCTCTAAGTATTTTCCTCCCGCTAAGATCGTCTCTCTTAGAAACGATATTATGAACTTTAAACAACTTGATCATGAACATGTTGCACAAGCTTGGGAGAGAATGAAATTAATGATATGTAATTGCCCTACTCATGGTTTGAATTTGTGGATGATTATACAAATTTTTATGCCGGATTGAATTTTGCTTCTAGAAATCTTTTAGATTCGTCCGCGGGAGGCACTTTTATGGAAATCACTTTAGGAGATGCTACTAAACTCCTAGATAATATTATGGTTAATTATTCTCAATGGCATACTGAAAGATCTTGTAATAAAAAAGTGCATGCGATAGAAGAAATTAATGTGTTGAGTGGAAAGATGGATGAACTTATGAAATTACTTGCTACTAAGAGTGTTTCTTCTGATGCTAATGATATGCCTTTGTCTACTTTGATTGAGAACAACAATGAATCTATGGATGTGAATTTTGTTGGTAGGAATAATTTTGGTAACAACGCTTATAGAGGGAATTTTAATCCTAGGCCGTATCCTAGTAATCCTTCTAATAATTATGGTAATTCCTACAATAATTCTTATGGAAATTATAATAATATGCCCTCTGATTTTGAATCTAATATTAAAGAATTTATTTCTTGGCAAAAGAATTTTAATGCTATGATTGAAGAAAAATTGCTTAAGCTTGATGATTTTGCTAGGAACGTTGATAGAATTGCTCTTGATGTTGATTCTTTGAAACTTAGATCTATTCCACCTAAGCATGATATCAATGAGTCTCTAGAAGCCATGAGAATTTCAATTGATGAGTGTAAGGAAAGAACCGCTAGGATGCGTGCTTCCAAACATGCCTTTATTAAAGCGTGTTCTTCCAATACCTATGAAAATCAAGATGAAGATCTAAAAGTTATTGATGTGTCTCCTATTAAATCCTTGTTTTGCAATATGAATCTTGGTGAAACTGAATATGATCTTCCTTTACCTAGAAGGCGTTCTAAAGATTTGGAGTGTTTAGATCTTAATGATGAAATTGATGAAAGTGGGATTGAAAGAAATAAAAATCTAGATGTTGCTAGACCCACTATATTGGATTTCAAGGAATTTAATTATGAAAGTTGCTCTTTAATTGATTTTATTTCCTTGTTGCAATCCGTGCTAAATTCTCCACATGCTTATAGCCAAAATAAAGCCTTCACCGAACATATTGTTGATGCCTTGATGCAATCTTATGAAGAAAAACTTGAGTTGAAAGTTTCTATCCCTAGAAAACTCTATGATGAGTGGGAACCAACTATTAAAATTAAAACTAAAGATCATGAGTTTTATGCTTTGTGTGATTTGGGTGCTAGTGTCTCTACTATTCCCAGGACTTTGTGTGATTTACTAGATTTCCGTAATTTTGATGATTGCTCTCTAAACTTGCATCTTGCGGATTCCACTATTAAGAAACCTATGGGAAGGATTAATGATGTTCTTATTGTTGCAAATAGGAATTATGTACGCGTAGATTTCATTGTTCTTGATATAGATTGCAATCCTTCTTGCCCTATTATTCTTGGTAGACCTTTCCTTAGAACGGTTGGTGCGATTATTGATATGAAGGAAGGGAATATTAGATTTCAATTTCCATTAAAAAAAGGGCATGGAACACTTCCCTAGAAAGAAAATAAAATTACCATATGAAACTATCATGAGAGCCACTTATGGATTGCCTACCAAAGATGGCAATACCTAGATCTATCCTCGCTTTTATGCCTACCTAGGGGCGTTAAACGATAGCGCTTGTTGGGAGGCAACCCAATTTTATTTTTATTCCTTGATTTTTGCTCCTGCTTAGTAATAAATAAATTATTTAGCCTCTGTTTTGGTTGTGTTTTTTGTGTTTAATTAGTGTTTGTGCCAAGTAGAACCGTTGGGAAGACTTGGGGAAAGTCTTGTTGAACTTGCGGTAAAAAACAGAAACTTTAGCGCTCACGAGAACTGCTGTAATTTTTATTTGAAGAGTTCTATTTAGTTAATTCTTTTTGAAGATGATTAATAGATAAATTCCTCACGTCCATCAATTTATTTTAGAATTTTTGGGGTTCCAAATCTTTCGCTAGCTACAGATGACTACAGACTATTCTGTTTTTGACAGATTCTGTTTTTCGTGTGTTGTTTGCTTATTTTGATGAATCTATGGCTAGTAAAATAGTTTATAATCCATAGAGAAGTTGGAATACAGTAGGTTTAACTCCAATATAAATAAATAATGAGTTAATTACAGTACCTTGAAGTGGTCTTTTGTTTTCTTTCGCTAACGGAGCTCACGAGTTTTCTATCTTGAGTTTTGTGTTGTGAAGTTTTCAAGTTTTGGGTGAATTCTTTTGATGGATCATGGAACAAGGAGTGGCAAGAGCCTAAGCTTGGGGATGCCCATGGAACCCCCAAGATGATCCAAGGACACCAAGAAGTCAAAGCTTGGGGATGCCCCGGAAGGCATCCCCTCTTTCGTCCACTTCCATCGGTAATTTACTTGGAGCTATATTTTTATTCACCAACATGATATGTGTTTTGCTTGGAGCGTCTTGTATTATTTGTGTCTTTGTGTCTTAGTATGCCACAATCATCCTTGCTGTACACACCTTTTGACAGAGCCATACATGAATTAAAATTTGATAGAATACTCTATGTGCTTCACTTATATCTTTTGAGCTAGATAATTTTGCTCTATGTGCTTCACTTATATCTTTTGAGCATTATAATTTTGCTCTATGTGCTTCACTTAGATCTTTTAGAGCACGGTGGTGGATTTGTTTTAAAGAAACTATTGATCTCTCATGCTTCACTTAAATTATTTTGAGAGTCTCTTAATAGCATGGTAATTTGCTTAATAATAATATGCTTGGTATTCAAGATTTGTGAAACTTTCTTTTGAGTGTGTTGAATACTAAGAAAAGATTGAAGCATGATAATTGTTTTGAGATATGGAGGTGATAATATTAAAGTCATGCTAGTTGAGTAGTTGTGAATTTAAAGAATACTTATGTTAAAGTTTATGATTCCCGTAGCTTGCACGTATGGTGAACTGTTATGTGATGAAGTCGGAGCATGATTTATTTATTGATTGTCTTCCTTATGAGTGGCGGTCGGGGACGAGCGATGGTCTTTTTCCTACCAATCTATCCCCTAGGAGCATGCATGGAATACTTTGCTTTGATAACTTCTAGATTTTTTCAATAAGTATATGAGTTCTTTATGACTAATGTTGAGTCCATGGATTATACGCACTCTCACCCTTCCACCTTTGCTAGCCTCTCTAATACCGCGCACCTTTCGCCGGTATCATACACCTACCATATACCTTCCTCAAAACAGCCACCATACCTACCTATTATGGTATTTCCATAGCCATTCCGAGATATATTGCCATGCAACTTTCCACCATCTAGTTCATCATGACACATTCATCGTTGCCATATTGCATATCCCAGTACACCGCCGGATGCATTCACATAGAGTCATACTTTGTTCTAGTATAAAGTTGTAATCATTGAGTTGAAAATAAATAGAAGTGTGATGATCATCATTAATAGAGCATTGTCCCAAAAAAAGAGAAAGGCCAAAGAAAAAAAAGAAGTCCCAAAAAAGAAAATAAATAAAAAGGGGCAATGCTACTATCATTTTTCCATACTTGTGCTTAACAGTAGCACCATGGTATAGCGAGTCTGGTATATTGTGCTTCAAAGTAGCACCATGTTCTTCATATAGATAGTCTCATATGTTGTCACTTTCATATACTAGTGGGAATTTTTCATTATAGAACTTGGCTTGTATATTCCAATGATGGGCTTCCTCAAAATTGCCCTAGGTCTTCGTGAGCAAGCAAGTTGGATGCACACCCACTAGTTTCTTTTGTTGAGGTTTCATATATTTATAGCTCTAGTGCATCCATTGCATGGCAATCCCTACTCACTCACATTGATATCTATTGATGGGCATCTCCATAACCCATTGATACGGCTAGTTGATGTGAGACCATCTTCTCCTTTTTGTCTTCTCCACAACCACCATTCTATTCCACCTATAGTGCTATGTCCATGGCTCACGCTCATGTATTGCGTGAAGATTGAAAAAGTTTTGAAAAAGTTAGAGTATGAAACAATTGCTTGGCTTGTCATCGGGGTTGTGCATGATTTAAATACTTTGTGTGGTGAAGATGGAGCATAGCCAGACTATATGATTTTGTAGGGATAACTTTCTTTGGCCTTGTTATTTTGAGAAGACATAATTGCTTTGTTAGTATGCTTGAAGTATTATTATTTTTATGTCAATATAAACTTTTGTCTTGAATCTTTCTAATCTGAATATTCATACCACAATTAAGAAGATTTGCATTGAAATTATGCCAAGTAGCACTCCGCATCAAAAATTCTCTTTTTATCATTTACCTACTTGAGGACGAGCAGGAATTAAGCTTGGGGATGCCTGATACGTCTCCAACGTATCTATAATTTTTGATTGCTCCATGTTATATTATCTACTGTTTTGGACTATATTGGGCTTTATTTTCCACTTTTATATTATTTTTGGAACTAACCTATTAACCGGAGGCCCAGCCCAGAATTGTTGTTTTTTTGCCTATTTCAATGTTTCAGATAAACGGAATATCAAACGGAGTCCAAACGGAATAAAATCTTCGGGAACGTGATTTTCTCACCGAACGTGATGCAGGGGACTTGGACCCTGCTCCAAGGAACAAAAGAGGCGGTTATGAGGGTGGGGGGCGCCCCCCCTCTGGCGCGCCCCCTTCCCTCGGGGGCCCCTTGTTGCTCCTCCGGCGTACTTCTTCCTCCTATATATCCCCATGTACCACCAAACTATCAGAACGGGAGCCAAAAACCTAATTCCACCGCCGCAACTTTCTGTATCCACGAGATCCCATCTTGGGGCCTGTTCCGGAGCTCCGCCAGAAGAGGGCCGTCATCACGGAGGGCTTCTACATTATCATAGCCTCTCCAATGAAGTGTGAGTAGTTTACCTCAGACTTTCGGGTCCATAGTTAGTAGCTAGATGGCTTCTTCTCTCTCTTTGAATCACAATACAAAGTTCTCCCCCTCTTTTGTGGAGATCTATTTGATGTAATCTTCTTTTTGCGGTGTGTTTGTTGAGACCGATGAATTGTGGGTTTATGATCAAGTCTATCTATGAATAATATTTGAATCTTCTCTGAATTCTTTTATGTATGATTGGTTATCTTTGCAAGTCTCTTTGAATTATCCGTTTGGTTTGGCCAACCAGATTGGTAGTTCTTGCAATGGGAAAAGTGCTTAGCTTTGGGTTAGATCTTGCAGTGTCCTTACCCAGTGACAGAAGCGGCAGCAAGGCACGTATTGTATCATTGCCATCGAGGATAACAAGATGGGGTTTATTTCATATTGCGTGAATTTATCTCTCTACATCATGTCATCTTGCTTAAGGCATTACTCTGTTTTTAACTTAATACTCTAGATGCATGCTGGATAGCGGTCGATGAGTGGAGTAATAGTAGTAGATGCAAAATCGTTTCGATCTACTTGTCAGGGACGTGATGCCTATATACATGATCATGCCTAGATATTCTCATAACTATTCTTAATTCTGTCAATTGCTCAACAGTAATTTGTTCACCCACCGTAGAATACTTATGCTCTTGAGAGAAGCCACTAGTGAAACCTATGCCCCCGGGTCTATTCTCATCATATCAATCTCCATTACTTTAATCTTGCTTTGCTTTTTTACTTTGCCTTTAATTTTTACTTTGCATCTTTATACCAAAAATACCAAAAATATTATATCTATCAGATCTCACTCTCGTAAGTGACCGTGAAGGGCTTGACAACCCCTAATCGTGTTGGTTGCGAGTAGCTATCGCTTTGTGCAGGTATGAGGGACTTGAGCGTGGGCTCCTACTTGATTGATACCTTGGTTCTCAAAAACTGATGGAAATACTTATGCTACTCTGCTGCATCATCCCTTCCTCTTCGGGGAAAGCCAACGCAAGCTCAAGACGTAGCAGTCATCAACACCGTAGTCATACTGGGTAGCAGCGGCAACGGTCTCGGTGTCTAGCAAGAGAAGAGGGGGAAGAAACAATAAATATTAAACAAACAGATGCATGATGATGCATGACATGACAAAGCATGATGCTAGGTGTGCCCTAACGCGGTATGAGGTGGTACCGATGGAGGGGGAAAACATGCGGGAAAATATCCCAAATGTTTCGCGTTTTCGGACCGATGAACCAGAGGGGGAAAGCTGCGTGTTCGCTATGCTAGGGATGCCGGGCGGATGAACAGGCTGTGTATCCGGATTCGTCTCGTCATTCTGAGCAACTTTCATGTAGAAAACATTTTCATCCGAGTTACGGTTTAGTTCCTATGAATTATCAAAGTTTTAAACAATTTGAAATTATTATAATTCGAAATAATAAAAAACATATTACACCTAGTACTACTCTAGTTAGAGTCTATTACACGTGGGGCCAGAGGGGCGCTGACTCAACAGTCAACAGTCAAAGTATTGACTGTTGACTAGTCAAAACTGGGCAGTGAGGCCCAAGTGTCATAGGGACAGTTTTATCTGAGTTTTATTAATTTTAATAGTTAGAGGGGGGGTCCACTAGTCAGAGTCACATTTTAATAAAACTAATCTAACAGTTTTAGTTAGCTAGGGGGGTTAGTGCAAAGGGGGATTAGTGGGGGGGGGGGGGGGGGGGGGGTAGCCCCTAATTAGAACAGGGGGGCCACTGGGTAGTGGCTGAGCCGGCCACGGCTGGGCTCCCCCCGGCCGGCACACACGGCACCGGCGGCCTCAGTGCCCAGCACAGGGGGCGGCAGGGCAGGGTGAGGCCCCGGCCAGCGGCGGCCCCGGCGGAAGCGGCTCGACGTCCGGCGAGTGGAGGCAGGCGCGGCGGCGACGGGGTGCGGGGCGGCGGGCACCAACGAGGCGCAAGGCGCATAGGCGGGCGCAGGTTGCGGGCGCGGGGCGAGCGCGGGACAGGAGGTGCGGCCTGGGCGCGACGGGACGGCTGCAAGGGCGCGACGGCGGTAGCAGCAGGGGTGAGCGGGAGGTGGGCTGCGGGCGCGATAGAGGGCGGTCCAAGGCGTGCGCGAGCACGGCGGTGGGCGCGTGAGGACGCAGGTGACCGCGGGCGCCAGCGCCAGTTGGCCGAGTCGAGGCCTCGAGCGCGAGCGCTGGAAAGTGCGGGTAGCGGCAGGGAAGAAGGCAGCGGGCGAGGGCGCGGTGTGGCGCTGGAGGTCCCATGGTGTGCCGGAGCGGGGTTGGCCAACAAGCGCGGTGGCGGCACAGGAACAACAACTGCGGCGAGGCCAACTACGGGCACGGGGCTGTGTGGGCGGGCGTGGGGCATGGCTTTGCGCGGGCGGGCGCGCGTGCGAGGGGACAGCAGGTGAGGCTCGCGGGGCACGCAGACGCGACGTGCACGGGGCTCCATGCAATGGAGTCGGGCCACTTCGGGCACAACAGAGCTAGCAGCAGTAGCAAATTGACGGGGAAACATGGGGGAAAGTGACGAGGTGCTCACCGAGGAGCGTAAGGAAAGCTCGTTGACGGTTTAGGAGCTGCAGGAGCGGTGAATCGACGAAGGACAATTTTGCTGGCCGGCGGAGGAAGGAGGCGACGGATCTGGCGAGGCAGTGGAGCTCGGCTCGATCTGGTGGTTGTAGATGACGTGGTCGACGACGGGGGAGGAAACAGACATGTTGTCAGGCGCCGGGGAGGACGGAGGGTGCACGGGTGACGGCAACGATGTGACGATGACGGCAGTGCTCGGGCACGAGCGAATCTGGAGGGGGAGAGGCAAACAAGGGAAAGGAGGAGCTAGGGTTGGCAGGGGGGTTCGGGGGCGTCCGTCTTAACCACCTAGGGGGCCGTGGGATGCCCGGCACATCGGCAGCAGTGGCCATGGTGGCCGGATTGCTGCCATGATCCCCCTCCCGTGAACAGGAGGAAGGGGATGGCGCTACTGGTGGGCTGGGCCTCCCCCTGAATACTTGAGGCCCAGGTGCCCATTGCGTTTTCTTTTCTTTTATTTTTACTTTCTATTTTATTTACATGTTGGTATTTTCTTTTAGTAGCAAAAGATTTTAGTTGTAGTTGAAACTTGGCACATAAATACCAGGTTCTATCCTACAACCACACAAAAAGTTTGGACCCAAATGGGACTTGTTCAAATATTCTTAAAATTGAAAGGCCAAGTAGTTTGCATGCTAGACCACTTAATAAATCTCTAGGTATTACTAGGTGAGTCAAATATTGTTGGTTTTCAACATAACAATGAGTAATGGAATCTTTAGAATAGGGTGAACATTTTAGTGTTACTTTTCGAAAACTTTTGTTGTTTGCCCTTAATTAAAATTTGGATATGAATCGTTTTGAACTAACGCGAGTTTATCAACAGTAACTAAGGTGACATGGCATCATTAGCAGAGGTTTATTGTAGCTTAATTATCCGGGTGTCACAGGTTGTCTCACGTTTTCGTCTTGACTCCCCGGTAGAATCTTTGGGGCACTCTTTGAAGTTCTTTGTGTTGGTTGAATAGATGAATATGAGATTGTGTGATTCATATCGTATAGTCATACCCACAGATACTTGAGGTGACATTGGAGTATCTGGGTGACATTAGGGTTTTGGTTGATTTGTGTCTTAAGGTGTTATTCTAGTACGAACTCTAGGATAGATTGAATGGAAAGAATAGCTTCGTGTTATTTTACTACGGACTCTTGAATAGATCGATCAGAAAGAATAACTTTGAAGTGGTTTCATACCCTACCATAATCTCTTTGTTTGTTCTCCGCTATTAGTGACTTTGGAGTGACTCTTTGTTGCATGTTGAGGGATAGTTATATGATCCAATTATGTTATTATTGTTGAGAGAACTTGCACTAGTGAAAGTATGAACCCTAGGCCTTGTTTCAACGCATTGCAATACCGTTTGTGCTCTCTTTTATCATTAGTTACCTTGCTGTTTTTATATTTCCAGATTACAAAAACCTATATCTACCATCCATATTGCACTCGTATCACCATCTCTTCGCTGAACTAGTGTACCTATACAATTTACCATTGTATTGGGTGTGTTGGGGACACAAGAGACTCTTTGTTATTTGGTTGCAGGGTTGTTTGAGAGAGACCATCTTCATCCTACGCCTCCCACGGATTGATAAACCTTAGGTCATCCACTTGAGGGAAATTTGCTACTGTCCTACAAACCTCTGCACTTGGAGGCCCAACAACGTCTACAAGTAGAAGGTTGTGTAGTAGACATCAAAGATCTTTGTTGCTAAGTGTGGATCCTTTCTAGAGAAGGAGTTTCTCTCGAAAGAAGTGAGTGGGAGGAAAGTAGAACTTGATGAGGTAACTGTATCTTCTCTTGATTTGGAAAGTAGTTCATCAAAGAAATCTGTTCCTGTGATGCCTACACCAACTAGAGAGAATGTTAATGATGATGATCATGAAACTTTGGATCAAGTTACTACAGAACTTCATTGGTCAACCAGAGAACGATCCGCACCAAAGTGGTATGGTAATCCTATACTGGAAGTCATGTTACTAGACCATGATGAACTTACGAACTATGAGGAAGCGATGATGAGCCCAGATTCCGCAAAATGGCTTGAGGCCATGAAATCTGAGATGGGATCCATGTATAAGAACAAAGTATGAACTTTGGTGGACTTGCCCAATGATCAGCAAGTCATAGAGAATAAATGGATCTTCAAGAGGAAGACAGACGCTGATAGTAGTGTTACTATCTACAAAGCTCGAATTATCGAAAAACCGTTTTTGATAAGTTCAAGGTGTTTACTCCTATGAGATTTTCTCATTCGTAGAGATGCTTAAGTCTGTCCGAATCATGTTACAAATTGCCACATTTTATGAAATCTGGCAAATGGATATCAAAACTACATTCCTTAATGGATTTCTTAAAGAAGAGTTGTATATGATGCAACCAGAAGGTTTTGTCAATCCTAAAGGTGCTAACAAAATGTGCAAGCTCCAGCGATCCATCTATGGACTGGTGCAAGCATCACAGAGTTGGAATATACACTTTGATAAGTTGATCAAAGCATATAATTTTATACAGACTTGCTGTGAAGCCTGTATTTACAAGAAAGTGAGTGAGAGCACTACAGCCTTTCTGATAAGTATATGTGAATGACATATTGTTGATCGGAAATGATGTAGAATTTTCTGGAAAGCATAAAGGAGTGTTTGAAAGGAGTTTTTCAAAGAAAGACCTCGGTGAAGCTGCTTACATATTGGGCATCAAGATCTATAGAGATAGATCAAGACGCTTGATAAAGATTTTTCAATGATTACATACCTTGACAAGATTTTTGGAATAGTTCAAAATGGAACAGTCAAAGAAGGAGTTATTGCCTGTATTGCAAGGTGTAGAGATGAGTAAGACTCAAAACACGACCACGGAAGAAAATAGAAAGAGAATGAAAGTCATTCCCCATGCCTCAACCATAGGTTCTATAAATTATGCTATGCTATGTACCAAACCTATTGTGTACCTTGCCATGAGTTTGGCAAGGGGTACGATATTGATCCAGGAGTGGATCACTTGACAACGGTCAAAACTATCCTTAGAAGACTAAGAAGATATTTCTCGGTTATGGAGGTGATAAAGAGTTCATTGAAAAGAGTTACACTGATACAAGCTTTTACAACGATCTGGATGACTCTAAGTCTCGATCTAGATACATATTGAAAGTGGGAGCGATTAGCTAGAGTAGCTCCGTGCAGAGCATTGTAGACATAGAAAATTTGCAAAATACATATGGCTCTGAATGTGGCAGACCCATTGACTAAACTTCTCTCACAAGCAAAACATGATCACTCTTTGGGTGTTAATCACATAGCGATGTGAACTAGATTATTGACTCTACTAAACCCTTCGGGTATTATTCACATTGAGATGTGAACTAATCACATAAAGATGTGAACTATTGGTGTTAAACCACATGGCGATGCGAACTAGATTATTGACTCTAGTGCAAGTGGGAGACTGAAGGAAATATGCCCTAGAGGCAATAATAAAGTTGTTATTTATATTTCCTTATATCATGATAAATGTTTATTATTCATGCAAGAATTGTATTAGCCGAAAACTTAGTACATGTGTGAATACATAGAGAAAACAGAGTGTCCCTAGTATGCCTCTACTTGACTAGCTCGTTAATCAAAGATGGTTAAGTTTCCTGACCATAGACATGTGTTGTCATTTGATGAACGGGATCACATAATTAGAGAATGATGTGATGGACAAGACCCATCCGTTAGCTTAGCATAAATGATTGTTTAGTTTTATTGCTATTGCTTTCATCATGACTTATACATGTTCCTCTGACTATGAGATTATGCAACTCCCGAATACCGGAGGAACACCTTGTGTGCTATCAAACGTCACAACGTAACTGGGTGATTATAAATATGCTCTACAAGTGTCTCCGATGGTGTTTGTTGAGTTGGCATAGATCGAGATTAGTATTTGTCACTCTGATTGTCGAAGAGGTATCTCTGGGCCCTCTCGGTAATGCACATCACTATAAGTCTTGCAAGAAATGTGAATAATGAGTTAGTTGCGGGATGTTGCATTACAGAACGAGTAAAGAGACTTGCCGGTAATGAGATTGTACTAGGTATGATGATACCGACGATCGAATCTCGGGCAAGTAACATACCGATGACAAAGGGAACAACGTATGTTGTTATGCGGTTTGACCGATAAAGATCTTCGTAGAATATGTAGGAGCCAATATGAGCATCCAGGTTCTGCTATTAGTTATTGACCAGAGATATGTCTCGGTCATGTCTACATAGTTCTCAAACCCGTAGGGTCCGCACGCTTAACGTTCGATGACGATTTGTATTATGAGTTTTGTGATTTTGTGACCGTAGTTTGTTCGGAGTCCCGGATGAGATCACAGACATGACGAGAAGTCTCGAAATGGTCGAGACGTAAAGATCGATATATTGGAAGGCTATATTCGGACATCATAAAGGTTCTGAGTGGTTTGGGTATTTTTCGGATTACCGGAGAGTTATGGGAATTCACCGGAGGAAGTAATGGGCCTTCATGGGCCTTAGTGGAAAGGAGAGAAGGGCCACAAGGGGAGGCCGCGCGCACCCCCATGGGCTGGTCCGAATTGGACTAGGGAGGGGGTGGCGCCCCCCTCTTTCCTTCTCCCTCTTCTCCTACTTGGATTAGGAAAAGGGGGAAACCTACTCCTACTAGGAGTAGGAATCCCACCTTTGGACGTGCCCCTTGTGGCCGGCCCTCCTCCTCCTCCCCTCCTTTATATACGGGGGAGGGGGCACCCCATAGACACACGAGTTGATTTCTTAGCCGTGTGTGGTGTCCCCTCCATAGTTTTCCACCTCGGCCATATTGTCGTAGTGCTTAGGCGAAGCCCTGCGTTGGTAACTTCATCATCACCGTCAGCACGCCGTCGTGCCGATGAAACTCTCCCTCGGCCTCAACTAGATCTAGAGTTCGAGGGACGTCACCAAGCTACGTGTGCAGATCACGCAGGTGACGTGCGTTCGGTACTTGATCGGTTGGATCACGAAGATGTTCGACTACATCAACCACGTTACAATGCTTCTGCTTTCGCTCTACGAGGGTACGTGGACACACTCTCCCCACTCGTTGCTATGCTTCTCCTAGATAGATCTTGCGTGATCGTAGGCAAATTTTTGAAATACTACGTTCCCCAACGGTTTTCTTAGGATTACCAAAGTAGTGCATAATATTTTCCACATAACGAGCATCGAGGGTTTTAGGAGGTTCCCCATCTCCATGAGTAGCAAGTACCACTAATTGTTTTTTGTGTTTCGTGTTCCATATCCATAACTAAAGATAAAGAACAACTTAGAACAAGAACTAAGAACTACTTAGTGATAAAGCAAACAAGCACACACGAGAATATTCACCCCACACTATTGCTCCCCGGCAACGGCGCCAGAAAATGGTCTTGATAACCCACTAGTGTAGGGGATCGTTTGTAGCCTTTTTTTGATAAATAAGAGTGTTGAACCCTACGAGGAGCTAAAGGTAGAACAAATATTCCCTCAAGTTCTATCGACCACCGATACAACTCTACGCACGCTTGACGTTTACTTTACTGGAAACAAGTATGAAACTATTTGGCAAGAATAAAACTACGAGTACTTTGCGAGAATAAAACTACAAATAAATTGCAAGATAATAAAAGAGGATAGCTTTTGCCAACAAGAAAGTCATTTGTCCCTAGGAAATTGATAACAAGTACTCATAATCATTCTTGTAATTTTAAATGAGGGAGAGGCATGAGCTAACATACTTTCTCTACTTGGATCATATGCACTCATGATTGGAACTCTAGCAAGCATCCACAACTACTAAAGATCATTAAGGCCATGAAACCCAACAACCATAGCATTAAGTATCAAGTCCTCTTTACTCCCATACGCCATAACCCACCTATCCGCGTTTAAGTTTCTATCACTCTCGCAACACTGACAATAAGCGAATCATGAACATATTGCAACACCCTACAAGGGGGGCCCTCACGTTTGCGCAAGTCGGAGGGCACCGTAGGACAACACCATAAATAAACTATACAAACATACCAACCAAGATCACGATTAACCCATAGGACAAAACGGATCTACTCAAACATCATAGGATAACCATAGATCATTGGGAAATAATATATGGAGTTGCGCACCATGTTTAAGTAGATATTACAGCGGGGGAAGAGGTGTTACACCGCTGCATAGAGGGGGAGAGAGTTGGTATTGACGGTAGCAAGATTGTTGATGTAGATCGTCGTCCCAAACCTTGCCCTGGCGGCACTCCGGCACCACCGGAAGCGAGGCGGATAGAGCCCCCTACCTCTTCTTCATCCATGGCCTCACCCCTAGATGGGGAGGAGAGTTCCCGCTCTGGTCCTTGGTCTCCATGGCGGTGGAGGGGCGATAGCCCCTCCGAGATTGGATCTCCCTCTCTGTTCTCTTCTATTTCGTGTTCTCAGATCTGGTCGAAAACCATTTCTTATATTCCCGGATATTCGTAACTCCGATTGCGCTGAGATTTTAACATGATTTTTTTTCTGGATGTAAGCTTCCTTGCGCCCGAAGTAGAGGTCCAACCGACGTAAGAGGTGGGCACAACCCACCACCATACGCCAGGGGCCTCTAGCACGCCCTGGTGTCTTGTGGGCTATGTGGGCCTCCATTTGCGGTGATTCCAACTCCCAAAAATCACATATGTTCCAAAATAATTCTCCATAAAATTTTATTGCATTTGGACTTCATTTGATATGGATACTTTGCGATACAAAAACATGCAGAAAACAGGAACTGGCACTAGGCACTGGATCAATAGGTTAGTCCAATAAATCATATAAAAAGTTGCCAAAAGTATGTAAAAGTTGTATAATATTGGCATGAAACAATCAAAAATTATAGATACGACGCATACATATCACGAGCCTCAACATTCATTGGATCGCATACATCGGTATGTATTATTTCCAATAAGCCAGTAGCTCGCTCCATTGTTCCAAAGAACAGAGTCTTAGTCATCTTGCCCATGAGGCATGGTTCGCAAGCATCAAATGATTCATAATGAAGCAATTCCAAAAGCCCATTTGCATGGATTTTCTTCATGCGTTTTACACCAATATGACCTAAACGGCAGTGCCACAAATATGTTGCACTATCATTATCAACTTTGCATCTTTCGGCATCAACATTATGAATATGTGTATCACTATGATCGAGATTCAATAAACCATTTACATTGGGTGTATGGCCATAGAAGGTTTTATTCATGTAAACAGAACACCAATTATTCTCTGACTTAAATGAATAACCGTATCGCAATAAACATGATCCAATCATATTCATGCTAAACGCAAACACCAAATAACATTTATTTAGGCCCAACACTAATCCCGAAGGTAGAGGGAGTGTGCGATGGTGATCTTATCAACCTTGGAATCACTTCCAACACACATCGTCACCTCGCCCTTAACTAGTCTCTGTTCATTTTGCAACTACTGTTTCGAGTTACTAATCTTAGCAACTAAACCGGTATAAAATACCCTGGGGTTACTATGAACACTAGTAAAGTACACATCAATAACATGTATATCACATACCTTTGTTCACTTTTCCATCCTTCTTATCCGTGAAGTATTTTGGGTAGTTTCGCTTCTAGTGACCATTCCTTTGCAGTAGAAGCACTTAGTTTCAGGCTTAGGTCTAGCTTTGGGCTTCTTCACGGGAGATACAACTTGCTTGCCATTCTTCTTGAAGTTCCCTTTCTTTTCCCTTGCCCTTTTTCTTGAAACTAGTGGTCTTGTTAATCATCAACACTTGACGCTCTTTCTTGATTTCTACCTTCGCCGATTTCAGCATCGTGAAGAGCTTGGGAATCATTTTCATCATCCCTTGCATATTATATTTCATCATAAAGTTCTAGTAGCTTGGTGATAGTGGCTTGAGAATTTTTTCAATCACTATCTTATCTGGAAGATTAACTCCCACTTGATTCAAGCGATTGTAGTACCCAGACATTCTGAGCAGATGCTCACTAGTTGAGCTATTCTCCTCCATCTTGTAGGCAAAGTACTCGTCAAAGGTCTTATACCTCTTTACACGGGCATGAGTTTGAAAGACCAATTTCAGCTCTTGTAACATCGCATATGCTCCGTGGCATTCAAAACGTCTTTGAAGCCCCGATTCTAAGCCATAAAGCATGGTGCACTAAACTATCAAGTAGTCATCAAATCGAGCTTGCCAAACGTTCTAACGTCTGTATCTGCTCCTGCAATCGGTTTGTCATCTAGCGGTGCATCAAGGACATAATTCTTCTGTGTAGCAATGAGGATAATCCTCAGATCACAGACCCAGTCCACATCATTGCTACTAACATCTTTCAACTTATTTTTCTCTAGGAACATATCAAAAAGTAAATGGGGAGCTACATCATGAGCTATTGATCTACAACATAATTTGTAAATACTATCAGGACTAAGTTCATGATAAATTAAAGTTCAATTAATCAAATTACTTAAGAACTCCCACTTAGATAGACATCCCTCTAGTCATCTAAGCGATCACGTGATCCAAATCAACTAAACCATGTCCGATCATCACGTGAGATGGAGTAGTCTTCAATGGTGAACATCTCTATGTTGATCATATCTACTATATATATGATTCACATTCAACCTTTCGGTCTCCAGTGTTCCGAGGCCATGTCTGTACATGCTAGGCTCGTCAAGTTTAACCTGAGTATTTCGCATGTGTAAAATTGTCTTGCACCCGTTGTATGTGAACATAGAGCCTATCACACCCGATCATCACGTGGTGTCTCAGCACGAAGAACTTTCGCAACGGTGCATACTCAGGGAGAACACTTATACCTTGAAATTTAGTTAAGGGATCATCTTATAATGCTACCGTCGTACTAAGCAAAATAAGATGCATATAAAAGATAAACATCACATGCAATCAAAATATGTGAAATGATATGGCCATCATCATCTTGTGCTTTTGATCTTCATCTCCAAAGCATCGTCATGATTTCCATCATCATCAGTCTGACACCTTGATCTCCATCGTTGCGTTGTGGTCATCTCACCAACTATTGATTCTACAACTATCGCTAACGCATAGTGAAAAAGTAAAGCAATTACATGGCGTTTGCATTTGATACAATAAAGCGACAACCATAAGGCTCCTGCCAATTCCGATAACTTACAAAACATGATCATCTCATACAACAACATATATCACATCATGTCTTGACCATATCACATCACAACATGCCCTGCAAAAATAAGTTAGACGTCCTCTACTTTGTTGTTGCAAGTTTTACGTGGCTGCTACGGGCTTCTAGTAAGAACCATTCTTACCTACGCATCAAAACCACAACGGTGTTTCATCAAGTTTGTTGTTTTAACCTTCAACAAGGGCCGGCCGTAGTCAAATTCGATTCAACTAAAATTGGAGAAACATACACCTGCCAGCCACCTTTATGCAAAACAAGTTGCATGTCTGTCAGTGGAACCGGTCTCATGAATGTGGTCATGTAAGGTTGGTCTAGCCCGCTTCATCCAACAATATCGCCGAATCAAAATAAGACGTTGGTGGTAAGCAGTATGACTATCACTGCCCACAACTCTTTGTGTTCTACTCATGCATATCATCTACGCATAGACCTGGCTCGGACGCCACTGTTGGGGAACGCAGCATGCAATTTCAAAAAAATTCCTATGATCACGCAAGATCTATCTAGGAGATGCATATCAACGAGAGGGGGAGAGTGTGTCCATGTACCCTCGTAGACCGAAAGCGGACGAGTTAGTTTAACGTGGTTGATGTAGTCGAACGTCTTCTCGATTCAACCAATCAAGTACCGAACGTACGGCACCTCTGAGTTCAGCACACGTTTAGCTCGATGACGTCCCTCATACTCTTGATCCAGCAAAGTGTCGAAGGAGAGTTTCATCAGCACGACGGCGTGGTGATGGTGATGTAATCCGCGCAGGGCTTCGCCTAAGCACTATGACAATATGACCGGAGGAGTAAACCGTGGAGGGGGGCACCACACACGGCTAAGAGAACAATTGATGTGTCTTGGGGTGCCCCCTTGCCACCGTATATAAAGGAGGAGAGGGAGGAGGCCGGCCCTAGGGGCGCGCCAAGTGGGGGGAAACCTATTTGGACTCCTAGTCCTAGTCGGCCCCCTTCCGTCTTTTGGAGGGGGAAAGCGGAAAGGAGAGGGAGAGGGGGAAGGAAAGGGGGGCCGCGCCCCCTCCCCTTGTCCAATTCGGACTGCCCATGGGGGGTGGGCTCCACCCCTTGTGGGCTGCCCTCTCTCTCCCCTATGGCCCATAGTGGCCCATTACTTTCCCCCGGGGGTTCCGGCAACCCCCCGCGGTACTCTGATATGTACCCGATACATTCTGAAACACTTCCAGTGTCCGAATACTATCGTCCAATATATCAATCTTTACCTCTCGACCATTTCAAGACTCCTTGTCATGTCCGTGATCTCATCCGGGACTCCGAACAATCTTCGGTCACCAAAACACATAACTCATAATACAAATCATCATCGAACATTAAGCGTGCGGACCCTATGGGTTCAAGAACTATGTAGACATGAACGAAAACCATCTCCGGTCAATAAACAACAGCGGAACCTGGATGCCCATATTGGTTCCTACATATTCTACGAAGATCTTTATCGGTCAAACCACAATGACGACATACGTCATTCCCTTTGTCATCGGTATGTTACTTCCCGAGATTCGATCGTCGGTATCTTCATACCTATTTCAATCTTTTTGCCAGCAAGTCTCTTTACTCGTTCCATAATGCATCATCCCATAGCTAACTCATTAGTCACATTGCTTGCAAGGCTTATCAGGATGTGCATTACTGAGAGGGGCCGGAGATACCTCTCTGATACTCAGAGTGACAAATCCTAATCTTGATCTATGCCAACCCAACAAACACCTTCAGAGACACCTGTAAAGCATCTTTATAATCACCCAGTTACGTTGTGACATTTCATAGCACACAAGGTGTTCCTCCGGTATTCGGGAGTTGCATAATCTCATAGTCAAAGGAATATGTATAAGTCATGAAGAAAGCAATAGCAATAAAACTTAACGATCATTATGCTAAGCTAACGAATGGGTCTTGTCCATCACATCATTCTCCTAATGATGTGATCCCATTTATCAAATGACAACACATGTCTATGGTTAGGAAACTTAACCATCTTTGATTAACAAGCTAGTCTAGTAGAGGCTTAGTAGGGACATTGTGTTTTGTCTATGTATCCACACATGTATCAGGTTTCCAGTTAATACAATTCTAGCATGAATAATAGATATTTATCATGATATCAGGAAATATAAATAACAACTTTATTATTGCCTCTAGGGCATATTTCCTTCAGCATTAATTATCAAGTCCTCTTTATCCCATACGCAACAACTAACCTACTCGGGTTTAAGCTTTTGTCACTCTTGCAACCCACCATAAGCGAATCATGAATGTATTGCAACGCCCTATGATGTCTACTACACAACCTTCTTCTTGTAGACGTTGTTGTGCCTCCAAGTGCAGAGGTTTATAGGACAGTAGCAAATTTCCCTCAAGTGGATGACCTAAGGTTTATCAATCCGTGGGAGGCGTAGGATGAAGATGGTCTCTCTCAAGAAACCCTGCAACCAAATAACAAAGAGTCTCTTGTGTCCCCAACACACCCAATACAATGATAAATTGTATAGGTGCACTAGTTCGGCGAAGATATGGTGATACAAGTGCAATATGGATGGTAGATATAGGTTTTTGTTATCTGAAAATATCAAAACAGCAAGGTAACTAATGATAAAAGTGAGTGTAAACGGTATTGCGATGCGTTGAAACAAGGCCTAGGGTTCATACTTTCACTAGTGCAACCTCTCTCAACAATAATAACATAATTGGATCATATAACTTTCCCTCAACATGCAACAAAGAGTCACTCCAAATTCACTAATAGCGAAGAACAAACGAAGAGATTATGGTAGGGTACGAAACCACCTCAAAGTTATCCTTTCTGATCGATCTATTCAAGAGTCCGTAGTAAAATAACATGAAGCTATTCTTTCCGTTCAATCTATCATAGAGTTCGTACTAGAATAACACCTTAACACACAAATCAACCAAATCCCTAATGTCACCTAGATACTCCAATGTCGCCTCAAGTATCTGTGGGTATTATTATATGATATGCATCACACAATCTCAGATTCATCTATTCAAACCTACACAAAGTACTTCAAAGAGTGCCCCAAAGTTTCTACCGGAGAGTTAAGATGAAAACGTGTGCCAACCCCTATGCATAGGTTCATGGGCGGAACCCGCAAGTTGATCACCAAAACATACATCAAGTGGATCACGTGATATCCCATTGTCACCACAGATAAGCACGGCAAGACATACATCAAGTGTTCTCAAATCCTTAAAGACTCAATCCGATAAGATAACTTCAAAGGGAAAACTCAATCCATTACAAGAGAGTAGAGGGGGAGAAACATCATAAGATCCAACTATAATAGCAAAGCTCGCAATACATCAAGATCATACCACCTCAAGAACATGAGAGAGCGAGAGAGAGATCAAACACATAGCTACTGGTACATACCCTCAGCCCCGAGGGAGAACTACTCCCTCCTCATCATGGAGAGCGCTGGGACGATGAAGATGGCCACTGGAGAGGGATTCCCCCCCTCCGGCAGGGTGCCGGAACGGGTCTAGATTGGTTTTCAGTGGCTACGGAAGCTTTCGGCGGTGGAACTCCCGATCTATTGTGCTCTCCGAAGTTTTTAGGGTATATGGGTATATATAGGAGGAAGAAGTACGTCAGTGGATCTCCGGGCTGTCCATGAGGCAGGGACGCGCCCAGGGGTGGGCGCGCCCTCCACCCTCGTGGTCAGCCAGGGACTCTTCTGGTCCATCTCCGATACTTTGTGGGCTTCTTTTGGTCCAAAAATAAGTTCCGTGAAGTTTCAGGTCAATTGGACTCCATTTGATTTTCCTTTTCTACGATACTCTAAAACAAGGAAAAAACAGAAACTGGCACTGGGCTTTAGGTTAATAGGTTAGTCCCAAAAATCATATAAAATAGCATATAAATGCATATAAAACATCCAAGGTTGATAATATAATAGCATGGAATAATCAAAAATTCTAGATACGTTGGAGACGTATCATCATCCCCAAGCTTAATTCCTGCTCGTCCTCGAGTAGGTAAATGATAAAAACAGAATTTTTGATGTGGAATGCTACCTAACATATTTATCCATGTAATTCTCTTTATTGTGGCAAGAATATTCAGATCCATAAGATTCAAGACAAAAGTTTAATATCGACATAAAAACAATAATACTTCAAGCATACTAACTAAGCAATCATGTCTTCTCAAAATAACATGGCCAAAGAAAGCTATCCCTACAAAATCATATAGTCTGGCTATGCTCTATCTTCATCACACAAAATATTTAAATCACGCACAACCCCGATGACAAGCCAAGCAATTGTTTCACACTTTTGATGTTCCCAAACTTTTTCAATCTTCACGCAATACATGAGCGTGAGGCATGGACATAGCACTATAGGTGGAATAGAATGGTGGTTGTGGAGAAGACAAAAAGGAGAAGATAGTTTCACATCAACTAGGCGTATCAATGGGCTATGGAGATGCCCATCAATAGATATCAATGTGAGTGAGTAGGGATTGCCATGCAACGGATGCACTAGAGCTATAAGTGTATGAAAGCTCAAAAAGAAACTAAGTGGGTGTGCATCCAACTCGCTTGCTCACGAAGACCTAGGGCATTTTGTGGAAGCCCGTCATTGGAATATACAAGCCAAGTTCTATAATGAAAATTTCCCACTAGTATATGAAAGTGACAACATAAGAGACTCTCTATCATGAAGATCTTGGTGCTACTTTGAAGCACAAGTGTGGTAAAAGGATAGTAACATTGTCCCTTCTCTCTTTTTCTCTTATATTTTTTGGGCCTTCTCTTTTTTTGGCCTTTCCTTTTTTTCGTCCGGAGTCTCATCCCGACTTGTGGGGGAATCATAGTCTCCATCATCCTTTCCTCACTGGGACAATCCTCTAATAATGATAATCATCACACTTTTATTTACTTACAACTCAAGAATTACAACTCGATACTTAGAACCATATATGACTATATATGAATGCCTCCTGCGGTGTACTGGGATGTCCAATGACTCATGAGTGACATGTATGAAAGAATTACGAACGGTGGCTTTGCCACAAATACGATGTCAACTACATGATCATGCATAGCAATATGACAATGATGGAGCGTGTCATAATAAATGGAACGGTGGAAAGTTGCTTGGCAATATATCTCGGAATGGCTATGGAAATGCCATAATAGGTAGATATGGTGGCTGTTTTGAGGAAGGTAATGGTGGGTGATATGGTACCGGTGAAAATTGCACGGCACAAGAGAGGCTAGCAATGGTGGAAGGGTGAGAGTGCGTATAATCCATGGACTCAACATTAGTCATAAAGAACTCACATACTTATTGCAAAAATCTATTATTTATCGAAACAAAGTACTACGCGCATGCTCCGAGGGGGATAGATTGGTAGGAAAAGACCATCGCTCATCCCCGACCGCCACTCATAAGGAAGACAATCAATAAATAAATCATGCTCCGACTTCATCACATAACGGTTCACCATACGTGCATGCTACGGGAATCAGAAACTTTAACACAAGTATCTCTCAAATTCACAACTACTCACTAGCATGACTCTAATATTACCATCTCCATATCTCAAAATAATCATCAAGTATCAAACTTCTCATAGTATTCAATGCACTTTATATGAAAGTTTTTATTATATCCCTCTTGGATGCCCATCATATTAGGACTAGTTTCATAACCAAAGAAAACTACCATGTTGTTCTAAAGACTCTCAAAATGATATAAGTGAAGCATGAGAGCAACTACAAACTACTCCGAAAGATATAAGTGAAGATCAATGAGTAGTCGAATAATTATGCAACTATATGAAGACTCTCTATCATTTAAGAATTTCAGATCTTGGTATTTTTATTCAAGCAGCAAGCAAAGCTAAATAAAATGATGCTCCAAGAAAAACACATATCATGTGGTAAATAAAAATATAGCTCCAAGTAAAGTTAACGATGAACGAAGACGAAAGAGGGGATGCCTTCCGGGGCATCCCCAAGCTTAGGCTTTTGGTTGTCCTTGAATATTACCTTGGGGTGCCTTGGGCATCCCCAAGCTTAGGCTCTTGCCACTCCTTATTCCATAGTCCATCGAATCTTTACCCAAAACTTGAAAACTTCACAACACAAAACTTAACAGAAAACTCGTAAGCTCCATTAGTATAAGAAAATAAATCACCACTTAGGTACTGTTGTGAACTCATTCTAAATTCATATTTGTGTAATATCTACTATATTCCAACTTATCTATGGTTCATTGATACGTCTCCATCGTATCTACTTTTCCAAACACTTTTGCCCTTGTTTTGGACTCTAACTTGCATGATTTGAATGGAACTAACCCGGACTGACGCTGTTTTTAGCAGAATTGCCACGGTGTTATTTATGTGCAGAAACAAAAGTTCTTGGAATGACCTGAAACTTCACGGAACATCTTTTTGGAAATAATAAAAAAATACTTGCAAAAGATGAAGACCAGGGGGGCCCACACCCTAGCCACGAGGGTGGGGGCGCGCCCCCTACCTCGTGGCCCCCCTGGAGTTCCTCCGACCTCAACTCCAACTCTATATATTTGCTTTTGGGGAGAACAAAATCAAAAAGAAGGATTCATCGCGTTTTACGATACAGAGCCGCCGCCAAGCCCTAAAACCTCTCGGGAGGGCTGATCTGGAGTCCGTTCGGGGCTTCGGAGAGGGGAATCCGTCGCCATCGTCATCATCAACCATCCTCCATCACCAATTTCATGATGCTCACCGCCATGCGTGAGTAATTCCATCGTAGGCTTGCTGGACGGTGATGGGTTGGATGAGATTTATCATGTAATCGAGTTAGTTTTGTTATGGTTTGATCCCTAGTATCCACTATGTTTGATATTGATGTTGCTATGACTTTGATATGCTTAATGCTTGTCACTAGGGCCCTAGTGCCATGATTTTAGATATGAACCTATTATGTTTTCATCAATATATGAGAGTTCTTGATCCTATCTTGCAAGTCTATAGTCACCTACTATGTGTTATGATCCGACAACCCCGAAGTGACAATAATCGGGACCACTCCTTGTGATGACCGTAGTTTGAGGAGTTCATGTATTCACTATGTGTTAATGCTTTGGTCCGGTACTCTATTAAAAGGAGGCCTTAATATCCCTTAGTTTCCATTAGGACCCCGCTGCCACGGGAGGGTAGGACAAAAGATGGCATGCAAGTTCTTTTCCATAAGCACGTATGACTATATTTGGATTACATGCCTACATTACATTGATGAATTGGAACTAGTTCTGTGTCACCCTATGTTATGACTATTACATGATGAACCGCATCCGGCATAATTCTCTATCACTGATCCATTGCCTACGAGCTTTCCATATATTGTTCTTTGCTTATTTACTTTTCCGTTGCTATTGCTATCATCACTACAAAATACCAACAACATTACTTTTGCTACCGTTACCTTTTGCTACTGTTACCACTACTATCATATTACCTTGCTACTAAACACTTTGCTGCAGATATTAAGTTTCCAGGTGTGGTTGAATTGACAACTCAACTGCTAATACTTGAGAATATTCTTTGGCTCCCCTTGTGTCGAATCAATAAATTTGGGTTGAATACTCTACCCTTGAAAACTGTTGTGATCCCCTATACTTGTGGGTTATGAAGACTATTTTCTGGCGTCGTTGCCGAGGAGCATAGCTCTATTCTTTGAGTCACTTGGGATTTATATCTGCTTATCATTATGAAGAACTTGAGAGATCCAAAAACCAATATTTATCCCTCAACTACGAGGGGAGGTAAGGAACTATCATCTAGCTCTACACTTGATTCACCTTCTGTTTTGAGTAAGCTTGCGACACCTAAACCTGCTTTTGTTATTCGTTCTGATATGTCGCATGTTATTGATGATGCCACTTCTGCTATGCATGATACTTATGATGAAACTACTTCTATGCTTGATACTACTGTGCCACTTGGTGAATTTCTTGATGAACAACTTGCTGGGGTTAGAGAGAATTATTGAAACTGATAATATTGACGAAAGTGATGATGAAGACTCTCCCCCTAATAAATATGAATCGCCTATTGTTCCTGAGGGTTATGTTTTGGAAAAAGAAGCTGCTATAGCTATTTTAGCTTGCAAAGATAGATACGAGCTCAAGAGGTTATTAGCTAAATGGAAGTAGCAATTTCTTAATGCTAGAATGAAACCTGACCCTGCTTTTGCTACTTCACCTATCTGTGTTACTGATAAGGATTTCTCTGTTGATCCTGATACAATTACTTTGGTTGAATCTGATCCTTTCTATGGCTATGAATCTGAAACTGTTGTGGCACATCTTACTAAATTGAATGATATAGCTACCCTGTTCACTAATGATGAGAGAACTTAGTACTTTTATATCCTCAAAATATTTCCATTCTCATTAAAGGGTGATGCTAAGATATGGTTTAATTCTCTTGATCCTGGTTGTGTGCGTAGTCCCCAGGATATGATTTATTACTTCTCTGCTAAATATTTCCCTGCTCATAAGAAAGAAGCTGCTTTGAGGGATATATATAATTTTGTGCAAATTGAAGAAGAGAGTCTCCCACAAGCTTGGGGGAGGCTTCTTAAGTTACTTAATGCTTTTCCTGATAATCCTCTTAAGAAAAATGAAATACTTGATATCTTTTATAATGGACTAACCGATGCTTCTAGAGATTACCTGGATAGTTGTGTTGGTTCTGTTTTCAGGGAAAGAACACCAGTCAAGAAGAAATATGATATTCTTATTGTTGGGGATGTGCATATCCCCGTTGAGGTAACCTAGTGTTATTCGAAAATTCTCCAGTTCCATGTTATTCGGAATGAGTTTGTTAACAAGACTTGATCAACCTTGTTAATGGGTTCCTTTTGATGATCATGAGATGGATGAATTTAGAAAACACAACTCTTTGTACCCTCCTTTTACTTTCTGTTATTTATATTAAATAAAATAAAAATAAGTATTTTCTGTCTGTTATCTGATTTATCCGTGCAATATAAAAATACCCCGAAAATAAAAGTTCTCCAAATGCCCTGAAATTTAAATATGATTTTTTCCGGAACATTTGAGAATATTTGGCACTGAGAACACATCAGGGGGGCATCCACCTGGCCACGAGGGTCCAGGGCGCGCCCCCTGCCTCGTGGGCCCATGGCGGCTCCCCTCCACTTATTCCTACACCCACACACTTCTTCTTCCTCCCAAAAAAATCACCATCCAGCTCAAGCACGAGTTCTAGCGCATTTTGCTACGATTTTCGATCTCCTTGCTCAAAGCACCTCTCACAAAACTACTTGGGGAATTATTCCTTGGTATGTGACTCCTCCATTGGTCCAATTAGTTTTTGTTCTAATGCTTTATTCGTTGGATATTTTTGCTGCTTAGGTGACCCTGTTCTTGAGCTTGCATGCCAAATTTATGTGGTTCCAAGTAGTTTTGATGCATGATATAGGCTCTAGGAACTTGTAGGAGTAGTTGCTATCAATATTGTTGAGTTTGGTTCACTTTTATTTTAAGTTACTAAAAATTTCAGAAATTTTTCAGAGGAAGAAATATGTTTAGGAAAATGTACCAAGGTGGCTCTTCAAGGAAACAAGAACCCAGGCTTGCAATGCGTGATGCTGATGATGAGCCACCAAGGGACGCTCCAGTGCGGCCGTGTGAATGGCCTTCAGAGAACTTTATGGATCGAGCGGGAATTAAGGAAGAATTTAACACATATTTGCGTAACGCCGATCTTGTGAGCTTCGAGGAAGAAAAGTGCCGCCAGTACCACTATCTCACTAGTTGCTTTGTGAGGAGGTTTGAATTTTCATCTTCACGTAATTCTCCAACTGTCCTGTTTGATCTTTATGAAAAATCTTATACTATGGACTTAGAGGATTTTACCACTGCTTGCAAACTTCCACAATGGGGTAGTGCTAGTGAACCCCGCAAATCTGAATTTAGAAATTTTCTTGCTAGTATAACTGTGGGGGAATCTAGAGACATAGCACAAGCTACCATAGGGAGCATTCATTTTCCTGCTATACATTATTTTGCTCTCTTCATATGTTGGTGCATAAATGGTAAAGATGAAGCAGTCCTTGACCTCAATATTCTTAGGAGTGTTGTAGTAGGAGACAAATCTTATAATTTGGGAGCCATTGTTGCACGTAGGTTGCATCATAATAGATTTAATGGAGTTTTCTTTCGAGGAATTTATGCAACCCGCTTAGCTGATTTTCTTGGTGTAACCATACGTAATGATGATATTGAATTGCCTCCTGCTTACCTAGACTTTAATGCTATAATTCACCACCAGTTTGTCGAGAGGAATGAATCACCTCTCCAGTATCTCTTAATCTTTGACAGACGGCGTGTTGTCTGTATTACTCTCCCTGCTCCTACCTTCTTTGATTATCAGGCAAAAGGAAGACATTTTATTACCAAAGAGGAGGCAGATGAGTACGAGAGGAGGGCGGAGGCAGCTCGCCGCCACGCTGCAGCTCAGGAGGCAATAGCCGCTGCATCGCAGTACGACCCCAACTATTACTATGGATATCCACCAGGCTAGCCGTGGCCATAGACCAACTTAGTCCAGAAGCCTAAGCTTGGGGGAGTACGTATTTCTCACCGACATTACATTTATGTTCACACACTCATTGTTAGATGTCGGTGCTCATACTTTTTCATTGTATCATCCATGCTAGTTTATTTCCTTTTTATGCTTTCTTCTTGTGTGTTTAGTAAACGTTAAGAAAAACCAAAAAAAAATAGTTGTAGCTTTTAGCTAGTTTTAATTTCCATGCTTATAGTAGTAATTAAAAAAACCCAAAAATATTTCCTGTTCTTCTTTTGCTTGTTGGGAGCTTTCCCGTGTAAATAGTTTTATTTCTTTTCTTTTCTTTGGGGGTCAATAGGAGAAGGCCATGATTAAATTGTTGAAGTGGCTCTCATATGCATTATTGTTGATCTGACAAAAGAGCCCATATTGCCTTGTCTTCTCCTGTTTATTGAATGCTTGCAGATTCTAGCTTAGTTCAATGCACGTGCACTATTATTATTATTATTATTATTATTATTATTATTATCCACATCGTTCGGTCGTGCAAGTGAAAGGCAATTATGACGATATATGATGGACTGACTAAGATGAGAAAAGCTGGTATGAACTCGACCTCTCTTGTTTTTGTAAATATGATTAGTTCATCATTCCTGATTCAGCCTATTATGAATAAACATGTTTGTAATGAAAATTAGAGATTATAGTTGCTTATGCCATGCTTAATTAGCTAGGAGCATATAATGGTTTACCTTGCATGCCAACATGCTATTAAAATGGTTGTGATGTGGTATGATAGGGTGGTCTCCACTTTTGAACGATTCGAGTGGCTTGACTTGGCACATGTTCACGCATGTAGTTGAAACAAAATCAACATAGCCTCTACGATATTTATGTTCATGGTGCATTATATCCTACTCATGCTTTGTAACGCCCCGAGACCGATGTGCCAGGTGTCTTCCAGTTATTCGCTGTTGTTGCCTTGTCTTTAGCTTGCATGTCATGCATTTCATATCATGTCATCATGTGCATCACATTTGCATACATGTTCGTCTCATGCATCCGAGCATTTTCCCCGTTGTTCGTTTTGCATTCCGGCGCTCCTATGTCACCCGGTGTCCCCTTTTACCTCTTTTCGTGTGCGGGTGTTAAACGTTCTCGGATTGGACCAAGACTTGCCAGGCGGACTTGGGTTACTACCGGTAGACCTCCTGTCATGTTTCGTGCCATTAGGACTTTGTTTGATACTCCAACGGTTAACCGAGGAACCGAGAAGGCCTCGTGTGTGTTGCAGCCCAAGCCCAACACCCCTTCAAAGTGGCCTAAAACCCACCAAAACCTCCTCCATCATCTATATCGTTCGATCACGATCGCGTGGCCGAAAACCGTGCTCAATTTGGAGCATCCTAGCTCCTCCTACCTATATAAAGGTCCCTCTCCCTCAAAAATACGGACGAAACCCTAGACCCCTTCTTCTTCCGCGCGCCGGACACGTCCAGGCCGCGCCGGACGCGTCCGCTCTGCCCCGCCGCTGCCACATGTCGCGCTGTGATACCCCCGCGCCCGCGCGCCCACATCGCCAGCCCCGAGAGCCCGGATCGGGCCCTCCCGGCCCGCGCGCCGCCCGCCGCCCGGTTGCCGTCTCCACCGCCAGCCACGCCCGCTCGCGCCTCCTCCCGCCCGGTGCCGCCCCTTACCACTGCTCCGGCCCCGCCACCAGCCGCCGCGCGCCGCCTCCAGTGCCCAGCACCGCCGCCTCCTCGATCCGCCCACGCCGGTGACGCTCGCCGCGGCTCGCCCTCACTCCGGCCAGATCCGGCCATGGGCAGGCCGGATCCGGAGTCCCCTTGCCCCGGCGCCCTTCTTCCTCACTCTGGCCGAACTCTGGCGACCTCGACGAACTCCGGCGAGCACCTCAGTTCGCGTGCCCGACGAACCCTAGATCTCGGTTGACTTTCCCTCTCTCCCCGTAATTTTTGGCATTTTTCATCATGGCGTAACTCTGCATCCGTGGCTCCGTTTTGGGCGTATAGCATATCAAATTGTTCGTCTCGACGAGTAATTCATTGCATCTCATTGCACCATGTTCATTTGAGCTCATCTTGATGCCCAAAATGCTGTTGCAAGAGTGCTAGTTTATATTAGTTTCAGATTCACATCAGCAATTGGACATTTGTCATTTTTTCCATGATTGATGTGTGCCTCCTATGAACTTGAGCCCTACATGTATTTTGTAGTATGCCATGCCATCTTTACAGGGGTGTATGCCATGTATTTCTGTGATCTTTGTGGTGACTAGCACAAGCATGCAAAGTAGCTCTCGTGATGTTGCTGATTTCAGGGACTTAGAAATCCTCTAAGTCATTTTCCTATTTATATTTTAATGCCATGTATTCATGTTGCTACAAAGTGATCCATGCCTCTTTTGAGCATGTTCAGTAAGGATCATTTTGACATAATGTTGTGCTCTATCCATCCATGTCTTTGTTTGCAATTATGGAGCACCCTAGCTTGACTCAATCTTGCTCTACTTTTGCTATAAAATGTTTCTGGCAGAATGTTTACATGTTAAGCATTTTTGCCGAGCTTGTTGTAGTTGATCCATGCATGCTATGAGGTTGTCTTGGCATGTTTAGCTTGTATGACATGTCTACTTGCTGGGTGTATGCTTAGTTTGTCATGCAATGCCTCGTGGGGAGTGCATCGAGCTTGTTAACATGCCTACTCAATATCTGTTTTGCCATGTTCCAGTTTTCTGCTAAGTCTGAATCTGTTAACGATAATTGCTATGTTCACATGGTTGCCATTGTATTTTCTGATCCCTTTTGGCTTATGGTTAGTAAGGGACTTTTGTTGTATGCTTTGAGTATCTTCATGCCATGCCTTGCTTTGCCATGATATGTTCCTGTAGCATGTTGTTATCTTGCTCTAAACATTGCTTCCTGATGTTAAATTCCTGACTTGTTATTTTCACAAAGTCTTTGAACCTGATATCTTTTGCACTTTTGCCATGCTTGTTTGAACCTGTTATTGAGTGATTTAGCCGTAGCTCAGTGTTCATATTTTGTCAAGCATCTTGAGTGGATCCCTCCCATGTATTTTGTTGTTATGTTAGAGTGCAGTAGCTTGTTGTTCTTGATGCATTTAGATGGTCTCGTGCTGTTAATCGCAGCCTTGTGCCATATTTGTTTTGCTTGTCATTTGCAAACTGCACATCCGATTCCGGTGATCTTTATATCGATTTCGACTGAAATCAACTCATCTTTCCAGCGACACTCTTGGTTTTCCAAGTTGAGGCCTATTTCAATCTTTCCTTTCCAAAACATGCATATGCATCGCATATCGCATCCCGCATATCATGCCATGGTTTGCATCATGTTGCTTGTGCATTGCACTTGGTTGATCGTGTCTCCCTTTGTTTGTGTTCTTGCTTTGGGTAGAGCCGGGAGACGAGTACGTGATCGAGGATCCCGTTGAGTACGCTTACGAGGATCAAGCTAACGTCAACTCGGAGAACTTTGCAGGCAAGATGACCATACCCTCGAAATCACTTCTATCTTTGCTTGCTAGTTGCTCGCTCTATTGCTATGCCTATGCTGCGATACCTACCACATGCTTTATCATGCCTCCCATATTGCCATGAGCCTCTAACCCACCTTGGCCTAGCAAACCTTTGTTTGGCTATGTTACCGCTTTGCTCAGCCCCTCTTATAGCGTTGCTAGTTGCAGGTGAAGATTGGAGTTTGTTCCTTGTTGGAACATGTTTATTGTTGGGATATCACAATATCTCTTATTTAATTAATGCATCTATATACTTGGTAAAGGGTGGAAGGCTCGGCCTTATGCCTGGTGTTTTGTTCCACTCTTGTCGCCCTTGTTTCCGTCATACCGGTGTTATGTTCCTTGATTTTGCGTTCCTTACGCGGTTGGGTTATAATGGGAACCCCTTGACAGTTCGCCTTGAATAAAACTCCTCCAGCAAGGTCCAACCTTGGTTTTACCATTTGCCACCTAGCCTCTTTTTCCCTTGGGTCGGCCAGCCCGAGGGTCATCTTTATTTTAACCCCCCCCGGCAAGTGCTCCTCTGAGTGTTGGTCCGAACCGAGTAGACTGCGGGACCACCTCGGGGCAATTTGAGGGTTGGTTTTACTCGTAGGATGTCTCATCTGAGTGTGTCCTGAGAACGAGATATGTGCAGCTCCTATCAGGATTTGTCGGCACATTCGGGCGGCTTTGCTGGACTTGTTTTACCATTGTCGAGATGTCTTGTAACCGGGATTCCGAGCCTGATCGGGTCTTCCTGGGAGAAGGAATATCCTTCGTTGACCGTGAGAGCTTATGATGGGCTAAGTTGGGACACCCTTGCAGGGATTTGAACTTTGGAAAGTCGTGCCCGCGGTTATGGGCAGATGGGAATTTGTTAATGTCCGGTTGTAGAAAACCTGAAACTTAACTTAGTTAAAATGCATCAACCGCGTGTGTAGCCGTGATGGTCTCTTCTCGGCGGAGTCCGGGAAGTGAACACGGTGTTGGAGTTATGCTTGAACGTAGGTTGTTCTAGGATCACTTCTTGATCATAGTTTGTCGACTGTGCCTTGCCTCTCTCTCCTCGCTCTCTTTTGCGTATGTTAGCCACCATATATGCTAGTGCTTGCTGCAGCTCCACCTCATACCTTTTCCCTACCCATAAGCTTAAATAGTCTTGACCGCGAGGGTGTGAGATTGCTGAGTCCCCGTGACTCACAGATTACTTCCAAAACTAGTTGCAGGTGCCGATGATTCCGTGTAGGTGATGCAACCGAGCTCAAAGAGGAGCTTGATGAAGATCGTGTTGGTGCGCTGTTTTGTTTAGCTTTCGATCAGTAGTGGAGCCCAGTTGGGGCGATTGGGGATCTGTAGCATTAGGGGTAGTCTTCTTTTATTTTGGTTCCGTAGTCTGACCTTGATTGTATCTGGATGTTGTAATGCTTTATTCATGTATTGTGTGAAGTGGCGATTGTAAGCCAACTATGTATCTCTTTCCTTTATTCAGTACATGAGATGTGTAAAGATTACCCCTCTTGCGACATTGCCTTCAATTCGGTTATGCCTCTAAGTCGTGCTTCGACACGTGGGAGATATAGCCGCATCGAGGGTATTACATGCTTGCATTCGGTGTTGATTAATTGTAATGCATGTTCATGATTGTTGTCGTTCTCTAGCTGGTCGCTTCCCAGTCTTTTTCTAGCCTTCACCTGTACTAAGCGGGAATACTGCTTGTGCATCCAACTCCATAAACCCCAAAGTTATTCCATATGAGTCCACCATACCTACCTATATACGGTATCTACCTGCCATTCCAAGTAAATTTGTATGTGCCAAACTCTAAACCTTCAAATGAATATCCTGTTTTGTATGCTCGAATAGCTCATGTATCAACTAGGGTTGTCCGTATCTTCCATGTTAGGCAGGTTATTCTCAAGAGGAGTGAACTCCGCTCCTCACTCATGAGAAAATGGCTGGTCACCGGGATGCCCAGACCCATGCTTTATGCAAATCAAATCAAAATAATTGCAAACAAAACTCCCCCTGGGACTCTTGTTAGTTGGTGGCACTCGTTGTTTCGAGCAAGGCATGGATTGATGCTTGTTGGTGGAGGGGAGTATAAAATTTACCATTCTATTTGGGAATCGCCTATAATGTGTGTAGTAGGGAAGATATCGCCATCTCTTGGTTGTTATGTTGACAATGAAAGTATACCGCTCAAAATATTATTCACCTCTATTTCAAAACCGAGCTCTGGCACCTCTATAAATCCCTGCTTCCCTCTGCGAAGGGCCTATCTATTTACTTTCATGTTGAGTCATCATCCTCTTATTAAAAAGCACCAGTTGGAGAGAACAACTGTCATTTGCATTCATTACTGTTAGTTTACATTGAGTATGACTTGATTGGATCTCTTTTACCATGAATTAAAATGTCTAGTCAGTCCTTGATCTTTAAAGGTGCTCTGCATTTATGTTTTGTGGTCTCAGAAAGGGCTAGCAAGATACCATCTTGTTATATCATATTATGATTGTTTTGAGAAAGTGTTGTCATCCGAGATTTATTATTATTGCTCGCTAGTTGATTATGCCATTGATATGACTAAACATGAGACCTAAGCGTTATTGTGAATATGGTTAGTTCATAATCTTTGCTGAAAACTTGAATGTTGGCTTTACATATTTACAACAACAAGAGCAAACAGAGTTTGTAAAAGTTTTTCTTTATCACTTTCAGTTTGTCAACTGAATTGCTTGAGGACAAGCAAAGGTTTAAGCTTGGGGGAGTTGATACATCTCCATCGTATCTACTTTTCCAAACACTTTTGCCCTTGTTTTGGACTCTAACTTGCATGATTTGAATGGAACTAACCCGGACTGACGCTGTTTTTAGCACAATTGCCATGGTGTTATTTATGTGCAGAAACAATATTTCTCGGAATGACCTGAAACTTCACGGAACATCTTTTTGGAAATAATAAAAAAATCCTTACAAAAGATGAAGACCAGGGGGCACACCCTAGCCACGAGGGTGGGGGCGCGCCTGCCCCCCTGGGCGCGCCCCCTACCTCGTGGGACCCTTGGAGCTCCTCCGACCTCAATTCCAACTCTATATATATGCTTTCGGGGAGAAAAAAAACAAAAAGAAGGATTCATCGTGTTTTACGATACGGAGCCACCGCCAAGCCCTAAAACCTCTCGGGAGGGCTGATCTGGAGTCCGTTCGGGGCTCCAGAGAGGGGAATTCGTCGCCATCGTCATCATCAACCATCCTCCATCACCAATTTCATGATGCTCACCGTCGTGCGTGAGTAATTCCATCATAGGCTTGCTGGACGGTGATGGATTGGATGGGATTTATCATGTAATCGAGTTAGTTTTGTTAGGGTTTGATCCCTAGTATCCACTATGTTCTGAGATTGATGTTGCTATGACTTTTCTATGCTTAATGCTTGTCACTAGGGCCCGAGTGCCATGATTTCAGATCTGAACCTACTATGTTTTCATCAATATATGAGAGTTCTTGATCCTATCTTGCAAGGCTATAGTCACCTACTATGTGTTATGATCCGTCAACCCCGAAGTGACAATAATCGGGACCACTCCCGGTGATGACCGTAGTTTGAGGAGTTCATGTATTCACTATGTCTTAATGCTTTGGTCAGGTACTCTATTAAAAGGAGGCCTTAATATCCCTTAGTTTCCATTAGGACCCCGCTGCCACGGGAGGGTAGGACAAAGATGTCATGCAAGTTCTTTTCCATAAGCACGTATGACTATATTCGGAATACATGCCTACATTACATTGATGGATTGGAGCTAGTTCTGTGTCACCCTATGTTATGACTGTTACATGATGAACCGCATCCGGCATAATTCTCTATCACCGATCCATTGCCTACGAGCTTTCCATATATTGTTCTTCGCTTATTAACTTTTCCGTTGCTATTGCTATCATTACTACAAAATACTAAAAACATTACTTTTGCTACCATTACCACTACTATCATATTACTTTGCTACTAAACACTTTGCTGCGGATATTAAGTTTCCAGGTGTGGTTGAATTGACAACTCAGCTGCTAATACTTGAGAATATTCTTTGGCTCCCCTTGTGTCGAATCAATAAATTTGGGTTGAATACTCTACCCTCGAAAACTGTTGCGATCCCCTATACTTGTGGGTTATCATTCATACCCTCCGATACTACTCATAGATTCATCAAAATAAGCAAACAACACACAGAAAACAGAATCTGTCAAAAACAGAACAGGCTGTAGTAATTTGTCGGTTCCGTATACTTGTGTAACTCCAAAAATCCTGAGAAATTAGGAAATCCTAGGCAATTTGTTTAATGATCTACTGCACTTGGAATTGGTATTTTATCGCTCTCTGGTAAGAAATTAAAATTATTCTCGTGAGCGCATACTTTCTGTTTTTTACAGCAAGATCAAATAACAATCACCCAAGAAGGTCCTAAAGGCTTTACTTGGCACAAACACTAACTAAAACATAAAAAACACAATCATAACAGAGGATAGATGATTAATTTATTACTAAACAGCAACAAAAAGCAAGGAGCTAAAATAAAATTTGGTTGCCTCCCAATAAGTGCTATCATTTAATGCCCCTAGCTAGGCATGATGATTTTAACGATGCTCACATAAAAGATAAGAATTGTAACATAAAGAGAGCATCTTGAAGAATATGACTGGCACATTTAATTCTAACCCACTTCCTATGCATAGGGATTTTGTGAGCAAACAACTTATGGGAGCAATAATCAACTAGCATGAAAGCAAAACAAGCATAACTTTAAAACTTTAAGCATATAGAGAGGGAACTTGATATTATTGCAATTCCTACAAGCATATATTCCTACCTCATGTTATTTTCAGTAGCATCATGAATGAATTCAACAATATAACCAGCACCTAAAGCATTCTTTTCATGATCTACAAGCATAGAAAATTTACTACTCTCCACATAAGCAAAATTCTTCTCATTCGGAATAGTGGGAGTATCATAAGAGACTCGAATACTATAAATTGTTTCCACATTAAAAGGGTAATAATGTTTAGAAAAGGGGTAATCATAATCATGACAAGTTTTGTAAATATAATCATCACTACTCTTTATAGCATAAGTGTCATTGCAATAGTCATCATAAATAGGAGGCATGCTATCATCATAATAAATTTGCTCATCAAAACCTGGTGGACTAAAAATATCATCTCCATTAAACGTAGCATCCCCAAGATTGGGACAAACATTAATTGCAGCAAACATATTGTCAAACATGTCATTCTTATCAAACATAGCATCCCCAAGCTTGGGCCTTTTCATATCATAAGCATAATCACTCTCATCATTAATAGTATGGATAGCACCAATAGTATAGCAATTATCGTCATCACAATGAGTAATAGGAGCAACATTATTTGGGAGAGATACCTTTCTACCTTTGCTTCTCCGTCTTTTCTTTTTCTTCTTCACATCATGTGTGGGTTCAACCCTCTTTTTGGAGCTCCTTATTACTGAGATTTGTTGAATAGAAGGCTCCTCCTCGTTACCTGATTCATCATAAGTAATAATAGGAGGACATTGGGAAGTCTCTTCCCTTTCATTAGTATTCTCTTCATCTTCTATTTCTTTTCTTTTCTTTATGTAATTGGCAATATAAGGATTTTCAATGCAATTCACCGCACAATACATATAAATTTCCTCTAGATAAAAATCAAGAAGTTTATCACGGGAAAATATTGGAAGATAGTTAGTTATACGTTTCATTTCTTCATAACCCATAAGCAAACTAAGTTCATTATGATGTGCAAGGGAAACCAAGTCATCACAATTTCTAGAAACGATTAGATCATGAAACAATTTGCATCGGATGGTTAAATGAGCACGTTCATTGCAAAGTTCACAAGTACGGCTAAGAAAATTTAAATTTTCAGCACAAACATCTAGCCTTTCTTGCAACCATTTAGATTCTAAGTACTTATGCCTCTTGCAAAATCTATCTTCCCTAATTGCTGTGTACTTGCAAACTCTTCGCACTCCACAAAAATCGACATGCTGATAAGAGACATTCTCATCATGACTAGTGCAATCATCATTAGTACTATGGATATTCAAAGATTTCATACTAATAACATTGCAATCATGCACATCATTCAAAGATTTAGTGCCAAACATTTTATAGACTTCTTCTTCTAGCACTTGAGCACAATTTTCCTTTCCATCCTTCTCACGAAAGATATTAAAAAGATGAAGCGTGTGAGGCAAACTCAATTCCATTTTTTAGTTTTCTTTTATAAACTAAACTAGTGCTAAAACAAGAAACAAAAAGATTCGATTGCAAGATCTAAAGATATACCTTCAAGCTCTAACCTCCCCAGCAATGGCGCCAGAAAAGAGGTTGATGTCTACTACACAACCTTCTTCTTGTAGACGTTGTTGGGCCTCCAAGTGTAGAGGTTTGTAGGACCGTAGCAAATTTCCCTCAAGTGGATGACCTAAGGTTTATCAATCCGTGGGAGGCGTAGGATGAAGATGGTCTCTCTCAAGCAACCCTGCAACCAAATAACAAAGAGTCTCTTGTGTCCCCAACACACCCAATACAATGGTAAATTGTATAGGTGCACCAGTTCGGCGAATAGATGGTGATACAAGTGCAATATGGATGGTAGATATAGGTTTTTTTAATCTGAAAATATCAAAACAGCAAGGTAACTAATGATAAAAGTGAGCGTAAACGGTATTGCAATGCGTTGAAACAAGGCCTAGGGTTCATACTTTCACTAGTGCAAGTTCTCTCAACAATAATAACATAATTGGATCATATAACTTTCCCTCAACATAAAACAAAGAGTCACTCCAAAGTCACTAATAGCGGAGAACAAACAAAGAGATTATGGTAGGGTACGAAACCACATCAAAGTTATCCTTTCTGATCGATCTATTCAAGAGTCCGTAGTAAAATAACATGAAGCTATTCTTTCCGTTCAATCTATCATAGAGTTCGTACTAGAATAACACCTTAAGACACAAATCAACCAAATCCCTAATGTCACCTACATACTCCAATGCCACCTCAAGTATCCGTGGGTATGATTATACGATATGCATCACACAATCTCAGATTCATCTATTCAAATCTACACAAAGTACTTCAAAGAGTGCCCCAAAGTTTCTACCGGAGAGTCAAGACGAAAACGTGTGCCAACCCCTATGCATAGGTTCATGGGCGGAACCCGCAAGTTGATCACCAAAACATACATCAAGTGGATCACGTGATATCCCATTGTCACCACAGATAAGCACGACAATACATACATCAAGTGTTCTCAAATCCTTAAAGACTCAATCCGATAAGATAACTTCAAAGGGAAAACTCAATCCATTACAAGAGAGTAGAGGGGGAGAAACATCATAAGATCCAACTATAATAGCAAAGCTCGCGATACATCAAGATTGTACCACCTCAAGAACACGAGAGAGAGAGAGAGATCAAACACATAGCTACGGGTACATACCCTCAACCCTGAGGGAGAACTACTCCCTCCTCATCATGGAGAGCGCCGGGATGATGAAGATGGCCACTGGAGAGGGATTCACCCCCTCCGGCAGGGTGCCAGAACGGGTCTAGATTGGTTTTCAGTGGCTACGGAGGCTTCTGGCGGCGGAACTCCCAATCTATTGTGCTCTCCGAAGTTTTTAGGGTATATGGTTATATATAGGAGGAAGAAGTACATCGGTGGATCTCCGGGCTGTCCATGAGGCAGGGTGGCGTGCCCAGGGGGTGGGCGCGGCCCCCACCCTTGTGGGAAGCCCGGGACTCTTCTGGTCCATCTCCGATACTCCGTGGGATTCTTCTGGTCCAAAAATAAGTTCCGTGAAGTTTCAGGTCAATTGGACTCCGTTTGATTTTCCTTTTCCGCGATACTCTACAACAAGAAAAAACAGAAACTGGCACTGGGCTCTAGGTTAAGAGGTTAGTCCCAAAAATTATATAAAATAGCATATAAATTCATATAAAACATCCAAGGTTGATAATATAATAGCATGGAACAATCAAAAATTATAGATACGTTGGAGACGTATCACCCTACAGCGGGGGCCCCTCATGTTTGTGCGAGACAGAGGGCACCGTAGGGCAACACCATAAATAAAATTTACAATCATACCAACCCAGATCACAATTAACCCACATGACAAAACAGATCTACTCAAACATCATAGGATAACCATAGATCATTGGGAAATAATATATGGAGTTGAGCACCATGTTTAAGTAGAGATTACAGTGGGGAGAAGAGGTGTTACACCACTTCATAGAGGGGAGAAAGTTGGTGTTGACGGTAGCAAGATTGTTGATGTAGATCGCCGTCACGATCCTAGCCCTGGCGGCACTACGGCGCCATCGGGAGAGAGGGGGAGAGAGTCCCCCCTCCTTCTTCTTCTTCCTTGGCCTCTCCCTAAGGGAGTCCTGGAATAGAGGGTCACTGGGCGTCCGGGTTATGTGACATGGGCCCGACTCGTGGACCGTGAAGATACAAGATGGAAGGCTTTCCCCCGTGTCTGAATGGGACTCCGCTTGGCGTGGAAGGCCAGCATGGCGTTCGGATATGAAGATTCCTCTCTCTGTAAACCGACTTTGTATAACCCTAGCCCCCTCCAGTGTCTATATAAACCAGAGGGTTTAGTCCGTAGAGGCAATCATAATCATACAGGCTAGACATCTAGGGTTTAGCCATTACGATCTCGTGGTAGATCAACTCTTGTAACCCCTATACTCATCATAGTCAATCAAGCAGGAAGTAGGGTATTACCTCCATCAAGAGGGCCCGAACCTGGGTAAACATCATGTCCCCTACCTCCTGTTACCTTAGATCCTTAGACGCACAGTTTGGGACCCCCTACCCAAGATCTGCCGGTTTTGACACCGACATTGGTGCTTTCATTGAGAGTTCCTCTATGCTATCAGTAGGAGGTTCGATGGCTCCGACAATCATCTACAACAATGCCGCCGTGAAGGAGACTTTTCTCCACGGCCAGATTTTTGTATTTGGTGGCTTCGCGTTGTGTGCCAACTCGATTGGCTGCCTCGAGCAGATCGACGGCTATGCCCCTGGTCATCAGATCAGTTTTGGGAACCTAAACTATGTCACTGACATACGAGGAGACTTGATCTTTGAGGGGTTCGCAGCCCGAATTGCAGCTTCGGCCTTAGATCCAGAACGGATTGTCAGGTCCAAAGATGGGAGTTTACAGCCCATAGGACTCTCTGCAAGTATGAATTTGCTACTGGAGATCCGGAGGGGATGGCGTCAGTGGCAAACCCAAAGACGAACCGAACTCCTCTTGACGCTCGAGCGCCGGACACTCCGCCAGACTCCAAGTCCGACCCCTCAGGGTCCGTGTTAAGTAGGCGCGACCAGGAGGCTCCAACTCCGGGCAGCCCTGCAGACTCTCTTTGATGGAAATATGCCCTAGAAGCAATAATGAAGTTGTTATTTATATTTCCTTATATCATGATAAATGTTTATTATTCATGCTAGAATTGTATTAACCGGAAACTTAGTACATGTGTGAATACATAGACAAAATGAGTGTCACTAGTATGCCTCTACTTGACTAGCTCGTTAGTCAAAGATGGTTAAGTTTCCTAGCCATGGACAAGAGTTTGTCATTTGATGAATGGGATCACATCATTAGAGAATGATGTGATTGACTTGACCCATCCGTTAGCTTAGCACTTTGATCATTTAGTTTATTCCTATTGCTTTCTCCATAACTTATACATGTTCCTATGACTATGAGATTATGCAACTCCCGAATACCGAAGGAACACTTAGTGTGCTATCAAACATCACAATGTAACTGGGTGACTATAAAGATGCTCTACAGGTGTCTCCAATGGTGTTTGTTGAGTTGGCATAGATCGAGATTAGGATTGTCACTCCGTGTATCGGAGAGGTATATATGGGCCCTCTAGGTAATGCACATCACTATAAGCCTTTCAAGAAATGTGACTAATGAGTTAGTTACGGGATGTTGCATTACAGAGTGAGTAAAGAGACTTGACGGTAACGAGATTGAACTAGGTATTGAGATACTAACGATCGAAACTCGGGAAAGTAACATACCGATGACAAAGGGAACAACGTATGTTGTTATGCGGTTTGACCGATAAAGATCTTCGTAGAATATGTAGGAACCAATATGAGCATCTAGGTTCCGCTATTGGTTATTGACTGGAGATGAGTCTCGGTCATGTCTACATAGTTCTCGAACCCGTAGGGTCCGCACACTTAACGTTCGGTGACGATCGGTATTATGAGTTTATGGTTTTTGATGTACCGAAGGTAGTTCGGAGTCCCGGATATGATCACAGACATGACGAGGAGTCTCGGAATGGTCGAGACATAAATATCGATATATTGGAAGGCTATGTTTGGACATCGAAATGGTTCCGGGTGAGTTCGGGCATTTATCGGAGTACCGGCGGGTTACGGAAACCCCCCGGGGAGTATATGGGCCTTAATGGGCCTTAGTGGGAGAGAAGAGAAGGCAGCCTAGGAAGGGCCTCCCCCCAAGCCCAATCCGAATTGGGTGAGGGGGCGGCCCCCCTTTCCTTTCTCCTTCTCCCTCTTCCTTCTATTCCCAGTGAGACTTGGAAAGGGGGAAGTCCTACTCCTACTAGGAGGAGGACTCCTCCCCCCTTGGCGCACCTAGAGAGGGCCGCCGGCCTCCCCCTCTTTCCTTTATATACATGGGGAGGGGGCACCCTAGAACACACAAGTTGATTGTTTAGCCATGTGCGGCGCCCCCCTCCATAGATTTCCACCTCGGTCATACCGTTGTAGTGCTTAGGCGAAGCCCTGCGTCGGTAACTTCATCATCACCGTCATCACGCCGTTGTTCTGACGAAGCTCTCCCTCGACACTTAGCTGGATCTAGAGTTCGTGGGACGTCACCGAGCTGAACGTGTGCAGATCGCGGAGGTGTCGTACTTTCGGTGCTAGGATCGGTCGGATCGTGAAGACGTACGACTACATCAACCGCGTTGTCATAACGCTTCCGCTTATGGCCTATGAGGGTACATGGACAACACTCTCCCCTCTCGTTGCTATGCATCACCTAGATAGATCTTGTGTGTGCGTAGGATTTTTTTGAAATTACTGCGTTCCCCAACGGTGGCATCAGAGCCAGGTCTATGCGTAGATGTTATATGCACGAGTAGAACACGAAGGAGTTGTGGGCGTGGGTATGTACATATTGCTTGCCGTCACTAGTTGATTCTTGATTCAGCGGTATTGTTGGATGAAGTGGCTCAGACCAACATTAAGCGTACACTTACGCGAGACTGGTTCTACCGACGTGCTTCACACACAGGTAGCTAGTGGGTGTCAGTTTCTCCAACTTTAGTTGAATCGGATTCAATAAACAGGGTTCTTTCTGAAGATCAAAAAGCAATCACTATACCACGTTGTGGTTTTTGATGCGTAGGTAAGAACGGTTCTTGCTAGAAGCCCATAGCAGCCACGTAAAACTTGCAACAACAAAGTAGAGGACGTCAAACTTGTTTTTGTAGGGCATGTTGTGATGTAATATGGTCAAGACATGATGCTAAATTTTATCGTATGAGATGATCATGTTTTGTAACAGAGTTATCGGCAACTAGCAGGAGCCATATGGTTGTCGCTTTATTGTATGAAATGCACTCGCCATGTAATTGCTTTACTTTATCATTAAGCAGTAGTGATAGTCGTAGAAGCAATAGTTGGCGAGACGACAATGATGCCTCGATGGAGATCAAGGTGTCAAGCTGGTGACGATGGTGATCATGACGGTGCTTTTGAAGGAAATATGCCCTAGAGGCAATAATAAATTTATTATTTATTTCCTTATTTCATGATAAATGTTTATTATTCATGCTAGAATTGTATTAACCGGAAACATAATACATGTGTGAATACATAGACAAACAGAGTGTCACTAGTATACCTCTACTTGACTAGCTTGTTGGTCAAAGATGGTTATGTTTCCTAACCATAGACATGAGTTGTCATTTGATAAACGAGATCACATCATTAGGAGAATGATGTGATTGACTCGACCCATTCCGTTAGCTTAGCACTTGATCGTTTTAGTTTACTGCTATTGCTTTCTTCATGACTTATACATGTTCCTATGACTATGAGATTATGCAACTCCCGATTACCGGAGGAACACTTTGTGTGCGATCAAACGTCACAACGTAACTAGGTGATTATAAAGGTGCTCTACAGGTGTCTCAGATGGTACTTGTTGAGTTGGCATACAATCGAGATTAGGATTTGTCACTCTGATTTTCGGAGAGGTATCTCTGGGCCCTCTCGATAATGCACATCACTATAAACCTTGCAAGCAATGCAACTAGTGAGTTAGTTGCGGGATGATGCATTACGAAACGAGTAAAGAGACTTGCCGGTAACGAGATTGAGCATGGTATTGAGATACTGACGATCGAATCTCGGGCAAGTAACATACCGATGACAAAGGGAACAACGTATGTTGTTATGCGGTTTGACCGATAAAGATCTTCGTAGAATATGTAGGAGCCAATATGAGCATCCAGGTTCCGCTATTGGTTATTGACCGGAGACGTGTCTCGGTCATGTCTACATAGTTCTCGAACACGTAAGGTCCGCACGCTTAATGTTCGGTGACGATCGGTATTATGAGTTTATGTGATTTGATGTACCGAAGGTAGTTCAGAGTCTCAGATGTGATCACGGACATGACGAGGAGTCTCGAAATGGTCGAGATATAAAGATTGATATATTGGACGACTATATTCGGATACCAGAAGTGTTCCGGGTGATTTCGGAGAAAACCGGAGTGCCGGAGGTTTACCAGAACCCCCCGGAGAAGTAATGGGCCACATGGGCCCTAGTGGAGAGAGAGGGCCGGCCAGGGTAGGCCACGCGCCCCATCCCCCTCTGGTCCGAGTTGGACTAGGGAAGGGGGGGCGGCGCCCCCCTTTCCTTCTCCCTCTCCTCCTTCCTTTCCCCCTCCTAGTAGGAGTAGGAAAGGGGAGTCCTACTCCTGCTAGGAGGACTCCTCCTGGCGCCCTGCAAGGGCCGGCCGTCCTCCCCCTTGCTCCTTTATATACGGGGCAGGGGCACCCTAGGACACACATAAGTTGATTGTTCCAAGCCGTGTGCGGTGCCCCCTGATGAAGCTATGTACCTACGGTAGGGACACGGACCCGTCCTAAAGAGCCCTACCGTAGGACATCTCTAGAAGAAGTCACCTTTCAATCAACTTGAAGATATCCCACTCGACGGGTTGAAGACACTCGACCAAGAAGCTGTCACTCGACCAAGAAGCCAACCACTCGACTGCCAGAAGACCTAAAGTCACATCGCAGGCAAACGGTCGGCTATTAAGTAGTCTTTATGGTCATTATAGCGCTTTATTAGGGGCGTTACCAATAACGTCCAACCTTAAATGTACCTAAACCCCTGCATTACTGAGGGCAGGAGGGGGCCGGTGAACTCTATATAAGCCACCCCCCTCCTCAGTAAGAGGGGTTCGCACCCCTGCCATTTTACACACGCATAATCTAGTCGACCGCCTCCGGGCACCGAGACGTAGGGCTGTTACTTCCTCTGAGAAGGGCCTGAACTCGTAAACCTTGCGTGCTTACAACTTACCAATAGCTAAGGTCTAGCCTCCTCATACACACCCCCTACCTCACTATCAGACTTAGAACCACGACAATTGGCGCCCACCGTGGGGCATTAGTCTTAGCGCCTAATTGGAGAAGTTGCGATTTTTCCGATCCACTTGATCATGTTTTCCTGCGGAGCTTTGGCAGAGGGTCGCGAGATCCGTCTCGGCGCACTCACATTCGTCGCCGATGACTCCGCCTGGCTCCAGGAGGCGCCGCTCGATGTTGATGCGCTCCCCGTCCGCGGTGCGACGCACTTCCACGCGTGCGTCTGTGGCGTCCTCCTGCGGCAGCCGTTGACCCCATATCGGCCGGCTCCCGTGTCATCTCCCCGTCCTGTCTCCTGCCAGCGCAAGCGCTCGAGTCGGTCGAGACTCCAGCGGTGGGTGAAGCACGCCGCGGCCCGCCAGTCGGTGGTCCCACAAGTCGCGGCAATCGAGCTCGACGAATCCCTCTGCGGCCTGTTCGATCTGTCGACTGGCTCCGCGGAGACCGCATCCGAGTGCGATAGCAGCGACCCTTTGGCGGAGGTTCTGGCGGTCGAGGGGACGCGCAGTCCTCCTGGATTCCATCGCGCTGATAGTGGTGCAGATAGAGGCGATCCGTCGCATCCCCACGACGAATACCTCCTCGAACCTCTCGCGTCATTGCAGCGGGAGGAGCTTCGTCGCCGGAACATGGACGCGCTCTACACTCCTATTGTTGGAGAGACCCCCGAGGCCCGGGCCTTGGAGGATGCGTGCTTGGCTAATCTGGCCGAGCGCACTCGACTGGAGAATCTACAGCGAGCTCTCGACGAGCGAGCGCGTCAGCGGGCTCCCGAGTCCAGTCGACGACAGCAAGCTCCCAAATCCAGTCGACGTCAGCTCTTCCCACCACCGCAGGTATACCGAACTCCGGTCCAGAATCTGGCTGCCGCGGCCCGCATAGCAGAGTCAATCCAGCCCTCTCAGTCAGAGGCTGCCAGAGGATTGTTGCAGATCAGAGCATTGCTCCGAGCGGCGGGAAATCAGAATTCCGCCATCTCTCAGTCGCGGGATAGGATCCACAGTCGATCCGTTGCAACGAAAACCGTCCAGTCGGCTCACAGCCCAAGATCGCCCCCGAGGCGTGAGGGACATGGAGACCGACACGATCAGTACAGGAGGAATGAACAATATGATCACCGACCCGACCGTGATGATAGACGTCGAGTGCCGTCCCCTCCCCCGAGGAGTGGATCGTATGCGCCTCGACATCGAGATGACAGGCACCCCCATAACGTTGGGCAGAGGATCCCAGTCGACCCCAGAGACCCAGGCTTTGATGCGAGATCCATCCTCGTTCAAGGTCTGGTGGATAGGAACAGGGCTCATCGAGAGAGCCACAACAGAGATACGCCCACCGGCAGCAGAGCACATGCCTCGGGGCCTGAATGTTTCAATCGAGCCATCAGAGCCGCGGTGATCCCTCCCAACTTCAGGCTGGCGACTGGAGTCAGCAAGTTCACCGGTGAATCCAAGCCCGACACGTGGCTCGAAGATTACCGAGTGGCTGTGCAGATTGGCGGCGGCAATGATGAGGTGGCCATGAAGCATTTACCTCTCATGTTGGAAGGTTCAGCTAGGGCGTGGCTGAATCAGTTGGCGCCCAGCAGCATTTACACTTGGGAGGATCTCTCCTGAGTGTTTATCACAACCTTCGAAGGGACGTGCAAGCGCCCTGCAGGCCTTACGGAGCTGCGGTCTTGCGTGCAGAAGCCAAATGAAACTCTAAGAGAATACATCTAGAGGTGGATCACACTGCACCACTCGGTCGAGAACGTGCCAGACCATCAAGCAGTTTGCGCTTTCAAGGAAGGCGTCAAATACAGGGAGTTGAATCTGAAGTTTGGCCGAACTGGAGAGATGTCCCTGAATCGGATGATGGAGATTGCCACCAAGTACGCTAATGGAGAAGACGAGGACCGACTCCGAAGTGGCAAACTCAAATCAGTCGCCCAAGAAACCGGAGGAAACTCCAGTCGGAAGCAGAAGCGGAAGGCCGAGCCAGCCGCCCCTGGGGAGGCCCTGGCCGTGGCCCAGGGAAACTTCAAGGGAAAACCCAAGGGCACATGGAAGCCCAAGAAGGTTAAGGATCAGGATGGGAATGATGTTTTGGACCTGCCATGTCACATCCACACCAAGAAAGATGAAGAGGGAAATTTTATTTTTCCCGAAGCATACCACTCGACAGTGTCGGCTTCTGATCCAGCAGTTCCAGGACAAGCAGCCCAAGGATAAGGAAAAAGAACCAGACAGAGTTGAGGACAAGGAGGATAGTGACGATGGATACCCCCAAGTCAATTCCACCTTGATGATTTTTGCTGATGTCGAAACAAAAGTCGACTGAAAGTCATTAACCGTGAGGTGAACATGGTTGCTCTGGCGACACCTAGTTACCTCAAATGGTCTCAGACCACCATCACATTTGACCAATCTGATCACCCGACTCACATTGCCACCCCAGGGAGGCAAGCTTTGGTGGTCGACCCGGTCGTCGAAGGTACTCGACTGACCAAAGTCCTAATGGATGGCGGCAGTGGCCTGAACATACTGTATGCTGAAACTTTGAAAGGAATGGGCATTCCGATGTCCAGACTCAGCATCAGCAACATGAGCTTCCACGGAGTCATTCCTGGAAAGAAAGCCGAATCACTCGGCCAGATTGCCCTCGATGTGGTTTTTGGTGATTCAAAGAATTACCGCAAGGAAAAGTTGACAATCGAAGTAGTGGATTTCCAGAGTGCTTATCACGCCATTTTGGGCAGGCCAGCTTACGCACGCTTCATGGCTCGACCATGTTACGTGTATCTTAAATTAAAGATGCCTGGCCCCAAAGGTGTGATCACTGTTACGGGCAACCGGAAGAAAGTAGAAGAATGTTTTCAGAAGGGATCAAAGATCGCCGACGCTCAGATGGCAGTGGTCGAGCTGAAAGAGTACCAAAAGGCTGCCGACCCGAGTGAATTGCTGCGGGCTAAGAAGCCTGCCTCCGAGTCAGCTTTTTAGTCGGCTGGCGAAACAAAGACAGTCCACATTCACCCGACCGATCCCGATGCTGCTCCGACTCACATCTCGACGACGCTCGACTCCAAATAGGAAGAAGCGCTCATCCAGCTCCTCCGTGAGAACTGGGACATCTTCGCATGGAAACCCTCTGACATGCCTGGAGTTCCTAGGGGGCTGGCTGAGCACCATCTGCGAGTTGACCCAAAGTTCAAACCCGTGAAGGAACATCTTCGACGGTCCACCGTCCAGAAAAAACAAGCCATTGGCGAGGAAGTGGCTCGGCTCTTAGCAGCTGAGTTCATCCGAGAGATTTACCACTCCGAGTGGCTCGCCAATGTCGTCATGGTCCCCAAGAAGGACAAGTCACTCTGTATGTGCATTGATTTCAAACATATCAATCGGGCTTGCCCGAAAGATCATTTTCCTCTCCCTCGCATCGACCAAATTGTCGACTCAACTGCGGGATGCGAGAGATTGTCTTTTCTAGATGCCTACTCCAGGTACCATCAGATCCGTCTGTATGGGCCCGATGAAATCAAAACAGCTTTCATCACTCCATTCGGATGCTTCTGTTACGTCACCATGCCATTCGGCCTCAAGAACGCCGGAGCCACATTCATGAGAATGATCCAGAAGTGTTTACTCACTCAAATCAGTCGGAATGTGGAGGCATACATGGATGATATCGTGGTCAAGTCCCGGAAAGGTTCCGACCTGCGGGCTGACCTTGCTGAAACCTTTGCCAACCTCAGGAGGTACGATATCAAGCTCAATCCATCAAAGTGCACTTTCGGAGTTCCAGGTGGAAAGCTACTCGGTTTTCTCGTTTCCGAACGGGGAATCGACGCCAATCCTGAAAAAATTGGCACCATACTCCGGATGAAGCGTCCTGTACGTGTGCATGATGTCCAAAAGCTTACAGGCTGCTTGGCCGCCTTAAGTCGATTCATTTCTCGACTCGGTGAAAAAGCGTTGCCTCTTTACCAACTAATGAAGAAGTCTGACAAGTTTGAGTGGACTCCAGAAGCTGATGCAGCGTTTGCAGAGCTCAAAGCTCTGCTCTCCACCTAGCCGGTGCTAGCTGCCCCAATCAGCAAAGAGCCTCTGTTGCTTTACATTGCAGCCACGGGACAAGTTGTCAGTACAGTACTTACGGTCGAGCGGGAAGAGGAAGGGAAGGCCTTCAAAGTTCAACGCCCTGTATATTATGTGTCTAAAGTTTTGACCCCTTCAAAACAAAGATACCCCCACTACCAAAAGCTTGTATATGGGATTTATATGACCACGAAGAAAGTTGCACATTATTTCTCTGACCACTCCATTACAGTCGTCAGCGACGCCCCATTATCAGAGATCCTGCATAACAGAGACGCAACTGGTCGAGTGGCCAAGTGGGGGATTGAACTCCTTCCTTTAGATATCAAGTTTGAAGCAAAGAAGGCCATCAAGTCCCAAGCAATCGCGGATTTCATCGCCGAGTGGATTGAATAGCAACTTCCGACTCAAGTTCACTCGAAACACTGGACTATGTTCTTCGATGGATCCAAGATGCTGAATGGTTCGGGCGCGGGAGTAGTTTTGGTCTCCCCCCGAGGAGATAAGCTCAGATATGTTCTCCAGATTCACTTCGATTCCTCCAATAACAAAGCAGAGTATGAGGCACTTTTGTATGGGTTGCGCAAGGCCATTTCACTCGGCGTCCGTCGCCTCATGGTCTATGGCGACTCAGATCTGCTGGTTAATCAAGTGATGAAGGAGTGGGACGTCAGGAGTCCGGCAATGACTGGGTATTGCAATGCAGTGCGAAAGCTAGAGAAGAAGTTCGAGGGGTTAGAGCTCCACCACATCCCCCGACTGAAAAATCAGGCAGCTGACGACTTGGCAAAGATAGGCTCCAAGAGAGAAGCCATTCCAAGCAACGTGTTCTTGGAACACATTCACTCACCGTCAGTCCAAGAAGATCCTTTCACAGAAGAAGCCCCGCAGCCGAAAAGTGCCACGGATCCGACTGAAGTTGAAGTGCCTGTAGTGGTCGACCTAATCATGGATGTCTTGGCAATCACCCCTGACTGGACAATACCGTACATCGCATATATCCTAAGGAAAGAACTTCTGGAGGACGAGGAGGAGGCTCGACAGAACGTCCGCCGATCTAAGGCCTTCACAGTCATAAGGGGACAGCTGTACAAAGAGAGTGCGACCGGAGTCGGCCAGAAATGCATAACGCCAGAAGAAGGTCAGATAATCCTTAATGATATCCACTCGGGGACCTGCGGTCACCATGCGTCCTCTCGGACTATTGTGGCTAAAGCATACCGAGCTGGATTTTACTGGCCAAGAGCAAATGAGATGGCAAAAGAGATAGTCGACAAGTGTGAAGGGTGCCAGTTCTACTCCAACATGTCGCACAAGCCCGCATCAGCCCTGAAAACCATTCCGCTCGTCTGGCCCTTTGCCATCTGGGGATTGGACATGGTTGGTCCCCTAAGAACGGGCAGGAGTGGATTCACTCATGTACTTGTGGCAGTCGACAAATTTACCAAATGGATCGAAGCTAAGCCCATCAAGAACCTCGATGCTGGCACCGCTATCAGTTTCATCAGAGGGTTAACATTCAGATATGGAGTCCCGCATAGCATCATCACTGATAACGGGTCAAACTTTGATTCGGACGAGTTCAGAGCATTTTGCGCTTCTCAAGGCACACGAGTCGACTACGCTTAAGTCGCTCATCCCCAGTCGAATGGACAGGCTGATAGAGCAAATGGTCTGATTCTCAAAGGACTAAAACCTCGGCTGATGCGCGATCTCAAGCACGCGGCAGGCGCTTGGGTCGACGAGCTTCCATCAGTTCTGTGGGGATTAAGGACCACCCCTAACCGGTCGACTGGAAGGACTCCATTCTTTCTGGTTTATGGAGCCGAAGCTGTCCTGCCGAGTGATCTTCTTCATAATGCACCCCGAGTCGAACTTTACACCGAAGATGAAGCAGAGCAGGCCCGGCAAGACGCAGTCGACCTCTTGGAAGAAGAAAGGGAGATGGCCATGATCAGATCGACCATTTATCAGCAAGACTTGCGCCGTTTTCACGCCCGAAATGTGAAAAGTCGAGCCTTCCAAGAAGGGGATCTGGTCCTCCGAGTGGATCAACAGAAGCCACACAAACTTGCTCCTACTTGAGAAGGCCCCTTCATAGTCACCAGAGTCCTCCACAATGGAGCATACCACCTCTACAACGTCGATCGCCAGATCAACGAGCCACGAGCTTGGAACGCGGAACTGCTCCGCCCCTTTTACACCTGAGTTCCCCTTGTAATAAGAAGAATAATTTCTACAGTTCATTTTTATCAAAGACAAGAGTGTTCCAATAATGGCTGTCACTTTGTTTGCATACAAAACCCCCAGCGGGTGACTTGGCTGCGAATCCGTTTCGCCTAAGTTTTAAAAATCCTACCGAGTGGAGAGCAATCCTCCCACTCGGGGGCTTAGCTGCAGTCCAGTACTCGCCTAAGTTCTCCCACTCGGAAACTTAGCTGCAGTCAAGCGCTCGCCTAAGTTTTAAAAATCCTACCAAGTGGAGAGCAATCCTCCCACTCGGGGGCTTAGCTGCAGTCCAGTACTCGCCTAAGTTCTCCCACTCGGAAACTTAGCTGCAGTCAAGCGCTCGCCTAAGTTTTAAAAATCCTACCGAGTGGAGAGCAATCCTCCCACTCGGGGGCTTAGCTGCAGTCCAGTACTCGCCTAAGTTCTCCCACTCGGAAACCTAGCTGCAGTCAAGCGCTCGCCTAAGTTTTAAATATCCTACCGAGTGGAGAGCAATCCTCCCACTCGGGGGCTTAGCTGCAGTCCAGTACTCGCCTAAGTTCTCCCACTCGGAAACTTAGCTGCAGTCAAACACTCGCCTAAGTTTGAAAAAATCCTACCGAGTGGAGAGCAATCCTCCCACTCGGGGGCTTAGCTGCGGTCCAGTACTCACCTAAGTTCTCCCACTCGGAAACTTAGCTGCCGTCAAGCACTCGCCTAAGTTTGAAAAATTCCTACCGAGTGGAGAGCAATCCTCCCACTCGGGGGCTTAGCTGCAGTCCAGTACTCGCCTAAGTTCTCCCACTCGGAAACTTAGCTGCAGTCAAGCACTCGCCTAAGTTTGAAAAATTCCTACCGAGTGGAGAGCAATCCTCCCACTCGGGGGCTTAGCTGCAGTCCAGTACTCACCTAAGTTCTCCCACTCGGAAACTTAGCTGCAGTCAAGCACTCGCCTAAGTTTGAAAAATTCCTACCGGGTGGAGATCAATCCTCCCACTCGGGGGCTTAGCTGCAGTCTGGTACTCGCCTAAGTTCTCCCACTCGGAAACTTAGCTGCAGTCAAGCACTCGCCTAAGTTTGAAGAAAAACCCTACTGAGTGGAGAGCCAACCTCACACTCGGGAACTTAGCTGCAGTCCAGCACTTGTCTGAATACAAGACCAAAGTCCCACACGACAGTTCAAAACCACGAAGACATTCAGCAAGAAATTAAGTTCGGATAAAGCTTAAAAGGCCCCAGGCCCCGAATCAAAGTACTCGAGCCCTCAACTCGGCAGAGTTTAAACGATTACAAATCCACTCGGCATTCTGAGGAAAATTTAAGGAAAGGCATAAAAGTTTTTTCATTCCTCAGGAGGAGGACTGGCAGGGGCGATGAACTCATCCAGGTTGATTCCCTCCGCAATATGAGTGGCAGCAGCAATGAAGGTCTCCATGAAGTCTTGAAAGCTGTGCCTCTTGGTATTGGCGACTTGGATGGCGGCCAACTTTTCTTCTCGCGCCTCCTTGCAATGGACGCGGACTAAAGATAGAGCCACATCAGCGCCACACCGGGCAGAAGACTTCTTCCACTCTTGCACTCGATCAGGGATTCTATCAAGTCGAGCCATCAGAGACTCGAGATCATTCTGGAGCGTAGACTCTGGCCAAAGTGTTGAGTCGATCCGCGACATGGCAACCTTCAGCCGAGCCAAGTAATCCACAGCGCCGTCGATTCGAGATTCGAGTCGGAGTAGATTCATAGCAGCATCATCTTTCACCGAAGAATTGATTGGGTCCAAACCCGTTTCAATCCACCCGGTCTCCTCTTCGAAGTTCTGACAAAATTCTGCATACAAGACCCAAAGATAAGCCAACGATGGCAAACTGAGTCGACACAAAAGAAAACCAGTCGGAATTGACCGCACACCTTCGAGCTTGATGTACAACGTCTTGGCGAGACTCCTCAGGTAGCTCTCCAGGTTGTCCCTCCTGCGAGCGACGCCTTCCATCTGCTCGCCCAGAGTGAGGTGCTTCTTCTTCCAATGCGAGCACTCCCTGTTGGCTTCATTCAGAGCGGCCTTCAGCTTGGTGTTCTCATCTTCTATCTGGCTGACCGAAGCCAGCTTCTGTTCAGCCAGTGCGATCTTGTCATCAGCCTCCTTGTGGGCAGCAGCCAAGTCCTGATCCTTCTTCGCCAGGGCCTCGCTCAGTTCTCCTGCAAAAGAAACGATGATTGGTTCAGAAACAGCAGAAAGATACCCAAGCCTAAAACAAAACCAGTTGACAAGGTCGTCTTACCAGCAATGCCATCTCTGACCTTCTGCAGCTCCGTTCTGGCCAGTTACAGATCGAGAGTCAGTTGAATCCGCTGCTTCTCCAACTCAGTATAGCGAGACGCAAGTTCACAAGATTTCTGCAAAAGGAAAATTCAGTCGACAGACATACAGGATAAGTTGCTTCCGAGTAACTAAGGGAAAAAGGTGACGTTTCTAAGACTACAGCCGAATCAAAAACATTCGACAGTAGTCTCGGGGACTACACCTAGTGGGTGCACTCAGCGTGCCCCCACTGGTCTTAAAAAAAGTCAAGTGTCCGCAGTCGACCGGACACAGATCCATTCGACATGACTCGACCAGATCAAGAAAGGAATACAGATTCAGAAACGCAATATAAAGACTACAGTCGACTGCCAGCTGTCCACCGTAGTCTCGGGGACTACACCCAGTGGGTGCACTCAGCGTGCCCCCACTAGTCCAAGAAAGAGAAAACACACCCAGTGGGTGTACAGATACAAAGATCTTCAAAAAAAAGAGAGGGAGAAAGACTCTTCAAATAATCAAGTATCAAGTCGACTAACCTGGACATTGCTCTGACGCGCCGAACTTGCGTCGTAAGCTGCCTGGCTGGCCTCCCGAGCCTTCTTCACCTGTTCCATCATGACCCCCGCCTGGCGTATAGCCTCCTTCGCAGCGGCCACTTCGTCTTCAGGGACAGGGTACGCGACAAAAAGCGAAGTTGGATTGGCAGTCGACGCCGAGGGCTGCGCACTCGACAGGGGATTGGCAAAGGTCACAGAAGCCCGAGGGGCATCGCCACCATCCCGAGCCATGGTCTCAGGCGTCGGAGTAGGCTGGGGAGTCCTGTCAGCCGACGGCCTCTTAGTCCTCCCTATCCTCAGCGGTTCGTTGTCGTCGTCATCTGGGAGGTCGATAACATGAGGAGGGGCTGCATGAAGATCTTTCAATCGACCAGAATTGCAAGAAACGACCAGTCGACTCAAAAAACAGAACGTCAATAATCATACCAGGGTTGGAGGTAGCAGCGTCCCCCATCTCTTGGTCGTCGTCTTTGGCAGAGATCTCGGAGGTAGCAGCGCTGCAAATTTCGAAGAATCAGCCAGTTAAGCTTAACGAGTCGATCGAGGATCCGTCCTCCATCGACGGAGGAAGACAAGCTTTATTACCCGGAAATAACAGGGACAGTTATCTTCATCTTGGGCAGAGTCTTGGGCGACTTGGATAGCGTCGTGCGTGGTTGCTTGGGGACCTTCCCAGTCGGTGTTGGAGAAGAAGTCCGAGGGCGTTTCGACGATGGCCCGACGGAGGCAGTCGCCTGGCCACGTCCCTGCGCCGGGTCGTGTGCGAGCTTGGATCGCCTTTCCGGGCGGGGGGGTTCGGTCTCCTCGTCCTCCTCTTCGCTGGAGAAGACGTCATCGCCTCCCTCTCCTTCACCATCTGACTCCCACTCGCCCTGGTCATCCCCGCTCTCGCCTCCGCTCCCTTCTCCTTCCTCAGTCGACCCCTGTGCCCCATTGGGCGTCGAGTACATCTCAGTGGTCGCCTGAAAGAAAGCGGACAAAACGAAAAGTCAGTCGACCTGCTTGAAAGAAGACCAATGCAGAAAATGAAGATTTCAGTCGGAAACATAAAAACGCACCTGGTCGACCTCATACGAGCTGTCGAGTGGAATGAACCTCCTAGCTACTCGGGGGTTGTCCTTGTTCCCCGTGATGCTTGACAGCCACCCCTCCAACATCTCGTCGGTGACCTCCTCCAGGTGGATCCGAGTGGTGTCCTCGAGGCCAGAGTACAGCCACATCAAGTGGTCCCGAGCCTGGAGCGGTTGGATTCGCCTCTTGGGGAAGACTTCTAGCAGATCCATCCCCGTCACGCCCTCACGGACAAGTTCAACCACTCGACCCGCCAGTATCTTGACCTGGGCCTTTTCTTCGGGCGTCACCTTCAGAGAAGCAGGCTTTTCGGCTCGGTCGAGGGTGAAAGGTGGGAGCCCAGTCGACTGCCCTGGAGTCACCTGATCCTGGTAGTAGAACCAAGTCGCCTGCCAGCCTCGAACTGACTCCGGGAAAGTAATGGATGGGAAACAGCTCTTCCCCCTCGTCTGGATCGCCAAGCCCCCACACAGCTCGATCACTTGTGTCCTCTCATCACTCGACTTGGCCTTCTTAACCGACTGAGAGCGACAGGTGAAGATATGCTTGAAAAGCCCCCAGTGTGGGCGGCAACCAGGAACGCCTCACACATCGAAATAAAAGCGGCAAGATAGACTATGGAGTTTGGGGTAAAGTGATGGAGCTGCGCTCCGAAGAAGTTCAAGAAGTTGCGGAAGAAAGAATGGGGCGGCAGAGAAAACCCTCGGTCGATGTGAGTGGCCAGGAGCACGCACTCATCGTCGCGAGGTTAGGGTTCGATCTCTCCCCCCGGAAGACGCGCAACCTTGTGAGGAATGGCTCCCCCCTCGACCAGGTCGTCAAGATCCTCCTGCCGGAGCACCGATGGCATCCAGTCGCCCTGGATCCAACCTTTGGGCAGGGCCGTCCGAGAGGAAGATTCGCCGCGCGCAGACTTCTTCCCCTTCCCCGCCGCCGCCGCCTTCTTCGCGCGCTCCAGAGCGGTCGTCTTGCCCTTCACCATCGTCGCCGGCGAGATCTCGAGCTGGTTTGCGGTGGATGGGCGAGAGCGAAGGAAGCGGGGGACGCTACGGAGAAAGAGAGGAAGAAGGAGAAGAAATGAGCACGCACACTGTTGGAGGACTCCGAGCCAGCAACTTATAAGGGGCCGCTTCCGAGTGCCTGACTGGTAGGCCCAAGCTATCCAGTCAGATCCTGTGGCAGGTGTGCGCGCAGTACATGGCGAAAAAGGCGGCACGGAGATCAAGGAGCCTTCACATTGTCGCTCCCGATTACTGCGGCCGCCCCCGTTCCGCGCGCTTCCCAAAAAATCGGAATCCCGCGATCTCCGCTGGTTGCAGAACAACTTGACAAAACAGAAATCCCGCGCACACCGGCGCTCGATGCCTCACAGGTAAAGAAATCCATTCGACGAAAGGCCTAGAACGGATCAAGGCGACTGAAAGAGGTTAATAACGTCGTCCGTGACAGTCGACCCAGAACGAAGCACCCATATAACCCGAAGAATCAGTTGGATAGGCCCCTAACCCCTTTTCTCACTCTAGCCTTGATCCGTTCGGGGGCTAATGATGAAGCTATGTACCTACGGTAGGGACACGGACCCGTCCTAAAGAGCCCTACCATAGGACATCTCTAGAAGAAGTCACCTTTCAATCAACTTGAAGATATCCCACTCGACGGGTTGAAGACACTCGACCAAGAAGCCAACCACTCGACTGCCAGAAGACCTAAAGTCACTCCGCAGGCAAACGGTCGGCTATTAAGTAGTCTTTATGGTCATTATAGCGCTTTATTAGGGGCGTTACCAGTAACGTCCAACCTTAAATGTACCTAAACCCCTGCATTACTGAGGGCAGGAGGGGGCCGGCGAACTCTATATAAGCCACCCCCCTCCTCAGTAAGAGGGGTTCGCACCCCTGTCATTTTACACACGCATAATCCAGTCGACCGCCTCCGGGCACCGAGACGTAGGGCTGTTACTTCCTCTGAGAAGGGCCTGAACTCGTAAACCTTGCGTGCTTACAACTTCCCAATAGCTAAGGTCTAGCCTCCTCATACACCCCCCTACCTCACTGTCAGACTTAGAACCACGACACCCCCCTCCACCATAATCCACCTCGATCATATCGTAGCGGTGCTTAGGCGAAGCCGTGCGTCGGTAGCAACATCATCACCGTCATCACGCCGTCGTGCTGACAAAACTCTCCTGTGAAGCTCTTCTGGATTGGAGCTCGTGGAACGTCATCAAGCTGAACGTGTGCTGAACTCGGAGGTGCCGTACGTTTGGTACTTGGATCGGTCAGATCGTGAAGACGTATGACTACATCAACCATGTTCTCATAACGCTTCCACTTACGGTATATGAGAGTATGTGGACGATATTCTCCTCTCTCGTTGCTATGCATCACCTTGATCTTGCATGTGCGTAGGGAATATTTTGAAATTACTACGTTCCCCAACAGTGGAATCCGAGCCAGGTTTATGCATAGATGTTATATGCATGAGTAGAACACAAGTGAGTTGTGGGCGATAGAGGTCATAATGCTTACCAGCATGTCATACTTTGGTTCGGCGGTATTGTTGGATGAAGCGGCCCAGACCGACATTACGCATACGCTTACGCGAGACTGGTCCTACCGACGTGCTTTGCACACAGGTGGCTGGCGGGTGTCAGGTTCTCCAACTTTAGTTGAACCGAGTGTGACTATGCCCGGTCCTTGTTGAAGCTTAAAACAACACTAACTTCCTCACCCCGTAGCAGCCACGTAAAACTTGCAACAACAAAGTAGAGGACGTCTAACTTGTTTTTGCAGGGCATGTTGTGATGTGATATGGTCAAGGCATGATGCTATATTTTATTGTATGAGATGATCATGTTTTGTAACGGAGTTATTGGCAACTGGCAGGAGCCATATGGTTGTCACTTTATTGTATGCAATGCAATCGCCCTGTAATTGCTTTACTTTATCACTAAACGGTAGCGATAGTCGTAGAAGCAATATTTGGCGAGACGACAATGATGCTATGATGGAGATCAAGGTGTTGCGCCGGTGACGATGGTGATCATGATGGTGCTTTGGTGATGGAGATCAAAGGCACAAGATGATGATGGCCATATCATATCACTTATATTGATTGCATGTGATGTTTATCCTTTATGCATCTTATTTTGCTTGATTGACAGTAGCATTATAAGGTGATCTCTCACTAAATTTCAAGGTACAAGTGTTCTCCCTAAGTATGCACCGTTGCCAAAGTTTGTCGTGCCGAGACACCATGTGATGATCGGGTGTGATAAGCTCTACGTTCACATACAACGGGTGCAAGCCAGTTTTGCACAAGCAAAAATACTAGGGTTAAATTTGACAAGCCTAGCATATGCAAATATGGCCTCGGAACACTCAGACCGAAAGGTCGAGCGTGAATCATATAGTAGATATGATCAACATAGTGATGCTCACCATTGAAAACTACTCCATTTCACGTGATGATCGGTCATGGTTTAGTTGATTTGGATCACGTGATCACTTAGATGATTAGAGGGATGTCTATCTAAGTGGGAGTTCTTAAATATGATTAATTGAACTTTAATTTATCATGAACTTAGTACCTGATAGTATTTTGCTTGTCTATGTTGTTGTAGATAGATGGCCCGTGTTGTTGTTCCATTGAATTTTAACGCGTTCCTTGGGAAAGCAAAGTTGAAAGATGATGATAGCAATTACATGGACTGGGTCCGTAACTCGAGGATTATCCTCATTGCTGCATAGAAGAATTACGTCTTGGAAGCACCGCTAGGTGCCAAACCTGCTGCAGGAGCTGAACCAGATGTTATGAACGTCTGGCAAAACAAAGCTGATGACTACTCGATAGTTCAGTGTGCCATGCTTTACCGCTTAGAACCGGGACTTCAAGGACGTTTTGAACGTCATGGAGCATATGAGATGTTCCAGGAGTTGAAGTTAATATTTCAAGAAAATGCCCGGATTGAGAGATGAGGTCTCCAATAAGTTCTACAGCTACAAGATGGAGCAGAATAGTTCTGTCAGTGAACATATACTCAAAATGTCTGGGTATAACAATCACTTGATTCAACCGGGAGTTTTCGGATGATAGCGTCATTGACAGAATTCTTCAATCACTGCCACCAAGCTACAAGAGCTTCGTGATGAACTATAACATGCAAGGGATGGATAAGACAATTCCCGAGCTCTTTGCAATGCTAAAGGCTGCGGAGGTAGAAATCAAGAAGGAGCATCAAGTGTTGATGGTCAACAAGACCACCAGTTTCAAGAAAAGGGGTAAATGGAAGAAGAAAGGGAACTTCAAGAAGAACGGCAAACAAGTTGCAGGTCAAGAGAAGAAACCCAAGTCTGGACCTAAGCCTGAGATTGAGTGCTTCTACTACAATGGGACTGGTCACAGGTAGCGGAACTGCCCCAAGTATTTGGCGGATAAGAAAGGATGGCAAGGTGAACAAAGGTTTATGTGATATACATGTTATTGATGTGTACCTTACTAAAGCTCGCAGTAGCACCTAGGTATTTCATACTGGTTCTGTTGCTAATATTTGCAACTCGAAACAGGGATACAGATTAAGCAAAGATTGGCTAAGGACAAGGTGACGATGTGTGTGGGAAATGGTTCCAAAGTCGATGTGATCGCAGTCGGCACGCTACCTCTACATCTACCTCCGGGATTAGTTTTAGACCTGAATAATTGCTATTTGGTGCCAGCATTGAGCATGAACATTATATCTGGATCTTGTTTGATGCGAGACGGTTATTCATTTAAATCAGAGAATAATGGTTGTTCTATTTATATGAGTAATATCTTTTATGGTCATGCACCCTTGAAGAGTGGCCTATTTTTAATGAATCTCGATAGTAGTGATACACATATTCATAATGTTGAAGACAAAAGATGTAGAGTTGATAATGATAGTGCAACTTATTTGTGGCACTGCCGTTTAGGTCATATTGGTGTAAAGCGCAGGAAGAAACTCCATCTGCTGGACTTTTGGAATCACTTGGTACTTGCGAACCATGCCTCATGGGCAAGATGACTAAAAAGCCGTTCTCCGGAACTATGGAGCGAGCAACAGATTTGTTGGAAATCATACATACTGATGTATGTGGTCCGATGAATGTTGAGGCTCGCGGCGGGTATCGTTATTTTCTCACCTTCACAGATGATTTGAGCAGATATGGGTATATCTACTTAATGAAACATAACTCTGAAACATTTGAAAAGTTCAAAGAATTTCAGAGTGAAGTGGAAAATCATTGTAACAAGAAAAATAAAGTTTCTACAATCTGACCGTGGAGGAGAATATTTGAGTTATGAGTTTGGTCTTCATTTGAAACAACGCAGAATAGTTTCGCAACTCATGCCACCCGGAACACCATAGCGTAATGGTGTGTCCGAACGTTGTAATCGTACTTTACTAGATATGGTGCAATCTATGATGTCTCTTACTGATTTACCGCTATCATTTTGGGGTTATGCTTTAGAGACATCTGCATTCACTTTAAATAGGGCACCATCTAAATCCGTTGAGACGACGCCTTATGAATTATGGTTTGGCAAGAAACCAAAGTTGTCGTTTCTTAAAGTTTGAGGCTGCAATGCTTATGTGAAAAAGATTCAACCTGAGAAGCTCAAACCTAAATCGGAGAAATGTGTCTTCATAGGATACCCAAAGGAGACTGTTGGGTACACCTTCTATCACGGATCCGAAGGCAAGACATTTGTTGCTAAGAATGGATCCTTTCTAGAGAGGGAGTTTCTCTCGAAAGAAGTGAGTGGGAGTAAAGTAGAACTTAATGAGGTAACTATACCTGCTCCCTTACTGGAAATTAGTCCATCACAGAAACCGGTTCCTGTGACACCTACACCAATTAGTGAGGAAGCCAATGATGATGATCATGGAACTTCAGATCAAGTTACTACCGAACCTCGTAGGTCAACCAGGGTAAGATTCGCACCAGAGTGGTACGGTAATCCTGTTCTGGAGGTCATGTTACTTGACCATGATGAACCTACGAACTATGAGGAAGCGATGATGAGCCCAGATTCCGCAAAATGGCTTAAGGCCATGAAATCTGAGATGGGATCCATGTATGAGAACAAATTGTGGACTTTGTTTGACTTGCCCGATGATCAACAAGCCATCGAGAATAAATGGATCTTCAAGAAGAAGACTGACGTTGACGGTAACGTTACTGTCTACAAAGCTCACTTGTTGCGAAAGGTTTTTGACAAGTTCAAGGAGTTGACTACGATGAGAACTACTCACCCGTAGCAATGCTTAAGTCCGTCCGAATCATGTTAGCAATTGCCGCATTTTATGACTATGAAATTTGGCAAATGGATGTGAAGACTGCATTCCTGAATGGATTTCTGGAAGAAGAGTTGTATATGATGCAACCTGAAGGTTTTATCAATCCAAAGGGTGCTAACAAAGTGTGCAAGCTCCAGCGATCCATTTATAGACTGGTGCAAGCATCTCGGAGTTGGAATAAATGTTTTGATAGTGTGATCAAAGCATATGGTTTTATGCAGACTTTTGGAGAAGCCTGTATTTACAAGAAAGTGAGTGGGAGCTTTGTAGCATTTCTGATATTATATGTGGATGACATATTGTTGATTGGAAATGATATAGGATTTCTGGATAGCATAAAAGGATACTTGAATAAGAGTTTTTCAATGAAAACCTCAATGAAGCTGCTTATATATTGGGCATCAAGATCTATAGAGATAGATCAAGACGCTTAATTGGACTTTCACAAAGCACATACCTTGATAAAGTTTTGAAGAAATTCAAAATGGATCAAGCTAAGAAAGGGTTCTTGCATGTGTTACAAGGTGTGAAGTTGAGTAAGACTCAATGCCCGACCACTACAGAAGATAGAGAGAAAATGAAAAGTGTTCCCTATGCTTCAGCCATAGGCTCTATCATGTATGCAATGTTGTGTACCAGACCTGATGTGTGCCTTGCTATTAGTTTAGCAGGGAGGTACCAAAGTAATCCAGGAGTGGATCACTGGACAGTGGTCAAGAACATTGTGAAATACCTGAAAAGGACTAAGGATACGTTTCTCGTTTATGGAGGTGACAAAGAGCTCGTCGTAAATGGTTACGTCGATGCAAGCTTTGACACTGATCCAGACGATTCTAAATCGCAAACCGGATACGTGTTTATATTGAACGATGGAGCTGTCAGTTGCAGCAGTTCTAAACAAAGCGTCGTGGCGGGATCTACGTGTGAAGCGGAGTACATAGCTACTTCGGAAGCAACAAATGAAAGAGTCTAGATGAAGGAGTTCATATCCGATCTAGGTGTCATACCTAGTGCATCGGGTCCAATGAAAATCTTTTGTGACAATACTGGTGCAATTTCCTTAGCAAAGGAATCTAGATTTCACAAGAGAACCAAACACATCAAGAGACGCTTCAATTCCATCCGTGATCAAGTCCAGATGGGAGACATAGAGATTTGCAAGATTCATATGGATCTAAATGTTGCAGACCCGTTGACTAAGCCTCTCTCACAAGCAAAACATGATCAGCACCAAGGCTCCATGGGTGTTAGAATCATTACTGTGTAATCTAGACTATTGACTCTAGTGCAAGTGGGAGACTGAAGGAAATATGCCCTAGAGGCAATAATAAAGTTATTATTTATTTCCTTATTTCATGATAAATGTTTATTATTCATGCTAGAATTGTATTAACAGGAAATATAATACATGTGTGAATACATAGACAAACAGAGTGTCACTAGTATGCCTCTACTTGACTAGCTCGTTGTTCGAAGATGATTATGTTTCCTAACCATAGACATGATTTGTCATTTGATAAACGGGATCACATCATTAGGAGAATGATGTGATTGACTTGACCCATTCTGTTAGCTTAGCACTTGATCGTTTTAGTTTACTGCTATTGCTTTCTTCATCACTTATACATGTTCCTATGACTATGAGATTATGCAACTCCCGATTACCGGAGGAACACTTTGTGTGCTACCAAATGTCACAACGTAACTGGGTGATTATAAAGGTGCTCTACAGGTGTCTCCGATGGTACTTGTTGAGTTGGCATACAATTCAAATTAGGATTTCTCACTCCGATTGTCGGAGAGGTATCTCTGGGCCCTCTAGGTAATGCACATCACTATAAGCCTTGCAAGAAATGCAACTAATGAGTTAGTTGCACGATGATGCATTATGGAACGAGTAAAGAGACTTGCCGGTAACAAGATAGAGCTAGGTATTGAGATGCCGACGATCGAATCTCGGGCAAGTAACATACCGATGACAAAGGGAACAACATATGTTGTTATGCGGTTTGACCGATAAAGATCTTCGTAGAATATGTAGGAGCCAATATGAGCATCCAGGTTCCGCTATTGGTTATTGACCGGAGACGTGTCTTGATCATGTCTACATAGTTCTCAAACCCGTAGGGTCCGCACGCTTAACATTTGGTGACGATCGGTATTATGAGTTTATGTGATTTGATGTACCGAAGGTAGTTCGGAGTCTCAGATGTGATCATAGACATGACGAGGAGCCTCGAAATGGTCGAGACATAGATATTGATATATTGGACAACTATATTCAGATACCGGACGTGTTCCGGATGATTTCGAAGAAAATCGGAGTGCCAGAGAGTTATCGAAACACCCCGAGAGAAGTAATGCGCCACATGGGCCTTAGTGTAGAGAGAGAGAGAGGGCCCGCCAGGGCTGGCCGCACGCCTCCTCCCCCTCTGGTCTGAATTGGACTAGGGAAGGGGGGCGGCGCCCCCCTTTCCTTCTCCCTCTCCTCCTTCCTTTCCCCCTCCTAGTAGGAGTAGGAAAGGGGAGTCCTACTCCTACTAGGAGGAGGACTCCTCCTCCTGGCGTGCCCTGCAATGGTCGGTCGGCCTCCCCCTTGCTCCTTTATATACGGGGGAAGGGGGCACCCTAGGACACACACAAGTTGATTGTTCCAAGTTGTGGGCGGTGCCCACCTCCACCATAATCCACCTCAATCATATCTCAGCGGTACTTAGGCGAAGCCCTGCGTTAGTAGCAACATCATCACCGTCATCACGCCGTCGTGCTGATGGAACTCTCCTGTGAAGCTCTGCTGGATCAGAGTTCGTGGGACGTCATCGAGCAGAACGTGTGCTGAACTCGGAGGTGCGTACGTTCGGTACTTGGATCGGTTGGATCGTGAAGACGTACGACTACATCAACCGCGTTCTCATAACGCTTCCGCTTACGGTCTACGAGGGTATGTGGACGATACTCTCCTCTCTTGTTGCTATGCATCACCTTGATCTTGCGTGTGCGTAGGAAATATTTTGAAATTACTACGTCCCCCAACAGCTTTGGAGATGGAGATCAAAGGCACAAGATGATGATAGCCATATCATATCACTTATATTGATTGCATGTGATGTTTATCCTTTATGCATCTTATTTTGCTTAGTTTAGTGGTAGCATTATAAGATCATCTCTCACTAAATTTCAAGGTACAAGTGTTCTCCTTTAGTATGCACCGTTGCTACAGTTCCTCGTGCCGAGACACCACGTGATGATCGGGTGTGATAAGCTCTTCGTTCACATATAACGGGTGCAAGCCAGTTTTGCACAGGCAGAATACTCGGGTTAAACTTCACGAGCCTAGCATATTTAGATATGGCCTCGGTACACTGAGACCAATAGTAGATATGGTCAACATAGTGATGTTCACCATTGAAAACTAATCCATCTCAAGTGATGATCGGACATGGTTTAGTTGATATGGATCACGTGATCACTTAGATGATTAGAGGGATGTCTATCTAAGTGGGAGTTCTTAAGTAATATGATTAATTGAACTTTAATTTATCATGAACTTAGTACCTGATAGTATTTTGCATGTCTATGTTGTTGTATATAGATGGCCCGTGCTGTTGTTCCGTTGAATTTAATGTGTTCCTAGAGAAAGCTAAGTTGAAAGATGATGGTAGCAATTACACGGACTGGGTCTGTAACTTGAGGATTACCCTCATTGCTGCACAGAAGAATTACGTCTTGGAAGCACCGCTAGGTGACAAACCCGCTACAGGAGCAACACCAGATGTTATGAACGTCTGGCAGAGCAAAACTGATGGCTGCTCGATAGTTCGGTGTGCCATGCTTTAAGCCTTAGAATTGGGACTTCAATGACGTTTTGAATGTCATGGAGCATATGAGATGTTCTAGGAGTTGAAGTTGATGTTTCAAGCAAATGCCCGGATTGAGAGATATGAAGTCAACAATAAGTTCTACAGCTGCAAAATGGAGGAGAATAGTTCTGTCAGTGAACATATACTCAAAATGTCTGGGTACCACAACCACTTGACTCAGCTGGGAGTTAATCTTCCTGATGATAGTGTCATTGACAGAGTTCTTCAACCACAGCCACCAAGCTACAAGAGCTTCGTGATGAACTATAATATGCAAGGGGTGGATAAGACAATTCCCGAGCTCTTCGCAATGCTAAAGGCTGCGGAGGTAGAAATCAAAAAGGAGCATCAAGTGTTGATGGTCAACAAGACCACCAGTTTCAAGAAAGAGGGTAAAGGGAAGAAGGGGAACTTCAAGAAGAACGGCAAGCAAGTTGCTGCTCAAGTGAAGAAGCCCAAGTCTGGACCTAAGCTTGAGACTGAGTGCTTCTACTAGGAACTGGTCACTGGAAGCGGAACTGCCCCAAGTATTTGGCAGAGAAGAAGGATGGCAAAGTGAAAGGTCTATTTGATATACATGTTATTGATGTGTACCTTACTAATGCTTGCAGTAGCGCCTGGGTATTTGATACTAGTTTTGTTGCTAATATTTGCAACTCGAAACAGGGGCTACGGATTAAGCGAAGATTGGCTAAGGACGAGGTGATGATGCACGTGGGAAATGGTTCCAAAGTCGATGTGATCGCCGTCGGCATGCTACCTCTACATCTACCTTCAGGATTTGTTTTAGACCTAAATAATTGTTATTTGGTGCCAGTGTTGAGCATGAATATTATATCTGGATCTTGTTTGATGCGAGATGGTTATTCATTTAAATCAGAGAATAATGGTTGTTCTATTTATATGAGTAATATCTTTTATGGTCATGCACCCTTGATGAGTGGTCTAGTTTTACTAAATCTTGATAGTAGTGATACACATATTCATAGTATTGAAGCCAAAAGATATAAGTTTAATAATGATAGTGCAACTTATTTGTGGCACTGCGGTTTAGGTCATACTGGTGTAAAGCGCATGAAGAAACTCCATGTTGATGGGCTTTTGGAATCACTTGATGCTTGCGAACCATGCCTCATGGGCAAGATGACTAAGACTCCGTTCTCCGGAACAATGGAGCGATCGAGCAACAAACTTGTTGGAAATAATACAAACTGATGTATGCGGTCCGATGAGTGTTGATGCTCGCGGCGGGTATCGTTCTTTTCTTACCTTCATAGATGATTTGAGCAGATATGGGTACATCTACTTGATGAAACATAAGTCTGAAACATTTGAAAAGTTCAAAGAATTTCAGAGTGAAGTGGAAAATCATTGTAACAAGAAAATTAAGTTTCTACGATCTGATCGTGGAGGTGAGTATTTGAGTTATAAGTTTGGTCTTCATTTGAAACAATGCAGAATAGTTTCGCAACTCACGCCACCTAGAACACCATAGCGTAATGGTGTGTCTGAACGTCTTAACCGCACTTTATTAGATATGGTGCTATCTATGATGTCGCTTACTGATTTACTGCTATCATTTTGGGGTTATGCTTTAGAGACAGCTGCATTCACGTTAAATAGGGCACCATCAAAATCCATTGAGACGACACCTTATGAACTGTGGTTTGCCAAGAAACTCAAGTTGTCATTTCTAAAAGTTTGGGGCTGCGATGCTTATGTGAAAAAGCTTCAACCTGATAAGCTCGAACCCAAATCGGAGATTTGTGTCTTCATAAGATACCCAAAGGATACTGTTGGGTACACCTTCTATCACAGATCCGAAGGCAAGATATTCGTTGCTAAGAATGGATCCTTTCTAGAGAAGGAGTTTCTCTCGAAAGAAGTGAGTGGGAGGAAAGTAGAACTTGACGAGGTAATTGTACCTACTCCCTTATTGGAAAGTAGTTCATCACAGAAATCAGTTCCAGTGATTCCTACACTAGTAAGTGAGGAAGCTAATGATGATGATCATGAAACTTCTGATCAAGTTACTACCGAACCTCATAGGTTAACCAGAATAAGATCCGCACCAGAGTGCTACAGTAATCCTATTCTGGAGGTCCTGTTACTTGACCATGATGAACCTATGAACTATGAGGAAGCGATGATGAGCCCAGATTCCGCAAAATGGTTTGAGGCCATGAAATATGAGATGGGATCCATGTATGAGAACAAAGTGTGGACTTTGGTTAACTTGCTCAATGATCGGCAAGCCATAGAGAATAAATAGATCTTCAAGAAGAAGACTGACGCTGATGGTAATGTTACTGTCTACAAAGCTTGACTTGTTGAAAAGGTTTTCGACAAGTTTAAGGAGTTGACTACGATGAGACCTTCTCACCCGTAGCGATGCTTAAGTCCGTCCGAATCGTGTTAGCAATTTCCGCATTTTATGATTATGAAATTTGGCAAATGGATGTCAAAATTGCATTCTTAATGGATATCTTAAAGAAGAGTTGTATATGATGCAACGAGAAGGTTTTGTTGATCCAAAAGGTGCTAACAAAGTGTGCAAGCTCCAGCAATCCATTTATGTACTGGTGCAAGCCTCTCGGAGTTGGAATATATGCTTTGATAGTGTGATCAAAGCATATGGTTTTATACAGACTTTTGGAGAAGCATGTATTTACAAGAAAGTGAGTGGGAGCTCTGTAGCATTTCCGATATTATATGTGGATGACATATTGTTGATCGTAAATGATACTGCATTTCTGAATAGCATAAAAGGATACTTGAATAAGAATTTTTCAATGAAAGACCTCAGTGAAGCTGCTTATATATTGGGCATCAAGATCTATAGAGATAGATCAAGACGCTTAATTGGACTTTCACAAAGCACATACCTTGATAAAGTTTTGAAGAAGTTCAAAATGGATCAAGCAAAGAAAGGGTCCTTGCCTGTGTTACAAGGTGTGAAGTTGAGTCAGACTCAATGCCCTACCACCCAGAAGATAGAGAGAAAACAAAAGTCATTCCATATGCTTCAGCCATAGGTTCTATCATGTATGCAATGTTGTGTACCAGACCTGATGTGTGCCTTGCTATTAGTTTAGCAGGGAGGTACCAAAGTAATCCAGGAGTGGATCACTGGATAGCGGTGAAGAATATCCTGAAATACCTGACAAGGACTAAGGATATGTTTCTCGTTTATGGAGGTGACAAAGAGCTCTTCGTAAATGGTTACGTCGATGCAAGCTTTGACACTAATCTGGATGACTCTAATTACAAACCGAATACGTATTTTTATTGAATGGTGGAGCTGTCAGTTGGTGCAGTTCCAAGCAAAGCGTCGTGGCGGGATCTGATACGTCTTCGTCGTATCTACTTTTCCAAACACTTTTGCCTTTGGTTTGGACTCCAACTTGCATGGTTTGAATGGAACTAACCCGGACAGACGCTGTTTTCAGCAGAATTGCCATGGTGTTATTTATGTGCAGAAACAAAAGTTCTCGGAATGACCTGAAACTTCAGGAGCGTCTTTTTGGAAATAATAAAAAATACTGGCAAAAGATCAAGACCAGGGGGCCCACACCCTAGCCACGAGGGTGGGGGCGCGCCTGTCCCCCCTGGGCGCGCCCCCTACCTCATGGGACCCCTGGAGCCCCTCTGACCTCAACTCCAACTCTATATATTCACTTTTGGGGAGAAAAAAATGAGGGAGAAGGATTCATCACATTTTACGATACGGAGCCGCCGCCAAGCCCTAAAACCTCTCGGGAGGGCTGATCTAGAGTCCGTTCGGGGCTCCAGAGAGGGGAATCCCTCGCGATCGTCATCATCAACCATCCTCCATCACCAATTTCATGATGCTCACCGCCGTGCGTGAGTAATTCCATCGTAGGCTTGCTGGACGGTGATGGGTTGGATGAAATTTATCATGTAATCAAGTTAGTTTTGTTAGGGTTTGATCCCTAGTATCCACTATGTTCTGAGATTGATGTTGCTATGACTTTGCTATGCTTAATGCTTGTCACTAGGGCCCGAGTGCCATGATTTCAGATCTGAACCTATTATGTTTTCATCAATATATGAGTATTCTTGATCCTATCTTGCAAGTCTATAGTCACCTACTATGTGTTATGATCCGGCAACCCCGAAGTGACAATAATCGGGACCACTCCCGGTGAGGACCGTAGTTTAAGGAGTTCATGTATGCACTATGTGTTAATGCTTTGGTCCGGTACTCTATTAAAAGGAGGCCTTAATATCCCTTAGTTTCCATTAGGACCCCGCTGCCACGGGAGGATAGGACAAAAGATGTCATGCAAGTTCTTTTCCATAAGCGTGTATGACTATATTCGTAATACATCCCTACATTACATTGATGAATTGGAGCTAGTTCTGTGTCACCCTATGTTATGACTATTACATGATGAACCGCATCCGGCATAATTCTCTATCACCAATCCATTGCCTACGAGCTTTCCATATATTGTTCTTCGCTTATTTATTTTTCTGTTGCTATTGTTACAATCACTACAAAATACCAAAAACATTACTTTTGCTACTGTTACCTTTTATCACCGTTACCACTACTATCATATTACTTTGCTACGAAATACTTTCTTGCAGATATTAAGTTATCTAGGTGTGGTTGAATTGACAACTCAGCTGCTAATACTGGAGAATATTCTTTGGCTCCCCTTGTGTCGAATCAATAAATTTGGGTTGAATACTCTACCCTCGAAAATTGTTGCGATCCCCTATACTTGTGGGGCATCAAGACTATTTTCTGGCGCCGTTGCCGGGGAACATAGCTCTATTCTTTGAGTCACTTGGGATTTATATCTGCTTATCATTATGAACAACTTGAGAGATCCAAAATCCAAGATTTATCCCTCAACTACGAGGGGAGGTAAGGAACTGCCATCTAGCTCTGCACTTGATTCACCTTCTGTTTTGAGTAAGCTTGCGACACCTAAACCTGCGTCTGCTATTCATTCTGATACGTTGCATGTTATTGATGATGCCACTTCTGCTATGCATGATACTTATGATGAAACTACTTCTATGTTTGATACTACTATGCCACTTGGTGAATTTCTTGATGAACAACTTGCTAGGGTTAGAGAGAATAAAATTATTGAAACTGATAATATTGATGAAAGTGATGATGAAGACTCTTCCCCTAATAAATATGAATTGCCTATTGTTCCTGAGGGTTATGTTCTGGATGAAGAATCTGCTAGAGCTATTCTTGCTTGCAATGATAGATATGATCTAAAGAGGATATTAGCTAAATGGAAGCAGCAATCTCTTAATGCTAGAATGAAACCTGACCCTGCTTTTGCTACTTCACCTGTCTGTGTTACTGATAAGGATTATGAATTCTCTATTGATCCTGATATAATTACTTTGGTTGAATCTGATCCTATTTATGGCTATGAATCTGAAACTGTTGTGGCACATCTTACTAAATTAAATGATATAGCCACCCTGTTCACTAATGATGAGAGAACCCGCTACTTTTATATCCTTAAAATATTTCCGTTCTCATTAAAGGGTGATGCTAAGATATGGTTTAGTTCTCTTGATCCTGGTTGTGTGCGTAGTCCCCAGGATATGATTTATTACTTCTCTGCTAAATATTTCCCTGCTCATAAGAAACAAGCTGCCTTAAGGGATGTATATAATTTTGTGCAAATTGAAGAAGAGTGTCTCCCACAAGCTTGGGGGAGGCTTCTCCAATTACTTAATGCTTTTCCTGATCATCCTCTTAAGAAAAAAGAAATACTTGATATCTTTTATAATGGACTAACCGATGCTTCCAGAGATTACCTGGATAGTTGTGCTGGTTCTGTTTTCAGGGAAAGAACACCGGATGAAGCTGAAATTCTATTCAATAATATGTTGACAAATGAAAATAATTGGACACTTCCTGAGCCTATGCCTAAACCAACTCCGAAGAAAAGGGGTATTCTATTTCTCAGTCATGAAGATATGCAAGAGGCAAAGAAATCCATGAAAGAAAAGTGTATTAAAGCTGAAGATGTTAAGAATTTACCTCCTATTGAAGAAATACATGGTCTTAATTTACCACCTGTCGAAGAAATGCATAATTTTAATCCATCTCCTATTGAAGAAATACATGGTCTTGATAACCCGACACGGGTAGTAAAGGTAAATTCTCTCTATAGATATGATAAGGCTGAAATCCCATTTACTAGGTTTGCTAGCCCATGTTTAGATGAGTTTGATAAATTTATGGTTAAGCAAGAAGACTTCAATGCTTATTTTGGTAGAGAATTAAAACACAGTACTGATATGCTTGAACACTTGGGTGATTATATGTCTAATGTCAAAGGTGAACTTAAACTTATTAGTAAACATGCTTCTATGGTTACTACTCAAGTAGAACAAGTACTTAAAGCTCAAAATGATTTGCTCAATGAATTGAATAGTAAGAATAATGATTTTGCTATTAGAGTGGCTACTAGAACTGGTAAAATGAGTCGGGAACCTTTATATCCTGAAGGCCACCCTAAGAGAATTGAGCAAGATTCTCAGAGAAATAATATAGATGCACCTAGTCCTTCTAAAAGGAAGAAAAAGAAAAATGATAGGACTTTGCATGCTTCTAGTGAACCTATTGCTAAAACACCTGAGAATCCAAATGATATTTCTATTTATGATGCTGAAACACAATCTGGTAATGAACCTGAAACTAGTGATAATGTTAATGATAATGTTCATGATGATGCTCAACCTAGCAATGATAATGATATAGAAATTGAACCTGTTGTTGATCTTGATAACCCACAATCAAAGAATCAACATGATGATAAGAGAGAATTTGTTGCTAGGAAACATGGTAAAGAAAGAGAACCATGGGTTCAGAAACCCATGCCTTTTCCTCCCAAACCATCCAAGAAAAAGGACGATGAGGATTTTGAGCGCTTTGCTGAAATGATTAGACCTATCTTTTTGCGTATGCGATTAACTGATATGCTCAAAATGAATCATTATGCTAAGTATATGAAAGATATTGTTACTAATAAAATAAAGATACCGGAAGCTGAAATTTCCACCATGGTTGCTTATACTTTAAAGGTGGAATACCTAAGAAGTTAGGAGATCCAGGAGTACCCACTATACCATGCTCCATTAAAAGAAATTATGTTAAAACTTCTTTATGTGATCTTGGAGCCGTTGTTAGTGTTATGCCTCTCTCTTTATATCGTAGACTTGATTGGAATAAGTTGACACCTACTGGAATATCTTTGCAAATGGATGATAAATCAACTGCTATAGCTGTCGGTATTTGTGAGGATGTGCCTATTGTGGTTGCAAACGTTACTATTTTAACGGACTTTGTTATTCTTGATATTCCCGAGGACGATAGTATGTCTATTATTCTTGGAAGACCCTTTTTGAATACTACAGGGGCTGTTATTGATTGGAACAAAGGCAATGTCACTTTTCATGTTAATGGTAATGAGCATACGGTACACTTCCCAAGGAAACAACCTCAAGTCCACAATATCAATTCTATTGGAAAAGTTCCATTGATTATTTTTGGAGGTTTTGAATTTCCTCTTCCTACTGTCAAGAAGAAATATGATATTCTTTTTGTTGGGGATGTGCATATCCCCGTTGAGGTAACCTAGTGTTATTTGAAAATTCTCCGGTTCCATGTTATTCGGAATGAGTTTGTTAACAAGACTTGATCAACCTTGTTAGTGGATTCCTTTTGATGATCATGAGATGGATGAATTTAGAAAACACAACTCTTTGTACCCTCCGTTTAATTTCTGTTATTTATATAAAATAAAATAAAAATAAGTATTTTCTGTCTGTTATCTGAATTATCCATGCAATATAAAAATACCCCGAAAATAAAAGTTATCCAAATGCCCTGAAATTTAAATATGATTTTTTCTAGAATATTTGAGAATATTTGGCACTGAGAACACATCAGGGGGCATCCACCTGGCCACGAGGGTGGAGGGCACGCCCTACCCCCCTGGGCACGCCCCCTGCCTCATGGGCCCATGGTGGCCCTCCTCCACTTATTCCTGCACCCACACACTCCTTCTTCCTCCCACAAACTCCATTATCCAGTTCAAACCCGAGTCCAAGCTCATTTTGCTGCCATTTCCGATCTCCTTGCTCAAAGAACCTCTCACAAAACTACTTTGGGGGATTGTTCCTTGGTATGTGACTCCTCCATTGGTCCAATTAGTTTTTGTTCTAGTGCTTTATACAGTGCGGAGGTTCAGCCATTTGAATGGCCCTCCGATGATTTCTTGAGAGAAACTGGGATTTATGAGGATTTTTATGAATTGGTTAAGAATGCAGGCCTCACCGACTTCCTCCGCGACCAACGCGAACAGTATCTCTTACTCACCAATACTTTCTTGCAAAACTTCTACTATTATCCTAGGGAACCACCTCCTTCAATAGAGTTTCATTTATATGATGTGGTTAAGAAGATGTCACTATATGAATTGCAAAATACCTTTCGAGGGTAGCTTAGAGGAACCACATCATAATGATGTGGATGGGTTTGTTGACACTATCACTGTAGGGGAAACTAGGAAGGTTTTCGATGCAAGAATCACTAGCATACATTTTCCTGTTTTACGCTACTTTGCAATATTTGCTAGTCGTTGCTTAATTGGTCGCGGAAACTGTGGAAACCTTAGTGTTCCTCATATTTTTATTTTGTTCCATGGTTTATTCCGTGATGACTCTGTTAGTATGGGCGGTATTATTGCTAGACGGTTAAGTCTGAACCATACAAAAGGACCCATCTTTGGTGGTATCTATGCTTCACGCCTTGCCGCACACTATAACATACCTATTCGGCACTATGAAAAAGAAGAAAAATTGCTGCCTACTGTTTATTTAGATTATAAGAGTATGGTAGCGGATGATTTTATTATAAAGAATAGGGAAGGGGAGCTGAAATACAAATTGTTCTTTGATAAACATCATACTGAGACTATCACCTTGCCTGCTCCTTCCTTGTTTGATTTATCTACAGGCCAGTACCTCATCTCGCCGGAGGACATTCACGCTTACTGGAACCCTACATCAGCCACAGAGCCAGAGTCGGAACCACAAGTTGATCCTCCACAACAGTCTAATTACTACTGGGATCTGAAGATGATTGCCAACCAGTGGCAATCAGAGTCTTCTTCTTCGCAGTACGACCCCAACTATTACTATGGATATCCGCCAGGCCAACCGTGGCCATAGACCAACTTAGGCCAAAAGCCTAAGCTTGGGGGAGTATGTATTTCTCACCGACATTATATTCATGTTCACACACTCATTGCTAGATGTAGGTGCTCATACTTTTTCATTGTAATACCAATGCTAGTTTATTTTCCTTTTTATGCTTTCTTCTTGTGTGTTTAATAAACCTTAAGAAAAACCAAAAAAAATAGTTGTAGCTTTTAGCCAGTTTTACCTTCCATGCTTGTAGTAGTAATTAAAAAGAAGACCCAAAAAGATTTCATGTTCTTCTTTTGCTTGTTGGAGCTTTCCCGTGTAAATAGTTTTATTTATTTTCTTTTCTTTGGGGTCTATAGGAGAAGACCATGATTAAATTGTTGAAGTGGTTCTTATATGCATTATTGTTGATCGGACAAAAGAGCCCATATTGCCTTGTCTTCTCCTGTTTATTCAATGCTTGCAGATTCCAGCTTGGTCCAATGCACGCGCACTATTATTATTATCCACATCGTTAGGTCATGCAAGTGAAAGGCAATTATGACGATATATAATGGACTGACTGAGATGGGAAAAGCTGGTATGAACTCGACCTCTCTTGTTTTTGCAAATATGATTAGTTCATCGTTCCTGATTCAGCCTATTATGAGTAAACCTGTTTGCAATGACAATTAGAGATTATAGTTGCTTATGCCGTGCTTAATTAGCTAGCAGCTTATAATGGTTTACCTTGCGTGCCAACATGCTATTAAAATGGTTGTGGTGTGGTATGATAGGGTGGTATCCTCTTTTGAACGATTCGAGTGGCTTGACTTGGCACATGTTCACGCATGTAGTTGAAACAAAATCAACATAGCCTCTATGATATTTATGTTCATGGTGCATTATATCCTACTCATGCTTGCATTCGGTGTTGATTAATTTTAATGCATGTTTATGACTGTTGTCGCTCTCTAGCTGGTCGCTTCCCAGTCTTTTTCTAGCCTTCACCTGTACTAAGCGGGAATACTACTTGTGCATCCAACTCCATAAACCCCAAAGTTATTCCATATGAGTCCACCATACCTACCTATATACGGTATCTACCTGCCGTTCCAAGTAAATTTGTATGTGCCAAACTCTAAACCTTCAAATAAATATCATGTTTTATATGCTCGGATAGCTCATGTATCAACTAGGGTTGTCCGTATCTTCCATGTTAGGTGGGTTATTCTCAAGAGGAGTGGACTCCGCTCCTGACTCACAAGAAAATGGTTGGTCACCGGGATGCCCAGTCCCATGCTTTATGCAAATGAAATCAAAATAATTGCAAACAAAACTCCCCCTGGGACTCTTGCTAGTTGGAGGCACTCGTTGTTTCGAGCAAGCCATGGATTGATGCTTGTTGGTGGAGGGGGAGTATAAACATTACCATTCTGTTTGGGAACCGCCTATAATGTGTGTAGCATGGAAGATATCGCCATCTCTTGGTTGTTATGTTGACAATGAAAGTATACCGCTCAAAATATTATTCATGTCTATTTCAAAACCGAGCTCTGACACCTCTACAAATCCCTGCTTCCCTCTGCGAAGGGCCTATCTATTTACTTTCATGTTGAGTCATCATCTTCTTATTAAAAAGCACTAGTTGGAGAGCACCACTGTCATTTGCATTCATTACTGTTAGTTTACATTGAGTATGACTTGACTGGATCTCTTTTACCATGAATTACAATGTCTAGTCAGTCCTTGATCTTTAAAGGCGCTCTGAATTTATGTTTTGCGGTCTCAGAAAGGGCTAGCGAGATACCATCTTGTGATATCATATTATGATTGTTTTGAGAAAGTATTGTCATCCAATATTTATTATTATTGCTCGCTAGTTGATTATGCCATTGATATGAGTAAACATGAGACCTAAGTGTTATTGTGAATCTGGTTAGTTCATAATCTTTGCTAAAAACTTGAATGCTCGCTTTGCATATTTACAACAACAAGAGCAACTAGAGTTTGTAAAAGTTTTTCTTTATCACTTTCAGTTTGTCAACTGAATTGCTTGAGGACAAGCAAAGGTTTAAGCTTGGGGGAGTTGATACGTCTCCGTCGTATCTACTTTTCCAAACACTTTTGCCCTTGTTTTGGACTCTGACTTGCATGATTTGAATGGAACTAACCTAGACTGACACTGTTTTCAGCAGAATTGCCATGGTGTTATTTATGCACAGAAACAAAAGTTCTCGGAATGACCTGAAACTTCACGGAGCGTCTTTTTGGAAATAATAAAAAATACTGGCAAAAGATCAAGACCAGGGGGCCCACACCCTAGCCACGAGGGTGGGGGCGCGCCTACCCCCCTGGGCGCGCCCCCTACCTCGTGGGCCCCCTGGAGCTCCTCTGACCTCAACTCCAACTCTATATATTCACTTTCGAGGAGAAAAAATCAGGGAGAAGGATTCATCGCATTTTACGATACGGAGCCGCCGCCAAGCCCTAAAACCTCTCGGGAGGGCTGATCTGGAGTCCGTTCGGGGCTCCGGAGAGGGGAATCCGTCGCCATCGTCATCATCCTCCATCACCAATTTCATGATGCTCACCGCCGTGCATGAGTAATTCCATTGTAGGCTTGCTGGACGATGATGGGTTGGATGAGATTTATCAAGTAATCGAGTTAGTTTTGTTAGGGTTTGATCCCTAGTATCCACTATGTTCTGAGATTGATGTTGCTATGACTTTGCTATGCTTAATGCTTGTCACTAGGGCCCGAGTGCCATGATTTCAAATCTGAACCTATTATGTTTTCATCAATATATGAGTGTTCTTGATCCTATCTTGCAAGTCTATAGTCACCTACTATGTGTTATGATCCGGCAACCCCGAAGTGACAATAATCGGGACCACTCCTGGTGATGACCGTAGTTTGAGGAGTTCATGTATTCAGTATGTGTTAATGCTTTGGTCGGGTACTCTATTAAAAGGATGCCTTAATATCCCTTAGTTTCCATTAGGACCCCGCTGCCACGGGAGGGTAGGACAAAAGATGTCATGCAAGTTCTTTTCCATAAGCACGTATGACTATATTCGGAATACATGCCTACATTACATTGATGAATTGGAGCTAGTTCTGTGTCACCCTAGGCTATGACGGTTACATGATGAACCGCATCCGGCATAATTCTCTATCACCGATCCATTTCCTACGAGCTTTCCATATATTGTTCTTCGCTTATTTACTTTTCCGTTGCTATTGTTACAATCACTACAAAATACCAAAAACATTACTTTTGCCACTATTACCTTTTATCACCGTTACCACTACTATCATATTACTTTGCTACTAAATACTTTCACTACAAAAAAAGACACATCCGTGACATTTTGGGCCGAACGAAAAAAAATCTATCATACATATGACACTTCTATGATGATAATTGTGACAAACCCCGGTATTATCATAGATGTGGTGGGCTCCTAATTCTATGACAAAAAATCATGTCAGAAAATGGGCTTTTCGTCTTGGGCGGGCCGGAGATGCAGCTGCATGACATTCTTTGGCCGTCCATGATGGAAAAAACCGTGGTAGAAGCAAGGGGGAGGAAAATTTCGGGGAGTTTCCGGTTACGGTGGGAGGTCGAGGGCCGAGCGATGCGCGTTTATCTCGTACACGTACACGCATGTTTGTGAGGCGTTGGCTCTAACTGAACCCGAGCGAGGCGTTGGGCTCTAACTGAACCCGAGCGATTGCACTGCAGGCTATGCGTTACTGAACCCGAGCGATCGATCGATGGATGTTAACTAAACCCGATCATGCGATTCCTTCACTACTGCTACTAACTGAAGCCGATCGATGTTGCCTCTGAGATGAACAGTGAGCGTTGCGGGGGGGGGGGGGTTGGATGAACAGTGAGCGGTGGCATTGCCTCTGGATGAACAGGACCCCGTGGTGTGGTGGAGGGCTGGATGAACAGTAGACGGTGGAAGGGTACCCGTGGAGGGGTGGTTGAACAGGACCCCATGGTGTGGAGGGCTGGATGAATAGTAGACGGTGGAGGGGTGGTTGAACAGTAGCCGGTGGAGTATCACGCGGTGGAGGCTGGATGAACAGGAGCCCGTGGAGGCTGGAGGAGGTCGACGGTGGAGATGAACAGTATCCCGTGGAGTCCCGTTTTGCGGTACGCCACACCCCTCCCGATGAACAGGACCCCCGTTTCGACCGTAGCACTCCAACACAAGTCTGTTTCCTCCGTTTTGCGGTACGCCACACCCCTCCTGATCAACAAGGCCCCCATTTCGACCGTAGGAGGTCTGTTTCCTCCGTTTTGCGGTACGCCACACCCCTCCTGATCAACAGGACCCCCATTTCGACCATAGGAGGTCCGTTTCCTCCACTTTACGGTACGCCACACCCCTCCCAATGAATAGGATCCCGTTTCGAACGTGGCAGGTCGAACACAAGGCCGTTTCCTCCGTTCTGCAGTACGCCAGGCCTCGTTTCCATCGCCTGTTCCGTCCAAGCCCTCCCATGAACACGACGCATTCCGTTGCCTCCTCATGAACACGACGCATTCCGTTGCCTCCCATGAACACGACGACGACGCTGTTTCTCCGTTCCGACCCAGCCATGTACACGAGCCCTCGCCGTACGTATGCGCGAGTAGGCGTTCGAGACCCCGCCCGTATGTACACATACCTGGTCGTATTTTATTTCTTGCACCCTGACCGTTGTACGTACGTGTACATGCTATGTGTGTGCCTCTACTACGACACGTGCGCGCCTCTACATCGACCAGTATATATGTATGTACACGTTCGCGACCAGAATGACAACGCTATGTATGCTTCGACCAGGTGGGTCCCGACTGTCAGGCACTTCCTTGCATGCAAAGATGTAGCTGGTGGGTCCCAGCAGTCAGGGGGCGAATCATTTTATTTTTTCTGCCCGGACGCACTTCCTTGCGTGCGAAGGTGTAGCTGGTGGGTCCCAGCAGTCAGGGGGGACACGTTTTTTCTTATGAAATACGGTGGCCCGTCCGGTGGGTCCTCGCTGTCAGGTGGAGGAATAATTATTTTGCACGTAATAAGAAGGCATTTCCTTGCTGCGGCCGTGGACCCAGCTGTCAGCCTCTCCACGTACAGTCCATGTCCGATGGAAGTCGTTCCTTGACCACGTTGACCACGCCACGCTGAGAGCACCAGGGCGGTGGACGACGGCGAGGCCTAGGAAGGGGACGACGGGGAGCCGGGGAAGACGGGGCAGTGGAAGCCCGCGTGGAGAGGAGTATGAGGGTTCACTGGTTCGGCCGCGGTGTGAGGCTGCCATCGCCGCAGGGCCTGGCCGGTGGTGGGAATAGTAGGGGGCGGTGAGGCCTCCGCGGCAGCATAGCCGGCCACGGGAGGTAGGAGCATGCGACACGACAGGCGCTGCTTTGGGCGGCTGGAGCAAGAAGACCAGAGGTTGAAGAAGCACTACGGCCGTTGGATGGACATCGTACGATCACTGGAGCTAGAATCGTTCATATTGACTAAAGTTGACAAAGGCCCCCATCCCAGTCAACTTAGTAGGCCCACAAGTCAGCCTCCCACCATGGTGGGTCCTAGCTAGCAGGGGGAGTATTCATTTTTTGTGCGTAATAAGGAGGCACTTCCGGTGGGTCCAAGCTGACAGCGGGGGGGACGTTTTTTTTTGCGAAATACGCTGGCCCGTCTGATGGGTCCGAGCAGTCAGGGGGGAAACATTTTTTCGTGAAATAAGGTGGCCCGTCTGGCGGGTCCCTGCTGTAAGGTGGAGGAATAATTATTTTGAGCGTAAGGAGGCACTTCCTTGCGGCCGCCTGGACCCAGCTGTTAGCCTCTCCATGTACAGTACTCTTCTGATGGAAGTCGGTTGTTGACCACGCCACGCCGAGAGCACCAGGGCGGTGGTCTGGACGACGACGAGGCCTAGGAAGGGGACGACGCCGAGCCGGGGAAGACGCAGCAGTGGAAGCCCACGCGGAGAGGAGTATGAGGGTTCACTGGTTCGGCTGCGGTGTGAGGTTGCCGTCGCCGCAGAATAACAGGGGGTGTGGGTGAGTGGAGGGAAGGCCTGGCTAGCGGTGGGAGTAGTATGGGGGCGGTGAGGCCTCAACGGCAGCACAGCCGGCCACGGGAGGCAGGAGCAGGCGGCACGACCGGCGCTGCTTTGGGCGGCCGGACCAAGAAGACCAAAGGTTGAAGAAGTACTACGGCCGTTGGATGGACATCGTATGGTCACTGAAGCTAGAAACGTTTATTACTGACTAAGTTGACAAAGCCCTTAGTACGCTCCAACTTAGTAGGGCCACAGGTCAGCCTCCGAAACGGTGCGCCCCAGATGTCAGGGGGAGGAACCATTTTTTGGGCGGCCGAAGCTAAGAATATCCGAGATTGAAGAAGAAGCACGACATCCGTTGGATAGACATCCAACGGCCACTGCTGCTAGAACCGTGTGTTGACTATAATAAGTTGGCAAAGCCTTGCATACACGTCAACTTATTTTTTTAGGGGACGCGTCACTTAGTAGGCCCACAAGTGTGTGGCAGAGAACTTATAGCCCATTTGCGTTTTGTAAGAATGTACAGCCCATTTTGGAATTCTAATGGAATTTACAATAGCCCATTTATAGTTTGTTAAAAGTACAGCCCATTTTCTACCTAGGACAATGATTAATAATTTCAACCAACCGTTGAAGACAGAATTCAATAAATTTCCCACATTTTGATGGGCTCTGAAATATTTTTATCCCAAAATTTCTAGTTAGATTAAATATAAATTTGTATTACGTAAAAATCCAATGAAACATTGCGCGTGCAACAATGAAAATTTAAGATTTTCAAAATCCATAAATAATATTTTATAAACTAATTTCGTGTTTGGTGCATTTTTTATAGTTACTGCCCAGTTTTTATAATTACATCCCATTTATTATTTTTTAAAGCCGATTTTCCTGTTAAGCCTAATGCATCCCTCCTAGGAAATATTTGCGGCCCAGTGGGGCGGAGAATAACAAGTTGACCTTGCCTGGGTATTCCTCAAAAAGACGTATAGCTGGCCTAGCCATTTTCATCTTGAAAAAATTAGTATCTGGGCTGGATATCTGGCCTGGGCTAGACGGGCCATAGCCTGCTCAGTTAATACCATGCTCTCCTCTGAACAACAACGAAATCATCGCCAAGAAAAACTCTGCAGTGCTCACGCCTCAAAAACACATATACTGCTCGAGCTGCTTGGTCCCAGGTGTCGGCCGCACCTTGTGCAATTCTCTCGTTTATATTGACTACATAGGTTGACAATGGTGTGGGACCGTGATGTCAGGAAACCAGGAGAAAAAAATATAGTTGTACATGATAAGGAGGCACTTGCGTACGTACGGCTATGGCCCTAGTGGGTCCCTAGTGTCATCCAGTCAAAATAAAGTCATCTCTTGAATCCTCATGTTCGTTGACGATGTTAACAATGCTCGGCGCCACGGCGAGTGCAACAACTTGAAGGACAACGGAGAGGGCCTCGCGGGCCCTACGGATGGTCTGATACAGCGCCCGCTACTCATTCAGGAAGCTAGGATCATCGAACACCTATGAGCACCCTCGAGAAACTGAAACGGTAAGGCCGCGCTTGGGAGCTCTGGTTTATTTCAAACTTGTATTAACATACAAGTGTAATTTACTCGTCATCGAAAACAACGGCTAAAATACAGGCGTAATGAAACCGAGGGCCCGAGGTCTGTAAGTAAAACCGGCGGGTTACGCGTGTAATTTGAGAGACCAGTGTATATTTTACGAGCACTGCTATATGGATGACATTACCAGACGATACATGCACGACGCGCGTATCATGCCATCCATGGGCAAGGCTGAAACAATAGCTAACGGCTTGATTAGCAATCGTCCGAGTGTCTTTTTATCATGTGTCAAGTACTTCCGATATTTTACTGGTCGAAATCGACCAACCAAGCGCCTTCTCCCGAGACCATCTGCTTTAATTTACAAGCGGTTTTGGTTGGAAAACAACGATCCAATCACGGCCTAATATCATGAGTTGGTCGGAAGATCATATGGTTTCACGTCTAACCTACCTGACTTGTCGTATAGGCTATGAATGAAACATCAGACGATGAACTTCTTAAGCACAGAAACAACAGAAGAGGATGATCTTCTTAACAAGCAAATCACTGGTATTAGATTGACATGCAAAACAATACGAAGCATTATTCTTAGGAGGCACGGTGAACAGCTCGTGATGCCGCATGCCACAACATTCCAAGCTCAACTTTGCAATCAAACACAAGGCCTGGCATTACATAGACAATATTCAGAACAAACTCTTAACACAGGAATATCTCAGTAGAGTAACTATTTACTTCTAAACTGAACACAGGAATAGGAAAAAACACTTGACGCTGCTCACAGCAAGGGCGTCCCACTCAAAAATATCAAATGCATGTCTTCTGGGTAACATCAATGAGCAAATTTTGACAAGGTTTTCCAATTCCAATATATTAAACTAACGTCTTCTTGCTAACATCAATGATAAAACTTTGACAAGCTTTTCCCATTCAAAATATGTAATGCCTATGATCGTGGAGTCCTGTCGCTTCTTGCTAACATCAATGATTAAACTTTGACAAGCTTTTCCCATTCAAAATATGTAATGCCTATGATCGTGGAGTCCTGTTGCTTCTTGTACTTGTTTGGGCACTTCTTGCCCAGGGCACTCCACGTGTTTTTAAATTGCCAATGGTCTCTACAGACTAGTCATGTCACCGGTGTCTAATATTTATGGCACCAGCTGTGGCAATGGAGGGATTCGATGCCAAACTAAGAAAAGGTGAAATTGGCACCTCTTTTGGACTACATAGTGGAAGGCCTAATACTCTGTAAAGCTTCTCGGTCATTCCTTCTGTAATGTAGCGCAAACAATGACTGATTCTTTCTGCAAAGTGGAACGACCAAATGGACCCAGTAATGCAGCAGTTTGCCTCGGACAGATTGGCTCCTTTTGTGCAGTTGAACTAAAATCGAAGTCGGAATAAAACCGAGCTTTAATTTTGATATCCCTGTAAGCAACAAAAGGTATAAGGGAAACAATTACTGAGAAATAATAGTTGATGACTTGTACTCCTAGAAGAAAAACATCTACTGATCTACCTTATCTTAATGGGAAACAAAGCAGGAGAGTATCAATTCTCAATCAGTGTGATTCATTCATATTAACTAAGACATTATCTTAACAATGCCTTGTTTCAAGATGTATAAAGAACGAAAAAGCAGAAAAGTATCATTCCTAAAACAATGCGACTGATTCATTTTAACAGAGACGTTATCTTAACAATACCTTGGTTAAACATGTAGAAAGAACTACAAAGTAGGATAGTACCATTTGTAAAACACTGTAAGTCTGTAACTGATATATAATAACAGAGACATTATTTGAACAATACATTTCTTAAACATGTACTCCGGCCGATCCCTAACAGAAATGGTACTCCTGTCGATCCCTAACAAGTGTTTGCAGTTTTGAACTAAGGTTCAGTTCCAGGGTAGAGTGGGCGCAACAACAGTATGTGCTTCCATCCACTTATGAAGGGGGTGATGCAGAGTTTGTTGTAACAAAGCAACAAGCATCATGTCTGGGTTGGTTCCATTTTTGTTCACTACTTAATGGGAAAAGACAGCAATACAATAGTTTCAATTCAACATTTATTTAAAATAGTACCAATACAAGTAGCACAACATCTCAAAGCACACTGCACAATCATGTGGATGAAGGCCTGTACTGACCTTTCATGAGACCGACAACGATAAAATACGAATCTCCCAACACGAATAGGAAATCCAATCTCGTTTTGTGCAGTTGCACTGAAATCAAGCAAAGTGTTTCACGTAGAGAAGCAAAATGTCGCAACAGCAACAAGTTCAATAGATATCCCTGTATAAACAGAGGCAAAAAAGGAATCAATTACTGGCTAATAAAGGAGGATGAAATATGCGGCCACAAAAATGGTAATCCCGCCAATCCCTAACAAGTGTTGAAGTTTTGAAATAAGATTCAGTAGTTAATTCTGAGAGTGGCATCAATTACTGGCTTATAAAGGGGGTGATGCTGAATTTGTTGTAACAAAGCAACAAGCATCATGTCTGGATTGGTCCCATTTTTGTTCACTACTTAATGGGAAAAGACAGCAATACAATAGCTTCAATTCATCATTTATTTAAAACAGTACGAATACAAGTAGCACAACATCTCAAAGCACACTGCACAATCATGTGGATGAAGGCATGTACTGACCTTTCATGAGACGACCAACATAAAATACGAATCTACCAACATGAATAGGAAATCCAATCAAGTTTTGTGCAGTTGCACTGAAATCAAGCAAAGTTGCCGGTGTGACATTTAAGTTTTCTATAGCAACAAGTTGAATAGATATCCCTATTTTAAGAGGCAAAAAAGAAAACAATTACTGGCCAATAAAGGAGGATGAAACATGCGGCCACAAAAAGAAGCATCTACCTTATCTTGATGGAAAACAAAGTATAGGACAGTGGCATTTCTAAAACGGTTGCATTGATTCATATTAACAGAGAAATTCTTTTAAAACAGATCAGTAGTTAATTCTGAGATTAACAACAGCAAAATAGCTGCATGGGACATGCCAGCATCATGTGCGTCCACACGTATAAATGGGTGATGCAGAGTATGTAGCCAAGCAGCATATATGCGCTTGTCCCATATTTGTTCTCTTTGAACCTTCTTCCTATGTGAGGGCAGCAAATCTAGTCGTGCACAAACTACCCGACCCCCCATTTTCTTTCCCTTTTCAACAAAGAGATCGGTTCCTTACAGATGTGTGTACTGGGTTACCCCCTTTTCCCCTTTTCGCCCTACAAAGCGGCTGGATAGCCAGTCTATACTACTTTCCGCCCCTCCTTTCCTCATTGAACCACGTCCTAGATTCTTGCTCCAGCCCACCGCACCCTTCTTTCCTCTTTGAACCAAGACCTAGATTTGACTACAGATCGAAAAAGATCCACATGTAGCTAGAGCAATGACAGTTTCAAAGAAACTTATACCTTAGGGTCGTCGGGATGTGGCAAGGCGTGCAGCGGGAGGCCGGATCTGCCCACACCACGTACGACAGCGAGGAAGAAGGGGTCAGTGGCCCTCCCGCACAGGCGTTGGGTGAAAGAGAAAGCCACAGCCGGTAGTGGATTGCCTCCCTCGCCGAAGGCGATAGAGTGAACGCTGCAACTCCTCCCCTTCCTAGTGCAACGGGATACGGACGCCTCCTTCACCAACTGTGAGGGGGGAGAGAGAGACAAGAGGCCAACACAGTCTTGTTTAGATCTGGTGAAGAGAGGGTGAGAGACTGTGAATATAGCAAACCCTAGCAAATGAACGCTGAGCCTCCAGCGTGTAACATATATGTAGTGCGGTGAGCGTGTGGAGAGTGCAAACCCTAGCAAACAAGCGCTGAGGCTCCCGCTTATATACATAGTACTACTATAGTACGGACTGAGCTCTGGTGCCTTCACTGCACCTGCTTTTGGCTGTATGACAGGTGAGCCAGCCACATTTTGCGCCCACCTGTCATAAATCCAAAGGCAGGTGCACTAAGTCAATGAAGCTGGATCCATATAGTACTCTCGTGTATACGACTAAAATATAGTGGAGTGGTTTTATTATTCTCTCCATAACAATCATTTTAAATTGTGTAAGTACGAAACGAAACTCTTTATTTAATGTACAGTGAAGAAAACTAGTACTACTTCTGATGAACTAACGATCCACACCCACGCGTCCTGGTCGCACTTCCTGTCCTTCACGTGTGGTACACTACCCTCCCTTAAGAAAACTCGATCAAAAACACGCCCCCACTTCCAGGTCGCGAGAGTCGTTGCGCACACACACATAGACATAGACATGCATATCCGTGTTTAAGTAAAATTCCATTTCCATCTCCATCTCCAATCATATTTGTCCAACTGGCACATTATTTACGTTGTTAATTATATACGCAGCAATATTAACGTACAACATCTCTTGTTTCCGCACGTCCGGACCACTGCCACGGCCGGTCCTGACCAACCCGAACCCTCTTCATCACCCGCGTGTGCTTCCCGCCCGAAACGGTCAGTGCCGCATTCATGCCCGGCCAGAGCGGACGCGACCTCTCACTGGCGCCAGCATTGAAGCGGCGCGCCGGCCGAGAGAGTGTCGCCCGCGCCGCTTCCGGGTGCACGCGGCTGCTCCGCGTTCAAAGGTCGCAATAGCCAGCTACAACATGCATGATCTCTTCCAGTAGTAAGTTCTTGGGAGTCCATGCTACAGCTAGTTGTCCTCCCCCAACTCGTCAATCTCTTCCAGTAGTGCTAGTACTCCATGGCGCGATCCGTCAACAAGCAGGCGGGAATGTTATGGTATACTACTAGGTTTGTGGCAAGTGGCATGCCGAGCAACCGTGTGGGGTCGAGCCGTGGAGGAGGGTGAGACACGAACATGACAGACGTGATTTAAACGTTGGTTTTGCTCGATGGCGCGATCCAACGAAATGAAACGTTGGTTTCTCTCTGTTTCCATTTTTTCTCCGGAAAAATAGAAACTTTTCCACTCCATTTTCATTCCTATTCCAAGGTTGCCCCGTTACAACATTCCATCAAATACAAAGGAAAACTAACACGCATGCTGATGCATCTCAATGATTCACAGATCATGGCCAATATTTACTTCACAACTAAAGAAAAAAGTTGTGAGAGCGTGTACGGTAGAAAAACTACTGATGGGGTCACTACGACTTAAACCCTAAACCCTAAACATGATTTAATTTCCTGGCCAGGTAGAACCTATTGAAGGAAAGACGGCTGGCACCCTCGGATCATACGATGCTTTTGTGCAGTTCCACTAAAATCGACCTAAGCATCCCTGTTGGCAAAGATATTGAAGAAGTGTGATTAGAATAATAGTACTGGCACTAGTTCATGAGACATAAACTCATCAGAAGTAGAAGCCGGTAGAGGTAGAGAAAGATCGACATGGAGATGGAGCTACGGCAGTGGAGCAAGCCGGCTCCAAAAGGAAGATGGACTACCTGGGACGTCGGGCTGTAACTAGAAGGGCGATTGGGACGCGGCATCGGCCCATACCGCGGTGACCCCCGATTGGGACGCACCGACTATGGGTTTTCTCCCTCGCCAATGTCGACCGCATCTACGCAGAACATTGTTCCCTTCCCCCAGCTGCGGGATCAGGCCCTTCGTTCTATGCTTGTGAAGAGAGCAACCTAAGCGAGCAGGCTTGTAGCTTAGGCTCCTACTAGTGTATATATAGTGGTTTTCTTTTTCTCTCCATATCAACCATTTTATATTGCGTACGTGTCATTCAAGAGTGAAATGATGGTTGCTTCTTCCGACTAACTTATTGTGTGATTTGGCTGCTCCTTAGTGGCCCCTACACGTACTCCCCCTACATGTATGCAACAGTCACACGTACACATGGACGCAAAAACGCGCACAACGCCTTAATGCATGCATGTCCGAGCACACGACGGAACACACACGGTCACGCTCAAGTGCTCAACCTACACGTGCATGCACACACATACTCAGTCAGGGTGAGCTAGTGACCGTATGAACACCGGAAAATATATATATTGAGCGCAATGAGCGTATTATGAAGTCCACTGACCGTATTTTTACAAATATATAGTGACAGACAGTGTATTTATCTCATTTGAAATTAAGCCATATTAACCGGAGAGGAGGCTGCATGGACTAGCATTACTTTGTTGTGTCCCGTCAACTTGCCGAATGAGGAGAAGGTTGCAGGACGGGAGAAGCTTGCGCGCGGTGGCTCGCAGGACAAGGAGAAACTTTTGACTAATGCAAGCTCTCCCTCGCTCAGGCGGTGGATGTGCAACAGTTAATTTGGTGTCAGATTGCCAGAAGCATACACTATACTACTAGTGCTATTATTGTTCGACTTCCCGAACAGCCAAGCGCAAAGTTTACTAGTACTACTAATATAGTCCATAAAGGTACGTACTATACTAGTACTAGGAACCAGATGGAGGAGCGTCTGCACTCTTATTATAATTTTAAAATGTGATAAAGCAATCTTCAACACATTTGGTTCTCTTCGAGGGTTCTCGCATGTGATAATGGAAGTTGATTGCATGGAACACTCGCCACAATTCTCGCTTAATTCTGGCTCATATCCTGTTACAAATAGTAGCGCTCAGTAATATTTCCTCTTTTTTTGTTATTCAGCATGTAAACAGGTCAGCAAACCTTGCGGCGCATCTTCGTGCGAACCGTGCTTACTGCACTTTGAATGTGGCCGAGAGCTGGCTTGATGAAACACCTCGCTTCCTACTTCTTTTTTTGCGGGGTACCTCGCTTCCTAGTGACCAGTGTCTTGGCTGATCGTCCTAAGAATGCTTATATATGAATAAAGCTCTCTCATTTACCCACAAAAAATATTAAGCCATATTAATCGGAAAGGAGGGAGTATGGACTAGCACTACTTTCTGGTGTGTCCCGTCAACTCGCAGAAGCTTGCACGACAAGGTGAAGCTCGCTTACGCCTTTTGACTAATGCAACCTACCCTCGGTGGACATGCATCAGTCCATTCGGTGTCAGATTGTCAGAGGCATACACTATAGTACCCAACATGCGGAGTACCATCATTGTTTGACTTCACGAAGGGGCGAAGAGCCAAGCGCAGTAGTACGCGTACTTGGTTTTGCACCTGCATACTACTCCATCCTCCGTCACAGTTTACAGGGCGCGCTTCATTATGATGCATTTCTCTCAATGCATTTCCACCACCAGAGAGACTTTAGACGCGTTTGGTTTAATGCTTAATTAATTAGGGCGTGGTAACCGCAATCAAGTCCACAATTTTCTCTCCATGTACTGTACTACTACGGAGTGCATGCATGTGTGTACCCGGGGTGGAAGCACTGCATGCATGTGTGTACGCATTATTCCCTCTAGTAATAGACGGCGTGCTATAACTACCAATGCTATTTTTCAGGCCGATCGCTAGTCGCCTTGGTCCCATAGATTTTTTTTCCTTTTTTCTGAAGCGCGCTGTATAAACAGTGACAGATGGAGTAGTACGAGTGGATTCAAAGAAACGCGTATTGATGGTTGCTTCTTCAGAGCAACTTACAGTGAGAAAGGTTGGGCTTATGATTTGACTGCTCATTACTCACTATTAATGCGGCATGACAACCGGGCTGAGTCTCCCATGCGGTTGTGCACTACCCCCTCGGTTCTTAAATATACTCCGAAGTATTTGTCTTTCTAGAGATTTCAACGAGTGAATACTCAAATATTTGTCTTTTTAGAGATTTCAAATGGACTGGCACATACGGATGTATATAGACATATTTTAGAGTGTAGATAGACTCATTTTGCTCCGTATGTAGTCACTTGTTGAAATCTCTGTTAAGACGAATAGAATATTTAGGAACGAAGGGAGTACACATACGAAGCAAAATGAGTGAATCTACACTCTAAAATATGCCCGTCTGAAATTTGTAAAAAGACAAATATTTAGGAACGAAGGAGTATAATTTTGTGCATGGCACATGGACCCGTATGATGAAGAGGCTTCTGGCAATGCTACCAAGCTTCCATCATTTGTTTACATAATTGACGTACTATACAAATAATTTTCCAGCAACATGAAATTGTACAATGGTGTGAGCTTTCAGCTTTTGTTTCGCGTGTCTTGCCATTGATGCTCTTTCAGAAACAATAAAAAACTAACTTCCTTGCCAATGCATGTCAATTATTAGCAGATCAGAGCTAATAATTACATCACAACTAAAGACAAAGTTGTGAGAAGGTGTTAAATTAAAATTGATCCATGCTTTCATTGGCAGCAACGTCCCCCCAACTCTGTCTAAATCAACAAGGCATGTTGGGAAAAAAGTAGCTGTCTGGAGCATGCGACATTCCGATCATTTTGTGCAGTTCCACTAAAATAGAGCTGAGCATCCCTGTTCCAAAGATATCAAGTGTGATTAGATAATAGAGGACTGCTGATGAAACAATAGACACACAAATAGAAGCCGGTCACCTTTGCAGTCTCTCTTAAGACTAACTAGTTGGAGAAGATTAGGCTCGGAGTTGGATGAGGAGGACAGAGCAAAACCAATCTCCCTTTGTGAAGTCGCACTGAAATGTAGAGACGTTGCCCGTGTGACATTTTAGTACAACTGCACAAAACACTCTTAAGAAAAAAGTGATTTGTGCAGTTCACCAAAAGGTCGCAATAGCAACGAGGTGAAATGGATAGCCATGTTTGCAAAAAAGAGGTAGAAAGGAAACAATTACTGGCCAATAACAGTTGATGACACATGCGACGACAAAAAAGAAGCATATTCCTTGTCCTAAGGGAAGGTAACAACACGGTTGTGTTTGTCTAAAATGGTGTGAGGATGAGAATGCAATATGGAAAGTACGCCGCACGAGCTACGTTTTGGGCAAAGAACTATGGAAGATCCACATGCAGCGACGTGGGAAAACGGGCAGTGGAGCAAGGCCGGAGGGGATACCTGGAGGTCATCGGGATGTAACTAGGTGAGCAGCGGCGGGCGGAATCTGCGAGCAGGTGGCGTAGGTCAGAGAGAACGGCGTGTACCGCAGATCGGGACGTGCTGCCTCGGCGCCGTCGAACGGAGAAACGATGCATTTCCTCCCTTTCCCCCGGCGGACGGGATGCGGCCGGATCAGTGACCAACGGTGAGAGAGAGAGAGAGGCCACCACACTCCCTTTCCCCCAGCGGACAGGATGCAGCCGGATCAGTGACCAATGGTGAGAGAGAGAGAGGGGCCACTGCACTCCCTTTCCCCTGGCGGACGGGATGCGGCCGGATCAGTGACCAACGGTGAGAGAGAGAGAGGCCACTGGAGCCTTGTGTGAGATACTCTGAAGAGCGGACTACCTTTTCCTCCATAAAAACCGTTTTATATTCTGTGTACGTGCCATTGAGCGCTATAACTTTATTTAAAAATAACGCGGCAACGCGTCAAGTCAAAATTTGTTTCGTGCACGCGTGGTACACGACCTCCCTAGGTAAATAACCGCTACAGGCGTTCAAATTAGGACGTGGGCTGCCATTTCGTAAAGAAATGAGCTCCACCGTGTACCTGCGCGGGTGTGGCTTGGCAGGAAGCGTGAGTACGTGCACGGTGCACATATTCTCTTCTTGTATACGTACACCACCTACATGGGGTTGTGTGAGAGAGATACAAACCTAGAGAGATATAGTGTGTGGGTTCTTGAGAGTTTTTTTTGTGGGGGGGGGGGGGTCAATCAAAATATTTAACATATGCAATGTGTGTGAAATAGAGTCCTGGATATAACATATATATAGAGGGGGCGATCCATGATAAGAGAGTGGAGGTATCATCGGCTTGAGGTGTCCATAGAATCAAAGAGAGGGATGATGATGATGTGTGTGTGTGTGCGCGCGCGATCGATAAAGAGTGCCATCGAATTTGTGTGTGCCCACGTCAAAGATATAGAGTGGCTGGCCTACTGGAACATGAGATGGGACATGTGCAGTTTGTCTCTGTGGCATGGATACCTACCTGCAGCGCTCGACTATCGGTGTGTGGTGGGGAAGAGGGAGGCCCAATTAACTATAGAGGTACAATGGCTAGTATATGTGTGGAGGAGGAGAGAGGCCTACCTCATGTATTAAGGAGATCGATCTGCCTCATGCATTAAGGGAGATCGATCGGCATCCATGCATATGTGCAGGAGATGAATAAGGTTGGGCGAGAGACAGAGCTAGAGATTTGGAGGGGGTGGTAGTGGAGCTGCTTCTAACAAATGGTGGGATAGGCTTGCTAGACAAACGGAGGGCACGCCCGCAATATCAATAAGAGAGGAGATGGCTGCTTGTTGTCTGTGCACGTGCGTGTGAGAGATGGGTCAGGAGGCATGCACGAATGATGAGGGGGGACGATGTGGCTGTGGGAAGCAGACGTAACTACATAGGAAGAGCAATCGCCCTTTGTAAGAGAAAGGAGAGACATAACTTGTGAGGTACGCCGATCAATGGGGGGTAGTTAAAGTCGATCTAGGTATATGTTGGGAGATCAATCGGTATACATGCATGTGTGTGTTAGAACAAATGAGGCATGAGGGGAAGGATAGAGAGAGAGAGGGATGCATGTAGGAGGTGGTACGAGAGGCATACTATATCGAGGGGGAGGAGTGTGCGAGTACGAGAACGATGAAAAGAGTGGTGGGAGTGAGGCATGGACGGTGACAAGAGAAGAGGGGAACCTTGTGTTTGTGCTAGGCACAGCTGGCTAGAGAGGCATATCGATCGATGTGTGCCATAAAGAAGGAGCTGGGGGGCCTACACACACCGTGGGTGGACGACCTGAAGTGAAAAGACGAATTTGCGCGATGGAGCTAGAGAATGCTGAGGGAGGGTGAGAGGGATGCGGACTTGTGCATGCACAAGAGAAAGTTAGCGCTAGCTACAAATATAAGAGGGTTGTGTGGGTGTAAAAGACGAATAGAGATCATATATACTTCATTATAAAAAGTGAATTCAGATATTTGAAGAATTTATCATAGTGTTTCAAACCGACGGATGTGTGAATATATATAACGGTGATACACATGGTGTGGTTATGAACATGGTATACTACATTTAATATATTTTATCTCTACTCTTATAAAAAACGGAGTTGTTGATGATGGTGTGCCTGCCATCCTGCATTATAGGCCGTCTGATTTATATCTGGCGGATAGCAAGGAAACTATGATGGTTGAAGTTGGCAACAATCATGATTGTAGATTCTTATTGAAATAGAGAAACGAATTCAAATTTAGTTCGAATTGCAGCGGTAGTATAGACATTTGGAATGCACTAAAATGTTGGTATGAGTAGGTTACACGCATTATACAGCAAGCGAAAAAATTTAATCGGACATAACATGGATTCATACTCCCTCCTTCCATCTATATAGGGTGTAATGAGATTTTTAAGACCGCCTTTGACTATTGACAAGATTAATAGTACATGACATGCATAATGTGAAAATTATATCATTGAAAGAACCTTTCACAGACGAATTTAATAGTGTGCTTTGTGTAAGTTGTATGTCATATATCATTGCTCTAATATTTGGTCAAAGTTAGCATCAAAAAACGCATTAGGCCCTATATAGATGGAAGGAGGGAGTAGCTTTGAATAGCATTTGTATAGTAAAACGGGGCAAGACTCTCTCTTTCTGTGGTGTGAATAGTTTTATTTTTTCGTTTTGGTTTTGGTTGAGGGAAGTGCGAATTGATTTGGTACGTACAAGTACAATATTACTACATGTTAGGCTTGTCCCTAAAATTCAACCCGCGTCTTGTTATATCCCGAAAATTCAGATATCGTGCTCCCAAAACTGGCGCCTTCACAACCCGCGCCTTGCTATCTCGAAATTACAACGCGCACGAAAACTCCCTCCAGCTGCCAAATCCTGACACGCGAAATCCCCCTTCTAACCCTGAGCCGAAAGGGCCGCTAGTTCAAATCGGTGGGGGGTACTTTTGTAACACACCCTACATTTTGGACAAGCGCGTTCCTAAGTGATGCTTCACCCCCTCCCATCGCCCCCTTTTCGCCATTCGAAATCCTAGGCCGCCATAACCTCTCCGCTCCAGCCGCGAAACCCCACCCTCCTCCGTCTTCTACGTCACCGCTGCCCAGCCGGAGCCTCTTCTCCGACGACGTCGTCCACCGCAACAGCTCGATGTCCCTCGTCCACCTCCTCGGATGAGGATCCGTCGTCCATCTCGTCGTCCCGCCGGTTCAGCCGCCCCGTCCTCCACCTCCAAGGAGCTGCTTCGACGATCGCCTCGTCTATCGCGGCTGCTCCATCCCCACAGCACCGCCTTAACTTGCTCCACCGGAACCGCAACATCCTCACCGACTCGTCGGATGAAGCTGGGGCCTACTCGGCACCACCAAAGAGGTTGTACACTTATCGCATCGCACCTTCTCCTTAACTTGACCTCCCGGCGCTGACGGTGCTCCATCCTGCACCCCCATGGAGTGGCTACCTTGAAGCCGGCGCCGCGGGTGACATCTCCATGGCGGCTCTCCCCTAGTGCGAGGCCCCTTCGGCAGCGGCGTCCATACCAGCCGGATCTGCTGCTGCTGCTGCTCCGGCTCTCGCTCGATCGCTCGCTGGCCCAGCTGCTGCTGCTGCTCTCCCCCTTGCTCATGTTGCTGCTCTGCTCTGATTAAGCCACACTTCAGTCGACTGAATCGACTTTTGGGTCAGTTGATTTTCAGGGTTGGGGGGCTCGCCGGAGTTAAGGAAGAACCACCCGCAGCGTGGACGGGGGCTCGCTAGAGAGGTACCTCACTATCTATCTTAGGGTTCAAGGTGGGGGCAGGGGGGCTAGAGGGCTAGCCAGGGCGGCGGTGGCGAGTTGTTTCGGGGCGGTGAGTCGGCGCTGGGGCTGGCGGTTCGGCCGGTGGTGGCTGGCGGCTCAGGGGGATGCAGGTTGAAGATGAACTGCAGGCCCTCCCTAAACTACATGTCAAGTGTCTCTCCGCTACCATTGCATTCAGTTTTGACAGTAGCATTCAGATTCCACAGTAAATTTCAGTTTCGACAGTTAAGTTCAGAGTCAACAGTTTTTACCTCATCTGTTGTAGTCAGGTGGTTTTTGGTGATGTTAATTTTACATCCATTTTACATCATCTATTGGAGATGCTATTAGAATCCCACTTGAGATTGACGATGTCTGTCTTGTGCTGCTTCAGCCTTGATGTCTTACGGCTCACCGGAGCTGCTCCAATAACAGAACGATCCATCACAACAGAGCAGTGCCCTGGACGCCGTCTATAGATTCCTCAGATCTTCCTCCACACCTCCGACAGCCACCCCTTAACTGCTTCAGCGACCAACCCAATGATGCTGAGGTCGACACGGCTACGGCAAAGAGGTTGTACACTTGTTGCATCACTTATTACTATACATTCACGTGATCCATTAGGGCTATTTTGGTTCAACTGAAAAACATCGATCCACTGGTTGTTACCATCACTCTAAATTTCTGCATGCTCTCCTTACATAATCTCACCATATTTTTTTTGTATGCATGTCAGATATTGTACACAGTCATGCTGAACATGTAGAGAAAAAGAGAAGAGTTTTGTGCGGCAATACAATGTCATGCAGACATCGCTCCATGGTGGGTTCAATGGCAAACCCTCCCCACCCCTCTCCAGATTGTAATCCAGAGGAAGATATCTCTTCTGAGGCGGATTCAAACGCCGCTGACCACTCCTATTTACCCCCCCCCCCCCAAGGTGTTTGCTCTACCTTGGCATGATGATGTTAGTCATATCATGCATATGTTGCCTTGCAGTGCCTACTTTTGACATCATATATGTCATCTTCTTAGTTTAGACATGTTCTGTAATGCCACCTATTTAGTTTCTATATCATATATGGGAATTATGCAGTCTCATGTCTTTTAGCCAGCCATAATATATGTGAAATGTGCAATGCCATCCTGTTTAACCAGGCATCATATATTTGAATGATATCTTGCCCATCCTTTCTTCATTACATTTCCATTTGTCGACAATGTTTGTACATTAAACTACTCTTCCTGTGAATCAGCCATTTGGGTGAGAGATGGAAAAATCTGGAGTGAAAACAAGGCCTTCAGAGAAGACAGTGCTACCTATCGAAGCAGATATCTTGTTGGGTCCTGATAGCTCCTCAAAGATGGATTCAGAGATAGATGACCAGTCCTATTCCCCCACTAAGGTGTATGCTCTAACTTGCACGGTTATACTGCTCATATCATGCATACGGTGTCTTGCATTGCATAGTTTAGACATCATATACACAATATTCAACACCATGTTCTTACTTCAGACATCATATCGAATGCCCTCTGTTTAGCATATAAATCACATATGTGAATTAAATGATGCGATCCTGATTACTTAGATAACATGTAGGTGAATTATGTCATGCGATCCTGTTTAGTTATTCATCATATCTTTGAATTATGTTATGCTATCCAGTTTAGATAGACATCATATATGTGAAATTATGTCACGCTATCCATTTTAGTTAAACAATATACATGTCAACTATTTCATGCCCTGTTTTTTCCACTCTATCTATTGCATCTGTCTCTCATACAATGTCTGTACATTCAACTATGTTTCCTGTTTATCAGCCATTTGAATTGGAGCGGGTGATGCCAGTATCTAGCGGACTAAAAACACGGTCTTCAAATAAAACAGTGCTACCTCTTGGTGGAGATAGCACCCCGGTTGTACATGCACAAGAACCAGCCCTACCACACATAACCCAAACTCTCGCAGATTGTACCCCTACTACAATGGACAGAGAACCAGCTTCACCCAATCTAACCCCAACCCCAGCCGATAGTAACCCAGTTCCTGTTGACACAGCACCATCTCCACCACAGAGCTCCCAAACAAGAGCAGTTAGTAAGGCAGCTCCAGTGCCCAAAGGGCCAATACTATCACGGCGAACCCCAACTCAACCAGTTAGTACGCCTATTCCTGTGGAGGAAGCACAACCAGCTAGTCGTAGTTTAGCATCTATCACATTTGATGTTGTTAAATCGTATGTGTGTATCTTCCCATCTTGGAAATATTATACTGAAGATGAAGGAAAATGCCAGTTGCAGGTGTTTGTCCAGGAGTTATGTGTAAGTAATGTTATTCATGGCAATTACTTCGTCCCATACATCCTACCTCCATGATGGTTATAATACAGCAAATTTTCCCATTTTTCTCTAGAAAAGGACCGATTTGGAAACTCAGGATGAGGTAACCTATGCTAATACCTCTGCTATCTTCAAGAATGCTTGGTGGCAGTATCGGAATTACCTGAAGAGAACGTACTTCACCGACAAAGAAACTCATCAAATTCCCTTACATTCTCCTGAGACACATTTACTGGACGATGACTGGGAACGCCTTGTTCTGTACTGGTCCCGAACCAAGAATGTGGTAAGGTCTATGAGCTCATTTTCTATTTTTAAGTATTATATTCTTGAGTCTTACTGTACTCTGTTCATGTAGAACAAGTGCCTAAACCTAAAGAACAACTGTTCTAATTTAAGATTCCATTGCTACCATAGGACATAGACATATGTTTGTTTGATGCTTTTATTATGTACTAGTACTTGGCAATAGAAGACTTGGTAGTTTAATCTTGTCCACCTTACTGATGAACTGGTTCACCGAAATGAGTTTCATATGCTAGTACATGCTAAACTTGTTATGTGTCTGCTTGTTTCTTCTTTTAGAATGCTCACAGAATATTGGGGAAGAGTGCCTTATTAAGCAACGGGAAAGGAAGTCATGCAGATAAGGTTCAGGATAGTGACACATCCTGTCTTGGTTTAGTGTTGGAGTTACTGGCCACTACCGCTTTCACAAGCTATTCAAACTCACTGTTTGAATCAGTTCGGTTTCTTGAGTCTGAACTACAAGATGAAAGACATTGATCAGGTTTGCTGTGACAAGAAGCGGAAGGACTGCGGAAGTCTTTAGAGCATTCAGATGCATACTTTCTGGTGCAACAGCAAGCGTTGGAGGATTTTAGTGCCAAACAGGACAAAGCTAATCAGCTTGCTAAGCTTATTGCCAGCATGATGGATACCCAGGATAACGTTTCTTGAGCTCTTCTGAAGTTGTTTCAGTTATGCTCTTGTTTTGCTGCCGCGTTTATTTGCACTGGTGGCCAATTTTGACGGCCAGTGTATATGATATGCTGCTTTGTTCCCTATATTTGCACTGGTGGCGAACTTTGATGCCTAGTGGATGTAATATGTGTAATAGTCGTGATAGCCTAGCGTTAGTTGCTTGCTTATATATTTCCTTGTTGTCTTGTTTATTTGTTTGCTTGTTGTCATTGTAGTTCTTTTTCCGCGGTTAACTAGTGGCTGCAATAACCTATTTTTTAAAACTAGGCCACAATAACCATGGGCTAATATTTACTGTAGTGACACTGGGCCTCCTACGGGCCGTTGAAATAGTGGGCCTTCTACGGGCCGTAGAAACAGTAGGCCTTCTACGGGCCATAGAAACAATGGGCCTTTTACGAGTCGTGTCATCAATGGGCCTTATACAGGTCGTATGATTGATTTGCCAAACATGGGCCAATAACAGGCCGCATTATGGTCGTAAACGGGCTAGAGTTGGAATCGTCCGTTCATGGGTCGACCGTAACGGGCCATCATTAATAGGTCGTATTTGATGATGCTATGAAAACGGCCCAACGTATTAACGGACCACAAATAGGCCGACTATAACCACGGGCTGGATTTGGCCCACAAGCAGAAAATGACAGTAATGGGCCATAAGTAAACGAATGCTGGAAATGAGCCCAAGAATAAATGGGCTCTGAGAAGGCCGAAAGATAACATGGTCTGGAAACGGCCCAACGGAATAACGGGCTGTTAATGGGTATAAAGTGATACACTGTTCATTATGGGCCAGTTTCACCACGGGTCGTTAATGGGTGTAAAGTGATACACTGTTCATTATGGGCCCGTTTCATCATGGGCCGTTAATAGGCCAAGAGTTACATAGGGCCTCATATGGGCCGAAAGACGTCATGGGCCATACATGGGCCAGAAGTGAAAATGGGCTGGAATCATATTGGATGGCCCAAATGACGCTACTGGCCTAATTCGGATAGGGCGTAACGGGCCTTGGGTTAGCGGGCTGTAAATGGGCTATATGCGAACAAGCCGTTAACAGGCTTTCCATGGGCCGGCCGCCACCTTTTGACCAAGTCAAACGGGCCGGCCTTTTCACATGAATGGGCCTCTGTTGGGCCGTGCCACGTGTCGATGTATCATAGGAGCCTATCTGACCCACTGACGAGCTGACACGTGTTTCATCCGGCCAATAAGAATTTTACACGTGGAAATTTCCCATTGATCGTGGCTGTTAACGGGTTATCGGATCCAAAACCTGGCCCGATAGCTTAACGGCGTTCCGTTATGGTGGATGCCACGTGTCGGTCACCCTTGACGAAAGCACTTCTCTGACGCGCGATTTATCGTCATGGAAGTGGGCACTTCCGTGATGATAATTTTGGTAATGTCATGGAACACTTCTACGACAACACAGATATGACTATCTTGATTCTGTCATAAATTTGTCATGGATGTACATGCATGACAACTCCGCCTATGTTGTCTCAACATAGCCGGTCCCAAGCCCGGGTAAAGGAGGAGGGTTGTGATAGGCTTGGCAAGCCAACGTAAAAACTCAGCCACTCTTATGGAGATGAAACCCAAAAGATTTTCGTTGGGGCGTAACCCTCTCAGCGACGCGCCACATCAGAACCCGGGTGTGGTGGAAAGTGGGCAAGGGCCAGGCTGTTACCCCCCAAGTGGCGCGACGTATCTTGATCCGGATACGGTGGCAAGTGAGCGAGGATCAGGTCGTCGCATCCTTAGTGGCACGCTACATCGGCGCCCGGGTGTAGTGGAAAATGACCAAGGGTCTTCGCATTTGACTCGACGAGTGCGAAGGGTAAGGAAGCTAGCCGAGCCTAGGAGGATTCGCTTAGGTAGCTGGAACATAGGGTCTCTGACAGGGAAGCTTCGGGAGCTAGTTGATGCAGCGGTGAGGAGAGGTGTTGATATCCTTTGCGTCCAAGAAACCAAAGTGAGAGGACAGAAGGCGAAGGAGGTGGAGGATACCGGCTTCAAGCTGTGGTACACGGGGACGGCTGCAAACAGAAATGGCGTAGGCATCTTGATCAACAAGAGCCTCAAGTATGGAGTGGTAGACGTCAAGAGACGTGGGGACCGGATTATCTTGGTCAAGCTGGTAGTTGAGGACTTGGTTCTCAATGTTATCAGCGCGTATGCCCCGCAAGTAGGCCACAATGAGAACACCAAGAGGGAGTTCTGGGAAGGCCTGGAAGACATGGTTAGGAGTGTACCGATTGGTGAGAAGCTCTTCATAGGAGGAGACCTCAATGGCCACGTGGGTACATCTAACACAGGTTTCGAAGGGGCGCATTGGGGCTTTGGCCATGGCATTAGGAATCAAGAAGGAGAAGATGTCTTAAGCTTTGCTCTAGCCTACAACATGATTGTAGCTAACACCCTCTTTAGAAAGAGAGAATCACATATGGTGACTTTTAATAGTGGCCAACACTCTAGCCAGATTGATTTCATCCTCTCGAGAAGAGAAGATAGGCGTGCGTGCCTAGACTGTAAGGTGATACCTGGAGAGAGTGTTGTACCCCAGCATAAGCTAGTGGTTGCTGACTTCCGCTTTCGGATTCGTGTCCAGCGGGATAAGCGTGCCAAAGTTGCTAGAACGAAGTGGTGGAAGCTCAAGGGGGTGGTAGCTCAGGTGTTCAAGGAGAGGGTCATTAAGGAGGGCCCTTGGGAGGAAGGAGGGGATGCGGACAATGTGTGGATGAAGATGGTGACTTGCATTCGTAAGGTGGCCTCGGAGGAGTTTGGAGTGTCCAGGGGAAGGAGAAGTGAAGATAAGGATACCTGGTGGTGGAATGATGACGTCCAGAAGGCGATTAAAGAGAAGAAAGATTGCTTCAGACGCCTATACCTGGATAGGAGTGCAGACAACATAGAGAAGTACAAGATGGCAAAGAAGGCCGCAAAGCGAGCTGTTGGTGAAGCAAGGGGTCGGGCATATGAGGACCTCTACCAACGGTTAGGCACGAAGGAAGGTGAAAGGGACATCTATAAGATGGCCAAGATCCGAGAGAGGAAGACGAGGGACATTGGCCAAGTCAAATGCATCAAGGACGGAGCAGGCCAACTCTTGGTGAAGGACGAGGAGATTAAGCATAGATGGCGGGAGTACTTTGACAAGTTGTTCAATGGGGAGAATGAGAGTTCTACCATTGAACTAGACGACTCCTTTGATGAGACCAGCATGCGTTTTGTGCGGTGAATCCAGGAGTCTGAGGTGAAGGAGGCTTTAAAAAGGATGAAAGGAGGCAAGGCGATGGGCCCTGATTGTATCCCCATTGAGGTGTGGAAAGGTCTCGGGGACATAGAAATAGTATGGCTAACCAAGCTTTTCAACCTCATTTTTCAGGCAAACAAGATGCCGGAAGAATGGAGACGGAGTATATTAGTACCAATCTTCAAGAACAAGGGGGATGTTCAGAGTTGTACTAATTACCGTGGAATTAAGCTGATGAGCCATACAATGAAGCTATGGGAGAGAGTCATTGAGCACCGCTTAAGAAGAATGACAAGCCTGACCAAAAATCAGTTTGGTTTCATGCCTGGGAGGTCGACCATGGAAGCCATTTTCTTGGTATGACAACTTATGGAGAGATATAGGGAGCAAAAGAAGGACTTGCATATGGTGTTCATTAACTTGGAGAAGTCCTATGATAAGATACCGTGGAATGTCATGTGGTGGGCCTTGGAGAAACACAAAGTCCCAACAAAGTACATTACCCTCATCAAGGACATGTACGATAATGTTGTGACAAGTGTTCGAACAAGTGATGTCGACACCGATGACTTCCCGATTAAGATAGGACTGCATCAGGGGTCAGCTTTGAGCCCTTATCTTTTTGCATTGGTGATGGATGAGGTCACAAGGGATATACAAGGAGATATCCCATGGTGTATGCTCTTTGCGGATGATGTGGTGCTAGTTGACGATAGTCAGACGGGGGTAAATAGGAAGTTAGAGTTATGGAGACAAACCTTGGAATCGAAAGGGTTTAGGCTTAGTAGAACTAAAACTGAGTACATGATGTGTGGTTTCAGTACTACTAGGTGTGAGGAGGAGGAGGTTAGCCTTGATGGCCAGGTGGTACCTCGGAAGGACACCTTTCGGTATTTGGGGTCAATGTTGCAGGAGGATGGGGGTATTGATGAAGATGTGAACCATCGAATCAAAGCCAGATGGATGAAGTGGCGCCAAGCTTCTGGCATTCTCTGTGACAAGAGAGTGCCACAAAAGCTAAAAGGAAAGTTCTACAGGACGGCGGTTCGACCCGCAATGTTGTATGGCGCGGAGTGTTGGCCGACTAAAAGGCAACATGTTCAACAGTTAGGTGTGGCAGAGATGCGTATGTTGAGATGGATGTGTGGCCACACGAGGAAGGATCGAGTCCGGAATGATGATATACGAGAGAGAGTTGGGGTAGCACCAATTGAGGAGAAGCTTGTCCAACATCGTCTGAGATGGTTTGGGCATATTCAGCGCAGGCCTCCAGAAGCTCCAGTGCATAGCGGACGGCTAAAGTGTGCGGAGAATGTCAAGAGAGGGCGGGGTAGACCGAATTTGACATGGGAGGAGTCCGTTAAGAGAGACCTGAAGGATTGGAGTATCACCAAAGAGCTAGCTATGGACAGGGGTGCGTGGAAGCTTGCTATCCATGTGGCAGAGCCATGAGTTGGTTGCGAGATCTTATGGGTTTCACCTCTAGCCTACCCCAACTTGTTTGGGACTAAAGGCTTTGTTGTAGTTGTTGTTGTTGGATGTACATGCATGAAAAAAAGCGACCTACTGTGACAAACACGTATCATCATGGAAGTGTATTTTTTTGTAGTGTTTGCTGCAGATATTAAGTTATCCAGGTGTGGTTGAATTGACAACTCAGCTGCTAATGCTTGAGAATATTCTTTGGTTCCCCTTGTGTCAAATCAGGATCTACGTGCGAAGTGGAATACATAGCTGCTCCAGAAGCAGCAAATGAAGGAGTTTGGATGAAAGAGTTCATATCCGATCTAGGTGTCATACCTAGTGCATCGGGTCCAATGAAAATCTTTTGTGACAATACTGGTGCAATTGCCTTGGCAAAGGAATCTAGATTTCACAAGAGAACCAAGCACATCAAGAGATGCTTCAATTCCATCCATGATCAAGTCAAGGAGGGAGACATAGAGATTTGCAAGATACATACGGATCTGAATGTTGCAGACCCGTTGACAAAGCCTCTCTCACGAGCAAAGCATGATCAGCACCAAGACTCCATGGGTGTTAGAATCATTACAATGTAATCTAGATTATTGACTCTAGTGCAAGTGTGAGACTGAAGGAAATATGCCCTAGAGGCAATAATAAAGTTGTTATTTATATTTCCTTATATCATGGTAAATGTTTATTATTCATGCTAGAATTGTATTAACCGAAAACTTAGTACATGTGTGAATACATAGACAAAATGAGTGTCACTAGGATGCTTCTACTTGACTAGCTCGTTAATCAAAGATGGTTAAGTTTCCTAGCCATGGACAAGAGTTGCCATTTGATGAATGGGATCACATCATTAGAGAATGATGTGGTTGACTTGACCCATCTGTTAGCTTAGCACTTTGATTGTTTAGTTTATTGCTATTGGTTTGTCCATAACTTGTGCATGTTCCTATGACTATGAGATTATGCAACTCCTGAATACCGGAGGAACACTTAGTGTGCTATCAAACGTCACAACGTAACTGGGTGACTATAAAGATGCTCTACAGGTGTCTCCAATGGTGTTTGTTGAGTTGGCATAGATCAAGATTAGGATTTGTCACTCCGTGTATCGGAGAGGTATCTCTGGGCCCTCTCGGAAATGCACATCGCTATAAGCCTTGCAGGCAATGTGACTAATGAGTTAGTTATGGGATGTTGCATTACAGAATGAGTAAAGAGACTTGCCGGTAACGAGATTGAACTAGGTATTGAGATACCGACGATCAAATCTCGGGCAAGTAACACACCGATGACAAAGGGAACAACGTATGTTGTTATGCGGTTTGACCGATAAAGATCTTCGTAGAATATGTAGGAACCGATATGAGCATCCAAGTTCCGCTATTGGTTATTGACCGGAGATGAGTCTCAATCATGTCTACATAGTTCTCGAACCCTTAGGGTCCGCACGCTTAACGTTGGGTGACGATCGGTATTATGAGTTTAAGGTTTTTGATGTACCGAAGGTGGTTCGGAGTCTCGGATATGATCACGGACACGAGGAGGAGTCTCGGAATGGTCAAGACATAAAGATCGATATATTGGCAGGCTATGTTTGGACATCAGAATGGTTCCAGGTGAGTTTGGGCATTTACCGGAGTACCGGGGGGTTACCGGAACCCCCCGGGGAGTATATGGGCCTTAATGGGTCTTAGTGGGAGAGAAGAGAAGGCAGCCTAGGAGGGGGCGCCTCCCCCCCCCCCAAGCCCAATCCGAATTGGGTGAGGGGGACGGCCCCCCTTTCCTTTCTCCTTCTCCCTCTTCCTTCTATTCCTAGTGAGACTAGGAAAGGGGGAAGTCCTACTCCTACTAGGAGGAGGACTCCTCCCCCCTTGGCGCGCCTAGAGAGGGCCAACCGGCCTCCCCCTCCCTCCTTTATATACTGGGGAGGGGGGCACCCTAGAACACACAAGTTGATTGTTTATCCGTGTGTGGTGCCCCCCTCCATAGATTTCCACCTCGGTCATATCATTGTAGTGCTTAGGCAAAGCCCTGCGTTGGTAACTTCATCATCACCATCATCATGTCGTCGTGCTGACGAAGCTCTCCCTCGACACTCAACTGGATCTAGAGTTCGTGAGACGTCACCAACCTGAACATGTGCAGATCCCGGAGGTGCCGTACTTTCAGTGCTAGGATCGGTCGGATCATGAAGACGTACGACAACATCAACCGCGTTGTCAGAACGCTTCCGCTTACCGTCTACGAGGGTAAGTGGACAACACTATCCCCTCTCGTTGTTATGCATCACCTAGATAGATCTTGCGTGTGCGTAGGAATTTTTTTGAAATTACTGTGTTCCCCATCACTCTTTCCTCTACCCAAACCTCGCCTTTGAACGAGGCGCTGGACTTGACGTGATCACTCGCCATTACAGAAGAATCACTTCCGAACTATGCCCAGCCCGAACTAGGAGCTGATAGTGGGGAATTTTACGTCCTACCCACCACCCACTTCATAGCCACTATCGAAGACCTAACCGACATGTCGGACTATGCCTTCGAAGACATCGATGGTCTGGATGACGATGCCAGAGACGAACAAGGCCAAGACCCTCCGTTTACCAGATGATGGACGGCCACATTCACATACGACAAATACATGGTGGACACAGCCAAGCAGGACGACGCCCCTCCAAAGCTTCGACGTCAGCGGCGCCGGTCAAAGTTATGCCGCGACAAAGACAGCAATACCGGCACCGGAGACGATAACACTCCAGAGAATGCCGAAGACCCCGAAGCCCTTGTAGAGCCAACATCCGAACAGGATGATTGGGAGGAGGGGCAAGTCGACCCTTACGATCCCATCGATAACGAGGGCTCAGAGGATAGTAATTACCTACTGATCTTCGAAGAGGATGAGAGCCTCGGCGACGAAGACTTCATCATGCCAGAGGAACCCCTCGACCAAGAGCGCTTCAAGTGCTGGCTAATCGCCACTGCAAGAAGCCTGAAAAAGAAGCAGCAACAGCTTCAAGCTGATTAGGATCTGCTCAATGACAGATGGACTAATGTCCTAGCAGTCGAGGAATACGGCCTTGAACGCCTAGCAAAGAGCTTCCCAAAGCGCAAGCTGCTATCCCAATTCGACGATGAGGCCCTTGAGCCCATACCGCCAAAGCATAAAGCTGCTGACAAGCCCGACCGACCACCGCGCGGACGGGATAGACCGGCTACTCACGCTGAACACCAGCCTGCACCACCCCGCCGTAGAGGCAGGGAGGTAACGGCCCCGGGCTATACCTACGACTTACGCAAGGACCTAGATAGTAGAGCCAGTCTAATAAGATCAATCTATGGATCGAGGGGCGCGCCCCAACGCATGGGGACGGCCATCAGACCTGGCGGGACAGGCACAACCTTGCACGAGTCGACAACCGTATACGGCCTTCGTCCGAACTATGTCATGATGTGGCCCGATACAGAGGTTCCGCACACCCCCTATGCTTCACCGATGAGGCAATGGAACACCAGTTCCCAGAAGGGTTTAAACCCGTAAACATCGAATCATATGATGGCACAACAGATCCCACAGTATGGATCGAAGATTTTCTTCTCCACATTCACATGGCTCACGGCGATGATCTACATGCCATCAAATACCTCCTCCTAAAACTCAAGGGACCAGCTCCGCACTAGTTAAATAGCCTCCCAGAAAACTCTATTGGAAGCTGGGAAGACTTGGAATATGCCTTTAGAGACAACATCCAAGGCACTTATATCCGGCCTCCAGATGCCGATGACCTCAGTCATATAGTCCAGCAGCTCGAAGAGTCGGCCAGGAAATTCTGGACCAGGTTCCTAATTAAAAAGAACCGGATTGTCGACTATCCGGATGTCGAAGCCCTAGCGGCCTTTAAGCACAACATCCGCAACAAATGGCTCGCCCGACACCTCGGCCAAGAAAATCTGAAGTCCATGGCAGCCCTTACATCACTAATGACCCGCTTTTGCACGGGCGAAGATAGCTGGCTAGCCCGTAGCAGCAACAGTACCGGCGACCTGGGCACTTCCGAAGCCAGAAATGGCAACGGAAGGCCCTGACACAACAAACATAAGCGTCAGAGCAATAATGATAACACAGAGGATACGATGGTCAATGCCGGATTCAGTGGCTCCAAATCCGGTGAACGGAAGAAGCCATTCAAAAGAAATAGAGACGGTTCATGATGTCTACTACACAACCTTCTTCTTGTAGATGTTGTTGGGCCTCCAAGTGCAGAGGTTTGTAGGACAGTAGCAAATTTCCCTCAAGATCGATAGCAATAAGCCCTGTTTGAAGAGGTTCGTATACGGAACGCCTGGAAATTCTACTTGGAGCAGGAGATTCAATTAAGCGAGATTCGGAAGCTACAATTTCGCCTCTCCCATCAATAGGTTTAGCCAGAGCATTTATAGTGGATGACCTAAGGTTTATCAATCTGTGGGAGTCTTAGGATGAAGATGGTCTCTCTCAAACAACCCTGCAACCAAATAACAAAGAGTCTCTTGTGTCCCCAACACACCCAATACAATGGTAAATTGTATTGGTGCACTAGTTCGGCGAAGAGATGGTGATACAAGTGCAATATGGATGGTAGATATAGGTTTTTGTAATCTGAAAATATAAAAACAGCAAGGTAACTAATGATAAAAGTGAGCGTAAACGGCATTGCAATGCTAGGAAACAAGGCCTGGGGTTCATACTTTCACTAGTGCAAGTTCTCTCAACAATAATAACATAATTGGATCATATAACTATCCCTCAAGATGCAACAAAGAGTCACTCCAAAGTCACTAATAGCGGAGAACAAATGAAGAGATTATTGTAGGGTACGAAACCACCTCAAAGTTATCCTTTCTGATCGATCCCTTCAAGAGTCCGTAGTAAAATAACACGAAGCTATTCTTTCCATTCAATCTATCCTAGAGTTCATACTAGAATAACACCTTGATACACAAATCAACCAAAACCCTAATGTCACCTAGATACTCCAATGTCACCTCATGTATCTGTGGGTACGATTATACGATATGCATCACACAATCTCAGATTCATCTATTCAACCAACACAAAGAACTTCAAAGAGTGCCCCAAAGTTTCTACCGGACAGTCAAGAGAAAATGTTTGCTAGCCCTTATGCATAAGTTCACAAGGTCACGGAACGCGCAAGTTGATCACCAAAACATGCATCAAGTGGACACGTGAATATCCCATTGTCACCATAGATAAGCACATGCAAGGCATACATCAAGTGTTCTCAAATCCTTAAAGACTCGATCCGACAAGATAACTTCAAAGGGAAAACTCAATCCATTACAAGAAAGTAGAGGGGAGAAACATCGTAAGATCCAACTATAATATCAAAGCTCGCGATACATCAAGATCGTGCCAAATCAAGAACACGAGAGAGAGAGAGAGAGATCAAACACATAGCTACTGGTACATACCCTTAGCCCCGAGGGTGAAGTACTCCCTCCTCATCATGGAGAGTGCCAGGATGATGAAGATGGCCATCGAAGAGGGATTCCCCCTCCGGCAGGGTGCCGAAACGGGTCTAGATTGGTTTTCGCTGGCTACAGAAGCTTGCGGCGGCGAAACTGCCGATCTAGGTTATGTTCTGGACGTTTGGGTATATATAAGAGGTTTTGGTGTCGGGAACAAGTCAGGGGGTCTTCGAGGCGGCCACGAGGTAGGGGCGTGCCCAGGGGTAGGGCCCGCCCCCACCCTCGTGGGTGCCTCGGGACTCTTCTGGCCCATCTCCGATACTCCATGGGCTTCTTCTAGTCCAAAAATAATTTTCATGAAATTTCATGTCAATTGGACTTCGTTTGGTTTTCCTTTTCTGTGATACTCAAAAACAAGGAAAAACAGAAACTGGCACTGGGCTCTAGGTTAATAGGTTAGTCCCAAACATCATATAAAATAGGATATAAATGCATATAAAACATCCTAGATGGATAATATAATAGCATGGAACAATCAAAAATTATAGATGCGTTGGAGACGTATCAAGCATCCCCAAGCTTAATTCATGCTCGTCCTCGAGTAGGTAAATGATAAAAACAGAATTTTTTATGTGGAATGCTCCCTGATACGTCTCCAACGTATCTATAATTTTTGATTGCTCCATGCTATATTATCTACTGTTTTGGACATTATTGGGCTTTATTATCCACTTTTATATTATTTTTGGGACTAACCTATTAACCAGAGGCCCAGCCCAGAATTGTTGTTTTTTTGCCTATTTTAGGGTTTCGAAGAAAAGGAATATCAAACGGAGTCCAAACGGAATGAAACCTTCGGAAACGTGATTTTCTCATCAGATAAGATCCAGGAGACTTGGACCCTCCATCAAGAAAGCCACGAGGAGGTCATGAGGGTGGAGGGTGCCCCCCCTAGGGCGCGCCCCCTGCCTCGTGGGCCCCTCGAAACTCCACCGACGTACTTCTTCCTCCTATATATATCCACGTACCCCCAAACGATCAGATACGGAGCCGAAAACCTAATTCCACCGCCGCAACTTTCTGTATGCACGAGATCCCATCTTGGGGCCTGTTCCGGAGCTCCGCCAGAGGGGGCATCGATCACAGAGGGCTTCTACATCATCATCCAAGCCTCTCCGATGAAGTGTGAGTAGTTTACTTCAGACCTATGGGTCCATAGTTAGTAGCTAGATGGCTTCTTCTCTCTTTTTGGATCTCAATACAATGTTCTCCCCCTCTCTCGTGGAGATCGATTCGATGTAATCTTCTTTTTGCGGTGTGTTTGTTGAGACTGATGAATTGTGGGTTTATGATCAAGTCTATGTATGAATAATATTTGAATCTTCTCTGGATTCTTTTATGTATGATTGGTTATCTTTGCAAGTCTCTTCCAATTACCAGTTTGGTTTGGCCTACTAGATTGATTGTTCTTGCCATGGGAGAAGTGCTTAGCTTTCGGTACGATCTTACGGTGTCCTTTCCCAGTGACAGAAGGGGCAGCAAGGCACGTATTGTATCGTTGCCATCGAGGATAACAAGATGGGGTTTTTACCATATTGCATGAAACTATCCCTCTACATCATGTCATCTTGCTTAAGGCGTTACTCTATTTTTAACTTAATACTCTAGATGCATGCTGGATAGTGGTCGATGAGTGGAGTAATAGTAGTAGATGCAGGCAGGAGTCGGTCTACTTGTCTCGGACGTGATGCCTATATACATGATCATACCTAGATATTCTCATAACTATGCTCAATTCTGTCAATTACTCAACAGTAATTTGTTCACCCACCATGGAATACTTATGCTCTTGAGAGAAGCCACTAGTGAAACCTATGGCCCCCGGGTCTCTTTCTCATCATATCAATCTCCATCACTTTATTATTGCTTTGCTTTTACTTTGCTTTTACTTTTTACTTTGCATCTCTATACCAAAAATACCAAAAATATTATTTATCATCTCTATGAGATCTCACTTTCGTAAGTGACCGTGAAGGGATTGACAACCCCTAAGCGCGTTGGTTGCATTGAGCTATTATTTTTGTGTAGGTACGAGGGACTCGTGCATAGCCTCCTACTGGATTGATACCTTGGTTCTCAAAAACTGAGGGAAATACTTACGCTACTTTGTTGCATCATCCTCTCCTCTTCGGGGAAATCCAACGCAGTGCTTAAGAGGTAGCAAGAAGAATTTCTGGCGAAGTTGCCGGGGAGTCTGCGCAAAAGTCAACATACCAAGTACCCATCACAATCCCTATCTCCCGCATTACATTATTTGCCATTTGCCTCTCGTTTTCCTCTCCCCCACTTCACCCTTGCCGTTTTATTTGCCTTCTCTCTCTCTATTTGCCTCTTTTGCCTGTTTGCTTTTTGTTTGCTTGTGTGTTGGATTGCTTGTTTGTCGCGATGGCTCAAGATAATACTAAATTGTGTGACTTCACCAATACCAACAACAATGATTTCCTTAGCACTCCGATTGCTCCTCTTATTGATGCTGAATCTTGTGAAATTAATACTGCTTTGCTGAATCTTGTCATGAAAGATCCGTTCTCCGGCCCTCCTAGTGAACATGCTGCTACCCATCTTAATAGCTTCGTTGATTTGTGTGACATGCAAAAGAAGAAATATTTCAATAATGATATTGTTAAATTGAAGCTATTTCCTTTTTCGCTTAGAGATCGTGCTAATTCTTGGTTTTCATCTTTGCCTAAAAATAGTATTGATTCACGGAACAAGTGCAAAGATGCTTTTATCTCTAAGTATTTTCCTCCCGCTAAGATCATCTCTCTTGGAAATGATATTATGAATTTTAAGCAAGTTGATCATGAACATGTTGCACAAGCTTGGGAGAGAATGAAATTAATGATACGTAATTGCCCTACTCATCGTTTAAATTTGTGGATGATTATACAAAAATTTTATGCCGGATTGAATTTTGCTTCTAGAAATCTTTTAGATTCGGCCGCGGGAGTCACTTTTATGGAAATCACTTTAGGAGATGCTACTAAACTCCTAGATAATATTATGGTTAATTATTCTCAATGGCATACTGAAAGATCTACTAATAAAAAGGTGCATGCGATAGAAGAAATTAATGTTTTGAGTGGAAAGATGGATGAACTTATGAAATTATTTGCTAATAAGAGTGTTTCTTCTGATCCTAATGATGTGCCCTTGTCTACTTTGATTGAGAATAATAATGAATCTATGGATGTGAATTTTGTTGGTAGGAACAATTTTGGTAACAACACGTATAGAGGAAATTTCAATCCTAGGCCTTATCCTAGTAATCCCTCTAATAATTATGGTAATTCCTACAACAATTCTTATGGAAATTATAATAAGATTCCCTCTGATTTTGAATCTAGTATTAAAGAATTTATTTCTTCGCAAAAGAATTTTAACGCTATGATTGAAGAAAAATTCCTTAAGATTCATGATTTGGCTAGGAACATTGATATAATTGCTCTTGATGTTGATTCTTTGAAACTTAGATCTATTCCACCTAAGCATGATATCAATGAGTCTCTCAAAGCCATGAGAATTTCCATTGACGAGTGCAAAGAAAGAACAGCTAGGATGCATGGTAAGAAAGATGCCTTTATAAAAGCGTGTTCTTCTAGTTCCTATGAAAATAATGATGAAGATCTAAAAGTTATTGATGTGTCCCCTATTAAATATTTGTTTTGCAATATGAATCTTGATAATGATAGGACTGAATATGATCCACCTCTACCTAGAAGGCGTTCCAATAATTCTGAATCTTTTGATCTTGATGCTAAATTTGATAAAAGTGGGATTGAAGAAATTAAAACCCTAGATGTTGCTAAACCCACTATTATGGATTTCAAGGAATTTAACTATGAAAATTGCTCTTTGATTGATTGTATTTCCTTGTTGTAATCCGTGCTAAATTCTCCTCATGCTTATAGTCAAAATAAAGCGTTTACTAAACATATCGTTGATGCCTTGATGCAATCTTATGAAGAAAAACTTGAATTGGAAGTTTCTATCCCTAGAAAACTTTATGATGAGTGGGAACCTACTACTAAAATTAAAATTAAAAATCATGAGTTTTATGCTTTGTGTGATCTGGGTGCTAGTGTCTCTACTATTCCCAAAACTTTGTGTGATTTGCTAGATTTCCGTTATTTTGATGATTGCTCTCTAAACTTGCATATTGCGGATTCCACTATTAAGAAACCTATGGGAATAATTAATGATGTTCTTATTGTTGCAAATAGGAATTATGTTCCCGTAGATTTTATCGTTCTTGATATAGATTGCAATCCTTCTTGCCCTATTATTCTCGGTAGACCTTTCCTTAGAACGGTTGGTGCAATTATTGATATGAAGGAAGGGAATATTAGATTTAAATTTCCATTAAAAAGGGAATGGAACACTTACCTAGAAAGAAAATAAAATTACCATATGAATCTATCATGAGAGCCACTTATGGATTGCCTACCAAATATGGCAATACCTAGATCTATTCTTGCTTGTTATGCCTAGCTAGGGGCGTTAAACGATAGCGCTTGTTGGGAGGCAACCCAATTTTATTTTTATTCCTTGCTTTTTTATCCTGTTTAGTAATAAATAAATTATTTAGCGTCTGTTTGGTTGTGTTTTTTATGTTTAATTAGTGTTTGTGCCAAGTAGAACCATTGGGAAGACTTGGGGAAAGTCTTGTTGAACTTGCTGTAAAAACAGAAAATCTAGCGCTCACGAGAACTGCTGTAATTTTTATTTGGAGAGTTATATTTAGTTAATTATTTTTGAATATGATTAATAGATAAATTCCTCACGTCCAGAAATTTATTTTAGAATTTTTGGGGTTCCAGATCTTGCGCTATCTACAGATTACTACAAACTGTTCTGTTTTTGACAGATTCTGTTTTTCGTGTGTTGTTTGCTTATTTTGATGAATCTATGGCTAGTAAAATAGTTTATAATCCATAGAGAAGTTGGAATACAGTAGTTATAACACTAATATAAATAAAGAATGAGTTCATTGCAGTACTTGAAGTGGTCTTTTGTTTTCTTTCGCTAACGGAGCTCACGAGATTTTCTACTTTAAGTTTTGTGTTGTGAAGTTTTCAAGTTTTGGGTAAAGATTTGATGGATTATGGCACAAGGAGTGGCAAGAGCCTAAGATTGGGGATGCCCATGGCACCCCCAAGATAATCTAAGGACACCTAAAAGCCAAAGCTTGGGGATGCCCCGGAAGGCATCCCCTCTTTCGTCTACTTCTATCAGTAACTTTACTTGGAGCTATATTTTTATTCACCGCATGATATGTGTTTTGCTTGGAGCGTCTTTTATGATTTGAGTCTTTGCTTATTAGTTTACCACAGTCATCCTTTCTGTACACACCTTTTCAGAGAGCCATACATAATTTGGAATTTGATAGAATACTCTATGTGCTTCACTTATATCTTTTGAGCTATATAATTTTGCTCTAGTGCTTCACTTATATCTTTTAGAGCACGGTGGTGGATTTGTTTTATAGAAACTATTGATCTCTCATGCTTCACTTAGATTATTTTGAGAGTCTTAATAGCATGGTAATTTGCTTAATAATAATATTCTTGGTATTCAAGATTTGTAAAACTTTATTTTGAGTGCGTTGAATACTAGGAAAAAATTGATGCTTGATAATTGTTTTGAGATATGAGGATGGTGATATTAGAGTCATGCTAGTTGAGTAGTTGTGAATTTGAGAAATGCTTGTGTTAAAGTTTGTGATTCCCGTAGCATGCACGTATGGTGAACTGTTATGTGATGAAGTCGGAGCATGATTTATTTATTGATTGTCTTCCTTATGAGTGGCGGTCGGGGACGAGCGATGGTCTTTTCCTACCAATCTATCCCCCTAGGAGCATGCGCGTAATACTTTGCTTGGATAACTTCCAGATTTTTTGCAATAAGTATATGAGTTCTTGTAGGATCGGAAGTATGTCTAGAGGGGGGGTGATTAGACTACTTGACCAAATAAAAACTTAACCTTTTCCCAATTTTAGTTCTTGGCAGATTTTAGCTATTTTACGACAAGTCAAGCAATCATCACACAATTCAAGCAAGCATGCAAAGAGTATATTGGCAGCGGAAAGTAAAGCATGCAACTTGCAAGAATGTAAAGGGAAGGGTTTGGAGAATTCAAACACAATTGGAGACACGGATGTTTTCCCGTGGTTCGGATAGGTGGTGCTATCCTACATCCATGTTGATGGAGACTTCAACCCACGAAGGGTAACGGTTGCGCGAGTCCACGGAGGGCTCCACCCACGAAGGGTCCATGAAGAAGCAACCTTGTCTATCCCACCATGGCCATCGCCCATGAAGGACTTGCCTCACTAGCGGTAGATCTTCACGAAGTAGGCGATCTCCTTGCCCTTACAAACTCCTTGGTTCAACTCCACAATCTTGTCGGAGGCTCCCAAGTGACACCTAGCCAATCTAGGAGACACCACTCTCCAAGAAGTAACAAATGGTGTGTTGATGATGAACTCCTTGCTCTTGTGCTTCAAATGATAGTCTCCCCAACACTGAACTCTCTCTCTCTCATAGGATTTGGATCTGGTGGAAAGAAGATTTGAGTGGAAAGCAACTTGGGGAAGGCTAGAGATCAAGATTCATATGGTAGGAATGGAATATCTTGGTCTCAACACGTGAGTAGGTGGTTCTCTCTCAGAACATATGAGTTGGAAGTGTAGATGTGTTCTGATGGCTCTCTCCATGAATGAAGAGGAGGTGGAGGGGTATATATAGCCTCCACACAAAATCCAACCGTTACACACAATTTACCAATCTCGGTGGGACCGAATCAGAAAACTCGGTCGGACCGAAAAGTAAACCTAGTGACCGTTAGAGATTTTCAGTGGGACTGGCATGCAACTCGGTAGGACCGATTTTGTTAGGGTTAGGGCATAACGTAATCTCGGTGAGACCGATTACACAAACTCGGTGAGACCGATTTTGGTAATTAGCTAACCAGAGAGTTGGTCAGGCAAACTCGGTGGGACCGATTTGCTCTTTCGGTGAGACCGAAATGTTACAAAAAGGAAACAGTGAGTTTACATTGCAATCTCGGTGGGACTGATCCGCTCTTTCGGTGAGACCGAAAAGTTACGAAAGGGAAACAGAGAGTTTGCAATCCCATCTCGGTGAGACCGAGATCCCTATCGGTAGAACCGAATTGCTAGGGTTTGGCAGTGGCTTATGACAAGTGAAACTCGGTGGCGCCGGATAGGAAGAATCGGTAGGACCGAGTTTGGCTTAGGGTTTAGGTCATATGTGGATATGGGAAAGTAGTTGAGGGTTTTGGAGCATATCACTAAGCACATGAAGCAAGAGGCTCATTAAGCAACACATCATCCCTCCTTGATAGTATTGGCTTTTCCTAAAGACTCAATGTGATCTTGGATCACTGAAATATAAAATGAAGAGTCTTGAGCTTTTGAGCTTGAGCCAATCCTTTGTCCTTAGCATTTTGAGGGTTCCACTTTCACCATCCATGCCATGCCAATCATTGAGCTTTCCTGAAATAATCATCTTGGAATAGCATTAGCTCAATGAGCTATATGTTGTTATGAATTACCAAAACCACCTAGGGATAGTTGCACTTTCAATCTCCCCCTTTTTGGTAATTTATGACAACATATAGATCAAAGCTTCGACAAATGATAATAAGCTTGAAAAATATCATCGCTTTGAGAAGTATGTGATAAGTAAGAGCTCCCCCTAAATTTGTGCATATTTAAAATTTGCTTTGGACTGCAAATGCACAAGAAGTTAGAATTATGGGTTACTCTTCCATGTCACATACATCTTGGTGGAGCGCTCAAAATGATTAATAATGAAATACATGCACTCATCACCAAGAAAAGTGAATGATCACACAAGATAGATAATAGCATTCACCAAGCATGCATAAGTGTAGCTTATGGTCAAACACATGATCATCAATGTCTCACAAGCATATCAAAGTATCTCGACCAAAAGCAAACAATGTTCGAAAAACCACCAAATAAAGCAAGAGATAAAAGCAACACTCTCTCTCGAAGCCTATGATCTATACATTTTCTCCCCCTTTGGCAACAAGTTACCAAAAAGTTCCTAGAAAATGCATAGTGCTAAATCGACACTCAGGCTTGATCTTCAGGTGGTGGTGGAGTCCGGATCACTCCAAGGACGAAGGCTTCCGTAGACGCGGTTGGAGTTGAAGCTGAAGTAGATGCTGGAGCAGGTTGGGATGGTGCTGCGGCTGGAGCTAAGGCGGTTGCTCTTGTGTCAGGAACTGGCACTACAGACGACCTCGGACCTCGTGGCACTCTGGCAAAGGCATCAGTGGTTGTCTTCCCTTTCCGCTCCTGCATGTCATCTTGGAGCTGCTCCACTGCAGTCTGAATCTCTGTCACCTTGATATCCAAGTCATAGAACTTTTGTTCTACGATTCTCTCTAGGCTTGCCTGGTTCTAAGTTAGGGTGGCTAGTCCTTTCTCAATCCGCAGGGTGGATGCAATCAAGTAACTGAGCTACTCTTGCTTGTTCTTCAAGAAGTAATCAGATGCCTCCTCTTGAGTTGGCATCTTGGCAGCTTTCTCCTTTATTGCCTTCTCCTTCTTGGCTTGTGCATGGGCTGAAGATGGTTCATCTTTGGTCATCACAACTTGGTTGTCCTCGAACTCTGGATAGATAGGCAAATGTTCCTTGTCCAACAAGTATGTGTCTGTGCCCATTCTTGAGTTAATCAACATCTGGATCTGAGGGGCATATCCACAGCTCCTCTTCTGATCTGCTGCAGTCCTCTTGATAGTCTCTACCATGAGGCTCATGACCTTGAATTTCTGAGGCACATCAAAGATATGTAGCAAGTTAATGGCATGACCTCTGATCATCCTGTGATCTCTAGACTTGGGCAAAAGTGTGTGCCTAAGAATCCAGTTGATGGTTGGCAGCCCTGACAGAAGATAATGCACTGAGCCAAACTTGAATGCATCAAGTGCTTCATTTCGAATCTCCTTGTACATGTTTGACATTGAGTTATGATCCATCTTCTTCTTGGAATAGACATCCAAGTCATCCTCATGCTCCTCTGGAGCATTGATAAGCTGTGCCCACTCAGCAACTGTTGATTGGTACCTCGTACCTTCAGACATCCAAATAATCCTCCCATCTGGATAAAAATGTGCTGTGGAGTAGAACTGCATGATAAGCTCCTCATTCCACTTTGTGAGCTTCTGCCCAACAAAGTCATCTACTCCACATGCCTTGAAGCTGTCCTGCACTCCAGGGTAGTGCTCTTCATTCTCCTTGATATACTCCCAGTTGACCCATCTCATATCACAAACTATGGGCTTCTTGTCAAGCAAAACTGTCTCATAGAAATCTTGCTGTTCCTTGGTGTGAAACCTATAATCAAAAGCAGTCCTCCTCCTGATAGCATAGGGATCTCCTTCTCTCCACTTCCTCAGCCCTGAGTCTCTTCTGAGCTTCATATCCTCAGCCACAGGATGAGCATCATTGTGGTCTGGGATCTTGGGCTTGAGCTTTCTCAGAACATGCTCTTCATCATCTTCCTCAACAACAGTCTCAGGCACTGGGGCCTTGTTCTTCTCAGCAGCTGGGATGCTTCTTGTATTCCTCTTTGGTTTTGGCTTTGGAGCTGGCTTGGCCTTGGAAGCAGTTGCCCCTGATCTTATGGCATCACCCATCAGCTTGGGTGCCTTAGGTGCTGGTGCAGCAACCTCTTCTTCCTCTTCCTCTTCTTCCATGATGGAAGCCTTTCCAAGCACTTTGGCTACGGTCTTCTTGACCCTCTCCTTCCTTTTCTTTCCTTCTGCAGCAGCTGGCTCTATGGGAGTGGGCTTCTCAGGAATCTTGGTTGAAGCTCTGGCCTTTGGCATAGGCTGCCTGCCTGCTGGCCTTTTGACCTTCATCCCTGGCTTTATGCTCTGTGCTAGGCCATATTCTTTCTTGAGCACAGTTCTCTTTGATGTGGCTTCCTCTTCCTCTGCCACATAATCTTCATCCTCAGAATCTGAAGTTCTCTTCTTCCTTTGTCTTGTGGCAGCTTTTGGCAGGTTGCTAGGGGTGCTCCTGCTGCCATCATCTGAAGAACTTGAGGGACTAGTGCCCTCACTCATTTGCACTTGTTGCTCTGACAAATTCTGGCTATCACTTTGGTCTGACATGATGAACAAGCTGACTGCTGACCCTGTGAACAGTTTATAGATGAGGTAGAGTGGATGAGCATCAAAAAATGCAGAGGTTTTTGCAAAAGAATGATTCAAAAACTTAGTTTTAGTTTTCCACAAAAAGCATTTCGGATCTACCGATTTTTAAACTCGGTGACACCGAAGCAGTTGTTGGAACCTAAACTAGTGAACTCGGTCAGACCGAGTCACAGTTCGGTGGCACCGATACTGCTAGGGTTTCACAAAGTTCCAAAATCGGTCACACCGATTAGAAATACTCGGTCAGACCAAGTCTCACTTATGCAATGGCATAAGCCAAATCGGTGGGACCGAGTTTTTCAACTCGGTGGGTCCGAGATGGTTTCGGCGGAAACCTAACCCTAAAATTTTTGAATCAAACCTAATCTACGAGTTCATTGACTGGATAGAAGTTTATCAAACGTGGCAAGAATCATTATGATCACAATGTGCTAGGAATCGGATTGGGGAATAGCACAATGATCGAGTCCGTACCCTAGTTCGACGGAGACTCGCTACGGCGGCAACGGCGGGGTTGATTCCCGTTGACGGCGACGGAGACCAGTGACTGGAGGCGGCTGGCGGCGAGGAGACGATCCGGAGACCACGTTGGCAGAGCGAGCTGTCGCGCGGGCGAAGGGGTTCAGAGAAATTTCCAAATTTTTGCCCGTGACTATATATAGCCCGACCCTGTCGGTGTGACCGAGTGGAACAACTCGGTGGCACTGAGATGCAAAACTATATACAGTTGTTGCAACTCGGTGTGACCGAATGGTTCAAATCGGTTGCACCGAGATCGAAAACATAGATCAACTTAATGATCTCGGTAAGACCGAAAGTGGGGTATCGGTCAGGCCGAGAATCACAAAGAGGTTTTGGAAGTTTAAGTCTATGACGAATCGGGGACTCCGAGTGCTCCTCACACAGAGTGGTTCGAATCTGACTTGATCAAATTTTGTGATGTAGCATGAATAGAGTTTGAGACGAGAAAAGCATAGATAGCTAGAGGAGGTTCTTAGGCATTCTTGTCCATCCACTTGGCAAAAGGAAATAAAACCAAACAATCAAAACAACAAGTGGATGTCCTCGAATGAGTAAAATATGCAACAAACATGCTCACACAATAAGATGGCAATTGAAATATGTGACAGAGCATGCACAACCAATTCTAGCATCTATCAAGCAATTTGCGATGACTAGGTCATCTATATATGAGTATATTGACTTAGGAGTCAAGTGAGAACACTTGATCATAGGTCATACTCATCGTTTAAGCTCAAGTGGGGTTACCACTTTTACATAAAGCATTGTTGTGTTCACATCTTTAGAGTTGCTTTAGCTCAAGTCTTAGAGTAAAGCTCCCCCTAGATGTGATATCCCCCCTAAGAGGGATGAACTAACCTTGGGTTTTGTCGATGATGACTTCATGTAGATGTTGAAGATGTGGATGCTCAATGTTGATGTAGATCACTTGGAGCTATCCATTTGAGTGAATTGCACTTTCAATACCTGCATGGGTTAGTCCCACAAGGAACAAACAAGGATATCCATAGACATAGAGTGATGCACACACAAGATGATGTCTATAAAAACTTTTAGGTTACCTTGTCCCTTGTCTTACCAACAAGAGGGTTGGTGACTCCTTGAACTAGTGCAAGATGTGGAAGTTGATTGCACTTGTTCTTGCCAAAATGATAAGAGTGAAGTATGTTGGCAGAGTCACCCTCAAGAACTCTCTAGTTCTTCTTCTTTTGGATCCACACCATCTTGATGGGAATCCTTGGAGTTGTAGTCGTACTTGATGAAGTGGAACTTGAAGTAGTCTTGGGAATCCACTTGACTAAGGTCTTAGGAGCTTCTTCAAATGCATCAATTTCCTCTTGAAGCTTGTCCTTGCCTTTTTGCTTGTAGTCTGGTGGTGGAAGATCATCTTGAGCTTGTGTCCCCTTGAAGGAAGTATCATACTTCTCTTGTTGAGGAACAAACTTTGTCTTGGGGTATTGATCTTCTTCCCACTCAACTCCATTGGCATTGAACTTTCGTTCAAAACCAACACCTTGATTCTTCCGGTGCATTCCTTGCTTGCGCACAATTTCCTCGAATTGCTTACTCCCGGCAAGGCTTTTGTACACTCCTTTCTCTATAATTCCCTTCAATAAGCTATTTTCTTGCTCAAGTGTAACTTGGCTAAGAGAATCATTAGTGGAATTAAGAGAACTACTAGAAGCAACAATATTGGATTTAGCATGATCATTGTTACTACTAGAGGAAGAATCTTTCTTGTTCTTGTTACTAGACTTAACTTGAGGCATGTAAGTGGATAAGAGTAAACGCTTGGCAATGTAAGAAGAACTTTTCTTGCGGAGATCATCATTGATTGCCTTTAAAAACTCATGCTCTTGCTCAAGATTGAGCTTTTCAAAGAGTAACTTCTCATGAGCTCTTAAAAGTTCTCGATGATCTTCGAAGATAGTTTCATGAGCTAACTTAAGAGTGTTTAGTTCTTTAGTTAGAGCCTCAATCTTCTCCTTATCATTGTCATTCATTTTATCTTGATTAGCATGATTAATTGACGTTTCATCATAGTATTCATCACTAGAGTTGTCAACAAGTAAATCATCATCACCTAACAAGTCATCTTCATCACTATTAAAATCAACATACTCGGGGTGTGTTACCTTAGGACCTTTGGCCATGAAGCATCTTCCAATTCCTTCATTTGGTGAGTCAAATATGTCGTAGGAGTTGGTTGACACAAGTGCTAGACCGGCAACACCTTCATCTTGAGTATATTCGGAATCGGAGTGATAACTTCTCTCGGAGTGGCTGTCGGAGTCGGAGCCAGATACCCATTCACCAACATGAGCTTGATGTCTTTGTTTTGTGTAGCTCCTTGATGATTTTTCCTTCCTTTCCGAATCCTTGCTTCTCCGTGAGTGTCTTCGTTCATAACGATCATCTCTACTCCTTCTCTCTCTTGGTGGTGATTCTTCTCTTTTGCTTCTTCTTTTTGGAGAGTCTTCTCTTCTCTTGTAGGGAGCCGTACAGTCATTGGAATAGTGTCCGGGTCTTCGACAATTGTAGCAGTTTCGCTCTCGACTAGAAGATCTTTTGTCATTGTAGGACCTTGACTTGGAGCTTCTATCTTTGCTTCTACTCTTGTAGAACTTGTTGAAGTTTTTTACCATTAAGCTCAATTCTTCATTGAAGTTTTGTTTCTCACTTGATGATGTAGGGGCTTCACATGAGGCTTTGTAGGCACCACTTGATTTGTTGTGAAGTTCCTCTTTATCCTTAAGTGACATCTCATGAGAAATAATTCTTCCAATTACCTCCGTTGGCTTGAGATCTTTGTAATTGGGCATCATTTGGATCAATGTGCACACGGTATCATATTTTCCATCCAAGGCTCTTAGAATCTTCTTGATGATGAATCTATCGGTCATCGCTTCACTTCCTAAGCCGGCAATCTCATTTGTGATGAGAGCAAGCCTAGAGTACATTTCAGCGACACCTTCACCATCCTTCATTTTGAACTTGTCAAGTTGACTTTGAAGCACGTCCAATTTGGATTCCTTGACGGAGTCGGTACCTTCGTGCATATCAATCAAAGTGTCCCAAATTTCCTTTGCATTCTCAAGACGGCTGATTTTGTTGAATTCTTCGGGGCACAATCCGTTGAAGAGAATATCACAAGCTTGGGCATTGTATTGCAACATCTTCAACTCATCCGCGGTAGCTTCACAGTTTGGTTCTTTCCCATCAAAGAAGTCACCTTGCAAACCAACACACACAATAGCCCAAACGGTGGGGTTATGTCCAAGAATATGCATTTTCATTTTATGCTTCCAACTAGCAAAATTAGTACCATCAAAGTAAGGACCTCTATGGTGATAATTTCCCTCGCTAGACGCCATACTCTCCTAGGTTGTGAAACCAAGGCTATGACCACCAAAAGCTATGGAAATCAAAGCAAATGGAGACCAAAGCTCTGATACCACTTGTAGGATCAGAAGTATGTCTAGAGGGGGGGTGATTAGACTACTTGACCAAATAAAAACTTAACATTTTCCCAATTTTAGTTCTTGGCAGATTTTAGCTATTTTAGGAAAAGTCAAGCAATCATCACACAATTCAAGCAAGCATGCAAAGAGTATATTGGCAGCGGAAAGTAAAGCATGCAACTTGCAAGAATGTAAAGGGAAGGGTTTGGAGAATTCAAACGCAATTGGAGACACGGATGTTTTTCCCGTGGTTCGGATAGGTGGTGCTATCCTACATCCATGTTGATGGAGACTTCAACCCACGAAGGGTAACGGTTGCGCGAGTCCACGGAGGGCTCCGCCCACGAAGGGTCCATGAAGAAACAACCTTGTCTATCCCACCATGGCCATCGCCCACGAAGGACTTGCCTCACTAGCGGTAGATCTTCACGAAGTAGGCGATTTCCTTGCCCTTACAAACTCCTTGGTTCAACTCCACAATCTTGTCGGAGGCTCCCAAGTGACACCTAGCCAATCTAGGAGACACCACTCTCCAAGAAGTAACAAATGGTGTGTTGATGATGAACTCCTTGCTCTTGTGCTTCAAATGATAGTCTCCCCAACACTCAACTCTCTCTCATAGGATTTGGATCTGGTGGAAAGAAGATTTGAGTGGAAAGCAGCTTGGGGAAGGCTAGAGATCAAGATTCATATGGTAGGAATGGAATATCTTGGTCTCAACACATGAGTAGGTGGTTCTCTCTCAGAACATATGAGTTGGAAGTGTAGATGTGTTCTGATGGCTCTCTCCGCGAATGAAGAGGAGGTGGAGGGGTATATATAGCCTCCACACAAAATCCAACCGTCACACACAATTTACCAATCTCGGTGGGACCGAATCAGAAAACTCGATCGGACCGAAAAGTAAAACTAGTGACGGTTAGAGATTTTCGGTGGGACTGACATGCAGCTCGGTAGGACCGATTTTGTTAGGGTTAGGGCATAACGTAATCTCGGTGAGACCGATTACACAAACTCGGTGAGACCGATTTTGGTAATTAGCTAACCAGAGAGTTGGTCAGGCAAACTCGGTGGGACCGATTTGCTCTTTCGGTGAGACCGAAATGTTACAGAAAGGAAACAGTGAGTTTACATTGCAATCTCGGTGCGACCGATCCGCTCTTTCGGTGAGAAAAGTTACGAAAGGGAAACAGAGAGTTTGCAATCCCATCTCGGTGAGACCGAGATCCCTATCGGTAGAACCGAATTGCTAGGGTTTGGCAGCGGCTTATGACAAGTGAAACTCGGTGGCGCCGGATAAGAAGAATCGGTAGGACCGAGTTTGGCTTAGGGTTTAGGTCATATGTGGATATGGGAAAGTAGTTGAGGGTTTTGGAGCATATCACTAAGCACATGAAGCAAGAGGCTCATTAAGCAACACCTCATCCCTCCTTGATAGTATTGGCTTTTCCTAAAGACTCAATGTGATCTTGGATCACTGAAATATAAAATGAAGAGTCTTGAGCTTTTGAGCTTGAGCCAATCCTTTGTCCTTAGCATTTTGAGGGTTCCACTTTCACCATCCATGCCATGCCAATCATTGAGCTTTCCTGAAATAATCATCTTGGAATAGCATTAGCTTAATGAGCTATATGTTGTTATGAATTACCAAAACCACCTAGGGATAGTTGCACTTTCAGTTCTTTATGACTAATGTTGAGTCCATGGATTATACGCACTTTCCTTCCTTCCACCATTGCTAGCCTCTCTAATACCGCGCACTTTTCGCCGGTATCATACACCCACCAAATACCTTCCTCAAAACAGCCAACATACCTACCTATCATGGCATTTCCATAGCCATTCCGAGATATATGGCCATGAAACTTTCCACCGTTCCGTTCATTATGACACGCTCCATCATTGTCATATTGCTAGCATGATCATGTAGTTGACATCGTATTTGTATCAAAGCCACCGTTCATAATTCTTTCATACATGTCACTCTTGATCCATTGCATATCTAAGTACACCGCCGGAGGCATTCATATAGAGTCATATTTTGTTCTAAGTATCGAGTTGTAATTGTTGAGTTGTAAGAAAAATAAAAAGTGTGATGATCATCATTTTTAGAGCATTGTCCCAAGTGAGGAAAGGATGATGGAGACTATGATTCCCCCACAAGTCAGGATGAGACTCAGGACGAAAAATAAAAAAAAGAGGCCATAAAAAAAGAGAAGGCCCAAAAAAATGAGATAAAAAGAGAGAAGGGACAATGTTACTATCCTTTTACCACACTTGTGCTTCAAAGTAGCACCATGATCTTCATGATAGAGAGTCTCTCATTATGTCACTTTCATATACTAGTGGGAATTTTTCATTATGGAACTTGGCTTGTATATTCCAATGATGGGATTCCTCAAAATGCCCTAGGTCTTCGTGAGCAAGCGAGTTGGATGCACACCCACTTAGTTTCTTTTGAGCTTTCATATACTTATAGCTCTAGTGCATCCGTTGCATGGCAATCCCTACTCACTCACATTGATATCTATTGATGGGCATCTCCATAGCCCATTGATACGCCTAGTTGATGTGAGACTATCTTCTCCCTTTTTGTCTTCTCCACAACCACCCTTCTATTCCACATATACTGCTATATCCATGGCTCACGCTCATATATTGCGTGAAGATCGAAAAGGTTTTGAAAATGTCAAAAGTATGAAACAATTGCTTGGCTTGTCATCAGGGTTGTGCATGATTTAAATACTTTGTGTGGTGAAGATAGAGCCTAGCCAGACTATATGATTTTGTAGGGATAGCTTTCTTTGGCCATGTTATTTTGAGAAGACATAATTGCTTTGTTAGTATGCTTGAAGTATTATTATTTTTATGTCAATATGAACTTCTATCTTGAATCTTTTGAATCTGAATATTCATACCACAATTAAGAAGATTTACATTGAAATTATGCCAAGTAACGCTCCGCATCAAAAATTCTGTTTTTATCATTTACCTACTCGAGGACGAGCAGGAATTAAGCTTGGGGATGCTTGATACATCTCCAACGTATCTATAATTTTTGATTGCTCCATGCTATATTATCTACTGTTTTGGACATTATTGGGCTTTATTATCTACTTTTATATTATTTTTGGGACTAACCTATTAACCGGAGGCCCAACCCAGAATTGCTATTTTTTGCCTGTTTTATGGTTTCAAAGAAAAGGAATATCAAACGGAGTCCAAAAGGAATGAAGCCTTCGGAAACGTGATTTTCTCATCAGATAAGATCCAGGAGACTTGGACCCTCCGTCAAGAAAGCCACGAGGTGGTCACGAGGGTGGAGGGCGCCCCCCTGCCTCGTGGGCCCCTCAAAGCTCCACCGACGTACTTCTTCCTCCTATATATATCCACGTACCCCCAAACTATCAGATACGGAGCCAAAAACCTAATTCCACCACCGTAACTTTCTGTATCCACGAGATCCCATCTTGGGGCCTGTTCCGGAGCTCCGCCGGAGGTGGCATCGATACGGAGGGCTTCTACATCATCATCCAAGCCTCTCCAATGAAGTGTGAGTAGTTTACTTCAGACCTACGAGTCCATAGTTAGTAGCTATATGGCTTCTTCTCTCTTTTTGGACCTCAATACAATGTTCTCCCGCTCTCTCATGGAGATCGATTCGATGTAATCTTCTTTGTGCGATGTGTTTGTTGAGACCGATGAATTGTGGGTTTATGATCAAGTCTATCTATGAATAATATTTGAATCTTCTCTGGATTCTTTTATGTATGATTGGTTATCTTTGCAGGTCTCTTCCAATTATCAGTTTGGTTTGGCCTACTATATTGGTTGTTCTTGCCATGGGAGAAGTGCTTAGCTTTGGGTTCGATCTTGCAGTGTCCTTTCCCAATGACAGAAGGGGCAGCAAGGCACGTATTGTATCGTTGCCATCGAGGATAACAAGATGGGTTTTTTATCATATTGCATGAAACTATCCCTCTACATCATGTCATCTTGCTTAAGGCGTTACTCTATTTTTAACTTAATACTCTAGATGCATGCTGGATAGCGGTCGATGAGTGGAGTAATAGTAGTAGATGCAGGCAGGAGTCGGTCCACTTGTCTTGGACGTGATGCCTATATACATGATCATACCTAGATATTCTCATAACTATGCTCAATTCTGTCAATTGCTCAACAGTAATTTGTTCACCCACCGTAGAATACTTATGCTCTTGAGAGAAGCCACTAGTGAAACCTATGGCCCCCGGGTCTCTTTCTCATCATATCAATCTCCATCACTTTATTATTGCTTTGCTTTTACTTTTCTTTTGCTTTTTACTTTGCATCTCTATACCAAAAATACCAAAAATATTATTTATCATCTCTATCAGATCTCACTTTCGTAAGTGACCGTGAAGGGATTGACAACCCTTAAGCGCGTTGGTTGCGTTGAGCTATTGTTTTTGTGTAGGTACGAGGGACTCGTGCGTAGCCTCCTACTGGATTGATACCTTGGTTCTCAAAAACTGAGGGAAATACTTACGCTACTCTGCTGCATCATCCTCTCCCCTTCGGGGAAATCCAATGCAGTGCTCAAGAGGTAGCACTCCCTAACATAATTTTCAATGTAATTCTCTTTATTTTGGCATGAACGTTGAGATCCAAAAGATTCAAGATAAAAGTTTAATATTGACATAAAAACAGTAATACTTCAAGCATGTTAACCAAGCAATTATGTCTTATCAAAATAACATAGCCAAAGAAAGCTCATCCCTACAAAATCATATAGTTTGGCCATGCTTCATTTTCGTCACACAAATGCTCCTATCATGCATAACCCCGATGACAAGCCGAGCAATTGGTTCATACTTTTTAACGCGCTTCAGCCTTTTCAACCCTTACGCAATACATGAGTGCAAGCCATGGATATAGCACTATAGGTGGAATAGCATATGATGATGGGGGTTATGTGAGAAGACAAAAAAGGAGAAAGTCTCACATTGACGCGGCTAATCAACGAGCTATGGAGATGCCCATCAATTGATGTCAACGCGAGGAGTAGGGATTGCCATGCAATGGATGCACTAGAGCTATAAGTATATGAAAGCTCGTCAAAAGAAACTAAGTGGGTGTGCATCCAACTTGCTTGCTCATGAAGACCTAGGGCATTTTGAGGAAGCCCATCATTGGAATATACGAGCCAAGTTCTATAATGAAAAATTCCCACTAGTATATGAAAGTGACAAAACAAGAAACTCTCTATCATGAAGATCATGGTGTTATTTTGTAGCACAAGTGTGGAAAAAGGATAGTGACATTGTCCCTTCTCTCTTTTTCTCTCATATTTTTTTTGTTTGGGCTTCTTTGGCCTCTTTATTTATTTATTTGGGATTCTTTGCCTCTTTTTTTATTTGGGCTTCAATCCTTCTTTCCTCACATGGGACAATGCTCTAATAATGATGATCATCACAATTTTATTTACTCATAACTCAATGTTACAACTCGATACGAGAACAAAAATATGACTCTATGTGAATGCCTCCGGCGGTGTACCGGGATATGCGATGAATCAAGAGCGACATGTATGAAAGAATTATGAAAGTGGCTTTGCCACAAATACGATGTCAACTACATGATCATACAAAGCAATATGACAATGATGGAGCGTGTCATAATAAACGGGATGGTGGAAAGTTGCATGGAAGTATATCTCGGAATGACTATGGAAATGCCATAATAGGTAGGTATAGTGGTTGTTTTGAGGAAGATATAAGGAGGCTTATGTGTGATAGAGCGTATCGTATCACGGGGTTTGGATGCACCGGCGAAGTTTGCACCAACTCTCAAGGTGAGAATGGGCAATGCACGGTACCGTAGAGGCTAGCAAATTGCGGAAAGGTAAGAGTGTGTATGATCCATGGACTCACATTAGTCATAAAGAACTCATATACTTATTGCAAAAGTTTATTAGCCCTCGAAGCAAAGTACTTCTACGCATGCCCCTAGAGGGATAGATTGGTAGGAAAAGACCATCACTCGTCCCCGACCGCCACTCATAAGAAAAGCACTCAAAGAACACCCCATGCTTCAAATTTGTCACACAATGTTTACCATACGTGCATGCTACGGGACTTTCCAACTTTAACACAAGTATATCTCAATTTCACAATTACCCAACTAGCATGACTCTAACATTACCAACTTTATATCTCAAAACAATCATCAAGTATCAAACTTCTCATAGTATTCAATGCACTCTATATGTAAGTTTTTATTATACCCATCTTGGATGCCCATCATATTAGGACTAGTTTCATAACCAAAGCAAACTACCATGCTGTTCTAAAGACTCTCAAAATAATATAAGTGAAGCATGAGAGATCAATAATTTCTATAAAATAAAACCATTGTCGTGCTCTAAAAGATATAAGTAAAGCACTAGAGCAAATGACAAACTACTCCAAAAGATATAAGTGAAGATCAATGAGTAGTTGAATAATTATGCAACTATATGAAGACTCTCTAACATTTAAGAATTTCGGATCTTGGTACTTTATTCAAGCAGAAAGCAAAACAAAAGAAAATAAAATGACGCTCCAAGCAAAACACATATCATGTGGTGAATAAAAATATAGCCTCAAGTAAAGTTACCGATGAACGAAGACGAAAGAGGGGATGCCATCCGGGGCATCCCCAAGCATAGGCTCCTGGTTGTCCTTGAATATTACATTGGGGTGCCTTGGGCATCCCCAAGCTTAGGATCTTACCACTCCTTATTCCATAGTCCATCGAATCTTTACCCAAAACTTGAAAACTTCACAACAGAAAACTCGTAAGCTCCGTTAGTATAAGAAAATAAATCACCACTTTTGTACTGTTGTGAACTCATTCTAAATTCATATTGGTGTAATATCTACTGTATTCCAACTTATCTATGGTTCATACCCTCCAATACTACTCATAGATTCATCAAAATAAGCAAACAACACAATGAAAACAGAATGTGTCAAAAATAGAACAGTCTGTAGCAATCTGGAGGTTTCTAATGCTTCTGTAACTCCAAATATCCTGAGAAGTTAGGTAGTCTTAGGAAATTTGTATATTGATCTACTGCAGTTGGAATTGGTATTTTATCGCTCTCTGGTAAAAAATGCAAATTATTTTCGTGAACGCATACTGAGGGAGTCCTGGATTAGGGGGTCTTCGGACAGCCAGACTATATCCTTTGGCCGAACTGTTGGACTATGAAGATACAAGATTGAATACTTCGTCTCATGTCCGGATGGGACTCTCCTTGGCGTGGAAGGCAAGCTTGGCAAAAATGATATGTAGATCTCCTCCCTTGTAACCGACTCTGTGTAACCCTAGCCCCCTCCGGTGTCTATATAAACCGGAGGGTTTATTCTGTAGGACAACAACAATCATACCATAGGCTAGCTTCTAGGGTTTAGCCTCTACGATCTTGTGGTAGATCAACTCATGTAATACTCATATCATCAAGATCAATCAAGCAGGAAGTAGGGTATTACCTCCATCGAGAGGGCCCGAACCTGGGTAAACATTGTGTCCCCCGCCTCTTGTTACCATCCGCCTTAGACGCACAGCTCGGGACCCCCTACCCGAGATCCACCGGTTTTGACACCGACATTGGTGCTTTCATTGAGAGTTCCACTGTGTCGTCATCATAAGGAGGTATGGCTCATCTTGTTGTCAAGAACAACATCACCTCTGGGGGAGCCCTGGCTGTAGGCCAAACTCTCCGACTAGGCGGCTTCGTCATGACCGCCCGCTCGGCCGCTGTGCCGACGATGACTTCTCGGGTCATCGAAAAGAGCCTCCACATTGGCTCCAAATTCACCGAGCAGATGGATTCCATGGAGCTCTCCTCTTTGAACGAGCTCTTGGATCACATCGCCGCTCTGGGAGTCGCTACAGACTATGATCGGATTGGGCTTAAACCCGACCAAAGGGAGATTAACTCTCCGCCGGTCACCCATCAGATAGCGGTGGTGGAGGAGCAATGCAGCGATTCTTCCTCTATCCTGAGGACGAACTATGTCCGGATTCCCGAGCTCTCCGAGCCGGATACCCGTCCACGGGAGGACATCGCCCTAACCCTGAACCTAGAATCAGGCAGCATGCCGAACCTCCGGGGCAACATCCCGGAGCCCGAACTTCCAAGATCGGAAACTCCCCCGCCCCTGGGTCTCAGATTGGGTCAAGGTCTGGACTTAAATCCACCCACCCACCCAGATATAAACGATCTTTCCCACATTAGGCAAGATCCCCAAGAGATAGTACATCACTATTGGGCCAGATTCCTCCTTGTAATGAACAAGGTCAAGGACTGTCGCGAGGAAGACGCAATTTTGTTCTTTTGCAACAATTGCACGGACAAGGGAATCCTCAACGCCATAAGTCGCCGTGACATAGCACACTTCACTGACTTGGCGGCCATAGTATGGTAGTACTGTGCGATGGAAAGCGCCTAGAAAACCCAAACAAAATTTTGGGATAATCCAGCTCTGACAAAACCCCCAGTCTGAACTAAAAGGGTGCACTCTCATAAGTCGCCCGACTCAATTACAAAGAAGCAAAAGCCCACTACATGGTGTGGAACCGTATTGGAGGGATGGCTTAACGGGCCCTACAAAATTCATAGTACAGCGGATACCATATCAACACACAACCTTAGAGCATGTTGGGTACTCTGGCAGGTGGCCAAGAGCGGTGAGGATCTTGAGGGAGTACTGGATTAGGGGGTGTCCGGATAGCCGGATTATACCTTCGGCCGGACTCCTGGACTATGAAGATACAAGATTGAAGACTTCGTCCCGTGTCCGGAAGGGACTTTCCTTGGCGTGGAAGGCAAGCTTGGTGATACGGATATGTAGATCTCCTACCATTGTAACCGACTCTGTGTAACCCTAGCCCTCTCTGTGTCTATATAAACCGGAGGGTTTTAGTCCGTAAAAGACAACAATCATACCATAGGCTAGCTTCTAGGGTTTAGCCTCCATGATCTCGTGGTAGATCTACTCTTGTACTACCCATATCATCAATATCAATCAAGCAGGACGTAGGGTTTTACCTCCATCCAGAGGGCCCGAACCTGGGTAAAACATTGTGTCCCCTGCCTCCTGTTACCATCTGGCCTAGACGCACAGTTCGGGACCCCCTACCCGAGATCTGCCGGTTTTGACACCGACATTGGTGCTTTCATTGAGAGTTCATCTGTGTCGTCACTTTTAGGCCCGATGGCTTCTCCGATCATTAACAGCGATGCAATCCAGGGTGAGACCTTTCTCCCTGGACAGATCTTCGTATTTGGTGGCTTTGCACTGCGGGCCAATTCGCTTGGCCATCTAGAGCAGATCGAAAGCTACGCCCCTGGCCATCAGGTCAGATTTGGAAGTTTGAACTACACGGCCGACCTCTGCGGAGACTTGATCTTCGACGGATTCGAGCCGCAGCCGAGTGCGCCGCACTGTCACGATGGGCATGATCTAGCTCTGCCGCCAAACAGTGCCCTGGAGGCCTCACCCGCATCAGCCCCGACCCTTAATTCGGAGCCAACTATGCCAATCGAGGATGGGTGGTTGGACACCGCCTCGGGGGCTACAATCTCTACGGCGATCGAGCCGAACACCAGCCCTATTCTCTACGAAGCCCATGACTCCAAGGAGACGGACTCCTCTCCAGACTCCAAGCCCTCCGTGCCCCTACCGATCGAACCCGATTGGGCGCCGATCATGGAGTTCACCGCCGCGGACATCTTTCAGCACTCGCCCTTCGGCGATATTCTGAATTCACTAAAGCCTCTCTCTTTATCAGGAGAGCCCTGGCCGGACTATGGTCAGCAAGGTTGGGATGCAGATGATGAAGAAATTCAAAGCCCACCCACCACCCACTTCGTAGCCACTGTCGATGATTTAACCGACATGCTTGATTTTGACTCCGAAGACATCAACGGTATGGACGCCGATGCAGGAGACGATCAAGAACCAGCGCCTATAGGGCACTGGAAAGCCACCTCGCCGTATGATATATACATGGTGGACACCCCAAAAGAAGGCAATGGCGATGGAACGGCGGAGGATGACCCCTCCAAGAAGCAGCCTAAGCGCCGGCGTCAGCGGCGCCGCTCTAAATCCCGCCAAAGCAAAAACGGTGATTCCGGCACGGGAGATAATAACACCCCGGACAGTGCCGAAGACAACCACCTCCAGCAAGATTCAGCACGGGAGGATGGAGAAGCCATCCCTCATGAGAGAGCGGCAGACAGAGAGGTCGAGGACGATAATTATATGCCTCCCTCCGAAGACGAGGCAAGCCTCGACGACGACGAATTTGTCGTGCCGGAGGATCCCGTCGAACAAGAGCATTTCAAATGCAGGCTTATGGCCACGGCAAGCAGCCTCAAGAAAAAACAGCAACAGCTTAGAGCTGATCAAGATTTGCTAGTCGACAGATGGACTGAAGTCCTTGCGGCCGAAGAGTATGAACTCGAATGCCCCTCCAAGAGCTACCCAAAGTGCAGGTTGCTACCCCGATTAGAGGAGGAAGCACCTAAACCTACATCACCAGTGCATGATGCGGCCGACCCGCCACCCCGTGGCCGTGACAGAGATGCCTCCTGGCCCTCCACTCAAGCCGCACCCCGGCGCCGCTCAAAAAATACCAAGGCATGGGAAAATGCGCCAGACCTGCGAGATATATTGGAGGACAAGGCAAGGCAAAGAAGATCGATCTACGGATCGCGTGGGTGCCCCACGGCATGATACGGTACTCGTCACTCCGGATACAGTAAATCCGGCCGGGCCGAACACAGTAGACAAAGCTCGTTTGAGCTGCGTCGTGATATAGCCCAATACAGAGGCGCCGCACACCTACTATGCTTCACGGATGAAGTAATGGATCATCAAATCCTCGAGGGTTTCAAACCCGTGAACATCGAATCATATGATGGAACAACAGATCCTGCGGTATGGATCGAGGACTATCTCCTTCATATCCACATGGCCCGCGGTGATGACCTACACGCCATCAAATACCTCCCACTCAAGCTTAAAGGACTAGCTCGGCATTGGCTTAACAGCTTGCGAGCAGAATCAATTGGTTGTTGGGAGGACCTGGAAACCGCATTCCTCGACAATTTCCAGGGCACTTATGTGTGACCACCAGACGCCGATGACCTTAGCCACATAATTCAGCAGCCAGAGGAATCGGCCAGACAATTCTGGACACGGTTCCTAACCAAGAAAAATCAAATCGTCGGCTGTCCGGACGTAGAGGCCCTAGCAGCCTTCAAGCATAACATCTGCGACGAGTGGCTTGCACGGCACCTAGGACAGGAAAAGCTGAAATCTATGGCAGCCCTCACGACACTTATGACCCGCTTTTGCACGGGAGAAGACAGTTGGCTAGCTCGCAGCAATAACATGACCAAGAGCCCTGGTAATTCGGATACCAAGGACAGCAGTGGCAGGTCGCGTCGCAACAAGCAAAAGCGCCGCATTAACGGCGACAATGCTGAGGATACGATAGTTAATGCCGGATTCAGAGGCTCTAAACCCGGTCAGCGGAAAAAGCCATTCAAAAGAAATACTTCGGGCCCGTCCAGTTTGGACCGAATACTCGACCGCTCATGCCAGATACATGGCACCCCCGAAAAACAAGCCAATCACACCAACAGGGATTGTTGGGTGTTCAAGAAGGCAGGCAAGTTAAATGCCGAAAGCAGAGACAAAGGGCTGCATAGCGATGACGAGGAGGAGCCCCGCCCACCGAACAACAGTGGACAGAAAGGTTTTCCCCCACAAGTGCGGACGGTGAACATGATATACGCAACCCACGTCCCCAAGAGGGAGCGGAAGCGTGCGCTAAGGGACGTATACGCGATGGAGCCAGTCGCCCCAAAGTTCAACCCATGGTCTTCCTGCCCGATCACTTTTGATCGAAGGGACCACCCCACTAGCATCCGTCATGGCGGATTCGCCGCATTGGTTCTAGACCCAATTATTGACGGATTTCACCTCACTAGAGTCCTTATGGACGGCGGTAGCATCCTGAACCTGCTTTACCAGGATACAGTGTGGAAAATGGGCATCGATCCCTCGAGGATTAAACCCACTAAAACGACCTTTAAAGGCGTCATACCAGGTGTAGAGGCCAACTGTACATGCTCAGTTACACTTGAAGTGGTCTTCGGATCTCCGGATAATTTCCGAAGCGAGGAGTTAATCTTCGATATAGTCTCGTTCCGCAGTGGCAATCACGCACTGCTCGGGAGAACCGCATTTGCCAAGTTCAATGCGGTGCCGCACTACGCATACCTCAAGCTCAAGATGCCAGGCCCTCGAGGAGTCATCACGGTCAATGGAAACACCGAATGCTCTCTCCAAACGGAGGAGCATACGGCGGCTATCGCAGCGGAAGTACAAAGCAGCCTCTCAAGGCAATTCTCCAGTCCGGCCATTAAACGTCTGGACACCGTCAAGCACGCCCGGAGTAACCTACAACAAGACCGCCTGGCACGTTCCGAGCAAGCGTAGCAATGCGGCCCCAACCCCAGCCCTCGCGAACTTGCGAAACCAGTGTTGCACGTACATAACTACGCTCTGGAAATACCATGGGCACGGGGGGAGGGGCACCATCACGGCACGCCCGAAACGCGGCTTAAATCGCACTAGGGGCTGCCGATTTCTTAATTTTTCTCTTATTTTCAGGACTCCATTCTTCGGAAGGCTTGTCCGGCAGTACAATTGCCGCATAAACGATACAACCAGGGAAGCAGAAAGCTACGCCGCACTATGGAACTCTAAGGTGGTGTCTATAACGAGCAGTATACCTGTTTCACATAACATTCCGCAGCTTGCCCCTGGAAAGGACATGTTAAATAGTCCCATCTTTTGCTTATTGCACTATTTGTATCATTCTGCTTTGATCGCAGCTTTTTAAAAATAAACAATGCATAGCTTCCGTCTATTATTGCATTACTCTTTTTACGAATATATGTTCATTAATGACATGTTGCACCCGTACACTTTGGTACGGCCAATACGCCAGGGGCTTAAGTACCCCACAATACGGTGTGAGAAGTCCGAACACTTTCACAAGTGCGGCACCCCGAACTTATAGCATTATATGCATTGGCTCCGAATCATGTCTTGGGTCAATAGTTGGGTTTGCCCGGCTCCTATGTTTTGGTACCTTACGTTCCGTTATATCGGCTAAGGTAGCACTGGGAGAACTACTGCGATTGTGCCCCGGTTGAGCTGGGCTAAGCACCTCAGTAGAGAAAGCTAAAACTGACTGTCATGATGAGGCGAGAGCTGGTCGCTGTTCGAGAGGTTTTCGAGTCCCTACAGACTTATGCCGCTTAGAGCGAGGAGTCGGCTTTGTCCGGCCTAGGCATGGATAGCGCCCCGAACTCGGTTATCCGAACACTAGGGGCTTCGCCGAAATTTAAAATTATAGAATTCTATGGCTAAGTGAGAGTGTTCAAGCATTATAGTCTGATTGCCTTGTTTGTTGTGTTGAGCGCCTCCCTCGAAGGACCCAAGAATGGGAAAAAGAGCGCTCATGTTTATCCCGAACACCCCAGCACTCGTGGCATGGGGGCAGAAGCCGACGACTTGACATCTCTCAAATTTGATAAACGGCCGCACAGAAGGTAATATTTTAAATTCAAAAGCGTTTCTTAGCGCATATGAACAAGTTTTCAGCGTATAGGATCACAAATGCGAGTTTACTCAAAAATTACATCTTTGGAGCATTCATCCGCTATAAGGCGGGCACCCTTCAGGACGCCCTCATAATACGCTTCCGGGACGCGATGCTCCTTGCCCGGTGGCGGCCCGTCCTTCACCAGCTTCTCCGCATCCGTCTTGCCCCAGTGCACTTTAGCACGGGCAAGCGCACTATGGGCACCTTCGATGCAGACGGAGCGCTTGATTACTTCAAGCCGTGGACAGGCATCCACCAGCCGCCTCACCAGCCTGAAGTAGCTCCCAGGCAGAGCCACTCCAGGCCAAAGCCGAACTATGAGGCCCTTTATGGCCTGTTCGGCCACCTTGTGGAGCTCGACCATTTGCTTCAGCTGGTCGCTCAAAGGCACCAGGTGTCTGGCCTCAGCATACTGAGACCAGAACACCTTCTCCGTCGAGCTCCCCTCCTCGGATCGGTAGTAGGCGGCGGCATCAGACGCACTACGGGGCAAATCTGTGAATGCTCCTGGAGAGCTCCGGACTCGGGTAAGTAACAAGTAATTCACTTTCACGTGCTTGCTTTGCATAATGAATGCCTTACCCGCCGCTATCTTCTTCATCGCTTCAATTTCTTGAAGGGCTTTCTGGGCTTCAGCCTTGGCAGACTTCGCGCTTTCGAGGGCTGCCGCAAGCTCGGACGCTTGCGTCTTTGAGTCAAGCTCCAAACTCTCGTGTTTTTTCATGAGAGCCTGGAGCTCTTTCTGCACCTCCTCCACCCGCGCCTCCTGCTTCCCTCTCTCTGTGCGCTCCACGGCCGCTCTGTTTTCGGCCTCGGATAGCGCTTTCTTAAGGGTTGCCACCTCGGTCGTGGCCCCTATAATAGCACGTTGATCCTGTCATTTTTTGCAACCACATCTTCTCTATATACTTGCGCAAGGTATTACTTACCTTCCTTCTCCTCGAGTTGCCTCTTGGCATGGCCGACCTCGTTCTCGGACCGCACGAGGTTTTTCTTCAGCGTATCCACCTCCGCAGTCAGTGCAGCGGAGGCCAGCAGCGAAGCTTGCATACGCATATTGACTTGATTATGTTAGACTCATGCAAATTTTATTAGATCCTCTATTCGGCTTTTCTTTCCGAACGCCGAACAGAGCATCAGGGGCTACTGCCTATGCAGTAATATTTTTACATATTCTTTACTTACCTCAAAGCATGTTAGAAGGCTGGCACAGGCTTCAGTCAGTCCGCTCTTGGCGGACTGAACCTTCTGGATCACCGCACTCATAATAGTGTGGTGCTCCTCGTCGATGGAGGTGCCTTTAAGCACCTCCAGCAAATTGTCCGGTGCCTCCGGTTGGACGGAGGTCACCGGCTCGGTAGGCTTGCTCCTCTTGGAAGGAGACCGCCTACCGGAGTCTGGAACCGTTGAAGGTTCCGACGCGGTGTCCGGCTCAAGGCCAGACTCGGGGCCCTTGGGGGTTTTATCCCCTTTGCGCCTGGAGTCCGGGAGGTCGCCTTGCGGCGCCTCCAGGACCACCTCCTCCTGGCTTGTAACCTGTTGGGACAGCACGTCGGCGTCGTCCGTAGGGTGGGGGAGGTAGCGGGCGGAAGTGAATTCACGTCCGACGAATCCAGGGAGCCGCTCGACGACTCGTCAAGCCCGGCCTTGGGTGGACTGCATAGTCATATTCGGCATAAGGAGGAGCTGTGCAAGAAAGGAACACTATGAATTGCTCTGGTGTTCGAATACTTACGATCTCGCCAGGGGCTTGGCCTGTGCGGCCACTCCTCTTCGCCGTCGTCGGCGTTGGTGGAGTAGTCCGGAGAAAGGGTCCTCCCCTTCTTGGACCCTTCGGCCTCCCCGGTTGGGGCGGCCTTCCTTTTCTTCCCTCCTCCCGCTGGAGGGGGAGAGGTCTCTTCCTCCTCCTCCTCATCTTCATGGGAGGAGTGCGCCTTGGAGTCGTCGGATGATGAATCCGACACCCCCTGGCGCCGGGCACTCTTTCGAGTCCCCATGGCCGCCTTCTTGGCCTTCTTCTCCGGCAGCACATAGGGTGCCGGAACCAGCAGCTTCGCCAAGCGAGTGTCCGCTGGGCCTTCGGGCAAAGGAGCCAGATAGTTGATCTGTCCGGACGTCTCCTGCCAATCCTGTCAAAGGTAAGGGAGCTTAGATCCCGCATGGAGTCAAATTATGTAAAACTAATACCCTGTAAAAGGTAAAAACAGCTTACCGCACTAGCGTGACGCTGCGTGCTGAATCCGCGATCCTTGGTAGCAGATGCAGGGGCCTCGGCGCCCTTGAAAAGCACCTTCCAGGCATCTTCGTACGTCATGTCGAAGAGCCTGCTCAGAGTTCGGTGCCGCGTCAGGTCGAACTCCCACAGGTTGAAAGCCCGTTGTTGACACGGAAGGATCCGGCGGATGAGCATAACCTGGACTACATTGAAAAGTTTGAGCTTCTTGTCCACCAGGGTTTGGACGCATGTTTGGAGTCCGGTCGGCTCTCCTTTTTTACCCCACGACAGGCCCGTCTCTTTCCAGGAGGTGAGCCGCGTAGGGGGTCCAGATCGGAACTCGGGGGCTGCGACCCATTCAGGGTCGCGCGGCTCGGTGATGTAAAACCACCCCGATTGCCACCCCTTTAGGATCTCCACGAAGGAGCCCTCGAGCCATAGGACGTTGGGCATCTTGCCCACCATGGCGCCTCCACACTCCGCCTGGGTGTCGCGCACCACCTTCGGCTTGACATTGAAAGTCTTGAGCCATAGGCCAAAATGGGGGTGGATGCAGAAGAAAGCCTCGCACACGACGATAAACACCGAGATGTTGAGGACAAAGTTCGGGGCCAGATCGTTGAAATCCAGGCCATAGTAGAACATGAGCCCCCGGACAAACGGGTGGAGAGGGAAGCCCAGTCCGCGGAGGAAATGGGGGAGGAACACCACCCTCTCATGGGGCCTAGGGGTGGGGATGAGCTGCCCCTCTTCGGGAAGCCGGTGCGCAATGTCGTTAGACAAGTATCCGGCCTTCCTTAGTTTTTTTGTGTCCCTCCGTGACGGAGGAGACCATCCACTTGCCTCCCGCTCCGGACATGGCTGGAGAAGGTTGAGGTGGGGTGTGCGGACTTGGGCACTGGAGCTCGAGTGCGTGGAAATGGATAGGCAAAGGAGGAAGAAGGCGTGGATGAAAAGGTGGATCCTTATCCCCTTATATGGGCGGACGCGACTATGCGTCCCCACCAGCCTGGTAAAACTCGCTTATCTCCCCAGCGTCGTAATCAATGGCGCAGTTGGGTTACCCACGCCATATTGATGAGAATCCCGGAATAAGGGGACACAATCTCTGCTTTGACAAGACGTGCCAAGAAAACCGCCTCGCTAAACGCGCTGAGGTGGGACAGTAAAATGATTCAAATAAAGACTTGGCCGTGGTGTGATGTCACACTACGGAATACGTTAGCAGATTAGATTTGTGTAGATATTATTCTCTCTATGGCAATATGTGTAAACTTATTTTGCAGAGCCGGACACTACCTTTGTGTTCAAAATCTTCTATGAAGTACTTGGAGGAGGAACCCGCCTTGCAATGCCGAAGACAATCTGCGCGCCAGACTCGTCGTCATTGAAGCCTGGTTCAGGGGCTACTAAGGGAGTCCTGGATTAGGGGGTGTCCGGATAGCCGGACTATACCTTTGGCCGGACTCCTGGACTATGAAGATACAAGATCAAAGACTTCGTCCTGTGTCCGGAAGGGACTTTCCTTGGCGTGGAAGGCAAGCTTGGCGATACAGATATGTAGATCTCCTACCATTGTAACCGACTCTGTGTAACCCTAGCCCTCTCCGATGTCTATATAAACCGGAGGGTTTTAGTCTGTAAAAGACAACAATCATACCATAGGCTAGCTTCTAGGGTTTAGCCTCCTTGATCTTGTGGTAGATCTACTCTTGTACTACCCATATCATCAATATCAATCAAGCAGGATGTAGGGTTTTACCTCCATCAAGAGGGCCCGAACCTGGGTAAAACATTGTGTCCCCTGCCTCCTGTTACCATCCGGCCTAGACGCACAGTTCGGGACCCCCTACCCGAGATCCGCCGGTTTTGACACCGACAGATCTCCTCATTCAAAATACCACAGAGCACCATCCCGTGGATAACAATATAGTATTGACAGTCTTCGAGACCTTTGCCTCAAATAATAGGCGTAAGCGAGCACGCCGCAGCCTTGCCAAAGTCTGCCACATGGCAGCAATAAATCCATGGAGCGACACGGCTATCACCTTCAATGCCAGTGACGAACCTAAATTCTGAACAGCCCGAGCACCAGCCGCCTTGGTCCTCAGTCCAATTGTGGACGGCTTTCGGCTTACTAAAGTGCTCATGGACGGCGGCAGCGGACTAAACCTCATTTATGAGGAGACTCTTCAAAAAATGGAAATAGACAGAAACCGTATTGAGCAAAGCAGCATGACCTTCCGAGGAATCATCCCCAGTCGGGAAGCACGTTGCGCTGGGAAAATCACACTAGATGTGGTATTCGACACTCCGGAGAATTACAGGTCCCAAGAAATTACATTCCAAGTGGCCCCATTCAATAGCAGATACCACGCCCTTCTAGGGCGGGAGGCATTCACGATCTTCCAAGCCATACCCCATTACGGGTACATGAAGCTCAAAATGCTCGGGCCCAATGGAATCATCACTCTAGCTAGTGATCCGGACATACCACTCCGCGCCGAAAAACAAACAGCCGCACTGGCCCTCGAGGCATTATCCGAAGCCCTTGCCGCGGAGGAATTAACTGTGCTACGCTCCACAGTGGACAGGGACGACGTGATACTCGACAAAAGATCCAAGTCCACCTATTTTAAACCAGCGGATGAAATAGTCAAATTCCAAGTCCATCCAACAGACCCCACAAAAACAGCATCCATCGGGGCACAGTTAAACCCCGCCGTAGACGCCGCACTACAGGAGTTCCTGCGTGAGAATTGGGACATATTCGCCTGGCATCCTTCAGACATGCCAGGAATCCCACGCAGGCTGGCCAAGCATATCCTTAACATTCTAAAGAGATTCAAGCTGGTCAAGCAGACTCTTCGGCATCTCTCTGAACCTAAGCGACAAGCCATGGGAGAGGAGCTAGCCAAGTTACTGGAGGCCGGATTCATTGGAGAAATAAAACATCCGGACTGTCTAGCAAACCTAGTGATGGTACCAAAGAAGGATAAATCCTGGCGCCTATGCGTCGACTTTAAGGACCTTAATAAGGCTTGCCCAAAGGATCCTTCCCCCTCCCTCGCATCGATCAAATTATCGACGCCACCGCAGGACACGGCTCATTGTGCTTCCTCGACGCATACTCCGGTTATCACCAAATTAAGATGGCGGAGTCCGATCAAGCCGCAATGGCATTTATCACTCCATACGGCCCCTTATGTTTTAACACAATGCCCTTCGAGCTCAAAAACGCCGGCGCAACGTATCAACGCATGATCCAGACATGTCTGGAAAAGCAGATCGACAAAACAATGGAGGCATACGTAGACGATGTGGTCGTTAAAACCAGACACGTCGACTCCTTAATAGACGACTTGAGGCTCACATTCGACAATCTCCGAACATACGACATTAAGATCAATCCAGAAAAATGCGTTTTCGACATACCCACTGGAAAGCTCCTGGGCTTCATCGTCTCCAGTAGAGGAATTGAAGCAAATCCGGCTAAAATCTGAGCTCTGTCGCAGTTGGCTATCCCAACTGACCTCAAGCAAATCCAGAAGTTAACTGGATGTGTGGCGGCCTTAAGCCGCTTTATCTCCCGATTAGGAGAAAAGGCACCCCCCCTTTATCGCCTTCTTCGGCGCACCGAACACTTCGAGTGGACGGACGCAGCCACGGCCGGATTGGAAGAAATAAAAGCCATCCTGGCCACCAACCCAATCTTGGCCATGCCAAATGTCGGCGAACCAATGCTGTTATATATAGCGGTAACTCACCAAGTTGTAAGTGCAGTGCTCATCGTCGAACGGGAGACGGACGGACATAAATTCTCACTTCAAAAGCCGATATATTATGTATCCACTGTCCTCACTCCATGCAAATCACGGTACCCACATTATCAAAAGATAGCATACGCGGTATTCATGGCATCCCGGAAATTACGACACTACTTTCAAGAGTGTTCAATTACCATGGCCTCAGAAGTACCACTCAACGACATAATAAACAACCGCGATGCCACGGGCCGGATTGCCAAATGGGTTATTGAGCTCCTCCCATTCGACATAACATATAGACCACGGCGAGCCATTAAGTCGCAAGTACTGGCCGATTTCGTCACCGAGTGGACACAAGCTGAACTCCCTAAGGAGTACGGCGTGTACTCCAATTGGATCATGCACTTTGACGGCTCTAAAATGTTGGCTGGTCTGGGGGCTGGCATCATCCTGACGTCCCCCACCGGAGATATAGTCCAATACGTACTCCAAATACTATACACAGACTCCAACAACGCAGCGAATACGAGGCCCTATTACATGGTCTCCGGATGGCAGTTTCCATGGGTATTCAACGCCTGGAGGTGCATGGGGACTCGAACCTCGTAATATATCAAATAAATGGAGACTTCGATGCCAAGGATCTGAAAATGGCGGCATATCGCAACGCCGTCCTCAAAATGTCAGCTCGGTTCGAGGGGCTTGAATTCCACCACGTGGCTCGGGAAAACAATCAGGCGGCGGATATCCTCACCCGTATCAGCACTAAGCGCAACCCTGTCCCACCTAACATCTTCTTGGAAAGGTTGTTTAAGCCATCCGTGGTATGGGAAGGGGACACCGGTAACAGTAGTCCGGACCCGGCCACAACACCAGATACCGAACACTCTAACACAATCGGAGGCTCTGCCATCGAAATAACACCTTCAGCCCACGTGATAATGGATGTCATCGCCCCGTGGACAGAACCATTCCTGGCCTACCTAACCATGCAGGAACTACCCGAGGACCAAAATGAGGCATGCTGCATAGTGCGGCGATCTAAAGCCTACAAGGTCCACGAGGGAGAGCTTTATAAGAAAAGCACTATCAGAGTCCTTCAAAGGTGCATCTCCGAAGAGGAAGGGCGGAAACTTTTGGCAGAAATCCATGCTGGACTCGGTGGCCACCACGCCGCAGCTCGGGCCCTTGTAAGCAAGGCCTTCCGTACAGGTTTCTATTAGCCGACAGCCCGAGCAGATGCACAGGATCTATTCCAATGTTGCGTCAGTTGCCAGCTTTTTGCAAACCAAAGCCATATGCCGCCTACCGCTCTCCAAACAATCCCCATTACTTGGCCCTTTGTGGTCTGGGGGCTTGATATGGTCGTACCCCTTAAAGGGGGAACCCATAAGAAAAAAATACTTACTGGTCATGGTGGATAAATTCACCAAATGGATAGAAGTCAAACCCGTTAAAACGGTTGAATCCGGACCGATGATAGGCTTCATATCTGGGGTTTTACACCGTTATGGCATCCCCCACAGCATCATCACTGACAACGACACGAACTTTACAGCCGACGAGGTAAAACTTTGGTGCAACAACATGGGCATCAAGCTCGATTATGCTTGTGTCTATCACCCGCAAACTAATGGTCAAATCGAGCGAGAAAATGGTCTTATCATGAGAGGCCTCAAACCCAGATTAGTGTGGTCCTTAAAGGAATCAAACACGCACTGGGTAGAGGAGCTCGACTCCATACTATGGGGGCTGTGGACCACGCCGAATCACATTATCGGATACACACCGTTTTTTATGGTGTACGGCGCAGAGACGGCTCTGCCTTGCGACATAATTCATGACTCACCTCGAGTGCGCATGTACAAAGAAAAAGAGGTTGAGCTCGATCGGCAGGACAGTTTGGATGCCCTGGAGGAGGAGCGCGACGTGGCAAAAGCCCGTTCCGGATTCTATCAGCAACAGGCTCGAAGGTATCAAAGTAGAGAAGTGCGGGCCAAAACCTATAACATTGGTGAACTAGTTCTACGCCTGCCGGAGAAGAAAAAGAACAAGCTCAAGCCCAAATGAGAAGGTCCCTTCATTATTAACCAGGTTCTGACCGGTGGAGCGTATCGTCTGCCGGATGCATCGGACAATCGACTCGAGCCAAACCCATGGAACGCAGCCAGACTCCGAAGATTCTACGCCTAGTGCCGGACTCTATGTTCGTCTCCTTACCCCGGTCAATTTTTTGCATATCAGTTATCTGTCTTTTCTCTCTTTCTCTCTTCTTTTTTCTTCTCACCAAGGCCTTAAAAGGCTAAATTGTGTCTCGACTACACAATCTTGACGCGCTAACCGCACTCATTATACCTGGGGGCTTCTTATACAGAAGCTTAATATAACTATTTTTCTGGGCTTTATGCCCCACACATGTGTTATTCTTCCACATGTACCTTTTTCCATTATATGCATTGATATGACTTAAGTTTTGGCCAAGCTAGGTTGCCTGGCTCTTGTATTTATGCCCTACGTTCCCGTTAATTCGGCTAGGGCATAAGGGGAGCACCTCTGCGATTGTTACTGCCGGGTCAGCCGGATGTGTACCTCAGACTGGGTGAAGCCGAAAGCTAGCATTCTTAAGGGAATATTCGGTCGGTGAACAAAAGATGACTTTTATTTATTTTGATACATGCCCCCAGATGTTTATAGCCTGCGTCTCTTTTTGTAGTTCGGACATGCACATTAGGGCATGCGTACCCAGGGAAAGGAACCCTTAGCGGAACTATTCTCCCTGGAAGATGTTTCTAACTATCCATGTAATATAACATAGCTAGTTGGTTACTTGTCTGTTCAAGCACTTATGACCCCTACACCTGGTTTCCAAGCATACCCCAGTTTTTACATAACCGAGCGGGTATTTGTATACACTCCGGACTATTGAGTCCAGTGATCGAAGCGAAAAGGTCCGCCATGACAAATGATTTACAATCCGGCTAGGGACATTATATATGTCACTTAAAGTACACAGCCACTAAGACTGACTAAATTCTTCTTCTATACCATCCAACAGGCTGTCTAGCCTACAATCCTGTTGGGAATACTTTGCGGCTAATTCTACTTGGTCATACACCAAATTAACAGGGATCTCTTTCCCATCGGGCCCCACAGGTCCGACCTCGGCCATGTGGTTTGGGTCAGCTTTGGTATATCGCGTCTTCACCATGGCCCATGCTTCCCTTGCACCTTGTCGGCAGGCTGATATCTTCCATAATCGGAAGCACCGCCGCGCTCCCTTGAGCTTCTCTGTAAGCTCCCCCATGCCTCCTGGCGGGGAGGCGGATGGCCACAAGGCTTGGGCAATACCCTGCATCACCTGCCGAACTTGTTCGTGCACTTATGAGAGCTCTGGTAGAAGATCACCCGTAGACCCGGGCATCTCCTCCGCGGGACGACCCGTTAGCATAGCTGCAAACATAACTCTATTAGCCGGCTTCTTTGCTGAACTCTTTCAAAAGTTCGTTCAAGCACCTACTGAAAATTCCGCGTCGAAGCTGCTTATTCTCCTTCACGAAGTCCGCAAGCTGGGCTCGGACATCTTTCAGTTCCACGCCCAGCTGGATATTGGCGTCCTGGAGATCATTTTTCTCCTGCCTGATCCGTGTAAGAACGCACTCGCCAGTATTTAGCTATCGATTAGCATGTTGCGCATTCCCCGGCACGGCCTCCGGATTCACTCCGGAGTCATCTGCAACATCTATTGTTAGATTTGCATGCATGCCGCATACTATCTGGTACCTATCATTCTTTGCAATGGAAACAAGTGTTACCAGAGGGGGCCTTCTCGGACTCCTTCAACGCGGCAACCGCGGCCCGTAGCTGGGCTTTGCTCTCTTTTAGCTCTTGAGACAATTGGGTATTCTTCTCTGTAATAACCTGCACAAATAATGATCCTTAAATCAGTTGTGTCAACTGTTTCAAGTCTCAGGGGCTAGTGATATATATAATCGTCAGATTTTCTTACCCGTATATCCTTTACATACTGGTCTGTGGCTCTGGCAAGACCGTTTTGAGCGGCACGGATGTACGCATCTCCTGAGTTGAAGGCATTGAACGCCTCTTGGGAGAAACAAGCGTCACGGAGTACGGCCCGGCGACGCCTGTGATTCATGGCGCTCTCCACTTCGGAATTTGTAGCGGATAGTCTATCCGCATCCTCTGTAGGAGGAGCATCCGGCATTCGCCCCGTGTTAACTTTTGCCTCTATGTCCGGCCCTAGAGCCGGACTGGTGGAGGCGTGATCGGCAACCTCTCCGGATATAGTCCGGCGAGCGTTTTTCCTACTAGGAAACAAGGATGTCATTATATTTTAAGAAAGACGACAACCACGGAGCGAGGTTTTGTATCATACCTCTGCGCCGCTGTCTCAGTAATGACCGCCTTCCTTTTTAGCCTACCCGGCTTCGGTGTCCCTTGTTGGCGAGTCACTGCGGGTTTGGCATGGCGTCCCGAGGGCCTTCCCTGTAAGACACCATATGTGTACGGTAGGTGAAGTGCATAAAAGGGGATCCTTCTCGGAAGTTGGGACTCCAGTTTTTCTTACATGCGATGCAGGGAGTAGCCCAGGATAGTCGGCTATGATGGCCACCATGGCATCATCGCAGCTCAATTGATAGAATGTCATGTCGACCAGCTCCACAAATATGTCTGGATCCTCTTCGAGTCCGGGATCGAGGGCCCGGTCAGGGTCCTCCGGTTGTGGAGGTGGGCTGTTGACCTCCCTTACGGCTTTTCGCAGTTCCTGCCATCAAATGGCAAGGTGAGTATTTATGATGAAGAATGCGGGAAGGTTGGGATTAAAAAGTGACAGCTCACCCAGCTTGGAGGGTTGTACATGGAGAATCCATCCTGTGGCTTAATACGGATGAACTCCTCTTCCTCTCCCTTGTACAAATCGGACAGAATTTTTGCTAGAGCAGCAACTGAGTCCGGTCCCTTACGCCCACAGCGGGTGGCATCATCTTCCCCGTTAAAGTGCCACATGGGGTGCCCTCGATATTGAAGTGGCTGCACCCCCCCGCATTATACATATTGACATAACCTCAATTATTGTGAGTCCTGATTGAGCCAGCACTTTTATCCGGCCCATCAGGTAAAGGACTTCTCCGTTATCTTCCTCCTGAGGGCTCCGTGGGTGCCAGCTTCGGTGTTTCTTCAAAAGGGCATTGTCGAACTCAGGAAGACCCATCTGAATAGGATCTGGAAGGGGGACGTCCTCCATGTAAAACCACTCCGAAGGCCAGTCTTCGGACGTCTTCTTCGGGGTACCGGACAGGTATCCGGTCCCAGCGATGCGCCATATTTCAGCTCCGCCCACTTGATATACTGACCCCTTCTATGTACGGGGCACAAGGCGGAATAGCCTCTTCCGCAGCTCGAAATGAGCTTCACAGCCCAGAAACAACTCACAAAGGGCAACATAACCAGCGATGTGTAATATGGAAGCGGGGGTGAAATTATGCAACTGGAGGCCATAAAACTCCACGAGCCCATGGAGGAACGGATGGATTGGAAATCCAAGTCCCCTTAGTAAATAAGGGACAAGGCATACCCGCTCCCCCTCGGAGGGATTGGGGAAGCTCTCTACTTGCTCCCCGCCATTATAGGTGGCGAGCCCGGCTCGGACGGGGACCATATACGCTGGAGGGAGAAATCACTGGGTCTGTAACTCTACTAATTGGCTATGCAGGATGGAACACTTCTCCCAATCACCGGGCTTAGGGCTACGGGAGCAAGAGGAGGATCTACGATGGTCGGCCATGTTGGAATGGATTTTTCCGAGCGCGCTCCGATGGATACTCGCCATGGGAGGATGGTGTGGTATGGATCTAAGAATCCCCGTCTTTTTAATAGACAGTTAACTTACATGGCTAGGGTGGCCAATGTAAAAATGCCCTAGCTCCTCGCATTCGCTCAACACGTGGAAGATAACACTTATTGGGCGCGGAAGCCAAGAAATGCAACATTTATGGGGAGCCGGTCACTACTCAGCAAATATTCAGAATTTGGAGAAGAACCCGCCTTGCAATGCCGAAGACAATCTGCGCGCCGGACTCATCATCATTGAAGCCTGGTTCGGGGGCTACTGAGGGAGTCCTGGATTAGGGGGTCTCCGGATAGCTGGACTATATCCTTTGGCCGGACTGTTGGACTATGAAGATACAAGATTGAAGACTCTGTCTCGTGTCCGGATGGGACTCTCCTTGGCGTGGAAGGCAAGCTTGGCAATACGGATATGTAGATCTCCTCCCTTGTAACCGACTCTGTGTAACCCTAGCCCCCTCTCGTGTCTATATAAACCGGAGGGTTTAGTCCATAGGACAACAACAATCATACCATAGGCTAGCTTATAGGGTTTAGCCTCTACGATCTCGTGGTAGATCAACTCTTGTAATACTCATATCATCAAGATCAATCAAGCAGGAAGTAGGGTATTACCTCCATCGAGAGGGCCCGAACCTGGGAAAACATTGTGTCCCCTGCCTCCTGTTACTATCCACCTTAGACGCACAATTCAGGACCCCCTACCCGAGATCCGCCGGTTTTGACACCGACACATACTTTCTATTTTTATCAGCAAGATCAAACAATAATCACCCAAGAAGATCCTAAAGGCTTCACTTGGCACGAACACTAATTAAAACATAAAAAAACACAATCATAACAGAGGATAGATGATTTATTTATTGCTAAACAGGAACAAAAATAAAATTGGGTTGCCTCCCAACAAGCGTTATCGTTTAACGCCCCTAGTTAGGCATGATAATTTCAATGATGCTCACATAAAAGATAAGAATTGAAACATAAAGAGAGCATCATGAAGAATATTACTAGCACATTTAAGTCTAACCTACTTCCTATGCATAGGGATTTTGTGATCAAACAACTTGTGGGAACAAGAATCAACTTGCATACGAAGGTAAAACAAGGATAACTTCGAGATTTTCAACACATAGAGAGGAAACTTGATATTATTGCAATTCCTACAAGCATATATTCCTCCCTCATAATAAATTTCAGTAGCATCATGAATGAATTCAACAATATAACTATCACATAGAGCAGTCTTTTCATGAGCCACAAGCATAGAACTTTTATTACTCTCCACATAAGCAAAATTCTTCTCATTCAGAATAATGGGAGTATCATAAGAAACTCGAATACTATAATTGTTTCCATATTAAAAGAGTAATTTTCAGGAAAAGGGTAATCATAATCATGACAAGTGTTATAAATATAACCATCACTACTTTTTATAGCATAAGTGTCATCACAATAATCATCATAAGTAGCAACTTTGTTCTCATCATAATCAATTGAAACCTCTTCCAAGATAGTGGAATCATTACTAAATAAAGTCATGACTACTCCAAATACACTTTCATAATTGTCACAATAAGATTCAACACCCTCCAAAATAGTGGGATCATTACTTCCTAAAGTTGACACTCTTCCAAACCCACTTTCATCAATATAACCATCATAAATAGGAGGCATGCTATCATCATAATAAATTTGCATATCAAAACTTGGGAGGTTAAATACATCATCTTCATGAAACATAGCATCCCCAAGCTTGGGACAAACATTAATTGTAGCAAATAAATTCTCAAACATGTCATTCTCATCAAACATAGCATCCACAAGCTTGCGCCTTTTCATATCATAAGCATAATCACTCTCATCATTAATAGTATGGATAGCACCAATAGCATAGCAATTATCATCATCACAATGAGTAATAGGAGCAACATCATTTGGGAGGGATACCTTTTTACCTTTGCTTCTACGTATTTTCTTTTTCTTCTTCGCATCATCTATGGGTTTAATCCTCTTTTTGGAGCTCCTTATTAATGAGATTGGTTGAATAGAAGGCCCCTCCTCGTTACCTGATTCATCATAAGAAATAATAGGAGGATATTGGGAAGTCTCTTCCCTTTCATTAGTATTCTCTTCATCTTCTATTTGTTTTCTTGTCTTTATGTAATTGGCAATATAAGGATTTTCAATGAAATTCACCACACAATACATATAAATTTCCTCTAGATCAAAATCAAGAACTGTCTCAAGGGCAAATTCTGGAATACACTTAGGTATATGTTTCATTTCTTCATAACCCAGAAGCAAACTAAGTTCATTTTGATGTGCAAGGGAAATCAAGTCATCACAATTTTTGGACACGATTCGATCATGAAACAATTTGCATTGGATATTTAAATGACCACGTTCATTGCAAAGTTCACAAGAATGGCTAAGAAAATTTAAATTTTCAGCGCAAACACCTAGCCTTTCTTGCAACCATTTAGTTTCTAAATACTTATGCCTCTTGCAAAATCTATCTTCCCTATTTGGTGTGTCCTTGCAAAGCCTATGCACTCCACAAAAATTGACATGCTTATAAGAGACATTTTCACCATGACTAGTGCAATCATCGTTAGTACTATGGATATTCAAAGAGTTCGTACTAACAACATTGCAATCATGCTCATCATTCAAAGATTTAGTTCAAACATTTTAATGCATTCTTCTTCTAGCATTTTGGCACAATTATCGGAATCCTTATTTTCACGAAAGATATTAAAAAGATGAAGCATATAAGGCACCCTAAATTCCATTTTTTTTGTAGTTTTCTTTTATAGTATAAACTAGTGATAAAACAAGAAACAAAAAGATTCGATTGCAAGATCTAAAGATATACCTTCAAGCGCTAACCTCCCCGGCAACGGCACCAGAAAAGAGCTTGATGTCTACTATACAACCTTCTTCTTGTAGACGTTGTTGGGCCTCCAAGTGCAGAGGTTTGTAGGACAGTAGCAAATTTCCCTCAAGTGGATGACCTAAGGTTTATCAATCCGTGGGAGGCGTAGGATGAAGATGGTCTCTCTCAAACAGACCTGCAACCAAATAACAAAGAGTCCCTTGTGTCCCCAACACACCCAATACAATGATAACTTGTATAGGTGCACTAGTTCAGCGAAGTGGTGGTGATACAAGTGCAATATGGAAGGTAGATGTAGTTTTTTGTAATCTGGAAATATAAAAACAGCAAGGTAACTAATGATAAAAGTGAGCGTAAACGGTATTGCAATGCTAGGAAACAAGGCCTAGGGTTCATACTTTCACTAGTGCAAGTTCTCTCAACAATATAACATAATTGGATCATATAACTATCCCTCAACATGCAACAAAGAGTCACTCCAAAGTCACTAATAGCGGAGAAAAAATGAAGAGACTATTGTAGGGTACGAAACCACCTCAAAGTTATCCTTTCTGGTCAATCTCTTCAAGTGTCCGTAGTAAAATAACACGAAGCTATTCTTTCCGTTCAATCTATCCTAGAGTTCGTACTAGAATAACACCTTAAGACACAAATCAACCAAAACCCTAATGTCACCTAGATACTCCAATGTCACCTCAAGTATCCGTGGGTATGATTATACGATATGCATCACACAATCTGAGATTCATCTATTCAACCAACACAAAAAACTTCAAAGAGTGCCCCAAAGTTTCTACCGGAGAGTCAAGATGAAAATGTTTGCCAACCCTTATGCATAAGTTCACAAGGTCACGGAACCCGCAAGTTGATCACCAAAACATACATCAAGTGGATCATGTGAATATCCCATTGTCACCATAGATAAGCACATGCAAGACATACATCAAGTGTTCTCAAATCCTTGAAGACTCAATCTGATAAGATAACTTCAAAGGGAAAACTCAATCCATTACAAGAGAGTAAAGGGGGAGAAACATCATAAGATCCAACTATAACAGCAAAGCTCACGATACATCAAGATCGTGCCAAATCAAGAACATGAGAGAGAGATCAAACACATAGCTACTGGTACATACCCTCACGTGAAATTTCAGCTCAATTGGACTTCGTTTGGTTTTCCTTTTCTGCGGTACTCAAAAACAAGGAAAAAACAGAAACTGGCACTGGGCTCTAGGTTAATAGGTTAGTCCCAAAAATCATATAAAATAGCATATAAATGCATATAAAACATCCTAGATGGATAATATAATAGCATGGAACAATCAAAAATTATAGATACGTTGGAGACGTATCAATTCATCAAGCATGGACCGAATACTTGGTCGACCTTGCCAGATCGACGACACTCCTGACAAGCCTGCCAACCATACCACCAGAAGTTGTTGGGTTTTCAAATAGGCCGGCAAGTTAAATGTTGAACACAAGGAGAAAGGGTCGCCCAACGAGGATGACGATGAGGAACCTCGCCCACCGAACACAGGGGGACAGAAGAAATTTTCCCCCGAGGTCAAAACGGTGAATATGATATACGTTACTCACACCCCCAAGCGGGAGTGCAAGCACGCGTTAAGGGACGTCTACGCGATCGAGCCAGTCGCCCCAAAATTCAACCCATGGTCAGCCTGTCCGATCACTTTTGATCGCAGAGACCACCCGACCAGTATCCGTCATGGAGTCTCGGCCGCGCTAGTCCTCGACCCAATTATTGATGGATTCCACCTCACGCGAGTCCTCATGGACGGCGGCAGCAGCCTTAACCCGCTCTATCAGGACACAGTCCACAAAATGGGTATTGATCCTTCAAGAATCAAGCCCACAAAAACCACCTTTAAGGGAGTAATACCTGGTGTAGAGGCTCGTTGCATGGGCTCAATCACACTGGAGGTTGTCTTCGATGCGCCGGATACCTTTCAAAGCGAAGACTTGATCTTCGACATCGTCTTTCCACAATGGCTACCACGCGTTGCTCGGACGAACCGCGTTCGCTCGCTTCAATGCGGTCCCACACTATGCCTATCTCAAACTCAAGATGCCTGGACCCCGCGCTGTTATAATAGTCAATGGAAACATGGAACGCTCCCTCCATACTGAGGAGCACACCACGGCCCTGGCAGCGGAAGTACAGAGCGGCCTTATCATACCAAATACTACATCGGTAGTCAAGCCCCCGGACACTATCAAACGAGTCTGGACTACCATGCATCACGATAGTCCAGCCCGTCAGGAGCTCGACTAGCAATTCGGCCTCCGTCGCAGCCCCAACTGAATTGTGGCATACGTACCACACGCACATCACTACACGCTAAAGATACCATGGGCAACGATTGAGGCATAGTAAAGATAAAGTCCAGAATACGGCTCGACCCTATCTACACCCTGATATCTCTTTTCTCTTATTTTTATTTTTCTAGGTTCCATACAACCCACATCACCTTTTGATGGTACCAAGGGCCCTTTTTCTAAGCCCATCATGAAAACCCGATCGTTGATCCTTTTGAAGGATAATACGCCAAGGAGAAAAGCAGCGTAGACATGTGGCAGAGTATCTAAAGGATCTTTAAAGATCACTGCTTTCTTCTTTAGGACCCGTACGCAGCTTTCCCTTGTGCTCGGCATGTAAAATAGCCTCGATGCTCGTCGCATTTTTTGTAAAAATATGTTTTGACGTATCAATCAGACCGTAATGGAAACAGTTTCTTGCCCAACCTATTCGGTACTGGCTTATTTCTTAATCTGTATTCCCTCTTCTTCATCCAGTGGCCAATGTACACCTCGGCTCGACTTAAATCGCCAGGGGCTCCATTTGGCCACGTACATTTCTTCAATAAATAATAATAAGTCCGAACACTTTTATAGTACATTCGATGTCTCGAACATATATAGCATTATATGCATCAGCTCCGAATCATGTCTTTGGTCAATAGTTGGGTTGCCCGGCTCTTGTGGTTACTACCTTACATTCCACTTGATCGGCTAAGGTAGTAAAGGGAGAACTACTGCGATTGTGTTTCTGGTTCATCTGGACAAACACCTCAGTAGAGAAAGCCGAAAACTGACTGTCATGATGCAGCGAGAGCTGGTCAGCTATTCGGTGACTAAGTATAAATCTTTTGCGAATTTTTTCACATAATGCGACAGACCGGCCTTCACCCGGTCAGGCATTTACAGCACCCAAGTTCGGATAATCGAATAATACTAGGGGTTGCGCCTACACTCACATTGTCAAGCTCCTATGGCTAAGTGAGAGTGATAAAGCCACATAGTTCGATTGTCTGGTTCCCCGCACTAACACCTCCTTCAGGGAACAAATTGATGGGTCAACTGTGTTTAGGTGATATTCCGAACACCCCCTTACTACCTACGCGGGGGCTGAAGCCGACGACTGGCCAACTCTCAGATATCATAAACGGCCGCACAGGAGGAAAAGAATTTGAGGTAAAATAAGCAACATATTATACATCAGCCTTGTTTCATAATACAAAGTTTGGACAACAGGGATACATTTATTCAAAAATGATTTCCTTTGAGCACTGGCCTTCTACGATGCGGGATCCTTCAAGGACGTCGTCAAAATACCGCTCCGGCGTGTGGTGCTCTTTGCCCGCGGGCGGTCCCTCGGTGGCAAGCTTGACAGCGTTCATCTTCGCCCACTGCACTTTGACACGGGTGAAAGCCATCCGTGCACCTTTGATGCAGACTGACCGCTTCACGACATCAAGCCGGGGGCAGGCACTGACCAGCAGCTTCACGAGCCCGAAGTAGTTGTTGGGCATGGGTTCGGCGGGCCAAAGACGGATTATAAAATCCCTCATGGCCAATCCGGCCACCCTATGTAGTTCGGTCAACTGTTTCAGCTGATCACTGAGGGGCACGGGATGCTCCGGCACAAGGTACTACGACCAGAATAGTTTTTCTGTTGAGTTCCCCTCTTCGGCTCGGAAGAACTCCGCAGCATCAGCAATACTCCGGGGCAGGCTGCAAACGTTCCTGGAGAACTCCAAATCCTGGTCAGTAAGATATACTTTCTTCTCGCGAATTTGCTCTGCATGTTAAAGGCCTTACCCGCCGCAATCTGCTTGGCCTCTTGGATCTCCCGGCAGGCGCTTTGGGCTTTGGAGGGCCTTAGCAAGTTCAGAATTTTGATTCGAAATCTTGCGCTCTAAGGACTCACATTTGCTTATCGCATCCTTGAGCTCTTGCTGGACTTCCTCCACCCTTGATTCATGTTTTAGGCGGGCGGCTCATTCCTCCTCCACCTCCTTCTTCGCTTCGGACAGTGCGTTCTTGAGGGCTTCGACCTCCGAAGCATCAGCTATGAACATAATTATAAAACTCATTCAGATAACAAATCAGAGTTGATCTCAGTTCAGGCGTGTTTCGGTATCACATACCTTGCTTTTCCTCTAACTCCCGCCTCAGCTCGGACGCTTCGGCGGCATGGGAAGCTGACGCCTGCATCGCAGCCTATTTGATCAAATAGATATGTATATTAAATCTCCTGTGAAGATTGTTACATCCTCTATTCGGCCTTTCTTCGCGAACACCTAACAGAGTCTCAGGGGCTACTATCTATACATGGGCATTCCCCTTATATAGCTAAAGGGCATTGTATCACATACCTCAAAGCCTCTCAGAAGGCTAGTGTAGGCCTCATTCAACCCGCTTTTTGCGGACTAAACCTTCTCAATCACCGTACCCATAAGGGTACGATGGTCTTCCACAATGGTGGCGCTCTGAAGCGCTCCCACCAGAATGTCCGGCGCCTCCGGATTGACAAAGGTCGTCGGTGGGGTGGGCATGCCCCCTTCTTCTGAAGGAGGCTTCCCATCTGACTCTGGAGTCGTGTGGGTCTTCGGAATGACATTTGGTTGGGGGGGGGGATTGGACATGGCCCCGTCTCCGGTCTCCATGGGGGTCGGTTCCCCCATGTTCTTGGCAGTAGGGGTATCACCCTTTGGCGCCGTCTTGGCGGCCTCCTGCACCTCTCCTTGTCCTGGAAGGGTCCTTCGGGACAACACCTCAGTGTTATCCGCAGTAGTGGGGGAGGAGGCTGGTGGAGGTGACTCGTTCTCCATCATGTTTGGACCCAGCGAGTTCCCAAAAGATGAGGATCGCTGGGGGAGGTGACGGGCCGGACTGCAGCACGCAATTCAACGTGTCACAACCACAAGGAGAAAAGCTGGATATATATACGGTACCTTTGAATACTTACGGCCCGGCCAGGGGCTTCAGTCTAGGGCGCCACCCGTGGATGTCGTCTGCGTCCGTCTTGGAATCATCCATAAGGGAGGTTTTCCCTTTCTTGGACGCTTCCGCATCTAGATCCATGGAAGCTGCCCTCTTCTTCTTTCCCCCCTTAAGGGGGGAATTGCTCTCTTCCTCCTCCTCTTCATCTTCGTCATGAGAGGAGAGAGTTTTGGTGTCTTCAGACACTACGTCCGAAGCGCCTTTACGGCGGAGGCCACCCTTGGCCTCCTTGCTCTTCTTCTTTGCCTTCTTTTCTGGTGCCTGATACGGCACCGGGACCAGCATCCTCATCAATAGAGGAATACCAGCATCCTCATCAATAGAGGAATAGCTGGGTCTTCGGGGAGCGGAGCCGGACAGTGAATCCGCTCCGCCTTCTTTGTCCAGCCCTGTGGGGAGAATGGAAAGTTTAGTATGCTCCTGGGACTTACAAAGTAAGGTTATCAAAGAACTTACGGGAGTCGCTGCGTGAGTGCAGTCATGGCCGAGGTCTTCGGTTGTCTCCGGCCACATCTTCTGGGTCTTGAAGAGCAGCTTCCACATGTCTTCGTGCTTCGTGCCGAAGAACCGTTGCAGGGTCCGGGGACCGGCCGGGTCGAACTCCCACATATATTCTTGACGCGCCTGACAGGGGAGAATTCGGCGAAAGAGCATCACCTGGATCACGCTAGCGACACTGGTATTCTTGTCTACCATGCTCTTGACGCGCCTATCCAACGTCATTACCTCGTCGTATGACGGCCGGTCTAGGTCCTTGTTGAGCCAGGATGTCAGCCGCATTGGAGGCCTGGACTTGAAATCGGAAGGAGTGGCCATGTGGAGTCACGAGGTTCTGTGACGTAGAACCACTCCTGCTGCATCCCTTCACGGTCTCCATGAAGGTGCCCTTGGGCCAGGTGATGTTGGGAAGCTTGCTCACCATGGCGCCTCCGTAATCCATGTGTTGGCCATCCACCACTTTCGACTTCACATTGAAGACCTGAGCCATAGGCCGAAGTGGGGGGAATGCGGAGGAATGCCTTGCATACGAGGATGAACGCCGAAATGTTGAGGAAGGAATTCAGGACTAGATCATGGAAATCTAGCCCATAGTAAAACATGAGACCACAGACGAAAGGATGAAGGGGAAACCCCAGTCCGCGAAGGAAATGGGGGATGAATACTACCCTCTCATTGGGCTTTGGGGTAGGGATGATCTGCTTTTTGGCCGGAAGTCGATGGTCGATCTCCTTGGCCAGGTACCCCGCTTTCCGAAGTTCCTTGAAGTTTCCCTCTGTAACGGAGGAAGCCATCCACTTGCCATGCGCTCCGGATCCGGACATGGCTGGAGTATTTTCTGGGAACGGAGACGATTGAAGCTTGGGCGCTGGAGCTCGAGGGCGGATGGGCTGAGGAAGAGGAATGCGTGGGGTAAAAGGGGGGATCTTTATCTCCTTATAAAGGCACTGAATATCATGCGTCCTCCCATGAGCCTTAAAGCTCGCCTATTCCTAAGGGGTCGTGTGAACGACGCGGTTGGATTTCCCAAGCCCGTATTGATGAGAATCCCATAATAAGGGGACACGATCTTTGCTTTGACAAGACGTGTCACCGGAGACCGCGTCTCGAAACGTGAAATGGGAGAGAGAAAAATGATTTGAAATAATAAGGAGGCCAGATGTAATGTCTCGCCAGCAAAACTGTCAGTAAAAATCGTATCGTGCTTTTGGATTAAGTATTATGCCCTTGCGGTGGAGGGTTGTGACTATTGTACAGAGCCACATATAGTTCTGGTGTTCAACTACTTTGAAGTATTCGGAGGAGGAACCCGCCTTGCAATGACAAAGACAATCTGCGTGCCGGACATATCGTCATTGTAGCCTGGTTCTGGGGCTACTGAGGGAGTCCTGGAATAGGGGGTCCCCGGGCGTCCGGGTTATGTGACGTGGGCCGGACTCGTGGGTCGTGAAGATACAAGATGGAATGCTTTCCCCCGTGTTCGGATGGGACTCCCCTTGGCATTCGGATATGAAGATTCCTTTCTCTATAAACCGACTATGTATAACCCTAGCCCCCTCCGGTGTCTATATAAACCAGAGGGTTTAGTCAGTAGAGGCAATCATAATCATACAGGCTAGACATCTAGGGTTTAGCCATTACGATCTCGAGGTAGATCAACTCTTGTAACCCCTATACTCATCATAGTCAATCAAACAGGAAGTAGGGTATTACCTCCATTAAGAGGGCCCGAACCTGGGTAAACATCGTGTCGCCTGCCTCCTGTTACCTTCGATCCTTAGACGCACAGTTCGGGACCCCCTACTCAAGATCTGCCGGTTTTGACACCGACACCCCCCTAGATGGGAGGAGAGTTCCCCCTTTGGTCCATGGCCTCCATGGCGGTGGAGGGGCGTGAGGCCCTCCGAGATTGGATCTCCCTCTCTGTTCTCTTCTGTTTCGCACTCCCCGGATCTAGCCAAAAACCGTTTCTTATATTCCGGGAGATCTGTAACTCCGATTGCGCTGAGATTTTAACACGGTTTTTTCCAAATATAAGCTTCCTTGCGCCCAAAGTAGAGCCCCGACCGACGTACGAGGTGAGCACAACCCACCACCACGCGCCTGGAGCCTGGGGCGCGCCCTGGTGTCTCTTGGGCACTGTGGGCCTCCGTTTGCGTTGATTCCAAGTCCCAAAAATCACATATATTCCAAAATAATTCTCCGTAAATTTTTATCACGTTTGGACTTCGTTGGATATGGGTTTTCCGCGAAACAAAAAACATGCAAAAGGTAGGAACTGGCACTGGGCACTGGATTAATAGGTTAGTCCAATAAATCATATAAAAAGTTGCCAAAATATGTAAAAGTTGTATAACATTGGCATGAAACAATCAAAAATTATAGATACGACGGAGACATATCAACGGTCTTGGCAGAGGGATTGTGACGAATTTGATCTCCTGATGGACGCTATGACTGTTGTTGCACACCGACTTGTGTTGTCACTGAGATACCGACCATTTGGTGGTATTCTTTTTTTTCTTTTATGTTTTCTGCATGTTTGTGCTGATGCCGTAGCAGACTATTCATTTTTTATGCACTTGAACTTCTTGCACGGAGTGGTTGGTTCATATATATAAAGTTGGGGAATGCCTGTTTTGAGAGATGAAAGGGGCTCAAACCAATCTGTGGTTGGATGGTTAGGAGAATAGTGGTATCCCAGCCCACCAGGGTTCAAGTCCTAGACTTGACACCGGTGCTCACATTTTTCTGGATTTATTTTAGGCCTTTCGACGATGTGTGTTCAATAGAAGGAGATGTTCCCGCCGACTATGAAGGCTCTGCGTCTACTGTGTTAAAAAATGAAAGAGGCACTGTTGTTTCTATTTTATAGGTTGAAACTAAATGACAGAAGCTCTTTCTAACAAACATTTAGGTCTACCAACAATGGGTGAAGTGGACAGAAATGGTTTCTTTCAGCACTTGATTGACACTTGACTTGATTGATAGAATATGCCAACGCTTAAAGTGATGAAATGAGAAAGTTTTATCTATACAAGGTACATAAATTTTGTTAAAATCAGTAGCCCAAGCAATCCCTTCGTATGCTATGTCTGTCTTTAAACTGCCAAAAGGGATTTGTAAGTCCATCACAGATGAAATTGCGGGATTTTGGTGGGGGGTATGGAGGACAAACGAAAGAGGCATGGTGGAAACTGTGTATCCCAAAGCAGAGAGGCATGTGGTTTAGCGACCTTCGCAGTTTTAATCTTGCTATGTTAGCAAAACAGTGTTGGCAACAGCTCCAGAACCCAGACTCTTTGTGTGCATGTGTTCTTAGTGCCAAATATTATCCAAATGGCGACATTTTGAGTGCAGGTCCAAAGAAGGGATCGTCGTATACTTGGCAGAGTATTGTCAGTGACATTTAAACTTTGGGTTTTTATCATTTATGCCACTAGTTGTGTCCCACTATTCAGCTTTGCCATTAGAAATTACTACTGCTAAAAAATGCCATCGTTTTGTGAGATGCATGTTCAAAAATGCAATTAGATATCTCAAAAATGACATCGTTCCATTAGATGTTTGCTCAAAATGCCATTAGACATCGTTATAGTTAGGTCAAACTCGTTGACCCTGTTATATGACAAAAGTTCCCCTATACCCACATGTCAGCTCTCTGTATCTCACAATTATAAGTGTGGACCCCACTTGTCAGGAGTAAGTAAGAGGATAATTTTAGAGGAAAATAAGAACGTTGTTGGTATCAAGTGGGACACACACTTTATTGCAGTGAGATAGAGGGAGGGCTAACATGTTGGACTATAGGTATTTTGGTCATTATAACATGACAAACGAGATTTGAGCTGACGGTAATGATGTCCAGTGGCATTTTTTAGCATCGCCTAACGCAGCGATGGCATTTTTGAGTAGTTGAAATTCTTAGTGGCAAAACTGAGTAGTGAGATGTAACCGGTGGCATAAATGATAAAAAAACCTTAAACTTTTAAAAGATGTTGCATATGGCGTGTTGGCACGGGATCTAAAATTGATATCTGGAAAAGATCCGTGGATCCCAACAAGTGAAAATAAAATAGAAGAGTTATTATGCTCAGTGGAGCTACGTTACTTGGTAAAGTGGAGGAACTAATCAACCCACATACAGGCGAGTGGGATGCTGATCTAATTGGGTATGTTTTTTCACCAGTTGATGTCTGCAGAATAGTGCAGTACCACTTCGGGTGGAGCTGTTGGATGATTTTGTGGCGTGGAGTGCAACTAGATTATGGACTTTCTCTGTAAAACTAGCTTACCAAGTGGAGTTCCAACACCAGTTCGGGCATCAATGGTTGTGATAGGATGCCCGAGGTTGTATGCAAATTAATCCGATTTGGAAATCGGCTTGGCACCTTTTGTATACCTGAAAAAGTTAAGCATTTTATCTAGAAAGTTTTGAAAGGTGTTCTCCCTTATTTTGGTGTTCTAGCAGCACGACACATCCCACTAAGTGCATATTGCACTATGTGGAGACTTGGAATGGAAGATATACAACACTAATTATTCACTTGCTCCCATGCAAAGAAAATTTGGGCTGAGTTGGATTTTGCCGATGAGATCAATAAAACAGTGGCCCAAGACCGGTCGGGATCCGTAACAATGGAAATCTTGGGCAGAATTGAAGGTGCAGTCAGTAGAATGGGAATTATTCGTGATTGCGGCATGGTACATCTGGTGGCAGCACTGTCAGATTGTTAAAGGCGAAACAGTACAAGCACCAGACCGAACTGCTCTTGCTATAAAAGTTCTATGTACCAATTTTGTCAGATCATCGTCGCCAAAATGTCCTATTAGAAAATGTGAATCACATGTGGAAAAACCGACTAGAGGATCGGTAAAGGTCAACATCGATGCCAAGGTTGTCAGAATCGTGATTCTGAATCAGACCGGAGCTCCGATGGTAGGATCGCAAATCGTAGAATCTTCACTATCAGGATCGTAACAACGCAGATTCTACAGACCAAAATCTTAGAATCACATCGGTTAGTTTGGATCGTAAAGTCGTAGAATCATCAATCATACAACAGAATCACGATTCTGACAACCTTATTGATGCTTCATTTTGTACTAAATATAATACCATGTCTGGAGCCACATGAGCTGTTGCCCGGGATGAAAAGGGTGATCTTATTGCAGCCTCCACATGGTTCTTGCCTCATGTGTGCTCAGCTGACTCTTCAGAGATACAGGCAATAAGAAACGTGATTTTGTCAGCACAGAGGATCGGCTGCAACCGTTTGATCATTGAGTCTGATAGCTTAACTGTCACAGAGGCTGTGAATCAACAGGAGGCCTTTGGACCTGATGTTGCTGTGATTACAGAGTGCAACAATATGCGACTGGAGTTTGCATCAATGTCATGTGATCACTCCTTCAGAGAACCTAACGAAGTGGCTGATGCTAGCAAAACACTCCTTTAGCTCTAGATGCTCTGAAGTTTGGGAAGAGTTTATTCCTGATTTTATTTCTCCTTTCTCTACTACTCCCTTCGTTCACTTTTGTAAGTCGTTATAGACAACTCAAAATAGGCTGATTTGCACATTATCTAAAATATCTTCAAGGTCTTATAAAAGTGAACAGAGGAAGTACTTAAAAGAAGAGTAAGGTTCCTTTTTCATCGTTGGACCACGTTCTGCCCTCCCTTTGTCCACCTCCCCCATGATCGGTTTCCTGCCCCTTCACCCCGCATTTAATTTTCTTGTGAAAAGAAGCCCACCAGAAAGACCTCCCGATCCAACTCTCTCTCTCTCTCTCTCTCTCTCTCTCGGTCCTCATCCTGATCTGGCCGCCGCTATCATTGTCGACGCCATCTACCCTTCTCTTTCTGATCGAAGTGACAGATGAGATCATCGTCCTCCACCAACGTCGCGCGCCTACGTCCCACCTGCGGCTTCGTCCCTGTCTCGTCGTCTGCCGTCCATCGTCCACCGGCTTTGTCCCGGTCTCGTCGTCTGCCGTCCATCGTCCACCGGCTTCATCCCGGTCTCGTCGTCTGTCGTCCATCATCCACCATCTTCGTCCTGGTCTTCAAGCTCCTATCATCTCCCTCCCTCCTGAGCCTCCCGATCCATCGCAAGTTTCTCTCTTTCCCGTGCGCTGGCACCAAATCATGGACTCTGACAGCCGGACCTAGGGCTCCGGTGACGGTGGGATGTAGGCAGCTAATCCTCTTCCCCTTTCCCTTCTTGTGAGGGACCTCCCTCATCTCTTTTGTTGTTTCTGCTGAGTCAGCCAAACGACGGTTGTTAAGGATGTGTGGGGAGGCGATTCCGGGAGGGGTGTGGCCGCGCGGCTGGCGAAGGCCTTGTACAATGGGAGGTGCTTAGGGGAGGTGCTTAGAAAAATAAACCAGGCTTTTCTTAAGCACCGGTACTTATTTCTACAGGGTAGACGCTTAACTAAGCGTCTCTCCTATAGAAATAGGCATCGGTGCTTCAGAAAAACTCGGTTTATTTTTCTAAGCACCTCCCATTGTACAAGGCCTAAGAGCAAGTCTAGTAGAGCCCTCAAACCCTCAAACCGCTAAAAATAACTGCTTTTTATAGTTTTCACCGAAAAAACGCCGTAGACTAGAACCTCTAAACCCTCAAACCCGTAAAAAAAATTAGAGGTCCAACCCTCAAACCAGTTGCAACCTATAGAAGTAGGGGTTAAAAGGGAAATCTCCCCCCAACCCGCACTCCTCCTCCTCTCTCGCACAGGAGGAAACTTCCTCCTCCTCCCGCCGCCTCCTGCCGCGCCGGCCATGGAGGGCCGCGCCGCCGCCGCGCCGCTGCCCGCCCCGCCCGCCTCGCCCGCCCCGGCGCCCGCCCTCGCCCCCGCCCACCCGACCGTGGCCAACGTGGTGGCGGCGACCCACGTCGGGGCCAAGCGGCGGCGGGCGGGCCTCGCACCTCCTCCTCCCGCCTCCCCGGCTCTCGTCCCGGCCACCGTCACCGCCCCGGCGCCCGCCCCGCCGCCTCCCCGGCTCCCGCCCCGGCCACCAAGAAGAGCCGGGCGAAGGCGCCATCCAAGGTCGCCCCGGCCATGAAGATGCCGTGGAAGAAGCCCGCGGTGCGGAAGAAGCCCGCGCCCCCGCCCGCCTCCATGGCCGAACCTCCTTTCGTCGCCGTGGCCGAACCTCCTCCCGCCGCGCACGAGGTGTTTGAGAAAATGGCAACCCCATCCTCGTTCATGGGCCTCCTCCAAAACGCGGAGGTGGACCTCGGGGCTCCGCCTCTCGAACCCTTTAGGGTTGGTGACGACTTAGAGGAAGATGAGGAGGATGAAGGTGATGACAAGGAGGCAGTGGCCGAGATAGGGGAGGAGGCATTCACCACCGCTTCCCGCCCACACGCGCGGTCGACAAACTACACCGAGGCGGAAGATATCCTCTTGGTTCGTGCTTGAGCAGCTGTGGGAATGGATGCAACCACCGGCACCGATCAAACCGGTAAACGGTATTGGCAAAGGATCGAGGACACCTATTGTAGGATCAAGCCGAAGAATAGTGGGTTCATCTCTCGCACTTACCGGTCGCTTCAAGGCCGGTGGGAGTTGATGAAGCCCACTTGTGCTCATTGGAGTGCGGCCATGGACCAAGTGAGGGATGCACCACCTAATGGAACCGTGGAGAGTGACTATGTGAGTACATACTTCTTCACTATTTTGATTATGTGTGTGTACTATGCTATTGGTGGGTTCTTATGTGATTTATGTGTGGTTGATAGGAGACAATTGCCGGCATGAGGTACAAGGAGATGGCCGCTTCCAAGGGCAAGCCATTCCCATTTATGCATGCTTGGACAATTCTTCAAACCTTTGACTAGTGGAAGTTGAGGGATCAAGAGACCGCACCAAAGAAGTCGGCAATGCTTAGGATGGATGATAGTGAAGATGAGGAGGAGAGGAACTTGGGCAAGCCCGAGGGAACCAAGAAGGGCAAGCTAAGGGTGAAGATGGAAGAAGAGGCGTCAAGCCTAAGGGATAAGATGGACCACATGATGAAGGCAAGAGAGGAATTGACAACAAAGACATTGGAGACGAAGCTTCTTATCATCGAGAAGAAGAAAGAGGTCAAGCTTGCACAAGTTGAAGCAAAGCGTGAAGAAGCAAAGCGCAAGGCCGAGTTGGAGGAGAGGATGATCAAGCTCAAAGAGGCAAAGGTATGGAAAGAACTCATGGTGGAAGAGAAAGAGCACATGATGATGTTCAAGAAGGACATGGATCAAGACCAATTGCAATGGTGGAAGGACTACAAGGAGGACATCGCGGAGAGGAAGAGGATGTTCCGTGTTGCGTCCTCTACTTTTCGAGGTGACACTCCAATGAGTAGTTGTGGCGATGGCGGTGTGTACGACTCCACCGGTGCCCATGGAGATGCTTGATGGAGCCCGCATGTGGTCTAGGAGATGGTGCCGAGGTGCAACTTTTTGATGATGGTGCCGATGAGAGGAGGAAGATGATGATTTTGTGATGTAAACTATTAAACCATGCATCAATGATTGTCATTTGGTAGTTTGTTTGGAAGTTGATTGTGTTCTTGTTGTCAAATTATGAGATGTCAAATGATAGATTTAAAGGTTAGGGTTGAGGCAAAGACTAGAACCCTCAAATTCAATCCTTAAAACAGTTTAAGGGTTGGGTTTGAGGGTTCTAGTATTTGCCCCTGTTTTTCAACCTTTAAAAGTGTCAAAAAAGTGGCACTTCTCAATCCTTAAAACTACTTTAAGAATTTGAGAGTTCTACTAGTAATGCTCTAAGGCCCTAACGGTGACCTGAGCAGCTTGTTGGATGCCTGCATCTGTGGTTTTGATCTCCGCCCTGATTGATGTGTACGTGGTGCTTGTAATATGCGTGCAGGTGTGGTGTTGGTATTGCCCGACCTGACGGATGCAAGAGCTACAAACTGTTGTCCCCTCTCATGTAATTCATCGATGATTTGTACCGACATGTCCCCTATCTGTTGCATAATTTTCATGACAACCAGCAAATAGGAGCAGCCCTTGGTAATTTAGACAAAGTTCACGCCTAAGAGGATCACTGGGTGGCCATGAGAGGTAGCAAACGGACAACATGTATCTCTCCCTATATCGCCAATATAGGCCAATATTTTTTTTCTCCTACATATGTTTTAATTAGTGAAGTACTTCTTTTGAACATAATCACATTGTTTTGCTGCTTTGATGATTGATTTTCCTACACTCTAACAATTATGTATAGGGCAGAAGGTTTCACCAAGTCGTCTTATTCCCCTAGCTGCTCCCTCCACAATTTCATATCACTTATTTTTCAGAAAACATAAATTTCTTATTCAAGGGAAACACAATGCTATCATACATATACTTACATTGGATATATATATATATGACAACAAGTCATAACTTGTTGTATGTATGCCTATGGAAGATTTCACTGCATCGAGCAAACAAACTTTAATGTTTACATCACTTACTATAGTTGATTTCTCATATTAATTTTTGCACCGGATTTTCTATGACAGGACTTGTTGCTTAAACAATGTGATTATAAGAAATTAGGGATGGAAGTAACAAGTGTGTGAACTCAAAACTTCTGGTAGCCTTGGCAAAAAAAAAACCATGAAGATAGGCCGGCAAATGTTCGTGCTTGAGAAAATTTGGAAGTTTTTCTACTCCTATCACATCCGCAGAGCTTGATCCTCATGCCTTGCACATGTCTTCTTTTAATAATGTGAGTATACTTTTTTCTCCTTTACAGACAAAATTTTGGTTGAGTTGATTCTTGAGAGCATCACGTGAATATATCACCCATATATACATGCGTTCCTCCGTTGCAATGCACGGACGTTGGTCTAATTTATTGTAAAAGACCTATCCATTATCTGAGAAATAAAGTCTTTTAGCCGTAAAAAAAAGGCAGTAGTAATGCGGACCCGAAACTATGTAGACCCGATACGCGCGTACGAAGTTAGCGTCTCACGACGTAGCTAGCTAGCTAAGGGCGGTTCACAAGCAACGGCGGCGGGACGGCGGCGAAACAGCGGACGCGTTCGAACTTCGCGGTCGATCCGTACGTGGCGCGAACCAAGTGTCGTGCGTCACCGATCGATCCATGGAGTGCTGCGGCTTGTCCCCTGGCGCGGCTCTCGTCGCCGCCACGGTGGTGCCGGCGCCGTCCTCCTCTCGCCGGCTCGCGCATGCGCCGGTCCGCCTCCCGGCCCTCCGGACTGCTCGCTCCCTGACGCTGGTGAGCACCGCTCGCAATCCTTGTTATATCAATCCATGTATAGATGTGTACGTTGATTCGTTGGCGATCTTGACTAGACTCGACTCTTACCGGTCTTGTGCAGAGCTGCGCCCGTGGCCACGGCAGCATGCCCGTGCTTCCCTGGGCGCCGTCGAGCTACGACGAGCGCTTCACCCGGGATCAGGACGCCGACAAGGAGGAGGCGGCGGCGGTGCCGGTGGGCGCGTTCCGGCCCCTCCTGGACAACCTGAAGCACATGCTCTCCGTCCGGACCATCTTCGACGTGGAGGACTACCACGTCGGCATGCCTTTCGGTGCGTAGGAATACACGCGCATGATGATTATGTACTTATTTTTGATTTATATATATGGCTTATCTTAGAATTTTGTTTTTTTTGTTTTATAAGTTTTAATTTTATTGCTTTCCATCATATATATGTTCAGGTTTTGAGATGCATTAAATCATTGCATGCAAGATTAAAAAGAAAACTTACCAATTCCTCTATGCATATAAATGTTTTTGGTCATTTATTGGCCATGTATGCATGCATTGGTAATTAATGCATTGATAATACACATTTTTTTTAGAAAAAACGAGCGCATTAGTTGAGTTATTTTGTAACTACAAAAAATATTCTATCACTCATCATCTACCTTGATTGATGAGATTTCTCAATTGAGCTATGGAGTAACTGCAACACAAGTGATTAACATTGATGTGCGTGAGCAGGAGCCCTCCCAGCGTGCATGGGGCTGTGGCAGGTGTGGAAGATGGATCGCTCCACATGCCTGGACTTGGTGCGTGGGGCTATGGCAGGTGTGGAAGATGGATCCCTCCTGACATGCGTGGGGCTGTGGCAGGTGTGGAAGATGGATCCATCGACGTGTCTGGACTTGGTGCTTGCCTACGCCTTCTACAAGCTTAGCGTCCTCGCGGCCAACGTACAAAAACGGGGCTTTTGCAACGACCTTATCACCCGGGTCCAGCTCGGTTAGTCGCCACTTCCATTGATCCCTTATATAAGATCCTAGGTGAAAACATGGCTTCCTCTTCTTTCTGAGCTGAACCGAACTTTTCATGATGAATGCAGAGTTATTGGCCTCACAATGGCCTTCAAGGATATCCACAAAAGCATTGTCCCCCTTAATTACATCAGGTAATTATTATTAATTCTCGTGTTTCACTGAGCCTGGTTACGATTATACAGTTCAAAAATGCCGATGTTTTAACCAGGGAGCTGAGCTGATGTATGTGTTATGGCGCTGCTAAAAGGAGGGCGCGAGAGGGCCGGCCGGGGGGGGGGGGGGGGCCTTTTGCCCACGGCCGGGCAAGATGGAAGGGATATCCTTCCTAATTCTTGCTTGATTAGATTGATACATCTCCTCTCTTTATATAGAGAGGTTTACTTGACTCCCAAGCAAGGCTTACTTGACCCCTAAGCAAGCGACCCTTATCTCTAATTAACCCTAAGACTAATGGGCCCATTAGGCCCATTACGTACTCTAACACTACACCCCATCTGAACATGCAGCTTGTCCTCAAGCTGCAGCCTAACCAACTTATAACCATGACTCCACGCAACCCAAACCTAACACCTAATAACAAGCCTTTTACATCTCGGTTTGTTTTATTATTCTCAACCTGAAATGGACTGGGACGCTTTATTTGGACCCCTTAACAAAAAGTGGACACCATCCGCACGTCGGACATGCACGTGTACAGCCACCTGGATCCCATGGACACCATCTGGACAAAAGGAGTGCATGTGTAGGACCACCTGGAAGTGGTCGCAAGAGTGACCAGCAGAGGCGCCCTCGCGGCGGCCGGCGACAGAATGCAGTGGTGCTACACGGAGCGCTCTTGTCGGTGACACCATGCCTTCTCCCCGCCGGACGGCTGTTGGTCGGCACCGCACATAGAAGAGTGGAGGGTTGTCAATGGACAATGGCGAGGAGGGGTGCGCCTCCCCAACCGCCGATGTCGCAGACTTTGAGGGCGTTGTCCGCGGGGAAAACAGCATGCCCAAGATCCCCGACGCAGCGGACGAGATCGAGGTCCTTTGCGCAGCGAAGTGCAACTGGGAGGAGCGGCAGCTGCAGACCACGCAACTCCCGCACACGCCGACGCGCTAGGAGGCCGCGTGCAGCAGCCTGCAGCCTCACCGTCGCCGACACGTGGCGTGTAGTGATCCAAGCTGGAAGCGGTGACGGCGACGGCGGAAGCTTGATCTGCTGGATGGGGACGCCCTGGGGAAGCGGTGATGGCGACGGCGGGAACTTGATCTGGTGGATCGGGACTCCCGTCGGCGCGGTCGATGCGGGGCCGAAGCTGACCGGTGATGGCTGCTGCGGCGGAGCGCCGGGCGCGGCGGAGATCGCCAGGAGCGGTGGCTGCCACTGCAGCCAAGGCGGGGCGGGGGATGGCAGCTGCTGCAGTGGCCCGATGAGCGCGGCGGAGGCCACCTGGTGCGGCGGCTGCCACGGCAGCCAGGACGGGGCGGTGGTGGCGGTGGATGGCAGTTGCAGCAGCCCGACGAGCGCGACGGAGGCCGCCTGGTGCGGCGGCTGCCACGACAGCCAGGACGGGGCGATGGATGGCAGCTGCAGCGGCTGCTGCAGCAGCCCGGCGAGCGCGGCGGGGGTCGCTTGGTGCGGCGGCTGCCACGGCAGCCACGGCGGCGCGGTGGCGGTGATGGGCGGCACAGCCGGGTGCGGCCCATAGGACCCGGCCAAGAATAGGTGGATCTCCTGGACCGCCTGTGTTAGGTCCCGCAGCGCCCCGGACACCTCCGGGGTGAGGACGACGGGGGCGGGCGCGACGGAGGATCCCGGCGCAGGCAGGAGCGGGGCGACGGTCGTGACCGGCAGCGGAAGAGACGGGTTGGGCGGCGGTGAAGACATGATCGAACCGAAGCTAGCTGATACCAAATTGTTATGGCGCTGCTAAAAGGAGGGCGCGAGAGGGCCGGCCGGGGGGGCCTTTTGCCCACGGCCGGGCAAGATGGAAGGGATTTCCTTCTTAATTCTTGCTTGATTAGATTGATACATCTCCTCTCTTTATATAGAGATGTTTACTTGACTCCCAAGCAAGGCTTACTTGACCCCTAAGCAAGCGACCCTTATCTCTAATTAACCCTAAGACTAATGGGCCCATTAGGCCCATTACGTACTCTAACAGTATGTGTGTCTCGCGCGGGGTTCCTGTTTTCTTCCTTTATACCGTGTCGGTGCTTTCAGACTTGAGCGGCATGAAGAAGCTCGTGAGTCCTCTCTTCAACTTCCTGTTGGCGCTATCCAAGTTCAAACCCGGGAGACGCGAGCTAATGCGCATCCTGGTATTTGATGACTTCAACTACATAAAGGTGCTCATGCTATGTGGAGGTGGGCCAAAGACGGAAGGCATATCAGATGCCCAACATATGGAGGTGAACCAAACACTGGATCGGCTGCTTCATCTGATTGATGAGCACATTGAGCCAGAGTCAGAGAAGGGCGTACTGGCTGCCGAATGGCTAATGTGCCAAATACTAGTTCTGCTGCCTCGTGTGAATGGTAAGATGCTTGGGCTAAAGATGGAGGGTGCACCCGATGCCCGACCAGTGGAGGTGGACCAAACCCTAGCTCTGGTGTCTCCTGTGAACGATGAGGAGGGTGTGCCCGATGACCAGACAGTGGAGGTGCACCAAACACTAGCTCGGGTGCCTCGTGTGAATGATGAGTGCCTCATGTGAATGATGAGGTGACTGGGCCTAAGTCTGTCAACTAATCTGCTTTGTCTATGAATAAGGAAGATATAAGTAATGCTACTATGAATCTCAAGGAGAGTTTGATCCTGGCTTAGAATGAACGATGGCGGGATGCTTAACACATGAAGTCAAACGGGAAGTGATGTTTCTCGTGACGAACGGGCGAGTAACAGGTAAGAACCTACCCTTGAAAGGGAATAACAACTGAAAACGGTTGCTAATGCCCCGTGGGCTAAGGAGCAAAAGGAGAAATCCTTTGAAGGATATGTAGAATATCCTTTTAGAGTTTGTTTTCATGTTTTTTCATTCATAACTAACATGAATCTTTCTCTGCTTCAGGGTTTGCCAGTGAACGATTGGGACTTCTGCCCAATTTTTAAACAAATCAACCATACTATTTCTCTTTCTTCTTCGTAGGAGGCCACATATGCAGTGTAGCTTTGGGGTGCTGCGATCCGTCGCATGTACTTATATCCAGATACTGTACATGCACGGTCACACACAATCTTGGATTGTAGTACTCCATAAAAGCACACCTCGCACTTACAAACATCAGATACCAGCTGGTAGATGTATGTATAATGACCACTACAGAATTTCAGTAAGATTTATAGGAAAAGGGGGCAAATTTATATCTAAGATAAGTTTGATACTGGATTTATAAGAATAGGAGAAACTATATGTAGATTTCATCTAAGATAAGTTAGATACTACTAGACATATGGTGGCTTATACAAATGAGAACTTATACGCACATATATTACAGACTGGGGCTCCCATATTCTACACCCGAACAAAGGGCTTGTTTGGATGAGGCGCTACTACACCAAATCCCTTAAACTAAACAAAATTCCTTGCAAATCTCTAGGAGTTTGATCCGATACATGCCCATCCAGAAAACACCCAAGGTGATGCAGTCTCTTTCTCATGCATGCACATCAAGAACCTGAGCCTCATAACTAGTTCGCAGAATCGTCATAGGGAGAGACATAGCCAGGCAACCACATAATCCTGTATATCTCTTGAAGCCCACCTCTGGTTTTCAACAGATTGACAAAATAGACCAAGCCTTCCCTTCCATATTTCTTCACGCCAGCAACATCGAACAGGAATGCACAAATGTAGAGGAGGAGAACCGGCATCCTATGTCATGAAACTATATTCAGTTACTGATTGAATGATCCATATCCAAAAGAAATGCATGAGAAAGATAATTGTATTGTTTCATTTAACTTACAAAGGTCAGAGCCAACTCCACTCTACATCATATTGATACAGCAGATACAAAATTTAGATGCTTACATGAAGTATGGCTTGGGACTGCATGTTCTACACAGAGTTTAACCAAGACTTGGCAGACTATTGAAATCTGATTACAAACATGTATATATCTAGTAGATAAGATACGTAAGAAAATTGACAGATAGAACAGAAAGAGTGCTAGCCTCTGTTGGGAGGATTGTACTTATCAAGACCATGGCACCGCTAACAAACACTAAGTATATCATATGTTCATGTTAAAGCTCCAATATTAGGCCACAAAGTTAATGATGAGCTTGGCAAAAATTCCAGCAGAGGCACATACGATTTAGACCAACCATGGTGAATGGCAACTCAATGACTGAATGAGATGGCATGACACGTTGAAAGGAAGCATTAGACAGTTTGTGGTTTGCACATTTGTACTCTTTGCATGCAGTGCAATGAGATGAATGCAGTTTAACAATACTTCATGCCTTCTTGGACAAACAGAATTATGAAATGCATTCTCAAGGGGGGAGAGAATGTGGTGATTAAAGATTTCCTGACATACTCGACATGAAGCTAAGTTATCAGGGTTCATGTGGTTGTGAAAACATTGTACTATCTTGTTGCAGGCCATTTATGCTAGGCTAACTGCCCACACCTCATGTGTTGATTAATGTGTGTGACTCATATGCAATCTGAATACCTTTGCCCCCCTATTATTAATATAAGACAAACACATCCTTTAACACTTCTTTCAAGAAGCAAAGTTTAACTGGGGCAGCGGACATGCAGACAACGAAATCCAATAAGGGTAAGAAAAATTATATCTTCATCTTTCTCATCCATCACTCATCTGGTATGTAAGCCTTACTGTTTCCACTTTGTATATGAATTCAACATCATAGATATATATTGTTCTAGTTCCCTTACACATATTATTTTCTAAGGCTATAATGTTTCCCTAAAAACCGTATTTACAACACAAGGTTCTTGTAGACACCAAAAAGCATTACCTACCGCTGTATGGTGGACCTACAGGTCCTGAAACATAACTCCTATGATGTTATACTGTTGGTATATCAGCTTGACAAGTTATTAAAGCTCTCAAATTTTAATGAAAAAAGATGCATAAAAAACAAAATTATGTGATGTATAAACTAGAGGGTAAATTGTCATTCTAAAGTTTGTAATTCAATGTTAGAAGAATGATATCTGTTGTTCCAAAAATACAAGTGATGGTTTGGGATAAAACTGCCGTACCTGACTACTAAATGATTTAATAGTTAGACAATAGATACTGACCTAATAACATCCAGGAGGACATAGTTTTTCTTGATGTCCTTCCAAACCATGGTAAGTATGATACCTACAATAAGAAGGAGATCTAATGAATATCCAATAATATGGCTACAAACTAGTATAACTGAAAACCAATTTTAAAAATAAAGAAATACCGAATTTCAGACGCGTAATCAGGCTGTTGGACTTGTGGCTTCTATGTAACTCTGACGACAAAACACTGAGCTTGTAAAAGATGAATGCGAGCACTGCATCAACAAATATGGAAGGCGCCGTCTTCCACAGTTGGTAACAGCCAACACATCCAAGAAATGCACCTGCATTTAAACATAATCACTACAATGCGATGGATTCGGCAGACAGCAAGTTAAAACAATGAACATACACCAGAGCAATTGAAATCAAACGAACCAAAGAGGATGCCCAGCTGATAATCCTCAATGTCGTAGACACGGCGGAGCGAAAAGAGTTCCCCTAGATTGCGAAGCTGCGGGCGGAACATGCGTCCGAACTCCGTCTTCAACGCCTCCCATTCCTCGTTCCTGGTCTTCTTCTTACTGACGCGCGGCACCTCCATGTCAGGAGAAGCACAGGGGGAGCAACGCTGTAGAGGCAGTGCCTTAGAGCTTATGCACCCGAATGAACAATGGAGTTTGGGTAACCCGAAAGAAGACCTTACCACTGGCCACGGGCATGAAGCGCCGACGCGGTGGGGGTGGGAGTTGGGCGAGAGGGAAACCCTAAGGCCCAGCTCCCTGGCCCCAGTTCCCGCAGCAAGAAGGGCGCTGTGGCCGCTGAAGGCTCCGCTCCGAGCAGCCGTTGCCCTCTGAGCCGTTGGGTAGGCGCCGGCGCCACCGCAGCCGCCGCCGCCGCCGCCGCCGCAGCACCGGACAGCCAACATCGCAACCGTGTCTCCTCTGCGCTCCCCGCTACCGCTTCAGTGGAGACGGACACGGGAGAGGCCCTATTCGGCTCCTTCAGCACCGAATCTTTGATCTGGGCTCGCTAGAGGATCAAGTGGGCTATATTCGCGAAGCCCATTAGCCCAACTGCTTCGTTTCGTCGGCTGTTTCCCTCCGTTTAGCGACTTGACTGTTTCGATGGGATTTTTTAGCGACTGTGCTGTTTCGTTTCGTTAAACTCCTTTAGCGATTGGACTGTTTCGATGAAAACAATTGTTGTAAATTTATTTTTAAATAGCTCATGCTTACAAGTAATCTGGGGAAACACCTTGGAAGTGAGACATATGCTTAAAAACAAGAAAACACTGCCATATGGTATAATCTTTAGATATTTTTTGATCTGTCTGAAAAGAAGGTTCAATTGCTTGATTACTGAAAAAACTGCGGCATGTTTCTTAAAATAAAAATTGTTCAAAGACTTCTGAATTTTTTTGTGGAATTAAAAAAAGTTCATCAATTTTTTAAAATACGAAAATAGTTTACACATTTGGACAAAAAAGTTCATCTAATTTGTAGGAAATTATTTGATTTTTAAAAAACTCAACAAATTTGAAACATTCATCAAATTTTAAAAAGTTCACCAAAAAAAGAAAAAGGTTCATCAATTTAAAAAAATAGTTCATGAATTAGAACAAAATTATCGAATAAGGAAGAAGAGAAAAATGATTTTCTTTAAAAGAAGCGAACAAGGAAAAAAAAGAAAGAAAACAAAGGGCAATGATACCATGTACCGGAGTTCCAACAATACCCAACGATGGGGAGACATGAGACATTCAACCATTGCTATTCATTTGTGCGACATGTCGTCAAATGATCATTTGGTGTTCCCAATATGAAATGGAGAATTCTCGGAGGCATACCATGGTACAAACCAGAGACCCAAAAGATGATTGTCATTGCATGCATGTGTCTCCACAATTGGATTCGTCATACCAAGTTACACGATGAGCATTTTGGCAAGTTTGACAATAATGCATATGTGCAACCTTCATTACCGTGCCAATTCTCTACTACCAAAAGATGACGGTACCATGACCGCACACGTGAGGCTATTACTAGCAATCTCGTACCTTGAATTATTCCTTCTATTTGTAGTTGCCCCCTTTTGTAACAAAGCAAACTTTATAACCATTCCAATTGTAATCTTTACCAGTATGATATTCATAAATCATTTTTGTGTTCATATTTGACGAGAAACTGTTTGAAACAACTAAGTGTTAGCAATTCAGCACACATTTTCAGTTCAGGGACATTACATAAATTTCAGCACAAACTCATCAACATTCTGAGACAACAATCTCGAAAAAGAACTCGACGACTGATTATGTGGACAGTTTCCCAGAACCTGATTCTGAAGAATCAAAAGCTGAAAAGAACTGGGCCCAAGAAGGGAGAAGGCCACCCGCAACTTTGACGAGGCATGGGTCATCATCATCATAGTGAACAACGACAAGTGAAATGTAAGAGATGATGTTGTCATTGTGATCAAGAAACAATTTCTTAAATAATTACCATTTTGTAACACATGGCATCATGCTCTCTGTTATTGTATCATCCCCTCTCTTAATCTCTCTAAGACCATTCATGTACATTATCATACCCAGGGCACACCCGTCCTCTCGTATTCTCCCCTCGTATTCATACTCAATCTCCCCAACCAAACTCTCAATCACAATGGGTGTCCAATTATCCATGTCATACTAATCATACCGGATTGAGTGTTCGCTGCAGTATTCTCCGTTGTTGCTAGTTCCAACAAAATAACCACCATTATTCATCTCGATTGAGAAGTTTTTTGAGGATACACACGAGTGTGTGTATCATGTATTAGAGAAAGGAAAGGGTGTTAAGAGGCCCATCCACCAGAGTCTTACATGTGGTTACACGCGATTACATGACGACTCTCCGTCTACCCTCGCTTGAGAAGTGATTATTGCATTTTTTTCCTACAACAATAGATCATTTATAGCCCTTTTGCATTTTCCGCAAAAACATTACTCCCTCCGTTCCATAATATAAAAACATTTTGCAAGCTAAATCAGCTTGTAAAACGTTCTTATATTATGGTTCGAAGGGAATACTATTTAAAGCATGCTTATTTCCCCAACAAGTGTAAATGCCAATGTCCCAAAAGCATAATGATATAATGCAAACATGCTCATGTGTGTTTATGTATACAAAAACATCATTTTCCTTACCCATTGCATTACTGGGAAAAGACATGCTAGTGGCGCACCAGTTTTGCCTACTAATGGCGCACTACTGGTGCGCCACTAGCATCACGCCATTAGAATTAAATTCTAATGGCGCACCACTGGTGCGTTATTAGTATACCAGATACTAATGGCGCACTACAGATACTAATAGCGCACCTGTAGTGCGCCATTAGTATGCCTAGAGGTGCGTCATTACTATCTGATTTACTATGGCTTAATCTCGGGTCAATATGCTTAATCTCAGGTCAAATCGCACTCCGTGGTCAAACTTTCCCAACAAGTGTAAATGTCAATGTCCCAAAAGCATAATGATATAACGTAAACATGCTCATGTGTGTTTATGTATACAAAAACATCATTTTCCTTACCCCATTGCACTACTGGGAAAAGGCATGCTAGTGGCGCACCAGTTTTGCCTACTAATGGCGCACTACTGGTGCGCCACTAGCATCACGCCATTAGAATTAAATTCTAATGGCGCACCACTGGTGCGTCATTAGTATCTGGTATACTAATGGCGCACCAGTGGTGCGCCATTACTATCTGATTTACTATGGCTTAATCTCGGGTCAATATGCTTAATCTCAGGTCAAATTGCACTCCGTGGTCAAAATTCCCGAAAGGTCATCCATCCTCACACTACTCCAGCCCAAGCACACTTAACTTCAGAGTTCTATCCAACCCAGCACCAGCTCACTTCATAGTCACTTGTTGATATATCTAGCATATCAATCATATTAAACCTTGTTAATGTTTAGGACTTTGTTCATGTTCAGAGTGTGATGAAATTTTGAAAAAATATTTCAAACTTCTGTTCATATTACGTATCATATTTTGAAAAAAAAATTACTGAAAAAAATCAAAATTAATTTTTTTCGCCTCCGGATCTTAAAAGCCCCGTAACTTTTTTTCTGTTAGGTTTTTGAGGATTTTGAAAGTGTTTAACGGGGTTTCCCCGTTTAAATTCGGATGTAACTTTTCGAGTAGATGATTTTTCATATATAAAACTTTTTACTCCGAGTTCGTATGTAAAAGTTATGACCATTTTACAAATTCCAGAGAGATTTTGCAAATAAAGTTGAAATTCATATTTGTAAATTTTCCCAACAAGTAGACCACATATCACATGGAAAACTTATTTTCTTTTATTTTTTTTGACATTTCCGTCATTTTCCTTTATTTTTTTAAACTGAAAAGGCGGTCAAAGAGGGGTGCATTCGGTGGAATTTTTGGTCAAAATTAGTAACGGTGCACCGTGGACGTGGTGCACCATTACTAGTTTAACTAGTAATGGCGCACTATCCACTGGTGCGCCATTATTAGTTTTGAAAAAAAATGAAAAAAAAATTGTTACTAATGGCGCACCGTGGATGTGGTGCGTCATTAGTATTTGGACCCTAATGGCGCACCAACACCTACTAATGGCGCACCACATGTCTGGTGCGCCATTAGTGGCCATATCATCTATAGCCCTTTTCCTAGTAGTGTTGGCTTTTAATCAATACCCCCATTTTCTCAAATCGGCAAACCCACAATTTCGAAAAACCATGAGAGGGTGCTTGGATCCAAAGAACTTATTTTAGTCTGACTAAAAATAATTTTTTTAAGAGGCTAAAGTTCCAAGCATCCCTGACTAAAGAGTGGTTAAAATTAGTCTTGAGACTAAAATGTTTTAGTCAGAGGTACCCCTACTAAAATGTGGATTAATCATCTCTCTTCTCATTTAACTCCTCTTCTTTAACACATGTGAGTTTTGGATTGGAGGGTTTGGAGGATAATAAATGCTCATTAACTTGATTTTAGTCTATTTAGTATTTGGATCCAAGCATGGGTGATGCTACCAAGTTTTAGTCTCACTACTTTTAGTCATGAGACTAAAACATATCAAGCACCCTCTGAATCCAAAAACTTATATTTCCTCAAATTAATGCCCATGATGAATCAGTAGTACATTTTACATGCCCAAAATCCATGAGTTGGAAAACCTTAAGCCCATCAAACCCCAATTCGTTGTCCTACATAGCCCTCACCTCAAGCACCGATCAATTTTACTCGTATTTATTCGGCCCGCAGCGCCTATTGACCATTTCCACAGGCAGTGCGTTATAAATAAGGTAAGAAGTTACTCCCTTCATCCGGAAATACTTGTCCATAAAATGAATGTGTCTAGATGTATTTTAATTTTAGATACATTCATTTGTATCAATTTCTACGACAAATATTTCCGGACGGAGGGAATACTATATCATGTCAGGTACTCCCTCCGTTCGGAATTACTTATCTCGAATATGGGTGTATCTAAAACTAAAATACATTTAAATACATTCATTTTTGCGACAAGTAATTCTGAACGGAGGGAGTATTTATTACGAACAAAAAACAAAGTTACGTCATGTCAGATAGACAGCTCCGGGCGATTAATGGTTCGAGTTCGATGTCTCGCCGTGTGCTCCCCGTCAACGAAGCTGCTGGTAAGGACGTGTCGTCCTTCCACTGCCGCTCTCTGGTCTCTGCGTTTCTTTTCTTGACATCCTCCGTCGATCACCAATCAAATCCAGGTGCTCTGCTCAGACGCCAAAGGCGGTCCATCCAGGCAGCCGCCGCTAAGCTTTGACTGCAGCAACCATGGCAATGTTTGCCGTTCTGCTGCTGCTGGCCGCGCCGCTGCTTCCACCGGCAGCAGCGCAGCGGCCGCCGGGGTGCCGGCGGCAGTGCGGCAACGTGACCGTCCCCTACCCCTTCGGAATCGGAGCGCGCTGCCACCGTGCCGAGGGCCGTGGGTTCCGGCTCGAGTGCGACGACACGCGCCGCCCACCGCGCCTGACCGTGGCCGGCTACGGCCACGAGGTGGTTGCCATCTCGCTCGCCTCCGCCGAGGCCACCGTGCTGCTCAACGCCAGCCGCGCCTGCTACGACCGTGCCTCCGGCTCCGGCCGCGTTCTTGGCCGGCGGGAGTACCCCATGGCCCTCAACGGCAGCGCCTTCCTCTTCTCCTCCATGAAGAGCAAGTTCGTGGCCATCGGCTGCCCCGACCTGGCCTACTTCGTGGACGACGGGGGGTACTACGTGACCGGGTGCATGTCGGTGTGCCGGCCGTCGGAGCGCGCGCTGCCCGGGCCGTGCCGGGGCGACGACGGCTGCTGCCAGAGCAACATCCCGCTGGGGCTGGCCTCCTACCGCCCGCACCTCCGCAGCTTCGGCCGGCGCCAGCAGCAGCAGGGAGGGACGTTCCTGGCCAACTCCACGGGCTGCGCCTACGCGTTCATGGTGGACGCCTGGTGGTTCTGGTACGCCGGCTCCCACTTCAACAGGACGGGCGACTTTGCCGTGCCCGTCGTGCTGGACTGGGCCATCAGAGGCGCCGGCGCCGGGGCCTCCTGCGCCGCCGTGCGGGAGAACGCCACCGCCTACGCGTGCCGGAGCGCGCACAGCGTGTGCCTGGACTCGACCAACGGCCCGGGCTACGTCTGCAACTGCACCAGCGGCTACGAGGGGAACCCCTATGTCCTCGGCGGCTGCATCGGTACTAGTCCGACTCCAGTATACTCTGTTCCCGAAATTCTTGTCCCGTCGCTCAGTTCTTGCTCATCGTACTGACGAATTCTGTCAAACTGGCTCAAACTGAAGATGTGGACGAATGCGCGCGACATGATTTGTACCCGTGCTACGGTGTGTGTACCAACACGCCAGGCAGCTACCTCTGCACATGCCCCAAGGGGTGGAGTGGAAACTCTACCGTGCAGGATGGTTGCCACCAACAAGACAAATTCACATTAGCGCTGAAGGCCGTCACAGGTACAACGACATGCTTCAGTCGTTACGTTTTGTTTGAAAATACTTGAATTTGACAGAAATTCATGGGCACTTGCAATTGTACATGTGTACTACTAATAAAACACTTTGTACTAATTATGAACAATTTGTTCAGGTGTAAGCATAGGCGTGTTCATGGTGATCCTGGCGTGCTTCTGGGCACACCTGAGTCTTCAGAAGAGGAGGATGCTCAGAGCGAAGCAGAGGTTCTTCGAGCAGAACGGCGGTCTCCTCCTGCAGCAGCACCTGGGTTCGCTGGCCAGCTCCGGCGTGGCGTTCAAGATCTTTTCCGAGGAGGAGATCAAGAAGGCCACCGGCAACTTCGACGAGGCGCGGGTCCTCGGCCGAGGAGGCAACGGTGTGGTCTACAGGGGCGTCCTCCCCGGCGCCGGCGGCACCACCACCGTTGCCATCAAGAGGTCCAGGGTGGCCGATGAGAAGCAGCTCAAGGAGTTCTCCAAGGAGATGCTGATCCTCTCGCAGATCAACCACAGGAACGTGGTGAAGCTGCTGGGATGCTGCCTCGAGGTTGAGGTGCCCATGCTCGTCTACGAGTACGTCCCCAACGGCAGCCTCCACCGCTACATCCACGGCGGCGGCGGCAAGAGCGAGGCGCCCTTGCCGCCGGGGGAGCGCCTTCGCGTCGCCGCCGAGTCGGCGCACGCGCTCGCCTACATGCACTCGTCCGCCTCGCCCCCGATCCTGCACGGCGACGTCAAGTCCGCAAACATCCTGCTCGACGGCGAGCTCACCGCCAAGGTCTCCGACTTCGGCGCGTCAAGGCTCGCGCCCGCCGACGAGGCCCAGGTGGCGACGCTTGTTCAGGGAACCTGCGGGTACCTCGACCCGGAGTATTTGCTCACGTGCCAGCTCACCTGCAAGAGCGACGTGTACAGCTTCGCGGTGGTGCTGCTGGAGCTCCTCACCGGGAGGAAGGCGTTCTGCCCGGACGGCCCCGAGGAGGATGATACCAGCCTCGCGTTCTCCTTCGTCACGGCTGTGCAGGGCGGACGGCACCGGGAGATCATGGAAGGAAATGTCAGGGAGGAGCTCGGGGACGAGGTGATTGACGACGCCGCGGAGCTGGTTATACGGTGCCTGAGCTTGACCGGTGAGGAGAGACCGACAATGATGGAGGTTGCCGACAAGATCGAGAGATTGAGAAGCTGCGCATGCAGAAATGCAACCGTATAGAAAAAATATTAGTGAGCAAATGTTTAACTATTTTCTAAATAGTTTTTTTAGGTGGCTAGGCAGTGCCCGCGCTCAAGGGGGGCGTTCATTGCAAACTCTTTTTTACTAATAAGCCTGCATGTGCAACGCATGTATCATAATTTATAAAATATCTATTTTAAATCTTATTTTTAGTGATTTTTTTACCGAGCCATCGAAATATATCTCATGCCCAACAATGAGAGCGCGTGGGTAATACACGACCGACAAACATGTCTTCACAATCACATAACTTTATTATAATTTGTTACATAATTTTTTTTAAAACAACAACTAAACAATATTATGTACTACGCCCTCTGTAAACTAAACTGAAAACATGTCTTATATTAACATACAGAGGTAATATTTATCGAGGAGATCCTTGTCCGTCTTCATGTATTTTTAGAGGGATAATAAAATATTGGATTGTTTTTAGAGAGATAAAAATAATTATCGAGTCTCGATTGAAAAAATGACAAATATATTCCTGTATTAAAATTTAGAAAACATAAATCCAAATAAAAAAGGTGATTTTTTTAAAAAATAAACATGCTAATATCACTCAACTTAGTCTAAGTCAACTGAAATCTAATTACACCTTTACAAATACTTTAATTTTGGATATGATTCATTCGTTGCCTACCTAGCAGCTAGCTTGCTTTCCGATTCAAGAACCCAATCGCTAACTTTAGCAGGTAAAAGAAACTCAGCCGAGCGCTAGGCATCGGGCATCAGACGAACGGCTGGGCTGGATTGATTGTACTTTTGATAATTTTCTGGCCCATATCAATGGACAGGGAGATGTTCCCTCAGTTAGGCCCCTCACACCGTCAACTACCTACCCACCCACCGCTTCACCTCAAAAAAAAAAAATCCCATCGGCCCTCACATTTCTCCCTGTTGTTCCCCATTCTTCCTTGGTCGTCGCCAGCTCCCTCTCCCCGCCTCCTCAGGCCACCCCTCCCCTTCGTACCCACCGCCACCAAGAGGTTCGCAACCCCTGCTCTTCCCTGCCTTTTCATCGAATCCGGCCGCCCAAGTGGCCGAGGAGGTTCCCAAGCTCGGCGTGAACGGGAGCATCCCAGCGCTAGGCTCCGTCGGAGGTGCGAGACTTCCACGCCCCTGCTCTTCCCCGTCCTTCTTCGAATCTGGTCGCCGAAGTGCCGTCCTTCTTCGAATCTGGTCGCCGAAGTGCCGAAGGATGCGCTCGAGCTCAGCATGCTCACGGGCGACCCAGCACGGATGCCCGCAACAAGACAACAAGGAGCGGGCGTGGGTGCGCAAAAATATATGGGCACAGTTTGATGCCTCCACTGGTATGAGCTATGTTATTGTGAAATGAATTCTCATTGCTGTATTGACTGCCAGGACTAATTCTGATTTGATCTTAGTCCTTAGACATTACTTCGTGTCAACTGTGCAGTTTACCGTGTACTAATGTACCAATGTGCAGTTTACCGTGTACTAATGTACCAATGTAATTTCAATTAGGCGTGCCTCTGTTTGATGTGCTATTCAAGATCCCTGTACAATTGTGTTATTCAAGATACAATGGCACTCGATGATGCTTGCTAAGAAGGTCTGCAATATGCACTGGACTGTTGCTTGCCAGATGACTGGAAGATGGGTACTTCATCCTCTCTTGTTTGTTCATTTGAAGCAAGATAAATAAGATTCATGCATTGTAATGAAAACCGCAGATTTAGCTAAACTCAACTGATGGTGTAATATCTCTTCCTATGAGCAGCAGTAATGGTATCTTCTGTAGGAGTAATAAGGCATTGCTGCATAAATATACTTGACTTTCAAATGAGCGTGTCAAGAGGTCTAATTAGTGCCGATCCCTACTCTAATTATATCTGGATATGTGGTTCCAGTACTATTTGAAACTTATCAATCAGATGTACAGAATAACAGAAATTTGCTAGATAAGCTAACGTTACAAGGGGAAGTAAACATTAAACATTTCATATAGTGATTTGGAATATCTGATATGTCATCACCGTGTGTTTCCTATTGTAGATAAATTTGCTTGCAAGGCTTTTGATGATATATCCACTTTCATCAAATGCTTAAGGGTATGGTCAATTGGAGAAGACATTATTATGAGTCTATGACTACAAAGATCTGTTTTTTCAGGTGATGAAATGTAACCTTATATTCTTTATTACTTGGAATTGAAAATCACTGGAAGCAATCCATAATTACTTTGGAGAGAATCTTTTACTCTTTTCGGTCTTGCTCTTGTTCAGCATAGGATGTATATCATTATCACTATCATGGTGTATTGTTGCCATTGAGGAATCTTCCCATGTAGCAAATTTACCTAGAAAAAACTTTACCTAGAAAATACAAAACTTTGGCGTACCCCCCTCAAGTGCAGACGTACTCTTTCTCCCAAATACTACAGCAGTATCCCTACAATCAGATGTACAAAAATTTGCTTGCTAAAAAATTAATCAATAATCCATGAAATTTAACTGAATTAATTAAGGATCAAGCCACTCACCTTGTGGCTACAATCGACCAGATTCATCTCTCCACGTTCCTGCATGTGAAGAATTGATCAGTGCCCCAAGTCAAAACTACTGCACACCTTATACATGAAGCCCTTACTCAAAATTCAGAAAATATGCAGAATATCCATTTTTATTGACATAGCTATCTGCAGTCCTAGACGAAATGTGACCATAAAGCACACTTCGACACATGAATTACTATATAGCTACCTTATGGGGGCCTATATGCCTGATCCTCATATCTTCTTGTTTGGCAAAGAGTTCACAATTTGCACTTAGTCTTGAATGGAGAAGATTGCACATGCTATTGTACAACTGGGCAATGGTGTGGAGCTCCATAAGCGACGCCGGCGACTCCAACTGTCCTTCTCGCCTATGCATCCCAACAGAGAAGCTTTAGAAACTATAATCCGTCTACTCCTTGTTCAGGATCAGTAATGAACATATTATTACACAAATTAATTTAACAAAAATGCACTCTCTTTTTTGGTGATGAAACTGTAGCAACATTGGCACGGTTTTTGTCAATACTACAAAAGAGGGGGATAGTTTTTTTTTTTGAGGTAAAAAGAGGGGGATAGTTGATCGTTGGAAACACCATTGACGCAGGCTTGACGCACAACTGGGTTATAGATCAATTATCTTCCCACTTCAGTAACACCATGATCTTGTACTTGCTTTTGGAAAATCATGGACGAACGACCTGTGATGAGTGTGATCTGGTACCAATTTTTGGCACAACCATGAACTCCCAAAGTGATTCACCAGAGTGCTTTATGCTTTCTGACAGGTATGCACATATAAAATAGATTTCTTCTGAACCGATTGGAAGCATATGGCAACATGGGCGTACACAAGCGCTAGCCCAAGCATGCAGGTAGATATTATAGACATCTTGTTGATGCAGGTGTGCAAGGATGTAATATTCATGACCGAGCGCAACGTCGGTGGATGTGTATCTTTGGGTTCAGAACTTTGAAAGAAAGGGGATGTGGGAAACAATAAGAGGGGAGCTCAAAGGGGATGTGGGAAACAATAAGAGGGGAGCTCAAAGGGGATGTGGGAAACAATAAGAGGGGAGCTCGACCTCCAGCAGCACTTTCCCGGTCGTCGGCGTCGTGCTTCTAGCTACGGCCGCTGCAGACGATGACGGGCAGCAGCCGCCGACGTCTTTCGGCGCGGCTGTGCACAATTTCCTGATGAGCACCGTGGACTGGATGCTCTGGAGGTTGCGTCCTCGAGTGCCTTGAGATTTTCCAGCTGCTGCTTGACGTACTTAGTTGGCCAATCAGTTCAGGAAATTATTTGGTCAATCAGTTAAGATAATTATTTTGTTGGGTATGTACGTATGTGCAAGAAGAGGAGCTGACCTTCTTGAGGCCGGGGATGACGGTGGATAGCTCAATGAATCGTCGGTTGATCTTCTCCCGGCGCTTCCGCTTCTGCTCCGCTGCAGGAGAAAGGGCGGCAGGGGCAGAACTGAAGGACGGCGAGGAGGGAGCGGCGGGTCTGCGGGTAGACCAGACAGGGTCGGCAGCGAGAGTCTGAGCGCAGGACGGACAGCTGGCGAGGGACGGCGATGAGGGGAGGAGGCGGTAGGGCGCCGGGGAGGTTGGGGATGGAGCAAATCTGTGCGAATTCGAGGGGAGGGAGGTTGAGGACGATCCTAAAATTACGGATCACATCGGTCATCTGGGAGGAGTAGCGCGACCATGGTCTGCCGCGGCAGAACATTGAATCACAGCCGTTCAATCGGCTGGCAGACCATCGGGTCATTATATACTGTTAGATTTGACTAAATGAATTAGATCTGAGGGTTTTGATTGTTCTGTGTACACTTGTTTGGGTGGTTGTAAAATAACTCTAGTTTGCTCTTTTAATAGTAGAGATCAGTGGTGGGATGTACCGGCACACCATCCGTCCTTGGTGTAGTTTGCGATTTGTGTTATTGGATGGCCCACAGCTTTGTATCTCACTGTCTTCCAACAGAGCCTGGTCTGTATTCACTACTCCCTCCGTCATGGTTTAGAAGGCGCGTTTAAAAATTCTCTGGGACCTAGGTGATTATCTATTGGTTGTGAGATGGGCTAAAAAATAACATTCATACTACGCATGCATATAAAATAGTATATCGGAGTATTAATTAGCTACTAGAAATAAATGCAATGCGTCATAAACTTTGTCTATTATGGAAATACACGTAAATTTAACTGTGCCTTCTAAACTGTGATGGAGGGTATTACTTTAGACCCACCTCTTTTAACTCTTTCTCTTTACTTTCCCACCCCAGCCGCCTCCTCGGTTTGACCGCATGCGAATTAAATCTTGTTTTTTATTTTCTCTTTAGCAATTCCATTCATTCATATCTTTAAAACTATAATAACTTTTCAGAAACTTTTTATATATTTGAACTCCTAACGCCAAGACCTTTAGAACAAGATCAATCTTGAATACATTTAAACATGATTAAATTTCAACGTTTCAAATGAGCGAAATCAGTTTTCTGAAATAACTGAAATAAGTTATTTGGATTAAGTGAAACCAATTCTTTTGAAATGAGTTTTTTGTTTTTGTTTTTCATGTATATGAAACACATTTCAGTGCAAAATATGCAATACTTGTTATTTAAAAAATGTGAAACTAGTTACTCAAAGAAATGTGAAGCTGATTATTTCCAATCGGTTTTAAAAATTAAGTGAAGTCTATCTTTGAAACAAGTGAAATTGTTATTTCAATTGAGTGATTGTAATGTGTTTTTCTGAAACTAGTGAAATGAGTGAAGTCTATCTTTTGTAATTAGTGCAATCAAATTTTTAAAACAAGTGGAATATAGTATTTTAATTGAGTGAGTGTAATATGTTTTCTAAAATGGGTGAAATTTGAGAAATAAGATACTTGAAAAAATGAAATATATTCATTGTTCTGTGAAACTGTCTATTTCAAAGTTTGAAACTGATTTTTGTGATGAGTGAAATGTGTTTCAAGATATTTCATAAATATGAAGTGAAATTAGTATTAGAGATTGTTTTTGTATAGAGTGAATTAGTTTTCCAAATCAGTGAATTGTGTTTTTCAAACTTGTGAAATACTGATTTCGGAATGAGTTGAAGTATATTCTTTGAAATGAGTGAAACATTAAAAGTAGTTTTTGAGATATATTTTGTAATGACTGAAAACAGTTCTCCAATTCAGTGAAATGCTTTTTATGATGAGTGAACTATGTTTAATGAAGCGAATGCTTTTTAGTAATAACTGAAATCGGTTTTTGAAATTATTGAAATCAAAATTTTCAAATGATAGAAATAATTTTTCTTGCAAAACGAGTGAAATCGATCTATTGATGATTGAAACAAGTTTTTGGAATGAGTGAAATTATATTCTTAAATGAATGAAGATGAGTGAAATTTGTTTTTCAATTTGAGTGAAATTTGTTTTTTGAAATCAGTGAAATTGAATCTAGTTCAAATATATCCATACTTGATCTTATTCTGAAGGTCTTCTTGCTGTGAATTCAAATATATAAAAATATTCAAAATTGAAGTTTTCATTCAGAAGATATCTATCATCCAAAATTTCACAATGAAATTAAATGAAAGTCTTTTGATGGGGAGAGAGTCAATATTTTAACATGCATGCAACCGGTCTTCTATGAACATTCTCTCTCTCTCTCTCCTGACAAAAGCTGACAATAGCATGCAAAGGACCCACATTATATTGTATTCTGTAAAAATGTGTCAGTCTGGACGGTGGTATTACCATTGTATAAAGTTATCGCTGCAATTACTAACTTATACGAAGGGTGGCAGCACAGATCTTGACGAAAGTGACCATTGGTGGATCCAACACCGGTACCTCCCGGCTCCGGTAAAATAACTTACTCAGGGCATTCATGTGCTCCTCCCATAGAAGTCAAGTACAGTCCAATCACATCTCATGTATCAAAAGTGACAAAGCACTTGGTCCCCGCTCGCGCCCCATGATTTCTCAGCAAGATCCCACGCATGCATATTTGGCGTTTAAAAAAAAACTCCATAACTTTTGATTCGAGTGTTGAAATTCAGAATCGTTTTCACCGTTGGGTTTGTTGCGACGAATGCTTCAAAACTAGATATTCATATAGGTAAGTTTCGACAAAAAAATTTCATGGACAAATTTGAGTGCAATGGAGGCAACTTCTGTGCTATAGGCAAGCAACTCCTGTGTCAGAGTAATGGGCCACGGGTAGGCTAACCCAAGACCCAAAACCTTTCAAGACATCGGGGCTGACTGTGCCCCTCGAGACGCTAGATGAAGAGCCGCCTTTTGGAGGACGGCTGAAGGAACAGTCGGCTGCCCGCATGCAGCCGAGTCCTAGAGGCAAAGTCAAGACCGGCCGACTCCCGCCTGGCGGCTTCCAGAGAAGCCGGCCACGGGGAGTCGGCCCACGGCACCAACAAAGCCCATGCCCTCATCAGGGGGATGGGACGGGGAGTGGCAACAGTGAAGCCCACTCCATCCCCTTTTCCAGGAGATGCCTAGGCCACAGTGTGCTGTACCAACGGAGATCTCCGTCTGGTGCGGCACTGTTGCCATGCCATCCCTGACATCAGCAACAGTGGGCGGAGTCCTGTGCCCATGACGGCCTGTCAGTACGGTCCACGGACGACGGGCCCTACCGGTCAGCGAGAGTCCAGAAGATGGCAAGAGCGCCACCAGTCGGACCCGTAGGGAGCCGGCCCCTGGGAGTCGGCCTGCCCTCCCACGGGTTCCCCGTGCCATTAACCAGACGAGACAGGGAGTGGCTACAGTGATCATCCGCCAGACGACGGGGCTGTAGCCACGACCCCACGACCAAGCCTGCATCATTAGAAGCACGGGTACAGTAATCAGCAGCCGGTAAGACCCGCAAGCGGTGGGTACGGTCTGTCGGCTCCGTACCAGACCAGTCGGCGGGCCCCAGCAGTCGGTGGAAGGGCCGGCAGGCAAAAAGACTGACGGCTGGGCCCTGCACCCAGTCAGTTTACCATTGTACCCTTGGGGGTAGGCCTATATAAACCCCCCAGGGCACCCATGCAAAGGTCCGACCCATTAGAACTAGACTAGATCATAGAGGGAGGAGAGAGCTAGCCTTGCCTTCTCCTACCTTCAGATACAGCTCGAGGAGCGCCCTTGTATTCACTTTACCTTAGTGATCATGCAGAGACCCCACAGAGCAGGACTAGGGGTGTTATCTCCTAGGAGAGCCCCGAACCTGGGTAAAGTACGCCGGCGTTCGTGTCTACGCCTCATCCCGTTTCGAGGAGCCGGCGACGTTCTACTCACTCCCACCATGATAAGCCATCCATTGGCATATGTCGCACCCAACCCCGGACATTTGGCGACCACCGTGGGGCAAGGTGCATCGTCGTCCGGAGACATGTTCTGGACAGGAACCCTTTTCCTCCCCGGCGAGCGCAGCCAGCCCGACACGCCAGACGGAGTCTGCACCGACGCGCTGCATGGCGCTGAAATCGCCTGTGCGGGCAGTTGCCTCGCCGATCTTGTCAGCGGGGTCCGCCTCTCCGACGAGCCCGCATCCGACGCAGGCACAGGCGGCCCCGAGAGCCTCCTCGCGGGCCTCCTCGATCAACTCCACACCGCCAGCGAGCCATCTGGGGACTTGGAGTCCGTAGGCTCCACCGACCCGATGTTGGTCGACTCCGACACCGCGTCGCTTGACACATTCCCCACCAACGTGGTGGTCTACGATGAGCTGCTCCCTTGCGCGGAGAGCGGCGGATGTACCGTCACGGAAGTGCTTGTCATTGATCATGGCGAGCACTCCGGCGGGGGCGATTATGACCCGCTTAGCGCGGCGCTGCAAGATCTGGCAGCGCCCATTCCCGAAGATGCCGACGCCGAGACACTGGAGGCACGCCGCCTTCAGCTAGTCGAAGGCGCCAAGAAGCTGGCCAGCATGAGACGCCTATCAGAGGCCTACCAGCGCGAGATGGATCGCGCTATGGGCGGCACGCCGGCTCCAGCTGGACCTAGCCGCCTTGGTACGGTCCGACAGCGCGGTGTGGCCATCGCCGACTTGTTCGGGGCAAATCGCCCCATTTACGCCACGCCTGCAGAGAACATCCAAGCTACCCAGGCGGCGGCGGACGAGCTGGACAAATTCGAGGGCGAAGAACGTCGCTTGATGACGGAGCACGTCCAGCGACTCCTTGACGCGGCTGCAGAGCAGAACGAGGCCGGCTGCCGCACTGATGCGCCGCACCAACAGAATGACGACCTGCCTCCCCGCCGAGACCAAGGCGCGACATCTCAAACGCCGACTGGTGGCGTCCGCGGAAGAGAAGACAAGGAGCCGGCTGCCAGCCGCAGTAGGACTCGCATCACCATAGAGCGCGACCAAGACGGCCGCCCAAGAACAGTGGAACGACGGGACGACTGTCCGCCTCCTCCCCCTCGCAGGGAAAGGTGAGTCTCCCCGCCGCCTATTGATCACCCGACACTCGGCGACCGCCTTGGCCGCCGAGAGGGAGTCGGAGAGAATGACGCCCGCCACTGGATCGACCGTCTCCACCGATCCCTGGCGCTTGAAGAAGAAGATGAGTTGGGTCCGCCGTGTTTCGGCCCCCGCATTCGAGACGAGCCCTTCCCCAAAGGGTTCACGCTCCCAATAGACACACCCAAATACACCGGCTCCGTGAAGCCGAAAGACTGTCTAGTCGACTACTCCACGACCATCAGCATAGCAAATGGCAACAAGCGTGTCGCCGTGAAGTACGTTCCGCTCATGTTCCAGGGCACAGCCCGGACATGGCTGAACAGCTTAAAGCCCCGCAACATCAACAGTTGGGTCGACTTCACCGACGCCTTCGTCCGCAACTTCACCAGCACGTACAAGCGGCCACCCAAACCTCGTCAGCTCTCCTTGTCCGTGAAAGGCCCCAACGAGTCAACTCGCGACTACCTCATGCGCTGGGCCAAGCTCTGCAAATCCTGCGAGGGCGTGCAGGAGGTGCAGGCCATTGAGTACTTCACTGCAGGATGCCGAGAGGTGCAGGATGCCGAGAGGGCACCCTCCTCAAGCACAGGCTTCTCTGCGATGAGCCGGAGACCCTCGACGAGCTGCTGATCATAGCAGACAAATATGCCGTGACCGACTCCTCCATGAAGGCGGAGATCCAAGTTAGTGCGACAGGCAAGGTGGCTCCTCAGGCTCCTCGAACCCTGGCTAGAGACGCCAGTCGGCGTAAACAGTAGAACGACCACAAGCGCAAAGCCCCACAACCGGCTTCCACCAGTCGGCAGGTGGCGACAGTCGAAGACCAGCAGTCGGAAGGGCAGCCTCCGCCCAAACGCCAGAAGGGTGGCAAGCCCAACAGGCAGCCGACTTTCTCATATGAACAGACTTTGGATGGACCCTGCAAATTCCATAGTGGCGCGAAGCCGTCCAACCACACCACTCGGAAGTGCCACTGGCTCCTAAGGATCGCCAAGGGAGACGGCCTTCTGCCTCCCCCACCTGCTGGGCAGCCACTTCCTCCTCCGCCCCAGCAGCCGGCGGTCAGACCAGTCGGCGCAATACAAGACGAGTACCCGGAAGGGCATGGAACCTATGTCGTGTTCACCAGCATGGCCGATGATCGACGCAGCAGGCGGCTGCAGCAGCGGGAGGTGAATGCAGTAGCATCTGAGACACCAGAGTTCATGCATTGGTTTGAGAAGCCCATCAGCTGGAGCAGAGCTGACCACTCGGAAGTAATGCCCAAACCCGGCTCCTATGCCTTGGTCTTGGACGCCACCTTTGCCACGGACAAGCGAGCTGCTTGCTTCTCCAGAGTCCTGATAGACGGCGGCAGCAGCATCAACATCCTGTACACGGATACCATGGAGAAATTAGGAATCAGACAGAGGAAGCTTCAGTCCAGCCGGACGGTGTTCCATGGCATAGTTCCTGGCCTTTCCTGCTCACCAATCGGCAAAATCCTGATTGACGTCCTCTTTGGGGACAAAGATCATTTCCGCCGAGAGTCGGTTTGGTTTGAGGTGGTGGACCTTGAGAGCCCATACCATGCATTATTTGGCCGGCCTGCCCTGGCCAAGTTCATGGCTGTCCCGCACTATGCCTACCTCAAGATGAAGATGCCGAGTTCCAAGGGGATTCTGACCATAACTGGCGACTGTTGGGGAACGTAGTCATTTCAAAAATTTCCTACGCACACACAAGATCATGGTGATGCATAGCAACGAGAGGGGAGAGTGTTGTTCACGTACCCTCGTACACCGGAAGCGGAACCGTTAGCACAATGCGGTTGATGTAGTCGTACGTCTTCACAATCCGACCGATCAAGTACCGAACGTACAACACCTCCGAGTTCAGCACACGTTCAGCCCGATGACGTCCCTCGAACTCCAATCCAGCCGAGTGTTGAGGGAGAGTTTCGTCAGCACGACGACATGGTGACGATGTTGATGTTCTACCGACGCAGGGCTTCGCCTAAGCACCGCTACAGTATTATCGAGGTGGACTATGGTGGAGGGGGCACCGCACACGGCTAAAAGATCAAACAGATCAATTGTTGTGTCTCTGTGGTGCCCCCTTTCCCCCGTATATAAAGGAGCAAGGGGGGTGCGTCCGGCCAGGGAGAGGGCGAGCCAGGAGGAGTCCTACTTCCACCGGGAGTAGGACTCCCCCCTTTTCCTGGAATAGGATTCGGGAGAAGGAAAGAGAGAGGAGGAGAAGAAGGAAAGAGGGGGGCGACCCCCCTTGCCCTAAACCAATTCGGTTTGGTCCTTGGGGGGCGCGCCCCACACTCCCCTTGCTTCCCTCTATTTCCACTAAGGCCCATATAGGCCCACTAAGCTCCCGGGGGGTTCCGGTAACCTCCCGGTACTCCGGTAAAATCCCGATTTCACCCGGAACACTTTCGACATCCAAACATAGGCTTCCAATATATCAATCTTCATGTCTCGACCATTTCAAGACTCCTCATCATGTCCTTGATCACATCCGGGACTCCGAACAACCTTCGGTACATCAAAACATATAAACTCATAATATAACCGTCATCATAACGTTAAGCATGCGGACCCTACGGGTTCGAGAACTATGTAGACATGACCGAGACACGTCTCCGGTCAATAATCAATAGCGGAACCTGGATGCTCATATTGGCTCCTACATATTCTATGAAGATCTTTATCGGTCAAACCGCATAACAACATACGTTGTTCCCTTTGTCGTCGGTATGTTACTTGCCCTAGATTCGATCGTCGGTATCTCAATACCTAGTTCAATCTCGTTACCGGCAAGTCTCTTTACTCGTTCCGTAACACATCATCCCGCAGCTAACTCATTAGTTTCAATGCTTGCAAGGCTTATAGTGATGTGCATTATCGAGTGGGCCCAGAGATACCTCTCCGACAATCGGAGTGACAAATCCTAATCTCGAAATACGCCAACCCAACAAGTACCTTTGGAGACACCTGTAGAGCACCTTTATAATCACCCAGTTAAGTTGTGACATTTGGTAGCACACAAAGTGTTCCTCCGGTAAACGGGAGTTGCATAATCTCATAGTCATAGGAACATGTATAAGTCATGAAGAAAGCAATATCAACAAACTAAACGATCAAGTGCTAAGCTAACGGAACGGGTCAAGTCAATCACATCATTCTCCTAATGATGTGATCCCGTTAATCAAATGACAACTCTTTGTCTATGGTTAGGAAACATAACCATCTTTGATCAACGAGCTAGTCAAGTAGAGGCATACTAGTGACACTCTGTTTGTCTATGTATTCACACATGTGTTATGTTTCCGGTTAATACAATTCTAGCATGAATAATAAACATTTATCATGATATAAGGAAATAAATAATAACTTTATTATTGCCTCTAGGGCATATTTCCTTCAGTGACTACAAGAAGTCGTCTGCCTACGCGACAGAAAGCAGTCGGCTGGCCGAGTCCCTCGTGATCGCAGCTGAGAAGCGGCTCCTTGACCGGGTTGTGGCGATGGCAAGCAAGCAGCCAGAGATGTCGCCCGATCCCAGGGAGTAGGAAGCTGAGGGCTCGTTCAAGCCGGCCAAAGAAACGAAGAAGATACCCTTGGACCCGGAGCACCCGGAGAGGTACGCTGTCGTAGGTGCAAACCTCGACAGCAAATAGGAAGGCGAGCTGGTCGATTTCCTCCGTGAGAATCGGGACATCTTTGCATGGTCCCCCAAAGACATGTCAGGTGTCCCAACGGATTTCGCCGAGCACAAATTACATGTCCGGTCTGATGCCAAGCCAGTCAGGCAGCCCTTGCGCCGCTTGTCAGAAGAGAAGAGAAGAGTTGTTGGAGAAGAGATAGCCCGGCTGCTAGCTGCCGGTTTCATCATGGAGGTGTTCTTTCTAGAATGGCTAGCCAACCCGGTCCTGGTACTGAAGAAGAACAAGCAATGGCGAATGTGTATTGACTACACTAGCCTCAACAAAGCATGCCCCAAGGACCCGTTCACTTTGCCAAGGAACCAAGTGATAGACTCCTCATCTGGATGCGAGCTATTGAGTTTCTTGGATGCATATTCGGGATATCACCAGATCAAGTTGAACCCGGCCGATAGGCTAAAGACCGCCTTCATCACGCCGTTTGGAGCCTTTTGTTACTTGACCATGACGTTCGACTTGAGGAACGCCGGCGCCACCTTCCAACGTTGCATGCAGAAGTGCCTCCTCAAGCAACTCGGCAGAAATGCCCACGTTTACGTGGACGATGTGGTGGTGAAGACGGAGAAGCGTGGAACACTGCTGGAAGACCTCAAGGAGACCTTTGAGAACTTGCGCCGATTTCAGATTAAGCTCAACCCAGAGAAATGCGTCTTCGGAGTACCAGCCGGCCAGCTTCTTGGCTTCCTGGTCTCTGAACGTGGCATAGAGTGCAACCCTATGAAGATCAAGGCCATTGAGAGGATGGAGGTACCCAGCCGGCTGCTGGACGTACAAAAGTTCACTGGCTGTTTGGCATCCATCAGCTGATTCATCAGTCGGCTGGGCGAGAAGGCTCTCCCCCTATACCAACTCATGAAGAAGACCACTTTTTTCGAGTGGAACCACAAGGCGGACGAAGCTTTTCTCCAACTGAAGAAGTTGTTGACTACTCCACCTGTCCTGGCGGCTCCGACTCCTAAGGAACCCATGCTCCTCTACATCGCCGCCACCAGCCGAGTAGTCAGCACAGTCATCATAGTATAGCGCAAGGAGGAAGGCAAGGCACTACCAGTCTAGAGACCGGTATATTATTTGAGCGAAGTACTGTCGACCTCCAAGCAAAACTACCCCCACTACCAGAAGATGTGCTACGGCGTGCACTTCGCTGCCAAGAAATTGAAGCCTTACTTTCAAGAGCATCCAATCACTGTGGTCTGCACGGCTCCACTAGCCGAGATCATCGGGAGCCGGGATGCTTCGGGCTGAGTGGCCAAATGGGCCATAGATTTGGCCCACTACACCATCTACTACCAGCCTCGCACCGCCATCAAGTCGCAAGCGCTGGCTGACTTCCTTGTCGGCTGGGCCAAGACCCAGTATCTGCCGCCAGCGCCCGACTCCACCCATTGGCGAATGCATTTCGACGGCTCCAAGATGCGCACCGGCTTGGGAGCCGGCATCGTCCTCACCTCTCCCAAAGGCGACAAGCTCAAATATGTGCTGCAAATCCATTTTGCCGCCTCCAACAATGTCGCTAAATATGAGGCACTCATTCATGGGCTCCGCCTGGCCAAAGAGCTCGGCATTCGCCGGATCCTGTGCTATGGTGACTCCGACTTGGTGGTCCAGCAGTTGTCAGACGATTGGGCGCCAAAGACGCAAACATGGCGGGCTACCGCTTCCTCGTACAGCAACTCAGTGGATATTTTGAGGGGTGCGAGTTTCTCCATGTGCCAAGAAACGACAACGACCAAGCAGACGCCCTGGCACGAATCGGCTCCACCCGTCAAGCAATACCGTCCGGCGTCGCCCTTCAGCGCCTCCTCAAGCCGTCTGTCAAGCCATCGCCAGAGTCAGACTCTATGTTCGTGCCGGCTCCTCCTGAAGCAGTCGGATCCGACTCGAGAGCCCCCGCAGACGGCACGAGTATTCCGGCAGGCGACGCGGGGATCGTGGCAGTCGCACCCGGCCCGGGGACTGTGGCGGTCGGCCCGGAGACTCCAGAGCCCGGCCCGGGGACTGCGCCAATCGGCCCGGGGACTTCATCGACATAGCAAGTGGCTGCCAACTCCAACCCACCGCCTCCCGGCCCAGGCGCCCTCGTCCAAGTCGCAGTCCTGACAGCTGCAGAAATTGCGGCCCCTTCGTGGGCCCAGCCCATCCTCAAATTCCTGGTGAACAAAGAGCTGCCAACTGATGAGATCTTAGCTCGACAAGTGCACGCCGGGCGGCAGCCTACATCATAGTCAACAGAGAGCTTGTAAGGCGCAGTGTCACTGGTGTCTACCAGCGCTGCGTGGAGCCGGAGCAAGGCCAAGCAATTCTCAAGGACATCCATCAAGGCGAGTGTGGCCACCACGCGGCTTCAAGAGCACTCGTCGCCAAAGCCTTCCGCCATGGTTTCTTTTGGCCGACTACTCTTGAAGACGACAAGGCCTTGGTCCAAAAATGAAAAGGGTGCCAGAAGTTCCACTCCAAGCCACATCAGCCGGCTTCTGCACTTAAGACTATTCCCATTGCCTGGCCCTTTGCTGTTTGGGGCCTGGACATGGTGGGACCATTCAAGACGGCACGAGGTGGCTTGACTCACTTACTTGTCGCAGTGGACAAGTTCACCAAGTGGATAGAAGCAAAACCAATCAAAAAGTTGAATGGTCCGACTGCCGTGACCTTCGTCTCCGACATCACAATTTGGTACGGCATACCGCACATCATCATCACTGACAACGGCACAAACTTTGCCAAAGGTGCCTTGGCCCGTTTCTGCGCGATGCAGGGCATCCGACTGGACCTAGCGTCCGTTGCCCATCCGCAGTCCAACGGCTAGGTAGAGCGAGCAAATGGCCTCATCCTGTCCGGCATCAAGCCTCGACTCGTCGAGCCTCTGGAGCGCTTGGCCGGTTGCTGGCTTGACGAGTTGCCAGCCGTCCTATGGAGCCTATGCACAACTCCAAACAAGTCAACCGGCTTCACTCCCTTCTTCCTCGTCTATGGTGCCGAAGCCGTCATCCCAACGGACATAGAATTCGACTCCCCTCGAATCACCATGTACACCGAAGAGGAAGCAGAAGAAGCACGTCAAGACGGCGTCGATCTGCTGGAAGAGGGCCGGCTGTTGGCACTCAGTCGGTCCAGCATCTACCAGTAGAGCCTGCGCCGATACTACAACCGGAAGGTCAAGCCGAGATCTTTCCAAGAAGGAGACCTTGTGCTCCGGCTGATTCAGCGAACAGCCAGCTAGCACAAGCTCTCAACACCTTGGGAAGGCCCTTTCATCATCAGCAAAGTGTTGGACAACGACTCCTACTACCTGATCGATGCTCAGAAGCCCCGAGCACGCAAGAGGGACGACTCTGGCAAAGAGACGGAGCGGCCATGGAATGCAAACCTCCTCCGAAGATTTTACAGTTAATGCAGTATGTACCACGCTACCTTTTGTATCAAAGTATGAAGACCTCGGGCCCCGAGAAGAGCTTGGGGACTGCCCTCTTTTATCTATATGATAAGAATTATGCCTATGAGTATGTTGTTCTTTGTTATGCCGTTGGGCACCGGGTTCGACTAGTCGGCTTGGGGACTTGCCGCCTTATACTCCCTCCGTTCCTAGATATAGGGTGTATAGTTTTTGGCACGGAAATTAAAGAACACACGTGGAGTGAAAATTTCACAAGTTTTGGGGGAGATTACACCTGACTAATTGACATGAGGAAATAGAGGAGCTTGCCCGATATAAGAAAATGTAATCAAATCCCTACAAAAATTATCCAAATGAGTGGTGCAATGCAATACACCTTATATTTCGGACTTTTTCTCAAAAATCTATACACCTTATATCAAGGAACGGAGGGAGTACTATGAAATGACTTCCTGCAGCCGGACAAGTAGTGTGTGGCACTTAAGCCGTCTCCTGTTAGAAGCCGCAGCTCGCAGAGCGACTGTCTGGTGGGCAGGAGTAAGGTAGAATGGGTGTCCACATGAAAAATGGCTAAGGACTCAAAGCATGTACATAGTTTAAGCCGGCTTCTAGCCTTTCACAACCGACTTTTGAGCAGCCGGCTCGCCATTTTCTAATTAACTTGCTAAAAAACTCTAAATGGCTAAGTACTTGCCTTCCCAAAGAAGCTAAGTACTTGATCCAACAACAATCCACAGAGCGGCTGTCCGACTGGCAAGACGGCAACCAAGGGAAGGCGGCAAAGGAAAAAGCCAAAGAGCAATAAGCAAGAAGAGATAGAACACGGAGAAATATTTACATAGAAAAGTCCCTTGGCCGAATCTTCAAAACAGAAGTTCAAGATACACCCCGCGGGTGGAATTGTGCAAATTAACAAGTTCATCGAGACTATTAAGCAGATAAAAGCAAAGACGAAGTGGCAGCCTAGGAAACTACAGACGGATTTAGAGGACAGGAGGGGTCGGCGGTGCCAGTTGCCGGAGCGGCCGGCTGGTTGGTCTTCGCTTGGCCGCCTCTGACAGCAGCTGGCTCGGTTGGGCGCGGCTTGTTGCTAGAGGCGCAGTCGAGCTGGGGCTGGTCGTCTGCTCCGTCCTCTGGCGCCTCCTCCTCGTCCTCTTCATCCGCCTCACCTTTTTCCTTGCCACTGGAGTCAATCACCTCCGCCGAGTCCTCGCCGTCGTCTGGGTTCAGCCCGAACCACTCCGGCGGTGCCTCCTCGCCGTTTTCAGCCCGCTCTGGGACGAAGACGTTGGTGTCGATGTATTCGCCGATCGACGCTACGCGCTTGACGAGATTGTCTTCCACGACCGCCAACTCCGCTTGAGCTTCTAGCCGGAACGTGGCTAGCTGGGCTAGACTCAGCCCAGGATACCATGCCTTGACGTACTCTAAGGCCTGTCGCACTCCAGCTCGGGCCGAAGAGCCCTTCCAGGCCTCCAGGCGGCCAGCCACTACCTCCAGCCAGTCGGCAGTCTGACTGGGGGTGCGCGGTGCCTGTATATCCGGCCATAGGGCAGCAATCTCCTGGGCGCCGACACATTTAAGCCGGTGCAGCATCCGGTCGGCCGGCCAAAGGCGGGTCTCGATGCTCAGGATCTGCTTGCCAAGAGTTCGGGGGGCATTGGCGGTGATCTGTGCGCCTCTGCCCTCCGCCCTTCACGATCAGCCTCGATGGCTTGGTTGGCGGCATCCGAATGGCCGGGGAAGAAGTCCGCCAAGGCAGAAGAATGAAGAACAAGATTAAAGACTAGAGGCCGACTCAACTAGCAGTCGGCAGCATAGAAAAGGAAAATGAGGGGAAGCTCACCGTCGATGAGATCTTCGATCGCATGGAAGCTAGAGACCAGCGTCGCCTCCGTGTCGGTCCAGGAGGAGCGCTCGGACGTGAATTTGGCAAGGAGGACGGTCTCCTTGTCCTCCGCCTCCTTCTGGGCCTTCTTGAGCAGCTCCTTCTGCTCCGCCAGCTGCGTAGCCAGCCGGTTGCTACGTCTTGAGCTTGCGTTGGTTTACCCCGAAGAGGAAGGGATGATGCAGCAGGGTAGCGTAAGAATTTCCCTCAGTTTTTGAGAACCAAGGTATCAATCTAGTAGGAGGCCACGCTCAAGTCCCTCGTACCTGCACAAAACGATAGCTACTCGCAACCAACGCGATTAGGGGTTGTCAAGCCCTTCATAGTCACTTACGAGAGTGAGATCTGATAGATAGAATATTTTTGGTATTTTTGATATAAAGATGCAAAGTAAAAAGTAAAGGCAAAGTAAATAGCAAAACAATATAAAAGTGATGGAGATTGATATGATGAGAATAGACCCGGGGGCCATAGGTTTCACTAGTGGCTTCTCTCAAGAGCATAAGTATTCTACGGTGGGTGAACAAATTACTGTTGAGCAATTGATAGAATTGTGCATAATTATGAGAATATCTACGCATGATCATGTATATAGGCATCACGTCCGTGACAAGTAGATCGAAACGATTCTGCATCTACTACTATTACTCCACTCATCGACCGCTATCCAGCATGCATCTAGAGTATTAAGTTAAAAATAGAGTAACGCCTTAAGCTAGATGACATGATGTAGAGAGATAAATTCATGCAATATAAAATAAACCCCATCTTGTTATCCTCGATGGCAACGATACAATACGTGCCTTGCTACCCCTTCTGTCATTGGGTAAGGACACCGCAAGATCGAACCCAAAGCTAAGCACTTCTCCCATGGCAAGAACTACCAATCTAGTTGGCCAAACCAAACGGATAATTCAAAGAGACTTGCAAAGATAACCAATCATACATAAAAGAATTCAGAGAAGATTCAAATATTATTCATAGATAGACTTGATCATAAACCCATAATTCATCGGTCTCAACAAACACACCGCAAAAAGAAGATTACATCGAATAGATCTCCACGAGAGAGGGGGAGAACTTTGTATTGAGATTCAAAGAGAGAGAAGAAGCCATCTAGCTACTAACTATGGACCCGAAGGTCTGAGGTAAACCACACTTCATCGGAGAGGCTATGATGATGTAGAAGCCCTCCGTGATGATGGCCCTCTTCCGGCGGAGCTCCGGAATAGGCCCCAAGATGGAATCTCGTGGATACAGAAAGTTGCAGCGGTGGAATTAGGTTTTTGGCTCCTGTTCTGATCGTTTGGGGGTACGTGTGTATATATAGGAGGAAGAAGTACACCGGAGGAGCAACGAGGGGCCCACGAGGCAGGGGGCGCGGCCTAGGGGGGGCGCCCCCACCCTCATGACCCCTCCTCTTTTGTTCCTTGGAACAGGGTCCAAGTCTCTTGGATCACGTTCGGTGAGAAAATCACGTTCCCGAAGATTTTATTCGGTTTGGACTGTGTTTGATATTTCGTTTCTTCGAAACACTGAAATAGGCAAAAAAGCAGCAATTCTGGGCTGGGCCTCCGCTTAATAGGTTAGTCCCAAAAATAATATAAAAGTGGAAAATAAAGCCCAATATAGTCCAAAATAGTAGATAATATAGCATGGAGCAATCAAAAATTATAGATACGTTGGAGACGTATTAGGCATCCCCAAGCTTAATTCCTGCTCGTCCTCGAGTAGGTAAATGATAAAAAAGAGAATTTTTGATGCGGAGTGCTACTTGGCATAATTTCAATGCAAATCTTCTTAATTGTGGTATGAATATTCAGATTAGAAAGATTCAAGACAAAGGTTTATATTGACATAGAAAATAATAGTACTTCAAGCATACTAACAAAGCAATTTTGTCTTCTCAAAATAACATGGCTAAAGAAAGTTATCCCTACAAAATCATATAATCTGGCTATGCTCCATCTTCCCCACACAAAGTATTTAAATCATGCACAACCCCGATGACAAGCCAAGCAATTGTTTCATACTCTAACTTTTTCAAAACTTTTTAAGCTTCACGCAATACATGAGCATGAGCCATGGATATAGCACTATGGGTGGAATAGAATGGTGGTTGTGGAGAAGACAAAAAGGGAGAAGATAGTCTCACATCAACTAGGCGTATCAACGGGCTATGGAGATGCCGATCAATAGATATCAATGTGAGTGAGTAGGGATTGCCATGCAACAGATGCACTAGAGCTATAAGTATATGAAAGCTCAACAAAAGAAACTAGTGGGTGTGCATCCAACTTGCTTGCTCATGAAGACCTAGGGCAATTTGAGGAAGCCCATCATTGGAATATACAAGCCAAGTTCTATAATGAAAGATTCCCACTAGTATATGAAAGTGATAACATGAGAGACTCTCTACTATGAAGATCATGGTGCTACTTTGAAGCACAAGTGTGGTAAAAGGATAGTAACATTGTCCCTTCTCTCTTTTTCTCTCATCATTTTTTAATATATTTTTTATTTTTTATATGGCCTTTCTCTTTTTTTATTTGGGATTCTTTGGCCTCTTTTTTCGTCCGGAGTCTCATCCCGACTTGTGGGGGAATCATAGTCTCCATAATTCTTTCCTCATGGGGACAATGCTCTAATAATGATGATCATCACACTTTTATTTTTCTTACAACTCAACAATTACAACTCGATACTTAGAACAAAATATGACTCTATGTGAATGCATCCGGCGGTGTTCCGGGATATGCAATATGACAATGATGGATGTGTCATGATGAACTAGATGGTGGAAAGTTGCATGGCAATATATCTCGGAATGGCTATGGAAATGCCATAATAGGTAGGTATGGTGGCTGTTTTGAGGAAGGTATATGGTAGGTGTATGATACCGGCGAAAGTTGCGCGGTGTTAGAGAGGCTAGCAAGGGTGGAAGGGTGAGAGTGCGTATAATCCATGGACTCAACATTAGTCATAAAGAACTCATATACTTATTACAAAAATATAGAAGCTATCAAAGCAAAGTACTACGCGCATGCTCCTAGGGGGATAGATTGGTAGGAAAAGACCATCGCTCGTCCCCGATCGCCACTCATAAGGAAGACAATCAATAAATAAATCATGCTCTGACTTCATCACATAACGGTTCACCATATGTGCATGCTACGGGAATCACAAACTTCAACACAAGTATTCTTTAAATTCACAACTACTCAACTAGCATGACTTTAATATTATCACCTCCATATCTCAAAACAATTATCATGCTTCAATCTTTTCTTAGTCAACACACTCAAAAGAAAGTTTCACAAATCTTGAATACCAAGCATATTATTATTAGGAAAATTATCATGCTATTAAGAGACTCTGAAATTAATCTAAGTGAAGCATGAGAGATCAATAGTTTCTTTAAAACGATCCACCACCGTGCTCTAAAAGATCTAAGTGAAGCACATAGAGCAAAATTATCTAGCTCGAAGGATATAAGTGAGGCACATAGAGCAAAATTATCTAGCTCAAAAGATATAATTGAAGCACATAGAGCAAAATTATCTAGCTCAAAAGATATAAGTGAAGGACATAGAGCAAAATTATCTAGCTCAAAAGATATAAGTGAAGCACGTAGAGTATTCTATCAAATTTTAATTCATGTATGGCTCTCTCAAAAGGTGTGTACAGCAAGGATGATTGTGGTATACTAGCAAACAAAGACACAAATAATACAAGACGCTCCAAGCAAAACACATATCATGTTGGTGAATAAAAATATAGCTCCAAGTAAATTACCGATGGAAGTGGACGAAAGAGGGGATGCCTTCCGGGGCATCCCCAAGCTTTGACTTTTTGGTGTCCTTGGATTATCTTGGGGGTGCCATGGGCATCCCCAAGCTTAGGCTCTTGCCACTCCTTGTTCCATGATCCATCAAAAGAATTCACCCAAAACTTGAAAACTTCACAACAGAAAACTCAAAATAGAAAACTCGTGAGCTCCGTTAGCGAAAGAAAACAAAAGACCACTTCAAGGTACTGTAATGAACTCATTATTTATTTATATTGGTGTTAAACATACTGTATTCCAACTTCTCTATGGATTATAAATTATTTTACTAGCCATAGATTCACCAAAATAAGCAAACAACACACGAAAAACAGAATCTGTCAAAAACAGAACAGTCTGTAGTAATCTGTAGCTAGCGCAAGATATGGAACCCCAAAAATTGTAAAATAAATTGCTGGACGTGAGTAATTTATCTTTTAATCATATGCAAAAAGAATTAACTAAATATCACTCTTAAAATAAAAATGAAAGCAGTTCTCGTGAGTGCTAAAGTTTCTGTTTTTTACAGCAAGTTCAACAAGACTTTCCCCAAGTCTTCCCAACGGTTCTACTTGGCACAAACACTAATTAAACACAAAAAACACAACATAAACAGAGGTGAAATAATTTATTTATTACTAAACAGGAGCAAATAGCAAGGAACAAAAATAAAATTGGGTTGCCTCCCAACAAGCGCTATCGTTTAACGCCCCTAGCTAGGCATAACAAGCAAGAATAGATCTAGGTATTGCCATCTTTGGTAGGCAATCCATAAGTGGCCCTCATGATAGTTTCATATGGTAATTTTATTTTCTTTCTTGGAAAGTGTTCCATGCCCTTTTTTAATGGAAATTGAAATCTAATATTCCTTTCCTTCATATCAATAATCGCACCAACCGTTCTAAGGAAAGGTCTACCAAGAATAATAGGGCAAGAAGGATTGCAATCTATATCAAGAACAATGAAATCTACGGGAACATAATTCCTATTTTCAACAATAAGAATATCATTAATTCTTCCCATAGGTTTCTTAATAGTGGAATCCGCAAGATGCAAGTTTAGAGAGCAATCATCAAAATTACGGAAATCTAGTAAATCACACAAAGTCTTGGGAATAATAGAGAGACTAGCACCCAAATCACACAAAGCATAAAACTAATAATCTTTAATTTTAATTTTAATAGTTGGTTCCCACTCATCATAGAGTTTTCTAGGGATAGAAACTTTCAACTCAAGTTTTTCTTCATAAGATTGCATCAAGGCATCAACAATATGTTCGGTGAAGGCTTTATTTCGACTATAAGCATGTGGAGAATTTAGCACGGATTGCAATAAGGAAATACAATCAATAAAAGAGCAATTTTCATAATTAAATTCCTTGAAATCCAATATAGTGGGTTTAGCAACATCTAGATTTTTATTTCTTTCCATCCCACTTTCATCAATTTCATCATCAAGATCTAAACACTCCGAATTTTTAGAATGCCTTCTAGGTAAAGGAAGATCATATTCAGTTTCATCAAGATTTATATTGCGAAACAAAGATTTAATTGGAGACACATCAATAACTTTTAGATATTCATCATTACTTTTATAGGAATTGGAAGAACACGCTTTAATAAAGGCATCTCTGGAAGCACGCATCCTAGCGCTTCTTTCTTTACACTCATCAATTGAAATTCTCATAGCTTTTAGAGACTCATTAATATCATGCTTAGGTGGAATAGATCTAAGTTTCAAAGCATCAACATCAAGAGCAATTCTATCAACGTTCCTAGCCAAATCATCAATCTTAAGCAATTTTTCTTCAATCATAGCATTAAAATTCTTTTGCAAAGAAATAAATTATTTAATATTAGATTCAAAATCAGAGGGCATATTATTATAATTTCCATAAGAGTTGTTGTAGGAATTCCCATAATTATTAGAAGGATTACTAGGATATGGCCTAGGATTAAAATTCCCTCTATAAGCGTTGTTACCAAAATTATTCCTACCAACAAAATTCACATCCATAGATTCATTGTTATTCTCAATCAAAGTAGACAAAGGCATATCATTAGGATCAGAGGAAACACTCTTAGTAGCAAATAATTTCATAAGTTCATCCATCTTTCCACTCAGCACATTAATTTCTTCTATCGCATGCACTTTTTTATTAGATGTTCTTTCAGTATGCCATTGGGAATAATTAACCATAATATTATCTAGGAGTTTAGTAGCATCTCCTAAAGTGATTTCCATAAAAGTGCCTCCCGCGGACGAATCTAAAAGATTTCTAGAAGCAAAATTCAATCCGGCATAAAAAATTTGTATAATCATCCACAAATTCAAACCATGAGTAGGGCAATTACGTCTCATTAATTTCGTTCTCTCCCAAGCTTGTGCAACATGTTCATGATCAAGTTGTTTAAAGTTCATAATATCGTTTCTAAGAGAGATGATCTTAGCGGGAGGAAAATACTTAGAGATAAAATAATCTTTGCACTTGTTCCATGAATCAATACTATTCTTAGGCAAAGACGAAAACCAAGCTTTAGCACGATCTCTAAGCGAAAAAGGAAATAGCTTCAATTTAACGACATCATTATTGACATCCTTTTTCTTTTGCATATCACATAAATCAACGAAGCTATTCAGATGAGTAGCGGCATCTTCACTAGGAAGGCCGGCGAATTGATCTTTCATAACAAGTTTCAAGAAAGCAGTATTAATTTCACAAGATTCAACATCGGTAAGAGGAGCAATCAGAGTGCTAAGGAAATCATTATTACTGGTATTGGTGAAGTCACACAATTTGGTAGTATCTTGAGCCATCGCGACAAACAAGCAAACAAACTAACACACGAGCAAACAAAAGCAAGCGGACAAAAGAGGCAAACATAGAGGGAGGATAGAGAGAGAGAGGGCAAATAAAACGGCAAGGGTGAATTGGGCGGAGAGGAAAACGAGAGGCAAATGGCAAATAATGTAATGCGAGAGATAGGGATTGTGATGGGTACTTGGTATATTGACTTTTTTCGTAGACTCCCCGACAACGGCGCCAGAAATCCTTCTTGCTATGTCTTGAGCTTGCGTTGGTTTTCCCCGAACAGGAAGGGATGATGCAGCAGAGTAGCGTAAGTATTTCCCTCAGTTTTTGAGAACCAAGGTATCAATCCAGTAGGAGGCCACGCTCAAGTCCCTCGTACCTGCACAAAACGATAGCTACTCGCAACCAACGCGATTAGGGGTTGTCAAGCCCTTCACGGTCACTTACGAGAGTGAGATCTGATAGATAGAATATTTTTGGTATTTTTGATATAAAGATGCAAAGTAAAAAGTAAAGGCAAAGTAAATAGCAAAACAATATAAAAGTGATGGAGATTGATATGATGAGAATAGACCCGGGGCCATAGGTTTCACTAGTGGCTTCTCTCAAGAGCATAAGTATTCTATGGTGGGTGAACAAATTACTGTTGAGCAATTGATAGAATTGTGCATAATTATGAGAATATCTAGGCATGATCATGTATATACGCATCACGTCCGTGACAAGTAGATCGAAACGATTCTGCATGTACTACTATTACTCCACTCATCGACCGCTATCCAGCATGCATCTAGAGTATTAAGTTAAAAACAGAGTAATGCCTTAAGCAAGATGACATGATGTAGAGAGATAAATTCATGCAATATGAAATAAACCCCATCTTGTTATCCTCGATGGCAACGATACAATACGTGCCTTGCTTCCCCTTTTGTCACTGGGTAAGGACACCGCAAGATCGAACCCAAAGCTAAGCACTTCTCCCATGGCAAGAACTACCAATCTAGTTGGCCAAACCAAATGGATAATTCGAAGAGACTTGCAAAGATAACCAATCATACATAAAAGAATCCAGAGAAGATTCAAATATTATTCATAGATAGACTTGATCATAAACCCACAATTCATCGGTCTCAACAAACACACCGCAAAAAGAAGATTACATTGAATAGATCTCCACGAGAGAGGGGGAGAACTTTGTATTGAGATTCAAAGAGAGAGAAGAAGCCATCTAGCTACTAACTATGGACCCGAAGGTCTGAGGTAAACTACTCACACTTCATCGGAGAGGCTATGATGATGTAGAAGCCCTCCGTGATGACGGCCCTCTTCCGGCGGAGCTCCGGAACAAGCCCCAAGATGGAATCTCGTGGATACAGAAAGTTGCGGCGGTGGAATTAGGTTTTTGGCTCCTGTTCTGATCGTTTGGGGGTACATGTGTATATATAGGAGGAAGAAGTATGCCGGAGGAGCAACGAGGGGCCCACAAGGCAGGGGGCGCGCCCTAGGGGGGGCCCCACCCTCGTGACAGCCTCTTTTGTTCCTTGGAGCAGGGTCCAAGCCTCCTGGATCACGTTCGGTGAGAAAATCACGTTCCCGAAGATTTTATTCCGTTTGGACTCTCTTTGATATTCCGTTTCTTCGAAACACTGAAATAGGCAAAAAACACCAATTCTGGGCTGGGCCTCCGGTTAATAGGTTAGTCCCAAAAATAATATAAAAGTGGAAAATAAAGCCCAATATAGTCCAAAATAGTAGATAATATAGCATGGAGCAATAAAAAATTATAGATACGTTGGAGATGTATCACCGGTCGTGCTCCTCCGCCAGCTGGCCGCACTCCTCCTCCTTGACACGCAGCGCGGTGTTGGCCTCACCCAGCTGCTGCTGCAGGGCGGAGTTGGCCTCTAAAGAAGAAGAAGAAGAAAAGGTGCCAGTCGTCAACTAGGAAGAAAGCTCGCCGGGGAGATCCGGCCCGACTGCTCAGCAGTCGGCCCGAATCTCGGGGACTATAGCCCGCGGGTGCGCCAGCACGCCCCCGCGAAGAAAGGAATCATCAACCAAAGAAGAAAGGTCGCATGGGAGATCCGACCCGACTGCTCAACAGTCGGCCCGAATCTCGGGGACTACAGCCCGCGGGTGCGCCAGCGCGCCCCCACAGAGAAGGAAGAGGACTCACCCCGGCTGTCTGACAAGTCGGCGGTCCGCTTGGCCAGCTCCTCAACGTTGGTGTTGAAGGCGGTCACGCGAAGATTGTGGTAATCCTGCAACAAAATTTCAGACAAAGTGTTGGTACTTGGAACTCGCCGATTAGTATGTTGGAGGCACTCGTTGTTTCGAGCAAGCCATGGATTGATGCTTGTTGGTGGAGTGGGAGTATAAACTTTACCATTCTGTTTGGGAACCGCCTATAATGTGTTTAGCATGGAAGATATCGCCATCTCTTAGTTGTTACATTGACAATGAAAGTATACCCCTCAAAATACAATTTATCTCTATTTCAAAACCGAGCTCTGGCACCTCTATAAATCCCTGCTTCCCTCTGTGAAGGGTCTATCTATTTACTTTTATGTTAAGTCATCACCCTCTTATTAAAAAGCACTAGCTGGAGAGCACAGCCGTCATTTGCATTCATCACTATTAATTTATATTGGGTATGACTATGATTGGATCTCTTTTACCATGAATTACAATGTCTAGTCAGTCCTTGATCTTTAAAGGTGCTCTGCATTTATGTTTTGCGGTCTCAGAAAGGGCTAGCGAGATACCATCTTGTTATATCATATTATGATTGTTTTGAGAAAGTGTTGTCATCCAAGATTTATTATTATGACTTGCTAGTTGATTATGCTATTGATATGAGTAATGATGAGACCTGAGAATTATTGCAAGTGTGGTTAGTTATGATTTATGCTGAAAACTTAAATACTAGCTTGACATAGTTACAACAACAAGAGCAAACAGAGTTTGTAAAAGTTTTCTTTCTTTCTTTCAGTTTGTCAACTGAATTGCTTGAGGACAAGCAACGGTTTAAGCTTGGGGGAGTTGATACGTCTCCGTCGTATCTACTTTTCCAAACACTTTTGCCCTTGTTTTGGACTCTAACTTGTATGATTTGAATGGAACTAACCCGGACTGACGCTGTTTTCAGCAGAATTACCATGGTGTTGTTTTATGTGCAAAAAAATATATTCTCGTAATGACCTGAAACTCCACGGAACATCGTAGAAAAAACAATAAAAAATCCTCGCCAAAGATGAAGACCATGGGGCCCACACCCTTCTCACGAGGGTGGGGGGCGCCCCCCTAGGGCGCGCCCCCTACCTCATGGGCCCCCTGTTGCGTCTCCGACTCCAACTCCACCTCCATATATTTGCTTTCGATGAGAAAAAAAATCAGAGAGAAGAAATCATCGCGTTTTACGATACAAAGCCGCCGCCAAGCCCTAAAACCTCTCGGGAGGGCTGATTTGGAGTCCGTTCGGGGCTCCGGAGAGGGGGATTCGCCGTCGTTGTCATCATCAACCATCCTCCATCACCAATTTCATGATGCTCACTGTCGTGCGTGAGTAATTCCATCGTGGCTTGCTGGACGGTGATGGGTTGGATGAGATCTATCATGTAATCGAGTTAGTTTTGTTAGGGTTTGATCCCTAGTATCCACTATGTTCTGAGATTGATGTTGCTATGACTTTGCTATGCTTAATGCTTGTCACTAGGGCCCGAGTGCCATGATTTCAGATCTGAACCTATTATGTTTTCATGAATATATGTGAGTTCTTGATCCTATCTTGCAATTCTATAGTCACCTACTATGTGTTATGATCCGGCAACCCCGAAGTGACAATAATCGGGACCACTCCCGGTGATGACTGTAGTTTGAGGAGTTCATGTATTCACTATGTGCTAATGCTTTGTTCCGGTTCTCTATTAAAAGGAGGCCTTAATATCCCTTAGTTTCCAATAGGACCCCGCTGCCACGGGAGGGTAGGACAAAAGATGTCATGCAAGTTCTTTTCCATAAGCACGTATGACTATATATGGAATACATGCCTACATTACATTGATGAATTGGAGCTAGTTCTGTGTCACCCTATGTTATGACTATTACATGATGAACCGCATCCGGCATAATTATCCATCACTGATTCGGTGCCTACGAGTTTTCCATATACTAGTTCTCGCTTATTTACTTTCCCGCTGCTACTGTTACAATCACTACAAAATACCAAAAACATTACTTTTTCTGTCTTTACTTTTGTTGCCGTTACCACCACTATCATCTTACTTTGCTACTAAACACTTTGCTGCTGATACTAAGTTTCTAGGTGTGGTTGAATTGACAACTCAGCTGCTAATATTTGAGAATATTCTTTGGCTCCCCTTGTGTCGAATCAATAAATTTGGGTTGAATACTCTACCCTCGAAAATTGTTGCGATCCCCTATACTTGTGGGTTATCACTTACCATACCAAAAATTATTTTGTGTAACTAAGTATGATGTTAAGCTAGTCACTAGCCATGGCAGGCAACTTAGGATAATGTTAGCCTACCTCCGAAATTAAGTTGTCTACATTGTTGGAAATATGCCCTAGAGGCAATAATAAAATGGTTATTATTGTATTTCCTTGTTCATGATAATTGTCTATTGTTCATGCTATAATTGTATTAACTGGAAACCGTATTACATGTGTGAGTACATAGACCACAACATGTCCCTAGTAAGCCTCTAGTTGACTAGCTCGTTGATCAATAGATGGTTATGGTTTCCTGACCAAGGACATTAGATGTCGTTGATAACGGGATCACTGTTGGGGAACGTAGTAATTTCAAAATTTTCCTACGCACACGCAAGATTATGGTGATGCATAGCAACGAGAGGGGAGAGTGTTGTCTACGTACCCTCGTAGACCGAAAGCGGAAGCGTTAGCACAACGCGGTTGATGTAGTCGTACGTCTTCATGATCCAACCGATCCAAGTACCGAACGCACGGCACCTCCGAGTTCAGCACACGTTCAGCTCGATGACATCCCGCGAACTCCAATCCAGTAGAGCTTCACGGGAGAGTTCCGTCAGCACAACGGCGTGATGACAATGATGATGTTCTACCGTCGCAGGGCTTCGCCTAAGCACCGCTACAATATGATCGAGGTGGATTATGGTGGAAGGAGGCACTGCACACGGCTAAGAGATCAAGAGATCAATTGTTGTGTCTATGGGATGCCCCCTGACCATGTATATAAAGGAGTGGAGGAGGAGAGGGCCGGCCAAGAGGAGGAGGCGCGCCCAAGGGGGGGCAATCCTACTCCAAGTAGGTTTTGCCCCCCTTTTCTATTCCAACTAGGAGAAGGGGGAAGGAGGAGGTGGAGAGAAGGAAGGAGAAGGGGGGCCGCGCCCCCTTCCCTTTCCCAATTTGGATAGGGGTAAGGGGGGCTGTGCGCCACCTCCTGCTGCCTCTCCTCTTCCACTACTTTGGGCCCATGAGGTCCAATAACCCCCTGTACTCCGATATATATCCGATAACTCCCAGAACCATTCCGGTGTCCGAATATAGTCGTCCAATATATCAATCTTCATGTCTCGACCATTTCGAGACTCCTCGTCATGTTCGTGATCACATCCGGGACTCCGAACAACCTTCGGTACATCAAAACTCATAAACTCATAATATAACCGGCATCGAAACATTAAGCATGCGGACCATACGGGTTCGAGAAGTATGTAGACATGACCGAGACATGTCTCCAGTCAATAACCAATAGCGGAACCTGGATGCCCATATTGGCTCCCACATATTCTACGAAGATCTTTATCGGTCAGACCGCATAAGAACATACGTTGTTCCCTTTGTCATCGGTATGTTACTTGCCCGAGATTCGATCGTCGGTATCTCAATACCTAGTTCAATCTCATTACCGGCAAGTCTCTTTACTCGTTCTGTAATACATCATTCTGCAACTAACTCATTTAGTTGCAATTCTTGCAAGGCTTAAGTGATGTGTATTACCGAGAGGGCCCAAAGATACCTCTCCGACAATCGGAGTGACAAATCCTAATCTCGAAATACGCCAACCCAACAAGTACCTTTGGAGACACCTGTAGAGCACCTTTATAATCACCCAGTTACGTTGTGACGTTTGGTAGCACACAAAGTGTTCCTCCGGTAAACGGGAGTTGCATAATCTCATAGTCATAGGAACATGTATAAGTTATGAAGAAAGCAATAGCAACAAACTAAACGATCAAGTGCTAAGCTAACGGAATGGGTCAAGTCAATCACATCATTCTCCTAATGATGTGATCCCGTTAATCAAATGACAACTCATGTCTATGGTTAGGAAACATAACCATCTTCGATCAACGAGCTAGTCAAGTAGAGGCATACTAGTGACACTCTGTTTGTCTATGTATTCACACATGTATTATGTTTCCGGGTAATACAATTCTAGCATGAATAATAAACATTTATCATGATATAAGGAAATAAATAATAACTTTATTATTGACTCTAGGGCATATTTCCTTCAGTCTCCCACTTGCACTAGAGTCAATAATCTAGATTACACTGTGATGATCCTAACACCCATGGAGCCTTGGGGCTGATCATGTTTTGCTCGTGGAAGAGGCTTAGTCAACGGGTCTACAACATTTAGATCCGTATGTATCTTGCAAATTTCTATGTCTCCCACCTGGACTAAATCCCGGATGGAATTGAAGCGTCTCTTGATGTGCTTGGTTCTCTTGTGAAATCTGGATTCCTACGCTAAGGCAATTGCTCCAGTATTGTCACAAAATATTTTCATTGGACCTGATGCACTAGGTATGACACCTAGATCGGATATGAACTCCTTCATCCAAACTCCTTCATTTGCTGCTTCCGAAGCAGCTATGTACTCCTCTTCACATGTAGATCCCGCCACGACGCTTTGTTTAGAACTGCACCAACTGACAGCTCCACCGTTCAATGTAAACACGTATCCGGTTTGCGATTTAAAATCGTCCGGATCAGTGTCAAAGCTTGCATCAACGTAACCATTTACGATGAGCTCTTTGTCACCTCCATAAACGAGAAACATATCCTTAGTCCTTTTCAGGTACATCAGGATGTTCTTGACCGCTGTCCAGTGATCTACTCCTGGATTACTTTGGTACCTCCCTGCTAGACTTATAGCAAGGCACACATCAGGCCTGGTACACAGCATTGCATACATGATAGAGCCTATGGCTGAAGCATAGGGAATACCTTTCATTTTCTCTCTATCTTCTGCAATGGTCGGACATTGAGTCTTACTCAACTTCACACCTTGTAACACAGGCAAGAACCCTTTCTTTGCTTGATCCATTTTGAACTTCTTCAAAACTTTGTCAAGGTATGTGCTTTGTGAAAGTCCAATTAAGCGTCTTGATCTATCTCTATAGATCTTAATGCCCAATATATAAGCAGCTTCACCGAGGTCTTTCATTGAAAAACTCTTATTCAAGTATCCCTTTATGCTATCCAGAAATTCTATATCATTTCCAATCAGTAATATGTCATCCACATATAATATCAGAAATGCTACTGAGCTCCCACTCACTTTCTTGTAAAAACAGGCTTCTCCAAAGTCTGTATAAAACCAAATGCTTTGATCACATTATCAAAGCATTTATTCCAACTCCGAGAGGCTTGCACCAGTCCATAAATGGATCGCTGGAGCTTGCACACTTTGTTAGCTCCTTTTGGATCGACAAAACCTTCCGGTTGCATCATATACAACTCTTCTTCCAGAAATCCATTCAGGAATGCAGTTTTGACATCCATCTGCCAAATTTCATAATCATAAAATGCGGCAATCGCTAACATGATTCGGACAGACTTAAGCATCGCTACGGGTGAGAAGGTCTCATCGTAGTCAATCCCTTGAACTTGTCGAAACCCTTTCGCAAGAAGTAGAGCTTTGTAGACAGTAACATTACCGTCAGCATCAGTCTTCTTCTTAAAGATCCATTTATTCTCAATTGCTTGCCGGTCAATGGGCAAGTCAACCAAAGTCCACACTTTGTTCTCATACATGGATCCCATCTCAGATTTCATGGCTTCAAGCCATTTTGCGAAATCTGGGCTCACCATTGCTTCTTCATGGTTCGTAGGTTCGTCATGATCCAGTAGCATGACTTCCAGAACAGGATTACTGTACCACTCTGGCGCGGATCTTACTCTGGTTGATCTACGAGGTTCTGTAATAACTTGATCTGAAGTTTCATGATCATCATCATTAACTTCCTCACTAATTGGTATAGTTGTCACAGGAACCGGTTTCTGTGATGAGCTACTTTCCAATAAGGGAGCAGGTACGGTTACCTCATCAAGTTCCACTTTCCTCCCACTCACTTCTTTCGAGATAAACTCCTTCTCTAGAAAGGATCCATTCTTAGCAACGAATGTCTTGCCTTCAGATCTGTGATAGAAGGTGTACCCAACAGTCTCCTTTGGGTATCCTATGAAGACACATTTCTCCGATTTGGGTTCAAGCTTATCAGGTTGAAGCTTTTTCACATAAGCATCGCAACCCCAAACTTTAAGAAATGGCAACTTTGGTTTCTTGCCAAACCACAGTTCATAAGGCGTCGTCTCAACGGATTTCGATGGTGCCCTATTTAATGTGAATGCGGCCGTCTCTAAAGCATAACCCCAAAACGATAGCGGTAAATCAGTAAGAGACATCATAGATCACACCATATCTAGTAAAGTACGATTATGACGTTCAGACACACCATTACGCTGTGGTGTTCCGGGCGGCGTGAGTTACGAAACTATTCCGCTTTGTTCCAAATGTAGACCAAACTCGTAACTCAAATATTCTCCTCCATGATCAGATCGTAGAAACATTATTTTCTTGTTACAATGATTTTCAACTTCACTCTGAAAATTCTTTGAACTTTTCAAATGTTTCAAACTTATGTTTCATCAAGTAGATATACCCATATCTGCTTAAATCATCTGTGAAGGTGAGAAAATAACGATATCCGCCATGAGCCTCAGCATTCATCGGACCACATACATCTTTATGTATGATCTCCAACAAATCTGTTGCTCTCTCCATAGTACCGGAGAACGGCGTTTTAGTCATCTTGCCCATGAGGCCCGGTTCGCAAGTACCAAGTGATTCATAATCAAGTGGTTCCAAAAGTCCATCAGTATGGAGTTTCTTCATGCGCTTTACACCGATATGACCTAAATGGCAGTGCCACAAATAAGTTGCACTATCATTATCAACTCTGCATCTTTTGGCTTCAACATTATGAATATGTGCATCACTACTATCGAGATTCAACAAAAATAGACCACTCTTCAAGGGTGCATGACCATAAAAGATATTACTCATATAAATAGAACAATCATTATTCTCTGATTTAAATGAATAACCGTCTCGCATCAAACAAGATCCAGATATAATGTTCATGCTCAACGCTGGCACCAAATAACAATTATTTAGGTCTAAAACTAATCCCGAAGGTAGATGTAGAGGTATCGTGCCGACCGCGATCACATCGACTTTGGAACCATTTACCACGCGCATCGTCACCTCGTCCTTAGCCAATCTTTGCTTAATCCGTAGCCCCTGTTTCGAGGTGCAAATATTAGCAACAGAATCAGTATCAAATACCCAGGTGCTACTGCGAGCATTAGTAAGGTACACATCAATAACATGTATATCACATAGACCTTTGTTCACCTTGCCATCCTTCTTATCCGCCAAATACTTGGGGTAGTTCCGCTCCCAGTGACCAGTCTGCTTGCAGTAGAAGCACTCAGTTTCAGGCTTAGGTCCAGACTTGGGTTTCTTCTCCTGAGTAGCAACTTGCTTGCTGTTCTTCTTGAAGTTCCCCTTCTTCTTCCCTTTGCCCTTTTTCTTGAAACTCGCGGTCTTATTGACCATCAACACTTGATGCTCCTTCTTGATTTCTACCTCCGTAGCCTTTAGCATTGCGAAGAGCTCGGGAATCGTCTTATCCATCCCTTGCATGTTATAGTTCATCATGAAACTCTTGTAGCTTGGTGGTAGTGATTGAAGAACTCTGTCAATGACACTATCAACAGGAAGATTAACTCCTAGTTGAGTCAAGTGATTATGATACCCAGACATTTTGAGTATATGTTCACTGACAGAACTATTCTCCTCCATCTTGCAGCTATAGAACTGATTGGAGACTTCATATCTCTCAATTCGAGCATTAGCTTGAAATATTAACTTCAACTCCTCGAACATCTCATATGCTCCATGACGTTCAAAACATCGTTGAAGTCCCGATTCTAAGCCGTAAAGCATGGCACACTGAACTATTGAGTAGTCATCAGCTTTGCTTTGCCAGATGTTCATAACATCTGGTGTTGCTCCTGCAGCAGGCCTGGCACCCAGCGGTGCTTCCAGGACGTAATTCTTCTATGCAGCAATGAGGATAATCCTCAAGTTACGGACCCAGTCCGTTTAATTGCTACCATCATCTTTCAACTTTGCTTTCTCAAGGAACGCATTAAAATTCAATGGAACAACATCACGGGCCATCTATCTACAATCAAACATAGACAAGCAAAATACTATCAGGTACTAAGTTCATGATAAATTTAAGTTCAATTAATCATATTACTTAAGAACTCCCACTTAGAAAGACATCCCTCTAATCCTCTAAGTGATCACATGATCCAAATCAACTAAACAATAACCGATCATCACGTGAAATGGAGTAGCTTTCAATGGTGAACATCAATATGTTGATCATATCTACTATATGATTCACGCTCGACCTTTCGGTCTCAGTGTTTCGAGGCCATATCTGCATATGCTAGGCTCGTCAAGTTTAACCTGAGTATTCTGCGTGTGCAAAAACTGGCTTGCACCCATTGTAGATGGACGTAGAGCTTGTCACACCTGATCATCACGTGGTGTCTGGGCACAACGAACTTTGGCAACGGTGCATACTCAGGGAGAACACTTCTATCTTGAAATTAGTGAGAGATCATCTTATAGTGCTACCGTCAATCAAAGCAAGATAAGATGCATAAAAGATAAACATCACATGCAATCAATATAAGTGATATGATATGACCATCATCATCTTGTGCTTGTGATCTCCATCTCCAAAGCACCTTCATGATCACCATCGTCACCGGCGCGACACCTTGATCTCCATCATAGCATCGTTGTCGTCTCGCCAATCTTATGCTTCCACGACTATCGCTACCACTTAGTGATAAAGTAAAGCATTACAGGGCGATTGCATTGCATACAATAAAGCGACAACCATATGGCTCCTACCAGTTGCCGATAACTCGGTTACAAAACATGATCATCTCATACAATAAAATTTAGCATCATGTCTTGACCATATCACATCACTACATGCCCTGCAAAAACAAGTTAGACATCCTCTACTTTGTTGTTGCAAGTTTTACATGGCTGCTACGGGCTTAGCAAGAACCGTTCTTACCTACGCATCAAAACCACAATGATAGTTTGTCAAGTTGATGCTGTTTTAACCTTCGCAAGGACCGGGCGTAGCCACACTTGGTTCGACTAAAGTTGGAGAAACTGACACCCGCCAGCCACCTGTGTGCAAAGCACGTCGGTAGAACCAGTCTCGTGTAAGCGTACGCGTAATGTCGGTCCGGGCCGCTTCATCCAACAATACCGCCGAACCAAAGTATGACATGCTGGTAAGAAGTATGACATATATCGCCCACAACTCAGTTGTGTTCTACTCGTGCATATAACATCAACACATAAAACCTGGCTTGGATCCACTGTTGGAGAACGTAGTAATTTCAAAATTTTCCTACGCACACGCAAGATCATGGTGATGCATAGAAACAAGAGGGGAGTACGTCTTCACGATCCGACTGATCCAAGTACCGAACGCACGGCACCTCCGAGTTCAGCACACGTTCAGCTCGATGACGTCCCGCGAACTCCAATCCAGTAGAGCTTCACGGGAGAGATCCGCCAGCACGACGGCGTGATGACGATGATGTTGTTATACCGTCGCAGGGCTTCGCCTAAGCACCGCTACAATATGATCGAGCTGGATTATGGTGGAAGGGGGCACCGCACACGGCTAAGAGATCAAGAGATCAATTGTTGTGTCTATGGGGTGCCCCCTGGCCACATATATAAAGGAGTGGAGGAGGAGGGGGCCGGCCAAGAGGAGGAGGCACGCCCAAGGGGGGGCAATCCTACTCCAAGTAGGTTTTGCCCCCCTTTCCTATTCCAACTAGGAGAAGGGGGAAGGAGGAGGTGGGGAGAAGGAAGGAGAAGGGGGGCCGCGCCCCCTTCCCTTTCCCAATTCGGATTGGGGTAAGGGGGGCTGTGCGCCACCTCCTGCTGCCTCTCCTCTTCCACTACTTTGGGCCCATGAGGCCCAATAACCCCCCCCCCCCCGGTGGGGCGGGGGGGGGGGGGGGGGGGGTTCCGGTAACCCCCCGGTACTCCGGTATATATCCGATAACTCCCGGAACCATTCCGGTGTCCGAATATAGTCGTCCAATATATCAATATTCATGTCTCGACCATTTCGAGACTCCTCGTCCTGTCCGTGATCACATCCGGGACTCTGAACAACCTTCGGTACATCAAAACTCATAAACTCATAATATAACTGACATCGAAATGTTAAGTGTGCGGACCCTACGGGTTCGAAAACTATGTAGACATGACCGAGGCATGTCTCCAGTCAATAACCAATAGTGGAACCTGGATGCTCATATTGGCTCCCACATATTCTACGAAGATCTTTATCGGTCAGACCGCATAACAACATACGTTGTTCCCTTTGTTATCGGTATGTTACTTGCCCGAGATTCGATCGTCGGTATCTCAATACCTAGTTCAATCTCGTTACCGGCAAGTCTCTTTACTCGTTCCGTAATACATCATTCCACAACTAACTCATTTAGTTGCAATGCTTGCAAGGCTTAAGTGATGTGCATTACCGAGAGGGCCCAGAGATACCTCTCCGACAATCGGAGTGACAAATCCTAATCTCCAAATACGCCAACCCAACAAGTACCTTTGGAGAGACCTGTAGAGCACCTTTATAATCACCCAGTTATGTTGTGACGTTTGGTAGCACACAAAGTGTTCCTCCGGTAAACGGGAGTTGCATAATCTCATAGTCATATGAACATGTATAATTTATGAAGAAAGCAATAGCAACAAACTAAACGATCAATTGCTAAGCTAACGGAATGGGTCAAGTCAATCACATCATTCTCCCAATGATGTGATCCCGTTAATCAAATGACAACTCATGTCTATGGTTAGGAAACATAACCATCTTCGATAATGAGCTAGTCAAGTAGAGGCATACTAGCGACACTCTGTTTGTCTATGTATTCACACATGTATTATCTTTCTGGTTAATACAATTCTAGCATCAATAATAAACATTTATCATGATATAAGGAAATAAATAATAACTTTATTATTGCCTCTAGGGCATATTTCCTTCAATCACATCATCAGGAGAATGATGTGATGGACAAGACCCAATCCTAAGCATAGCACAAGATCGTATAGTTCGTCTGCTAAAGCTTTTCTAATGTCAAGTATCATTTCCTTAGACCATGAGATTGTGCAACTCCCGGATACCGTAGGAATGCTTTGGGTGTGCCAAATGTCACAATGTAACTGGGTGGCTATAAAGGCACACTACAGGTATCTCTGAATGTGTCGGTTGAGTTGGCACGAATCGAGACTGGGATTTGTCACTCCGTGTGACGGAGAGGTATCTCTGGGCCCACTCGGTAATGCATCATCATAATGAGCTCAATGTGACTAATGAGTTAGCCACGGGATCACGTGTTATAGAACGAGTAAAGAGACTTGCCGGTAACGAGATTGAACGAGGTATGGGGATACCGACGATCGAATCTCGGGCAAGTAACATACCGATAGACAAAGGGAATTGTATACAGGATTGATTGAATCCCCGACATCGTGGTTCATCCGATGAGATCATCGTGGAACATTGTAACGCCCCACATGTAACCTTCCCCAATTGTACTCCGACTCATGCCGTTTCCGGCATTAAGTTATATTTAATTCTCGGGTTCGGGTCTTTGCCCCCGTGTGTTGTTTTGTTTTTCGTGCATCTCATATCATGTCGTCACGTGCATTGCATTCGCATACATGTTCATCTCATGCATTCGAGCATTTTCCCCGTTGTCCGTTTTGCATTCCGGCGCTTCGTTCTCCTCCGGTGACCATTTCTAGCTTTCTTTCGTGTGTGGGGATTAAACATTTCCGGATTGGGCCGAGACTTTCCATGCGGCCTTGGTTTACTACCGGTAGACCGCCTGTCAAGTTTCGGGTCATTTGGACTTCGTTTGATACTCCAACGGTTAACCGAGGGACCGAAAAGGCCTCGTGTGTGTGCAGCCCAACACCCCTCCAATTTGGCCCAAAACCCACCAAACTCAGCTCCATCGTCTCGGTCGTTCGATCACGATCATGTGGGCGAAAACCGCACCTCATTTGGACACTTCTAGCTCCCTCTATGCCTATATATAGCCCCCCTCCGAAATTCTCGTTCTCCTCCCCCGAAACCCTAGCTCCAAAAAAAAAACGAATCCCACATCGCCACCGACCGGCCCGCCGCAGCCCGCGCGGGGCCCTCCCCGGCTCATCTCCTTCGTCCTCCTCTCGCCTTCGTCCTCCTCCCGCCCGATGCCGACTCCGCCCGCGCGCCACCGCACTTCGCCCCGGCCGGCCGCCGCGACCTCGCCGGCCGGAGTAGGGAGCCGCGCTCCCCTCGCTGCCCGGCGTCGCGCAGCCCGACGCCGGCCGCCCTCGCGTCCAGCGCCCTCGCCGCTACCGGGTCGCCGCCGCCCCCGGGTCCGGCGACCTCGCCGCCCTCCGGCGTCCCCGTGCTCCGGCGGGACCCCGCCGCCTTCTTCCTCCCTGGCCGCCGCGCCATCGCCGGATCATGAGCTGCTGGGGCCGCGAGATCGGATCGGACCGGATCTGAGCTACAGTAAAAAAAAACCCTAGATCCGGTTGACTATTTCCCTCTCCCCCTTAACTTTTGTGCATAATTTGACTGCTTGTATCTCCGTATCCGTAGCTCCATTTTGGGCGTATGATATGTCAAATTCTTCGTCTCGACGAGTACATCATTTCATTCCATTGCATCATTTGCATTTGAGGTCATCTTGGTGCCCAAAATGCTGTTGGAAGGAGGCATGTTGAGTTAAATTGCAGATCCGTTAATCCAACATGCACTTTTGTCATTTTTGCAATATTTAATCCGTGCATGATACGCCTGTGCCCCTTTGGGATGAATTGTTAAGTATGTTGTCTTCTTTCCAGAGGTGCCTTCTATGTAGTTTTAGGATGTGTGTGTTGTCTTGTGCAAGCTTCCGAAGAGGGCTACCTGAGATTTCAGATTTCAGGGACTTAGTGATTTTCACTAAGTCTGAGCCGTTTTAGTTCACGATGCTATATGTCCGGCTTGTTTCCTAGTGATCCGTGCCTCTTTTGAGGATGATCAGTAAGAATGATTTGTTATGCTTGTTGTGCTTAATCCATCCATGTCTTTACTTGTTATGTTGGAGCACCCTAGGTTGACTCAATCGAGCTCCACTTTTGGATAGTTGCTGTTTTGGGCAGATCGTTAACTCTTTTGCGATTTTGCCGGAGTGTTTGCTAGTGATCCATGCATGCTATGCCATTGTTCTTGCCATGTCTAGCTAGCATTTTGTGCCTTCTTAATGGATATATGCTTTCCTTGCCAAGACTTGCACCGTAGTGAGAGCATCGAGCTTGTTTATATGCCTCCGTGAGTTATTATTTCAGCATGTCCCAGTTTTCACTAAGTCTGAAAACTGATTGTGTTTCATTGATGTTCGTGTGCTCGGTAGAGTATTTTGTGAACCCTTTTGGCCCCAGGTCATGTTGGGTGTTTTGTTAAGCTTGTTGAGTAGCTCCATGCCATGCTCTTACTTGCCATGTTCAGGTTTTCCTTCATGTTGTTTTGCTGCTCCGAAGAGGGCATCGTGGTCTGAAATTTCAGACTAGCGTTAATTTTGCTAAGTCTGAAATCTGTTTTGCTTATTCAGTTTTGCCATGCTTGTTTGAAGCCCTTAATGGATGAATTTGCCCATGCCTCAGTCATGATGATTTGTTAAGCTTGATGAGTAAATCACTGCCATGTAATTTGTTTTCATGTTGGGTGGCTGTAGCATGTTCATTTTGTTGCATTTAGGAGGCATGTTGCTGTAAATTGCAGATCGGTTCGTTTAGTAAAACGCTTGCCATTTCTTAACCGTAGCTCTGATTGCCATGATCTTTATATCGTTTTCAGGGGATTTCTTCCCCTCTATCCAGTGGCACACTTGGATTTCCAAGTTGAGGCCAGGTTCATGCATTTCCTGTTACTTGTTGCATTCTTGCATCCCGCATCGCATCCCGCATAGCATATCATCTTTGCATCTTATTGTTTGCCCTTGCACATGGTTGATTGTATCCTTGTTGCTTGTTTGTGTTGTTGGGTAGAGCCGGGAGACGAGTTCGCTAACGAGGAGCCCGTTGAGTTTGCTTTTGAGGATCCAGTCAATTCTGACAACTGTGCAGGCAAGATGATCACACCCTTGAAATCACTACTATCTTTGCTATGCTAGTTTGCTCGCTCTTTTGCTTTGCCAATGCTACGATGCCTACCACTTGCTTGTCAGCCTCCCAATTTCCATGATTGAGCCTCTAATCCACCTTTGTCCTAGCAAACCATTGATTGGCTATGTTACCGCTTTGCTCAGCCCTTCTTATAGCGTTGTTAGTTGCAGGTGAAGACTGGAGCCGTTCCTTGTTGGAACACTTATTTACTTGTTGGGATATCACTATATTGCTATGTTATCTTTACTCATCTATATACTTGGTAAAGGGTGGAAGGCTCGGCCTCTCGCCTAGTGTTTTGTTCCACTCTTGCCGCCCTAGTTTCCGTCATATCGGTGTTATGTTCCCGGTTTGTTGCGTCCCTTACGCGGTTGGGCTATAATGGGAACCCCTTGATAGTTCGCCTTGATTAAAGCTTTTCCAGCAATGCCCAACATTGGTTTTACCATTTGCCACCTAACCTTTTCTTTCCCTTGGGTTTCCGGAGCCCGGGGGTCATCTTTATTTTAGCCCCCCACGGGCCAGTGCTCCTCTGAGTGTTGGTCCGAACCGAGCCACTTGCAGCGCCACCTCGGGGAAACTCGAGGGTTGGTTTTAGTTGTACGTCGTGTTCATCTGAGTGTTCCCTGAGAAAGAGATATGTGCAGCTCCTATCGGGATTTGTCGGCGCATTCGGGCGGTGTTGCTGGACTAGTTTTGACCTGTCGAATCATCTTGTTGTACCGGGATACTGAGTCTGATCGGTGGGTCCTGGGTGGAGGTCCATTCCTTCGTTGACCGTGAGAGCTTGTTATGGGCTAAGTTGGGACCCCCCTGCAGGGATTGATCTTTCGAAAGCCGTGCCCGCAGTTATGGGCAGATGGGAATTTGTTAATGTCCGGTTGTAGATAACTTGAACTCAATTAATTAAAATGAATCAACTGCGTGTGTTGCCGTGATGGCCTCTTCTCGGCGGAGCCCGGGAAGTGGACACGGCGTTGGAGTTATGCTTGCGTAGTCTGCTTTATTTAGCAACCGCTCGTGCTTTGCCTTCTCTTCTCGCTCTCTTTTGCGAATAAGGTAGCCACCATATATGCTAGTCGCTTGCTGCAGCTCCACTCACATCACCCCTTCCTTACCTATTAAGCTTAAATAGTCTTGATCGCGAGGGTGCGAGATTGCTGAGTCCCTGTGGCTCATAGATTACTATTACACCAGATGCAGGGACCGATGATACTCCTCCGGATGGCGCGTTCGAGCTGAAGTGGGAGTACGACGAGGACTCTCAGCGATACTATGTTTCTTTTCCTGATGATCAGTAGTGGTCCTGCTCGGGGTTCGATTCAGGGATTAGTCGCATGTTGGGGGGTCTTTTCTATTTTGGCGCCATAGTCGGGCCATGAGTGTTTGTATGATGGATGCTATTTATGTACCTTGATGTGACGTGGCGAGTGTAAGCCAACTATTATTATTCCCCTTTATATTTATATGTACATGGGTTGTGTGAAGATTGCCTCACTTGCGACTTATGCCTTCAATGCGATTATGCCTCTAAGTCGTGCCTCGACACGTGGGAGATATAGTCGCATCGAGGGTGTTACAAACATGTGGGAGCCAATATGGGTATCCAGATCCTACTATTGGTTATTGGCCGGAGAGATGTCTCGGTCATGTCTGCATGGTTCCCGAACCCGTAGGGTCTACACACTTAAGGTTCGGCGACGCTAGAGTTGTTATGGGAAATAGTATGTGGTTACCGAAGGTTATTCAGAGTCCCTGATGAGATCCCAGACATGACGAGGAGTTCCGGAATGGTCTGGAGGTGAAGATCGATATATTGGACGAAGGGTATTGGAGTCTGGAATTGTTCCGGGGGTACCGGGTGACGACCAGCGTGTTCGAAAGGGGTTTCGAAGGCCCCGACAAGCATTGGGGGGCCTTATGGGCCAAGGGGAGGGGGCACATCAGCCCACTAAGGGGCTGAGCGCCCCTCGCACCCCATCTCAGGTAACTTGGAGAGGTGGGGGCGCCTCCCCTAGGGCAGCCACCTCTCCCGTCTTGGGGGCGAGTTTCCTAGGGGTGGGGCGCCCAAACCCATCTAGGGTTTTCCCTGTGGCCGCCGCCCCTCCCCTAGGGAACCCTAGGGCGCCTCCTCCACCCCTTCCCCTATATATAGTGAGGGAGAGAGAGGGCAGCCGCACCCCTTCCCCTGGGGCAGCCCTCTCCCTCCCCAACACCTCCTCCTCCTCCTCCGTAGTGCTTGGCGAAGCCCTGCCGAAGAACTGCAAGCTCCACCACCACACCGTCGTGCTGCCGGAGCTCTCCCTCAACTTCTCCTCTCCCCTTGCTGGATCAAGAAGGAGGAGACGTCCCCAGGCTGTACGTGTGTTGAACGCGGAGGCATCATTGTTCGGCGCTTAGATCGGAATCAACCGCGATCTGAATCGCTATGAGTACGACTCTTTCATCCGTGTTCTTGTAATGCTTCCGCATTGCGATCTTCAAGGGTATGAAGATGCACTCCCCTCTCTCTCATTGCTAGTCTCTCCATAGATTGATCTTGGTGATGCGTAGAATTTTTTTGAATTAGTGCTATGTTCCCCAACAGTGGCATCATGAGCTAGGTCTATGCGTAGATTCGATGCACGAGTAGAACACAAAGCAGCTATGGGCAATGATTTCTTCAATTTGCTTACCGTTACTAGTCTTATGTTGATCCGACGGCATTGTGGGATGAAGTTTCCCAGACCGACTTTACACGTACGCTTACGTGAGACTGGTTCCACCGACTGACATGCACTTGATGCATAAGGTGGCTGGCGGGTGTCTGTCTCTGCCACTTCAGTCGGATCGAAATCGATGAAAAGGGTCCTTATGAAGGGTAAATAAAAATTGGCATAACACCGTTGTGGTTTTGCGTAGGTAAGAAACGTTCTTGCTAGAAACCCATAGCAGCCACGTAAAACATGCAACAACAATTAGAGGACGTCTAACTTGTTTTCGCAGGGTATGTGTTGGATCGAAAGTATGTCTAGAGGGGGGGGTGATTAGACTACTTGACCAAATAAAAACTTAACCTTTTCCCAATTTTAGTTCTTGGCAGATTTTAGCTATTTTAGGACAAGTCAAGCAATCATCACACAATTCAAGCAAGCATGCAAAGAGTATATTGGCAGCGGAAAGTAAAGCATGCAACTTGTAAGAATGTAAAGGGAAGGGTTTGGAGAATTCAAACGCAATTGGAGACACGGATGTTTTCCCGTGGTTCGGATAGGTGGTGCTATCCTACATCCACGTTGATGGAGACTTCAACCCATGAAGGGTAACGGTTGCGCGAGTCCACGGAGGGCTCCACCCATGAAGGGTCCACGAAGTAGCAACCTTGTCTATCCCACCATGGCCATCGCCCACGAAGGACTTGCCTCACTAGCGGTAGATCTTCACGAAGTAGGCGATCTCCTTGCCCTTACAAACTCCTTGGTTCAACTCCACAATCTTGTCGGAGGCTCCCAAGTAACACCTAGCCAATCTAGGAGACACCACTCTCCAAGAAGTAACAAATGGTGTGTTGATGATGAACTCCTTGCTCTTGTGCTTCAAATGATAGTCTCCCCAACACTCAATTCTCTCTCATAGGATTTGGATCTAGTGGAAAGAAGGTTTGAGTGGAAAGCAACTTGGGGAAGGCTAGAGATCAAGATTCATATGGTAGGAATGGAATATCTTGGTCTCAACACATGAGTAGGTGGTTCTCTCTCTGAACATACGAGTTGGAATTGTGTATGTGTTCTGATGGCTCTCTCCATGAATGAAGAGGAGGTGGAGGGGTATATATAGCCTCCACACAAAATCCAGTCTCCTCATCGCTCTGGTAAGGCTTCCTGACGTAGAGTTTTGACTCTTCTCTTCTCAAATTTCACTAAATTTTTTTTAGGATCACGCGAGTATCTTAGTTTTGTTCCGATGGCTTATGATGAGAATACTGTCTTGGTGCCTCCTGTCAGGGGTTTAGTGGAAGTGTCCCGGGGAGTTGAGCTCTGAGGTGTTGTCATCATAATTCTATCGTTGCAATTCTGGCATACTTGAGATATGTGCGCGACATCGAAAATCTCCTTTATGCAGTTCGTTGGTGAGATAACCTCGACGCCACCCAGTACTGGGGCGGGAGTTCGGGAGTATCGCCATAACTTGTATAACGGATGCTTTTCGAAGGTTGAGATAGATGGTTTCCGAAGGTTTCTTGGTTATGTGTTGAAGGATGGATGCAGCTGGATGTAGGATTTGCTAGCTTGGGTGAGATATTATGCTTCCCCTGTATCCTCAACACCTGATTACATAACCGGAAAGTTTCGGGAATTCCATAGGTGGGAATTCAAGTAGCCTTAGGATATCTTTCCAACAGATGTGTGATATGAAATTGGGGTTCGACGTCTAGTGGTTCGCCTATTCACGGTCGATTTTACAGTGGCCTCATTGTGTCTTAAAGAGTCCTTGGCTATGCTGACTCGGGGACGCTTCGTATGTCATGTGCACTGCCTTGTACATGATGGTGTTGTACGGTCGAGCCCGTGTAGGTCCTACCACGAACACTTCGGACGAAATTTCTATCATGTGTTTGTTCTGGCTTATTCCGCAAGCCAACCCTTGGTTTTATTTCGAGTTGTGGTATTCGTTCTTCTCCGACGTCATATGTTGATTCCATCCCCTGTTGATGTACCTCTTCTACCTGATTCTTCGTGGCTTCGCAATTTAGGAATATGTGACCACTTCAAGAGAAGTGCATTCGTTCATTTTGTTCGGATGTGAAGACTTATGTTGCAATTTTTCATTCCGTTGGATTCACCTTCTATATTTCTCTATTTGTGTGCTAATGGTGGTTAACCTCTTCAGGATGGCTCCCGCTAAGAGCACCAGTCAGAACCAGAATCAAGATCCTCCGCCACCTCCGCCTCCTCCGGAAGCATGGCAGGCTGTGATGGCTGCTACTAATGCAAATACTCAGCTGATCATGCAAATCATCCAAGAGCGGAATCAAAGCAGTCAAGCGAATCAAGGCAGCAACCAGAACCAGTTTGCAACTCTGCATCAGTTCCTCGCAAATGGTCCAAAGACGTTCAGTAACTGCGTTGAGGCTACCGATGCTGATGATTGGTTAGTCGATCTGGGCAAGCATTTTGAATGTAGCAACGTCAGACCTGAAGATTTCGTCAAGTTCGCGTCTTTCCAGCTCAAGGATCAGGCCGCAGAGTGGTTTCAGCAGTACCGGGATTCCAGAGGTGGACGTTTGATCACTTGGGATGATTTCCGTCGTGATTTTCGAGCTCATCACATTCCTCAAAGTGTGACTGAAAGCAAACGTGAAGAATTCCGCAATCTGAAGCAAGGCTCTTTGTCTGTCTATGACTACAACAAGTTGTTCCAGAAGCTCGCCCGTTTTGCCAAGCAGGATGTTCCTGATGAGAAGAGCATGATCTATCAGTTCAGGGGTGGTCTTCGTGAAGAAATTCAGCTCGCTCTTGTCCTCTTTGAGCCGCTGAGATACGATGAGTTCTACAACATGGCACTGAAGCAAGAGGCTGCTCAGCTCAGGTGTGATGCTTCCAGGAAGCGAGTCAGAGACACTTCGTCTTCGTCCTCTACTCAAGTGACCAAGCAGCAGAAGTATTGGCTTCCTCCTCCTCCGTTCCGTCAGCCGTATCAGCAGAAGAGCAAAGGTGGCAGTGGTTCGTCCCACCCACCCAACCCAGGCTTTCAGAACAAGACTTCGTCTCAAGCTCCAAGATCGAGTGCTCCGTACCACCGTCCGCTCTCAGAGGTCACTTGCAACAAGTGCCAACAGAAGGGTCACTACGCCAACAAGTGTTTTAACCAGAGGCGTCTTCCTCCTCCTCCTCCTGTCAGATCGGCAAGTACAGCTGTGGTCAAGCATAACCCCAAATCCGCCAAGGTCAACTTGCTGAATGCAGCTCAGGCAGAGGATTCGTCAGATGTGATTATGGGTAATCTTCCTGTCAATGACATTCCCGCAAGAGTACTTTTTGATACTGGTGCATCGCTTTCTTTTATTTCAACTCCATTTGTGGCCAAGCATGATTTTGTGACCGAAAGGATTCCTGTTCCGTTGAAGATTGTGTCTCCGGGCAAGCAAATGACTTCTAACAATTGCGTCCCAGATATTTCTATCACATTGGGCGATTACAAGTTTCTCTCTTCTCCGGTGGTTCTTGGTAATTCTGATATCGACCTCATTCTTGGGATGGACTGGCTCACGAAACATAAAGCTCACCTCAATTGTGCAGCCAGACAGATTCAACTGACTCATTCTTCTGAAGATGTCATTGTTTTGGCTGCTCGGGATAATACCATCCGGTTGTTCTCTCTCAATGAGAAGGGTGAATTGGATGCTATTTCGCAGATTCCGGTTGTTTGTGAGTATCAAGATGTCTTCCCTGAAGAACTCCCAGGCATGCCTCCAAACCGGCCCGTTGAATTCGTTATTGAACTTGAGCCCGGTACGGAACCGGTGTGCAAACGGCCTTACAAGCTCGGCCCCGAAGAGTTGAAGGAGTTGAAGAAACAGCTCGATAAGCAAGAAAGTATGGGTCTCATTCGGCCTAGTACTTCTCCGTGGGGTTGTGGTGTTCTTTTTGTGAAGAAGAAGGATGGAACGGACCGACTTTGTGTTGATTATCGTCCATTGAACAAGAAGACCATCAAGAACAAGTATCCACTTCCCAACATTAATGAGCTATTCGAACAACTCAAGGGTGCCCAAGTATTCTCCAAGCTTGATCTCCGTATGGGTTATCATCAAATTCGCATTCGTGAACAAGATATTCCAAAGACGGCGTTCAGAACAAGCTATGGGTCATATGAATACACAGTTATGTCTTTTGGCCTCGCTAATGCTCCTCCGACATTCTCTCGCATGATGAACTTCATCTTCAACCCCTACACCAACGACTTTGTTTTGGTCTATCTCGATGACATCCTGGTTTTCTCGAAGAACAAGGAAGATCATGCCAAACACTTGCGTTTGGTTCTTGACAAGCTAAGGGAACATCAATTCTACGCCAAGTTCTCTAAATGTGAGTTTTGGCTCGATGAAGTTCTTTATCTTGGTCATATTATCTCTGCCAAGGGCATTTCCGTGGATCCTGAGAAGGTGTCTGCAATTGTTAATTGGGAACCTCCTCAGTACGTGAAGCAACTCCGTACCTTCCTCGGTCTTGCAAGTTATTGCCGAAGATTCGTTGAAAACTTCTCCAAGATCGCGAAGCCTCTCTCAAATCTTCTTCAGAAGCACATCAAGTACGTCTGGTCTCCAGAGTGTGATGTTGCTTTCAACGCCTTGAAAGAGAAATTGATCACTGCTCCAGTTCTAACTCCGCCTGATGAAGCTAAGCCGTACGAGGTCTTTTGTGATGCCTCTCTCCAAGGTCTCGGTGCAGTACTGATGCAAGAGAAGAAAGTTGTTGCTTATACCTCTCGCCAGTTGAAGCCAAATGAGAAGAACTACCCCACTCATGATCTCGAGTTGGCGGCAGTTGTGCACGCATTGTTGACTTGGAGACATCTTCTCTTGGGAAGGAAAGTGGACATTTTCACTGATCACAAGAGTCTCAAGTACATCTTCACTCAGCCTAATCTCAACCTCAGGCAGACTCGATGGGTCGAAATGATTCAAGAGTACAATCTGAGTATCGAGTATACTCCAGGCAAGGCTAATGTGATTGCTGACGCTTTGAGCAGAAAGGCATATTGCAACAGTCTGATTCTCAAGCCTTATCAACCCGAGCTGTGTGAAGCCTTCCGCAAACTTAATCTGCAAGTTGTTCCTCAAGGTTTCCTTGCCAACCTTCAAGTTTCTCCTACCTTGGAAGACCAGATTCGCCAAGCCCAGCTTCTTGATGCTATGGTGAAAAAGGTGAAGATCGGTATTGCAAAGAGTCAGTCCAAGTACAAGTGCTACCGACTTGATAACAAGGACACTCTCTTCTTCGAGGATCGAATTGTTGTGCCCAAAGGTGAACTTCGTAAAGTGATCATGAATGAGGCTCACAACTCTCTCCTCTCCATCCACCCTTGGAGCACGAAGATGTATCAAGACCTGAAGCAAACTTATTGGTGGACTCGGATGAAGCGCGAGATCGCTCAATTCGTGAATGAATGTGATGTCTGCAGAAGAGTGAAAGCAGAACACCAAAGGCCAGCAGGTCTTCTCCAACCTCTCGCCATTCCAGAATGGAAGTTTGACCACATTGAAATGGACTTCGTGACTGGGTTTCCTAAGTCCAAGCGTGGCAATGATGCTATATTCGTTGTCATTGACAAGCTGACCAAAGTGGCTCATTTCTTGCCTATCAAAGAGTCAATCACTGCAGCTCAATTGGCGGAGCTCTACACCTCTCGCATTGTCTCTCTGCACGGTATTCCTCAAGTGATATCTTCAGACCGTGGCAGCATCTTTACCTCCAAGTTCTGGGATTCTTTTCAGAAGGCCATGGGCACCAACATTCGCTTCAGCACTGCTTTCCATCCTCAAACAAGCGGTCAAGTCGAGCGTGTCAACCAGATTCTTGAAGATATGCTCAGGGCTTGTGTTATCTCCTTCGGCATGAAGTGGGAGGATTGCCTTCCTTATGCTGAATTCTCGTACAACAACAGTTTCCAAGCAAGTTCCGGCAAGGCCCCATTTGAAATTCTGTATGGTAGGAAGTGCCGCACACCCCTCAACTGGTCTGAAACCGGTGAACGTCAGCTGCTGGGTAATGACCTGATCACAGAAGCAGAAGAAATGTGCAAGGTCATTCGTGATAACCTCAAAGCAGCCCAGTCTCGTCAGAAGAGCTACTACGACAGCAAGCACCGTGATTTGGCCTTCGAGATCGGAGATCATGTCTACCTCCGCGTCTCTCCTATGAAAGGGACCCGTCGCTTCGGTATCAAAGGGAAGCTTGCCCCCAGATACGTCGGGCCTTTCAAGATCGTCAGCAAGAGAGGCGACCTCGCCTATCAACTCGAGCTTCCTGCAACCTTTGCCAATGTTCATGATGTGTTCCACGTCTCGCAACTCCGTAAGTGCTTCAAGACGCCCGAGCGTACTGTCAACTTCGAGGACATTGAGCTCCAAGAAGATCTCTCCTACCGTGAGCACCCAGTTGCAATCCTTGAAGAGACTGAACGCAAAACTCGCAACAAGTCAATCAAGTTTCTCAAAGTCAAGTGGTCACACCATTCCGACCGTGAAGCTACCTGGGAACGCGAGGATCACCTCCGTTCTGAGTACCCGGAGTTCTTTCAGTCCTAGATCTCGGGACGAGATCTTTTCGTAGTGGTGGAGTGTTGTAACGCCCCACATGTAACCTTCCCCAATTGTACTCCGACTCATGCCGTTTCCGGCATTAAGTTATATTTAATTCTCGGGTTCGGGTCTTTGCCCCCGTGTGTTGTTTTATTTTTCGTGCATCTCATATCATGTCGTCACGTGCATTGCATTCGCATACATGTTCATCTCATGCATTCGAGCATTTTCCCCGTTGTCTGTTTTGCATTCCGGCGCTTCGTTCTCCTCCGGTGACCATTTCTAGCTTTCTTTCGTGTGTGGGGATTAAACATTTCCAGATTGGGCCGAGACTTGCCATGCGGCCTTGGTTTACTACCGGTAGACCGCCTGTCAAGTTTCGGGTCATTTGGACTTCGTTTGATACTCCAACGGTTAACCGAGGGACCGAAAAGGCCTCGTGTGTGTGCAGCCCAACACCCCTCCAATTTGGCCCAAAACCCACCAAACTCAGCTCCATCGTCTCGGTCGTTCGATCACGATCGTGTGGGCGAAAACCGCACCTCATTTGGACACTCCTAGCTCCCTCTATGCCTATATATAGCCCCCCTCCGAAATTCTCGTTCTCCTCCCCCGAAACCCTAGCTCCAAAAAAAAAAACGAATCCCATATCGCCGCTGACCGGCCCGCCGCAGCCCGCGCGGGGCCCTCCCCGGCCCATCTCCTTCGTCCTCCTCTCGCCTTCGTCCTCCTCCCGCCCGACGCCGACTCCGCCCGCGCGCCACCGCACTTCGCCCCGACCGGCCGCCGCGACCTCGCCGGCCGGAGTAGGGAGCCGCGCTCCCCTCGCTGCCCGGCCTCGCGCAGCCCGACGCCGGCCGCCCTCGCGTCCAGCGCCCTCGCCGCTACCGGGTCGCCGCCGCCCCCGGGTCCGGCGACCTCGCCGCCCTCCGGCGTCCCCGTGCTCCGGCGGGACCCCGCCGCCTTCTTCCTCCCCGGCCGCCGCGCCATCGCCGGATCGCGAGCTGCTGGGGCCGCGAGATCGGATCGGACCGGATCTGAGCTACAGTAAAAAAAAACCTAGATCCGGTTGACTATTTCCCTCTCCCCCTTAACTTTTGTGCATACTTTGACTGCTTGTATCTCCGCATCCGTAGCTCCGTTTTGGGCGTATGATATGTCAAATTCTTTGTCTCGACGAGTACATCATTTCATTCCATTGCATCATTTGCATTTGAGGTCATCTTGGTGCCCAAAATGCTGTTGGAAGGAGGCATGTTGAGTTAAATTGCAGATCCATTAATCCAACATGCACTTTTGTCATTTTTGCCATATTTAATCTGTGCATGATATGCCTGTGCCCCTTTGGGATGAATTGTTAAGTATGTTGTCTTCTTTCCAAAGGTGGCTTCCATGTATTTTTAGGATGTGTGTGTTGTCTTGTGCAAGCTTCCGAAGAGGGCTACCTGAGATTTCAGATTTCAAGGACTTGGTGATTTTCACTAAGTCTGAGCCGTTTTAGTTCACGATGCTATATGTCCGGCTTGTTTCCTAGTGATCCGTGCCTCTTTTGAGGATGATCAGTAAGAGTGATTTGTTATGCTTGTTGTGCTTAATCCATCCTTGTCTTTACTTTTTATGTTGGAGCACCCTAGGTTGACTCAATCGAGCTCCACTTTTGGATAGTTGCTGTTTTGGGCAGATCGTTAACTCTTTTGCGATTTTGCCGGAGTGTTTGCTAGTGATCCATGCATGCTATGCCATTGTTCTTGCCATGTCTAGAGGCATCATTGTTCGGCGCTTAGATCGGAATCAACCGCGATCTGAATCGCTATGAGTACGACTCTTTCATCCGTGTTCTTGTAACGCTTCCGCATTGCGATCTTCAAGGGTATGAAGATGCACTCCCCTCTCTCTCATTGCTAGTCTCTCCATAGATTGATCTTGGTGATGCGTAGAATTTTTTTGAATTAGTGCTATGTTCCCCAACAGTGGCATCATGAGCTAGGTCTATGCGTAGATTCGATGCACGAGTAGAACACAAAGCAGCTATGGGCAATGATTTCTTCAATTTGCTTACCGTTACTAGTCTTATGTTGATCCGACGGCATTGTGGGATGAAGTTTCCCAGACCGACTTTACACGTACGCTTACGTGAGACTGGTTCCACCGACTGACATGCACTTGATGCATAAGGTGGCTGGCGGGTGTCTGTCTCTGCCACTTCAGTCGGATCGAAATCGATGAAAAGGGTCCTTATGAAGGGTAAATAAAAATTGGCATAACACCGTTGTGGTTTTGCGTAGGTAAGAAACGTTCTTGCTAGAAACCCATAGCAGCCACGTAAAACATGCAACAACAATTAGAGGACGTCTAACTTGTTTTCGCAGGGTATGTGTAGGATCGAAAGTATGTCTAGAGGGGGGGGGGTGATTAGACTACTTGACCAAATAAAAACTTAACCTTTTCCCAATTTTAGTTCTTGGCAGATTTTAGCTATTTTAGGACAAGTCAAGCAATCATCACACAATTCAAGCAAGCATGCAAAGAGTATATTGGCAGCGGAAAGTAAAGCATGCAACTTGCAAGAATGTAAAGGGAAGGGTTTGGAGAATTCAAACGCAATTGGAGACACGGATGTTTTCCCGTGGTTCGGATAGGTGGTGCTATCCTACATCCACGTTGATGGAGACTTCAACCCATGAAGGGTAACGGTTGCACGAGTCCACGGAGGGCTCCACCCACGAAGGGTCCACGAAGTAGCAACCTTGTCTATCCCACCATGGCCATCGCCCACGAAGGACTTGCCTCACTAGCGGTAGATCTTCACGAAGTAGGCGATCTCCTTGCCCTTACAAACTCCTTGGTTCAACTCCACAATCTTGTCGGAGGCTCCCAAGTGACACCTAGCCAATCTAGGAGACACCACTCTCCAAGAAGTAACAAATGGTGTGTTGATGATGAACTCCTTGCTCTTGTGCTTCAAATGATAGTCTCCCCAACACTCAATTCTCTCTCATAGGATTTGGATCTAGTGGAAAGAAGGTTTGAGTGGAAAGCAACTTGGGGAAGGCTAGAGATCAAGATTCATATGGTAGGAATGGAATATCTTGGTCTCAACACATGAGTAGGTGGTTCTCTCTCAGAACATACGAGTTGGAATTGTGTATGTGTTCTGATGGCTCTCTCCACGAATGAAGAGGAGGTGGAGGGGTATATATAGCCTCCACACAAAATCCAACCGTTACACACAATCTACCAATCTCGGTGGGACCGAGTCAACAAACTCGGTCAGACCAAAAAGGTAAACCTAGTGACCGTTAGAGATTTTCGGTGGGACTGACATGCAACTCGGTAGGACCGATTCTGTTAGGGATTGGGCATAACGTAATCTCGGTGAGACCGATTACACAAACTTGGTGAGACCGAGTTTGGTAATAAGCTAACCAGAGAGTTGGTCAGGTAAACTCGGTGGGACCGATTTGCTCTTTTGGTGAGACCGAAAAGTTACAAAAAGGAAACAGAGAGTTCACATTGCAATCTCGTGGGACCGATTCGCTCTTTCGGTGAGACCGAAAAGTTACAAAAGGGAAACAGAGAGTTTGCAATCCCATCTCGGTGAGACCGAGATCCCTATCGGTAGAACCGAATTGCTAGGGTTTGGCAGTGGCTTATGACAAGTGAAACTCGGTGGCGCCGGATAGAAAGAATCGGTATGACCGAGTTTGGCTTAGGGTTTAGGTCATTTGTGGATATGGGAAAGTGGTTGAGGATTTTGGAGCATATCACTAAGCACATGAAGCAAGAGGCTCATTAAGCAACACCTCATCCCTCCTTGATAGTATTGGCTTTTCCTAAAGACTCAATGTGATGTTGGATACTAAAATATAAAATGAAGAGTCTTGAGCTTTTGAGCTTGAGCCAATCCTTTGTCCTTAGCATTTTGAGGGTTCCACTTTCACATCCATGCCATGCCAATCATTGAGCTTTCTTGAAATAATCATCTTGGAATAGCATTAGCTCAATGAGCTATATGTTGTTATGAATTACCAAAACCACCTAGGGATAGTTGCACTTTCAATCTCCCCCTTTTTGGTAATTGATGACAACATATAGATCAAAGCTTCGACAAATGATAATAGGCATGAAATATATCGTCGCTTTGAGAAGTATGTGATAAGTAAGAGCTCTCCCTAAATTTGTGCATATTTAAGATTTGCTTTGGACTGCAAATGCACAAAGAGTTAGAGTCATGGGTTACTCTTCCATGTCACATACATCTTGGTGGAGCGCTTAAAATGATAAGAATGAAATACATGCACTCATCACCAAGAATAGTGAATGATCACATAAGATAGATAGGATAATAGCATTAAGCAAGCATTAAGTGTAGCTTATGATCAAACACATGATCATCAATGTCTCACAGATAATGACATAGTATCTCAAGCACACAAGCAAACAAAGTTCGAAAAACCACCAAATAAAACAAGAGAGAATAAAAGCAATACTCTCTCTCGAAGCCTATGATCTATACATTTTCTCCCCCTTTGGCAACAAGTTACCAAAAAGTTCCTAGAAAATGCATAGTGCTAAGTCGACACTCAGGCTTGATCTTCAGGTGGTGGTGGAGTCCGGATCACTCCAAGGACGAAGGCTTCCGTAGATGCTGAAGTAGACGCTGGAGTTGGAGCTGAAGTAGATGCTGGAGTTGGAGTTGATGCTACGGCTGGAGCTAAGGCGGTTGCTCTTGTGTCAGGAACTGGCACTGCAGACGACCTCGGACCTCGTGGCACTCTGGCAAAAGCATCAGTTGTAGTCTTGCCTCTCCTCTCCTGCATGTCATCTTGGAGCTGCTCCACTGCAGTCTGAATCTCTGTCACCTTGATATCCAAGTCATAGAACTTTTGTTCTACGATCCTCTCTAGGCTTGCCTGGTTCTGAGTTAGGGTGGCTAATCCTTTCTCAATCCGCAGGGTGGATGCAATCAGGTAACCAAGCTGCTCTTGTTTGGTTTTCAAGAAATATCCAGATGCCTCCTCTTGAGTTGGCATCTTGGCAGCTTTCTCCTTCCTAGCCTTCTCCTTCTTGGGTTGTGCTTGGGTAGACGATGGTTCATTCTCAGTCATGACAACTTGATTATCTTCAAAATCTGGACGGATGGGCAGGTGTTCCTTGTCCAATAAGTATATGCCCGTGCCCATCTTGGAGTTAATGAGCTCCTGAATCTGTGGGGCATATCCACAGCTCCTCTTTTGGTCTGCTACTGTCCTCTTGATTGTTTCTATCATAAGGCTCATGACTTTGAATTTCTGTGGCACGTCAAAGATATGAAGCAAGTTGATTGCATGGCCTCTGATCATCTTGTGATCTCTAGACTTGGGCAATAAGGTGTGCCTAAGAATCCAGTTGATTGTTGGCAGCCCTGACAGAAGATAGTGTACTGAGCCAAACTTGAAAGTGTCAAGTGCTTCATTTGGAATCTCCTTGTACATGTTTGACATTGAGTTGTGGTCCATCTTCTTCTTGGCATAAACGTCCAAGTCATCTGCTTGCTCCTCTGGGGCATTAATCAGCTGAGCCCATTCAGCAACTGTAGACTGGTGCCTCGTACCTTCTGACATCCAAATTATCCTACCATTTGGATAAAAATGGGTTGTGGAGTAGAACTGCATGATGAGTCCTCGTTCCGCTTTGTGAGCTTCTGCCCAACAAAGTCCTCTACTCCACATGCCTTGAAGCTGTCCTGCACTCCAGGGTAGTACTCTTCGTTGTCCTTGATGTATTGCCAATCGACCCATCTCATATCACAGACTATTGGCTTCTTGTCTAGCAGCACTGTCTCATAAAAATCTTGCCGCTCCTTGGTGTGAAACATGTAGTCAACTGCAGTCCTTCTCCTTGAAGCATACGGGTCTGCTTCTCTCCACTTCCGGAGCCCTGAATCTCTCCTGAGTTTCATATCCTCAGCCACAGGATGAGCATCGTTGTGGTCTGGGATCTTGGGCTTGAGCTTTCTAAGAACATTCTCTTCCTCTTCTTCTGCAGCTTCAGGCACTGGGGCCTTGTTCTTCTCAGTAGCTGGGATGCTTCTTGTATTTCTCTTTGGCTTTGGCTTTGGAGCTGGCTTGGCCTTGGAAGCAGCTGCCCCTGATCTTATGGCATCATCCATCATCTTGGGTGCCTTTGGTGCTGGTGCAGCTACCTCTTCTTCTTCCTCCTCATCTTCCATGATGGAAGCTTTGCCAAGCACTCTGGCTACAGTTTTCTTCACCCTTTCTTTCCTCTTCTTGCCTTCAGCAGCAACTGGCTCTATGAGAGTGGGCTTCTCAGTTGAAGCTCTGGTCTTTGACATAGGCTGCCTGCCTGCTGGCCTTTTGATCTTCATCCCTGGTTTTATGCCCTGTGCTGGCTCAACTCTCTTGGAAGTTGCTTCCGCTTCTGCCACATAATCCTCATCTTCCGAGTCTGAGGTTCTCTTCTTTCTCTGTCTTGTGGCAGCTTTAGGCAGATTGCTAGGGGTGCTCCTGCTGCCATCATCTGAGGAACTTGAGGGACTAGTGCCCTCACTCATCTGCACTTGCTGCTCTAACAAGTTCTGGCTATCACTTTGGTCTGACATGATGCAAACTCTGACTGCTGACCCTGTGAATAGGTTATAGATGAGATAGAGTGGATGAGCATCACAAAATGCAGAGATTTTTGCAAAAGAATAATTCAAAAACTTAGTTTTAGTTTCCCACTGAAAGCATCTCGGATCTACCGATTTCTAAACTCGGTGATACCGAAGCAGTTTTGGAACCTAAACTAGTGAACTCGGTCAGACCGAATCACAGTTCGGTGGCACCGAGACTGCTAGGGTTTCATAGAGTTCCAAAATCGGTCACACCGACTAGTAATACTCATTCAGACCGAGTCTCACTTGTGCAATGGCATAAGCCAAATCGATGGGACCGAGTTTTTCAACTCGGTGGGTCCGAGATGGTTTCGGCGGAAACCTAACCCTAAAATTTTCGAATTAAACCTAATCTACGAGTTCATTGACTGGATAGGAGTTTATCAAACGTGGCAAGAATCATGATGATCACAATGTGCTAGGAATCGGATTGGAGAATAGCACAAAGATCGAGTCCATACCCTAGTTCGGCAGAGACTCGCTACGGCGGCAACGGCGGGGTAGAATTCCCGTTGACGGCGACGGAGACCAACGACTGGAGGCGGCTGGCGGCGAGGAGACGATTCGGAGACCAAGTTGGCAGAGCAGGCTATCGCGCGGGCGAAGGGGTTCGGAGAAATTTCCAAATTTTGCCCGTGACTATATATAGCCCGACCCTGTCGGTGTGACCGAGTGGAACAACTCGGTGGCACCGAGATGCAAAACTGTATACAGTTGTTGCAACTCGGTGTGACCGAATGGTTCAAATCGGTTGCACCGAGATAGAAAACCCAGATCAACTTAATGATCTCAGTAGGACCGAAAGTAGGATATCGGTCAGATCGAGAATCACAAAGAGGTTTTGGAAGTTTAAGTCTATGACGAATCGGGGACTCCGAGCGCTCCTCACACAGAGTGGTTCGAATCTGACTTGATCAAATTTTGTGATGTAGCATGAATAGAGTTTGAGACGAGAAAAGCATAGATAGCTAGAGGAGGTTCTTAGGCATTCTTGTTGTCGGTGTACTAAAGTAGGGGTACCTTAGTATCCCGAACTTGTGCACGGGCAGTCGCAGCGTCCCGCGGCAAGGCTTGCCGGGCGACCGCCAAGGTCCTCCATGGTTCCTTTGGAGCCATTCAAGAACAAAGTATTCGAGCCAAGGCGCAAGGCCCCGGCAAGAGGAGCTTGCCGGGAAGGCCACTCGAAGCACAAAGACCCCGGCAAGAGGAGCTTGCCGGGAGGGAGACAGGACCCCGGCAAGAGGAGCTTGCCGGGGAGGCCAATCAGGACATATCAAGGAACTCGCCGCAGCACGCCACGTGTCCCGGCAAGACCCGGTGAGCGACAAGCTCCCGGACGCGACAAGACCCGGTGAGCGACAAGCTCCCGGACCCGACAAGACCCGGTGAGTGACAAGCTCCCGGACGCGACAAGAAAACACCCGCGGCAAGGCGCTTGCCGCGGCAAGCTACTACTCCGCAGCCCGCGCTCCAGCTCACCCACCAACGTGTCGCTCTGGGACCGTTCCTGGCGTACGTGGCGGGAGGCTGTGCAGCCAGGGGCATGCGGTGGCAAGCAGGCGCTGACAAGATAGCCATCGTGGCAAGCGGTGGTGCCCCTAACGGTCCCTTTCTGCACCGTCTAGGCGACACAGACAGGCATTTAATGCCTTTGTCCCCTGCCGTCAGGGTTAGGTATGATACAACTGTAGCAAGCGGTGGCGCCAACTACCACCTCTTTTACCTTTTTACCCTCATCTCTGTTGCCACCTGTCGGTGACCCCTTTGACATATAAAAGGAGGCCCATGCGCAACAGGGAGGGGAGGACAACCATTCTCACGCTTGGTCTCGCTAGCTACCCAAGCGTACTGTAGCACTCATCGCTCCCGAGCAAGAACACAATACAAACCAAAGCAGGAGTAGGCTTTTACGCATCCGTGCGGACCGAACCTGGGTAAACCGATCGCGTGTGCTCGCGCGTTCGCCTCGATCTGCTCTTCGTGCACTCTCCGCCCCCCCTGCCAAACCGAAAGGGGCCCCGGTCCGCCGTGGTCCCATAGGTGTCCGTGGGATCAGTCACCCCCGATATCTTTGGCGCGCCAGGTAGGGGGCGCGTCGAGGCTGTGTGAATCTGATCCGGCATTCGCATGAGCCGAATCTTCGTCATCTTCATCAACATGCCGCCGAAGAAGAAGATTTCGGAGGCAGCTGCTCTGTCTGCGCCGAGCCCACCATCACCGGAGCGAACGGCTGGTGGAGTAGGCGCCGGCGGAAGAACGGGCGCCGACAAGGAGGCTCATGGTGCTGCCAGGTCCAAGGACAAGGCTGCGCTGCACATCGGCGGCGCGGTCGGCTCCCACAACGACCGGGCGCACTCCAAGACCTCGGCGTCCGTACACGCACCGCGCCCGTCCCAGGAGGCGTGGGGCCAGCAGCATCATGGTACCCATGGTACCATATGTCTACTGGGCCAAGATCAAGCTGGCGGATCCCGGAGTGCCCAAGACCAGCATGCACGCCAACATGCTGGCGCGAGCGTGGCACGGTCGCTTGGACGAGATGTTGCTCCTTCTAACGTAGTTAGAAGTCCGAGCATATCCCGCTCCTCGCACCGCTCGCTGCTGCCGCCTGCCACTCCGGCAGAAGCATTGGCACGGGCCCAACTGCTACTAGATTATCCTCCAGCGCCAGAGAAGATCGATGACTGGAGGGCCACTATCCAGAGCCTCATCGGCTTCGCCAATGGTGACAACCCACGGCAGCCGAGCGCATCGCTGCCGCGGCAAGTCAGCCAGGCGCGAGCCGGTGGCGACAAGACCGGCAAGGGTGCAACCACTGTGCACTTTCCGCCTCGAAGGCCAAGATCGCCGACTCGCCGGATCCACCACGACAGCGACTCCACCGCGTCGTCAGATCCGCGAGCTCACCGCGATCAGTGCCAAGTTCTTCACGAGCGACAACAAGAAGACGCTCGAACACGCATCGAGCGCTGAAGAGAAGCGCGGCGTCAATCAGACCTGCGCGCTGGGCCTTCTGTTGACATGCACGCGCCCGAAGAACCAGGCGACTTGCCGTACGCGGTAGGTTGCCCTGCGTTTACCCGTGAGCTGCGGCAAGTCCAGTGGCCCAGTCAGAAGCATTTCAAGCCAGACATACCGGAGAAGTATGACGGCAAGTCGCACCCGTCGGAGTTCCTCAGCACCTACACCATTGCGGTGCAAGCTGCTGGGGGGCGAGACGACAAGGTCCTTGCCAACTACTTCCCACTGGTACTCAAGCCCGAAGTCAGATCCTGGCTCATGCACTTGCTGAAGGAAATATGCCCTAGAGGCAATAATAAAGTTATTATTTATTTCCTTATATCATGATAAATGTTTATTATTCATGCTAGAATTGTATTAACCGGAAACATAATACATGTGCGAATACATAGACAAACAGAGTGTCACTAGTATGCCTCTACTTGACTAGCTCGTTAATCAAAGATGGTTATGTTTCCTAACCATGGACAAAAGAGTTGTTATTTGATTAACGAGGTCACATCATTAATTGAATGATCTGATTGACATGACCCATTCCATTAGCTTAGCACCCGATCGTTTAGTATGTTGCTATTGCTTTCTTCATGACTTATACATGTTCCTATAACTATGAGATTATGCAACTCCTGTTTACCAGAGGAACACTTTGGGTACTACCAAACGTCACAACGTAACTGGGTGATTATAAAGGAGTACTACAGGTGTCTCCAATGGTGGATGTTGGGTTGGCGTATTTCGAGATTAGGGTTTGTCACTCCGAGTGTCGGAGAGGTATCTCTGGGCCCTCTCGGTAATGCACATCACATAAGCCTTGCAAGCACTGCAACTAATATGTTAGTTGTGAGATGATGTACTACGGAACGAGTAAAGAGACTTGCCGGTAACGAGATTGAACTAGGTATTGGATACCGACGATCGAATCTCGGGCAAGTAACATACCGATGACAAAGGGAACAACGTATGTTGTTATGCGGTCTGACCGATAAAGATCTTCATAGAATATGTAGGAGCCAATATGGGCATCCAGGTCCCGCTATTGGTTATTGACCGGACACATGTCTCGGTCATGTCTACATTGTTCTCGAACCGTACGGACCGCACGCTTAACGTTACGATGACAGTTATTATGAGTTTATGCATTTTGATGTACCGAAGGTTGTTCGGAGTCCCGGATGTGATCACGGACATGACGAGGAGTCTCGAAATGGTCGAGACGTAAAGATTGATATATTGGAAGCCTATGTTTGGACACCGGAAGTGTTCCGGGTGAAATCGGGATTTTACCGGAATACCGGGAGGGTTACCGGAACCCCCCAGGAGGCAAATGGGCCTATTGGGCCTTAGTGGAAAAGAGAAAAGGGGCAGCCCATAGCTGGCCGCGCCCCCCCCCTTTCCCAAGTCCTATTAGGACTAGGAGAAGGGGTCGGCCCCCCTCTCTCTCCTTTCCCCCTTGGGAGTCCTAGTTGGAATAGGATTGAGGGGGGGGAGTCCTACTCCCGGTAGGAGTAGGACTCCTCCCGCGCCCTCTCCCTAGCCGGCCGAACCCCTCCCCCTGCTCCTTTATATACGGGGGCAGGGGGCACCCCATAGACACACAAGTTGATCATTGTTGATCGTTCCTTAGCAGTGTGCGGTGCCCCCTGCCACCAAATTCCACCTCGATCATACCGTTGTAGTGCTTAGGCGAAGCCCTGCATCGGTAGTACATCAAGATCGTCACCACGCCGTCGTGCTGACGGAACTCTTCCTCGACGCTTTGCTGGATCGGAGCCCGAGGATCGTCATCGAGCTGAACGTGTGCTAAGAACTCGGAGGTGCCGGAGTAACGGTGCTTGGATCGGTTGGATCGGGAAGAAGACGTACGACTACTTCCTCTATGTTGTGTGATCGCTTCCGCAGTCGTTCTGCGTTGGTACGTAGACAACACTCTCCCCCTCGTTTCTATGCATCACCATGATCTTGCGTGTGCGTAGGAAAATTTTCGAAATTACTACATTCCCCAACAGTGGTATCAGAGCCTAGGTTTTATGGTTTGATGTTATTTGCACGAGTAGAACACAAGTGAGTTGTGGGCGATACAAGTCATACTGCCTACCAGCATGTCACACTTTGGTTCGGCGGTATTGTTGGACGAGACGACCTGGACCAACCTTACGCGTACGCTTACGCGAGACCGGTTCCCTCGACGTGCTTTGCACATAGATGGCTTGCGGGCGACTGTCTCTCCAACTTTAGTTGAACCAAGTGTGGCTACGCCCGGTCCTTGAGAAGGTTAAAACGGAGTCTATTTGACAAACTATCGTTGTGGTTTTGATGCGTAGGTGAGATGAGTTCTTGCTTAAGCCCGTAGCAGCCACGTAAAACTTGCAACAACAAAGTAGAGGACGTCTAACTTGTTTTTGCAGGGCATGTTGTGATGTGATATGGTCAAGGCATGATGCTAAATTTTATTGTATGAGATGATCATATTTTGTAACCAAGTTATCAGCAACTGGCAGGAGCCATATGGTTGTCGCTTTATTGTATGCAATGCAATCGCGATGTAATGCTTTACTTTATTACTAAGCGGTAGTGATAGTCGTGGAAGCATAAGATTGGCGAGACGACAACGATGCTACGATGGAGATCAAGGTGTCGCGCCGGTGACGATGGTGATCATGACGGTGCTTCGGAGATGGAGATCACAAGCACAAGAAGATGATGGCCATATCATATCACTTATATTGATTGCATGTGATGTTTATCCTTTTATGCATCTTATCTTGCCTTGATTGACGGTAGCATTATAAGATGATCTCTCACTAAATTATCAAGAAGTGTTCTCCCTGAGTATGCACCGTTGCCAAAGTTCGTCGTGCCCAGACACCACGTGATGATCGGGTGTGATAAGCTCTACGTCCATCTACAACGGGTGCAAGCCAGTTTTGCACACGCAGAATACTCAGGTTAAACTTGACGAGCCTAGCATATGCAGATATGGCCTCGGAACACGGAGACCGAAAGGTGGAGCGTGAATCATATAGTAGATATGATCAACATAACGATGTTCACCATTGAAAACTACTCCATCTCACGTGATGATCGGTTATGGTTTAGTTGATTTGGATCACGTGATCACTTAGAGGATTAGAGGGATGTCTATCTAAGTGGGAGTTCTTAAGTAATATGATTAAATTGAACTTACATTTATCATGAACTTAGTCCTGGTAGTATTTTGCAAATTATGTTGTAGATCAATAGCTCGCGTTATTGCTTCCCTGTGTTTATTTTTGATATGTTCCTAGAGAAAATTGTGTTGAAAGATGTTAGTAGCAATGATGCGGATTGGATCCGTGATCTGAGGTTTATCCTCATTGCTGCACAGAAGAATTATGTCCTTGATGCACCGCTAGGTGACAGACCTATTGCAGGAGCAGATGCAGACGTTATGAATGTTTGGCTAGCTCAATATGATGACTACTTGATAGTTTAGTGCACCATGCTTAACGGCTTAGAATCGGGACTTCAAAGACGTTTTGAACGTCATGGACCATATGAGATGTTCCAGGAGTTGAAGTTAATATTTCAAGCAAATACCCGAGTTGAGAGATATGAAGTCTCCAACAAGTTCTATAGCTAAAAGATGGAGGAGAATCGCTCAACTAGTGAGCATGTGCTCAGATTGTCTGGGTACTACAATCGCTTGAATCAAGTGGGAGTTAATCTTCCAGATAAGATAGTGATTGACAGAATTCTCTAGTCACCATGACCAAGTTAGAAGAACTTCGTGATGAACTATAGTATGCAAGGGATGACGAAAACGACTCTCGAGTTTTTCATGATGATGAAATCGATGAAGGTAGAAATCAAGAAAAACATCAAGTGTTGATGGTAGACAAGACCACTAGTTTCAAGAAAAGGGCAGAGGGAAGAAGGGGAACTTCAAAAAGAACAGCAAGCAAGTTGCTGCTCAAGTAAAGAAGCCCAAATCTGGACCAAAGCCTGAGACTAAGTGCTTCTACTGCAAAGGGACTGGTCACTGGAAGCGGAACTACCCCAAGTGATTGGCGGATAAGAAGGATGGCAAAGTGAACATAAGTATATTTGATATACATGTTATTGATGTGTACTTTACTAGTGTTTATAGCAAACCCTCAGTATTTGATACGAGTTCAGTTGCTAAGATTAGTAACTCGAAACGGGAGTTGCAGAATAAACAGAGACTAGTTAAGGGTGAAGTGACGATGTGTGTTGGAAGTGGTTCCAAGATTGATATGATCATCATCGCACACTCCCTATACTTTCGGGATTAGTGTTGAACCTAAATAAGTGTTATTTGGTGTTTGCGTTGAGCATGAATATGATTTGATCATGTTTATTGTAATACAGGTTATTCATTTAAGTAAGAGAATAAATTGTTGTTCTGTTTACATGAATAAAACCTTATATGGTTACACACCCAATGAAAATAGTTCGTTGGATCTCGATCGTAGTGATACACATAATCATAATATTGAAACCGAAAGATGCAAAGTTAATAATGATAGTGCAACTTATTTGTAGCACTGCCGTTTAGGTCATATTGGTATAAAGCGCATGAAGAAACTCCATGCTGATGGGCTTTCGGAATCACTTGATTATGAATCACTTGATGCTTGTGAACCATGCCTTTTGGGCAAGATGACTAAAACGCCGTTCTTCGGAACAATGGAGCAAGCAACAGATTTGTTGGAAATCATACATACTGATGTATGTGGTCCGATGAATATTTAAGGCTTGCAGCGGGTATCATTATTTTCTGACCTTCACAGATGATTTGAGCAGATATGGGTATATCTACTTAATGAAATAGAAGTCTGATACATTTCAAAAGTTCATATAATTTCAGAGTGAAGTGGAAAATCATCGTAACAAGAAAATAAAGTTTCTACGATCTGATCGTGGAAAAGAGTATTTGAGTTACGAGTTTGGTCTTCAGTTAAAACAATGTGAAATAGTTTCACTACTCATGCCACCTGGAACACCACGGCATAATGGTGTGTCCGAACGTCATAACCGTACTTTATTGGATATAGTTCAATCTATGATGTTTCTTACCGATTTACCACTATCGTTTTTGGGTCATGCATTAGAGACAGCTGCATTCACGTTAAAAAGGGGCACCATCTATATCCTTCGAGACGACGCCTTATGAACTATGGTTTGGCAAGAAACCAAAGTTGTCGTTTCTTAAAGTTTGGGGCTGCGATGCTTATGTGAAAGAGCTTCAACCTGATAAGCTCGAACCCAAATCGGAGAAATGTGTCTTCATAGGATATCCAAAGGAAACTATTGGATACACCTTCTATCACAGATCCGAAGGCAAGACTTTTGTTGCTAAATTTGGAAACTTTCTGGAGAAGGAGTTTCTCTCGAAAGAAGTGAGTGGGAGGAAAGTAGAACTTGACGAGGTAACTGTATCTGCTCCCTTATTGGAAAATAGTACATCACAGAAAACTGTTTCTGCGACACCTATACCAATTAGTGAGGAAGCTAATGATGATGATCATGAAACTTCAAGACAAGATACTACTAAACCACGTAGATCAACCAGAGTGAGATCCGCACCAGAGTGGTACAGTAATCCAATTCTGGAAGTCATGCTACTAGATCATGATGAACCTATGAACTATGAAGAAGCGATGGTGAGCCCAGATTCCGCAAAGTGGCTTGAGGCCATGAAATCTGAGATGGGATCCATGTATGAGAACAAAGTATGGACTTTGGTTGACTTGCCCAATGATCGGCAAGCCATAGAAAATAAATGGATCTTCAAGAGGAAGACGGACGCTGATAGTAGTGTTACTATCTACAAAGCTAGAATTGTCGCAAAAGGTTTTCGACAAGTTCAAGGTGTTGACTATGATGAGATTTTCTCACTCGTATCTATCCTTAAGTCTGTCCGAATCATGTTAGCAATTGCCGCATTTTATGAAATCTGGCAAATGGATAAACAAAACTGCATTCCTTAATGGATTTGCTAAAGAAGAGTTGTATACGATGCAACTAGAAGGTTTTGTCGATCCTAAAGGTGTTAACTAGATATGCAAGCTCCAACGATCTATCTGTGGACTGGTGCAAACATCTCGGAGTTGGAATATACGCTTTGATGAGTTGATCAAAGCATATAGTTTTATACAGACTTGCGGTGAAGCCTGTATTTACGAGAAAGTGAGTGGGAGCACTACAGCATTTCTGATAAGTATATGTGAATGACATATTGTTGATCGGAAATAATGTAGAATTATTCTGTAAAGCATAAAAGGAGTGTTTGAAAGGAGTTTTTCAAAGAAAGACTTCGGTAAAGCTGCTTACATATTGAGCTTCAAGATCTATAGAGATAGATCAAGACGCTTGATAAGTTTTTCAATAAGTACATACCTTGACAAGATTTTGAAGTAGTTCAAAATGGAACAGTCAAAGAAAAAGTTTCTTGCCTGTGTTACAAGGTGTGAAGTTGAGTGAAGACTCAAAGCCCGACCACGGCAGAAGATAGAAAGAGAATGAAAGTCATTCCCTATGCCTCATTCATAGGTTCTATAAAGTATGCCATGCTGTGTACCAGATCTATTGTATACCCTGCACTGATTTGGCAAGGGAGTACAATAGTGATCTAGGAGTTGATCACTGGACAGCGGTCAGAATTATCCTTAGTGAAATAAGGATATGTTTCTCGATTATGGACGTGACAAAAAGGTTCGTCGTAAAGGGTTACATCGATGCAAGTTTTTGACACTGATCTAGATGAATCTGAAAGTCTCAATCTAGATACATATTGAAAGTGGGAGCAATTAGCTAGAGTAGCTCCTTGTAGAGCATTATAGACAAAGAATTTTGCAAAATACTTACGGATCTGAATATGACAGACCCGTTGACTAAAATTATCTCACAAGCAAAACATGATCACACCTTAGTACTCTTGGGGTGTTAATCACATAGAGATGTGAACTAGATTACTGACTCTAGTAAACCCTTTGAGTGTTGGTCACATGACGATGTGAACTATGGGTGTTAATCACATGGTGATGTGAACTATTGCTGCTAAATCACATGGCAATGTGAACTAGATTATTGACTCTAGTGCAAGTGGGAGACTGAAGGAGATATGCCCTAGAGGCAATAATAAAGTTATTATTTATTTCCTTATATCATGATAAATGTTTATTATTCATGCTAGAATTGTATTAACCGGAAACATAATACATGTGTGAATACATAGACAAACAGAGTGTCACTAGTATGCCTCTACTTGACTAGCTCATTAATCAAAGATGGTTATGTTTCCTAACCATGGACAAAAGAGTTGTTATTTGATTAACGAGGTCACATCATTTGTTGAATGATCTGATTGACATGACCCATTCCATTAGCTTAGCACCCGATCGTTTAGTATGTTGCTATTGCTTTCTTCATGACTTATACATGTTCCTATAACTATGAGATTATGCAACTCCCGTTTACCAGAGGAACACTTTGGGTACTACCAAACGTCACAACATAACTGGGTGATTATAAAGGAGTACTACAGGTGTCTCCAATGGTGGATGTTGGGTTGGCGTGTTTCGAGATTAGGGTTTGTCACTCCGAGTGTCGGAGAGGTATCTCTGGGCCCTCTCGGTAATGCACATCACATAAGCCTTGCAAGCACTGCAACTAATATGTTAGTTGTGAGATGATGTATTACGGAACGAGTAAAGAGACTTGCCGGTAACGAGATTGAACTAGGTATTGGATACCGACGATCGAATCTCGGGCAAGTAACATACCGATGATAAAGGGAACAACGTATGTTGTTATGCGGTCTGACCGATAAAGATCTTCGTAGAATATGTAGGAGCCAATATGGGCATCCAGGTCCCGCTATTGGTTATTGACCGGAGACATGTCTCGGTCATGTCTACATTGTTCTCGAACCGTAGGGTCCGCACGCTTAACGTTACGATGACAGTTATTATGAGTTTATGCATTTTGATGTACCGAAGGTTGTTCAGAGTCCCGGATGTGATCACTGACATGAAGAGGAGTCTCGAAATGGCCGAGACGTAAAGATTGATATATTGGAAGCCTATGTTTGGACACCAGAAGTGTTCCGGGTGAAATCGGGATTTTACCGGAATACCGGGAGGGTTACCGGAACCCCCCGGGAGGCAAATGGGCCTATTGGGCCTTAGTGGAAAAGAGAAAAGGGGCAGCCCATAGCTGGCCACGCCCCCCCCCCTTTCCCAAGTCCTATTAGGACTAGGAGAAGGGGCCGGCCCCCCTCTCTCTCCTTTCCCCCTTGGGAGTCCTAGTTGGAATAGGATTGAGGGGGGAGTCCTACTCCCGGTAGGAGTAGGACTCCTCCCGCGCCCTCTCCCTAGCCGGCCGAACCCCTCCCCCTGCTCCTTTATATACGGGGGCAGGGGGCACCCCATAGACACACAAGTTGATCATTGTTGATCGTTCCTTAGCCGTGTGCGGTGCCCCCTGCCACCAAATTCCACCTCGATCATACCGTTGTAGTGCTTAGGCGAAGCCCTGCGTCGGTAGTACATCAAGATCGTCACCACGCCGTCGTGCTGACGGAACTCTTCCTCGACGCTTTGCTGGATCGGAGCCCGAGGATCGTCATCGAGCTGAACGTGTGCTAAGAACTCGGAGGTGCCGGAGTAACGGTGCTTGGATCGGTTGGATCGGGAAGAAGACGTACGACTACTTCCTCTACGTTGTGTGATCGCTTACGTAGTCGGTCTGCGTTGGTACGTAGACAACACTCTCCCCCTCGTTGCTATGCATCACCATGATCTTGCGTGTGCGTAGGAAAATTTTCGAAATTACTACGTTCCCCAACACTTGCCGGACAACTCCATATCCTCTTGGGCGGACTTGTGCCATCAGTTTGTCGGCGCCTTTACGGGCGGCCACAAACCACATGGCCAAGAGAGTGACCTCCACCTGCTTGCCCAGAAGGAAGGAGAGCCCCTGTGGAAGTATATCCAGAGATTCAGCCGTGTGCAGCGCAACATCCTTGACATCCACCCTGCCGCGGTTATCAGCGCGCTCCATCAGAATGTGCATAACCGCAGGATGCGGGAGGAGATGGCGATGAGCAGGATCAGGGACGTCAGCGAGCTGTACGCCCTGGCCGACAAGTGTGCACACGCCGAAGAAGGGAGGAAACTCCCCGGAGAGAATACTGGAGCAGGGGGATCTGACAGTGAAGATGATGCCCCGGCAAAGAAGAACCGGAGGCGCAACAGGAAGAAGAAAGGCGGAGAGATACTAGTCGTTGAGCAGTCCGGCAACGACGGTGGCGCCAAGCAAGCCAAAGTTGGTAGCTCCGGCAAGGAGGTTCCCGCATGCACCAACTGCCAAGCTGTGGCGGCCGCCGACAAGCAGGACGGCTCCGACAAGCAGTACTGCAAGATCCACCGCACCAAGGGCCATGATCTCCAGAGCTGCAAGAAAGTCGAGCAGCTTGTCCAGCAACAAAAAGCTGAGTACGAGCGGCGCGACAAGGAGAGAGCCCAAGGAGGCGGTGGAGAGGCCGGCAAGAAGCGCGCTGGCCGGGGAGGACGCCACGGCAAGGCTAAGCAGCGGCAAGGAGACAGACCTCCCCGCGGCCGCGACAAGGATGAAGACGAAGACGACGACGAGGACATGGATGATGTTGATAACAGTGAGCAGGAGTTTCAGAAAGCTATGGAAGTCTTGTGCGTTGACGGCGGCGCTTCTCTGCATACTTCCCACCGCCAACTTAATGCGGCAGAGCCACCTGTCGAGTCGCGCAAGCTTCTGAAATGGTCCAGCACGCCTATCATCTTTGACATTGAGGACCACCCTGATCGCACAACTGCGGTCGGGTGCTTGCCGCTGTTGGTTTCACCAACTATATGCAACCTCAAGGTCACCAAGATGTTAGTTGACGCCGGGGCCGGCTTAAATCTGATCTCCTCCGCTGTACTCCAGAAACTCCAGATCCCCGACAGCGAGCTCGAAGAGACCGGCACATTCCAAGGAATTAACCCGGGAAGGAGCAAGCCAAAGGGGAAGGTCACGTTGCCGGTGACGTTTGGCAGCGAAATGAACTTCAGAACTGAGAGGGTCACCTTTGACGTTGCCGATTTCCCATTGCCCTACAATGGCATACTTGGCCGCCCAGCACTGGCCAAGTTCATGGTAGCCTCTCACTATGCGTACAACTTGCTCAAGATGCCAGGCCCGATAAGCATCATCTCTGTCCCTGGCGACAAGAAGGATGCCCTTATCTGCGCCGACAAGATCTACCGGGAAGCAGCTGCTACGACAGATCACAAGGCACTCGCCGCTGAAGCTCCCGGGGGGAAGAAGAAGACCAAGTCCGGCAAGAGCTCTGATGCCCACTCCGGCAAGCGCACCTCCTCGGAGTGCTGCGTTGCCGTCGAGGACGCACCATCGAGCTCCACCGGCAAGTGTAAGAAGGCCATGGCTGCTCCACCACATACCAAGAAGGTGTCCGCCAAGGAGGACGGCACTGGTGGTACTTTTACCATCAGTGCCACGCTTGACCCCAAATAGGAAAGCGTGCTCATTGCTTTCCTGCGGGCGAATGTCGACGCGTTTGCATGGCAGCCGTCTGACATCCCCGGTGTTCCCAGGAAAGTAATTGAGCACCACCTTGCCGTTTGTCCTCATGCGCGGCCCGTCAAGCAGAAGATCAGAAAACAAGCAGTGGAGCGCCAAGAATTCATAGCAGAAGAAATCAAGAAGTTGGAAGCAGCAGGCCTTGTCAGAGGAGTGCTCCATCCCACGTGGTTGGCCAATCCTGTGGTAGTGCGCAAGGCAAATGGAAAATGGAGGCTTTGTATTGACTTTACTGATGTTAATAAAGCTTGTCCCAAAGATCCATTTCCCTTGCCGCGCATTGACCAGATTGTTGACTCCACACCCGGATGTGATTTGCTTTCATTTCTTGACGCATATTCAGGATACCATCAGATCTTCATGGCAGAAGAGGATGAGGAGAAAACCGCATTCATTACTCCATGTGGCACGTACTGTTTCGTACGGATGCCTTTTGGTTTAAAGAATGCTGGTTCAACATTTGCCAGAGTAGTCCATATCACTTTGAAGCCACAGATACACAGAAATGTAGAAGCCTACATGGATGATATAGTGGTCAAAAGCAAGGACAGGGCAACTCTGATCCAAGATTTAGAAGAGACTTTTGCAAATCTGCGCAAGATCAACCTCAAGCTCAACCCCGAGAAGTGTGTGTTTGGAGTCCCTTCCGGCAAGCTTCTCGGGTTCTTTGTGTCTCAGCGGGGAATCGAAGCCAATCCCGACAAGATCAAGGCCATTGAGCAGATCGAAGCACCAAAGCGCGTCAAGGATGTACGGAAGCTTGCCGGTTGCGTGGCTGCTCTCAGCAGGTTTATCTCTCGGTCTGCTGAGCGCGCCCTGCCGTTTTTCAAGATTTCGAAAAAGGCAGGTCCAATAAAATGGACTCCAGAAGCGGAGGCTGCGCTGCAGGACCTGAAGAGATACCTGTCCTCCACCCCAACACTTGTCGCACCTAAACCATAAGAGAAGTTGCTGCTGTACATAGCGGCAACCAATCAAGTGGTTAGTGCTGCGTTAGTAGCGGAGAGGGAGGCAGATGACGAGACAACAACCACGGCAAGCACATCCAGCGACAAGCAGAGGGCTTCCCCGACAAGCTCTGGTCCCGACAAGCAAGAATCTGTGCAGATGCAAGAGGAGATACGGAAGAAGATGGTGCAGCGCCCAGTTTACTTTGTCAGTTCCCTTTTGCAGGGGGCTAGATCAAGGTACTCTGGTGTGCAGAAGTTGCTTTTCGGCCTCCTTATGGCCTCGAGAAAGCTGCGCCATTACTTCCAAGCACATGAGATCACAGTTGTCACTCGCTTTCCGCTGAAGAGGATATTGCAAAATCCGGAAGCAACAGGCAGGATTGTCGAGTGGGCACTGGAACTGTCAAGCTTTGGCCTCAAATTTGAGAGTACATCAACGATCCAAAGCAGAGCATTGGCAGAATTCATAGCAGAATGGACGCCAACTCCAGACGAAGAAATTCCGGAGGCAAGCATCCCCGCCAAGGAAACAAGCAAAGAGTGGCTCATGTACGTTGACGGTGCCTTCTCGCTGCAAGGCGCCGGTGCTGGCGTGCTGCTCGTCGCACCCACCGGAGAGCACCTCAAGTACATAGTCCAGATGCACTTTCCCAAGGAGCAAGCGACAAACAACACTACAGAGTATGAAGGCTTGCTTGCCGGTCTCAGGATCGCAGCAGAACTTGGAATTAAGAAGCTTATTGTCAGGGGTGACTCGCAGCTTGTCGTCCGCCAAGTGAACAAAAATTATCAGAGTCCATTAATGGAAGCTTACGTCGACGAAGTGAGAAAGCTAGAAGAGCACTTTGACGGCTTGCAGATGGAGCACGTCCCAAGAGCTCAGAATGACATTGCCGATGGCCTGTCAAAGTGCGCCGCACTTAAATTACCTGTGGAACCAGGGATTTTTGTGCTCAAGCTGACTCAGCCGTCCGTAACACCACCAGCTGGACAGAACAAGAAGAGGAAGTTGGTTTCTGGTGACTATTTTCCGGCAGAGCTTCCCGAAGCCGCCGCCAAAAAGGTCCCCAAGATCAACACCAAGAATGCTGAGGAGCAGTCTGCTCCGGCAAGCCCCAGGGTTTGTTCCGTTGAAGCAGACACTCCCGACAAGTTTTGCTCCGGCAAGCTTGCCGAGGAACGTCAAGCTCCGGCAGAGCCGCAGGCTCTTGCCGTGGAAGCAGATGTTCCCGCAGCAGCAGAATTGCCTTTAGTCCTTGTTGTCGAGCCACAGGCTTCGACATGGGCGCAGCAGATTGTCCGTTTCCTTCAAACAGGAGAACTTCCCGAAGAACCAGAAGAAGGAGAAAGAGTAGCCCGGCAGTCTAGTATGTATCAGTTTGTCGATGACACATTGTGCAGAAGAAGACTCAACGGTGTGAAATTGAAGTGCATTCCCCGGGAAGATGGACAAAAGCTGTTGGCAGAGATACATGGAGGCATATGTGGTCACCACATTGGCGCAAGAGCCCTTGTCGGAAAAGCATTCCGGCAAGGTTTCTTCTGGCCGACAGCCCTCCAGGATGCAACTGCACAAGTAACCAAGTGTGAAGCGTGCCAGTTCCATTCCAAGCAGATACACCAGCCAGCTCAAGCTCTCCAGACGATCCCTTTATCCTGGCCATTTTTGGTCTGGGGGCTCGATATCCTCGGCCCCTTTCCCCGAGCTGTCGGGGGCTTTGAGTACTTGTACGTTGCAATCGACAAGTTCACAAAGTGGCCGGAAGTGGAACCAGTGAGGAAGGTGAGAGCACAGTCAGCAGTCAAGTTCTTCAGGTCGATTGTTTGCCATTTCGGAATCCCTAACAGGATAATCACCGACAACGGTACGCAATTTACGAGCCGCACCTTCATGCAGTACGTCCAAGATCTTGGCGCCAAGGTCTGCTTCGCTTCTGTTGCTCACCCGAGAAGCAACGGTCAAGCGGAGAGGGCAAATGCTGAAGTGTTGCGCGGGCTCAAGACCAGAACTTTCGACAGGCTGCACAAGTGCGGCAGAAACTGGATCGAGGAGCTGTCGGTGGTTCTTTGGTCGATCAGGATGACGCCAAATCGAGCCACTGGCCAGACACCCTTCGCTCTAGTCTATGGAGCGGAGGCAGTTCTCCCCACGGAACTCGTATACGGGTCGCCTCGAGTGCTCGCTTACGATGAGCTTGAGCAAGAGCAGCTGCGGCAAGACGACGCGCTGCTCCTTGAGGAAGACCGTCTGCAGGCTGCTGTGCGAGCTGCTCGCTACCAGCAAGCTTTGCGCCGCTACCATAGCCGCAAAGTTAAAGCCAGAAGCTTCGAGGAAGGTGACCTTGTTCTTTGGCGTGTTCAGTCCGCCAAGAATTCCAACAAGTTGACGCCGAAGTGGGAAGGCCCTTACCGGGTGAAACGAGTCACTAGGCCTGGCGCTGTCCGCCTTGAGACCGAAGATGGCATTCCGGTGAGCAACTCCTAGAATATTGAGCATCTTCGTAAGTTTTACCCGTAAGGCGCGGTTGTCGGACCCTGTCCGGCAACCACCCTTTTGTACAAGTCTTGCCGCTGTTGCATGTAATCCTTTGTACAAAGCCAGGCACAGACCCTGAGCACAAGTAAATGAAGCGCTGGCGCCCTGAGTTATAGCATGCATGCTAGATCGAGTCTCGTCCTCGATTAGGGTTGATAGTGCTTAACAGCGGCTAACCCCTAACTTAGAGGTCGAGTGTGCGTCCCTTTGCCTTTCTTTCGTTTTCCTTGGTTCGCAGGGCTCGCATATCCTTGCCGGACCGCTCGAGGATGAAAAGGAGAAGAAGGATGTACCGGCATCTGGACCCCGACAAGCCAGTGTTGCCGGGGGCTGCAAGTACCAAGATCCACCCATGGCAAGCCAGAGTTGCCGGGGGCTGCGATCTCAGATAAGTCTTTCATCCCTCATCATGCATTCTCTTATGGACTGGGGAATACGAAACCTCGTTTCCTCCTGGAAACTACCGTGCTCCCTTAACTCTAGGCCCTGGGGCTCGTTCCTGGGGCCAAGTTTGGTCGTAGCCGCGACAGCAAAGGGATGAAACAAGGGGGCCGCACCCGCCTCGTCCCTGCCTCCGTCAAAAGCGTGAGAAAGGTCGAGCGATGTGGGAAGACGGCAGGGCCTGTTGCCGGGGGAAGAAGTGTCTATCTGAAAGATACCAAGGATTTGCTCCTTGACGTGGGTTCTACCCGCGAGACAAACGACCCGGCAAGCATCCCCTTTTCATTAAAAAACATCCCACTCAAGTACAGTCCATAGAGGATGAAAAACATGAAAGAGAGGAATACAAGTTTTAAATGCAACTAAGGCCCGTAGGCTTACAAATTCAAAAGATAAGATGCCCGTAATCCCTTTCTTGTCCCTCTCTTCAGGAGGTAGGTCAAGGAGGCGAAAAGGGCAAAAGGAGCGCCTAGGCGAGCTACGGGTGCCAGAAGACACCAAGAGAACGTCCCGGGGGCCGTCCGAAGGCTGGACGGTGATGGCGGCGCCGGAAGCGGGGCTCGAAGACGAGGCGGCAGGACGTCAGCACGCTGTCGAGGGCACCATGCCCTCGTACTCCGACTTGACGGCCTTGTCGCCAGCCCTCTTCCTCCTCTGCAGCCTCCCTACGCTAGCCGCCCAAGGAGACGACCCCGGGGAGTTCAAGGAGCCGGCGACACGGATGATGGGGTCGCCGGTGCCGCACGGAGCGGCGCCCGACACCTAGTCGGACCCGCCATCTTGCCGCCCGCTACCCTCGTCGTCGTTGTCGCTGTCCTCCTCGTCACTCTCGCTCGAGGAGGAGCCTTCGCTATAGGAGGAGCTGTCCACGCAGCACCTTGCCCGAATGCCAAAGCACCCGAAGACCTTGACGAAGAGGAGATCGCCCTCCATCAACTTAAAATGGAGGGTGAGCCCCGCTGTCAAGTTGTGGATACGGGCGAACGTCTTCCACCCTCGACCAAGATACATCACATTAGGGGCTGGGAATTCAACGCGGACTCGCGTGCCACTGATCCCACAGCCCCTCATGTGCAGTTTCAGTGTCTCGGGCGGGTCCTGCTCCATCGCGCTCGCAAACGGGGCTGGGAGTCGGAGGCGACGACGAGGCGCCCGGCGCAGCCTGACGAAGAACTCGCAAGGGTCATCCCCACTATGGACCGCCGCGGGAGGAGGAACCGCCGGCGGAGGCGAAGCCGGCGCGCCGCCCCGTCCACCTCTTCCTCGAGCGCCTCGACCTCGTCCTCGACCTCGTCCACGACCTCGCCCCCTCCCTCTTCCCCTTACGGCTGGCTCTGCCGCCACGGGTGCGGGAGAGGGAGGGATGCGCTGTCTGGCGGCGACCCTCGCCGCCACTGATGAAGGACCAGGGTTCCCTTTCTCCATGGCGAATGAGAGAAAGGGGAGCAGAAGCTGAAGGAAGGAGGAGATGAGAGAATGTGGGCTTCCGTCCTCCCCTCCCGCTCTTTATAAAGGAGCGAGGTGGGGGCTCGGCCACCCCGCTTAGCGAATCAAGACACGGGGAGAGCAGGGAGCTGGGGCCGACCCGCCGCCTCGACCCGCGACGGCCCAGTTTCCCGCCTCCACCGTCCGCGACCCCAAGCGCATGGGAGCCGCGTGGCGGGCGTGCAGAACCGAAGCGACGGATGAGGCGACCTCTCCCCGCCCCGTGGTCGTGGGGAGTGGACGCCTCGAAAACCGCGCATCAGCCCCGCGCACGCCGCCCACGATCTCCCCCATGATGCCGCATTCGACGCGTGCCGTGCAGGGAGGGTGCGGCGGATATGGAGTCAGAAACGGCGTGCCCCAGGCCGCGCATGCCTGTGCACTGTTTTGGGCCTGGCCCAACAGCGCTCGGCACCATGTATGGCCCAGGCCCGGGGGCTCCTGTCGGTGTACTAAAGTAGGGGTACCTTAGTATCCCGAACTTGTGCACGGGCAGTCGCAGCGTCCCGCGGCAAGGCTTGCCGGGCGACCACCAAGGTCCTCCATGGTTCCTTTGGAGCCATTCAAGAACAAAGTATTCGAGCCAAGGCGCAAGGCCCCGGCAAGAGGAGCTTGCCGGGAAGGCCACTCGAAGCACAAAGACCCCGGCAAGAGGAGCTTGCCGGGAGGGAGACAGGACCCCGGCAAGAGGAGCTTGCCGGGGAGGCCAATCAGGACATATCATGGAACTCGCGGTAGCACGCCACGTGTCCCGGCAAGACCCGGTGAGCGACAAGCTCCGGGACGTGACAAGACCCGGTGGGCGACAAGCTCCCGGACGCGACAAGACCCGGTGAGCGACAAGCTCCCGGACGCGACAAGAAAACACCCGCGGCAAGGCGCTTGCCGCGGCAAGCTACTACTCCGCAGCCCGTGCTCCAGCTCACCCACCAACGTGTCGCTCTGGGACCGTTCCTGGCGTACGTGGCGGGAGGCTGTGCAGCCAGGGGCATGCGGTGGCAAGCAGGCGCTGACAAGATAGCCATCGTGGCAAGCGGTGGCGCCCCTAACGGTCCCTTTCTGCACCGTCTAGGCGACACAGACAGGCATTTAATGCCTTTGTCCCCTGCTGTCAGGGTTAGGTATGATACAACTGTAGCAAGCGGTGGCGCCAAGTACCACCTCTTTTACCTTTTTACCCTCATCTCTGCTGCCACCTATCGGTGACCCCTTTGACATATAAAAGGAGGCCCATGCGCAACAGGGAGGGGAGGACAACCATTCTCATGCTCGGTCTCGCTAGCTACCCAAGTGTACTATAGCACTCATCGCTCCCGATCAAGAACACAATACAAACCAAAGCAGGAGTAGGGTTTTACGCATCCGTGCGGCCCGAACCTGGGTAAACCGATCGCGTGTGCTCGCGCGTTCGCCTCGATCTGCTCTTCGTGCACTCTCCGCCCCCCTGCCGAACCGAAAGGGGCCCCGGTCCGCCGTGGTCCCATAGGTGTCCGTGGGATCAGTCACCCCCGACACTTGTCCATCCACTTGGCAAAAGGAAATAAAACCAAACAATCAAAACAACAAGTGGATGTCCTCGAATGAGTAAAATATGCAACCAACATGCTCACACAATAAGATGGCAAATAAAATATGTGACAAAGCATGCACAACCAGTTCTAGCATCTATCAAGCAATTTGCGATGACTAGGTCATCTATATATGAGTATATTGACTTAGGAGTCAAGTGAGAACACTTGATCATAGGTCATACTCATCGTTTAAGCTCAAGTGGGGTTACCACTTTTACATAAAGCATTGTTGTGTTCACATCTTTAGAGTTGCTTTAGCTCAAGTCTTAGAGTAAAGCTCCCCCTAGATGTGATATCCCCCCTAAGAGGGATGAACTAACCTTGGGTTTTGTCGATGATGACTTCATGTAGATGTTGAAGATGTGGATGCTCAATGTTGATGTAGATCACTTGGAGCTATCCATTTGAGTGAATTGCACTTTCAATACCTACATGGGTTAGTCCCACAAGGAACAAACAAGGATATCCATAGACATAGAGTGATGCACACACAAGATGATGTCCATGAAAACTTTTAGGTTACCTTGTCCCTTGTATTACCAACAAGAGGGTTTGTGACTCCTTGAACTAGTGCAAGATGTGGAAGTTGATTGCACTTGTTCTTGCCAAAATGATAAGAGTGAAGTATGTTGGCGGAGTCACCCTCAAGAACTCTCTAGTTCTTCTTCTTTTGGATCCACACCATCTTGATGGGAATCCTTGGAGTTGTAATCGTACTTGATGAAGTGGAACTTGAAGTGGTCTTGGGAATCCACTTGACTAGGGTCTTAGGAGCTTCTTCAAATGCATCAATCTCCTCTTGAAGCTTGTCCTTGCCTTTTTGCTTGTAGTCTTGTGGTGGAAGATCATCTTGAGCTTGTGTCCCCTTGAAGGAAGTATCATACTTCTCTTGTTGAGGAACAAACTTTGTCTTGGGGTATTGATCTTCTTCCCACTCAACTCCATTGGCATTGAACTTTCGTTCAAAACCAACACCTTGATTCTTCCGGTGCATTCCTTGCTTGCGCACAATTTCCTCGAATTGCTTACTCCCGACAAGGCTTTTGTACACTCCTTTCTCTATAATTCCCTTCAATAAGCTATTTTCCTGCTCAAGTGTAACTTGGCTAAGAGAATCATTAGTGGAATCAAGAGAATTACTAGAAGCAACAATATTGGATTTAGCATGATCATTGTTACTACTAGAGGAAGAATCTTTCTTGTTCTTGTTACTAGACTTGACTTGAGGCATGTAAGTGGATAAGAGTAAACGCTTGGCAATGTAAGAAGAACTTTTCTTGCGGAGATCATCATTGATTTCTTTTAAAAACTCATGCTCTTGCTCAAGATTGAGCTTTTCAAAGCGTAACTTCTCATGAGCTCTTAAAAGTTCGCGATGATCTTCGAAGATAGTTTCATGAGCTAACTTAAGAGTGTTTAGTTCTTTAGTTAGAGCCTCAATCTTCTCCTTATCATTGTCATTCGTTTTATCTTGATTAGCATGATTAATTGACGTTTCATCATACTATTCATCACTAGAGTTGTCAACAAGCAAATCATCATCGCCTAACAAGTCATCTTCATCACTACTAAAATCAACATACTCGGGGTGTGTTACCTTAGGACCTTTGGCCATGAAGCATCTTCCAATTCCTTCATTTGGTGAGTCAAATATGTCATAGGAGTTGGTTGACACAAGTGCTAGACCGGCAACACCTTCATCTTGAGTATCTTCGGAGTCGGAGTGATAACTTCTCTCGGAGTGGCTGTCGGAGTCGGAGCCGGATACTCATTCACCAACATGAGCTTGATGTCTTTGTTTTGTGTAGCTCCTTTATGATTTTTCCTTCCTTTCCGAATCCTTGCTTCTCCGTGAGTATCTTCGTTCATAACGATCATCTCTACTCCTTCTCTCTCTTGGTGGTGATTCTTTGCTTCTTCTTTTTGGAGAATCTTCTCTTCTCTTGTAGGGAGCCGTACACTCACTGGAATAGTGTCCGGGTCTTCCACAATTGTGGCAGTTTCGCTCTCGACTAGAAGATCTTTTGTCATTGTAGGACCTTGACTTGAAGCTTCTATCTTTGCTTCTACTCTTGTAGAACTTGTTGAAGTTCTTCACCATTAAGCTCAATTCTTCATTGAAGTTTTGTTTCTCACTTGATGATGTAGGAGCTTCACATGAGGCTTTGTAGGCACCACTTGATTTGTTGTGAACTTCCTCTTTATCCTTAAGTGACATCTTATGATCAACAATTCTTCCAATCACTTCTGTTGGCTTGAGATCTTTGTAATTGGGCATCATTAGGATCAATGTGCACACGGTATCATATTTTCCATCCAAGGCTCTTAGAATCTTCTTGATGATGAATCTATCGGTCATCTCTACACTTCCTAAGCCGGCAATCTCATTTGTGATGAGAGCAAGCCTAGAGTACATTTCAGCGACACCTTCACCATCCTTCATTTTGAACTTGTCAAGTTGACTTTGAAGCACATCCAACTTGGATTCCTTGACGGAGTCGGTACCTTCGTGCATATCAATCAAAGTGTCCCAAATTTCCTTTGCATTCTCAAGATGGCTGATTTTGTTGAATTCTTCGGGGCACAATCCGTTGAAGAGAATATCACAAGCTTGAGCATTGTATTGCAACATCTTCAACTCATCCGCGGTAGCTTCACGGTTTGGTTCTCTCCCATCAAAGAAGTCACCTTGCAAACCAACACACACAATAGCCCAAACGGCGGGGTTATGTCCAAGAATATGCATTTTCATTTTATGCTTCCAACTAGCAAAATTAGTACCATCAAAGTAAGGACCTCTACGATGATAATTTCCCTCGCTAGACGCCATACTCTCCTAGGTTGTGAAACCAAGGCTATGACCACCAAAAGCTATGGAAATCAAAGCAAGTGGAGACCAAAGCTCTGATACCACTTGTATGATCGAAAGTATGTCTAGAGGGGGGGTGATTAGACTACTTGACCAAATAAAAACTGAACCTTTTCCCAATTTTAGTTCTTGGCAGATTTTAGCTATTTTAGGACAAGTCAAGCAATCATCACACAATTCAAGCAAGCATGCAAAGAGTATATTGGCAGCGGAAAGTAAAGCATGCAACTTGCAAGAATGTAAAGGGAAGGGTTTGGAGAATTCAAACGCAATTGGAGACACGGATGTTTTCCCGTGGTTCGGATAGGTGGTGCTATCCTACATCCACGTTGATGGAGACTTCAACACACGAAGGGTAACGGTTGTGCGAGTCCACGGAGGGCTCCACCCACGAAGGGTCCACGAAGTAGCAACCTTGTCTATCCCACCATGGCCATCGCCCACGAAGGACTTGCCTCACTAGCGGTAGATCTTCACGAAGTAGGCGATCTCCTTGCCCTTACAAACTCCTTGGTTCAACTCCACAATCTTGTCGGAGGCTCCCAAGTGACACCTAGCCAATCTAGGAGACACCACTCTCCAAGAAGTAACAAATGGTGTGTTGATGATGAACTCCTTGCTCTTGTGCTTCAAATGATAGTCTCCCCAACACTCAACTCTCTCTCATAGGATTTGGATCTAGTGGAAAGAAGGTTTGAGTGGAAAGCAACTTGGGGAAGGCTAGAGATCAAGATTCATATGGTAGGAATGGAATATCTTGGTCTCAACACATGAGTAGGTGGTTCTCTCTTAGAACATATGAGTTGGAATTGTGTATGTGTTCTGATGGCTCTCTCCACGAATGAAGAGGAGGTGGAGGGGTATATATAGCCTCCACACAAAATCCAACCGTTACACACAATCTACCAATCTCGGTGGGACCGAATCAACAAACTCGGTCGGACCGAAAAGGTAAACCTAGTGACCGTTAGAGATTTTCGGTGGGACTGACATGCAACTCGGTAGGACCGATTCTGTTAGGGTTTGGGCATAATGTAATCTCGGTGAGACCGAGTTTGGTAATAAGCTAACCAGAGAGTTGGTCAGGTAAACTTGGTGGGACCAATTTGCTCTTTCGGTGAGACCGAAAAGTTACAAAAAGGAAACAGAGAGTTTACATTGCAATCTCAGTGGGACCGATTCGCTCTTTCGGTGAGACCGAAAAGTTACGAAAGGGAAACAGAGAGTTTGCAATCCCATCTCGGTGAGACCGAGATCCCTATCGGTAGAACCGAATTGCTAGGGTTTGGCAGTGGCTTATGACAAGTGAAACTCGGTGGCGCCGGATAGAAAGAATCGGTATGACCGAGTTTGGCTTAGGGTTTAGGTCATTTGTGGATATGGGAAAGTGGTTGAGGATTTTGGAGCATATCACTAAGCACATGAAGCAAGAGGCTCATTAAGCAACACCTCATCCCTCCTTGATAGTATTGGCTTTTCCTAAAGACTCAATGTGATCTTGGATTACTAAAATATAAAATGAAGAGTCTTGAGCTTTTGAGCTTGAGCCAATGCTTTGTCCTTAGCATTTTGAGGGTTCCACTTTCACATCCATGCCGTGCCAATCATTGAGCTTTCCTGAAATAATCATCTTGGAATAGCATTAGCTCAGTGAGCTATATGTTGTTATGAATTACCAAAACCACCTAGGGATAGTTGCACTTTCAGTATGCTATGTGATGTGATATGGCCAGAAGGATGTGATGAATGATATATGTGATGTATGAGATTGATCATGTTCTTGTAATAGGAATCACGACTTGCATGTCGATGAGTATGACAACCGGCAGGAGCCATAGGAGTTGTCTTAATTTATTTATGACCTGCGTGTTAATGAAAATGCCATGTAATTATTTTACTTTATTTCTAACCGTTAGCCATAGTAGTAGAAGTAATAGTTGGCGAGGCAACTTCATGAAGACACGATGATGGAGATCATGGTGTCATGCCGGTGACGATGGTGTTCGTGCCGCGCCTCGAAGATGGAGATCAAAGGCGCAAGATGATATTAGCCATATCATGTCACTTTATGATTTGCATGTGATGTTTGTCATGTTTACATCTTATTTGCTTAGAATGACGGTAGCATAAATAAGATGATCCCTCATAAAATTTCAAGTAAGTGTTCCCCCTAACTGTGCACCGTTGTGAAAGTTCGTTGTTTCGAAGCACCACATGATGATCGAGTGTGATAGATTCTAACGTTCGCATACAACGGGTGTAAGCCAGATTTACACATGCAAAACACTTAGGTTGACTTGACGATCCTAGCATGTACAGACATGGCCTCGGAACACAAGAGACCGAAAGGTCGAACATGAGTCGTATAGTGGATATGATTAACATGAAGATGTTCACCGATGATGACTAGTCCGTCTCACGTGATGATCGGACACGACCTAGTTGACTCGGATCATGTATCACTTAGATGACTAGAGGGATGTCTATCTGAGTGGGAGTTCATTAAATAATCAGATGAACTTAATTATCATGAACATAGTCAAAAGGTCTTTGCAAATTATGTCGTAGCTTACACTTTAGTTCTACTGTTTAAGATATGTTCCTAGAGAAAATTTAGTTGAAAGTTGATAGTAGAAATTATGCGGACCGGGTCCGTCAATTGAGGATTATCCTCATTGCTGCGCAGAAGGCTTATGTCCTTAATGCACCGCTCGGTGTGTTGAACCTCGAGCGTCGTCTGTAGATGTTGGGAAATATCTGACATACGCGTTTTGATGACTACGTGATAGTTCAGTGCATAATGCTAACGGTTTAGAATTGTGGCACCAAAGACATTTTTGAAACATCGCAAAACATATGAGATGTTCCAAAGACTGAAATTTGGATTTCAGACTAGTGCCCACGTCAAGAGGTATGAGACCTCTGGCAAGTTTCTTAAGCCTGCAAACTAAGGGAGAAAAGCTCAATCATTGAGCATGTGCTCAGATTGTCTAAGTACTACAATCGCTTGAATCAAGTGGGAGTTAATCTTCCAGATGAGATAGTGATGGTTCTCCATAGTCACTGCCACCAAGCTATTAGAGCTTCGTGATGAACTATAACATATCAGGGATAGACATGATGATCCTTGAGCAGCTCGCGATGTTTGACACCGCAAAGTAGAAATCAAGTAGGAGCATCAATTGTTGATGGTTAAACCACTAGTTTCAAGAAGAGCAAGGGAAAGAAGGGATACTTCATGAAACGACAAATCAGTTGCTGCTCTAGTGAAGAAACCTAAGGTTGAACCCAAACCCGAGACTAAGTGCTTCTGTACTGAGCGGAACGGTCACTGAAGCAAAACTACCCTAGATACTTGGTAGATGAGAAGGCTGGCAAGGTCGATAGAGGTATTTTGAATATACATTATATTATTGTGTACTTTACTAGTACTCCTAGTAGCACCAGGGTAAAAAATACCGGTTCGGTTGCTAAGTGTTAGTAACTCGAAATAAAAGGCTGCGGAGACTAGCTAAAGGTGAGATGACGATATGTGTTGGAAGTGTTTCCAAGGTTGATGTGATCAAACATCGCACGCTCCCTCTATCATCGGGATTGGTGTTAAACCTAAATAATTGTTATTTGGTGTTTGCGTTGAGCATAGACATGATTGGATTATGTTTATCGCAATACGGTTATTCATTTAAGGAGAATAATGGTTACTCTGTTTATTTGAATAATACCTTCAATGGTCTTGCACCTAAAATGAATGGTTTACTGAATCTCGATCGTAGTGATACACATGTTCATGCCAAAAGATATAAGATAGTAATGATAGTACCACATACTTGTGGCACTGCCATTTGAGTCATGTTGGTATAAACGCATGAAGAAGCTCCATGTTGATGGATCTTTGGACTCACTCGTTTTTGAAAAGATTGAGACATGCGAACCATGTCTATTGGTAGATATGCATGAAGAAACTCCATACAGATGGATTGTTTGGACTCACTTGATTTTGAATCACTTGAGACATGCAAATCATACCAGATAGGCAAGATGACTGAAAGGCCTCGTTTTCAGTAAGATGGAACAAGAAAGCAACGTGTTGGAAGTAATACATTTTGATGTGTGCAGTCCAATGACTGCTGAGGCACGCAGTGGATATCGTTATGTTCTTACTTCACACATGATTTGAGTAGATGTTGAGTATATTTACTTGATGAAACACAAGTCTGAATTATTGAAAGGTTTAAGTAATTTCAGAGTGAAGTTGTAGATCGTCGTGGCAAGATGATAAAATGTCTATGATATGATCATAGAGATGAATATCCGAGTTACGAGTTTGGCACACAATTAAGACATTGTGGAAATTGTTTCACAACTAATACCGCCTGGAACACCATAGTGTGATGGTGTGTCCGAACATCATAACTGCACCCTATTGGATATGGTGCATACCATGATGTCTCTTATCGAATTACCACTATCGTCTATGGGTTAGGCATTAGAGACAACCACATTAACTTTAAATAGGGCACCACGCAATTCCGTTGAGATGACATCGTATGAACTATGGTTTAGAAAAATCTAAGCTGACGTTTCTTAAAAGTTTGGGGTTGCGACGCTTATGTGAAAAAGTTTCAGGCTAATAAGCTCGAACCCAAAGCGGATAAATGCATCTTCACAGAATACCCAAAATAGTTGGGTATACCTCCTATTTCAGATCCGGAAGCAAAAGTGATTGTTTCTAGAAACGGGTCCTTTCTCGAGGAAAAGTTTCTCTCGAAAGAATTGAGTGGGAGGATGATGGAGACTTGATGAGGTTATTGAACCGTCACTTCAACTAGTGTGTAGCAGGGCACGGGAAGTTGTTCCTGTGTCACCTACACCAATTGAAGTGGAAGCTTATGATAGTGATCATGAAACTTCGGATCAAGTCACTACCAAACCTCATAGGTCGACAAGGATGCGTACTACTTCAGAGTGGTACGTAATCCTGTCTTGGAAGTCATGTTGCTAGACAACAATGAACCTACGAGCTATGGAGAAGCGATGGTGGGCCCGGATTCCGACGAATGGCTCGAGGCCATAAAATCCGAGAGAGGATCCATGTATAAAAACAAAGTATAGACTTTGGAAGAACTACTTGATGGTAGTAAGGCTATTAGGTGCAGATGGATTTTAAAAGTAAGACGGACAATGATGGTAAGTGTCACCATTAAGAAAGGTCGACTTGTCGTTAAGATGTTTTCTGACAAGTTCAAGGAGTTGACTACGATGAGACTTTCTCACTCGTAGCGATGCTAAGAGTCTGTTGGAATTATGTTAGCAGTTACTGCATTATTTATGAAATCTTGCAGATAGGATGTCAAAACATTGTTTCCTCGACGATTTTCTTGAGGAAAGGTTGTATGTGATACAACCAGAAGGTTTTGTCAATCCTGAAAGATGCTAACAAGTATGTAAAGCTCCAGCAATACTTCTAAGGACTGAAGTAAGCATCTCGGAGTTGGAATGTACACTTTGATGAGATGATCAAAGATTTTGGGTTTATACAAAGTTTATGAGAAACTTGTATTTCCAAAGAAGTGAGTGGGAGCACTATAGAATTTTTGATGAGTATATGTTGTTAACATATTGTTGATCAGAAATGATGTAGAATTTCTGGAAAGCATACAAGGTTATTTGAAAAGTGTTTTTCAATGGAAAACCTGAATTAAGCTACTTGAGCATTGAGCATCAAGATCTATAAGGATAGATCAAAAACGCTTAATAGTACTTTTAAATGAATACATACCGTGACAAGATTTTGAAGGAGTTCAAAATAGATTAGCAAAGAAGGAGTTCTTGGATGTGTTACAAGGTGTGAGTATTGAGTAAGACTCAAGACCTGACCACGGCAGAAGAGAGAGAAAGGACGAAGGTCGTCCCCTATGCTTTAGACGTAGGCTCTACAATATGCTATGTTGTGTACCGCACCTGAAGTGTGCCTTGCCATGAGTCAGTCAAGGGGTACAAGAGTGATCCAGGAATGGATCACATGATAGCAGTCGAACTTATCCTTAGTAACTACTGGACTAAGGAATTTTCTCGATTAGGGAGGTGGTAAAAGAGTTCATCGTAAAGGGTTACGTCGATGCAAACTTTGACACTAATCCGGCTGACTCTGAGTAGTAAACCGGATTCGTATAGTAGAGCAGTTATTTGGAATAGCTCCAAGTAGCGCGTGGTAGCTGCATCTACAAGATGACATAGAGATTTGTAAAACACACATGGATCTGAAAGATTCATACCCATTGACTAATAAACCTCTTTCGCAAGCGAGATATGAACAAACCCCATGGGTGTTGGATTCATTACAATCACATAATGATGTGAACTAGATTATTGACTCTAGTGCAACTGGGAGACTGTTGGAAATATGCCCTAGAGGCAATAATAAAATGGTTACTATTATATTTCCTTGTTCATGATAATTGTCTATTGTTCATGCTATAATTGTATTAACTGGAAACCGTAATACATGTGTGAATACATAGACCACAACATGTCCCTAGTAAACCTCTAGTTGACTAGCTCGTTGATCAATAGATGGTTATGGTTTCCTGACCATGGACATTGGATGTCATTGATAATGGGATCACATCATCAGGAGAATGATGTGATGGACAAGACCCAATCCTAAGCACAGCACAAGATCGTATAGTTCGTCTGCTAAAGCTTTTCTAATGTCAAGTATCATTTCCTTAGACCATGAGATTGTGCAACTCCTGAATACCGTAGGAATGCTTTGGGTGTGCCAAACGTCACAACGTAACTGGGTGGCTATAAAGGAACACTACGGGTATCTCTGAAAGTGTCTGTTGAGTTGGCACGAATCGAGACTGGGATTTGTCACTCCGTGTGACGGAGAGGTATCTCTGGGCCCACTCGGTAATGCATCATCATAATGAGCTCAATGTGACTAATGAGTTAGCCACGGGATCATGTGTTACGGAACAAGTAAAGAGACTTGCCGGTAACGAGATTGAAGGAGGTATGGCGATACCGACGATCGAATCTCGGGCAAGTAACATATCGATAGACAAAGGGAATTGTATACGGGATTGATTGAATCCCCGACATCGTGGTTCATCCGATGAGATCATTGTGGAACATGTGGGAGCCAATATGGGTATCCAGATCCCACTATTGGTTATTGGCCGGAGAGATGTCTTGGTCATGTCTGCATGGTTCCCGAACCCGTAGGGTCTACACACTTAAGGTTCGGTGACGCTAGAGTTGTTATGGGAAATAGTATGTGGTTACCGAAGGTTGTTCGGAGTCCCGGGTGAGATCCCGGACATGACGAGGACTTCCAGAATGGTCCGGAGGTGAAGATCGATATATTGGACGAAGGGTATTGGAGTCCAGAATTGTTCTGGGGGTACCGGGTGACGACCAGCGTGTCCGAAAGAGGTTTCGGAGGCCCCTGCAAGCGTTGGGGGGCCTTATGGGCCAAGGGGAGGGGGCACATCAGCCCACTAAGGGGCTGAGCGCCCCTCCCACCCCATCTCACGTAACTTGGAGAGGTGGGGGCGCCTCCCCTAAGGCAGCCACCCCTCCCGGCTTGGGGGGCAAGTTTCCTAGGGGTGGGGGCGCCCAAACCCATCTAGGGTTTTCCCTGTGGCCACTGCCCCTCCCCTAGGGAACCCTAGCGTGCCTCCTCCACCCCCCCTTCCCCCTATATATAGTGAGGGAGAGAGAGGGCAGCCGCACCCCTTCCCATGGCGCAGCCCTCTCCCTCCCCAACACCTCCTTCTTCGTAGTAGTGCTTGGCGAAGCACTGCCGGAGAACTGCAAGCTCCACCACCACGCCGTCGTGCTGCCGGAGCTCTTCCTCAACTTCTCCTCTCCCCTTATTGGATCAAGAAGGAGGAGACGTCCCCGGGCTGTACGTGTGTTGAACGCAGAGGCACCGTTGTTCGGCGCTTAGATCGAAATCAACCGCGATCTAAATCGCTACGAGTACGACTCCTTCATCCGCGTTCTTGTAACGCTTCCGCATCGCGATCTTCAAGGGTATGAAGATGCACTCCCCTCTCTCTCGTTGCTAGTCTCTTCATAGATTGATCTTGGTGATGCGTAGAATTTTTTTAATTTCTGCAACGATCCCCAACATACATCACTATCAACTTCAAGGCGAAGCTAGTTATCGTAGAATACTTGCTAGTGACGGTAGGAAACTTAGTAGTAAAGGTAGCTAACTTGGTAGTCATGGTAGCCAAGTTTGAAGGAATTTTCTATGATAAGCAGTCATACTAAGCAGACTAACAAAAATTTGCTTTCCAATGGCACTAAAGTTGTTCTCGTAGAACCTAAAATTGCTCATGAAAAAAAGTTAGTCGAAACGTATTCATACCGGATCTAGTTTTGAAGAGCTCGTCGCGTGGAATCTAGCGGTGAAAACAGATCTTAATTTTGATGCTCAATTCAAAAGTTATAACTTTATGAAAATTTAAAAACGCAAATTAAATACATGCATATTTATGCTTTTTCAACACTTGAAGTCACCATACGCTCTTTGCATGTGGTCTCACATGTGAAGAGAATTCACGAGCTGACAACCACATGAAAAAGAATTCTGGGACCACGTGAGGATGGGAGACAGGGAGACAAATGCACTTTTGAGCATTTAGGTAGTTTTTTGTGAGTAACTATTTTCTAAATAGTTGTGACTTTTTTTGCAGGAATAAATAGTTGGGACTTGGGACCAATTATAGTATGATTTTTTCTATTCTTGCAGCCCGACCACAACAGCAAGGCAGGCATACCTACCACATCACGAGCATGCAGAAAACCTCACTAATAAGTATTCCCTCCGTCCGGAAATACTTGTTATCAAAATAGATAAAAAAGGGTGTATCTAGAACTAAAATATATCTAGATACATCCCTTTTTATTCATCTTAATGACAAGTATTTCCGGACGGAGGGAGTACTTCATCTATCAATATCCATCCTTAATTACTTGTCTCAAAAAGATAGAAATTAATGTATCTAGAATTAAGAATATGTCTAGTTACATTCATTTCTGTGACAAAGTAAATGTCTTATATTTTAGAACAGAGGTAATGCAACCATTCGATTTACTATGTCAACATAACGACGGATGTTTGATCTATAAGAACATCCTAGTTCTCTGACATCCATCATGCACTAGTACATTCTAAGTGAATCTCATTGTATTAACTTATGGCACGTAATTTTTATGTTTATATTCTAAAACCATTTAATTTCTTGATTTCTAAATATTTGAAATCTACCTAATCCTATATACCTAAAAGATTCATTTCCACTATCATATTTATCTCTACACGCAGGCTATCCACGTCACCAATCCAACCGTATCAGCAAATTTTAACGTGGAATCGATTGTAGACGAGCGTCTCTCCGTTTCTCATGGGTTCCGTTACCAGGGTACAAAATCAATGGAAGACGAGGTGTCCTTCCGTTCCCAGCCCCCCTCTCTCAATCGACAATAAAAAGCTACTGCTTCCGATCCCTCCAACGTACTCCCTCGTTCTGAATTACTCGTCGCAAAAATGGATGTATCTAGATGTATTTTAATTCTAGATACATCCACCTCTGCGACGAGTAACAGATTGACCCCTCTCTCTCCCAAAGGAAAAGGAACACCAATTTTCTTCTCGGTGGCCGAGGGCCAATCTGGGCGCTCATGCGGCACGGCGACTGGTCCGATTCGGCCCCGCAACTCCTCGGGATTCTCTCGGGCTATGCCCCCCTGCATCGGCGAGACTGACGGCGGCCGCGGTTCCCTGTTACATCAGTCCAAGGTAGCTCCAATGTCGGGGAGTTTGGTTCCACTCGGTTCCACCGGAATCGGATCAACAACTGATGAGATTTTCGGTTGAAAAAAAAACAACGGATGAGATCCGACTTTGGAGCTGCCTTTCTTTTCAGCCTCACTGGTGCGATGCCGGGCAGGGACTCGGATTGGCCGACAATACGATCAACTCACGCGTCAGGAGCGTGCCGCAATCCTGCTGCCTAGAAGCGCCCAACCTCGACTACCTCCACTACTCCCGTGTCCCAGCCATGTGTTGTCCCGGATAACAACAACTTAGAGGAGATGACAATCAAAGGAAATTGACGATCAGTTACAGCGAGAGAAGGAGATGGTACGTTCAGATTTATTTCAGTTTTTTTCGTAAGATGATGAGAATACAGAATCTGGTTTCCCCTTTTTACAATATTACACACTCGCTTTCAGTGACCTGGAAGAGCACACAATACAACGCTCGCACAACACAAGTCTATCCAATAGAGCCTCTAAGCGATGTTGTAGTCTCTAATATTTAATTTATTTTTGTTCCCTGCTCATGAGTCATGATACAGATGTGATACTTTGACAGGGGCATCAGCTTGACATGGATGTTTTTGCTGGAATTTTGTCTATTTTGAGCCTAGCCCAATAGCAGTTTCAGAAATTCCTAATAAATCCTAGAGGCCAACACAGTCTATTTGTGCAAGACAAGAGGTGGAATAGAAGTTTAGTCCCACATTACTAGTTTAAAGGGAGTTGAACCTTTTTATAAGGGAGGTTCTTTCCCCACATGTATGAGCATGAGAACAAGAGGGACATCCACGCGCGCTCCTCCTCCGTCGCCCGCCTCGTCACGACGCGCCGCGGGTTGCGGGAATGAGCCGAGCCGATGTCTAAATTTTTGCCAAGCACGACGGGTATACGAAAGGTCACGTGGGAGTTGAAACGTTTTCTGTAGTGGACACTGAATTCGAACGGCGCGCCTCTTCGGCCGCTGCTTGTTCCCTTCGTTGCTTCACCTCCCGCCGCAGCCTCTTCGCGTCCTTCTCCTGTGCCTATATAAAAGAGGTCGCTCCTCTCCAGAGAGACACAACAGAAGCTCCTCTTCTTCTCGCCACCAAGTTCCGACCACTGCGCTGCTGCTACGTTCTTCTCCATCCCGTCTTGCGGCGGGTGATAAGATTTTTGGGGAGCGCTCCGCGCGACTACTGGCTTCTTCATCATGGACTCCGACGACTTCTTCCCCGACGTCCACGACCTCCTCGACGACATGGCAGGCGAGGACACCGACCCCAAGTCCAGCGCTTCTGCTGCTACTGTCCCGTACGTGTTATTCTCCTTTCTGTTAGAGGTCCTGCTGCAGTTCCTTGTTCTAGTATTTGCCCTACATATGTTAAACTCTATTTCATATATGCAACTTGCTATACTGGCTGCTCTAGATGTGTTCAGTTACAGTCCATATATGAAGATGTTGTTTACCTTCTCTTTGTCAAATCGCATGGCTTGTTTTGTCACTGTTATATTAGTCATGCTTTATCTAATATTTCTGCTAATAAAATCATTTGGTAAATTGCTCATATTTCCAACAATCCAAAAACCTTATAATAGGCAATTTACCCCGAGTGGTTTTGCTGCTTCCATGAGACCTCCTATGTTTGAGGGTATCCACTATAAGAGGTGGCGCTTGAGAGTAGTCTTATGGTTTCAAACCATGAGTTGCTATGACGCCACTCTTGGCAAACCTGAAGGGGAGCTTGATGCTCAACAGGCACAAGCTTTTCAGAAAATGGATACTCTGTTTAAGGCTCCTCTCTTGAGTGTTCTTGGTAAGAACATAGTTGATGCTTATGCGTCAATTGATAATGGAAAAGATATGTGGGATGCACCCGATGCCAAGTTTGGGGTCTCGGATGCTGGCACTGAGCTGTACATCATGGAGCAATTCTATGATTACAGGATGACTGAAGAGCGCTCTGTGGTTGAGCAAACTCATGAGATACAGTCATTTGCTAGAGAACTTGAGCACTTCAGTTGTACGCTACTGGACAAGTTTGTTGCCGGAGGTATCATCACTAAGCTTCCTCCTTCATGGAGGAACTTTGCTACCTTGCTGAAGCATAAGAGGCAGGAGTTTTCCGTCCCGGATCTCATTGGCACTCTTGATGTGGAAGAAAAGGCGAGAGCAAAGGACACACGTGCTCGAGGTATTGAGGGAGGATCTAGTGCCAATGTGGTACAGAAGCAGAACTTCCAGCCCCACAAATTCAAGAATAAGGGCAAGTTTGATGGTAAAGCAATGTTTGATGGGAACAACAAGGCTGTGCAACACACGAACTTCAAGAAGAAGAATGGCAAGAAGAAAGGTGCTTGTCATGTGTGTGGGGATCCTAATCATTGGGCTCCTAGTTGCCCTAATCGCTATGACAAGCATCATCCTGGGAAAGGTGGCAAGACCGCTAATGTTGTCATTGGAGACACTGACATGAAGGATGTTGGGTATGGTATATTTCCCACTATTCTTTCAGTATGTCATTCTCGTGACTGGTTGATTGACACAGGTGCTAATGTGCATGTATGCGGTAATATTTCCATGTTTTCGTCTTATCAGACCGCAGGGACTTCAACCGTGCTGATGGGCAACAGTTCAAGTGCTTCTCTTCGTGGTGTTGGCACGGTCGATCTGAAGTTTACTTCGGGGAAGATCGTGCGGTTGAAGAACATGCATTATGTCCCCTCCATCAATAAAAATCTTGTTAGTGGATCTCTTCTGTGTAGAGATGGCTACAAGCTTGTCTTTGAGTCAAATAAATTTGTAATATCCAAGTATGGAACCTTTGTTGGTAAAGGCTATGAGTCAGGAGATCTGTTTCGTTTATCCTTATCAGACGTTTGCAATAAAGTTGTTAATCATATTTGCAACAATAGTGAACCAAATGTGTGGCATTCACGTCTTTGTCATGTTAACTTTGGTTGCATGTCGCGACTAGCGAAGTTGAACTTAATCCCTAGTTTCACCACTGTCAAGGGATCTAAGTGTCAAGTGTGTGTGCAAGCTAAGCAACCTCGTAAGTCTCATACGACTGCGGAAACGAGAAATCTTGCACCACTAGAGCTCATACATTCAGATCTATGTGAAATGAATGGTGTTTTGACAAAAGGTGGAAAGAAATATTTCATGACGTTAATTGATGACTCCACTAGATACTGCCATGTGTATCTTCTGAAATCTAAGGATGAGGCTTTGAACTTTTTCAAGATCTATAAAGCTGAAGTGAAAAACCAACTTGATCGAAAAATCAAGAGGCTTAGGTCCGACCGTGGTGGAGAGTATTTTTCCAATGAATTTGATGCTTTTTGTGCGAAACATGGTATAATCCATGAGAGGACGCCTCCCTATTCACCTCAGTCAAATGTGGTGGCCAAAAGAAAGAATCGTACTCTAACTGATTTGGTTAACGCCATGTTAGACACATCGGGTCTCTCCAAGGCATGGTGGGGGGAGGCGATACTGACAGCATGTCATGTCCTGAACCGAGTCCCACAAAGAACAAAGAGATAACTCCATTCGAGGAATGGGAGAAGAAAAGGTTAAAACTCTCTTATCTACGAACATGGGGTTGTTTGGCGAAAGTCAATGTTCCAATTCCAAAGAAGCGGAAGCTTGGACCAAAGACTATGGATTGTGTTTTCCTAGGATATGCTTTTCATACCATTGGCTATAGATTCTTGGTTGTAAAATATGAGGTACTTGACATACATGTCGGTACGATCATGGAGTCGAATGATGCGACTTTCTTTGAAGACATCTTTCCCATAAAGGATGTGGCTACCTCATCTAATCAGGAGATGCCTAGTTCATCGAATCAGGAACCAGTTACAATTACCGAACCTGCCATTTCAATGGAACACTTTGAAAGTCCTGTGGAGGAGAACAATGAAGCTCCTACTAGGAGCAAGAGACAGATGACTGCAAAGTCCTTTGGTGATGATTTTCTTGTGTATTTCATAGATGACACTCCCAGTTCTATTTCAGAGGCCTATGCATCTGAAGATGCTGACTACTGGAAGGAAGTGGTTCGTAGCGAGATGGATTCCATCTTGGCGAATGAAACCTGGGAGATAACTGATCATCCTTATGGGTGCAAACCTATAAGATACAAATGGGTATTCAAGAAGAAGTTTAGGCCTGATGGTACTATTGAAAAGTACAAGGCTCGGCTCGTGGCTAAGGGTTATACCCAAAAGGAAGGTGAAGACTTCTTTGATACTTACTCACCTATGGCTCGACTAACCACTATTCGAGTTCTACTTTCACTAGCTGCCTCGCATGGTCTTCTCGTTCATCAAATGGATGTTAAGACTGCTTTCCTAAATGCAGAGTTGGACGAGGAAATTTATATGGAACAACCAGATGGGTTTGTACTAGATGGTCAGGAAGGGAAAGTGTGCAAGTTGCTGAAGTATTTGTACGGACTTAAGCAAGCACCCAAATAGTGGCATGAGAAGTTTGAAAGAACTTTAACAGTTGCATGCTTTGTTGTGAACGAAGCTGACAAATGTGTGTACTATCACCATGGTGGGGGCGAGGGAGTTATCTTGTGCTTGTATGTCGATGACATACTGATTTTCAGAACCAATCTGAATGTTATTAAGGAGGTCAAGGATTTCCTATCTCGTTGTTTTGAGATGAAGGATTTAGGAGTGGTTGATGTCATTCTGAACATCAAGTTGTTGAGAGACGATGATGGTGGGATTACATTGCTTCAATCTCACTATGTGGAAAAGATCTTGAGTCGCTTTGGCTATAGAGACTGCAAGCCCTCTCCAACACCATATGATGCTAGTGTGTTGCTTTGAAAGAATCGAAGAATTGCTAGAGACCAATTGAAGTATTCTCAGATTATTGGCTCGCTTATGTACTTAGCCAGTGCTACAAGACCTGCCATCTCTTTTGCTGTTAGCAAACTGAGTCGGTTTGTTTCAAAACCAGGAGATGTGCATTGGAAAGCTATAGAAAGAGTTTTGCGTTATTTGAAAGGCACTGCAAATTATGGAATTCACTACACCGGGCATACAAAGGTGCTTGAAGGGTATAGTGACTCAAACTGGATCTCAGATGCTGATGAGATAAAGGCCACGAGCGGTTATGTATTCACTCATGAAGGTGGCGCTGTTTCTTGGAAGTCTTGCAAGCAGACCATCTTAACGAGGTCAACAATGGAAGCAGAACTCACAGCACTAGATATAGCTACGGTTGAAGCAGATTGGCTTCGCCGGCTCTTGAATGACTTGCCGGTTGTTGAGAAACCTGTACCGGGTGTCCTTATGAACTGCGACAATTGAACTATGATCATGAAAGTGAGCAGCTCAAAGGATAACATGAAGTCATCAAGACACGTTCAGAGAAGGTTAAAGTCTGTCAGGAAAATGAAAAACTCTGGAGTTATTGCATTGGATTATATCCAAACGTCTAAAAATCTGGCAGATCCTTTTACTAAGGGTCTATCACGTCATGTGATAGATAATGCATCGAGGGAGATGGGTATGAGACCCACAATATGAGTTGTTCACAGTGTGTGACGCCCCGATTTGACCGTACACTAATAATATACGCAAATGTGTACGATCAGGATCAGGGACTCACGGGAAGATATCACAACACAACTCTACAAATAAAATAAGTCATACAAGCATCATATTACAAGCCAGGGGCCTCGAAGGCTCGAATACAAGAGCTCGATCATAGACGAGTCAGCGGAAGCAACAATATCTGAGTACAGACATAAGTTAAACAAGTTTGCCTTAAGAAGGCTAGCACAAACTGGGATACAGATCGAAAGAGGCGCAGGCCTCCTGCCTGGGATCCTCCTAAACTACTCCTGGTCGTCGTCAGCGGGCAGCACGTAGTAGTAGGCACCTCCGGTGTAGTAGGAGTCGTCGTCGATGGTGGCGTCTGGCTCCTGGGCTCCAACATCTGGTTGCGACAACCAGGTAGAATGGGTAGGGAGAAAAGAGGGAGAAAGCAACCGTGAGTACTCATCCAAAGTACTCGCAAGCAAGGAGCTACACTACTTATGCATGGGTAAATGTGTAAAGGGCCATATCGGTGGACTGAACTGCAGAAAGCCAGAATAAGAGGGGGATAGCTAGTCCTGTCGAAGACTACGCTTCTGGCAGCCTCTGTCTTGCAGCATGTAGAAGAGAGTAGACTGAAGTCCTCCAAGTAGCATCGTATAGCATAATCCTAACCGATGATCCTCCCCTCGTCGCCCTGTGAGAGAGCGATCACCGGTTATATCTGGTACTTGGAAGGGTGTGTTTTATTAAGTATCCGGTTCTAGTTGTCATAAGGTCAAGATACAACTCCGGGTCGTCCTTTTACCGAGGGACACGGCTATTCGAATAGATAAACTTCCCTGCAGGGGTGCACCACATACCCCAACACGCTCGATACCATTTGGCCGGACACACTTTTCTGGGTCATGCCCGGCCTCGGAAGATCAACACGTCGCAGCCCTACCTAGGCACAACAGAGAGGTCAGCACGCCGGTCTAAATCCTATGGCGCAGGGGTCTGGGCCCATCGCCCTTTGCACACCTGCATGTTGCGTACGCGGCCGGAAGCAAACCTAGCCTAGTGGATTTCCAGTCCAATCCGGCGCGCGCCACTCAGTCGCTGACATCACAAAGGCTTCGGCTGATACCACGACGCCGGGATACCCATAACTGCTCCCACGTAGATGGTTAGTGTGTATAGACCAAATGGCCAGACTCAGATCAAATACCCAGATCTTGTTAAGCGTGTTAAGTATCCGCGAACACCGACCAGGGCCAGGCCCACCTCTCTCCTAGGTGGTCGGAACCTGCCCTGTCGCTCCGCCTCAAAGATCCACTCGCGGGTGCTCCTACGAGTCGTCCCGTCTTTAGTCACAACATGTGTCATGTATAAAGTATATAGTATATACCCGTGATCACCTCCCGAGTGATCACGGCCCGATAGTATAGCATGGCAGACGGACAAGAATGTAGGGCCACTGATGATAAGCTAGCATCCTATACTAAGCATTAGGTTTGCAGGTAAAGGTAACAACAGTAGTAGCAAGGACAGGCTATGCATCAGTATAGGATGAACGGAAAACAGTAACATGCTACACTACTCTAATGCAAGCAGTATAGAGAAGAGTAGGCGGTATCTGGTGATCAAAGGGGGGGGGCTTGCCTGGTTGCTCAGACAAGAAGGAGGGTTGTCGTCGACGTAGTCGATCACAGGGGCATCAGCGGCAGTCTCGGGGTCTACCGGAAATAAGTAACGGAGAGGGAACACAATAAATAACAGAACAATCAAATGTAACACCAAGCAAGACGCGGAAATACGTTGTGCTAGGGGTGACCTAACGCAGGGATAGGTGATACCGGCGAAGGGGGGAACATCCGGGAAAATATCCCCGGTGTTTCGCGTTTTCGGACAGATGAACCGGAGGGGGAAAGTTCCGTGTTTGCTATGCTAGGGATGTGTGGCGGACTAACGGAGAGTGTATCCGTATTCGTCTCGTCGTTCTGAGCAACTTTCATGTACAAAGTTTTTCGATCCGAGTTACGGTTTATTTTATATTAATTTTTAAAGTTTTAAATCATTTTCTAGAATTAACAGAATTAATTTAATACTAAAATACATTTCTGGCGTCAGCATGACATCAGCACGACGTCAGCAGTCAACCAGTCAGTTGACTGGGTCAAACTGACACGTGGGTCCTACAATCATTGACTAAGAATAATTAAACAAGTTAATTAGTTGTTCAGTTTAATTAATAAAAATTAATTAAGTTAATTAATAAAAATTAATTAAGTTAATTAATTCTTCAATTAATTAATTAATTGATTTTATTTTTATTATATTATTTTTCCTTTTTTTATGAAACGTTCTCAGGGGGTGGGGCCCCCATGTCATTGGCCCTAGGGGCTAAACGGGCGCGCGGGTAACCGGAAACGGGCACGGGCGTGGGCACCCGTCGAGGCTGACCCGGGTGCGGCGGACGGAGCCCAGGGGCGCCGAACTCGGGCGCCGACTGAACGGGGCTGCAGTTCGCGGCGGCCGCGAGCGCAGGGGGCGGCGGCGCGCGGGTGCGTGGGGCCGGTGGCCAGGGGCGGGGCACGTCTGGGGCGCACGGGGCGCGGCTAGGCGTGGCGCAGGCGCGCGCGGAGGTGCGGTGCAGTGGCCGTGAGGCGCGGGAGTTGCGCGAGCAACGCGCAGCCGCGGGGTGGAGGCCGTGGCTTCAGGGCGGCAGCAGGCGGGGCTGCGTCGTGGTCTAGGCGCAGCGGCGCACGCGCGAGCGTGTGGGTAGGGGCGGCGTGCGGTGAGGCACGGCGGGCACGGCCAAGGTGCACGCGAGAGAGGGGGGCGACGGGGATTTGGCGGGCGAGCGCGCGCGAGGGCACCGGGAGGAAGAGGAGGACCGGGGGTCCTCACCAGCGTTGGTGAGCAGGGGGGCGGCGAGGCTCGGTGGAGCCTTTGGGGAGGAGGACGAGGAGGACGAAGCGACGGACGGTGGCGGGATCCGGCGAGGAGGAGGCTGTGGCACGGGCGCGCGGGAGGGGTCGTCGCCGGCGGGCGGCTTCAGGCGATGGCGGAGCGGTCCGGCGAGTCGAGGAGGCCCCCGAGCTGCAGCGGACGGGCGAGGTCGACGGCGGCCATGGCGATGTGCGGCGGTGGAGTCGGGGCGGATCCCCTCGATCCAGATCGAGAGGATGCAGAGGGAGTCCGGCAGGGAGGGCGGCGAGGTGGAGGGGGCGTCAGGGAGGAGGCCCAGCAAGGAGCGTCGGGGCACGGGGGCGTGGTCGCCCCGATCCCCATCTGGATCGGGGGAATGGGGGGGACGAGAGCGAGTGGTGCGGGGGGAGTGGGACGATGGGGTGGTTAGGGTTTGGGTCGTGGGGAGATAAGGCAGGGGCGGGGTGGGCCGGCCGACCGCATGGCCAGCTGGGCCGAGGCCCAGCGAGGCGGGGGTTAATTTCTTCTGTCCCTTTTTTTTGTTCCTTTTCTTTTACTGCTTTAATTTAGTTTCCTTTTTGCTTAGTTTTATAAAATATAAAAGCAAGTCTTGATTTAGTATTAATGTTAGGCTACTGCCCCATTAATTTTGGGCAACTAAATAAAATATCTTAACATTTTATTAATTGCAAAAGGAAATTTAATTAATTATTTTGCTACTGTTTTAATCACCTTAGGGTATCTAGTTAGTTTAATAAAATGTGGTTTCTCCATCATAATTACCTATGATTTATTTGAAACAACTCGAACATTTTAGTTTTGATTTTTTTGTTACTTTTGTTGTTTGCTTTTCTTTTGAATTTGAATTTGAATCGATTTCGAACTAACGCGAGATTAGCAACCGTAATCGAGGTGACGTGGCATTATTAGCAGAGGTTACTGTAGCTTGATTATCCGGGCGTCACACAGTGGTAACCTGTTTTTTGTGATCGAAGATCCCGTGAATTAGATGTGGAAGACAAGCTGTTGGTCAACTTAGAGGAGAGTATCCTTACTATTCACAATACCACTCCATGAAGATGTAATATTCTCCTAATCTGCATGGCAGGTTGATGTATATCTTAATATGTTCTAAGTGGCTTATTTAAGCAGAGATGTTATCCTGCAGAACATCTTTTGAAGAACACACCTATATGAGTCTGATTGTCAAACGTCGCAATCTATGAGAGTAGGATTCTCTCTAGTAAACTCATGAAAGGTCATGGAGTATGACGCATAAGCTCCACCTGCGGGGAAGACCCACGGTAGCCACGTATCAGTCAAGGCTTTATGTGAAGCTAGATTCGCAGAAAACTTGCAGTTCAACCCCAAGTCCACTGTTCAAGTTGCTTACTAGTGTAGCATAGAGTTTTAGGTGGAAGTTCAACTTAACAGTCTCCACTACAGTACCGGTATATAAGACAGTGTTTTGGAACCAAAGGCAAATTTTTGTGTGCCTCTGGGATCTGGTGGGGGATTGCCGGAATTTTGTCTATTTTGGGCCTAGCCCAATCGCAGTTTCAGAAATTCCTAATAAATCCTAGAGGCCCACGCAGCCCATTTGTGCAAGGCAAGAGGTGGAACAAAAGTTTAGTCCCACATTGCTAGTTTAGAGGGAGTTGGACCTTTTTATAAGGGAGGTTCTTTCGCCACATGTATGAGCATGAGAACAAGAGGGACATCCACGCGCGCTCCTCCTCCGTCGCCCGCCTCGTCACGACGATCCATGGGTTGCGGGAATGAGCCGAGCCGATGTCTAAATTTTTGTCATGCACGACGGGTATACGAAAGGTCACGTGGGAGTTGAAACGTTTTCTGTAGTGGACACTGAATTCGAACGGCGCGCCTCTTCGGCCGCTGCCTGTTCCCTTCGTTGCTTCACCACCCGCCACAGCCTCTTCGTGTCCTTCTCATGTGCCTATATAAGAGAGGTCGCTCCTCTTCAGAGAGACACAACAGAAGCTCCTCTTCCTCTCGCCACAAAGTTCCGCCCACTACGCTGCTGCTACGTTCTTCTCCATCCCGTCTTGCGGCCGGTGATAAGGTTTTTGGGGAGCGCTCCGCGCGACTACTGGCTTCTTCATCACGGACTCCGACGACTTCTTCCCCGACGTCCACGACCTCCTCGACGACATGGCAGGCGAGGACACCGACCCCAAGTCCAGCGCTTCTGCTGCTACTGTCCCGTACGTGTTATTCTCCTTTCTGTTAGAGGTCCTGCTGCAGTTCCTTGTTCTAGTATTTGCCCTACATATGTTAGACTCTATTTCATATATGCAACTTGCTATACTGGCTGCTCTAGATGTGTTCAGTTACAGTCCATATATGAAGATGTTGTTTACCTTCTCTTTGTCAAATCGCATGGCTTGTTTTGTCACTGTTATATTAGTCATGCTTTATCTAATATTTCTGCTAATAAAATCATTTGGTAAATTGCTCATATTTCCAACAGTTCTTCCATTTTATATTCTGTTGAATTTAGTAACCCATGGTTTTGTGCTCTATATTCTTATTTGAAACTGTAGCGTGTGATGATGTGTGTTGCAAAATATATTTCTGCAATATCCGAGAAGAAAACTGCAATGATTGGCCAAGTTCGTCCCCCCATCAGATTTCGTCAACTAGATCAACTAAAATTACACAAATTTATGATGACAACTCTTTTTTATGATGTTAACAGAGTATAGCAAATGTATTTTTTTTCAAAATAGTTACTGATAGCATTTTTTTACAGGGCATGCATCTGATATTTCCGGCATCATTAAGACTGAATTGGAGGGGAAAACAAATTTGGCACAGAAGCATTCTTTGTCATTTGAGGTCTTTAGGCGATTTGTCTGTCATTTAACTTTTGAAGGTTTCTGATTGACTTTAGGAATAACATTTAGTGATTGGAGTGCTTGGCATGAGCGGTTAGCTATCTCAAAAAGCAATCAGAATTTAGTGATTGCGATGTTCTACTTATGCATGCATGGAACATCAACAAATGTAACCTCATTTATTGTTATTTAATGAAGAAAAATCTGTAAATATTGTATCTAAATATGGTCTACATTGTTATAACTTGTGTGAACATCTAATCAAGTGGTTGAGATAATGTTATGAAAATGAAACCTTCCAGCCTAACCTCATGTTTGTACATGAAAGGTCAGTTGTTATCGTCATGAAAATATTAGGTGACATGTATTTAACAAATACTTTCTTTCTACTATACAATAATCCAATCCAATTTGTAATATGTATTTTTTAGTTTTTTCATATATTATTAGTCCAAATATTTCATACAACCAAATCTCATTAAAATATATTGCAACATATTCCCGCCGCAATACGCGGGGTATCATCTAGTCTTACTAAACACGTAGTCATGCCCCATTAGCAAGTCATGCATGTTTGGGACATGCCATAAACCCTGCTAGCAAGCATTAGTAGCTATATTTTTTTTGTTCTCACAATTAAGGTGCGGTTTTCTTTGAGCCTCTTTGCTACCCCAGAAAAACTGGCGAATGAGCTTATTCAGCTTTTCACATAAACCTCGTGGCAATTTAAAGCATGACATCGAGAAAACTGGGACGACCTGCGCTACTGATTTAATAAGATTTTTTTTTCTTTTTCTTCGAAAAAGGATTTCACCCCGCTTTATAAATAAAGCAAACCACCACAACATCCAACGGATACAACAAGGTTCACACCCGCCCCCCCCCCCCCCCCCCACACACACACACACACACAGTACCAACAAGACAAATAGTACGGGGCACTGCTGAAGGCACATCTCAACAAGCCCAAAGAAAACAGGAAACAACAATGCGGGCAGGCCTGATATAGAGATAGTTTTCTCAATCCAACCTTTCATCTAAGACCATAATCCGTCTTTCAGATATTTAAAAATACCCATCCTGGAAAAACCAATATCATAGGGCATACTCAAATATTTCTCATTAAGAGTTTCAGTATGAACGTTGAGAACCCTCTTTACTTCTTGTCTGACATTGTTTGGTGTTCCCTTGCTGAAAAAAATCGAGGACTTGTTTGTATTGATCCTTTGCCCAGAAGCTTGACAATAGGAATCCAATAGGTTTGACACTTCCATCACCCCTGAATCATTTGCCTTGAAAAACAGTCGGCTATCGCAGCAAATAGCAAATGGTTAACTCATGGCGCTGAAGGAGCCGCTTGAATCCCACTCAAATGCAACAAATGATCTCTTTTGAGGAGGCCTGAAAGGCCCTCCGCTGCTAACACAGAAAGGTAGAATGATAATGGGCCTCTCAGCCGAATACCTCTCGAAGGTTTGAAATTCAAGTTTCTTGCCATTGAAGAGAACCGTGTATGAGACTGATTAAACCATATTCATGACAATTGAAACCCATCTCTCACAAAAGCCAAGCTTGAGCATTACAGCCTCTAGACATGTCCATTCTACCCTGTCATACGCATTCATCATGTCTAGCTTCAGGACACAGTGGCGATGTTTCAAGGCTTTATTTCTTTTCATAAAGTGCAAGCACTTATAAGCATCAATAATGTTAATCAATGATGTTATCAGTAATATGCCTCCCTTGAACAAAGGCAGACTACTCTGCAGAAATAATTTCTAGAAGTATCTCTTTCAGCCCGTTAGCAATGACTTTACAAGCAATCTTATGTAAAACATTGCATACGTTGATTGGAAGGAATTGGGTTAGCACGGAGGGACTCTTTACCTTTGAGATTAAAACCAAATAAGTACTATTGATGCACCATGCACTCTCCTCACCTTCCACAATGCAGGGATTTTTTACCTTTGAGATTAAAAGCAGATAAGTACTGATGCATTGTGCACTCTCCTCACCTTCCACAATGCACAGTACCGCTTTAGTTTTTTTTTGTTTGACGGGCCACAGTACCACTTTTTATTTTTTTGAAGTTGCCACAGTACCACTTTAGTTACCTCGTCACCACATAATAATTTCTTGGAACGAGAAGAGCGAAAGCTGGCCAAACCCAACATAAGTAGGCCAAACCTAATTGATCTCGTAGCCTATTGATATTCTGAATATAAGCCCGGGGGCATGCGCTTGGTTAGTTACGAAGTCTAGCCCTGATCCCGTGATCCGGCTTTGCATCGATCGTTCGAGCTCGCCCGTGATGGCGCCGCCGGCCTTGCTTCCTAGGGCGAGCGCGTTGCGGCCTCTTGCCCCAGCCTCTTCTTCCCCCCTCCGCGCGCACCTCGTCGCGGCCGCCCGAACGCCCCGCGCGCCGCCACGCACAGCGCGTCCCGTGTCGTTGGTGAGCGCCGTCGATCGATCAGTCGGTCGCCCTGTACCGTTCATATGCCTGCACCTGCGGGTCTCGCCGATCGTTGCTGTGACTAACGTGTGCCGTCGCCCGTCGATCGCAGCTCTGCACCCCGCGCAGCAACGAGGACGCCGCCGCCACCGCCGCCGCCGCCGGTGGCGCCGACAAGGAACCTTACCGGTGGCCGTGGGGATACGAGGACCCTCCCGCGTACGTGGAGGAGGACATCGTGGAAACCCAGCTCCGGTTCGTGCGCGAGTCCGGGGAGGCGGTGGCTGCGCTCAAGGCCGCAGCCGCCGACGCTTGCCGCGCGCTCGTGGACAACTTCGGCGACATCCGCTCTCTCAAGACCGTCTACGACGTCGAGGACTACCACATAGGCATGCCATTCGGTATGCATAGCTTGATCGGTTTTTATATATACAGTAAAAGCAGCTTGGTTCAAAGTTCAAACACTGTTAATCGTTCAGCAAAAAATCTTGAACTCACCTTAACATAGATCGGACAACAAAAGCGGTATAGGAGAAGGAATTGGGTGAGGGGAGATGCCACGTACAGCGGGAGGCGTGGGGACTTGGAAGGGGGTCACTTGTTGTTTCACGTGTAGGTTTGCATGGTCCCACCTGTTAGCATTTAGATGAAGAAAAAAATTTCTGCCTTCGATCCATATTAATTGTCACTATTTAGTAGAGTGGACGGACGATCACTAAGTCAACTCTTTATAATGCCCCTGAATTTCAGTTGTGCCCTGATTAAAGGATAATGTCGTTATATATTACTACTACTTAACCGCAAAAGTGAGCCTGAATTGAAAAAAGATCATAAAGAGCAAAATTACAATAGAACACAATGTCAATGTATAATTGAGTACAAGTAGGCATCAATCAAATATATACCACATATACACTCATTATTCACAATGGTGTTGCTATTGTTGTGATACTATCTGATCATGACATGTGTCCAACCTTTGAATTGTGCAATCATCCTACCTGAAAACAAACATAAAAAGCTCAGTGGATTTACTACACTTTGGAAAAAAAATTAAGAATGCAAACATGGACCAACCAGCTAATATTGTAGAGCAAACAGTAACTTGGGCTGGATCTGGAGATATTGCCACTGGCCCGTGTTGGTGAACGACGCTAGAGGATGGAGGGCAGTGGGGAGAAGTGGAAAAGGTGGACCAGCCGTCGGGGGGTAGAAGAAGTTGACCTAGTGGCTGCTTGATGATGGTGTGAACAAAGCCGGTGGCAATGAGCTAGACGTGGAGGAGGTTGTGGTTGTCCATGAGAAAATCATGATGCAGTTTGATGAACAAGGTCGGTGCCATCATCGACAACATCAGGGGGCGGAGAATCTCGAGGCAAGACAAACCCGCCGGTGGTGGTGTAAGCGACCATGGCACGATTAAAGGGAGGGGATGCATGGGCTGACATATCTGGGTTGTGGGTAGGTGGCAGCAGCCGACACTGGTAGGTGGTGGCACCGGGGAAGCCCTACGGGATGGAGGTGAGAGAGAATGAGAAAGGGCGAAGGTGGTGTCGGAGTCGGTGGCGGCGGTGAGAAAGAACTATGGGGCACATGGGGCAAGAGCACAAGAAGGGAGTGAGGGAAAAAGAGAGAACGAGAAGGGAGCAACGTGAAAATAGAGAATGAGAGGGGAGCCAGAAGAAGAGAGAGAATGAGGGGAAAGAGGTACTCAAGAGCGGGATTATGATACTGTGGGTCACACAGTGGTAGTGTAGCATAATTTTGTGGGATTGGGGCACCCTTATTTGGGCCTCACAGAGAATCTCGGGATACTGCTCCTGGGCAGCTTTCGTAGATACATGCAAATCCAAGCCAGCCATGGAAATATGTGGGCCAAAAAAATTTCATTCTTCTCGCACGTGAGCCCTTGGGCCTTGAGGATGTTGTATAAGCCCAAAACAAGTGCCCCTTAGTCAGTGGCGGATCTTGAGAAAAAATTAGAGGGGTCATGACTGTAAGGGGAACAAATTAGTTGGGAAGGAGGGGCTAATCTCTAGTTGAAACACTAGTTAGGCCTAAAATCTAGCATTGCTCTTCAATGAATCCAAAAATTAAGGGGGTGGGGCATAGCCCGTGTTGGTCTACACTAAGCTCTGCCATTACCCTCAGTGGTCTTTTTCTTTCTCATTGATGCCTTATATATGAAGGGGAGCCTTGACGCAGTGGTGAAGTTGTTGCCTTGTGACCATGAGGTCACGGGTTCAAGTACTAGAAATAGCCTCTTGCAGAAATGTAGGAAAAGGCTGCGTACAATAGACCTAAAGTGGCCGGACCCTTCTGCGGACCCTGTGCAAGCGGGAGCTATATGCACCGGGCTGCCCTATTGATGCCTTATATACCTTGCTTGTTAGTTTCATTTACTCTATCCAGTAAGCTTCATATATCAAACATAGGGACCAAACCCAAACGCTTGCTAGTACGCTTGCCATCGGACATAGGAACAAGGGAGAAGAGGACAAGAGGAATATAGAGGATCACACAAAAGGCAAGGGGAAGAGGGAGGCAGCCTAACTGGAATGTCAATATGAGAATGTGGAAGGAGAACGATAGCGATGTGCATTATAACAAACAAGAGGAGCGCAAGGGAGTGGGAAAGAAGATGGAGGAGAGGGGGTGTTTGTACTCTAACCTCTAGAGTTGTTAGTCCTTACGAATATCATTAGCACACCCTCTATAAACTAATATAAGACATTTTATAGACTTCTAATGATCTAAAAGGTCTTATATTAGTTTATAAAGGAAGTACATATTATTAGTTGATATATATACAAAATGGGTTTTGCATACATATTAGGTTTTGCTTCTCTAATCTCATTCAATTGTTGGTTGTTGTCATCTCACCCCAAAATTTAGGGATTTATTTCTTCCTTCTTCAGGTGTGCTTATTGCATGCATTGGTTGCTATCAACTGTGGAAGCTAGATCCCTCGACATTCCTAGATGTTGTATTGGGCTACGCATTCTACAGGCTCAGTGTCATGGGTTCACACATCCGGAGACAGGGGTCCTCGAATGATTTGTTCGGGCGCCTCAAGTTTGGTCAGTTGTTGTACTACACAGTTGGTAATTGGAACTTGTATGTCTGATGTATCAAGCCATGTAAAATGCTATACTTTTCTTTCTATGCAGTTATTGTCGTAATCATGGCTGTGAAAGATTTCAGGAAAAATCTCGCTCCCATTGATTTTATCAGGTATGAGTATCGGCTTCACTTTATACTGCAACTTTTCCACGAGAACATTTCTATATTGCATTGAGTACCTAATTATTTTCTTGTCGAGATTACTAGAAGCAAAGATTTTAGATGTGTAATTGCATTGCAATCAACAAAGTAATATATATACTATATCCATTCCAAAATATACATGATGTCCTGCAGTAGTTGCAGTAAAACTCTTGAACCTAAATTGGGTATTGATGCATATAACATTATTAAGATTGGCCAAATAATTAGAGAAAACATTATTCTATGCAAAATATTACTCGCATGTTTCTACAACAGTTAAATTTGCGCGTTCAACAGCTGTATCATTTCTTATAAGAGACTAAAGCATTTAATTTGGTCCGGTGACTACAATTTGTCCCTTTTTCACACATGTATGTATGCACACACAATATTTGTTTTCCGTAATGGCCATAGGTCTGCAGTTCGGCCTTATCTTTTGATGGCATGAGTTTCCAACATACAAAAGGAATATTTGCATCCCACAAATTTGTATGGAAACATTATATGAGAAAAATAGTGTTCACACCCTACACTTTGACTCTTTGAGTATTGCACTCCACTTTACCGATGCAACAGTGTCTACATTTGCACTAGTAAGTTTTTGATCTGGTATTACTTGTATGTCGCATAATTGTTCAAGTTAAGGTAAATTCTGGGTAAATAAATGTATCTTTATTATGAAAATACATTGATAATATACCTGCATTTCAAATCCAAGTAATATCTACTTATCTTAGCGAAGAAGGGTTTAGAAGTATAATTATGTGCTTTACACAAAAATAAAAGGGTCTTTTACATTTGTGTCCCTAACTTGAACCCACTACTCAGATTTGCCCCTAATTTCGAAGGGTGCTCAAATTTGCCCCTCTGCCATTAGGTGTCCTTATAGAAATGCCCTTCCGTGCCGTCTCCGTCCAGTCAAAGCCGTTTGACCGTTATTTGACCATTTCATTGACATTTTTGCCCATGTGTGTATGTGTCACTTACTCGTGGGACCCACTCTCAAAAAATAAAACAAAAGAGCATTTCTCTCACCCCCTCTCTCACACACACTTACATGTGGGGCCAATCTAGAAAAAAAACAAAAACAAAAATAGAACAGTACTATTTAAGCTAGATACTGGGCCCACATGTCATTGGCTTATCAATATTTTGTTTTAATTTGTCCTTTTTATTAACTAAGTGTGGATTAGGCCGAGGTTGCCGGCGGCAACCAAATACTGCGGCGGAGGCACGCTGGGAGGCTGCGAGGAGGCCAGCTAACAGAACTACGCGATAGCCCTTGCTCTACCGCGTCTAGGGATGTGGGGTTCAGACCATATGGTCGCCGGAGCGAGGACTTCGATGATGGCGGCCATGGCAGAGCTGTGAGCTCATGGGGAAGACGACCAGAGGTGATGGAACTTGCTATGGAGGACTCCCAAGTCTACTGTGGTACATTAGGATCCCATAGGAGCCGCTAGGATCGGCCGACCTGCTTCAACAACGTCGAATCGAAGGCGGCGGTCCGAGATCGGAGGCGGGGAAGATGCGTCCTGGCGCTCTGTCCTCGACATCTCTGGTCAAAATCAGGGGCTGGTAGGATGAGGTCATGGCGTACGAGCTTCCTGGCGAGGTGGTGGTGCTTCAGGTTGCCGTTGGCCGCGCGGAGACGAAGGCAGCGACGACGGTGGCACTTTGCAGAGGTGAGAGAGAGAGGCCGTGAGTGAGGGAGGTAGGGAGAGGGAGGGGGAGGGACGAAGGGAGGGCTACGACGGGTGGGGAGCTAGCCGCGGCAGTGCACGGTCCCTCGCAGCCGGCACTCGCTGGAGTTGAGGGAGAGAGAGGCCGTGAGGTAGAGGGAGAGAGGTGGGAGGTGAGAGAGAGGTCGCGAGGGGCCCACATGTAAGCGAGAGGGAGAGAGGGGGTGAGATAAAGAGTTTTTCCTTTTATTTTTTTTCTGAGTGGGACCCACATGTAAGTGACACATGGAGGCAGGGGTAGAATGTCCAATAAACGGCCTGTAGACGGTCAACGTCCTTTGACCAGACGGTAACGACACAAAAGGGCATTTTTATAAGGTGAACTGACGGTGCAGGGGCAAATTTGAGCAGGCTTCGAAATTAGGGGCAAATCTGAGTAGGTGGTTCGAGTTAGGGACAGAAATGCAAATGGCCCAAAATAAAAACCACGAAGAGTGCACACCGAATGTTCCTCAACAAAAAATAGTTAGAAGGTAGGGACATGGTTCCATTCGGTTGTCCCATTCAGCAGAACAGAAACAACAATGTACCTGAATTTCAATTTAACAAACTAATAAAGGATGGAAGGTGCTACATTGCCAATATATTTTGATATATGCACCAAAATAAAGCAATTTAAACATTTCTGTTAGGGATACTATGCATGCTGCTACCATTGAAATATATGTTTATTATGCACCAAAATAAAGTAGAATCAACATTTTAAGAGATACTCCTTAGTGCTGCCATGCCAGTATATGTTGATTTATGCACTGCGGAGTGTTATTTAACATTGTGTAAAAAAATATTGAGTTTTCTGGTGCCTAAAAAGAAGAGAGTGAGTACTCGCCAAATGCAGTGCTTTCCATTTAATAGGTAGAGTATGTATTCGGGCTTCATGGAGCCCGGAGCCAAAAATTTACACTCACTATCTCTTAATGATGTCTCCGTTGGTTAACGTTTATTATTTTGTGCTCACAGGACACCAGTTTATGCCCTCTATTCCATATCGTTCGTTCATGACATAATTGGCCTGAAGAAGTATGGAAAATATTATTTCGCTGTGACCATCGAACTACTAAAAACTAAGGAGGGCAGGTGCAAGCTAGCGAGTTTTTTCTAAACGTTTATCCTGCTAGTGGAGTGGCCATTTTTTCTCAAGCATAATTCATATTATAAGTACTTCATATTCCATATGATTATCAAATCAAACAATGTACTTGTTATCGAGTTATTTCTAAATATTTGTGCCTTATGTATTACATTGAAGTGATGTCAACCTTCTCTCAAGGATGCTACATAGGATCGAAAGGAAGAACTTTGTCTTCTCTTATGTGTAGGGATGGTCTCTCGGCGTATAAGAGGTGAAATATTATGTTATGCATAATTTCTAGTTCAAAATCAATTATACCATATATATAATAAGTTGAGAGCATGCAAGTATTAATTGCTAAGGAGTAAATTGCATGGCCAACCTGGTCGCATGTGTGCGCCCCAAAATACTTTCTCACTAGATTGTTGCTATGCGAGAAGAGATTTGGAGCACGCAGGGGGGCGCAAACACACTTTGTTGGCCACACCTTTGCGGAGCAATTCAGAAACTGTTTCGCACATCCCATACATCTTCGTTTTTGCTATTAGTTTTGTGTAGCGGAATTTACATAGTAGGCTATTATAGTTAGTTTATTTGTAAATTGTTAAGTTCCGTTATACAAAACTTAAGGTGAGCAGGAAGTTGGTGCGTGATGTGACCACGGGATAGATGTGCACGGAAAGCTTATATGCGCCTTTGTGTGCCCTTTAGAATTTCTCGTCGTTATACCCGCTTTCATGGTACGTGTTCGACAAAATGCTTTTGCCCCGTTCCACTGCTTCCTCATGCACACTTGCCAGTGTCACATTCCCAATGCTAGGATAGTGTTCAATGTGTGTTCGCGCACGAACATGTCACCGTGTGCCTCCGGCATCGAGCGCGCTATGTAAGACACGTCAACAAGGTCTTTGGAGACCGGAAACCCCACACACTCGGGAGGGATCCCGTCAGGGCACGCGGTGGCTATAGGCTGCCCTAGGTCGACCTGATCTTCCTAGGGCCGTGTGGATCGCTGCCGTGAAGCAAGAAGAACAACGAAGAACAAGGAAGAAAAAAACTAGGAAAACAAAAAAAAAGATAAAATATTAAAGACTGGTTTGTCAATTGTGTGTTGTCCAATCCGCCATCACATCACATCTATTTATGAAGCAGCCAAACTTCCCGTACAAGAAAAAGAACTCCAAATCTTACCATAATTACCTAACTCCAAACAGGAATGGAACGGGAAGGCTCCTCCGCCGGATTGGACCCCCCCCCCCCCTCCCGCCTCCGGCGCCAAGGAAGAGATTGGTGACAAAAAAAACTTAGTGCTCGCTGCCGGGCTGATAACAAAGGCCGCGGCAAGCCCCCGATGACAACTAGTTGACCTTCCCTTGCGCGATGAAGGCACTGAAAGGAGGGCGTTGAAGAATAAGAAGAAAAAGGCATCGACATTGAATGTGATGGCTCGTCCTCGTCCAATGAGTCGTAGCCTGTCTCTGACCAGCTCTCCGCCTCCTTGTCTGACGCGTTCGTTCGTCGCAGCCGCGGCCGAGAGCCATGGCCACCAAGTGCTCAATAGTTGCCAATGAGGTAACTTTATTTGCCTTCTCATTTGGGTCCATGCATTGGTGATGGCTTGTGGCACGGCTATTCCGAGGCATATTTTATATATATCCGGTGTCACCGTTTGCATCGTATGAGAAATCGTCATTCTGAGATTAGCCACACCTGGAGAGTTTATAAACAAAAAATTGTATGTGTGATGAACAATTTGTGTAACAATTTGATTTTATGGATTGATGAACAATTTGTTTGTGATTCATTTGAGATGAGTTTGGTATGCATATATTCAATGTGTATGCAATTGTCGTGCCGAATATAGGGTATCTGTTGGAACAAAAATGTTGCAGATAATGTAAAATACACTTTTTGATGATGCAAAAAATTATTATTATTTTTGCTCAAGATGCATCTCCGGTTGGAGATGCTCTTAGGATTTGGGTAATTTCATTTCTTGGGAAGAGAGGAGCGAAGGCTGGCCAAACCCAACATAAGCCAAGCCCAACCTAATTGATCTAGTAGCCGATCGATATCCTGAATAAGCCAGGGGGCATGCGCTTGGTTGGTTACGAAGTGTAAGCCCTGATCCGTCTTTGCATCGATCGTTCGAGCTCGCGCGTGATGGCGCCGCTGCTCTTGCTTCCTAGGGCGAGCGCCGTGCGACCTCTTGCCCCAGCCTCTTCTTCCCCCCTCCGCGCACACGTCGTCGGGGCCGCCCGAACGCCCCGCGCGCTGCCACGCACAGCGCGTCCCTTGTCGCTGGTGAGGGCGGTCTTGTCGATCAGTCGGTCGCCCTGCACCGTTCAATCGCTCGTTGCGGTGACTAACTTGTGCCGTCGACCGCAGCTCTGCACCCCGCGCAGCAACGTGGACACCGCCGCCGCCGCCGCCGGCGGTGGCGCTGACCCGAAATCTTACTGGTGGCCGTGGGGGGACGAGGACCCTCCCAAGTACGTGGAGGAGGGCATCGTGGAAACCCACCGCAGGTTCATGCGCGAGTCCAGGGAGGCGGTGGCTGCGCTCAAGGCCGCGGCCGCCGACGCGTGCCGCGCGCTCGTGGACAACTTCGGCGACATCCGCTCTCTCAAGACCGTCTACGACGTCGAGGACTACCACATCGGCATGCCATTCGGTATGTATAGCTTGATCGGTTTTTTATATACAGTAAAAGCAGCTTGGTTCAAACAATGGCAATTGTTCAGCAGAAGCAGCGAAATAGAATCTGGTGACACTAATGCTGGTGGGTTGTAACTTGCAACCACCTCTAGCTAGGACATCTGCCGCGGAGTTGCTTACCCAAAAAGACTCCACACTCGTTTTATAGATAAAACAACAACAACCATACAACCAAACCGTGCGAACGGAGGTCCATAAAAAGATAAACTCCCTCCCTTTCGAAATATAAGTCGTTGGGGAAGTGTAAACTGAACTCTCCCAACGATTTATATTTCGAAACAGAGATAATACATGGGTAAACAAGAGCAGAGAAAGGGGTCTACGCTACGGGCACATCAAAACAAGGCCGAACAAGAAAATGAGATACATCCTCAAGGAGGGCATAATACAAATGCTGCATTTACAAACAATACACAAAATAAGAGTGGAGGTGATCTCGGCCGATGCTCCCATACTTGAAGAATGGGGATTATTGGACTTAAATCTTGAACAGACTTTAACATATAGATTGGAGAACAAAAGCGGTAGTAGGAGAGGAATTGGGTGCGGTGAGATGCCACAGCGGGAGGCGTGGGCATTTTGGGTCACTTCTTGACTTCTTGTTGACATGTAGGTTTGCATGACCTCGCTTGTTATTTTTTAGATGAAGAAAAATGTGGACGGACGATTGCTAACTGAAATCTTTATATAATGCCTCTGAATTTAAGTTGTGCCCTGATTAAAGGATAATGTCGTTATATATCACTAATTGACTTCAGAAATGAGCCTGAATTGGAAATAAGTGGGCCACAAATTTTCCATTCTTTTCGGCAATGTGATTCCTTGGGCCTCGAGACTGATGTATAAGCCCAAAACATGTGGCCCTTAGGCCTTGTACAATGCTGGATGCTTAGGGAGGTACTTAGAAAAACAAACTGGATTTTTCTGACGCACCGGTGCCTATTTCTACAGGAGAGACGTCTAATTAAGCGTCTACCCTGTACAAATAAGCACTGGTGCTTAAGGAAAGTCTGGTTTATTTTTCTAAGCACCTCCCCTAAGCACCTTGCATTGCACAAGGTCTTAGTGGTTTTTTGCTTTCTCATTGATGTCTTGTATACCTTCATTGTTTGTTCCATTTACTCCATCCAATAAGCTTCATATATCAAACGTAGGGACTGAATTTAAATGCTTGCTAGTTCCCTTGCCATCGGATGTAGGGAGAAGGGGGAAGAGGACAATCAGTATATAGAAGGTCAAGGAAAAGGCGAGGGGAAAGAGGGAGGCGGCCTAACTGGTGATGGTAAGGTGAGAAGGTGGAAGGAGTTCGATAGTGATGGGCATTATAACAGATAGAATGTGCGCAAGGGGGTGGGAATGAAGATTGAGGGGAGGGGATGTTCATACTACCTCTGTATCATTAGTCATTACCAGTATCATTAATACATAATTTTAGTTGATATATACAAAATGGTTTGCTGCTCTAATCTCATTCAATTGTTGGTCGTTATCGTCTCATCCCAAAATTTAGGAATTTATTTCTTCCTTCTTCAGGTGTGCTTGTTGCATGCATCGGTTGCTATCAACTCTGGAAGCTAGACCCCTCAACATTTCTAGACGTTGTACTGGGTTACACATTCTACAGGCTAAGCATCTTAGGGTCTCACGTCCGGAGACAGGGGTTCTCGAATGACCTGTTTGGGCGGCTCAAGTTCGGTCAGTTATCGTACTACACAGTTTAAAATCGAAACTTGTATGTCTGATGTATGAAGCCATGTGAAATACTATACTTTTCTTTCTATGCAGTTATTGTCATAATCATGGCCGTAAAAGATTTCAGGAAAAATCTTGCTCTCATTGATGCTATCAGGTATGAGTATCGGCTTCACTAATTACTGCAATTTTTTCCGCAAGGGCATTTCTATACTGCATTGAGTACCTAGTTATTTTCTTGTTGAGATTACTAGAAGCAAAGCTTTAGATGTTTAATTGTGTTGCAATCAACAAAGTAATGTATACTATATCCATTCTAGAATATACATGCTGTCTTAGTGTAGTTATAGTTGTAATCAAACTCGAAATTAATTTGGATATTGATGCATACATCATTATTGAGATTGGCTAAATAATTTGGTAACACATTATTCTGTACAAAAGATTACTCACATGTTTCTACAGAGAAATATCAGTCAAATTTGTATCTTGAACACATGTATCTGCGCCTAAGAGATTAAGCATTTAATTTGGTCCAACGACTACAATGTGTTGTTTTCCGCTCATGTATGTATGAACAAATAATATATTTTTTCCAAAATGGCCATGGCTCTACAGTTCTACTTTAACTTTAGATGGCATGAGTTTCAAACATACAAAAGGAATATTTGCATCCCTCAAATTTGTTTGGAGACATCTAAAGAACCATCATATTTCAGTGACACAATTATATGTTGTGAATGCAGAAAAATAGTTGTTCACACCCTTTACACAGAGCATTGCACTCCACACCTTGATGATGCAACGTTCTAGGCATATTTGTGCTAGTACGTTGTTGATATAGTATTACTTATACGTCGTATAATTATATGTTCAAGTCAAGGTAAATTTTGGGGTGAAATAAAGGTATCTTTATGACAAATACATTAATAATAGATGCACATGTCAAATCCAAGTAATATTTATTATCTTAGGGTGAATAGCTTGATGCACCTGGGTGTTGGTGCACCTGATAAGGATTTTTTTTCATTACTTACATATGAGTCAAAAAATCCTGAAACTTTTTTGGATATAAAGTTGACCTACTTTAGTACCCGTATAAAAAGTTTATCACATGAATAAACTTTCGTTAACCTCAGGCAAAAAATAAATCCTAGTACAAACCACATGAACAGTAACTTATATATAGTATCGATGTTTTTTGTTGCCCCTGGATGGTATTCCTTCGTGAAACTTCATACGGGCACAACTCTTGGTCATGTATGTTTGCAGACATTTTCAAGATTTTTTGACTTTTTTAATTACTTATTTTTTGCATGTTGGGTGCACAAGCACTCGAGTGCACCAAATTCCCTCATATTATATTAGTCCCTTTACCTTTAGGGGGGGGGGGGGGGGGCACGAAGGGCGAAGGGTGCACACCAGTTTTTAAAAAAAGATGTACTTAGAGGCTAGGAATGTGGTTTCATTCGGTTGTCCCATTCAGGCAGAACAAAAACAATGATGTACTCCCTCTCATCCATATTACTTGTCACTCAAACAAATGTATCTAGCACTGAAATATCTCTAGATACGCCCGTTTGAGCAACTGATAATATGAACTAGAGGGAGTACCGAAATTTGATTTAATAAATTAATAAAGTATGCAAGGTGCTATACCTTGTCAGTATTTTAATTTATGCACCTAAATGAAGCAACGTTGACACTTCTTTTTGGGACACTATATGCATGGTGCTACCATTCCAATTTACTGTTGATTTATGCACCAAATAAACTACTCCCTCCGTAAAGAGTTTTAAGAGTGTTTTGATCACTACTTTAATGATCTAAACGCTCGTATATTTTTTTACGGAGGGAGTAGAAGCCAACACTTTAAAGATACACTTAGTGCTAACATGCAAGTATATGTCGATTTTTATGCACCGCAGAGTGTGTTTTTTTTTTGCGGGAAGAGTGTTATTTAACATCGTGTAAAAACATTGAGTTGTCTGGTGACTAGAAAAAAAGAGTGAATATTCGCCAAATGCAATGCTTCCCTTTAATAGATAGAATATGTATTCAGTCTCCATAAAGACTGGGAGCCAAAAATCTACACTCAGTATATCTTAATAATGTCTTTGTTGGTTAACATTTTATTAATTCTATGCTCATAGGACACCCGTTTATGCCTTCTATGTCATATCATTCCTTCAAGACATAAGTGGTCAGAAGAAGTATAGCAAATATTATTTGGCTGTGGTTATAGAACTACTAAAAACTGAGGAGGGCAGAGGCAAGCTAGTGAGTTGTTTCTAAACGTTTATCCTGCTAGTGGAGTGGCCGTCTTTTCTCCAAGATCATCGATGATAAGTGCTCCATATTCCATATGATTATCAGATCGAACAATGTACTTGTTATGGAGTTATTTCTAAATGTTTGCGACATGTATTTAGTGAAGTGATCTCAGCCTTCTCTCAAGGATGCTACATAGGATCGACAGAGAGGAGTTTGTTTCTCTTATGTTATGTGTAGAGATGATCTCTCGGTGTCTAAGAGGAGAAGTATTTTGTTATGCATAATTTTCTAACTAAAACTCAATCACCATATATAATATCTTGAGATCATACAAGTATTAATTGCTAAGGGCATCTCCAACGCTGCCTTGCAAATTCTCTCCCCCATCCGCCCGAGAAGCGGGGGAACCAATCCGCTGACACAGATGCGGGAGGTGGCTATACAACGTTATCCGCATACATTTTGAACCGCATTTCAAAAACTCATGCAAACATCATGGTTTTTTTATATAAACTGAAGCACATTCATTACAATTTAGACAGTTTTCATATAAACCAGACTAAATTCATTACATTTTGGACAATTTTAAACTAAACCATATTTTAAAACTAATCTGAATGATCGCCGGTGCCTGTTCCTTATGTTCGGCCATGAGCCCCGAGAACTGAAGCTTCGGCTGTTGCCTTCGCCTTCTCCAATTCCACTTTTGCGCTTTCTAGCTCTGCGTCCGCAACCCTCGCCATTGCAGCCTGAGCGGCTAATCGGTCGGTGATTTTTAGCCTGCCAAACTTGGATTTAGGGGGAAGGGGAAGAGTGGTGGCCTTCTTGGGATCCGGGCGGTGGCGACCTACCATGACCCTATGCATCCTCGCTGCCGGCAGCGCCCACTGACGTGTCGACTTCGTGGTCGTGGTGGCGGGCGTGGCCTTGGCGGAGCTGGTGATGTCCTCCTCCTCGTCTCTCTTGTCGAACACCTCGTCATCCGCCTTGTCCATCTCCTTGTAGGTGGTCTGTAGTTCCGCCTAGTATTGGCGGTACAGCTAGCGGTCGCGGCGGGCGGAGCCATAGGACTAGAGAGTCCGCATCCGATGCGGTGGCCGTGACAACGGCGAGTTGCTCCTCCACTTGTCGATGCTCATCGAGGAGATGGAGGTTGTAGGCCTGGTCGGCCCGTGCCTCCCAGAACTTGGCCTCCTGCTCCTTCCACGCCATGTCCATATAGTTGGCACGGGCCTCGCCGATGGTGATGCCAACATGTACCGGTGAGGAGGGTGGCGTCGGCTCGTCCTCAGCCGCGTCCTTCATTGGGACGTCGACAGCCTCTGTATACCTGCCGGCTTGCCAGCCAGTAGCAATGGCGGCCATCTCCTTCTTCTCGATGGACGAGAGGTCGTCCGAGAGGGCTTTGGAGCGTGATGAGGCTATGGTGGGCGTGGTGGGGAGAAGAGAAAGGAGTCGAAGATGACTGTGGCTACGGTCTAGGCCGAAGTTTATATAGTGGGCGGCAGACAGACGGACGGGTGGCGCCGGAGTAGTTTCCTTGGCAACCGCACATCATTAATGTGGACCACCATGGTGTCGTTTGAACGCGGAGCAGTCGCATGCACCAGGAAGCGGCATGGGCGACACGTCGCTTCAATGCCGACAGCAATGAGAGGCCGCGTCCGCTCTGGCCAGGCATGAACGCGGCACTTGCCCTTTGGAGCGGTGCTGTCCGTTTCGAAAGGGAAGCACGCGCGGGCGAGGGAGGGGGTTTGGGTGGACCAGGGCAGCCACAAGTGGACGTGGCAGCGATCCAGACACCCGCAAACACCCCCAACTTTGTCTCTGGTTTGCGGGGGAAAACGCGTTCGGACAACCAACGGACCAATACAGACCCGCGTTGGATGACAAAACACGTCTGGACCGTGTGTTCCGGACGTATGCAGGTGCTTTGAGGGGTCGGCGTTGGAGATGCCCTAAGAGCATCTACAGTCGGACTTGGCTAATCCGACCCCTCAAATGCCCGTGGACGCGCCCGGGCCTGTCCGCGGACACTGACTGGTCAAGCCTCATATTTCCCTTCTCACAACCGAACACCTCAATTAGCACACCTCAAATCCATACAAACTCATGCAACTACATAACGTTGCATTGCACACATCGTCTGGCTACTACATTAAAACATGCCATCGGACTATCAAAATTTTGCATGTTTGGCTATGGTGGACAAGATCATCCACGGCTGTCCTTACCCTTCCCGACGCCATTGTCGTCCTTCTCGCGAAAGTACCGTTCGAAAACACAGTAGGGATCGAGCCAGATCTGCTCGTTGCCTCAGCTGTTTGACCCGTCGCTGTCCTCCTCCTCCTTGGTGGTAGTCCGACCATGGCAAAGACCGCCCGATTCTGCTCTCGGGCGATGGCACGTGTGTTCCTCCGCTATCGCTTATTTACAATGCAGGCGTGAAAAGTTTCCTCCTCTACGGCCATCCGCGCCGCCGCATCAGTCGCCTCCGTCACCGCCATGTCGGCGGCGAGGTGGGCCTCCGCCGCCCTTATCCTCTCTTCCCATGGCAGGCACACCGGTCTCGGTGGGACTCATAGTCCGCCGGACTGGTGATGGGGAAGGGGAGATTTCAAGGCTCCCGGAACCGCGATAATCTAGGCCCGGAGGATCCGAGTGCCCGATGCGCCGACGCTATGGAGTCGCACCGGACAGATCCTGCCGTCGGCTGGGCGTTGTCTTCCCGGGAGCGGCGGAGTGCAATGTGAACGACCATTGCCTCCTCCAACTCGCACAGGATAAGACCCTAGTCGACGGATCCAGACTGGTCGAAGTCAGATCCGTTGTCCGCCATGCTGGTGAAGGCCGGAGATCGCCGGACGCGAGCTTGGTTGGCGGAGGGAAGTGGTTAGGGTTTGGTCCAACGAACGGATAGGGAGGAATACATGTGGGGTCCGATAGGCCAGCGTGCGTCGGAAACGACATGGCGGGCACACCCATATCCATCTCATATTTGAGCTGGATATGAGATATGTCAGTCAGCCCTGACGTTTGAGTCATGTTTGAGGCGTCCATCTAAATTGCATTTTTGTGACCGGTCACTTACCGGGCCGAATGTTTGAGGCGGGGTTGAACGCCCGGGTGCAGAGTAAATTGCACAGCCGGCACCGTCGCATGTGTGCGCCCTCAAATTACTTTGTCTCACTGGATTGTCGCTAAGCCAGAAGAGATTTGGAGCACGCAGGTGGTGTGCGCACGCACTTTCTGGGCCGCACATCTGTGGCGCAATTTGAAGAACATCGATGGAGTGAACGGCCGATGGACGTACGATGATGATTGCTGTTTTTCGTACATCGCCGCGCTCAGTGCCGAACTGCCGATGGAGACTTGGAGAGGCAACTCCTCTCGCGTGGCCTCCTTGCTCTCTGGGCAGGCCGCCACCGCGCTGCCGCTGCAGTCCGCGTTGTTGACGCCGTGTCAGACGCAACCCGCAGTCGCGCCCAGCCGCCGTGCCGCTACATGTCGCTGCGCAGACGGGCCGTACCTACTATCGCATGCTGTTGCCTACGGCTCGCGCCGACACGGTCGAGTCCGTCTCGACGCGTCGCGCCATGGAGGCGTCGCCGCGCCGGGGCTTGCTCCATCGTGCATGGCAATGCGTCGCATGCCAATTCGTTGGTGGCACGGTCGCAGAGTTCTTTGCCAAGGTGGACTGGGGTTCGCAGTCTGCAGTTGTGCACAAGTGATCTGGTCGACTGTATTTGGTGGCTCTAAATGCTCGCTGTTCCTGTGCCTAACGATGCCGATCAGATCGCTTTGCTACCGACTGGCATAAGAGTAGCTAGCACCTAGCAGCTTGGCATACGTACCAGTCGATGGCGTTGGCTACAGGCCGAGGCCAAGGCCAGCAGGGAGCACAATGCCGCATGACAGTGAACGACACGCTGAGGCTGTACTCCGGCGGCGGCGATGATAAGGACGACCAAGCGAGATGTGGAGCCCGGCGTGTGCGTGGCGCCGAGGGGCATGGAGGAGCTGCTGCTGCCCGATCCTGCCGACTGCCGTGCAGCAAGACGAGGAGCACTAGAGCGCCGACGCCTCGGAATTCAAACGGGCACCGGTTGGGCAATGACCGGCCGCGGCGGCAGCAGGAGCAGATGGCGTTCTTGCCCTCCGGCGGCATCCCAGGAAGGCTCACGACGCCACGCACATATCATCAAACACAATGTGGGTGAACAAAGTGAATTTCTTTGGGAAAAAGCACCATAAACTCTATATTACCCAACAGGTTCGGACAAATCGCCCATTATATAAACAGCAATTACAGCTGGCAGTTCATACTGCCACTCCCGGGATACGCAGGTACCCCACGTCGCCGAACTGAGCGAACACAGTGACAATTTGGTAATACTGATACCCAATAATTCTGTGCGTGTGTTGGGGGGTGCAAATTGTGCAGACGATGGATATATGCGGAGTAGAAAAAATAACAGCTCAAAACACTTAGGGCATTGTTCCTATGTTATCGGATTTGGCCGGCCACCTGAGGTGCGGCACAACGGTTGAAGTCTCCGGTATCTTCTATGCTCTATCTGATATCTGTATGTATCTGACCCTTGTAGCGCCTTTCTTCAGGTTCCATGGAAATCACAATGTAACCCATCACCTGCAGTTGACACAATAACGACGTTGTTTAATCATTCATCACAGTTTATATATAAGGAAGCAGAGCTGATTTATACTATACCCACCGCAAAATAGATTTGTGAAACAAAGCTTTAACATGTGACTTATACCATCATATGAAATCACCACCATATGCTATGCTTTAACATGTAGTATTCATCACACTTCAGTAGGAACCTATGCACACAGTTCCTTTTCATCGTCATATGGTTAGATACTCCTCCATCCGTCTGAATATTTAAGTCATATGAGGAAACACAATGACGAACAATTTTAAGTATTAGTTAATTGACAGCATTACTGGTTCACATAAAACCTGCAAACTAATATAAGGTGATTCCTGAGCCAGGCTTTGTTTCAGCAAAACAAAATATACCCTACAAACAGAGCCAGAGGGAGAAAGAAGCGTGCAAATAGGATCTGATCGTCAAATAGTACTCCATCCGTTCATAAATATAAGATGTTGTGGATATGATATTTCAATAGGGACTACATACGGACCGAAATTAGCAACAAACACACCAAAACGTGTTTATATGCATCCAATTCATAAAAAAGTTAGAACATCTTATATTTGTGAATGGAGGGTATGGTGTATTGTGGCTACCATATCCATACGTCAAATAATTACAACTGACCAAATTCAACTAAAAATGTGCAGATAGTAGCAATCTACTTTCTAATTATCATGTATAATGGTTGAACACCAAGTTCCAGAAGTTTATGTGCGCCTTTGGTTCATCCCAAGAAGGAACATCAGTCAGTACGATCAGACACAACATATCAACACTAGAAGTTAAGCAAGCAGCTGCTTTATGTACTACTACTAGCGCCAACGTTTCACTTCCACTATCAGAGATAATTTGGAGTAAACAAAATGCACAGGTCGATTTCTCTTATTTTTCAGTAACACTACCATTAGGTTGCGGCGATGAGCAACATAATACACACAAATTTGGCAACTAATTCAATTCAGTTTAGTAGGCGAAATAAAAATAACACACACATTTGGCAACTAATTCAATTCAGTTCAGTAGGCGAAATAACAGTAACACACACACATTTGGCAACAAATTTGAAGTACTAATTCAACTCAGTTCAGTAGGCGACATAGCAGTAACAGTGCAAGACCACGCATTGTTCGAACACAGCAAGCTGAAGCACGTCTGAAGAAATGAACATCAGATTACCTCTTGGATCTAGATCATGGAAAGAACAGCTTCTTCAAGATAAGTAGAACGTCACAAAGGAACTTGTAGACCTCGGCTGCATCCTTCGATGTCGTGACCTTCAAGGCTGCCCTTGGATCACCCTTTGCGGACAAGAAGCACAGCCCGAGACACAGCACTACGGTGACCAACTTGAAGAAGGAGGTGCATCTTGGGTATGCTTCCATCAACTCATCCACTGTTCTTGGTTCCTTGTGCCCATTCCTATCAGACTCCAGCGGAGCACCATTGCTCTCCCCCTGAGCATACACGCGTCGGCCTTGGGGAGGCACGCCAGCATAGGGGTTGCCAAAGCCACCGGATCGGCCGCGTCGTCCCACTGCAGCCGCCGCTATCTGCCAGCGGGGCTCACCTCCGAGTCCCACGGCCGCTGCTGAACGGCGAGAGGAGTGAGTGCGACGAGCTCCTGCACGAGATCGTTCACAAGGGACACATGTAGATGATTACAGAGCATCTTACGGCGGCGTGTATGATTCGAACGAGAGGATCTCGAGTTCTGGACGCACCTCGGAGCGGGAGCAGGGACACCGGGCGGCCGCAGCCAAGGTGCTCGTGGCGTGGTCTCGCCGGGGCCATGGGAGAGGGACGGGTCACGGGTACTGCCACCAGGTGCGAATCGATCGTCAGAGCCGAATCAAACTCCGTCACGACGCGGCCGAGCTCCAGCCGTGGCGGCCGACGAGGCTCCGCTGCAAGTAAGCCCACGGAGTTGTCTAAGCATCTCCGTACATTCCAAGGTCTCTACGGAGTTTCATGATCGGTTCTCACCTCCGTACGCCGCGTAGAGGGTCGACGGCGCCGTGGCGAAGGAGGGGTGGCCGCCGCGGGGGGCCGCTGCCAGTGGCGGAGCCAGAATTCGAGTATAGGGGGGCCGAGTACATATATTGATCTAATCTTGTTGGTAATTACTCGTCGCTGTTATTAAAATTGTCGATCGTTGGAGGGAGGGGGGCCATGCCCCTGCTCGTCCCCCCTGGCTCCGCCCCCCGCTGCGGGCATGGGGATGGCCCAGCGGGGTCGTCGCACGCCTCCGGCCGCCGCCTGGAGGTTGAGCCTGAAGGTACGGGCCGCGGCTGCGCCCCGCGCGCCGGTTGCGAATTTGACTGCGGCAGCCTCTATCCTTGGCGGGGGCGGAGAGCACGCGGGCGCGCAGCGCAGGACAAACGTGTGACAGAGAGGGGAGAGCTTTCGTGGGGAAGAGTCTCACCGAGTCGCCGTCCGGGTGGCTAATTTACACTTCTCTGTTGCGAGCTTGCGGGCCGTGGGGCGTCGGACGTGCGCCTCCGTTGGCCCATGTGAGCCTCTTATGTCAGCCACACTGTATACCTTTCTTTTATTTTTTAATTGAAGTAACCACATTCCACTGAACATGAAGATTATTGGCTCAAAAAAAACTAAACATGAAGATTACAAGGTACAAGGACATGAAAACTATACAAGACATCCAAAGAAACTGATGTCAAAAAGTTACGCACAAAGGAATCTGTGAAAGAAAAACACACATTCTGAACATCAGATCCCCTTGTACCTTGTCGGACTGCCACCCGTCCATCACCATCGTCGCCGTAGCACCGCTGGAGGAAGAGTGGATCATCCTTCAAAGCCAAATCAGGAGGAGCACCATCATAGACTATGTTGTTTTGTGAGACGATTAAACAATCCGTCGCAAGCGACAAGATCGAGTCGTTGTGGCACGTCGGCCGAGAATCTTCCTCATGTCCACCTGATCCCGGCGCCGCCGTCTTCACCTGATGTAGTCGAGGAAGAAGAGCGGCGCCTCCAACATGCATCCGCTCAGCCAACTTCAAGCCATCAAATTCATCTGCAAAGGTCAACCACGCCGCCATCAAGAATGACAGGCGCCAACCACCAGAACCTCAGTTCGCCAGAACTGTAGACGACTGAGCTAACTGCTCCCCGGCATCACCGATTGGAGAATCACCAAGTTGGGGAAAGAACAGCGGCAATTTATTTCGACGCGGCATCGTCCTCTCCACTGAAGCAACGCCTCCAGGAAACACTAATCCTGCCCTAACTACACGCCGGATTCAAAACGCCATGGTCCCCTTCCCCTCTCATTGCCGGAGTGGCAGACGGAGGAGGCGGGGACCCGCAGCCTCACCTGCGGAGGGAGGGGCAAAGCTTTTCGCCTCTCAGATCGCCACAAGAGCAGTTGGGAGCGAAGCCAGTGTGTACCCTTTAGGTGAACAGATAGCAGCATCTAAAAAAGGCGAATGGATAGCTAAATCCAAATGCCCCTAAAAATAGCTAAACTCAAATTTACCCCCAAAATTAAAGCTAAATCAAAATTTGAAACCTCCTTTTCATTGTTTTCGTCTCTCTTGCTGCCTAATTAACTCAGCAGTGCTTGATTTCGCACAATAGTCAAACCAGTTTTGCAATTTTGTTCCATTTGGTCTTGCCGCGTGATTCCAATCAAGTATAATATGACAACCGTTGACTACGCTCTATCAACCATCTTAAAATATAGTGCTAAGTATTAATTAGGCAAATTTTCTCTTCTACCTCCCCCAAACACTACATCTAACTGTAATCCTACTATTTCCACTCTAGGGGTTGATAAAACCGAGGGCATCTCCAACGCCTATTACGTTATAAGTCTGGACGGACAACATGAACACTTTTAGGCCTCTAACATGGATGTCTATTTTGGGTCAGACATGTATGGACGTATGAAATCCCCTACACTGGCCCCAAACCGAGGGGCTTTCCAAGAGAGTTTAGACGTCTGCTACGGCGGCCTCTGACACTGCGGATCCACCCGAAAAACCCAGCTGAAGTCAGCATTTTTTGACAATCCGCCCCTCACCCTTCACTTTGTCCCCGTTTCTGAAACCGAGCCCTTCCCCCCCCCCCCCCCCCCCCCCCCATCACCACCACCCCGGCGGATACTGTCAAACCTCTGTGGACCTCCGCAGCTCTACCCTGCCACCAAGCCTAACATCACCGCCACATCCATCCAGATCCGACCTCCATCCCTGCCAACACCGTCCATGGCGGACAACACATATGGCAAGTGTTTGGTCAAATGGCATAGTGCACTTTTTACGTTTATTGTTTTCTTTGAAGCAAGCACAATGGATTTGAACGAGCATAAGCAAGGGCATTCTCGGCGGTCTTGCTTAAGATTCCCATGAAAATGAACTCGCTCAACACATCATTGGGGGACAAAGTGCGGAAGTCCAAAAGACGAATCACAAAAGACATATTTCTTGTCAAATGGCATGATTGTTTTAGGAAATTTGCGCTTGATATATTTAAAATCCGAGTCCTTGCTCCCATGGCTCCTCAAAGAGACTGCAAGCATCCTAAGCCTATGGATCTTAGCTGCAAGTCTGGAGGCCTTCACTTGTAGGTTGCAACTCCTCCACTGCAGGTAACTTGTACGCGGCCGCCCTCCTCCCTCAGAAAAGTCTAGGGTTTCTTTGCCTCTCGTTGTCGCTGCTACTTATTTGGCTCGTCTCCGGTGGCCTTAGGGCCATGGCGGCACAATGGATCCCGGCCCTTGCCGGCGGGAGGGCTCTGTTTTCAGATGTTCCTTCAAGTTTTGTTAGGGTTTGTGTCCTGTTCAGAAAGACGAGATGGCGGCGGTGGAACAAGCTTCTCCCTGCCTAGCCCCCGTTTCGATGATGTGTCTAGCATCGTCAGTGGGCGTGTGGAGGTGTGTCTCCGGCGGATCTGTCCTTCATGGATTTGCTCGGATCTGGTCGTAGTTCATCTACGTTCGTGTGTCTTCAGGTTGGATCCTTCCGACCTATGCTACTCTTCATCGGCGGCGGTTGTTGTTCTGCTGCGCTGGTCTATGTGGCTTTAGCACGACGACTTCCTGGCTGTCTACTACAACAAGTTTTGCCCAGCTTCGATGAGGGAGAGGCGATGACGGTGGGGCGCCTTGGCTCGCTTCAGTGCTTGTGTCGCTAGGTGGTCTACGGATCTCGATGTAATTTTTATTATTTCGAGTGTTCGTTGCACTGCCATGATTTAAGACTTCTGATCTTTTTTTCACAAAAAAATAGATCAGAAGTTTTCTCGCAAAAGAGAAAAAAAAAACTCCCCCAGTGCAACACCTACCAAGTGGTCGCTCGCCCTCAGCCTCAAAGGTCGACCTTTCTCACACAAGTTCATGATTCGTTTATTTTTCTCTTTTCATTGTTGTGACAGGATGAAGACTTGCAAAACACATAGTACTTGATTTTTTGAAATGAAGACTTTTGGTGTTGATGGCCATGCCGTTTTCTTCCCTTCCTCATATACGTGGGAGCAAGCCAAGAGCACATCTTTTTTTTTTTTACAAATTACTCATTCAATTTACCTCAGTGTGTGTATTTTTTTACCAATACACAGCACAGTTTCCGTGGATTTGAGATTAGCTAGCTATTATGACCATCAGACATGCATCTGACTTTTCTATGGCACAGTTATATATTCTCCACATTGCATTTTATTTAAAAATCCTACGGGCAACGCGCGGGGTATCTTTAGTATGTAATATTTCACATTGCCAAGAATCATACTATAGCAAAGCAGTAGATCCCTGCTAGACATTACATCTTCTAGTGCTGTATTTGAAAACTGGTCAACAAGGGAGAAACAATCTCTCCATCAAGAAGGGGCCTTATTAGATGAATTAACAAGCCGTAGACATCCTCTCTCCAGATCATGTTTACCCGTGGAACATCATGCTGGTTGAAAATTTCAAAGAGACTCTAAAATCAAGAGTGGCTTTATTTTGATTTATGAGATCAACAACACCAAGGCCACCGGTTGCATTTGGCAGAGATACACTCTCCCATTAAGCAGCATGACAACTAGTAGATCTTTGTAACTACTATGGTAAATAGGATCTCATCCGGCTGTTACAGACTTTAAAATAATGCTGGCACATTTATGTAACTAGTAAATGTGCACGTGCAACGCACGTTAATATTTAGGCAATATATTAATTGCATGCGGATATTAGGTATGTTATTATTTGTGTGTTAATTCTGTGATTAGTGCAATATTTGGTATGATAATAATTGCACGTTAAACACGTTTAACGCTCGCCATTGGAGAAGTCTAGGTCGTTGGATTGACTTAGTTCGACGGCCGAGATCGGTTGGATCTGCCCCTTTAGCTTTTTTTATATTGGTTAGATGCTAGTTGACTTGCACATGGTTGTGTACAGTTTTGTGGCATTCTTCATGCACAAATAGCTAGATAGTCTACTACTCCCTCCGTTCCTAAATATTTGTCTTTCTAGACATTTCAAATGACTACTACATACGGATGTATGTAGACATATTTTAGAGTGTAGATTCACTCATTTTGCTCCGTATGTAGTCACTTGTTGAAATGCCTAGAAAGACAAGTATTTAGGAACGGAGGGAGTAGTTGATACAATTTCAATCTTGAAGAGCATTTGCAATGTGTCAGCATTCTTTTATTGCTCTGATTCCTAAATCAGCCAATACAAACCAAACTGTTGGTTAACAAGTTGCAGAAGGGTAATTGTATTTATTCTGAAGAATCAATATGGTTTTGTCAACAGCACAACTGTCGAGTCTTGCATGAACTTTTGAGTACCTTCACATCTTTCATAAATCTGAAAATGAAGTTGTCATTTTTCAATATTGATTAAAAGGCATTTGGCATGGTGGACTATAGTGCAATTCTCTTTATGCTCAAACTCTTGAATTTGAAGAGAAATGTATCAAATGAACCCAATGCATCTTGCATAGTGTCTCCAACTTTGTCATCTTAAATGGAGCTCATGAGAAGAAAATCATATGCAATTTTAGTTGCTGAATTCCAAATTGTCAATGCACAATGGAAATCTAAGCTTGCCCATTGAGCAATCATTTGGACTCGGATATACAGTTGTCCAATATGTAGATGATCTTTATTTCTGCTGATCTTGTACAATTGAACAATCTCAATTTTTTTGCCATTGGTCTAAGGGTCAACTACAAATAAGTCCTCCCTTGTTCACAAAAGCTTGCTTGTAAAAAGGATGGAATGCTATTCACATAACCTGACCTTCCAATGGGCACCACGAGGCCCAGAATTGAGAACTTTGTAACAACTATGGTATATTGGATCTCATCCGGCTGTTCCCATTTTATCATGTGTGCCATTAAAGTTCTTCAAGATTGAAATTTATGAGAGCTTTATAACTACTATGGTATATAGGATCCCATCCGGCTGTTACAGACTTTAAAAGAATGCTGACACATTGCAAATGCTCTTCAAGACTGAAATTGTATCAACTAGTAGACTATCTTGCTATTTGTGCATGAAGAATGCCACAAAACTGTACACAACCATGGGCAAGTAAACTAGCATTACATAAATGTTATTACACATTATACTAAAAATTCTTATATAAAAATCTCACATAAACAGATCCACACAATCTCAGGGGTCTACATTTTATTTCCTGCGGAAGCAATCGTCATATGGAGATGTATAGCTCGGATAAAACATTATTCTGAACAAATCTCACATAAACAGATCCACACAATCTCAGGGGTCTACATTTTATTTCCTGCGGAAGCAATCGTCATATGGAGATGTATAGCTCGGATAAAACATTATTCTGAACAATTCTTGAGCTCCGCCCTTCATTCTCAATAAATTAACTGTGAGAATCAGATAATGCTTTGCATATTTCTTCATACGTGCCACATCAAAAATGAATGTCGAAAGATAAAGAAAGAAAACAGGCATCCTGTATCAACAAATAAAATGGTTGATGACAAACTAAATCAAATGTCAGTGAGAAAAACAGTAACAAAAGCACATAAACAAAAAATATAACAATTTCTCTCAAACAGAAGAAAAACAAGTCTACCAGCATAACAACATAACCAAAGCTCAGAGAAAGGACTACATAGTTTCATCTAAAAAATTAACACATCTAGATCCATTGTGCTAGGTGAGAGAGCTAAGCATAACATCAAGTTCCTAATGTTGGAAAGTTTACATACCTAACTACTGATATAGTAATAAAACATTTATTTTATTTTGGTTGTAGTGTCAACTTCAAAATTACCATAGATAATTCACAGTTACAGGAATATCGAACAACTAATAAGAGAAAAGGAGCATACTAACTTGACAATATCCAAGAGTTCATAGTTCTTCCTGAAGTCCTTGGTAGCCATAACAACCACAATACCTGAACGAAATTTGAAGTTGGTCAAACGATTTAATCAAGACAAAGTTTTACACTTTTGATTTACTAGGAAACATTCCCGTGCGTTGCAACGGGATAAAAAATATATCACTCGCTCCTAGTCCAATAAGCATGGCTCAAGATCCCCTACAGAACCCTACAAGTTCAGGCCTTCTATTTCAACATGGTGCCCTACCTGTGTCACAACTTATCCTCCTCGCCTCTCTCGTCAACAATAATCGTGGTGTCCACATATCACAGTGTGTCCGAACATGTCCCCACATGACTCCTTAGGGTACGGTCATCGCCTAGCTTTTATAATATCAATGAGTACTTGTGTATGATATAACTAAGCAGTACCTAGCTATATCTTCTTGGCATCCAACATCTTCGCGAGAGACTCCTCCATGTGCACCTTGGACGATGACGATAGCCTCTATCACGACTATTTTCCTCCGGTGACATGGGGCAAGCGTTTTCCATAACCCTTTGCCTGGACCATGCGGCACAGCTGCCTGATGCACGGTGGTTTTTCATCTCTGCAGCGGCCGAATGGCTCCCAACGTGACTGCTACCCCTCCGACGCATCTCTTGGTTGCCCGGATGCCTAATACGCAGTGTTGATGGCGACACTACCCATAGACGGAAGGTACCGAATAAATCATGTTTATAACCACATGACATCGGCAATTGCTGCTTTCTATCGGGATGCAATTTTTCAGAAATTGCAATCATATTGGGTTCGGGAGAAAACAGGCGTCCCACTCTAAAGTAAAATTCAGCACACCCAGTTGCATGTGTTGGCGCAGACTCCAATCACACATTGCAAGTCACTCCGATGACAAGAACTTTCCGTTGAGGAAGACGATACACACGCTGGCTCAGGTACAATGGCTTGCGGATTGCTTTTCGGTGAGATGCGCAAATACAGAGGCTACGCTTGATCGATTCTGCTTGCACATACACAAGTCTACACGCAGATATATATATAGCACACAACCTTTTTTTTCCAGGAATAGGAGTAATACATAACCTAGCCTAGTACTAAACCAAGATGGTGATTGCACGGCCCCAACGACATCACATACCGTGATTCTTTTCAACATGTACGTCCTTTTGATTTGATCAGAAAGCTCATTTCCAACAACAAAGAAAGTGCACCAGAAGTCAGGATCGATGGCTAGGCTTGTCAGGAACGATGGCTTGGCTTGTCCGGGCTCGATCCTAGGCTGTCTGGGCTTTTGTTTTTTCGAACCATGAGGCTGGCTGGACTTGGGATCGATCACTAGGCTGGATTATCCGATCGATCCGTAGGCTGGCCGGGGTCTGGGCCTGGTGATATTGGTCAGATCGACAAAATCAGCTCAGATCGATCGCTGCCACCGTGGGAGGGGCTTGACGAAAGAAAAGGTGGAACAGGGAACGTTACTCCTTTTTTAGATAGGAGACTTTCTAAAGATAGTGTCAAAGTTGTACAGATAATCTGACTACGGGATAGGCGATCTATGCTATATTTTTTCATTGATGTTACCACGAGATGTAAAACTCAACCAATCAGGACCAGCCCTTGGTTACATTTTTAAAGAAGGTGAGCACCCACCTTACGGAAGCTAATCCTCGGACACGGATGGGCAGGCCTGTGGGCACTATATAATGCTCTAGCTAGCTACCCGAGCACACTTACAATGTCAAAGCAGTACACTTACCAAATTTCAAACGAGTCAACAAATCATTGCATTTGCCCTGCCGGCGCACCTCCGAGGACACAACGCTCAGTTTATAGAATGCATAGGCAAGGGCAGCATCAACAAAGATGGAAGGAGCAACCTTCCACAGCTGGTAGCACCCGACGCAGCCAAGAAAAGCACCTACAGAAGTACAAGCAGCAGTAGAATCAGTAAAATGCAGTGTCAATCAGTGGATCCATATGGCTCTTTCCATTGCTTTATTTCCAGACACATATGAGGTGTTGTTGTTAGGTGCTACTACCATATAGTAAAACATACCAAACAGCATGCCGACTTGATAATCCTCGAGGTCGAAGACGGTGCGAAGGGATCGGATATCCGAGATGTTGCGCGCCAGGGGCCTGAACATGTCGCACACCATGGCCTTCAGCGCCCCCGACGCCCCGGTTCGATCTGAATGCTGGTCACCCTCCAGAGGAGGGGAATCAGGCGAGCACCGCTATAGAGGAGTCAGTTTAGTATTTGGGTATGGATTTGGATCTAGAAAGAACAAATAACAGCTGCGCGGCACCTTGGATCAGTAAGACGCTTACCAACGCCCATGGAGCTTTGGAGTATTGTGAGGACGGGATCCTCAGGAGGAGGCTGAACCCTCGTGTCCCCCTGGTGGTGGCTGAGAATCGCGCCGAGCCGACGCCGCAGCATCTGCTTCTCCGCGGCGTCAGGTAGGCGCCGCCGGCGGCGGCGGCCGCGCACCTAAGGGCCATTACGGCGTATGTGTTTTTTTTAGCGTATGTGCCTGCGCGCTCGCTGGTTGAAGGCTTTTTGTTATACGGGGCCAACATGGTCAGTCCACACGGCCCGGCACCAACATGGACTGTTATTTGGGCTTTAGCCAGTTCGCGGAACGGGAAGCCTGGTACTCCGAGTTCCATCGTCATCCTCCCACACACAAAAAAAACACATAACAAACAAATCTAACAGTGGGTTGACCAAGTTTTCCCCCTAGAGGCAATCTAGGGTTCCACTTTTCCTACGGCGGCGACGACGGAGTCTACGTCAATCCTCTTCGGTGGCCGGAGTTCTCTGGCGATGGGGAGTCACCAACATGAGTACGTCGGCGAGGCTTCCTTGCATAGCGGAATTACCACCATCGGCGGCCATAAACGGAGATGAAACGGAGCCTGAAGGAAGAGATCTAGCGGGGAAGGGACAGATGAGGGGGAACGGAAGATCAGAGGCAGGGGAGGGGAAGCAGGTGTCGTTAGGAGCAGACGGAGGGGGAGCGGAAGGCATGAAACAGAGGAGGATGCAGGCGAGGACGAAGATTGGGAATGCTATGGCCCCGAACCGGATCTAGAGGATCAGTTTGCGGGGATGCAACTTCATGGGGAAGAAGAGGATGACCTGGACCTATCAGGAGAAGTAGAAGATCTGATTGGAGGCATCCGGTGGCTAGGGCTTTTCCGAGTCCACACCACCAAGCCGTTTAGCCATGCAGCATTGTTGAGGCAGATGAGGAACGCCTAGGCTGCAGCTCAGGGTGTGACTTTCAATGTCAAGGGGCCAAACCTCTTCTTGTTTCAATGCCATTGTCTCGGTGATTGGAAGGGCATCATGGACGGGGGGGGGGGGGGGGCAGGGATCTTTCGTTATGCTCCTGTGGTCATTCAGGAGTACGATGGCTTTACAGACGTTGCGGAATACAAGCTGAATAAGGTGTCGTTGTGGGCGCGAGTAAAAGGGTTTGGGACGGTCTAACAACTAAGAGAGAACTAGCAGAGAAGGTGGCTGCTAAGGTTGGAGAACCACCCTTCACAGTAATTGTGAACGAGGGCAAGATTAACCATGCAAGCACTTTGCGAGTTAGGTTTTATGTGGATGTCGATACACCCCTCGTTAGGTTTGTGTCAATCACTCTAAAAGGGAGGTAGAAGTATCCCGTGTACTATGACAAGCTCCCGGATTTCTGTTACTTTTGCGGCTTGATGGGGCACACCGTGGAGGAATGTGGGGATGGAATCCATGATCCTTGTGAGTGTGAGTGGGGAGAATGGCTGCTATGGACCCCTGAGCCACCGGCTTTTGCAGCAGGAGGAAGAGGGGGCACGGACAAGCGTGGTAGAGATGGTAGAGCGGGAGGTAGAGGAGCCAGAGGTGGTAGGCAGGGAAGAGGAGGCAGGGAGGACGACATGAGGGAGGCAACGGCTGACCCAAGCCAGGTCCCAATGAATATGGACCCTGACCAAAACAAAAGGGGCTCGATTGAGAATCCAAATGCGCCCAAGAGACTCATCCTGGCTGATGGTACGGTAAACGTCCAAGGCCAACCTGTGCCAAATCTTGCCGGCAGGGTGGCAGGGACGGTTCTTATGCTGGAACAGGGAGGAGGGGACGCATCACAAGTGGTCTCTAGTACACCTGGAAAGGTACCGATAGTAAAGAGGAGGAGACAGGATGGAGCAGGGGGAAGTGAGGATATGGAAGCAACTAATGGGGCGGCCTCCTCCGAGGAGGACCGCCGGATCCAATGAGGATACTTTGTTGGAACTGTCGTGGGATTGGCGATCCTGCGACGGTCAGGGAGCTCCGCGATCTAGTGGAGGCTTGCGCGCCTGTGGTGCTTTGCATAGTGGAGACACAACTCGCGAAGTATCGTGTGGAAGGCTTGGCGGGTAGTTTAGGTTTTTTTGGTAGATTTGGAGTTGATAGTAGAGGTAGAAGTGGCGGTATTTGTTTATTTTGAAGAAATAATGTAGATCTTGAAATAAAAACATATTCTCAGTATCATATTGACTCGGTGGTTAAAGAACCGAGCAAGGAGGCATGGAGATTATCTGTTTTCTATGGTGCAGCGAACAGGAGCATGAGGTATAAAACATGGGATACCATGAAAATCTTGTGTGGAGAGAATGATCTACCTTGGGTCTGCATGGGAGACTTTAACAAGATCCTTCGTCCAGAGGAGTAGATGGGACCCAATGAAAGGGAAAGTGCACAAATAGAAGGATTTAGGGAAGCTGTGGACGTGTGTGAGCTAGCTGATCTGGGTTACAAAGGCCTAGACTGGACGTTTGAGAAGAGAGTTGCCAGGGGGAGTACTGCAGAGTTCGGCTTGATCGCGCCCTAGCTACGGCTAGCTGGTCGGCTATGTTTCCTTTTGCCACTGTCAAACATCTTACGGCGGCTAAGTTCGACCATAGCTGAAGGAAATATGCCCTAGAGGCAATAATAAAGATATTATTTATTTCCTTATATCATGATAAATGTTTATTATTCATGCTAGAATTGTATTAATCGGAAACATAATACATGTGTGAATACATAGACAAACAAAGTGTCACTAGTATGCCTCTACTTGACTAGCTCGTTAATCAAAGATGGTTATGTTTCCTAACCATGGACAAAGAGTTGTCATTTGATTAACAAGATCACATTATTAGTTGAATGATCTGATTGACATGACCCATTCCATTAGCTTAGCACCCGATCGTTTAGTATGTTGCTATTGCTTTCTTCATGACTTATACATGTTCCTATAACTATGAGATTATGTAACTCCCGTGTGCCGGAGGAACACTTTGTGTGCTACCAAACGTCACAACGTAACTGGGTGATTATAAACGTGCTCTACAGGTGTCTCCAAAGGTACATGTTGGGTTGACGTATTTCGAGATTAGGATTTGTCACTCCGATCGTCGGAGAGGTATCTCTGGGCCCTCTCGGTAATGCACATCACTTAAGCCTTGCAAGCATTGCAACTAATGAGTTATTGAACTAGGTATTGGATACCAACGATCGAGTCTCGGGCAAGTAACATGCCGATGACAAAGGGAACAACGTATGTTGTTATGCGGTCTGACCGATAAAGATCTTCGTAGAATATGTAGGAGCCAATATGGGCATCCAGGTCCCGCTATTGGTTATTGACCGGAGACGTGTCTCGGTCATGTCTACATTATTCTCGAACCGTAGGGTCCGCACGCTTAAAGTTACGATGACAGTTATTATGAGTTTATACATTTTGATGTACCAAAGGTAGTTCGAAGTCCCGGATGTGATCACGGACATGACGAGGAGGCTCGAAATGGTCGAGACATAAAGATCGATATATTGGAAGCCTATATTTGAACATCGGAATCGTTCCGGGTGAAATCGGCATTTTACAGGAGTACCGAGGGGTTACCGGAACCCCTTGGGGGGTTAATGGGCCTTCATGGTGTTGGGGAACGTAGTAATTTCAAAAAAATTCCTACGCACACGCAAGATCATGGTGATGCATAGCAACAAGAGGGGAGAGTGTTGTCTACGTACCTTTGTCGACCGATAGCGGAAGCGTTATGACAACGCGGTTGATGTAGTCGTACGTCTTCACGGTCCGACCGATCCAAGCACCGTTACTCCGGCACCTCCGAGTTCTTAGCACACGTACAGCTCGATGACGCTCCCTGGGCTCCGATCCATCAAAGCTTGGGGGATGAGTTCCGTCAGCACAACGGCGTGGTGACGATCTTGATGTTCTACCGTCGCAGGGCTTCGCCTAAGCACTACAACAATATGACCGAGGTGGAATATGGTGGAGGGGGGCACCGCACACGGCTAAGGAATGATCACGATGATCAACTTGTGTGTGCTGGTGCCCCCTGCCCCCGTTTATAAAGGAGCCAAGGGGAGGGGGCGGCCGACCAAGGAGAGGCGCGCCATGGGGGAGTCCTACTCCTACCGGGAGTAGGACTCCCTTCTTTCCTAGTTGGAGAAGGAGAAGGGGGAAAGAGGAGGAAGAGGGAAAGGAAAGGGGGGCGCCGCCCCCCCTTCCCTTGTCCTATTCGGACTAGGAAGGGGAGGGGCGCGCGGCCACCTCTTGCTTCCTTCTCTCTTCTCCCTCAAGGCCCATGTAGGCCCAATAACCCCCCCCGGGGGGGGGGGGTTCCGGTAACCCCTGGTACTCCGGTAAAATGCCAATTTTACCCGGAACGATTCCGATGTCCAAATATAGGCTTCCAATATATCGATCTTATGTCTCGACCATTTCGAGACTCCTCGTCATGTCCATGATCACATCCGGGACTCCGAACAACCTTCGGTACATCAAAATACATAAACTCATAATGAAATTGTCATCGTAACTTTAAGCGTGCGGACCCTACGGTTCGAGAACAATGTAGACATGACCGAGACACGTCTCCGGTCAATAACCAATAGCGGGACCTGGATGCCCATATTGGCTCCTACATATTCTACGAAGATCTTTATCGGTCAGACCGCATAACAACATACGTCGTTCCCTTTGTCATCGGTATGCTACTTGCCCGAGATTCGATCGTCGGTATCCAATACCTAGTTCAATCTCGTTACCAGCAAGTCTCTTTACTCATTCCGTAATACATCATCCCGCAACTAACTCATTAGTTGCAATGCTTGCAAGGCTTAAGTGATGTGCATTACCGAGAGGGCCCAGAGATATCTCTCCGACGATCAGAGTGACAAATCCTAATCTCGAAATACGTCAACCCAACATGTACCTTTGGAGACACCTGTAGAGCACCTTTATAATCACCCAGTTACGTTGTGACGTTTGTTAGCATACAAAGTGTTCCTCCGGCACACGGGAGTTACATAATCTCATAGTCATAGGAACATGTATAAGTCATGAAGAAAGCAATAGCAACATACTAAACGATCGGGGTGCTAAGCTAGTGGAATGGGTCATGTCAATCAGATCATTCAACTAATGATGTGATCCCGTTAATCAAATGACAACTCTTTGTCCATGGTTAGGAAACATAACCATCTTTAATTAACGAGCTAGTCAAGTAGAGGCATACTAGTGACACTTTGTTTGTCTATGTATTTACACATGTATTATGTTTCCGGTTCATACAATTCTAGCATGAATAATAAACATTTATCATGATATAAGGAAATAAATAATATCTTTATTATTGCCTCTAGGGCATATTTCCTTCAGTCTCCCACTTGCACTAGAGTGAATAATCTAGATTACACAGTAATGATTCTAACACCCATGGAGCCTTGGTGCTGATCATGTTTTGCTCGTGGAAGAGGCTTAGTCAACGGGTCTGCCACATTCAGATCCGTATGTATCTTGCAAATCTCTATGTCTCCCACCTGGACTAGATCCCGAATGGAATTGGAGCGTCTCTTGATGTGCTTGGTTCTTTTGTGAAATCTGGATTCCTTTGCCAAGGCAATTGCACCAGTATTGTCACAAAAGATTTTCATTGGACCCGATGCACTAGGTATGACACATAGATCGGATATGAACTCCTTCATCCAGACTACTTCGTTTGCTGCTTCCGAAGCAGCTATGTACTCCGCTTCACATGTAGATCCCGCCATGACGCTTTGTTTAGAACTGCACCAACTGACAGCTCCACCGTTTAATATAAACACATATCCGGTTTGCGATTTAGAATCATCCGGATCAGTGTCAAAGCTTGCATCAACGTAACCGTTTACGATGAGCTCTTTGTCACCTCCATATACGAGAAACATATCCTTAGTCCTTTTCAGGTATTTCAGGATGTTCTTGACCGCTGTCCAGTGATCCACTCCTGGATTACTTTGGTACCTCCTTGCTAAACTTATAGCAAGGCACACATCAGGTCTGGTACACAGCATTGCATACATGATAGAGCCTATGGCTGAAGCATAGGGAACATCTTTCATTTTCTCTCTATCTTCTATAGTGGTCGGGCATTGAGTCTGACTCAACTTCATACCTTGTAACACAGGCAAGAACCCTTTCTTTGCTTGATCCATTTTGAACTTCTTCAAAATCTTGTCAAGGTATGTGCTTTGTGAAAGTCCAATTAAGCGTCTTGATCTATCTCTATAGATCTTTTTTCCTAATATGTAAGCAGCTTCACCGAAGTCTTTCATTGAAAAACTCTTATTCAAGTATCCCTTTATGCTATCCAGAAATTCTATATCATTTCCAATCAGTAATATGCCATCCACATATAATATCAGAAATGCTACAGAGCTCCCACTCACTTTCTTGTAAATACAGGCTTCTCCGAAAGTCTGTATAAAACCAAATGCTTTGATCACACTATCAAAGCGTTTATTCCAACTCCGAGAGGCTTGCACCAGTCCATAAATGGATCGCTGGAGCTTGCACACTTTGTTAGCTCCCTTTGGATCGACAAAACCTTCCAGTTGCATCATATACAACTCTTCTTCTAGAAATCCATTCAGGAATGCAGTTTTGACATCCATCTGCCAAATTTCATAATCATAAAATGCGGCAATTGCTAACATGATTCGGACAGACTTAAGCATCGCTACGGGTGAGAAGGTCTCATCGTAGTCAACCCCTTGAACTTGTCGAAAACCTTTTGCGACAAGTCGAGCTTTGTAGATAGTAATATTACCGTCAGCGTCAGTCTTCTTCTTGAAGATCCATTTATTCTCAATTGCTTGCCGATCATCGGGCAAGTCAACCAAAGTCCATACTTTGTTTTCATACATGGATCCCATCTCAGATTTCATGGCTTCAAGCCATTTCGCGGAATCTGGGCTCACCATCGCTTCTTCATAGTTCGTAGGTTCATCATGATCTAGTAGCATGATTTCTAGAACAGGATTACCGTACCACTCTGGTGCGGATCTTACTCTAGTTGACCTACGAGGCTCAGTAGTAACTTGATCTGAAATTTCATGATCATCATCATTAAATTCCTCACCAATTGGTGTAGGTGTCGTAGAAACCGATTTCTGTGATGAACTACTTTCCAATAAGGGAGCAGGTACAGTTACCTCATCAAGTTCTACTTTCCTCCCACTCACTTATTTCGAGAGAAACTCCTTCTCTAGAAAGGATCCATTCTTAGCAACGAATGTATTGCCTTCGGATCTGTGATAGAAGGTATACCCAACAGTCTCCTTTGGGTATCCTATGAAGACACATTTCTCCGATTTGGGTTCGAGCTTATCAGGTTTAAGCTTTTTCACATAAGCATCGCAGCCCCAAACTTTAAAAAATGACAACTTTGGTTTCTTGCCAAGCCATAGTTCATAAGGCGTCGTCTCAACGGATTTTGATCGTGCCCTATTTAACGTGAATGCGGCCGTCTCTAAAGCATAACCCCAAAACGATAGCGGTAAATCAGTAAGAGACATCATAGATCGCACCATATCTAGTAAAGTACGATTACGACGTCCGGACACACCATTACGCTGTGGTGTTCCGGGTGGCGTGAGTTGCGAAACTATTCCGCATTGTTTCAAATGTACACCAAACTCGTAACTCAAATATTCTCCTCCACGATCAGATCGTAGAAACTTTATTTTCTTGTTACGATGATTTTCAACTTCACTCTGAAATTCTTTGAACTTTTCAAATGTTTCAGACTTATGTTTCATTAAGTAGATATACCCATATCTGCTTAAGTCATCTGTGAAGGTGAGAAAAATAACGATATCCGCCACGAGCCTCAATATTCATCGGACCACATACATCTGTATGTATGATTTCCAACAAATCTGTTGCTCTCTCCATATTTCCGGAGAACGGTGTTTTAGTCATCTTGCCCATGAGGCACGGTTCGCAAGTACCAAGTGATTCATAATCAAGTGTGTCCAAAAGTCCATCAGTATGGAGTTTCTTCATGCGCTTTACACCGATATGACCTAAACGGCAGTGCCACAAATAAGTTGCACTATCATTATCAACTCCGCATCTTTTGGTTTCAACATTATGAATATGTGTATGACTACTATCGAGATTCATCAGAAATAGACCACTCTTCAAGGGTGCATGACCATAAAAGATATTACTTATATAAATAGAATAACCATTATTCTCTGATTTAAATGAATAACCGTCTCGCATCAAAATGTTCATGCTCAACGTTGGCACCAAATAACAATTATTTAGGTCTAATACTAATCCCGAAGGTAGATGTAGAGGTAGCGTGCCGACTGCGATCACATCGACTTTGGAACCATTTCCCACGCGCATCGTCACCTCGTCCTTTGCCAGTGTTCGCTTAATCCATAGTCCCTATTTCGAGTTGCAAATATTAGCAACAAAACCAGTATCAAATACCCAGGTGCTACTGCAAGCTCTAGTAAGGTACACATCAATAACATGTATATCACATATACCTTTGTTCACCTTGCCATCCTTCTTATCCGCCAAATACTTGGGGCAGTTCCGCTTCCAGTGACCAGTCTGCTTGCAGTAGAAGCACTCAGTTTCAGGCTTAGGTCCAGACTTGGGTTTCTTCTCTTGAGCAGCAACTTGCTTGCTGTTCTTCTTCAAGTTCCCCTTCTTCTTCTTCCCTTTGCCCTTTTTCTTGAAACTAGTGGTCTTGTTGACCATCAACACTTGATGCTCCTTTTTGATTTCTACCTCCGCGGCTTTCAGCATTGCGAAGAGCTCAGGAATAGTCTTATTCATCCCTTGCATATTATAGTTCATCACGAAGCTCTTGTAGCTTGGTGGCAGTGATTGGAGAATTCTGTCAATGACGCAATCATCTGGAAGATTGACTCCCATCTGAATCAAGTGATTATTATACCCAGACATTTTGAGTATATGCTCACTGACAGAACTGTTCTCCTCCAACTTGTAGCTATAGAACTTATTGGAGACTTCATATCTCTCAATCCGGGCATTTGCTTGAAATATTAACTTCAACTCCTGGAACATCTCATATGCTCCATGATGTTCAAAACGTCGTTGAAGTCCCGATTCTAAGCCGTAAAGCATGGCACACTGAACTATCGAGTAGTCATCAGCTTTGCTCTGGCAGACGTTCATAACATCTGGTGTTGCTCCAGCAGCAGGCCTGGCACCCATCGGTGCTTCCAGGACGTAATTCTTCTGTGCAGCAATGAGGATAATCCTCAAGTTATGGACCTAGTCCGTGTAATTGCTACCATCATCTTTCAACTTTGCTTTCTCAGGGAACACATTAAAATTCAACGGAACAACAGCACGGGCCATCTATCTACAATCAAACATACATGAGCAAGATACTATTAGGTACTAAGTTCATGATAAATTGAAGTTCAATTAGTCAAATAACTTAAAGAACTCCTACTTAGATAGACATCCCTCTAATCCTCTAAGTGATCACATGATCCAAATCAACTAAACCATAACCGATCATCACGTGAAATGGATTAGTTTTCAATGGTGAACATCATTATGTTGATCATATCTACTATATGATTCACGCTCGACCTTTCGGTCTCCGTGTTCCGAGGCCATATTTGCATATGCTAGGCTCGTCAAGTTTAACCTGAGTATTCTGCGTGTGCAAAACTGGCTTGCACCCATTGTAGATGGACGTAGAGCTTATCACACCCGATCATCACGTGGTGTCTGGGCACGACGAACTTTGGCAACGGTGCATACTCAGGGAGGACACTTCTTGATAATTTAGTGAGAGATCATCTTATAATGCTACCGTCAATCAAAGCAAGATAAGATGCATAAAAGATAAACATCACATGCAATCAATATAAGTGATATGATATGGCCATCATCATCTTGTGCTTGTGATCTCAATCTCCGAAGCACCGTCATGATCACCATCGTCACCGGCGCGACACCTTGATATCCATCGCAGCATCGTTGTCGTCTCGCCACTTTTATGCTTCCACGACTATCGCTACCGCTTAGCGATAAAGTAAAGCATTACAGCCCAATTGCATTGCATACAATAAAGCGACAACCATGTGGCTCCTGCCAGTTGCCGATAACTCAGTTACAAAACATGATCATCTCATACAATAAAATTTAGCATCATGTCTTGACCATATCACATCACAACATGCCCTGCAAAAACAAGTTAGACGTCCTCTACTTTGTTTGTTGCAAGTTTTACATGGCTGCTACGGGCTTAAGCAAGAACCAATCTTACCTACGCATCAAAACCACAACGATAGTTTGTCAAGGTGATGCCGTTTTATCCTTCGCAAGGACCGGGCGTAGCCACACTCGGTTCAACTAAAGTTGGAGAAACAGTCACCCGCAAGCCACCTATGTGCAAAGCACGTCGGGAGAACCAGTCTCGCGTAAGCGTACGCATAATGTCGGTCCAGGCCGCTTCGTCCAACAATACCGCCGAACCAAAGTATGACATGCTGGTAGGCAGTATGACTTATATCGCCCACAACTCACTTGTGTTCTACTCGTGCACATAACATCAAACCATAAAACCTAGGCTCGGATGCCACTGTTGGGGAACATAGTAATTTCAAAAAATTTCCTACGCACACGCAAGATCATGGTGATGCATAGCAACTAGAGGGGAAATGGTTCCAAAGTCGATGTGATCGCAGTCGGCACGCTACCTCTACATCTACCTTCGGGATTAGTATTAGACCTAAATAATTGTTATTTGGTGCCAACGTTGAGCATGAACATTTTGATGCGAGACGGTTATTCATTTAAATCAGAGAATAATGGTTATTCTATTTATATAAGTAATATCTTTTATGGTCATGCACCCTTGAAGAGTGGTCTATTTCTGATGAATCTCGATAGTAGTCATACACATATTCATAATGTTGAAACCAAAAGATGCGGAGTTGATAATGATAGTGCAACTTATTTGTGGCACTGCCGTTTAGGTCATACTTTATTTTCTTGTTACGATGATTTTTCACTTCACTCTGAAATTCTTTGAACTTTTCAAATGTTTCAGACTTATGTTTCATCAAGTAGATATACTCATATCTGCTCAAATCATCTGTGAAGATCAGAAAATAATGATACCTGTCGCAAGCCTCAATATTCATCGGACCACATACATCAGTATGTATGATTTCCAACAAATCTGTTGCTCGCTCGATTGTTCCGAAGAACAGAGCCTTAGTCATCTTGCCCATGAGGCATGGTTCACAAGCATCAACTGATTCATAATCAAGTGATTCCAAAAGCCCATCAGCATGGAGTTTCTTCATGCGCTTTACACCAATATGACCTAAAACGGCAGTGCCACAAATAAGTTGCACTATCATTATTAACTTTGCATCTTTTGGTTTCAATATTATGATTATGTGTATCACTACGATCGAGATCCAACGAACTATTTTCATCGAGTGTGTAACCATATAAGGTTTTATTCATGTAAGCAGAACAACAATTTATTCTCTTACTTAAATGAATAACCGTATTACAATAAACATGATCAAATCATATTCATGCTCAACGCAAACACCAAATAACACTTATTTAGGTTCAACACTAATCCCGAAATTATAGGGAGTGTGTGATGATGATCATATCAATCTTGGAACTACTTCCAACACACATCGTCACTTCACCCTTAACTAGTCTCTGTTTATTCTGCAACTCCCGTTTCGAGTTACTAATCAGCAACTGAACTAGCATCAAATACTGAGGGGTTGCTATAAACACTAGTAAAGTACACATCAATAACATGTATATCAAATATACCTTTGTTTACTTTGCCATCCTTTCTTATCCACCAAATACTTGGGGTAGTTCCGCTTCTAGTGACCAATCCCTTTGCAGTAGAAGCACTTAGTCTCAGGCTTAGGACCAGACTTGGGTTTCTTCACTTGAGTAGCAACTTGCTTGCCGTTCTTCTTGAAATTTCCCTTCTTCCTTTTGCCCTTTTCTTGAAACTAGTGGTCTTGTCTACCATCAACACTTGATGTTTTTCTTGATTTCTACCTTCGTCGATTTTAGCATCACGAAGAGCTTGGGAATCGTTTCCGTTGTCCCTTGCATATTATAGTTCATCACGAAGTTCTACTAACTTGGTGATGGTGACTAGAGAATTATGTCAATCACTATTTTATCTGAAAGATTAACTCCCACTTGATTCAAGCGATTGTAGTACCCAGACAATCTGAGCACATGCTCACTAGTTGAGCGATTCTCCTCCATTTTTTAGCTATAGAACTTGTTGGAGACTTCATATCTCTCAACTCGGGTATTTTCTTGAAATATTAACTTCAACTCCTGGAACATCTCATATGGTCCATGACGTTCAAAATGTCTTTGAAGTCCCGATTCTAAGCCGTTAAGCATGGTGCACTAAACTATCAAGTAGTCATCATATTTAGCTAGCCAAACGTTCATAACGTCAGCATCTGCTCCTGCAATAGGTCTGTCACCTAGCGGTGCATCAAGGACATAATTCCTCTGTGCAGCAATGAGGATAAACCTCAGATCACGGATCCAATCCGCGTCATTGTTACTAACATCTTTCAACATAGTTTTTCTCTAGGAACATATCAAAACAAACATAGGGAAGCAACAACACGAGCTTATTGATCTACAACATAGATATTCTAATACTACCACTACTAAGTTCATGATAAATTTAAGTTCAATTAATCATATTACTTAAGAACTCCCACTTAGATAGACATCCCTCTAATCCTCTAAGTGATCACGTGATCCAAATCAACTAAACCATAACCGATCATCACGTGAAATGGATTAGTTTTCAATGGTGAACATCATTATGTTGATCATATCTACTATATGGTTCACGCTCGACCTTTTGGTCTCCGTGTTCCGAGGCCATATCTGCATATGCTAGGCTCGTCAAGTTTAACCTGAGTATTTTGCGTGTGCAAAACTGGCTTGCACCCGTTGTAGATGGACGTAGAGCTTATCACACCCGATCATCACGTGGTGTCTGGGCACAACGAACTTTGGCAACGGTGCATACTCAGGGAGAACACTTCTTGATAATTTAGTGAGAGATCATTTTATAATGCTACCGTAAATCAAAGCAAGATAAGATGCATAAAAGATAAACATCACATGCAATCAATATAAGTGATATGATATGGCCATCATCATCTTGTGCTTGTGATATCCATCTCCGAAGCACCGTCATGATCACCATCGTCACCGGCGCGACACCTTGATCTCCATCGTAGCATCGTTGTCGTCTCACCAATCTTATGCTTCTACGACTATCGCTACCGCTTAGTGATAAAGTAAAGCATTACAGGGCGATTGCATTGCATACAATAAAGCGACAACCATATGGCTCCTGCCAGTTGCCGATAACTCAGTTACAAAACATGACCATCTCATACAATAAAATCAGCATCATGTCTTGACCATATCACATCACAACATGCCCTGCAAAAACAAGTTAGACGTCTTCTACTTTGTTTGTTGCAAGTTTTACGTGGCTGCTACGGGCTTAAGCAAGAACCAATCTTACCTACGCATCAAAACCACAACGATAGTTTGTCAAGTTGATGCCGTTTTAACCTTCACAAGGACCGGGCGTAGCCACACTCAGTTCAACTAAAGTTGGAGAAACTGACACCCGCCAGCCACCTGTGTGCAAAGCACGACGGTAGAACCAGTCTCGCGTAAGCATACGCGCAATGTCGGTCCGGGCTGCTTCATCCAACAATACCGCCAAACCAAAGTATGACATGCTGGTAAGCAGTATGACTTATATCGCCCACAACTCACTTGTGTTCTACTCGTGCATATAATATCAAACCATAAAACCTAGGCTCGGATACCATTGTGGGGAACGTAGTAATTTCAAAAAATTTCCTACGCACACGCAAGATCATGGTGATGCATAGCAACGAGAGGGGAGAGTGTTGTCCATGTACCCTCGTAGACCAAAAGCGGAAGCGTTATATAAATGCGGTTGATGTAGTCGTACGTCTTCACGATCCGACCGATCCAAGCACCGTTACTCCGGCACCTCCGAGTTCTTGGCACACGTTCAGCTCGATGACGATCCCCGGGCTCCGATCTAGCAAAGCGTCGGGGAGGAGTTCCGTCAGCACGACGGCGTGGTGACGATATTGATGTTTTACCATCGCAGGGCTTCGCCTAAGCACCGCTACAATATGACCGAGGTGGAATATGGTGGAGGGGGGCACCGCACACGGCTAAGGAACGATCACGAAGATCAACTTGTGTGTCTATGGGGTGCCCCCTGCCCCCGTATATAAAGGAGTGGAGGAGGGGAGGGCCGGCCCTCTCTATGGCGTGCCCTAGGGGAGTCCTACTCCCACCGGGAGTAGGATTCCACCTTTCCTAGTCCAACTAGGAGTCCTTCCATGTAGTAGGAGTAGGAGACAAGGAAGGGGAAGGGAGAAGGGAAGGAAGGAGGGGGCGCAGCCCCTCCCCCTAGTCCAATTCGGACTAGGCCTTGGGGGGAGGGGGCGCGGCCTGCCCTAGGCAGCCCCTCTCTCTTTCCCGTATGGCCCAATAAGGCCCAATACTTCTCCCCCGTATTCCCGTAACTCCCCGGTACTCCGAAAAATACCCGAACCACTCGGAACCTTTCCGATGTCCGAATATAGTCATCCAATATATCGATCTTTACGTCTCGATCATTTCGAGACTCCGAGTCATGTCCCCGATCTCATCCGGGACACCGAACTCCTTCGGTACATCAAAACTCATAAACTCATAATATAACTGTCATCAAAACCTTAAGCGTGAGGACCCTACGGGTTCGAGAACAATGTAGACATGACCGAGACACGTCTCCGGTCAATAACCAATAGCGGGATCTGGATGCCCATATTGGCTCCTACATATTCTACGAAGATCTTTATCGGTCAGACCGCATAACAACATACGTTGTTCCCTTTGTCATCGGTATGTTACTTGCCCGAGATTTGATCGTCGGTATCCAATACCTAGTTCAATCTCGTTACCGGCAAGTCTCTTTACTCGTTCCGTAATACATCATCCTGCAACTAACTCATTAGCTGCAATGCTTGCAAGGCTTAAGTGATGTGCATTACCGAGAGGGCCCAGAGATACCTCTCCGACAATCAGAGTGACAAATCCTAATCTCGAAATACACCAACCCAACATGTACCTTTGGAGACACCTGTAGAGCTCCTTTATAATCACCCAGTTACGTTGTGACGTTTGGTAGCACACAAAGTGTTCCTTCGGCAAACGGGAGTTGCATAATCTCATAGTCATAGGAACATGTATAAGTCATGAAGAAAACAATAGCAACATACTAAACGATCGGGTGCTAAGCTAATGGAATGGGTCATGTCAATCAGATCATTCACCTAATGATGTGATCCTGTTAATCAAATAACAACTCTTTGTCCATGGTTAGGAAACATAACCATCTTTGATTAACGAGCTAGTCAAGTAGAGGCATACTAGTGACACTCTGTTTGTCTATGTATTCACACATGTATTATGTTTCCGGTTAATACAATTCTAGCATGAATAATTAACATTTATCATGAAATAAGGAAATAAATAATAACTTTATTATTGCCTCTATGGCATATTTCCTTCACAAATATAGGCTTCCAATATATCGATCTTTATGTCTCGACCATTTCGAGACTCCTCGTCATGTCCGTGATCACATCCGGGACTCCGAACAACCTTCGGTACATCAAAATACATAAACTCATAATGAAACTGTCATCGTAACTTTAAGCGTGCAGACCCTACGGTTCGAGAACAATGTAGACATGACCGAGACACGTCTCCGGTCAATAACCAATAGCGGGACCTGGATGCCCATATTGGCTCCTACATATTCTACGAAGATCTTTATCGGTCAGACCGCATAACAACATACGTCGCTCCCTTTGTCATCGGTATGCTACTTGCCCAAGATTCGATCGTCGGTATCCAATACCTAGTTCAATCTCATTACCGGCAAGTCTCTTTACTCGTTCCGTAATACATCATCCCGCAACTAACTCATTAGTTGCAATGCTTGCAAGGCTTAAGTGATGTGCATTACCGAGAGGGCCCAGAGATACCTCTCCGACGATCGGAGTGACAAATCCTAATCTCGAAATACGTCAACCCAACATGTACCTTTGGAGACACCTGTAGAGCACCTTTATAATCACCCAGTTACGTTGTGATGTTTGGTAGCACACAAAGTGTTCCTCCGGCACACGGGAGTTACATAATCTCATAGTCATAGGAACATGTATAAGTCATGAAGAAAGCAATAGCAACATACTAAACGATCAGGTGCTAAGCTAGTGGAATGGGTCATGTCAATCAGATCATTCAACTAATGATGTGATCCTGTTAATCAAATGACAACTCTTTGTCCATGGTTAGGAAACATAACCATCTTTAATTAACGAGCTAGTCAAGTAGAGGCATACTAGTGACACTTTGTTTGTCTATGTATTCACACATGTATTATGTTTCCGGTTAATACAATTCTAGCATGAATAATAAACATTTATCATGATATAAGGAAATAAATAATATCTTTATTATTGCCTCTAGGGCATATTTCCTTCACATGGGCCATAAGGGAGAAGAGAGGGGCCGGCCAGGGCAGGCCACGCACCCCCTCCCCCCTAGTACGAATAGGACAAGGAAGGGGGGGGCGGCGCCCCACTTTCCTCTTCTCCTTCCCCCTTTCCTTCTCCAACAAGGCAAGAGAGGGGGGAGTCCTATGGGAGTAGGACTCCTCCAGGCACACCCCTTGGGGCCGGCCGCACCTCCCCCTCCCTCCTTTATATACGGGGGCAGGGGGCACCCTAGAACACACAAGTTGATCATCGTGATCGTTCCTTAGCCGTGTGCGGTGCCCCCTTCCACCATATTCCACCTTGGTCATATTGTTGTAGTGCTTAGGTGAAGCCCTGCGACGGTAGAACATCAAGATCGTCACCACGCTGTTGTGCTGACGAAACTCATCCCCAAAGCTTTGCTGGATCGGAGCCCGGGGAGCGTCATCGAGCTGTATGTGTGCTAAGAACTCGGAGGTGCCGGAGTAACGGTGCTTGGATTGGTCGGATCGGGAAGACGTACGACTACTTCCTCTACGTTGTCTCAACGCTTCCGCTTCGGTCCACGAGGGTACGTAGATCACACTCTCCCCTCTAGTTGCTATGCATCACCATGATCTTGCGTGTGCGTAGGAAATTTTTTGAAATTACTATGTTCCCCAACAGTGGCATCCGAGCCTAGGTTTTATGGTTTGATGTTATGTGCACGAGTAGAACACAAGTGAGTTGTGGGCGATATAAGTCATACTGCCTACCAGCATGTCATACTTTGGTTCGGCGGTATTGTTGGACGAAGCGGCCTGGACCGACATTATGCGTACGCTTACGCGAGACTGGTTCTCCCGACGTGCTTTGCACATAGGTGGCTTGCGGGTGACTGTTTCTCCAACTTTAGTTGAACCGAGTGTGGCTACGCCCGGTCCTTGCGAAGGTTAAAACGGCATCACCTTGACAAACTATCGTTGTGGTTTTGATGCGTAGGTAAGATTGGTTCTTGCTTAAGCCCGTAGCAGCCATGTAAAACTTGCAACAAACAAAGTAGAGGACGTCTAACTTGTTTTTGCAGGGCATGTTGTGATGTGATATGGTCAAGACATGATGCTAAATTTTATTGTATGAGATGATCATGTTTTGTAACTGAGTTATCGGCAACTGGCAGGAGCCATATGGTTGTCGCTTTATTGTATGCAATGCAATTGGGCTGTAATGCTTTACTTTATCGCTAAGCGGTAGCGATAGTCGTGGAAGCATAAAAGTGGCGAGACGACAACGATGCTGCGATGGATATCAAGGTGTCGCGCCGGTGACGATGGTGATCATGACGGTGCTTCGGAGATTGAGATCACAAGCACAAGATGATGATGGCCATATCATATCACTTATATTGATTGCATGTGATGTTTATCTTTTATGCATCTTATCTTGCTTTGATTGACGGTAGCATTATAAGATGATCTCTCACTAAATTATCAAGAAGTGTCCTCCCTGAGTATGCACCGTTGCCAAAGTTCGTCGTGCCCAGACACCACGTGATGATCGGGTGTGATAAGCTCTACGTCCATCTACAATGGGTGCAAGCCAGTTTTGCACACGCAGAATACTCAGGTTAAACTTGACGAGCCTAGCATATGCAAATATGGCCTCGGAACACGGAGACCGAAAGGTCGAGCGTGAATCATATAGTAGATATGATCAACATAATGATGTTCACCATTGAAAACTAATCCATTTCACGTGATGATCGGTTATGGTTTAGTTGATTTGGATCATGTGATCACTTAGAGGATTAGAGGGATGTCTATCTAAGTAGGAGTTCTTTAAGTTATTTGACTAATTGAACTTCAATTTATCATGAACTTAGTACCTAATAGTATCTTGCTCATGTATGTTTGATTGTAGATAGATGGCCCGTGCTGTTGTTCCGTTGAATTTTAATGTGTTCCCTGAGAAAGCAAAGTTGAAAGATGATGGTAGCAATTACACGGACTAGGTCCATAACTTGAGGATTATCCTCATTGCTGCACAGAAGAATTACGTCCTGGAAGCACCGATGGGTGCCAGGCCTGCTGCTGGAGCAACACCAGATGTTATGAACGTCTGCCAGAGCAAAGCTGATGACTACTCGATAGTTCAGTGTGCCATGCTTTACGGCTTAGAATCGGGACTTCAACGACGTTTTGAACATCATGGAGCATATGAGATGTTCCAGGAGTTGAAGTTAATATTTCAAGCAAATGCCCGGATTGAGAGATATGAAGTCTCCAATAAGTTCTATAGCTACAAGTTGGAGGAGAACAGTTCTGTCAGTGAGCATATACTCAAAATGTCTGGGTATAATAATCACTTGATTCAGATGGGAGTCAATCTTCCAGATGATTGCGTCATTGACAGAATTCTCCAATCACTGCCACCAAGCTACAAGAGCTTCGTGATGAACTATAATATGCAAGGGATGAATAAGACTATTCTTGAGCTCTTCGCAATGCTGAAAGCCGCGGAGGTAGAAATCAAAAAGGAGCATCAAGTGTTGATGGTCAACAAGACCACTAGTTTCAAGAAAAAGGGCAAAGGGAAGAAGAAGAAGGGGAACTTGAAGAAGAACAGCAAGCAAGTTGCTGCTCAAGAGAAGAAACCCAAGTCTGGACCTAAGCCTGAAACTGAGTGCTTCTACTGCAAGCAGACTGGTCACTGGAAGCGGAACTGCCCCAAGTATTTGGCGGATAAGAAGGATGGCAAGGTGAACAAAGGTATATGTGATATACATGTTATTGATGTGTACCTTACTAGAGCTTGCAGTAGCACCTGGGTATTTGATACTGGTTTTGTTGCTAATATTTGCAACTCAAAATAGGGACTATGGATTAAGCGAACACTGGCAAAGGACGAGGTGACGATGCGCGTGGGAAATGGTTCCAAAGTCGATGTGATCGCAGTCGGCACGCTACCTCTACATCTACCTTCGGGATTAGTATTAGACCTAAATAATTGTTATTTGGTGCCAACGTTGAGCATGAACATTTTGATGCGAGACGGTTATTCATTTAAATCAGAGAATAATGGTTATTCTATTTATATAAGTAATATCTTTTATGGTCATGCACCCTTGAAGAGTGGTCTATTTCTGATGAATCTCGATAGTAGTCATACACATATTCATAATGTTGAAACCAAAAGATGCGGAGTTGATAATGATAGTGCAACTTATTTGTGGCACTGCCGTTTAGGTCATATCGGTGTAAAGCGCATGAAGAAACTCCATACTGATGGACTTTTGGACACACTTGATTATGAATCACTTGGTACTTGCGAACCGTGCCTCATGGGCAAGATGACTAAAACACCGTTCTCCGGAAATATGGAGAGAGCAACAGATTTGTTGGAAATCATACATACAGATGTATGTGGTCCGATGAATATTGAGGCTCGTGGCGGATATCGTTATTTTTCTCACCTTCACAGATGACTTAAGCAGATATGGGTATATCTACTTAATGAAACATAAGTCTGAAACATTTGAAAAGTTCAAAGAATTTCAGAGTGAAGTTGAAAATCATCGTAACAAGAAAATAAAGTTTCTACGATCTGATCGTGGAGGAGAATATTTGAGTTACGAGTTTGGTGTACATTTGAAACAATGCGGAATAGTTTCGCAACTCACGCCACCCGGAACACCACAGCGTAATGGTGTGTCCGAACGTCGTAATCGTACTTTACTAGATATGGTGCAATCTATGATGTCTCTTACTAATTTACCGCTGTCGATTTGGGGTTATGCTTTAGAGACGGCCGCATTCACGTTAAATAGGGCACCATCAAAATCCGTTGAGACGACGCCTTATGAACTATGGTTTGGCAAGAAACCAAAGTTGTCGTTTCTTAAAGTTTGGGGTTGCGATGCTTATGTGAAAAAGCTTCAACCTGATAAGCTCGAACCCAAATCGGAGAAATGTGTCTTCATAGGATACCCAAAGGAGGCTGTTGGGTACACCTTCTATCACAGATCCGAAGGCAAGACATTCGTTGCTAAGAATGGATCCTTTCTAGAGAAGGAGTTTCTCTCGAAAGAAGTGAGTGCAAGGAAAGTAGAACTTGATGAGGTAACTGTACCTGCTCCCTTATCGAAAAGTAGTTCATCACTGAAATCGGTTTCTGCGACACCTACACCAATTGGTGAGGAATTTAATGATGATGATCATGAAATTTCAGATTAAGTTACTACTGAGCCTCATAGGTCAACCAGAGTAAGATCCGCACCAGAGTGGTACGGTAATCCTGTTCTGGAAATCATGCTACTAGATCATGATGAACCTATGAACTATGAAGAAGCGATGGTGAGCCCAGATTCCGCAAAATGGCTTGAAGCCATGAAATCTGAGATGGGATCCATGTATGAGAACAAAGTATGGACTTTGGTTGACTTGCCCGATGATCAGCAAGCAATTGAGAATAAATGGATCTTCAAGAAGAAGACTGATGCTGACGGTAATATTACTGTCTACAAAGCTCGACTTGTCGCAAAAGGTTTTCGACAAGTTCAAGGGGTTGACTACGATGAGACCTTCTCACCCGTAGCGATGCTTAAGTCTGTCCGAATCATGTTAGCATTTGCCGCATTTTATGATTATGAAATTTGGCAGATGGATGTCAAAACTGCATTCCTGAATGGATTTCTGGAAGAAGAGTTGTATATGATGCAACCGGAAGGTTTTGTCGATCCAAAGGGTGCTAACAAAGTGTGCAAGCCCCAGCGATCCATTTATGGACTGGTGCAAGCCTCTCGGAGTTGGAATAAATGCTTTGATAGTGTGATCAAAGCATTTGGTTTTATACAGACTTTCGGAGAAGCCTGTATTTGCAAGAAAGTGAGTAGGAGCTCTGTAGCATTTCTGATATTATATGTGGATGACATATTACTGATTGGAAATGATATAGAATTTCTGGATAGCATAAAGGGATACTTGAATAAGAGTTTTTCAATGAAAGACCTCGGTGAAGCTACTTACATATTAGGAATAAAGATCTATAGAGATAGATCAAGACGCTTAATTGGACTTTCACAAAGCACATACCTTGACAAAATTTTGAAGAAGTTCAAAATGGATCAAGCAAAGAAAGGGTTCTTGCCTGTGTTACAAGTTGTGAAGTTGAGTCAGACTCAATGCCCGACCACTGCATAAGATAGAGAGAAAATGAAAGATGTTCCCTATGCTTCAGCCATAGGCTCTATCATGGATGCAATGCTGTGTACCAGACCTGATGTGTGCCTTGCTATAAGTTTTGCAGGGAGGTACCAAAGTAATCCAGGAGTGGATCACTGGACAGCGGTCAAGAACATCCTGAAATACCTGAAAAGGACTAAGTATATGTTTCTCGTATATGGAGGTGACAAAGAGCTCATCGTAAACGGTTACGTTGATGCAAGCTTTGACACTGATCCGGACGATTCTAAATCGCAAACCGGATACGTGTTTACATTAAACGGTGGAGCTGTCAGTTGGTGCAGTTCTAAACAAAGCGTCGTGGCGGGATCTACATGTGAAGCGGAGTACATAGCTGCTTCGGAAGCAGCAAACGAAGGAGTCTGGATGAAGGAGTTCATATCCGATCTAGGTGTCATACCTAGTGCATCAGGTCCAATGAAAATCTTTTGTGACAATACTGGTGCAATTGCCTTGGCAAAGGAATCCAGATTTCACAAAAGAACCAAGCACATCAAGAGATGCTTCAATTCCATCCGGGATCTAGTCCTGGTGGGAGACATAGAAATTTGCAAGATACATATGGATCTGAATGTGGCAGACCCGTTGACTAAGCCTCTTCCACGAGCAAAACATGATCAGCACCAAGGCTCCATGGGTGTTAGAATCATTACTGTGTAATCTAGATTATTGACTCTAGTGCAAGTGGGAGACTGAAGGAAATATGCCCTAGAGGAAATAATAAAGATATTATTTATTTCCTTATATCATGATAAATGTTTATTATTCATGCTAGAATTGTATTAACCGGAAACATAATACATGTGTGAATACATAGACAAACAAAGTGTCACTAGTATGCCTCTACTTGACTAGCTCGTTAATCAAAGATGGTTATGTTTCCTAACCATGGACAAAGAGTTGTCATTTGATTAACAGGATCGCATCATTAGTTGAATGATCTGATTGACATGACCCATTCCATTAGCTTAGCACCCGATCGTTTAGTATGTTGCTATTGCTTTCTTCATGACTTATACATGTTCCTATAACTATGAGATTATGTAACTCCCGTGTGCCGGAGGAACACTTTGTGTGCTACCAAACGTCACAACGTAACTGGGTGATTATAAAGGTGCTCTACAGGTATCTCCAAAGGTACATGTTGGGTTGACGTATTTCGAGATTAGGATTTGTCACTCCGATCGTCGGAGAGGTATCTCTGGGCCCTTTCGGTAATGCTCATCACTTAAGCCTTGCAAGCATTGCAACTAATGAGTTAGTTGCGGGATGATGTATTACGGAACGAGTAAAGAGACTTGCCGGTAACGAGATTGAACTAGGTATTGGATACCGACGATCGAATCTCGGGCAAGTAACATGCCGATGACAAAGGGAACAACGTATGTTGTTATGCGGTCTGACCGATAAAGATCTTCGTAGAATATGTAGGAGCCAATATGGGCATCCAGGTCCCGCTATTGGTTATTGATCGGAGACGTGTCTCGGTCATGTCTACATTATTCTCGAACCATAGGGTCCGCACGCTTAAAGTTACGATGACAGTTATTATGAGTTTATACATTTTGATGTACCGAAGGTAGTTCAGAGTCCCGGATGTGATCACGGACATGACGAGGAGTCTCGAAATGGTCGAGACATAAAGATCGATATATTGGAAGCCTATATTTGAAGATCGGAATCGTTCCGGGTGAAATCGGCATTTTACAGGAGTACCGAGGGGTTACCGGAACCCCCCGGGGGGTTAATGGGCCTTCATGGGCCATAAGGGAGAAGAGAGGGGCCGGCCAGGGCAGGCCGCGCGCCCCCTGCCCCCTAGTCCGAATAGGACAAGGAGGGGGGAGGGCGCCCCCCTTTCCTCTTCTCCTTCCCCCTTTCCTTCTCCAACAAGGCAAGAGAGGGGGGAGTCCTACTCCCAGTGGGAGTAGGACTCCTCCAGGCGCACCCCTTGGGGCCGGCCGCACCTCCCCCTCCCTCCTTTATATACGGGGGCAGGGGGCACCCTAGAACACACAAGTTGATCATCGTGATCGTTCCTTAGCCGTGTGCGGTGCCCCCTTCCACCATATTCCACCTCGGTCATATTGTTGTAGTGCTTAGGCGAAGCCCTGCGACGGTAGAACATCAAGATCGTCACCACGCCGTTGTGCTGACGGAACTCATCCCCAAAGCTTTGCTGGATCGGAGCCTGGGGAGCGTCATCGAGCTGTACGTGTGCTAAGAACTCGGAGGTGCCGGAGTAACGGTGCTTGGATCGGTTGGATCGGGAAGACGTACGACTACTTCCTCTACGTTGTGTCAACGCTTCCGCTTCGGTCTACGAGGGTACGTAGATCACACTCTCCCCTCTCGTTGCTATGCATCACCATGATCTTGCGTGTGCGTAGGAATTTTTTTGAAATTACTACGTTCCCCAACAATAGCCCCATTCTACTCTTGAATGAGTTGGAAGCAAATAACTTGAGAGTTGCTCTGAAGAAGCCGTTTCGATACAAGTGCATGTGGGAAACTGATAGTAGATTTGGTGCAACTCTGTAGCAAGTGTGGAACCAAACTCAACCAGCGACCACAGTGGCAGAACTAGCTTCAAAACTGTCTTCTGTGGGTTCTTCACTAAAATATTGGGGGCGGGTGACGTTTGGGTCAGTACGACAAGAATTGAGAAAGCTGTGCCATCAACTAGCTGAGTTGCGAGCGGATCCCCATAGAGTTGGGCCGGGGGAGGAAGAGAAGAAAGTGTAGGATCAGATTGTGGAGATGTCCTTCTGTGAGGAGATCATGATGAGGCAGCGGTCACGAATAAGTTGGCTCTCTGCAGGAGATCACAACACGCAGTATTTTCAGAGGAAGGCAAGTGGCCGGAGAGCCATGGACACAATCAGCCCTCTCCAAAAACCAGATGGCACTAATGCTTCGGATCCAGGGGAGTTGGCTGAGATGATAAACGATTTCTATAAGAATCTATACATGTCCGAGGGCTGCATAAGAATTGAAGAAGTACTGTCACACATACCAGTCAGGGTTGATGCAGGTATGAACACTAAGCTAAACGCCCAGTATGCAAAGGAGGAAGTAAAAGAAGCACTCTTTCAAATGTTCCCAACCAAAGCACTGGAGCCCGACGGATTTCCTACACACTTTTTCCAGAGGAATTGGGAACTTTGTGGAGAAGAGATAACCGACATGATAATTAGGCTGCTCAATGGAGAGGACTCACCGGAGGATATCAACCGTACATTCATCGTTCTTATTCCCAATATCGCTAGTCCGAAAATTCTAGGACAATCTTGGCCTATAAGCCTTTGCAGTGTGATCTACAAGATTGCATCAAAGGTCTTAGCAAACAGACTGAAGATCATTCTCCCCGAGGTAATTTCTGAATAGCAGTCGACCTTTGTGCCCGGACGTCTGATCACGAACAATTTTATAACAGCTTACGAGTGTCTTCACTAAATGAAAACAAGGAGAGTTAAAGCAAACATATTTGTGGCATTGAAGTTGGTTATGATGAAAACGTATGACAGGTTGGAGTGGTCATACCTTAAAGCAGTTATGTTGCAACTTGGCATCAGTCCACGATTCACAGAAACGGTAATGAGGTGCGTCACTTCCATATCCTTTTCGGTATTGTTTAACGAGGGAAGTCTACAAGATTTTAGCCCCACGAGGGGAATGAGGCAGGGGGGTCCGATCTCCCCGTATCTATTTCTGTTGGCGGCAGAAGGCCTATCATGCTTGTTGAAAGACCAAGGTGCTGGTGTTCGAGGACTTTCTATTGCACATACAGCACCGGCCATTAACCATCTCCTTTTTGCAGACGATAGTCTTTTGTTTTTTGAAGCCAATGGTGAAAATGCAGCTCGGGTTCATGACCTCTTGAGAACCTACTGTGATGCCTCGGGATAGAAAATTAACACGGATAAATCATCAATTTATTTAAGTAAGGGTGTCCCGGAAGCCACTAGAAATGAGATAAAAAATGTTTTGGATGTGCAGAATGAGTCGCTTTTAGAGAAATATTTAGGCCTACCCACGGATGTAGGCAAGAGCAAGGAACGAAGTTTCCGATATTTGAAGGATAGGATCTGGAAACATAATTCAAGGCTGGATGGAGAAGTGCTTATCTATAGGGGGAAAAGAAGTGCTAATTAAATCCGTCGCATAATCTATTCTGACATGTTCGATGTCCTGTTTTAAATTACCCCGAGGCCTCAGTGAACATATAAACAGTCTTCTTCAGAAGTTTTGGTGGGGAAGCAAACAAGGTCAGAGGAAGCCTGCTTGGGTATCATGGAAGACGATGTGTAAACCAAAAAACATGGGCGGGATAGGGTTCAGAGACATCGAGCTCTTTAATCTGGCATTGCTTGCAAGGCAAGTGTGGCGTTTGTTGTAGGATACAGAGTCATTGAGTGCGCGCGTGCTAAGGGCGAGGTACTACCCTAACGGTAACATCCTTGATGCATCTTTGGGATCTCATCCGTCCCAGGTATGGTGATCGATTTTTGGTGGAGGGGAGGGATCTCCGGACCTTAGGCTTGATCAGAAGAATTGGCACGGGTGTAGACACGCGCATTTGGGAGGATAATTGGCTTCCCCGGGACTATAAGCTAAGACCAATATGCCCCATATCGACCAACCCACCTATGCACGTTAATGAATTAATAGATGTGACGACCAGAACTTGGAACAAGCAGCTGCTAATGGAACATTTTATTGGGCCAAATTTTGAAGTTATTATGAATATTCCACTGAGCTCGCGGGCACAGCCTGATTTTTGGGCGTGGCATTATGCCAGAAGGGGGATGTTCATTGTTAAATCGGCCTACAGAATGGTCAATGACATTAAACATCAATGAGAAGATTGGCTCGAGCATAGGCCGGGCCACTCAAATAGAGAAGCCGAGGGCAAATCCTGGACACAACTTTGGAAAGTGAAAGTTCCATCAAAGGTCAAGGTTTTTGTTTGGAGGTTGGCACATATGTCTCTACCGACGGGTTCAGTACGACATGAACGTAAAATGGCGACAACCACTGCATGCAACCTATGTGAAGAAGAGTTTGATTCATGGGGCCATTCTTTGTTTGAATGTCGGATGGCGAGGTGTGTGTGGGCACTCGGAGATGAGGAGATTCTTGAGCATGTGATATCTAACAAAAGTGATGATACGAGGCTCTGGCTGTTCTAGCTGTTTGATACGATGAACCAACATGACCTTGCGAGAGTTTTGATTACTATGTGGGCGATATGATGGGCTCGACGTAGAGCAATACATGATGATGAGTTTCAAAGTCCCATGTCCACGATGTGCTTTGTTAACCGATACTTGCAGGACTTGGAAATTGCCACCACAAGGACCCCGACGAGACAGCCACAACCTGCGAAGCCGAGAGATCGTAGATGTATTCCACCTGGAGTAAATGCGGCGAAAATCAATGCTGACGGTGCTATTTCCCGCGAAGGTACGATGGGAGCTTCAGCCACTGTCACTACACCACAACACTTGTTTAGGGGCAACTAACATGTTTGCAGGGATCAACACGGCAACTACCTTGGAGCATCTGCGGTGGTATTCGATGGGCTAGTCGATGCTCCATGCCTTGAAGCTCAAGCATGCAATGAGACTATTGCCCTAGCACAAGACTTGATTCTGACACATGTGATAATAGCGTATGACTGCTTGCAGGTTATTCAAGACATCAATGGAGCTTCGAGTTCCACTTCTTATGCTTTAGTTTTGAATGAGATTAGAGATATAACTACAGATTTTGTAAGCATTACTTTTCGTTTTAAGAATAGGGAGGCAAACTTTGAAGCACATGCGTTGGCAAAGGCTGCTTCGTCACTCCCTGTTGGGCGCCACTTGTGGCTAGGGAACCCACCAGACATTATTTGTATTCCTTCTATGATTGATGAATAAATCCCTAGCTCACCTAAAATAATAATTTTGCTAAAAAACACAAAAATAATACTAATCAGAAATGATACTTCCTCTGTCCCAAAATATAGTGCACATTAGATTTTTTAAGTCATACTCCCTTCGTCCGAAAATACTTGTCACCAAAATGGACAAAAAGGGATGTATCTAGAACTGAAATACATCTAGATACATCCCCTTTTATTTATTTTGATGACAAGTATTTCCGGACGGAGGGAGTAACTTGTAAACATCTAGGATACCAAATCAATAACATTAGACTCGTCATGAAATATATCTTCATATATCATGTCAAAAAAATATCTTCATATGGTATACTTGGTATTGTGGATCTGGGGTACCAAATCAATAATATTAGACTCGTCATGAAATATATCTTCATATGGTATACTTGGTATTTTAGACGTAGATAATTTTCTCAGTAAACTTGATTAAGGTTTGTGAAGATTAACTTTTGCAAAAACTAATGCACACTATATTATGGGAAGGAGGGAGTACCTAGTTTTTTTAGGGTTTTGGTGACTGGCAGCAATCTCACTGTCGGGAGTATTTTCCAGACATCCGACTCCACCCCAACCCCTCCATGCGTCCTTCTCGAGGGGCTTCGGAGGACTGATCGACAGCGAAAGTACGGAGGTTGTCAATTCCTCGTAAAAGGGTGGAGGTGAAGCTTTCGTAATCAGAGCTTTAGGATGTGTTGAGAAAGTTGAAGCTCGGGGACAAATAATTTGACGATGTCTTCCTCCTAAAGGTAGACATGGATTAACTAATAGGAGAGTGGGATCTATGGTGGATGGCAGTGGATAAGCTCAACATAAACAAGACTTTCAATGCACACATTCCACAATACCATGCGCTACACATGGAACTTGGCGAGGGAGTTCTTTCAGTTGTCGATGGAGGACAACCTCTTCATTATTAAGTTGGACTGCCTTGGGGATTGGAAGCGGGTTATGGAGGAGGGGCCCTAGATCTTTCGCAAGTATGGCATTATGATAGATCAGTACAATGTATTGGTCAAGCCCACATAAATCATTTTTTAGAAGCTGCAAGTGTGGGCACATATTCATGACATACATCCACTCTTATGCAAGGACACATGATCAATAAATTGGTTACACAAATCGGCATTTAGATCTCTGTTGAGATGATGTCGTTGGGTAGGGACTTTGTCAGGTTCAAAGTGATCCTTAATGTTTGTGACTCGCTGAGGAGGTTTACTATTCTAAATCGAGAGGAGGGAACTAACAAGGATCTTAAGTACTCCATGAAAACATTCCTAAGTTCTTCGAAGTGCGTGGCATCTTCGGCCATGGTCATCTCGAGTGCCATGAAGGGGCCCATAATGATGAAGATTTGGATTATGGGGAATAGCTGGCTGCCATGCACTCTGATTAGTGGCGCTACACATGGGAAGCTCGAGTAAGAGAATATGACTTGAGGCGGCTGTCGTCATATACGGGGGAGGGGCGTGGGACGAGAGGAGATAGAGGTCACACCAGTAAGTGCAAAGAGTGCGTTTGAGCGAGATGTTGTTTTTGGTGAATACCGATGGCGGAAAGAGGACATCGAGAGTTGTAGGACGTCTCTAGTCACATAGCTAACGCTTCGGCGGTGACAAACATAACAAATGGTTCTGGTTCTGAGTTAGCGGTGCCGGCAAGAGGAGAGTAGAATGAGTTTGCAAGTGATTGATAAGATGGATAGGGAGGGAACCTGTAACGCCCTGGCCACAACCACCGATTTTCGGACGTTATGCCTGGCGAGATCTACACTAGCCCCGCAGTCCAACACTTGCCTTTCTATGCACTTTTGTCGTCACTCGTCCGCACTCTGAGGTCAACTTCGCAGTTGTGCAGCCATCCTAAAATTTCTCTAAGCCAATCATGCTTAAATCCAAGGTTCCTTGCGGACGTGCTCCCTAAAAAGTAGGAATTTCTTATTGATATGAGTAGTCTATCATTCCTATTAAGCCAGGATGTCGCATCACCCCATCCTCTTGTCCTACCTATGTGAAGCAAAAGTTAACGAAGAAATCTAAGCAAGGGGCCAGACCAAAAAAACTGCAGATCAAGCGAGCTCAAGGAGCCCCCCCCCCCCAATGAGTGCCTTTTCTTGGAACTGTCGTGGACTTGGCAGCGGCGCGATAGTTAGAGAGCTTCATGAATTTGTGAGGCAATATGCCCCTACTGTTATTTATGTAGTCGTGGCTCGAATACAGTCCAGGTTGAAAAACTAGCAGCTACTCTAGCTTATGCCAAGTGCTTTAATGTTAGCAGCTCAGGTTGCACTGGTGGCCTCATCATTTTCTGGAATAAAAGTTTGCACACCGAGATCTTATCATATTCGTAACATCACATTGATGTTTTTATACAGGAGCACTTGGAGGTTGATACGCATGTATGGGGAGACACAAATCCCGGAGAGTTATAAAACTCAGTACATGTTAAGTTTATCCGAGCTTCTCTTGATCTGCCCTGGATGTTATTAGGGGTCTTGAACAAAGTTTTACAACAACACGAGCACTCGGGGATGGTGCCGAGGAGACATACACAGATGACCGGCTTCCGGGGGTGGTTGATGTTTGCGGTTTGTTGGGCTTGGGGTTTCAAGGGCGGCATTGAACATATGAGAAGCATGTCGTGTTGGGAAACGTAGTAGAAAACAAAAAATCAGCCTACGATCACCCAGGAACAATATGAAGATGCATAAACGGTTTGGAACACGATTGTTACCGACTCCAAGTAGTAGTAGAAGTAGACGGGTTGGTCTGGATCGTATTTGGAGTTCCTCAAACCGTAGATGAACGATCCTGCAAACCGTCCATGAACGGGCCCTCGAACGGAAGACCGAAAGCACGACCTCTCTACTTGGTTGCAAGCGTACGATCTTCATGGTCCGGCAGCGCTTCGTTGTCTAGAGATAATCATTGAGAATTAGAGGGAGGATATTAGAACTATGCTGGGTTTCTATTTATGAGGATTAGAGGATCTAGGTCTAGGTCTAATAAGATCAACTAGAACTAACTAGAGGATCTAGAGGAGACTCCAGAACTTGTGTATCCAATAGTGCAAAAACCTTGTGGAGGGAAATTAGGGAGGGACGCCACAAAAGGAGGGAAGATTTCCCTCCTTGGTGCACCGACCTAGGGGGAGGATGAATCCTCCCTCCTCTCCAGTTCGACCTCCACACAAGGCAAAAGGGGGTGCCTCCCCTACATGGGCCTATATGGCCCAATCCTCCTTCCACCACTTGGCCTTTTAAGGCTTATTTATATTAAATTAAATATAAAAGCCTTATAACAATTAGTAGAGCCTTTTATTATTAATTTAACACCTCTAGAAACATTTTCCACCTATATATATATTATTTATCGATAATACCCGGTATTGTCCAATAAACTCTGAAACCCTTCCAGCGACCCCGAACACTTTCGGTTCCTCTCAAAACTATACCGAACATTAATGAAACAATTCCACAAATAATCCTTGATACCCCTGTCCTACTAACACTAAGCAGACCGTGATTACCTTAAGCTTGTGACCCTATAGATTCAGTAAATTATAGAAATGAACGAAACCCCTTCGTTCAATGACCGATAGCGAAACCGTGGACGTCCATATCGATCCCTATGATTACATGAATGACATTCGAGTGAACCTGTGGTTATCATGTGATGTTCCCTTTGCTTCGTGATACTTTACAAAACCCGACGTGCATCAATATCCTCCTGAGTCATACACATGCTCGTTATATCGTTATCCTCGTTACCGGTTTTGCTCTTCTTTCTCGTTGAAATGTTCCGGCATTCCCGTGACATAGTCACCTGTATCTAGCCAGGCGATGATTGATGACGTCACACTAAGAGGGCCCTAAGAATATCTCTCCATTGCCGGAGGAGCAAATCCCACTCTTGAGTTGTCCCTTGTGAAACTTTCTGATGAACCTGCAAGTTGTTGTTATGATTACCCTGTCATGGATGATGTTTGAGCAATCCCAAAGTCCACCGTATGATAAGAAGTGACTTTGATGCTCTCATGGTCTAAGGAACCAAAACATATGTTAACACTCCGTGTTATAATAATTGATTTCAGATGATATCATCCCAAAGTATAACAAAGAAGTTTGGGTCGATTCAATATGACCGTTCTTCTAACGCCATACTCTCAATGTTGTTTTAGGACTATAGTTACACGTAACGATATCATAAGATCCGGAAAACATGATCACCAACACTTGAGCCAGTCTTAGAGGCAAGACTAGGAACCTATTCTTTACCGTTTATCTTTCTACACATGCATATGAGTTTTCCACTGAATCACATATTTCAGGCATGAAATATAAACTCTTAATTGTGAAAATAGAAATACAATAATACAATATTATTGCCTCTAGGGCATATTTCCAAATCAAAATGTAGTAAACAAAACCACTAGTAGAAAACAGGGCAATGGTCACGGGGCAATATTCACATTAGTCCCGGTTCAGTCACGAACCGGGACTAATGTGAGCATTGGTCCCGGTTCGTGCGGCTAAGGCATTAGTCCCGGTTCACTCGGGCCCTTTAGTCCCGGTTTAAGACATGAACCGGGACTAAAGGGTGCGATGACCTTTAGTCCCGGTTCGTGCCTCAAACCGGGACTAAAGATTAGACCTTTAGTCCCGATTTGAGGCACGAACCGGGACTAATGGGGTTGAGACCTTTAGTCCCGGTTCGTGCCACGAACCGGTACTAAAGGTCCCATTTTCAAACTCTACCCCCCCGGTGGATCGCCTTTTCAGTCTTAAAAAAATAAAAGAAAATGATGGAAATGTCAAAAAAATAAAAGAAAATAAGTTTCTCATGTGATATGTGGTCTAGTTGTTGGGAAAATTTGCAAATGTGAATTTTGACTTTATTTGCAAAATCTCTCTGAAATTTGTAAAAATGGGCATAACTTTTGCATACTAACTCGGATGAAAAAGTTTTTTATATGAAAAATCATCTACTCGAAAAGTTACATCCGATCTCCCCGTATCTATTTCTGTTGGCGGCAGAAGGCCTATCATGCTTGTTGAAAGACCAAGGTGCTGGTGTTCGAGGACTTTCTGTTGCACATACAGCACCGGCCATTAACCATCTCCTTTTGCAGACGATAGTCTTTTTTTTTGAAGCCAACGGTGAAAATGCAGCTCGGGTTCATGACCTCTTGAGAACCTACTGTGATGCCTCGGGACAGAAAATTAACACGGATAAATCATCAATTTATTTCAGTAAGGGTGTCCCGGAAGCCACTAGAAATGAGATAAAAAATGTTTTGGATGTGCAGAATGAGTCGCTTTCAGAGAAATATTTAGGCCTACCCACGGATGTAGGCAAGAGCAAGAAAGGAAGTTTCCGATATTTGAAGGATAGGATCTGGAAACATAATTCAAGGCTGGATGGAGAAGTGCTTATCTATAGGGGGAAAAGAAGTGCTAATTAAATCCGTCGCATAATCTATTCCGACATGTTCGATGTCCTGTTTTAAATTACCCCGAGGCCTCAGTGAACATATAAACAGTCTTCTTCGGAAGTTTTGGTGGGGAAGCAAACAAGGTCAGAGGAAGCTTGCTTGGGTATCATGGAAGACGATGTGTAAACCAAAAAACATGGGCGGGGTAGGGTTCAGAGACATTGAGCTCTTTAATCTGGCATTGCTTGCAAGGCAAGTGTGGCGTTTGTTGTAGGATACAGAGTCATTGAGTGCGCGCATGCTAAGGGCGAGGTACTACCCTAACGGCAACATCCTTGATGCATCTTTGGGAGCTCATTCGTCCCAGGTATGGCGATCGATTTTTGGTGGAGGGGAGGGATCTCCTGACCTTAGGCTTGATCAAAAGAATTGGCACGGGTGTAGACACGCGCATTTGGGAGGATAATTGGCTTCCCCGGGACTATAAGCTAAGACCAATATGCCCCATATCGGCCAACCCACCTATGCACGTTTATGAATTAATAGATGCGACGACCAGAACTTGGAACAAGCAGCTGCTAATGGAACATTTTATTGGGCCAAATGTTGAAGTTATTATGAATATTCCACTGAGCTCGCGGGCACAGCCTGATTTTTGGGCGTGGCATTATGCCAGAAGGGGGATGTTCATTGTTAAATCGGCCTACAGAATGATCAATGACATTAAACATCAACGAGAATATTGGCTCGAGCATAGGCCGGGCCACTCAAATAGAGAAGCCGAGGGCAAATCCTGGACACAACTTTGGAAAGTGAAAGTTCCATCAAAGGTCAAGGTTTTTGTTTGGAGGTTGGCACATATGTCCCTACCGACGGGTTCAGTACGACATGAACGTAAAATGGCGACAACCACTGCATGCAACCTATGTGAAGAAGAGTTTGATTCATGGGGCCATTCTTTGTTTGAATGTCGGATGGCGCGGTGCGTGTGGGCACTCGGAGATGAGGAGATTCTTGAGCATGTGATATCTAACAAAAGTGATGATACGAGGCTCTGGCTGTTCTAGCTGTTTGATACGATGAACCAACATGACCTTGCGAGAGTTTTGATTACTATGTGGGTGATATGATGGGCTTGACGTAGAGCAATACATGATGATGAGTTTCAAAGTCCCATGTCCACGATGTGCTTTGTTAACCGATACTTGCAGGACTTGGAAATTGCCACCACAAGGACCCCGACGAGACAGCCACAACCTGCGAAGCCGAGAGATTGTAGATGTATTCCACCTGGAGTAAACGCAGCGAAAATCAATGCTGATGGTGCTATTTCCCGCCAAGGTACGATGGGAGCTTCAGCCGCTGTCACTACACCACAACACTTGTTTAGGGGCAACTAACATGTTTGCAGGGATCAACACGGCAACTACCTTGGAGCATCTGCGGTGGTATTCGATGGGCTAGTCGACGCTCCATGCCTTGAAGCTCAAGCATGCAATGAGACTATTGCCCTAGCACAAGACTTGATTCTGACACATGTGATAATAGCGTATGACTGCTTGCAGGTTATTCAAGACATCAACGGAGCTTCGAGTTCCACTTCTTATGCTTTAGTTTTGAATGGGATTAGAGATAGAACTACAGATTTTGTAAGCATTACTTTTCGTTTTAAGAATAGGGAGGCAAACTTTGAAGCACATGCGTTGGCAAAGGCTGCTTCGTCACTCCCTGTTGGGCGCCACTTGTGGCTAGGGAACCCACCAGACATTATTTGTATTCCTTCTATGATTGATGAATAAATCCCTAGCTCACCTAAAATAATAATTTTGCTAAAAAACACAAAAATAATACTAATCAGAAATGATACTTCCTTTGTCCCAAAATATAGTGCACATTAGATTTTTTAAGTCATAACTTGTAAACATCCAGGATACCAAATCAATAACATTAGACTCATCATGAAATATATCTTCATATATCATGTCAAAAAAATATCTTCATATGGTATACTTGGTATTGTGGATCTGGGGTACCAAATCAATAATATTAGACTCATCATGAAATATATCTTCATATGGTATACTTGGTATTTTAGACGTAGATAATTTTCTCAGTAAACTTGATTAAGGTTTGTGAAGATTAACTTTTACAAAAACTAATGCACACTATATTATGGGAAGGAGGGAGTACCTAGTTTTTTTTAGGGTTTTGGTGACTGGCAGCAATCTCACTGTCGGGAGTATTTTCCAGACATCCGACTCCACCCAAACCCCTCCATTCGTCCTTCTCGAGGGGCTTCGGAGGACTGATTGGCAGCGAAAGTACGGAGGTTGTCAATTCCTCGTAAAAGGGTGGAGGTGAAGCTTTCGTAATCAGAGCTTTAGGATGTGTTGAGAAAGTTGAAGCTCGGGGACAAATAATTTGACGATGTCTTCCTCCTAAAGGTAGACATGGATTAACTAATAGGAGAGTGGGATCTATGGTGGATGGCAGTGGATAAGCTCAACATAAACAAGACTTTCAATGCACACATTCCACAATACCATGCGCTACACATGGAACTTGGCGAGGGAGTTCTTTCAGTTGTCGATGGAGGACAACCTCTTCATTATTAAGTTGGACTGCCTTGGGGATTGGAAGCGGGTTATGGAGGAGGGGCCCTAGATCTTTCGCAAGTATGGCGTTATGATAGATCAGTACAATGTATTGGTCAAGCCCACATAAATCATTTTTTAGAAGCTGCAAGTGTGGGCACATATTCATGACATACATCCACTCTTATGCAAGGACACATGATCAATAAATTGGTTACACAAATCGGCATTTATATCTCTGTTGAGATGATGCCCCTACTATTATTTATGTAGTCGTGGCTCGAATACAGTCCAGGTTGAAAAACTAGCAGCTACTCTAGCTTATGCCAAGTGCTTTAATGTTAGCAGCTCAGGTTGCACTGGTGGCCTTATCATTTTCTGGAATAAAAGTTTGCACACTGAGATCTTATCATATTCGTAACATCACATTGATGTTTTTATACGGGAGCACTTGGAGGTTGATACGCATGTACGGGGAGACACAAATCCTGGAGAGTTATAAAACTCAGTACATGTTAAGTTTATCCGAGCTTCCCTTGATCTGCCCTGGATGTTATTAGGGGTCTTGAACAAAGTTTTACAACAACACGAGCACTCGGGGATGGTGCCGAGGAGACATACACAGATGACCGGCTTCTGGGGGTGGTTGATGTTTGCGGTTTGTTGGGCTTGGGGTTTCAAGGGCGGCATTGAACATATGAGAAGCATGTCGTGTTGGGAAACGTAGTAGAAAACAAAAAATCGGCCTACGATCACCCAGGAACAATATGACGATGCATAAACGGTTTGGAACACGATTGTTACTGACTCCAAGTAGTAGTAGAAGTAGACGGGTTGGTGTGGATCGTATTTGGAGTTCCTCAAACCATAGATGAACGATCCTGCAAACCGTCCATGCACGGGCCCTTGAACGGAAGACCGAAAGCACGACCTCTCTACTTGGTTGCAAGCGTACGATCTTCATGGTCCGGCAGCGCTTCGTTGTCTAGAGCTAATCATTGAGAATTAGAGGGAGGATATTAGAACTATGTTGGGTTTCTATTTATGAGGATTAGAGGATCTAGGTCTAGGTCTAATAAGATCAACTAGAACTAACTAGAGGATCTAGAGGAGACTCCAAAACTTGTGTATCCAATAGTGCAAAAACCTTGTGGAGGGAAATTAGGGAGGGACGCCACAAAAAGAGGGAAGATTTCCCTCCTTGGTGCACCGACCTAGGGGGAGGATGAATCCTCCCTCCTCTCCAATTCGGCCTCCACACAAGGCAAAAGGGGGTGCCTCCCCTACATGGGCCTATATGGCCCAATCCTCCTTCCACCACTTGGCCTTTTAAGGCTTATTTATATTAAATTAAATATAAAAGCCTTATAACAATTAGTAGAGCCTTTTATTATTAATTTAACACCTCTAGAAACATTTTCCACCTATATATATTATTTATCGATAATACCCGGTATTGTCCAATAAACTCTGAAACCCTTCCAGCGACCCCGAACACTTTCGGTTCCTCTCAAAACTATACCGAACATTAATGAAACAATTCCACAAATAATCCTTGATACCCCTGTCCTACTAACACTAAGCAGACCATGATTACCTTAAGCTTGTGACCCTATAGATTCAGTAAATTATAGACATGAACGAAACCCATTCGTTCAATGACCGATAGCGAAACCGTGGACGTCCATATCGATCCCTATGATTACATGAATGACATTCGAGTGAACCTTTGGTTATCATGTGATGTCCCCTTTGCTTCGTGATACTTTACAAAACCCGACGTGCATCAATATCCTCCTGAGTCATACACCTGCTCGTTATATCGTTATCCTCGTTACCGGTTTTGCTCTTCTTTCTCGTTGAAATGTTCCAGCATTCCCGTGACATAGTCACCTGTATCTAGCCAAGCGATGATTGATGACGTCACACTAAGAGGGCCCTAAGAATATCTCTCCATTGCCGGAGGAGCAAATCCCACTCTCGAGCTGTCCCTTGTGAAACTTTCTGATGAACCTGCAAGTTGTTGTTATGATTACCCTGTCATGGATGATGTTTGAGCAATCCCAAAGTCCACCGTACGATAAGAAGTGACTTTGATGCTCTCATGGTCTAAGGAACCAAAACATATGTTAACACTCCGTGTTATAATAATTGATTTCAGATGATATCATCCCAAAGTATAACAAACAAGTTTGGGTCGATTCAATATGACCGTTCTTCTAACGCCATACTCTCAATGTTGTTTTAGGACTATAGTTACACGTAACGATATCATAAGATCCAGAAAACATGATCACCAACACTTGAGCCAGTCTTAGAGGCAAGACTAGGAACCTATTCTTTACCGTTTATCTTTCTACACATGCATATGAGTTTTCCACTGAATCACATATTTCAGGCATGAAATATAAACTCTTAATTGTGAAAATAGAAATACAATAATACAATATTATTGCCTCTAGGACATATTTCCAAATCAATATGTAGTAAACAAAATATGTAGTTGATAGTCAAGATCACGTTATTAATACTTGGATTGATATCATCAAATCACCTGGGTTCATCAGGGAGTAGTAGTGGAGGTAGGATTAGTGAAATACTGATGTTGAGGGGGCGGTTGAAGCAAAAAAAAACTTCCAGAATGTTCTAAGAGTATAAGCAGTAAATCAACCATGTTTTCCCTGGTTGGTCCCCTAGCTCTGCCACTATCAAGGTGGAGTCCAAGATAGTTGATTAATTTGTTGAGATGTACCACCTCAAGGAGGTCATGTGGCCACAAAGGTCTTGCATTCATTGGTTCATTGGTTGATTGAAGGTAATGGAAATACTTTTTTTTTTCATCTCCGTGCTAGGCAGCAAAAGAAAAAGAACACAATTTTTAGATTACGACGTCACGATGGCTCAGTCACATAAGACTTAACCAAGATGGGATCCATGACACGTGCTTTCTACAAGGATATATATTCATCAGAGGGGCTGGTTCTTATGCATGTTAGACTAGATAAAGTCACTTTAGAGATGAACAACGTTTTTATCTCAGGAATTACGGTGAAGGAGGTAAATATAGCTCTGTTTGAGATATGAAGAAGAGTTGGGACCAACATATAAGGAACTCTCTTTCGCATTCCACTGGAGTATGAGCAGAGAAGTGGTACACACCAGCTCCATCTCCGTCGCTCGCCTCACCACACCACACTCCAGGCCTTCAAAACTATGCCCATTGAGATTCTGCACCAGAAAAATGAGAGTATGGTTTTTTGGAAGCATCTCCGCATAACTGCTCGATTCCGTCACCTACTTCCATGACTTTATCCACTACCTCAACTACATCATGACTGACAACTCCGACGACACCATAAAGAAAGTTGTTAATGCCGCCGTCGCCGCTCGACCTTCCGGGCTGGAGGGCATGACATGTTCATCCTCTTACTGGTCCGTGCATGTGCAATACCTATATGTTTCGCAGTTTCAAATGCTTCGTGTTTTGTATGCACTCGTATGAATAATTTACAGTATGTCATTAATCTTGACAACAACATTGTCATGTTTTTTTATAGACAATTGCTAATATATCCACGGTGGAAAGGGTGGAACGCCTATATGTCACCTAAAAAATACAAATAAATAATTTATAATGGACAATTTTAGTGCTGGTCTGCCCTGACTTATTGGGCTAGATTCGTCGCTTCATATCCTATATACCTAAGAGATTCATCCCCACTAACTTATTTATCTCAACATGCAAGCATGCCACATCACTATACAGTTATGAATGGGATAAGACCCACCTCATCATGCAACCATGCATGGAAAAAACCAAACACCACATGCAACCATGCATGAAAAAGAATTCATTCTATTATTCTACTTATATTCAACAAATATTTTACAACTGTACCTAATAAAATATACTAAGTTGTATACATTTTTTTATTTTGGTTCACATGTTATCAAATATCATCTAAATATACTGCAAACGATTCCCGCAACAACGTGCGAGTTATCATCTAGTATCCAACAATATTCATGTGAAAAACAATGGACATTTTAACCTCCCGCCACACCTCACGATTAAACTGGCAAATGAGGGTATGCTCAATACTCTCCTCTGTAGTACTCCCTCCATTTCCTAATGTAGGGTCTATAGATTTTTTCTCAAAAAACAAACTTTGAAGAAGTTTATAGAGAATCATCAATATCTAAAACATCAAACATATATAATACAAAAATATGTCTTATGATGTATTCCAAATGTATTTGGTATTTTAGGGTGGCAGCCATGCACAAATGTCCACAAATTGAATTCATCTTGCTCGACACTTTAAATATCCAAATCACTTTCCAGAACTTTTACACTTTTTTGCGGGGTTTCCGGAACTTATACTCACTCGTAAAGTCAGAAGGCATACCCCGACCAAGAGGACAAAAAGCCGTCCGAACGAGCAAGATTATAAACCGTACCTGGTACGTGGCCGTCAAGCAAAATCATCACCTCCAGGGGAGTGCGGTGTTGCAAAGACCGAGCTCCATGGAGCTTGTTTTTCAGAAAGAAAAATAAAAATATAGTTTTTTTGCGGGCAAATAAAATATAGTTAAAAATTTGAAAACAATGCCAAATGTTTTTCAACAGATACATATGCATATTCTTCAGGTATGTATAAAATTGCATCGACTAATTTGATTATTTGCATCTACACAAAAAGGACAAATATCTGGCCCAAATACAACAAAGATAAAAGCTCATTTTAATTTGTGTATTTGTCTTTTTTGCGTGCATCAGATATGAAATACATGTCCATGAAATTTTATACATATATACTACAAACATATGCCTACAAGTATGTTAAAAATACATGTATATATTTTTTCAGATTTTGAGGTGTGAAAAATGTATTTTGGCTGAAAAAAAAAGAGCTGTATGGAGCTCGGCCTCTACTTGCACTTTTCCGCCACATCTGGTCTGGTGAATGGAACTCTGAAATCCAGTTTTCAGTACCAGTAGTATCTAAACCGCCCTGCCATTTCGAATGCCCCCCACCTGACTCGCTGTGGAAGCAGATCCCCGGCAAAGAGAAAGGCACGCGACGCGCGTCCCCGCCAGCTCCGAGCCTCCGAAGGCAGTCGACTGGGAGGCGACCGCCATGGCCACCGGTTGCGTCCCCGGCGCTCTGCGCTTGGTTCCGTGGCGAGGAGCGTCGTCCTCCTCCACCTCCTCCTCCTCCCGCGCCCTAGCTCGTCTCCGCCCGCGCGTCGCCTCGTTCGCAGCCCCACCTCGGCCTCTCCATCGCGCCCTTCGTCCAGTTCCCGCCCCGCGCATGGCGCTCCGTGCTCCTCTTCCTCCTGCGAGGTGCCAGGCCCCCGCAACTCCGGGTGAGTCCCTTGATCCCTTGCGTGCTTGATATGGTACGGTAGGGAGGGGGGAGGGGGGAGGGGGGAGCGGGTGCTGGTATCCGGAGAAGAATACGGCCCTTGCTGCCGAGATGTTCGGCGAAATGCGTAGTCGGCAGCAGACGCCCTTCACGTGTTTGATTGTCGGTATCCTGAGAAGAGCACGGCCCTTGCTGCCGAGATGTTCGGCGAAATGCCTAGTCGGCAGCAGACGCCCATCACGTGTTTGATGGTTGCGCCCACCAAGTGTTCGACAGTAAGCTCACGATCACACGAACACTGTTTTTTTCAGTACACGCGAGTCTTGTGCATGTCATTGTCTGAAGATCAGAATGGGGAATGATACAACAGTTTGCAATTTACAGTTTACCATTAGCCGTAGACAGGCTCTGCCTCTACAGAATACCAATTACGTTACACCTCTCTCTTGCCCACCTCCACGAGCCTGGATTGTTAGCGATATATCAGACTTTATGTTGGTCACCGCCTCTATTTAGCTCTAGCAATAGGTTGTACATGCATGTAATCGCAGTAGTGTTAAATTTGTGCCCCTGGCGCTGTCTGTCCAGGATGGTTGAGTCCGCTGAAGTCCACCAGTCCTAAGGATTGGCATTGCTTGCCAGAGTAAACGTAGGGAGATTGATGAGTGAGTATCAAATTAGACAGCTCTAGAGACCTGATGAAAAGTTTGGCTTGAAGATGAGTCAGAGGACCACACCATCCTAGCACCAGGAAATTCACAGTAACGACATGGAATAGAGCATACGCAGACCGAGATGAGAATTGGCCACTGGCTTCGAACTTTGAAGAAAAGCTGTCCTAACACCTAAACCTTGGGGTTCAGCTAAGATGCAGCGATTGCACTCTGTAGCTGACGTGTCAGGCCCAAGTGTCATTTGTTAGCGCCTCTTCACTTATCTTTTCAGGGCATTCATCCTCACAAAAAGGATTAAATCCAGCGCCCACCTATCCATCCATCATTTCAGAAGGATATTCACTTACCATGGCCAAGGGTGATCTTTGTTCCTGCACAAAACAAATCCGCTGTTGCCGGATACAGACAAGTGAAAGTCACTCCATGGGCAGTTGTCTGAAGTGCGGGAGAGCCAGCACCTCCGAGCCCTGAGAGGAGTGTTTAGGAGCTTTAGATTGTGAAGTCCCAGACCTCCCACTAGCTTGGGTTTGTGTAGGGTTTCCTGGGCAACCAAACGATGTCCACCATGGGCTTCAGGGCAGCCCCGCCAAAGAAATACCCAGTGTAACTTGTTCAGACATAATGAAATCAGCGCTTGATTGAGCAGATGGAAATTTCAGCCGTCAGCAGATGTGAGCTGATTAAAGGCTGCAAGCACATAATCCTTTATAGTTGTCCAGCAGCGCTGCTAAAAAGGCTACATAAACGCATTTGGCTGTAAGCAATATTGATCCATGCATTGTGAATCACAGTCCACAAATGATAATAATGTTGGAGGCTGTCTCAAGGCGTCTTGTATTGGCATTAGGACGTTATTGCACATGTTTGACATCATGCATTGGATGGTTTTGGTTAGCAGTTCCGGTTCACATTGGGTTTCATACGATGGCTAAGAGCTTCCATTATGTTTTGGTTCTTTTAAACCTTTTACTTAATCATAAATGTAATGAAACACATTCTGGAGTTCATGTAGGATAGCTGCCCATGCAACATGAGATGTAGTAATGGCAGGTTTCTTATCGAAGACAAGCATAATTTCGCCTGGGAAGGTCCGGGAGAGGGGCACAGAAGGAGAAATACCATGTATACAGTACATATGCATGATCGATATGAGCCTGTGCATGTGTATGTGTTGTATAGTCTGAGCTCATGGAGAAGGGGTGCTTGTGTCGTTGTCTTGTACATGGGTATGTGATGCCTTCATAGAGTCCTATATACTGTCTATTGATGCAGTAAATTGAAGTCTATTCCCCATCCTCTGTTTTTCTTATCCCCTTGTTACCTTGCTTAATCTGCCTGACTATTTTTATTCTTGAAATACAGAGTCTCCCTTGCAGCCGCCAAGCTTTTGGGAAACGGTGTGGCAGGTGTGTAAGCGTGTCTCCTGGAAGCACCTTGGTACACTCACGCTGCTGTCTGGCTGCATAGCAGTTGGTTTCTTTGCAAACAAAGGGGACCCACGCGCCTTGTTGATAGTTGATGTACTGGACAAAGCGAACAAAGCATACAAGCCAAGTCTGGAGTTCGCAGTTTTACTCATCGCACTTTTCGTTTCTCTGTCGTCAAGGTATGATAAAACCTATCAACTTAACATTATTCTGTATTAGTTAGTGGTTCTGAATATAGTTTTTCCAAATCTTGATTGATATCAATTTTGTTCAAATTTTGCAGGTAGAGGCAGAGGATTGCTCAGGTTTTTTGGGCACATGTTTTGGACAGTAGGAAGTAAGTGGTACAGTTACTGATCCTTACCATAGAAGTACATGGTGGAGATTCCCACCGGTTTTATCAGAAAGGGATGGGTTGCACATACGGAGACCCGACATGACCAATAGCACTAGTTATGGAGTTCCTGAAATTGCTTTATCTCAGTACAACTTTCCACCAGATGCACCAGGCGTGCGTGCACGCTTTATGTCGTTTCCCTTGAGGTGGAAACATCACATTTTTCGGTGTTCGCTGTGAGCGATGTCATCTGCTGTGAATGATGAACCATTATGCTGCAAAGTTGAAAATGTATCACTGTCAATTACATTTTTAGTGTGCTTGTACGTTTTCCGAGATGCTTGATCAAATTCTGTTGAACAAGCCTTCTACCTATTATTGCCTTACAGTAAGGTAGGATTTTTATTCATTGGCATTTTTCAAGCATCGATCAACACATTGGGAGCGATGCATCTAGAGTAGATTTTGTGCTCCGTGTTGTGCTTGCCGAAGAAGTTTTTACTCCCGAAAGACAGACATTTTGTTCCTCGCTAACCCAATAATCAGCCCCAACGTCCATACTAGCAGGATATTTTGCTTACTCACAATGCCCTCTTAATTCACGATTATTGATCTAGTTGCACAATCAGCAGTTGTATTCCATGATACATGTATAGGTAGGATCTTCAGCGTGTGTGTGCCATCATTTGGTCCACTTTGATCTACTAGGGTTGCATTTTGCATATGACTTTTATTTTGAAAAAAAAAATCCTTTCCTGAGTACATGCATCTGTTTACCACTACAACTAAAACGTTATCTGTTATCTGTTGCCGACTACTCGAACATACATGGAAATTAGGCCCCTGTTTTCAAATAATTATTCCGTCGGTAAATCTAATTGTTCTGCAGCAACGCGCCGTGAATCATTTAGTCAAATCATTGAATTTAAAAAAAAATCAGTTTGTACTAACTAGTAAATGTGCATGTGCAATGCACACATAGCTTTAGGGAAAAATTTGATACACCAATCTTGCACTAAGAGCCCTTGTGCTTTGAAGAACACGCTTCTAATAGGTTACTCGTGACATTATTCACCCCATCACTCTCCATCTCCAAGCATATTTCCCTTCATTTCATAGCAAACAAATATTTCAAGAAAAAAAATGTGACATGGTTGTTCACCTCGCCATTAACATGAGTTGCATCATCTTTGCTCTGTTGTACTCCCTCCGTAGTGATCTAAACGCTCTTATATTTCTTTACAGAGGGAGTAGTATGCAGTAAGTATTGTAGCTGTAGGAAAAAAGTACGACACTTCTCTTTAATTTTCATGCAGCAGTGACATGTTAATGTGTATTACTTTCACCATTGCAAACATGTATGTGAATTCCATTGCTCCCGAATTATTATTACATCACAAGATTTGGGTCAACCAAAATAACAGTTACATAACATGCACTGCTGCTAATTCAAGCATAACTGCCGTTATTTAACATAAAGGAATTGTCCTTGAGTATATATGCTCACACAGGTAAGTACTCATCCATCAGAAATGCTGACCCTAAGGCTGTGGTGATCACTTCAGCAATTATCCTTGAGTATAATTTATGACACGTAAGCCTTTTACTTCCAAACAAGAATAATTGCATCAAGTACTAAACAAATAAGCCCATTCCATCTCATCGGTTAATGCAACTTATTAACAACTCCTTGTATGAGAAATCAAATGTCAAACTGAGTAGGGACGCAATTATAATATCATAAGTGGCCATAGAGTTAAGTACCTTGAGGTTCAGAAGCTCAAATGTGGTTACATTTTTCTTTTGAGGAAAATATAAAAATTATATCTGTACTATAGAAATATCTTGACTATCCTCCTGATATAGATATATTAACCACAAGTGTTCATTAGCAACAAATGAGAGGATATACTTACGTACTGCTGAATGCTGAGGCTCAACATACGTGTTTGGAACGTTATGCTTCTTGTCATCGGAATAGTTGCTATGTGACGAAGTAGTTAATCTGAGTTTTCTGGCGGTTTATTTCGATCTATGGAGTCAATTGCAAGAAACTACCACATTTACGGCTAGATTTGTAGAAAACCATCAAGTCACTAATCCGTAGTCCAGCAATGCCCCTTGCGATAAGGCGTAGTCCAGCAATGCCTGCTTCATCCGGCTCAATGCCACAACTCTCACTTAGCCTCTTAGGTAATTTCTGAAGAAAAAAACATATATAATAAATGAGCATGTTACATTACTACACTAAGCGCATATCCCATTACTACACTAAATATATCATCAAATTCTACACTAAGCATATCACATCATTTCTACACACTAATAAGCATATGATGCATCACACAATACTACACTAATTAAGCATATCATCAAATTCTACACTAAGCATATATCCTCACATTACTACACTAAACATACCACATTACTACACACTAAGCATACCGTCAAATTTTACACTAAGCATATCGTCAAATTCTACACTAAGCATATCAACATTCCTACACTAAGCATATGATGCATCACACATTACTACAGTAAGCATATGATGCATCACACATACTACATAAGTAAGCATATATCATGACATTATTACTACACTAAGCATATCACATTACTAATGAAGCATATCAAATTACTACACTAGGTAACATACCATGACATGGCCGTTGACATTTGTCCTTGTCAGGCGGGTCACGAGTGGCATCCTGATGTAGTCATCACGTGGAGGAATTATGTACCAGAGATTGTCCGATTCATCGTCGCTCAGCCTCATTCTTTGGGCATAGAGAGTTTTATCAAGTGGGTCCCCATCATCTTTGTCATCCGAGTTGAGGTAGATAACAACCATCCTTGGAGTTTGCCTTTTGAAGGAGAAGCTGATCAATTCACCCCCAGTGAGATGCATGTGGGCGATGAAACGACCCCATTCAACTCCTCCAATTTGAGATATCTTTTGTCCCTTGTGGACCTTCATAGTGTAGGCCCCGCCCAAGAGTGTCGAAGATCACAGTGTCTCCGGTAATGAGCTCATTAAACTCCAATCTCACATTGCAAGGGACGATCTGTATAAAAAAATGCATTGCATTACTGGAAATAGCAACAAAAACAAATGGACTAGCTGTTAGAAGGTTCATACAATGTGTTACCGCTGCAGGAACAAAACATGGCTGGAAGTAGATGCCAAATAGCGTGCGAGTTGCAAGGTTGGTTGCGCACCTTGACTTGCACACTGGACATAGTGATGGCTGCGCCATTCTACACACAATATATTAAAAACTAAGTATATAATCAGTTTGTACAGTAGTAAATCAATTTCTACTAAACATAATTGGAGTTCATTTTACAGAAAACATGTTGAAAACTAAGTATATATTTCTACACTATTAATTGTATACATAAATAAAAAATTCACAGAGGGAAACACGAATAAGCAAATTCTACGCTAGTAATTTATAGGAGTTCATTTTATTTATTCCTAATATTCTAGGCACTCAAAATATTTCTAATAAAAATGCATTACAAATATCGAATTCTACACAATAGCAATCGCATTATCACTAAAATTTCTACACAGAGCAATCCATGCAACTAACTTTGGATTCTACATCACACAAAGCAATCCATGATATATAATAAAATTTCTACACAAATTAAAGCAATCCCTTAAATTTCTTCTCCCACATGAATCCCAACGGATTCCGTGTGGCGTGTCCACGGACGGAGGAGATGGGAGTGGAGAGGAAGGAGATGCGATGGGAGGAGAAGGAGTGGATCAAACCTTGCTGCCGGCGAGGGTCGACGATGAGGTGGCGGTGGCGACGACGGCTCTGGTCGAGGTGGAAGTGTATATGGTCGGGGTGGGTGTGAAATAAGAGGGCGGCGACTTAGGTCTTTTACTAAGTTGACTCATGTGGACCATTGATGGCATGGGGCTAAAGCGCAATGTCATAACTAATAACATCCCAAATAAAAAAAGACTAAAATTAATGAAAGACTTAACTAAATAAATGACTTAAAATTAGAACTGGTCGTAAAGAAATAAGTCCTAAAATTTTAAAAACACTAAAAATAATGATGATAAAAATATAATATAAAATGTTCATTATTTTGTGACTAGTATAATCATTAAATACTTAAAACACTTGATAAAATGGAAAAATTATTTCTAGCGTGCATAGAAAATGAATGCCAGTGCTAACAATTTAACTATGGCGTGAATAAAAAACCAACGCCACCACTATATTCCAAACGTTGAGTACATACGGACCAACAAACGGGTGGCGTGTCTAGAAAAAGCAACATCAACACTAAACATGTAAAGCTGACGTGCTAATTATGTTGTCCGCCAGCACTATTTGAAAAAAAAAACAGTGTTGGTGTTGATGGAAAATGACGCCCCCAACGAAAGTTGTGACTAGCCGTTTTTCTACTAGTGTAAATAGTTCTTCCGTTTCATACTCTCCGTATGATCCTTTTCTTTAGGAGCTCTAGTCCCTTTTCAATTCCTTTCCAAGCAGGTAACACATCCGAGGACCATATGTCACCTTTTGTGTAATACTTTGATCTAAGCACCGTCACACGCAAACTGTGAGGATGTTGGATGAGCCTCCACCACCGTCTGGCTAGTAATGCAACGTTAAAAAGGTGCATGTCCCTAAAACCTATCCCTCCTGCTCTTTTATGTTTAGTCATGCGTTCCCATGACATCTAGTGCATTTTTCTATGTCCTTCTTCATCTCCCCACCAAAAATCTCTTACCATTCTCTCATATTTTTCGCAGAATCCTTTGGACAGTAAGAAAATTCCCATGGCGAAGGTTGGGAGAGCTTGTACCACTAAGTTAATATTACATTACTACACTAAGCGCATATCACATTACTACACTAAATATATCATCAAATTCTACACTAAGCATATCACATCATTTCTACACACTAATAAGCATATGATGCATCACACAATACTACACTAATTAAGCATATCATCAAATTCTACACTAAGCATATATCCTCACATTACTACACTAAACATACCACATTACTACACACTAAGCATACCGTCAAATTTTACACTAAGCATATCGTCAAATTCTACACTAAGCATATCAACATTCCTACACTAAGCATATGATGCATCACACATTACTACACTAAGCATATGATGCATCACACATACTACATAAGTAAGCATATATCATGACATTATTACTACACTAAGCATATCACATTACTAATGAAGCATATCAAATTACTACACTAGGTAACATACCATGACATGGCTGTTGACATTTGTCCTTGTCAGGCGGGTCACGAGTGGCATCCCGATGTAGTCATCACGTGGAGGAATTATGTATCAGAGATTGTCTGATTCGTCGTCGCTCAGCCTCATTCTTTGGGCATAGAGAGTTTTATCAAGTGGGTCCCCATCATCTTTGTCATCCGAGTTGAGGTAGATAACAACCATCCTTGGAGTTTGCCTTTTGAAGGAGAAGCTGATCAATTCACCCCCAATGAGATGCATGTGGGCGATGAAATGACCCCATTCAACTCCTCCAATTTGAGATATCTTTTGTCCCTTCTGGACCTGTTGGGGAACGTAGTAATTTCAAAAAATTTCCTACGCACACGCAAGATCAGGGTGATGCATAGCAACGAGAGGGGAGAGTTTGATCTACGTACCCTTGTAGATCGACAACGAAAGCGTTTGGTTGATGTAGTCGTACATCTCCACGGCCCGATCGATCAAGCACCGTTACTCCGGCACCTCCGAGTTCTTGGCACACGTTCAGCTTGATGACGATCCCCGGACTCCGATCCAGCAAAGTGTTGGGGAAGAGTTCGGTCAGCACGACGGCGTGGTGACGATCTTGATGTACTACCGTCGCAGGGCTTCGCCTAAGCACCGCTACAATATTATCGAGGATTATGGTGGAAGGGGGCACCGCACACGGTTAAGAATATGATCACGTGGATCAACTTGTGTCTCTAGGGGTGCCCCTGCCTCCGAATATAAAGGTTCAAGAGGGGGAGGCCGGCCGGCAATCATAGGGCGCGCCAAGAGGAGTCCTACTCCCTCCGGGAGTAGGACTTCCCCCCCAATCCTAGTTGGAATAGTATTCGCAACGTGGGAACAGAGAGAGAGAGAAGGAGGGGGCGCCGACCCCCTCTCTCCTTGTCCTATTCGGACTAAGGGGGGAGGGGCGCGCGGCCCAGCCCTGGCCGCCTCTCCTCTTCTTCCACTAAGGCCCATTAAGGCCCATGTACCTCCCGGGGGGTTCCGGTAACCTCCCGGTTTTTCCGGTAAAATCCCGATTCACCCGGAACACTTCCGATATCCAAATATAGGCTTCCAATATATCAATCTTTATGTCTCGACTATTTCGAGACTCCTTGTCATGTCCATGATCACATCCGGGACTCTGAACAAACTTCGGTACATCAAAATGCATAAACTCATAATATAACTATCATCGTAACTTTAAGCGTGCGGACCCTATGGGTTCGAGAACAATGTAGACATGACCGAGACACGTCTCCGGTCAATAACCAATAGCGGGACCTGGATGCCCATATTGGTTCCTACATATTCTACGAAGATCTTTTATCGGTCAGACCGCATAACAATATACGTTGTTCCCTTTGTCATCGGTATGTTACTTGCCCGAGATTCGATCGTCGGTATCAAATACCTAGTTCAATCTCGTTACCGACAAGGCTCTTTACTCGTTCCATAATACATCATCCCGCAACTAACTCATTAGTTGCCATGCTTGCAAGGGTTAAGTGATGTGCATTACCGAGAGGGCCCAGAGATACCTCTCCGACGATCGGAGTGACAAATCCTAATCTCGAAATACGTCAACCCAACATGTACCTTTGGAGACACCTGTAGAGCACCTTTATAATCACCCAGTTACGTTGTGACGTTTGGTATCACACAAAGTGTTCCTCTGGCACACGGGAGTTACATAATATCATAGTCATAGGAACATGTATAAGTCATGAAGAAAGCAATAGCAACATACTAAACGATCGGGTGCTAAGCTAATGGAATGGGTCATGTCAATCAGATCATTCAACTAATGATGTGATCCCGTTAATCAAATAACAACTCTTTGTCCATGGTTAGGAAACATAACCATCTTTGATTAACGAGCTAGTCAAGTAGAGGCATACTAGTGACACTCTGTTTGTCTATGTATTCACACATGTATCATGTTTCCGGTTAATACAATTCTAGCATGAATAATAAACATTTATCATGAAATAAGGAAATAAATAATAACTTTATTATTGCCTCTAGGGCATATTTCCTTCAGTCTCCCACTTGCACTAGAGTCAATAATCTAGTTCACATCGCCATGTGATTTAACAGCAATAGTTCACATCATCATGTGATTAACACCCATAGTTCACATCATCATGTGACCAACACTCAAAGGGTTTACTAGAGTCAGTAATCTAGTTCACATCTCTATGTGATTAACACCCAAAGAGTACTAAGGTGTGATCATGTTTTGTTTGTGAGATAATTTTAGTCAACGGGTCTGTCATATTCAGATCCGTAAGTATTTTGCAAATATCTATGTCAACAATGCTCTGCACGGAGCTACTCTAGCTAATTGCTCCCACTTTCAATATGTATCTAGATCGAGACTTAGAGTCATCTAGATTAGTGTCAAAACTTGCATCGACGTAACCCTTTACGACGAACCTTTTTGTCACCTCCATAATCGAGAAACATATCCTTATTCCACTAAGGATAATTTTGACCGCTGTCCAGTGATCTACTCCTAGATCACTATTGTACTCCCTTGCCAAAATCAGTGTAGGGTATACAATAGATCTGGTACACAACATGGCATACTTTATAGAACCTATGGCCAAGGCATAGGGAATGACTTTCATTCTCTTTTTATCTTCTGCCGTGGTCGGGTTTTGAGTCTTACTCAATTTCACCCCTTGTAACATAGGCAAGAACTCTTTCTTTGACTGTTCCATTTTGAACTACTTCAAAATCTTGTCAAGGTATGTACTTATTGAAAAAACTTATCAAGCGTCTTGATCTATCTCCATAGATCTTTGATGCTCAACATGTAAGCAGCTTCACCGAGATCTTTCTTTGAAAAAACTTCTTTCAAACACTCCTTTATGCTTTGTAGAATAATTCTATATTATTTCCGATCAACAATATATCATCCACATATACTTTATCAGAAATATTGTAGTGCTCCCACTCACTTTCTTGTAAATACAGGCTTCACCGCAAGTCTGTATAAAACTATATGCTTTGATCAACTTATCAAAGCGTATATTCCAACTCCGAGATGCTTGCACCAGTCCATAAATGGATCACTGGAGCTTGCATATTTTGTTAGTACCTTTAGGATTGACAAAACCTTCTTGTTGCATCACATACAACTCTTCTTTAATAAATCCATTAAGGAATGCAGTTTTGTTTATCCATTTGCTAGATTTCATAAAATGCGGCAATTGCTAACATGATTCGGAGAGACTTAAGCAAAGATACGAGTGAGAAACTCTCATCGTAGTCAACACCTTGAACTTGTCGAAAACCTTTTGCGACAATTCTAGCTTTGTAGATAGTAACACTACTATCAGCGTCTGTCTTCCTCTTGAAGATCCATTTATTTTCTATGGCTTGCCGATCATCGGGCAAATCCATCAAAGTCCATACTTTGTTCTCATACATGGATCATATCTCAGATTTCATGGCCTCAAACCATTTCATGGAATATGGGCTCATCATTGCTTCCTCATAGTTCGTAGGTTCGTCATGGTCAAGTAACATGACCTCCAGAACAGGATTACCGTACCACTCTGGTGCGGATCTCACTCTGGTTTACCTACGAGATTCGGTAGTAACTTGATCTGAAGTTACATGATCATCATCATTAGCTTCTTCACTAATTGGTGTAGGTGTCACAGAAACTGGTTTCTGTGATGTACTACTTTCCAACAAGGGAGCAGGTAAAGTTACCTCATCAAGTTCTACTTTCCTCTCACTCACTTCTTTCGAGAGAAACTCCTTCTCTAGAAAGTATCCATTCTCAGCAACGAATGTCTTGCCTTTGGATCTGTGATAGAAGGTGTACCCAACTGTCTCCTTTGGGTATCCTATGAAGACACATTTCTCTGATTTGGGTTTGAGCTTATCATGATGAAACTTTTTCTTATAAGCATCGCAACCCCAAACTTTAAGAAACGACAACTTTGGTTTCTTGCCAGACCATAGTTCATATTGTGTCGTCTCAACGGACTTAGATGGTGCCCCTTTTTAACATGAATGCAGCTGTCTCTAATGCATAACCCCAAAACGATAGTGGTAGATCGGTAAGAGACATCATAGATCGCACCATATCTAATAAAGTACGATTATGACATTCGGACACACCATTACATTGTGGTGTTCTAGGTGGCGTGAGTAGTGAAACTATTTCACATTGTTTTTAACTAAAGGCCAAACTCTTAACTCAAATACTCTTCTCTACGATCAGATCATAGAAACTTTATTTTCTTGTTACGATGATTTTTCACTTCACTCCGAAATTCTTTGAACTTTTCAAATGTTTCAGACTTATGTTTCATCAAGTAGATATACTCATATCTGCTCAAATCATCTGTGAAGATCAGAAAATAATGATACTTGTCGCGAGCCTCAATATTCATCGGACCACATACATCAGTATGTATGATTTCCAACAAATCTGTTGCTCGCTCCATTGTTCTGAAGAACAGAGTTTTAGTCATCTTGCCCATGAGGCATGGTTCGCAAGCATCAACTGATTCATAATCAAGTGATTCCAAAAGCCCATCAGCATGGAGTTTCTTCATGCGCTTTACACCAATATGACCTAAACGGCAGTGCCACAAATAAGTTGCACTATCATTATTAACTTTGCATCTTTTGGTTTCAATATTATGAATATTTGTATCACTATGATCGAGATCTAACGAACCATTTTCATTGGGTGTGTAACCATATAAGGTTTTATTCATGTAAACAGAACAACAATTTACTCTCTTACTTAAATGAATAACCGTATTGCAATAAACATGATCAAATCATATTCATGCTCAACACCAAATAACACTTATTTAGGTTCCACACTAATCCCGAAAGTATAGGGAGTGTGCGATGATGATCATATCAATCTTGGAACCACTTCCAACTCTCATCGTCACTTCACCCTTAACTAGTCTCTGTTCATTCTGCAAATCCCGTTTCGAGTTACTAATCTTAGCAACTGAACTAGTACCAAATACTGAGGGGTTGCTATGAACACTAGTAAAGTACACATCAATAACATGTATATCAAATATACCTTTGTTTACTTTGCCATCCTTTCTTATCCACCAAATACTTGGGGTAGTTCCGCTTCTAGTGACCAATCCCTTTGCAGTAGAAGCACTTAGTCTCAGGCTTAGGACCAGACTTGGGTTTCTTCACTTGAGTAGCAACTTGCTTGCCGTTCTTCTTGAAATTCCCCTTCTTCCTTTTGCCCTTTTCTTGAAACTAGTGGTCTTGTCTACCATCAACACTTGATGTTTTTCTTGATTTCTACCTTCGTCGATTTTAGCATCACGAAGAGCTTGGGAATCGTTTCCGTTGTCCCTTGCATATTATAGTTCATCACGAAGTTCTACTAACTTGGTGATGGTGACTACAGAATTATGTCAATCACTATTTTATCTGAAAGATTAACTCCCACTTGATTCAAGCGATTGTAGTACCCAGACAATCTGAGCACATGCTCACTAGTTGAGCGATTCTCCTCCATCTTTTAGCTATAGAACTTGTTGGAGACTTCATATCTCTCAACTCGGGTATTTTCTTGAAATATTAACTTCAACTCCTGGAACATCTCATATGGTCCATGACGTTCAAAACATCTTTGAAGTCCCGATTCTAAGCCGTTAAGCATGGTGCACTTAAACTATCAAGTAGTCATCATATTGAGCTAGCCAAACGTTCATAACGTCTGCATCTGCTCCTGCAATAGGTCTGTCACCTAGCGGTGCATCAAGGACATAATTCTTCTGTGCAGCAATGAGGATAAACCTCAGATCACGGATCCAATCCGCATCATTGCTACTAACATCTTTCAACACAATTTTCTCTAGGAACATATCAAAATAAACATATGAAAGCAACAACGCGAGCTATTGATCTACAACATAGATATGCTAATACTACCAGGACTAAGTTCATGATAAATTAAAGTTCAATTAATCATATTACTTAAGAACTCCCACTTAGATAGACATCCCTCTAATCATCTAAGTGATCACGTGATCCAAATCAACTAAACCATAACTGATCATCAAGTGAAATGGAGTAGTTTTCAATGGTGAACATCGCTATGTTGATCATATCTACTATATGATTCACGCTTGACCTTTCGGTCTCAGTGTTCCGAGCCCATATCTGCATATGCTAGGCTTGTCAAGTTTAACCTGAGTATTCTGCGTGTGCAAAACTGGCTTGCACCCGTTGTAGATGGACGTAGAGCTTATCACACCCGATCATCACGTGGTGTCTGAGCACGACGAACTTTGGCAACGGTGCATACTCAGGGAGAACACTTTTATCTTGAAATTTAGTGAGAGATCATCTTATAATGCTACCGTCAATCAAAGCAAGATAAGATGCATAAAAGATAAACATCACATGCAATCAATATAAGTGATATGATATGGCCATCATCATCTTGTGCTTGTGATCTCCATCTCCGAAGCACCGTCATGATCACCATCGTCACCGGCGCGACACCTTGATCTCCATCGTAGCATCGTTGTCGTCTCGCCAATCTTATGCTTCCACGACTATCGCTACCGCCTAGTGATAAAGTAAAGCATTACAGCACGATTGCATTGCATACAATAAAGCGACAACTATATGGCTCCTGCCAGTTGCCGATAACTCGGTTACAAAACATGATCATCTCATACAATAAAATTTAGCATCATGTCTTGACCATATCACATCACAACATGCCCTGCAAAAACAAGTTAGACGCCCTCTACTTTGTTGTGGCAAGTTTTACGTGGCTGCTACGGGCTTAAGCAAGAACCAATCTTACTTACGCATCAAAACCACAACGATAGTTTGTCAAGTTGGTGCTATTTTAACCTTCGCAAGGACCGGGCGTAGCCACACTCGGTTCAACTAAAGTTGGTGAAACTGTCACCCGCAAGCCACCTATGTGCAAAGCACGTCGGGAGAACCGGTCTCGCGTAAGCGTACGCGTAATGTCGGTCCGGGCCTCTTCGTCCAACAATACCGCCGAACCAAAGTATGACATGCTGGTAAGCAGTATGACTTATAGGGCCCACAACTCACTTGTGTTCTACTCGTGCATATAACATCAACATATAAAACCTGGCTCGGATGCCACTGTTGGGGAACGTAGTAATTTCAAAAAAATTCCTACGCACACGCAAGATCATGGTGATGCATAGCAACGAGACGGGAGAGTGTGATCCACGTACCCTTGTAGATCGACAACAGAAGCGTTTAGTTGATGTAGTCGTACGTCTCCATGGCCCGACCGATCAAGCACCGTTACTCCGGCACCTCCGAGTTCTTGGTGAAGGAAATATGCCCTAGAGGCAATAATAAAGTTATTATTTATTTCCTTATATCATGATAAATGTTTATTATTCATGCTATAATTGTATTAACCGGAAACATAATACATGTGTGAATACATAGACAAACTTAGTGTCACTAGTAAGCCTCTACTTGACTAGCTCGTTAATCAAAGATGGTTATGTTTCCTAACCATGAACAAGGTGTTGTTATTTGATTAACGAGGTCACATAATTAGTTGAATGATCTAATTGACATGACCCATTTCATTAGCTTAGCACCCGATCGTTTAGTATGTTGCTATTGCTTTCTTCATGACTTATACATGTTCCTATAACTATGAGATTATGCAACTCCCGTTTACCGGAGGAACACTTTGGGTGCTACCAAACGTCACAACGTAACTGGGTGATTATAAAGGAGTACTACAGGTGTCTCCAAAGGTAGACGTTGGGTTGGCGTATTTCAAGATTAGGATTTGTCACTCCGATTGTCGGAGAGGTATCTCTGGGCCCTCTCGGTAATGCACATCACATAAGCCTTGCAAGCAGTGCAACTAATATGTTAGTTGTGAGATGATGTATTACGGAACGAGTAAAGAGACTTGCCGGTAACGAGATTGAACTAGGTATTGGATACCGACGATCGAATCTCGGGCATGTAACATACCGATGACAAAAGGAACAACGTATGTTGTTATGCGGTCTGACCGATAAAGATCTTCGTAGAATATGTAGGAGCCAATATGGGCATCCAGGTCCCGCTATTGGTTATTGACCGGAGACGTGTCTCGGTCATGTCTACATTGTTCTCGAACTGTAGGGTCCGCACGCTTAACGTTACGATGACAGTTATTATGAGTTTATGCATTTTGATGTACCGAAGTTAGTTCAGAGTCCCGGATGTGACCATGGACATGACGAAGAGTCTCAAAATGGTCGAGACATAAAGATTGATATATTGGATGACTATATTCGGACACCGGAAGTGTTCCGGATGATTTCGGAGAAAACCGGAGAGCCGGAGGGGTTACCGGAACCCCCCGGGGAAGTAATGGGCCTTATTGGGCCTGAGGGGAGAGAGAGGGCAGCAGCCCAAGAGGTGGCGCGCCCCCCCTCAAGGGAGTCCGAATTGGACTAGGAGGGGAGGGCGCGGCCCCCCCTTTCCCTCTCCCTCTCCCTCTCTTTCCTTCCCCCCAAGTCTCCTAGTTGGACTAGGAAAGGGGAGTCCTACTCCCACTAGGAGGAGGACTCCCCCTCCCTTGGCGCGCCCCATAGGCCGGCCGGCCTCCCCCTTGCTCCTTTATATACGGGGGCAGGGGGGCACCTCTAGATACACAAGTTGATCGTTCCTTAGCCGTGTGCGGTGCCCCCTGCCACCATATTCCACCTCGATCATATCGTTGTAGTGCTTAGGCGAAGCTCTGCGTCGGTAGAACATCAAGATCGTCATCACGCCGTCGTGCTGACGGAACTCCTCCCCGAAGCTTTGCTGGATCGGAGCCCGGGGATCGTCATCGAGCTGTACGTGTGCTAAGAACTCGGAGGTGCCGGAGTAACGGTGCTTGGATCGGTCGGATCGGGAAGAAGACGTACGACTACTTCCTCTACGTTGTGTCAACGCTTCCATTGCGATCTACAAGGGTACGTAGATCAGACTCTCCTCTCCTTGCTGTGCATCACCATGCTCTTGCGTGTGCGTAGGAATTTTTTTGAAATTACTGCGTTCCCCAACAGTGGCATCTGAGCCTAGGTTTTATGGTTTGATGTTATTTGCACGAGTAGAACACAAGTGAGTTGTGGGAAATACAAGTCATACTACCTACCAGCATGTCATACTTTGGTTCAGCGGTATTGTTGGACGAGACGACCCGGACCAACATTACGCGTACGCTTACGCGAGACCGGTTCCCTCGACGTGCTTTGCACATAGATGGCTTTGTTGGAAATATGCCCTAGAGGCAATAATAAATTGGTTATTATTATATTTCCTTGTTCATGATAATCGTTTATTATCCATGCTATAATTGTATTGATAGGAAACTCAGATACATGTGTGGATACATAGACAACACCATGTCCCTAGTAAGCCTCTAGTTGACTAGCTCGTTGATCAATAGATGGTCACGGTTTCCTGACCATGGACATTGGATGTCGTTGATAACGGGATCACATCATTAGGAGAATGATGTGATGGACAAGACCCAATCCTCAGCATAGCACAAGATCGTGTAGTTCGTATGCTAAAGCTTTTCTAATGTCAAGTATCATTTCCTTAGACCATGAGATTGTGCAACTCCCGGATACCGTAGGAGTGCTTTGGGTGTGCCAAACGTCACAACGTAACTGGGTGGCTATAAAGGTACACTACGGGTATCTCTGAAAGTGTCTGTTGGGTTGGCATGAATCGAGACTGGGATTTGTCACTCCGTGTGACGGAGAGGTATCTCTGGGCCCACTCGGTAGGACATCATCATAATGTGCACAATGTGATCAAGGAGTTGATCACAGGATGATGTGTTACGGAACGAGTAAAGAGACTTGCCGGTAACGAGATTGAACAAGGTATCGGGATACCGACGATCGAATCTCGGGCAAGTATCATACCGATAGACAAAGGGAATTGTATACGGGATTGATTAAGTACTTGACATCGTGGTTCATCCGATGAGATCATCGTGGAACATGTGGGAGCCAACATGGGTATCCAGATCCCGCTGTTGGTTATTGACCGGAGAACGTCTCGGTCATGTCTGCATGTCTCCCGAACCCGTAGGGTCTACACACTTAAGGTTCGATGACGCTAGGGTTATAAAGGAAGTTTGTATGTGGTTACCGAATGTTGTTCGGAGTCTCGGATGAGATCCCGGACGTCACGAGGAGTTCCGGAATGGTCCGGAGGTAAAGATTTATATATGGGAAGTCCTATTTCGGCCATCGGGACAAGTTTCGGGGTCATCGGTATTGTACCGGGACCACCGGAAGGGTCCCGGGGGCCCACCGGGTGGGGCCACCTGCCCCGAGGGCCACATGGGCTGTAGGGGGTGCGCCTTGGCCTATATGGGCCAAGGGCACCAGCCCCAAGAGGCCCATGCGCCAAGATATGAGGGATAGGAAGAGTCCTAAGGGGGGAAGGCACCTCCGAGGTGCCTTGGGGAGGAGGGACTCCTCCTAGCCGCACCCTTCCTTGGAGGAAGGGCCAAGGCTGCGCCTCCCCCCCTCTCCCTTGCCCCTATATATATGTGGGGGGTGGGAGGGCAGCCATACCAATGTTCTGGTGCAGCCCTCCCCTTCTCCCTAGTCCTTCTCCTCTCCCGTGGTGCTTGGCGAAGCTCTGCAGGATTGCCACGCTCCTCCACCACCACCACGCCGTTGTGCTGCTGCTGGATGGAGTCTTCCTCAACCTCTCCCTCTCTCCTTGCTGGATCAAGGCGTGGGAGACATCATCGGGCTGTACGTGTGTTGAACGCGGAGGTGCTGTCCGTTCGGCACTAGGATCATCGGTGATTTGGATCACGACGAGTATGACTCCATCAACCCCGTTCACTTGAACGCTTCCGCTTAGCGATCTACAAGGGTATGTAGATGCACTCTCCTTCCCCTCGTTTCTAGTCTCTCCATAGATAGATCTTGGTGACACGTAGGAAAATTTTGAATTTCTGCTACGTTCCCCATCAGTGGCATCATGAGCTAGGTCTATTGCGTAGATTCTATGCACGAGTAGAACACAAAGTAGTTGTGGGCATTGATTTTGTTCAATATGCTTGCCGTTACTAGTCTTATCTTGATTCGGCGGCATTGTGGGATGAAGCGGCCCGAACCAACCTTACACGTACGCTTACGTGAGACCGGTTCCACTGACAAACATGCACTAGTTGCATAAGGTGGCTGGCGGGTGTCTGTCTCTCCCACTTTAGTCGGATCGGATTCGATGAAAAGGGTCCTTATGAAGGGTAAATAGCAATTGGCATATCACGTTGTGGTCTTTGCGTAGGTAAGAAACGTTCTTGCTAGAAACCCATAGCAGCCACGTAAAACATGCAAACAACAATTAGAGGACGTCTAACTTGTTTTTGCAGGGTATGCTATGTGATGTGATATGGCCAAAAGGATGTGATGAATGATATATGTGATGTATGAGATTGATCATGTTCTTGTAATAGGAATCACGACTTGCATGTCGATGAATATGACAACCGGCAGGAGCCATAGGAGTTGTCCTTATTTATTTATGACCTGCGTGTCAACATAAACGTCATGTAATTACTTTACTTTATTGCTAACCGTTAGCTGTAGTAGTAGAAGTAATAGTTGACGAGACAACTTCAAGAAGACACGATGATGGAGATCATGATGATGGAGATCATGGTGTCATGCCGGTGACAAGATGATCATGGAGCCCCAAGATGGAGATCAAAGGAGCTATATGATATTGGCCATATCATGTCACTATTATTTGATTGCATGTGATGTTTATCATGTTTATACATCTTATTTGCTTAGAACAACAGTAGTAAATAAGATGTTCCCTCTTTAAAATTTCAAGAAAGTGTTTCCCCTAACTGTGCACTGTTGCGACAGTTCGTTGTTTCAAAGCACCATGTGATGATCGGGTGTTTGATCCTAACGTTCACATACAATGGGTGTAAGACAGATTTACACACGTGAAACACCTAGGTTGACTTGATGAGCCTAGCATGTGTACATACATGGCCTCGGAACACATAAGACCGAAAGGTCGAGCATGAGTCGTATAGAAGATACGATCAACATGAAGATGTTCACCGATGTTGACTAGTCCGTCTCACGTGATGATCGGACACGGCCTAGTTGACTCGGATCATGTAATCACTTAGATGACTAGAGGGATGTCTATCTGAGTGGGAGTTCATAAGATGAACTTAGTTATCCTGAACATAGTCAAAAGGTCTTCGCAAATTATGTCGTAGCTCGCGCTTTAGTTCTACTGTTTAGATATGTTCCTAGAGAAAAATTAGTTGAAAGTTGAGAGTAGCAATTATGCAGACGAGGTCCGTAAACTGAGGATAGTCCTCATTTGCTTCATAGAAGGCTTATGTCCTTAATGCACCGCCCAGTGTGCTGAACCTCGAACATCGTCTGTGGATGTTGCAAACATCTGACATACACGTTTTGATAACTACGTGATAGTTCAGTTAAACGGTTTAGAATTGAGGCACCGAAGACATTTTTGAAATGTCGCGGAACATATGAGATGTTTCGAGGGCTGAAATTGGGATTTCAGGCTCGTGCCCACGTCAAGAGGTATAAGACCTCCGAAGATTTTCTTAACCTACAAACTAAGGGAGAAAAGCTCAATTGTTGAGCTTGTGCTCAGATTGTCTGAGTACAACAATCATTTGAATCGAGTGGGAGTTGATCTTCCAGATGAGATAGTGATGTTTCTCCGAAGTCATTACCACCAAGCTGCTAGAGCTTCGTGATGAACTATAGTATATCAGGGACATATATGATGCTCCTTGAGATATTCGCGATGTTTGACACCACAAAAGTAGAAATCAAGAAGGAGCATCAATTGTTGGTTGGTAAAACCACTAGTTTCAAGAAGGGCAAGGGCAAGAAGGGATACTTCATGAAACGGCAATTCAGCTGCTGCTCTAGTGAAGAAACCCAAGGTTGAACCCAAACCCAAGACTAAGTGCTTCTGTAATAAGGGGAACAGCCACTGGAGCAGAATTACCCTAGATACTTGGTAGATTAGAAGGCTGGCAAGGTCGATAGAAGTATATTGGATATACATTGTGTTGATGTGTACTTTACTAGTACTCCTAGTAGCACCAGGGTATTAGATACCGGTTCGGTTGCTAAGTGTTAGTAACTCGAAATAAAAGCTACGGAATAAACGGAGACTAGCTAAAAGTGAGCTGGCGATATGTGTTGGAAGTTTTTCCAAGCTTGATGTGATCAAGCATCGCACGCTCCCTCTACCATCGAGATTGGTGTTTGCGTTGAGCATATACATGATTGGATTATGTCTATCGCAATGCGGTTATTCATTTAAGGAGAATAATGGTTACTCTATTTATTTGAATAATACCTTCAATGGTCTTACGCCTAAAATGAATGGTTCATTGAATCTCGATCGTAGTGATACACATGTTCATGCCAAAAGATATAAGATAGTAATGATAGTACCACCTACTTGTGGCACTGCTACTTAAGTCATATCGGTATAAAACGCATGAAGAAGCTCCATGTTGATGGATCTTTGGGCTCACTCGTTTTTGAAAAGTTTGAGACATGCGAACCATGTCTATTGGTGTATATGAAACTCCATGCAAATGGATCGTTTGGACTCATTTGATTTTGAATCACTTGAGACATGCAAATCATACCACATGGGCAAGATGACTGAAAGCCTCGTTTTCAGTAAAATGGAAATAGAGAGCAACTTGTTGGAAGTAATACATTTTGATGTGTGCAGTCCAATGAGTGCTGAGGCATGTAGTGGATATCGTTATGTTCTTACTTCACAGATGATTTGAGTAGATGTTGAGTATATTTACTTGATGAATCACGAGTCTGAATTATTGAAAGGTTCAAGTAATTTCAGGGTGAAGTTGAAAGATCGTCGTGACAAGAGGATAAAATATCTATGATATGATCATAGAGATGAATATCTGAATTACGAGTTTGGCACAGAACTAAGACATTGTGGAAATTGTTTCACAACTAATACAGCCTGGAACACCATAGTGTGATGGTGTGTCCGAACATCATAACTGCACCCTATTGGATATGATGCATACCATGATGTCTCTTATCGAATTACCACGATAGTTTATGGGTTAGGCATTAGAGACAACCACATTCACTTTAAAGAGGGCACCACGTGATTCCGATGAGATGACACCGAATGAACTATGGTTTAGAGAAACCTAAGCTGTCATTTCTTAAAAGTTTGGGGCTGCGACGCTTATGTAAAAAGTTTCAGGCTGATAAGCTCGAACCCAAAGCGGATAAATGCATCTTCATAGGACACCCAAAACAGTTGGGTCTCAGATCCGAAAGCAATACGGGATTGTTTCTAGAATCGGGTCCTTTCTCGAGGAAAAGTTTCTCTCGAAAGAATTGAGCGGGAGGATGGTGGAGACTTGATGAGGTTATTGAACCGTCTCTTCAACTAGTGCGTGGCAGGGCATAGGAAGTTGTTCCTGTGGCACCTACACCAATTGAAGTGGAAGCTTATGATAGCGATCATGAAACTTCAGATCAAGTCACTACCAAACCTCGTGGGATGACAAGGATGCGTACTACTTCAGAGTGGTACGTAATCCTGTCTTGGAAGTCATGTTGCTAGACAACAATGAACCTACGAGCTATGGAGAAGCGATGGTGGGCCCGGATTCCGATAAATGGCTCGAGGCCATATAATCCGAGAGAGGATCCATATATGAAAACAAAGTGTAGACTTTGAAAGAACTACTTGATGGTCGTAAGGCTGTTGGGTGCAGATGGATTTTAAAAGGAAGACGGACAATGATGGTAAGTGTCACCATTAAGAAAGCTCGACTTGTCGTTAAGATGTTTCCCGACAAGTTCAAGGAGTTGACTACGATGGTACTTTCTCACTCGTAGCGATGCTAAGAGTCTGTTGGAATTATATTAGCAGTCACTGCATTATTTATGAAATCTTGCAGATAGGATGTCAAAAAACATTGTTTCCTCACGATTTTCTTGAGGAAAGGTTGTATGTGATACAACCAGAAGGTTTTAACAATCCTGAAAGATGCTAACGAGTATGCAAAGCTCTAGCAATCCTTCTAAAGACTGGAGTAAGCATCTCGGAGTTGGAATGTATGCTTTGATGAGATGATCAAAGATTTTGGTGTATACAAAGTTTATGAGAAACTTGTATTTCCAAAGAAGTGAGTGGGAGCACTATAGAATTTCTGATAAGTATATGTTGTTGACATATTATTGATCAGAAGTGACATAGAATTCCTGGAAAGCATATAGGGTTATTTGGAAAGTGTTTTTCAATGGAAAGCCTGGATTAAGCTACTTGAGCATTGAGCATCAAGATCTATAAGGATAGATCAAAACGCTTAATGGAACTTTCAAATGAGCACATACCTTGACATGATCTTGAAGGTGTTCAAGATGGATTAGTCAAAGAAGGAGTTCTTGCCTGAGTTGTAAGGCATGAAGTTAAGACTTAAAGCTCGACCACGGCAGAATAGAGAGAAAGGACGAAGGTCGTCCCCTATGCTTAAGACATAGGCTCTACAGTATGCTATGCTGTGTACCGCACCTGAAGTGTGCCTTGCCATGAGTCAGTCAAGGGGTATAAGAGTGATCCAAGAATGGATCACAGGACAGCGGTCAAAGTTATCCTTAGTAACTAGTGTACTAAGGAATTTTCTCGATTATGGAGGTGGTAAAAGAGTTCGTCGTAAAGGGTTACGCCGATGCAAATTTTGACACTAATCCAGATTATTCTGAGTAGTAAACTGGATTCGTATAGTAGAACAGTTATTTGGAATAGCTCCAAATAGAACGTGGTAGCTGCATCTAGGAGATGACATAGAGATTTGTAAAGCACACACGCATCTGAAAGGTACAGACCCGTTGACTATAACCTCTCTCACAAGCAACATGATCAAACCTAGAACTCATTGAGTGTTAATCACATAGTGATGTGAACTAGACTACTGACTCTAGTAAACTCTTTGGGTGTTAGTCTCATGGGGATGTGCCCTTGAGTGTTAATCACATATCGATGTGAACTAGATTATTGACTCTAGTGCAAGTGGGAGACTGTTGGAAATATGCCCTAGAGGCAATAATAAATTGGTTATTATTATATTCCTTGTTCATGATAATCGTTTATTATCCATGCTATAATTGTATTGATAGGAAACTCGGATACATGTGTCGATACATAGACAACACCATGTCCCTAGTAAGCCTCTAGTTGACTAGCTCGTTGATCAATAGATGGTCACGGTTTCCTGACCATGGACATTGGATGTCGTTGATAACGGGATCACATCATTAGGAGAATGATGTGATGGACAAGACCCAATCCTAAGCATAGCACAAGATCGTGTAGTTCGTATACTAAAGCTTTTCTAATGTCAAGTATCATTTCCTTAGACCATGAGATTGTGCAACTCCCGGATACCGTAGGAGTGCTTTGGGTGTGCCAAACGTCACAATGTAACTGGGTGGCTATAAAGGTACACTACGGGTATCTCTGAAAGTGTCTGTTGGGTTGGCACGAATCGAGACTGGGATTTGTCACTCCGTGTGACGGAGAGGTATCTCTGGGCCCACTCGGTAGGACATCATCATAATGTGCACAATGTGATCAAGGAGTTGATCATGGGAAGATGTGTTACGGAACGAGTAAAGAGACTTGCCAGTAACGAGATTGAACAAGGTATCGGGATACGGACGATCGAATCTCGGGCAAGTATCGTACCGATAGACAAAGGGAATTGTATACGGGATTGATTAAGTCCTTGACATCGTGGTTCATCCGATGAGATCATCGTGGAACATGTGGGAGCCAACATGGGTATCCAGATCCGCTGTTGGTTATTGACCGGAGAACGTCTCGGTCATGTCTGCATGTCTCCCGAACCCGTAGGGTCTACACACTTAAGGTTCGATGACGGTAGGGTTATAAAGGAAGTTTGTATGTGGTTACCGAATGTTGTTCGGAGTCCCGGATGAGATCCCGGACGTCATGAGGAGTTCCGGAATGGTCCGGAGGTAAAGATTTATATATAGGAAGTCCTATTTCGGCCATCGGGACAAGTTTCGGGGTCATCGGTATTGTACCGGGACCACCGGAAGGGTCCCGGGGGCCCACCGGGTGGGGCCACCTGCCCCGGGGGCCACATGGGCTGTAGGGGGTGCGCCTTGGCCTATATGGGCCAAGGGCACCAGCCCCAAGAGGCCCATGTGCCAAGATATGAGGGATAGGAAGAGTCCTAAGGGGGGAAGGCACCTCCGAGGTGCCTTGGGGAGGAGGGACTCCTCCTAGCCGCACCCTTCCTTGGAGGAAGGGCCAAGGCTGCGCCTTCCCCCCTCTCCCTTGCCCCTATATATATGTGGGGGGTGGGAGAGCAGCCATACCAATGTTCTGGTGCAGCCCTCCCCTTCTCCCTAGTCCTTCTCCTCTCCCGTGGTGCTTGGCGAAGCTCTACAGGATTGCCACGCTCCTCCACCACCACCACACCGTTGTGCTGCTGCTGGATGGAGTCTTCCTCAATCTCTCCCTCTCTCCTTGCTGGATCAAGGCATGGGAGACATCATCGGGCTGTACGTGTGTTTAACGCGGAGGTGCCGTCCGTTCGGCACTAGGATCATCGGTGATTTGGATCACGACGAGTACGACTCCATCAACCCCATTCACTTGAACGCTTCCGCTTAGCGATCTACAAGGGTATGTAGATGCACTCTCCTTCCCCTCGTTGCTAGTCTCTCCATAGATAGATCTTGGTGACACGTAGGAAAATTTTGAATTTCTGCTACGTTCCCCATCAGGCTTGCGAGCGACTGTCTCTCCAACTTTAGTTGAACCGAGTGTGGCCACGCCCGGTCCTTGAGATGGTTAAAACGGAGTCTATTTGACAAACTATCATTGTGGTTTTGATGCATAGGTGAGATTGGTTCTTGCTTAAAGCCCGTAGCAGCCACGTAAAACTTGCAACAACAAAGTAGAGGACGTCTAACTTGTTTTTGCAGGGAATGTTGTGATGTGATATGGTCAAGGCATGATGCTAAATTTTATTGTATGAGATGATCATGTTTTGTAACCGAGTTATCAGCAATTGGCAGTAACCATATGATTGTCGCTTTATTGTATGCAATGCAATCGCGATGTAATGCTTTACTTTATTACTAAGCGGTAGTGATAGTCGTGGAAGCATAAGATTGGCGAGACGACAACAATGCTACGATGGAGATCAAGGTGTCGCGCTGGTGACGATGGTGATCATGACGGTGCTTCGGAGATGGAGATCACAAGAACAAGATGATGATGGCCATATCATATCACTTATATTGATTGCATGTGATGTTTATCTTTTATGCATCTTATCTTGCTTTGATTGACGGTAGCATTATAAGATGATCTCTCACTAAATTATCAAGAAGTGTTCTCCCTGAGTATGCACCGTTGCAAAAGTTCTTCGTGCTGAGACACCACGTGATGATCGGATGTGATAGGCTCTATGTTCAAATACAACGGGTGCAAAACAGTTGCACACGCGGAATACTCAGGTTATACTTGACGAGCCAAGCATATACAGATATGGCCTCGGAACACGGAGACCGAAAGGTCGAGCGTGAATCATATAGTAGATATGATCAACATAATGATGTTCACCGATGAAACTACTCCATCTCACGTGATGATCGGACATGGTTTAGTTGATTTGGATCACGTGATCACTTAGAGGATTAAAGGGATGTCTATCTAAGTGGGAGTTCTTAAGTAATATGATTAATTGAACTTAAATTTATCATGAACTTAGTACCTGATAGTATCTTGCTTGTTTATGTTGATTGTAGATAGATGGCTCGTGCTGTTGTTCCGTTAAATTTTAATGCGTTCCTTGAGAAAGAAAAGTTGAAAGATGATGGTAGCAATTACACGGACTGGGTCCGTAACTTGAGGATTATCCTCATTGCTGCACAGAAGAATTACGTCCTGGAAGCACCACTGGGTGCCAGGCCTGCTGCTGGAGCAACACCAGATGTTATGAACGTCTGGCAGAGCAAAGCTGATGACTACTCGATAGTTCAGTGCGCCATGCTTTACTGCTTAGAATCGGGACTTCAACAGCGTTTTGAACGTCATGGAGCATATGAGATGTTTCAGGAGTTGAAGTTAATATTTCAAGCAAATGCCCGGATTGAGAGATATGAAGTCTCCAATAAGTTCTATAGCTGCAAGATGGAGGAGAACAGTTCTGTCAGTGAGCATATACTCAAAATGTCTGGGTATAATAATCACTTGATTCAATTGGGAGTTAATCTTCCAGATGATTGCGTCATTGACAGAATTCTCCAATCACTGCCACCAAGCTACAAGAGCTTCGTGATGAACTATAATATGCAAGGGATGAACAAGACTATTCCTGAGCTCTTCGCAATGCTGAAAGCTGCGGAGGTAGAAATCAAGAAGGAGCATCAAGTGTTGATGGTTAACAAAACCACTAGTTTCAAGAAAAAGGGCAAAGGGAAGAAGAAGGGGAACTTCAAGAAGAACGGCAAGCAAGTTGCTGCTCAGGAGAAGAAACCCAAGTCTGGACCTAAGCCTGAAACTGAGTGCTTCTACTGCAAGCAGACTGGTCACTGGAAGCGGAACTGCCCCAAGTATTTGGCGGATAAGAAGGATGGCAAGGTGAACAAAGGTATATGTGATATACATGTTATTGATGTGTACCTTACTAATGCTCGCAGTAGCACCTGGGTATTTGATACTGGTTCTGTTGCTAATATTTGCAACTCGAAACAGGGACTACGGATTAAGCGAAGATTGGCTAAGGGCGAGGTGACGATGCGCGTGGGAAACGGTTCCAAAGTCGATGTGATCGCAGTCGGCACGCTACCTCTACATCTACCTTCGGGATTAGTATTAGACCTAAATAATTGTTATTTGGTGCCAGCATTGAGCATGAACATTATATCTGGATCTTGTTTAATGCGAGACGGTTATTCATTTAAATCAAAGAATAATGGTTGTTCTATTTATATGAGTAATATCTTTTATGGTCATGCACCCTTGAAGAGTGGTCTATTCTTGTTGAATCTCGATAGTAGTGATACACATATTCATAATGTACAAGCCAAAAGATGCAGAGTTGATAATGATAGTGTTAGGGAACGTAGTAATTTCAAAATTTTCCTACGCACACGCAAGATCATGGTGATGCATAGCAACGAGGGGGAGAGTCTGATCTACGTACCCTTGTAGATCGCAACGGAAGCGTTGACACAACGTAGAGGAAGTAGTCGTACATCTTCTTCCCGATCCGACCGATCCAAGCACCGTTACTCCGGCACCTCCGAGTTCTTAGCACATGTACAGCTCGATGACGATCCCCGGGCTCCGATCCAGCAAAGCTTTGGGGAAGAGTTCTGTCAGCATGACGGCGTGGTGACGATCTTGATGTTCTACCGACGCAGGGCTTCGCCTAAGCTCTACAACGATATGATCGAGGTGGAATATGGTGGCAGGGGGCACCGCACACGGCTAAGGAACGATCTCAATGATCAACTTGTGTGTCTAGAGGTGCCCCCTGCCCCCGTATATAAAGGATCCAAGGGGGAGGGGCTGGCCGGCCAAGAGGAGGGCGCAGGAGGAGTCCTACTCCTACCGGGAGTAGGACTCCCCCCCAGTCCTATTCCAAATAGGACTCCCAAGGGGGAAAGAGAGAGAGAGAGAGAGAGAGAGAGAGAGAGAGAGAGAGAGAGAGAGAGAGAGAGAGAGAGAGAGGTGGCCGGCCACCTCTCCTAGTCCTAATAGGACTAGGGGAGGGGGAGGCGCGCAGCCCACCATGGCAGCCCCATTCACCTTTCCACTAAAGCCCAATAAGGCCCATATGGCTCCCGGGGGGTTCCGGTAACCTCCCGGTAATCCGGTAAAATCCCAATTTTACCCGAAACACTTCTGATATCCAAATATAGGCTTCCAATATATCAATATTTATGTCTCGACCATTTCGAGACTCCTCGTCATGTCCCCGATCTCATCTGGGACTCCGAACTCCTTCGGTACATCAAAACTCATAAACTCATAATATAACTGTCATCGAAACCTTAAGCGTGCGGACCCTACGGTTCGAGAACAATGTAGACATGACCGAGACACGTCTCCGGTCAATAACCAATAGCGGGACCTGGATGCCCATATTGGCTCCTACATATTCTACGAAGATCTTTATCGGTCAGACCGCATAACAACATACGTTGTTCCCTTTGTCATCGGTATGTTACTTGCCCGAGATTCGATCGTCGGTATCCAATACCTAGTTCAATCTCGTTACCGACAAGTCTCTTTACTCGTTCTGTAATACATCATCCCGCAACTAACTCATTAGTTGCAATGCTTGCAAGGCTTATGTGATGTGCATTACCGAGAGGGCCCAGAGATACCTCTCCGACAATCGGAGTGACAAATCCTAATCTCGAAATACGCCAACCCAACATCTACCTTTGGAGACACCTGTAGAGCTCCTTTATAATCACCCAGTTACGTTGTGATGTTTGGTAGCACACAAAGTGTTCCTCTGGCAAACGGGAGTTGCATAATCTCGTAGTCATAGGAACATGTATAAGTCATGAAGAAAGCAATAGCAACATACTAAACGATCGGGTGCTAAGCTAATGGAATGGGTCATGTCAATCAGATCATTCAACTAATGATGTGACCTCGTTAATCAAATAACAACTCTTTGTTTTATGGTTAGGAAACTTAACCATCTTTGATTAACGAGCTAGTCAAGTAGAGGCATACTAGTGACACTCTGTTTGTCTATGTATTCACACATGTATTATGTTTCCGGTTAATACAATTCTAGCATGAATAATAAACATTTATCATGATATAAGGAAATAAATAATAACTTTATTATTGCCTCTAGGGCATATTTCCTTCAGTCTCCCACTTGCACTAGAGTCAATAATCTAGCTCACATCACCATGTGATTAACATCGATAGTTCACATCATCATGTGACCAATACCCAAAGGGTTTACTAGATTCAGTAATCTAGTTCACATCGCTATGTGATTAACACCCAAAGAGTACTAAGGTGTGATCATGTTTTGCTTGTGAGAGAATCTTAGTCAACGGGCCTGCCACATTCAGATCCACATGTATTTTGCAAATTTCTATGTCAACAATGCTCTGCATGGAGCTACTCTAGCTAATTGCTCCCACTTTCAATATGTATCTAGACCGAGACTTAGAGTCATCTAGATTAGTGTCAAAACTTGCATCGGCGTAACCCTTTACAACGAACCTTTTGTCACGTCCATAATCGAGAAACATATCCTTATTTCACTAAGGATAATTCTGACCGCTGTCTAGTGATCTGCTCCTAGATCACTATTGTGCTCCCTTGCCAAATCAGTGCAGGGTATACAATAGATCTGGTATACAGCATGACATACTTTATAGAACCTATGGCCAAGGCATAAGGAATGACTTTCATTCTCTTTCTATCTTCTGCCGTGGTCGGGCTTTGAGTCTTACTCAACTTCACACCTTGTAATACAGGCAAGAACTCTTTCTTTGACTGCTCCATTTTGAACTACTTCAAAATCTTGTCAAGGTATGTACTCATTAAAAAAACTTATCAAGCATCTTGATCTATCTCTATAGATCTTGGAGCTCAATATGTAAGCAGCTTCACCGAAGTATTTCTTTGAAAAACTCCTTTCAAACACTCCTTTATGCTTTACAGAATAATTCTACATTATTTCCGATCAATAATATGTCATTCACATATACTTATCAGAAATGTTGTAGTGCTTCCACTCACTTTCTTGTAAATACCGGCTTCACCGCAAGTCTGTATAAAACTATATGCTTTGATCAACTCATCAAAGCGTATATTCCAACTCCGAGATGCTTGCACCAGTCCACAGATGGATCGCTAGAGCTTGCACATTTTGTTAGTACCTTTCGGATTGACAAAACCTTCTAGTTACATCATATACAACTCTTTTTTAATAAATCCATTAAGGAATGCAGTTTTGTTTATCCATTTGCCAGATTTCATAAAATGCGGCAATTACTAACATGATTCGGACAGACTCAAGCATAGATACGAGTGAGAAGCTCTCATCGTAGTTGTAACGCCCCATATGTAACTTTCCCAATTTGTACTCCAACTCTTGCCGTTTCCGGCATTAAGTTATTTTTATCTCTCGGGTTCGGGTCTTTGTCTCCGTGTGTTGTTTTCCTTTTCGTGCATCTCATATCATGTCATCACGTGCATTGCATTTGCATACATGTTCATCTCATGCATTCGAGCATTTTCCCCGTTGTCCGTTTTGCATTCCGGCGCTTCGTTCTCCTCCGCTGGCCATTTCTAGCTTTCTTTCGTGTGTGAGGATTAAACATTTCCGGATTGGACCGAGACTTGCCATGCGGCCTTGGTTTACTACCGGTAGACCGCCTGTCAAGTTTCGGGTCATTTGGACTTCGTTTGATACTCCAACGGTTAACCGAGGGACCGAGAAGGCCTCGTGTGTGTTGCAGCCCAACACCCCTCCAATTTGGCCCAAAACCCACCAAACTTTGCTCCATCGTCTCGGTCATTCGATCACGATCGTGTGGGCGAAAACCGCACCTCATTTGGACTCTCCTAGCTCCCTCTATGCCTATATATAGACCCCCTCCTCCAAATTCTGGATCCCCTCCTCAAACCCTAAAAAAAACATCTCCCCGCAGATCCGCCGCCGACGGACGTGTCCGGTCCGCGCCGGACAACGTCCGCCGCCGCCCGCGCCAATCGGGAGCCGCCACGTGTCCTCCGCCGGACCTCTCCTCGCGCGGCCCGGCCGGCCCACCTCCGGCCCCCACGGCCCACCCGAGGCGCGCCGCCAGCGCCCGCGCCCGAGCCGTCTTCCCCGTCGCCGTTCGCCGGCCCCGCCGCCTCCTTCGTGCCGCCCCTCGCCGCCGGCCGCTGCCGCGCCGCCCGCGCCCGGCCGCACCTCGCCTCAGCGTCCGCGCCGCCCTCGTCGCCCGGCGCTCCGCGTCCTCGCTGGCCCTGCCTCCCCTCGCCGGAGCCGCCACATCGCCGGCGAGCTCGGGTTCCACCTCCGCCGCCGACATCGCCGGAGCTCGGATCCGGTGAACAGTAAATCGGCGCGGGTGAACAGTGAACCCTAGATCTATCCTTGGTTGACTCTCTCCTACTCCCAGATTTTCGTGCCTACTTTGACTGCCCATAACTTTGCATCCGTGGCTCCGTTTTGGGCATATGATATATCAAAATCTTCGTCTCGACGAGTACATCATTTCATTCCATTGCATCATTTGCATTTGAGGTCATCTTGGTGCCCAAAATGCTGTTGGAAGGAGGCATCATGAGTTAAATTGCAGATCCGTTAGCCCTACATTGACTTTTGTCATTTTTGCCATGATTATTGTGTGCATGATATGCCTGTGCCCCTTTGGGATGAATTGTTAAGCATGTTGTCTTCTTTCCAGAGGTGCCTCCCATGCATTTTTAGGATTTGTGTGTTGTCTTGTGCAAGCTTGCAAAGTAGGGTACCTGAGATTGCTGATTTCAGGGACTTAGTGAAAATCACTGTCTGGGATGTTTTAGTTCGCGATGCTATATGTCCAGCTTGTTTCCTAGTGATCCGTGCCTCTTTTGAGGATGATCAGTAAGAGTGGTTTGTTATGCTTGTTGTGCTTAATCCATCCATGTCTTTACTTGTTATGTTGGAGCACCCTAGGATGACTCAATCGAGCTCAACTTTTGCATAGTTGTTAATTTGGGCAGATCGTGAACTCTTTTGCGATTTTGCCGGAGCTATTGCTAGTGATCCATGCATGATATGCCATTGTTCTTGCCATGTCTAGCTAGAATTTTGTGTCTTCTTCATGGATAAATGTTTGCCTTGCCATGACTTGCACCGTAGTGAGAGCATCGAGCTCGTTTACATGCCTCCGTGAGTTATAATTTCAGCATGTCCCAGTTTTCACTAAGTCTGAAAACTGATTGTGTTCCATCGATGTTCGTGTGCTCGGTAGAGTATTTTGTTAACCCTTTTAGCCCCAGGTCATTTTGGATTTTTTGTTAAGCTTGTTGAGTAGCTCCATGCCATGCTCTTACTTGCCATGTTCAGGTTTTGCTTCATGTTGTTTTGCTGCTCCGAAGAGGGCATCGTGGTCTGAAATTTCAGACTAGCGTTAATTTCGCTAAGTCTAAAATCTGTTTTGCTTATTCAGTTGGACCCCTTAATGGATGAATTTGCCTATGCCTCAGTCCTGGTGATTTGTTAAGCTTCTTGTGTACATCCCTGCCATGCAATTTGTTTTCATGTTTGGTGGCTGTAGCATGTTCATTTCATTGCATTTAGGAGCCTACTGCTGTAAATCGCAGATCGGTTCGTTTCGTAAAACGCTTGCCATTTCCAAACTGTAGCTCCGATTGCCATGATTTTTATATCGTTTTCAGGGGATTTCTTCCCCTCTATCCAGTGGCACACTTGGTTTTCCAAGTTGAGGCCAGGTTCATGCATTTCCTGTCACGTCTTGCATTTTGTGTCCCGCATCGCATATCTTTTTTGCATATTATTGGTTGCCCTTGCACGTGGTTGATTGTATCCTTGTTGCTTGTTTGTATTGTTGGGTAGAGCCGGGAGACGAGTTCTCTAATGAGGAGCCCGTTGAGTTTGCTTTTGAGGATCCAGTCAACTCTGACAACTATGCAGGCAAGATGATCATACCCTCGAAATCACTACTATCTTTGCTATGCTAGTTTGCTCGCTCTTTTGCCTTGCCAATGCTACGATGCCTACCACTTGCTTGTCAGCCTCCCAATTGCCATGATTGAGCCTCTAACCCACCTTTGTCCTAGCAAACCATTGTTTGGCTATGTTACCGCTTGCTCAGCCCCTTCTTATAGCGTTGTTAGTTGCAGGTGAAGATTGGAGCCGTTCCTTATTGGAACCTTTATTTACTTGTTGGGATATCACTATATTGCTATGTTATCTTTACTCATCTATATACTTGGTAAAGGGTGGAAGGCTCGGCCTCTCGCCTAGTGTTTTGTTCCACTCTTGCCACCCTAGTTTCCGTCATATCGGTGTTATGTTCCCGGATTGTTGTGTCCCTTACGCGGTTGGGCTATAATGGGAACCCCTTCATAGTTCGCCCTGATTAAAGATTTTCCAGCAATGCCCAACATTGGTTTTACCATTTGCCACCTACCTCTTTTTCCCTTGGGTTTCCGGAGCCCGAGGGTCATCTTTATTTTAGCCCCCCACGGGCCAGTGCTCCTCTGAGTGTTGGTCCGGAACGTCAGCCGCCGGTGGCCACCAGGGGCAACTCTGGGCTGGCCTACCGGAAGTTTAGACAATCTGAGTGTACCCTGAGAAAGAGATATGTGCAGCTCCTATCGGGATTTGTCGGCGCATTCGGGCGGTGTTGCTGGACTAGTTTTGACCTGTCGAATCATCTTGTTGTACCGGGATACCGAGTCTGATCGGTGTGTCTTGGGTGGAGGTCTATTCCTTCGTTGACCGTGAGAGCTTGTTATGGGCTAAGTTGGGACCCCCCTGTAGGGATCGATCTTTCGAAAGCCGTGCCCGCGGTTATGGGCAGATGGGAATTTGTTAATGTCCGGTTGTAGATAACTTGAACCTTAATTAATTAAAATGAATCAACTGCGTGTGTTGCCGTGATGGCCTCTTCTCGGCGGAGTCCGGGAAGTGGACACGGCGTTGGAGTTATGTTTGCGTAGGCTGCTCTCTAGTTTTCCGCTCGTGCCCTGCCTCCTCTTCTCGCCCTCCTTTGCGAATAAGTTAGCCACCATATATGCTAGTCGCTTGCTGCAGCTCAACTTATACATTACCCCTTTCCTACCTATTAAGCTTAAATAGTCTTGATCGCGAGGGTGCGAGATTGCTGAGTCCTTGTGGCTCACAGATTACTATTACACCAGATGCAGGGACAGATGATACCTCTCCGGATGGCGCGCTCGAGCTGAAGTGGGAGTACGACGAGGACTCTCAGCGTTACTATGTGTCTTTTCCGGATGATCAGTAGGGATGCCTATTCGGGGTTAGATTCAGGGCCTAGTCGCTTGTTGGGGGTCTTTTCTATTTTGGCGCCGTAGTCGGGCCATGAGTGATTGCATGATGGATGTTATTTATGTACTTTGATGTGACGTGGCGAGTGTAAGCCAACTATGCTATTATTCCCCTTTATATTATATATGTACATGGGTTGTGTAATGATTCCCGACTTGCGACATTGCTTTCAATGCGGCTATGCCTCTAAGTCGTGCCTCGACACGTGGGAGATATAGCCGCATCGAGGGTGTTACAAGTTGGTAATCAGAGCCTTCCCCGACCTTAGGAGCCCCCATTGCTTGATCGTTTTTAGCAGCCGAGTTATGTCTAGAAAAATGTTTTGAGTCCTTAGGAATTATATATCGGAGAGATTAGGAATTCTTTTTACTTCCCAGTCTCCTCATCGCTCTGGTAAGGCATCCTGACGTAGAGTTTTGACTCTTCTCTTCTCAAATTTCACTAAAAAAAATTAGGATCACGCGAGTATCTTGGTTTGTTCCGATGGCTTATGATGAGAATACTGTCTTGGTGCCTCTTGTCAGGGGTTTAGTGGAGGTGTCCCGGGGAGTTGAGCTCTGAGGTGTTGTCATCATAATTCTATCGTTGCAATTCTGGCATACTTGAGATATGTGCGCGACATCAAAAATCTCCTTTATGCAGTTCGTTGGTGAGATAACCTCGACGCCACCCAGTACTGGGGCGGGAGTTCGGGAGTATCGCCATAACTTGTATAACGGATGCTTTTCGAAGGTTGAGATAGATGGTTTCCGAAGGTTTCTTGGTTATGTGTTGAAGGATGGATGCAGCTGGATGTAGGATTTTCTAGCTTGGGTGAGATATTATGCTTCCCCTGTATCCCCAACACCTGATTGCATAACCGGAAAGTATCGGGAGTTTCATAGGAGGGAATTCAAGTAGCCTTAGGATATCCTTCCAACGGATGTATGATATGAAATTGGGGTTCGACGTCTAGTGGTTCGCCTATTCACGGTCGATTTTACAGTGGCCTCGTTGTGTCTTAAAGAGTCCTTGGCTATGCTGACTCGGGGATGCTTCGTATGTCATGTGCACTGCCTTGTACATGATGGTGCTGTACGGTCGAGCCCGTGTAGGTCCTACCACGAAAACTTCGGACGAAATTTCTATCATGTGTTTGTTCCGGCTTATTCCGCAAGCCAGCCCTTGGTTTGATTTCGAGTTATGGTATTCGTTCTGCTTCGATGTCATGTGTTGATTCCATCCCTCGTTGATGTACCTCTTCTATCCGATTCTTCATGGCTTCGCAATTTAGTAGTATGTGACCACTTCAAGAGAAGTGCATTCGTTCATTTTGTTCGGATGTGAAGACTTTATGTTGCAATTTTCATTCCGTTGGATTCACCTTCAATATTTCTCTATTTGTGTGCTAACGGTGGTCAACCTCTTCAGGATGGCTCCCGCTAAGAGCACCAGTCAGAACCAGAATCAAGATCCGCCGCCACCTCCGCCTCCTCCGGAAGCATGGCAAGCTGTGATGGCCGCTACTAATGCAAACACACAGCTGATCATGCAAATCATCCAAGAGCGGAATCAAAGCAGTCAAGCGAATCAAGGCAACAACCAGAACCATTTTGCAACTCTAAATCAGTTCCTCGCAAATGGTCCAAAGACGTTCAGCAACTGCGTTGAGGCTACCGATGCTGATGATTGGTTAGTCGATCTGGGCAAGCATTTTGAATGCAGCAACGTCAGACCTGAAGATTTCGTCAAGTTCGCGTCTTTCCAGCTCAAAGATCAGGCCGCAGAGTGGTTTCAGCTGTACCGGGATTCCAGAGGTGGACGTTTCATCACTTGGGATGATTTCCGTCGTGATTTCCGAGCTCATCACATCCCTCAAAGTGTGACTGAAAGCAAACGTGAAGAATTCCGCAATCTGAAGCAAGGCTCTTTGTCTGTCTATGACTACAACAAGTTGTTCCAGAAGCTCGCCCGTTTTGCCAAGCAGGATGTTCCTGATGAGAAGAGCATGATCTATCAGTTCAGGGGTGGTCTTCGTGAAGAAATTCAGCTCGCTCTTGTCCTCTTCGAGCCGCTGAGATACGATGAGTTCTACAACATGGCACTGAAGCAAGAGGCTGCTCAGCTAAGGTGTGATGCTTCCAGGAAGCGAGTCAGAGACACTACGCCTTCTTCCTCTACTCAAGTGGCCAAGCAGCAGAAGTATTGGCTTCCTCCTCCTCCGTTTCGTCAGCCGTTTCAGCAGAAGAGCAAAGGTGGCAGTGGTTCATCCCACCCACCCAACCCAGGCTTTCAGAACAAGACTTCGTCTCAAGCTCCAAGATCGAGTGCTCCGTACCACCGTCCGCTCTCAGAGGTCACGTGCAACAAGTGCCAACAGAAGGGTCACTACGCCAACAAGTGTTTCAACCAGAGGCGTCTTCCTCCTCCTCCTCCTCCTGTCAGATCGGCAAGTACAGCAGTGGTCAAGCATAATCCCAAGCACGCCAAGGTCAATATGGTGAATGCAGCTCAGGCAGAGGATTCGTCAGATGTGATCATGGGTAACCTTCCTGTTAACGATGTTCCTGCAAAAGTTCTTTTTGATACAGGTGCATCGCATTGTTTCATCTCGAAGCCTTTTGCATCTAAGCACGGGTGGTTTTCTCAAGTTATGCATAAGCCATTAGCAGTCGTCTCTCCGAGTAAATGCTTGCTTGCTAACTATGAAGTTCCGGATATTTCTATCTCGCTGGGTGACTTTAAGTTTCTGGCTTCCCCAATGATTCTTGGTAATTCTGATATCGATCTTATTCTTGGGATGGACTGGCTCTCTAAACATAAAGCTCAGCTTGATTGTGCGGCCAAGCAGATTCAACTGACTCATTCGTCTGAGGAAGTAATTGTCTTTGCCGCTCGGGATAATACCATCCGGTTGTTTTCTCTCAATGAGAAGGGTGAATTGGATGCTATTTCGCAGATTCCGGTTGTTTGTGAGTATCAAGATGTCTTCCCAAAAGAACTCCCAGGCATGCCTCCAAACCGGCCGGTTGAATTTGTTATTGAACTCGAGCCCGGTACGGAACCTGTTTGCAAACGTCCCTACAAGCTCGGCCCCGAAGAGTTGAAGGAGTTGAAGAAACAACTCGATGTGCAAGAAAGAATGGGTCTCATTCAGCCTAGTACTTCTCCGTGGGGTTGTGGTGTTCTTTTTGTGAAGAAGAAGGATGGAACAGACCGACTTTGTGTTGATCATCGTCCATTGAACAAGAAGACCATCAAGAACAAATACCCACTTCCCAACATTAATGAGCTGTTCGAACAACTCAAGGGTGCCCAAGTATTCTCCAAGCTTGACCTCCGTATGGGTTATCATCAAATTCGCATTCGTGAGCAAGATATTCCCAAGACGGCGTTCAGAACAAGCTATGGGTCATATGAATACACCGTCATGTCTTTTGGCCTCGCCAACGCTCCTCCGACGTTCTCTCGCATGATGAACTTCATCTTCAACCCCTACACCAATGACTTCGTTTTGGTCTATCTCGACGACATTCTGGTTTTCTCGAAGAACAAGGAAGATCATGCCAAACACTTGCGTTTGGTTCTTGACAAGCTCAGGGAACATCAGTTCTACGCCAAGTTCTCCAAGTGTGAATTTTGGCTCGATGAGGTGCTTTATCTTGGCCATATCATCTCTGCCAAGGGCATTTCCGTGGATCCTGAGAAGGTGTCTGCAATTGTTAATTGGGAACCTCCTCAGAATGTGAAGCAACTCCGTAGCTTCCTCGGTCTTGCAAGCTACTGCCGAAGATTCATTGAAAACTTCTCCAAGATCGCGAAGCCTCTCTCAAATCTTCTTCAGAAGCACGTCAAGTACGTTTGGTCTCCGGAGTGTGATATTGCTTTCAACGCTTTGAAAGAGAAGTTGATCACTGCTCCAGTTCTAACTCCGCCTGATGAAACCAAGCCATACGAGGTCTTTTGTGATGCCTCTCTCCAAGGTCAAGGTGCTGTACTGATGCAAGAGAAGAAAGTGGTTGCTTATACCTCTCGCCAGTTGAAGCCTAATGAGAAGAACTACCCCACTCATGATCTCGAGTTGGCGGCAGTTGTGCACGCATTGTTGACTTGGAGACATCTTCTCTTGGGAAGGAAAGTGGACATTTTCACTGATCACGAGAGTCTCAAGTACATCTTCACTCAGCCTAATCTCAACCTCAGGCAGACTCGATGGGTCGAAATGATTCAAGAGTACAATCTGAGTATCGAGTATACTCCAGGAAAGGCTAATGTGATTGCTGACGCTTTGAGCAGAAAAGCATATTGCAACAGTCTGATTCTCAAGCCTTATCAACCCGAGCTTTGTGAAGCTTTCCGCAAACTTAATCTGCAAGTTGTTCCTCAAGGTTTCCTCGCCAACCTTCAAGTCTCTCCTACCTTGGAAGACCAGATTCGCCAAGCCCAGCTTCTTGATGCTATGGTGAAAAAGGTAAAGATTGGTATTGTAAAGAGTCAGTCCAAGTACAAGTGCTACCGACTTGATGACAAGGACACTCTCTTCTTCGAGGATCGAATTGTTGTGCCCAAAGGTGAACTTCGTAAAGTGATCATGAATGAGGCTCACAACTCTCTCCTCTCCATCCACCCTGGGAGCACGAAGATGTATCAAGATCTGAAGCAAACTTATTGGTGGACTCGAATGAAGCGCGAGATCGCTCAATTCGTGAATGAATGTCATGTCTGCAGAAGGGTGAAAGCAGAACACCAGAGGCCAGCAGGTCTCCTCCAACCTCTTGCCATTCCAGAATGGAAGTTTGACCACATTGAAATGGACTTCGTGACTGGGTTTCCTAAGTCCAAGCGTGGAAATGATGCTATATTCGTTTTCATCGACAAGCTCACCAAAGTGGCTCATTTCCTGCCTATCAAAGAGTCAATCACTGCAGCTCAATTGGCGGAACTCTATACCTCTCGAATTGTCTCTCTGCACGGTATTCCTCAAGTGATATCTTCAGACCATGGCAGCATCTTTACCTCCAAGTTTTGGGATTCTTTTCAGAAGGCCATGGGCACCAACATTCGCTTCAGCACCGCTTTCCATCCTCAAACAAGCGGTCAAGTCGAGCATGTCAACCAGATTCTTGAAGATATGCTCAGGGCTTGTGTTATCTCCTTCGGCATGAAGTGGGAGGATTGTCTTCCTTATGCTGAATTCTCATACAACAACAGTTTCCAAGCAAGTTCGGGCAAGGCCCCTTTTGAAATTCTGTATGGTAGGAAGTGCCGTACTCCTCTTAACTGGTCTGAAACCGGTGAACGTCAGCTGCTGGGTAATGACCTAATCACAGAGGCAGAAGAAATGTGCAAGGTCATTCGTGATAACCTCAAAGCAGCCCAATCCCGCCAGAAGAGCTACTATGATAGTAAGCACCGTGATTTGGCTTTCGAGATCGGAGATCATGTCTACCTCCGCGTCTCTCCTATGAAAGGGACTCGTCGCTCCGGTATCAAAGGGAAGCTTGCCCCCAGATACGTCGGGCCTTTCAAGATCGTCAGCAAGAGAGGCGACCTCGCCTATCAACTCGAGCTTCCTGCAAACTTTGCCAATGTTCATGATGTGTTCCATGTCTCCCAACTCCGAAAGTGCTTCAAGACGCCTGAACGCACCGTCAACTTCGAGGACATTGAGCTCCAAGAAGATCTCTCCTATCGTGAGCACCCAGTTGCAATCCTTGAAGAGACTGAACGCAGAACTCACAACAAGTCAATCAAATTTCTCAAAATCAAGTGGTCACACCATTCCGACCGTGAAGCTACCTGGGAACGCGAGGATCACCTCCGTTCTGAGTACCCGGAGTTCTTTCAGTCCTAGATCTCGGGACGAGATCTTTTCGTAGTGGTGGAGTGTTGTAACGCCCCATATGTAACTTTCCCAATTTGTACTCCAACTCTTGCCGTTTCCGGCATTAAGTTATTTTTATCTCTCGGGTTCGGGTCTTTGTCTCCGTGTGTTGTTTTCCTTTTCGTGCATCTCATATCATGTCATCACGTGCATTGCATTTGCATACATGTTCATCTCATGCATTCGAGCATTTTCCCCGTTGTCCATTTTGCATTCCGGCGCTTCGTTCTCCTCCGGTGGCCATTTCTAGCTTTCTTTCGTGTGTGGGGATTAAACATTTCCAGATTGGACCGAGACTTGCCATGCGGCCTTGGTTTACTACCGGTAGACCGCCTGTCAAGTTTCGGGTCATTTGGACTTCGTTTGATACTCCAACGGTTAACCGAGGGACCGAGAAGGCCTCGTGTGTGTTGCAGCCCAACACCCCTCCAATTTGGCCCCAAACCCACCAAACTTTGCTCCATCGTCTCGGTCGTTCGATCACGATCGTGTGGGCGAAAACCGCACCTCATTTGGACTCTCCTAGCTCCCTCTATGCCTATATATAGACCCCCTCCTCCAAATTCCGGATCCCCTCCTCAAACCCTAAAAAAAACATCTCCCCGCAGATCCGCCGCCGACGGACGTGTCCGGTCCGCGCCGGACAACGTCCGCCGCCGCCCGCGCCAATCGGGAGCCGCCACGTGTCCTCCGCCGGACCTCTCCTCGCGCGGCCCGGCCGGCCCGCCTCCGGCCCCCGCGGCCCACCCGAGGTGCGCCGCCAGCGCCCGCGCCCGAGCCGTCTTCCCCGTCGCCGTTCGCCGGCCCCGCCGCCTCCTCCGCGCCGCCCCTCGCCGCCGGCCGCTGCCGCGCCGCCCGCGCCCGGCCGCACCTCGCCTCGGCGTCCGCGCCGCCCTCGTCGCCCAGCGCTCCGCGTCCTCGCTGGCCCTGCCTCCCCTCGCCGGAGCCGCCACATCGCCGGCGAGCTCGGGTTCCACCTCCGCCGCCGACATCGCCGGAGCTCGGATCCGGTGAACAGTAAATCGGCGCGGGTGAACAGTGAACCCTAGATCTATCCTCGGTTGACTCTCTCCTACTCCCAGATTTTCGTGCCTACTTTGACTGCCCATAACTTTGCATCCGTGGCTCCGTTTTGGGCATATGATATATCAAAATCTTCGTCTCGACGAGTACATCATTTCATTCCATTGCATCATTTGCATTTGAGGTCATCTTGGTGCCCAAAATGCTGTTGGAAAGAGGCATCATGAGTTAAATTGCAGATCCGTTAGCCCTACATTGACTTTTGTCATTTTTGCCATGATTATTGTGTGCATGATATGCCTGTGCCCCTTTGGGATGAATTGTTAAGCATGTTGTCTTCTTTCCAGAGGTGCCTCCCATGCATTTTTAGGATTTGTGTGTTGTCTTGTGCAAGCTTGCAAAGTAGGGTACCTGAGATTGCTGATTTCAGGGACTTAGTGAAAATCACTGTCTGGGATGTTTTAGTTCGCGATGCTATATGTCCAGCTTGTTTCCTAGTGATCCGTGCCTCTTTTGAGGATGATCAGTAAGAGTGATTTGTTATGCTTGTTGTGCTTAATCCATCCATGTCTTTACTTGTTATGTTGGAGCACCCTAGGTTGACTCAATCGAGCTCAACTTTTGCATAGTTGTTAATTTGGGCAGATCGTGAACTCTTTTGCGATTTTGCCGGAGCTATTGCTAGTGATCCATGCATGATATGCCATTGTTCTTGCCATGTCTAGCTAGAATTTTGTGTCTTCTTCATGGATATATGTTTGCCTTGCCATGACTTGCACCGTAGTGAGAGCATCGAGCTCGTTTACATGCCTCCGTGAGTTATAATTTCAGCATGTCCCAGTTTTCACTAAGTCTGAAAACTGATTGTGTTTCATCGATGTTCGTATGCTCGATAGAGTATTTTGTTAACCCTTTTAGCCCCAGGTCATTTTGGGTGTTTTGTTAAGCTTGTTGAGTAGCTCCATGCCATGCTCTTACTTGCCATGTTCAGGTTTTGCTTCATGTTGTTTTGCTGCTCCGAAGAGGGCATCGTGGTCTGAAATTTCAGACTAGCATTAATTTCGCTAAGTCTGAAATCTGTTTTGCTTATTCAGTTTTGCCATGCTTGTTTGGACCCCTTAATGGATGAATTTGCCTATGCCTCAGTCCTGGTGATTTGTTAAGCTTCTTGTGTACATCCCTGCCATGCAATTTGTTTTCATGTTTGGTGGCTGTAGCATGTTCATTTCATTGCATTTAGGAGCCTACTTGTTGTAAATCGCAGATCGGTTCGTTTCGTAAAACGCTTGCCATTTCCAAACCGTAGCTCCGATTGCCATGATTTTTATATCGTTTTCAGGGGATTTCTTCCCCTCTATCCAGTGGCACACTTGGTTTTCCAAGTTGAGGCCAGGTTCATGCATTTCCTGTTACGTCTTGCATTTTGCATCCCGCATCGCATATCTTCTTTGCATATTATTGGTTGCCCTTGCACGTGGTTGATTGTATCCTTGTTGCTTGTTTGTGTTGTTGGGTAGAGCCGGGAGACGAGTTCGCTAACGAGGAGACCGTTGAGTTTGCTTTTTAGGATCCAGTCAACTCTGACAACTGTGCAGGCAAGATGATCATACCCTCGAAATCACTACTATCTTTGCTATGCTAGTTTGCTCGCTCTTTTGCCTTGCCAATTCTACGATGCCTACCACTTGCTTTTCAGCCTCCCAATTGCCATGATTGAGCCTCTAACCCACCTTTGTCCTAGCAAACCATTGTTTGGCTATGTTACCGCTTGCTCAGCCCCTTCTTATAGCGTTGTTAGTTGCAGGTGAAGATTGGAGCCGTTCCTTATTGGAACCTTTATTTACTTGTTGGGATATCACTATATTGCTATGTTATCTTTACTCATCTATATACTTGGTAAAGGGTGGAAGGCTCGGCCTCTCGCCTAGTGTTTTGTTCCACTCTTGCCGCCCTAGTTTCCGTCATATCGGTGTTATGTTCCCGGATTGTTGCGTCCCTTACGCGGTTGGGCTATAATGGGAACCCCTTCATAGTTCGCCTTGATTAAAGCTTTTCCAGCAATGCCCAACATTGGTTTTACCATTTGCCACCTACCCCTTTTTACCTTGGGTTTCCGGAGCCCGAGGGTCATCTTTATTTTAGCCCCCCACAGGCCAGTGCTCCTCTGAGTGTTGGTCCGGAACATCAGCCGCCGGTGGCCACCAGGGGCAACTCTGGGCTGGCCTACCGGAAGTTTAGACAATCTGAGTGTGCCCTGAGAAAGAGATATGTGCAGCTCCTATCGGGATTTGTCAGCGCATTCGGGCGGTGTTGCTGGACTAGTTTTGACCTGTCGAATCATCTTGTTGTACCGGGATACCGAGTCTGATCGGTGTGTCTTGGGTGGAGGTCTATTCCTTCGTTGACCGTGAGAGCTTGTTATGGGCTAAGTTGGGACCCCCCTGCAGGGATTGATCTTTCGAAAGCCATGCCTGCGGTTATGGGCAGATGGGAATTTGTTAATGTCCGGTTGTAGATAACTTGAACCTTAATTAATTAAAATGTATCAACTGCGTGTGTTGCCGTGATGGCCTCTTCTCGGCGGAGTCTGGGAAGTGGACACGACGTTGGAGTTATGTTTGCGTAGGCTGCTCTCTAGTTTTCTGCTCGTGCCGTGCCTCCTCTTCTCGCTCTCCTTTGCGAATAAGTTAGCCACCATATATGCTAGTCGCTTGTTGCAGCTCCACTTATACATTACCCCTTTCCTACCTATTAAGCTTAAATAGTCTTGATCGCGAGGGTGCGAGATTGCTGAGTCCTTGTGGCTCACAGATTACTATTACACCAGATGCAGGGACAGATGATACCTCTCCGGATGGCGCGCTCGAGCTGAAGTGGGAGTACGACAAGGACTCTCAGCGTTACTATGTGTCTTTTCCGGATGATCAGTAGGGATGCCTATTCGGGGTTAGATTCAGGGCCTAGTCGCTTGTTGGGGGTCTTTTCTATTTTGGCGCCGTAGTCGGGCCATGAGTGATTGTATGATGGATGTTATTTATGTACTTTGATGTGACGTGGCGAGTGTAAGCCAACTATGCTATTATTCCCCTTTATATTATGTATGTACATGGGTTGTGTAATGATTCCCGACTTGCGACATTGCTTTCAATGCGGCTATGCCTCTAAGTCGTGCCTCGACACGTGGGAGATATAGCCGCATCGAGGGTGTTACAGTAGTCAACACCTTGAACTTGTCGAAAACCTTTTGCGACAATTCTAGCTTTGTAGATAGTAACACTACTATCAGCGTCCCTCTTCCTCTTAAAGATCCATTTATTCTCAATTGCTTGCCGATCATCGGGCAAGTCAACCAAAGTCCATACTTTGTTCTCATACATGGATCATATCTCAGATTTCATGGCCTCAAGCCATTTATCAGAATCTGGGCTCATCATCGCTTCCTCATAGTTCGTAGGTTCGTCATGGTCAAGTAACATGACCTCCAGAATAGGATTACCGGACCACTCTGGTGCGGATCTCACTCTGGTTGACCTACGAGGTTTGGTAGTAACTTGATCCGAAGTTACATGATCATCATCATTATCTTCCTCACTAATTGGTGCAGGAGTCACAGGAACAGATTTCTGTGATGAACTACTTTCCAATTATGGAGCAGGTACAGTTACCTCATCAAGTTCTACTTTCCTCCCACTCACTTCTTTCGAGAGAAACTCCTTCTCTAGAAAGTTTCCGAATTTAGCAACAAAATTCTTGCCTTCGGATCTGTGATAGAAGGTGTACCCAACAGTAACTTTTTGGGTATCCTATGAAGACACATTTTTCCGATTTGGGTTTGAGCTTATCAGGATGAAACTTTTTCACATAAGCATTGCAACCCCAAACTTTGAGAAACGACAACTTTGGTTTCTTGCCAAACCACAGTTCATACGGTGTCGTCTCAACAGATTTAGATGGTGCCTTTTTAACGTGAATGCAGCTGTCTCTAATGCATAACCCCAAAACGATAGTGGTAAATCGGTAAGAAACATCATAGATTTGCACTATATCTAATAAAGTACGGCTATGACGTTCGGACACACCATTATGCCGTGGTGTTCCGGGTGGCACGAATTTGTGAAACTATTCCACATTATTTTAATTGAAGACCAAACTCGTAACTCAAATATTTGTCTCCGCGATTAGATCGTAGAAACCTTATTTTCTTGTTATGATGATTCTCCACTTTATTCTGAAATTCTTTGAACCTTTCAAATGTTTCAGACTTATGTTTTATCAAGTAGATATACTCATATCTGCTCAAATCATCTGTGAAGATCACAAAATAATGATACCTATCGCGAGCCTCAATATTCATCGGACCACATACATCAGTATGTATGATTTCCAACAAATCTGTTGCTCGCTCCATTGTTTCGAAGAACAGAGTCTTAGTCATCTTGCCCATGAGGCATGGTTCGCAAGCATCAACTGATTCATAATCAAGTCATTCCAAAAGCCCATCAGCATGGAGTTTCTTCATGCGCTTTACACCAATATGACCTAAACGGTAGTGCTACAAATAAGTTGCTGTTGGGGAACGTAGTAATTTCAAAATTTTCCTACGCACACGCAAGATCATGGTGATGCATAGCAACGAGGGGGAGAGTGTTATCTACGTACCAACGCAGACCGACTGCGGAAGCGATCACACAACGTAGAGGAAGTAGTCGTACGTCTTCTTCCCGATCCGACCGATCCAAGCACCGTTACTCCGGCACCTCCGAGTTCTTAGCACACGTTCAGCTCGATGACGATCCTCGGGCTCCGATCCAGCAAAGCGTCGAGGAAGAGTTTCGTCAGCACGACGGCGTGGTGACGATCTTGATGTACTGCCGACGCAAGGCTTCGCCTAAGCACTGCAACGATATGATCGAGGTGGAATTTGGTGGCAGGGGGCACCGCCAACGGCTAAGGAACGATCTCAAGGATCAACTTGTGTGTCTATGGGGTGCCCCTGCCCCTGTATATAAAGGATGAAGGAGGAGGAGGCCGGCCAAGGCATAAGGTGCGGCCAGGATGGGAGTCCTACTAGGACTCCAAGTCCTAGTAGGAGTCCATCAAGAGGGGAGGAAGGGAGAAGGAATAGGAGGAGAAGGAGAGGTAGCCGGCCCCCTTTTCCCTAGTCCAATTCGGACCAAAGGGGAGGGGGGGCGCAGCAGCCTTTTCCTCTTCCCACTAAAGCCCATCAAGGCCCATTACTTCTCCCGTAACTCCCTGGTACTCCGAAAAATACCCGAATCACTCGGAACCTTTCCGATGTCCGAATATAGTCGTCCAATATATCGATCTTTACGTCTCGACCATTTCGAGACTCCTCGTCATGTCCCCGATCTCATCCGGGACTCCAAACTCCTTCGGTACATCAAAACTCATAAACTCATAATACAACTGTCATCGAAACCTTAAGCATGCGGACCCTACGGTTCGAGAACAATGTAGACATGACCGAGACACGTCTCCAGTCAATAACCAATAGCGGGACCTGGATGCCCATATTGGCTCCTACATATTCTACGAAGATCTTTATCGGTCAGACCGCATAACAACATACGTTGTTCCCTTTGTCATCGGTATGTTACTTTCCCGAGATTCGATCGTCGGTATCCAATACCTAGTTCAATCTCGTTACTGGCAAGTCTCTTTACTCGTTCCGTAATACATCATCCCGCAACTAACTCATTAGTTGCAATGCTTGCAAGGCTTAAGTGATGTGCATTACCGAGAGGGCCCAGAGATACCTCTCCGACAATCGGAGTGACAAATCCTAATCTCGAAATACGCCAACCCAACATCTACCTTTGGAGACACCTGTAGTACTCCTTTATAATCACCCAGTTACGTTGTGATGTTTGGTAGCACCCAAAGTGTTCCTCCGGCAAACGGGAGTTGCATAATCTCATAGTCATAGGAACATGTATAAGTCATGAAGAAAGCAATAGCAACATACTAAACGATCATGTGCTAAGCTAATGGAATGGGTCATGTCAATCAGATCATTCAACTAATGATGTGACCTCGTTAATCAAATAACAACTCTTTTGTCCATGGTTAGGAAACATAACCATCTTTGATTAACGAGCTAGTCAAGTAGAGGCATACTAGTGACACTCTGTTTGTCTATGTATTCACACATGTATTACGTTTCCGGTTAATACAATTCTAGCATGAATAATAAACATTTATCATGATATAAGGAAATAAATAATAACTTTATTATTGCCTCTGGGCATATTTCCTTCAGTTGCACTATCATTATTAACTTTGCATCTTTTGGTTTCAATATTATGATTATGTGTATCACTACGATCGAGATCCAACGAACTATTTTCATTGGGTGTGTAACCATATAAGGTTTTATTCATGTAAACAGAACAACAATTTATTCTATTACTTAAATGAATAACCGTATTACAATAAACATGATCAAATCATATTCATGCTCAACGTAAACACCAAATAACAGTTATTTAGGTTCAACACTAATCCCGAATTTATAGGGAGTGTGCGATGATGATCATATCAATCTTGGAACCACTTCCAACACACATCATCACTTCACCCTTAACTAGTCTCTGTTTATTCTGCAACTCCCGTTTCGAGTTACTAATCTTAGCAACTGAACTAGTATCAAATACTAAGGGGTTGCTATAAACACTAGTAAAGTACACATCAATAACATGTATATCAAATATACTTATGTTCACTTTGCCATCCTTCTTTTCTGCCAATCACTTGGGGTAGTTCCGCTTCCAGTGACCAGTCCCTTTGCAGTAGAAGCACTCAGTCTCAGGCTTAGGTCCATACTTGGGCTTCTTCACTTGAGCAGCAACTTGCTTGCTGTTCTTTTTGAAGTTCCCTTTCTTCCCTCTGCCCTTTTCTTGAAACTAGTGGTCTTGTCTACCATCAACACTTGATGTTTTTCTTGATTTCTATCTTCATCGATTTCATCATCATGAAAAGCTCGGGAGTCGTTTTCGTCATCCCTTGCATACTATAGTTCATCACGAAGTTCTACTAACTTGGTCATGGTGACTAGAGAATTCTGTCAATCACTATCTTATCTGGAAGATTAACTCCCACTTGATTCAAGCAATTGTAGTACCCAGACAATCTGAGCACATGCTCACTAGTTGAGCGATTCTCCTCCATCTTTTAGCTATAGAACTTGTTGGAGACTTCATATCTCTCAACTCGGGTATTTGCTTGAAATATTAATTTCAACTCCTGGAACATCTCATCTGGTCCATGACATTCAAAACGTCTTTGAAGTCCCGATTCTAAGCCATTAAGCATGGTGCACTAAACTATCAAGTAGTCATCATATTGAGCTAGCCAAACGTTCATAACGTCTGCATTTGCTCCTGCAATAGGTCTGTCACCTAGCGGTGCATCAAGGACATAATTTTTCTGTGCAGCAATGAGGATAAACCTCAGATCACGGATCCAATCCGCATCATTGCTACTAACATCTTTCAACACAATTTTCTCTAGGAACATAACAAAATAAACACAGGGAAGCAACAACGCGAGCTATTGATCTACAACATAATTTGCAAAATACTACCAGGACTAAGTTCATGATAAATTTAAGTTCAATTTAATCATATTACTTAAGAACTCCCACTTAGATAGACATCCCTCTAATCCTCTAAGTGATCACGTGATCCAAATCAACAAACCATGTCCGATCATCACGTGAGATGGAGTAGTTTCATTGGTGAACATCACTATGTTGATCATATCTACTATATGATTCATGCTCGACCTTTCGGTCTCCGTGTTCCGAGGCCATATCTGTATATGCTTGGCTCGTCAAGTATAACCTTAGTATTCCGCGTGTGCAACTGTTTTGCACCCGTTGTATTTGAACGTAGAGCCTATCACACCCGATCATCACGTGGTGTCTCAGCACGAAGAACTTTCGCAACGGTGCATACTCAGGGAGAACACTTCTTGATAATTTAGTGAGAGATCATCTTATAATGCTACCGTCAATCAAAGCAAGATAAGATGCATAAAAGATAAACATCATATGCAATCAAAATATGTGACATGATATGGCCATCATCATCTTGCTTCTTTGATCTCCATCTCCAAAGTACTGTCATGATCTATATCGTCACCGGCATGACACCATGATCTCCATCATCTTGATCTATATCAATGTGTCGTCACGTGGTCGTCTCGCCAACAATTGCTCTTGCAACTATTGCTATCGCATAGCGATAAAGTAAAGCAATTATTGGACGCTTGCATCTTATGCAATAGAGAGACAACCATAAGGATTTTGCCAGTTGCTGATAACTTCAACAAAACATGATCATCTCATACAACAACTTATATCTCATCATGTCTTGACCATATCACATCACAACATGCCCTGCAAAAACAAGTTAGACGCCCTCTACTTTGTTGTTGCAAGTTTTACGTGGCTGCTATGGGCTTAGCAAGAACCAATCTTACCTACGCATCAAAACCACAACGATAGTTTGTCAAGTTGGTGCTGTTTTAACCTTCGCAAGGACCGGGCATAGCCACACTCGGTTCAACTAAAGTTGGAGAAACTGTCACCCGCAAGCCACCTATGTGCAAAGCACGTCGGGAGAACCGGTCTCGCGTAAGCGTACGCGTAATGTCGGTCCGGGCCGCTTCATCCAACAATACCGCCGAACCAAAGTATGACATGCTGGTAAGCAGTATGACTTATATCGCCCACAACTCACTTGTGTTCTACTCGTGCATATAACATCAAACCATAAAACCTAGGCTTGGATGCCACTCTTAGGGAACGTAGTAATTTCAAAATTTTCCTACGCACACGCAAGATCATGGTGATGCATAGCAACGAGGGGGAGAGTCTGATCTACGTACCCTTGTAGATCGCAACAGAAGCGTTGACACAACATAGAGGAAGTAGTCGTACGTCTTCTTCCCGATCCGACCGATCCAAGCACCGTTACTCCGGCACCTCCGAGTTCTTAGCACATGTACAGCTCGATGACGATCCCCGGGCTCCGATCCAGCAAAACTTCGGGGAATAGTTCTGTCAGCACGACGGCGTGGTGACGATCTTGATGTTCTACCGATGCAGGGCTTCGCCTAAGCTCTACAACGATATGATCGATGTGGAATATGGTGGCAGGGGGCACCGCACACGGCTAAGGAACGATCTCAATGATCAACTTGTGTGTCTAGAGGTGCCCCCTGCCCCCGTATATAAAGGATCCAAGGGGGAGGGGCTGGCCAGCTAAGAGGAGGGCGCAGGAGGAGTCCTACTCCTACCGGGAGTAGGACTCCCCCCCCCCAATCCTATTCCAAATAGGACTCCCAAGGGGGAAAGAGAGAGAGAGGTGGCCGGCCACCTCTCCTAGTCCTAATAGGACTAGGGGAGGGGGGAGGCACGCAGCCCACCATGGCAGCCCCTTTCACCTTTCCACTAAAGCCCAATAAGGCCCATATGGCTCCCGGGGGGTTCCGGTAACCTCCCGGTAATCCGGTAAAATCCCGATTTTACCCGGAACACTTCCGATATCCAAATATAGGCTTCCAATATATCAATCTTTATATCTCGACCATTTCAAGACTCCTCGTCATGTCCCCGATCTCATCTGGGACTCCGAACTCCTTCGGTACATCAAAACTCATAATATAACTATCATCGAAACCTTAAGCATGCGGACCCTACGGTTCGAGAACAATGTAGACATGACCGAGACACGTCTCCGGTCAATAACCAATAGCGGGACCTAGATGCCCATATTGGCTCCTACATATTCTACGAAGATCTTTATCGGTCAGACCGCATAACAACATACGTTGTTCCCTTTGTCATCGGTATGTTACTTGCCCGAGATTCGATCGTCGGTATCCAATACCTAGTTCAATCTCGTTACCGGCAAGTCTCTTTACTCGTTCTATAATACATCATCCCGCAACTAACTCATTAGTTGTAATGCTTGCAAGGCTTATGTGATGTGCATTACCGAGAGGGCCTAGAGATACCTCTCCGACAATCGGAGTGACAAATCCTAATCTCGAAATACGCCAACCCAACATCTACCTTTGGAGACACCTCTAGAGCTCCTTTATAATCACCCAGTTACGTTGTGACGTTTGGTAGCACACAAAGTGTTCCTCTGGCAAACGGGAGTTGCATAATCTCATAGTCATAGGAACATGTATAACTCATGAAGAAAGCAATAGCAACATACTAAACGATCGGGTGCTAAGCTAATGGAATGGGTCATGTCAATCAGATCATTCAACTAATGATGTGACCTCGTTAATCAAATAACAACTCTTTGTTTATGGTTAGGAAACTTAACCATCTTTGATTAACGAGCTAGTCTAGTAGAGGCATACTAGTGACACTCTGTTTGTCTATGTATTCACACATGTATTATGTTTCCGGTCAATACAATTCTAGCATGAATAATAAACATTTATCATGATATAAGGAAATAAATAATAACTTCATTATTGCCTCTAGGGCATATTTCCTTCAGATAGTGCAACTTATTTGTGGCACTGCCGTTTAGGTCATATCGGTGTAAAGCGCATGAAGAAACTCCATACTGATGGACTTTTTGAACCACTTGATTATGAATCACTTGGTACTTGCGAACCGTGCCTCATGGGCAAGATGACTAAAACACCGTTCTCCGGTACTATGGAGAGAGCAACAGATTTGTTGGAAATCATACATACAGATGTATGTGGTCCGATGAATGTTGAGGCTCGTGGCGGATATCGTTATTTTCTCACCTTCATAGATGACTTAAGCAGATATGGGTATATCTACTTAATGAAACATAAGTCTGAAACATTTGGAAAGTTCAAAGAATTTCAGAGTGAAGTTGAAAATCATCGTAACAAGAAAATAAAGTTTCTACGATCTGATCGTGGAGGAGAATATTTTGAAGGAAATATGCCCTAGAGGCAATAATAAAGTTATTATTTATTTCCTTATATCATGATAAATGTTTATTATTCATGCTAGAATTGTATTAACCGGAAACATAATACATGTGTGAATACATAGACCAACAGAGTGTCACTAGTATGCCTCTACTTGACTAGCTCGTTAATCAAAGATGGTTATGTTTCCTAACCATGAACAAAGAGTTGTTATTTGATTAACGAGGTCACATCATTAGTTGAATGATCTGATTGACATGACCCATTCCATTAGCTTAGCACCCGATCGTTTAGTATGTTGCTATTGCTTTCTTCATGACTTATACATGTTCCTATAACTATGAGATTATGCAACTCCCGTTTACCGGAGGAACACTTTGGGTACTACCAAACGTCACAACGTAACTGGGTGATTATAAAGGAGTACTACAGGTGTCTCCAATGGTAGATGTTGGGTTGGCGTATTTCGAGATTAGGGTTTTTCACTCCGATTGTCGGAGAGGTATCTCTGGGCCCTCTCGGTAATGCACATCACATAAGCCTTGCAAGCACTGCAACTAATATGTTAGTTGTGAGATGATGTATTACGGAACGAGTAAAGAGACTTGCCGGTAACGAGATTGAACTAGGTATTGGATACCGACGATCGAATCTCGGGCAAGTAACATACCGATGACAAAGGGAACAACGTATGTTGTTATGCGGTCTGACCGATAAAGATCTTCGTAGAATATGTAGGAGCCAATATGGGCATCCAGGTCCCGCTATTGGTTATTGACCGAAGACGAGTCTCGGTCATGTCTACATTGTTCTCGAACCGTAGGGTCCGCACGCTTAACGTTACGATGACAGTTATTATGAGTTTATGCATTTTGATGTACCGAAGGTTGTTCGGAGTCCCGGATGAGATCGCGGACATGACGAGGAGTCTCGAAATGGTCGAGACGTAAAGATTGATATATTGGAAGCCTATGTTTGGACATAGGAAGTGTTCCGGGTGAAATCGGGATTTTACCGGAATACCGGGAGGGTTACCGGAACCCCCCGGGAGACTAATGGGCCTATTGGGCCTTAGTGGAAAAGAGAAAAGGGGCAGCCCACAGCTGGCCGGCGCCCCCCCTTCCCCAAGTCCTAGTAGGTCTAGGAGAAGGGGCCGGCCCCCCCTCTCTCTCCTTTCCCCCTTGAGAGTCCTAGTTGGAATAGGATTGGAAGGGGGAGTCCTACTCCCGGTAGGAGTAGGACTCCCCCTGCGCCTCCCTCTCTCTGGCCAGCCGGCCCCCCTCCTCCAACCTTTATATACGGGGGCAGGGGACACCCCAAGACACACAAGTTGATCCTTGAGATCGTTCCTTAGCCGTGTGCGGTGCCCCCTGCCACCAAATTCCACCTCGATCATACCGTTGTAGGGCTTAGGCGAAGCCCTGCGTCGGTAGTACATCAAGATCGTCACCACGCCGTCGTGCTGACGGAACTCTTCCTCGACGCTTTGCTGGATCGGAGCCCGAGGATCGTCATCGAGCTGAACGTGTGCTAAGAACTCGGAGGTGCCGGAGTAACGGTGCTTGGATCGGTCGGATCGGGAAGAAGACGTACGACTACTTCCTCTACGTTGTGTGATCGCTTCCGCAGTCGGTCTGTGTTGGTACGTAGACAACACTCTCCCCTCTCGTTGCTGTGCATCACCATGATCTTGCGTGTGCGTAGGAAAATTTTCGAAATTACTACGTTCCCCAACAGTGGCATCCGAGCCTAGGTTTTATGGTTTGATGTTATTTGCACGAGTAGAACACAAGTGAGTTGTGGGCGATACAAGTCATACTGCCTACCAGCATGTCATACTTTGGTTCGGCGGTATTGTTGGGTGAGACGATCCGGACCAACCTTACGCGTACTCTTACGCGAGACCGGTTCCCTCGACGTGCTTTGCACATAGATGGCTTGCGGAAGACTGTCTCTCCAACTTTAGTTGAACCAAGTGTGACTACGCCCGGTCCTTGAGAAGGTTAAAACGGAGTCTATTTGACGAACTATCGTTGTGGTTTTGATGCGTAGGTGAGATGAGTTCTTACTTAAGCCCGTAGCAGCCACGTAAAACTTGCAACAACAAAGTAGAGGACGTCTAACTTGTTTTTGCAGGGTATGTTGTTATGTGATATGGTCAAGGCATGATGCTGATTTTATTGTATGAGATGATCATGTTTTGTAACCGAGTTATCGGCAACTGGCAGGAGCCATATGGTTGTTGCTTTATTGTATGCAATGCAATCGTGATGTAATGCTTTACTTTATTACTAAGCGGTAGTGATAGTCGTGGAAGCATAAGATTGGCGAGACGACAACGATGCTACGATGGAGATCAAGGTGTCGCGCCGGTGACGATGGTGATCATGACGGTGCTTCGGAGATGGAGATCACAAGCACAAGATGATGATGGCCATATCATATCACTTATATTGATTGCATGTGATGTTTATCCTTTTATGCATCTTATCTTGCTTTGATTGACGGTAGCATTATAAGATGATCTCTCACCAAATTATCAAGAAGTGTTCTCCCTGAGTATGCACCGTTGCCAAAGTTCGTCGTGCCCAGACACCACGTGATGATCGGGTGTGATAAGCTCTACGTCCAAATACAACGGGTGCAAAACAGTTGCACACGCAGAATACTCAGGTTATACTTGACGAGCCAAGCATATACAGATATGGCCTCGGAACACGGAGACCGAAAGGTCGAGCGTGAATCATATAGTAGATATGATCAACATAACGATGTTCACCATTGAAAACTACTCCATCTCACGTGATGATCGGTTATGGTTTAGTTGATTTGGATCACGTGATCACTTAGAGGATTAGAGGGATGTCTATCTAAGTGGGAGTTCTTAAGAAATATGATTAACTGAACTTAAACTTATCATGAACTTAGTACCTGATAGTATCTTGCTTGTTTATGTTGATTGTAGATAGATGGCTCGTGCTGTTGTTCCGTTGAATTTTAATGCGTTCCTTGAGAAAGCAAAGTTGAAAGATGACGGTAGCAATTACACGGACTGGGTCCGTAACCTAAGGATTATCCTCATTGCTGCACAGAAGAATTACGTCCTGGAAGCACCGCTGGGTGGCAGGCCTGCTGCTGGAGCAACGCCAGATGTTATGAACGTCTGGCAGAGCAAAGCTGATGACTACTCGATAGTTCAGTGTGCCATGCTTTACGGCTTAGAATCGGGACTTCAACGACGTTTTGAACGTCATGGTGCATATGAGATGTTCCAGGAGTTGAAGTTAATATTTCAAGCAAATGCCCGAATTGAGAGATATGAAGTCTCCAATAAGTTCTATGGCTGCAAGATGGAGGAGAACAGTTCTGTCAGTGAGCATATACTCAAAATGTCTGGGTATAATAATCACTTGATTCAGATGGGAGTTAATCTTCCAGATGACTGCGTCATTGACAGAATTCTCCAATCACTGCCACCAAGCTACAAGAGCTTCGTGATGAACTATAATATGCAAGGGATGAACAAGACTATTCCCGAGCTCTTCGCAATGCTGAAAGCTGCGGAGGTAGAAATCAAGAAGGAGCATCAAGTGTTGATGGTTAGCAAAACCACTAGTTTCAAGAAAAAGGGAAGAAGAAGGGAAACTTCAAGAAGAACAACAAGCAAGTTGCTGCTCAGGAGAAGAAACCCAAGTCTGGACCTAAGCCTGAAACTGAGTGCTTCTACTGCAAGCAGACTGGTCACTGGAAGCGGAACTGCCCCAAGTATTTGGCAGATAAGAAGGATGGCAAAGTGAACAAAGGTATATGTGATATACATGTTATTGATGTGTACCTTACTAGAGCTCGCAGTAGCACCTGGGTATTTGATACTGGTTCTGTTGCTAATATTTGCAACTCGAAACAGGGACTACGGAATAAGCGGACGCTAGCAAAGGACGAGGTGACGATGCGCGTGGGAAACGGTTCCAAAGTCGATGTGATCGCGGTCGGCACGCTACCTCTACATCTACCTTCGGGATTAATATTAGACCTAAATAATTGTTATTTGGTGCCAGCGTTGAGCATGAACATTATATCTGGATCTTGTTTGATGCGAGACGGTTATTCATTTAAATCAGAGAATAATGGTTGTTCTATTTATATGAGTAATATCTTTTATGGTCATGCACCTTTGAAGAGTGGTCTATTCTTGTTGAATCTCGAAGATAGCGATACACATATTCATAATGTAGAAGCCAAAAGATGCAAAGTTAATAATGATAGTGCAACTTATTTGTGGCACTGCCGTTTAGGTCATATCGGTGTAAAGCGCATGAAGAAACTCCATACTGATGGGCTTTTGGAACCACTTGATTATGAATCACTTGGTACTTGCGAACCGTGCCACATAGGCAAGATGACTAAAACACCGTTCTCCGGTACTATGGAGAGAGCAACAGATTTATTGGAAGTCATACATACCAATGTATGTGGTCCGATGAATATTGAGGCTCGTGGCGGATATCGTTATTTTCTCACCTTCACAGATGATTTAAGCAGATATGGGTATATCTACTTAATGAAACATAAGTCTGAAACATTTGAAAAGTTCAAAGAATTTCAGAGTGAGGTTGAAAATCATCGCAACAAGAAAATAAAGTTTCTACGATCTGATCGTGGAGGAGAATATTTGAGTTACGAGTTTGGTGTACATTTGAAAAATTGTGGAATAGTTTCGCAACTCACGCCACCCGGAACACCACAGCGTAATGGTGTGTCCGAACGTCGTAATCGTACTTTACTAGATATGGTGCGATCTATGATGTCTCTTACTGATTTACCGCTATCGTTTTGGGGTTATGCTTTAGAGACGGCCGCATTCACGTTAAATAGGGCACCATCAAAATCCGTTGAGACGACACCTTATGAACTATGGTTTGGCAAGAAACCAAAGTTGTCGTTTCTTAAAGTTTGGGTCTGCGATGCTTATGTGAAAAAGCTTCAACCTGATAAGCTCGAACCCAAATCGGAGAAATGTGTCTTCATAGGATATCCAAAGGAAACTATTGGATACACCTTCTATCACAGATCCGAAGGCAAGACTTTTGTTGCTAAATTCGGAAACTTTCTAGAGAAGGAGTTTCTCTCGAAAGAAGTGAGTGGGAGGAAAGTAGAACTTGACGAGGAAACTATACCTGCTCCCTTATTGGAAAATAGTACATCACAGAAAACTGTTTCTGCGACACCTATACCAATCAGTGAGGAAGTTAATGATGATGATCATGAAACTTCAGAACAAGATACTACTAAACCACGTAGATCAACCAGAGTGAGATCCGCACCAGAGTGGTACGGTAATCCAGTTCTGGAAGTCATGCTACTAGATCATGATGAACCTACGAACTATGAAGAAGCGATGGTGAGCCCAGATTCCGCAAAGTGGCTTGAGGCCATGAAATCTGAGATGGGATCCATGTATGAGAACAAAGTATCGACTTTGGTTGACTTGCCCAATGATCGGCAAGCAATTGAGAATAAATGGATCTTCAAGAAAAAGACTGACGCTGACGGTAATATTACTGTCTATAAAGCTCAACTTGTCGCAAAAGGTTTTCGACAAGTTCAAGGGGTTGACTACGATGAGACCTTCTCACCCGTAGCGATGCTTAAGTCCGTCAGAATTATGTTAGCAATTGCCGCATTTTATGATTATGAAATATGGCAGATGGATGTCAAAACTGCATTCCTGAATGGATTTCTGGAAGAAGAGTTGTATATGATACAACCAGAAGGTTTTGTTGATCCAAAGGGAGCTAACAAAGTATGCAAACTCCAGCGATCCATTTATGGACTGGTGCAAGCATCTCGGAGTTGGAATAAACGCTTTGATAGTGTGATCAAAGCATTTGGCTTTATACAGACTTTTGGAGAAGCCTGTATTTACAAGAAAGTGAGTGGGAGCTCTGTAGCATTTCTAATATTATATGTGGATGACATATTGCTGATTGGAAATGAAATAGAATTTCTGGATAGCATAAAGGGATACTTGAATAAAAGTTTTTCGATGAAAGACCTCGGGGAAGCTGCTTACATATTAGGCATAAAGATCTATAGAGATAGATCAAAACGCTTAATTGGACTTTCACAGAGCACATACCTTGAAAAAATTCTGAAGAAGTTCAAAATGGATCAAGCAAAGAAAGGGTTCTTGCCTGTGTTACAAGGTGTGAAGTTGAGTCAGACTCAATGCCCGACCACTGTAGAAGATAGAGAGAAAATGAAAGATGTTCCCTATGCTTCAGCCATGGGCTCTATCATGTATGCAATGCTGTGTACCAGACCTGATGTGTGCCTTGCTATAAGTTTAGCAGGGAGGTACCAAAGTAATCCAGGAATGGATCACTGGACAGCGGTCAAGAACATCCTGAAATACCTGAAAAGGACTAAGGATATGTTTCTCGTATATGGAGGTGACAAAGAGCTCACCGTAAGAGGTTACGTTGATGCAAGCTTTGACACTGATCCGGACGATTCTAAATCGCAAACCGGATACGTGTTTACTTTAAACGGTGGAGCTGTCAGTTGGTGCAGTTCTAAACAAAGCGTCGTAGCAGGATCTACATGTGAAGCGGAGTACATAGCTGCTTCGGAAGCAGCAAACGAAGGAGTCTGGATGAAGGAGTTCATATCCGATCTAGGTGTCATACCTAGTGCATCGGGTCCAATGAAAATCTTCTGTGACAATACTGGTGCAATTGCCTTGGCAAAGGAATCCAGATTTCACAAAAGGACCAAACACATCAAGAGACGCTTCAACTCCATCCGGGATTTAGTCCAGGTGGGAGACATAGAGATTTGCAAGATACATACGGATCTGAACGTTGCAGACCCGTTGACTAAGCCTCTTCCACGAGCAAAACATGATCAGCACCAAGGCTCCATGGGTGTTAGAATTATTACAGTGTAATCTAGATTATTGACTCTAGTGCAAGTGGGAGACTGAAGGAAATATGCCCTAGAGGCAATAATAAAGTTATTATTTATTTCCTTATATCATGATAAATGTTTATTATTCATGCTAGAATTGTATTAACCGGAAACATAATACATGTGTGAATACATAGACCAACAGAGTGTCACTAGTATGCCTCTACTTGACTAGCTCGTTAATCAAAGATGGTTATGTTTCCTAACCATGAACAAAGAGTTGTTATTTGATTAACGAGGTCACATCATTAGTTGAATGATCTGATTGACATGACCCATTCCATTAGCTTAGCACCCGATCGTTTAGTATGTTGCTATTGCTTTCTTCATGACTTATACATGTTCCTATAACTATGAGATTATGCAACTCCCGTTTATCGGAGGAACACTTTGGGTACTACCAAACGTCACAACGTAACTGGGTGATTATAAAGGAGTACTACAGGTGTCTCCAATGGTAGATGTTGGGTTGGCGTATTTCGAGATTAGGGTTTGTCACTCCGATTGTCGGAGAGGTATCTTTGGGCCCTCTCGGTAATGCACATCACATAAGCCTTGCAAGCACTGCAACTAATATGTTAGTTGTGAGATGATGTATTACGGAACGAGTAAAGAGACTTGCCGGTAACGAGATTGAACTAGGTATTGGATACCGACGATCGAATCTCGGGCAAGTAACATACCGATGACAAAGGGAATAACGTATGTTGTTATGCGGTCTGACCGATAAAGATCTTCGTAGAATATGTAGGAGCCAATATGGGCATCCAGGTCCCGCTATTGGTTATTGACCGGAGACGAGTCTCGGTCATGTCTACATTGTTCTCGAACCGTAGGGTCCGCACGCTTAACGTTACGATGACAGTTATTATGAGTTTATGCATTTTGATGTACCGAAGGTTGTTCGTAGTCCCGGATGAGATCACAGACATGACGAGGAGTCTCGAAATGGTCGAGACGTAAAGATTGATATATTGGAAGCCTATGTTTGGACATAGGAAGTGTTCCGGGTGAAATCGGGATTTTACCGGAATACCGCGAGGGTTACCGGAACCCCCCGGGAGACTAATGGGCCTATTGGGCCTTAGTGGAAAAGAGAAAAGGGGCAGCCCACAGCTGGCCGGCGCCCCCCCCCTTCCCCAAGTCCTAGTAGGACTAGGAGAAGGGGCCGGCCCCCCCTCTCTCTCCTTTCCCCCTTGAGAGTCCTAGTTGGAATAGGATTGGAAGGGGGAGTCCTACTCCCGGTAGGAGTAGGACTCCCCCTGCGCCTCCCTCTCTCTGGCCGGCCGGCCCCCCTCCTCCAACCTTTATATACGGGGGCAGGGGACACCCCAAGACACACAAGTTGATCCTTGAGATCGTTCCTTAGCCGTGTGCGGTGCCCCCTGCCACCAAATTCCACCTCGATCATACCGTTGTAGTGCTTAGGTGAAGCCCTGCGTCGGTAGTACATCAAGATCGTCACCACGCCGTCGTGCTGACGGAACTCTTCCTCGACGCTTTGCTGGATCGGAGCCCGAGGATCGTCATCGAGCTGAACGTGTGCTAAGAACTCGGAGGTGCCGGAGTAACGGTGCTTGGATCGGTCGGATCGGGAAGAAGACGTACGACTACTTCCTCTACGTTGTGTGATCGGTTCCGCAGTCGGTCTGCGTTGGTACGTAGACAACACTCTCCCCTCTCGTTGCTGTGCATCACCATGATCTTGCGTGTGCGTAGGAAAATTTTCGAAATTACTACGTTCCCCAACATATTTGAGTTACGAGTTTGGTGTACATTTGAAAAATTGTGGAATAGTTTCGCAACTCACGCCACCCGGAACACCACAGTGTAATGGTGTGTCCGAACATCGTAATCGTACTTTACTAGATATGGTGCGATCTATGATGTCTCTTACTGATTTACCGTTATCATTTTGGGGATACGCTCTAGAGACGGACGCATTCATGTTAAATAGGGCACCATCAAAATCTGTTGAGACGACGCCTTATGAACTATGGTTTGGCAAGCAACCAAAGTTGTCGTTTCTGAAAGTTTGGGGCTGCGATGCTTATGTGAAAAAGCTTCAACCTGATAAGCTCGAACCCAAATCGGAGAAATGTGTCTTCATAGGCTATCCAAAGGAAACTATTGGATACACCTTCTATCACAGATCCGAAGGCAAGACTTTTGTTGCTAAATTCGGAAACTTTCTTGAGAAGGAGTTTCTCTCGAAAGAAGTGAGTGGGAGGAAAGTAGAACTTGACGAGGTAACTGTACCTACTCCCTTATTGGAAAGTAGTACATCACAAAAAACTGTTTCTGCGACACCTACACCAATAAGTGAGGAAGTTAATGATAATGATCATGAAACTTCAGAACAAGATACTACTGAACCTCGTAGATCAACCAGAGCAAGATCCGCGCCTGAGTGGTACGGTAATCCAGTTCTGGAAGTCATGCTGCTAGATCATGATGAACCTACGAACTATGAAGAAGCGATGGTGAGCCCAGATTCCGCAAAGTGGCTTGAAGCCATGAAATCTGAGATGGGATCCATGTATGAGAACAAAGTATGGACTTTGGTTGACTTGCCCGATGATCGGCAAGCAATTGAGAATAAATGGATCTTCAAGAAAAAGACTAACGCTGACGGTAATGTTACTGTCTATAAAGCTCGACTTGTCGCAAAAGGTTTTCGACAAGTTCAAGGGGTTGACTACGATGAGACCTTCTCACCCGTAGCGATGCTTAAGTCTGTCCGAATCATGTTAGCAATTGCCGCGTTTTATGATTATGAAATTTGGCAGATGGATGTCAAAACTGCATTCCTGAATAGATTTCTGGAAGAAGAGTTGTATATGATGCAACCGGAAGGTTTTGTCGATCCAAAGGGAGCTAACAAAGTGTGCAAGCTCCAGCGATCCATTTATGGACTGGTGCAAGCCTCTCGGAGTTGGAATAAACGCTTTGATAGTGTGATCAAAGCATTTGGTTTTATACAGACTTTTAGAGAAGCCTGTATTTACAAGAAAGTGAGTGGGAGCTCTGTAGCATTTCTAATATTATATGTGGATGACATATTATTGATTGGAAATGATATAGAATTTCTGGATAGCATAAAGGGATACTTGAATAAGAGTTTTTCAATGAAAGACCTCGGTGAAGGTGCTTACATATTAGGCATAAAGATCTATAGAGATAGATCAAGACGCTTAATTGGACTTTCACAAAGCACATACCTTGACAAAATTTTGAAGAAGTTCAAAATGGATCAAGCAAAGAAAGGGTTCTTGCCTATGTTACAAGGTGTGAAGTTGAGTCAGACTCAATGCCCGACCACTGCAGAAGATAGAGAGAAAATGAAAGATGTTCCCTATGCTTCAGCCATAGGCTCTATCATGTATGCAATGCTGTGTACCAGACCTGATGTGTGCCTTGCAATAAGTTTAGCAGGGAGGTACCAAAGTAATCCAGGAGTGGATCACTGGACAGCGGTCAAGAACATCCTGAAATACCTGAAAAGGACTAAGGATATGTTTCTCGTATATGGAGGTGACAAAGAGCTCACCGTAAAAGGTTACGTTGATGCAAGCTTTGACACTGATCCGGACGATTCTAAATCGCAAACCGGATACGTGTTTACATTAAATGGTGGAGCTGTCAGTTGGTGCAGTTCTAAACAAAGCGTCGTAGCGAGATCTACATGTGAAGCGGAGTACATAGCTACTTCGGAAGCAGCAAACGAAGGAGTCTGGATGAAGGAGTTCATATCCGATCTAGGTGTCATACCTAGTGCATCGGGTCCAATGAAAATCTTTTGTGACAATACTGGTGCAATTGCCTTGGCAAAGGAATCCAGATTTCACAAGAGGACCAAACACATCAAGAGACGCTTCAATTCCATCCGGGATCAAGTCCAGGTGGGAGACATAGAGATTTGCAAGATACATACGGATCTGAATGTTGCACACCCGTTGACTAAGCCTCTTCCACGAGCAAAACATGATCAGCACCAAGACTCCATGGGTGTAAGGATCATTACTGTGTAATCTAGATTATTGACTCTAGTGCAAGTGGGAGACTGAAGGAAATATGCCCTAGAGGCAATAATAAAGTTATTATTTATTTCCTTATATCATGATAAATGTTTATTATTCATGCTATAATTGTATTAACCGGAAACATAATACATGCGTGAATACATAGACAAACTTAGTGTCACTAGTAAGCCTCTACTTGACTAGCTCGTTAATCAAAGATGGTTATGTTTCCTAACCATGAACAAGGTGTTGTTATTTGATTAACGAGGTCACATCATTAGTTGAATGATCTGATTGACATGACCCATTTCATTAGCTTAGCACCCGATCGTTTAGTATGTTGCTATTGCTTTCTTCATGACTTATACATGTTCCTATGACTATGAGATTATGCAACTCCCGTTTGCCGGAGGAACACTTTGGGTGCTACCAAACGTCACAACGTAACTGGGTGATTATAAAGGAGTACTACAGGTGTCTCCAAAGGTAGATGTTGGGTTGGCGTATTTCGAGATTAGGATTTGTCACTCCGATTGTCGGAGAGGTATCTCTGGGCCCTCTCGGTAATGCACATCACTTAAGCCTTGCAAGCATTGCAACTAATGAGTTAGTTGCGGGATGATGTATTACGGAACGAGTAAAGAGACTTGCCAGTAACGAGATTGAACTAGGTATTGGATACCGACGATCGAATCTCGGGCAAGTAACATACCGATGACAAAGGGAACAACGTATGTTGTTATGCGGTCTGACCGATAAAGATCTTCGTAGAATATGTAGGAGCCAATATGGGCATCCAGGTCCCGCTATTATTTATTGACCGGAGACGTGTCTCGGTCATGTCTACATTGTTCTCGAACCGTAGGGTCCGCACGCTTAATGTTATGATGACAGTTATTATGAGTTTATGCATTTTGATGTACCGAAGTTAGTTCGGAGTCCCGGATGTGATCACGGACATGACGAGGAGTCTCAAAATGGTTGAGACATAAAGATTGATATATTGGATGACTATATTCGGACACCGGAAGTGTTCCGGATGATTTCGGAGAAAACCGGAGAGCCGGAGGGGTTACCGGAACCCCCCGGGGAAGTAATGGGCCTTATTGGGCCTGAGGGGAGAGGGAGGGCAGCAGCCCAAGAGGTGGCGCGCCCCCCTCAAGGGAGTGTGAATTGGACTAGGAGGGGAGGGCGCCCCCCCCCCTTTCCCTCTCCCTCTCCCTCTCTTTCCTTCCCCCCAAGTCTCCTAGTTGGACTAGGAAAGGGGAGTCCTACTCCCACTAGGAGGAGGACTCCCCCTCCCTTGGCGCACCCCATAGGCTGGCTGGCCTCCCCCTTGCTCCTTTATATACGGGGGCAGGGGGGCACCTCTAGACACACAAGTTGATCGTTCCTTAGCCGTGTGCGGTGCCCCCTGCCACCATATTCCACCTCGATCATATCGTTGTAGTGCTTAGGCGAAGCTCTGCGTCGGTAGAACATCAAGATCGTCATCACGCCGTCGTGCTGACGGAACTCCTCCCCGAAGCTTTGCTGGATCGGAGCCCGGGGATCGTCATCGAGTTGTACGTGTGCTAAGAACTCGGAGGTGCCGGAGTAACGGTGCTTGGATCGGTCGGATCGGGAAGAAGACGTACGACTACTTCCTCTACATTGTGTCAACGCTTCCGTTGCGATCTACAAGGGTACGTAGATCAGACTCTCCTCTCGTTGTTGTGCATCACCATGATCTTGCGTGTGCGTAGGAAATTTTTTGAAATTACTGCGTTCCCCAACACTTGGCACACGTTTAGCTCGATGACGATCCCTGGACTCTGATCCAGCAAAGTGTCAGGCAAGAGTTCCGTCAGCACGACGGTGTGGTGACGATCTTGATGTACTACCGTCGCAGGGCTTCGCCTAAGCACCGCTACAATATTATCAAGGATTATGGTGGAAGGGGGCACCGCACACGGTTAAGAATATGATCACGTGGATCAACTTGTGTCTCTAGGGGTACCCCTGCCTCCGTATATAAAGGTTCAAGAGGGGGAGGCCGACCGGCCATCATAGGGCGCGCCAGGAGGAGTCCTACTCTCTCCGGGAGTAGGACTTCCCCCCCAATCCTAGTTGGAATAGGATTCGCGAGGTGGGAACAGAGAGAGAGAGAGAGAGAGAGAGAGAGAGAGAAGGAGGGGCGCCGGCCCCCTCTCTCCTTGTCCTATTCGGACTAAGGGGGGAGGGGCGCACGGCCCAGCCCTGGCCGCCTCTCCTCTTCTTCCACTAAGGCCCATTAAGGCCCATGTGTTGGGGAACGTAGTAATTTCAAAAAAATTCCTACGCACACGCAAGATCATGGTGATGCATAGCAACGAGGGGGAGAGTCTGATCTACGTACCCTTGTAGATCGCAACGGAAGCGTTGACACAACGTAGAGGAAGTAGTCGTACGTCTTCTTCCCGATCCGACCGATCCAAGCACCGTTACTCCGGCACCTCCGAGTTCTTAGCACACGTTCAGCTCGATGACGATCCTCGGGCTCCGATCCAGCAAAGTGTCGAGGAAGAGTTCCGTCAGCACGACGGCGTGGTGACGATCTTGATGTACTACCGACGCAGGGCTTCGCCTAAGCACTACAACGATATGATCGAGGTGGAATTTGGTGGCAGGGGGCACCGCACACGGCTAAGGAACGATCTCAATGATCAACTTGTGTGTCTAGAGGTGCCCCCTGCCCCCGTATATAAAGGATCCAAGGGGGAGGGGTGCGCCGGCCAGGGAGAGGGCGCGGGAGGAGTCCTACTCCTATCGGGAGTAGGACTCCCCCCCTCAATCCTATTCCAACTAGGATTCCCAAGGGGGGAAACAGAGAGGGGGGGGGCAGCCCCTTCTCCTAGTCCTAATAGGACTAAGGGAAGGGGGCGCGGCCAGCTATGGGCTGCCCCTTTTCTCTTTTCCACTAAGGCCCATGAAGGCCCATATGGCTCCCGGGGGGTTCCGGTAACCTCCCGGTGATCCGGTAAAATCCCGATTTCACCCGGAACACTTCCGATGTCCAAACATAGGCTTCCAATATATCAATCTTTATGTCTCAACCATTTCGAGACTCCTCGTCATGTCCATGATCACATCCAGGACTCCGAACAACCTTCGGTACATCAAAATGCATAAACTCATAATAACTGTCATCGTAACGTTAAGTGTGCAGACCCTACGGTTCGAGAATAATGTAGACATGACCGAGACACGTCTCCGGTCAATAACCAATAGCGGGACCTGGATGCCCATATTGGTTCCTACATATTCTACGAAGATCTTTATCGGTCAGACCGCATAACAACATACGTTGTTCCCTTTGTCATCGGTATGTTACTTGCCCGAGATTCGATCGTCGGTATCCAATACCTAGTTCAATCTTGTTACCGGCAAGTCTCTTTACTCATTCTGTAATACATCATCCCGCAACTAACTCATTAGTTGCAATGCTTGCAAGGCTTGTGTAATGTGTATTACCGAGAGGGCCCAGAGATACCTCTCCGACAATCGGAGTGACAAATCCTAATCTCGAAATACGCCAACCCAACATCTACCATTGGAGACACCTGTAGTACTCTTTTATAATCACCCAGTTACGTTGTGACGTTTGGTAGCACCCAAAGTGTTCCTCCGGCAAACGGGAGTTGCATAATCTCATAGTCATAGGAACTTGTATAAGTCATGAAGAAAGCAATAGCAACATACTAAACGATCGAGTGCTAAGCTAATGAAATGGGTCGTGTCAATCAGATCATTCAACTAATGATGTGACCTCGTTAATCAAATAACAACACATTGTTCATGGTCAGGAAACTTAACCATCTTTGATTAACGAGCTAGTCAAGTAGAGGCATACTAGTGACACTCTGTTTGTCTATGTATTCACACATGTATTATGTTTCCGGTTAATACAATTCTAGCATCAATAATAAACATTTATCATGATATAAGGAAATAAATAATAACTTTATTATTGCCTCCAGGGCATATTTCCTTCACCATGTACCTCCCGGGGGGTTCCGGTAACCTCCCGGTTTTTCCGGTAAAATCCCGATTTCACTCGGAACACTTCCGATATCCAAATATAGGCTTCCAATATATCAATCTTTATGTCTCGACCATTTCGAGACTCCTCGTCATGTCCGTGATCACATCCGGGACTCCGAACAAACTTCGGTACATCAAAATGCATAAACTCATAATATAACTGTCATCGTAACTTTAAGCGTGCGGACCCTACGGGTTCGAGAACAATGTAGACATGACCGAGACACGTCTCCGGTCAATAACCAATAGCGGGACCTGATGCCCATATTGGTTCCTACATATTCTATGAAGATCTTTTATCGGTCAGACCGCATAACAACATACGTTGTTCCCTTTGTCATCGGTATGTTACTTGCCCGAGATTCGATCGTCGGTATCCAATACCTAGTTCAATCTCATTACCGGCAAGTCTCTTTACTCGTTCCGTAATACATCATCCCGCAACTAACTCATTAGTTGCAATGCTTGCAAGGCTTAAGTGATGTGCATTACCGAGAGGGCCCAGAGATACCTCTCCGACGATCGGAGTGACAAATCCTAATCCCGAAATACGTCAACCCAACATGTACCTTTGGAGACACCTGTAGAGCACCTTTATAATCACCCAGTTACTTGTGACGTTTGGTAGCACACAAAGTGTTCCTCCGGCACACGGGAGTTACATAATCTCATATTCATAGGAACATGTATAAGTCATGAAGAAAGCAATAGCAACATACTAAACGATCGGGTGCTAAGCTATTGGAATGGGTCATGTCAATCAGATCATTCAACTAATGATGTGATCCCGTTAATCAAATAACAACTCTTTGTCCATGGTTAGGAAACATAACCATCTTTGATTAACGAGCTAGTCAAGTAGAGGCATACTAGTGACACTCTGTTTGTCTATGTATTCACACATGTATCATGTTTCCGGTTAATACAATTCTAGCATGAATAATAAACATTTATCATGAAATAAGGAAATAAATAATAACTTTATTATTGCCTCTAGGGCATATTTCCTTCAGGACCTTCATAGTGTAGGCCCCGCCCAAGAGCGTCGAAGATCACAGTGCCTCCAGTAATGAGCTCATTGAACTCCAATCTCAAATTGCAAGGGACGATCTGTATAAGAAAAAAAACGCATTGCATTACTGGAAATAGCAACAAAAACAAATGAACTAGCTGTTAGAAGGTTCATACAATGTGTTACCGCTGCAGGAACAAAACATGGCTGGAAGTAGATGCCAAATAGCGTGCGAGTTGCAAGGTTGGTTGCGCACCTTGACTTGCCCACTGGACATAGTGATGGCTGCACCATTCTACACACAATATATTAAAAACTAAGTATATAATCAGTTTGTACAGTAGTAAATCAATTTCTACTAAACATAATTGGAGTTCATTTTACAGAAAACATATTGAAAACATGTTGAAAACTAAGTATATATTTCTACACTATTAATTGTATACATAAATAAAAAAATTCACAGAGGGAAACACAAATAAGCAAATTCTACGCTAGTAATTTATAGGAGTTCATCTTATTTATTCCTAATATTGTAGGCACTCAAAATATTTCTAATAAAAATGCATTACAAATATCGAATTCTACACAATAGCAATCGCATTATCACTAAAATTTCTACACAGAGCAATCCATGCAACTAACTTTGGATTCTACATCACACAAAGCAATCCATGATATATAATAAAATTTCTACATAAATTAAAGCAATCCCCTAAATTTCTTCTCCCACATGAATCCCAATGGATTCCGTGTGGCGTGTCCACGGACGGAGGAGATGGGAGTGGAGAGGAAGGAGATGCGATGGGAGGAGAAGGAGTGGATCAAACCTTGCTGCCGGCGAGGGTCGACGATGAGGTGGCGGTGGCGACGACGGCTCTGGTCGAGGTGGAAGTGTATATGGCCGGGGTGGGTGTGAAATAAGAGGGCGGCGACTTAGGTCTTTTACTAAGTTGACTCATGTGGACCATTGATGGCATGGGACTAAAGCGCAATGTCATAACTAATAACATCCCAAATAAAAAAAGACTAAAATTAATGAAAGACTTAACTAAATAAATGACTCAAAATTAGAATTGGTCGTAAAGAAATAAGTCCTAAAATTTTAAAAACACTAAAAGTAATGATGATAAAAATATAATATAAAATGTTCATTATTTTGTGACTAGTATAATCATTAAATACTTAAAACACTTGATAAAATGGAAAAATTATTTGATTATTTGCATCTACACATAAAGGACAAATATCTGGCCCAGATACAACAAAGATAAAAGCTCATTTTAATTTGTGTATTTGTCTTTTTTGCGTGCATCAGATATGAAATACATGTCCATGAAATTTTATACATATATACTACAAACATATGCCTACATGTATGTAAAAAATACATGTATATATTTTCTTTCAGATTTTTTGAGGTGTGAAAAAAGTATTTTGGCTGAAAAAAAAAGAGCTGTATGGAGCTCGGCCTCTACTTGCACTTTTCCGCCACATCTGGTCTGGTGAATGGAACTCTGAAATCCAACTTTTCAGTACCCGTAGTATCTAAACCGCCCTGCCATTTCGAATGCCCCACCTGACAGATCCCCGGCAGAGAGAAAGGCACGCGACGCGCGTCCCCGCCAGCTCCGAGCCTCCGAAGGCAGTCGACTGGGAGGCGACCGCCATGGCCACCGGCTGCGTCCCCGGCGCTCTGCGCTTGGTTCCGTGGCGAGGAGCGTCGTCTTCCTCCTCCCGCGCCCTGGCTCGTCTCCGCCCGCGCGTCGCCTCGTTCGCAGCCCCACCTCGGCCTCTCCATCGCGCCCTTCGTCCAGTTCCCGCCCCGCACATGGCGCTCCGTGCTCCTCTCCCTCCTGCGAGGTGCCAGGCCCCCGCAACTCCGGGTGAGTCCCTTGACCCCTTGCGTGCTTGATATGGTACGGTAGGGAGGGGGGAGGGGGGAGGGGGTGTTGGTATCCTGAGAAGAGCGAAACCCTTGCTGCCGAGATATTCGGCGAAATGCGTAGTCGGCAGCAGACGCCCTTCACGTGTTTGATGGTTGGTATCCTGAGAAGAGCACGGCCCTTGCTGCCGAGATGTTCGGCGAAATGCCTAGTCGGCAGCAGACGCCCATCACGTGTTTGATGGTTGCGCCCACCAAGTGTTCGACAGTAAGCTCACGATCACACGAACACTGTTTTTTTTCAGTACACGCGAGTCTTGTGCATGTCATTGTCTGAAGATCAGAATGGGGTATGATACAACAGTTTGCAATTTACAGTTTACCATTAGCCGTAGACAGGCTCTGCCTCTACAGAAGACCAATTACGTTACACCTCTCTCTTGCCCACCTCCACGAGCCTGGATTGTTAGCGATATATCAGACTTTATGTTGGTCACCGCCTCTATTTAGCTCCAGCAATAGGTTGTACATGCATGTAATCGCAGTAGTGTTAAATTTGTGCCCCTGGCGCTGTCTGTCCAGGATGGTTGAGTCCGCTGAAGTCCACCAGGCCTAAGGATTGGCATTGCTTGCCAGAGTAAACGTAGGGAGATTGATGAGTGAGTATCAAATTAGACAGCTCTAGAGACCTGATGAAAAGTTTGGCTTGAAGATGAGTCAGAGGACCACACCATCCTAGCACCAGGAAATTCACAGTAACGACATGGAATAGAGCATACGCAGACCGAGATGAGAATTGGCCACTGGCTTCGAACTTTGAAGAAAAGCTGTCCTAACTCCTAAACCTTGGGGTTCAGCTAAGATGCAGCGATTGCACTCTGTAGCTGACGTGTCAGGCCCAAGTGTCATTTGTTAGCGCCTCTTCACTTATCTTTTCAGGGCATTCATCCTCACAAAAAGGATTAAATCCAGCGCCCACCTATCCATCCATCATTTCAGAAGGATATTCACTTACCATGGCCAAGGGTGATCTTTGTTCCTGCACAAAACAAATCCGCTGTTGCCGGATACAGGCAAGTGAAAGTCACTCCATGGGCAGTTGTCTGAAGTGCGAGAGAGCCAGCACCTCCGAGCCCTGAGAGGAGTGTTTAGGAGCTTTAGATTGTGAAGTCCCAGACCTCCCACTAGCTTGGGTTTGTGTAGGGTTTCCTGGGCAACCAAACGATGTCCACCATGGGCTTCAGAGCAGCCCCGCCAAAGAAATACCCAGTGTAACTTGTTCAGACATAATGAAATCAGCGCTTGATTGAGCAGATGGAAATTTCAGCCGTCAGCAGATGTGAGCTGATTAAAGGCTGCAAGCACATAATCCTTTATAGTTGTCCAGCAGCGCTGCTAAAAAGGCTACATAAACGCATTTGGCTGTAAGCAATATTGATCCATGCATTGTGAATCACAGTCCACAAATGATAATAATGTTGGAGGCTGTCTCAAGGCGTCTTGTATTGGCATTAGGACGTTATTGCACATGTTTGACATCATGCATTGGATGGTTTTGGTTAGCAGTTCCGGTTCACATTGGGTTTCATACGATGGCTAAGAGCTTCCATTATGTTTTGGTTCTTTTAAACCTTTTACTTAATCATAAATGTAATGAAACACATTCTGGAGTTCATGTAGGATAGCTGCCCATGCAACATGAGATGTAGTAATGGCAGGTTTCTTATCGAAGACAAGCATAATTTCGCCTGGGAAGGTCCGGGAGAGGGGCACAGAAGGAGAAATACCATGTATACAGTACATATGCATGATCGATATGAGCCTGTGCATGTGTATGTGTTGTATAGTCTGAGCTCATGGAGAAGGGGTGCTTGTGTCGTTGTCTTGTACATGGGTATGTGATGCCTTCATAGAGTCCTATATACTGTCTATTGATGCAGTAAATTGAAGTCTATTCCCCATCCTCTGTTCTTCTTATCCCCTTGTTCCCTTGCTTAATCTGCCTGACTATTTTTATTCTTGAAATACAGAGTCTCCCTTGCAGCCGCCAAGCTTTTGGGAAACGGTGTGGCAGGTGTGTAAGCGTGTCTCCTGGAAGCACCTTGGTACACTCACGCTGCTGTCTGGCTGCATAGCAGTTGGTTTCTTTGCAAACAAAGGGGACCCACGCGCCTTGTTGATAGTTGATGTGCTGGACAAAGCGAACAAAGCATACAAGCCAAGTCTGGAGTTCGCAGTTTTACTCATCGCACTTTTCGTTTCTCTGTCGTCAAGGTATGATAAAACCTATCAACTTAACATTATTCTGTATTAGTTAGTGGTTCTGAATATAGTTTTTCCAAATCTTGATTGATATCAATTTTGTTCAAATTTTGCAGGTAGAGGCAGAGGATTGCTCAGGTTTTTTGGGCACATGTTTTGGACAGTAGGAAGTAAGTGGTACAGTTACTGATCCTTACCATAGAAGTACATGGTGGAGATTCCCACCGGTTTTATCAGAAAGGGATGGGTTGCACATACGGAGACCCGACATGACCAATAGCACTAGTTATGGAGTTCCTGAAATTGCTTTATCTCAGTACAACTTTCCACCAGATGCACCAGGCGTGCGTGCACGCTTTATGTCGTTTCCCTTGAGGTGGAAACATCACATTTTTCGGTGTTCGCTGTGAGCGATGTCATCTGCTGTGAATGATGAACCATTATGCTGCAAAGTTGAAAATGTATCACTGTCAATTACATTTTTAGTGTGCTTGTACGTTTTCCGAGATGCTTGATCAAATTCTGTTGAACAAGCCTTCTACCTATTATTGCCTTACAGTAAGGTAGGATTTTTATTCATTGGCATTTTTCAAGCATCGATCAACACATTGGGAGCGATGCATCTAGAGTAGATTTTGTGCTCCGTGTTGTGCTTGCCGAAGAAGTTTTTACTCCCGAAAGACAGACATTTTGTTCCTCGCTAACCCAATAATCAGCCCCAACGTCCATACTCGCAGGATATTTTGCTTACTCACAATGCCCTCTTAATTCACGATTATTGATCTAGTTGCACAATCAGCAGTTGTATTCCATGATACATGTATAGGTAGGATCTTCAGCGTGTGTGTGCCATCATTTGGTCCACTTTGATCTACTAGGGTTGCATTTTGCATATGACTTTTATTTTGAAAAAAAAATCCTTTCCTGAGTACATGCATCTGTTTACCACTACAACTAAAACGTTATCTGTTATCTGTTGCCGACTACTCGAACATACATGGAAATTAGGCCCCTGTTTTCAAATAATTATTCCGTCGGTAAATCTAATTGTTCTGCAGCAACGCGCCGTGAATCATTTAGTCAAATCATTGAATTTAAAAAAAAATCAGTTTGTACTAACTAGTAAATGTGCATGTGCAATGCACACATAGCTTTAGGGAAAAATTTGATACACCAATCTTGCACTAAGAGCCCTTGTGCTTTGAAGAACACGCTTCTAATAGGTTACTCGTGACATTATTCACCCCATCACTCTCCATCTCCAAGCATATTTCCCTTCATTTCATAGCAAACAAATATTTCAAGAAAAAAAATGTGACATGGTTGTTCACCTCGCCATTAACATGAGTTGCATCATCTTTGCTCTGTTGTACTCCCTCCGTAGTGATCTAAACGCTCTTATATTTCTTTACAGAGGGAGTAGTATGCAGTAAGTATTGTAGCTGTAGGAAAAAAGTACGACACTTCTCTTTAATTTTCATGCAGCAGTGACATGTTAATGTGTATTACTTTCACCATTGCAAACATGTATGTGAATTCCATTGCTCCCGAATTATTATTACATCACAAGATTTGGGTCAACCAAAATAACAGTTACATAACATGCACTGCTGCTAATTCAAGCATAACTGCCGTTATTTAACATAAAGGAATTGTCCTTGAGTATATATGCTCACACAGGTAAGTACTCATCCATCAGAAATGCTGACCCTAAGGCTGTGGTGATCACTTCAGCAATTATCCTTGAGTATAATTTATGACACGTAAGCCTTTTACTTCCAAACAAGAATAATTGCATCAAGTACTAAACAAATAAGCCCATTCCATCTCATCGGTTAATGCAACTTATTAACAACTCCTTGTATGAGAAATCAAATGTCAAACTGAGTAGGGACGCAATTATAATATCATAAGTGGCCATAGAGTTAAGTACCTTGAGGTTCAGAAGCTCAAATGTGGTTACATTTTTCTTTTGAGGAAAATATAAAAATTATATCTGTACTATAGAAATATCTTGACTATCCTCCTGATATAGATATATTAACCACAAGTGTTCATTAGCAACAAATGAGAGGATATACTTACGTACTGCTGAATGCTGAGGCTCAACATACGTGTTTGGAACGTTATGCTTCTTGTCATCGGAATAGTTGCTATGTGACGAAGTAGTTAATCTGAGTTTTCTGGCGGTTTATTTCGATCTATGGAGTCAATTGCAAGAAACTACCACATTTACGGCTAGATTTGTAGAAAACCATCAAGTCACTAATCCGTAGTCCAGCAATGCCCCTTGCGATAAGGCGTAGTCCAGCAATGCCTGCTTCATCCGGCTCAATGCCACAACTCTCACTTAGCCTCTTAGGTAATTTCTGAAGAAAAAAACATATATAATAAATGAGCATGTTACATTACTACACTAAGCGCATATCCCATTACTACACTAAATATATCATCAAATTCTACACTAAGCATATCACATCATTTCTACACACTAATAAGCATATGATGCATCACACAATACTACACTAATTAAGCATATCATCAAATTCTACACTAAGCATATATCCTCACATTACTACACTAAACATACCACATTACTACACACTAAGCATACCGTCAAATTTTACACTAAGCATATCGTCAAATTCTACACTAAGCATATCAACATTCCTACACTAAGCATATGATGCATCACACATTACTACAGTAAGCATATGATGCATCACACATACTACATAAGTAAGCATATATCATGACATTATTACTACACTAAGCATATCACATTACTAATGAAGCATATCAAATTACTACACTAGGTAACATACCATGACATGGCCGTTGACATTTGTCCTTGTCAGGCGGGTCACGAGTGGCATCCTGATGTAGTCATCACGTGGAGGAATTATGTACCAGAGATTGTCCGATTCATCGTCGCTCAGCCTCATTCTTTGGGCATAGAGAGTTTTATCAAGTGGGTCCCCATCATCTTTGTCATCCGAGTTGAGGTAGATAACAACCATCCTTGGAGTTTGCCTTTTGAAGGAGAAGCTGATCAATTCACCCCCAGTGAGATGCATGTGGGCGATGAAACGACCCCATTCAACTCCTCCAATTTGAGATATCTTTTGTCCCTTGTGGACCTTCATAGTGTAGGCCCCGCCCAAGAGTGTCGAAGATCACAGTGTCTCCGGTAATGAGCTCATTAAACTCCAATCTCACATTGCAAGGGACGATCTGTATAAAAAAATGCATTGCATTACTGGAAATAGCAACAAAAACAAATGGACTAGCTGTTAGAAGGTTCATACAATGTGTTACCGCTGCAGGAACAAAACATGGCTGGAAGTAGATGCCAAATAGCGTGCGAGTTGCAAGGTTGGTTGCGCACCTTGACTTGCACACTGGACATAGTGATGGCTGCGCCATTCTACACACAATATATTAAAAACTAAGTATATAATCAGTTTGTACAGTAGTAAATCAATTTCTACTAAACATAATTGGAGTTCATTTTACAGAAAACATGTTGAAAACTAAGTATATATTTCTACACTATTAATTGTATACATAAATAAAAAATTCACAGAGGGAAACACGAATAAGCAAATTCTACGCTAGTAATTTATAGGAGTTCATTTTATTTATTCCTAATATTCTAGGCACTCAAAATATTTCTAATAAAAATGCATTACAAATATCGAATTCTACACAATAGCAATCGCATTATCACTAAAATTTCTACACAGAGCAATCCATGCAACTAACTTTGGATTCTACATCACACAAAGCAATCCATGATATATAATAAAATTTCTACACAAATTAAAGCAATCCCTTAAATTTCTTCTCCCACATGAATCCCAACGGATTCCGTGTGGCGTGTCCACGGACAGAGGAGATGGGAGTGGAGAGGAAGGAGATGCGATGGGAGGAGAAGGAGTGGATCAAACCTTGCTGCCGGCGAGGGTCGACGATGAGGTGGCGGTGGCGACGACGGCTCTGGTCGAGGTGGAAGTGTATATGGTCGGGGTGGGTGTGAAATAAGAGGGCGGCGACTTAGGTCTTTTACTAAGTTGACTCATGTGGACCATTGATGGCATGGGGCTAAAGCGCAATGTCATAACTAATAACATCCCAAATAAAAAAAGACTAAAATTAATGAAAGACTTAACTAAATAAATGACTTAAAATTAGAACTGGTCGTAAAGAAATAAGTCCTAAAATTTTAAAAACACTAAAAATAATGATGATAAAAATATAATATAAAATGTTCATTATTTTGTGACTAGTATAATCATTAAATACTTAAAACACTTGATAAAATGGAAAAATTATTTCTAGCGTGCATAGAAAATGAATGCCAGTGCTAACAATTTAACTATGGCGTGAATAAAAAACCAACGCCACCACTATATTCCAAACGTTGAGTACATACGGACCAACAAACGGGTGGCGTGTCTAGAAAAAGCAACATCAACACTAAACATGTAAAGCTGACGTGCTAATTATGTTGTCCGCCAGCACTATTTGAAAAAAAAACAGTGTTGGTGTTGATGGAAAATGACGCCCCCAACGAAAGTTGTGACTAGCCGTTTTTCTACTAGTGTAAATAGTTCTTCCGTTTCATACTCTCCGTATGATCCTTTTCTTTAGGAGCTCTAGTCCCTTTTCAATTCCTTTCCAAGCAGGTAACACATCCGAGGACCATATGTCACCTTTTGTGTAATACTTTGATCTAAGCACCGTCACACGCAAACTGTGAGGATGTTGGATGAGCCTCCACCACCGTCTGGCTAGTAATGCAACGTTAAAAAGGTGCATGTCCCTAAAACCTATCCTCCTGCTCTTTTATGTTTAGTCATGCGTTCCCATGACATCTAGTGCATTTTTCTATGTCCTTCTTCATCTCCCCACCAAAAATCTCTTACCATTCTCTCATATTTTTCGCAGAATCCTTTGGACAGTAAGAAAATTCCCATGGCGAAGGTTGGGAGAGCTTGTACCACTAAGTTAATATTACATTACTACACTAAGCGCATATCACATTACTACACTAAATATATCATCAAATTCTACACTAAGCATATCACATCATTTCTACACACTAATAAGCATATGATGCATCACACAATACTACACTAATTAAGCATATCATCAAATTCTACACTAAGCATATATCCTCACATTACTACACTAAACATACCACATTACTACACACTAAGCATACCGTCAAATTTTACACTAAGCATATCGTCAAATTCTACACTAAGCATATCAACATTCCTACACTAAGCATATGATGCATCACACATTACTACACTAAGCATATGATGCATCACACATACTACATAAGTAAGCATATATCATGACATTATTACTACACTAAGCATATCACATTACTAATGAAGCATATCAAATTACTACACTAGGTAACATACCATGACATGGCTGTTGACATTTGTCCTTGTCAGGCGGGTCACGAGTGGCATCCCGATGTAGTCATCACGTGGAGGAATTATGTATCAGAGATTGTCTGATTCGTCGTCGCTCAGCCTCATTCTTTGGGCATAGAGAGTTTTATCAAGTGGGTCCCCATCATCTTTGTCATCCGAGTTGAGGTAGATAACAACCATCCTTGGAGTTTGCCTTTTGAAGGAGAAGCTGATCAATTCACCCCCAATGAGATGCATGTGGGCGATGAAATGACCCCATTCAACTCCTCCAATTTGAGATATCTTTTGTCCCTTCTGGACCTGTTGGGGAACGTAGTAATTTCAAAAAATTTCCTACGCACACGCAAGATCAGGGTGATGCATAGCAACGAGAGGGGAGAGTTTGATCTACGTACCCTTGTAGATCGACAACGAAAGCGTTTGGTTGATGTAGTCGTACATCTCCACGGCCCGATCGATCAAGCACCGTTACTCCGGCACCTCCGAGTTCTTGGCACACGTTCAGCTTGATGACAATCCCCGGACTCCGATCCAGCAAAGTGTTGGGGAAGAGTTCGGTCAGCACGACGGCGTGGTGACGATCTTGATGTACTACCGTCGCAGGGCTTCGCCTAAGCACCGCTACAATATTATCGAGGATTATGGTGGAAGGGGGCACCGCACACGGTTAAGAATATGATCACGTGGATCAACTTGTGTCTCTAGGGGTGCCCCTGCCTCCGAATATAAAGGTTCAAGAGGGGGAGGCCGGCCGGCAATCATAGGGCGCGCCAAGAGGAGTCCTACTCCCTCCGGGAGTAGGACTTCCCCCCCAATCCTAGTTGGAATAGTATTCGCAACGTGGGAACAGAGAGAGAGAGAAGGAGGGGGCGCCGACCCCCTCTCTCCTTGTCCTATTCGGACTAAGGGGGGAGGGGCGCGCGGCCCAGCCCTGGCCGCCTCTCCTCTTCTTCCACTAAGGCCCATTAAGGCCCATGTACCTCCCGGGGGGTTCCGGTAACCTCCCGGTTTTTCCGGTAAAATCCCGATTCACCCGGAACACTTCCGATATCCAAATATAGGCTTCCAATATATCAATCTTTATGTCTCGACTATTTCGAGACTCCTTGTCATGTCCATGATCACATCCGGGACTCTGAACAAACTTCGGTACATCAAAATGCATAAACTCATAATATAACTATCATCGTAACTTTAAGCGTGCGGACCCTATGGGTTCGAGAACAATGTAGACATGACCGAGACACGTCTCCGGTCAATAACCAATAGCGGGACCTGGATGCCCATATTGGTTCCTACATATTCTACGAAGATCTTTTATCGGTCAGACCGCATAACAACATACGTTGTTCCCTTTGTCATCGGTATGTTACTTGCCCGAGATTCGATCGTCGGTATCAAATACCTAGTTCAATCTCGTTATCGACAAGGCTCTTTACTCGTTCCATAATACATCATCCCGCAACTAACTCATTAGTTGCCATGCTTGCAAGGGTTAAGTGATGTGCATTACCGAGAGGGCCCAGAGATACCTCTCCGACGATCGGAGTGACAAATCCTAATCTCGAAATACGTCAACCCAACATGTACCTTTGGAGACACCTGTAGAGCACCTTTATAATCACCCAGTTACGTTGTGACGTTTGGTATCACACAAAGTGTTCCTCTGGCACACGGGAGTTACATAATATCATAGTCATAGGAACATGTATAAGTCATGAAGAAAGCAATAGCAACATACTAAACGATCGGGTGCTAAGCTAATGGAATGGGTCATGTCAATCAGATCATTCAACTAATGATGTGATCCCGTTAATCAAATAACAACTCTTTGTCCATGGTTAGGAAACATAACCATCTTTGATTAACGAGCTAGTCAAGTAGAGGCATACTAGTGACACTCTGTTTGTCTATGTATTCACACATGTATCATGTTTCCGGTTAATACAATTCTAGCATGAATAATAAACATTTATCATGAAATAAGGAAATAAATAATAACTTTATTATTGCCTCTAGGGCATATTTCCTTCAGTCTCCCACTTGCACTAGAGTCAATAATCTAGTTCACATCGCCATGTGATTTAACAGCAATAGTTCACATCATCATGTGATTAACACCCATAGTTCACATCATCATGTGACCAACACTCAAAGGGTTTACTAGAGTCAGTAATCTAGTTCACATCTCTATGTGATTAACACCCAAAGAGTACTAAGGTGTGATCATGTTTTGTTTGTGAGATAATTTTAGTCAACGGGTCTGTCATATTCAGATCCGTAAGTATTTTGCAAATATCTATGTCAACAATGCTCTGCACGGAGCTACTCTAGCTAATTGCTCCCACTTTCAATATGTATCTAGATCGAGACTTAGAGTCATCTAGATTAGTGTCAAAACTTGCATCGACGTAACCCTTTACGACGAACCTTTTTGTCACCTCCATAATCGAGAAACATATCCTTATTCCACTAAGGATAATTTTGACCGCTGTCCAGTGATCTACTCCTAGATCACTATTGTACTCCCTTGCCAAAATCAGTGTAGGGTATACAATAGATCTGGTACACAACATGGCATACTTTATAGAACCTATGGCCAAGGCATAGGGAATGACTTTCATTCTCTTTTTATCTTCTGCCGTGGTCGGGTTTTGAGTCTTACTCAATTTCACCCCTTGTAACATAGGCAAGAACTCTTTCTTTGACTGTTCCATTTTGAACTACTTCAAAATCTTGTCAAGGTATGTACTTATTGAAAAAACTTATCAAGCGTCTTGATCTATCTCCATAGATCTTTGATGCTCAACATGTAAGCAGCTTCACCGAGATCTTTCTTTGAAAAAACTTCTTTCAAACACTCCTTTATGCTTTGCAGAATAATTCTATATTATTTCCGATCAACAATATATCATCCACATATACTTTATCAGAAATATTGTAGTGCTCCCACTCACTTTCTTGTAAATACAGGCTTCACCGCAAGTCTGTATAAAACTATATGCTTTGATCAACTTATCAAAGCGTATATTCCAACTCCGAGATGCTTGCACCAGTCCATAAATGGATCACTGGAGCTTGCATATTTTGTTAGTACCTTTAGGATTGACAAAACCTTCTTGTTGCATCACATACAACTCTTCTTTAATAAATCCATTAAGGAATGCAGTTTTGTTTATCCATTTGCTAGATTTCATAAAATGCGGCAATTGCTAACATGATTCGGAGAGACTTAAGCAAAGATACGAGTGAGAAACTCTCATCGTAGTCAACACCTTGAACTTGTCGAAAACCTTTTGCGACAATTCTAGCTTTGTAGATAGTAACACTACTATCAGCGTCTGTCTTCCTCTTGAAGATCCATTTATTTTCTATGGCTTGCCGATCATCGGGCAAATCCATCAAAGTCCATACTTTGTTCTCATACATGGATCATATCTCAGATTTCATGGCCTCAAACCATTTCATGGAATATGGGCTCATCATTGCTTCCTCATAGTTCGTAGGTTCGTCATGGTCAAGTAACATGACCTCCAGAACAGGATTACCGTACCACTCTGGTGCGGATCTCACTCTGGTTTACCTACGAGATTCGGTAGTAACTTGATCTGAAGTTACATGATCATCATCATTAGCTTCTTCACTAATTGGTGTAGGTGTCACAGAAACTGGTTTCTGTGATGTACTACTTTCCAACAAGGGAGCAGGTAAAGTTACCTCATCAAGTTCTACTTTCCTCTCACTCACTTCTTTCGAGAGAAACTCCTTCTCTAGAAAGTATCCATTCTCAGCAACGAATGTCTTGCCTTTGGATCTGTGATAGAAGGTGTACCCAACTGTCTCCTTTGGGTATCCTATGAAGACACATTTCTCCGATTTGGGTTTGAGCTTATCATGATGAAACTTTTTCTTATAAGCATCGCAACCCCAAACTTTAAGAAACGACAACTTTGGTTTCTTGCCAGACCATAGTTCATATTGTGTCGTCTCAACGGACTTAGATGGTGCCCCTTTTTAACATGAATGCAGCTGTCTCTAATGCATAACCCCAAAACGATAGTGGTAGATCGGTAAGAGACATCATAGATCGCACCATATCTAATAAAGTACGATTATGACATTCGGACACACCATTACATTGTGGTGTTCTAGGTGGCGTGAGTAGTGAAACTATTTCACATTGTTTTTAACTAAAGGCCAAACTCTTAACTCAAATACTCTTCTCTACGATCAGATCATAGAAACTTTATTTTCTTGTTACGATGATTTTTCACTTCACTCCGAAATTCTTTGAACTTTTCAAATGTTTCAGACTTATGTTTCATCAAGTAGATATACTCATATCTGCTCAAATCATCTGTGAAGATCAGAAAATAATGATACTTGTCGCGAGCCTCAATATTCATCGGACCACATACATCAGTATGTATGATTTCCAACAAATCTGTTGCTCGCTCCATTGTTCTGAAGAACAGAGTTTTAGTCATCTTGCCCATGAGGCATGGTTCGCAAGCATCAACTGATTCATAATCAAGTGATTCCAAAAGCCCATCAGCATGGAGTTTCTTCATGCGCTTTACACCAATATGACCTAAACGGCAGTGCCACAAATAAGTTGCACTATCATTATTAACTTTGCATCTTTTGGTTTCAATATTATGAATATTTGTATCACTATGATCGAGATCTAACGAACCATTTTCATTGGGTGTGTAACCATATAAGGTTTTATTCATGTAAACAGAACAACAATTTACTCTCTTACTTAAATGAATAACCGTATTGCAATAAACATGATCAAATCATATTCATGCTCAACACCAAATAACACTTATTTAGGTTCCACACTAATCCCGAAAGTATAGGGAGTGTGCGATGATGATCATATCAATCTTGGAACCACTTCCAACTCTCATCGTCACTTCACCCTTAACTAGTCTCTGTTCATTCTGCAAATCCCGTTTCGAGTTACTAATCTTAGCAACTGAACTAGTACCAAATACTGAGGGGTTGCTATGAACACTAGTAAAGTACACATCAATAACATGTATATCAAATATACCTTTGTTTACTTTGCCATCCTTTCTTATCCACCAAATACTTGGGGTAGTTCCGCTTCTAGTGACCAATCCCTTTGCAGTAGAAGCACTTAGTCTCAGGCTTAGGACCAGACTTGGGTTTCTTCACTTGAGTAGCAACTTGCTTGCCGTTCTTCTTGAAATTCCCCTTCTTCCTTTTGCCCTTTTCTTGAAACTAGTGGTCTTGTCTACCATCAACACTTGATGTTTTTCTTGATTTCTACCTTCGTCGATTTTAGCATCACGAAGAGCTTGGGAATCGTTTCCGTTGTCCCTTGCATATTATAGTTCATCACGAAGTTCTACTAACTTGGTGATGGTGACTAGAGAATTATGTCAATCACTATTTTATCTGAAAGATTAACTCCCACTTGATTCAAGCGATTGTAGTACCCAGACAATCTGAGCACATGCTCACTAGTTGAGCGATTCTCCTCCATCTTTTAGCTATAGAACTTGTTGGAGACTTCATATCTCTCAACTCGGGTATTTTCTTGAAATATTAACTTCAACTCCTGGAACATCTCATATGGTCCATGACGTTCAAAACATCTTTGAAGTCCCGATTCTAAGCCGTTAAGCATGGTGCACTTAAACTATCAAGTAGTCATCATATTGAGCTAGCCAAACGTTCATAACGTCTGCATCTGCTCCTGCAATAGGTCTGTCACCTAGCGGTGCATCAAGGACATAATTCTTCTGTGCAGCAATGAGGATAAACCTCAGATCACGGATCCAATCCGCATCATTGCTACTAACATCTTTCAACACAATTTTCTCTAGGAACATATCAAAATAAACATATGAAAGCAACAACGCGAGCTATTGATCTACAACATAGATATGCTAATACTACCAGGACTAAGTTCATGATAAATTAAAGTTCAATTAATCATATTACTTAAGAACTCCCACTTAGATAGACATCCCTCTAATCATCTAAGTGATCACGTGATCCAAATCAACTAAACCATAACCGATCATCAAGTGAAATGGAGTAGTTTTCAATGGTGAACATCGCTATGTTGATCATATCTACTATATGATTCACGCTTGACCTTTCGGTCTCAGTGTTCCGAGCCCATATCTGCATATGCTAGGCTTGTCAAGTTTAACCTGAGTATTCTGCGTGTGCAAAACTGGCTTGCACCCGTTGTAGATGGACGTAGAGCTTATCACACCCGATCATCACGTGGTGTCTGAGCACGACGAACTTTGGCAACGGTGCATACTCAGGGAGAACACTTTTATCTTGAAATTTAGTGAGAGATCATCTTATAATGCTACCGTCAATCAAAGCAAGATAAGATGCATAAAAGATAAACATCACATGCAATCAATATAAGTGATATGATATGGCCATCATCATCTTGTGCTTGTGATCTCCATCTCCGAAGCACCGTCATGATCACCATCGTCACCGGCGCGACACCTTGATCTCCATCGTAGCATCGTTGTCGTCTCGCCAATCTTATGCTTCCACGACTATCGCTACCGCCTAGTGATAAAGTAAAGCATTACAGCGCGATTGCATTGCATACAATAAAGCGACAACTATATGGCTCCTGCCAGTTGCCGATAACTCGGTTACAAAACATGATCATCTCATACAATAAAATTTAGCATCATGTCTTGACCATATCACATCACAACATGCCCTGCAAAAACAAGTTAGACGCCCTCTACTTTGTTGTGGCAAGTTTTACGTGGCTGCTACGGGCTTAAGCAAGAACCAATCTTACTTACGCATCAAAACCACAACGATAGTTTGTCAAGTTGGTGCTATTTTAACCTTCGCAAGGACCGGGCGTAGCCACACTCGGTTCAACTAAAGTTGGTGAAACTGTCACCCGCAAGCCACCTATGTGCAAAGCACGTCGGGAGAACCGGTCTCGCGTAAGCGTACGCGTAATGTCGGTCCGGGCCTCTTCGTCCAACAATACCGCCGAACCAAAGTATGACATGCTGGTAAGCAGTATGACTTATAGGGCCCACAACTCACTTGTGTTCTACTCGTGCATATAACATCAACATATAAAACCTGGCTCGGATGCCACTGTTGGGGAACGTAGTAATTTCAAAAAAATTCCTACGCACACGCAAGATCATGGTGATGCATAGCAACGAGACGGGAGAGTGTGATCCACGTACCCTTGTAGATCGACAACAGAAGCGTTTAGTTGATGTAGTCGTACGTCTCCATGGCCCGACCGATCAAGCACCGTTACTCCGGCACCTCCGAGTTCTTGGTGAAGGAAATATGCCCTAGAGGCAATAATAAAGTTATTATTTATTTCCTTATATCATGATAAATGTTTATTATTCATGCTATAATTGTATTAACCGGAAACATAATACATGTGTGAATACATAGACAAACTTAGTGTCACTAGTAAGCCTCTACTTGACTAGCTCGTTAATCAAAGATGGTTATGTTTCCTAACCATGAACAAGGTGTTGTTATTTGATTAACGAGGTCACATAATTAGTTGAATGATCTAATTGACATGACCCATTTCATTAGCTTAGCACCCGATCGTTTAGTATGTTGCTATTGCTTTCTTCATGACTTATACATGTTCCTATAACTATGAGATTATGCAACTCCCGTTTACCGGAGGAACACTTTGGGTGCTACCAAACGTCACAACGTAACTGGGTGATTATAAAGGAGTACTACAGGTGTCTCCAAAGGTAGACGTTGGGTTGGCGTATTTCAAGATTAGGATTTGTCACTCCGATTGTCGGAGAGGTATCTCTGGGCCCTCTCGGTAATGCACATCACATAAGCCTTGCAAGCACTGCAACTAATATGTTAGTTGTGAGATGATGTATTACGGAACGAGTAAAGAGACTTGCCGGTAACGAGATTGAACTAGGTATTGGATACCGACGATCGAATCTCGGGCATGTAACATACCGATGACAAAAGGAACAACGTATGTTGTTATGCGGTCTGACCGATAAAGATCTTCGTAGAATATGTAGGAGCCAATATGGGCATCCAGGTCCCGCTATTGGTTATTGACCGGAGACGTGTCTCGGTCATGTCTACATTGTTCTCGAACTGTAGGGTCCGCACGCTTAACGTTACGATGACAGTTATTATGAGTTTATGCATTTTGATGTACCGAAGTTAGTTCAGAGTCCCGGATGTGACCACGGACATGACGAAGAGTCTCAAAATGGTCGAGACATAAAGATTGATATATTGATGACTATATTCGGACACCGGAAGTGTTCCGGATGATTTCGGAGAAAACCGGAGAGCCGGAGGGGTTACCGGAACCCCCCGGGGAAGTAATGGGCCTTATTGGGCCTGAGGGGAGAGAGAGGGCAGCAGCCCAAGAGGTGGCGCGCCCCCCCTCAAGGGAGTCCGAATTGGACTAGGAGGGGAGGGCGCGGCCCCCCCTTTCCCTCTCCCTCTCCCTCTCTTTCCTTCCCCCCAAGTCTCCTAGTTGGACTAGGAAAGGGGAGTCCTACTCCCACTAGGAGGAGGACTCCCCCTCCCTTGGCGCGCCCCATAGGCCGGCCGGCCTCCCCCTTGCTCCTTTATATACGGGGGCAGGGGGGCACCTCTAGACACACAAGTTGATCGTTCCTTAGCCGTGTGCGGTGCCCCCTGCCACCATATTCCACCTCGATCATATCGTTGTAGTGCTTAGGCGAAGCTCTGCGTCGGTAGAACATCAAGATCGTCATCACGCCGTCGTGCTGACGGAACTCCTCCCCGAAGCTTTGCTGGATCGGAGCCCGGGGATCGTCATCGAGCTGTACGTGTGCTAAGAACTCGGAGGTGCCGGAGTAACGGTGCTTGGATCGGTCGGATCGGGAAGAAGACGTACGACTACTTCCTCTACGTTGTGTCAACGCTTCCGTTGCGATCTACAAGGGTACGTAGATCAGACTCTCCTCTCCTTGCTGTGCATCACCATGCTCTTGCGTGTGCGTAGGAATTTTTTTGAAATTACTGCGTTCCCCAACAGTGGCATCTGAGCCTAGGTTTTATGGTTTGATGTTATTTGCACGAGTAGAACACAAGTGAGTTGTGGGAAATACAAGTCATACTACCTACCAGCATGTCATACTTTGGTTCAGCGGTATTGTTGGACGAGACGACCCGGACCAACATTACGCGTACGCTTACGCGAGACCGGTTCCCTCGACGTGCTTTGCACATAGATGGCTTTGTTGGAAATATGCCCTAGAGGCAATAATAAATTGGTTATTATTATATTTCCTTGTTCATGATAATCGTTTATTATCCATGCTATAATTGTATTGATAGGAAACTCAAATACATGTGTGGATACATAGACAACACCATGTCCCTAGTAAGCCTCTAGTTGACTAGCTCGTTGATCAATAGATGGTCACGGTTTCCTGACCATGGACATTGGATGTCGTTGATAACGGGATCACATCATTAGGAGAATGATGTGATGGACAAGACCCAATCCTCAGCATAGCACAAGATCGTGTAGTTCGTATGCTAAAGCTTTTCTAATGTCAAGTATCATTTCCTTAGACCATGAGATTGTGCAACTCCCGGATACCGTAGGAGTGCTTTGGGTGTGCCAAACGTCACAACGTAACTGGGTGGCTATAAAGGTACACTACGGGTATCTCTGAAAGTGTCTGTTGGGTTGGCATGAATCGAGACTGGGATTTGTCACTCCGTGTGACGGAGAGGTATCTCTGGGCCCACTCGGTAGGACATCATCATAATGTGCACAATGTGATCAAGGAGTTGATCACGGGATGATGTGTTACGGAACGAGTAAAGAGACTTGCCGGTAACGAGATTGAACAAGGTATCGGGATACCGACGATCGAATCTCGGGCAAGTATCATACCGATAGACAAAGGGAATTGTATACGGGATTGATTAAGTCCTTGACATCGTGGTTCATCCGATGAGATCATCGTGGAACATGTGGGAGCCAACATGGGTATCCAGATCCCGCTGTTGGTTATTGACCGGAGAATGTCTCGGTCATGTCTGCATGTCTCCCGAACCCGTAGGGTCTACACACTTAAGGTTCGATGACGCTAGGGTTATAAAGGAAGTTTGTATGTGGTTACCGAATGTTGTTCGGAGTCTCGGATGAGATCCCAGACGTCACGAGGAGTTCCGGAATGGTCCGGAGGTAAAGATTTATATATGGGAAGTCCTATTTCGGCCATCGGGACAAGTTTCGGGGTCATCGGTATTGTACCGGGACCACCGGAAGGGTCCCGGGGGCCCACCGGGTGGGGCCACCTGCCCCGAGGGCCACATGGGCTGTAGGGGGTGCGCCTTGGCCTATATGGGCCAAGGGCACCAGCCCCAAGAGGCCCATGCGCCAAGATATGAGGGATAGGAAGAGTCCTAAGGGGGGAAGGCACCTCCGAGGTGCCTTGGGGAGGAGGGACTCCTCCTAGCCGCACCCTTCCTTGGAGGAAGGGCCAAGGCTGCGCCTCCCCCCCTCTCCCTTGCCCCTATATATATGTGGGGGGTGGGAGGTCAGCCATACCAATGTTCTGGTGCAGCCCTCCCCTTCTCCCTAGTCCTTCTCCTCTCCCGTGGTGCTTGGCGAAGCTCTGCAGGATTGCCACGCTCCTCCACCACCACCACGCCGTTGTGCTGCTGCTGGATGGAGTCTTCCTCAACCTCTCCCTCTCTCCTTGCTGGCTCAAGGCGTGGGAGACATCATCGGGCTGTACGTGTGTTGAACGCGGAGGTGCCGTCCGTTCGGCACTAGGATCATCGGTGATTTGGATCACGACGAGTATGACTCCATCAACCCCGTTCACTTGAACGCTTCCGCTTAGCGATCTACAAGGGTATGTAGATGCACTCTCCTTCCCCTCGTTTCTAGTCTCTCCATAGATAGATCTTGGTGACACGTAGGAAAATTTTGAATTTCTGCTACGTTCCCCATCAGTGGCATCATGAGCTAGGTCTATTGCGTAGATTCTATGCACGAGTAGAACACAAAGTAGTTGTGGGCATTGATTTTGTTCAATATGCTTGCCGTTACTAGTCTTATCTTGATTCGGCGGCATTGTGGGATGAAGCGGCCCGAACCAACCTTACACGTACGCTTACGTGAGACCGGTTCCACTGACAAACATGCACTAGTTGCATAAGGTGGCTGGCGGGTGTCTGTCTCTCCCACTTTAGTCGGATCGGATTCGATGAAAAGGGTCCTTATGAAGGGTAAATAACAATTGGCATATCACGTTGTGGTCTTTGCGTAGGTAAGAAACGTTCTTGCTAGAAACCCATAGCAGCCACGTAAAACATGCAAACAACAATTAGAGGACGTCTAACTTGTTTTTGCAGGGTATGCTATGTGATGTGATATGGCCAAAAGGATGTGATGAATGATATATGTGATGTATGAGATTGATCATGTTCTTGTAATAGGAATCACGACTTGCATGTCGATGAATATGACAACCGGCAGGAGCCATAGGAGTTGTCCTTATTTATTTATGACCTGCGTGTCAACATAAACGTCATGTAATTACTTTACTTTATTGCTAACCGTTAGCTGTAGTAGTAGAAGTAATAGTTGACGAGACAACTTCAAGAAGACACGATGATGGAGATCATGATGATGGAGATCATGGTGTCATGCCGGTGACAAGATGATCATGGAGCCCCAAGATGGAGATCAAAGGAGCTATATGATATTGGCCATATCATGTCACTATTATTTGATTGCATGTGATGTTTATCATGTTTATACATCTTATTTGCTTAGAACAACGGTAGTAAATAAGATGTTCCCTCTTTAAAATTTCAAGAAAGTGTTTCCCCTAACTGTGCACTGTTGCGACAGTTCGTTGTTTCAAAGCACCATGTGATGATCGGGTGTTTGATCCTAACGTTCACATACAATGGGTGTAAGACAGATTTACACACGTGAAACACCTAGGTTGACTTGATGAGCCTAGCATGTGTACATACATGGCCTCGGAACACATAAGACCGAAAGGTCGAGCATGAGTCGTATAGAAGATACGATCAACATGAAGATGTTCACCGATGTTGACTAGTCCGTCTCACGTGATGATCGGACACGGCCTAGTTGACTCGGATCATGTAATCACTTAGATGACTAGAGGGATGTCTATCTGAGTGGGAGTTCATAAGATGAACTTAGTTATCCTGAACATAGTCAAAAGGTCTTCGCAAATTATGTCGTAGCTCGCGCTTTAGTTCTACTGTTTAGATATGTTCCTAGAGAAAAATTAGTTGAAAGTTGAGAGTAGCAATTATGCAGACGAGGTCCGTAAACTGAGGATAGTCCTCATTTGCTTCATAGAAGGCTTATGTCCTTAATGCACCGCCCAGTGTGCTGAACCTCGAACGTCGTCTGTGGATGTTGCAAACATCTGACATACACGTTTTGATAACTACGTGATAGTTCAGTTAAACGGTTTAGAATTGAGGCACCGAAGACATTTTTGAAATGTCGCGGAACATATGAGATGTTTCGAGGGCTGAAATTGGGATTTCAGGCTCGTGCCCACGTCAAGAGGTATAAGACCTCCGACGATTTTCTTAACCTACAAACTAAGGGAGAAAAGCTCAATTGTTGAGCTTGTGCTCAGATTGTCTGAGTACAACAATCATTTGAATCGAGTGGGAGTTGATCTTCCAGATGAGATAGTGATGTTTCTCCGAAGTCATTACCACCAAGCTGCTAGAGCTTCGTGATGAACTATAGTATATCAGGGACATATATGATGCTCCTTGAGATATTCGCGATGTTTGACACCACAAAAGTAGAAATCAAGAAGGAGCATCAATTGTTGGTTGGTAAAACCACTAGTTTCAAGAAGGGCAAGGGCAAGAAGGGATACTTCATGAAACGGCAATTCAGCTGCTGCTCTAGTGAAGAAACCCAAGGTTGAACCCAAACCCAAGACTAAGTGCTTCTGTAATAAGGGGAACAGCCACTGGAGCAGAATTACCCTAGATACTTGGTAGATTAGAAGGCTGGCAAGGTCGATAGAAGTATATTGGATATACATTGTGTTGATGTGTACTTTACTAGTACTCCTAGTAGCACCAGGGTATTAGATACCGGTTCGGTTGCTAAGTGTTAGTAACTCGAAATAAAAGCTACGGAATAAACGGAGACTAGCTAAAAGTGAGCTGGCGATATGTGTTGGAAGTTTTTCCAAGCTTGATGTGATCAAGCATCGCACGCTCCCTCTACCATCGAGATTGGTGTTTGCGTTGAGCATATACATGATTGGATTATGTCTATCGCAATGCGGTTATTCATTTAAGGAGAATAATGGTTACTCTATTTATTTGAATAATACCTTCAATGGTCTTACGCCTAAAATGAATGGTTCATTGAATCTCGATCGTAGTGATACACATGTTCATGCCAAAAGATATAAGATAGTAATGATAGTACCACCTACTTGTGGCACTGCTACTTAAGTCATATCGGTATAAAACGCATGAAGAAGCTCCATGTTGATGGATCTTTGGGCTCACTCGTTTTTGAAAAGTTTGAGACATGCGAACCATGTCTATTGGTGTATATGAAACTCCATGCAAATGGATCGTTTGGACTCATTTGATTTTGAATCACTTGAGACATGCAAATCATACCACATGGGCAAGATGACTGAAAGCCTCGTTTTCAGTAAAATGGAAATAGAGAGCAACTTGTTGGAAGTAATACATTTTGATGTGTGCAGTCCAATGAGTGCTGAGGCATGTAGTGGATATCGTTATGTTCTTACTTCACAGATGATTTGAGTAGATGTTGAGTATATTTACTTGATGAATCACGAGTCTGAATTATTGAAAGGTTCAAGTAATTTCAGGGTGAAGTTGAAAGATCGTCGTGACAAGAGGATAAAATATCTATGATATGATCATAGAGATGAATATCTGAATTATGAGTTTGGCACAGAACTAAGACATTGTGGAAATTGTTTCACAACTAATACAGCCTGGAACACCATAGTGTGATGGTGTGTCCGAACATCATAACTGCACCCTATTGGATATGATGCATACCATGATGTCTCTTATCGAATTACCACGATAGTTTATGGGTTAGGCATTAGAGACAACCACATTCACTTTAAAGAGGGCACCACGTGATTCCGATGAGATGACACCGAATGAACTATGGTTTAGAGAAACCTAAGCTGTCATTTCTTAAAAGTTTGGGGCTGCGACGCTTATGTAAAAAGTTTCAGGCTGATAAGCTCGAACCCAAAGCGGATAAATGCATCTTCATAGGACACCCAAAACAGTTGGGTCTCAGATCCGAAAGCAATACGGGATTGTTTCTAGAATCGGGTCCTTTCTCGAGGAAAAGTTTCTCTCGAAAGAATTGAGCGGGAGGATGGTGGAGACTTGATGAGGTTATTGAACCGTCTCTTCAACTAGTGCGTGGCAGGGCATAGGAAGTTGTTCCTGTGGCACCTACACCAATTGAAGTGGAAGCTTATGATAGCGATCATGAAACTTCAGATCAAGTCACTACCAAACCTCGTGGGATGACAAGGATGCGTACTACTTCAGAGTGGTACGTAATCCTGTCTTGGAAGTCATGTTGCTAGACAACAATGAACCTACGAGCTATGGAGAAGCGATGGTGGGCCCGGATTCCGATAAATGGCTCGAGGCCATATAATCCGAGAGAGGATCCATATATGAAAACAAAGTGTAGACTTTGAAAGAACTACTTGATGGTCGTAAGGCTGTTGGGTGCAGATGGATTTTAAAAGGAAGACGGACAATGATGGTAAGTGTCACCATTAAGAAAGCTCGACTTGTCGTTAAGATGTTTCCCGACAAGTTCAAGGAGTTGACTACGATGGGACTTTCTCACTCGTAGCGATGCTAAGAGTCTGTTGGAATTATATTAGCAGTCACTGCATTATTTATGAAATCTTGCAGATAGGATGTCAAAAAACATTGTTTCCTCACGATTTTCTTGAGGAAAGGTTGTATGTGATACAACCAGAAGGTTTTAACAATCCTGAAAGATGCTAACGAGTATGCAAAGCTCTAGCAATCCTTCTAAAGACTGGAGTAAGCATCTCGGAGTTGGAATGTATGCTTTGATGAGATGATCAAAGATTTTGGTGTATACAAAGTTTATGAGAAACTTGTATTTCCAAAGAAGTGAGTGGGAGCACTATAGAATTTCTGATAAGTATATGTTGTTGACATATTATTGATCAGAAGTGACATAGAATTCCTGGAAAGCATATAGGGTTATTTGGAAAGTGTTTTTCAATGGAAAGCCTGGATTAAGCTACTTGAGCATTGAGCATCAAGATCTATAAGGATAGATCAAAACGCTTAATGGAACTTTCAAATGAGCACATACCTTGACATGATCTTGAAGGTGTTCAAGATGGATTAGTCAAAGAAGGAGTTCTTGCCTGAGTTATAAGGCATGAAGTTAAGACTTAAAGCTCGACCACGGCAGAATAGAGAGAAAGGACGAAGGTCGTCCCCTATGCTTAAGACATAGGCTCTACAGTATGCTATGCTGTGTACCGCACCTGAAGTGTGCCTTGCCATGAGTCAGTCAAGGGGTACAAGAGTGATCCAAGAATGGATCACAGGACAGCGGTCAAAGTTATCCTTAGTAACTAGTGTACTAAGGAATTTTCTCGATTATGGAGGTGGTAAAAGAGTTCGTCGTAAAGGGTTACGCCGATGCAAATTTTGACACTAATCCAGATTATTCTGAGTACTAAACTGGATTCGTATAGTAGAACAGTTATTTGGAATAGCTCCAAATAGAACGTGGTAGCTGCATCTAGGAGATGACATAGAGATTTGTAAAGCACACACGCATCTGAAAGGTACAGACCCGTTGACTATAACCTCTCTCACAAGCAACATGATCAAACCTAGAACTCATTGAGTGTTAATCACATAGTGATGTGAACTAGACTACTGACTCTAGTAAACTCTTTGGGTGTTAGTCTCATGGGGATGTGCCCTTGAGTGTTAATCACATATCGATGTGAACTAGATTATTGACTCTAGTGCAAGTGGGAGACTGTTGGAAATATACCCTAGAGGCAATAATAAATTGGTTATTATTATATTCCTTGTTCATGATAATCGTTTATTATCCATGCTATAATTGTATTGATAGGAAACTCGGATACATGTGTCGATACATAGACAACACCATGTCCCTAGTAAGCCTCTAGTTGACTAGCTCGTTGATCAATAGATGGTCACGGTTTCCTGACCATGGACATTGGATGTCGTTGATAACGGGATCACATCATTAGGAGAATGATGTGATGGACAAGACCCAATCCTAAGCATAGCACAAGATCGTGTAGTTCGTATACTAAAGCTTTTCTAATGTCAAGTATCATTTCCTTAGACCATGAGATTGTGCAACTCCCGGATACCGTAGGAGTGCTTTGGGTGTGCCAAACGTCACAATGTAACTGGGTGGCTATAAAGGTACACTACGGGTATCTCTGAAAGTGTCTGTTGGGTTGGCACGAATCGAGACTGGGATTTGTCACTCCGTGTGACGGAGAGGTATCTCTGGGCCCACTCGGTAGGACATCATCATAATGTGCAAAATGTGATCAAGGAGTTGATCATGGGAAGATGTGTTACGGAACGAGTAAAGAGACTTGCCAGTAACGAGATTGAACAAGGTATCGGGATACCGACGATCGAATCTCGGGCAAGTATCGTACCGATAGACAAAGGGAATTGTATACGGGATTGATTAAGTCCTTGACATCGTGGTTCATCCGATGAGATCATCGTGGAACATGTGGGAGCCAACATGGGTATCCAGATCCGCTGTTGGTTATTGACCGGAGAACGTCTCGGTCATGTCTGCATGTCTCCCGAACCCGTAGGGTCTACACACTTAAGGTTCGATGACGGTAGGGTTATAAAGGAAGTTTGTATGTGGTTACCGAATGTTGTTCGGAGTCCCGGATGAGATCCCGAACGTCACGAGGAGTTCCGGAATGGTCCGGAGGTAAAGATTTATATATAGGAAGTCCTATTTCGGCCATCGGGACAAGTTTCGAGGTCATCGGTATTGTACCGGGACCACCGGAAGGGTCCCGGGGGCCCACCAGGTGGGGCCACCTGCCCCGGGGGCCACATGGGCTGTAGGGGGTGCGCCTTGGCCTATATGGGCCAAGGGCACCAGCCCCAAGAGGCCCATGTGCCAAGATATGAGGGATAGGAAGAGTCCTAAGGGGGGAAGGCACCTCCGAGGTGCCTTGGGGAGGAGGGACTCCTCCTAGCCGCACCCTTCCTTGGAGGAAGGGCCAAGGCTGCGCCTTCCCCCCTCTCCCTTGCCCCTATATATATGTGGGGGGTGGGAGAGCAGCCATACCAATGTTCTGGTGCAGCCCTCCCCTTCTCCCTAGTCCTTCTCCTCTCCCGTGGTGCTTGGCGAAGCTCTACAGGATTGCCACGCTCCTCCACCACCACCACACCGTTGTGCTGCTGCTGGATGGAGTCTTCCTCAATCTCTCCCTCTCTCCTTGCTGGATCAAGGCATGGGAGACATCATCGGGCTGTACGTGTGTTGAACGCGGAGGTGCCGTCCGTTCGGCACTAGGATCATCGGTGATTTGGATCACGACGAGTACGACTCCATCAACCCCATTCACTTGAACGCTTCCGCTTAGCGATCTACAAGGGTATGTAGATGCACTCTCCTTCCCCTCGTTGCTAGTCTCTCCATAGATAGATCTTGGTGACACGTAGGAAAATTTTGAATTTCTGCTACGTTCCCCATCAGGCTTGCGAGCGACTGTCTCTCCAACTTTAGTTGAACCGAGTGTGGCCACGCCCGGTCCTTGAGATGGTTAAAACGGAGTCTATTTGACAAACTATCATTGTGGTTTTGATGCATAGGTGAGATTGGTTCTTGCTTAAAGCCCGTAGCAGCCACGTAAAACTTGCAACAACAAAGTAGAGGACGTCTAACTTGTTTTTGCAGGGAATGTTGTGATGTGATATGGTCAAGGCATGATGCTAAATTTTATTGTATGAGATGATCATGTTTTGTAACCGAGTTATCAGCAATTGGCAGTAACCATATGATTGTCGCTTTATTGTATGCAATGCAATCGCGATGTAATGCTTTACTTTATTACTAAGCGGTAGTGATAGTCGTGGAAGCATAAGATTGGCGAGACGACAACAATGCTACGATGGAGATCAAGGTGTCGCGCTGGTGACGATGGTGATCATGACGGTGCTTCGGAGATGGAGATCACAAGAACAAGATGATGATGGCCATATCATATCACTTATATTGATTGCATGTGATGTTTATCTTTTATGCATCTTATCTTGCTTTGATTGACGGTAGCATTATAAGATGATCTCTCACTAAATTATCAAGAAGTGTTCTCCCTGAGTATGCACCGTTGCAAAAGTTCTTCGTGCTGAGACACCACGTGATGATCGGATGTGATAGGCTCTATGTTCAAATACAACGGGTGCAAAACAGTTGCACACGCGGAATACTCAGGTTATACTTGACGAGCCAAGCATATACAGATATGGCCTCGGAACACGGAGACCGAAAGGTCGAGCGTGAATCATATAGTAGATATGATCAACATAATGATGTTCACCGATGAAACTACTCCATCTCACGTGATGATCGGACATGGTTTAGTTGATTTGGATCACGTGATCACTTAGAGGATTAAAGGGATGTCTATCTAAGTGGGAGTTCTTAAGTAATATGATTAATTGAACTTAAATTTATCATAAACTTAGTACCTGATAGTATCTTGCTTGTTTATGTTGATTGTAGATAGATGGCTCGTGCTGTTGTTCCGTTAAATTTTAATGCGTTCCTTGAGAAAGCAAAGTTGAAAGATGATGGTAGCAATTACACGGACTGGGTCCGTAACTTGAGGATTATCCTCATTGCTGCACAGAAGAATTACGTCCTGGAAGCACCACTGGGAGCCAGGCCTGCTGCTGGAGCAACACCAGATGTTATGAACGTCTGGCAGAGCAAAGCTGATGACTACTCGATAGTTCAGTGCGCCATGCTTTACTGCTTAGAATCGGGACTTCAACAGCGTTTTGAACGTCATGGAGCATATGAGATGTTTCAGGAGTTGAAGTTAATATTTCAAGCAAATGCCCGGATTGAGAGATATGAAGTCTCCAATAAGTTCTATAGCTGCAAGATGGAGGAGAACAGTTCTGTCAGTGAGCATATACTCAAAATGTCTGGGTATAATAATCACTTGATTCAATTGGGAGTTAATCTTCCAGATGATTGCGTCATTGACAGAATTCTCCAATCACTACCACCAAGCTACAAGAGCTTCGTGATGAACTATAATATGCAAGGGATGAACAAGACTATTCCTGAGCTCTTCGCAATGCTGAAAGCTGCGGAGGTAGAAATCAAGAAGGAGCATCAAGTGTTGATGGTTAACAAAACCACTAGTTTCAAGAAAAAGGGCAAAGGGAAGAAGAAGGGGAACTTCAAGAAGAACGGCAAGCAAGTTGCTGCTCAGGAGAAGAAACCCAAGTCTGGACCTAAGCCTGAAACTGAGTGCTTCTACTACAAGCAGACTGGTCACTGGAAGCGGAACTGCCCCAAGTATTTGGCGGATAAGAAGGATGGCAAGGTGAACAAAGGTATATGTGATATACATGTTATTGATGTGTACCTTACTAATGCTCGCAGTAGCACCTGGGTATTTGATACTGGTTCTGTTGCTAATATTTGCAACTCGAAACAGGGACTACGGATTAAGCGAAGATTGGCTAAGGGCGAGGTGACGATGCGCGTGGGAAACGGTTCCAAAGTCGATGTGATCGCAGTCGGCACGCTACCTCTACATCTACCTTCGGGATTAGTATTAGACCTAAATAATTGTTATTTGGTGCCAGCATTGAGCATGAACATTATATCTGGATCTTGTTTAATGCGAGACAGTTATTCATTTAAATCAAAGAATAATGGTTGTTCTATTTATATGAGTAATATCTTTTATGGTCATGCACCCTTGAAGAGTGGTCTATTCTTGTTGAATCTCGATAGTAGTGATACACATATTCATAATGTACAAGCCAAAAGATGCAGAGTTGATAATGATAGTGTTAGGGAACGTAGTAATTTCAAAATTTTCCTACGCACACGCAAGATCATGGTGATGCATAGCAACGAGGGGGAGAGTCTGATCTACGTACCCTTGTAGATCGCAACGGAAGCGTTGACACAACATAGAGGAAGTAGTCGTACGTCTTCTTCCCGATCCGACCGATCCAAGCACCGTTACTCCGGCACCTCCGAGTTCTTAGCACATGTACAGCTCGATGACGATCCCCGGGCTCCGATCCAGCAAAGCTTTGGGGAAGAGTTCTGTCAGCATGACGGCGTGGTGACGATCTTGATGTTCTACCGACGCAGGGCTTCGCCTAAGCTCTACAACGATATGATCGAGGTGGAATATGGTGGCAGGGGGCACCGCACACGGCTAAGGAACGATCTCAATGATCAACTTGTGTGTCTAGAGGTGCCCCCTGCCCCCGTATATAAAGGATCCAAGGGGGAGGGGCTGGCCGGCCAAGAGGAGGGCGCAGGAGGAGTCCTACTCCTACCGGGAGTAGGACTCCCCCCCAGTCCTATTCCAAATAGGACTCCCAAGGGGGAAAGAGAGAGAGAGAGAGAGAGAGAGAGAGAGGTGGCCGGCCACCTCTCCTAGTCCTATTAGGACTAGGGGAGGGGGAGGCGCGCAGCCCACCATGGCAGCCCCTTTCACCTTTCCACTAAAGCCCAATAAGGCCCATATGGCTCCCGGGGGGTTCCGGTAACCTCCCGGTAATCCGGTAAAATCCCAATTTTACCCGGAACACTTCTGATATCCAAATATAGGCTTCCAATATATCAATCTTTATGTCTCGACCATTTCGAGACTCCTCGTCATGTCCCCGATCTCATCTGGGACTCCGAACTCCTTCGGTACATCAAAACTCATAAACTCATAATATAACTGTCATCGAAACCTTAAGCGTGCGGACCCTACGGTTCGAGAACAATGTAGACATGACCGAGACACGTCTCCGGTCAATAACCAATAGCGGGACCTGGATGCCCATATTGGCTCCTACATATTCTACGAAGATCTTTATCGGTCAGACCGCATAACAACATACGTTGTTCCCTTTGTCATCGGTATGTTACTTGCCCGAGATTCGATCGTCGGTATCCAATACCTAGTTCAATCTCGTTACCGACAAGTCTCTTTACTCGTTCTGTAATACATCATCCCGCAACTAACTCATTAGTTGCAATGCTTGCAAGGCTTATGTGATGTGCATTACCGAGAGGGCCCAGAGATACCTCTCCGACAATCGGAGTGACAAATCCTAATCTCGAAATACGCCAACCCAACATCTACCTTTGGAGACACCTGTAGAGCTCCTTTATAATCACCCAGTTACGTTGTGATGTTTGGTAGCACACAAAGTGTTCCTCTGGCAAACGGGAGTTGCATAATCTCGTAGTCATAGGAACATGTATAAGTCATGAAGAAAGCAATAGCAACATACTAAACGATCGGGTGCTAAGCTAATGGAATGGGTCATGTCAATCAGATCATTCAACTAATGATGTGACCTCGTTAATCAAATAACAACTCTTTGTTTTATGGTTAGGAAACTTAACCATCTTTGATTAACGAGCTAGTCTAGTAGAGGCATACTAGGGACACTCTGTTTGTCTATGTATTCACACATGTATTATGTTTCCGGTTAATACAATTCTAGCATGAATAATAAACATTTATCATGATATAAGGAAATAAATAATAACTTTATTATTGCCTCTAGGGCATATTTCCTTCAGTCTCCCACTTGCACTAGAGTCAATAATCTAGCTCACATCACCATGTGATTAACATCGATAGTTCACATCATCATGTGACCAATACCCAAAGGGTTTACTAGATTCAGTAATCTAGTTCACATCGCTATGTGATTAACACCCAAAGAGTACTAAGGTGTGATCATGTTTTGCTTGTGAGAGAATCTTAGTCAACGGGCCTGCCACATTCAGATCCACATGTATTTTGCAAATTTCTATGTCAACAATGCTCTGCATGGAGCTACTCTAGCTAATTGCTCCCACTTTCAATATGTATCTAGACCGAGACTTAGAGTCATCTAGATTAGTGTCAAAACTTGCATCGGCGTAACCCTTTACAACGAACCTTTTGTCACGTCCATAATCGAGAAACATATCCTTATTTCACTAAGGATAATTCTGACCGCTGTCCAGTGATCTGCTCCTAGATCACTATTGTGCTCCCTTGCCAAATCAGTGCAGGGTATACAATAGATCTGGTATACAGCATGACATACTTTATAGAACCTATGGCCAAGGCATAAGGAATGACTTTCATTCTCTTTCTATCTTCTGCCGTGGTCGGGCTTTGAGTCTTACTCAACTTCACACCTTGTAATACAGGCAAGAACTCTTTCTTTGACTGCTCCATTTTGAACTACTTCAAAATCTTGTCAAGGTATGTACTCATTAAAAAAACTTATCAAGCGTCTTGATCTATCTCTATAGATCTTGGAGCTCAATATGTAAGCAGCTTCACCGAAGTATTTCTTTGAAAAACTCCTTTCAAACACTCCTTTATGCTTTACAGAATAATTCTACATTATTTCCGATCAATAATATGTCATTCACATATACTTATCAGAAATGTTGTAGTGCTTCCACTCACTTTCTTGTAAATACCGGCTTCACCGCAAGTCTGTATAAAACTATATGCTTTGATCAACTCATCAAAGCGTATATTCCAACTCCGAGATGCTTGCACCAGTCCACAGATGGATCGCTAGAGCTTGCACATTTTGTTAGTACCTTTCGGATTGACAAAACCTTCTAGTTACATCATATACAACTCTTTTTTAATAAATCCATTAAGGAATGCAGTTTTGTTTATCCATTTGCCAGATTTCATAAAATGCGGCAATTACTAACATGATTCGGACAGACTCAAGCATAGATACGAGTGAGAAGCTCTCATCGTAGTTGTAACGCCCCATATGTAACTTTCCCAATTTGTACTCCAACTCTTGCCGTTTCCGGCATTAAGTTATTTTTATCTCTCGGGTTCGGGTCTTTGTCTCCGTGTGTTGTTTTCCTTTTCGTGCATCTCATATCATGTCATCACGTGCATTGCATTTGCATACATGTTCATCTCATGCATTCGAGCATTTTCCCCGTTGTCCGTTTTGCATTCCGGCGCTTCGTTCTCCTCCGGTGGCCATTTCTAGCTTTCTTTCGTGTGTGAGGATTAAACATTTCCGGATTGGACCGAGACTTGCCATGCGGCCTTGGTTTACTACCGGTAGACCGCCTGTCAAGTTTCGGGTCATTTGGACTTCGTTTGATACTCCAACGGTTAACCGAGGGACCGAGAAGGCCTCGTGTGTGTTGCAGCCCAACACCCCTCCAATTTGGCCCAAAACCCACCAAACTTTGCTCCATCGTCTCGGTCGTTCGATCACGATCGTGTGGGCGAAAACCGCACCTCATTTGGACTCTCCTAGCTCCCTCTATGCCTATATATAGACCCCCTCCTCCAAATTCTGGATCCCCTCCTCAAACCCTAAAAAAAACATCTCCCCGGAGATCCGCCGCCGACGGACGTGTCCGGTCCGCGCCGGACAACGTCCGCCGCCGCCCGCGCCAATCGGGAGCCGCCACGTGTCCTCCGCCGGACCTCTCCTCGCGCGGCCCGGCCGGCCCACCTCCGGCCCCCACGGCCCACCCGAGGCGCGCCGCCAGCGCCCGCGCCCGAGCCGTCTTCCCCGTCGCCGTTCGCCGGCCCCGCCGCCTCCTCCGTGCCGCCCCTCGCCGCCGGCCGCTGCCGCGCCGCCCGCGCCCGGCCGCACCTCGCCTCAGCGTCCGCGCCGCCCTCGTCGCCCGGCGCTCCGCGTCCTCGCTGGCCCTGCCTCCCCTCGCCGGAGCCGCCACATCGCCGGCGAGCTCGGGTTCCACCTCCGCCGCCGACATCGCCGGAGCTCGGATCCGGTGAACAGTAAATCGGCGCGGGTGAACAGTGAACCCTAGATCTATCCTCGGTTGACTCTCTCCTACTCCCAGATTTTCGTGCCTACTTTGACTGCCCATAACTTTGCATCCGTGGCTCCGTTTTGGGCATATGATATATCAAAATCTTCGTCTCGACGAGTACATCATTTCATTCCATTGCATCATTTGCATTTGAGGTCATCTTGGTGCCCAAAATGCTGTTGGAAGGAGGCATCATGAGTTAAATTGCAGATCCGTTAGCCCTACATTGACTTTTGTCATTTTTGCCATGATTATTGTGTGCATGATATGCCTGTGCCCCTTTGGGATGAATTGTTAAGCATGTTGTCTTCTTTCCAGAGGTGCCTCCCATGCATTTTTAGGATTTGTGTGTTGTCTTGTGCAAGCTTGCAAAGTAGGGTACCTGAGATTGCTGATTTCAGGGACTTAGTGAAAATCACTGTCTGGGATGTTTTAGTTCGCGATGCTATATGTCCAGCTTGTTTCCTAGTGATCCGTGCCTCTTTTGAGGATGATCAGTAAGAGTGGTTTGTTATGCTTGTTGTGCTTAATCCATCCATGTCTTTACTTGTTATGTTGGAGCACCCTAGGTTGACTCAATCGAGCTCAACTTTTGCATAGTTGTTAATTTGGGCAGATCGTGAACTCTTTTGCGATTTTGCCGGAGCTATTGCTAGTGATCCATGCATGATATGCCATTGTTCTTGCCATGTCTAGCTAGAATTTTGTGTCTTCTTCATGGATATATGTTTGCCTTGCCATGACTTGCACCGTAGTGAGAGCATCGAGCTCGTTTACATGCCTCCGTGAGTTATAATTTCAGCATGTCCCAGTTTTCACTAAGTCTGAAAACTGATTGTGTTGCATCGATGTTCGTGTGCTCGGTAGAGTATTTTGTTAACCCTTTTAGCCCCAGGTCATTTTGGGTTTTTTGTTAAGCTTGTTGAGTAGCTCCATGCCATGCTCTTACTTGCCATGTTCAGGTTTTGCTTCATGTTGTTTTGCTGCTCCGAAGAGGGCATCGTGGTCTGAAATTTCAGACTAGCGTTAATTTCGCTAAGTCTAAAATCTGTTTTGCTTATTCAGTTGGACCCCTTAATGGATGAATTTGCCTATGCCTCAGTCCTGGTGATTTGTTAAGCTTCTTGTGTACATCCCTGCCATGCAATTTGTTTTCATGTTTGGTGGCTGTAGCATGTTCATTTCATTGCATTTAGGAGCCTACTTGCTGTAAATCGCAGATCGGTTCGTTTCGTAAAACGCTTGCCATTTCCAAACCGTAGCTCCGATTGCCATGATTTTTATATCGTTTTCAGGGGATTTCTTCCCCTCTATCCAGTGGCACACTTGGTTTTCCAAGTTGAGGCCAGGTTCATGCATTTCCTGTCACGTCTTGCATTTTGCGTCCCGCATCGCATATCTTTTTTGCATATTATTGGTTGCCCTTGCACGTGGTTGATTGTATCCTTGTTGCTTGTTTGTATTGTTGGGTAGAGCCGGGAGACGAGTTCTCTAATGAGGTGCCCGTTGAGTTTGCTTTTGAGGATCCAGTCAACTCTGACAACTATGCAGGCAAGATGATCATACCCTCGAAATCACTACTATCTTTGCTATGCTAGTTTGCTCGCTCTTTTGCCTTGCCAATGCTATGATGCCTACCACTTGCTTGTCAGCCTCCCAATTGCCATGATTGAGCCTCTAACCCACCTTTGTCCTAGCAAACCATTGTTTGGCTATGTTACCGCTTGCTCAGCCCCTTCTTATAGCGTTGTTAGTTGCAGGTGAAGATTGGAGCCGTTCCTTATTGGAACCTTTATTTACTTGTTGGGATATCACTATATTGCTATGTTATCTTTACTCATCTATATACTTGGTAAAGGGTGGAAGGCTCGGCCTCTCGCCTAGTGTTTTGTTCCACTCTTGCCGCCCTAGTTTCCGTCATATCGGTGTTATGTTCCCGGATTGTTGTGTCCCTTACGCGGTTGGGCTATAATGGGAACCCCTTCATAGTTCGCCCTGATTAAAGCTTTTCCAGCAATGCCCAACATTGGTTTTACCATTTGCCACCTACCCCTTTTTCCCTTGGGTTTCCGGAGCCCGAGGGTCATCTTTATTTTAGCCCCCCACGGGCCAGTGCTCCTCTGAGTGTTGGTCCGGAACGTCAGCCGCCGGTGGCCACCAGGGGCAACTCTGGGCTGGCCTACCGGAAGTTTAGACAATCTGAGTGTACCCTGAGAAAGAGATATGTGCAGCTCCTATCGGGATTTGTCGGCGCATTTGGGCGGTGTTGCTGGACTAGTTTTGACCTGTCGAATCATCTTGTTGTACCGGGATACCGAGTCTGATCGGTGTGTCTTGGGTGGAGGTCTATTCCTTCGTTGACCATGAGAGCTTGTTATGGGCTAAGTTGGGACCCCCCTGTAGGGATTGATCTTTCGAAAGCCGTGCCCGCGGTTATGGGCAGATGGGAATTTGTTAATGTCCGGTTGTAGATAACTTGAACCTTAATTAATTAAAATGAATCAACTGCGTGTGTTGCCGTGATGGCCTCTTCTCGGCGGAGTCCGGGAAGTGGACACGGCGTTGGAGTTATGTTTGCGTAGGCTGCTCTCTAGTTTTCCGCTCGTGCCCTGCCTCCTCTTCTCGCCCTCCTTTGCGAATAAGTTAGCCACCATATATGCTAGTCGCTTGCTGCAGATCCACTTATACATTACCCCTTTCCTACCTATTAAGCTTAAATAGTCTTGATCGCGAGGGTGCGAGATTGCTGAGTCCTTGTGGCTCACAGATTACTATTACACCAGATGCAGGGACAGATGATACCTCTCCGGATGGCGCGCTCGAGCTGAAGTGGGAGTACGACGAGGACTCTCAGCGTTACTATGTGTCTTTTCCGGATGATCAGTAGGGATGCCTATTCGGGGTTAGATTCAGGGCCTAGTCGCTTGTTGGGGGTCTTTTCTATTTTGGCGCCGTAGTCGGGCCATGAGTGATTGTATGATGGATGTTATTTATGTACTTTGATGTGACGTGGCGAGTGTAAGCCAACTATGCTATTATTCCCCTTTATATTATATATGTACATGGGTTGTGTAATGATTCCCGACTTGCGACATTGCTTTCAATGCGGCTATGCCTCTAAGTCGTGCCTCGACACGTGGGAGATATAGCCGCATCGAGGGTGTTACAAGTTGGTAATCAGAGCCTTCCCCGACCTTAGGAGCCCCCATTGCTTGATCGTTTTTAGCAGCCGAGTTATGTCTAGAAAAATGTTTTGAGTCCTTAGGAATTATATATCGGAGAGATTAGGAATTCTTTTTACTTCCCAGTCTCCTCATCGCTCTGGTAAGGCATCCTGACGTAGAGTTTTGACTCTTCTCTTCTCAAATTTCACTAAAAAAAATTAGGATCACGCGAGTATCTTGGTTTGTTCCGATGGCTTATGATGAGAATACTGTCTTGGTGCCTCTTGTCAGGGGTTTAGTGGAGGTGTCCCGGGGAGTTGAGCTCTGAGGTGTTGTCATCATAATTCTATCGTTGCAATTCTGGCATACTTGAGATATGTGCGCGACATCAAAAATCTCCTTTATGCAGTTCGTTGGTGAGATAACCTCGACGCCACCCAGTACTGGGGTGGGAGTTCGGGAGTATCGCCATAACTTGTATAACGGATGCTTTTCGAAGGTTGAGATAGATGGTTTCCGAAGGTTTCTTGGTTATGTGTTGAAGGATGGATGCAGCTGGATGTAGGATTTTCTAGCTTGGGTGAGATATTATGCTTCCCCTGTATCCCCAACACCTGATTGCATAACCGGAAAGTTTCGGGAGTTTCATAGGAGGGAATTCAAGTAGCCTTAGGATATCCTTCCAACGGATGTATGATATGAAATTGGGGTTCGACGTCTAGTGGTTCGCCTATTCACGGTCGATTTTACAGTGGCCTCGTTGTGTCTTAAAGAGTCCTTGGCTATGCTGACTCGGGGACGCTTCGTATGTCATGTGCACTGCCTTGTACATGATGGTGCTATACGGTCGAGCCCGTGTAGGTCCTACCACGAAAACTTCGGACGAAATTTCTATCATGTGTTTGTTCCGGCTTATTCCGCAAGCCAGCCCTTGGTTTGATTTCGAGTTATGGTATTCGTTCTGCTTCGATGTCATGTGTTGATTCCATCCCTCGTTGATGTACCTCTTCTATCTGATTCTTCGTGGCTTCGCAATTTAGTAGTATGTGACCACTTCAAGAGAAGTGCATTCGTTCATTTTGTTCGGATGTGAAGACTTTATGTTGCAATTTTCATTCCGTTGGATTCACCTTCAATATTTCTCTATTTGTGTGCTAACGGTGGTCAACCTCTTCAGGATGGCTCCCGCTAAGAGCACCAGTCAGAACCAGAATCAAGATCCGCCACCACCTCCGCCTCCTCCGGAAGCATGGCAAGCTGTGATGGCCGCTACTAATGCAAACACACAGCTGATCATGCAAATCATCCAAGAGCGGAATCAAAGCAGTCAAGCGAATCAAGGCAACAACCAGAACCATTTTGCAACTCTAAATCAGTTCCTCGCAAATGGTCCAAAGACGTTCAGCAACTGCGTTGAGGCTACCGATGCTGATGATTGGTTAGTCGATCTGGGCAATCATTTTGAATGCAGCAACGTCAGACCTGAAGATTTCGTCAAGTTCGCGTCTTTCCAGCTCAAAGATCAGGCCGCAGAGTGGTTTCAGCAGTACCGGGATTCCAGAGGTGGACGTTTCATCACTTGGGATGATTTCTGTCGTGATTTCCGAGCTCATCACATCCCTCAAAGTGTGACTGAAAGCAAACATGAAGAATTCCGCAATCTGAAGCAAGGCTCTTTGTCTGTCTATGACTACAACAAGTTGTTCCAGAAGCTCGCCCGTTTTGCCAAGCAGGATGTTCCTGATGAGAAGAGCATGATCTATCAGTTCAGGGGTGGTCTTCGTGAAGAAATTCAGCTCGCTCTTGTCCTCTTCGAGCCGCTGAGATACGATGAGTTCTACAACATGGCACTGAAGCAAGAGGCTGCTCAGCTAAGGTGTGATGCTTCCAGGAAGCGAGTCAGAGACACTACGCCTTCTTCCTCTACTCAAGTGGCCAAGCAGCAGAAGTATTGGCTTCCTCCTCCTCCGTTTCGTCAGCCGTTTCAGCAGAAGAGCAAAGGTGGCAGTGGTTCATCCCACCCACCCAACCCAGGCTTTCAGAACAAGACTTCATCTCAAGCTCCAAGATCGAGTGCTCCGTACCACCGTCCGCTCTCAGAGGTCACGTGCAACAAGTGCCAACAGAAGGGTCACTACGCCAACAAGTGTTTCAACCAGAGGCGTCTTCCTCCTCCTCCTCCTGTCAGATCGGCAAGTACAGCAGTGGTCAAGCATAATCCCAAGCACGCCAAGGTCAATATGGTGAATGCAGCTCAGGCAGAGGATTCGTCAGATGTGATCATGGGTAACCTTCCTGTTAACGATGTTCCTGCAAAAGTTCTTTTTGATACAGGTGCATCGCATTGTTTCATCTCGAAGCCTTTTGCATCTAAGCACGGGTGGTTTTCTCAAGTTATGCATAAGCCATTAGCAGTCGTCTCTCCGAGTAAATGCTTGCTTGCTAACTATGAAGTTCCGGATATTTCTATCTCGCTGGGTGACTTTAAGTTTCTGGCTTCCCCAATGATTCTTGGTAATTCTGATATCGATCTTATTCTTGGGATGGACTGGCTCTCTAAACATAAAGCTCAGCTTGATTGTGCGGCCAAGCAGATTCAACTGACTCATTCGTCTGAGGAAGTAATTGTCTTTGCCGCTCGGGATAATACCATCCGGTTGTTTTCTCTCAATGAGAAGGGTGAATTGGATGCTATTTCGCAGATTCCGGTTGTTTGTGAGTATCAAGATGTCTTCCCAAAAGAACTCCCAGGCATGCCTCCAAACCGGCCGGTTGAATTTGTTATTGAACTCGAGCCCGGTACGGAACCTGTTTGCAAACGTCCCTACAAGCTCGGCCCCGAAGAGTTGAAGGAGTTGAAGAAACAACTCGATGTGCAAGAAAGAATGGGTCTCATTCAGCCTAGTACTTCTCCGTGGGGTTGTGGTGTTCTTTTTGTGAAGAAGAAGGATGGAACAGACCGACTTTGTGTTGATTATCGTCCATTGAACAAGAAGACCATCAAGAACAAATACCCACTTCCCAACATTAATGAGCTGTTCGAACAACTCAAGGGTGCCCAAGTATTCTCCAAGCTTGACCTCCGTATGGGTTATCATCAAATTCGCATTCGTGAGCAAGATATTCCCAAGACGGCGTTCAGAACAAGCTATGGGTCATATGAATACACCGTCATGTCTTTTGGCCTCGCCAACGCTCCTCCGACGTTCTCTCGCATGATGAACTTCATCTTCAACCCCTACACCAATGACTTCGTTTTGGTCTATCTCGACGACATTCTGGTTTTCTCGAAGAACAAGGAAGATCATGCCAAACACTTGCGTTTGGTTCTTGACAAGCTCAGGGAACATCAGTTCTACGCCAAGTTCTCCAAGTGTGAATTTTGGCTCGATGAGGTGCTTTATCTTGGCCATATCATCTCTGCCAAGGGCATTTCCGTGGATCCTGAGAAGGTGTCTGCAATTGTTAATTGGGAACCTCCTCAGAATGTGAAGCAACTCCGTAGCTTCCTCGGTCTTGCAAGCTACTGCCGAAGATTCATTGAAAACTTCTCCAAGATCGCGAAGCCTCTCTCAAATCTTCTTCAGAAGCACGTCAAGTACGTTTGGTCTCCAGAGTGTGATATTGCTTTCAATGCTTTGAAAGAGAAGTTGATCACTGCTCCAGTTCTAACTCCGCCTGATGAAACCAAGCCATACAAGGTCTTTTGTGATGCCTCTCTCCAAGGTCAAGGTGCTGTACTGATGCAAGAGAAGAAAGTGGTTGCTTATACCTCTCGCCAGTTGAATCCTAATGAGAAGAACTACCCCACTCATGATCTCGAGTTGGCGGCAGTTGTGCACGCATTGTTGACTTGGAGACATCTTCTCTTGGGAAGGAAAGTGGACATTTTCACTGATCACGAGAGTCTCAAGTACATCTTCACTCAGCCTAATCTCAACCTCAGGCAGACTCGATGGGTCGAAATGATTCAAGAGTACAATCTGAGTATCGAGTATACTCCAGGCAAGGCTAATGTGGTTGCTGACGCTTTGAGCAGAAAAGCATATTGCAACAGTCTGATTCTCAAGCCTTATCAACCCGAGTTTTGTGAAGCTTTCCGCAAACTTAATCTGCAAGTTGTTCCTCAAGGTTTCCTCGCCAACCTTCAAGTCTCTCCTACCTTGGAAGACCAGATTCGCCAAGCCCAGCTTCTTGATGCTATGGTGAAAAAGGTAAAGATTGGTATTGCAAAGAGTCAGTCCAAGTACAAGTGCTACCGACTTGATGACAAGGACACTCTCTTCTTCGAGGATCGAATTGTTGTGCCCAAAGGTGAACTTCGTAAAGTGATCATGAATGAGGCTCACAACTCTCTCCTCTCCATCCACCCTGGGAGCACGAAGATGTATCAAGATCTGAAGCAAACTTATTGGTGGACTCGAATGAAGCGCGAGATCGCTCAATTCGTGAATGAATGTCATGTCTGCAGAAGGGTGAAAGCAGAACACCAGAGGCCAGCAGGTCTCCTCCAACCTCTTGCCATTCCAGAATGGAAGTTTGACCACATTGAAATGGACTTCGTGACTGGGTTTCCTAAGTCCAAGCGTGGAAATGATGCTATATTCGTTGTCATCGACAAGCTCACCAAAGTGGCTCATTTCCTGCCTATCAAAGAGTCAATCACTGCAGCTCAATTGGCGGAACTCTATACCTCTCGAATTGTCTCTCTGCACGGTATTCCTCAAGTGATATCTTCAGACCATGGCAGCATCTTTACCTCCAAGTTTTGGGATTCTTTTTAGAAGGCCATGGGCACCAACATTCGCTTCAGCACCGCTTTCCATCCTCAAACAAGCGGTCAAGTCGAGCATGTCAACCAGATTCTTGAAGATATGCTCAGGGCTTGTGTTATCTCCTTCGGCATGAAGTGGGAGGATTGTCTTCCTTATGCTGAATTCTCATACAACAACAGTTTCCAAGCAAGTTCGGGCAAGGCCCCTTTTGAAATTCTGTATGGTAGGAAGTGCCGTACTCCTCTTAACTGGTCTGAAACCGGTGAATGTCAGCTGCTGGGTAATGACCTAATCACAGAGGCAGAAGAAATGTGCAAGGTCATTCGTGATAACCTCAAAGCAGCCCAATCCCGCCAGAAGAGCTACTATGATAGTAAGCACCGTGATTTGGCTTTCGAGATCGGAGATCATGTCTACCTCCGCGTCTCTCCTATGAAAGGGACTCGTCGCTCCGGTATCAAAGGGAAGCTTGCCCCCAGATACGTCGGGCCTTTCAAGATCGTCAGCAAGAGAGGCGACCTCGCCTATCAACTCGAGCTTCCTGCAAACTTTGCCAATGTTCATGATGTGTTCCATGTCTCCCAACTCCGAAAGTGCTTCAAGACGCCTGAACGCACCGTCAACTTCGAGGACATTGAGCTCCAAGAAGATCTCTCCTATCGTGAGCACCCAGTTGCAATCCTTGAAGAGACTGAACGCAGAACTCACAACAAGTCAATCAAATTTCTCAAAATCAAGTGGTCACACCATTCCGACCGTGAAGCTACCTGGGAACGCGAGGATCACCTCCGTTCTGAGTACCCGGAGTTCTTTCAGTCCTAGATCTCGGGACGAGATCTTTTCGTAGTGGTGGAGTGTTGTAACGCCCCATATGTAACTTTCCCAATTTGTACTCCAACTCTTGCCGTTTCCGGCATTAAGTTATTTTTATCTCTCGGGTTCGGGTCTTTGTCTCCGTGTGTTGTTTTCCTTTTCGTGCATCTCATATCATGTCATCACGTGCATTGCATTTGCATACATGTTCATCTCATGCATTCGAGCATTTTCCCCGTTGTCCGTTTTGCATTCCGGCGCTTCGTTCTCCTCCGGTGGCCATTTCTAGCTTTCTTTCGTGTGTGGGGATTAAACATTTCCAGATTGGACCGAGACTTGCCATGCGGCCTTGGTTTACTACCGGTAGACCGCCTGTCAAGTTTCGGGTCATTTGGACTTCGTTTGATACTCCAACGGTTAACCGAGGGACCGAGAAGGCCTCGTGTGTGTTGCAGCCCAACACCCCTCCAATTTGGCCCCAAACCCACCAAACTTTGCTCCATCGTCTCGGTCGTTCGATCACGATCGTGTGGGCGAAAACCGCACCTCATTTGGACTCTCCTAGCTCCCTCTATGCCTATATATAGACCCCCTCCTCCAAATTCCGGATCCCCTCCTCAAACCCTAAAAAAAACATCTCCCCGCAGATCCGCCGCCGACGGACGTGTCCGGTCCGCGCCGGACAACGTCCGCCGCCGCCCGCGCCAATCGGGAGCCGCCACGTGTCCTCCGCCGGACCTCTCCTCGCGCGGCCCGGCCGGCCCGCCTCCGGCCCCCGCGGCCCACCCAAGGTGCGCCGCCAGCGCCCGCGCCCGAGCTGTCTTCCCCGTCGCCGTTCACCGGCCCCGCCGCCTCCTCCGCGCCGCCCCTCGCCGCCGGCCGCTGCCGCGCCGCCCGCGCCCGGCCGCACCTCACCTCGGCGTCCGCGCCGCCCTCGTCGCCCAGCGCTCCGCGTCCTCGCTGGCCCTGCCTCCCCTCGCCGGAGCCGCCACATCACCGGCGAGCTCGGGTTCCACCTCCGCCGCCGACATCGCCGGAGCTCGGATCCGGTGAACAGTAAATCGGCGCGGGTGAACAGTGAACCCTAGATCTATCCTCGGTTGACTCTCTCCTACTCCCAGATTTTCGTGCCTACTTTGACTGCCCATAACTTTGCATCCGTGGCTCCGTTTTGGGCATATGATATATCAAAATCTTCGTCTCGACGAGTACATCATTTCATTCCATTGCATCATTTGCATTTGAGGTCATCTTGGTGCCCAAAATGCTGTTGGAAGGAGGCATCATGAGTTAAATTGCAGATCCGTTAGCCCTACATTGACTTTTGTCATTTTTGCCATGATTATTGTGTGCATGATATGCCTGTGCCCCTTTGGGATGAATTGTTAAGCATGTTGTCTTCTTTCCAGAGGTGCCTCCCATGCATTTTTAGGATTTGTGTGTTGTCTTGTGCAAGCTTGCAAAGTAGGGTACCTGAGATTGCTGATTTCAGGGACTTAGTGAAAATCACTGTCTGGGATGTTTTAGTTCGCGATGCTATATGTCCAGCTTGTTTCCTAGTGATCCGTGCCTCTTTTGAGGATGATCAGTAAGAGTGGTTTGTTATGCTTGTTGTGCTTAATCCATCCATGTCTTTACTTGTTATGTTGGAGCACCCTAGGTTGACTCAATCGAGCTCAACTTTTGCATAGTTGTTAATTTGGGCAGATCGTGAACTCTTTTGCGATTTTGCCGGAGCTATTGCTAGTGATCCATGCATGATATGCCATTGTTCTTGCCATGTCTAGCTAGAATTTTGTGTCTTCTTCATGGATATATGTTTGCCTTGCCATGACTTGCACCGTAGTGAGAGCATCGAGCTCGTTTACATGCCTCCGTGAGTTATAATTTCAGCATGTCCCAGTTTTCACTAAGTCTGAAAACTGATTGTGTTTCATCGATGTTCGTATGCTCGGTAGAGTATTTTGTTAACCCTTTTAGCCCCAGGTCATTTTGGGTGTTTTGTTAAGCTTGTTGAGTAGCTCCATGCCATGCTCTTACTTGCCATGTTCAGGTTTTGCTTCATGTTGTTTTGCTGCTCCGAAGAGGGCATCGTGGTCTGAAATTTCAGACTAGCATTAATTTCGCTAAGTCTGAAATCTGTTTTGCTTATTCAGTTTTGCCATGCTTGTTTGGACCCCTTAATGGATGAATTTGCCTATGCCTCAGTCCTGGTGATTTGTTAAGCTTCTTGTGTACATCCCTGCCATGCAATTTGTTTTCATGTTTGGTGGCTGTAGCATGTTCATTTCATTGCATTTAGGAGCCTACTTGTTGTAAATCGCAGATCGGTTCGTTTCGTAAAACGCTTGCCATTTCCAAACCGTAGCTCCGATTGCCATGATTTTTATATCGTTTTCAGGGGATTCCTTCCCCTCTATCCAGTGGCACACTTGGTTTTCCAAGTTGAGGCCAGGTTCATGCATTTCCTGTTACGTCTTGCATTTTGCATCCCGCATCGCATATCTTCTTTGCATATTATTGGTTGCCCTTGCACGTGGTTGATTGTATCCTTGTTGCTTGTTTGTGTTGTTGGGTAGAGCCGGGAGACGAGTTCGCTAACGAGGAGCCCGTTGAGTTTGCTTTTTAGGATCCAGTCAACTCTGACAACTGTGCAGGCAAGATGATCATACCCTCGAAATCACTACTATCTTTGCTATGCTAGTTTGCTCGCTCTTTTGCCTTGCCAATTCTACGATGCCTACCACTTGCTTGTCAGCCTCCCAATTGCCATGATTGAGCCTCTAACCCACCTTTGTCCTAGCAAACCATTGTTTGGCTATGTTACCGCTTGCTCAGCCCCTTCTTATAGCGTTGTTAGTTGCAGGTGAAGATTGGAGCCGTTCCTTATTGGAACCTTTATTTACTTGTTGGGATATCACTATATTGCTATGTTATCTTTACTCATCTATATACTTGGTAAAGGGTGGAAGGCTCGGCCTCTCGCCTAGTGTTTTGTTCCACTCTTGCCGCCCTAGTTTCCGTCATATCGGTGTTATGTTCCCGGATTGTTGCGTCCCTTACGCGGTTGGGCTATAATGGGAACCCCTTCATAGTTCGCCTTGATTAAAGCTTTTCCAGCAATGCCCAACATTCGTTTTACCATTTGCCACCTACCCCTTTTTACCTTGGGTTTCCGGAGCCCGAGGGTCATCTTTATTTTAGCCCCCCACAGGCCAGTGCTCCTCTGAGTGTTGGTCCGAAACATCAGCCGCCGGTGGCCACCAGGGGCAACTCTGGGCTGGCCTACCGGAAGTTTAGACAATCTGAGTGTGCCCTGAGAAAGAGATATGTGCAGCTCCTATCGGGATTTGTCGGCGCATTCGGGCGGTGTTGCTGGACTAGTTTTGACCTGTCGAATCATCTTGTTGTACCGGGATACCGAGTCTGATCGGTGTGTCTTGGGTGGAGGTCTATTCCTTCGTTGACCGTGAGAGCTTGTTATGGGCTAAGTTGGGACCCCCCTGCAGGGATTGATCTTTCGAAAGCCATGCCTGCGGTTATGGGCAGATGGGAATTTGTTAATGTCCGGTTGTAGATAACTTGAACCTTAATTAATTAAAATGTATCAACTGCGTGTGTTGCCGTGATGGCCTCTTCTCGGCGGAGTCTGGGAAGTGGACACGACGTTGGAGTTATGTTTGCGTAGGCTGCTCTCTAGTTTTCTGCTCGTGTCGTGCCTCCTCTTCTCGCTTTCCTTTGCGAATAAGTTAGCCACCATATATGCTAGTCGCTTGTTGCAGCTCCACTTATACATTACCCCTTTCCTACCTATTAAGCTTAAATAGTCTTGATCGCGAGGGTGCGAGATTGCTGAGTCCTTGTGGCTCACAGATTACTATTACACCAGATGCAGGGACAGATGATACCTCTCCGGATGGCGCGCTCGAGCTGAAGTGGGAGTACGACGAGGACTCTCAGTGTTACTATGTGTCTTTTCCGGATGATCAGTAGGGATGCCTATTCGGGGTTAGATTCAGGGCCTAGTCGCTTGTTGGGGGTCTTTTCTATTTTGGCGCCGTTGTCGGGCCATGAGTGATTGTATGATGGATGTTATTTATGTACTTTGATGTGACGTGGCGAGTGTAAGCCAACTATGCTATTATTCCCCTTTATATTATGTATGTACATGGGTTGTGTAATGATTCCCGACTTGCGACATTGCTTTCAATGCGGCTATGCCTCTAAGTCGTGCCTCGACACGTGGGAGATATAGCCGCATCGAGGGTGTTACAGTAGTCAACACCTTGAACTTGTCGAAAATCTTTTGCGACAATTCTAGCTTTGTAGATAGTAACACTACTATCAGCGTCCCTCTTCCTCTTGAAGATCCATTTATTCTCAATTGCTTGCCGATCATCGGGCAAGTCAACCAAAGTCCATACTTTGTTCTCATACATGGATCATATCTCAGATTTCATGGCCTCAAGCCATTTATCAGAATCTGGGCTCATCATCGCTTCCTCATAGTTCGTAGGTTCGTCATGGTCAAGTAACATGACCTCCAGAATAGGATTACCGGACCACTCTGGTGCGGATCTCACTCTGGTTGACCTACGAGGTTTGGTAGTAACTTGATCCGAAGTTACATGATCATCATCATTATCTTCCTCACTAATTGGTGCAGGAGTCACAGGAACAGATTTCTGTGATGAACTACTTTCCAATTATGGAGCAGGTACAGTTACCTCATCAAGTTCTACTTTCCTCCCACTCACTTCTTTCGAGAGAAACTCCTTCTCTAGAAAGTTTCCGAATTTAGCAACAAAATTCTTGCCTTCGGATCTGTGATAGAAGGTGTACCCAACAGTAACTTTTTGGGTATCCTATGAAGACACATTTTTCCGATTTGGGTTTGAGCTTATCAGGATGAAACTTTTTCACATAAGCATTGCAACCCCAAACTTTGAGAAACGACAACTTTGGTTTCTTGCCAAACCACAGTTCATACGGTGTCGTCTCAACAGATTTAGATGGTGCCCTTTTAACGTGAATGCAGCTGTCTCTAATGCATAACCCCAAAACGATAGTGGTAAATCGGTAAGAAACATCATAGATTTGCACTATATCTAATAAAGTACGGCTATGACGTTCGGACACACCATTATGCCGTGGTGTTCCGGGTGGCACGAATTTGTGAAACTATTCCACATTATTTTAATTGAAGACCAAACTCGTAACTCAAATATTTGTCTCCGCGATTAGATCGTAGAAACCTTATTTTCTTGTTATGATGATTATCCACTTTATTCTGAAATTCTTTGAACCTTTCAAATGTTTCAGACTTATGTTTTATCAAGTAGATATACTCATATCTGCTCAAATCATCTGTGAAGATCACAAAATAATGATACCTATCGCGAGCCTCAATATTCATCGGACCACATACATCAGTATGTATGATTTCCAACAAATCTGTTGCTCGCTCCATTGTTTCGAAGAACAGAGTCTTAGTCATCTTGCCCATGAGGCATGGTTCGCAAGCATCAACTGATTCATAATCAAGTCATTCCAAAAGCCCATCAGCATGGAGTTTCTTCATGCGCTTTACACCAATATGACCTAAACGGTAGTGCTACAAATAAGTTGCTGTTGGGGAACGTAGTAATTTCAAAATTTTCCTACGCACACGCAAGATCATGGTGATGCATAGCAACAAGGGGGAGAGTGTTATCTACGTACCAACGCAGACCGACTGCGGAAGCGATCACACAACATAGAGGAAGTAGTCGTACGTCTTCTTCCCGATCTGACCGATCCAAGCACCGTTACTCCGGCACCTCCGAGTTCTTAGCACACGTTCAGCTCGATGACGATCCTCGGGCTCCGATCCAGCAAAGCGTCGAGGAAGAGTTTCGTCAGCACGACGGCGTGGTGACGATCTTGATGTACTGCCGACGCAAGGCTTCGCCTAAGCACTGCAACGATATGATCGAGGTGGAATTTGGTGGCAGGGGGCACCGCCAACGGCTAAGGAACGATCTCAAGGATCAACTTGTGTGTCTATGGGGTGCCCCTGCCCCTGTATATAAAGGATGAAGGAGGAGGAGGCCGGCCAAGGCATAAGGTGCGGCCAGGATGGGAGTCCTACTAGGACTCCAAGTCCTAGTAGGAGTCCATCAAGAGGGGAGGAAGGGAGAAGGAATAGGAGGAGAAGGAGAGGTAGCCGGCCCCCTTTTCCCTAGTCCAATTCGGACCAAAGGGGAGGGGGGGCGCAGCAGCCTTTTCCTCTTCCCACTAAAGCCCATCAAGGCCCATTACTTCTCCCGTAACTCCCCGGTACTCCGAAAAATACCCGAATCACTCGAAACCTTTCCGATGTCCGAATATAGCCGTCCAATATATCGATCTTTACGTCTCGACCATTTCGAGACTCCTCGTCATGTCCCCGATCTCATCCGGGACTCCAAACTCCTTCAGTACATCAAAACTCATAAACTCATAATACAACTGTCATCGAAACCTTAAGCATGCGGACCCTACGGTTCGAGAACAATGTAGACATGACCGAGACACGTCTCCAGTCAATAACCAATAGCGGGACCTGGATGCCCATATTGGCTCCTACATATTCTACGAAGATCTTTATCGGTCAGACCGCATAACAACATACGTTGTTCCCTTTGTCATCGGTATGTTACTTGCCCGAGATTCGATCGTCGGTATCCAATACCTAGTTCAATCTCGTTACTGGCAAGTCTCTTTACTCGTTCCGTAATACATCATCCCGCAACTAACTCATTAGTTGCAATGCTTGCAAGGCTTAAGTGATGTGCATTACCGAGAGGGCCCAGAGATACCTCTCCGACAATCGGAGTGACAAATCCTAATCTCGAAATACGCCAACCCAACATCTACCTTTGGAGACACCTGTAGTACTCCTTTATAATCACCCAGTTACGTTGTGACGTTTGGTAGCACCCAAAGTGTTCCTCCGGCAAACGGGAGTTGCATAATCTCATAGTCATAGGAACATGTATAAGTCATGAAGAAAGCAATAGCAACATACTAAACGATCATGTGCTAAGCTAATGGAATGGGTCATGTCAATCAGATCATTCAACTAATGATGTGACCTCGTTAATCAAATAACAACTCTTTTGTCCATGGTTAGGAAACATAACCATCTTTGATTAACGAGCTAGTCAAGTAGAGGCATACTAGTGACACTCTGTTTGTCTATGTATTCACACATGTATTATGTTTCCGGTTAATACAATTCTAGCATGAATAATAAACATTTATCATGATATAAGGAAATAAATAATAACTTTATTATTGCCTCTGGGCATATTTCCTTCAGTTGCACTATCATTATTAACTTTGCATCTTTTGGTTTCAATATTATGATTATGTGTATCACTACGATCGAGATCCAACGAACTATTTTCATTGGGTGTGTAACCATATAAGGTTTTATTCATGTAAACAGAACAACAATTTATTCTATTACTTAAATGAATAACCGTATTACAATAAACATGATCAAATCATATTCATGCTCAACGTAAACACCAAATAACAGTTATTTAGGTTCAACACTAATCCCGAATTTATAGGGAGTGTGCGATGATGATCATATCAATCTTGGAACCACTTCCAACACACATCATCACTTCACCCTTAACTAGTCTCTGTTTATTCTGCAACTCCCGTTTCGAGTTACTAATCTTAGCAACTGAACTAGTATCAAATACTAAGGGGTTGCTATAAACACTAGTAAAGTACACATCAATAACATGTATATCAAATATACTTATGTTCACTTTGCCATCCTTCTTTTCTGCCAATCACTTGGGGTAGTTCCGCTTCCAGTGACCAGTCCCTTTGCAGTAGAAGCACTCAGTCTCAGGCTTAGGTCCATACTTGGGCTTCTTCACTTGAGCAGCAACTTGCTTGCTGTTCTTTTTGAAGTTCCCTTTCTTCCCTCTGCCCTTTTCTTGAAACTAGTGGTCTTGTCTACCATCAACACTTGATGTTTTTCTTGATTTCTATCTTCATCGATTTCATCATCATGAAAAGCTCGGGAGTCGTTTTCGTCATCCCTTGCATACTATAGTTCATCACGAAGTTCTACTAACTTGGTCATGGTGACTAGAGAATTCTGTCAATCACTATCTTATCTGGAAGATTAACTCCCACTTGATTCAAGCAATTGTAGTACCCAGACAATCTGAGCACATGCTCACTAGTTGAGCGATTCTCCTCCATCTTTTAGCTATAGAACTTGTTGGAGACTTCATATCTCTCAACTCGGGTATTTGCTTGAAATATTAATTTCAACTCCTGGAACATCTCATCTGGTCCATGACATTCAAAACGTCTTTGAAGTCCCGATTCTAAGCCATTAAGCATGGTGCACTAAACTATCAAGTAGTCATCATATTGAGCTAGCCAAACGTTCATAACGTCTGCATTTGCTCCTGCAATAGGTCTGTCACCTAGCGGTGCATCAAGGACATAATTTTTCTGTGCAGCAATGAGGATAAACCTCAGATCACGGATCCAATCCGCATCATTGCTACTAACATCTTTCAACACAATTTTCTCTAGGAACATAACAAAATAAACACAGGGAAGCAACAACGCGAGCTATTGATCTACAACATAATTTGCAAAATACTACCAGGACTAAGTTCATGATAAATTTAAGTTCAATTTAATCATATTACTTAAGAACTCCCACTTAGATAGACATCCCTCTAATCCTCTAAGTGATCACGTGATCCAAATCAACAAACCATGTCCGATCATCACGTGAGATGGAGTAGTTTCATTGGTGAACATCACTATGTTGATCATATCTACTATATGATTCATGCTCGACCTTTCGGTCTCCGTGTTCCGAGGCCATATCTGTATATGCTTGGCTCGTCAAGTATAACCTGAGTATTCCGCGTGTGCAACTGTTTTGCACCCGTTGTATTTGAACGTAGAGCCTATCACACCCGATCATCACGTGGTGTCTCAGCACGAAGAACTTTCGCAACGGTGCATACTCAGGGAGAACACTTCTTGATAATTTAGTGAGAGATCATCTTATAATGCTACCGTCAATCAAAGCAAGATAAGATGCATAAAAGATAAACATCATATGCAATCAAAATATGTGACATGATATGGCCATCATCATCTTGCTTCTTTGATCTCCATCTCCAAAGTACTGTCATGATCTATATCGTCACCGGCATGACACCATGATCTCCATCATCTTGATCTATATCAATGTGTCGTCACGTGGTCGTCTCGCCAACAATTGCTGTTGCAACTATTGCTATCGCATAGCGATAAAGTAAAGCAATTATTGGACGCTTGCATCTTATGCAATAGAGAGACAACCATAAGGATTTTGCCAGTTGCTGATAACTTCAACAAAACATGATCATCTCATACAACAACTTATATCTCATCATGTCTTGACCATATCACATCACAACATGCCCTGCAAAAACAAGTTAGACGCCCTCTACTTTGTTGTTGCAAGTTTTACGTGGCTGCTATGGGCTTAGCAAGAACCAATCTTACCTACGCATCAAAACCACAACGATAGTTTGTCAAGTTGGTGCTGTTTTAACCTTCGCAAGGACCGGGCATAGCCACACTCGGTTCAACTAAAGTTGGAGAAACTGTCACCCGCAAGCCACCTATGTGCAAAGCACGTCGGGAGAACCGGTCTCGCGTAAGCGTACGCGTAATGTCGGTCCGGGCCGCTTCATCCAACAATACCGCCGAACCAAAGTATGACATGCTGGTAAGCAGTATGACTTATATCGCCCACAACTCACTTGTGTTCTACTCGTGCATATAACATCAAACCATAAAACCTAGGCTTGGATGCCACTCTTAGGGAACGTAGTAATTTCAAAACATTCCTACGCACACGCAAGATCATGGTGATGCATAGCAACAAGGGGGAGAGTCTGATCTACGTACCCTTGTAGATCGCAACGGAAGCGTTGACACAACATAGAGGAAGTAGTCGTACGTCTTCTTCCCGATCCGACCGATCCAAGCACCGTTACTCTGGCACCTCCGAGTTCTTAGCACATGTACAGCTCGATGACGATCCCCGGGCTCCGATCCAGCAAAGCTTCGGGGAATAGTTCTGTCAGCACGACGGCGTGGTGACGATCTTGATGTTCTACCGACGCAGGGCTTCGCCTAAGCTCTACAACGATATGATCGATGTGGAATATGGTGGCAGGGGGCACCGCACACGGCTAAGGAACGATCTCAATGATCAACTTGTGTGTCTAGAGGTGCCCCCTGCCCCCGTATATAAAGGATCCAAGGGGGAGGGGCTGGCCAGCTAAGAGGAGGGCGCAGGAGGAGTCCTACTCCTACCGGGAGTAGGACTCCCCCCCCCCCAATCCTATTCCAAATAGGACTCCCAAGGGGGAAAGAGAGAGAGAGGTGGCCGGCCACCTCTCCTAGTCCTAATAGGACTAGGGGAGGGGGGAGGCACGCAGCCCACCATGGCAGCCCCTTTCACCTTTCCACTAAAGCCCAATAAGGCCCATATGGCTCCCGGGGGGTTCCGGTAACCTCCCGGTAATCCGGTAAAATCCCGATTTTACCCGGAACACTTCCGATATCCAAATATAGGCTTCCAATATATCAATCTTTATATCTCGACCATTTCGAGACTCCTCGTCATGTCCCCGATCTCATCTGGGACTCCGAACTCCTTCGGTACATCAAAACTCATAAACTCATAATATAACTGTCATCGAAACCTTAAGCATGCGGACCCTACGGTTCGAGAACAATGTAGACATGACCGAGACACGTCTCCGGTCAATAACCAATAGCGGGACCTAGATGCCCATATTGGCTCCTACATATTCTACGAAGATCTTTATCGGTCAGACCGCATAACAACATACGTTGTTCCCTTTGTCATCGGTATGTTACTTGCCCGAGATTCGATCGTCGGTATCCAATACCTAGTTCAATCTCGTTACCGGCAAGTCTCTTTACTCGTTCTGTAATACATCATCCCGCAACTAACTCATTAGTTGTAATGCTTGCAAGGCTTATGTGATGTGCATTACCGAGAGGGCCTAGAGATACCTCTCCGACAATCGGAGTGACAAATCCTAATCTCGAAATACGCCAACCCAACATCTACCTTTGGAGACACCTCTAGAGCACCTTTATAATCACCCAGTTACGTTGTGACATTTGGTAGCACACAAAGTGTTCCTCTGGCAAACGGGAGTTGCATAATCTCATAGTCATAGGAACATGTATAAGTCATGAAGAAAGCAATAGCAACATACTAAACGATCGGGTGCTAAGCTAATGGAATGGGTCATGTCAATCAGATCATTCAACTAATGATGTGACCTCGTTAATCAAATAACAACTCTTTGTTTATGGTTAGGAAACTTAACCATCTTTGATTAACGAGCTAGTCTAGTAGAGGCATACTAGTGACACTCTGTTTGTCTATGTATTCACACATGTATTATGTTTCCGGTCAATACAATTCTAGCATGAATAATAAACATTTATCATGATATAAGGAAATAAATAATAACTTCATTATTGCCTCTAGGGCATATTTCCTTCAGATAGTGCAACTTATTTGTGGCACTGCCGTTTAGGTCATATCGGTGTAAAGCGCATGAAGAAACTCCATACTGATGGACTTTTCGAACCACTTGATTATGAATCACTTGGTACTTGCGAACCGTGCCTCATGGGCAAGATGACTAAAACACCGTTCTCCGGTACTATGGAGAGAGCAACAGATTTGTTGGAAATCATACATACAGATGTATGTGGTCCGATGAATGTTGAGGCTCGTGGCGGATATCGTTATTTTCTCACCTTCATAGATGACTTAAGCAGATATGGGTATATCTACTTAATGAAACATAAGTCTGAAACATTTGGAAAGTTCAAAGAATTTCAGAGTGAAGTTGAAAATCATCGTAACAAGAAAATAAAGTTTCTACGATCTGATCGTGGAGGAGAATATTTTGAAGGAAATATGCCCTAGAGGCAATAATAAAGTTATTATTTATTTCCTTATATCATGATAAATGTTTATTATTCATGCTAGAATTGTATTAACCGGAAACATAATACATGTGTGAATACATAGACCAACAGAGTGTCACTAGTATGCCTCTACTTGACTAGCTCGTTAATCAAAGATGGTTATGTTTCCTAACCATGAACAAAGAGTTGTTATTTGATTAACGAGGTCACATCATTAGTTGAATGATCTGATTGACATGACCCATTCCATTAGCTTAGCACCCGATCGTTTAGTATGTTGCTATTGCTTTCTTCATGACTTATACATGTTCCTATAACTATGAGATTATGCAACTCCCGTTTACCGGAGGAACACTTTGGGTACTACCAAACGTCACAACGTAACTGGGTGATTATAAAGGAGTACTACAGGTGTCTCCAATGGTAGATGTTGGGTTGGCGTATTTCGAGATTAGGGTTTTTCACTCCGATTGTCGGAGAGGTATCTCTGGGCCCTCTCGGTAATGCACATCACATAAGCCTTGCAAGCACTGCAACTAATATGTTAGTTGTGAGATGATGTATTACGGAACGAGTAAAGAGACTTGCCGGTAACGAGATTGAACTAGGTATTGGATACCGACGATCGAATCTCGGGCAAGTAACATACCGATGACAAAGGGAACAACGTATGTTGTTATGCGGTCTGACCGATAAAGATCTTCGTAGAATATGTAGGAGCCAATATGGGCATCCAGGTCCCGCTATTGGTTATTGACCGGAGACGAGTCTCGGTCATGTCTACATTGTTCTCGAACCGTAGGGTCCGCACGCTTAACGTTACGATGACAGTTATTATGAGTTTATGCATTTTGATGTACCGAAGGTTGTTCGGAGTCCCGGATGAGATCACGGACATGACGAGGAGTCTCGAAATGGTCGAGACGTAAAGATTGATATATTGGAAGCCTATGTTTGGACATAGGAAGTGTTCCGGGTGAAATCGGGATTTTACCGGAATACCGGGAGGGTTACCGGAACCCCCCGGGAGACTAATGGGCCTATTGGGCCTTAGTGGAAAAGAGAAAAGGGGCAGCCCACAGCTGGCCGGCGCCCCCCCCCCCCCTTCCCCAAGTCCTAGTAGGACTAGGAGAAGGGGCCGGCCCCCCCTCTCTCTCCTTTCCCCCTTGAGAGTCCTAGTTGGAATAGGATTGGAAGGGGGAGTCCTACTCCCGGTAGGAGTAGGACTCCCCCTGCGCCTCCCTCTCTCTGGCCAGCCGGCCCCCCTCCTCCAACCTTTATATACGGGGGCAGGGGACACCCCAAGACACACAAGTTGATCCTTGAGATCGTTCCTTAGCCGTGTGCGGTGCCCCCTGCCACCAAATTCCACCTCGATCATACCGTTGTAGGGCTTAGGCGAAGCCCTGCGTCGGTAGTACATCAAGATCGTCACCACGCCGTCGTGCTGACGGAACTCTTCCTCGACGCTTTGCTGGATCGGAGCCCGAGGATCGTCATCGAGCTGAACGTGTGCTAAGAACTCGGAGGTGCCGGAGTAACGGTGCTTGGATCGGTCGGATCGGGAAGAAGACGTACGACTACTTCCTCTATGTTGTGTGATCGCTTCCGCAGTCGGTCTGTGTTGGTACGTAGACAACACTCTCCCCTCTCGTTGCTGTGCATCACCATGATCTTGCGTGTGCGTAGGAAAATTTTCGAAATTACTACGTTCCCCAACAGTGGCATCCGAGCCTAGGTTTTATGGTTTGATGTTATTTGCACGAGTAGAACACAAGTGAGTTGTGGGCGATACAAGTCATACTGCCTACCAGCATGTCATACTTTGGTTCGGCGGTATTGTTGGGTGAGACGATCCGGACCAACCTTACGCGTACTCTTACGCGAGACCGGTTCCCTCGACGTGCTTTGCACATAGATAGCTTGCGGAAGACTGTCTCTCCAACTTTAGTTGAACCAAGTGTGACTACGCCCGGTCCATGAGAAGGTTAAAACGGAGTCTATTTGACGAACTATCGTTGTGGTTTTGATGCGTAGGTGAGATGAGTTCTTACTTAAGCCCGTAGCAGCCACGTAAAACTTGCAACAACAAAGTAGAGGACGTCTAACTTGTTTTTGCAGGGTATGTTGTTATGTGATATGGTCAAGGCATGATGCTGATTTTATTGTATGAGATGATCATGTTTTGTAACCGAGTTATCGGCAACTGGCAGGAGCCATATGGTTGTCGCTTTATTGTATGCAATGCAATCGTGATGTAATGCTTTACTTTATTACTAAGCGGTAGTGATAGTCGTGGAAGCATAAGATTGGCGAGACGACAACGATGCTACGATGGAGATCAAGGTGTCGCGCCGGTGACGATGGTGATCATGACGGTGCTTCGGAGATGGAGATCACAAGCACAAGATGATGATGGCCATATCATATCACTTATATTGATTGCATGTGATGTTTATCCTTTTATGCATCTTATCTTGCTTTGATTGACGGTAGCATTATAAGATGATCTCTCACCAAATTATCAAGAAGTGTTCTCCCTGAGTATGCACCGTTGCCAAAGTTCATCGTGCCCAGACACCACGTGATGATCGGGTGTGATAAGCTCTACGTCCAAATACAACGGGTGCAAAACAGTTGCACACGCAGAATACTCAGGTTATACTTGACGAGCCAAGCATATACAGATATGGCCTCGGAACACGGAGACCGAAAGGTCGAGCGTGAATCATATAGTAGATATGATCAACATAACGATGTTCACCATTGAAAACTACTCCATCTCACGTGATGATCGGTTATGGTTTAGTTGATTGGGATCACGTGATCACTTAGAGGATTAGAGGGATGTCTATCTAAGTGGGAGTTCTTAAGAAATATGATTAACTGAACTTAAACTTATCATGAACTTAGTACCTGATAGTATCTTGCTTGTTTATGTTGATTGTAGATAGATGGCTCGTGCTGTTGTTCCGTTGAATTTTAATGCGTTCCTTGAGAAAGCAAAGTTGAAAGATGACGGTAGCAATTACACGGACTGGGTCCGTAACCTAAGGATTATCCTCATTGCTGCACAGAAGAATTACATCCTGGAAGCACCGCTGGGTGGCAGGCCTGCTGCTGGAGCAACGCCAGATGTTATGAACGTCTGGCAGAGCAAAGCTGATGACTACTCGATAGTTCAGTGTGCCATGCTTTACGGCTTAGAATCGGGACTTCAACGACGTTTTGAACGTCATGGTGCATATGAGATGTTCCAGGAGTTGAAGTTAATATTTCAAGCAAATGCCCGAATTGAGAGATATGAAGTCTCCAATAAGTTCTATGGCTGCAAGATGGAGGAGAACAGTTCTGTCAGTGAGCATATACTCAAAATGTCTGGGTATAATAATCACTTGATTCAGATGGGAGTTAATCTTCGAGATGACTGCGTCATTGACAGAATTCTCCAATCACTGCCACCAAGCTACAAGAGCTTCGTGATGAACTATAATATGCAAGGGATGAACAAGACTATTCCCGAGCTCTTCGCAATGCTGAAAGCTGCGGAGGTAGAAATCAAGAAGGAGCATCAAGTGTTGATGGTTAGCAAAACCACTAGTTTCAAGAAAAAGGGCAAAGGGAAGAAGAAGGGAAACTTCAAGAAGAACAACAAGCAAGTTGCTGCTCAGGAGAAGAAACCCAAGTCTGGACCTAAGCCTGAAACTGAGTGCTTCTACTGCAAGCAGACTGGTCACTGGAAGCGGAACTGCCCCAAGTATTTGGCGGATAAGAAGGATGGCAAAGTGAACAAAGGTATATGTGATATACATGTTATTGATGTGTACCTTACTAGAGCTCGCAGTAGCACCTGGTATTTGATACTGGTTCTGTTGCTAATATTTGCAACTCGAAACAGGGACTACGGAATAAGCGGACGCTAGCAAAGGACGAGGTGACGATGCGCGTGGGAAACGGTTCCAAAGTCGATGTGATCGCGGTCGGCACGCTACCTCTACATCTACCTTCGGGATTAATATTAGACCTAAATAATTGTTATTTGGTGCCAGCGTTGAGCATGAACATTATATCTGGATCTTGTTTGATGTGAGACGGTTATTCATTTAAATCAGAGAATAATGGTTGTTCTATTTATATGAGTAATATCTTTTATGGTCATGCACCTTTGAAGAGTGGTCTATTCTTGTTGAATCTCGAAGATAGCGATACACATATTCATAATGTAGAAGCCAAAAGATGCAAAGTTAATAATGATAGTGCAACTTATTTGTGGCACTGCCGTTTAGGTCATATCGGTGTAAAGCGCATGAAGAAACTCCATACTGATGGGCTTTTGGAACCACTTGATTATGAATCACTTGGTACTTGCGAACCGTGCCTCATAGGCAAGATGACTAAAACACCGTTCTCCAGTACTATGGAGAGAGCAACAGATTTATTGGAAATCATACATACCGATGTATGTGGTCCGATGAATATTGAGGCTCGTGGCGGATATCGTTATTTTCTCACCTTCACAGATGATTTAAGCAGATATGGGTATATCTACTTAATGAAACATAAGTCTGAAACATTTGAAAAGTTCAAAGAATTTCAGAGTGAGGTTGAAAATCATCGCAACAAGAAAATAAAGTTTCTACGATCTGATCGTGGAGGAGAATATTTGAGTTACGAGTTTGGTGTACATTTGAAAAATTGTGGAATAGTTTCGCAACTCACGCCACCCGGAACACCACAGCGTAATGGTGTGTCCGAACGTCGTAATCGTACTTTACTAGATATGGTGCGATCTATGATGTCTCTTACTGATTTACCGCTATCATTTTGGGGTTATGCTTTAGAGACGGCCGCATTCACGTTAAATAGGGCACCATCAAAATCCGTTGAGACGACACCTTATGAACTATGGTTTGGCAAGAAACCAAAGTTGTCGTTTCTTAAAGTTTGGGGCTGCGATGCTTATGTGAAAAAGCTTCAACCTGATAAGCTCGAACCCAAATCGGAGAAATGTGTCTTCATAGGATATCCAAAGGAAACTATTGGATACACCTTCTATCACAGATCCGAAGGCAAGACTTTTGTTGCTAAATTCGGAAACTTTCTAGAGAAGGAGTTTCTCTCGAAAGAAGTGAGTGGGAGGAAAGTAGAACTTGACGAGGAAACTATACCTGCTCCCTTATTGGAAAATAGTACATCACAGAAAACTGTTTCTGCGACACCTATACCAATCAGTGAGGAAGTTAATGATGATGATCATGAAACTTCAGAACAAGATACTACTAAACCACGTAGATCAACCAGAGTGAGATCCGCACCAGAGTGGTACGGTAATCCAGTTCTGGAAGTCATGCTACTAGATCATGATGAACCTACGAACTATGAAGAAGCGATGGTGAGCCCAGATTCCGCAAAGTGGCTTGAGGCCATGAAATCTGAGATGGGATCCATGTATGAGAACAAAGTATCGACTTTGGTTGACTTGCCCAATGATCGGCAAGCAATTGAGAATAAATGGATCTTCAAGAAAAAGACTGACGCTGACGGTAATATTACTGTCTATAAAGCTCAACTTGTCGCAAAAGGTTTTCGACAAGTTCAAGGGGTTGACTACGATGAGACCTTCTCACCCGTAGCGATGCTTAAGTCCGTCAGAATTATGTTAGCAATTGCCGCATTTTATGATTATGAAATATGGCAGATGGATGTCAAAACTGCATTCCTGAATGGATTTCTGGAAGAAGAGTTGTATATGATACAACCAGAAGGTTTTGTTGATCCAAAGGGAGCTAACAAAGTATGCAAACTCCAGCGATCCATTTATGGACTGGTGCAAGCATCTCGGAGTTGGAATAAACGCTTTGATAGTGTGATCAAAGCATTTGGCTTTATACAGACTTTTGGAGAAGCCTGTATTTACAAGAAAGTGAGTGGGAGCTCTGTAGCATTTCTAATATTATATGTGGATGACATATTGCTGATTGGAAATGATATAGAATTTCTGGATAGCATAAAGGGATACTTGAATAAAAGTTTTTCGATGAAAGACCTCGGGGAAGCTGCTTACATATTAGGCATAAAGATCTATAGAGATAGATCAAAACGCTTAATTGGACTTTCACAGAGCACATACCTTGAAAAAATTCTGAAGAAGTTCAAAATGGATCAAGCAAAGAAAGGGTTCTTGCCTGTGTTACAAGGTGTGAAGTTGAGTCAGACTCAATGCCCGACCACTATAGAAGATAGAGAGAAAATGAAAGATGTTCCCTATGCTTCAGCCATGGGCTCTATCATGTATGCAATGCTGTGTACCAGACCTGATGTGTGCCTTGCTATAAGTTTAGCAGGGAGGTATCAAAGTAATCCAGGAATGGATCACTGGACAGCGGTCAAGAACATCCTGAAATACCTGAAAAGGACTAAGGATATGTTTCTCGTATATGGAGGTGACAAAGAGCTCACCGTAAGAGGTTACGTTGATGCAAGCTTTGACACTGATCCGGACGATTCTAAATCGCAAACCGGATACGTGTTTACTTTAAACGGTGGAGCTGTCAGTTGGTGCAGTTCTAAACAAAGCGTCGTAGCAGGATCTACATGTGAAGCGGAGTACATAGCTGCTTCGGAAGCAGCAAACGAAGGAGTCTGGATGAAGGAGTTCATATCCGATCTAGGTGTCATACCTAGTGCATCGGGTCCAATGAAAATCTTCTGTGACAATACTGGTGCAATTGCCTTGGCAAAGGAATCCAGATTTCACAAAAGGACCAAACACATCAAGAGACGCTTCAACTCCATCCGGGATTTAGTCCAGGTGGGAGACATAGAGATTTGCAAGATACATACGGATCTGAACGTTGCAGACCCGTTGACTAAGCCTCTTCCACGAGCAAAACATGATCAGCACCAAGGCTCCATGGGTGTTAGAATTATTACAGTGTAATCTAGATTATTGACTCTAGTGCAAGTGGGAGACTGAAGGAAATATGCCCTAGAGGCAATAATAAAGTTATTATTTATTTCCTTATATCATGATAAATGTTTATTATTCATGCTAGAATTGTATTAACCGGAAACATAATACATGTGTGAATACATAGACCAACAGAGTGTCACTAGTATGCCTCTACTTGACTAGCTCGTTAATCAAAGATGGTTATGTTTCCTAACCATGAACAAAGAGTTGTTATTTGATTAACGAGGTCACATCATTAGTTGAATGATCTGATTGACATGACCCATTCCATTAGCTTAGCACCCGATCGTTTAGTATGTTGCTATTGCTTTCTTCATGACTTATACATGTTCCTATAACTATGAGATTATGCAACTCCCGTTTATCGGAGGAACACTTTGGGTACTACCAAACGTCACAACGTAACTGGGTGATTATAAAGGAGTACTACAGGTGTCTCCAATGGTAGATGTTGGGTTGGCGTATTTCGAGATTAGGGTTTGTCACTCCGATTGTCGGAGAGGTATCTTTGGGCCCTCTCGGTAATGCACATCACATAAGCCTTGCAAGCACTACAACTAATATGTTAGTTGTGAGATGATGTATTACGGAACGAGTAAAGAGACTTGCCGGTAACGAGATTGAACTAGGTATTGGATACCGACGATCGAATCTCGGGCAAGTAACATACCGATGACAAAGGGAATAACGTATGTTGTTATGCGGTCTGACCGATAAAGATCTTCGTAGAATATGTAGGAGCCAATATGGGCATCCAGGTCCCGCTATTGGTTATTGACCGGAGACGAGTCTCGGTCATGTCTACATTGTTCTCGAACCGTAGGGTCCGCACGCTTAACGTTACGATGACAGTTATTATGAGTTTATGCATTTTGATGTACCGAAGGTTGTTCGTAGTCCCGGATGAGATCACAGACATGACGAGGAGTCTCGAAATGGTCGAGACGTAAAGATTGATATATTGGAAGCCTATGTTTGGACATAGGAAGTGTTCCGGGTGAAATCGGGATTTTACCGGAATACCGCGAGGGTTACCGGAACCCCCCGGGAGACTAATGGGCCTATTGGGCCTTAGTGGAAAAGAGAAAAGGGGCAGCCCACAGCTGGCCGGCGCCCCCCCCCTTCCCCAAGTCCTAGTAGGACTAGGAGAAGGGGCCGGCCCCCCTCTCTCTCCTTTCCCCCTTGAGAGTCCTAGTTGGAATAGGATTGGAAGGGGGAGTCCTACTCCCGGTAGGAGTAGGACTCCCCCTGCGCCTCCCTCTCTCTGGCCGGCCGGCCCCCCTCCTCCAACCTTTATATACGGGGGCAGGGGACACCCCAAGACACACAAGTTGATCCTTGAGATCGTTCCTTAGCCGTGTGCGGTGCCCCCTGCCACCAAATTCCACCTCGATCATACCGTTGTAGTGCTTAGGTGAAGCCCTGCGTCGGTAGTACATCAAGATCGTCACCACGCCGTCGTGCTGACGGAACTCTTCCTCGACGCTTTGCTGGATCGGAGCCCGAGGATCGTCATCGAGCTGAACATGTGCTAAGAACTCGGAGGTGCCGGAGTAACGGTGCTTGGATCGGTCGGATCGGGAAGAAGACGTACGACTACTTCCTCTACGTTGTGTGATCGGTTCCGCAGTCGGTCTGCGTTGGTACGTAGACAACACTCTCCCCTCTCGTTGCTGTGCATCACCATGATCTTGCGTGTGCGTAGGAAAATTTTCGAAATTACTACGTTCCCCAACATATTTGAGTTACGAGTTTGGTGTACATTTGAAAAATTGTGGAATAGTTTCGCAACTCACGCCACCCGGAACACCACAGCGTAATGGTGTGTCCGAACATCGTAATCGTACTTTACTAGATATGGTGCGATCTATGATGTCTCTTACTGATTTACCGTTATCATTTTGGGGATACGCTCTAGAGACGGACGCATTCATGTTAAATAGGGCACCATCAAAATCTGTTGAGACGACGCCTTATGAACTATGGTTTGGCAAGCAACCAAAGTTGTCGTTTCTGAAAGTTTGGGGCTGCGATGCTTATGTGAAAAAGCTTCAACCTGATAAGCTCGAACCCAAATCGGAGAAATGTGTCTTCATAGGCTATCCAAAGGAAACTATTGGATACACCTTCTATCACAGATCCGAAGGCAAGACTTTTGTTGCTAAATTCGGAAACTTTCTTGAGAAGGAGTTTCTCTCGAAAGAAGTGAGTGGGAGGAAAGTAGAACTTGACGAGGTAACTGTACCTACTCCCTTATTGGAAAGTAGTACATCACAAAAAACTGTTTCTGCGACACCTACACCAATAAGTGAGGAAGTTAATGATAATGATCATGAAACTTCAGAACAAGATACTAATGAACCTCGTAGATCAACCAGAGCAAGATCCGCGCCTGAGTGGTACGGTAATCCAGTTCTGGAAGTCATGCTGCTAGATCATGATGAACCTACGAACTATGAAGAAGCGATGGTGAGCCCAGATTCCGCAAAGTGGCTTGAAGCCATGAAATCTGAGATGGGATCCATGTATGAGAACAAAGTATGGACTTTGGTTGACTTGCCCGATGATCGGCAAGCAATTGAGAATAAATGGATCTTCAAGAAAAAGACTAACGCTGATGGTAATGTTACTGTCTATAAAGCTCGACTTGTCGCAAAAGGTTTTCGACAAGTTCAAGGGGTTGACTACGATGAGACCTTCTCACCCGTAGCGATGCTTAAGTCTGTCCGAATCATGTTAGCAATTGCCGCGTTTTATGATTATGAAATTTGGCAGATGGATGTCAAAACTGCATTCCTGAATAGATTTCTGGAAGAAGAGTTGTATATGATGCAACCGGAAGGTTTTGTCGATCCAAAGGGAGCTAACAAAGTGTGCAAGCTCCAGCGATCCATTTATGGACTGGTGCAAGCCTCTCGGAGTTGGAATAAACGCTTTGATAGTGTGATCAAAGCATTTGGTTTTATACAGACTTTTAGAGAAGCCTGTATTTACAAGAAAGTGAGTGGGAGCTCTGTAGCATTTCTGATATTATATGTGGATGACATATTATTGATTGGAAATGATATAGAATTTCTGGATAGCATAAAGGGATACTTGAATAAGAGTTTTTCAATGAAAGACCTCGGTGAAGGTGCTTACATATTAGGCATAAAGATCTATAGAGATAGATCAAGACGCTTAATTGGACTTTCACAAAGCACATACCTTGACAAAATTTTGAAGAAGTTCAAAATGGATCAAGCAAAGAAAGGGTTCTTGCCTATGTTACAAGGTGTGAAGTTGAGTCAGACTCAATGCCCGACCACTGCAGAAGATAGAGAGAAAATGAAAGATGTTCCCTATGCTTCAGCCATAGGCTCTATCATGTATGCAATGCTGTGTACCAGACCTGATGTGTGCCTTGCAATAAGTTTAGCAGGGAGGTACCAAAGTAATCCAGGAGTGGATCACTGGACAGCGGTCAAGAACATCCTGAAATACCTGAAAAGGACTAAGGATATGTTTCTCGTATATGGAGGTGACAAAGAGCTCACCGTAAAAGGTTACGTTGATGCAAGCTTTGACACTGATCCGGACGATTCTAAATCGCAAACCGGATACGTGTTTACATTAAATGGTGGAGCTGTCAGTTGGTGCAGTTCTAAACAAAGCGTCGTAGCGAGATCTACATGTGAAGCGGAGTACATAGCTACTTCGGAAGCAGCAAACGAAGGAGTCTGGATGAAGGAGTTCATATCCGATCTAGGTGTCATACCTAGTGCATCGGGTCCAATGAAAATCTTTTGTGACAATACTGGTGCAATTGCCTTGGCAAAGGAATCCAGATTTCACAAGAGGACCAAACACATCAAGAGACGCTTCAATTTCATCCGGGATCAAGTCCAGGTGGGAGACATAGAGATTTGCAAGATACATACGGATCTGAATGTTGCACACCCGTTGACTAAGCCTCTTCCACGAGCAAAACATGATCAGCACCAAGACTCCATGGGTGTAAGGATCATTACTGTGTAATCTAGATTATTGACTCTAGTGCAAGTGGGAGACTGAAGGAAATATGCCCTAGAGGCAATAATAAAGTTATTATTTATTTCCTTATATCATGATAAATGTTTATTATTCATGCTATAATTGTATTAACCGGAAACATAATACATGCGTGAATACATAGACAAACTTAGTGTCACTAGTAAGCCTCTACTTGACTAGCTCGTTAATCAAAGATGGTTATGTTTCCTAACCATGAACAAGGTGTTGTTATTTGATTAACGAGGTCACATCATTAGTTGAATGATCTGATTGACATGACCCATTTCATTATCTTAGCACCCGATCGTTTAGTATGTTGCTATTGCTTTCTTCATGACTTATACATGTTCCTATAACTATGAGATTATGCAACTCCCATTTACCGGAGGAACACTTTGGGTGCTACCAAACGTCACAACATAACTGGGTGATTATAAAGGAGTACTACAGGTGTCTCCAAAGGTAGACGTTGGGTTGGCGTATTTCGAGATTAGGATTTGTCACTCCGATTGTCGGAGAGGTATCTTTGGGCCCTCTCGGTAATGCACATCACATAAGCCTTGCAAGCACTGCAACTAATATGTTAGTTGTGAGATGATGTATTACGGAACAAGTAAAGAGACTTGCTGGTAACAAGATTGAACTAGGTATTGGATACCGACAATCAAATCTCGGGCAAGTAACATACCGATGACAAAAGGAACAACGTATGTTGTTATGCGGTCTGACCGATAAAGATCTTCGTAGAATATGTAGGAGCCAATATGGGCATCCAGGTCCCGCTATTATTTATTGACCGGAGACGTGTCTCGGTCATGTCTACATTGTTCTCGAACCGTAGGGTCCGCACGCTTAACGTTATGATGACAGTTATTATGAGTTTATGCATTTTGATGTACCGAAGTTAGTTCGGAGTCCCGGATGTGATCACGGACATGACGAGGAGTCTCAAAATGGTCGAGACATAAAGATTGATATATTGGATGACTATATTCGGACACCGGAAGTGTTCCGGATGATTTCGGAGAAAACCGGAGAGCCGGAGGGGTTACCGGAACCCCCCGGGGAAGTAATGGGCCTTATTGGGCCTGAGGGGAGAGGGAGGGCAGCAGCCCAAGAGGTGGCGCGCCCCCCTCAAGGGAGTGTGAATTGGACTAGGAGGGGAGGGCGCCCCCCCCCCCCCTTTCCCTCTCCCTCTCCCTCTCTTTCCTTCCCCCCAAGTCTCCTAGTTGGACTAGGAAAGGGGAGTCCTACTCCCACTAGGAGGAGGACTCCCCCTCCCTTGGCGCACCCCATAGGCTGGCCGGCCTCCCCCTTGCTCCTTTATATACGGGGGCAGGGGGGCACCTCTAGACACACAAGTTGATCATTCCTTAGCCGTGTGCGGTGCCCCCTGCCACCATATTCCACCTCGATCATATCGTTGTAGTGCTTAGGCGAAGCTCTGCGTCGGTAGAACATCAAGATCGTCATCACGCCGTCGTGCTGATGGAACTCCTCCCCGAAGCTTTGCTGGATCGGAGCCCGGGGATCGTCATCGAGTTGTACGTGTGCTAAGAACTCGGAGGTGCCGGAGTAACGGTGCTTGGATCGGTCGGATCGGGAAGAAGACGTACGACTACTTCCTCTACATTGTGTCAACGCTTCCGTTGCGATCTACAAGGGTACGTAGATCAGACTCTCCTCTCGTTGTTGTGCATCACCATGATCTTGCGTGTGCGTAGGAAATTTTTTGAAATTACTGCGTTCCCCAACACTTGGCACACGTTTAGCTCGATGACGATCCCTAGACTCTGATCCAGCAAAGTGTCAGGCAAGAGTTCCGTCAGCACGACGGTGTGGTGACGATCTTGATGTACTACCGTCGCAGGGCTTCGCCTAAGCACCGCTACAATATTATCAAGGATTATGGTGGAAGGGGGCACCGCACACGGTTAAGAATATGATCACGTGGATCAACTTGTGTCTCTAGGGGTACCCCTGCCTCCGTATATAAAGGTTCAAGAGGGGGAGGCCGGCCGGCCATCATAGGGCGCGCCAGGAGGAGTCCTACTCCCTCCGGGAGTAGGACTTCCCCCCCAATCCTAGTTGGAATAGGATTCGCGAGGTGGGAACAGAGAGAGAGAGAGAGAGAGAGAGAGAGAGAGAGAAGGAGGGGCGCCGGCCCCCTCTCTCCTTGTCCTATTCGGACTAAGGGGGGAGGGGCGCACGGCCCAGCCCTGGCCGCCTCTCCTCTTCTTCCACTAAGGCCCATTAAGGCCCATGTGTTGGGGAACGTAGTAATTTCAAAAAAATTCCTACGCACACGCAAGATCATGGTGATGCATAGCAACGAGGGGGAGAGTCTGATCTACGTACCCTTGTAGATCGCAACGGAAGCGTTGACACAACGTAGAGGAAGTAGTCGTACGTCTTCTTCCCGATCCGACCGATCCAAGCACCGTTACTCCGGCACCTCCGAGTTCTTAGCACACGTTCAGCTCGATGACGATCCTCGGGCTCCGATCCAGCAAAGTGTCGAGGAAGAGTTCCGTCAGCACGACGGCGTGGTGACGATCTTGATGTACTACCGACGCAGGGCTTCGCCTAAGCACTACAACGATATGATCGAGGTGGAATTTGGTGGCAGGGGGCACCGCACACGGCTAAGGAACGATCTCAATGATCAACTTGTGTGTCTAGAGGTGCCCCCTGCCCCCGTATATAAAGGATCCAAGGGGGAGGGGTGCGCCGGCCAGGGAGAGGGCGCGGGAGGAGTCCTACTCCTATCGGGAGTAGGACTCCCCCCCTCAATCCTATTCCAACTAGGATTCCCAAGGGGGGAAACAGAGAGGGGGGGGGGCAGCCCCTTCTCCTAGTCCTAATAGGACTAAGGGAAGGGGGGCGCGGCCAGCTATGGGCTGCCCCTTTTCTCTTTTCCACTAAGGCCCATGAAGGCCCATATGGCTCCCGGGGGGTTCCGGTAACCTCCCGGTGATCCGGTAAAATCCCGATTTCACCCGGAACACTTCCGATGTCCAAACATAGGCTTCCAATATATCAATCTTTATGTCTCAACCATTTCGAGACTCCTCGTCATGTCCATGATCACATCCAGGACTCCGAACAACCTTCGGTACATCAAAATGCATAAACTCATAATAACTGTCATCGTAACGTTAAGTGTGCAGACCCTACGGTTCGAGAATAATGTAGACATGACCGAGACACGTCTCCGGTCAATAACCAATAGCAGGACCTGGATGCCCATATTGGTTCCTACATATTCTACGAAGATCTTTATCGGTCAGACCGCATAACAACATACGTTGTTCCCTTTGTCATCGGTATGTTACTTGCCCGAGATTCGATCGTCGGTATCCAATACCTAGTTCAATCTTGTTACCGGCAAGTCTCTTTACTCATTCTGTAATACATCATCCCGCAACTAACTCATTAGTTGCAATGCTTGCAAGGCTTGTGTAATGTGTATTACCGAGAGGGCCCAGAGATACCTCTCCGACAATCGGAGTGACAAATCCTAATCTCGAAATACGCCAACCCAACATCTACCATTGGAGACACCTGTAGTACTCCTTTATAATCACCCAGTTACGTTGTGACGTTTGGTAGCACCCAAAGTGTTCCTCCGGCAAACGGGAGTTGCATAATCTCATAGTCATAGGAACTTGTATAAGTCATGAAGAAAGCAATAGCAACATACTAAACGATCGAGTGCTAAGCTAATGAAATGGGTCATGTCAATCAGATCATTCAACTAATGATGTGACCTCGTTAATCAAATAACAACACATTGTTCATGGTCAGGAAACTTAACCATCTTTGATTAACGAGCTAGTCAAGTAGAGGCATACTAGTGACACTCTGTTTGTCTATGTATTCACACATGTATTATGTTTCCGGTTAATACAATTCTAGCATCAATAATAAACATTTATCATGATATAAGGAAATAAATAATAACTTTATTATTGCCTCCAGGGCATATTTCCTTCACCATGTACCTCCCGGGGGGTTCCGGTAACCTCCCGGTTTTTCCGGTAAAATCCCGATTTCACTCGGAACACTTCCGATATCCAAATATAGGCTTCCAATATATCAATCTTTATGTCTCGACCATTTCGAGACTCCTCGTCATGTCCGTGATCACATCCGGGACTCCGAACAAACTTCGGTACATCAAAATGCATAAACTCATAATATAACTGTCATCGTAACTTTAAGCGTGCGGACCCTACGGGTTCGAGAACAATGTAGACATGACCGAGACACGTCTCCGGTCAATAACCAATAGCGGGACCTGATGCCCATATTGGTTCCTACATATTCTATGAAGATCTTTTATCGGTCAGACCGCATAACAACATACGTTGTTCCCTTTGTCATCGGTATGTTACTTGCCCGAGATTCGATCGTCGGTATCCAATACCTAGTTCAATCTCATTACCGGCAAGTCTCTTTACTCGTTCCGTAATACATCATCCCGCAACTAACTCATTAGTTGCAATGCTTGCAAGGCTTAAGTGATGTGCATTACCGAGAGGGCCCAGAGATACCTCTCCGACGATCGGAGTGACAAATCCTAATCCCGAAATACGTCAACCCAACATGTACCTTTGGAGACACCTGTAGAGCACCTTTATAATCACCCAGTTACTTGTGACGTTTGGTAGCACACAAAGTGTTCCTCCGGCACACGGGAGTTACATAATCTCATATTCATAGGAACATGTATAAGTCATGAAGAAAGCAATAGCAACATACTAAACGATCGGGTGCTAAGCTATTGGAATGGGTCATGTCAATCAGATCATTCAACTAATGATGTGATCCCGTTAATCAAATGACAACTCTTTGTCCATGGTTAGGAAACATAACCATCTTTGATTAACGAGCTAGTCAAGTAGAGGCATACTAGTGACACTCTGTTTGTCTATGTATTCACACATGTATCATGTTTCCGGTTAATACAATTCTAGCATGAATAATAAACATTTATCATGAAATAAGGAAATAAATAATAACTTTATTATTGCCTCTAGGGCATATTTCCTTCAGGACCTTCATAGTGTAGGCCCCGCCCAAGAGCGTCGAAGATCACAGTGCCTCCAGTAATGAGCTCATTGAACTCCAATCTCAAATTGCAAGGGACGATCTGTATAAGAAAAAAAACGCATTGCATTACTGGAAATAGCAACAAAAACAAATGAACTAGCTGTTAGAAGGTTCATACAATGTGTTACCGCTGCAGGAACAAAACATGGCTGGAAGTAGATGCCAAATAGCGTGCGAGTTGCAAGGTTGGTTGCGCACCTTGACTTGCCCACTGGACATAGTGATGGCTGCACCATTCTACACACAATATATTAAAAACTAAGTATATAATCAGTTTGTACAGTAGTAAATCAATTTCTACTAAACATAATTGGAGTTCATTTTACAGAAAACATATTGAAAACATGTTGAAAACTAAGTATATATTTCTACACTATTAATTGTATACATAAATAAAAAAATTCACAGAGGGAAACACAAATAAGCAAATTCTACGCTAGTAATTTATAGGAGTTCATCTTATTTATTCCTAATATTGTAGGCACTCAAAATATTTCTAATAAAAATGCATTACAAATATCGAATTCTACACAATAGCAATCGCATTATCACTAAAATTTCTACACAGAGCAATCCATGCAACTAACTTTGGATTCTACATCACACAAAGCAATCCATGATATATAATAAAATTTCTACATAAATTAAAGCAATCCCCTAAATTTCTTCTCCCACATGAATCCCAATGGATTCCGTGTGGCGTGTCCACGGACGGAGGAGATGGGAGTGGAGAGGAAGGAGATGCGATGGGAGGAGAAGGAGTGGATCAAACCTTGCTGCCGGCGAGGGTCGACGATGAGGTGGCGGTGGCGACGACGGCTCTGGTCGAGGTGGAAGTGTATATGGCCGGGGTGGGTGTGAAATAAGAGGGCGGCGACTTAGGTCTTTTACTAAGTTGACTCATGTGGACCATTGATGGCATGGGACTAAAGCGCAATGTCATAACTAATAACATCCCAAATAAAAAAAGACTAAAATTAATGAAAGACTTAACTAAATAAATGACTCAAAATTAGAATTGGTCGTAAAGAAATAAGTCCTAAAATTTTAAAAACACTAAAAGTAATGATGATAAAAATATAATATAAAATGTTCATTATTTTGTGACTAGTATAATCATTAAATACTTAAAACACTTGATAAAATGGAAAAATTATTTGATTATTTGCATCTACACATAAAGGACAAATATCTGGCCCAGATACAACAAAGATAAAAGCTCATTTTAATTTGTGTATTTGTCTTTTTTGCGTGCATCAGATATGAAATACATGTCCATGAAATTTTATACATATATACTACAAACATATGCCTACATGTATGTAAAAAATACATGTATATATTTTCTTTCAGATTTTTTGAGGTGTGAAAAAAGTATTTTGGCTGAAAAAAAAAGAGCTGTATGGAGCTCGGCCTCTACTTGCACTTTTCCGCCACATCTGGTCTGGTGAATGGAACTCTGAAATCCAACTTTTCAGTACCCGTAGTATCTAAACCGCCCTGCCATTTCGAATGCCCCACCTGACAGATCCCCGGCAGAGAGAAAGGCACGCGACGCGCGTCCCCGCCAGCTCCGAGCCTCCGAAGGCAGTCGACTGGGAGGCGACCGCCATGGCCACCGGCTGCGTCCCCGGCGCTCTGCGCTTGGTTCCGTGGCGAGGAGCGTCGTCTTCCTCCTCCCGCGCCCTGGCTCGTCTCCGCCCGCGCGTCGCCTCGTTCGCAGCCCCACCTCGGCCTCTCCATCGCGCCCTTCGTCCAGTTCCCGCCCCGCACATGGCGCTCCGTGCTCCTCTCCCTCCTGCGAGGTGCCAGGCCCCCGCAACTCCGGGTGAGTCCCTTGACCCCTTGCGTGCTTGATATGGTACGGTAGGGAGGGGGGAGGGGGGAGGGGGTGTTGGTATCCTGAGAAGAGCGAAACCCTTGCTGCCGAGATATTCGGCGAAATGCGTAGTCGGCAGCAGACGCCCTTCACGTGTTTGATGGTTGGTATCCTGAGAAGAGCACGGCCCTTGCTGCCGAGATGTTCGGCGAAATGCCTAGTCGGCAGCAGACGCCCATCACGTGTTTGATGGTTGCGCCCACCAAGTGTTCGACAGTAAGCTCACGATCACACGAACACTGTTTTTTTTCAGTACACGCGAGTCTTGTGCATGTCATTGTCTGAAGATCAGAATGGGGTATGATACAACAGTTTGCAATTTACAGTTTACCATTAGCCGTAGACAGGCTCTGCCTCTACAGAAGACCAATTACGTTACACCTCTCTCTTGCCCACCTCCACGAGCCTGGATTGTTAGCGATATATCAGACTTTATGTTGGTCACCGCCTCTATTTAGCTCCAGCAATAGGTTGTACATGCATGTAATCGCAGTAGTGTTAAATTTGTGCCCCTGGCGCTGTCTGTCCAGGATGGTTGAGTCCGCTGAAGTCCACCAGGCCTAAGGATTGGCATTGCTTGCCAGAGTAAACGTAGGGAGATTGATGAGTGAGTATCAAATTAGACAGCTCTAGAGACCTGATGAAAAGTTTGGCTTGAAGATGAGTCAGAGGACCACACCATCCTAGCACCAGGAAATTCACAGTAACGACATGGAATAGAGCATACGCAGACCGAGATGAGAATTGGCCACTGGCTTCGAACTTTGAAGAAAAGCTGTCCTAACTCCTAAACCTTGGGGTTCAGCTAAGATGCAGCGATTGCACTCTGTAGCTGACGTGTCAGGCCCAAGTGTCATTTGTTAGCGCCTCTTCACTTATCTTTTCAGGGCATTCATCCTCACAAAAAGGATTAAATCCAGCGCCCACCTATCCATCCATCATTTCAGAAGGATATTCACTTACCATGGCCAAGGGTGATCTTTGTTCCTGCACAAAACAAATCCGCTGTTGCCGGATACAGGCAAGTGAAAGTCACTCCATGGGCAGTTGTCTGAAGTGCGAGAGAGCCAGCACCTCCGAGCCCTGAGAGGAGTGTTTAGGAGCTTTAGATTGTGAAGTCCCAGACCTCCCACTAGCTTGGGTTTGTGTAGGGTTTCCTGGGCAACCAAATGATGTCCACCATGGGCTTCAGAGCAGCCCCGCCAAAGAAATACCCAGTGTAACTTGTTCAGACATAATGAAATCAGCGCTTGATTGAGCAGATGGAAATTTCAGCCGTCAGCAGATGTGAGCTGATTAAAGGCTGCAAGCACATAATCCTTTATAGTTGTCCAGCAGCGCTGCTAAAAAGGCTACATAAACGCATTTGGCTGTAAGCAATATTGATCCATGCATTGTGAATCACAGTCCACAAATGATAATAATGTTGGAGGCTGTCTCAAGGCGTCTTGTATTGGCATTAGGACGTTATTGCACATGTTTGACATCATGCATTGGATGGTTTTGGTTAGCAGTTCCGGTTCACATTGGGTTTCATACGATGGCTAAGAGCTTCCATTATGTTTTGGTTCTTTTAAACCTTTTACTTAATCATAAATGTAATGAAACACATTCTGGAGTTCATGTAGGATAGCTGCCCATGCAACATGAGATGTAGTAATGGCAGGTTTCTTATCGAAGACAAGCATAATTTCGCCTGGGAAGGTCCGGGAGAGGGGCACAGAAGGAGAAATACCATGTATACAGTACATATGCATGATCGATATGAGCCTGTGCATGTGTATGTGTTGTATAGTCTGAGCTCATGGAGAAGGGGTGCTTGTGTCGTTGTCTTGTACATGGGTATGTGATGCCTTCATAGAGTCCTATATACTGTCTATTGATGCAGTAAATTGAAGTCTATTCCCCATCCTCTGTTCTTCTTATCCCCTTGTTCCCTTGCTTAATCTGCCTGACTATTTTTATTCTTGAAATACAGAGTCTCCCTTGCAGCCGCCAAGCTTTTGGGAAACGGTGTGGCAGGTGTGTAAGCGTGTCTCCTGGAAGCACCTTGGTACACTCACGCTGCTGTCTGGCTGCATAGCAGTTGGTTTCTTTGCAAACAAAGGGGACCCACGCGCCTTGTTGATAGTTGATGTACTGGACAAAGCGAACAAAGCATACAAGCCAAGTCTGGAGTTCGCAGTTTTACTCATCGCACTTTTCGTTTCTCTGTCGTCAAGGTATGATAAAACCTATCAACTTAACATTATTCTGTATTAGTTAGTGGTTCTGAATATAGTTTTTCCAAATCTTGATTGATATCAATTTTGTTCAAATTTTGCAGGTAGAGGCAGAGGATTGCTCAGGTTTTTTGGGCACATGTTTTGGACAGTAGGAAGTAAGTGGTACAGTTACTGATCCTTACCATAGAAGTACATGGTGGAGATTCCCACCGGTTTTATCAGAAAGGGATGGGTTGCACATACGGAGACCCGACATGACCAATAGCACTAGTTATGGAGTTCCTGAAATTGCTTTATCTCAGTACAACTTTCCACCAGATGCACCAGGCGTGCGTGCACGCTTTATGTCGTTTCCCTTGAGGTGGAAACATCACATTTTTCGGTGTTCGCTGTGAGCGATGTCATCTGCTGTGAATGATGAACCATTATGCTGCAAAGTTGAAAATGTATCACTGTCAATTACATTTTTAGTGTGCTTGTACGTTTTCCAAGATGCTTGATCAAATTCTGTTGAACAAGCCTTCTACCTATTATTGCCTTACAGTAAGGTAGGATTTTTATTCATTGGCATTTTTCAAGCATCGATCAACACATTGGGAGCGATGCATCTAGAGTAGATTTTGTGCTCCGTGTTGTGCTTGCCGAAGAAGTTTTTACTCCCGAAAGACAGACATTTTGTTCCTCGCTAACCCAATAATCAGCCCCAACGTCCATACTCGCAGGATATTTTGCTTACTCACAATGCCCTCTTAATTCACGATTATTGATCTAGTTGCACAATCAGCAGTTGTATTCCATGATACATGTATAGGTAGGATCTTCAGCGTGTGTGTGCCATCATTTGGTCCACTTTGATCTACTAGGGTTGCATTTTGCATATGACTTTTATTTTGAAAAAAAAAATCCTTTCCTGAGTACATGCATCTGTTTACCACTACAACTAAAACGTTATCTGTTATCTGTTGCCGACTACTCGAACATACATGGAAATTAGGCCCCTGTTTTCAAATAATTATTCCGTCGGTAAATCTAATTGTTCTGCAGCAACGCGCCGTGAATCATTTAGTTAAATCATTGAATTTAAAAAAAATCAGTTTGTAACTAGTAAATGTGCATGCGCAATGCACACATAGCTTTAGGGGAAAATTTGATACACCAATCTTGCACTAAGAGCCCTTGTGCTTTGAAGAACACGCTTCTAATAGGTTACTCGTGACATTATTCACCCCATCACTCTCCATCTCCAAGCATATTTCCCTTCATTTCATAGCAAACAAATATTTCAAGAAAAAAAATGTGACATGGTTGTTCACCTCGCCATTAACATGAGTTGCATCATCTTTGCTCTGTTGTACTCCCTCCGTAGTGATCTAAACGCTCTTATATTTCTTTACAGGGGGAGTAGTATGCAGTAAGTATTGTAGCTGTAGGAAAAAAGTATGACACTTCTCTTTAATTTTCATGCAGCAGTGACATGTTAATGTGTATTACTTTCACCATTGCAAACATGTATGTGAATTCCATTGCTCCCGAATTATTATTACATCACAAGATTTGGGTCAACCAAAATAACAGTTACATAACATGCACTGCTGCTAATTCAAGCATAACTGCCGTTATTTAACATAAAGGAATTGTCCTTGAGTATATATGCTCACACAGGTAAGTACTCATCCATCAGAAATGCTGACCCTAAGGCTGTGGTGATCACTTCAGCAATTATCCTTGAGTATAATTTATGACACGTAAGCCTTTTACTTCCAAACAAGAATAATTGCATCAAGTACTAAGAGGGTGTTTGGTTCAGGGACTTTTTAGTCCTAGAGACTAGAAAAAGTCTCTAAAAAGTCCTAGGAACCAAACGGGAGGGACTTTTTCTATAGGGACTAGAAAAAGACTCTATTGGAGAGTCTTTTTTGATTAGTCCCTGGGACTAGAAAAAGTCCTAGGACTTCTGAAACAAACACCCCCTAAACAAATAAGCCCATTCCATCTCATCGGTTAATGCAACTTATTAACAACTCCTTGTATGAGAAATCAAATGTCAAACTGAGTAGGGACGCAATTATAATATCATAAGTGGCCATAGAGTTAAGTACCTTGAGGTTCAGAAGCTCAAATGTGGTTACAATTTTCTTTTGAGGAAAATATAAAAATTATATCTGTACTATAGAAATATCTTGACTATCCTCCTGATATAGATATATTAACCACAAGTGTTCATTAGCAACAAATGAGAGGATATGCTTACGTACTGCTGAATGCTGAGGCTCAAGATACGTGTTTGGAACGTTATGCTTCTTGTCATTGGAATAGCTGCTATGTGACGAAGTAGTTAATCTGAGTTTTCTGGCGGTTTATTTCGATTTATGGAGTCAATTGTAAGAAACTACCACATTTGCGGCTAGATTTGTAGAAAACCATCAAGTCGCTAATCCGTTGAAAAAACACCGCAATTTCTTTAATTTCATTGCAAAAAACACTGATCGGGTGATTTGGGCCATTTGATCGCTCTCTGACAAGTGGGGCCTCATTGTAAGGAGGTAACATGGCAAAAAATTAACATGCACACCCCTGAAACAAATAAGAAAATGCAATCAGCCCCCTATTCCGATTTGGGCTTGCAACGCGCGGGCATGGGGCTCGTCGCCGGGGAGCATAGGGCATGGATAGAGTCGCGCGGCTGCTGCGGCAGTCGGCAACGGAGCTGGCCCGGCGGGTGGGCCGCACCTCGTCCCTGCGGTTCGTGTCATGCCGCTGCGGCCCGCCTCTGCTTGCGCTACCGCATTGAGCGCCACTGCCCCGCTTCTTGCGCCGCTGCGCTGCGCACTGCCGCTCTGTTTCTTGATGCAGTGATGCGCGCCCCCACCAGCGCTCGAGCTACGCGTGGCCGCGCCGCTGCATGCGCCCTTGCTGAGCGCCGCGACCGCTGCTTGCTCCGCTTCTGCACCTAGAAGAAAGGAGGCGGTGAGCATTGGCCTAGCCCGCGGTAGCAATGCAGTTGGCCGGTGGTGGCTTGCGAGAACGGCGGCGAAGGCCTGCGGGAACAGCCGATCCTGATTGGATTGGGGCAAGGGGGGTTTGTTTTGGGTGTTGGTTGCGTTTTATTTTAGATTTCATGGGTGTGTATGTCAATTCTTTGCCAAGTCAGCTCCTTAAAATTCGGTCCCACTCGTCAGAAAGCGATCAAACGGACCAAATCACCCGATCAGTGCTTTTTACTATATAATTAGAGAGATTGCGGTGTTTTTTGCAACGGATTAGCGACTTAATGGTTTTATGCAAATCTAGCCACAAATATGGTAGTTTTTGCAATTGACTCTGATCTATGCTTGTATTTCTTGGACCTGGTCGCAGGAGGAATGCCAGTGATGGAATAGGGAAATGATATTCTATTCTATATAACTTTTTATAAGTGAAGACATCATGCCGCACTATCCTCAAAAATTCATTTCGCTCATATCCGGAATACTACTGGGAATTATGGTCCAAACTAACATTACCTTGTTCCAGTAGCTTCACAATAAATATAGCACCATCAACCCCAACATTTGCAGCTATGGTGATCAGGGGTTCGGCTCCTCTGCAGTCCAGTAATTACTGTATGGGTACTGTAGCTATCAAAATCCACCGTCCGTTTCAATCCGATGGCTCTCCTTCCTTCCCTCATCCTTTGCAGCAGTGGAGGCTCCTACAGACTGCGACCATGGCAGCCGGCGGAAGCGCACCGATAAGAAGCGACTACCACATAGCCTTACTAGCTGGTGCGTTTGCGTAGTTTCCCTTGCCGTGGCTCGGGTCGCCGGATGGGTAGCAGTCGAAGACAAGCGCGCATGTATAGAAGATGATGCTGGCGAAGAGCTGCACCATGATCGGGCGGATCATGGACCATGGGCGGAGCGTACACGATTGTCGACGTCCCATACACGGGCACAGTGGGCGTAATGTACATGAGCGTGATCGTCGACGTCCCATACACGTGTTGGGGAATGTTGCAGAAAACAAAAAGATTTATCTACGGTTTCACCAAGATCTATCTATGAGTTCATCTAGCAACGAGTGATTAGAGTGCATCTACATACCCTTGTAGATCGCGAGCGGAAGCGTTCAAGAGAACGGGGATGATGGAGTCGTACTCACCGTGATCCAAATCACCGATAACCAAGTGACGAACGGACGACACCTCCGCGTTCAACACACGTACGGAGCGGATAACGTGTCCTCCTTCTTGATCCAGCAAGGGGGAAGGGGAGGTTGATGAAGATCCAGCAGCACGACGGCGTGGTGGTGGATGCAACAATGATCGCAGCAGGGCTTCGCCGAGTTTCTGCGAGAGGGAGAGGTGTAGCAGGGGAGAGGGAGGCGCCAAGGCTTCAGGGTGTGGCTGCCCTCCCTCCCCCCTTTATATAGGCCCCCTAGGGGGTGCGCCTGCCCTAGGAGATGGGATCTCCTGGGGGGGGGGGGGGGGGGCGGCCAAGGGGGTGGAGTGCCCCCCAAGGCAAGTGGAGGCGCCCCCTCCCCTAGGGTTCCCAACCCTAGGCACATGGGGGGGCAAGGGGGGGGGCGCACCAGCCCACTATGGGCTGGTTCCCTCCCCACTTCAGCCCATGGGGCCCTCCGGGATGGGTGGCCCCACCCGGTGGACCACCGGGACCCTTCCGGTGGTCCCGGTACAATACCGATGACCCCCGAAACTCTCCTGATGGCCAAAACTGCACTTCCTATATATAATTCTTCACCTCCGGACCATTTCGGAACTCCACGTGACGTCCGGGATCTCATCCGGGACTCCGAACAACTTTCGGGTTACCGCGTACTCATATTTCTACAACCCTAGCGTCACCGAACCTTAAGTGTGTGACCCTACGGGTTCGGGAGACATGTAGACATGACCGAGATGACTCTCCGGTCAATAACCAACAGCGGGATTTGGATACCCATGTTGGCTCCCACATGCTCCTCGATGATCTCATCGGATGAACCACGATGTCGAGGATTCAAGCAACCCCGTATACAATTCCCTTTTGTCAATCGGTACGTTACTTGCCCGAGATTCGATCGTCGGTATCCCAATACCTCGTTCAATATCGTTACCGGCAAGTCACTTTACTCATACTGTAATGCATGATCCCGTGACCAGACACTTGGTCACTTTGAGCTCATTATGATGATGCATTACCGAGTGGGCCCAGAGATACCTCTCCGTCATATGGAGTGACAAATCCCAGTCTTGATCCGTGTCAACCCAACAAACACTTTCGGAGATACCCGTAGTATACCTTTATAGTCACCCAGTTACGTTGTGATGTTTGGTACACCCAAAGCACTCCTACGGTATCCGGGAGTTACACGATCTCATGGTCTAAGGAAAAGATACTTGACATTGGAAAAACTCTAGCAAACGAACTATACGATCTTGTGCTATGTTTAGGATTGGCTCTTGTCCATCACATCATTCTCCTAATGATGTGATCCCGTTATCAATGACATCCAATGTCCATAGTCAGGAAACCATGACTATCTGTTGATCAACGAGCTAGTCAACTAGAGGCTTACTAGGGACATGTTGGTGTCTATGTATTCACACATGTATTACGATTTCCAGATAACACAATTATAACATGAATAAAAGACAATCATCATGAACAAGGAAATATAATAATAATCCTTTTATTATTGCCTCTAGGGCATATTTCCAACAGTCTCCCACTTGCACTAGAGTCAATAATCTAGTTACATTGTGATGAATCGAACACCCATAGAGTTCTGGTGTTGATCATGTTTTGTCCTAGGGAGAGGTTTAGTCAACGGATCTGCAACATTCAGATCCGTATGTACTTTACAAATATCTATGTCTCCATCTTGAACATTTTCACGAATGGAGTTGAAGCGGCGCTTGATGTGCCTGGTCTTGTTGTGAAACCTGGGCTCCTTGGCAAGTGCAATAGCTCCAGTGTTGTCACAGAAGAGTTTGATCGGCCCCGACGCATTGGGTATGACTCCTAGGTCGGTGATGAACTCCTTCACCCAAATTGCTTCATGCGCTGCCTCCGAGGCTGCCATGTACTCCGCTTCACATGTAGATCCCGCCACGACGCTCTGCTTGTAGCTGCACCAGCTTACTGCTCCACCATTCAACATATACACGTATCCCGTTTGTGACTTAGAGTCATCCAGATCTGTGTCGAAGCTAGCGTCGACGTAACCCTTTACGACGAGCTCTTCGTCACCTCCATAAATGAGAAACATGTCCTTAGTCCTTTTCAGGTACTTCAGGATATTCTTGACCGCTGTCCAGTGTTCCTTGCCGGGATTACTTTGGTACCTTCCTACCAAACTTACGGCAAGGTTTACATCAGGTCTGGTACACAGCATGGCATGCATAATAGACACTATGGCTGAGGCATAGGGGATGACACTCATCTCTTCTATATCTTCTGCCGTGGTCGGACATTGAGCTGAGCTCAATTTCACACCTTGCAACACAGGCAAGAACCCCTTCTTAGACTGATCCATATTGAACTTCTTCAATATCTTATCAAGGTATGTGCTTTGTGAAAGACCTATGAGGCGTCTTGATCTATCTCTATAGATGTTGATGCCTAATATATAAGCAGCTTCTCCAAGGTCCTTCATTGAAAAACTCTTATTCAAGTAGGCCTTAATGCTGTCCAAAAGTTCTATATCATTTCCCATCAAAAGTATGTCATCTACATATAATATGAGAAATGCTACAGAGCTCCCACTCACTTTCTTGTAAACGCAGGCTTCTCCATAAGTCTGCATAAACCCAAACGCTTTGATCATCTCATCAAAGCAAATGTTCCAACTCCGAGATGCTTGCACCAGCCCATAAATGGATCGCTGGAGCTTGCATACCTTGTTAGCATTCTTAGGGTCGACAAAACCTTCCGGCTGCATCATATACAATTCTTCCTTAAGGAAACCATTAAGGAATGCCATTTTGACGTCCATTTGCCATATCTCATAATCATAGAATGCGGCAATTGCTAACATGATTCAAACGGACTTCAGCTTCGCTACGGGTGAGAAAGTCTCATCGTAGTCAACCCCTTGAACTTGTCGATAACCCTTAGCGACAAGCCTAGCTTTATAGATGGTCACATTACCATCCGCGTCTGTCTTCTTCTTAAAGATCCATTTATTTTCTATGGCTCGCCGATCGTCGGGCAAGTCAGTCAAAGTCCATACTTCGTTTTCATACATGGATCCTATCTCGGATTTCATGGCTTCCAGCCATTTGTCGGAATCCGGGCCCGCCATCGCTTCTTCATAGTTCGAAGGTTCACCGTTGTCTAACAACATGATTTCCAAGACAGGGTTGCCGTACCACTCTGGTGCGGAACGTGTCCTTGTGGACCTACGAAGTTCAGTAGCAACTTGATCTAAAGTTTCATGATCATCATCATTAACTTCCTCTCTAGTCGGTGCAGGCACCTCAGGAACATTTTCTTAAGTTGCGCCACTTTCTGGTTCAAGAGGTAATACTTCATCAAGTTCAACTTTCCTCCCACTTACTTCTTTCGAGAGAAATTCTTTCTCTAGAAAGGATCCATTCTTGGCAACAAAGACCTTGCCTTCGGATCTGAGGTAGAAGGTATACCCAATAGATTCTTTAGGGTATCCTATGAAGACGCATTTTTCCGACTTGGGTTTGAGCTTTTCAGGTTGAAGTTTCTTGACATAAGCATCGCATCCCCAAACTTTTAGAAACGACAGCTTATGTTTCTTCCCAAACCATAATTCATACGGTGTCGTCTCAACGGATTTCGACGGAGCCCTATTTAAAGTGAATGCGGCAGTCTCTAAAGCATAGCCCCAAAATGATAGCGGTAAATCGGTAAGAGACATCATAGATCGCACCATATCTAATAGAGTGAAGTTACGATGTTCGGACACACCATTACGCTGAGGTGTTCCAGGCGGCGTGAGTTGTGAAACTATTCCACATTTTCTTAAGTGTGTGCCAAACTCGTGACTCAAGTATTCTCCCCCACGTTCTGATCGCAAGATCTTGATTTTCCTGTCACGTTGATTCTCAACCTCACTCTGAAATTCCTTAAACTTTTCAAAGGTCTCAGACTTTTGTTTCATTAAATAGACATACCCATATCTACTTAAGTCATCAGTGAGGGTGAGAACATAACGATAGCCACCTCGAGCCTCTACACTCATTGGACCGCACACATCAATATGTATGATTTCCAATAAGTTGGTTGCTCGCTCCATTGTTCTTGAGAACGGAGTCTTGGTCATTTTACCCATGAGGCATGGTTCGCACGTGTCAAATGATTCGTAATCAAGAGACTCTAAAAGTCCATCTGCGTGGAGCTTCTTCATGCGTTTGACACCTATGTGACCAAGGCGGCAGTGCCTGTAGGGGAACGTAGTAATTTCAAAAATTTCCTACGCACACGCAAGATCATGGTGATGCATAGAAACAAGAGGGGAGAGTGTGATCTACGTACCATTGTAGACCGACAGCGGAAGCGTTAGCACAACGCGGTTGATGTAGTCGTACGTCTTCACGGCCCGACCGATCAAGCACCGAAACTACGGCACCTCCGAGTTTTAGCACACGTTCAGCTCGATGACGATCCCCGGACTCCGATCCAGCAAAGTGTCGGGGAAGAGTTCTGTCAGCACGACGGGGTGGTGACGATCTTGATGTACTACCGTCGCAGGGCTTCGCCTAAGCACCGCTACAATATTATCGAGGATTATGGTGGAAGGGGGCACCGCACACGGCTAAGAATATGATCACGTGGATCAACTTGTGTGTCTAGGGGTGCCCCCTGCCTCCGTATATAAAGGAGCAAGGGGAGGAGGCCGGCCGGCCCCTATTCGCGCGCCAGGAGGAGTCCTCCTTCTAGTAGGAGTAGGACTCCTACTAGGAGGGGGAAGGAAGAGGGGAGGGAGAAGGAAAGGGGGGCGCCGCCCCCCCTCTCCTAGTCCAATTCGGATTAGGGGGGAGGAGGCGCGCGGCCCACCTTTGGCTGCCCCTCTCTCTCTCCACTATGGACCATATGGCCCATTACTTCTCCCGGGGGGTTCCGGTAACCCTCCGGCTCTCCGGTTTTCTCCGAAACCACCCGGAACACTTCCGATGTCCGAATATAGCCGTCCAATATATCAATCTTTATGTCTCGACCATTTCGAGACTCCTCGCGTGTCCGTGATCACATCCGGGACTCCGAACTAACTTCGGTACATCAAAACTCATAAACTCATAATATAACTGCCATCGAAACCTTAAGCGTGCGGACCCTACGGGTTCGAGAACAATGTAGACATGACCGAGACACGTCTCCGGTAAATAACCAGTAGTGGAACCTGGATGCTCATATTGGCTCCTACATATTCTACGAAGATCTTTATCGGTCAGACCGCATAACAACATACGTTATTCCCTTTGTCATCGGTATTTTACTTGCCCGAGATTCGATCGTCGGTATCTCAATACCTAGTTCAATCTCGTTACCGGCAAGTCCCTTTACTCATTTCGTAATACATCATCTCGCAACTAACTCATTAGTTGCAATGCTTGCAAGGCTTATGTGATGTGCATTACCGAGAGGGCCCAGAGATACCTCTCCGACAATCGGAGTGACAAATCCTAATCTCAAAATACGCCAACCCAACATGTACCTTTGGAGATACCTGTAGAGCTCCTTTATAATCACCCAGTTACGTTGTGACGTTTGGTAGCACACAAAGTGTTCCTCCGGCAAACGGGAGTTGCATAATCTCATAGTCATAGGAACATGTATAAGTCATGAAGAAAGCAATAGCAACATACTAAACGATCGGGTGCTAAGCTAATGGAATAGGTCATGTCAATCACATCATTCTCCTAATAATGTGATCCCATTAATCAAATGACAACACATGTCTATGGTTAGGAAACATAACCATCTTTGATAAATGAGCTAGTCAAGTAGAGGCATACTAGTGACGTTTGGTTTGTCTATGTATTCACACAAGTATTATGTTTCCGGATAATACAATTCTAGCATGAATAATAAACATTTATCATGATATAAGGAAATAAAATAATAACATTATTATTGCCTCTAGGGCATATTTCCTTGAGTCTCCCACTTGCACTAGAGTCAATAATCTAGATTACACAGTAATGATTCTAACACCCATGGAGCTTTGGTGCTGATCATGTTTTGCTCGTGGAAGAGCCTTAGTCAACAGGTCTGCTACATTCAGATCCGTATGTATCTTGCAAATCTTTATGTCTCCCACCTGGACTAGATCCCGGATGGAATTGAAGCGTCTCTTGATGTGCTTGGTTCTCTTGTGAAATCTGGATTCCTTTGCCAAGGCAATTGCACCAGTATTGTCACAAAAGATTTTCACTGGACCCGATGCAGTAGGTATGACACCTAGATCGGATATGAACTCCTTCATCCAGACTCCTTCATCCAGACTCCTTCGTTTGCTGCTTACGAAGCAGCTATGTACTCCGCTTCACATGTAGATCCCGCCACAACGCTTTGTTTAGAACTGCACCAACTGACAGCTCCACCGTTTAATGTAAACACGTATCCGGTTTGCGATTTAGAATCGTCCGGATCAGTGTCAAAGCTTGCATCAATGTAACCATTTACGATGAGCTCTTTGTCACCTCCATATATGAGAAACATATCCTTAGTCCTTTTCAGGTATTTCAGGATGTTCTTGACCGCTGTCCAGTGATCCACTCCTGGATTACTTTGGTACCTACCCGCTAGACCTATAGCAACACATACATCAGGTCTGGTACACAGCATTGCATGCATGATAGAGCCTATGGCTGAAGCATAGGGTGTTGGGGAACGTAGTAATTTCAAAAAAATTCCTACGCACACGCAAGATCATGGTGATGCATAGCAATGAGGGGGAGAGTCTGATCTATGTACCCTTGTAGATCGCAACGGAAGCGTTGACACAACGTAGAGGAAGTAGTCGTACGTCTTCTTCTCGATCCGACCGATCCAAGCACCGTTACTCCGGCACCTCCGAGTTCTTAGCACACGTACAGCTCGATGACGATCCCCGGGCTCCGATCCAGCAAAGCTTCAGGGAGGAGTTCCGTCAGCACGACGGCGTGGTGACGATCTTGATGTTCTACCAACGCAAGGCTTCGCCTAAGCACTACAACGATCTGATCGAGGTGGAATATGGTGGCAGGGGGCACCGCACACGGCTAAGGAACGATCACCAAGGATCAACTTGTGTGTCTATGGGGTGCCCCCTGCCCCCGTATATAAAGGAGCAAGGGAGGAGGGGCGGCCGGCCTAGGAGTTGGCGCGCCAAGGGGAGTCCTACTCCCACCGGGAGTAGGACTCCTTCTTTCCTAGTCCAACTAGGAGAAGCGGGGAAAGGAGGGAAGTGGAGAAGGAAGGGAGAGGTGGGCCGTGCCCCAAATACCTTGTCCAATTCGGACTGGACTTGGGAGGGGCGCGCGCCACCTCCTGGCTCCTTCCCACTAAAGCCCATTAAGGCCCAATACTCTTCCCCGTATTCCCGTAACTCCCCGGTACCTCCGAAAATACCCGAATCACTCGGAACCTTTCCGATGTCCGAATATAGTCGTCCAATATATCGATCTTTACGTCTCGACCATTTCGAGACTCCTCGTCATGTCCCCGATCTCATCCGGGACTCCGAACTCCTTCGGTACATCAAAACTCATAAACTCATAATATAACTGTCATCGAAACCTTAAGCGTGCGGACCCTATGGTTCGAGAACAATGTAGACATGACCGAGACACGTCTCCGGTCAATAACCAATAGCGGGACTTGGATGCCCATATTGGCTCCTACATATTCTATGAAGATCTTTATCGGTCAAACCGCATAACAACATACGTTGTTCCCTTTGTCATCGGTATGTTACTTGCCCGAGATTCGATCGTCGGTATCCAATACCTAGTTCAATCTCGTTACCGGCAAGTCCCTTTACTCGTTCCGTAATACATCATCTCATAACTAACACATTAGTTGTAATGCTTGCAAGGCTTATGTGATGTGCATTACCGAGAGGGCCCAAAGATACCTCTCCGACAATCGGAGTGACAAATCCTAATCTCGAAATACGCCAACCCAACATCTACCTTTGGAGACACCTGTAGTACTCCTTTATAATCACCTAGTTATGTTGTGACGTTTGGTAGTACCCAAAGTGTTCCTCCGACAAACGGGAGTTGCATAATCTCATAGTCATAGGAACATGTATAAGTCATGAAGAAAGCAATAGCAACATACTAAACGATCGGGTGCTAAGCTAATGGAATGGGTCATGTCAATCAGATCATTCAACTAATGATGTGATCTCGTTAATCAAATAACAACTCTTTTGTCTATGGTTAGGAAACATAACCATCTTTGATTAACGAGCTAGTCAAGTAGAGGCATACTAGTGACACTCTGTTTGTCTATGTATTCACACATGTATTATGTTTCCGGTTAATACAATTCTAGCATGAATAATAAACATTTATCATGATATAAGGAAATAAATAATAACTTTATTATTGCCTCTAGGGCATATTTTCTTCAGTCTCCCACTTGCACTAGAGTCAATAATCTAGTTCACATCGCCATGTGATTTAACAGCAATAGTTCACATCACCATGTGATTAACACCCATAGTTCACATCGTCATGTGACCAACACTCAAAGGTTTTACTAGAGTTAGTAATCTAGTTCACATATCTATGTGATTAACACCCAAAGAGTACTAAGGTGTGATCAGGTTTTGCTTGTGAGATAATTTTAGTCAACGGGTCTGTCACATTCAGATCCGTAAGTATTTTGCAAGTTCTATGTCTACAATGCTCTACACGGAGCTACTCTAGCTAATTGCTCCCACTTTCAATATGTATCCAGATTGAGACTTTAGATTCATCTGGATCAGTGTAAAAAACTTGCATCGACGTAACCCTTTATGACGAACCTTTTTGTCACGTCCATAATCGAGAAACATATCCTTATTTCACTAAGGATAATTCTGACCGCTGTCCAGTGATCTACTCCTAGATCACTATTGTACTCCCTTGCCAAATCAATGCAGGGTATACAATAGATCTGGTATACAGCATGACATACTTTACAGAACCTATGGCCAAGGCATAGGGAATGACTTTCATTCTCTTTCTATCTTCTACCGTGGTCGGGCTTTGAGTCTTACTCAACTTCACACCTTGTAATACAGGCAAGAACTCTTTCTTTGACTGCTCCATTTTGAACTACTTCAAAATCTTGTCAAGGTATGTACTCATTGAAAAAACTTATCAAGCGTCTTGATCTATCTCTATAGATCTTGAAGCTCAATATGTAAGCAGCTTCACCGAAGTCTTTCTTTGAAAAACTCCTTTCAAACACTCCTTTATGCTTTACAGAATAATTCTACATTATTTCCGATCAACAATATGTCATCCACATATACTTTATCAGAAATGCTGTAGTGCTCCCACTCACTTTCTTGTAAATACAGGCTTCACCGCAAGTCTGTATAAAACTATATGCTTTGATCAACTTATCAAAGCGTGTATTCCAACTCTAAGATGCTTGCACCAGTACATAGATGAATCGCAGGAGCTTGCATATTTTGTTAGCACCTTTAGGATTGACAAAACCTACTGGTTGCATCATATACAACTCTTCTTTAAGAAATCCATTAAGGAATGTAGTTTTGTTTATCCATTTGCCAGATTTCATAAAATGCGGCAATTGCTAACATGATTCGGACAGACTTGAGCATCACTACGGGTGAGAAGGTCTCATCGTAGTCAACCCCTTGAACTTGTCGAAAACCTTTTGCGACAAGTCGAGCTTTATAGACAGTAACATTACCGTCAGCGTCAGTCTTTTTCTTGAAGATCCATTTATTCTCAATTGCTTGCCGATCATCGGGCAAGTCAACCAAAGTCCATACTTTGTTCTCATACATGGATCCCATCTCAGATTTCATGGCTTCAAGCCACTTTGCGGAATCTGGGCTCACCATCGCTTCTTCATGGTTCGTAGGTTCATCATGATCTAGCAGCATGACTTCTAGAACTGGATTACTGTACCACTCTGGCGCGGATCTTGCTCTGGTTGATCTACGAGGTTCAGTAGTATCTTGTTCTGAAGTTTCATGATCATTATCATTAACTTCCTCACTTATTGGTGTAGGTGTCGCAGAAACAGTTTTCTGTGATGTACTACTTTCTAATAAGGGAGCGGGTACAGTTATCTCGTCAAGTTCTAGTTTCCTCCCACTCACTTCTTTCGAGAGAAACTCCTTCTCAAGAAAGTTTCCGAATTTAGCAACAAAAGTCTTGCCTTCGGATCTGTGATAGAAGGTGTATCCAATAGTTTCCTTTGGATGTCCTATGAAGACACATTTCTCCGATTTGGGTTCGAGCTTATCAGGTTGAAGGTTTTTCACATAAGCATCGCAGCCCCAAACTTTCAGAAATGACAACTTTGGTTTCTTGCCAAACCATAGTTCATAAGGCGTCGTCTCAACGGATTTTGATGGTGCCCTATTTAACGTGAATGCAACTGTCTCTAATGCATAACCCCAAAACGATAGTGGTATGTCGGTAAGAGACATCATAGATCGCACCATATGTCATAAAGTACGGTTATGACGTTCGGACACACCATTACATTGTGGTGTTCCAGGTGGCGTGAGTAGTGAAACTATTTCACATTGTTTTTAACTGAAGGCCAAACTCGTAACTCAAATACTCTTCTCTACGATCAGATCATAGAAACTTTATTTTCTTGTTACGATGATTTTTCACTTCACTCTGAAATTCTTTGAACTTTTCAAATGTTTCAGACTTATGTTTCATCAAGTAGATATACTCATATCTGCTCAAATCATCTGTGAAGATCAGAAAATAATGATACCTGTCGCGAGCCTCAATATTCATCGGACCACATACATCAGTATGTATGATTTCCAACAAATCTGTTGCTCGCTCCATTGTTCCAAAGAACAGAGTCTTAGTCATCTTGCCCATGAGGCATGGTTCGCAAGCATCAACTGATTCATAATCAAGTGATTCCAAAGGCCCATCAGCATGGAGTTTCTTCATGCGCTTTACACCAATATGACCTAAACGGTAGTGCTACAAATAAGTTGCACTATCATTATTAACTTTACATCTTTTGGTTTCAATATTATGATTATGTGTATCACTACGATCGAGATCCAACGAACTATTTTCATTGGGTGTGTAACCATATAAGGTTTTATTCATGTAAACAGAACAACAATTTATTCTCTTACTTAAATGAATAACCGTATTACAATAAACATGATCAAATCATATTCATGCTCAATGCAAACACCAAATAACACTTATTTAGGTTCAACACTAATCCCAAAATTATAGGGAGTGTGCGATGATGATCATATCAATCTTGGAACCACTTCCAACACACATCGTCACTTCACCCTTAACTAGTCTCTGTTTATTCTGCAACTCCCGTTTCGAGTTACTAATCTTAGCAACTGAACTAGTATCAAATACTGAGGGTTTGCTATAAACACTAGTAAAGTACACATCAATAACATGTATATCAAATATACTTATGTTCACTTTGCCATCCTTCTTATCCGCCAATCACTTGGGGTAGTTCCGCTTCTAGTGACCAGTTCCTTTGCAGTAGAAGCACTCAGTCTCAGGCTTAGGTCCAGACTTGGGCTTCTTCACTTGAGCAGCAACTTGCTTGCTGTTCTTTTTGAAGTTCCCCTTCTTCCCTCTGCCCTTTTCTTGAAACTAGTGGTCTTGTCTACCATCAACACTTGATGTTTTTCTTGATTTCTACCTTCATCGATTTCATCATCATGAAAAGCTCGGGAGTCGTTTTCGTCATCCCTTGCATACTATAGTTCATCACGAAGTTCTACTAACTTGGTCATGGTGACTAGAGAATTCTGTCAATCACTATCTTATCTGGAAGATTAACTCCCACTTGATTCAAGCGATTGTAGTACCCAGACAATCTGAGCACATGCTCACTAGTTGAGCGATTCTCCTCCATCTTTTAGCTATAGAACTTGTTGGAGACTTCATATCTCTCAACTCGGGTATTTGCTTGAAATATTATCTTCAACTTCTGGAACATCTCATATGGTCCATGACGTTCAAAACGTCTTTGAAGTCCCGATTCTAAGCCATTAAGCATGGTGCACTAAACTATCAAGTTGTCATCATATTGAGCTAGCCAAATGTTCATAACGTCTGCATCTGCTCCTGCAATAGGTCTGTCACCTAGCGGTGCATCAAGGACATAATTCTTCTGTGCAGCAATGAGGATAAACCTCAGATCACGGATCCAATCCGCATCATTGCTACTAACATCTTTCAATACAATTTTCTCTAGGAACATATCAAAATAAACCCAGGGAAGCAACAACGCGAGCTATTGATCTACAACATGATTTACAAAATACTACCAGGACTAAGTTCATGATAAATTTAAGTTCAATTAATCATATTACTTAAGAACTCCCACTTAGATAGACATCCCTCTAATCCTCTAAGTGATCACGTGATCCAAATCAACTAAACCATGTCCGATCATCACGTGAGATGGAGTAGTTTCAATGGTGAACATCACTATGTTGATCATATCTGCTATATGATTCACGCTCGACCTTTCGGTCTCCGTGTTCCGAGGCCATATCTGTATATGCTTGGCTCGTCAAGTATAACCTGAGTATTCCGCGTGTGCAACTATTTTGCACCCGTTGTATTTGAACGTAGAGCCTATCACACCCGATCATCACATGGTGTCTCAGCACGAAGAACTTTCGCAACGGTGCATACTCAGGGAGAACACTTCTTGATAATTAGTGAGAGATCATCTTATAGTGCTACCGTCAATCAAAGCAAGATAAGATGCATAAAAGATAAACATCACATGCAATCAATATAAGTGATATGATATGGCCATCATCATCTTGTGCTTGTGATCTCCATCTCCGAAGCACCGTCATGATCACCATCATCACTGGCGCGACACCTTGATCTCCATCGTAGCATCGTTGTCGTCTCGCCAATCTTATGCTTCCACGACTATCACTACCGCTTAGTAATAAAGTAAAGTATTACATCGCGATTGCATTGCATACAATAAAGCGATAACCATATGGCTCCTGCCAGTTGCTGATAACTTGGTTACAAAACATGATCATCTCATACAATAAAATTTAGCATCATGCCTTGACCATATCACATCACAACATGCCCTGCAAAAACAAGTTAGACGTCATCTACTTTGTTGTTGCAAGTTTTACGTGGCTGCTACGGGCTTTAAGTAAGAACCAATCTCACCTACGCATCAAAACCACAACGATAGTTTGTCAAATAGACTCTGTTTTAACCTTCTCAAGGACCGGGCGTAGCCACACTCGGTTCAACTAAAGTTGGAGAGACAGTCGCCCGCAAGCCATCTATGTGCAAAGCACGTCGAGGGAACCGGTCTCGCGTAAGCGTACGCGTAAGGTTGGTCCGGGTCGTCTCGTCAAACAATACCGCCGAACCAAAGTATGACATGCTGGTAGGCAGTATGACTTATATCGTCCACAACTCACTTGTGTTCTACTCGTGCACATAACATCAAACCATCAAACCTAAGCTCGGATGCCACTGTTGGGGAACATAGTAATTTCAAAAAATTTCCTATGCACACGCAAGATCATGGTGATGGGTAGCAACGAGGGGGAGAGTTTGATCTACGTACCCTTGTAGATCGCAACGGAAGCGTTGACACAACATAGAGGAAGTAGTCGTACGTCTTCTTCCCGATCCGACCGATCCAAGCACCGTTACTCCGGCACCTCCGAGTTCTTAGCACACGTACAGCTCGATGACGATCCCCGGGCTCCGATCCAGCAAAGCTTCGGGGAGGAGTTCCGTCAGCACGACGGCGTGGTGACGATCTTGATGTACTACCGACGCAGGGCTTCGCCTAAGCACTACAATGATATGATCGAGGTGGAATATGGTGGCAGGGGCACCGCACACGGCTAAGGAACGATCACCAAGGATCAACTTGTGTGTCTATGGGGTGCCCCCTGCCCCCGTATATAAAGGAGCAAGGGAGGAGGGGCGGCCGGCCTAGGAGTTGGCGCGCCAAGGAGAGTCCTACTCCCACCGGGAGTAGGACTCCTTCTTTCCTAGTCCAACTAGGAGAAGGGGGGAAAGGAGGGAAGTGGAGTAGGAAGGGAGAGGTGGGCCGCGCCCCAAATCCCTTGTCCAATTCGGACTGGACTTGGGAGGGGCGCGCGCCACCTCCTGGCTCCTTCCCACTAAAGCCCATTAAGGCCCAATACTCTTCCCCGTATTCCCGTAACTCCCCGGTACCTCCGAAAATACCCGAATCACTCGGAACCTTTCCGATGTCCGAATATAGCCGTCCAATATATCGATCTTTACGTCTCGACCATTTCGAGACTCCTCGTCATGTCCCCGATCTCATCCGGGACTCCGAACTCCTTCGGTACATCAAAACTCATAAACTCATAATATAACTGTCATCGAAACCTTAAGCGTACGGACTCTACGGTTCGAGAACAATGTAGACATGACCGAGACACGTCTCCGGTCAATAACCAATAGCGGGACCTGGATGCCCATATTGGCTCCTACATATTCTACGAAGATCTTTATCGGTCAAACCGCATAACAACATACGTTGTTCCCTTTGTCATCGGTATGTTACTTGCCCGAGATTCGATCGTCGGTATCTAATACGTAGTTCAATCTCGTTACCGGCAAGTCTCTTTACTCGTTCCGTAATACATCATCTCACAACTAACACATTAGTTGTAATGCTTGCAAGGCTTATGTGATGTGCATTACCGAGAGGACCCAGAGATACCTCTCCGACAATCGGAGTGACAAATCCTAATCTCGAAATACGCCAACCCAACATCTACCTTTGGAGACACATGTAGTACTCCTTTATAATCACCCAGTTACGTTGTGACGTTTGGTAGTACCCAAAGTGTTCCTCCGGCAAACGGGAGTTGCATAATCTCATAGTCATAGGAACTTGTATAAGTCATGAAGAAAGCAATAGCAACATACTAAACGATCGGGTGCTAAGCTAATGGAATGGGTCATGTCAATCAGATCATTCAACTAATGATGTGATCTCGTTAACCAAATAACAACTCTTTTGTCTATGGTTAGGAAACATAACCATCTTTGATTAACGAGCTAGTCAAGTAGAGGCATACTAGTGACACTCTGTTTGTCTATGTATTCACACATGTATTATGTTTCCGGTTAATACAATTCTAGCATGAATAATAAACATTTATCATGATATAAGGAAATAAATAATAACTTTATTATTGCCTCTAGGGCATATTTCCTTCATAGGGAACATCTTTCATTTTCTCTCTATCTTCTGCATTGGTCGGACATTGAGTCTTACTCAATTTCACACCTTGTAACACAGGCAAGAATCCTTTCTTTGCTTGATCCATTTTGAACCTTTTCACAACTTTGTCAAGGTATGTGCATTGTGAAAGTCCAATTAAGCGTCTTGATCTGTCTCTATAGATCTTAATGCCCAATATGTAAGAAGCTTCACCGAGGTCTTTCATTGAAAAACTCTTATTCAAGTATCCCTTTATGCTATCCAGAAATTCTATATCATTTCCAATTAGTAATATGTCATCTACATATAATATCAAAAATGCTATAGAGCTCCCACTCACTTTCTTGTGAATACAGGCTTCTCCAAAAGTCTGTACAAAACCAAATACTTTGGTCACACTATCAAAGCATTTATTCCAACTCCGAGAGGCTTGCACCAGTCCATAAATGGATCGCTAGAGCTTGCACACTTTGTTAGCTCCCTTTGGATCGACAAAACCTTCCGGTTGCATCATATACAACTCTTCTTGCAGAAATCCATTCACGAATGCAGTTTTGACATCCATCTGCCAAATTTCATAATCATAAAATGCGGCAATTGCTAACATGATTTGGACAGACTTAAGCATCGCTACGGGTGAGAAGGTCTCATCGTAGTCAATCCCTTGAACTTGTCGAAAACCTTTTGCGACAAGTCGAGCTTTGTAGACAGTAACATTACCGTCAGCGTCAGTCTTCTTCTTAAAGATCCATTTATTCTCAATTGCTTGCCGATCATTGGGCAAGTCAACCAAAGTCCATACTTTGTTCTCATACATGGATCCCATCTCAGATTTCATGGCTTCAAGCCATTTTGCGGAATCTGGGCTCACCATCGCTTCTCCATAGTTCGTAGGTTCATCATAATCTAGTAGCATGACTTTCAGAACAGGATTACCGTACCACTCTGGTGCAGATCTTACTCTGGTTGATCTACGAGGTTCAGTAGTATCTTGTTCTGAAGCTTCATGATCATCATCATTAGCTTCCTCACTAATTGGTGTAGGTGTCACAGAAACTGGTTTCTATGATGTACTACTTTCCAATAAGGGAGCAGGTATAGTTACCTCATCAAGGTCTACTTTCCTCCCACTCACTTCTTTCGAGAGAAACTCCTTCTCTAGAAAGTTTCCGAATTTAGCAACAAAAGTTTTGCCTTCGGATCTGTGATAGAAGGTGTATCCAATAGTTTCCTTTGGATATCCTATGAAGACACATTTCTCCGATTTGGGTTCGAGCTTATCAGGTTGAAGCTTTTTCACATAAGCATCGCAACCCCAAACTTTCAGAAACGACAACTTTGGTTTCTTGCCAAACCATAGTTCATAAGGCGTCGTCTCAATGGATTTTGATGGTGCCCTATTTAACGTGAATGCGGCCGTCTCTAGAGCATAACCCCAAAACGATAGCGGTAAATCAGTAAGAGACATCATAGATCGCACCATATCTAGTAAAGTACGATTACGACGTTCGGACACACCATTACGCTGTGGTGTTCCGGGTGGCGTGAGTTGCGAAACTATTCCGCATTGTTTCAAATGTACACCAAACTCGTAACTCAAATATTCTCCTCCACGATCAGATCGCAGGAATTTTATTTTCTTGTTACGATGATTTTCAACTTTACTCTGAAATTGTTTGAACTTTTCAAATGTTTCAGACTTATGTTTCATTAAGTAGGTATACCTATATCTGCTTAAATCATCTGTGAAGGTGAGAAAATAATGATATCCGCCACGAGCCTCAACATTCATCGGACCACATACCTGTTGCTCTCTCCATGGTACCGGAGAACGGTGTTTTTGTCATCTTACCCATAAGGCACGGTTCGCAAGTACCAAGTGATTCATAATCAAGTGGTTCCAAAAGCCCATCAGTATGGAGTTTCTTCATGCGCTTTACACCGATATGACCCAAACGGCAGTGCCACAAATAAGTTGCACTATCATTATCAACTCTGCATCTTTTGGCTTCAACATTATGAATATGTGTGTCACTACTATTGAGATTTAATAAGAATAGACCACTCTCTAAGGGTGCATGACCATAAAAGATATTACTCATATAAATAGAACAACCATTATTCTCTGATTTAAATGAATAACCGTCTCGCATCAAACAAGATCCAGATATAATGTTCATGCTTAACGCTGGCACCAAATAACAATTATTTAGGTCTAATACTAATCCCGAAGGTAGATGTAGAGGTAGCATGCCGACCGCGATCACATCGACTTTGGAACCATTTCCCACGCGCATCGTCACCTCGTCCTTAGCGAATATTCGCTTAATCCGTAGTCCCTGTTTCGAGTTGCAAATGTTAGCAACTGAACCAGTATCAAATACCCAGGTGCTACTGCGAGCATTAGTAAGGTACACATCAATAACATGTATATCACATATACCTTTGTTCACCTTGCCATCCTTCTTATCCGCCAAATACTTGGGGCAGTTCCGCTTCCAGTGACCAGTCTACTTGCAGTAGAAGCACTCAGTTTCAGGCTTAGGTCCAGGTTTGGGTTTCTTCTCTTGAGTAGCAACTTGCTTGCTGTTCTTTTTGAAGTTCCCCTTCTTCTTCCCTTTGCCCTTTTTCTTGAAACTAGTGGTCTTATTGACCATCAACACTTGATGCTCCTTCTTGATTTCTACCTCCGCAGCTTTCAGCATTGTGAAGAGCTCGGGAATAGTCTTATTCATCCCTTGCATATTATAGTTCATCACGAAGCTCTTGTAGCTTGGTGGCAGTGATTGGAGAATTCTGTCAATGACGCAATCATCTGGAAGATTAACTCCCAATTGAATCAAGTGATTATTATACCCAGAAATTTTGAGTATATGCTCACTGACAGAACTGTTCTCCTCCATCTTGCAGCTATAGAACTTATTGGAGACTTCATATCTCTCAATCCGGGCATTTGCTTGAAATATTACCTTCAACTCCTGGAACATCTCATATGCTCCATGACGTTCAAAACGTCGTTGAAGTCCCAATTCTAAGCTGTAAAGCATGGCACACTGAACTATCGAGTAGTCATCAGCTTTGCTCTGCCAGACGTTCATAACATCTGGTGTTGCTCCAGCAGCAGGCCTGGCACCCAGCGGTGCTTCCAGGACGTAATTCTTCTGTGCAGCAATGATGATAATCCTCAAGTTACGGACCCAGTCCGTGTAATTGCTACCATCATCTTTCAACTTTGCTTTCTCAAGGAACACATTAAAATTCAACGGAACAACAGCACGGGCCATCTATCTACAATCAAACATAAACAAGCAAGATACTATCAGGTACTAAGTTCATGATAAATTTTTTTCAATTAATCATATTACTAAAGAACTCCCACTTAGATAGACATCCCTCTAATCCTCTAAGTGATTACGTGATCCAAATCAACTAAACCATGTCCGATCATCACGTGAGATGGAGTAGTTTCATTGGTGAACATTGCTATGTTGATCATATCTACTATATGATTCACGCTTGACCTTTCGATCTCTGTGTTCTGAGGCCATATCTGTATATGCTTGGCTCGTCAAGTATAACCTGAGTATTCTGCGTGTGCAACTGTTTTGCACCCGTTCTATTTGAACGCAGAGCCTATCACACCCGATCATCACGTGGTGTCTCAGCACGAAGAACTTTCGCAATGGTGCATACTCAGAGAGAACACTTCTTGATAATTAGTGAGAGATCATCTTAAAATGCTACCGTCAATCAAAGCAAGATAAGATGCATAAAAGATAAACATCACATGCAATCAATATAAGTGATATGATATGGCCATCATCATCTTGTGCTTGTGATCTCCATCTTCGAAGCACCGTCATCACCGGCGCGACACCTTGATCACCATCGTAGCATCGTTGTCGTCTCGCCAATCTTATGCTTCCACGACTATCGCTACCGCTTAGTGATAAAGTAGAGCATTACAGCGCAATTGCATTGCATACAATAAAGCGACAACCATATGGCTCCTGCCAGTTGCCGATAACTTGGTTACAAAACATGATCATCTCATACAATAGTCTTGACCATATCACATCACATCATGCCCTGCAAAAACAAGTTAGACGTCCTCTACTTTGTTGTTGCAAGTTTTACGTGGCTGCTACGGGCTTAAGCAAGAAACAATCTTACCTACGCATCAAAACCACAACGATAGTTTGTCAAGTTGGTGCTGTTTTAACCTTCGCACGGACCGGGCGTAGCCACACTCGGTTCAACTAAAGTTGGAGCAACTGTCACCCGCTAGCCACCTTTGTGCAAAGCACGTCGGGAGAACCGGTCTCGCGTAAGCGTACGCGTAATGTCGGTCCGGGCCGCTTCGTCCAACAATACCGCCGAACCAAAGTATGACATGCTGGTAAGCAGTATGACTTATATCGCCCACAACTCACTTGTGTTCTACTCGTGCATATAACATCAACACATAAAACCTAGGCTCGGATGCCACTGTAGGGGAACGTAGTAATTTCAAAAATTTCCTACGCACACGCAAGATCATGGTGATGCATAGCAACGAGAGGGGAGAGTGTGATCTACGTACCCTTATAGACCGACAGCGGAAGCGTTAGCACAATGCGGTTGATGTAGTCGTACGTCTTCACGGCCCGACCGATCAAACACCGAAACTACGGCACCTCCGAGTTTTAGCACACGTTCAGTTCGATGACGATCCCCGGACTCCGATCCAGCAAAGTGTCGGGGAAGAGTTCCGTCAGCACGACGGTGTGGTGACGATCTTGATGTACTACCGTCGCAGGGCTTCGCCTAAGCACCGCTACAGTATTATCTAGGATTATGGTGGAAGGGGCACCGCACACGGCTAAGAATATGATCACATGGATCAACTTGTGTGTCTAGGGGTGCCCCCTGCCTCCGTATATAAAGGAGCAAGGGGAGGAGGCCGGCCGACCCCTATTGGCGCGCCAGGAGGAGTCCTCCTCCTAGTAGGAGTAGGACTCCTACTAGGAGGGGGAAGGAAGAGGGGAGGGAGAAGGAAAGGGGGGCGCCCCCCCTCTCCTAGTCCAATTCGGACCAGGGGGGAGGAGGCGCGCGGCCCACCTTTGTCTGCCCCTCTCTCTCTCCACTAAGGCCCATATGGCCCATTACTTCTCTCGGGGGGTTCCGGTAACCCTCCGGCTCTCCGATTTTCTCCGAAACCACCTGGAACACTTCCGGTGTCCGAATATAGCCGTCCAATATATCAATCTTTATGTCTCGACCATTTCGAGACACCTCATCATGTCCGTGATCACATCCGGGACTCCGAACTAACTTCGGTACATTAAAACTCATAAACTCATAATATAACTGTCATCAAAACCTAAGCGTGCGGACCCTACGGGTTCGAGAACAATGTAGACATGACCGAGACACGTCTTCAGTTAATAACCAATAGCGGAACCTGGATGCTCATATTGGCTCCTACATATTCTACGAAGATCTTTATCGGTCAGACCGCATAACAACATACGTTGTTCCCTTTGTCATCGGTATTTTACTTGCCCGAGATTCGATCGTTGGTATCTCAATACCTAGTTCAATCTCGTTACCGGCAAGTCTCTTTACTCATTTTGTAATACATCATCTCGCAACTAACTCATTAGTTGCAATGCTTGCAAGGCTTATGTGATGTGCATTACCGAGAGGGCCCAGAGATACCTCTTCGACAATCGGAGTGACAAATCCTAATCTCGAAATACGCCAACCCAACATGTACCTTTGGAGACACCTGTAGAGCTCCTTTATAATCACCTAGTTACGTTGTGACGTTTGGTAGCACACAAAGTGTTCCTCCGGCAAACGGGAGTTGCATAATCTCATAGTCATAGGAACATGTATAAGTCATGAAGAAAGCAATAGCAACATACTAAACGATCGGGTGCTAAGCTAATGGAATGGGTCATGTCAATCACATCATTCTCCTAATAATGTGATCCCGTTAATCAAATGACAACACATGTCTATGGTTAGGAAACATAACCATCTTTGATAAATGAGCTAGTCAAGTAGAGGCATACTAGTGACGTTTGGTTTGTCTATGTATTCACACAAGTATTATGTTTCCGGATAATACAATTCTAACATGAATAATAAACATTTATCATGATATAAGGAAATAAAATAATAACAGTATTATTGCCTCTAGGGCATATTTCCTTCAGTGCCACAAGTATGTGGGACTATCATTTTCAACCTTACATCTTTTGGTATTCACACTATGAATATGTGTAGCATTACGCTCGAGATTCATTGAGAATAAACCATTCACCATTGGAGCATGACCATAAAACATATCTCTCATATAAATAGAACAACCATTATTCTCGGATTTAAATGAGTAGCCATCTCGAATTAAACGAGATCCTGATACAATGTTCATGCTCAAAGATGGCACTAAATAACAATTATTGAGGTTTAAAACTAATCCCGTAGGTAAATGTAGAGGTAGCGTGCCGACGGCGATCACATCGACCTTGGAACCATTCCAGACGCGCATCGTCACCTCATCCTTCGCCAGTCTCCGCTTACTCCGCAGCTCCTGCTTTGAGTTACAAATGTGAGCAACTGCACCGGTATCAAATACCCAGGAGCTACTACGAGTACTGGTAAGGTACACATCGATTACATGTATATCACATATACCTTTCGTGTTGTCGGCCTTCTTGTCTGCTAAGTATTTGGGGCAGTTCCGCTTCCAGTGACCACTTCCCTTGCAGTAAAAACACTCAGTCTCGGGCTTGGGTCCATTCTTTGGCTTCTTCCCGATAGCTTGCTTACCGGGCGCGGCAACTCCCTTGCCGTCCTTCTTGAAGTTCTTCTTACCCTTGCCTTTCTTGAACTTAGTGGTTTTATTCACCATCAACACTTGATGTTCCTTTTTGACTTCTACCTCTGCTGATTTCAGCATTGCAAATACTTCAGGAATGGTCTTTTCCATCCCCTGCATATTTAAGTTCATCACAAAGCTCTTGTAGCTCGGTGGAAGCGACTGAAGAATTCTGTCAATGACCACGTCATCCGGGAGATTAACTCCCAGCTAAGTCAAGCGGTTATGTAACCCAGACATAGTGAGTATGTGCTCACTGACAGAACTGTTTTCCTCCATCTTACAGCTGAAGAACTTGTCGGAGACTTCATATCTCTCGACCCGGGCATGAGCTTGAAAAACCATTTTCAGCTCTTCGAACATCTCATATGCTCCGTGTCTCTCAAAACGCTTTTGGAGCCCCGGTTCTAAGCTGTAAAGCATGCCGCACTGAACGAGGGAGTAATCATCAGCACGTGTCTGCCAAGCGTTCATAACGTCTTGTTCTGTAGGGAGAGCAGGTGCTTCACCTAGCGGTGCTTGTAGGACATAATCTTTCTTGGCAGCTATGAGGATGATCCTCAGGTTCCGGACCCAGTCCATATAGCTGCTGCCATCGTCTTTCAGCTTGGTTTTCTCTAGGAACGCGCTGAAGTTGAGGACAACGTTGGCCATTTGATCTACAAGACATGTTGTAAAGATTTTAGACTAAGTTCATGATAATTAAGTTCATCTAATCAAATTATTCAATGAAATCCCACTCAGATAGACATCCCTCCAGTCATCTAAGTATAACATGATCCGAGTTAACTAGGCCGTGTCCGATCATCACGTGAGACGGACTAGTCAACATCGGTGAACATCTTCATGTTGATCGTATCTTCTATATGACTCATGCTCGACCTTTCGGTCTTCTGTGTTCCGAGGCCATGTCTGTACATGCTAGGCTCGTCAAGTCAACCTAAGTGTTTGCATGTGTAAATCTGTCTTACACCCGTTGTATGTGAACATTGGAATCTATCACACCCGATCATCACGTGGTGCTTCGAAACAACAAACTGTCGCAACGGTGCATAGTTAGGGGGAACACTTTCTTGAAATTATTATGAGGGATCATCTTATTTACTACCGTCGTTCTAAGTAAACAATATGCAAAAACATGATAAACATCACATGCAATCAAATAATAGTGACATGATATGGCCAGTATCATATAGCTTCCTTTGATCTCCATCTTGGGGCTCCATGATCATCTTGTCACCGGCATGACACCATGATCTCCATCATCATGATCTCCATCATCATGTCTCCATGAAGTTGCTCACCAACTATTACTTCTACTACTATGGCTAACATGTTTAGCAATAAAGTAAAGCAATTTACATGGCGTTTCTCAATGACACGCAGGTCATACAAAAAATAAAGACAACTCCTATGGCTCCTGCCGGTTGTCATACTCATCGACATGCAAGTCGTGATTCCTATTACAAGAACATGATCTCATACATCACATATATATCATTCATCATTCATCACAACTTTGGCCATATCACATCACAAAACACTTGCTGCAAAAACAAGTTAGACGTCCTCTAATTGTGGTTGCAAGTTTTTACGTGGCTGCAATAGGGTTCTAGCAAGAACGTTTTCTTACCTACGCCAAAACCACAAGGTGAATTGCCAATTTCTATTTACCCTTCATAAGGACCATGTTCATCGAATTTGATCCGACTAAAGTGGGAGAGACAGACACCCGCCAGCCACCTTATGCAACTAGTGCATGTCAGTCGGTGGAACTGGTCTCACGTAAGCACGTGTAAGGTTGGTCCGGGCCGCTTCATCCCATGATGCCGCCGAATCAAGATAAGACTAGTAACGGCAAGCAAATTGGCAATATCGAAGCCCACAACTACTTTGTGTTCTACTCGTGCATAGTAACTATGCATAGACCTGGCTCTGATGCCACTGTTGGGGAATGTTGCAGAAAACAAAAAAATTTCTCTACGGTTTCACCAAGATCTATCTATGAGTTCATCTAGCAATGAGTGATTAGAGTGCATCTACATACCCTTGTAGATCGCGAGCGGAAGCGTTCAAGAGAACGGGGATGATGGAGTCGTACTCGTCGTGATCCAAATCACCGATGACCAAGTGCCGAACGGACGGCACCTCCGCGTTCAACACACGTACGGAGCGGATGATGTCTCCTCCTTCTTGATCCAGCAAGGGGGAAGGAGAGGTTGATGAAGATCCAGCAGCACGACGGCGTGGTGGTGGATGCAGCAATGATCGCAGCAGGGCTTCGCCGAGCTTCTGCGAGAGGGAGAGGTGTAGCAGGGGAGAGGGAGGCGCCAAGGCTTCAGGGTGCGTCTGCCCTCCCTCCCCCCTTTATATAGGCCCCCTAGGGGGTGCGCCGGCCCTAGGAGATGGGATCTCCTAGGGGGGGCGGTGGCCAAGGGGGTGGAGTGCCCCCCAAGGCAAGTGGAGGCGCCCCCTCCCCTAGGGTTCCCAACCCTAGGCGCATGGGGGGGCCCAAGGGGGGGGCGCACCAGCCCACTATGGGCTAGTTCCCTCCCCACTTCAGCCCATGGGGACCTCCGGGATGGGTGGCCCCACCCGGTGGACCCCCGGGACCCTTCTGGTGGTCCCGGTACAATACCGGTGACCCCCGAAACTCTCCCGATGGCCGAAACTGCACTTCCTATATATAATTCTTCACCTCCGGACCATTTTGGAACTCCACGTGACGTCCGTGATCTCACCCGGGACTCCGAACAACTTTCGGGTTACTGCATACTCATATTCTACAACCCTAGCGTCACCGAACCTTAAGTGTGTAGACCCTACGGGTTCGGGAGACATATAGACATGACCGAGACGACTCTCCGGTCAATAACCAACAGCGGGATCTGGATACCCATGTTGGCTCCCACATGCTCCTCGATGATCTCATCGGATGAACCACGATGTCGAGGATTCAAGCAACCTCGTATACAATTACCTTTGTCAATCGGTACGTTACTTGCCCGAGATTCGATCGTCGGTATCCCAATACCTCGTTCAATCTAGTTACCAGCAAGTCACTTTACTCGTACCGTAATGCATGATCCCGTGACCAGACACTTGGTCACTTTGAGCTCATTATGATGATGCATTACCGAGTGGGCCCAGAGATACCTCTCCGTCATATGGAGTGACAAATCACAGTCTTGATCCGTGTCAACCCAACAGACACTTTCGGAGATACCCGTAGTATAGCTTTATAGTCACCCAGTTACGTTGTGACGTTTGGTACACCCAAAGCACTCCTACGGTATCCGGGAGTTACACGATCTCATGGTCTAAGGAAAAGATACTTGACATTAGAAAAACTCTAGCAAACGAACTATACGATCTTGTGCTATGTTTAGGATTGGGTCTTGTCCATCACATCATTCTCCTAATGATGTGATCTCGTTATCAATGACATCCAATGTCCATAGTCAGGAAACCATGACTATCTGTTGATCAACGAGCTAGTCAACTAGAGGCTTATTAGGGACATGTTGGTGTCTATGTATTCACACATGTATTACAATTTTCAGATAACACAATTATAGCATGGATAAAAGACAATCATCATGAACAAGGAAATATAATAATAATCCTTTTATTATTGCCTCTAGGGCATATTTCCAACAACACGGACACTCCCTCTGCCAACACCACCTGCGCGACGTAGTTTTTTTATGGAGGTGTTGTATTTGATGTGAGATGCCAGCCTGTACGCACTTCGAACAATGAACATCCCACCTTTTTCATGATTCCAAGCCACACAATCCTATACATCAATCTTGATTTTGCAAATCACCTCTGCATCAAAGGAGTGTTATTTTGATATATTAACTCTTTGTTCCAATCTTTGGAATCTGGCATGAGAAGTTGGTTAACCCATCCCAGTCTTGTTCTTTTTATGAAAATTTTCATTCTCAATCCCCCCTTTATCAGAATCCATTGATTCCACTGAATTTGACACTAGTGCATAAAAGCCTAACTATGGCGTGGCAAAAATGGCCTTGCTGGCATGGTCGCATGAACCACCAGTATGGCGCCATTGTTAAAAATAGTGATGGCATTCATGCCCACGTCAGTAGTATTATATGAGTTAATGGTGCACCACGCCGGCAACAACACCACTATATTCGCTAACCTAGCAGCGCGCAATGTACTTTGTACGCCACGAACGTTTCGTGCAGTCAAAAAAATTCAACACCATGTAACATTTAGCATTTCACATTAAAACTAAGCACATATATAACATTACACAGTAGAACAGTACCAGATAATAGAACATTACAAGCTAATAATTAAGTGACAATCTCACAGACAATACTGAAGGAAATATGCCCTAGAGGCAATAATAAAGTTATTATTTATTTCCTTATATCATGATAAATGTTTATTATTCATGCTAGAATTGTATTAACCGGAAACATAATACATGTGTGAATACATAGACCAACAAAGTGTCACTAGTATGCCTCTACTTGACTAGCTCGTTAATCAAAGATGGTTATGTTTCCTAACCATGAACAAAGAGTTGTTATTTGATTAACGAGGTCACATCATTAGTAGAATGATCTGATTGACATGACCCATTCCATTAGCATAGCACCCGATCGTTTAGTATGTTGCTATTGCTTTCTTCATGACTTATACATGTTCCTATAACTATGAGATTATGCAACTCCCGTTTACCGGAGGAACACTTTGGGTACTACCAAACGTCACAACGTAACTGGGTGATTATAAAGGAGTGCTACAGGTGTCTCCAATGGTAGATGTTGGGTTGGCGTATTTCGAGATTAGGGTTTGTCACTCCGATTGTCGGAGAGGTATCTCTGGGCCCTCTCGATAATGCACATCACATAAGCCTTGCAAGCACTGCAACTAATATGTTAGTTGTGAGATGATGTATTACGGAACGAGTAAAGAGACTTGCCGGTAACGAGATTGAACTAGGTATTGGATACCGACGATCGAATCTCGGGCAAGTAACATACCGATGACAAAGGGAACAACGTATGTTGTTATGCGGTCTGACCGATAAAGATCTTCGTAGAATATGTAGGAGCCAATATGGGCATCCAGGTCCCGCTATTGGTTATTGACCGGAGACGTGTCTCGGTCATGTCTACATTGTTCTCGAACCGTAGGGTCCGCACGCTTAACGTTACGATGACAGTTATTATGAGTTTATGCATTTTGATGTACCGAAGGTTGTTCGGAGTCCCGGATGAGATCACGGACATGACGAGGAGTCTCGAAATGGTCGAGACGTAAAGATTGATATATTGGAAGCCTATGTTTGAACATCGGAAGTGTTCCGGGTAAAATCGGGATTTTACCGGAATACCGGGAGGGTTACCGGAACCCCCCGGGAGACTAATGGGCCTATTGGGCCTTAGTGGAAAAGGAGAAAAAGGGAAAGCCCACAAGCTGGCCGGCGCCCCCCTTCCCAAAGTCCTAGTAGGACTAGGATAGGGGCCGGCCCCCCTTCTCTCTCCTTTCCCCCCGGGAGTCCTAATAGGATTAGGATTGGGGGGAGGAGTCCTACTCCCGGTGGGAGTAGGACTCCCCTGCGCCTCCTCTCCCTGGCCGGCCGACTCCCCCTCCTCCAACCTTTATATACGGGGGCAGGGGGCACCCCAAGACACACAAGTTGATCCTTGAGATCGTTCCTTAGCCGTGTGCGGTGCCCCCTGCCACCAAATTCCACCTCGGTCATATCGTTGTAGAGCTTAGGCGAAGCCCTGCGTCGGTAGTACATCAAGATCGTCACCACGCCGTCGTGCTGACGGAACTCTTCCCCCCTGCCACCAAATTCCACCTCGATCATACCGTTGTAGTGCTTAGGCGAAGCCCTGCGTCGGTAGTACATCAAGATCGTCACCACGCCGTCGTGCTGACGGAACTCTTCCTCGACGCTTTGCTGGATCGGAGCCCGAGGATCGTCATCGAGCTGAACGTGTGCTAAGAACTCGGAGGTGCCGGAGTAAAGGTGCTTGGATCGGTCGGATCGGGAAGAAGACGTACGACTACTTCCTCTACGTTGTGTGATCGCTTCCGAAGTCGGTCTGTGTTGGTACGTAGACAACACTCTCCCCTCTCGTTGCTGTGCATCACCATGATCTTGCGTGTGCGTAGGAAAATTTTTGAAATTACTACGTTCCCCAACAAATACGTAGTAGATCTAACAAACATTACAAGTTAATAGAACATTACGAGCTAAAACAGTAGTAGATAGCGCTAATAAGCAGTTCATTTAGCATCGTCAGCCCCGCCACATACATACTTCTAAATGAGGTCGATGACGATCATCATTCTCAAGTCATGACGCGAGGTGTTTCTGAGGATGACTAAGATGGTCTGTCCAACCTGAAGATTCTTGCCAGCAAAGAAGTTGTTCCATACCGCGACGCTGAAAACAGTGCGGTCGTCCATGTCCACTGCATAAACACAGTTGGTGATGGAGCCCCTTGCGATAAGGCGTAGTCCAGCAATGCCTGCTTCATCCGGCTCAATGCCACAACTCTCACTTAGCCTCTTAGGTAATTTCTGAAGAAAAAAACATATATAATAAATGAGCATGTTACATTACTACACTAAGCGCATATCGCATTACTACACTAAATATATCATCAAATTCTACACTAAGCATATCACATCATTTCTACACACTAATAAGCATATGATGCATCACACAATACTACACTAATTAAGCATATCATCAAATTCTACACTAAGCATATATCCTCACATTACTACACTAAACATACCACATTACTACACACTAAGCATACCGTCAAATTTTACACTAAGCATATCGTCAAATTCTACACTAAGCATATCAACATTCCTACACTAAGCATATGATGCATCACACATTACTACACTAAGCATATGATGCATCACACATACTAGATAAGTAAGCATATATCATGACATTATTACTACACTAAGCATATCACATTACTAATGAAGCATATCAAATTACTACACTAGGTAACATACCATGACATGTCCGTTGACATTTGTCCTTGTCAGACGGGTCACGAGTGGCATCCCGATGTAGTCATCACGTGGAGGAATTATGTACCAGAGATTGTCCGATTCGTCGTCGCTCAGCCTCATTCTTTGGGCATAGAGAGTTTATCAAGTTTTTTTTTGAGAGAAGAGAGTTTATCAAGTGGGTCCCCATCATCTTCGTCATCCGAGTTGAGGTAGATAACAACCATCCTTGGAGTTTGCCTTTTGAAGGAGAAGCTGATCAATTCACCCCCAGTGAGATGCATGTGGGCGATGAAACGACCCCATTCAACTCCTCCAATTTGAGATATCTTTTGTCCCTTGTGGACCTTCATAGTGTAGGCCCCGCCCAAGAGCGTCGAAGATCACAGTGTCTCCGGTAATGAGCTCATTGAACTCCAATCTCACATTGCAAGGGACGATCTGTATAAGAAAAAAAACGCATTGCATTACTGGAAATAGCAACAAAAACAAATGAACTAGCTGTTAGAAGGTTCATACAATGTGTTACCGCTGCAGGAACAAAACATGGCTGGAAGTAGATGCCAAATAGCGTGCGAGTTGCAAGGTTGGTTGCGCACCTTGACTTGCACACTGGACATAGTGATGGCTGCGCCATTCTACACACAATATATTAAAAACTAAGTATATAATCAGTTTGTACAGTAGTAAATCAATTTCTACTAAACATAATTGGAGTTCATTTTACAGAAAACATATTGAAAACATGTTGAAAACTAAGTATATATTTCTACACTACTAATTGTATACATAAATAAAAAAATTCACAGAGGGAAACACAAATAAGCAAATTCTACGCTAGTAATTTATAAGAGTTCATTTTATTTATTCCTAATATTCTAGGCACTCAAAATATTTCTAATAAAAATGCATTACAAATATCGAATTCTACACAATAGCAATCGCATTATCACTAAAATTTGTACACAGAGCAATCCATGCAACTAACTTTGGATTCTACATCACACAAAGCAATCCATGATATATAATAAAATTTCTACACAAATTAAAGCAATCCCCTAAATTTCTTCTCCCACATGAATCCCAACGGATTCCGTGTGGCGTGTCCACGGACGGAGGATATGGGAGTGGAGAGGAAGGAGATGCGATGGGAGGAGAAGGAGTGGATCAAACCTTGCTGCCGGCGAGGGTCGACGATGAGGTGGCGGTGGCGACGACGGCTCTAGTCGAGGTGGAAGTGTATATGGCCGGGGTGGGTGTGAAATAAGAGGGCGGCGACTTAGGTCTTTTACTAAGTTGACTCATGTGGACCATTGATGGCATGGGACTAAAGCGCAATGTCATAACTAATAACAGGCAAATTTGATAATTTGCCACCCCTTACCTCCCCCTTTCATAATTTGCCCCCCCCCCCCCCGAGAATGACAGGTGGGGCCCGGGCCCACTCGTCATTGAGACAATGGGTGGCAAATTGTGAAAGGGGGAAGTAAGGGGTGGCAAATTATCAAATTGCCCCTAATAACATCCCAAATAAAAAAAGACTAAAATTAATGAAAGACTTAACTAAATAAATGACTCAAAATTAGAACTGGTCGTAAAGAAATAAGTCCTAAAATTTTAAAAACACTAAAAATAATGATGATAAAAAATAATATAAAATGTTCATAATTTTGTGACTAGTATAATCATTAAATACTTAAAACACTTGATAAAATGGAAAAATTATTTCTAGCATGCATAGAAAACGAATGCCAGTGCTAACAATTTAACTATGGCGTGAATAAAAAACCAATGCCATCATATATTCCAAACGTTGAGTACATACGGACCAACAAGCGGATGGCGTGTCTAGAAAAAGCAACATCAGCATTAAACATGTAAAGCTGACGTGTTAATTACGCTGTCCGCCAGCACTATTTAAAAAAACAGTGTTGGTGTTGATGGAAAATGACGCCCCAACAAAAGTTGTGGCTAGCCGTTTTTCCACTAGTGTAAATACTTCTTCCGTTTTGTACTCTCCATATGATCCTTTTCTTTAGGAGCTCTAGTCCTTTTTCAATTCCTTTCCAAGCAGGTGACACATCCGAGGACCATATGTCATCTTTTGTGTAATACTTTGATCTAAGCACCGTCACACGCAAACTATGAGGATGTTGGATGAGCCTCCACCACCGTCTGGCTAGTAATGCAATGTTAAAAAGGTGCATGTCCCTAAAACCTATCTTTCCTGCTCTTTTATGTTTAGTCATGTGTTCCCATGACATCCAGTACACTTTTCTATGTCCTTCTGCATCTCCCCACCAAAAATCTCTTACCATTCTCTCATATTTTTCGCAGAATCCTTTGAACAGTAAGAAAATTCCCATGGCGAAGGTTGGGAGAGCTTGTACCACTAAATTAATATGTACCTCTTTAGCGAGAAAAGCGATTCTGCCATGCATGAAAGGTCCCGTGCATGCATCTATCGTTGATCTAGTTGGAGATCCGAGTGCATGCAAACTACCCTTCTTCCTATACATGCTGTATTTGCTATTCCTTGAATTAATATATGGCTCATATCATGTTAGTCATAAATGCACTTTATGCCATGCCGCGTTGGGCTTCCCACCTGTCCCGCAACTACTTCTCTGTGCCCCAAAGTATCACTGTTTCTCCTACTTGTCCTCTCATCACCTTCTTTGCTCCGTCCCAACTTTGCCTGTATGTACGAAACATCTGTTTGAGGTGAGGTCATGTAAAGAAATTGTGTTTATAAACAATTAGTAGTTAGTTAAATTGTTTTTAATATGTCCAACAACACATTACTAGCCGCTATATTGTATACATATGTTTGAGACTTCTACATGCTTTTCCATGATGGGTGATGGGAGGAGGAAGAAGGTCGGCATCAAAGCAGCAATGGGGAATAATGGATCCGTACAACATACTCGAAGGTTGGAGAGGGGGATAACTATTGCATTGTTGGGCCCAAACAAACATGTATCCATGTTCCCGTATTAATGCTGACCCACAATTTCAATGCGTATCTGACAGGACAGGTGAGGTATTGTACTCTCTCCGTTCCAAAATATAAATCTTTTTAGAGATTTCAATAGGTGACTACATACGGAGCAAAATGAGTGAATCTACACTTTAAAATATGTCTACATGCATCTATATGTTGTAGTCCATTTGAAATGTCTAAAAGAACTTATATTTTGAAACGGAGGGAGTAGATAATAGTGTCATGGGAAAGCTTTAAAGTAGTTTATGCTGATATTCGGGCGGGCATCTCAGGTCCAGAATGAAGAACGAACGGCTGGACCATGCACGGGACCTCCCGTGCATGGGAGAAAATTCAATCTCCCTCTTTTTCAGCATAAGACATAAATCTTTCAGTCCAATTGTTACATCTTTTTCCCAATTTATCCATGATCAGCTGAAAACTTTCATCCTTCATTCTTCCTTCCGGGGTCGGAAGTCCCAAATACTTGCTCTCAGATGTCACGGTTTCCACTTCCAAGACCGATTTAATATCCTCACGCGTTTTATAAGACAACGATCCCACACTCTGATACAAGTTCAAGCTCCAGTAATTACAATCTGGCTATAGCGCAACAACTATACGTATTCGACACAGTTTCATGAATATGCAATATAAATGAAACAACTTACTACAGTAACAAAAATATTAAGGCCCCAAGTGTAGGATTCTACAAGTGGCACTATAAAAGCACGTTTACATAACTGGTTTTATAAGACCACGATCCCACACTCTGATACAAGTTCAAGTTCAACCTCAGACAACATTGTGCGTAGCTCCCGTCTTCCTTCTGGGTGCCTTAGCATTATGTTAAGTAGCGGCACAGCATACTTGAACTGCTTCTTGACGCCAGTCACTTCACAAGCAAATGTCAATGAATAGAGCATAAAAACAGGCGCCCTGTGTTACAAAAGTGGGAGAGATAATTCTATTGTCAATAATAATGATAGAGCATAAAAACAGGCACCATGTGCCAGTAAACAACCAAACAAGTTCTGCCAACGACAATGTACTCAAAAAGAAGACAAACATGGAACTCACATGATAGCATCAAGTGGAGAATATTTTTTATTGTAAGTTACGGCCATGATGAGGAGCATGATAACTGCACAGGTTAAAACAAACAACGAAATTAACCCACAGAATTTGGTTTTGAAAATTATTATGTGTGTATATGAGGCCTGGATAACAACTAACCAAATTTAAGTCGGGTGATGAGGTCATTGGCAAAGCCTTGTTTCCGGAGCTGCAACGAGACGACGCTGAGCTTGTAGAACGCATAGCCCAGAGCTGTGCTGACAAACATGGACGGATCCATCTTCCACAGTTGATAGCACCCGAAGCAGGCGACCAATGCTCCTGAACAAAGACCTCGTCAGATTACATAAAAAGTTATTGATCCTAGTACTATCTAGGAGATACACATAGGCTTATGTACCGAAGGGCATGCCGATGTGGTAGTCTTCCGTGTCGTAGATGGTCTTCAGGGACCGGAAGTGGTGGAAGTTGTCCAGGAGCGGGCGGAACACGCCGGCGATCATGGCTTTTAGCGCCGCGACCGCCTCCGTAGATTCGCGCGAGAACCGTTCTTGCATGGTGGCGAAGTCCTCCCGGCGTAATTCGTCTTCGTCGGGGAAGTAGTCACCCCACGGCCACAGCTTGGCGTACGGGTCGGTCTCCGCGACGCCCTCTTTATCCGCTGGGTCGCGCGGGCAAGCCTCCTTGGCGGCGCCGCCGTCGTCCGCCGGAGCGCGCTGCTTGAATCTCAGGCGCGCGTGCGCGCGCAAGGGCCCCTGCTCAGTTAGTCACGATCGGGCTCAGCTCGGAGAAGAACATCAGTAGCAATAGAGACGGGATTAAAGGAAGAGAGGGGTCAGGGTGCTAATGCAATGCTCACCACCGTCGTCGAGCGCACCAGGCGGGGCGTGCGGGCGGGCGTGCGGGCGGGCGCGAGGAGACAGACGCGCGCAGGGGGAGAAGAAGCCGGCGGAGCCGCACCAACGCGCGTGGCGGCGGCGAGAGCGAACCTCCCGGGGGACAGGACGAGGGGGTAGGCCATCGAATTACGGCACTGTGCGATGGACGATGGACGGTAGACCGATCGAGACGCCGAGACTTCACCAGGTGCTTATACGAGCGAAATTTCTGCAGGTTCTGGTCGATGGCTTTGACACGCTGGTTTGGTTTGGGCGCTCGTTTTTGTTTTTTTTTTTGTTGAAAGGTCGTGTGTGTGCCGTACATATCCTTTAGTAGAGGTCGGACTCTGACATCGCCAAAGGGTTTGACATGGTCGCCTGGCAATTCCTCTCAATTTTGTTTTTGAGAAACTCTCCATATTTTTATGGAAAACGTTTCGGCACGGTGCGCCGGCAGAATGATTCGGCCGGTCGCTCGCGAGCCACGCGATTAGCCGCCCATCGTACGCCTCCCGCATCGCCCTGGCCCACCTTATCTTCTCCCACTTTCTTCTTCCTTCCGATCCCCTCCTCCCCTCTCAGCCTAGCGCGCTGCTGGCCCTCGTCTTCATCTTTTGGATCTCGCCGCCGGCCAGCCCCAATCCCGTGCAGGTCCCTACCTCCAACCTCAGTGCCCTTGCCCACTTCTCCGCTGCCGCCCACCCTCCCTCGATCACGGCAACAGCAGGTACCCTTCTTCCTTCTCCCTCTCTCCCCTTTCCTCCTCCTCTCTTCCTTTTTTGCTGCAACCGGCGACAGGCCAAACGCGGGAAGGACCAAGGCTCCCGTGCTACAACCATGGCCACAGGGAGGAGCCGCAACAGCGGTACTGGGAGAGTTGCAAACGGTGTTTTCCTGTGCTACAACCATGGACACAAAAAGCTACATCCAGTAGATAAAAAAGCTTCAACCAGACAACGAAATACAGGAAAAGTTACAACCGTTTGACAAAAAGCTTCAACCCACAGATGAAAGAGCTTCAAACAGAGATTGAGAAATCCTCCTCGACGACAACAATATCTGAGTACAGACATAAGTTAGACATAAGTTAGACATAAGAAGGCTAGCACCAAAAGCAACAACGATCGAAAAGGCAAGGCCTCCTGCCTGGGAGCCTCCTAACTATTTCAAATCGTCAGTGGTCTTCAAGCAGTAGTAGGCATCCTCCGGGTAGTAGTAGTCATCGGTGGCGTCGTCTGACTCCTGGGATCCGTCATCTAGTCGCAACAATCAGGTATGGGGGAAAAAGAAGTAGCAAAGCAACCGTGAGTACTCATCCAAAGTACTCGCAAGACTTACTTCAGATCTAAACTAAGTATGCATCTGTATCAAACGAATAGGTTGTATCTGTGGACTAAACTGCAGAATGCCAGAATAGAGAGAAGGTGTGACGCCCGGATAATCAAGCTACAGTAAACCCTTGCTAATGGTGCCACGTCACCTCGATTTCTGTTAATAAACTCACGTTAGTTCGAAACGATTCAAATTCAAATTTTAATTAAAGGCAAACAATAAAAGTTTTCAAATATTAAAACTAAAATGTTCGGAGTGAGCTAAATAATGCATAGGTAATTATGGCGGAGGAACTACACTTTTTTTAAAATGTTCAAATACTCTAAAGTGATTTAAACAGTAGCAAAATCAATTATATAAATGCCTTTGGTATTTTATAAATTGCTAAACTATTTTAATTCGGGGTAAAAACTTTTCATGGCAGTCGGTTATTCTGAAACATTACTTTAGTGGCTATTGTCATATTTTACTAAACTAAAATTAATGTGTAAATAAAAAGAAAACAGAAACAAAAAAATTAAATAAAAAGAAAACAAAGATAAATATAAGACAACCCCTGGCTCCCCTGGGCCTCGGCCCACTCCTACCCATCCATCCCAATTCCCCCCCGCACCGGTTGCCCCTCTCCTGTTCCTCGGTCTCAAACCGCAACAGGGACGTGCTCCCGCCCGACCACCTCGCCGGCCACGCCGACGAGGAGATAAGGGCGCCACGCCCCGACTCCTCAATCCTGTCCCCCCCCCCTCGCTCCCTCCCTTCTCCCTCTCTACTGCGCCCTGCCTCCCTCCTCAGATCCCCCTCCTTCCTGATCTCCGCCATGGACGCGTCGTCGGCGTAGCCGTCACCGATGGCCTCCTCGCTGCCAGAGACCGTGCCAGGGGCACCGTCTTCGTCGCCTACTTCGACTACATGGGCGAGCTCGAGCCGGAAGCCACCGGGACGCCCGCTGCTTCCCCGTCCTCAACCTCCATCCGTCTCGGTCGCTGTCGCCGTCGCCAACACCGGCCACCTCTGCTGCTCCTAAGCCACTCGACGGGCCTCCTTGTGCCTGCTCGGTGAGCACATCCTCTCCCCTCCCGTTCTTGCGCCGTAGGCCGCCATCCCCGAGCTCGTCCGAGCTACCGCGTACGCGTACGTGCGTGCGTGCTGTGACTGCTTCTATGCACGCGCGCCGGCCTCGCCGTGGTCTAGTGCTACTTCGCCTGCTACTGCTCCAATGCCGCCCCGTACGGCGCTCGCGGACCCGCCACACGCGCGTCACCACGCCCGCACGCACCAGCCCTGCCCTTGATCGTGCCCGTAGTCGCCGCGACCGTGCCGCCCGCGCCCAACGCCCCTGGCCTCCGCTGCTGCTCACGACGCGGCTTGCTGCTCGCCTGAGCTCCCGCGCCCGCCCGCCGCACGCACCAGGCGCCCGTGCTGCTCGCTGCAGCTCCGCCTGCTGTACTACTTGCCGCTGCCGCTGGGCGATGCTCTGCTGCCCACCACTGCGTCTGGCCCTGACCGGCCTTGCCGTGCAGCCCCGCTCCCCGCGCCCTGCCTTGGCCGTCCTTTGCAGGCGCCGCAGCTCGTCTCCGGCGCACACCCACGCCCCGCGTCCGTCCCGCCCTGCGCCCGACATGTGCGGCCCCGTGCACGCCGCTCGCTTCGCTACTGCTTTCCTGCTCCTGTAGGTGCCTGCTGTTATGCTACATGGCTACAGTAACATTCAGTTACTAGCTTTTCTAATTTGACATTGTCTGACCCTCCGTACAGCCTCTAAACAACGATTAAACAACAGTTAAAATGGGTAAAAATAATATAAGTAAAAAGTATACTTGACAAACTCCATTTTATCTCACTGGACCAAATCTTTTCGATGCATGGATTAAATCCTACAAAAATCACAAAATGCCATCTTCTCTTACAACTAGCATTGTGTGTGTGTATACAGCCACCACTGGCCATGGCCGATTGCTTGTTGTGTGTGCGTGCTTTGTGTTTCTGGCCGGATGGGCCACTACTAAATGGCCGGCCATATATTAGGATTAGTCTTATTTAATAACTAACCCAAAACAGGTATTGGTACTAAGTCTAGATGCTATGTAGAATATGACTTAGGGGCCCTTCCACTATTTAGACTAATTAACTAATCTGCTATACGAATGACTCTATGACACTTGGGCCCAGCTATGACCCTGTTGACTAGTCAACCTTGACTGGTCAACTGCTGACTAACCCCCTGGCCTCACCTGTAATACGCTCTAGCTGGCGTAGCTTTAGGTGACAAAACTATTTACTTTTTTTCTTAATTCGAATTAATATATTTCAAAAAATTGTTTAAATCTTTGAAAAATCTTAGAAAATAATCTGTAACTCGGATGAAAAAGTTTTATACATAAAAGTTGCTCAGAAAAACGAGACGAATCTGAATATGCGGCCCGTTTGTCCACCACGCATCCCTAGCATAACGAACACGCAACTTTTCCCCTTTGATTCATCTGTGCGAAAACGCGAAACACCGGGGATATTTTCCCGCATGTTTCCCCCCCTTCACCGGTATCACCTATCCCTGCGTAGATCACCCCTGGCACCATGTATTACCTCGTTATGTTTTGTGATGCTTTGTTTGCTCCGTATTTATTATTTCTTCCCCCTCTTCTCTCCGGTAGACACCGAGACCGACGCCGCTGCTACCCAGTACGACTACGGTGTTGATGACACCTCTCTCTTGCCAGAGCGACCAGGCAAGCCCCCCCCCCCTTTGATCACCAGATATCGCCTACTCTTCTCTATACTGCTTGCATTAGAGTAGTGTAGCATGTTACTGCTTTCCGTTATTCCTATCCTGATGCATAGCCTGTCCTTGCTACTACTGTTGTTACCATTACCTGCTATCCTACTGCTTAGTATAGGATGCTAGTGTTCCATCAGTGGCCCTACACTCTTGTCCGTCTGCCATGCTATACTACTGGGCCGTGATCACTTCGGGAGGTGATCACGGGCATATACTATATACTTTACACAGTTACATTACTTATGATACTGTTCGGAGATGGGGGCTGAAGGGGCAGGTGGCTCCATCCCGGTAGAGGTGGGCCTGGGTTCCCAACGGCCCCCGACTGTTACTTTGTGGCAGAGCGACAGGGCAGGTTGAGACCACCTAGGAGAGAGGTGGGCCTGGCCCTGGTCGGCGTTCGCAGATGCATAATACGCTTAACGAGATCTTGGTATTTGATCTGAGTCTGGCCACTGGCTTTTATGCACTAACCATCTACGCGGGGACAGTTATGGGCACTCGACGTCGTGGTATCAGCCGAAGCCTTCGTGACGTCAGCGACTGAGTGGCGCGCGCCGGGTTGGACCGCGTAACGCAACTTCCTTTGTAATGGAGGTTGCTAGGTCTGCTCACCGGTCGCGTACGCAACGTGCAGGTGTGCAATGGGCGATGGGCCCAGACCCCTGCGCCATAGGATTTAGACCGGCGTGCTGACCTCTCTGTTGTGCCTAGGTAGGGCTGCGACGTGTTGATCTTCCGAGGCCGGGCATGGCCCAGAAAAGTGTGTCCGGCCAAATGGGATCGAGCGTGTTGGGTTATGTGGTGCACCCCTGCAGGGAAGTTAATCTATTCGAATAGCCGTGATCTTCGGTAACAGGACGACTTGGAGTTGTACCTTGACCTTATGACAACTAGAACTGGATACTTAATAAAACACACCCTTCCAAGTGCCAGATACAACCGGTGATCGCTCTCTCACAGGGCGACAAGGGGAGGATCATCGGTTAGGATTATGCTATGCGATGATACTTGGAGGACTTCAGTCAACTCTCTTCTACATGCTGCAAGACGGAGGCTGCCAGAAGCGTAGTCTTCGATAGGACTAGCTATCCCCCTCTTATTCCGGCATTCTGCAGTTCAGTCCACCGATATGGCCTTTACACATATACCCATGCATATGTAGTGTAGCTCCTTGCTTGTGAGTACTTTGGATGAGTACTCACGGTTGCTTTCTCCTTCTTTTCCCTCTATCCCTTCTACCTGGTTGTCGCAACCAGATGTTGGAGCCCAGGAGCCAGACGCCACCGTCAATGACGACTCCTACTACACCGGAGGTGCCTACTACTACGTGCTGCCCGCTGACGACGACCAAGAGTAGTTAGGAGGATCCCAGGCAGGAGGCCTACGCCTCTTTTGATCTGTATCTCAGTTTGCTAGCCTTCTTAAGGCAAACTTGTTTAAGTTATGTCTGTACTCAGATATCGTTGCTTCCGCTGACTCGTCTATGATCGAGCTCTTGTATTCGAGCCCTCGAGGCCCCTGGCTTGTAATATGATGCTTGTATGACTTATTTTATTTGTAGAGTTGTGTTGTGATATCTTCCCGTGAGTCCCTGATCTTGATCGTACACGTTTGCGTGTATGATTAGTGTACGATTAAATCGGGGGCGTCACAGAAGGCCTAGTCTTATCGAAGACTAGCATCTTCTGGAAACCACCATCTTGCAGCAACAGGAGGAAGTAGTGTAGTATAAAGTAAAGTAGCAGAAATGTTATCAACCTCGGCCAGAGATCCTTTCTCGACTCCCTGCGAGAAAGCAATCCCAGAGCCATACTATCCAGTTATCATCACAATCCAATTCTCATCACCATGTCTCACCTCAAGTATCCAGTTCTAATTGTATCGATCGGGATACAACTCCAAGTGTCCGTTACCGTAGGACAGGCTATCGATAGATGTTTTCTTCCCTGCAGGGGTGCACCAACTTACCCACCACGCTCGATTAACTCCGGACGGACACACTTTCCTAGGTCATGCCCGGCCTCGGAAGATCAACACGTCGTAGCCCTACCTAGGCACAACAGAGAGGTCAGCACGCCGATCTAAATCCTATGGCGCAGGGGTCTGGGCCCATCGCCCTTTGCACACCTGCACGTTGCGAACGCGGCCGGAAGCAGAACTAGCCCCCTTAATACAAGAGCAGGCTTACGGTCCAATCCGGCGCGCGCCGCTCAGTCGCTGACGTCACGAAGGCTTCGGCTGATACCACGACGTCGAGTGCCCATAAATGTCCCCGCGTAAATGGTTAGTGCGTATAGGCCAGAGGCCCCTCAAATCAAATATCCAAATCGTAGTGGATTAGGAACGCGTGGTAACGAGCAGAGACTCACGATCGATGTGACCCCGTCGCCCCGTCTCGAGTACTTGCGGCAAGGGCTAAGAATGCCCGGCCACGCCTCGTAAGTATGTCACGGGCACCTTCCAGGTCAACCCGACTCCACATCACTCGCAATTAAGCTCGCGCGGGTACCACTCAGGGTCAACCCGTCTTTAGTCACATGGTTCGGTGCAAAGTCACAGTAACCATAGTAACTGTGTGTCTAACACCAAGGGGAAAACCCGAGGAATCACCCCCGGTGAATTCCACTCGATATTGTCATCAAGGTGAACGTAAGAGGATCCACCCTCGAGGTTCACATTTGATGGGTTGCACGACAGAGCCGTAACGGAAGTGATTAAGGAGGAAATCACCCTCGATGACCTCGACCGTAAAGCTACACTACGGAGATCTCATCAGGAGTGATGTAAGAGGTTCCACCCTCGACACCCGATGGTAACTCTGCAGAGTCGTACAACTAAGGGGGGTGATGTGCGGTGTCGGGCCCTGGGCATCGATCACGTTGATCGAGTCATCGAACATAAAGCGGGGCAACTGGGACAAGGTGGGGGTCATTGATGGATCACTAATCATCCTATACTAAGCAGTTTAGGATAAACAGGTAAGGTATGAAAGCAGGTAACAATAACAGGCTATGCATCAGAGTAGGATCATACAGAAAACAGTAGCAGTTCTAATGCAAGCATGAGAGGGAAAGAAATGGACGATATCGGAATGCTCAAGGGGGGTTTGCTTGCCTGGTTGCTCTGGCAAGGAGGGGTCATCGACGACGTACTCGATCACAGGGGCGGCATCGGTCTCGGGGTCTACCGGAAAGAAGAGGGGGAAGAAACAGTAAATATAAAGCAAGCATAGCATCACAAAGCATTGTGACGCCCCCGATTCGACCGTACACTAATCATACACGCAAACGTGTACGATCAAGATCAGGGACTCACGGGAAGATATCACAACACAACTCTACAAATAAAATAAGTCATACAAGCATCATATTACAAGCCAGGGGCCTCGAGGGCTCGAATACAAGAGCTCGATCATAGACAAGTCAGCGGAAGCAACAATATCTGAGTACAGACATAAGTTAAACAAGTCTGCCTTAAGAAGGCTAGCACAAACTGGGATACAGATCGAAAGAGGCGCAGGCCTCCTGCCTGGGATCCTCCTAACTACTCCTGGTCGTCGTCAGCGGGCAGCACGTAGTAGTAGGCACCTCCGGTGTAGTAGGAGTCGTTGTCGACGGTGGCGTCTAGCTCCTGGGCTCCAACATCTGGTTGCGACAACCAGGTAGAAGGGATAGAGGGATGTGATGCCCGGGTAATTAAGCTACAGTGATCCTTTGCTAATGATGCCATGTCACCACTATTACTGTTACTAATCTCACGTTGATCCAAATCCGGTTCCAATTCAAATTCAAATAATAAGTGAAATTCTAAACTTCTCAAACATGAAAACTAAAATGATCATCATGTGGCAAATAATCCCTAACTTATTTTAGATGTTGGAACCAACCTTTTCCAAAATGTTTAAGTGCCTAAACAATATAAAAACAGGGGCTAAAACATCTATTAAATATTTTTAAATAATAAACAAATGTAAAACTAATTTATTTAATGCCAAATTAATTATGAAAGTAGCCTAACTAATAATGCTAATTTAGGGACTGAGTTGATATATTATAAAACTACATATAAAGTAAATCTAAAAGAAACAGAAAATAGATAAACAGAAATAAAAGAAAAAGAAAATACAAAAGAGAAAACAAAGCAAATCAAAAAAAAGGGAAAACAGGACCCCCCCCCCTCGCTGGGCCAAGTGGCCCAGCTGGCCTCAGCTGCCCGAACAGGCAGGCTCACCCCACGGCCCAGCCGCCCCCCCCCCCACGCCTCCCTTATCCCCCCCCCCCCACTAACCCTAGCCGCCACCCACTTCCCCCCTCGTCCCACTCCCCCCCCACTCGCCTTCCCCGTCTGGATCGGGGCAGAGGGCCCCGACGCCGTCGCCCGTTGCCGCCTGGAGACCACGCCGCCCCGGACCGCGTCGCCGGACTCCCTCCCCATCGCCCGATCGTCCCCGTCGTCCTCCCCGGCCTCCACCGAGCACGCTGCCCAGCCCCCACGCTCCTGCGGTGAGCCTCTGCGCCGGATGCGCCCTCCCGCCTCTCCCACGGCCGCCCGTGCCCCGGCCACGCACCGCGCCTGCACGCCGCGCGCTCCATGCGCCCGACCCCGCCCCGGAGCCGCCCGCGGCCACCTGCCTCCGCGCGCGACCACCGTCGAGCTCCCGCATGCCCTGGATCGCGCTTGGCCGCGCCCGACCGTGGCCGACAGCGCGCGCTCGCGCCCGCGCCCCCTCTGACCAAGCCCGGCCATGGATGGTCCCCGCTCCCCCCTTGCTGCTGCACGCCTGCCGCGCCCATGGATGCCTTGCCCCTGGCCTCCCCTGCCTCCCCGTGTGCTCGTGCGCCCCGCTGCGGCCCCATCCTCGCCGCGGCCACGCCTGAGTGCGCCCCACCGCATGCCCCAGCTCCCCGCACCCTGCCTAGCTCGCCGTGGCCACCGGCCTCTCCCTGCTCCGGCGCCCTGCCGGGCTCGCCCGCCCGCACGGGCTGCGCCCCACGCCCGATCCGCTTAGGCCCTTTGGGCCACTGACATGTGGGGCCCGGCCCCAGAACAAAAAAAAAGAGAATAAAAAAATATAATAAATAAAAATAATAAATAGAAAAATAATTAATTTATTAATTATTAATTAAATTAATTAATTAATTAATTAAGTTAATTAATCCTGTTTAATTAATCTAATTAACTAGTTAGCTTAATTAAATAGTCATTAGTTTAACTAAGACCTAATTAACCTAAACAGTGTATGACATGTGGGTCCCACCCACATGTCAGTTTGACTCAGTCAACTCTGTTGACTGCTGACGTCAGCATGACATCATGCTGATGTCATTAATTTATTTCCGAATTAATTTAAATAATTAAATAAATTCCAGAAATTAATAAAATCTTTAGAAAATCATATCTTTTAATCCGTAACTCGGATTAAAATAATTTCAACATGAAAGTTGCTCAGAACGACGAGACGATTCCGGATACGCAACCCGTTCGTCCGCCACACCTCCCTAACCTATCGAACTCGCAACTTTCCCCCTCCGGTCCTCTGCCCGAAAACGCAAAACACCGGGGATGCTTTCCCGGATGTCATCCCCCTTCACCGGTATCACCTACTACCGCGTTAGGGCACCTCTAACGCCGTTACTTGTCATGTCATGCATCACTATGCATATGCTTGTTTAGATATTTATTGTTTCTCCCCCCTCTTCTCTCGATAGACACCGAGACCGACGCCGCTGCTACCCAGTACGACTACGGAGTTGACGACCCCTCTCTCTTGCCAGAGCAACCAGACAAGCCCCCCCTTTGATCACCAGATATCGCCTACTCTTCTCTATACTGCTTGCATTAGAGTAGTGTAGCATGTTACCGCTTCCCGTTAATCCTATACTGATGCATAGCCTGTCCTTGCTACTGCTGTTGTTACCTTTACCTGCAAACCTAATGCTTAGTATAGGATGCTAGTTTATCATCAGTGGCCCTACATTCTTGTCCGTCTGCCATGCTATACTATTGGGCCGTGATCACTCGGGAGGTGATCACGGGTATATACTATATACTTTAAACATGATACATGTGGTGACCAAAGTCGGGTTGGCTCGAGGAGTACCCGCGAGTGATTCACGGATTGGGGGCTGAAAGGACCTTTGTCCCGACGGCCCTCTGTGTGGATCTTTGTGGCGGAGCGACAGGGCAGGTTCCGACCACCTAGGAGAGAGGTGGGCCTGGCCCTGTTCGGCGTTCGCGGACACTTAACACGCTTAACGAGATCTGGGTATTTGATCTGAGTCTGGCCATTTGGTCTATACGCACTAACCATCTACGCGGGAGTAGTTATGGGTATCCCGGCGTCGTGGTATCAGCCGAAGCCTTCGTGACGTCAGCGACTGAGTGGCGCGCGCCGGATTGGACTGGAAAGCCACTAGGCTAGGTCTGCTTCCGGCCGCGTACGCAACATGCAGGTGTGCAAAGGGCGATGGGCCCAGACCCCTGCGCCATAGGATTTAGACCGGCGTGCTGACCTCTCTGTTGTGCCTAGGTAGGGCTGCGACGTGTTGATCTTCCGAGGCCGGGCATGGCCCAGAAAAGTGTGTCCGGCCAAATGGGATCGAGCGTGTTGGGGTATGTGGTGCACCCCTGCAGGGAAGTTTATCTATTCGAATAGCCGTGTCCCTCGGTAAAAGGACGACCCGGAGTTGTACCTTGACCTTATGACAACTAGAACCGGATACTTAATAAAACACACCCTTCCAAGTGCCAGATACAACCGGTGATCGCTCTCTCACAGGGCAACGAGGAGAGGATCATCGGTTAGGTTTATGCTATACGATGCTACTTGGAGGTCTTCAGTCTACTCTCTTCTACATGCTGCAAGACGGAGGCTGCCTGAAGCGTAGTCTTCGACAGGATTAGTTACCCCCCTCTTATTCTGGCATTCTGCAGTTCAGTCCACATATGATACCCTTATTCCATTTGATACCCATGCATATGTAGTATAGCTCCTTGCTTGCGAGTACTTTGGATGAGTACTCACGGTTGCCTTCTCCTTCTTTTCCCTCTATTCCTTCTACCTGGTTGTCGCAACCAGATGTTGGAGCCCAGGAGCCAGACGCCACCGTCGACAACGACTCCTACTACACCGGAGGTGCCTACTACTACGTGCTGCCCGCTGACGACGACCAGGAGTAGTTAGGAGGATCCCAGGCAGGAGGCCTGCGCCTCTTTCGATCTGTATCCCAGTTTGTGCTAGCCTTCTTAAGGCAAACTTGTTTAACTTATGTCTGTACTCAGATATTGTTGCTTCCGCTGACTCGTCTACGATCGAGCTCTTGTATTCGAGCCCTCGAGGCCCCTGGCTTGTAATATGATGCTTGTATGACTTATTTTATTTGTAGAGTTGTGTTGTGATATCTTCCCGTGAGTCCCTGATCTTGATCGTACACGTTTGCGTGTATGATTAGTGTACGATTGAATCGGGGGCGTCACAAGGGAAAAGAAGGAGAAAGCAACCGTGAGTACTCATCCAAAGTACTCGCAAGCAAGGAGCTACACTACATATGTATGCATTGGTATCAACTGGGATAAGGCTATTATAAGTGGACTGAACTGCAGAAAGCCGGAATAAGAGGGGGATAGCTAGTCCTTTCGAAGACTACGCTTCTGGCAGCCTCCGTCTTGCAGCATGTAGAAGAAAGTAGACTGAAGTCCTCCAAGTAGCATCATATAGCATAATCCTAACCGATGATCCTCTCCTCGTCGCCCTGTGAGAGAGCGATCACCGGTTGTATCTGGCACTTGGAAGGGTGAGTTTTATTAAGTATCCGGTTCTAGTTGTCATAAGGTCAAAGTACAACTCCGGGTCGTCCTTTTACCGAGGGACACGGTTATTCGAATAGATAAACTTCCCTGCAGGGGTGCACCACATACCCCAACACGCTCGATCCCATTTGGCCGGACACACTTTCCTGGGTCATGACCGGCCTCGGAAGATCAACACGTCGCAGCCCTACCTAGGCACAACAGAGAGGTCAGCACGCCGGTCTAAATCCTATGGCGCAGGGGTCTGGGCCCATCGCCCTTTGCACACCTGCACGTTGCGTACGCGGCCGGAAGCAGACCTAGCCTAGTGGCTTTCCAGTCCAATCCGGCGCGCGCCACTCAGTCGCTGACGTCACGAAGGCTTCGGCTGATACCACGACGTCGGGATACCCATAACTGCTCCCACGTAGATGGTTAGTGCGTATAGACCAAATGGCCAGACTCAGATCAAATATCCAGATCTCGTTAAGCGTGTTAAGTGTCCGCGAACGCCGAACAGGGCCAGGCCCACCTCTCTCCTAGGTGGTCGGAACCTGCCCTGTCGCTCCGCCACAAAGATCCACACAGAGGGCCGTCGGGACAAAGGTCCTTTCAGCCCCCAATCCGTGAATCACTCGCGGGTACTTCTCGAGCCAACCCGACTTTGGTCACCACATGTATCATGTTTAAAGTATAGTATATATCCATGATCACCTCCCGAGGTGATCACAGCCCAGTAGTATAGCAAGGCAGACAGACAAGAGTGTAGGGCCACTGATGGAACACTAGCATCCTATACTAAGCAGTAGGATAGCAGGTAAAGGTAACAACAGTAGTAGCAAGGACAGGCTATGCAGCAGTATAGGATTAACTGAAAGCAGTAACATGCTACACTACTCTAATGCAAGCAGTATAGAGAAGAGTAGGCGGTATCTGGTGATCAAAGGGGGGGGGGGCTTGCCTGGTTGCTCTGGCAAGAGAGAGGGGTCGTCAACTCCGTAGTCGTACTGGGTAGCAGCGGCGTCGGTCTCGGTGTCTATCGAGAGAAGAGGGGGGAGAAACAGTAAATATTTAAGCAAGCATATGCATAGTGATGCATGACATGACAAGTAACGGCGTTAGAGGTGCCCTAACGCAGTAGTAGGTGATACCGGTGCAGGGGGATGACATCCGGGAAAGTATCCCCGGTGTTTTGCGTTTTCGGGCAGAGGAGCCGGAGGGGGAAAGTTGCGAGTTTGCTATGCTAGGGATGCGTGACGGACGAACGGGCTGCGTATCCGGGTTCGTCTCGTCGTTCTGAGCAACTTTCATGTAGAAAGTATTTTCATCCGAGTTACGGGTTAAAAGATATGATTTTCTAAAGATTTAAATCATTTTCTGATTTTAATTAATTATTTAAATTAACATTATCCAGAATAGTGTTTGCTGACGTCAGCATGACGTCAGCATGGCGTCAGCAGTCAACAGGGGTGTTGACTGGTCAATCTGACATGTGGGACCCACTGGTCATAGAATGTTTAGGCTAATCACTGTTTAATTAAACTAATTAGTTGATTAGGTTAACTAATTATGATTAATTAACTTAATTAATTCCTTAATTAATTAATTAATTTAATTATTATTATTTATTTAATTATTTTTATTATTTATCTATATTTTTTTAATTCCTAATTCCTTTTTTTAAATAAAATGTTTTGGGCCGTGGGGCCACCCGGTCAGTGACCCAGGGGGCATAACGGGCGCGCGGGCGTGCAGGCGCTGGCGCCCAGCCCGAACGGGCGCACACCCAGGGGCGGCCAGATCCGGCGCGGCACCGGGCGGGGACGCAGCACCAGGGGGGTCGCGGGCGGCCAAGCGCGTGCTCGCGCGGCGAGGCACGGGCGAGGCCAGGAGAGCACGGGGGCGACCGGAGGCGAGGCCAGGGGGGCCAGCGTCGGCGGTGGCGGACAGCAAGGGAAGGGGCGGGAGCTCGTGACGCGGGGAGCAGGGGAGCGGCCAACGCGAGCGCGCGCGTCGCGCGGGACGCAGCCAGCGCGTGCGGTGAAGGGCAAAGCAGGGCTTGGTCGACGCGGGGCACGCCGGCCGAACGCAGCACGGGCGAGGCGAGCGCCGGCGAGAGGGGACGGGGAGAAGGAGGACCGGTGTCCTCACCGAGGGAGCGTAGGGCACGGGGCAGCGGTGGTCGAGGGGGGCGACGGGGACGAGCGCGGAGAGGAAGCGGGCCGGCGACGACGGGCGAAGGCGCAGGGGATGGGCGCCGCAGTCGAGGCGCGTCGGGGCGGCGCGGGACCTCCCCGCTCCAGTCGAGTGGGGCGCCTAGGAGGAGGCAGGGGGCGGCGTCCGACGGGGTGGAGGTCCGGCGGCGGCGGGCGTCGTCAGTGGGGCGGGGTGCTCCAGGCGGCAGCGATGGGCGCTCGATCCCGATTGGATCGGGCGAGAGGGAGAGACGAGGGAGAATGTGGGGAATCGGGGGAGTGGGTAGTGGGGGATCTGGGGGTTAGGGTTTCGGGGCGTGGGGGGTTATGAGGGTGGCCGATTGGGCCTGGGGTCGACCCAGTTGGGCCAGGGTCCAGGGGGGGTTTCTCTTCCTTTTTTTTCTTGTATTGTTTTCTGTTTTCTTTTTATTTATTTTCTTTTCTGTTTTTATTTATTTATAAACACTTAGGCATTTTATAAAAATATGTCTGTTGCACTATAATTACCTTTGTAATATTCGTCAACCACCGAACAATTTTATTTTAATTTTTGAAAACTTTTATTGTTTTCATCAATTTGAATTTTGAATTTGAATGGTTTCGAATTATTGCGAGGATAGCAACAGTAATCGGGATGACGTGCCATGATTAGCATGGGATTATTGTAGCAAGATTATCCGGGCGTTACAAGCATAACATGGCAATATGCTAAGCCGGGTGTGACCTAACGTATGGCTACACGATAAAGGTGAAGGGGGAATTCAACCGGGAATGATTTCCCGGTTCCGGACCTGTGTCATACACATGACCCGAGAGGGAATGTTCCATGTTCAGCATGCTAGGGGCATGTGGCAGATGAACGGATCGCGTATTCAGATTCGTCTCGTCGTTCTGAGCAACTTTCATATATAAAGTTTTTCGATCCGAGCTACATTAATTTTCTGTGAATTATTAAAGTTTTAGTGATTTCCTGAAATTATTATTAAATATTAAATTTGACAGAAATTGAATAGTGACGTTAGCATGAGGTCAAAGTGATGTCAGCGGTCAACTTTGACCTGTTGACAAGTCAAACTGACAGATGGGTCCTACTGTCATAGAGACAGTTTAGTTAAACAATATTAGATTAACTAATCTATCTAGTTAACTAGGTTATTAAGCATGTTAATTAAGTTAATTAATTATATTGCTAATTAATTATTATTTTTACTTTTTACTTTTATTTTTCGTTCCTTTTTTTTACAAGGGACGGCCACATGTCAGAGGATACAACTAAAACTAAGTGTAATATAAATTAGTCTGACAAAGGGACTTGGTTTAGCTGGGGATTAGCCCCTAAGCTAGCAAGGGGCTGGCCACACACGGCCGTGGCAAAAGCCAGCCACACACAGCACGTACGCACGCACAACACGCACAGTCACAACTCACACACACTGCGCTCTCACGCACCACGGCCATGGCCTTTGTCGTGGCTAGCATCAAGCAGAACAGAGGCAAGGCAGTGCAGAAGCACGCAAGGAGCATCAGCAGTGCGGCGGCGGCAGTACGCAGCAGCAGCGGCCAGCGGCAAACGGAGCAGCAGCGCAGGCACGCACACGCAGTAGGGGCGGGCGAGCACGGGACAGCAGCAGCGACAACCGGCAACAACGACAGTAGAAGAAGTAACAGGCGGCAGCGAGCGCACGCACGTACGCGTACACGGGGGTTCGAGCTCGACGGAGATGACGGCCTACGGCGTCCAAATCGAAGGGCTAAAAGGGGGACCCGAGGGAGAAGCTCACCCCGGTTCTCGTGGACGAGGTTAGAAGGTCGGAGGCGGCCCGGAGCAGTGGCAACGACGACGAGTTGGTGACGTCCGCGGCGGAGAAGGGCTCGATGGCGAGCACACGGACCGTCCCGGCTTGCGGTGGTCCCCGGAGCGGACGGATCCGGCCGCGGTGGACCTCCTGGACATGCTCCCGCACGCCGGAGATGACGGTGGCCGCGGATGATGGCGAGGTCGGCGGGGCAGAGGCGGACCGGTCAGGGCGCAGAAGGAGGAGAGGGCGCGAGGGAGAGAGATGCGAGGGGCTAGGGTTTCGGTGGGGTGTGGGGGTTCCCTTATAGGTCAAAAGGAGGGGCTCGTGGCAGCCATCCATGGCCATGGCGCCGTGGATGAGCGCCACGCCCTCCTGGTCTCCTGTAGAGGAGGAGGGAGAGGTGGAGGTGGGCTGGTTGTTTAGCTAGATGGGCCAAATGGCCCAGGGGAGGAGGGTTTCTCTTTTCTCTATTTTTTTGATATATATATTTTGTTCCAATGTTAGCTATTGTTTTCTATTTAAAAGTAAGACTAAATGAGTTTTGTTAGATTTGAGACTTGTCACATAAATCAAGTACATTATTTCTAGGGAGTCACAAAATGTTTGAGGCCAAAAGGAGTTGTTTAACCATTTTTAGAAATTGAAAAGGCCAATTTTAAATGCCGTTGGACCACTAAATAATTTCCAAGGGAACTTTGGGAATCCAAAAGGGGTTGGTTCCAACATGAAAAATATCCAGGGATTATTTGGCACACTTTGAATTTTTTTTGTTTGCATGTTAGAAACTTTTGCCGTTTGACTAGATTTGAAATTTTTAATTCGAACGGGATTGAATCATCGCGAGATTAACAACAGTAATCGCGGTGGCGTGGTGTCATTAGCATGAGATTACTGTAACATAATTATCCGGGCGTCATAGTTTCATGCGAACACCACGAAAGAAAAAAAAAGCTACAACCGTCGTTTTGGAAAGCTTCAACCATGAATTGAAAAGCTTCAACCCGCTTTATACAAAGCTTCAACCAACTGTATAGAAAGCTTCACCCCCATGAGTACACAACGAAAAAGTTGCAAATGTTGACATGAAAAGTTTCAACCCTATTTCTGAAAAGCTTCAACCAGAGACCGCGGCAAAAAGCTCGAATCGGCTACTCACCATTTTTGATGCAACTAACTATTGCGGTGGATTCCCGGCGGAGCTGCAACGGCGACAAACTCGGGGGACCGCCAGGGTCAATTTTTGTTACTGGGTCCATTTTTTGCTGCATAAGAGGGGGCGGGCCATGGGGCACCTGTGCTCCAACCGGCGAGCGGCGACGGCGCGGGCGAGCGGCGACGGCGACGGCGACGGCGCGGGCAAGCGGCGACCGCGACGGCGAGGGCGAGCGGCGAACGGCGACGGGGATGACGACAAGGTAGACGCCCCATGGCTTGGTGTGCGGTGTTGGAAATATGCCCTAGAGGCAATAATAAATTGGTTATTATTATATTTCCTTGTTCATGATAATCGTTTATTATCCATGCTAGAATTGTTTTGATAGGAAACTCGGATACATGTGTGGATACATAGACAACACCATGTCCCTAGTAAGCCTCTAGTTGACTAGCTCATTGATCAATAGATGGTTATGGTTTCCTGACCATGGACATTGGATGTCATTGATAACGGGATCACATCATTAGGAGAATGATGTGATGGACAAGACCCAATCCTAAGCCTAGCACAAGATCATGTAGTTCGTATGCTAAAGTTTTTCTAATGTCAAGTATCATTTCCTTAGACCATAAGATTGTGCAACTCCCGGATACCGTAGGAGTGCTTTGGGTGTGCCAAATGTCACAACGTAACTGGGTGGCTATAAAGGTACACTACAGGTATCTCCGAAAGTGTCTGTTGGGCTGGCACGAATCGAGACTGGGATTTGTCACTTTGTGTAAACGGAGAGGTATCTCTGGGCCCACTCGGTAGGACATCATCATAATGTGCACAATGTGATCAAGGAGTTGATCACGGGATGATGTGTTATGGAACGAGTAAAGAGACTTGCCGGTAACGAGATTGAACAAGGTATCGGGATACCGACGATCGAATCTTGGGCAAGTATCGTACCGATAGACAAAGGGAATTGTATACGGGATTGATTAAGTCCTTGACATCGTGGTTTATCTGATGAGATCATCGTGGAGCATGTGGGAGCCAGCATGGGTATCCAGATCCCGCTGTTGGTTATTGACCGGAAAGTTGTCTCGGCCATGTCTGCATGACTCCCGAACCCGTAAGGTCTACACACTTAAGGTTCGATGACGCTAGGGTTATAGGGAATAGATATACGTGGTTACCAAATGTTGTTCGGAGTCCCGGATGAGATCCCGGACGTCACGAGGAGTTCCGACATGGTCCGGAGGTAAAGGTTTATATACGGGAAGTCCTGTTTTGGTCACCGGAAAAGTTTCGGGTTTTATCGGTAACGTACCGGGACCACCGGGAGGGTCCCGGGGGTCCACCAAGTGGGGCCACCAGCCCCGGAGGGCTGCATGGGCCAAGTGTGGGAGGGGACCAGCCCCAGGTGGGCTGGTGCGCCCCCCACCAAGGCAAGGCACCTCCAAGAGGGGAAGGGGCAAACCCTAGGGCAGATGGGCCCTAAGGCCCACCCCAGGTGCGCCTCCCCCTCTCCCCCTTGTGGCCGCCACCCAGATGGGATCTGGGGGCTACCGCCACCCCTAGGGAGGGAACCCTAGGTGGGGGCGCAGCCCCTCCCCTCCCCCTATATATACTTGAGGTTTGGGGCTGCCCAACACATATGTACAATTCAATCTCCTTCTTGGCGCAGCCCTACCCCTCTCCTTCCTTGTCTCTTGCGGTGCTTGGCGAAGCCCTGCTGGAGTACCACGCTCCTCCACCACCACCACGCCGTCGTGCTGCTGCTAGATGGAGTCTTCCCCAACCTCTCCTTCTCCCCTTGCTGGATCAAGGCGTAGGAGATGTCACCGGGCTGTACGTGTGTTGAACACGGAGGTGCCGTCCGTACGGCACTAGGATCATCGGTGATTTGGATCACGACGAGTACGACTCCATCAACCCCGTTCACTTGAACGCTTCCGCTTAGCAATCTACAAGGATATGTAGATGCAGTCTCCTTCCCTCGTTGCTAGATTACTCCATAGATTGATCTTGGTGATGCGTAGAAAATTTTGAATTTCTGCCACGTTCCCCAACAGTGGCATCATGAGCTAGGTCTATGCGTAGTTTCTGTGCACGAGTAGAACACAAGGCAGTTGTGGGCGTTGATTTTGTCAATTTACTTGCCGTTACTAGTCTTATCTTGATTCGGCGGCATCGTGGGATGAAGCGGCCCGGACAGACCTTACACGTACTCTTACGTGAGACTGGTTCCACCGACTGACATGCACTAGTTGCATAAGGTGGCTAGCGGGTGTCTGTCTCTCCCACTTTAGTCGGATCGGATTCGATGAAAAGGGTCCTTATGAAGGGTAAATAGCAATTGGCATATCACGTTGTGGTTTTTGCGTAGGTAAGAAACGTTCTTGCTAGAAACCCATAGCAGCCACGTAAAACATGCAAACAACAATTAGAGGACGTCTAACTTATTTTTGCAGGGTATGCTATGTGATGTGATATGGCCAAACGATGTGATGAATGATATATGTGATGTATGAGATGATCATGTTCTTGTAATAGGAATCACGACTTGCATGTCGATGAGTATGACAACCGGCAGGAGCCATAGGAGTTGTCTTAATTTATTTATGACCTGCGTGTCAACATAAACGTCATGTAATTACTTTACTTTATTGCTAACCATTAGCTGTAGTAGTAGAAGTAATAGTTGGCGAGACAACTTCATGAAGACACGATGATGGAGATCATGATGATGGAGATCATGATGTCATGCCGGTGACGATGATGATCATGGAGCCCTGAAGATGGAGATCAAAAGGAGCAAATATGATATTGGCCATATCATGTCACTTTTTGATTGCATGTGATGTTTATCATTTTTTGCATCTTATTTTCTTAGAATGACGGTAGTAAATAAGATGATCCCTCATTAAAATTTCAAGAAAGTGTTCCCCCTGACTGTGCACCGTTGCAAAAGTTCGTCGTTTCGAAGCACCACATGATGATCGGGTGTGATAGATTCTTACGTTCGAATACAACGGGTGTTGACGAGCCTAGCATGTACAGACATGGCCTCGGAACACATGCGAAACACTTAGGTTGACTTGACGAGCCTAGCATGTACAGACATGGCCTCGGAACACAAGAGACCGAAAGGTCGAGCATGAGTCGTATGGTAGATACGATCAACATGAAGATGTTCACTGATGATGACTAGTCCGTCTCACGTGATGATCGGACACGGCCTAGTTGACTCGGATCATGTAATCACTTAGATGACTAGAGGGATGTCTATCTGAGTGGGAGTTCATAAGATGAACTTAATTATCCTAAACATAGTCAAAAGGTCTTCGCAAATTATGTCGTAGCTCGTGCTTCAGTTCTACTGTTTAGATATGTTCCTAGAGAAAATTTAGTTGAAAGTTGATAGTAGCAATTATGCAGACTAGGTCCGTAAACTAAGGATTGTCCTTATTGCTTCATAGAAGGCTTATGTCCTTAATGCACCGCTCAGTGTGCTGAACCTCGAACGTCGTCTGTGGATGTTGCGAATATCTGACATACACGTTTTCATAACTACGTGATAGTTCAGTTAAACGGTTTAGAGTTGAGGCACCGAAGACGTTTTGAAACGTCGCGAAACATATGAGATGTTTTGAGGGCTGAAATTGGGATTTCAGGCTCGTGCCCACGTCAAGAGGTATAAGACCTCCGACGATTTTCTTAACCTGCAAACTAAGGGAGAAAAGCTCAATTGTTGAGCTTGTGCTCAGATTGTCCGAGTACAACAATCATTTGAATCGAGTGGGAGTTGATCTTCCAGATGAGATAGTGATGTTTCTCCGAGGTCATTACCACCAAGCTGCTAGAGCTTCGTGATGAACTATAATATATCAGGGACATATATGATGATCCTTGAGATATTCGCGATGTTTGACACCACAAAAGTAGAAATCAAGAAGGGCAAGGGCAAAAAGGGATACTTCATGAAACGGCAAATCAGCTGCTGCTCTAGTGAAGAAACCCAAGGTTGAACCCAAACCCGAGACTAAGTTCTTCTGTAATAAGGGAAACAGCCACTGGAGCAGAATTACCCTAGATACTTGGTAGATGAGTGAAGGAAATATGCCCTAGAGGCAATAATAAAGTTATTATTTATTTCCTTATTTCATGATAAATGTTTATTATTCATGCTAGAATTGTATTAACCGGAAACATAATACATGTGTGAATACATAGACAAACAGAGTGTCACTAGTATGCCTCTACTTGACTAGCTCGTTAATCAAAGATGGTTATGTTTCCTAACCATGGACAAAGAGTTGTCATTTGATTAACGGGATCACATCATTAGTTGAATGATCTGATTGACATGACCCATTTCATTAGCTTAGCACCCGATCGTTTAGTATGTTGCTATTGCTTTCTTCATGACTTATACATGTTCCTATGACTATGAGATTATGCAACTCCCGTGTGCCAGAGAAACACTTTGTGTTCTACCAAACATCAAACGTAACTAGGTGATTATAAAGGTGCTCTACAGGTGTCTCCAAAGGTACATGTTGGGTTGGCGTATTTCGAGATTAGGATTTGTCACTCCGATCGTCGGAGAGGTATCTCTGGGCCCTCTCGGTAATGCACATCACTTAAGCCTTGCAAGCATTGCAACTAATGAGTTAGTTGCGGGATGATGTATTACGGAACGAGTAAAGAGACTTGCCGGTAACGAGATTGAACTAGGTATTGGATACTAACGATCGAATCTCAGGCAAGTAACATACCGATGACAAAGGGAACAACGTATGTTGTTATGCGGTCTGACCGATAAAGATCTTCGTAGAATATGTAGGAGCCAATATGGGCATCCAGGTCCCACTATTGGTTATTGACCGGAGATGTGTCTCGGTCATGTCTACATTGTTCTCGAACCGTAGGGTCCGCACGCTTAAGGTTTCGATGACAGTTATATTATGAGTTTATGAGTTTTGATGTACCGAAGGAGTTCGGAGTCCCGGATGAGATCGGGGACATGACGAGGAGTCTCGAAATGGTCGAGATGTAAAAATTGATATATTGGACGACTATATTCGGACATCGGAAAGGTTCCGAGTGATTCGGGTATTTTCGGAGGTACCGGGGAGTTACGGGAATACGAGGAAGAAGCAATGGGCCTTAATGGGCCTTAGTGGGGAGGACCAGGAGGTGGCGCGCGCCCCTCCCAAGCCCAGTCCGAATTGGACAAGGGGTTTGGGGCGCGGCCCCTCTCTCCCTTCCTTCCCCTCTTCCCCCCTTCTCCTAGTTGGACTAGGAAAGGTGGAAACCTACTCCAACTAGGAGTAGGAATCCTACTCCTCCTTGGCGCGCCCACAAGGGCCGGCCGGCCTCCCCCTTGCTCCTTTATATACGGGGGTAGGGGGCACCCCATAGACACACAAGTTGATCCACGTGATCATATTCTTAGCCGTGTGCGGCGCCCCCTGCCACCATAGTCCTCGATAATATTGTAGCGGTGCTTAGGTGAAGCCCTGCGACAGTAGTACATCAAGATCGTCACCACGCCGTCGTGCTGACGGAACTCTTCCCCGACACTTTGCTGGATTGGAGTCCGGGGATCGTCATCGAGCTGAACGTGTGCTAGAACTCGGAGGTGCCGTAGTTTCGGTGCTTGATCGGTCGGGCCGTGGAGACGTACGACTACATCAACCAAACGCTTCCGTTGTCGATCTACAAGGGTACGTAGATCACACTCTCCCCTCTCGTTGCTATGCATCACCATGATCTTGCGTGTGCGTAGGAAAGTTTTTGAAATTACTACGTTCCTCAACAGTGGTATCAGAGCCTAGGTTTTATGTGTTGATGTTATATGCACGAGTAGAACACAAGTGAGTTGTGGGCGATATAAGTCATACTGCTTACCAGCATGTCATACTTTGGTTCGGTGGTATTGTTGGATGAAGCAGCCCGGACCGACATTACACGTACGCTTACGCGAGACTGGTTCTACCGATGTGCTTTGCACACAGGTGGCTGGCGGGTGTCAGTTTCTCCAACTTTAGTTGAACCAAGTGTGGCTACGCCTGGTCCTTGCGAAGGTTAAAACAGCACCAACTTGACAAACTATCATTGTGGTTTTTGATGCGTAGGTAAGAACTGTTGGGTAACGCAGTAATTTCAAAAAAATTCCTACGCACACGCAAGATCATGGTGATGCACAGCAACGATAGGGGAGAGTGTTGTCTACGTACCAACGCAGACCGACTGCGGAAGCGATCACACAACGTAGAGGAAGTAGTCGTACGTCTTCTTCCCGATCCAACCGATCCAAGCACCGTTACTCCGGCACCTCCGAGTTCTTAGCACACGTTCAGCTCGATGACGTTCCTCGGGCTCCGATCCAGCAAAGCGTCGAGGAAGAGTTTCGTCAGCACGACGGCGTGATGTCGATCTTGATGTACTACCGACGCAGGGCTTCGCCTAAGCACTACAATGGTACGATCGAGGTGGAATTTGGTGGCAGGGGGCACCGCACACGGCTAAGGAACGATCTCAAGGATCAAGTTGTGTGTCAATGGGGTGCCCCCTGCCCCCGTATATAAAGGCCAGGGGCAAGGGGGTCGGCCGGCTAGGAGGGAGGCGCAGGGAGGAGTCCCACTCCTACCGGGAGTAGGACTCCTTCCCCCAAATCCTATTCCTAATAGGACTCTTCGGGAGAAAGAGAAGAGAGGGGGGCCGGCCCCTTCTCCTAGTCCTAATAGGACTAGGGAAGGGGGGTTCGGCCGGCTAGCCTGTGGGCTGCCCCTTCTCTCTTTTCCACTAAGGCCCAATAGGCCCATTTGCCTCCCGGGGGGTTCCGGTAACCCTCCCGGTAATCCGGTAAAATCCCGATTTCACCCGGAACACTTCCGGTGCCCAAACATAGGCTTCCAATATATCAATCTTTACGTCTCGACCATTTCGAGACTCCTCGTCATGTCCGTGATCTCATCCGGGACTCCGAACAACCTTCGGTACATCAAAATGCATAAACTCATAATAACTGTCATCGTAACGTTAAGCGTGCGGACCCTACGGTTCGAGAACAATGTAGACATGACCGAGACACGTCTCCGGTCAATAACCAATAGCGGGACCTGGATGCCCATATTGGCTCCTACATATTCTACGAAGATCTTTATCGGTCAGACCGCATAACAACATACGTTGTTCCCTTTGTCATCGGTATGTTACTTGCCCGAGATTCGATCGTCGGTATCCAATACCTAGTTCAATCTCGTTACCGGCAAGTCTCTTTACTCGTTCCGTAATACATCATCTCACAACTAACATATTAGTTGCAGTGCTTGCAAGGCTTATGTGATGTGCATTACCGAGAGGGCCCAGAGGTACCTCTCCGACAATCGGAGTGACAAACCCTAATCTCGAAATACGCCAACCCAACATCTACCATTGGAGACACCTGTAGTACTCCTTTATAATCACCCAGTTACGTTGTGACGTTTGGTAGTACCCAAAGTGTTCCTCCGGTAAACGGGAGTTGCATAATCTTATAGTTATAGGAACATGTATAAGTCATGAAGAAAGCAATAGCAACATACTAAACGATCGGGTGCTAAGCTAATGGAATGGGTCATGTCAATCAGATCATTCAACTAGTGACCTCATTAATCAAATAACAACTCTTTGTTCATGGTTAGGAAACATAACCATCTTTGATTAACGAGCTAGTCTAGTAGAGGCATACTAGTGACACTCTGTTTGTCTATGTATTCACACATGTATTATGTTTCCGGTTAATACAATTCTAGCATGAATAATAAACATTTATCATGATATAAGGAAATAAATAATAACTTTATTATTGCCTCTAGGGCATATTTCCTTCAAGAACGGTTCTTGCTAAGCCCGTAGCAGCCACGTAAAACTTGCAACAACAAAGTAGAAGACGTCTAACTTGTTTTTGCAGGGCATGTTTGTTGGGGAACGTTGCAGAAAACAAAAAATTTCCTACTCGTTTCACCAAGATCTATCTAGGAGTTCATCTAGCAACGAGTCATGAGATGCATCTACATACCTTTGTAGATCGCGTGCGGAAGCGTTCAACGAACGGGGATGATGTAGTCGAACACGACGTGATCCAAATCACCGATGACCGAGTGCCGAACATACGGCACCTCCGCGTTCAACACATGTATGGGACGGGAGACGTCTCCTCCTTCTTGATCCAGCAAGGGGGGAGGAGAGGTTGATGATGATCCAGCAGCACGACGGCGTGGTGGTGGATGCAGGGCGTCACAGTAGCAGGGCTTCGCCTATACTACAAGAGGGAGAGATGTAACAGGGAGAGAGGGAAGCACCAAAAGCCGTAGCCTCAAGTACCTCCTCTCCCCCACTATATATAGGGGTGCCAAGGGGGGGCGCCGGCCCTAGGAGATGGATCTCCTAGGGGGGCGGCGGCCAAGGGTGGGGGGCTTGCCCCCCAAGGCAAGGGGGCGCCCCCCTTTTAGGGTTTCCCCTAACCCTAGGCGCATGGGCCCCTTAGGGGTGGCGCCCCAGCCCACTAAGGGCTGGGTCCCTTCCTACTTCAGCCCATGGGGCCCTCCGGGATAGGTGGCCCCACCCGGTGGACCCCCGGGACCCTTCCGGTGGTCCCGGTACAATACCGGTGACCCCGAAACTTGTCCCGATGGCCGAAACAGCACTTCCTATATATAATTCTTTACCTCCGGACCATTCCGGAACTCCTCGTGACATCTAGGATCTCATCTGGGACTCCGAACAACATTCGGGTTACTGCATATACATATCTTCACAACCCTAGCGTCACCGAACCTTAAGTGTGTAGACCCTACGGGTTCGGGAGACATGTAGACATGACCGAGATGACTCTCCGGTCAATAACCAACAGCGGGATCTGGATACCCATGTTGGCTCCCACATGCTCCATGATGATCTCATCGGATGAACCACGATGTCGAGGATTCAATCAACCCCGTATGCAATTCCCTTTGTCAATCGATATATTACTTGCCCGAGATTCGATCGTCGGTATCCCAATACCTCGTTCAATCTCGTTACCGGCAAGTCACTTTACTCGTACCGTAATGCATGATCCCGTGACCAGACACTTGGTCACTTTGAGCTCATTATGATGATGTATTACCGAGTGGGCCCAGTGATACCTCTCCGTCCTACGGAGTGACAAATCCCAGTCTTGATCCGTGTCAACCCAACAGACACTTTCGGAGATACCCGTAGTTTACCTTTATAGTCACCCAGTTACGTTGTGACGTTTGGTACACCCAAAGCATTCCTACGGTATCCGGGAGTTACACGATCTCATGGTCTAAGGAAAAGATACTTGACATTGCAAAACTCTAGCAAACGAACTATACGATCTTTATGCTATGTTTAGGATTGGGTCTTGTCCATCACATCATTCTCTTAATGATGTGATCTCGTTATCAATGACATTCAATGTCCATAGCCAGGAAACCATGACTATCTGTTGATCAACGGGCTAGTCAACTAGAGGCTTACTAGGGACATGTTGGTGTCTGTTATTCACACATGTATTACGATTTCCGGATAACACAATTATAGCATGAATAAAGACAATTACCATGAACAAGGAAATATAATAATAATGCTTTTATTATTGCCTCTAGGGTATATTTCCAACAGTCTCCCACTTGCACTAGAGTCAATAATCTAGTTACATTGTGATGAATCGAACACCCGTGGAATTCTGGTGTTGATCATGTTTTCCCCTAGGGAGAGGTTTAGTCAACGGATCTGCTACATTCAGGTCCGTATGTACTTTACAAATATCTATGTCTCCATCTTGAACATTTTCACGAATGGAGTTGAAGCGACGCTTGATGTGCCTTGTCTTCTTGTGAAACCTGGGCTCCTTGGCAAGTGCAATAGCTCCAGTGTTGTCACAGAAGAGCTTGATCGGCCCCGACGCATTGGGTATGACTCCGAGGTCGGTGATGAACTCCTTCACCCAAATTGCTTCATGTGCTGCCTCCGAGGCTGCCATGTACTCCGCTTCACATGTAGATCCTGCCACGACGCTCTGCTTGCAACTGCACCAGCTTACTGCCCCACCATTCAAAATATACACGTATCCGGTTTGTGACTTTGAGTCATCCAGATCTGTGTCGAAGCTAGCGTCGACGTAACCCTTTACGACGAGCTCTTCGTCACCTCCATAAACGAGAAACATCTCCTTAGTCCTTTTCAGGTACTTCAGGATATTCTTGACCGCTATCCAGTGTTCCTTGCCGGGATTACTTTGGTACCTTCCTACCAAACTTACGGCAAGGTTTACATCAGGTCTGGTACACAGCATGGCATACATAATAGAACCTATGGCTGAGGCATACGGGATGACACTCATCTCTTCTATTTCTTCTGCCATGGTCAGACTTTGAGCCGAGCTCAATTTCATACCTTGCAGTACAGGTAAGAACCCCTTCTTAGACTGATCCATATTGAACTTCTTCAATATCTTATCAAGGTATGTGCTTTGTGAAAGACCTATGAGGCGTCTCGATCTATCTCTATAGATCTTGATGCCTAATATATAAGCAGCTTCTCCAAGGTCCTTCATTGAAAAACTCTTATTCAAGTAGGCCTTGATGCTGTCCAAGAGTTCTATATCATTTCCCATCAAAAGTATGTCATCTACATATAGTATGAGAAATGCTACAGAGCTCCCACTCACTTTCTTGTAAACACAGGCTTCTCCATAAGTCTGCGTAAACCCAAACGCTTTGATCATCTCATCAAAGCGAATGTTCCAACTCCGAGATGCTTGCACCAGCCCATAAATCGAGCGTTGGAGCTTGCATACTTTGTCAGCATTCTTAGGATCAACAAAACCTTCCGGCTGCATCATATACAATTCTTCCTTAAGGTAACCATTAAGGAATGCCGTTTTGACGTCCATTTGCCATATTTCATAATCGTAAAATGCGGCAATTGCTAACATGATTCGGACGGACTTTAGCTTCGCTACCGGTGAGAAAGTCTCATCGTAGTCAACCCCTTGAACTTGTCGATAACCTTTAGCGACAAGCCAAGCTTTATAGATGGTCACATTACCATCCGCGTCTGTCTTCTTCTTAAAGATCCATTTATTTTCTATGGCTCGCCGTTCAACGGGCAAGTCAGTCAAAGTCCATACTTCGTTTTCATACATGGATCCTATCTCGGATTTCATGGCTTCTAGCCATTTGTCGGAATCCGGGCCCGCCATCGCTTCTTCATAGTTCGAAGGTTCACCGTTGTCTAACAACATGATTTCCAAGACAGGGTTGCCGTACCACTCTGGTGCGGAACGTGTCCTTGTGGACCTTCGAATTTCAGTAGGAGCTTGATCAGAAGTATCTTGATCATTATCATTAACTTCCTCTATAGTCGGTGCTGGCACCTCAGGAACATTTTCTTGAGTTGCGCCATTTTCCGGTTCAAGAGGTAATACTTCATCAATTTCCACTTTCCTCCCACTTACCTCTTTCGAGAGAAACTCTTTCTCTAGAAAGGATCCATTCTTGGCAACAAAGACCTTGCCTTCGGATCTGAGGTAGAAGGTATACCCAATAGTTTCTTTAGGGTATCCGGATCTGAGGTAGAAGGTATACCCAATAGTTTCTTTAGGGTATCCTATGAAGACGCATTTTTCCGACTTGGGTTCGAGCTTTTCAGGTTGAAGTTTCTTGACATAAGCATCGCATCCCCAAACTTTTAGAAATGACAGCTTAGGTTTCTTCCCAAACCATAATTCATACGGTGTCGTCTCAACGGATTTCGACGGAGCCCTATTTAAAGTGAACACGGCAGTCTCTAAAGCATAGCCCCAAAAAGATAGCGATAAATCGGTAAGAGACATCATAGACCGCACCATATCTAATAGAGTGCGATTACGACGTTCGGACACACCATTACGCTGAGGTGTTCCAGGCGGCGTTAGTTGTGAAACTATTCCACATTTTCTTAAGTGTGTGCCAAATTCGTGACTCGAGTATTCTCCTCCACGATCTGATCGTAGAAACTTGATTTTCCTGTCACGTTGATTCTCAACCTCACTCTGAAATTCCTTGAACTTTTCAAAGGTTTCAGACTTGTGTTTCATTAAGTAGACATACCCATATCTACTCAAGTCATCAGTGAGAGTGAGAACATAACGATAGCCACCGCGAGCCTCAACACTCATTGGACCGCACACATCAGTATGTATGATTTCCAATAAGTTGGTTGCTCGCTCCATTGTTCCTGAGAATGGAGTCTTGGTCATTTTACCCATGAGGCATGGTTCGCACGTGTCAAATGATTCATAATCAAGAGACTCTAAAAGTCCATCTGCATGGAGCTTCTTCATGCGTTTGACACCTATGTGACCAAGGCGGCAGTGCCACAAGTATGTGGGACTATCATTATCAACCTTACATCTTTTGGTATTCACACTATGAACATGTGTAGCATTACGCTCAAGATTCATTAAGAATAAACCATTCACCATAGGAGCATGACCGTAAAACATATCTCTCATATAAATGGAACAACCATTATTCTCGGATTTAAATGAGTAGCCATCTCGAATTAAACGAGATCCCGATACAATGTTCATGCTCAAAGCTGGCACTAAATAACAATTATTGAGGTTTAAAACTAATCCCGTAGGTAAATGAAGAGGCAGCGTGCCGACGGCGATCACATCGACCTTGGAACCATTCCCAACGCGCATCGTCACCTCGTCCTTCGCCAGTCTTCGTTTATTCCGCAGCTCCTGCTTTGAGTTACAAATATGAGCAACTGCACCGGTATCAAATACCCAAGAGCTACTACGAGTACTGGTTAGGTACACATCAATTACATGTATATCACATATACCTTTTGTTTTGCCGGCCTTCTTGTCTGCTAAGTATTTGGGGCAATTCCGCTTCCAGTGACCACTTCCCTTGCAATAAAAACACTCAGTCTCGGGCTTGGGTCCATTCTTTGGCTTCTTCCCGGCAGCTTGCTTGCCGGGCGCGGCAACTTCCTTGCTGTCCTTCTTGAAGTTCTTTTTACCCTTACCCTTCTTGAACTTAGTGGTTTTATTCACCATCAACACTTGATGTTCCTTCTTGGCTTCTACCTCTGCTGATTTCAGCATAGCAAATACTTCAGGAATGGTCTTTTCCATCCCCTGCATATTGAAGTTCATCACAAAGCTCTTGTAGCTCGGTGGAAGCGACTGGAGGATTCTGTCAATGACCGCATCATCCGGGAGATTAACTCCCAGCTGAGTCAAGCGGTTATGCAACCCAGACATAGTGAGTATGTGCTCACTGACAGAACTATTTTCCTCCATCTTACAGCTGAAGAATTTGTCGGAGACTTGATATCTCTCGACCCGGGCATGAGCTTGAAAAACCATTTTCAGCTCTTTGAACATCTCATATGCTCCGTGTCTCTCAAAACGTTTTTGGAGCCCCGGCTCTAAGCTGTAAAGCATGCCGCATTGAACGAGGGAGTAGTCATCGGTACGTGCCTGCCAAGCGTTCATAACGTCTTGTTCAGCAGGGAGGACAGGTGCGTCACCCAGCGGTGCTTGTAGGACATAATCTTTCTTGGCAGCTATGAGGATGATCCTCAGGTTCCGGACCCAGTCCGTGTAGTTGCTGCCATCGTCTTTCAGCTTGGTTTTCTCTAGGAACGCGTTGAAGTTGAGGGCTACGTTGGCCATTTGATCTACAAGACATATTGTAAATATTTTTAGACTAAGTTCATGATAATTAAGTTCATCAAATCAAATTATTTATGAACTCCCACTTAGATAGACATCCCTCTTCTAGTCATCTAAGTATAACATGATCCGAGTTAACTAGGCCGTGTCCGATCATCACGTGAGACGGACTAGTCAACATCGGTGAACATCTTCATGTTGATCGTATCTTTTATATGACTCATGCTCGACCTTTCGGTCTTCTGTGTTCCGAGGCCATGTCTGTACATGCTAGGCTCGTCAAGTCAACCTAAGTGTTTGCATGTGTAAATCTGTCTTACACCCGTTGTATGTGAACGTTAGAATCTATCACACCCGATCATCACGTGGTGCTTTGAAACAACGAACTGTCGCAACGGTGCACAGTTAGGGGAACACTTCTTGAAATTATTATGAGGGATCATCTTATTTACTACCATCGTTCTAAGTAAACAAGATGCAAAAACATGATAAACATCACATGCAATCAAATAATAAACGTGACATGATATGGCCAATATCACATAGCTCCTTTGATCTCCATCTAGGGCTCCATGATCATCTTGTCACCGGCTTGACACCATGATCTCCATCATCATGATCTCCATCATCGTGTCTCCATGAAGTTGCTCGCCAACTATTACTTCTACTACTATGGCTAACGCGTTTAGCAATAAAGTAAAGTAATTTACATGGCGTTTCTCAATGACACGCAGGTCATATAAAAGAATAAAGACAACTCCTATGGCTCCTGCCGGTTGTCATACTCATCGACATGCAAGTCGTGATTCCTATTACAATAGCATGAACATCTCATACATCACATATAGATCATTCATCATTCATCACAACTTTGGCCATATCATATCACAAACCACTTGCTGCGAAAACAAGTTAGACGTCCTCTAATTGTTGTTGCAAGTTTTACGTGGCTGAATTAGGGTTCTAGCAAGAACGTTTTCTTACCTACGTGAAAGCCACAACGTGATTTGTCAACTTCTATTTACCCTTCATAAGGACCCTGTTCATCGAATCCGCTCCAACTAAAGTAGGAGAGACAGACACCCGCCAGCCACCTTATGCAACTAGTGCATGTTAGTCGGTGGAACCGGTCTCACGTAAGCGTACGTGTAAGGTTGGTCCGGGCCGCTTCATCCCACAATACCGCTGAAGCAAGAAAAGACTAGTAGCGGCAAGAAAGTTGACAAATCCACGCCCACAACAAATTGTGTTCTACTCGCGCAAGAAGAACTACGCATAGACCTAGCTCATGATGCCACTGTTGGGGAACATTGCAGAAAACAAAAAATTTCCTACTCGTTTCACCAAGATCTATCTAGGAGTTCATCTAGCAACGAGTCATGAGATGCATCTACATACCTTTGTAGATCGCGTGCGGAAGCGTTCAACGAACGGGGATGATGTAGTCGAACACGACGTGATCCAAATCACCGATGACCGAGTGCCGAACAGACGGCACCTCCGCATTCAACACACGTACGGGATGGGAGACGTCTCCTCCTTCTTGATCCAGCAAGGGGGGAGGAGAGGTTGATGATGATCCAGCAGCACGACGGCGTGGTGGTGGATGCAGGGCGTCACAGTAGCAGGGCTTCGCCTATACTACAAGAGAGAGAGAGATGTAACAGGGAGAGAGGGAAGCACCAAAAGCCGTAGCCTCAAGTCCCTCCTCTCCCCCACTATATATAGGGGTGCCAAGGGGGGGGCGCCGGCCCTAGGAGATGGATCTCCTAGGGGGGGGGGGCGGCGGCCAAGGGTGGGGGGCTTGCCCCCCAAGGCAAGGGGGCGCCCCCCTTTTAGGGTTTCCCCTAACCCTAGGCGCATGGGCCCCTTAGGGGTGGCGCCCCAGCCCACTAAGGGTTGGGTCCCTTCCTACTTCAGCCCATGGGGCCCTCCGGGAAAGGTGGCCCCACCCGGTGGACCCCCGGGACCCTTCCGGTGGTCCCGATACAATACCGGTGACCTCGAAACTTGTCCCGATGGCCGAAACAGCACTTCCTATATATAATTCTTTACCTCCGGACCATTCCGGAACTCCTCGTGACATCCAGGATCTCATCCGGGACTCCGAACAACATTTGGGTTACTGCATATACATATCTTCACAACCCTAGCGTCACCGAACCTTAAGTGTGTAGACCCTACGGGTTCGGGAGACATGTAGACATGACCGAGATGACTTTCCGGTCAATAACCAACAGCGGGATCTGGATACCCATGTTGGCTCCCACATGCTCCACGATGATCTCATCGGATGAACCACGATGTCGAGGATTCAATCAACCCCGTATGCAATTCCCTTTGTCAATCGATATATTACTTGCCCGAGATTCGATCGTCGGTATCCCAATACCTCGTTCAATCTCGTTACCGGCAAGTCACTTTACTCGTACCGTAATGCATGATCCCGTGACCAGACACTTGGTCACTTTGAGCTCATTATGATGATGTATTACCGAGTGGGCCCAGTGATACCTCTCTGTCCTACGGAGTGACAAATCCCAGTCTTGATCCGTGTCAACCCAACAGACACTTTCGGAGATACCCGTAGTTTACCTTTATAGTCACCCAGTTACGTTGTGACGTTTGGTACACCCAAAGCATTCCTACGGTATCCGGGAATTACACGATCTCATGGTCTAAGGAAAAGATACTTGACATTGCAAAACTCTAGCAAACGAACTATACGATCTTTATGCTATGTTTAGGATTGGGTCTTGTCTATCACATCATTCTCTTAATGATGTGATCTCGTTATCAATGACATTCAATGTCCATAGCCAGGAAACCATGACTATCTGTTGATCAACGAGCTAGTCAACTAGGGGCTTACTAGGGACATGTTGGTGTCTGTTATTCACACATGTATTACGATTTCCGGATAACACAATTATAGCATGAATAAAGACAATTACCATGAACAAGGAAATATAATAATAATGCTTTTATTATTGCCTCTAGGGCATATTTCCAACAATGTTGTGATGTGATATGGTCAAGACATGATGCTGAATTTTATTGTATGAGATGATCATGTTTTGTAACCGAGTTATCGGCAACTGGCAGGAGCCATATGGTTGTCGCTTTATTGTATACAATGCAATCGCGCTGTAATGCTTTACTTTATCACTAAGCGGTAGCGATAGTCGTGGAAGCATAAGATTGGCGAGACGACAACGATGCTACGATGGAGATCAAGGTGTCGCGTCGGTGACGATGGTGATCATGATGGTGCTTCGGAGATGGAGATCACAAGCACAAGATGATGATGGCCATATCATATCACTTATATTGATTGCATGTGATGTTTATCTTTTATGCATCTTATCTTGCTTTGATTAACGATAGCATTTTAAGATGATCTCTCACTAATTATCAAGAAGTGTTCTCCCTAAGTATGCACCGTTGCGAAAGTTCTTCGTGCTGAGACACCACGTGATGATCGGGTGTGATAGGCTCTACGTTCAAATACAACGGGTGCAAAACAGTTGCACACGCGGAATACTCAGGTTATACTTGACGAGCCAAGCATATACAGATATGGCCTCGGAACACGGAGACCGAAAGGTCGAGCGTGAATCATATAGTAGATATGATCAACATAGTGATGTTTACCAATGAAACTGCTCCATCTCACGTGATGATCGGACATGGTTTAGTTGATTTGGATCACATGATCACTTAGAGGATTAGAGGGATGTCTATCTAAGTGGGAGTTCTTAAGTAATATGATTAATTGAACTTAAATTTATCATGAACTTAGTCCTGGTAGTATTTTGCAAATTATGTTGTAGATCAATAGCTCGCGTTGTTGCTTCCCTGTGTTTATTTTGATATGTTCCTAGAGAAAATTGTGTTGAAAGATGTTAGTAGCAATGATACGGATTGGATCCGTGATCTGAGGTTTATCCTCATTGCTGCACAGAGGAATTATGTCCTTGATGCACCGCTAGGTGACAGACCTATTGCAGGAGCAGATGCTGACGTTACGAACGTTTGGCTAGCTAAATATGATGACTACTTGATAGTTTAGTGCACCATGCTTAACGGCTTAGAATCGGGACTTCAAAGACGTTTTGAACGTCATGGACCATATGAGATGTTCCAGGAGTTGAAGTTAATATTTCAAGCAAATACCCGAGTTGAGAGATATGAAGTCTCCAACAAGTTCTATAGCTAAAAGATGGAGGAGAATCGCTCAACTAGTGAGCATGTGCCCAGATTGTCTGAGTACTACAATCGCTTGAATCAAGTGGGAGTTAATCTTCCAGATAAGATAGTGATTGACAGAATTCTCTAGTCACCATGACCAAGTTAGTAGAACTTCGTGATGAACTATAGTATGCAAGGGATGACGAAAAAGACTCCCGACCTTTTCATGATGATGAAATCAATGAAGGTAGAAATCAAGAAAGAGCATCAAGTGTTGATGGTTGACAAGATCACTAGTTTCAAGAAAAGGGCAAAGGGAAAAAGGGGAATTTCAAGAAGAACAGCAAGCAAGTTGCCGCTCAAGTGAAGAATCCCAAAGTCTGGATCTAAGCCTGAGACTGAGTGCTTCTACTGCAAAGGGACTGGTCACTGGAAGCGGAACTACCCCAAGTGATTGGCAGATAAGAAGGATGGCAAAGTGAACATAAGTATATTTGATATACATGATTATTGATGTGTACTTTACTAGTGTTTATAGAAACCCCTCAGTATTTGATACTAGTTCAGTTGCTGAGAATAGTAACTCGAAACAGGAGTTGCGGAATGAACAAAAACAAGTTAAGGGTGAAGTAACGACGTGTGTTGGAAATAGTTCCAAGATTGATATGATCATCATCGCACACTCCCTATACTTTCGGGATTAGTGTTGAAACCTAAATAAGTATTATTTGGTATTTGCGTTGAGCATGAATATGATTTGATCATGTTTATTGTAATACGATTATTCATTTAAGTAAAAGAATAAATTGTTGTTCTATTTACATGAATAAAACCTTATATGGTTACACACCCAATGAAAATAGTTCATTGGATCTCGATCGTAGTGATACACATATTCATAATATTGAAACCAAAATATGCAAAGTTAATAATGATAGTGCAACTTATTTGTGGCACTGCCGTTTAGGTCATATTGGTGTAAAGCGCATGAAGAAACTCCATGCTGATGGGATTTTGGAATCACTTGATTATGAATCACTAGGTGCTCACGAACCATGCCTTATGGGCAAGATGACTAAAGACTCCGTTCTCCGGAACAATGGAGCGAGCAACTGACTTATTGGAAATAATACATACTGATGTATGCGATCTGATGAGTGTTGAAGCTCGTGGCGGGTATCGTTATTTTCTGGCCTTCACATATGATTTGAGCAGATATGGGTATATCTGCTTGATGAAACATAAGTCTGAAACATTTAAAAATTCAAAGAATTTAAGAGTGAAGTGGAAAATCATCGTAACAAGAAAATAAAGTTTCTACGATCTGATCGTGGAAGAGAATATTTGAGTTACGAGTTTGGCCTTCAATTAAAACAATGTGGAATAGTTTCACAAACTCATGCCACCTGGAACACCACAGCATAATGGTGTGTCCGAACGTCATAACCGTACTTTATTGGATATAGTACAATCTATGATGTTTCTTACCGATTTACCAATATCGTTTTGGGATCATGCATTAGAGACAGCTGCATTCACATTAAAAAGGGGCACCATCTAAGTCCGTTGAGACGACACAATATGAACTATGGTTTGGCAAGAAACCAAAGTTGTCGTTTCTTAAAGTTTGGGGTTGCGATGCTTATAAGAAAAAGTTTCATCATGATAAGCTCAAATCCAAATCGGAGAAATGTGTCTTCATAGGATACCCAAAGGAGACAGTTGGGTACACCTTCTATCATAGATCCGAAGGCAAGACATTCGTTGCTAAGAATGGATCCTTTCTAGAGAAGGAGTTTCTCTCGAAAGAAGTGAGTGGGAGGAAAGTAGAAAACTTGATAAGGTAATTGTACCTTCTCCCTTATTGGAAAATAGTTCATCACAGAAATCTGTTCCTGTGACTACTACACCAATTAGTGAGGAAGCTAATGATGATGATCATGTAACTTCAGATCAAGTTACTACCGAATCTCGTAGGTAAACCATAGTGAGATCCGCACCAGAGTGGTACGGTAATCCTATTCTGGAAATCATGTTACTAGACCATGACGAACTTGCGAACTATGAGGAAGCGATGATGAGCCCAGATTCCGCGAAATGGATTGAGGCCATGAAATGTGAGATATGATCCATGTATGAGAACAAAGTATGGACTTTGATGGATTTGCCCGATGATCGGCAAGCCATAGAAAATAAATGGATCTTCAAGAGGAAGACGGACGCTGATAGTAGTGTTACTATCTACAAAGCTAGAATTGTCGCAAAAGGTTTTCGACAAGTTCGAGGTGTTGACTACGATGAGATTTTCTCACTCGTATCTATGCTTAAAGTCTGTCCGAATCATGTTAGCAATTGCCGCATTTTATGAAATCTGGCAAATGGATAAACAAAACTACATTCCTTAATGGATTTATTAAAGAAGAGTTGTGTGTGATGCAACAAGATGGTTTTGTCAATCCTAAAGGTGCTAACAAAAAATGCAAGCTCCAGCGATCCATTTATGGACTGGTGCAAGCATCTCGGAGTTGGAATATACGTTTTGATAAGTTGATCAAAGCATATAGTTTTATACAAACTTGCGGTGAAGCCTGTATTTACAAGAAAGTGAGTGGGAGCACTACAACATTTCTGATAAGTATATGTGGATAATATATTGTTGATCGGAAATAATGTAGAATTATTCTGCAAAGCATAAAGGAGTATTTGAAAGAAGTTTTTCAAAGAAAGACCTCGGTGAAGCTGCTTACATATTGAGTATCAAGATCTATAGAGATAGATCAAGACGCTTGATAAGTTTTTTCAATGAGTACATACCTTGACAAGATTTTGAAGTAGTTCAAAATGGAACAGTCAAAGAAAAAGTTTCTTGTCTGTGTTACAAGGTGTGAAGTTGAGTAAGACTCAAAGCCCGACCACGGCAGAAGATAGAAAGAGAATGAAAGTCATTCCCTATGCCTCAGTCATAGGTTCTATAAAGTATGCCATGTTGTGTACCAGATCTATTGTATACCATACACTGTGTTAAGAGAGGGAGTACAATAGTGATCTAGGAGTAGATCAATGGATAGCGGTCAAAATTATCCTTACTGGAATAAGGATATGTTTCTCGATTACGGAGGTGACAAAAGGTTCATCATAAAGGGTTATGTCGATGCAAGTTTTGACACTGATCCAGATGACTCTAAGTATCAATCTGGATACATATTGAAAGTGGGAGCAATTAGCTAGAGTAGCTCTATGCAGAGCATTGTTGACATAGAAATTTGCAAAATACATGCGGATCTGAATGTGGCAGACCTGTTGACTAAACTTCTCTCACAAGCAAAACATGATCACTTTTTGGGTCTTAATCACATAGCGATGTGAACTAGATTATTGAATCTAGTAAACCCTTTGGGTGTTAGTCACATGGAGATGTGAACCAATCACATAAAGATGTGAACTATTGATGTTAAATCACATGGCGATGTGATCTAGATTATTGACTCTAGTGCAAGTGGGAGACTGAAGGAAATATGCCCTAGAGGCAATAATAAAGTTATTATTTATTTCCTTATTTCATGATAAATGTTTATTATTCATGCTAGAATTGTATTAACCGGAAACATAATACATGTTTGAATACATAGACAAACAGAGTGTCACTAGTATGCCTCTACTTGACTAGCTCGTTAATCAAAGATGGTTATGTTTCCTAACCATGGACAAAGAGTTGTCATTTGATTAACGGGATCACATCATTAGTTGAATGATCTGATTGACATGACCCATTTCATTAGCTTAGCACCCGATCGTTTAGTATGTTGCTATTGCTTTCTTCATGACTTATACATGTTCCTATGACTATGAGATTATGCAACTCCCGTGTGCCAGAGGAATACTTTGTGCGCTACCAAATGTCACAACGTAACTGGGTGATTATAAAGGTGCTCTACAGGTGTCTCCAAAGGTACATGTTGGGTTGGCGTATTTCGAGATTAGGATTTGTCACTCCGATCGTCGGAGAGGTATCTCTGGGCCCTCTCGGTAATGCACATCACTTAAGCCTTGCAAGCATTGCAACTAATGAGTTAGTTGCGGGATGATGTATTACGGAACGAGTAAAGAGACTTGTCGGTAACGAGATTGAACTAGGTATTGGATACCGATGATCGAATCTCAGGCAAGTAACATACCGATGACAAAGGGAACAACGTATGTTGTTATGCGGTCTGACCGATAAAGATCTTCGTAGAATATGTAGGAGGCAATATGGGCATCCAGGTCCCGCTATTGGTTATTGACCGGAGACGTGTCTCGGTCATGTCTACATTGTTCTCGAACCGTAGGGTCCGCACGCTTAAGGTTTCGATTACAGTTATATTATGAGTTTATGAGTTTTGATGTACCGAAGGAGTTCGGAGTCCCGGATGAGATCGGGGACATGACGAGGAGTCTCGAAATGGTCGAGACGTAAAGATCAATATATTGGACGACTATATTCGGACATCGAAAAGGTTCCGAGTGATTCGGGTATTTTCGGAGGTACCGGGGAGTTACGGGAATATGAGGAAGAAGCAATGGGCCTTAATGGGCCTTAGTGGGAAGGACCAGGAGGTGGCGCGCGCCCCTCCCAAGCCCAGTCCGAATTGGACAAGGGGTTTGGGGCGCGGCCCCTCTCTCCCTTCCTTCCCCTCTTCCCCCCTTTCCCCCCTTCTCCTAGTTGGACTAGGAAAGGTGGAAACCTACTCCAACTAGGAGTAGGAATCCTATTCCTCCTTGGCGCGCCCACAAGGGCCGGCCGGCCTCCCCCTTGCTCCTTTATATACGGGGGCAGGGGGCACCCCATAGACACACAAGTTGATCCACGTGATCATATTCTTAGCCGTGTGCGGCGCCCCCTGCCACCATAGTCCTCGATAATATTGTAGCGGTGCTTAGGCGAAGCCCTGCGACAGTAGTACATCAAGATCGTCACCACGCCATCGTGCTGACGGAACTCTTCCCCGACACTTTGCTGGATCGGAGTCCGGGGATCGTCATCGAGCTGAACGTGTGCTAGAACTCAAAGGTGCCATAGTTTCGGTGCTTGATCGGTCGGGCCGTGGAGACGTACGACTACATCAACCAAACGCTTCCGTTGTCGATCTACAAGGGTACGTAGATCGCACTCTCCCCTCTCGTTGCTATGCATCACCATGATCTTGCGTGTGCGTAGGAAATTTTTTGAAATTACTACGTTCCCCAACAATGAGAAGGCTGGCAAGGTCGATAAAACTATATTGGATATACATTGTGTTAATGTGTACTTTACTAGTACTCCTAGTAGCACCATGGTATTGGATACCGGTTCGGTTGCTAAGTGTTAGTAAACTCGAAATAAAAGGTTGCGGAGTAAACAAAGACTAGCTAAAGGTGAGCTCGCAATATGTGTTGGAAGTTTTTCCCAAGCTTGATGTGATCAAGCATCGCACGCTCTCTCTACCATCGAGATTGGTGTTTGCGTTGAGCATGGACATGATTGGATTATGTCTATCACAATACGGTTATTCATTTAAGGAGAATAATGGTTACTCTGTTTATTTGAATAATACCTTCAATGGTCTTGCACCTAAAATGAATGGTTTATTGAATCTCGATCGTAGTGATACACATGTTCATGCCAAAAGATATAAGATAGTAATGATAGTACCACCTACTTGTGGCACTACCACGTAAGTCATATCGGTATAAAACGCATGAAGAAGCTCCATGTTGATGGATCTTTGGGCTCACTCGTTTTGAAAAGTTTGAGACATGCGGACCATGTCGATTGGTGTATATGCATGAAGAAACTCCATGCAAATGGACCGTCTGGACTCACTTGATTTTGAATCACTTGAGACATGCAAATCATACCACATGTGCAAGATGACTGAAAGCCTCGTTTTCAGTAAAATGAAACTAGAAAGCAACTTATTGGAAGTAATACATTTTGATGTGTGCAGTCCAATGAGTGCTGAGGCGTGTAGTGGATATCGTTATGTTCTTACTTCACAGATGATTTGAGTAGATGTTGAGTATATTTACTTGATGAATCACGAGTCTGAATTATTGAAAGGTTCAAGTAATTTCAGGGTGAAGTTGAAAGATCGTCGTGACAAGAGGATAAAATATCTATGATATGATCATAGAGATGAATATCTGAATTACGAGTTTGGCACAGAATTAAGACATTGAGGAAATTGTTTCACAACTAATATAGCCTGGAACACCATAGTGTGATGGTGTGTCCGAACATCATAACTGCACCCTATTGGATATGATGCATACCATGATGTCTCTTATCGAATTACCATGATAGTTTATGGGTTAGGCATTAGAGACAACCACATTCACTTTAAATAGGGCACCACGTAATTCCGATGAGATGACACCGTATGAACTATGGTTTAGAGAAACCTAAGCTGTCATTTCTTAAAAGTTTGGGGCTGCGACGCTTATGTGAAAAAGTTTCAGGCTGATAAGCTCGAACCCAAAGTGGATAAATGCATCTTCATAGGACACCCAAAATAGTTGGGTATACCTCCTGTCTCAGATCCGAAAGCAATAAGGGATTGTTTCCAGAATTGGGTCCTTTCTCGAGGAAAAGTTTCTCCCGAAAGAATTGAGTGGGAGGATGGTGGAGACTTGATGAGGTTATTGAACCGTCTCTTCAACTAGTGTGTGGCAGGGCACAGGGAGTTGTTCCTGTGGCACCTACACCAATTGAAGTGGAAGCTTATGATAGTGATCATGAAACTTCAGATCAAGTCACTACCAAACCTCGTAGGATGACAAGGATGCGTACTACTTCAGAGTGGTACGTAATCCTGTCTTGGAAGTCATGTTGCTAGACAACAATGAACCTACGAGCTATGGAGAAGCGATGGTGGGCCTGGATTCCAAAATGGCTCGAGGCCATATAATCCGAGAAAGGATCCATATATGAAAACAAAGTGTAGACTTTGGAAGAACTACTTGATGGTCGTAAGGCTGTTAGGTACATATGGATTTTAAAAGGAAGACGGACAAGATGGTAAGTATCACCATTAAGAAAGCTAGACTTGTCGTTAAGATGTTTTCCGACAAGTTCAAGGAGTTGACTATGATGAGACTTTCTCACTCATAGCGATGCTAAGAGTCTGTTGGAATTATATTAGCGATTACTGCATTATTTATGAAATCTTGTAGATAGGATGTCAAAACATTGTTTCCTCGACGATTTTCTTGAGGAAAGGTTGTATGTGATACAACCGGAAGGTTTTGTCAATCCTGAAAGATGCTAATAATTATGCAAAGCTCCAACAATCCTTCTAAGGACCGGAGTAAGCATCTCGGAGTTGGAATGTATGCTTTGATGAGATGATCAAAGATTTTGGGTGCATACAAAGTTTATGAGAAACTTGTATTTCCAAAGAAGTGAGTGGGAGCACTATAGAATTTCTGATGAATATATGTTGTTGACATATTGTTGATCAGAAATGACGTAGAATTTCTGGAAAGCATATAGGGTTATTTGGAAAGTGTTTTTCAATGAAAAGCCTGGATTAAGCTACTTGAACATTGAGCATCAAGATCTATAAGGATAGATCAAAACGCTTAATGGTACTTTCAAATGAGCACATACCTTGACATGATCTTGAAGGTGTTCAAGATGGATCAGTCAAAGAAGGAGTTCTTGCCTGAGTTGTAAGGTATGAAGTTAAGACTTAAAGCTCGACCACGGCAGAAGAAAGAGGAAGGAAGAAGGTAGTCCCCTATGCTTTTGTCATAGGCTCTATACGGTATGCCATGCTAAGTACCGCACCTGATGTGTGCCTTGCCTGGCAAGAGGGTACAAAGGTAATCTTGGAGTAGATCACCAGATAGCGGTCTAAATTATCCTTAGAGGAATAAGGATATGTTTCTCGGTTATGGAGGTGATAAAGAGTTCGACGTAAAGAGTTACGTCGATGCAAGCTTAACACCTATCCGGATAGCTCTGAGTAGAGATACCGGATACGTATAATGGAGCAACAATTTAGAATAGCTCCAAGTAGAACCGTTATTTGTAATGGCTCCAAATGTAGCGTAGTAGTTGCATCTACAAGATGACATAGAAATTTGCGAAGTACATATGGATCTGAATGTTGCAGACCCGTTGACTCAAACCTCTCTCACAAGCATAACATGATCAAACCCATAACTCTTTGGGTGTTAGTCACATGGGGATGTGACCTTGAGTGTTAATCACATATCGATGTGAACTGGATTATTGACTCTAGTGCAAGTGGGAGACTGTTGGAAATATGCCCTAGAGGCAATAATAAATTGGTTATTATTATATTTCCTTGTTCATGATAATTGTTTATTATCCATGCTAGAATTGTTTTGATAGGAAACTCAGATACATGTGTGGATACATAGACAACACCATGTCCCTAGTAAGCCTCTAGTTGACTAGCTCGTTGATCAATAGATGGTTACGGTTTCCTGACCATGGACATTGGATGTCATTGATAACGGGATCACATCATTAGGAGAATGATGTGATGGACAAGACCCAATCCTAAGCCTAGCACAAGATCATGTAGTTCGTATGCTAAAGTTTTTCTAATGTCAAGTATCATTTCCTTAGACCATGAGATTGTGCAACTCCCGGATACCGTAGGAGTGCTTTGGGTGTGCCAAACGTCACAATGTAACTGGGTGGCTATAAAGGTACACTACAGATATCTCCGAAAGTGTCTGTTGGGTTGGCACGAATCGAGACTGGGATTTGTCACTTTGTGTAAACGGAGAGGTATCTCTGGGCCCACTCGGTAGGACATCATCATAATGTGCACAATGTGATCAAGGAGTTGATCACGGGATGATGTGTTACGGAACGAGTAAAGAGACTTGCCGGTAACGAGATTGAACAAGGTATCGGGATACCGACGATCGAATCTCGGGCAAGTATCGTACCGATAGACCAAGGGAATTGTATACGGGATTGATTAAGTCCTTGACATCGTGGTTCATCCGATGAGATCATCATGGAGCATGTGGGAGCCAGCATGGGTATCCAGATCCCGCTGTTGGTTATAGACCGGAGAGTTGTCTCGGCCATGTCTGCATGACTCCCGAACCCGTAGGGTCTACACACTTAAGGTTCGATGAAGCTAGGGTTATAGGGAATAGATATACATGGTTACGAATGTTGTTCGTAGTGCCGGATGAGATCCCGGACGTCACGAGGAGTTCCGGAATGGTCTGGAGGTAAAGATTTATATATGGGAAGTCCTGTTTTGGTCACCGGAAAAGTTTCGGGTTTTATCGGTAACGTACCGGGACCACCGGGTGGGTCCCGGGGGTCCACCAAGTGGGGCCAGCAGCCCCGGAGGGCTGCATGGGCCAAGTGTGGGAGGGGACCAGCCCCAGGTGGGCTGGTGCGCCCCCCCCCCCCCACCAAGGCCCAAGGCGCCTCCAAGAGGGGAAGGGGCAAACCCTAGGGCAGATGGGCCCTAAGGCCCACCCCAGGTGCGCCTCCCCCTCTCCCCCTTGTGGCCGCCACCCAGATGGGATCTGGGGGCTGCCGCCACCCCTAGGGAGGGAACCCTAGGTGGGGGCGCAGCCCCTCCCCTTCCCCTATATATACTTGAGGTTTGGGGCTGCCCAACACATATGTATGATTCAATCTCCTTCTTGGCGCAGCCCTACCCCTCTCCTTCCTTGTATCTTGCGGTGCTTGGCGAAGCCCTGCTGGAGTACCACGCTCCTCCACCACCATCACGCCGCCGTGCTGCTGCTGGATGGAGTCTTCCCCAACCTCTCCTTCTCCCCTTGCTGGATCAAGGCGTAGGGGACGTCACCGGGCTGTATGTGTGTTGAACACGGAGGTGCCGTCCGTTCGCACTAGGATCATCGGTGATTTGGATCACGACGAGTACGACTCCATCAACCCCGTTCACTTGAACGCTTCCGCTTAGCGATCTACAAGGGTATGTAGATGCACTCTCCTTCCCTAGTTGCTAGATTACCCCATAGATTGATCTTGGTGATGCGTAGAAAATTTTGAATTTCTGCTACGTTCCTCTACATGGGGTGGCTCGTGGCGCTTGCCGTGGCTCGATCTGGCGCGGAAGGTAGATGACGATGCGGAAGGGCTCGATCTGACGGTTGGGAGGCAGTGCATTGAACGGCCTGGGCTCGACCGGCCCAACTGTTGGGCCGGCAGACCGGCGCAGATCACTGCCCTATTTTTATGCATAATTAAATGGTTGAGTTGTGAACCAACTCGTTGGATAGTTAGAGAATCTACAACCAGGCGCCTCAAATCTCTCTCAGACGTCCGGGTGGACGTCCGATCGCTAATCGGTCAAAAATCCGACCCCTAAAAAAAAGACTCCGACCCAGACCGGCGCATCAAACGTCCGGGCTGACCGCCACACCTCATGTCCAGTTCAAATGATAGGCGGATGGGGAGGCCCGGGCGCAACCGGACATGTCCGTCACCCCGACCCCACCATAAATTGCACCAAATCCAGCAAACCCTTCGCCCTCCTCACGCATCCTTCCACCGATTCCCGCCTATGAGCACGCTTGCTCCCCATGCTCGTCGACGGCCCGCATTCGTCACCCTAGATGTCGTCCAACCCCTCCCACACCACCGTGACGGAGGCTGCGTCGGCGCAGTTCATCGCTGTCCCGTCCCCGAGTACGTTGTGCAAGCCGAAGAACATCGCTCGGAGGGACCACCGATGGAAGCAGCATGAGAGAGAAGCAATGTCGCGGGGAGCGGATGCAGACCTTGAGGAGCAGTTGTCCTCCCCGCCGCGCCCTGGATCCCACACCCTGTCCATCCAGCTGCCGGCAAGGATCGCTTCGTCGGACTAGGTTGGGACAGAGGGGGATCCGACCACCGGTTGGGTATTTGGGGGAGCTTTCCGCCAACGCACATGCTGGTGGTGGACGTCTATCAGTCGCCGCAGCTTGTACACATCCAAAACGTTTTCTTATATATGTTTAAAAAGAATTCAAATACATGATCAACATTTTTAAAAATACTTATTTTAAAATTATTTTCTGAATACGTGTTAAATATTTTTTAACAATACACGTTGAAACATCTTTTGTATGATATGAAACATTTTCCATAAATATGACAACATTTTTTACATTGGATTTTTTTAAAACATTTTGTTTGAAACATGTCAACATTTTTCAAAATGTAACATACATTCTTTTGAATGGTATGAAACATTTATTGAATTACACGATTTTTTTTATGTTGTACAACATTTTGGAAAAATATGACGCACATTTTTGTTGAAACCCATGATTTTTTTAATGTCACATACATTTTTCTGAATGGAATAAACATTTTTAAAAATTTGAGAGAGCATTTTTTGCTCCATATTTTACATTTTATAATGTGTAATGAACACTTTTAAAAAATGAATATTTTCATAATATATGTATTTAATGTTAAAAATATATAACAAAGTATTAAAAAACAACAGTTATCCGACATCGGCGTGAGATGACCACGCGTTTAGAGGGCCGGCCCACTACCCGGCCTAGTTGGTGTCATCAGGCGGTTCCTTTAAAAAGGTTTTTATTTGTTTTTCAAAAGTCAATTTTTTAAAAAAAATTGTAGGCTTAAATATCTTTTGATAAACAATTTGTAAAATTCTGTACAAACTTTAAAATTTGTGATTTTCTTAAAACCTGAACATTTATGAAAAAAATGTGTTTTTTAATATTGATGTTTTAAATTTAGCGAACAATTGTTAAAAGAAAACTAAAAGTAAAGAACGAAAATAAAAACCAATAGAATAAAGTATGAAAATAAAATAAAGAAAAAACATAGACAAAAGAAAACCCAAAGGAGAACCTTCCTAAAACTGGAACAAGTGTGTAGTATGCTAATTATCTGTGAGCCAACCCAGGTTGCTCATTCAGGTGTCATTAGGTCAGCAACTTGTCACAATCAGCGATAATTAGGATTCAACGTGATCCTCTTCATGATTTCCACTGTGTGCTCCACAATATCTCCTGGACCCTATGATTTGGTATACTTGCAGTTTTCGACATGGTGTTGCCTTTTCCCCAATGATTTCTATTATAGCCATGGATGCCCTTAGTCTCTTGATCTCTCAGGCTGATTAATTGGGCTTGCTCATCCCATTTCGTGATGGCATCACCCCTGCAAGGATTTTTTTTCCTTTATGTTGATGATGTTATTACTTTCCTTTCGATAGTGTTGGTGGATGTTAAGGTTATTCGAACTCTACTTGATGTTTGAGTGGTGCCTTAGGTCTAAGTTGTAATCGGTGTAAAAGCTCTATCTCTCTCATGCACTGTAATGAGGATAGTTGTTGGGAACGTTGGATTGTTGGGGAACGTTGCAGAAAACAAAAATTTTCCTACTCGTTTCACCAAGATCATCTAGGTGTTCATCTAGCAACGAGTCAAGGGAGTGAGTTTGCATCTACATACCACTTGTAGATCACGAGCGGAAGCGTTCGTTAGAACGAGGTTGAAGTAGTCGTACTCGACGTGATTCCGATCACCGATGACCAAGCGCTGAAAGAACAGCGCCTCCGCGTTCAACACACGTACGGGACGATGGCGTCTCCTCCGTCTTGATCCAGCAAGGATGAAGGAGAGGTTGAGGAAGACAACTCCAATGGCAGCACGACGGCGTGGTGCAATTGGTACAGCAGTTCTCCGGCAGGGCTTCGCCAAGCAATGACGGAGAAAGAGAGGAGTTGGGGAGGGGAGGGGCTGCGCCTTCAATTGTGTGTTGCAGCCCTCCCCTCACCCCTCTATATATATAGGAGGAGAGGGCAAGGGGGGGCCGGCCACCTAGGGGAAACCCTAGATGGGGGTGGCGGCCAAAGGGGAGGAGGAAAGGGTGGCTTGCCCCCCAAGCTAGGGGGGGCGCCCCCTTCTCCCCTTTAGGGTTTCCCCTCCCCAAACCCTAGCCGCATGGGCCTAGGTGGGGAGGCGCGCCAGCCCACTAGGGGCTGGTTCCCTCTCCCACTTAGCCCATGTGACCCCCCGGGAGGGGTGGCCCCTCCCGGTGGACCCCCGGAACCCTCCCGGTGGCCCCGGTACAATACCGGCATGCCCCCGAAACTTTCCGGAGTCCGTTTAACCACTTTCCATATATAAATCTTTACCTCCGGACCATTCCGGAACTCCTCGTGACGTCTGGGATCTCATCCGGGACTCCGAACAACATTCGGTAATCACATACTTGTCTTCCTAATAACCCTAGCATCACCGAACCTTAAGTGTGTAGACCCTACGGGTTCAGGAGACATGTAGACATGACCGAGACGATCTCAGGTCAATAACCAACAGCGGGATCTGGATACCCATGTTGGCTCCCACATGCTCCACGATGTTCTCATCGGATGAACCACGATGTCGAGGATTTAATCAACCCCGTATGCAATTTCCTTTGTCTATCGATATATTACTTGCCCGAGATTCGATCGTCGGTATCCCAATACCTCGTTCAATCTCGTTACCGGCAAGTCACTTTACTCGTACCGTAATGCATGATCCCGTGACCAGACACTTGGTCACTTTGAGCTCATTATGATGATGCATTACCGAGTGGGCCCAGTGATACCTCTCCGTCATACGGAGTGACAAATCCCAGTCTTGATCCGTGTCAACCCAACAGATACTTTCGGAGATACCCGTAGTCTACCTTTATAGTCACCCAGTTACGTTGTGACGTTTGGTATACCCAAAGCACTCCTACGGTATCCGGGAGTTACACGATCTCATGGTCTAAGGAAAAGATACTTGACATTGCAAAACTCTAGCAAAACGAACTACACGATCTTTATGCTATGTTTAGGATTGGGTCTTGTCCATCACATCATTCTCCTAATGATGTGATCTCGTTATCAATGACATCCAATGTCCATAGTCAGGAAACCATGACTATCTGTTGATCAACGGGCTAGTCAACTAGAGGCTTACTAGGGACATGTTGGTGTCTGTTATTCACACATGTATTACGATTTCCGGATAACACAATTATAGCATGAATAAAGACAATTACCATGAACAAGGAAATATAATAATAATGCTTTTATTATTGCCTCTAGGGCATATTTCCAACATGGATGTGGGCGGATTGAGCTAGGGTTTGGCCGTTTGGGGTAGAGCGTAAAGGGCGAGGGGAGGGGTGGTGTTAAGGCGGATGTGGCTTTTGTGTGTTTTGAAAATGGCGCGCGGTTTAGGATGACATGGTGAAAATGTCTTAACAACCCGACTTTTTTTTACATGTGAGCTGGGTTTGAGGCGGTCAAATGGTTTAGACGAATGACGCAAATTTGGATGGGAAACGTTTCGAGGGCTCAGCCGGACTCGCGCGCTTCATTCGATTTGCTTCGTATTCTGCGGCCGCGCGTGCCCCTCCTCTAAATACAGTTTAACTAATTGTCTAGGCCTGCCACCAATCATTTCTTTTTTTCTCTCGTTTTCTTTCTTCTTCCTCTTGTTCTTTTTCTTCTCTCTCCTGCGCAGAACGCCGGCTAGGCGCATGTCGCTTGTGTCGGATCTAGACTCCCAGTGCTGCAACCGCAACGCCTGTGGCGCAACAACTCGGACGTTTTTTGATGCCTCCTCTTCCCCTCGGTGCTGCCTGCCCACGCACCACTGCGAGGATGATACAGGAGTCGCCATTGGTGCGTCCATACACAACTTTTTCTTTTTTATGGAGTGCTGCAACCGGTCATGAGACATGCTGCATCCGGCGGCGAGGGATGTTACAACCGACTTTTTTTTGTTCGAACCAACAACAGGATTTGTCGCTGATATTTATTTTGCTGGAACGAGTGTCTTGTTTTGCTACTACCGGCGGCTTCATTTGCTACTACCAGCGACAATGTTTTTTGCGGCATGATTCGTGAAGATGATGCAACCTCAACGACGGGCGACAACGTATTTTTGCTGCAAACTATGAAGTTTTTTGCTACCACCGGCTACAGGGTTTATTACCACCATATACAACGACCGGCTGGCGTTTATTTTTGTTTTTGCTACAACCAAGTCATTTTTTTGCTGCAACCGACAACCACAAAACCTATATCCAGTAAACATTTTTGCTACAATGACGACGACGGGCGGCAACGGTAAGCTTTTTTTTGCTGGAAGCGATAAACTTTTTTGCTACAACCGGCATCTTTTTTGTTGAAACCAGCAAGAGCATCGGGCAGGCACACAACGAGGTACAGAGCGACCTTAATGACAGGTGTTGCGGCCGGCGACCGGCACCACCGGAGCTGTGGCCCGGCGGCTGGCACCATCGGAGCTGCAACCACAAGTGCACGTTGTTGCATGCATGGAGCCGGCGAGAAACGCCAACGGCGACAGTGGCCACCGGTGGTGACCGACGACGAGGGTAGCGAGGGCGGCGACCGGTGGTGACCGACGGCGAGGGCGGCGAGCGGCGGTGAGGGGCGACGGTTCTTCAAGGTTTGCTACATCGGCCATCCATGGCGAGTGTTGGCGGCGGCGCTGCTTTTATTTTTCTCCTCCGCGCTTTATTTGAAAAGAAAACGATTGGGGATCTGATAGTTAAATATAATCTAATCAAATAGCCGCGCGGTGTCCGGCCGAATTGATTGCGCCGGTGCGCCGGTGCAGAGTAGTCGCCAATTTGGATGGCCTGGTTGGGCTGCATTTTCATGTTTAAACAGTGTTCGCATGGGCAAGTTTGGGGTTGGCCCTTTGAAATGCCTTAAGCTTGAATGTATTTTTTTTACAGGTGAGAGTAAGTGTGATTGTAATTAATACAAGCTCTTCTTCAGCTGATTTAATGCTACAAGCTCTTGCTTTTAAGCAAAGCAAAACCAAACGGTGAGCCCTATATATACCCCCGGATGAGGCAAGGCACGTTTGTGGCAAAATCCACCCCACGCGCACATGTCGCTCGTGACAGCCGCCGCCGCCGCCTTCGCCCGCGGCGCTGCGCGCTCGCCGGCGACGAAGCCGTGGAAGGCCACCCTGCACCCCAACGCCCACCTCGGCACCTATCACCTCGATGCTACCCGCCGCCGCCACCTTTCATGCCTCTTCGCGAACCCTGCGTCGCCTGCGGATGCCGCCCGCCGCCTCCCCAGCCTCACCCGCAACTCGTACACGACGCCGGCGCGCGGATCGGGGTTTGGATGGAACTCCGGACGCCGGAACAACCTCGTCCCCGCTAGCCACGACTCCGACCAGACCCGCTCCACGACTTCCTTGGCGTTGAGGCGCTCCAACGAATCGGCCGCCTACTCAGGTTAAATCAACTACCTTGTGTTTCCTAATTTAGGTTTGTGTCGCAATTTCTGAACACCAACTGATTGCGACTACCTCTGCTACAATTTCTGAGCCCGAGTAAGTACGTACAGTCGGGTCGGGGTAAAGGAAATGGCACGAGCTCCCCTACGCGAATCGTTGCTTGCCGATTGTTTCCTGCTTTAGTTCTGGCCATTTTACTACGGATTGTTATTTGTTATATGGTGTAGCTGCTACAGCTGGATGGAATTGATTGTCAAAGAGTGGTTGATGGGAGACTGCTTACTTTTAGGACTGCGTTGTGGCATTGCTGTGTCTTGTCTGATGGATGCGTGATTAGTGTGCTTGTCTTCATAGATTAGCTAATAGTACCGTTGAATGCTCGGTATCTCTTATTAGTTTCCCTTTTGTTGATTCACTCTATTCGACTTTTGTCAGCTTTCCAATATTTATTCCTGCACAATTTGTTACCGAAAGCGCTATGGGTTCAGTGTTATGCACATTTGCCACAAAATCTAGATTCAATTGGCAATTTTAGAACTGTTGAACTTGAACCTGACCTGTTTGTTGTTGTTTAACTTATTGACTGCTCCTTTACTAACCTTTTAAGGAAGCCTTTTTGATCTATTAGCTGGGCTCCAGCTTTTGTGAATTCAACAGCCTTGCGATGGTTTTCGTGGAATGATGGAGTGTGAAGTTTTCATTACAAACACTGATTGTTTGCCATCAAGCATTCATGTTCTACTGCACACAATTCAATTATTATCTAAAAAACACGCCATTCAGTTAACTTATACGTGTTCTTTTAGATTTGTGTCTTTATACCTAGACAAGTGGACACATAGCTTCTAGTTTTGAACAAAATAGACATAATGCACATAGACATGTATCATAGGCAGTACTTGTTTCCAAGTTAACTAAGCTAATTCTATTGTTTAATCCAAATTGTGATATCAAAAGTTGTGCATTGTGTGTTGCCTTGTGGTTGTTATGTATTCAAGACATTCAGCTGTGTTGCGATGCTACTCCTAAGGCAAACGCTTTATATGTTGTTATTCCAAGTTTGCTGTATATCTTCATTTTGTGTTGGCATTTGACTTTTACGAACAAAAGGTATGGTTACTTGGTTAGAGACATGCCAATGACCTACTTTACTGCTTGTGCTGTACATAAGTGATGTCGAGTCACATGCCAAAAGTTAGCTCACCTGCTAATCTTCAGTAGTCATAAACATGTAGCTTTTCTCCATCATCTGTGATTATTGAGTGTAGAAGTGTATCAACCATCATCAGGTCATCACTTCTTGTAGAGTCTCCTACTCTCATGCATGTTATCTTGTTCTTAAGAGAGTGACTATGATTGTGAAGTGACTTTTGACTACCTAAGGCTGAAAAGGTAGTATGCAGAGGTGACTTTTTGGAGGAAGAATAGTGAGTTTGTCTTAGATCTCATCTTGAATTCCTCCTTTTTCTTCTTATGCTTCAATCTGGTCAGGAGTAGTATCCATCAATTTTCTCCAATGATCAGAACATTTTTGCTGATGTTGCTTGGGTGCTGTAACTTCAGTTCCCAGAGATGAGAGCATACATTTTTGGCTCAGTATTACTTGCTTAGCTGTCTTTGGTCACAGTCTGTTTCAAACATTCAGTTGTGCAGAAATGATTCTCCCTAAGACAAACACTAACACTGATTGTTAGGTAATTTTAACCTCATTGAGAACCGATAGTGCACTACTGCATTAAGTTTGTAATTGCTGCAAGTAGCATCGGTCCCCTTTCTGATGCTACTTGCAGCAATTCTGCAGTACTGCACTATCTGAATTTCTTAGGCTGAATAGTGCTTCTGTTGTTGAGCCTACTGCCACAAGCCTAAACTGTTGCTCCATTTTTAATAGCAGGCTTGTTAGCTTTCCATCTTGCCATTGGCTCTTTCATTAATCCAGACACTATTAAGCCATTGTTCCTGAGAGGCATTCCTGACACAGAACCATTGATGGGACAACTCGCCTCTCCTGGGTTAAGCAGACCTTGTACTCCGACATGATTAGTGATAACGACCTCACATGCCCCCCCCCCCCCCCCCCTGTTCTAGGAAACGTTTCTATTTATCTCTTTTTGGTTTTTATTTGTGCAATTCCATCGAAGATTGTTGGGAGCATTGAGCATTTTCCTGATCCCAAGTTAATAACGAGTACATTGACTTGGCCTGGTGTTTTTCTTGGGTGTTTTTTCCTGATCACATGTTCTATAGCATTAAACATTTATTTTATGCTGAGTACGAGCAAGGTTTTCATACGTTGTAATCTTTCAGATGATGCTCAGGTTTGTTCTCCTACGCCGTTTAATAGAATCATGAAATCAACTAGTCATTGTTATTTTGGGATCATTTCGTTTAGTACCGTGCCCGCTGTATTGTTGGTGCCATGCAAAAGATTCAGCAGCTGGTAGTTTGAGCAAGCCCCAGCACTTTCTGAAGGGTGGTTTAAATCCTGGTTTACTATCTCATTGTGAAAATTCTCTGGCTATCATAAGTTTCAAGAGAAGCTGAGTTAACAAGCACAATAACTTAATCCTTCAATGTAGAATAGGTGCATCAGTAGAGTTTATTCTTGGGTCTATTCTAATGATATGTTTTGCTTCTTTTCGAGTAAATGTATGTTTGTTAGTTCCATTTCCTATAACGGTGCCTTTCTGCCATTACAATGCAGATGTTCCGAACTTGAGGAAGCTTATCAAGATCTGTCTTCTTTGTGTACTTCTGCAGAGGATGGGGCGTTTGCCTCCACCAGGTACAGACTAGAACTTCCCCATTTTATTAGCTGCAAAAACTTGACGCACATGATGTTACTTTTTCTTACTTATGTATAGACACTCCTAGTCAAGAATATATTTCTCTTATTCTTTCTGTGGGTATATAAGTACTAGTATATTTTAATCCATTGCCCAGTCAAACAAAAGAAAAACCCAAATATTGTCTTTGTGGTGGTGGTCAACCCTCCACGTGCTTAGATCAAAACAAAAGATAAACCGAAATATAGCACTTCTGGTGACACACTTACCGTATATTTGGGACTCAATTATGTATTTCCATTTCAGTTTTAGGACAAATTTAGTATTCCTCTCATCCTTTTTTGGTCTCCAATGCATATCACTCTTAGTTTTAGCCCTAACATCTAGGTACCTTTCTTTTAGAAACACACAGCCGTTTACATACACGCATATTACCCCTGCGCTCCCTACAAACGCACACGCGTATACCTATTCCTTATAAGATGGTGGATGGCTCACCCCTATGAACGCACGCACGCACACTCTACTTATATGAGCATCTCAAAGACGGAGCCAACGGGTCTTGAGATTAACCATTTCTTAATTGCAGATGATAAGACAATGACGATGTGGAACTTGGCTCTGCTAGCACTTGGCTTGGGAGTCGGGTGCATGGCTGCGAAGGACAACAAGAGGATGGCTTTCGTGGTGAAGGTCTGTGACGGCAGCATGAAGGGGTACAAACTCTTTAGTGAGTTGTCCACCCTCATCATGATTCTGGCATCGGCTTTCTTCAAATAGAGCACAGGCACGCAGAGTAACGTGAAATCACGCTCAAACTCGATTTATCAGGTCACCAGCAAACGGGAACAGTAATGGAGTTCGATAAATTTTTAGCGAGGCAGCGAATACCTCGGTAATATCTGTGGACTCTTCTTTGGTTTAAGAGTGATGTTATTGCCGCTATGAATCTGCATCCATTAGAAAAACCAAATTGACCTTGTCGGTTTAGAAAAGTAAACCCTGCCATGTGTGTGCATGCCAAAAGCGATGTAGGCCCGCGACCTCAAAGTGGCACATGATGTTACTTTTATCTTACTCATGTATAGAAACTCGTAGTCCAGAATATATTTCTCTTATTCTTTCTGTGGGTATCTAAGTAGTAGTTTTAATCCATTGCCCAGTCAAACAAAAGAAAAACCCAAATATTGTCTATGTGGTGGTGGTCAACCCTCCACGTGCTTAGATCAAAACAAAAGAAAAACCGAAATATAGCACCTCTGGTGACACTTACCGTATAGTATTTGGGACTCAATTATGTATTTCCATTATAGTTTTAGGACAAGTTCAGTATTCCTCATCTTTTTTGGGTCTCCAATGCATATCACTCTTACTTTTAGCGTCAACATCTAGGTACCTTTCTTTTAGAAACACACAACCGTTTACATACATGTATATTACCCATGCCCCTTTACAAACCCACACACGTATACCTAATCTTTATGAAATGGTGGATGGCTCATCTTTATGACCGCATGCACGCATGTCCACACACTTTACTTCTATGAGTACCTCAAAGACGGAGCCAACGGGTCTTGAGATTGGTGAAGTTACGATCGGCGTTGATAGTCACTACAAGCTGAGGCCGAGGCCTGTGCGGCCGCACTTCAAGCCACCTCCACCCGGGGGATGACAAGCGTCCGTGTTGAATTGGACAACCAAGTACTGGTGGAAGCATTGCAGTCACGGACATGGCGGCTGAAGGAATCTTATTCCAACAAATACATGAGTTTGCCATGTTGAATTTTAACTCTGTGACCTTCGCTTTTGCCCTGCGGGCCTGTAATAGATTAGCTCATGAATAAGCTGCTTATGGTGCTCACCAGCTTGTTGCTCGGGAGCTCTGGGCTGAGAACATCCCGGATGATGTAAATGTTCGTCGGGCCAGCGTTCTAGCTGGTCCTGGGTAATGTATCGAATCCATGTGTTCTATTTCATAAAAGAAAGAAATCATCAAACTTGGGGGTTTTTCTATTTGGATGGTAAGGGATATCGTTGCTGCCTTAACCATTCAACCATATGTTGATTCTCATCTGTTCTATTCAACGCCAGAGCTTGATAAAAAAGCGTGGGAGGCTGATTTTTTATTTTTACACGGACCAGTGTATACAATCATGCACGGAAGGAATCAATGTCACATTGTGCGGGGCGTGACGGCCGGTGCCGATAGCGGCCAGCAGGCCGGAGTTCATGCACTCGACGGCATGGATGAACACCCGCTAGTGGCGACGCCTAGCGCGCTCTTGACCCTAGTCCCCGCCTCCACCTCAGCGTCGCCGACGGCACGCACAGCGCAGAGCTCCTCCTTGGCTGAGTCCCTCATCGACTCCTCCCTCAGCGACGGTGTCAGAGGCTCAGGAGTGCGCGTAGGGATCGGCTGATCGATGCTGGCCTGAACATGGGCTTATGCATGCAACGGGTGAAGACGGGCCTTCCTAACACAAGATGAGCAGCAGGGGCCACTAGTACGTGATGGAATAAAATTTTCGTTTGGGCTCGGGGGCTGTCGTTCACGTAGCTCCGTAGTTGTTTCTATTACTACTTCTATTCTTACTACTTATAAAAGCACTAGTTTGATGAATCCAAATGATCAGAACCATCCAACCACCTCCAATGTCTCACGCTACTTCATTGATGTATCAATCACATCATCAATGATTTGAAAACTTGTTATTTGCATTAATCGTAAGTTGGAACGACATTAATTGCATTAAACATAATTAATTTTAAAATTCAAGATTAGTTACGGTTAATTTTGTAAATAATATTACTGTCAAACTACCGTGTGTTATATACACGATTACTAGTGTTGCAAAGGACGAGGGTGGCAGCAGAGGCGATGAAACATAGACCATGTTGCAATGGAAACATTTATTTTACATAAACCATAGAGAACGGTTCGAGGAGCGCAGCAATGCTCGTGTTGCAAAGCCCTGAACGCAACACAAGCCATGTTGCGAACACAAAGCCTCGAAGCAAACACGAGCCATGTTGCGAACACAAAGCCTCGAAGCAAACACGAGCCATGCTGCGAACGGGCTAGGGTGCATGGCTGATGCAGGCAAAGATCGTCATGCACCGGCATCCAATGGTTGTTGAGGTGGTCGATGCGATCCAATTATCACCCAAACAACACGTGCGCGTAGAAAAATCTTTCAAATTAATTGAGTGTGCACAAGTGACATAACTTTAGCTTCACGCTATTATATTCCGCGTCCCAAAAAGAAAGAACAAACACGATCGGTTATATTGTTGCACCAATACTCATCTAGTAGAGGTAGGGATCGTCGCGTATTCGAGGTAGGGATCGAGCTAGCTTGAGTATGCCTTCCTTGGTTTGGAGATCTGCATAGCATTTAGAGAAAACCCTTCTCGCATCTTTCTTCAAACCGCACACGTCGAAGGCAAATGTTGTGAGGTAGATGTACCAAACTGGGTACCTGCGTACCATGCATGTTAATTAGCCAACAGAGACATCGCCAATTAGTGATGCCATGTTTAGCCAATAAGGCCTTGTATAATATTAGGTACTTAGAAAAATAAATAAGGTTTTCTTAAGCATCAGTGCCTATTTCTATAGAAGAGACGTCTAATTATGCATCTACCTAGTACAAATAAGCATCAGTATTTAAAAAATTGATTTATTTCTCTAACCGCCTCCTCTAAGCATCTTGCATCGTACAAGGCATAAATGACCGTGGCACAACTTTTTTGTAGCACGTACTACCACTACGTACCTGATGTAGTCCAGTGGGGTGCTTCTGTGGAAATCCTTGACCGCCCAAATGACAACAAGAGCTGAAGAGAAGAAGAAACATTAACCATGGGTGGTCTCATTCATGATCCAGCTAGAGGGAAAACGAAGAACGATGGACTGACCGAATTTGATCCGGGCGAATAAGTCATTGGACAAGCCCTGCTTTCGGGCCCGTGACGACATGACGCTGAGCTTGTAAAAGCCGTAGCCGAGCGCGGCGTCCATGAACGTCGAAGGATCCATCTTCCACAGCTGGTAGAACGCGATGCACGTGATAAGGGCACCTGCATCAACCAAGAACGCACTCACCAGATTCAAAATCTTCATGCAGCCGAGGGGGTGCTTAGAGATTTTTTTCTATAAAAATATGCCGTCAAGGGCTAGTCCTGGCTGGTCTCATGTATAGAATTACTAGGAGTATAGGAGTATACCGAAGGGCACGCCGATCTGGTAGTCCTCCGTGTCGCAGACAGTCTTCAGGGACCGGAGCTGTTGGAAGTTGTCTAGGAGGGGACGGAACATGCCACCCATTATGTACTCGATCACGGTGGCCGCCGGGGAGTACGCATTCAAGTCAGCCGTCGGGGAGTCCATGTTCACGTCAGCCGCCGGGGGGTCCACTTTGCGGACGGTGAAAAAATCGGCATGGCTACGATAGCAGAGCTGCGCATGCACAGGGAACCAGGGTTAAGTAATGCTTCATCCGTTCCATAATATAAGACTATTTTTGCAACCGAACAAGTTGTTTTTACTTTCGTGCGAAACATAATTGATTAAGCTGCTGGGTGCTACGAACGCACGGCACGTACGTATTATACTTGGAGCAAGAGGAATTAATAGTCGGGCGTGGTGCTCACCAGCGGTGCCGATGCCGGTGCCGGCGCGCGGGCGGCGGGGATGCGCAGGAACGCAGGGCGCGGTGTCGCGAACGCGACGCGCACGGCGGCGCCCGGGGCGGTGCGGGAGCGGGAAGACAGCCCGAACACAGAAGGCGAGAAGGCCGTCGCTAGCGCCATTGTGCAGCGGAGGATCGATGGTTGCTCGTGCGCGTGGAATCGTGGCGTGACGAGATATATATGTGGGCTGGAGGTACCTATACACGTGCCCGCGGCTGGGGTGGATCCGAGGCATAAACGTTCCCTAGACTGGATGGATCCCAAGTCTGACTCCTCGACGTACTTTTTCCTTTTTCTTTTGAGACAACCCAGACTGAAATTCCGAAATCATTAGTTTTTTTTAAACATCAATACAGACACAAGCGTTTATATACACGTGCGTATACTCATTCCTATGAACGCGCGCACACACCCTATCTTTATGAGCACATTCGAATGACCGAGCCCACATATCATCTTGAGATTTACGAAGTTGCCGTAGGCGCCTCGTCATCGACGGGAATGTCTTCTCCCACTGAATGTGCATCGCCGGAAATTCTGAAATAAATCCGGAAATAAATGCGAGCACCTGGATTTGAACCCTGATGGGCTGGGATACCACAGTGTCTCTAACCATTCAACCACAGGTTGGTTCGTCCGAAATCACTTCTTAAGGAGTATCCGTTGCAAAGATTACTTCAACTTCCTAGGTTGTGACAAGTGACGCACATGCAGCGCGGCACTTGTTGCAATCTGGAAGTTTTCCCTTTTTTCGTAGATTCATTTATTCAAAACATTTTATCTCTCAAACCGTGCGTCCAAATCTCGAACCGCTTCACCGTTGATTCTTCGTGTCGAGATCTTCAAAATCTCATGTTGATAGGCTTTGACAAACTTTTTTTCACGAAAAAACCGGACGAGAAAAATTGGATGAAAAAACCGAACCGGGAGCACGGGTTCTTTTCCCTTTTCAAAAAATGCACGCCCGTGCCTCTCACGAAATCACAACCGTGTCTCTCGCAGAAGCAACACTATGATTCTCGCGAAAGGAAAAAAAGAAGAGAAAACGTGTTTTTTTCGTTTTCGAGGAGGCACGGCTGTGACTCTCGCGAAAGCACAACCGTACCTCTCGCGGAAGCAAAAACATGACTCTCGCGAGAGGAAAAAAAACAAAAAACGTGTTTTTCGTTTCCGAGGGGCGCGGCCGTGACTCTCTCGAAAGCACAACCGTGCCTCTCGCGGAAGCAAAACCGTGACTCTCGCGAAAGAAAAAAAAACAGAAAACACGTTTTTTTTTTCGTTTCCGAGAGGCACGGCCGTGACTCTCGCGAAAGCACAACCGTGCCTCTAGCGAAAGCAAAACCGTAACTCTCGCGAAAGAAAAAAAACACATTTTTTCAAAGGAAAAATTAATCGAAAAGCTAAAGAAGACTGGTGGCAAACCAAAACGTTGAAAAAAATATGAAAAAATAAGTTTAAAAAGCCGAAAACACATGCAAAAAAATAAATAGAACAAAATCCGAAGAAAGCGTCCGGAACGCGACACGTGACAAATGCCTGAAAGCGCCAAATGACGCTGATTGTTGCGAAGCTTCCGGAGGAGCGCTCGTTAATAGTTGCTCCCGGAAATCCCTACTGGGCGCTCGTTGCGTCAAAATGTTAAGTAAAAGCATAGGGATGGAGCAGGATCGATTGCACTGGACCGACCCAGTACGTGACCTGTTACGCTTGATTTTAGAACCTTCTAGCAGGTTTGTATCTGGTTTTATCGGTTTTAATAACCTTCCAGAAGGTTCTTTGGATCGGTTTTTTCCTATATCTTTTTCCTATTTCTTTTCATTTTTAATTATTTTCGTTTTCCATTTTATTTTATTTTATTTTTCGTTTTTCATTTTCTGTTTCTCTTTTTTATTCTATTTCCTTTTTAATTATTATTTTCAAGTTAGTTTCAACAAATGTTCAGAATTTTTTTAAATATTCGCGTTTTAAATTTTTGTACACAAATTCTAATTTTTTGGGGGAATTTTAAAAAATGTTCCCATTCAAAATTTTGTTCATAAATTTAAAAAATGTTCATGTTTTGAAATTTTGTATGGGAATTCAAAAAAGTTCCCATTTTCTAGTTTTGTTCACGAATTCGAAATTTTGTTCTGAAATTTTAAAAATGTGTGCATTTTCATTTTTTCACAAATCTAAAAAAATGTTTGGTAATTTCAAATAATGTTTCAACTTTCCAAATTTGTTCACAAATTTAAAACAAATCATGTTTTCAAATGTTTCACAAATAAAAGAAATGTTCATGATTTGAAAAAAATCACTATTTTCAAAACGTGTTCATGTTTTCAAGTCTTTTCTAGTTTTCTTAAAGTGTTCACACTTCTAAATATTGTTCGTAAATTAAAAATATTAAATTATTAAATTTTGTTCCTCTTTCCTCAAAAAATGTTGGTGTTGTAGAATTGCTTTTTTTTGCAAAACAAATCATGGCCGAAATTTGAAAATAAGTTGAAATCTATCGTGGCTGTTAGTTCACATAAACTCGGATGCCATCTTAGACATGAAGTCGTAGGTAGTGAAATGGTTCGCGATGGAGTAAGTTGTTGCAAGGTCCTGTGTTCAATCCATTGCAACACTATATTTTTTTTTTGAATTATCGGTCGTAGTTTGCTCTAATTTGGGCCGGCCCAGTGGGGAACCCCACCCCCTGTGCGGTGTGCGTCTGTTGGACGCAACGCGCGTCAGATAGGAGGTCCCAACCCAGACCGCCAGACGGAGAGCCCGGTCACACGGTGGAAGTGGTTTCAAGTTCGGGCCCGGCAGTGGGTTGGCCATGCATGGGCCCACCTCCTTGCAAAGACGGCTGCGAAGTACAAAATGACCGGCATAAAAAAGGTATACCGAGTACTCCCTCGGCTTGACTGCTGGGGGTGGTGGCTAGTATTTTTTTGAGAGGTAAAGCCAATTTATTCATCGAAGTCCACGGAATGTGGGATACAAGTCGGAGCCTGGGTTGGCCTAACCAGATATGCCGCCACGGCCGTAGTGTGAGCGAATATTTGGCAAGTTTATATGCATCTCTATTAGCCGCACGACCTTCAAACATAAAATTACAGATGAAAGAAGAAGCTCTACTTCTAATCTCTTGAACAATTGCAACGTTTCAGCCCATGTGTGATTTTAAGATATCATTAACCATTTGCTTAGCGTCGGAAGCGATGATCAAATTATTAAGGTTGAGATCTTCTGCCAGTGCAAGCGCTTCACGACATGCAATAGTCTCCAGCCGGATCGTCCACTCCAGCAATGACCAACGCTGAGCTTCCCAGATAGTTGCCTTGTTGATCTCTGCATACCGCAGCAACTGATCCACCCCTCCCAGTTCTGACTCCGGCGTCAACGTGTATTTTAAACCAACCCACTGGTGGAGCTCGTGGCCTAACCTGAGCAGGGAGGCTGCCTCTCACTGTGGTTTCCTTCTTGTTTTCCAGCATCTCGAGCTCCGCTATAAATCGCTTGACAAATTCAGTGGTGGTCTGTGGAGTTTGAAAAATTTCTTTGTGGATTGCCTTCCGACGAGCCGTCCATATTGCCCACAGCGTGACCGCTAGTAATACAAATTGATCATGTGAAAGGGAGTCCATAAGCGTAAAAAGCCAAAGCTTGGCTTTTGGTTCGGTGGTGGCGACCAGAGTTTGGGCAAGATCATCATCAACCAGCGCCCTGACGATGTGCAATTTAGCAAAGAGTGCCTCCATGAATCTATCGATCCACACATCCCACAAGCAGAACTGTCTGACATGTGTCTATGAGCTCGAACATCTTCTGTTGGGAGGGACTGTCGTGATAGTCGCCACAAGAACATTTTCACCTTCCCCGGAACCTTAGTGTTCCATAATATTTTCCACGATCCCTCTTCGGTTGATGTCGCTGATGAGCCTGTTGACCCTTCCAGCCATGCCTCCCGACGCCGTCTAGTTTCCACTAGCATGCGATATGCTGACTTGACCGAGAAAACACCGTTCCTTTCAAAGTTCCAGCTCCAGAAATCATCAGTGTTGCGCGTGCATAAAGGTATACTTAAGATAATCTTAGCATCCATCGCCATGAAAACCTGGTTAACGCGTTGTACATCCCATGTGGCACTTGTGTTGTCTATCAGTTCAGCCACCCTAATTGGTGGATTGGCCACCCGACATCCGTACGGCCGCATCATCTCATCCCTCGATATCCAGGTGTCTGCCCATATATCAGTAGTTTCACCATTGCCTATACGTCGAATAATACCTTGCTTTAGCACGTCCCGGCCTTCGACTATTGCCCGCCATACCTGACTTGGGTGACCGCCCAAGTGTGCATGCAATATATCTGTGTCGGGGTAATCGACGCTTTTCAGGACGCGTGCATTGAGAGTATCAGGGTTCTGAAGGAGTCTCCATGCTTGGCGCGCCAACATAGATAGGTTAAAGAGCTCGAAGTCCTTGAACCCAAGTCCCCCCATACCCTTTGGCTCTGTCATAGACTTCCAAGAGACCCGGTGAGGTTTTCTCTTCCCTTCCTTCGATCCCCACCAGAATTTTCTTATGAGCATATTAAGATGTTCACACAATCCCCTCGGTAACTTGAAGCAAGACATGGAGAAGACCGGTACAGCTTGTGCCACAGCTTTTACCAACACATCTTTACCCGCTGTAGACATAGTATTCTCTAGCCAACCCTGCACTTTGCTCCATAGACGATCTTTCAAATATTTGAAAGCCCTGTTTTTTGAACTTCCTATGTCAGATGGCATACCCAGATACTTCTCATTGAGTGTTTCATTAGGAACATTGAGAGAAACTTTGATCACTTCACGGGTGCTATCAGGTGAACACCCTTACTGAAATAGATAGATGATTTTGCAAAGTTAATCCGTTGGCCCGAAGCTTCACAATAACTGTGCAGTACCAGGTTCACCTCTTCAGCACCAGCAATACTTGCCTTACAAAACAGCAGGCTATCATCAGCAAATAACAAGTGACTTACCTGGGGCGCCGTAGGTGCCACTTGTAAACCACTCAGATTGGATGACTCACTCTTGGATTTTAATAGGCACGACAGGTCCTCTACTGCTAGCAAAAACAAATATGGGCTAATTGGGTCCCCTTGTCTGATTCCTCTTGATGGTTCAAACTCCTCCAACTTGTTCCCATTGAATAGCACCGAGAACTTAACAGAAGTTACTAAGTTCATAACTATATTTACCCACCGTTCTGTGAAGCCCATTTTCATCATCACCGCCCTCAGATAGGGCCACTCGACCCTCTCATATGCTTTCATCATATCGAGCTTTAGTGCAAAAGATTGGTGCTTCTTTGCTTTGTTCCTCTTCATGAAATGTAGGCACTTATAAGCTGTGATAATGTTATCAGTTATCAACTGTCCAGGAACAAAAGCTGACTGCTGTTCAGAAATTATCTCAGGCAAAATCACCTTCAGACGGTTAGCGATCATTTTTGAGGCAATTTTGTAGAGCACGTTGCAAAGGCTAATCGGTCTGAACTGAGCTAATAAAGTGGGATTTTTTTATCTTTGGTATTAACACCAGAATTGTTTCATTAATGCATGCTGCTGATTCTGTACCCTCCACTATTCTTAACACTGCCTTTGTCACATCATTCCCACAAACTTCCCAATGACGCTGAAAGAAATGAGCTGGGTATCCATCCGGGCCTGGGGCTTTCGTCGGGAACATCTGAAAAAGAGCTATTTTCACCTCCTCTTCTCTGTATGGGGCATTCAAGGCGTCATTCAATATCCGTGACTTTGCGTGGAATAGTGTCCAAGACAGGCTCCATATTAGCTACCCCTTCTGACGTGTAAAGGGTTTTGTCAAACGACGTCGCCATATTCTCCATGTCCATCATGTTATCTATCATCGAACCATCTGGGCGCATTAGTTCTTTTATTTGATTTTTTCCTTCTTCGCCTACTTGCACGCAGGTGAAAAAAGTATGTGTTTTTATCACTGTGGATCAACCAGTCAATACGGGCTCGCTGACGCCAGAGTATCTCCTCTCGGTGGAACAGTTCGACAAGCCAGTCTGTGATTTTCGTCTCCTCTCTGGTCGGCCTTGACCGTCTTGGTATTGCGCGACAGATCTACAATTTTGTTTTTAATGCACTGATTTCCTGCCGCGCGCTTCCAAAGTGCACGTGATCCCAGGTTGATAGTTCTCCCGACAGGCCCTGTAGCTTTGTCTTTACCTGCTCCACATATTCGCTTGGCGCCGCTGCCCACTGGTTGGCCACTACCGATCCCAGCGAGGAGTCCCGCTCCCAACACACCTCATATTTAAATGATTTGGGCCCCTCCTGCATGCATGCATTTCTTGGAGCATAAGTAACAGGGCTACGTGATCCGAACTAGCCGCCACAAGATGCTTCACTTCTGCTGTCGGGAATGCCATTAACCTGTCCGGCGTTGCGACTGCTCTATCTAATCTCACTCTTGTGAATGATCCGCCAGCAACTTTTTTCTCAAACGTCCAGCTCTGCCCCTTGTATCCAATATCAGTAAGGCTGCAAGTATCCAGTGTGTCGCAGAACAGATCCATCTGTGCTTAGCTTGTCGCGCACACTCCATCGTGCTCATGGCCATGTAGCACTTCATTAAAGTCACCTATTGCAACCCAGGGATGATTGCTGGTATTAGCAATGCCGCGCAACATATCCCAGGTTTTATATCTTTCTTGCGTTTGTGCTTCTCCATAGACAAAAGTGATCCTAGTTTTCACAGGGACTAATTCTTTCACAGGTACATCTATATGATACTCTGAATAACCAAGAATTTCCAACTTTATTGCTTCATTCCAGAAAATACCAAGACCACCACTTTGACCTCTACTGCTTACAGCAAAACTCTTTTCAAAGCCTAATGATCCTACCATACTCTCAACACGTGAGCCCTCTATTTGGGTTTCTAAGATGCATACAATAGAGGGGGCATGTTGCCTCGAGAGAACTCGAAGCTCTCGAACTGTCGCGGGTTTGCCAGCCTCACGATAGTTCCACACCAGGCAACTCATTGCGCTAGGCGCGACCCCCCAGGGAGGCCCGCCAAACGTGCATCAGAAGGTTTGTTTGGAGCTGTGCTCTTTGTGTTGGTAGGATCACTTGAACTTGGCTTGTTTCTCTCCGGTTCTTGCTTCGAAGATGGGCTCTCTGGAGCTTTTACTGGTGGCAAGAGAGGGGTTTTAGTTCCCTGGCTTGATAGCTGGGGGCCGAAGGCTTTACTCCCTTGAAAAGTGCCTCCCATCTCCCTCTTCCTTCTCGGATCAGCATCCTCCATAGTGATATCGTCTTGGATTTCATCTGACTCCATGAACTCCTCCAAGTGGTTATCATATGCAGCACCACGACCCCGGCCACCGCCTAATCGCCCTCGACCTCTTCCACCTTTGTTATTGTTACCTCTTCCTTCGCCAGGGCCATTGCCCGGGCCCCTAAACCAGCTTGCTTTCAGGCCCTTAAAAACTAGGGCTTTTGGTGCCCACACACCATCGCCACATTCCTTAAACAAATGCCCCAAGTAGCCACATACCGCACACCAATCAGGGAGCCTCTCGAATTTTACCTGAAAGATCACCCATTGCATCACATCCTTCCTCTTGATAACCAGAGAAACTGCATTCTTTAGTGGTTTTGTGACATCAACCTTCACCCTCACCCGGGCAAAGTTCCCCTCAAAATCTTGGGACTTCGGCTCAGCGTAGATGAACTCCCCAACCATCGCCGAAAGCGCTTTAATCTAAGGGAAGAAACCATCTGGGAGATCATGAATTTGCATCCATATGTCTAGTTTGGTGAGATCTATCATCGAGGGTTTAGTGAAACCATCATAGGGTGCCAAGATCACCGCTTTGCCTCTGAAAGTCCATGAGCCCTCCTCCATGACACGTTCCCAATCGCCAAGGCACGCAAACTGCAACGTATACAGATTCTCCTCCAATGGTCTAATTTTCACTTCCTTTGCCAGATCCCATGCAACCCGCATGTTCCTGTAGAACCAATATTGGCTATATGACTTCTCCGTGTGAACCCTAGCCAGAGCCATCCAACGGGTCACTTCTGCCGGAAGTTCATCGTCCTCCACCATGATAACCCACAAGTATAGGGGATCACAACAGTTTTCGAGGGTAGAGTATTCAACCCAAATTTATTTATTCGACACAAGGGGAGCCAAAGAATATTCTCAAGTATTAGCAGCTGAGTTGTCAATTCAACCAAACCTGGAAACTTAATATCTGCAGCAAAGTATTTAGTAACAAAGTAATATGATAGTAGTGGTAACAATGGCAAAAGGTAACGGTAGCAAAAGTAATTTTTTTGGTGTTTTATGGTGATTGTAACAGTAGCAACAGAAAAGTAAATAAGCGAAGAACAATATATGGAAAGCTCGTAGGAAATGGATCGGTGATAGAGAATTATGCCGGATGCGGTTCATCATGTAACAGTCATAACATAGGGTGACACAGAACTAGCTCCAATTCATCAATGTAATGTACGCATGTATTCCGAATATAGTCATACGTGCTTATGGAAAAAAACTTGCATGACATCTTTTGTCCTACCCTTCCGTGGCAGCGGGGTCCTAGCGAAAACTAGGGGATATTAAGGCCTCCTTTTAATAGAGTACCGGACCAAAGCATTAACACATGGTGAATACATGAACTCCTCAAACTATGGTCATCACCGGGAGTGGTCCCGATTATTGTCACTTCGGGGTTGCCGCATCATAACACATACTATAGACTTGCAACATAGGATCAAGAACACTCATATATTGATGAAAACATAATAGGTTTAGATCTGAAATCATGGCACTTAGGCCCTAGTGACAAGCATTAAGCATAGCAAAGTCATAGCAACATCAATCTCAGAACATAGTAGATACAAGGGATCAAACCCTAACAAAACTAACTCGATTACATGATAAATCTCATCCAACCCATCACCGTCCAGCAAGCCTACAATGGAATTACTCACGCACGGCGGTGAGCATCATGAAATTGGTGATTAAGGATGGTTGATGATGACGATGGCGAAGGATTCCCCTCTCCGAAGCCCCGAACGGACTCCAGAAAAGCCCTCCCAAGAGAGTTTAGGGCTTGGCGGCGGCTCCGTATCGTAAAACACGATGAATCTTTCTCCCTGATTTTTTTCTCCTCAAACATGAATATATGGAGTTGGAGTTGAGGTCGGTGGAGCTCCAGGGGGAGCACGAGGCAGGGGGCGCGCCCCCACCCTCGTGGCTAGGGTGTGGGCCCCCTGGCCTTGATTCTTTGCCAATATTTTTTATTATTTCCAAAAATAATCTCCATGGAGTTTCAAGTCATTCCAAGAACTTTTGTTTTTGCACATAAATAACACCATGGCAATTCTGCTGAAAACAACGTCAGTCCGGGTTAGTTCCATTCAAATCATGCAAGTTAGAGTCCAAAACAAGGGCAAAAGTGTTTGGACAAGTAGATACGACGGAGACGTATCAACTCCCCCAAGCTTAAACCTTTGCTTGTCCTCAAGCAATTCAGTTGATAAACTGAAAGTGATAAAGAAAAACTTTTACAAACTCTGTTTGCTCTTGTTGTTGTAAATATGTAAAGCCAACATTCAAGTTTTCAGCAAAGATTATGAACTAACCATATTCACAATAACTATTAGGTCTCATGTTTACTCATATCAATGGCATAATCAATTAGCGAGCAATAATAATAAATCGCGGATGACAACACTTTCTCAAAACAATCATAATATGATATAACAAGATGGTATCTTTCTAGCCCTTTCTGAGACCGCAAAACATAAATGCAGAGCACCTTTAAAGATCAAGGACTGACTAGACATTGTAATTCATGGTAAAAGAGACCCAGTCAAGTCATACTCAATGGAAACTAACAGTAATGAATGCAAATGACAGCGGTGCTCTCCAACTGGTGCTTTTTAATAAGAGGATGATGACTCAACATAAAAGTAAATAGATAGGCCCTTCGCTGAGGGAAGCAGGCATTTGTAGAGGTGCCAGAGCTCGGTTTTAAAGCAGAGATAAATAATATTTTGAGCGGCATAGTTTCATTGTCAACATAAAAACCAAGAGATGGCGATATCTTCCATGCTACACACATTATAGGCAGTTCCCAAACAGAATGGTAAAGTTTATACTCCCCCTTTACCAACAAGCATCAATCCATGGCTTGCTCGAAAAAACGAGTGCCTCCAACTAACAACAGTCCCGGGGGAGTTTTGTTAGCAATTATTTTGATTTGATTTGCATAAAGCATGGGACTGGGCATCCCGGTGACCAGCCATTTTCTCGCGAGAGAGGAGCGGAGTCCACTCCTCTTGAGAATAACCCGCCTAACATGGAAGATACGGACAACCCTAGTTGATACATGAGCTATTCGAGCATACACAATAGAATGTTTATTTGAAGGTTTAGAGTTTGGCACATACAAATTTACTTGGAACAGCAGGTAGATACCGTATATAGGTAGGTATGGTGGACTCATATGGAATAACTTTAGGGTTTATGGAACTGGATGCACAAGTGATGACCCACAAGTATAGGGGATCTATTGTAGTCCTTTCGATAAGTAAGAGTGTCGAATCCAACGAGGAGCAGAAGGAAATGATAAGCGGTTTTCAGAAAGGTATTCTCTGCAAGTACTAAAATAAGTGGTAACAGATAGTTTTGTGATAAGATAAATTGTAACGAGCAACAAGTAACAAAAGTAACTTGTAACATCCCAAATTTTCAATTTGGAATGTTATACATTAGATCATCAATGCATATCATATTTTATTTTGCATTTTGGTTGATCCTAGAAATTCTACGCAACTCAATGACCTACAGAGAGAGTTAGGGATTTCGTTATTTTCATATTTGAGTTTCCTCAAATTTTGAGAATAGGATCATTTGATTTTATTTATTTTATCATAAATTATTTCTATTACAAAAATATGAGAGAGGGAATAAAATGACTTTCCCAAAATAAAGAAATATTGAGGATTTAATAATAAAATCAAATAAGTTTTTATTTCGGAGTTTTCCGGTGTTTTATTTGAATTTAGGAAAAATGTGCGTTTTTCAAAATTGCATTTAGGTCCCAAATAAATGTTCACATTGTGCGGCTTGAGTTTAGAAGCCCGCGAAAATTTATTTCGAAATTTTTGGTGTCCGTTTAGTATTTCTTTCTATTTTTCTTCCGAGCGAAATAATTAAAAAAACGAACCGACCTACGGGCCGTGTCCGGATAGGACTCCGGCCCGAGGTGGCTTTATAAGCCGGCCCACCCGGGAACCCTAGCCCCTGCCGCCCGCCCCAGCCGCCCGACCCCGCCGCCGCCGCCGGACGCTGCCGCCGGATTTCGCCGCGCCTCGACTTCCGTGCCATCAGTTTTTTTAAAAATAGATCGGTTTTCGCCGATTTTTCCGTCGGTTTTTTTAGTTTTGGTTTTTTTAAATAGATCAGTTTTTCCAGTTTATTTAAATGGTGAGCATTCGCCCGTTCGTTCGTTCTAGCGAACGTTCGTCGTTTTTCTTTTTCTCGGATTAAATCCGCGATTTTTCTGATCGCAATTCCTGATCCGATTTTCGTTTTAGTATAACTTTTCGCTCGTTTATCGGAATCAGGCGATTCAAGCGCCTAGAGTTTCGTCTCGAAAGCCTCTATCCATTTAACCAACTTAAACAAGATTTTGGTACTGTAAAATTTGCCCTAGATCCAAATTTCTAGAGCGAAGTTGTTTTCTTTCGCCGTTTGACTTTCGTTGCTTCGTTCGATTTGATTCTTTTTGCCAACCGGAGTTCTTAAGTTGAACCTTCTGGTTAGATCTCTTATTTGAGTTTACCTGTGCATTAGATGACTTCTTATTGTATGCTTGTTTGTTTGTTTGCGATAGAATACCCGGAGTGCGCCGCTTGTTACTTCGAATCGCTAGGTTTCGCGGATCATCAGCAAGACAAGTAACACTTTGATCATACCTTTTCTACTACCCAGTTTTATTGCATTAGATCAATCCTCACACACTGCATGGTTAGGATCTAATTAAATTGTGGGATGGGAAGTAGATGAGGTAGTACCTATTACCTGTTATTATCAAACCTTTGGGAGTTACTTCTACGTTTGCTTATTATGCCATGCTATGCCAGTAGACGTGGATTGGGTGAGTGATATCCATGACAGATGTGAGTTTTGTTAATTAATGGTTTATCTAAGGTGGCAACTTAAACACACATCTGGGTGGATTGAGGCACCTGGGTATTCCAGGACTTGCCTGTTTTCTTTTGGACCACCACCCAGGCTCAAAGGGATCATAAGACTATACATACTAGAAACTTCCGTGTGCAGCCACAAGCTATTATGGGCTCTAGCATAGTTGACTAAGTTGTGCGAACTCTTATAGTGGTAGACTAGCAGATGTAGGGGATGTAGGTGGTACGGTCTACCCGATCGTAAGGTGCTAGCGCTTCTGAAAGACTATGTCTCGGTCATCCGTCTTCTCAAACACCATGAAGTGTGAGAAACCAAATGGAGGCGATCGAGTCTTGTGGGGAAAAGTGCGCAAACCTCTGCAGAGTGTAATAAACTAATCATGATTAGCCGTGTCCCCGGTTAAGGACATCTTGAGTATCTAGTACCTGGATTATCATGTGAATCTCAACATGTTACTCTAAATTAATTTTGTTGGGTTATGTTTACTGATGATGCTTAATTGGGATTGAGGATGCTGTCAACCATTCTCAATTTTTGACAACTACCATGATAGTTAAATAAATTTTATTCCTTTGAAGTAGGGAAAAATTGGCTTTACGCAAAACTGTAACCATAGAGCTTTCCACCAGCCAAATATGCATATAGTATAGCTGTTTCTTTCCATTACTCTCTATGTGTTACATTGCCAGCATATTCCATGTGCTGACCCATTTCGGGCTGCAACATTAATGTTGTAGACTTTTCAGACGACGATTAAGGAGTTTTAGGTCGTGGTTCTATACTCAGTGATGCCGTTGGAGTTGATGGACTCACTTATCTTCCAAGCCTTCCGCTGTTATCGTTATTAGATGGCCTTAAGCCATATTTATTGTAATAAGTTCTCTTTTGAGACACTCGATGTAATGAGTGTGTGATTGCTACTCTGTTATAAATCCTCCTAGTACTATGTGGTGTCAGCATTACTGATCCAGGGATGACACCGGAGCACAGAGATCAGACCGTTTGAGGTCTGGTCGCTACAGAGATGGTATCAGAGCACACGCTGACTGTAGGACACGACCACTAAGCTAAAAGACCTAGATCACTATTCACTCTCTTCTCTTCTGACTTCTCATCTTTTCTACTCTTTAGGATGGCGGATGCAAGGAACAAGTTCACGCAACCGGATAAAGATACACCCTTTGGACGTCACTTGAAGGAAGTCACTAGATACCTTAACATAGGAGTACCAAGCTTCACAGGAACCTACAACGCCACTTTACCTGAAGAAGAGCGCTGGATGTTTCAATTTCAAGTTCCAGGAAGGACGTTCATGCCAGTCACTGAGCCAATAGAGTTTTCTTTTGATGCACCAACTTGGAGTCTAGGAAAGAGCATGGCAGCTCACATCGCCATGGGACGCATTGGAGAAGTCTACCGCAAGGATCTCAAGGATACTATCTACCAGATTTGTGGACGCCGAGATGAACACTGGGAGATGATCAGCACCAAGAAGGATAGATCAATCGCTGCTTTTATCCAGGAGTTAAACCAGCACATTCGACGACAAGAGAACCAGATGTGCGCCGACATGATAGATCTGAAGAAGGCTAAGACTAGAATCAAGGAACTGGAGGAAGAACTCAAGGCTACATGTGAAGATTATGAAGAGGAAATTGAAGTATTGGTGGAGAAGAATGACGACCTGATCAAGAAGATTGGAATATTTATGGGAGGCCCTACACCAGTAGATGAAGACGAAGAACCCAAGGAGATTAGCCTGGAAGACTACATCATCATCGACGGCACCGTCTCGGAACCAGATAGTAGCGATGATGACTATGTTGATGAAGCTGGAGCAGATATCATGGAGTCTGCAACCGAAGAATATTTCTAGTAGACCACCTCATCAGTAGTAGTAGTCCACCATGTAAATATAGTAGTCCGAGCACTTTTGCGATAGTTAGATCGATTGTATGCCCTTGTTTGATTGAATGAAGTGAATTGTTTGCTTTTGCCTCATGTGCATATGGGTAGTGTTTTCTCTTTAGACCCCCTCTATTCTTACATCTCATCTTTTCTAAACCCTCAGATGCCTCCGAGACGTGACCCCGGATTTGCCTTTCCACCAGAGCTCACCCAGTTGATCCAGCAGCAGAACACATTGATGCAATTGCTAGTCCAGAATCAGAATCAAGGGAACAACAACAAGAACCCACCACCACCACCACCACATGTTGACCACTTAGCCCGTTTTCTTAGGCTGAATCCGCCGGTGTTTTCCAGTAGCACCGAGCCGATAGTAGCAGATGATTGGCTCCTCAAGACAGCTAGGGAGTTGACCACAGCAGGATGCATAGATGCGGAGAAGGTGAAGTTTGCCGCACATCAGCTAGAAGGACCCGCAGCATCATGGTGGGAGAATTTCACAGCCACTTTTCCAGTTGACACCGTCACATGGGACCAGTTTCAGCAGGCTTTTTGTACTGCCCATGTTTCAGCAGGAGCTATGGTCATGAAGAAGCATGAGTTTCGCAACTTGCGCCAAGGAGGACGGACAGTTGGCCAGTATGTGGAGGACTTTAGTAAGTTAGCATGTTATGCCCCAAATGACGTTGCTACGGATGCAGCTAAGCAGGAGAAGTTTCTGGAAGGACTGAATGATGAGTTGAGCATGCAGTTGATGGTAGCCACCTTCAACAACTACCAGGAGTTGGTAGATCGTGCTCTTATGATTGAAGGGAAGCAGCAGAAAATTGAGAATCGCAAGAGGAAGTATGGACAAGGAAAGTACAATCCAGGAGCTCAGCAGAAGCCATGTTTTACCCCTAGACCAGGAGGACATTTTCAGCATACCCATGGAGGAGGTAGCTCGCACAATCACAATGGCACCAAGAATGGAAACGGCAATGGAGGAAGCAACGGCCAGAATCGCACCAACCCATCAACCCCAGCCAAGAAGGACCTGAGCCAAGTCACTTGCTTTAAGTGTCAGAAGACCGGACATTATGACAATGAATATCCTAAAGGCCAAAATGGCAATGGAAGTTCTGGGAAGAAGCCGAACCCTTTCAACAGGGGACAGGTGAACCACGTTAGCGTGGAGGAGGTTGAAGCTCAGCCCGATTCAGTAATAGGTAAGTTTTTGGTTAAGTCATTTACTGCAATCGTTCTTTTTGATACTGGTGCACCGCATTCATACATCTCAAGGGGATTTGTGGATAAGTATAACCTATCAACCCAAGCCCTTAGGTCACCCATGTTAGTAACCTTGCCTGGAGCAGAATATGTGGCTAGTCTATGGTGTGATCGGTTACCATTAAGGATTGGTAACTATGTTTTTCCCTCAGACCTAATAGTATTGGAATCTCAAGGATTGGATGTGATATTAGGCATGGATTGGTTATCAAAGTATGAAGGGAATATTGAATGTGCTAGTAAGTCAATTTTGCTTACCACCCCAGAAGGAAGAAGGATCAAGTATGTATCCCGACATGTGCCAAAGAGGACCCAAGTAAATTGCTTAACAGGAGTTGTGCAGGAGGAAGTACCAGTGGTAAGGGATTTTCCTGAAGTATTTCCAGAAGAGTTGCCAGGCATGCCACCGGATAGAGATATTGAGTTTTTGATTGAGCTATTGCCAGGCACAGGGCCAATATCAAAGAGACCATTGTTGGGGAACGTAGTAATTTAAAAAAAATTCCTACGCACATGCAAGATCATGGTGATGCATCGCAACGAGAGGGGAGAGTGTGATCTACGTACCCTTGTAGATCGACAGCGGAAGCGTTATGACAACGCGGTTGATGTAGTCGTACGTCTTCACGGCCCGACCGATCAAGCACCGAAACTACGGCACCTCTGAGTTCTAGCACACGTGTAACACCCTCGATTCGACTATATCTCCCACGTGTTGAGGCACGACTTAGAGGCATAATCGCATTGAAGGCATATGTCGCAAGTGAGGTAATCTTCACACAACCCATGTAATATAATAAGGAATAAGAGATACATAGTTGGCTTACAATCGCCACTTCACACAATTACATGAATAGAGCATTACATCAACCAAATACACTCATGGTCCGACTACGGAACCAAAATAAAAGAAGAACCCCAAATGCGACAAAGGTCCCCGATCGACCCCAACTGGGCTCCACTACTGATCAACTAGAACGAAACAACACAAATGAATAAGGTCTTCATCGAGCTCCTACTAAGCTGGGTTGCGTCATCTGCACGGTCTCATCGGCACCTGCAAGCTGGTTTTTGGAAGTATCTGTGAGCCACGGGGACTCAGCAATCTCGCACCCTCGCGATCAAGACTATTTAAGCTTATGGGTAAGGTAAAGGTATGAGGTGGAGCTGCAGCAAGCGACTAGCATATATGGTGGCTAACATATGCAAATGAGAGCGAGAAGAGAAGGCAAAGCATGGTCGATAAAAGTATGATCAAGAAGTGATCCTAGACTACCTACGTCAAGCATAACTCCAACAACCATGTTCACTTCTCGAACTCCGCCGGAAAGAGACCATCACGGTTACACACGCGGTTGATTCATTTTAATTAAGGTCAACTTCAGGTTTTCTACAACCGGACGTTAACAAATTCCCATCTGCCCATAACCGCGGGCACGACTTTCGAAAGTTCAAATCCCTGCAGGGGTGTCCCAACTTAGCCCATGACAAGCTCTCACGGTCAACGAAGGAATAGACCTCCACCCAAGACACACCGATCAGACTCGGTATCCCGGTACAACAAGACGATTCGACAGGTTAAAACAAGTCCAGCAACACCGCCCGAATGTGCCGACAAATCCCGATAGGAGCTGCACATATCTCTTTCTCAGGGCACACTCAGATGAGCAATCCGTACAACTAAAACCAGCCCTCGAGTTTCCCCGAGGTGGCGCTGCACAGGGCTCTAGTTCGGACCAACACTCAGAGGAGCACTGGCCCGGGGGGGTTAGAATAAAGATGACCCTCGGGCTCGCGAAAACCCAAGGGAAGGTGGTAGGTTGTTAGTGCAAATGGTAAAACCAATGTTGGGCATTGCTGGAAAAGCTTTAATCAAGGCGAACTATCAAGGGGTTCCCATTATAGCCCAACCGTGTAAGGAACGCAAAATCTGGGAACATAACACCGATATGACGGAAACTAGGGCGGCAAGAGTGGAACAAAACACCAGGCATAAGGCCGAGTCTTCCACCCTTTACCAAGTATATAGATGCATTAATTAAATAAGATATATTGTGATATCCCAACAAGTAAACATGTTCCAACAAGGAACAGCATCTCCCTGTTCCAACAAGGAACAAAACTTCAATCTTCACCTGCAACTAACAACGCTATAAGAGGGGCTGAGCAAAGCGGTAACATAGCCAATCAACGGTTTGCTAGGACATTGGTGGGTTAGAGGCTGAACATGGCAATTTGGGAGGCTGACAAGCAAGTGGTAGGCATTGTAGCAATGGCATAGCAAAAGAGCGAGCAAACTAGCATAGCAAAGATAGTAGTGATTTCGAGGGTATGATCATCTTGCCTGAAATCCCGCAAGGAAGAAGAACGAGTCGATGAAGAAGACAAGCGGACGTAGTCGAACGAATCCTCACAACACGATGTTATCGGAACCAACCCGAAGAAGCAACACCGGAAAGAAGCAAACGACATAGTAAACAACCACCACATAAGCATGGCATGATGCACAACCAAGTATGATGCATGTCCGGTTTAATGAAGCATGGCATGGCAAAATGCACAAAAAAATCCTACAAATTAAGTGGAGCTCAATATGCAACAAGTTGCATATTGACGAAACACCACATCAATTATTTAGTTCTCTCTCGGTTATGTACCCCAACAATATTAAATGTTGATTAACATGGCAAGAGGTGAAGCACAACAAAACTACCTATCTAGGCAAGTTTAAATGAGGCCGGAAGCAACGAACAACAATTCCGGAAAATCCTCATATGCATAATTTAAGGTTTGGTCCTGTTCTGCCCTAAACCATATTTTAGAGTTGTTAAACATGCAAAGTAAGGCCACCATGTTAAACTAGGCATTTTTCTACCCCATTTACATATAAAGATTATTTAATTCTGAGTTACGGTTATTTAGTTATGAATTAAAGCATTTTAGCATGGCATTAGGTAAATTATGAACAAACATTGTTTTAAACATTTTAACATGGCAAGAAAATGGCATATTATTAATCTACACATAATTTTAAGCAAGTTTCATATATAACTTATTTTAATCCAATGCACGATTATTTAGGTGAGAGCATTTTAAAATGATGGCAAAATTCTGTAATTATGAATGCACTAGATATAAGGAAAAATGCTAGCAGGGGAAAAAAAGAGGGCGCTGGGGTTCTCACCAGGCCTCATGGGCCTTGGCCCAAGGCGGTGAAAGCAACAGGCCGGCGGATCTGGTTGGATTTGGCGATTGCAATCGACTGGACCCGGGTCAACGAGGACGAATGGGAGCGGGGTCAAACGAACTCCTCTGCTCGAACGAAGCAGAGACGCAGCGCGGCTGCGGGGCTGCGGGCACAGGGAGACGCGGCTCCGGCGGGCAGGGCCGGAGACGGGACAGCGGAGCGGCATGAATCCGGGCGGCGGGGTCGCGCAGGGACGGGGACGAGCTGGGGTCGCAGGGATCCGAGGCGGCGGGGTCGATCTCGGCCGGTTCAGGTCAAAACGAGGCGTGGCAACACCGGCGTGTTGCGGAAGAGGACCGGCAATGGGGAGGTACTCCGGCTAGCTGCGGTGGCTCGAGGTGGATCCACTGGCGGGGACGAGGAAGACCGGGGAGCCCCTCGGGCGCGAGAGGAGGCTGGCGTCCCGGCGCTCGCTGGCACAGGGGCGCACGAAGGAGGAGGTCGAGGTGCCTGGTTGCATCGGGAGGACGGATCTCGGGCGCGCTGAGGGAGAAGGACGCGGGCCATGGCCTTCCTGTGAACCAGAGAAGAGGAAGAAAGTGCGGTCAGGGGAGAGAAGAACCAGGGGAAGGGAGAGGAAGGAAAAGGAAGGGGGCGCGGGGCTCATCTTGAACGAAGCTCGTCGGCAGCGCAGAGACGAGGCGGGGTCAGGCATTACTCGCTGCTGCACGGGGCGAGGAGGAGCTGCTGGTTGGCTCGGGGCTGAAAACAAGGGGAGGTGGTGGATCGGGAGGGGATGCAGGGGTTGGACAATCGATTGGAAACAGAGGGGATTGGCCGGTGTTGAAAGCAAGGAGAGTGGCGGCGGATGGGATGGATGGGACAAACTGCCTAGGATCTAGGGTTGGTCTAGGTTTATATAGTGAGTGGGTTAGATTAGCGGCTAAATCGTCCCTCCGATTAAAATCGGACGGTCAGGTAAAATAGGCTAGGGAGTCCAATTAACAAAACAGAGACATTTTGTAGACGTTTGGGGATGATCCGGATCCAACGGTGATGACTGTCCGGGTCGGGTCCGGGACAACTTTCTGACACACGCCAACTTTCATCTCATTCCGAGAACATTTTCCGGCCACTTATAAAATACTATTTTGGACATGCCGCGGGCGCGTGCAAGTGTGTCTGGGCTCAGAACGGACTATGGAGAGAACGAGGAGGCCGGGACGGATGCAAGTTTTGAAAACATGATGATGCAATGCACATGATGACATGATAAGATGCGCACGCAAGGAACTGACATGGCGACAACGGCGAATAATTGGACGACACCTGGCACATCAGTCTCGGGGCGTTACAACACGTTCAGCTTGATGAAGATCCTCGGACTCCGATCCAGCAAAGTGTCAGGGAAGAGTTCCGTCAGCACGACGGCGTGGTGACGATCTTGATGTACTACTGTCGCAGGGCTTCGCCTAAGCACCGCTACAATATTATCGAGGACTATGGTGGCAGGGGGCGCCGCACACGGCTAAGAATATGATCACATGGATCAACTTGTGTTCATGGGGTGCCCCTTGCCTCAGTATATAAAGGATGGAGGAGGAGGAGGCCGGCCAAGGCAATTGGTGTGGCCAGGATGCGGAGTCCTACTAGGACTCCAAGTCCTAGTAGGAGTCCACCAAGAGGGGAGGAAGGGAGAAGGAAGTGGAGGAGAAGGAAAGGTGGCCGGCCCCCTTTTCCCTAGTCCAATTCGGACCAGAGGGGAGGGGGGGCGCAGCAGCCCCTTGGCCCTTTCTCCTCTTCCCACTAAAGCCCATCAAGGCCCATTGCTTCTCCCGTAACTACCCGGTACTCCGAAAAATACCCGAATCACTCGGAACCTTTCTGATGTCCGAATATAGTCGTCCAATATATCGATCTTTACGTCTCAACCATTTCGAGACTCGTCGTCATGTCCCCGATCTCATCCGGGACTCCAAACTCCTTCGGTACATCAAAACTCATAAACTCATAATATAACTGTCATCGAAACCTTAAGCGTGCGGACCTTACGAGTTCGAGAACAATGTAGACATGACCGAGACACGTCTCCGGTCAATAACCAATAGCGGGACCTGGATGCCCATATTGGCTCCTACATATTCTACGAAGATCTTTATCGGTCAGACCGCATAACAACATACGTTGTTCCCTTTGTCATCGGTATGTTACTTGCCCGAGATTCGATCGTCGGTATCCAATACCTAGTTCAAGCTCGTTACCGGCAAGTCTCATTAATCGTTCTGTAATACATCATCTCGCAACTAACTCATTAGTTGCATTGCTTGCAAGGCTTAAGTGATGTGCATTACCGAGAGGGCCCAGAGATACCTCTCCGACGATCGGAGTGACAAATCCTAATCTCGAAATACGTCAACCCAACATGTACTTTTGGAGACACCTGTAGAGTACCTTTATAATCACCCAGTTACGTTGTGACGTTTGGTAGCACACAAAGTGTTCCTTCGGCACACGGGAGTTACATAATCTCATAGTCATAGGAACATGTATAAGTCATGAAGAAAGCAATAGCAACATACTAAACGATCGGATGCTAAGCTAATGGAATGGGTCATGTCAATCAGATCATTCAACTAATGATGTGATCCCATTAATCAAATGACAACTCTTTGTCCATGGTTAGGAAACATAACCATCTTTGATTAACGAGCTAGTCAAGTAGAGGCATACTAGTGACACTCTGTTTGTCTATGTATTCACACATGTATTATGTTTCTGGTTAATACAATTCTAGCATGAATAATAAACATTTATCATGATATAAGGAAATAAATAATAACTTTCTTATTGCCTCTAGGGCATATTTCCTTCAGTCTCCCACTTGCACTAGAGTCAATAATCTAGTTCACATCGCCATGTGATTTAACAGCAATAGTTCACATCACCATGTGATTAACACCCATAGTTCACATTGATATGTGATCAACACCCAAAGGGTTTACTAGAGTCAGTAATCTAGTTCACATCACTATGTGATTAACACCCAAAGAGTACTAAGGTGTGATCATGTTTTTCTTGTGAGATAATTTTAGTCAACGGGTCTGTCACATTCAGATCCGTAAGTATTTTGCAAATTTCTATGTCAACAATGCTCTGCATGGAGCTACTCTAACTAATTGCTCCCACTTTCAATATGTATCTAGATTGAGACTTAGAGTCATCCAGATCAGTGTCAAAACTTGCATCGACGTAACCCTTTACGGCGAACCTTTTTGTCACCTCCATAATCGAGAAACATATCCTTATTCCACTAAGGATAATTTTGACCGCTGTCCAGTGATCTACTTCTAGATCACTATTGTACTTCCCTTGCCAAAATCAGTGTAGGGTATACAATAGATCTGGTACACAGCATGGCATACTTTATAGAACCTATGGCTGAGGCATAGGGAATGACTTTCATTCTCTCTCTATCTTCTGCCGTGGTCGGGTTTTGAGTCTTACTCAACTTCACACCTTGGAACACAGGCAAGAACTCCTTCTTTGACTGTTCCATTTTGAACTACTTCAAAATCTTGTCAAGGTATGTACTTATTGAAAAAACTTATCAAGCGTCTTGATCTATCTCTATATATCTTGATGCTCAATATGTAAGCAGCTTCACCAAGGTCTTTCTTTGAAAAACTCCTTTCAAATATTCCTTTATGCTTTGCAGAATAATTCTACATTATCTCCGATCAACAATATGTCTTTCACATATACTTATCAGAAATGTTGTAGTGCTCCCACTCACTTTCTTGTAAATACAGGTTTCACTGCAAGTCTGTATAAAACTATATGCTTTGATCAACTTATCAAAACGTATATTCCAACTCCGAGATGTTTGCACCAGTCCATAGATGGATCGCTGGAGCTTGCATATTTTGTTAGCACCTTTAGGATTGACAAAACCTTCTGGTTGCATCATATACAACTCTTCTTTAATAAATTCATTAAGGAATGTAGTTTTGTTTATCCATTTGCCAGATTTCATAAAATGCGGCAATTGCTAACATGATTCGGACGGACTTAAGCATAGATACGAGAGAGAAACTCTCATCGTAGTCAACACCTTGAACTTGTCGAAAACCTTTTGCGACAATTCTAGCTTTGTAGATAGTAACACTACTATCAACGTCCGTCTTCCTCTTGAAGATCCATTTATTTTCTATGGCTTGCCGGTCATCGGGCAAGTCAACCAAAGTCCACACTTTGTTCTCATATATGGATCCCATCTCAGATTTCATGGCCTCAAACCATTTTGCGGAATCTGGGCTCACCATCGCTTCTTCATAGTTCATAGGTCCGTCATGGTCTAGTAACATAACCTCCAGAACAGGATTACCATACCACTCTGGTGCGGATCTCACTCTGGTTTACCTACGAGATTCGGTAGTAACTTGATCCGAAGTTTCATGATCATTATCATCAGCTTCCTCACTAATTGGTGTAGGAGTCACAGAAACAGGTTTCTGTGATGTACTACTTTCCAATAAGGGAGCAGGTACGGTTACCTCGTCTAGTTCTACTTTTCTCCCACTCACTTCTTTCGAGAGAAACTCCTTCTCTAGAAAGGATCCATTCTTAGCAACGAATGTCTTGCCTTCGGATCTGTGATAGAAGGTGTACCCAACTGTCTCCTTTGGGTATCCTATGAAGACATATTTCTCCGATTTGAGTTTGAGCTTATCGAGATGAAACTTTTTCACATAAGCATCGCAACTCCAAACTTTAAGAAATGACAGCTTAGGTTTCTTGCCAAACCATAGTTCACACGGTGTCATCTCAACGGATTTAGATGGTGCCCTATTTAATGTGAATGCAGCTGTCTCTAATGCATAACCCCAAAACGATAGTGGTAGATCTGTAAGAGACATCATAGATCGCACTATATCTAATAAAGTACGGTTATGACGTTCGGACACACCATTACACTATGGTGTTCCAGGTGGCGTGAGTAGTGAAACTATTTCACATTGTTTTTAACTGAAGGCCAAACTCGTAACTCAAATACTCTTCTCTACGATCAGATCGTAGAAACTTTATTTTCTTGTTACGATGATTTTTCACTTCACTCTGAAATTCTTTGAACTTTTCAAATGTTTCAGACTTATGTTTCATCAAGTAGATATACTCATATCTTCTTAAATCATCTGTGAAGATTAGAAAATAATGATACCTGTCGCGAGCCTCAATATTCATCGGACCACATACATCAGTATGTATGATTTCCAACAAATCTATTGCTCGCTCCATTGTTTCGAAGAACAGAGTCTTAGTCATCTTGCCCATGAGGCATGGTTCGCAAGCATCAACTGATTCATAATCAAGTGATTCCAAAAGCCCATTAGCATGGAGTTTCTTCATGCGCTTTACACCAATATGACCTAAACGGCAGTGCCCAAATAAGTTGCACTATCATTATTAACTTTGCATCTTTTGGTTTCAATATTATGATTATGTGTATCACTACGATCGAGATCCAATGAACTATTTTCATTGGGTCTGTAACCATATAAGGTTTTATTCATGTAAACAGAACAACAATTTATTCTCTTACTTAAATGAATAACTGTATTACAATGAACATGATCAAATCATATTCAAGCTCAACGCAAACACCAAATAACACTTATTTAGGTTCAACACTAATTCCGAAATTATAGGGAGTGTGCGATGATGATCATATCAATCTTGGAACCACTTCCAACACACATCGTCACTTCACCCTTAACTAGTCTCTGTTTATTCTGCAACTCCCGTTTCGAGTTACTAATCTTAGCAACTGAACTAGTATCAAATACTGAGGGGTTGCTATAAACACTAGTAAAGTATACATCAATAACATGTATATCAAATATACTTATGTTCACTTTGCCATCCTTCTTATCCGCCAATCACTTGGGGTAGTTCCGCTTCCAGTGACCAGTCCCTTTGCAGTAGAAGCACTTAGTCTCAGGCTTAGGACCAGACTTGGGCTTCTTCACTTGAGCAGCAACTTGCTTGCTGTTCTTCTTGAAGTTCCCCTTCTTCCCTTTGCCCTTTTCTTGAAACTAGTGGTCTTGTCTACCATCAACACTTGATGTTTTTCTTGATTTCTACATTCGTCGATTTTAGCACCACGAAGAGCTTGGGAATTACTTTTGTCATCCCTTGCATATTATAGTTCATCACGAAGTTCTACTAACTTGGTGATGGTGACTAGAGAATTCTGTCAATCACTATTTTATCTGGAAGATTAACTCCCACTTGATTCAAGCGATTGTAGTACCCAGACAATCTGAGAACATGCTCACTAGTTGAGCGATTCTCCTCCATCTTTTAGCTATAGAACTTGTTGGAGATTTCATATCTCTCAACTCGGGTATTTGCTTGAAATATTAACTTCCACTCCTGGAACATCTCATATGGTCCATGACGTTCAAAACGTCTTTGAAGTCCCGATTCTAAGCTGTTAAGCATGGTGCACTAAACTATCAAGAAGTCATCATATTGAGCTAGCCAAACGTTCATAACGTCTGCATCTGCTCCTGCAATAGGCCTGTCACCTAGCGGTGCATCAAGGACATAATTCTTCTGTGCAGCAATGAGGATAAACCTCAGATCACGGATCCAATCCGCATCATTGCTACTAACATCTTTCAACACAATTTTCTCTAGGAACATATCAAAATAAACATATGAAAGCAACAACGCGAGCTATTGATCCACAACATAGATATGCTAATACTACCAGGACTAAGTTCATGATAAATTAAAGTTCAATTAATCATATTACTTAAGAACTCCCACTTAGATAGACATCCCTCTAATCCTCTAAGTGATAATGTGATCCAAATCAACTAAACCATGTCCGATCATCACGTGAGATGGAGTAGTTTCATTGGTGAACATCACTATGTTGATCATATCTACTATATGATTCACGCTCGACCTTTTGGTCTCCGTGTTCCGAGGCCATATCTGCATATGCTAGGCTTGTCAAGTTTAACCTGAGTATTCTGCGTGTGCAAAACTGGCTTGCACCCGTTGTATATGGACGTAGAGCTTATCACACCCGATCATCATTTGGTGTCTGGGCACGACGAACTTTGGCAACGATGCATACTCAGGGAGAGCACTTTTATCTTGATAATTTAGTGAGAGATCATCTTATAATGCTACCGTCAATCAAAGCAAGATAAGATGCATAAAAGATAAACATCACATGCAATCAATATAAGTGATATGATATGGCCATCATCATCTTGTGCTTGTGATCTCCATCTCCGAAGCACCGTTATGATCACCATCGTCACCGGCGCGACACCTTGATCTCCATCTTAGCATCGTTGTTGTCTCGCCAATCTTATGCTTCCACGACTATCGCTACCGCTTAGTGATAAAGTAAAGCATTACAACGCGATTGCATTGCATACAATAAAGCGACAACCATATGGCTCCTGCCAGTTGCCGATAACTTGGTTACAAAACATGATCATCTCATACAATAAAATTTAGCATCATGTCTTGACCATATCACATCACAACATGCCCTGCAAAAACAAGTTATACGTCCTCTACTTTATTGTTGCATGTTTTACGTGGCTGCTACGGGCTTAAGCAAGAACCAATCTTACCTACGCATCAAAATCACAACGATAGTTTGTCAAGTTGATGCCGTTTTAACCTTAGCAAGGACCGGGCGTAGCCACACTCGGTTCAACTAAAGTTGGAGAAACAGTCACCCGCAAGCCACCTTTGTGCAAAGCACATCGGGAGAACCGGTCTCGCGTAAGCGTATGCATAATGTCGGTCCGAGCCGCTTCATCCAATAATACCGCCGAACCAAAGTATGACATGCTGGTAGGCAGTATGACTTATATCGCCCACAACTCACTTGTGTTCTACTCGTGCATATAACATCAAACTATAAAACCTAGGCTCAGATGCCACTGTTGGGGAACGTAGTAATTTCAAAAAATTTCCTACGCACACGCAAGATCATGGTGATGCATCGCAACGAGAGGGGAGAGTGTGATCTACGTACCCTTGTAGATCGACAGCGGAAGCGTTATGATAACGCGGTTGATGTAGTCGTACGTCTTCACGGCCCGACCGATCAAGCACCGAAACTACGGCACCTCCGAGTTCTAGCACACGTTCAGCTCGATGACGATCCCCGGACTCCGATTCAGCAAAGTGTCGGGGAAGAGTTCCGTCAGCACGACGGTGTGGTGACGATCTTGATGTACTACTGTCACAGGGCTTCGCCTAAGCACCGCTACAATATTATCGAGGACTATGGTGGCAGGGGGCGCCGCACACGGCTAAGAATATGATCACATGGATCAACTTGTGTTCATGGGGTGCCCCTTGCCTCAGTATATAAAGGATGGAGGAGGAGGAGGCCGGCCAAGGCAATTGGTGCGGCCAGGATGCGGAGTCCTACTAGGACTCCAAGTCCTAGTAGGAGTCCACCAAGAGGGGAGGAAGGGAGAAGGAAGTGGAGGAGAAGGAAAGGTGGCCGGCCCCCTTTTCCCTAGTCCAATTCGGACCAGAGGGGAGGGGGGGGGGCGCAGCAGCCCCTTGGCCCTTTCTCCTCTTCCCACTAAAGCCCATCAAGGCCCATTGCTTCTCCCGTAACTACCCGGTACTCTGAAAAATACCCGAATCACTCGGAACCTTTCCGATGTCCGAATATAGTCGTCCAATATATCGATCTTTACGTCTCGACCATTTCGAGACTCGTCGTCATGTCCCCGATCTCATCCGGGACTCCGAACTCCTTCGGTACATCAAAACTCATAAACTCATAATATAACTGTCATCGAAACCTTAAGCGTGCGAACCCTACGGGTTCGAGAACAATGTAGACATGACCGAGACACGTCTCCGGTCAAGCGGGACCTGGATGCCCATATTGGCTCCTACATATTCTATGAAGATCTTTATCGGTCAGACCGCATAACAACATACGTTGTTCCCTTTGTCATCGGTATGTTACTTGCCCGAGATTCGATCATCGGTATCCAATACCTAGTTCAATCTCATTACCGGCAAGTCTCTTTACTCGTTCTGTAATACATCATCTCACAACTAACTCATTAGTTGCATTGCTTGCAAGGCTTAAGTGATGTGCATTACCGAGAGGGCCCAGAGATACCTCTCCGACGATCGGAGTGACAAATCCTAATCTCGAAATACGTCAACCCAACATGTACTTTTGGAGACACCTGTAGAGTACCTTTATAATCACCCAGTTACGTTATGACGTTTGGTAGCACACAAAGTGTTCCTTCGGCACACGGGAGTTACATAATCTCATAGTGATAGGAACATGTATAAGTCATGAAGAAAGCAATAGCAACATACTAAACGATCGGATGCTAAGCTAATGGAATGGGTCATGTCAATCAGATCATTCAACTAATGATGTGATCCCGTTAATCAAATGACAACTCTTTGTCCATGGTGAGGAAACATAACCATCTTTGATTAACGAGCTAGTCAAGTAGAGGCATACTAGTGACACTCTGTTTGTCTATGTATTCACACATGTATTATGTTTCCGGTTAATACAATTCTAGCATGAATAATAAACATTTATCATGATATAAGGAAATAAATAATAACTTTATTATTGCCTTTAGGGCATATTTCCTTCAACCATATAGGATGCCAGCAAAGGATTTGGTGGAAATTAAGAAGCAGATTAAGGAGCTACTGGATAAAGGATATATTCGCCCAAGTTCTTCGCCTTGGGGATCGCTAGTACTACTAGTGGAGAAGAAGGATGGATCGTTAAGGATGGTTGTTGATTAACAAGGATTAAATGAAGTAACGATCAAAAACAAGTACCCACTACCAATGATCAACGATCTGTTTGATCGATTGCAAGGAGCTAAGGTATTTTCCAAGATCGATCTGCGATCAGGATACCACCAGTTGAAGATTCGAGAACAGGATATTTCGAAGACATCTTTTACCACCAGGTATGGGCTGTACGAGTATACCGTTATGTCATTTGGTCTGACTAACGCACCTGCCTATTTTATGAACATGATGAACAAAGTGTTTATGGAGTTTTTGGATAAGTTCGTCGTAGTATTCATTGATGATATCCTGGTTTATTCGAAGAATGAAGAGGAGCATAAGGAGCATTTGCGTATGGTACTTGGAAAGCTCAGAGAACATCAATTATATGCCAAGTTCAGCAAATGTGAGTTTTGGTTGAAGGAAGTAGGATTCCTCAGACACGTTATATCTGGAGAAGGTATAGCAGTTGATCCCACTAAAGTTGATACCGTGGCCAAGTGGGAAGCCCCAACAACAGTTTGAGAGATCCGGAGTTTTCTTGGACTCGCAGGATACTACTGGAGATTTATTGAGAATTTCTCAAAGATTGCGAAGCCTATGACGGAGTTGTTGAAGAAAGATACCAAGTTCATATGGACGGAGGAATGTGAGGCTAGTTTCCAGGAGTTGAAGAAACGTTTGGTTACCTCACCAGTGTTGATTTTGCCAGACCAGACCAAAGATTATGAGGTGTATTGCGACGCTTCACGTCGAGGACTTGGAGCAGTGCTTATGCAGGAAGGGAGAGTTGTTTCATATGCCTCAAGACAACTGAAGCCTCATGAGTTAAATTATGCCACGCATGATTTGGAGTTAGCAGCCGTAGTGCATGCTTTGAAAACATGGAGGCATTTACTCATTGGAAACCATTGTGAGGTGTACACGGATCATAAGAGTTTGAAGTACATTTTCACCCAGAAGGAGTTGAATCTCAGACAAAGGAGATGGTTGGAGCTTATCAAGGATTATGATATGAAATTGCATTATCACCCCGGAAAGGCTAAGGTAGTAGCTGACGCATTAAGCCGTAAGAGCCATGTCAATACGATAATGACGAGAGAAATACCCAAGGAGTTAGCAAAAAATCTTCGCGAACTATGTGTGGAAATAGTTCCGAGAGGCTATGTAGCAGCATTGGAGATTCAGTCAACTTTGATGGATAGAATCAGAGAAGCTCAGAAAACTGACAAAGAGATTGCCGCTATAAAGGAGAAACTGAGCAAAGGAAAAGCTAAAGGATTTCGTGAGGATGAGCACGACACCCTATGGTTTGAAGACCACGTTTATGTGCCCAATGACCCGGAGATCAGGAAGTTGAATTTGCAAGAGGCACACGATTCACCGTATTCAATTCACCCAGGAAATACCAAGATGTATTTGGATTTGAAGGATATTTTCTAGTGGACCGGAATGAAGAAAGATATTGCAGAGTATGTAGCAGTTTGTGATGTATGTCAGAGAGTAAAGGCAGAGCATCAGAAGCCAGCGGGATTGTTACAACCATTGCCGATACCCGAATGGAAGTGGGATAAGCTAGGCATGGATTTTATCATGGGATTACCCAGGACTCGTTCCGGCTATGACTCGATTTGGGTTGTAGTTGATCGATTGACAAAAGTAGCTCATTTCATCCCAGTAAAGACCACTTACACCAGTGCTAAGTTGGCAAAGATATATATGACCAGGATCGTCTGTCTGCATGGAGTTCCAAGGAGTATCGTATCAGATAGAGGAACTCAGTTTACCTCAAAGTTCTGGAAGCAGTTGCACGAAACTTTGGGTACCAGGCTAGAATTCAGTACAACTTTTCGTCCACAGACAGATGGACAGACCGAGAGAGTCAATCAGATCTTGGAGGATATGCTGAGAGCTTGTGCGCTAGATTGTGGATCTAGTTGGGACGATAATTTGCCATATGCAGAGTTCTCTTACAAGAACAATTATCAAACTAGTTTAAAGATGGCCCCTTTCGAAGCCTTGTACGGAAGGAGGTGCAGGACACTGTTGTCATGGGACGAAGTTGGAGACCGCCAGTTGTTTGGACCTGACTTGATTAAAGAGTCTGAACAGAAGGTGAAGTTGATTCGTGATAGGCTCAAGGTAGCCCAGTCCAGACAGAAGAGTTATGCGGATTTTAAACGCAAGGAGACAGTTTATGAAGTCGGAGATAGAGCTTATCTTCGAGTATCTCCACTTTGGGGAACAAAGCATTTTGGAGTTAAAGGGAAGTTAGCACCACGATTTGTAGGACCATATCGAGTTTTGGAATGTATGGGAGAAGTGGCCTACAAGTTGGAATTGCCCGAAGGATTGTCAGGAGTTCATGATGTGTTCCACGTTTCCCAGTTAAAGAAGTGTCACGCGGAGATGGCTAACATACCTTTGAGAGACACAGTGCCATTGGAAACTATTCAGTTGGATAACGATTTGGCCTACGAGGAGAAACCAATTAAGATCCTCGAGTTTGCCAGCCGAGTTACCCGCAGCAAAATTATCAAGTTTTGCAAAGTTCAGTGGAGCCACCACACAGAGGATGAAGCCACCTGGGAGCGAGAGGAAGATTTGCTCAAGGACCACCCTCACCTATTTTCTAGCCAACCCGAATCTCGAGGGCGGGATTCAACTTAAGGGCGGTAGGTTTGTAACATCCCAAATTTTCAATTTGGAATGTTATACATTAGATCATCAATGCATATCATATTTTATTTTGCATTTTGGTTGATCCTAGAAATTCTACGCAACTCAATGACCCACGGAGAGAGTTGGGGATTTCGTTATTTTCATATTTGAGTTTCCTCAAATTTTGAGAATAGTATCATTTGATTTTATTTATTTTATCATCAATTATTTCTATTACAAAAATATGAGAGAGGGAATAAAATGACTTTCCCAAAATAAAGAAATATTGAGGATTTAATAATAAAATCAAATAAATTTTTATTTCGGAGTTTTCCGGTGTTTTATTTGAATTTAGGAAAAATATGCGTTTTTCCAAATTGCATTTAGGTCCCAAATAAATGTTCACCTTGTGCGTCTTGATTTTAGAAGCCCGTGAAAATTTATTTCAGAATTTTTGGAGTCCGTTTAGTATTTCTTTTTATTTTTCTTCCGAGCAAAATAATAAAAAAAAACGAACCGACCTACGGGCCGTGTCCGGATAGGACTCCGGCCCGAGGTGGCTTTATAAGCCGGCCCACCCGGGAACCCTAGCCCCAGCCGCCCGACCCCGCCGCCGCCACCGCCTCCGCCACCGGATTTCGCCGCCCGAGGTTCGCCACGCCTCGACTTCCGTGCCATAGTTTTTTTTAAAAATAGATCGGTTTTCGCCGATTTTTCCGTCGGTTTTTTTAGTTTCGGTTTTTTTAAATAGATCGGTTTTTCCGGTTTATTTAAATAGTGAGTGTTCGCCCGTTCGTTCGTTCTAGCGAACATTCATCGTTTTTCTTTTTCTCGGATTAAATCCGCGATTTTTCTGATCGCGATTCCTGATCCGATTTTTGTTTTAGTATAACTTTTCGCTCGTTTATCGGAATCAGGCGATTCAAGCGCCTAGAGTTTCGTCTCGAAACCCTCTATCCGTTTAACCAACTTAAACAAGATTTTGCTACTGTAAAACTGCCCTATATCCAGATTTCTAGAGCAAAGTTGTTTTCTTTCGCCGTTTGACTTTCGTTGCTTCGTTCGATTTGATTCCTTTTGCCAACCGGAGTTCTTAAGTTGAACCTTCTGGTTAGATCTCTTATTTGAGTTTTACCTGTGCATTAGATGAGTTCTTATTATATGCTTGTTTGTTTGTTTGCGATAGAATACCCGGAGTGCGCCGCTTGTTACTTCGAATCGCTAGGTTTCGCGGATCATCAGCAAGGCAAGTAACACTTTGATCATACCGTTTCTACTACCCAGTTTTATTGCATTAGATCAATCCTCACACATTGCATGGTTAGGATCTAATTAAATTGTGGGATGGGAAGTAGATGAGGTAGTACCTATTACCTGTTATTATCAAACCTTTGGGAGTTACTTCTACGTTTGCTTATTATGTCATGCTATGCCAGTAGACGTGGATTGGGTGAGTGATATCCATGACAGATGTGAGTTTTGTTCATTAATGGTTTATCTAAGGTGGCAACTTAAACACACATCTGGGTGGATTGAGGCACCTGGGTATTCCAGGACTTGCCTGTTTTCTTTTGGACCGCCACCCAGGCTCAAAGGGATCATAAGAATATTCATACTAGAAACTTCCGTGTGCAGCCACAAGCTATTATGGGCTCTAGCATAGTTGACTAAGTCGTGCGAACTCTTACAGTGGTAGACTAGCAGATGTAGGGGATGTAGGTGATACAGTCTACCCGATCGTGAGGTGCTAGCGCTTCTGAAAGACTATGTCTCGGTCATCCGTCTTCTCAAACACCATGAAGTGCGAGAAACCAAACGGAGCCAATCGAGTCTTGTGGGGAAAAGTGCGCAAACCTCTGTAGAGTGTAATAAACTAATCATGATTAGCCGTGTCCCCGGTTAAGGACATCTTGAGTATCTAGTACCTGGATTATCATGTGAATCTCAACATGTTACTCTAAATTAATTTTGTTGGGTTATGTTTAATGATGATGCTTAATTGGGATTGAGGATGCTGTCAACCATTCTCAATGTTTAACAACTACCATGATAGTTAAATAAATTTTATTCCTTTGAAGTAGGGAGAAATTGGCTTTACGCAAAACTGTAACCATAGAGCTTTCCACCAGCCAAATATGCATATAGTATAGCTGTTTCTTTCCATTACTCTCTATGTGTTACATTGCCAGCATATTCCATGTGCTGGCCCGTTTCGGGCTGCAACGTTAATGTTGCAGACTTTTCAGACGACGATTAAGGAGTTTTAGGTTGTGGTTCTATACTCAGTGATGCCGTTGGAGTTGATGGACTCACTTATCTTCCAAGCCTTCCGCTGTTATCGTTATTAGATGGCCTTAAGCCATATTTATTGTAATAAGTTCTCTTTTGAGACACTCGATGTAATAAGTGTGTGATTGCTACTCTGTTATAAATCCTCCGAGTACTGTGTGGTGTCAGCATTACTAATCCAGGGATGACACCGGAGCACAGAGATCAGACCGTTTGAGGTCTGGTCGCTACATAAATAAAGTGCAGCAAGGTGGCCCAATCCTTTTTGTAGCAAAGGATAAGCCGGAACAAACTCTTATAATAGGGAAAGCGCTCCCGAGGACACATGGGAATATCGTCAAGCTAGTTTTCATCACGTTCATATGATTCAGGTTCGATACTTTGATAATTTTATATGTCAGTGGGCCGGTGCTTGGGTGTTGTTCTTACTTGAACAAGCATCCCACTTATGATTAACCTCTATTGCAAGCATCCGCAACTACAACAAAAGTATTAAGGTAAACCTAACCATAGCATGAAACATATGGATCCAAATCAGCCCCTTACGAAGCAACGCATAAACTAGGGTTTAAGCTTCTGTCACTCTAGCAACCCATCATCTACTTGTTACTTCCCAATGCCTTCCTCTAGGCCCAAATAATGGTGAAGTGTTATGTAGTCGACGTTCACATAACACCACTAGAGGCTAGACAACATACATCTTATCAAAATATCAAACGAATACCAAATTCACATGACTACTAATAGCAAGAATTCTCCCTTGTCCTCAGGAACAAACGTAATTACTCACAAAGCATATTCATGTTCATAATCAGAGGGGTAATAATATGCATATAGGATCTGAACATATGATCTTCCACCAAATAAACCAATTAGCATCAACTACAAGAAGTAATCAACACTACTAGCAACCTACTAGCACCAATCCCGGACTTTGAGACAAGAATTGAATACAAGAGATGAACTAGGGTTTGGAGATGAGATGGTGCTGGTGAAGATGTTGATGGAGATTTCCCCCTCCCGATGAGAGGAGCATTGGTGATGATGATGGTGATGATTTCCCCCTCCCGGAGGGAAGTATCCCCGGTAGAACAGCTCTGCCGGAGCTCTAGATTGGTTCCGCCTCGTGGCGACGGAGTCTCGTCCCGAAAAGTTCCCCGTTATTGTTTCTCATCGAAAGACTTCATATAGGAGAAGATGGACGTCGGAGACCCACCAGCGGGCCCACGAGGTAGGGGGGCGCGCCCTAGGGGGGGCGCCCCCCACCCTCGTGAGCAGGGTGTGGGCCCCCTGGCCTTCATCTTTTGCGAGTATTTTTCTTTATTTATTTTAAGATGTTTCGTGGAGTTTCAGGACTTTTGGAGTTGCGCAGAATAGGTCTCTAATATTTGCTCCTTTTCCAGCCCAGAATTCCAGCTGCCGGCATTCTCCCTCCTTATGTAAACCTTGTAAAATAAGAGAGAATAGCCATAAGTATTGTGACATAAAGTGAAGTAACAGTCCATAATGCAATAAATATCGATATAAAAGCATGATGCAAAATGGACGTATCAACTCCCCCAAGCTTAGACCTCGCTTGTCCTCAAGCGAAAAGCCGATAACAATAAATATGTCCTCATGTTTAGAGGTAGAGGCGTCGATAAAAATAAAATACGGACATGAAGGCATCATGATTATTCTCATAACAGCAACATATATAGATTTTGTCATATGATTACTTATGTTCAAGTGATGATCTATTCACAATGCAAAAGTATAAATCATAAAACAAACTATAATTTCAGTCATTGCAGCAATTGCAATTTATCATAACATCGCAAAGAGTCTATGTCAGAGCTAAAAAGCAAGTGCACATACTCAACTATCATTTAGTCCTCCATAATTGCTAACACTCACGCAATACTTGTGGTTACGGAGTTTTAATCGGACACAGAGAAAGATAGGGGCTTATAGTTTTGCCCCACAACCTTTTACCTCAAGGATATGAACCTTTATTATGCAGTCCGTCACTTTTATTACTTCCACATCACAAGATCGTATAAAGCTTATTTCTCCCACAGCAATCAATCATACATATTTAGAGCAATTTTTATTGCTTTGCACCGATGACAACTTACTTGAAGGATCTTACTCAATCCATAGGTAGATATGGTGGACTCTCATGGCAAAACTGGTTTAAGGGTATTTGGAAGCACAAGTAGTATTTCTACTTGGTGCTGAGAATTTGGCTAGCATGAGGGGGAAAGGCAAGCTCAACAAGTTAGAGGATCCATGACAACATACTTTATCTTAGATATAAGAAAGACATAACTCATTACATTGTCTTCCTTGTCCAACATCAACTCTTTAGCATGTCATATTTTAATGAGTGCTCCCAATCATAAAAGATGTCAATGATAATATATCTATATGTGAAACCTCTATTTCATTATTACTTCCTATTAATTGCAACGATGACCAAAGCTATGTCTGCCAACTCCCAACAACTTTTAATCATCATACTCTTTCTATGTGAAGTCATTACTCTCAATAAGATCAATATGGACTTTTTGTTTCTTTTTATTCTTTCTCTTTTCTTTTATTCACCCAAGATCATGGCAAAATAATCAAGCCCTTGACTCAACACTAATCTTTATTATATATAGCTCATAGACTCGATTACAAAAAGAGATCATAAAGCAAACTCAAAACTAGATCATGCCATAAAATTTATTCTACTAGATCAAGATACTACTAATAAGATCGAACTAAGAAAAACGATAAAGATATGAGTTGTGATGATGATACGATACCGGGGCACCTCCCCCAAGCTTGGCAGTTGCCAAGGGGAGTGCCCATACCCATGTTATTATATCTCCTTTGTCGGTGAAGAAGGTGGAGGTGACGTATAATCGCACATCAAGCGTAAGAGGTCCTCCAGCTTGCGAATAATGCCCTTGAGTGCGACAATATACTCCTTCAACAAAATATTTTCTTGTGTGTGATACTTGTTTTGTATACGAGCTAACTCAATCATCTTGAAAGCTTCGATCTCAGTTGGGGTAAGAAGGTTATGATCAAGTTGAAGGATGTCTTTTGCTGCAGGAGCTTGATCCTTTGTGGCCTTCTTGATCCTTTCATCCTTGTTGACCCTCGTGGGTTCTTCCCTCTTCAGATCTATCTTCATTAGCCAAGAATTGTTGTCACCATTGTTGGAGGAGGGAGACGACATGATGCCTAGCCTGGAAAATCCTGACAGAAAACGGCTTGAAACAAGAACATAGGAGATTTGCGTGATACGGGAGTCAAAACCTTCGGGAGAATATATAATGAATTTTTACCGACCAAAATACGTATCATGCAAGAAAACGGAGTCCGGAAGGCACACGAGGTGCTCATGAGGTAGGGGGCGCGCCTAGAGGGGTAGGGCGCGCCCACCACCCTCGTGGGGCCCTCGTGTCCTTCCTGGACTGCTACTTATTTTTCTATTTTTCTAAATATTCCAAAATGGATAAATATTGCCTTCAAAATTGTTTTGGAGTCGGTTTACTTACCGTACAACATACCTATTCCTTTTCGGAGTCTGAAACGTTTCGAAAAGTGTCCCTTATGTATTCCTCCGGGGTTACGGTTTCAATAATATTGGTTTCAACATTTATGGGATTACCTGAGATATAATGTTTGATTCTTTGACCGTTTACCACCTTCGGATTTGTGCCTTCTGTCGGTGTACTAATGTAGGGGTACCTTAGTACCCCGAACTTGTGCACGGGCAGTCGCAGCGACCCGCGGCAAGGCTTGCCGGGCGACCGCCAAGACCCTCCGTGGCTCCTTCAGAGCCATTCAAGAACAAAGTATCCAAGGGCAAAACAAGGCCCCGGCAAGAGGAGCTTGCCGGGAGGGAAACGAGACCCCGGCAAGAGGAGCTTGCCGGGAAGACCAACCAAAGAATCTCAAGAAGCTCGCTGCGGCGCACCGCGCGCCCCGACAAGGCCCGGTGAGCGACAAGCTCCCGGACGCGACAAGACAACATCCGCAGCAAGGCACTTGCCGCGGCAAGCTACTACCCCGCAGCCCGCGCTCCAGCTCACCCACCAACGTGTCGCCCTGGGACCATTCCTGGCGTACATGGCGGGAGGCTGGGCAGCCGGGGACATGCGGTGGCAAGCAGACGCTGACAAGGAACCATCGTGGCAAACGGTGGCATTCCTAGCGGTCCCTCTCTGGGCCGTCAAGGTGACACAGACGGGCATTTAATGCCCTTGTCCCCTGCGGTAAGAGTTAGGTAGGATGCGACATGTAGGCGGTGGAGCCAACTACCACCCCTTTTACATTTTTACCCTCACCTCTGTTACCACGTTTCGGTGACCCCTTAGACATATAAAAGGAGGCCCATGCGCAACAGAGAAAGGGAGGACAGCCATTCTCACGCTCGGTCTCGCCAGCTGCTTGAGTGTACTGTAGCACTCGCCGCTTCCGAGCCAAGAACTCAATACAACCACCAAAGCAGGAGTAGGGTTTTACGCATCCGTGCGGCCCGAACCTGGGTAAATCGATCGTCTCGCTCGTGTGTTTCACCTCGATCTGCTCTTTGTGCATCCACCGCCCCCTGCCGAACCACAAGGGGCTCGGTCCACCGATCCCCACAGGTGTGCGAGGGATCAGACACCCCCGACATCTTTGGCGCGCCAGGTAGGGGCGCGTCGAGGTTGTGTGAACCTGATCCGACATTCGCGCGAGCCAAATCTCCATCGTCTTCATCAACATGCCGCCGAAGAAGAAGATTTCGGAGGCAGCTGCTCCGTCTGCGCCGAGCCCGCCGTCGCCAGAGCGGACGGCTGGTGGAGCAGGCGCCAGCGGAAGAGCGGGCGCCGACGGGGAGACTCGTGGCGCTGCCAGGTCCAAGGACCAGGCTGCGCCGCACGTCAGCGGCGCGGTCGCCTCCCACAACGACCGCGCCCACTCCAAGACCTCGGCGTCCGTACACGCGCCACGCCCGTCCCAGGAGGCGCGGGACCAACAGCGTCATGGTACCCATGGTACCATACGTCTGCTGGGCCAAGATCAAGCTGGCGGGTCCCGGAGTGCTCAGGACCTGCATGCACGCCAACACGCTGGCACGAGCATGGCGCGGTCGCTCGGACGGGGCGTTGCTCCTTCTAACGCAGTTAGAAGTCCGAGCATATCTCGCTCCTCGCACCGTTCGCTGCCGCCGCCCACCACTCCGGCGGAAGCGTTGGTACGTGCCCAGTTGCTCCTAGACTACCCTCCAGCGCCAGAGAAGATCGATGACTGGAGGGCCACTATTCAGAGCCTCATCGGCTTCGCCAATGGTGACAACCCACGGCAGCCGAGCGCATCGCTGCCGTGGCAAGTCAGCCAGGCGCGAGCCGGTGGCGACAAGACCGGCGAGGGTGCAACCACTGTGCACTCTCCGGCCCGAAGGCCAAGGTCGCCGACTCACCGGATCCACCTTGACAGCTACTCCACCGCCACGTCAGATCCGCGAGCTCGTCGCGATCAACGCCAAGTTCTCCATGAGAGACAGCAAGAAGACGCTCGAACATGCATCGAGCACCGAAGGGAAGCGCGGCGTCAATCAGACCTGCGCGCTGGGCCCTCTGTTGACGTGCATGCACTCGGAGAGCCAGGTAACTTGCCGTATGCGGCAGGTTGTCCTGTGTTCACCCGTGAGCTGCGGCAAGTCTAGTGGCCCAACCAAAAGCATTTCAAGCCAGACGTGCCGGAGAAGTACGATGGCAAGTCGCACCCGTCGGAATTCCTCAGCATCTACACCATTGCGGTGCAAGCTGCCGGGGGGCGAGACGACAAGGTCCTTGCCAACTACTTCCCGCTCATGCTCAAGCCCGAAGTCAGATCCTGGCTCATGCACTTGCGAGACAACTCCATATCCTCTTGGGCAGACTTGTGCCATCAGTTTGTCGGCGCCTTTACGGGCGGCCACAAACCACATGGCCAGGAAAGTGATCTCCACCTGCTTGCCCAGAAGGAAGGAGAGCCCCTGCGCAAGTATATCCAGAGGTTCAGCCGCGTGCAGTGCAACATCCCAGACATCCACCCTGCCGCGGTTATCAGCGCGTTCCATCAGAACGTGCGTAATCGCAGGATGCGGGAGGAGATGGCGATGAGCAGGATCAGGGACGTCAGCGAGCTGTACGCCCTGGCCGACAAGTGTGCGCGCGCTGAAGAAGGGAGGAAACTCCCCGGAGAGGATGCTGGAGCGGGGGGATCTGACAGCGAAGATGCCGCCCCGGTAAGGAAGAACCGGAGGCGCAACAGGAAGAAGAGCGGCAAAGAGGTACTAGTCGTTGAGCAGTTCGGCGATGACGGCCCCGCCAAGCAAGCCAAAGTTGGCAGCTCCGGCAAGGAGGTTGCCGCGTGCACCAACTGCCAGGCTGTGGCGGCCGCCAACAAGCAGGGCGGCTCCGACAAGAAGTACTGCAAGATCCACCGCACCAAGGGCCATGATCTCCAAAACTGCAAGAGAGTCGAGCAGCTTGTCCAGCAACAAAAAGCTGAGTACAAGCGGCGCGACAAGGAGAGAGCCCAAGGAGGCGGTGGAGAAGCCGGCAAGAAGCGCGCTGGCCCGGGAGGAAGCCGCGGCAAGGCCAAGCAGCGGCAAGGAGACAGACCTCCCCGCGGCCGCGACAAGGACAAAGACGACGACGAAGACATGGATGATGTTGAGAACAGCGAGCAGGAATTTCAGAAGGCTACAGAAGTCTTGTGTGTTGACGGTGGCGCTTCTTTGCATACTTCCCACCGCCAACTCAAACAGTGCCTCCGGGAAGTTAATGCGGTAGAGCCACCCATTGAATCACGCAATCTTCTGAAGTGGTCCAGCACGCCCATCATCTTCGATATTGAGGACCACCCTGATCGCACAACTGCGGTCGGGTGCCTGCCATTGTTGGTTTCCCCAACAATCCGCAACCTCAAGGTCACCAAGATGCTAGTTGACGGCGGGGCCGGCCTGAATCTGATCTCCTCCGCTGTGCTCCAGAAACTCCAGATCCCGGACAGCGAGCTCGAAGAAACCGGTACATTCCAAGGAATTAACCCGGGAAGGAGCAAGCCGAAGGGAAAAGTCGCGCTGCCGGTAACGTTCGGCAGCGAGATGAACTTCAGGACTGAGAGGGTCACCTTCGGCGTTGCCGATTTCCCATTGCCCTACAATGGGATACTTGGCCGTCCCGCACTCGCCAAGTTCATGGCAGCCTCTCACTATGCCTACAACATGCTCAAGATGCCAGGCCCGATAAGCGTCATCTCTGTCCCTGGCGACAAGAAGGACGCCCTTATCTGCGCCGACAAGATCTACCGGGAAGCTGCGGCCACGACAGACCGCGAGACACTTGCCGCTGAAGCTCCCGGGGAGAGGAAGACCAAGTCCGGCAAGAGCTCTGGTGCCCACTCCGGCAAGCGCGCCTCTTCGGGGTGCTGCGCTGCCGTCGAGGACGCACCATCGAGCTCCACCGGCAAGAAGAAGACCAAGTATGGCGGGTGCTCTGATGCCTACTCTGGCAAGCGCGCCTCTTCGGAGTGCTGCGCTGCTGTCGAGGACGCACCATCGAGCTCCACCGGCAAGAGTAAGAAGACGATGGCCGCTCCACCACTTACCAAGAAGGTGCCCGCCAAGGAGGACAACACTGGTGGTACCTTCACCATCAGTGCCACGCTTGATCCTAAATAGGAAAGCACGCTCGTTACTTTCCTGCGGGCGAATGTCGACGTGTTTGCATGGCAACCGTCTGACATCCCCGGTGTTCCCAGGAAGGTAATTGAGCACTACCTTGCCGTTTGTCCTCATGCACGACCCATCAAGAAGAAGGTCAGGAAACAGGCGGTGGAGCGCCAAGAATTCATAGCAGAAGAGATCAAGAAGTTGGAAGCAGCAGGCCTTGTCAGAGGGGTGCTCCATCCAACGTGGTTGGCCAATCCGATTGTAGTGCGCAAGGCAAACGGGAAGTGGAGGCTTTGTATTGACTTCACTGATGTTAATAAAGCTTGTCCCAAAGATCCATTTCCCTTTCCGTGCATTGACCAGATTGTTGACTCCATAGCCGGATGTGATCTGCTTTCATTTCTTGACGCATATTCAGGATATCATCAGATCTTCATGGCAGAAGAGGATGAGGAGAAAACCGCATTCATTACTCCATGTGGCACGTACTATTTCGTACGGATGCCTTTCGGATTAAAGAATGCTGGTTCAACATTTGCCAGAGTAGTCCATATTGCTTTGAAGCCACAGATACACAGAAATGTAGAAGCTTACATGGATGATATAGTGGTCAAAAGCAAAGACAGGGCAACTCTGATCCAAGACTTAGAAGAGACTTTTGCAAATCTGCGCAAGATCAACCTCAAGCTCAACCCCGAGAAGTGTGTGTTTGGAGTCCCTTCCGGCAAGCTTCTCGGGTTCTTTGTGTCTCAGCGGGGAATCGAAGCTAATCCCGACAAGATCAGGGCCATTGAGCAGATCGAAGCACCAAAGCGCGTCAAGGACGTACAGAAGCTTGCCGGCTGCGTGGCTGCTCTCAGCAGGTTTATCTCTCGGTCTGCTGAGCGCGCCCTGCCATTTTTCAAAATCTTGAAAAGGGCAGGTCCAATGAGATGGACTCCGGAAGCGGAGGCTGCGCTGCAAGACTTGAAGAGATACCTGTCCTCCACTCTAACACTGGTCGCGCCTAAACCACAAGAGAAGTTGCTGCTGTACAAAGTGGCAACCAATCAAGTGGTTAGTGCTGCATTAGTGGCGGAGAGGGAGGCAGACGACGAGCCAGCGACCGCGGCAAGCACATCCAGCGGCAAGCAGGGGGCTTCCCCGACAAGCTCTGGTCCCGACGAGCAAGGGTCTGCGCAGATGCAAGAGGAGATACGGAAGAAAATGGTGCAGCGCCCAGTTTACTTTGTCAGCTCCCTTTTACAGGGGGCTAGGTCAAGGTACTCTGGTGTGCAGAAGCTGCTTTTCGGCCTTCTCATGGCCTCGAGAAAGCTGCGCCATTACTTCCAAGCACACGAGATCACAGTTGTCACTCGCTTTCCGCTGAAGAGGATATTGCAAAATCCAGAAGCAACAGGCAGGATTGTCGAGTGGGCACTAGAACTGTCAAGCTTTGGCCTCAAGTTTGAAAGTACATCAACAATCCAGAGCAGAGCATTGGCAGAGTGGACGCCAACTCCAGACGAAGAAATTCCGGAGACGAGCATCCCCGCCAAGGAAGCAAGCAAAGAGTGGCTCATGTACTTTGACGGTGCCTTCTCGCTGCAAGGTGCCGGTGCTGGTGTACTGCTTGTCGCGCCCACCGGAGAGCACCTCAAGTACATAGTCCAGATGCACTTTCCCAAGGAGCAAGCGACAAACATTACTGCAGAGTACGAAGGCTTGCTTGCCGGTCTCAGGATCGCGGCAGAACTTGGGATTAAGAAGCTCATTGTCAGGGGTGACTCGCAGCTTGTCGTCCGCCAAGTAAACAAAGATTACCAGAGTCCGTTGATGGAAGCGTAAGTTGATGAAGTGAGGAAGCTGGAAGAGCGCTTTGACGGCCTGCAAATGGAACATGTTCCAAGAGCTGAGAACGGCATTGCCGACGGCCTGTCAAAGTGCGCAGCACTTAAGTTACCTGTGGAACCAGGGACCTTTGTGCTCAAGCTGACTCAGCCATCCGTAACACCATGAACTGGACAGAGCAAGAAGAGGAAGTTGGTCTCTGGTGACTATCTTCCGGCAGAGCTTCCCGAAGCCGCCGCCAAGAAGGTCCCCAAGATCGACGCCAAGAATGCTGAGGAGCAGTCTACTCCGGCAAGCCCCAGGGTTTGTTCCGTCGAGGCAGATTCTCCCGGCAAGCTCTGCCCCGACAAGCTTATCGGGGAGCGTCAAGCTCCGGCAGAGTCGCGGGCTCTTGCCGTAGAAGCGGACGTTCCCGCAGCAGCAGATGTGCCTTTAGTCCTTGTTGTCGAGCCACAGGCTCCAACATGGGCGCAGCAGATTGTCCGTTTCCTCCAGACAGGAGAGCTTCCTGAGGAACCAGAAGAAGCGGAAAGAGTAGCCCGACAGTCTAGTATGTACCAGTTTGTCGACAACACACTGTGCAGAAGAAGACTCAACGGTGTGAAGTTGAAGTGCATTCCTCGGGAAGATGGACAGAAGCTATTGGCAGAGATACACAGAGGCATATGTGGTCACCACATTGGCGCGAGAGCTCTTGTCGGAAAAGCATTCTGGCAAGGCTTCTTCTGGCCGACAGCCCTCCAGGATGCAACTGCACAAGTAACCAAGTGTGAAGCGTGCCAGTTCCATTCCAAGCAGATACATCAGCCAGCTCAAGCTCTCCAGACGATCCCTTTATCCTGGCCATTTTCGGTCTGGGGGCTCGATATCCTCGGCCCCTTCCCCCGAGCAGTCGGGGGCTTTGAGTACTTGTACGTTGCAATCGACAAGTTCACAAAGTGGCCGGAAGTGGAACCAGTGAGGAAGGTGACGGCGCAGTCCACGATCAAATTCTTCAGGTCGATTGTTTGCTGTTTCGGAATCCCTAACAGGATAATCACCGACAACGGTACACAATTTACGAGCTGCGCCTTCATGCAGTACGTCCAAGATCTCGGCGCCAAGGTCTGCTTTGCTTCTGTCACTCACCCGAGAAGCAACGGCCAAGATGATAGGGCAAATGCTGAAGTGCTGCATGGGCTCAAGACCAGAACTTTTGACAGGCTGCACAAGCGCGGATGCAACTGGATCGAGGAGCTGCCGGTGGTTCTTTGGTCGATCAGGACGACGCCAAATTGAGCCACTGGACAGACACCCTTCGCTCTAGTCTATGGAGCGGAGGCAGTTATCCCCACGGAACTCGTATACGGGTCACCTCGAGTGCTCGCTTATGATGAGCTTGAGCAAGAGCGGCTGCGGCAAGATGACGCGATGCTCCTTGAGGAAGATCGTCTCCAGGCTGCTGTGCGAGCCGCTCGCTACCAGCAAGCTTTGCGCCGCTATCATAGCCGCAAAGTTAACGCCAGGAGCCTCGAGGAAGGCGACCTTGTTCTTCGGCGCGTTCAGTCCGGCAAGAATTCCAACAAGTTGACGCCAAAGTGGGAAGGCCCTTACCGGGTGAAACGAGTCACCAGGCCTGGCGCTGTCCGCCTCGAGACCGAAGATGGCGTACCAGTGAGCAACTCCTGGAATATCGAGCTTCTTCATAAGTTTTACCTGTAAGGCGCGGTTGTCGGACCCTGTCCGGCAACCACCCTTTTGTACAAGTCTTGCCGCTGTTGCATGTAATCCTTTGTACAAAGCCAGGCGCAGACCCTGAGCACAAGATAATGAAGCGCTGGCGCCCAGAGTTACATCATGCATGCTAGGTCGAGTCGAGTCCTCGGTTAGGGTTGATAGTGCCTAACAGTAGCTAACCCCTAACTTAGAGGTCGAGTGTGCGTCCCTTTGCCTGTCTTTCGTTTCCTTTGATTCGCAGGGCTCGCATACCCTTGCCGGACCGCCTGAGGATGAAGAGGAGAGGAAGGACGCGCCGGCATCTAGACCCCGGCAAGCCAGTATTTCCGGGGGCTGCAAGTACCAAAGTTCACCCCACGGCAAGCCAGAGTTGCCGGGGGCTGCAGTCTCAGATAAGTCTTTCATCCCTCTTCATGCATTCTCTTTTGGACTGGAAATACGAAGCCTCGTTTCTTCCCGAAAGCCACCGTGCTCCCTTAGCTCTGGTCCCTGGGGCCCCAGGGCCAAGTTTTGGTCGTAGTCGCGGCAGGAAAGGGATGAAATGAGGGGCCGCACCCGCCTCGTCCCTGCCTCCGTCAAGAGCGTGAGAAAGGTCGAGCGACGTGGAAAGCCGGCAGGGCCTGTTGCTGGGGAAGGAGTGTCTATCTGAAAGATACCAAGGATTTTCTCCTTGGTGTGGGTTCTACCCGCGAGACAAATAACCCGGCAAACATCCCCTTTTCATTAAAACATTCCACGCAGGTACAGTCCATAGAGAATGAAAGACATGAAAAGAGAGGATTATAAGTTTTAAATACAGCTAAGGCCCGAAGGCTTACAAATTAAAAAGATAAGATGCCCGTAATCCTTTTCCCGTCCCTCTTTTCAGGAGGTAGGTCAAGGAGGCGAAAAGGGCAAAAGGAGCGCCTAGGCGAACTACGGGTTCCAGAAGACACCAAGAGAACATCCCGGGGGCCGTTAAGGCTGGATGGTGATGGCAGCGCCGGAAGCAGGGCTCGAAGACGAGGCGGCAGGACGTCAGCACGCTGTCGAGGGCACCACGCCCTCGTACTCCGGCTTGACGGCCTTGCCGCCAGCCCTCTTCCTCTTCCGCAGCCTCCCTACGCCAGCCGCCCAAGGAGACGCCCCCGGGGAGTTCAAGGAGCCGGCGACCCGGATGATGGGGTTGCCGGTGCCGCACGGAGCGGCGCCCGACACCTAGTCGGACCCGCCATCCTGCCGCCCGCTCCCCTCATCGCCGCTGTCGCTCCCCTCCTCGTCACTCTCGCTCGAGGAGGAGCCTTCGCTGTCGGAGGAGCTTTCCACCCAGCACCGGGCCCAGACGTCGAAGCACCCGAAGACCTTGACGGAGAGGAGATCGCCCTCCACCAACTTGAAGTGGAGGGTGAGCCCCGGCGTCAAGCTGTGGATGCGGGCGAACGTCTTCCACCCTCGGCCAAGATACATCACGCCGGGGGCTGGGAATTCGGCGCGGACCCGCGTGCCGCTGATCCCACAGCCCCTCATCTGCAGTCTCAGCGTCTCAGGCGGGTCCAACTCCACCACTTCCGCGAACGGATCTGGGAGTCGGAGGCGACGACGAGGCGCCCGGCGCAGCCTGACGAAGAACTCGCAAGGGTCGTCCCCGGCATGGGCCACCGCGGGAAGAAGAGCCGCCGGCGGAGGCGAAGCCGACGCTCCGCCTCGTCCACCTCTTCCCTGAGTGCCACGGCCTCGTCCACGACCTCGCCCCCTCCCTCTTCCCCTTATGGCTGGCTCCGCCACCACGGGTGCGGGAGAGGGAGGGATGCGCTGCCTGGCGGCAACCCTTGCCGCCACTGACGAAGGACCAGGGTTCCCTCTCTCCATGGCGAATGGGAGGAGGGGGAGCAGAAGCTGAAGGAAGGAGAAGATGGGAGGATGCGAGCTCACGCCCTCCCCTCCCGCTCTTTATAAAGGAGCGAGGTGGGGGCTCGGCTGCCCCGCTCAGCGAATCAAGACGCGGGGAGGCAGGGAGCTGGGGCCGGCCCGCTGCCTCGACCCAAGACGGCCCCGATTCCCGCCTCCGCCGTCCGCGACCCCAAGTGCATGGGAGCCGCGTGGCAGGCGTGCAGAACCGAGGCGACGAATGGGGCGGCCACTCCCCACCCCGTGATCGTGGGGAGTGGGCACCTCGAAAACCGCCCACGATCTCTCCCACGAGGCCGCGTTTGACGCGTGCCGTTTGGGGAGGGCGCGGTGGATGCGGAACGAGTTATGGCGTGACCTAGGCCGCGCGTGCCCGTGCACTGTTTTGGGCCTGGCCCAACAGCGCTCGGCACCATGTATGGCCCAGGCCCGGGGGCTCCTGTCGGTGTACTAAAGTAGGGGTACCTTAGTACCCCGAACTTGTGCACGGGCAGTCGAAGCGACCCGCGGCAAGGCTTGCCGGGCGACCGCCAAGACCCTCCGTGGCTCCTTCAGAGCCATTCAAGAACAAAGTATCCAAGGGCAAAACAAGGCCCTGGCAAGAGGAGCTTGCCGGGAGGGAAACGAGACACCTGCAAGAGGAGCTTGCCGGGAAGACCAACCAAAGCATCTCAAGAAGCTCGCTGCGGCGCACCGCGCGCCCCGACAAGGCCCGGTGAGCGACAAGCTCCTGGACGCGACAAGACAACATCCGCGGCAAGGCACTTGCCGCGGCAAGCTACTACCCCGCAGCCCGCACTCCAGCTCACCCACCAACGTGTCGCCCTAGGACCATTCCTGGCGTACGTGGCGGGAGGCTGGGCAGCCGGGGGCATGCGGTGGCAAGCAGACGCTGACAAGGAACCATCGTGGAAAACGGTGGCGTTCCTAGCGGTCCCTCTCTGGGCCGTCAAGGTGACACAGACGGGCATTTAATGCCCTTGTCCCCTGCCGTAAGAGTTAGGTAGGATGCGACATGTAGGCGGTGGAGCCAACTACCACCCCTTTTACATTTTTACCCTCACCTCTGTTACCACGTGTTGGTGACCCCTTAGACATATAAAAGGAGGCCCATGCGCAACAGAGAAAGGGAGGACAGCCATTCTCACGCTCGGTCTCGCCAGCTGCTTGAGTGTACTGTAGCACTCGCCGCTTCCGAGCCAAGAACTCAATACAACCACCAAAGTAGGAGTAGGGTTTTACGCATCCGTGCGGCCCGAACCTGGGTAAATCGATCGTCTCGCTCGTGTGTTTCGCCTCGATCTGCTCTTTGTGCATCCACCGCCCCCTGCCGAACCACAAGGGGCTCGGTCCGCCGATCCCCATAGGTGTGCGAGGGATCAGACACCCCCGACACCTTCAAAGTTGTTGATCTTTATGGCACCGGAACGATAGACCTCTTCGATAACGTAGGGGCCTTCCCATTTAGAAAGAAGTTTTCCTGCAAAAAATCTTAAATGAGAGTTGTATAGCAATACATAATCACCTACATTAAACTCACGCTTTTGTATCCTTTTGTCATGCCATCTTTTAACTTTTTCTTTAAACAACTTGGCATTTTCATAAGCTTGGGTTCTCCATTCATCAAGTGAGCTAATATCAAATAACCTCTTCTCACCGGCAAGTTTAAAATCATAGTTGAGCTCTTTAATAGCCCAATACGCCTTATGTTCTAGTTCGAGAGGTAAGTGACATGCTTTTCCATAAACCATTTTATACGGAGACATACCCATAGGATTTTTATATGCAGTTCTATAAGGCCATAATGCATCATCAAGTTTCTTAGACCAATTCTTTCTAGACCTATTAACAGCCTTTTGCAAAATTAATTTGAGCTCTCTATTGCTCAACTCTACTTGACCACTAGACTGTGGGTGATAAGGATATGCAAGTCTATGATTAACATCATATTTAGCAAGCATTTTATGGAAAGCACCATGAATAAAGTGTGAACCACCATCAGTCATTAAATATCTAGGGACTCCAAACCTCGGGAAAATAACTTCCTTAAGCATTTTAATAGAAGTTTTATGATTAGCACTACTAGTTGGAATAGCTTCTACCCACTTAGTAACGTAATCAAGAGGAACTAAAATATGAGTATATCCATTAGAGGCAGGAAAAGGTCCCATATAATCAAAGCCCCAAACATCAAACGGTTCAATAACAAGAGAATAATTCATAGGCATTTCTTGATGTCTACTAATATTACCAATTCTTTGACATTCATCACAAGACAAGACAAACTTACGGGCATCCTTGAAGAGAGTAGGCCAATAAAAACCAGATTGCAATACCTTATGTGCAGTTCTATCTCCAGCGTGGTGTCCTCCATAAGCCTCGGAGTGACACTTGCGTAGGATCTGTTCCTGTTCATGCTCAGGTACACAACGTCTAATAACACCATCTACTCCTTCTTTATAAAGATGTGGGTCATCACAAAAGTAATATCTCAAGTCATAGAAAAACCTTTTCTTTTGCTGGTATGTGAAGCTAGGTTGTATAAACTTAGCAACAACATAATTAACATAATCAGCATACCATGGAGTACTATGAGAAGTACTTATAAAATTTAATTGTTCATCAGGAAAGCTATCATTAATAGGTAGTGGGTCATCAAGAACATTCTCTAACCTAGAAAAGTTGTCTGCAACGGGGTTCTCAGCTCCCTTTCTATCAACAATATGCAAATCAAATTCTTGTAGCAAGAGAGCCCATCTAATAAGTCTAGGTTTAGCATCTTTCTTTTCCATAAGGTATTTAATAGCAGCATGATCAATATGAATAGTTACTTTAGAATCAACAATATAAGGTCTGAACTTATCACAAGCAAATACAACTACTAAAAGCTCTTTTTCAGTAGTAGCATAATTTCTTTGAGCATTGTCTAGAGTCTTATTAGCATAATGAATAACATTTAGTTTCTTATCAACTCTTTGGCCTAGAACAACACCTACAACATAATCACTAGCATCACACATAATTTCAAAGGGTAAATTCCAATCAGGTGACTGAACAACAGGTGCAGAGACTAATGCTTTCTTAAGTGGTTCAAATGCTTCTACACAATCATCATCAAAGACAAATGGTATATCTTTTTGCAATAAATTAGTCAGAGGCTGAGAAATTTTTGAGAAGTCCATAATGAACCTCCTGTAAAATCCGGCGTGACCAAGGAAACTTCTTATACCTTTGATGTCCTTGGGACATGGCATCTTTTCAATAGCATCAACCTTGGCTTTATCAACTTCAATACCTCTAGAAACTTTGTGCCGCAAAACAATACCTTCATTAACTATAAAGTGGCACTTTTCCCAATTCAAGACAAGATTAGTTTCTTCACATCTCTGCAAAACTCGATCAAGATTGCTCAAGCAATCATCAAAAGAGGAACCATAGATGGAAAAATCGTCCATGAAAACCTCACAAATCTTTTCACAAAAGTCAGAGAATATAGCCATCATGCATCTTTGAAAGGTAGCAGGTGCATTACATAAACCAAAAGGCATATGTCTATAAGCAAAAGTACCAAAAGGGCATGTAAAAGTAGTCTTTGATTGATCTCTAGCCGACACAGGTATTTGAGAGAAACCAGAATAACCATCTAGAAAGCAATAGTGTGTATGTTTGCATAACCTTTCTAGCATTTGATCAATAAAAGGTAAGGGGTAATGATCTTTCTTAGTAGCTTTATTTAATTTGCGGAAATCAATTACCATCCTATAACCTGTAATAATTCTTTGTGGAATCAATTCATCTTTATCATTAGGAACAACAGTAATACCTCCCTTCTTAGGGACACAATGGGCAGGACTTACCCACTGACTATCAGCAACGGGATAGATTATACCTGCCTCCAGAAGCTGGAGTATTTATTTTCTTACCACTTCTTTCATTTTAGGATTCAGACGTCGTTGAGGATCACGAACTGGTTTGGCATCTGCTTCCAGATTTATTTTATGTTGACATAGAGTGGGACTAATGCCCTTAAGATCATCAAGAGTATATCCAATAGCAGCACGATGCTTCTTCAGAGTTTTCAATAATCTTTCTTCTTCATGCTCTGAAAGGTTAGCACTAATAATAACAGGATATATCTTCTTTTCATCAAGATAAGCATATTTAAGATTATCAGGCAAAGGTTTAAGCTCAAACACGGGATCACCCTTGGGTGGAGGAGGATCCCCTAAAATTTCAACAGGCAAATTGTGTTGCAGAATAGGTTCCTGTTTAAAGAATACTTCATCTATTTCCCTTCTTTCATTCATGAACATATCATTTTCATGATCTAGCAAATAGTGTTCTAAAGGATCACTAGGAGGTACGGCAATAGAAGCAAGACCAATAATTTCATCCTTACTAGGTAATTCTTCCTGACGATGTTGTTTACTAAATTTAGAGAAATTAAACTCATGAACCATATCATCCAAGCCAATAGTAACAACATTATTTTTGCAATCTATCCTAGCATTAACAGTGTTCAAGAACGTCTACCAAATATAATGGGACAAAAGCTATCTTGCGGAGAAGTAAGAACAAGAAAATCAGCAGGATATTTAGTTTTCCCACACATGACTTCAACATCTCTAGCAATTCCAATTGGTGAAATAATATCTCTATTGGCAAGTTTAATTGTGACATCAATACCTTCTAACTCAGCAGGTGCAATTTCATTCTTAATTTCTTCATATAAAGTATGCGGTATAACACTAGCACTCGCACCCATATCACATAAGCCATGATAACAATGATCTCCTATTTTAACAGAAATAACAGGCACGCCTACCACAGGTCTATGTTTATCTTTATCACAAGGTTTAGAAATTCTAGCAGTTTCACCTTCGAACTGAATAACATGCCCATCAATATTATCAGACAAGAGATCTTTAACAATAGCAATATTAGGTTCTACTTTAACTTGCTCAGGAGGTGTATAAGTTCTAATATTGCTTTTACGAACAACAGTTGAAGCTTTAGCATGATCCTTTATTCTAACAGGGAAAGGTGGTTTCTCAACATAAGAAGTAGGAACAATAGGATCATTATAAGTGACAGTATTTTCTTCAACTTTAACAGGTGCAGCTACTTTTACTTCTATGGGAGGATGATATTTAAACCACTTCTCCTTAGGGAGATCAACATAAGTAGCAAAAGATTCACAGAAAGAAGCTACTATCTCAGAGTCAAGTCCATATTTAGTGCTAAACTTACGGAAAATATCGGTGTCCATAAAAGATTTAACACAATCAAACTTAGGTGTCATACCTGACTCCTTACCTTCGTCGAGGTCCTAATCTTCAGAGTTGTGTTTAATTCTATCCAATAAATTCCATCTGAATTCAATAGTCTTCATCATAAAAGAGCCAGCACAAGAAGTATCGAGCATGGTTTGATTATTATGAGAAAGCCGAGCATAAAAACTTTGCATAATTATTTCTCTCGAGAGCTCATGATTGGGGCATGAATATAACATTGATTTAGGCCTCCCCCAAGCTTGAGCAATGCTTTCTCCTTTGTGAGGCCAGAATATATATATATAATTGCGATCATGATGAACAAGATGCATAGGGTAATACTTTTGATGAAATTCCAACTTCAATCTTTTATAGTTCCATGATTTCATATCATCACATAGCCTATACCATATCAATGCGTCTCCCTTCAAAGATAAAGGGAAGACCTTCTTCTTAGCAACATCATCGGGTATACCTGCAAGCTTAAATAATCCACAAACTTCATCCACATATATTAAGTGCTTATCAGGATGCTTTGTTCCATCTCCTGTAACAGGGTTAGCTAGAAGTTTTTCCATCATACCCGAAGGAAATTCAAAAGGATTTTCATTTTCAATAGGTTCAGTAGGTTGAGGAGCAACTCTTTGCTCTACTGGACGGGGTGAAGATACCCCAAACAAGCCCCTCGGAGAATTACTTTCCATAGTAACAAGTGATAGTAAATTTCGGCATACTATATAAATTTTTCCTTACCAAATTCCACCTACCAAAGGCGCTACACTCCCCGGCAACGGCGCCAGAAAAGAGTCTTGATGACCCACAAGTATAGGGGATCTATCGTAGTCCTTTTGATAAGTAAGAGTGTCGAACCCAATGAGGAGCAGAAGGAAATGATAAGCAGTTTTCAGCAAGGTATTCTCTGCAAGTACTGAAATAAGTGGTAACAGATAGTTTTGTGATAAGATAAATTGTAACGAGCAACAAGTAACAAAAGTAAATAAAGTGCAGCAAGGTGGCCCAATCCTTTTTGTACCAAAGGACAAGCCGGAACAAACTCTTATAATACGAAAAGCGCTCCCGAGGACACATGGGAATATCGTCAAGCTAGTTTTCATCATGTTCATATGAGTCATGTTCAATACTTTGATAATTTGATATGTGGGTGGACCGGTGCTTGGGTGCTGTTCTTACTTGAACAAGCATCCCACTTATGATTAACCTCTATTGCAAGCATCCGCAACTGCAACAAAAGTATTAAGGTAAACCTAACCATAGCATGAAACATATGGATCCAAATCAGCCCCTTACGAAGCAACGCATAAACTAGGGTTTAAGCTTCTGTCACTCTAGCAACCCATCATCTACTTATTACTTCCCAATGCCTTCCTCTAGGCCCAAATAATGGTGAAGTGTTATGTAGTCGACGTTCACATAACACCACTAGAGGCTAGACAACATACATCTTATCAAAATATCAAACGAATACCAAATTCACATGACTACTAATAGCAAGACTTCTCCCTTGTCCTTAGGAACAAATGTAATTACTCACAAAGAATATTCATGTTCATAATCAGAGGGGTAATAATATGCATATAGGATCTGAACATATGATCTTCCACCAAATAAACCAATTAGCATCAACTACAAGGAGTAATCAACACTACTAGCAACCTACTAGCACCAATCCCGGACTTTGAGACAAGAATTGGATACAAGAAATGAACTAGGGTTTGGAGATGAGATGGTGCTGGTGAAGATGTTGATGGAGATTTCCCTCTCCCGATGAGAGGAGCATTGGTGATGACGATGGTGATGATTTCCCCCTCCCGGAGGGAAGTAACCCCGATAGAATAGCTCTGCCGGAGCTCTAGATTGGTTCCGCCAAGTTTCCGCCTCGTGGCGGCGGAGTCTCGTCCCGAAAAGTTCCCCATTATTTTTTTCTCATCGAAAGACTTCATATAGGAGAAGATGGACGTGGAGACCCACCAGGGGGCCCATGAGGTAGGGGGCGCGCCCTAGGGGGTGGCACCCCCACCCTTGTGAGTAGGGTGTGGGCCCCCTGGCCTTCATCTTTAGCGAGGATTTTTCTTTATTTATTTTAAGATGTTCCGTGGAGTTTCAGGACTTTTTGAGTTGCGCAGAATAGGTCTCTAATATTTGCTCCTTTTCCAGCCCAGAATTCCAGCTGCCGGCATTCTCCCTCCTTATGTAAACCTTGTAAAATAAGAGAGAATAGCCATAAGTATTGTGACATAAAGTGAAGTAACAGTCCATAATGCAATAAATGTCAATATAAAAGCATGATGCAAAATGGACGTATCAACAAGCAGTATTCCCGCTTAGTACAAGTGAAGGCTAGCAAAAGACAGAGAAGCGACCAACTAGAGAGCGACAACACTCATGAACATGCATTAAAATTAATATACATTGAGTGCAAGCATGAGTAGGATATAATCCACCATGAACAGAAATACCGTGAAGGCTATGTTGATTTTGTTTCAACTACATGCGTGAACATGTGCCAAGTCAAGTCACTTAAATCATTCAAAGGAGGATACCACCCCATCATACCACATCACAACCATCTTAATAGCATGTTGGCACGCAAGGTAAACTATTATAAGCTCCTAGCTAATTAAGCATGGCACAAGCAACTATAATCTCTAATTGTCATTGCAAACATGTTCATTCATAATAGGCTGAATCAGGAACGATGAACTAATCATATTTACAAAAACAAGAGAGGTTGAGTTCATACCAGCTTCTCTCATCTCAATCAGTCCATCATATATCGTCATAATTGCCTTTCACTTGCACGACCGATCGATGTGAATAATAATAATAGTGCACGTGCATTGGACTAAGCTGGAATCTGCAAGCATTCAATAAAAAGGAGAAGACAAGGCAATATGGGCTCTTTTGTCAGATCAACAATAATGCATATAAGAGCCATTTTAACAATTTAATTATGGTCTTCTCCTATCGACCCCCAAAGAAAAGAAAAGAAATAAAACTATTTACACGAGACAACTCCCAACAACCAAAAGAAGAAAGGGGAATCTTTTTGAGTTTTCTTTTTAGTTATTACTACTACAGCAAGACAAATAAAATAGCTAAAAGCTACTACTAATTTTTTTTGTTTTTCTTAAGGTTTATCAAACACACAAGAAGAAAGCATAAAAAGGAAATAAACTAGCATGGATATTACAATGAAAAAGTATGAGCACCGACATCTAGCAATGAGTGTGTAAACATGAATGTAATGTCCGTGAGAAATACGTACTCCCCCAAGCTTAGGCTTTTGGCCTAAGTTGGTATTTTGCCACGGATGGCCTGGCGGATATCCAAAGTTATAGTTGGGGTCGTACTGAGATGCAGCAGTCATTGCATCGTGGGCTGCAGCTTGGAGGCGAGGTATCTCAGCCCTCCTCTTATACTCATCTGCGTCCTCTTTGGTTATGTAATATCCCCCCTTTGCCTGAAAGTCAAAGAAGGTAGAAGAAGGGAGAGCGACGTGATAGGTGCGTCGTCTGTCAAAGATTAGTCGGTACTGGTGGAACTGATCGTTCCTCTCAACAAAATGATGAAGAACCATAGCCTCATAATCCAAATAAGCAGGAGGCAACTCAATATCATCCTCACGTATGGTTATACCGAGAAAATTAGCTATACGGGTTGCATAAATTCCACCAAAGAAATCTCCATTAAATCTATTATGATGCAACCTACGTGCAACAATGGCTCCCAAATTATAAGATTTATCTCCTAACACAGCACTCCTAAGAATACTGAGGTCAGGGACACACATGTGACATGCTTCATCCTTACCATTTATACACCTACCTATGAAGAGAGCGAAATAATGCATAGTAGGAAAATGAATGCTCCCCATGGTAGCTTGTGCTATGTCTCTAGATTCCCCCACCGTTATACTAGCAAGAAAATCTCTAAATTTAGATTTGCGAGGTTCACTAGCACTACCCCATTGTGGAAGTTTGCAAGCAGTGGTAAAATCCTCTAAGTCCATAGTATAAGAATTTTCATAAAGATCAAATAGGACAGTTTGAGAATTGCGTGAAGATGAAAATTCAAACCTCCTCACAAAGGAAGTAGTGAGATAGTGGTACTGGCGGCACTTTTCTGCCTCAAAGCTCACAAGATCAGCGTTACGCAAGTATGCGTTAAATTCTTCCTTAATTCCAGCTTGATCCATGAAGTCCTCTGAAGGCCATTCACAAGGCCGCACTGGAGCGTCCCTTGGTGGCTCATCATCAGCATCACGCATTGCAAGCCCGGGTCCTTGTTTCCTTGAGGAACCACCTTGGTACATTTTCCTAAGCATATTTTTTCCTCTGAATTTTTTTTTGAAATTTTTAGTAACTTGAAATAAAAGTAAACCAAACTCAACAAAATTGATAGCAACTACTCCTACAAGTGCCTAGAGCATATATCATGTATTAGAACTACTTGGAACCATATAAATTTGAAATGCAAGCTCCAGAACATGGTTACCTAGGCAACACAAATTTGCAATGAATAAAGCACGAGGACAAAAACTAATTGGACCAATGGAGGAGTCACATACCAAGGAACAATCCCCCCAAAGCAGTTTCGTGAGAGGTGCTTTGAGCAAGGAGATAAAAAATCGCAGCAAAATGAGCTAGAACTCGTGCTTGAGCTGGATTGTGATATTTTTTGGAGGAAGAAGAAGTGTGTGGGTGCAGGAATAAGTGGAGGGGAGCCACCGTGGGCCCACGAGGCAAGGGGGCGCCTAGGGGGTGGGCGCCCCCTGGACCATCGTGGCCAGGTGCTTGCTCCCCTTGCTGTGTTCTCAGTGCCAGATATTCTCAAATATTCCAGAAAAAATCATATTAAATTGGCAGGGCATTTGGAGAACTTTTATTTTTGGGTTTTTTTATATCGCACGGATAAATCAAAAAACAGATAGAAAAAAAATACTATTTTTACTTTATTTCAACTAAATAACAAAAAGTAAAAGGCGGGTACAGATGGTTGTGCCTTCTAACTTCATCCATCTCATGCTCATCAAAAGGAATCCACTAACAAGGTTGATCAAGTCTTGTTAACAAACTCATTTCGAGTAACATGAAACCGGAGAAATTTTGAATGACACTAGGTTACCTCAACGGGGATATGCACATCCCCAACAATAAGAATATCATATTTCTTCTTGACAGTAGGAAGAGGAAATTCAAAACCTCCAAAAATAATCGATGGAATTTTTCCAATAGAATTGATACTGTGGACTTGAGGTTGTTTCCTCAGAAAGTGTACCATATGCTCATTACCATTAACATGAAAAGTGACATTGCCTTTGTTGCAATCAATAACAGCCCCTGCAGTATTCAAAAAAGGTCTTCCAATAATAATAGACATACTATCGTCCTCGGGAATGTCAAGAATAACAAAGTCCGTTAAAATAGTATCGTTTGCAATTACAACAGGCACATCCTCACAAATATCGACAGGTATAGTAGCTGATTTATCATCCATTTGCAAGGATATTTCAGTAGGTGTTAACTTATTCAAATCAAGTCTACCATATAAAGAGAGAGGCATAACACTAACACCTGCTCCAAGATCACATAAAGCAGTTTTAACATAGTATCTTTTAATGGAGCATGGTATAGTTGGTACTCTGGGATCTCCAAGTTTCTTTGGTATTCCTCCCTTAAAAGTATAATTAGCAAGCATGGTGGAAATTTCAGCTTTCGGTATCTTTCTTTTATTAGTAACAATATCTTTCATGTACTTAGCATAAGGATTCAGTTTAAGCACATCAGTCAAACGCATACGCAAAAGATAGGTCTAATCATTTCAGCAAAGCGCTCAAAATCCTCATCATCCTTTTTCTTGGATGGCTTAGGAGGAAAAGGCATGGGTTTCTGAACCCAAGGCTCTCTTTCCTTACCGTGTTTCCTAGCAACAAAGTCTCTCTTATCATAATGTTGATTCTTTGATTGTGGGTTATCAAGATCAACAGCAGGTTCAGCTTCTACCTCATAATCATTGCTAGGTTGAGCATCAACACGAACATCATCATTAACATTATCACTAGTTTCATGTTCATTACTAGATTGTGTTTCAGCATCAGAAATAGAGATATCATTGGGATTCTCAGGTGGTTCAGCAATAGGTTCACTAGAAGCATGCAAAGTCCTATCATTTTTCTTTTTCTTCCTTTTAGAAGGACTAGGTGCATCTATATTATTTCTCTGGGAATCTTGCTCAATTCTCTTAGGGTGGCCTTCAGGATACAAAGGTTCCCTAGTCATTTTACCACCTCTAGTCATAACTCTAACAACATTATCATTTTTCTTACCATTTAATTCATTGAGCAAATCATTCTGAGCTTTAAGTACTTGTTCTACTTGAGTGGTAACCATAGAAGCATGTTTACTAATGAGTTTAAGTTCACCTTTAACTCTAGACATATAATCACCCAAGTGTTCAATCATATAAGCATTTTGTTTCAATTGTTTACCAAAGTAAGCATTGAAGTCTTCTTACCTAACCATAAAGCTATCAAACTCATCAAAACATTGGCTAGCAAACTTAGTAGGAGGGATTTCAGCTTTATCATATCTATGGAGAGAATTTACCTTTACTACCTGTGTCGGGTTATCAAGACCATGTATTTCTTCAATAGGTGATGGATTAAAATAATGCATTTCTTTGACAGGCGGTAAATTAAGACCATGTATTTCTTCAATAGGAGGTAAATTCTTAACATCTTCAGCTTTAATACCCTTTTCTTTCATAGATTTCTTTGCTCTTGCATATCTTCAGGACTGAGAAATAGAACACCTATTTTCTTCGGAGTTGGTTCAGGAATAGGCTCAGGAGTTGGCTCAGGAAGTGTCCAATTATTTTCATTTGTCAACATATTATTCAATAGAATTTCAGCTTCATCTAGTGTTCTTTTCCTAAAAACAGAACCAGGACAACTATCCAGGTGGTCTCTGGAAGCATCGGTTAGTCCATTATAAAAGATATCAAGTATTTCATTTTTCTTAAGAGGATGATCAGGCAAAGCATTAAGTAATTGGAGAAGCCTCCCCCAAGCTTGTGGGAGACTCTCTTCTTCAATTTGCACAAAATTATATATATCCCTTAAGGCAGCTTGTTTCTTATGAGCAGGGAAATATTTAGCAGAGAAGTAATAAATCATATCCTGGGGACTACGCACACAACCAGGATCAAGAGAATTAAACCATATCTTAGCATCACCCTTTAATGAGAACGGAAATATTTTAAGAATATAAAAGTAGCGAGTTCTCTCATCATGAGTGAACAGGGTGGCTATATCATTTAATTTAGTAAGATGTGCCACAACAGTTTCAGATTCATAGCCATAAAAAGGATCAGATTCAACCAAAATAATTATATCAGGATCAATAGAGAATTCATAATCCTTATCAGTAACAAATATAGGTGAAGTAGCATAAGCAGGATCATATTTCATTCTAGCATTTAGAGTTTTTTGTTTAAGCTTAGCTAATAATTTCTTAAGATCACTTCTATCATTGCATGCAAGAAAGTCTCTTTTAGTTTCTCCATCCATAACATAGCCCTCAGGCACAACAGGCAATTCGTATTTATTAGGAGAGCCTTCATCATCACTTTCATCAACATTATGAGTTTTAATAATTTCATTCTCTCTAGCCCTAGCAAGTTGTTCATCAAGAAGTTCACCAAGTGGCATAGCAGTATCAAGCATAGAAGTAGTTTCATCATAAGTATCATGCATAGCACAAGTGGCATCATCAATAATATGCGACATATCAGAATTAATAGCAGAAGAAGGTTTAGATGTCGCAAGCTTACTCAAAACAGAAGGTGAATCAAGTGCAGAGCTAGATGGCAGTTTCTTACCTCCCCTTGTAGTTGAGGGATAAATTTTCACGTCTTTCAAGTTCTTCATAGTGACCAGCAGATATAAATCCCAAGTGACTCAAAGAATAGAGCTATGCTCCCCGGCAACGGCGCTAGAAAATAGTCTTGATAATCCATAAGTATAGGGAATCACAACAGTTTTCGAGGGTAGAGTATTCAACCCAAATTTATTGATTCGACACAAGGGGAGCCAAAGAATATTCTCAAGTATTAGCAGCTGAGTTGTCAATTCAACCACACCTAGAAACTTAATATCTGCAACAAAGTATTTAGTAGCAAAGTAATATGATAGTAGTGGTAACGGTGGCAAAAGGTAACGGTAGCAAAAGTAATATTTTTGGTGTTTTATAGTGATTGTAACAGTAGGAACGGAAAAGTAAATAAGTGAAGAACAATATATGGAAAGCTCGTAGGCAATGGATCGGTGATAGAGAATTATGCCGGATGCGGTTCATCATGTAACAGTCATAACATAGGGTGACACAGAACTAGCTCCAATTCATCAACGTAATGTAGGCATGTATTCTGAATATAGTCATACGTGCTTATGGAAAAGAACTTGCATGGCATCTTTTGTCCCCTCCCGTGGCAGCGGGGTCCTAGCGGAACGTAAGGGATATTAAGGCCTCCTTTTAATAGAGTACCGGACCAAAGCATTAACACATGGTGAATACATGGCCGGACTGTTGGACCATGAAGATACAAGATTGAAGACTTCGTCCCGTGTCCGGATGGGACTCTACTTGGCATGGAAGGCAAGCTAGGCAATACGGATATGTATATCTCCTCCTTTGTAACCGACCTTGTGTAACCCTAGCCCTCTCCGGTGTCTATATAAACCGGAGGGTTTTAGTCCGTAGGACAACATACAATCATACCATAGGCTAGCTTCTAGGGTTTAGCCTCTATGATCTCGTGGTAGATCAACTCTTGTAATACCCATATTATCAAGAATAATCAAGCAGGACGTAGGGTTTTACCTCCATCAAGAGGGCCCGAACCTGGGTAAAACATCGTGTCCCCTGCCTCATGTTACCATCCGCCTTAGACACACAGTTCGGGACCCCCTACCCGAGATTCTCCGGTTTTGACACCAACATTGGTGTTTTCATTGAGAGTTCCTCTGTGCCGTCGCCGTAAGGAAGGATGCCTCATCTCGTTGTTAAAAACAACATTACCGCCGGGGGAGCCCTGGCTGTCAGCCAAACTCTCCGGCTAGGCAGTTTCATCATGACCACCTGTTCGGCTGCTGCACCGACGATGACTTCTCGGGTCATCGAAAACAGCCTCCACGTCGGCTCGGAATTTGCTGAGCGGATGGATCCAATGGATCTCTCTTCCCTAAACGAGCTCTTGGATCGCATCGCCGCCTTGGGAGTCGCTACAGACTATGATCGGATTGGGCTTAAACCCGATCAAAGGGAGATTAACTGTCCACTGGTCACCCATCATGTTGCGGTGGTGGAGGAACAATGTGGAGATTATTCCTCTATCTTGAGGACTAACTATGTCCGGATTCCTGAGCTCTCCGAGCCAGATACCCGTTTACGGGAGGACATCACCCAAGTCCTAAACCTAGAGTCAGGCAGTGGGCCAGACTCATCGGGCAACATCCCGGAATCCGAACTTCCAAGATCGGAAACTCCTCGGCCCCTGGGTCTCAGATCGGGTAGGGGTTCGGACTCAAACCCACCCACCCACCCAGACATAAACGATCTTTCTCACATTAGGCAAGAGCCCCTGGAAATAGTACATCATTATTGGGCCAGATTCATCCTTGTGATGAACAAGGTTAAGGACTGTCGCGAGGAAGACGCAATCTCACTTTTCTACAATAACTGCACGGACAAGGGAATCCTTAACGCCATAAGTCGCCGTGACATATCACACTTCGCCGACTTGGCGTCCATAGTATGAAAGTACTGTGCGATGGAAAGTGCCTGGAAAACCGAAATGAAATTTTGGGATAATCCGGCTCCGAATATACACCTAGTCCGAAGTAAAAGGGAGCACAATCATAAGACACCCGAGTTAATTACAAAGAAGCAAAAACCCTCTACAGGGCGTGGAATCGTATTGAAGGGATGGCTCAATGGACCCTACAAAATTCATAGTACACCGGATACCATGTCAGGACCGGATTTTCGGGATATTAATTTCCCAAAAGCGGCCCTTGTGCTCACCAGCCCCAGGATTACTGTTAGCTGATGAGACACCAACTTGTTACAGAAACTCCAGGCAAAATACAAAATATGAAGTACAAGACCATTCTGGCCTATGAGTACAACAATTTGTTTCTAGAGGTTGATGGAGGAAGCGGTTTGCGGATCATCAGCGTCTATGGGACTCCATTTCCCACAGGAACAGCTGACCAGGATAACTCCTATCTTCGTGAGGCTACTATCACCATTATGTAGGTTCCGGGGCTTTCATCACAACGCTCCTTTCCATGCAAGAAATTTGTCCAAGACAATAGCCAGGGACAAGCCAGTGAGTACTTTGAATGTACTCACAAACATTAAGAACACAGGTATAATATAGCCACTGAAAATCATGCTTTAAAATATTCTATGATCACTTCGTCAGTTATGAAATAAGGTTCGTGATGCACGCAAGCAGATCATTCAAATAAAACATGAGTAAAAAATCAGGGAGTAGAAATGAAAAGCACTGATCGGGTGTCTGAAGCGACGCCTTGAAAGGATAATAATATGAAGCGTGCCTCAGTCGGGCGTCTGTGCGACACCACATAAAGGGCTTATAAGTAAATGAAATAACAAGCATGCCACAGTCGGGCGTCTGAGCGACACCACATAAAGGGCTTATAAGTAAATGAAATAACACACATGCCACAGTCGGGCGTCTGGGCGACACCACATAAAGGGCTTATATAAGAATAATCACGGTGAATATCCAGGAGGTAGAACCGTCCCAGGGATACTCAATAATTCAAATAACATAAATGATTAGTCCATAATGATAATAATCATAATCATCATACGTCACTGGTCATAATCAATGTTCTGGTTTAGTAGTTTTTCCTCCGAAGACCGACACTAAGACCGACACTTGACCCATCCCAGACTGTAGTCCTTAACCATGGACACGGCTATTCGAACAGGTATAATATCTCTACAGAGGGTGTAGTCTTTACCCACGAGTAACGGATTTCTTTAGTTCATCGGAACTAATTCTGTCTACGGTCTTTTAGTCGAAAACACGCCTGACTTGCACACACCAGCTTAACTTTACTCGTGTCTGGAATCACCCAGACACCTGTTAAGCAAAACTCTAAGTGGGGAGGCTACAACCTCGCGTAGCATGGGATCAAATTTTTATCGCGCGCTCTAAGGGGTGGCCTCCCCTCTTGGCCCCAACCGGAAACACCCATGCCCCCGGACCAGGTGGCATGCCTACCGGCTACAACCGGTATCTTCCACCATGGCCTCTCTGTACGGTGTGTGCTAGGACAGGGGTTGACAACTTGCTGAACCGTACCCTACCTACGGCAGGGACAGGTGGCAGCACGAAACAAGTATGGGGGTTACTGGAACAAGACTCGATCTACGACCGACTCAGGAGGCTTAAGTATTTCCTGCATGGTTAGCTCAAGAATTATATTTCACAGCCATCAGACACAACCACCACTCATCATACCTCCCCTGCCCCACCGGTCATAACCGTCTCGACGAGGGACAAGCTCGTGTCTACCCAAGACAGAGACTTTCCCGGATCCTTCCCGGTAGGCATGAGAGGCATATGAGGGTGATTGCTATCACAAGTATGTCCATTTCCAATAGCAAACATTTCCGTTTTTGCATTCAAGGTGTATGATCATATTGTCACATAAAAATAACTAACGCTTCATGTCGAGGTGGTGTTATAACCATATCAAACAATCCCCAAAGTATATTATGCCAGGGTTCAGAATGCTTGCCTTTAAGGTGTGGAGAGGTGAGGTGCTCTCCAAAACTTTTGAAAGTTTTCTCCTCTCTCCAACAAATCCTATTTTAAATAAATTTGAATTAACACATAGTCCAAAAACAATACAAAAAAGTTGTTTGGAAAATTTTGAAATAAATATGAAAATAAACTAGACAATATTTGAGAAACAACAGAAAAAGAATCAAGTCATTTGGATTTATATTTTAAAAGTTATAGACGGTCAAAGATTCAGTCAATTCTGTTTTTAAAATAAAACAGAAAAGAAAATGTTTCAATGAGAATGCGCTTTCGGAGCGGAGGAGACGTACTTCCGGCTGTTTGTGCTTCCACTTAAAACACGCGGGCGGGGCTAGGTCGCTGACAGTGGGTCCAGGGGGCCCACTGGTCAGGTTTGACCAGTCGCCCCCGCCTCCTTCTTCCTCTGGCCGAACAGGGGCGGGGTTCCGGTGATCAACGCTCGCGAACGGAGGCTCCTCGAGGGCATCCGAGGCCAGGGATAGATCCGCCACTCCTAGGGGGTCCTCCCGGTGGTCGACTGGCTGGCGGGGACGGAGGGAATCGCCGGTGGCGAGCTCCGCGGCGGAGGGAGCTTCGGGCGTGATTGGGGATTTGCCTCTGGTGGCTCCCGATGAAGATTGAGCTTGGGGGGTGGACTCACGAGATGAAGAGAGGGCCTCTGGTGAAGAGAGTGGAGAGGGGGAGGCCCTGGTGGCGCCGGAGTGAACGAGACAGTGGCGGCGACTGTGGTTGCCGGAGAAGAAGAAGACTACCACCTCTGGTCTTTCTACTACTACGGGAGGGTCAGTGAGGGAGTGAGAGAAGTTGCTTGAGGGCCTGATGAGCTCGGGGGCTTCTTATATGGGCGGGCAATGGCGGCCCCGTGGCGGCTGGGGATAAGATCGTCGGCGACCATCGTTCTGTAGCTAGGGGGCGCGTGGCGATGGTTGGCGAGGTCTGGCAGGGCGAGAGGATACGCGCGAACTGCTCAGGGGCGAGCTGGCGAGCGCTCGTGGCTTGGGCGGCACCGTCCACGGCAGGGCGCACTGTGGCCGTCGGCGTGCCGCCAAGAGATCCCTGGCGGCGGCGCTGTAGGGCGCCAGGGGCGAGCTGGCGTGTTCTGGTGAGTGGATGAGGTCGGGGGCGCGGCTCTGGAGGCGACCAAGGGCCGGGGCGCGACGCTGCGACCCGAGCGCGCGCACGTGCAAAACGCGCGCTCTGGGCGCGCCCAGAGCACGCACGCTACGTGCTCGACAATATGCCAAGGCATGCTAGGGGGCTCCAACCCATAAGAGGGTTAGCAGGGTGGGGCTATAGGCTAGGTCAAGTCCATGGGACATGCTGGTCTGGTCAGGGGATCAAGTTCACAATGTAAACTTGAAATCATGCCAAATCTGGCTATGCGCATAGGGTGTTTGAAAAAATGCCAAGGACACCTAGGAAATTCTTGGGGTGGCCAAATTCTCCAGATCAGTGTCTTCTTGGATGAGCAAGAGGGTGGTGAAGTTAGTTTGACAAAATCAGAAACTTGTTACTGCAAGTTTTGCAAAACTTCAGTTTTGGAAAGAAAGGAAAAGGCATGGCTGCATGCACTAAAAAATCCTCCAATGGGTCCACTCTTCTGGACTTAAGGGTTTTGTAAGATGGGCTATAAGCAGGAGAAAGCACATGGTCACTAGAGCAAAATAATTAGGGTTGTTGTAGAAATCACTAGGTTGGACCAGAATGAAAAAGAGGTTGTTTCACTCAAATTTTTCAAGGAACATTACTGGGTTTTTGCATAAAGTTGAATAATATACTCCTATGAACATCCCAAAATTTTGGTGGAGGATAGAAAGAAATATTTAAATGGGTTGCAGTGCAAAATTGCCCACTGGACCAGATTTGAAAAATTGCAGTAGAGCTCAAAATATTAAATGAATGAAATATATTTTTGCATAAAAGTGATTTAAAAACATCACATGACATCTCCAAATTTTGGTGAAATTTTTAAATAAATATATCAAGTGGTTTTAGTTCAAAAAGAGCTCCAAAACTAATGAAAAATCATTTTAAGGAATAAAGCTCAGAGAGAAATAATTGTGCAAATCAATTCCACTGATAATAGAAATGTTTTCTTGAGAGGTTAAACAAGTCCAATAATATTTTTGGAAAGTTTTTCACTTGAGGTAAAAACTCCATAATAAGGAAAAGGATGGCTCTGAAATCAAAAGAAAATCCAGAATATTAAAAGTTTAAATTTCCTGGAAAATTTTTAATTAATAAAACAAGGTTAAAATTTTGGGGTGTCACAACACTACCCTCCTTAAGAAAAATCTCGTCCTTGAGATTTGCTAAAAGTTGCTTTAAGAAAATATAAGCAATAAAATGTGGCTATAGTGAGAGGGCAATAAGTGGTGTAAAACCACAGTGTGGAACACTGGCGCTGCGTGGGAAAATCTACGGTTAGAGGGAAAACGAGAGATTTCTACGTTGGATACAGTAAATTTAGAATAAATTCTAAATTTAAAATACGCTGGTCGTACCCGAGAGCACAATGCTCTCTCTGGCTGACAGGAGGACCCGAGGCCCACTGTCAGCCTCTTGTTCTATCGGGGGAAGTGGATTGATCAGTCGATGAACGCGTCTCTCCTGGTCGGGCCTCAGTGGTCTGCCGATGGCGATCTGAGGATTTAAATCAGCGAGGCTCTGGAGATAACCCATTACTCGCTGGGTCAAACGCTCTTGAGCGATGACATACTGGACAAGGTTGGCCAGTACTGGGTCTCTCTTAATTCGTCCACCGGGAAAAGATGTCACTTCCCCGGGTGCTGCATGGCTCGAAAAGTAATAATACCCTCGTTCGCTGGCATAGGGTACCGCGAATCGAAGGCGAACAATCGCTTCGTGTGCAGCCGCTTCTATGGCCATCTGCGGAGTCGGCATAGATTTCCCTAGGAAGGAGACTTCTGTTGGGTCCTGATTTGAGTTTACGGGAGGGATGCGCACTACTGCCCAATATTTCGAGGTGGAAGAGCTGATCCTTGATTTGAGCAGCTCGTACTGGGGTGGCTGGGTAGAACCCATGGTACTATAGGTAAAGTCCCACAATATTTTAACAAAACTACCCAGGGTTGCATCCGGGGTTCTTAGATAAATGCTAGGGCTCAGCATGGCAAGAAATGGTTGTGAGGGTTGCGCACAAGATGAGGGGTACTCGGCAAGGTCACGAGGTGTCCCTTTTATAAAGTAACTGGGTTGGGTTATTTACCGCGGTGAAGGGCAACTAGTTTGTCAGTTCTGCCCTATGGGGTCGGGGTCAAAGCCACAGATACACACATCTCGCCAAAGCGACGCATTACTGTGGGTGCCGTCAGGGTTGGTTTTGGTAGCTACGCCCAGAATTAAAAATGCAACCGTACATCAACACACTTATGCACAGCTACTTTTTAAAATAGGGGCGCACATGCAGACAACACTGCGGTAATACAAGATCACACAACTACAGGTTGTGGACATACTGAGACTCGGTACTACTCGAGTGACTTAGTCTACCTCGCTTATATCTAAGCGGGCGTGCCTTGTGGCTGTCGAGTTTTCTCCACGGGCTTCACCGTCAGAGTTAGCTATAGGGGGTTGCGGAACTACAGGGTCGGGGTAGTGATGATGACCATCGCGGGGATTGTTGGCCACAATCCCGTTGGAGTGTGTTCCCAAAAGGCGACGAAGCACTTCTGGGGTCATCAAAGCACCTTGGTTGATGGCTGGGGCTAACCTCAAGGTCTCGATCGGTTGTCCGAACAGCACGACTGGATTGTCGGCGTCGGGCTCATCTTCTCTTCTTGCTGGGGGTCGGCGGATCAGTTCTCCACGAGTTGCAATCAGATCTAGGGTGATTTGATCGAACAGTCCCTCTAGTGCACTTACATAGCGCACCAGATGCAATAATGCAGGATCCGTCTCGTGATCTCCGTTGGCAACTTATGGTGGTCTACCATACTCGTCACGGCTGGGGTAGTAGTAGAAGGAGCGACAGTTAACTCTGGGCGACAAGTGCCGGAGTTGAACTATAGCTTCTCGGGCAGCTAGTTGGATGGCTTGTGGCTCAAAGGAAGTTGTCCTTCCGATAAACCTGTAGGGGCGTTCTGGCGATAGACCCCTACCATAGACATGCACAGTGGCCCAAAATTGACGGCTCTCACCGATCATGGACCCTTGGTACACAACATACTCCGGGGGCTCATCTAACGCGAAGGCACGGCGGGTGAGGTTTGCTAGCACGGTCACGAAACCTCCAAGGTTGGTTGCTATGGTCTCATTGTGAACAATGGGGCCAGGCATTATAACTCGGTTTGGGGTAGAGGCTATGCTATGCTGGGTTGAGCTAGCGTGCCCTTTTATAGAAAAAGGGGCGGAGTCTTCCTTCGCACGCTTGCGAAAAGGATTGTTTAGGGGCCGGTCACTGGCGCATAATCGACAGGCTAGACTGATAGGTTGGGCACCGACTTCCAAAAGGTGTCGGGTCACTGTGAGGCTATCTTACACGAGAAGATCGGCCGAGGCTTGGTTAAGATCTGGTGGGTTGGTTTACCTAGGTTTTTCGACCTGGCTAAGATAGGATTAGCCAATGGTCAGCCTGGCTCTGATACCAAGTTTGTCAGGATCAGATTTTCGGGATATTAATTTCCCAAAAGCGGCCCTTGTGCTCACCAGCCCCAGGATTACTATTAGCTGATGAGACACCAACTTGTTACAGAAACTCCAGGCAAAATACAAAATATGAAGTACAAGACCATTCTTCCTATGGGTACAACAATTTGCTTCTAGAGGTTGATGGCGGAAGCGGTTTGCGGATCATCAGCGTCTATGGGACTCCATTTCCCACAGGAACAGCTGACTAGGATAACTCCTATCTTCGCGAGGCTGCTATCACCATTACGTAGGTTCTGGGGCTTTCATCGCAACGCTCCTTTCCACGCAAGAAATTTTGCCAAGACAATAGCCAGGGACAAGCCAGTGAGTACTTTGAATGTACTCGCAAATATTAAGAACACAGGTATAATATAGCCACTGAAAATCATGCTTTAAAATATTCTATGATCACTTCGTCAGTTATGAAATAAGGTTCGTGATGCACGCAAGCAGATCATTCAAATAAAACATGAGTAAACAATCAAGGAGTAGAAATGAAAAGCACCGATCGGGTGTCTGAAGCGACACCTCGAAAGGATAATAATATGAAGCGTGCCTCAGTCGGGCGTCTGTGCGACACCACATAAAGGGCTTATAAGTAAATGAAATAACAAGCATGCCATAGTCGGGCGTCTGAGCGACACCACATAAAGGGCTTATAAGTAAATGAAATAACAAGCATGCCACAGTCGGGCGTCTGTGCGACACCAAAAAAAGGGCTTATAAGTAAATGAAATAACAAGCATGCCACAGTCGGGCGTCTGAGTGACACCACATAAAGGGCTTATAAGTAAATGAAATAACAAGCATGCCACAGTTGGGCGTCTGGGAGACACCACATAAAGGGCTTATATAAGAATAATCACGGTGAATATCCAGGAGGTAGAACCGTCCCAGGGATACTCAATAATTCAAATAACATAAATGATTAGTCCATAATGATAATAATCATAATCATCATACGTCACCGGTCATGACCAATGTTCTGGTTTAGTAGTTTTTCCTCCGAAGACCGACACTAAGACTGACAGTTGACCCATCCCAGACTGTAGTCCTTAACCATGGACACGGCTATTCGAATAGGTATACTATCTCTACAGAGGGTGTACTCTTTACCCACGAGTAACGGATTTCTTTAGTTCATCGTAACTAATTCCGTCTAGGTCTTTTAGTCGAAAACATGCCTGACTTGCACACACCAGCTTAACTTTACTCGTGTCTGGAATCACCCAGACACCTGTTAAGCAAAACTCTAAGTGGGGAGGCTACAACCTCGCGTAGCATGGGATCAAATTTTTATCGCGTGCTCTAAGGGGTGGCCTCCCCTCTCGGTCCCAACCGGAAACACCCATGCCCCCGGACCAGGTGGCATGCCTACCGGCTACAACCAGTATCTTCCACCATGGCCTCTCTGTATGGTGTGTGCTAGGACAGGGGTTGACAACTTGCTGAACCGTACCCTACCTACGGCAGGGACAAGTGGCAGCACGAAACAAGTATGGGGGTTACTGGAACAAGACTCGATCTACGGCCGACTCAAGAGGCTTAAGTATTTCCTGCATGATTAGCTCAAGAATTATATTTCACAGCCATCATACACAACCACCACTCATCATACCTCCCCCTGCCCCACCGGTGATAACCGTCTCGATGAGGGACAAGCTCATGTCTACCCAAAACAGAGACTTTCCCGGATCTTTCCCGTTAGGCATGAGAGGCATATGAGGGTGATTGCTATCAGAAGTATGTCCATTTCCAACAGCAAACATTTCCATTTTTGCATTCAAGGTGTATGATCATATCGTCACATAAAAATAACTAACGCTTCATGTCGAGGTGGTGTTATCACCGTATCAAACAATCCCCAAAGTATATTATGCCAGGGTTCAGAATGCTTGCCTTCAAGGTGTGGAGAGGTGAGGTGCTCTCCAAAACTTTTGAAAGTTTTCTCCTCTCTCCAACAAATCCTATTTTAAATAAATTTGAATTAACACATAGTCCAAAAACAGTACAAAAAGTTGTTTGGAAAATTTTGAAATAAATATGAAAATAAACTTGACAATATTTGAGAAACAACAGAAAAAGAATCAAGTCATTTGGATTTATATTTTAAAAGTTATAGCCGGTCAAAGTTTCAGTCAATTCTGTTTTTAAAATAACACAGAAAAGAAAACGTTTCAATGAGAATGCGCTTTCGGAGCGGAGGATACGTACTTCCGGCTGTTTGTGCTTCCACTTAAAACACGCGGGCGGGGCTAGGTCGCTGACAGTGGGTCCAGGTGGCCCACTGGTCAGGTTTGACCAGTTGCCCCCGCCTCCTTCTTCCTCTGGCCGAACAGGGGCGGGGTTCCGGTGATCAACGCTGGCGAACGGAGGCTCCTCGAGGGCATCCGAGGCCAGGAATGGATCCGCCACTCCTAGGCGGTCCTCCCGGTGGTCGACTGGCTGGTGGGGACGGAGGGAATCGCCGGCGGCGAGCTCCGCGGCGGAGGGAGCTTCGGGCGTGATTGGGGATTTCCTCCGGTGGCTCCCGATGAAGATTGAGCTTGGGGGGTGGACTCACGAGATGAAGAGAGGGCCTTTGGTGAAGAGAGTGGAGAGGGGGAGGCCCTGGTGGCGCCGGAGTGAACGAGACAGTGGCAGCGGCTGTGGTTGCCGGAGAAGAAGAAGACGACCACCTCTGGTCTTTCTACTGCTACGGGAGGGTCAGTGAGAGAGTGAGAGAAGGTGCTTGAGGGCCTGACGAGCTCGGGGGCTTCTTATATAGGCGGGTAATGGCGGCCCCGCGGCGGCCGGGGATAAGATCGTCGGCGACCGTTGTTCTGTAGCTAGGGGGCGCGTGGCGATGGTTGGCGAGGTCTGGCAGGGCGAGAGGATAAGCGTGAACTGCTCAGGGGTGAGCTAGCGAGCGCTCGTGGCTTGGGCGGCGCCGTCCACGGCAGGGCGCACTGTGGCCGTCGGCGTGCCGCCAAGAGGGCCCTGGCGGCGGCGCTGTAGGGCGCTAGGGGCGAGCTGGCATGTTCTGCTGAGTGGATGAGGTCGGGGGCGCGGCTCTGCAGGCGACCAAGGGCCGGGGCGCGACGCGGCGACCAGAGCGCACGCACGTGCAAAACGCGCGCTCTGGGCACGCCCAGAGCACGCACGCTACGTGCTCGACAATATGCCAAGGCATGCTAGGGGGCTCCAACCCATAAGAGAGTTAGCAGGGTGGGGCTATAGGCTAGGTCAAGTCCATGGGACATGCTGGTCTGGTCAGGGGATCAAGTTCACAATGTAAACTTTAAATCATGCCAAATCTGGCTATGCACACAGGGTGTTTGACAAAAATGCCAAGGGCATCTAGGAAATTCTTGGGGTGGCCAAATTCTCGAGATCAGTGTCTTCTTGGATGAGCAAGAGGGTGGTGAAGTTAGTTTGACAAAATCAGAAACTTGTTAGTGCAAGTTTTGCAAAACTTCAGTTTTGGCCAGAAAGGAAAAGGCATGGTTGCATGCACTAAAAAAAATCCTCCAATGGGTCCACTCTTCTGGACTGAAGGGTTTTGTAAGATGGGCTATAAGTAGGAGAAAGCACATGGTCACTAGAGCAAAAATAATTAGGGTTGCTGTAGAAATCACCAGGTTGGACCAGAATGAAAAAGAGGTTGTTTCACTCAAATTTTTCAAGGAACATTACTGGGTTTTTGCATAAAGTTGAATAATATACTCCTATGAACATCCCAAAATTTTGGTGGAGGATAGAAAGAAATATTTAAATGGGTTGCAGTGCAAAATTGCCCACTGGACCAGATTTGAAAAATTGGGGTAGAGCTCAAAATATTAAATGAATGAAATATATTTTTGCATAAAAGTGATTTAAAAACATCACATGACATCTCCAAATTTTGGTGAAATTTTTAAATAAATATATCAAGTGGTTTTAGTTCAAAAAGAGCTCCAAAACTAATGAAAAATCATTTTAAGGAATAAAGCTCAGAGAGAAATAATTGTGCAAATCAATTCCACTGATAATAGAAATGTTTTCTTGAGAGGTTAAACAAGTCCAATAATATTTTTGGAAAGTTTTTCACTTGTGGTAAAAACTCCATAATAAGGAAAATTATGGCTCTGAAATCAAAAGAAAATCCAGAAAATTAGAAGTTTAAATTTCTTGGAAAAATTTTAATTAATAAAACAAGGTTAAAATTTTGGGGTGTCACATACCATACCAACACACAGCCTTAGAGCATGTTGGATACTCCGGCAGGTGGCCAAAAGCGGCGAGGATCTTCTCATCCCAGATGCCATAAAGCACCATCCCAGGGATAACAATACGGTATTAACAGTCTTTGAGACCTTCGCATCAAATAATAGGCGCAAGCGAACACTCCGTAGCATTGCCGAAATCTTCCACGTAGCAGCAATAAATCCATGGAGCGACACGGCTATTACCTTCAATGCCAGTGACGAACCTAAATTCCAAACAGCCCGAGCACCTGCTGCACTGGTCCTCAGTCCAATTGTGGACGACTTTCGACTCACCAAAGTACTCATGGACGGCGGCAGTGGATTAAACCTCATCTACGAAGAAACTCCTCAAAAAATGGAAATAGACTGGAACCGCATTAAGCAAAGCAGCAAAACCTTCAGAGGAATCATCCCCAGTCGAGAAGCAAGCTGTGCTGGAAAAATCACACTAGATGTGGTATTCGGCACGTTGGAGAACTATAGGTCCGAATAAATTACATTCCAAGTGGCCCCATTCAGTAGTGGATACCACGCCCTTTTGGGATGGGAGGCGTTCACGATCTTCCAAGCCATACCCCATTATGGGTACATGAAGCTCAAAATGCCCACGCCCAACGGAATCATCACTCTCGTTAGTGATCCGGACACAACACTCCACGCCGAAAACAAAACAGCCGCATTGGCCCTCGAGGCATTATCCGAAGCCCTTTCGGCGGAGGAATTAACTGCGCTACGCTCCATAGTGGACAGGGACGACGTGATACTTGACAAGAGATCCAAGTCCACCTCTTTTAAACTAGCGGATGAAATAGTCAAATTCCAAGTCCACCCAACAGACCCTACAAAAATAGCCTCCATCGGGGCATAGTTAAACCCCTCCGTGGACGCCGCACTATGAGAGTTCCTACGCGAGAATTGGGACATATTCGCCTGGCACCCCTCAGACATGCCAGGAATCCCACGCAGGCTGGCCGAGCACAGCCTCAATATCCTAAAGGGATTCAAGCCGGTCAAGCAGGCTCTTCGGCGTTTCTTTGAACCTAAGAGACAGGCTATTGAAGAGGAACTAGCCAAGTTATTGGAGGCCGGATTCATTAGAGAAATAAAACACATGGACTGGCTAGCAAACCTGGTGATGGTACCAAAGAAGGACAAATCCTGGCACCTATGTGTCGATTTCAAGGACCTCAACAAGGCTTGCCCAAAGGATCCCTTCCCCCTCCCCCGCATTGATCAAATTATCGATGCTACCGCAGGACACGAGTCATTGTGTTTCCTCGACGCATACTCCGGCTACCACCAAATCAAGATGGCGGAGTCCGACCAAGCCGCAACGGCATTTATCACACCATATGGCCCATTCTGTTTCAACACAATGCCTTTTGGGCTCAAAAACACCGGCGCAATGTATTAACGCATGATTCAGACATGTCTGGAGAAACAGATCGACAAAACAGTAGAGGCATACGTAGATGATGTGGTCGTCAAAACCAAACACGCCAACTCTCTAATAGACGACTTGAGGCTCACATTCGACAACCTCCGAACATACGACATCAAGCTCAATCCGGAAAAATGCGTTTTTGGCGTACCAGCCGGAAAGCTCCTGGGCTTCATTGTCTCCAGTAGAGGAATTGAAGCTAATCCAGACAAAATTCGAGCTTTGTCACAGTTGGCTACCCCAACAGACCTCAAACAAATCCAGAAATTAACAGGATGTGTGGCGGCTCTAAGCCACTTTATCTCCCGCTTAGGAGAAAAGGCATTACCCCTTTATCCCCTCCTTCGGTGCACCAAACACTTCGAGTGGACGGACGCCACCACAGCCGGATTGGAAGAAATAAAAGCCATACTGGCAACCAACCCAATCCTGGCTGCGCCAAACATTGGCGAACCAATGCTGTTATACATTGCGGCAACTCATCAGGTTGTAAGCGCAGTGCTCGTCGTCGAACGAGAAGCGGACGGACATAAATTCCCTCTTCAAAAGCCAGTATATTATGTATCCACTGATGAAGCTATGTACCTAGGGTAGGGTCATGGACCTATCCTAACTGCCCTACCCAAGGACATCTCTAGAAGAAATCACCTTTCAATCGACTTGGAGGTGTTCCACTCGACAGAAACGAAGACACTCGACCAAGAAGCAATCACTCGACCAAGATCCAACCACTCGACGGCCAGGAGACCTAAAGTCACTCCGCACGCTAATGGTCGGTCATTAAGTAGCTTTTATGGTCATCATAGCACTTTATTAAGGGCGTTACCAGTAACGCCCGACCTTAATGTACTTAAAACCCTGCATAACTGAGGGCCGGAGGGGTCTGGCGAACTCTATATAAGCCACCCCCCCCTCCTTAGTGTAAAGGGTTCGCACCCCTGTAATTCATACACACATAATCCAGTCGACCGCCTCCGGGCTCCGAGACGTAGGGCTATTACTTCCTCCGAGAAGGGTCTGAACTCGTAAACCTTGTGTGCTTACAACTACTCCATAGCTAAGATCTTGCCTCTCCATACCTACCCCCCTACATTACTGTCAGACTTAGAACCACGACAGTTGGCGCCCACCGTGGGGCGGTGTCTTAGCGATTTGTTGGAGGAGTTGCGATCTTTCCCGATCCAAATCATCATGGTTTCTGGCGGAGTTTTGGTGGAGGGCCGCGAGATCCATCTCGGCGCGCTCATGTTCATCGCTGACGACTCCGTTTGGCTTCAAGAGGCTCCGCTCGACGTCGACGCACTCCCTGTCCGTGGGGCAATGCACTTTCACGCGTGTGTTCGCAGCGTCCTCTTGCGGCAGCCGTCGACCCATTATCGGTCGACCCCTGTGTTGTCCTCCCTCCCTGTTTCTCGCCGGCGCAAGCGCTCCGGTCGGTCGAGACTTCAGCGGTGGGTGAGACACGCGGTGGCACGCCAGTCGGCCACCCCTCAAGTCATGGTGATCGAGCCCGATGAATCCCTCTACGGCCTGTTCGATCTGTCGACTGGCTCCACAGAGACCGCACCCGAGTGCGACAACAGTGAGCCGGTGGCGGAGATTCTGATGGTCAATGGACCGTGCAGTCCTCCCGATTTTCCCCGCACCGACGGAGGCGCAGGTGGAGGCGACCCGTCGCATCCCCATGAGGAATATCTCCCCGAGCCTCTCATGTCGCTGCAGAGAGAAGAACTTCGTCGCCGGAACATGGATGCACTACACACTCCTATCATTGGAGAAACCCCCGAGGCTCGTGCCTTGGAGGACGCACGCCTGGCAAACTTGGCTGAGCGCACTCGACTGGAGAACCTCCAACAAGCACTCGGCAAGCGTGCGCGACAACGTGTTCCAAAGTCCAGTCGACGTCAGCTCTTTCCGCCCCCGCAGGTATATCGAACTCTGATTCAGAATTTAACAGCTGCAGCCCGTATAGCAGAGTCGATTCAGCCTTCCCAGTCAGAGGCTGGCAGAGGCTTGCTGCAGATCAGAGCGTTACTCCGGGCAGCAGGAGACAAGAATTTCGCTATTTCTCAGTCGCGGAACAGGATTCATAGCAGATCCATTGCTGCAGACACAGTCCAGTCGGCTCATAGCCCAAGATCGCCCCTGAGGCGTGAGGGACGTGGGGACCGGCGTGATCAGTACGGAAACCGTGAGCAGTATGATCACCGATTCGATCGTGACAATCGACGTCGAGTGCCCACCCCTCCCCCGAGGAGTGGATCGTATGTGCCTCGACAGCAGGATGACAGGCGCCCTCATAGTGTTGGGCGAAGGATTCCAGTCGACCCCAGGGAACCAGGCTTTGATGTGAGATCCATTCTCGTTCAAGGTTTGGTCGACGGGAACAGAGCTCACCGAGAAGGTCATGACAGAGATGCACCTACCAGCAGCAGAGTACATGTTTCGGGTCCAGAGTGCTTTAGTAGAGCCATCAGGGCTGCTGTGATTCCTCCCAACTTCAGGTTGGCGACTGGAGTCAGTAAGTTCACTGGTGAGTCCAAGCCCGATACTTGGCTTGAAGACTACCGAGTGGCTGTCCAAATTGGCGGTGGCAATGATGAAGTGGCCATGAAGCACCTGCCTCTCATGTTGGAGGGCTCGGCCAAAGCATGGCTGAATCAGTTAGCACCCAGCAGCATTTACACTTGGGAGGATCTCGCCCGAGTGTTTGTCACCACATTTGAAGGAACATGCAAGCGACCTGCAGGGCTAACAGAACTGCGGTCTTGCGTGCAGAAGCTGAATGAAACTTTGAGGGATTACATCCAGAGATGGATCACGTTAAATCACATGGTAGAGAATGTGCCTGATCACCAAGCAGTTTGTGCCTTCAAAGAAGGCGTCAAGTACAGAGAACTGAATATGAAATTCGGTCGAACCGGAGACATGTCTCTGAATCGGATGATGGAGATTGCCACCAAGTACGCTAATGGTGAAGATGAGGATCAACTCCGGAGTGGCAAGCACAAGTCGGTCGCCCAAGAAACCGGAGGAGGAAATTCCAATCAGAAACAGAAGCGGAAAGCCGAGCTAGCTGCTCCTGGGGAAGCCTTGGCTGTAACTCAAGGAAAGTTTAAGGGGAAACCCAAAGGGCCTTGGAACCCCAAGAAAGTTAAAGACCAAGACAGAAATGATGTGTTGGATTTGCCATGTCACATCCACACCAAGAAAGATGAAGAGGGTAAGCTCATTTACCCGAAACATACCACTCTACAGTGTCGGCTCTTGATCCAGCAGTTCCAGGGCAAACAACCCAAAGATAAGGAAAAGGAGTCGGACAAAGTTGAGGACAAGGAAGACAGTGATGATGGATACCCCCAGGTCAATTCCACCTTGATGATTTTTGCTGATGTTGAAAGCAAAAGTTGACTGAAAGTTATCAACCGTGAGGTGAATATGGTTGCTCCGGCGAGACCTAGTTATCTGAAGTGGTCTCAGACTGCCATCACATTCGACCAGTCCGATCACCCAACGCACATTGCCACCCCTGGGAGGCAAGCTTTGGTGGTCGACCCAGTTGTTGAAGGCACTCGACTGACCAAAGTCTTCATGGATGGTGGCAGTGGTTTGAACATACTGTATGCTGAGACGTTGAAAGGGATGGGCATTCCGATGTCCAGACTCAGTACCAGCAACATGAGTTTCCATGGAGTCATTCCTGGGAAGAAGGCTGAGTCACTCGGCCAAATTGCTCTTGATGTGGTTTTCGGTGATTCCAAGAATTACCGCAAAGAAAAGTTGACGTTTGAAGTTGTGGATTTCCAGAGTGCTTATCACGCTATTTTGGGCAGGCCAGCTTACGCACGCTTCATGGCTCGACCATGTTATGTGTATCTCAAATTGAGGATGCCTGGTCCCAAAGGTGTGATCACTGTTACGGGCGATCAGAAGAAAGCATAAGAGTGTTTTCAAAAAGGCTCAAAGATCGCTGATGCTCAGATGGCAGTGGTGGAGCTGCAGGAGTACCAGAAGACTGCAGACCCAAGTGATTTGTTGCGAGCCAAGAAGCCCGCTACAGAATCAGCTTTTCAGTCGTCTGGTGAAACGAAGCCGGTTCACATTCACCTGACCGATCCTAGTGCTGCTCCGACTCATATCTCAACAACACTCAACTCCAAATAGGAAGAAGCGCTCATCCACTTCCTCCGTGAGAACTGGGACATCTTCGCATGGAAGCCTTCTGACATGCCGGGTGTTCCCAGGGGGCTGGCTGAGCACCGCCTATGAGTCGACTCAAAAGTCAAACCCGTCAAAGAACATCTCCGACGGTCTGTCGTCTAGAAGAGAAAGGCTATTGGTGAGGAGGTGGCTTAGCTCTTAGCAGCGGAGTTCATCCGAGAGATTTACCACTCCGAGTGGCTCGCCAATGTTGTCATGGTCCCCAAGAAGGACAAGTCACTTCGCATGTGCATTGACTTTAAACATATCAGTCGGGCCTGCCCGAAAGATCATTTTCCTCTCCCCCGCATTGACCAGATAGTCGACTTGACTGCGGGATGTGAGCGACTTGATTCCGGGTACCATTAGATCCGTTTGTATGGACCCGACGAGATCAAAACAGCTTTCATCACTCCATTCGGGTGCTTCTGTTATGTTACCATGCCATTCAGCCTCAAGAATGCCGGAGCCACATTCATGAGGATGATTCAGAAGTGTTTGCTCACTCAAATCAGTCGAAATGTGGAAGCATACATGGATGATATTGTGGTCAAGTCACGGAAGGGTTCCGACCTGCTGACTGACCTTGCTGAAACTATTGCCAACCTCAGGAGGTATGATATCAAGCTTAATCCATCAAAGTGCACATTCGGAGTTCCTGGCGGAAAGTTACTCGGTTTTCTCGTTTCTGAACGGGGAATCGACGCCAATCCAGAAAAGTCGGTACTATACTCCAGATGAAACGTCATGTGCGAGTGCACGACGTCCAGAAGCTTACTGGTTGCTTGGCCGCTTTAAGTCGATTCATCTCTCGTCTCTGTGAAAAGGCATTGCCTCTTTACCGATTGATGAAGAAGTCAGACAATTTCGAGTGGACTCCTGAAGCTGATGCAGCATTTGCAGAGCTCAAAGCTCTGCTCTCCACCCAGCCGGTGCTTGCTGCTCCAATCAGCAAAGAGCCTTTGCTGCTTTACATCGCAGCCACGGGACAAGTCGTCAGTACGGTACTTACAGTCGAGCGAGAAGAAGAAGGAAAAGCCTTCAAAGTTCAGCACCTAGTATATTATGTTTCTGAAGTTTTGACCCCGTCGAAGCAAAGATATCCTCATTATCAGAAGCTTGTATATGGGATTTATATGACCACAAAGAAGGTTGCTCACTACTTCTCTGATCATTCCATTACAGTCGTCAGCGATGCTCCATTGTCAGAGATCCTGCACAACAGAGATGCAACTGGTCGAGTGGAAAAATGGGCGATTGAACTCCTTCCTCTAGATATCAAGTTTGAGGCAAAGAAAGCTATCAAGTCCCAAGCAATAGCAGATTTCGTCGCCGAGTGGATTGAACAACAACTGCCGACTTAGGTTCACTCGGAGCATCGGACCATGTTCTTCGACGGTTCCAAAATGCTGAATGGTTCCGGTGCCGGGGTAGTACTGGTCTCCCCCGAGGAGATAAGCTCAGATATGTCCTTCAAATCCACTTTGATTCCTCCAATAACGAAGCAGAATATGAAGCACTTTAATATGGGTTGCGCATGGCCATTTCACTCGGCGTCCGTCGCCTCATGGTCTATGGCGACTCAGATTTGGTGGTTAATCAAGTTATGAAGGAGTGGGACGTCAGAACTCCAGCCATGACTGGTTATTGCAATGCAGTGAGAAAGCTGGAGAAGAAATTCGAGGGGTTAGAACTTCATCACATACCCCGACTGAAAAATCAAGCGGCTGATGATTTGGCGAAAATAGGTTCCAAAAGAGAAGCCATTCCCAGCAATGTGTTTTTGGAACACATCCACACACCATCAGTTCAGGAGGATCCCTTCACTGAAGAAGCCCCGCAGCCTAAAAGTGCCACGGATCTGATTGAAGTTGAAGTTCCAGCTGTGGTCGACCTGATCATGGAAATTTTGGTCATCACTCCCGACTGGACGGTACCGTACATCACGTACATCCTAAGGAAAGAACTCCCAGAGGACGAAGAAGAGGCTCGACAGATCGTCCATCGATCCAAGGCCTTCACAGTCATAAAGGGACAGTTGTATAGAGAAAGCGCGACTGGAGTCAGTCAGAAGTGTATAACACCAGAAGAAGGTCAGATAATCCTTGATGATATCCACTCAGGGACCTGTGGTCATCATGCATCCTCTTGGACCATTGTGGCTAAAGCATACCGAGCGGGATTCTACTGGCCAAGGGCGAATGAAATGGCGAAAGAGATAGTCGACAAATGTGAAGGATGTCAGTTTTACTCCAATATGTCGCACAAACCCGCGTCAGCCCTGAAAACCATTCCATTCGTTTGGCCCTTCGCTGTTTGGGGACTAGACATGGTTGGACCACTAAGAACGGGCAGGAGCGGCTTCACTCATGTGCTAGTAGCAATCGACAAGTTCACCAAATGGATTGAAGCTAAGCCTATCAAGAATCTTGATGCTTGCACTGCTATCAGTTTCATCAGAGAGTTGATATTCAGATATGGAGTTCCGCACAACATCATCACTGACAATGGGTTAAACTTCAATTCTGACAAATTCAGAGCCTTTTGCGCCTCTCAAGGCACACGAGTCGACTACGCTGCAGTCGCTCACCCCCAGTCGAATGGACAAGCGGAAAGAGCAAACGGCTTAATTCTCAAAGGACTGAAACCCTGACTGATGCGCGATCTCAAGCACGCAGCAGGTGCATGGGTCGACGAGCTTCCATCAGTTCTTTGGGGATTGAGGACAACCCCGAACCAATCGACTAGAAGAACCCCATTCTTTCTGGTCTACGGAGCCGAAGCAGTTTTGCCGAGTGACCTGCTTCACAACGCATCCTGAGTCGAGCTATACTCTGAAGATGAAGCAAAACAAGCCCGGCAGGACGCAGTCGACCTCCTGGAAGAAGAAAGAGAAATGGCCATGATCCGATCGACCATCTATCAGCAAGACTTGCGTCAATTCCATGCCAGAAATGTGAAGAGTTGAGCCTTCCAAGAAGGAGACTTGGTCCTCCGAGTGGATCAACAGAAACCACACAAACTCGCTCCTACTTGGGAAGGTCCCTTCATAGTCACCAGAGTCCTCCACAATGGAGCGTACCACCTTTATAATGTCGATCGCCAGATTGATGAGCCACGAGCCTAGAATGCGGAGCTGCTCCGCCCCTTTTATACTTGAATTCTCACTCGGATGAGATGTAATAAGAAAAACTTTTGTAGTTTATTTATCAAAGACAAGAGCGTTATAATTTTCCCAGTGATTGTTATTGTTTTTGTTTACGTGAGAAATCCCCCAGTGGGTGGCTTAGCTGCGAATCCGTTTCGCCTAAGTTTGTAAAAATAATTTCCTACCGAGTGGTGAGCCAGCCTCCCACTCGGGGGCTTAGCTGCGAACCCGTTTCGCCTAAGTGTTTGAAAATCCTACTGAGTGGTGAGCCAGCCTCCCACTCGGGGGCTTAGCTGCAGTCCAGTACTCGCCTAAGTATTTGAAAATCCTGCCGAGTGGTGAGCCAGCTTCCCACTCGGGGGCTTAGCTGCAGTCCAGTACTTGCCTAAGTATTTGAAAATCCTACCGAGTGGTGAGCCAGCCTCCCACTTGGGGGCTTAGCTGCAGTCTAGTACTCGCCTAAGTATTTGAAAATCCTACCGAGTGGTGAGCCAGCCTCCCACTCGAGGGCTTAGCTGCAGTCCAGTACTCGCCTAAGTGTTTGAAAATCCTACCGAGTGGTGAGCCAGCCTCCCACTCCGAGGCTTAGCTGCAGTCCAGTACTCGCCTAAGTATGAAAATCCTACCGAGTGGTGAGCGACCCTCCCACTTGGGGGCTTAGCTGCAGTCTAGTACTCGCCTAAGTTTGAAAAATCCTACCGAGTGGAGAGCGACCCTCCCACTCAGGGGCTTAGCTACAGTCCAGTACTCGCCTAAGTTTGAAAAATCCTACCGAGTGGAGAGCGACCCTCCCACTCGGGGGCTTAGCTGCAGTCCAGTACTCGCCTAAGTTTCAAAAATCCTACCGAGTGGAGAGCGACCCTCCCACTCGGGGGCTTAGCTGCAGTCCAGTACCAGCCTAAGTTTGAAAAATCCTATCGAGTGGAGAGTGACCCTCCCACTCGAAGGCTTAGCTGCAGTCCAGTACTCGCCTAAGTACGAAACACATCCCAATCCGCAAGGACGACGAGGTGCAGGTCGACTGCCACCTTCTCCTTCAGAGCTTCACCACAAATACAACATGCGCTCCATCCCAATCCGCAAGGACGATGAGGTGCAGGTCGACTGCCACCTTCTCCTTGGGAGCTTCGCCACAAATACAACGTGCGCTCAATCCCAATCCGCAAGGACAACGAGGTGCAGGTCGACTGCCACCTTCTCCTTCGGAGCTTCGCCACAAATACAACATGCGCTCCATCCCGACCCGCAAGGACGACGAGGTGCAGGTCGACTGCTACCTTCACCTTCGGAGCTGCGCCACAAATACAAAAGTTGTCTCGAGTGAAGAACGAGTTCCACTCGACGGAGAATTCGTGAAGATATTCAATGATAAACCAAGTTTAGATAAATCCTAAAGGTTCCAGACCGCAGATCGAAGTGCTCGGGCATTCAGCCCGAAAGAGTTTAACGGTTACAAAAACCACTCGGCATTCCGAGGCAAATTTAAGGTGGGGCATAAAAGTTTGTTCACTCCACAGGAGGAGGACTGGCAGGCTCAACGAACTCGTCCAGGTCGACGTCGTCGGCAATCTGAGTGGCTGCAGCAATAAAAGTCTCCATAAAAGATCGAAAGTCATGCCTCTGGGTGTTGGCGACCTTGATTGCTGCCGGCTTATCTTGTCGCACCTCCTTGCAGTGGACACGAACCAAAGATAGAGCCACATGAGCACCACACCGGGCAGAAGATTTCTTCCACTCCTGCACTCGACCAGGGATCTCGTTAAGTCGAGTCATCAGAGACTCGAGATCATTCTGGAGCGTGGCCCCTAGCCAAAGTGCCGTGTCGATCCGTGATGTGGCGACCTTCAGTCGAGCCAAGTAGTCCACAACACCGTCGATGCGGGATTCCAGTCAGAGCAGATTCATGGCAGTTTCATCTTTCACGGGAGAGTTGATGGGGTCCAAACCTGGCTCAATCCGCCCAGTCTCCTCCTCGAAGTTCTGGAAAAACTCTGCATTCATGATCCAAGGATAAGTCAATTTTCGTATGCTGAGTCAACAAAAAAAACATCAGTCGGAACAAAATGTATACCTTCAAGCTTGATGAACAACTTCTTGGCAAGGCTCCTCAGATAACTCTCCAGATCGTCCCTCCTGCGAGCGATGCCTTCCATCTTCTCGTACAGGTTGACCTTGTCCTTCTTCAAGCGTGTGCACTCCTTGTTGGATTCGTTCAGGGCAGATTTCATCTTGGCGTTCTCTTCTTCCAATTGGCCGACTGAAGCCAGTTTCTGTTCAGCCAGAGCGGTTCTGTCGTCAGCTTTCTTTTGAGCAGTAGCCAAATCCTGATCCTTCTTCGCCAGAGCTTCGTTTAGTTTTTCTGCAAAGAAATGGTGCTTGATTCAGAAAGAGCAGAAGGGTACTCAAGCCTAAGACAAACTAGTCGACAAGCTCGCCTTACCATTGGCGTCGTCCTTGGCCTTTTGCAGCTCTGTCTTGGCCAATTCCAAGTCAAGGTTTAGCTAGATCTGCTGTTTCTCCAAGTCAGCAAAGTGAGTTCCAAGATCACAAGATTTCTGCAATCAGGGAGGGGAAGTTATTTTACAGCGAAAAATGACAAAGACAATCAATACTAAGACTACGGTCGATTGCCTGCAGTCCACCATAGTCTCAGGGACTACACCGGTTTGGTTTACACTCGACACGGCCAGACCAGATCGAGCGAAAGAATCAAAATACAAAGACTACAGTCGAGTGCCAGCAGTCCACCGTAGTCTCGGGGACTACACCCAGTGGGTGCACTCAGCATGCCCCCACTAGTCCAAAAATTCAATCGACGCACCCAGTGGGTGTACAGATGCAAAGATTTTCGGAAAGAGAGTCTCCAGATAGCATATCCTAATAGAACAAGCGGTGACCAGCTAACCTGAACATTGCTTTGGAGAGCCGAGCTGGCGTCATAGGCGGCCTGACTGGCGTCCCGCACCATCTTCACCTTCTCCATCATAATGCCCGCCTGGCGTATGGCTTCCTTGGCAGCATTCACTTCGTCCTCTGGGACATGATGGATCGCAAAAACTGAAGGTGGGTCGACAGGAGCTTGAGCAGTCGACGAAGAAGGCAGGGCACTCGACAATGGTACGGCAAAGGTAACAGAACCCCGATTGGCATCACCAGCATCCTGAACGACTGGTTCCGCCATCGGCGTCGACTATGGCACCTTGCTTGCAGGAGCTTTCCTATTTTTCCTCGTCAAAGGCCTCTCAGGCTCTTCACCATCATCATCGGGGAGGTCAATAATGTTAGGAGCTGTTCAAAGATCAGTCGCCAAAATCACATCACCCAATGGTACACATTGTAGTTGAGTCGACCAAATAAAGACAGAATGACAGAAATCATACCCAGATTGGAAGTGACTGCATCCTCCATTACCTCATCCTCATCTCTGCAAGCTGAGGTCTCGGAAGTAGCAGCGCTGCTAGTTCCAAAGTTCGTCTGGTTAACTCAAGAAAAAATAAACAGCACGGAGCGTCGAGTGAATACAAAGGGAGACACTCACGCAGAAGCGATGGGGATGCCACTATTAATCTTCGGCAACGCCTTCCAAGCCTTCTGCTCTGCAACTTTGAGATGCTTTGACACTTTTTCAGTTGGGGCTGGTGAAGATGTCCGAGGACGCTTTGAAGACTGACCAGTCTGAGCAATCGCCTTTTCACGGGCGCTCGGTCGTTCTTGGTCAAGCTTGAATCGCCTCTCCCTGCGAGGAGGCGACTTGACTTCTTCTCCGTCACTTGAGTCATCGCTTTGTTCGTCCTCTTCTCCGTCAGAATGCCATTCGCCACTGTCGCCGCCGCTCGCCTCTCCTTTCGGATCTTGCTCTTGCTCTCCGTTGGGCACTGAGTACATTTCGATAAGGGCCTGAAAGAAAGCAGGAAGAATAAAGTCAGTCGACGCAGTATAGACAGCTGCGTGAGTGAATTCAGATTATAATCAAAAGCTCAGAATCGGACCTTTTCTGGTTCATGGGACTGGTCGAATGGAGGAACTCTCCTGGCTCCCCTGGGGTTGTCCTTGTTTCTGGTGATGCCCGACAGCCACCCCCCAGTGTGTCGTCATCGACCTCCTCCGGGTGAATCCGAGTGGTGTCATCAAGACCCGAATACATCCACGTCGGATGGTCTCGAGCTTGAAGAGGCTGGATGCGCCGCTGAAGGAAAACCTCCAAGAGATCCATACCAGTGACCCCGTCACGAATAAGCTGGACCACTCGTTCGACCAGCACCCTAACTTGCGCCTTCTCCTCCGGGATCACCTTCAACAAGGAGGGTTTCCTCACTCGGTCCATGGTAAAAGGAGGGAGGCCAGTCGACTGCCCTGGCGTCGGCTGGTCTTTGCAGTAAAACCAGGTCGACTGCCATCCGCGGACCGAGTCAGGAAGAATCATGGCCGGAAAGGAACTTTTCCCTCTCATCTGAACACCAAGACCCCCACACATCTGAATCACTTGTGTTCTCTCATCACTCGGATTGGTCTTTTTCACCGTCTGAGAACGACAGGTGAAATGTGCTTGAAAAGACCCCAGTGAGGCCGACAACCCAAGAAATTCTCGCACAAAGACACGAAAGCAGCGAGATACACGATTGTGTTGGGAGTGAAGTGGTGGAGTTGTGCCCCAAATAAATTCAGAAATCCCCGAAAGAAAGGGTGAGGAGGCAAGGAAAACCCATAGTCGACGTGGGTGACAAGGAGAACGCGCTCACCCTCCCAAGGTTGCGGCTCGGATTCCTTCCCCGGAAGCCGCGCCGATCCATGGGGGATCAGTCCTCCGTCGGCTAGGTCGTCGAGGTCTTCTTGGTGGATCGTCGAGCGGATCCAGTCGCCCTAGATCCAGCCCTTTGGCAGGCCGGCTCGTGAGTAAGATCCACCCCGACTGGTCGCCTTCCCCTTCGCCTTTGTCGTCGCCTTCTTCGCCCGCTCCAGAGCCGCCGTCTTCTCCTTCCCCATCGTTGCCGGCGAGACACGTACGGAGCGGTGACGCTGGGGCGAGAACGAGTGCGACGAAGAAGCCTGAAGAGGAGGAGAGGAAATGAGAACGCACTATTCAAGAAACCCCGGTCCGACGCCTTATATGAGGTTACTTCCGAGTGGCTGACTGGTAGGCCCGGACGATCCTATCAAATCCCGCAACAGTCACGCATGCGATACATGGCGAAAAAGGTGGCGCAGAGATCGAGGCGGCTCCGCTCTATCCCATCCGATTACTGCGGCCTCCCCCGTCCCGTGCGCTTCCCAAAATTCGAATCCCACGAAATCCGCAGGCAGCAGAACAACTTGTCAGACGGAAGATCTCCTCCACACCGTCACTCGGAGCTTTTCAAGTAAAGAAACTCACTCGACAAAAAACTAAGAATGGATCAAGGCGACTGAAAAGGAAGTTGTTGTCATCACTCAGGTTCATTGATCCGAAACAAGATATGCTCATGGCATGAAAAATGAGTCGGAGAAGTTCTCAACTCCTTCCCCACTCAAACCTCGATCCATTCGGGGGCTAATGATGAAGCTATGTACCTAGGGTAGGGTCATGGACCTGTCCTAACTGCCCTACCCAAGGACATCTCTAGAAGAAATCACCTTTCAATCGACTTGGAGGTGTTCCACTCGACAGACTCGAAGACACTCGACCAAGAAGCAATCACTCGACCAAGATCCAACCACTCGACGGCTAGGAGACCTAAAGTCACTCCGCACGCTAACGGTCGGTCATTAAGTAGCTTTTATGGTCATCATAGCACTTTATTAGGGGCGTTACCAGTAACGCCTGACCTTAATGTACTTAAAACCCTGCATAACTGAGGGCCGGAGGGGTCTGGCAAACTCTATATAAGCCACCCCTCCTCAGTGTAAAGGGTTCACACCCCTGTAATTCATACACACATAATCCAGTCGACCGCCTCCGGGCTCCGAGACGTAGGGCTATTACTTCCTCCAAGAAGGGCCTGAACTCGTAAACCTCGTGTGCTTACAACTACTCCATAGCTAAGATCTTGCCTCTCCATACCTATCCCCCTACATTACTGTCAGACTTAGAACCACGACATCCACTATCCTCGCTCCATGAAAATCACGGTACCCACATTATCAAAAGATAGCCTATGCGTTATTCATGGCATCCCAGAAGCTGCGACACTACTTTCAAGAGTGTTCGATTACAGTAGCCTCGGAAGTGCCACTTAATGATATTATAAACAACCGCGATGCCACGGGCCGGATTGCCAAATGGGCCATTGAGCTCCTCCCATTCGACATAACATACAAACCTTGGCGAGCCATTAAATCGCAAGTATTGGCTGACTTTGTCGCCGAATGGATGGAAGCCGAACTCCCTAAAGAGTACGGCGCATACTCCAATTGGATCATGCACTTCGACGGCTCCAAAATGCTGGCTGGTCTGGGGGCTAGCGTCGTCCTGATGTCCCCAACCGGAGATACCGTTCAGTACGTACTGCAGATACTGTATATAGACTCCAACAACGCAGCCGAATACGAAGCCCTGTTGCATGGTCTTCAGATGGTAGTCTCCATGGGCATTCAATGCCCGGAGGTGCGTGGGGATTCTAACCTCGCAATATCCCAAATAAATGGAGACTTCGATGCCAAGGATCCGAAGATGGTGGCCTATCGAAACACCGTCCTAAAGATGTCAGCTCGGTTCGAGGGGCTCGAATTTCACCATGTGGCTCGGGAAAACAATCAGGCGGCGGATATCCTCGCCCGCATCGGTGCAAAACGCGACATGGTCCTCCCAACATCTTTTTGGAGAGGTTCTTTAAGCCATCGGTGGTATGGGAAGGGGACACTGGTAACAATAGTCCGGACCCGGCCAAAATGCCCGATACCGAACACTCTGACATAATCGGAGGCTCTGCCACCGAAATAACACCTTCATCCCACGTAATAATGGTCGTCATCGCCCCGTGGACAGAACCATTCCTGACCTACCTAACTAGGCAGGAACTTTCCGAGGACCAAAATGAGGCACACTGCATAGTGTGGCGATCTAAAGCCTACAGGGTCCATGAGGGAGAGCTGTATAAGAAAAGCACTACCGGAGTCCTTCAAAGGTGCATCTCCGAAGAGGAAGGGTGGAAGATTTTGGCAGAAATTCACGCCGGAATCGGCGGCCACCACGCTGCAGCCCGGGCCCTTGTAAGCAAGGCCTTCCATACAGGTTTTTATTGGCCGACGGCCCGGGCAGACGCACAGGACTTGGTCCAATGCTGCGCCGGTTGCTAGTTTTTGCAAACCAAAGCCATATGCCACCCACCGCCCTCCAAACAATCCCCATTATCTGGCCTTTAGCGGTCTGGGGGCTTGACATGGTTGGACCCCTTAAAGGGGGAACCCATAAGAAAAATACTTACTGGTCATGGTGGATGAATTCACCAAATGGATAGAAGCCAAACCGGTTAAAACAGCTGAATTCGTACCAGTGATAGACTTCATATCCGGGGTTGTACACCGTTATGGCGTCCCCCACAGCATCATCACTGACAACGGCACGAACTTCACGGCCGACGAGGTAAAACTCTGGTGCAGCAACATGGGCATCAAGCTTGATTATGCTCCCGTCTATCACCCACAAACCAACGGCCAAGTTGAGCGAGCAAATGGTCTTATCATGAGCGGCATTAAACCCAGATTAGTGCGGTCCTTAAAGGAGTCTAACACACACTGGGTAGAGGAGCTCGACTCCGTACTCTGGGGGCTGCGGACCACGCCGAATCGCACTACCGGATATACACCCTTCTTTATGGTGTACGATGCAGAGGTAGTTCTGCCCTGCGACATAATTCATGACTCACCTCGAGTGCGCATGTACGAAGAAAGAGAAGCCGAGCTCGATCGGCAGGACAGTCTAGACACCCTGGAGGAGGAGCGCGACGTGGCAAAAGCCCGTTCCGCATTTTATCAGCAACAGGCTCGCAGATACCAAAGCAGAGAAGTACGGGCCAAAACTTATAACGTTGGCGAGTTAGTTCTACGCCTGCCAGAGAAGAAAAAGTCCAAGCTCGAGCCCAAATGGAAAGATCCCTTCATTATTGACCAAGTTCTGACCGGTGGTGCATACCGTCTGCGGGGTGCATCGGATAATCGACTTGAGCCGAACCCATGGAATGCAGCCAGGCTCCGAAGATTCTACGCCTAGCGTCGGACTCTATGTTCGTCTCCTTCCTCTGTCCATTTTTTGCATATACATTATCTTTCTTTTTCTCTTTCTTTCTTTTATTCTTTCTCTAGGCCTTCAAGGGCCAACTTGTGCCTCGCTTGCACATTATAGATGCGCTAACCGCGCTCATTATACCTGGGGGCTTCTTACACAGAAGCTTAATTATCTATCTGGGCTTCACGCCCCGCACATGTGTTATTCTTCCGCATGTACCTTTTCTTCGCCACTATATGCATCGATATGACTTAAGTTTTGGCCAAGCTGGGTTGCCTGGCTCTTGTATTTATGCCCTACATTCCCGTTAATTCGGCTAGGGCATAAGGGGAGCACCTCTACGATTGTTACTGCCGGGTCAGCCGGATGTGTACCTCAGACTGGGTGAAGCCGAAAGCTAGAGTTCTTAAGGGAATATTCGGTCGGCGAACAAAAGATGATTTTTATTTATTTTCCATATGTGCCCCCAGATGTTTTTGCCTGCGTTTCCTCTCGTAGTACGGACATGCACTTTAGGGCATGCATACCCAGGGAAAGGAACCCTTAACGGGACTATTCTCCCTGGAAGATGTTTCTTACTACCCATGTAATATAACATAATTAGTTGGGCACTTGTCTGTTCAAGCACCAATGACCCCTACGCCTGGTCTCCACGCATGCCCCGATTCTTATATAACTAAGCGGGTATTCGGACACACTCCGGACTATCGGGTCCCGAGGTTGAAGCGAAAAGGTCCGCCATGACAAATGATTTACAATCCGGCTAGAAGGCATCATACATGTCACTTTAATTACATAGTCATGTAGACGGACTAAATTCCTCTTCTATACCATCCAACAGGCGGTCCAGCCTACAATCCTGTTGGGAATACTTTGGGGCTAATTCTACTTGCCCATAGACTAAGCTAACGGGGATCTCTTTCCCATCGGGCCCCACAGGTCTGACCTCGGCCATGTGGTTTGGGTCAGCCTTGGTATACCGCGTCTTCACCATAGCCCAGGCTTCCCTGGCACCTTGACGGCAGGCCGATATCTTCCATAATCGGAAGCGCCACCATGCTCCCTTGAGCTTCTCCGCAAGCTCTCCAATGCCTTCTGGCAGGGAGACTGATGGCCACAAGGCCTGGGCAATACCTTGCATCACCTGCCGAACTTGTTCGTGCAGTTGTGAGAGCTCGGATAGAAGATCACCCGCAGACCCGGGCATCTCCTCCGCGGGACGACCCGTCAGCATACCTGTAGACATAACTCTGTTAGCCGGCTTCTCTGTCGTTCCCTTTTTTAAGGGTTCGTTCAAGCACTTACTGAATATGCCGCGTCGAAGCCGCTTATTCTCCTTCTCGGAGTCCGCAAGCTGGGCTTGAACATCTTTCAGTTCCATGCTCAGCTTGGTATTGGCGTCTTGGAGATTGTTTTTCTCCTGCCTGACCTCAGTCAGCACGTGTTCGCCAGCCTTTAGCTGTCATACGGCATGCTGGTCCTCCGGATTCATCTACAACATCTATTGATAGATCTGCAACCATGCCGCACGCTATATGGTACCTATCATTCTTTGAAAGAAATGTTACCAGCTGGGGACTTTTTAGATTCCTTCAATGCGGCAACAGCGGACCGAAGTTGGGTCTTGCATTCCCCCAGCTCCTGTGACAGTCGAGTATTCTTCTCTGTAAGAACCTGCACAATAAGATGATCCTTAAATTAGTTCTGCTAACTGTTTCAAGTCTCAGGGGCTACTGATACATATAATCGTCAGATTTTCTTACCCGTACATCTTTTACATACTGGTCCGTGGCTCTGGCTAGACCATTTTGAGCAGCACTGAGGTATGCCTCTCCAGAATTGAAGGCATCAAATGCCTCTGGTGAGAAGCAAGCGTCGCGGAGTACGGCCCGGCGACGCCTATGATTCATGGCGCTCTCCACTTCTGAATTTGTAGCGATAGCCTATCCGCATCCTTTGTAGGGGGAGTATCCGGTGTCCGCCTCATGCCGGCTTCCGCCTCTATGTCCGGTCCTGGAGCCTGACTGGTGGAAGCGTGATCGGCAGCCTAACCGGACATATTCCGGTGAGCGTTTTTTCTGTTAAAGAAACATGGACGTCATTACATTTCAAGAAAGACGACAACCATGAAGCGGGGTTTCTGTCATACCTCTGCGTCGGCGTCTCCGTCCTGACCGCCTTCCTTTTTGGCCTGCCCGGCCTCGGTGCCTCTTGTTGGCGAGTTGTTGCGGGTTCGGCATGGCGTCCCAAATGCCTTCCCTGTAAAACACCATATGTATATGGTAGGTGAAGTGTCTAAAAGGGGATCCTAGTTTTTGGAGTTGGGATTTTTGGTTTTTCTTACGTGCGACGCAGGAAGCAGTCCGGGATAGTCGGTTGTAATGGCCACCATGGCGTCATCACAGCTTAATTGATAGAACTGCCGGTCTATCAGCTCCACGAATATGTCCGAATCTTCTTCGAGCCCGGGACCGAGGGCCCGGTCAGGGTCCTCTGGTTGTGGAGATGGGCTGCTGACCTCCCTTATGGCTTTTCGCAGTCCCTGCCGCAAAATGGCAAGGTGAGTACCTACGATAAAGAATGAGGGAAGAATGGGAGTAAGGAGATATAACTCACCCAGCTTGGAGGATTGTACATGGAGAATCCATCCCGTGGCTTGATGCGGATGAACTCCTCTTCCTCTCCCTTAAACAATTCGGACAGAATTTTTGCTAAAGTGGCAGCGTTGTCCGGACCCTTACGCCCGCAATGGGTGGCGTCCTCTTCCCCGTTAAAACACCACAAGGGGTGCCCTCGATATTGAAGTGGTTGCACTCCCCGCATTATGCATATTGACATAACCTCGATTACTGCCAATCCTGATTGAGCTAGTGCTTTAATCCGATTCATCAGGTAAAGGACTTCTCCGTTGTCTTCCTCCTGGGGGCTCCGCGGGCGCCAACTTCGGCGTTTCTTCAAAGGAGCATTGCTGAACTCAGGAAGACCCCACCGAACAGGGTCCGGAAGGGGGACGTCCTCCATATAAAACCATTCCGAAGGCCAATCTTTGGACGTCTTCTTCGGAGTACCGGACAGGTATCCGGTTTCGGTGATGCGCCATATTTTGGCTCCGCCCACTTGATAAAGTGACCCCTTCTGTGTGCGAGGGACGAGGCAAAATAACCTTTTCCATAGCTCGAAATGAGCCTCGCAGCCCAGGAATAACTTGCAGAGGGCAACATAGCCGGCGATGTGTAAAATGGAAGCAGGGGTGAAATTATGCAGTTGGAGACCGTAAAACTCCAGGAGCCCGCGGAGGAACGGATGAATTGGAAATCCGAGTCCCCTCAATAAATAAGGAACAAGGCATACCCGCTCCCCCATAGAGGGGCTGGGGAAGCTCTCCGCTTGCTCCCCGCCATTGTAGGTGGCGAGCCCGGCTTGGACAGGCACCATATACGCTGGAGGGAGAAATCCCTTAGTCTGCAGTTCGACTAATCGACTGTGTGGGACTGAACACCTCTCCCGATCACCGTGCTTAGGGCTACGGGGCGGGAGGAGGAGCTGCGGAGGTCAGCCATGCTGGAGTGGATCTTTCCGAAGCGCGCTCCGATGGATTCTCGCTGGGGGAGGATGGTATGGATTGGATCTAAGAATCCCCATCCCTTTAATAGACAATTTATTTATCTGGCTCGGGGGGCGAATGTAAAAATGCCCTGGCGCCTCGCATTCATTCGACGCGTGGAAGATAGCCCTTATTGGGCGCAGAAGCCAAGAGGTCCAACATTTATGGGACCGGACACTGCTTAACAAACGTTCGAAATTTGGAGAAGAACCCGCCTTGCAATGCCGAAGACAACACTGCGCCCCGGACTCATCGTCATTGAAGCCTGGTTCAGGGGCTACTGAGGGAGTCCTGGATTAGGGGGTATCTGGACATCCGGACTATATCCTTTGGCCGGACTGTTGGACCATGAAGATACAAGATTGAAGACTTCCTCCCGTGTCCGGATGGGACTCTACTTGGCGTGGAAGGCAAGCTAGGCAATACGGGTATGTATATCTCCTCCTTTGTAACCGACCTTGTGTCCCTAGCCCCCTCCGGTGTCTATATAAACCGGAGGGTTTTAGTCCGTAGGACAACATACAATCATACCATAGGCTAGCCTTTAGGGTTTAGCCTCTCCGATCTCGTGGTAGATCAACTCTTGTAATACCCATATTATCAAGAACAATCAAGCAGGACGTAGGGTTTCACCTCCATCAAGAGGGCCCGAACCTGGGTAAAACATCGTGTCCCCTGCCTCCTGTTACCATCCGCCTTAAACACACAGTTTGGGACCCCCCTACCCGAGATCCGCCGGTTTTGACACCGACAGTCATCACCGGGAGTGGTCCCGATTATTGTCACTTCGGGGTTGCCGCATCATAACACATAGTAGGTGACTATAGACTTGCAAGATAGGATCAAGAATACTCATATATTGATGAAAACATAATAGGTTCAGATCTGAAATCATGGCACTCGGGCCCTAGTGACAAGCATTAAGGAGCAAAGTCATAGCAACATCAATCTCAGAACATAGTGGATACTAGGGATCAAACCCTAACAAAACTAACTCGATTACATGATAAATCTCATCCAACCCATGACCGTCCAGCAAGCCTACGATGGAATTACTCACGCACGGTGGTGAGCATCATGAAATTGGTGATGGAGGATGGTTGCTGATGACGACGACGATGGATTCCCCTCTCCGGAGCCCCGAACGGACTCCAGACCAGCCCTCCCGAGAGAGTTTAGGGCTTGGCGGCGGCTCCGTATCGTAAAACGTGATGAATCCTTCTCACTGATTTTTTTTCTCCCCAAACACGAATATATGGAGTTGGAGTTAAGGTCGATGGAGCTCCAGGGGGCCCACAAGGCAGGGGGCAGGCGCGCCCCCACCCTCGTGGCTAGGGTGTGGGCCCCCTGGCCTTGATTCTTTGCTAGTATTTTTTATTATTTCCAAAAATAATCTCCGTGGAGTTTCAGGTCATTCGGAGAACTTTTGTTTCTGCACATAAATAACACCATGGCAATTCTGCTGAAAACAACGCCAGTCCGGGTTAGTTCCATTCAAATCATGCAAGTTAGAGTCCAAAACAAGGGCAAAAGTGTTTGGAAAAGTAGATACAACGGAGACGTATAACACCACAACGTCCTGCAGATCGCCTTCCTTCAAGCCCAATCCTTCCATCATTGCTGCTAGATCCGTCTCTGCCGCACCCGTGGATGCGCCATCTTCATTAGTTCCCTTGCCCGAAGAAACCAGGTCCACGAGCGGTAGGGTCCCCATCACTTCGTCCGCTCCTGCCATGGTCAGGGTCCTGGAACCCCGATCGCCGGTGGAGGGAAGAAGGCAGGGTAGATCAGGATCTCTACGACAGGGAGACGAGTCGCCGCCGCCTAGAGGAAGAAAAACCCTAGCGAGAAGAGAAATTGGCGAAAACAGATCGGGTGGGCTGGGGGTGGTGGCTAGTAATAACCAAATAGCCGGCGCTCACCCACGTGGTAGTTGGGCCAGCCTACTAAGCACGAGCGCTCTGGCCCGTCACTCGGGTCACTTTGAAATCATGAGGAGGTTATAGGAGAGCAATTAGTTGACGAGTGGTCCTGCCTGGCTAGCTAGGATTTCTTGTGCCACCGTCATAGTCGCCGCCATCTAAGAAATTTGGTCCCTCGCCTCCAGCTGTCATCTTGGCGCTGAGAGGTGGGGGGGGGGGGGGACCACGAATCCTCAAGACCTTTGTGTTCTTCGTCAACGTCTAGTGATCATCATAGTTTTGTGAGAATAAACTTTTTTTTGTTTTTTTGGCAGTGCCATGAGGTTAGAGAGTTTTCTGTCCTTGCAGATTTGATTATTTGAATCTGATGAGTTTATATTGTTGTATCAAGCTTTTTTTGTTGGTTTGATTCTTTGTGAAGGTGAAATCTTATGGTGCAAATATAGCGATTCGACTACCTGCACTTCTAGGAAATTATCCCCGGCTCAAGTACATTTATCGATCAAGTCTTCCCATCTTTTTAGATGGGCGACTCAAGGCACTTTCTACAAACATTATTGGTAATGTCTGTGGATGTGAAAGAGTGACGAATCATTGCTCCAGTCTAATTGCAGCCTCTATACCGAAGTCTTTGAAGCATTTCTTAGTGCAGAGATTGATACCGTGAAGGTGTTTACAAGAGATTTCATTGTAATTCGTAGTGGTAGGAGTTACTTTATATTTTCTTGTATCTTAGATCCAAATCAGTGTACCTGTAATTGTTATGAGTATTAATAAAGTTGTTTCTAAAGAAAGCAATCTCCAAATCATTTATTCTGGGTTTATTGGACCAACTACCAAAAGGTACAAGAACAAGGAGACGCCAAGACCTGTATGTGCTCATTGTGTACTCCACGGGGTAATTCCTAAGCTGGATTCCCAAGACAAAATGACATGACGCAACTGGCAAGGTATTAAGGCGTGTGTCTTTTACCAACATGACGAGTCTATTAAGCACTTATTTTTTGAGTGTAAGTTTCCTCGGGCGATTTGGACCATAGTTCAAGTAGCTTCAAATTTATATCCACCACGTAGTGCACGTAACATATTCGGCAACTGGTTGAGGGGTATTGATAAACAATTTTCTGCACATATTCTTGTAGGGGCGACTGCCTTATGCTGGGCACTGTGGCTTATCAGGAATGATGTGGTTTTTAATAAAAAAATGTGTTTCATCTCCTATGCAGGTCATTCATGTATGTACGCGATGGCTTCGTATTTGGTCTATTCTGCAGAGGTCGGAGGACAGGACCTTTTTATGATGGCGTCTACGCGGCTGGAGCGTACGGCCAGGGAGATTTTTCTCCCCCTATGAATGACGGTGTGATCTTCGGATAGCATCTGCCACATCATAGACTGGATTAATTTATCTTTTTAAGTTGTAAAATGATTTTATTTTTTGGGTCGGTTGAATTTTTTGACTGTGCATCGAGTTATGCAGAGGTTGGGCATTCTTTCGATATGATTGTATCATCTTAGATATATCAGTTCAATGAAATGTCCTTTATCAAAAAAAGACAAAATCATCCAATTCCGCTTGAAGCACGAAGCGACTGACGAGTGCTCTTTTTCCACGCAAAGGGCGTGGAATAGTCGATGAAACACGTGCAACACTCAATCGTGGGCCGGTCCATTGATAGAGAACATTCTTTTTTCTTTCTTTTGTCCAGCCGCCACCACGTCTCGTGTGTTGGGCACTACCTTTGGATTTCGGATTTCTGTTGTTCTATATATATTCTCGGATTTCAAATGATTTTTTTTGCTTTTCAGGTTTTGTCGGGTTTTCCTTTGGCAATGGAGATTTTTTTTGTGAAGCACAGTTGTGCTTCTTGAAAAAAATATGCGTTTCCATGAGATATACAACTGTGTTTCTTCTGGAAGCACAAATTTGCTTCCGCAAGAAGCATAGCATGTGCTTTCACTTGTGCTTCTTGAATGTTGATAAGCACCGCCTGTGCCCACCATCCTCACCCCCAATATACACAAAACTTGAAAACCACGACATGCTTCCGGGCTCCATTTTTTTCTTCCTTTTTTTGGTATTCATTTTTGTTGTTGTCGTTTTTTAGTATTCGTTTTACTTTTGGTTTTCGATGTTTCCCTGTTTTTTCGTGGAAAAAGTTTGTCGAAACCTGTTAAGATGGGATTTAGTTTTGAAGATCTTGACACAAAAAATTCAACAATGAAAATGTTTTGGTATTTGGATGCATGGTTCAAGAGATGAAATGTTTGAATAAACGAATGTATGAAAAACGGAAAAAAAATCATAAGTTATGAGAAGTGGCACACATCAGCACCTGAGAATAGTGAGAAGTGACATTTGCAAGGGTTAACCTTTAACTAGTGATTTCATGGTTTTATTTATCACTTCCGTACAACAACAATTGGGCTAGTATGTGTGGCATCATCCTCGCGCACCGAGGCCTCTACGGGCTGACCTAATTAGTCCTTTTAAATTCTGAAACAGAATTGTCCATATATACAAAGCAAAAATTTGCATGTGTAAAAGATGTTTACAATTTTTGAAGTTTTTCCTTGAATTTCGAAAATGTTGGTGAATTTTAAAAATATCCATGAATCTTAAAAGTAATAAAAAAATTAATAATATGTTCGTGAACTTAAAAAATGTTTGGGAATTTTAAATTTCTAAATACTTTAAAAATTATGAATATAAAAATGATAAATATTTGGTCCCCCCTCCCCCAATTTTTTTAACCAGTTCTAAAGAACTTAAAAGAAGATCAACTAGTTGGAAAATGTTCACGAATTTTAGAAAATATTCATGAATTTGGAAAGTGTATGTGAATTGAAAAAAATCATGAATTCAAAAAATGATCATGAATTCTTAAACAATCATCAATTAAGAAAATCTTCATAGCTGTTTTTGAAAAATACCAGCTCATATTGAAAATGTTTATCATGTATTTTAGAATGGTCGTTAGGCATTTAGAAAACATTCATAATGTATTTGAAACAAGTTCCTCACCTGTTTGAAAAAAATAATGTGCATTTAAACAATATTCATCGTGTATTCCAAATGTTTGTATTATGTTTGAAAACCCCCTCACCTATTTGCGAAATTGCATTGTGCATTTAAAATTGTTTGTATATTTTTTTATATATTTAAAAGGTTCAGATGGGATAACTTAAAAAGGAAAAGGAGAATAGGAAAATGGAATAGGAAAAACCAAAAACATATAAGGAAAACAATTGGATATAAAAACAGAAATAAAATAAAATGGAAAACAAAAGTAAAAATATGAAGGGAATGTAAAATCAACTGAAAATGGCAAGATAAAAATTGTGCTAGATGTGTGCACTATCTAAGATAGTCATTTGATATGCAAAGTGAATACACTAGGATCAACACTTCCCCTAGATTTTATAGACCAACAACATAATGCGCAAATGATAGCAAATGTGATCATCTAGTATGCATTTGCAATAACATGTGGTGAAGCAACATATAAGGGCAAGATAAAAATCATAGCTCCAAAACATAAAAGGTAAAGACATGATCAACGGGTTAGCATGTCTCACATGATGCTATGTTAAGGTCTCCAAATAAGCAAGTTCAAAAAGCGAATCCCACCCATGTAAAATCCCAAGAGACAACCTAGTAGAACTCTCTTCCTCTTTGACATCAACATGTTCTCTTCATCTGAAGTTATCCACTAGAAGCACAATCATAATATCGAATCACTTAAGCTTGCATAAGATGCGACTACTCTAGGCGGACGACACCATCTTAAGCTCACAAGTACTCCACAGATTATTTGTATTCCTATGACCGGCGAGTTTTAATAAAGCAGCTTTTGCCCTAAAAAGGGAAAATAATGATGCAACTTTATTATCAAGTACTTATATTCAAGTGAATAATGAGGGGTTGTTATCCGCAAAAAAAGGGGGTGGTTACATTAAAAAAATCCATGAGAAACGGCCTCTAAACCTGTCTCTGTGCAATGGTCGATACTAGTCGAGGAACTGCACCGCAGCAGCAGGAAGTCCTTGAGCTAGTTTGGTTGGCCTTTTTAGGATAGATGTAATTCTCCGCGACGACAATCATTTCTTTCTTTTTGCTTTTCTCATGTACTCCCTCCGATTCAGAATAAGTGTTGTAGTTTTGAACTGCCTTATTTTGGATCGGAGGGAGTATTTCTTAATGAAATGGGCAGAAAGCCTGTCTATCCCGTCAAAAGAAAAACCCTGTACCGTGGCTGTTGGCATGTAGGTTTGGCCGCGCAGCCAGCAGACGACTTCCAGTTAAGTCCCAACCGCACCGACGTGGCTAAACGGAAATGTTTGGACTCTCTTACAATTGTGTTTGTTAGGGGTGTTACAGTTGTTAGTGTTGGTGTGAGCCGACAAATAAACCGGGATCGCGGAGCACACTCTTGCTGCTGCAGTGTCAAAATAAGCGGGACAAACAGATCCACAGGGATAAAGCCAGCTCGGAATATGCCTACAGATATACAGTACATGGGCATTACTGTCACTCCACCATGAACCAAACCCAACCGAACACCCAGGAAAAGGGCAGGCAGCCCGTACCATCTGCTATGATACGCATGGGTTCCATGTCATTCCGAATTTCTGGTAGTACAACTAACTCGATCCACACGACACGCACCGCAGCTACTGACAAGCCGGAAACCGACTAGCTGACAAGAAACCCCCTCCCCGACTTGTCTGGACGAAAAGAAAGCTAGTAGTACCTTCCCAGGTTCAGAGATGTGCTGTGCTGCACTGCACTACCAATGTGGCAGTCTACTGTAACCTCAGTTCATGGTGCACATTACATACACATGCACTAAGAATAAGATAATACTAATAATCATCATGTAAAAGGGGCAGGAGATCGGACTGATCGAAACGCCTTCGTCTTCCTCTGGCTGACTGCACTGCACTCCACTTGCTTCCGACGATCATCGATTGATCAGACTTGCATGCAGCCGTTCCCGTTCGCCTTGCCGTTGACGCAGCCGCTGCTGTGCTCCTTCGTCCCTCTGTCGGCGGCGACGTGCACCATGTCGAGGTTGTAGAGTATCGGGATCATGACGAGGGAGGAGAGGAAGGCGAGCAGCGGGCCGAAGATCCAGAGCAGGAGGGGCACCCCGGCGTAGAACAGCCTGTTGCCCACGAAGTTGAGCGTGAAGCTCCTCTCGAGGATCTCGCCCACGTAGTCGCCCACTGCGCCGGCCGGCAGCTGCAGGCCGACCAGGCGGGCGCCGTCGTCGTCCTTTTCGGCGTCGGGGAGGGGGAGGCAGGAGGTGTTGATGAGGAAGCTGGCTTGGTTGAGGAAGCAGATGGTGAGGGTGTGGCAGAGGAAGGAAAAGAGGAAGACGAGCAGCAGCGCCACGTACTTGAGCGCCATCATGTACTCCCCGTGCGCGCCGAACACGGCGTCGCTCAGCGGCTTCTTCACGGAGTAGGTGCTGCTGAGCACGGCGGCGATGCCGGTGCAGAAGAGCACCGAGGTGGTGGCCATGAGCGTGGACCCCATGATGACGTTCCGGATCGACTGCACCACCAGCACCCCCTTCTTGTCGTCGTTGTCCCGCATCATGCCGGCCGCCCAGAGCCGGCGCGCCGCCGAGTAGACGCCGAAGGCCGTGGAGAGCGGGCGGCGCCGCACTGCGCGCCACAGCCAGGCGTGGTACAGCGCCGGGAGCAGCAGGCCCAGCGGGATCAGGATCAGGTCCAGGTAGCTCTCCCTCCACACCACCATGGTCGATCGATCGGCCGACGACGACGATCGAGCAAGAACCAAGAAAGCGTAAGCGTGTGGCACTAGCACGCTTGCTTGTCGATGGATGGCTAAGCTAGCTCCTGAATTTGGGGGAGGCGTTGCTCCTTTCTGGCGATGAACCGTGTGGAGGTGGCTCTCTGTCTACCTGTCCGTGTAGTGGTGCGTTATATAGGGGAGGAAGGCTGAGCCTCAACTACCCCCGCGTCGCCCCAGCTCGGCCGACTCGGTTGGCTCCCCAACCCTAACCGCCGTCGGTGTCTAGCCCATCTTCCTTCCCTCCTCCCGCCGCCGCCGGAGGATGTCACCGGCTTGTGCCCGGAGGCCGACGGCGGTGGCGGGGGCTCTTCCTCCCTCCCGCGTCTCAGGGGTGGCGGGGCCTCAACATGCGTGAAGGTGCGGCCTATCTAGAAGCGACGGTGTTGGCTTTGACAGCGGCGGCGGTCGGCCCTCCTCGGGCCACGGGCGGCTACTGCGGCGGCTGGCCTGGATCGGGCGGTGGCACAATGCGGTCTTCGGCGGCAATGTCATCTAGCTTTAGATCGACGGCGACGTTGAGGGCCTGGTGAACTGCTTGGCGGCACCCATGGCTGATCTGTTCTGGCCGGTGTAGCCAGTGGTGATCACATTCTTCGTCGGCGGTGGCCGGCCAGAAGCTTGATGATCAAATTTTGAGATCCATCATCTAGTTCCGGTTGCGAGTTGGGGAGACATGGTTGCCGGTGAAAACCGAGCCGACGACATGCGATGGCGGCGTTCTACGCCGTTACGTTGATGAAGGCATCGTCGTGTAACTACTGTCGACCCACTCATGCTGCTCCGGGGAAAACCCTAGGATCTGATGTTCCAGATCGACGATGGCGGCACTGCGGTGTTGTTTCTCTTCTGGGAGCATCGTTTGTGAAGCAGCGCTGGAAGTCAGGGGCAGTGGGTGGAGCGGCTTCGTCTTGCACGGAGTTTCGGTGGAGATGTCAAGTCATGCCTGACCGACAGGTGCTACGCTTTGTCATGCCTGGTCGGCAGGTGCTACGCACGACAGATCTTCCAAGGCTTCAAGCTGTGTCGGCTGGTGATACTTGGCAGCATGGCGCTGAGGTGTATCAGTTGCGACCGCGACGTGCTCAGTTGTTTGCGCACAGGGAGGAGGTGTCGTTGGGCTCTGTGGTGGCGTCGATGATAGCTAGACCGAGTAAGGTTGATGCATCAGTACAGTTCTGAAGATGGAGCGGTGGCAGTTGGCGACGGCGGCCTCTGAAAGCACGCCGGACTAGTGTGTGCCCCAGACCCGGCAAGTGTCTAGGTTGGGGTCTCAGGTCTTAGATGTTAGGCTTGACTGCGATGTCTGTTTGGTATTAGGCCCAGGCTATCTGTGCCCCTTTATCAACTGGATAAGTGTAGCCACAGTTTGTTGCTTAGACGATGGCTTTAATTTTACTATTGTATAACTTTGTAACATTTTGTGAGAATAATTAATAAAATGACCGTATGCATCGCACTGATGCAGAAGTCTGGGGGTCATCTTCTTTTCTTTAAAAAAAATGAGGGAGAGAGATAGATAGTGGTGTCTTACACAACGGCCACGAGGATCCTTTTTGCTGGTGGTCAATCAGCTAAAAGCAGCAAGCGGTGGACGAAAGGCAGACACTCACACGACCGGGCGCAGACTGATCGATCCATCGACCTCCTTCGTGAGTCACAGCCCAGACCAACAAAAAGAATGCCATCGAATCGATCGCAAGTTGCGTACGTACGTCGCCCTTCGTTCATCTTCTGGTTCGATCAATGGTTATTCGGCGAACTCTAACGACACGACCCTAAACAGATGCGCGTTTTATTTGGATTTCATTCATATGGAGCGACAGAACGGACCCTGCTGTTTGGTTTTGCCATCCGTTGGTCGGTGCATCCAACGAGCGGCCGCATCACAACGTGTCCGCATCCAACGAGCCATCCGTCGGTCGATGCACCAACGAGCGACCGCATCACAATGTGCGTTTTGACACGACCGTACAGAGTAGGTCTAACGTTGAAGTTGACCTTAATTCCACGTACATGAATGAAGGAAGATTGTTCTGTGGCGTTTCGTGCATGCAGAGGGAGAGAGAGAGAGGGAGAGATGAGCTGGGACGACATCAGTTGCACACGTACGTAGTGCTCAGAAAAAAGAAGTTGCACGCGTAGGTGGCGCAGCCGGTAGCCTACAAGCTTGGATCTGTTAGTAGTGAGACCTGAGACCGGCGCCATGATTTCGTGGCCGTAGGTTAAGCTTGGTTGTTTCGGTTGGCGTCCGGTCGGCTGCCTGACGTGCAGGCCGTTGCGTTGCCGGCGCCGGCTGCGCACCGTGTCGCTAGCTGCTAGTGGTAAGAGCGACTTCAGTCGTTCGGCCTCTCAGTATATAAAAAAAAAGTCGTCTAAAGGCCGAGCCGGCGTTTGTTTGGCGTGTGGGGCGAATGCGTTCCCAGTCGACGCTTCTCAAATCGTAGCAGGGCGAGGCGTAGTTTACATGTTTATCTGGTTTTGTATAAATTTCTATCAAATATCGCTGAGTTTGTGTCAGATAGCCGAGTTTGTACAAATTCTATAAAATATCGTCAAGCTCGCCATCTACATGCCGTGTAGAAATGGGTGTAGTCGTCGTCGTCGCGCACCTCGCCGGAGCCGCCGCTATCCCTACTGCACCCCTGGCCAGGGTCGCCGACGCACGGTGGGGGGGGGGGGGGGGGGGGGGTTGTCGGCCTCGCCCTCCTCGTCGCTGTCGAGGAGGATGACGCTACCCTCCTCGCGTCCGCGGCGCCGAGCCTGCAGCTCCGCGTATGCCCGTCGCCGGCAAAGCACCTGTCCGCGGACGTAGTCCTCCCGCGCCCACTTGAGGGCGGCCTCGTCGTCGGGGGCCACCATGTCCGCGTGCTATGGCTTCACGGGGAGTAGCCCCGACTCGGGCTTTGGCCGGACCAGGCGGAGGGAGCGCGAGGAGGGGCGGCCACCCTCATTGATGACGAGGGCGCTGCTGAGCGCCGAAGCGGCGTCTCCTCATCCGGCTCCGGCTTGACGGGGCGGCGCGCCGACGAGCCAGAGGAGAGCGAGCCGGAGCCCGACGAGGAGGAGGACATTCCTGGCTCCATTCGCTGCGGCGTCCAGGAGCTGCCACGGCGGCGGGAGAACGACGGGCGCGGCGGGTACTCGAGGCGCGACGTGTTGCCGGTCTCGATGTAGTGGAGGACAGCCTCGAGGGTGCGGCCGGGCACGCCCCACCACTTGCGCCGCCCGTCTGCATTGAGGCGCTCGGGGGGATGGTGCCGTTGGCGGAGGCGATCTGCTCTTCACGGCGGCGTTCGAAGAACATCATCCACAACGTGTGGCTGTCGACGGCGTACCTCGGCTCGTTCCGCTGCGCCTCCATCAGCGACGAGCGGATGCAGGCGATCTCAGCCCGCCGGGCAGCATCTTCGGGCACCGGTGGCACCGGGACGCCGCTGGCGCTCAACTTCCTCAACCTTGACACACGCATGTCCGGGGGCGCCGGATAGTCGGCCTCGTAGAGGAGGCGGGCCTCGTCCTCATGAAGAAAGCGCCGGCCAAAGCCGTTCGCCGCCGCGGCGTCCCCGCGATACCTCTCAGCCATTGCTCGTCGACGGGAAGAGGAGGGGAGTGTTGCTTTCTGTGGTGAGACGAGGCGAGGTGTGGCGTTCACCGGCGGGGAGATCGGCTTTTATAGCCGAAGCGGGGCGGTGAGAGCTGGCGACGTGTGGCGGGAGCGAGCGGGGCGCGTGTCGGTGGCGCCTTCACTGCGCCGTCCGTGAGGCATCAATGGAGGCTGACCGGCGCGACAGCCTTGTCATTGATTCCCACGGGAACCAAGGCAATGAGGACAACGAAGCGGTGTCTCGCTAACTCGGCGGGCCCACCCCCGTTCGCAGCAAAACCGCGTCCCCCGGCACCCCAGGCGACCCCAGCGCGCTAGGTTCGGTCTGGGACCGCCGGCGCCAGTTTCGGCTCAAACCGACGAAAAATGAACTTCTGGGATCGCGATTGGGCCGTTTTTGAGGCACCAGCGGCAAAAAATTCCCGATGAAGACCTGTTGAGGACGCGGCTGAAGATACTATGACTAACCAAGCCGTGATTAGCTTCCAGGCACACGGCTCCGGCGAGCGGCAGAGCAGCGCAACCGACTCGCCGCAACTGGGTGGCCCACGCACGCACACCGGGTTGTTGCCCACAGCTAGCATGCATGCGAAATTGGCAAATTGTCTAATAAGTTTAGCCCTAGAAATACCGCGTCCAAATTACACGATACAGAAATGCCAGGTCGTTGTCTTATCAGCTAGGACATTGTTACCCCGTTTTGTCTCGCTTTAGCCACGGGTACCAACCCTTGTGGTGCGTCAATCGTATCTTCAACTATTTTGATTCAGTGCATAACCTTTTTCTCTTTTCTTCTGGAATCGAAGGCTTTACCCAGATTTAAAGTAATGCTCATGACGATAAAGACATATAGGCCAACTTACAACCAACAACTCGATGTTAGGATATCATCTTACGAGGTGAAACACTTCGAAAAAGGGAGTAAAATGACACCCAAAAACAAAAACGACAAGGACTAAAGCTACAAGCTAAGCCAGAGAAGGTTGTGCAGCTTGAGCTCCTTGCCACCTTGTCCACTAATAAGTAAAGGGCATCATTACATCAAGACGATTAGACCATCACCAAGAATCCCATAGGATGGGTGACCTCTTGGAAAGTCCTCGTGTTGCATTTCCTCTTTTAATTTGATCGTGCTAGGAGATAGTTCCGCACGGAGTCATCAACCCGTGCTCTCGTCCCATGGTCCCTCACGTCGCTTGCGCAGGCGGTGTCGGGGGAACCCTAGCCTCCAACCCGCAACCGCCTCCTACACCCTCCCCTCCCTTCGCCGTCGGGCAAAGCCTGGTGCGCGGCGGTGGCGGTGGGGCCCTTCTCCTCCTCCCGGCGTATGGCTGCAGCGCAAGATGCGGCGGCGCAGCGGAGGCGTGGCGCTGATGCGGGGTGGGTGCGTTGGGCGGCGCGGGCGGGCGGCTAGGCCGTGGCAGCTGCGCATGGGGTTGGCTCCAGGGTGGCGGTGCGGGCACGGATCCAGCGCGGGTCTGGTCCTATGGTCGCGGTCTCGACCTCCCCTGGTCGGCTGTCGGGTCTCAATGGGGACTTCTCCTTGTTGTGATCTGGCAGCAGCGGCCTGCGGTCCATGCACGAGAGATGGATGTTCTTCGAACAGATCTGGGTGAAAATCTGGTATCAGTGGCGGTGCTTTCTGCGTCGTTCCCTTCCTGAAGGCATCGCTGTGGAGAAATTCAAGACCACTCTCTGCTACCTTTGGTGGAAACCCTAGACCAGTTGATCGGATGACGCTGGCTCTCTGGTGTAGCTTCCCCCTTGGGGGCGTCATTCTTGGAGGTGCACACGGGCTTGAGGGACCAGAGGACGACTTCTTTGATGGAGCGGTGCTTCATCTTACACATTAATGGCAACGGATCTTGGCGGTGTGTCGCTGTGGAGATTCGGCGTCCGATGTGCGGAGATGGACTCAAGTAGGAGGAGCATATTGTCTGACGTCATGGTGATGTCGATGGAAGAGAAGCCTGTCAAGGTCAGTGCATTAGTTTGCTCTGAAGATCGATTGGTGAAAGATGATGGCGATGACACATGAGAGCGCATTGGGCCGGTTTGTGCCCCAAACCTAGTATGTGGCTGGTTGGGGCCTCTAGCTTTAGATGTTACACATTTATGCGATATCTATTTGGTATTAGGCTCGGACCATCGGCACCCTTTCATCATGTGGATAGGAGTAGCGACAGATGCTGTTAAGATGGTGGCTTCAGACTACCTGATATACTGCTTTGTAAGGTCTTTGTAAATAATCAATAAAATGGCTGCATGCATCGCCCAAATGCAGAGGCCGGGGGTAATCCTTCTTTTCCAAAAAAAGAGAATCTCGGAGCAACTTCACAAGCACACCGCCGTCAGGCGCGACATCTTTGCACACATGGCAACCAAGCTAGCAAAATTCATTTGAAGACAAATCGGAAAAAAACAGAGAAAAAGAATTGGAATGTTCAAAAAGTATATTGTGCTTCTTTAGAAACTCGAATTCAATAAAAATCATATTAAATGAATATTTGGAAGAAACATCTCAAAGATAATAATACAATAAGTAAATGAAAAAATATAGAATTCTTAAAAAGGAAATGTTCCTACAAAGTTGTTCCAAAATATGGAAATTTGTAAATGAGAACTAGATAAACTTTGGTAATTTTACATGATTTTCATAATTTTACCAAGATTTGTAATTTCCAGAGTATTTCTTAACTATTGTGCATTTTGTAGAGTTCTTATAACTTTGGTATATTGAAATGTTCATTTCGGATTTTTTTTTGCAGAGTATTTTTTGTGTTGATTAGACTGCCAAACAAGTACACAATTGCTATCATGTCAATATGAAAAGTTGGTGGATGAATGGGCTAAATCTAGACTCTTTTGACACTAAAGCGACCGAACTTGGACCTTGACAATAATTGAGAACCAAATATATACTTTTTTCAAATATAATTATGTTTGGTAAAATGGCAGTGAAATAGGATAGAACTAATAATTCATCCAAGAGCAAAAATGATTTGGACTACAGCTACTCCCTCCATTCCAAAATATAGTGCGCCCGCGCTTCCCGAGGTCTAACTTTGACCATAAATTTAACCAACGAGACCAACTGCGGCGGGAGAAAAAATTATATAATTGAAAACTTCTTTCGAATACGAATTCACTGATATAATTTTTTCTTCCGCCGTAATCGGTCTTGATAGTTAAATTTACGGTCAAAATTGAAGCACGGAGATAGAGGAAGTACTAGATTATGGAATGGAGGGAGTACAAGCTAAGCTAAGATGATCCAGAAAAAACAAGGTCTAGAAAAAAGTAAGTTAAGGTTGTCTATAGCTTGAGCTTCTTGCCACCTTGTCCACTGATAATCGGACCATTACCAATATTCCCATATAGGACCAACTTCACCAGCACATTGCCATTACGCATGAAACCAACACGAGCGTGGTTCTGTACACATGGCCACCCAGGTAGCTAAAATTCTAGAAAAGTTCAGAATTTTGTTGATTAAAAATCAAGAAGTTTTAAGACAAATCAAGCAAAATGATTAAAATGTTTAAAAAATTATATGTATGCTTTTTTGAAAACTTGGTTTTAATAAAAAATGTATTAAATGAATATTTGAAAGAAACATCATAATGATAATAATACAATAATTACAAGAAAAAAATAAAATAAATGTATAGACGTCTTAGAAAATGGAGTGTTCCAAAAAAGCTATTCAAAATATGAGAATTTAGAATTTTTTTACTGAATTCCATGGTTTTCCATAATTTTACCAAATTCCATAGTTTCTGAAGTATTTTATATTATTATGCATGTTTAGAGTTCTTAGGGAATCTCCAACCCCAACCCCCAAACAGCCCACAACCGTCCAGGTCCTTATCTTATCACTTACTAGGACATTGTTACTCCGTCCCGTTGTCTCTCGCTTTAGCCACGGGTACAAACCCTTGTGGTGCGTCGATCATTGAAGGAAATATGCCCTAAAGACAATAATAAATTTTTTATTTATATTTTCTTATATCATGATAAATGTTTATTATTCATGCTAAAATTGTATTAACCGGAAACTTAGTACATGTGTGAATACATAGACAAAACTGAGTGTTCCTAGTATGCCTCTACTTGACTAGCTCATTAATCAAAGATGATTAAGTTTCCTAGCCACAGACATGTGTTATCATTTGATGAACGAGATCACATCATTAGGGAATGATGTGATGGACAAGACCCATCCGTTAGATTAGCATTATGATCGTTTAGTTTTATTGCTATTGTTTTCTTCATGACTTATACATGTTCCTCTGACTATGAGATTATGCAACTCCCGAATACCGGAGGAACACCTTGTGTGCCATCAAACATCACAACATAACTGGGTGATTATAAAGATGCTCTACAGGTGTCTCCGATGGTGTTTGTTGAGTTGACATAGATCGAGATCAGGATTTGTCACTCCGTGTATCAGAGAGGTATCTCTGGTCCCTCTCGGTAATGCACATCACTATGAGCCTTGCAAGCAATGTGACTAATGAGTTAGTTAAGGGATGATGCATTATGTAACGAGTAAAGAGACTTGCCGGTAACGAGATCGAACTAGGTATGATAATACCGACGATCGAATCTCGGGCAAGTAACATACCGATGACAAAGGGAATGACATATGTTGTTATGAAGTTTGACCAATAAAGATCTTCGTAGAATATGTAGGAGCCAATATGAGCATCCAGGTTCCGCTACTGGTTATTGACCGGAGATGTGTCTCGGTCATGTCTACATAGTTCTCAAACCCGTAGGGTCCGCACGCTTAACGTTCGATGACGATTTGTATTATGAGTTATTTGATTTGATGACCGAAGTTTGTTCGGAGTCCCGGTGATATCACGGACATGACGAGGAGTCTCGAAATGGTCGAGAGGTAAAGATTCATATATTGGAAGGTTATATTCAGACATCAGAATAGTTCCAAATGATCTGGGTATTTTCCGGAGTATCGAGGGGTTACCGGAACCCCCGGGGAAGTTAATGGGCCTTAGTGGGCTTTAGTGGAGAGAGGGAAGAAGGGCCACGAGGTGGCGCACGCTTCCCCCCTGCCCAAACCGAATTAGACAATGGGTGGGGGCGCGGCCCCCTCCTTCCTTCTCCTTCTCCCTTCCTTCCTTTCCCTCATGTGGAAGAAAGGAAAGGGGGGGGGGGGGTCCTACTTGGACTAGGAGTCCAAGTAGGACTCCCCCCTTGGCGCGCCCCTTCTGACTGCCGGCCTCTCTCCCTCCCTCCTTTATATACATGGCCAGGGGTACCCCAATAGCACAACAGACAATCTCTTAGCCGTGTGCGGTGCCCCTCTCCACAGTTCAACACCTCGGTCATATCGTCGTAGTGCTTAGGTGAAGCCCTGCGCCGGTAACTTCATCATCACTGTCGCCACGCCATCATGCTGACGGAACTCTCCCTCGTCCTCAACTAGATCAAGAGCTCGAGGGATGTCATCATGCTGAACGTGTGCTGAACACGGAGATGCCATACTGTAACGCCCCGAGGCCGATACTCCAGATGCCTTCCGTTTATTTTAGTTGTTGTCGTGTGTTTTTGTGTGTTTGTTGCTTTATAATAATTGTTTTGCATAGTTCATTCCTCTATGTTGTTGCCATGAGCATCATGTGCATTGCACTCATCCTTATGTTGCATGTTACTTTAATGTTGTATGTGCATCAGCCCTTGCTATCTCTCTCTCAAGCCGTGCCCATGTATCATCACCTCTCCCTTCCTTCTTCCTTCATGTTTTTTTGCAAGTGACATTATTCCTTCTTCATTAATGTTCATTTATTTCCTGATGATCATACTCCATGCCTTATACCTCTCTGTCAAATTTCATTCATTTTGGAGTTGTTTTGGTTGGGTTAAAAAAATGGTTCAAGTTTGAATTTAATTCAAACTTGGATTATTTTTCTACCTCTAAAAATTGCCAAGTCAATTTACTAAAATTCTGCACAAATTCTGGACTCCAGGGATATTCTCATATCTCTCGCCACCCTCTCCATTATTCCTGTGCTTTTCTGTCTTGTTTTCTCTCTGAAGAAAATAGAAGAAGAGAAGCAGCAGTGGCAACAGCGCAGCCCACCAGCTCTCACTCCCCGCAGCCCACCTGGGCCTTTCTTTCCCCGGCCCAGCTGAGCCGAACGGACACCTGCTCCGCTACAGCGCCGTCTCCCTCCTCTGCCTTCAAGAGTGCCAGCGCCGTGAGCTCTGCTTCACGGACGTCGAGGGCAGCCGTCCTTGCGCCCCTATATAAACCAGCGGCGCCCCCTAGGGTTTTCTCCTCCTTCCCTCCTCGTGCCGCCATCTCTCTTCCTCCCCTCTGTTTTCCCTTCTTCTTCAAGAACAGAGAACAGAGAGCACCACCAAGAGCTTCGTCGTTGTTTGCGTGGTTGGAGGCCACCACGGTCGGTTCCATCATGTCCATCTTCTTCCCCGACGTCGACTCCGACCACTACGGCGCCGCGGGACGTCAAGACGGTGCGTCAGTATCCTCTGCTTCCCCTGCGACATGGACACCAAGCCGGAGGGCGTTCTCTGCTCGCCGTCGTCCCCGTCTTCTTCCTTGGGTGAACTTGTCGCCGACCGAATTCGTCGCCCCTTACGTCCTCGAGCTAGAACGACTCCGTCAAATCCCTCAATGTGAGCAGACGCACCTCCCCACCTGTTCTTCTCCTCCGATTGTGCCCTGTCGAGCTCGAGCCCTCCTCCATCGGACTTCGTCTCCGGCGAGTGTTCCGACCTCTCCTCGTTGCCCGTGTGTACCCAATAGGGACGAATCGTTCTGTAGAACCGATTCCCTCCTTCAGCTTGCTGTTTTGATCCTTGGTTCGTCGGGTCCGACCTCCTCCGTCGCTCTCTGTGCACAGCGCCGCCGCCTCCCCTGTTTTGCTATGCTTAACCCGCAGCCTGCGCTAGTCCTGTAGCTCACCCTGCCTCGCTGCGCATCGCTCGAGCTGAGCCTGCTCGTGCTCGAGCACCTCCGTGGAGCCGTTTGCCCCGCGCTCGCCATGTTGCTCAGCAGCCTCTGCTGCACCCACACGCGCCCCGCCGAGGCCGTGGCCGAGTGCCTCGACCTGGAAGGCCGGCCCTGTTTTCTCTGTATTTGTTTCGTCTGGGTTCAGACTTCGGATCCCTTCGAGAGGTAGGCATCCTCAGCCGAGACCTTTGCATCACCAACACCCTCGCGTGTTGCTCTGCTCCACTCACGCTAGCAAATCACCAGCGCCTCACCCCGCTCATGCGCCCAGCCGTAGCCCATGCCCCGCCATGCCCGAGACGAGCTCAAGCTCGTGCTCGAGCAACCCCGCACGCGCGACTCCAGAAGCTGCTCCGCTTGCACCCAACCCCGCACGCCCTCCGTTGTCTTCCAGCCACTAGCGCCGCCGCGTTCGCTCGCCATCGTCGTTATCCATGTGCAGCGATTATACCAAGCTCGAGCCTTACAGGAGCTGTATAACTAGCGTTGCCTTTCCGTATCCTACACAAAGCTAGCAGCAGCGCAGTGGCTAGCGCCTTGCTCCTCAACCCAACGGATCCTGGGTTCGAAATCCAGGATGGCCGTTTTCTTTTAATTTTGCCTCCTGTACATTTGTGTTTGTCCCTATGACACCCAGGCCCCACTTGTCATCCTCTCTGTTCACATACATCCGTACACAGCCACACTCCTGCCACCTCAGCACCCCGGGCCCTCTCGTCATTGGCAGTGGCTGCCCCTGCCCGTGTCCCTTATTGTTTTCCCTTTGTTTTGCATATTAACAAATTGCCATCATTTTGAATTGCTAATAACTAAATATTCATGCATCCAAATAGAACCTGTCATATATGCATCTTGCTCAGTTTTTCATGTACTTTCATAATATGCAACTTTCATCCATGTTAAAAATGTTTAAATTGTTGTTTGCATTATTTTTGCATTAAATGACATGCTAAAATGGTTTAATTCATATCTAAATAACCGTAGCTCTGTTTTGAATAAACTTTATATGTAAATGGGGTAGAGAAATGCCTAGATTTACTTGGTGCACTCATCTTTGCATGTTTAACAACTCTAAAATTGTGTTTAGGGCAGAACAGTACCAAGCCTAATAAATGCACATGAGGATTTTTCGGAATTGTTGTTTGTTGTTTCTGGCCTCATTTAAACTTGACTAGATAGATAGTTTTCTTTGCTTCACCATCTTGCCATGTTTAACGACATTTAATATTGTTGGGTACATAAACGAGAGAGAACTAAATAAGTCACGTGGTGTTTCGTCAATATGCAACGGAGTTGCATGTTGAGCTCCACTTAATTTGTAGGATTGTTTGTGCATTTTGCCATGCCATGCTTCATTAAACCGGACATGCATCATAATTGTTTGTGCATCATGCCATGTCTATGTGTTGGTTGTTTACTATGTTGTTTGCTTCCTTTCCGGTGTTGCTTCTTCGGGTTGGTTCCGATAACGTCGCGTTTGTGAGGAACCGTTCTACTACGTCCGTTTGTCTTCCTCATGGACTCGTTCTTCTTCCTTGCGGGATTTCAGGCAAGATGATCATACCCTCGAAATCACTACTATCTTTGCTATGCTAGTTTGCTCGCTCTTTTGCTATGCCATTGCTACGATGCCTACCACTTGCTTGTCAGCCTCCCAAATTGCCATGTTCAGCCCCTAACCCACCATTGTCCTAGCAAACCGTTGATTGGCTATGTTACCGCTTTGCTCAGCCCCTCTTATAGCGTTGTTAGTTGCAGGTGAAGATTGAAGTTTGTTCCTTGTTGGAACATGGAGATGCTGTTCCTTGTTGGAACATTTATTTACTTGTTGGGATATCACTATATATCTTATTTAATTAATGCATCTATATACTTGGTAAAGGGTGGAAGGCTCGGCCTTATGCCTGGTGTTTTGTTCCACTCTTGCCGCCCTAGTTTCCGTTATATCGGTGTTATGTTCCCGGATTTTGCGTCCCTTACGCGGTTGGGTATATGGGAACCCCTTGACAGTTCGCTTTGAATAAAACTCCTCCAGCAAGGCCCAACCTTGGTTTTACCATTCGCCACCTAGCCTTTTTTCCCTTGGGTTAGGCCAGCCCAAGGGTCATCTTTATTTTAAACCCCCCCGGGCCAGTGCTTGTCTAAGTGTTGGTCCGAATTGGGCAGCCTGCGGGCCACCTCGGGGAAACTTGAGGGCTGGTTTTACTCGTAGCTTGACCTATCCGGTGTTGCCCTGAGAACAAGATATGTGCAGCTCCCATCAGGATGTCGGCGCATCGGGCGGCTTTGCTGGACTTGTTTTACCATTGTCGAGGATGTCTTGGAGTACCGGGATACCGAGTCTGATTGGAATGTCTCGGGAGGAGGTCTATTCCTTTGTTGACCGTGAGAGCTTGTGATGGGCTAAGTTGGGACACCCCTGCAGGGATTTGAACTTTCGAAAGCCGTGCCCGCGGTTATGGGCAGATGGGAATTTGTTAACGTCCGGTTGTAGAAAACTTGAACTTGACCTTAATTAAAATGAATCAACCACGTGTGTAACCATGATGGTCTCTTTCCGGCGGAGTCAGGGAAGTGAACACGGTTGTTGGAGTTATGCTTGACGTAGGTAGTCCAGGATCACTTCTTGATCATACTTTTATCGACCGTGCTTTGCCTTCTCTTCTCGCTCTCATTTGCGTATGTTAGCCACCATATATGCTAGTCGCTTGCTGCAGCTCCACATCATACCTTTACCTTACCCATAAGCTTATATAGTCTTGATCGCGAGGGTGCGAGATTGCTGAGTCCCTGTGGCTCACAGATACTTCCAAAACCAGCTTGCAGGTGCCGATGAGACCGTGCAGATGACGCTACCAAGCTCAGGGGGAGCTCGATGAAGATCTTGTCCTTTGTGTTGCTTTGTTCTAGTTGATCAGTAGTGGAGCCCAGTTGGGGTCGATCGGGGACCTTTGTCGCATTTGGGATTCTTCTTTTATTTTGGTTCCGTAGTCGGACCATGATTGTATTTGATTGATGTAATGTTTATTCATGTAACTATGTGAAGTGGCGATTGTAAGCCAACTATGTATCCTTTTCCTTATTATATTACATGGGTTGTGTGAAGATTACCTCACTTGCGACATATGCCTTCAATGCGATTATGCCTCTAAGTCGTGCCTCGACACGTGGGAGATATAGTCGCATCGAGGGTGTGACACATACGTTCGGTGCTGGGATCGGTTGTATCGTGAAGACGTTCGACTACATCAACCGCGTTACTAAACGCTTCTGCTTTCGGTCTATGAGGGTATGTGGACACACTCTCCCCTCTCGTTGCGATGCATCTCCTAGTTAGATCTTGCGTGATCGTAGGATTTTTTTGAATTACTACGTTCCCCAACAGTGGCATCCGAGCCAGGTCTATGTGTAGATGTTATTTGCACAAGTAGAACACAAAGAGTTGAGGGCAATAATAGTCATACTGCTTACCACCAACGTCTTACTTTGATTCGACGGTATTGTTGGATGAAGCGGCCTGGACCGACATTACATGACCGCGTTCATGAGACTGGTTCTACCAACGTGCTTCGCACACAGGTGTCTGGCGGGTGTCCGTTTCTACAACTTTAGCTAAATCGAGTTTGACTATGGCTGGTCCTTGTTGAAGGTTAAAACAACACACTTGACGAAAAATCATTGTGGTTTTGATGTGTAGGTAAGAACGGTTCTTGCTAGAAGCCCGTAGCAGCCACATAAAACTTGCAACAACAAAGTAGAGGACGTCTAACTTGTTTTTGCTGGGCATGTTGTGATGTGATATGGTCAAGACGTGATGAGATATAAATTGTTGATGAGATGACCATGTTTTGTAAAAGTTATCGGCAACTGGCAGGAGCCTTATGGTTGTCGCTTTATTGTATGAAATGCAATCGCCATGTAATTCGTTTACTTTATCACTAAGTGGCAGCGATAGTCGTGGAAGCAATAGTTGGCGAGAGGACAACGATGCTACGATAGAGATTAAGGTGTCAAGTGTTGGGGAATGCAGTATTTCAATTTTTTTCCTATGATCACGCAAGATCTATCTAGGAGATGCATAGAAACGAGAGGGGACAGTGTGTCTACGTACCCTCGTAGACCGAAAGTGGAAGCGTTTATCAACGCGGTTGATGTAGTCGTACACCTTCACGATCCGTCCCGATCAAGTACCGAACATACCGCACCTCCGCGTTCAGCACACGTTCAGCTCGATGACGTCCTCGCCTTCTTGATCCAGCAAAACGGGCGAAGTAGTAGATGAGTTCCGGCAGCACGACGGCGTGGTGACGGTGTTGGAGAAGAACAATCTCCGCAGGGCTTCGCCAAACACTACGGAAACTATGAGGGAGGATAAACTAGAGGGCACGGGGTTGCCGGCACACGGCTTGGTGATTCTTGATGTGTCTTGGGTGCTAGCCCTGCCCCTCTATTTATATGTTGAGCCTTGGGGTCAAAACTTGGAGTAAAAGCCTTCACAAAGTCGGTTTCACCCAAAAGGCAAGAGTCCTTTTCGGACTCCAGGGCCAGACGCCAGGGTTCCCGGCGTCTGGACGCAGATGCCAGGGACCCTGGCGTCTGGCCCCTGGACTCCGCAAAACTTCCTTTTGCACTTTCCAAAAACCTTGTGGGTTTTCCCCTTTGTCCCAAATAAAGTGTTCTCATACCCAAACATTTCGGGAAACATCCGGAACCCCTTCTGGTGAATTTTGGAACCCTTCCGGAGACCAAACACCATTATCCCATATAGCAATCTTTATCTCCGGACCATTCTGGAGTTCCTCGTCATGTCCGTGATCTTATCTGGAACTCCGAACAACATTCGGTCACCAACATACATAACTCATATAATACTATATCGTCAACGAACGTTAACCGTGCGGACCCTGCGGGTTCAAGAACTATGTAGACATGACCGAGACATTTCTCTGGTCAATAACCAATAGCAGAACCTAGATGCCCATATTGGTTGCTACATATTCTATGAAGATCATTATCGGTTGAACCTTAATGACAACATACGTTGTTCCCTTTGTCATCGGTATGTTACTTGCCCGAGATTTGATCATCGGTATCTTCATACCTAGTTCAATCTCATTACCGGCAAGTCTCTTTACTCATTCCGTAATTTATCATCCCGTAACCAACTCATTACTCACATTGCTCGCAAGGCTTATAGTGATGTGCATTATCGAGAGGGCCCAGAGATACCTCTCCGATACACGGAGTGACAAATCCTAATCTCGATCTATGCCAAGCCAACAAACACCTTCGGAGACACCTGTAGAGCATCTTTATAATCACCAGTTACCTTGTGATGTTTGATAGCACACAAGGCGTTCCTCCGGTATTCGGGAGTTGCATAATCTCATAGTCAGAGGAACATGTATAGGTCATGAAGAAGGCAATAGCAATAAAACTTAACGATCATTATGCTAAGCTAACAGATGGGTCTTGTCCATCACATCATTTCTAATGATGTGACCCCATTCATCAAATGACAACACCTGTCTATGGTCAGGAAACTTAACCATCTTTGATTAACGAGCTAGTCTAGTAGAGGCATACCAGGGACACTTTGTTTGTCTATGTATTCACACATGTACTAAGTTTCCGGTTAATACAATTCTAGCATGTCTAATAAACATTTATCATGATATAAGGAAATATAAATAACAACTTTATTATTGCCTCTAGGGCATATTTCCTTTAGTCTCCCACTTGCACTAGAGTCAATAATCTAGTTCACATCGTCATGTGATTTAACACCAATAGTTCACATCTTTATGTGACTAACACCCAAAGGGTTTACTAGAGTCAATAATCTGGTTCACATCGCTATGTGATTAACACCCAAAGAGTACTAAGGTGTGATCATGTTTTGCTTATGAGATAAGTTTAGTCAACGGGTTTGCCTCATTTAGAGCCGTATGTATTTTGCAAATTTTCTATGTCTACAATGCTCTGGAGGGAGCTACTCTAGCTAGTTGCTCCCACTTTCAATATGTATCCAGATTGAGACTTAGAGTCATCCGGATCAGTGTCAAAGCTTGCATCGATGTAACCCTTTATGACGAACTTTTTGTCACCTCCATAACCGAGAAACATGTCCTTATTCCACTAAGGATAATTTTGACCGCTGTCCAGTGATCCACTCCTGGATCACTATTGTACCCTCTTGCCAAACTCATGGTGAGGTACACAATAGGTCCGGTACACATCATAGCATACTTTATAGAACCTATGACTGAGGCATAGGGAATGACTTTTCATTCTCTTTCTATTTTCTGCCGTGGTCGGGTTTTTGAGTCTTTACTCAACTTCCCACCTTGCAACATAGGCAAGAACTCCTTCTTTGACTGTTCCATTCTAAACTACTTCAAAAAACTTGTCAAGGTATGTACTCATTGAAAAAACTTATCAAGCATCTTGATCTATATCTATAGATCTTGATGCTCAATATGTAAGCAGCTTCTCCGAGGTCTTTCTTTGAAAAACTCCTTTCAAACACTCCTTTATGCTTTCCAGAAAATTCTACATCATTTCCGATCAACAATATGTCATTCACATATACTTATCAGAAAGGCTGTAGTGCTCCCACTTGTAAATACAGGATTCACCGCAAGTCTGTATAAAACTATATGCTTTGATCACCTTATCAAAGCGTATATTCCAACTCGGAGATGCTTGCACCAGTCCATAGCTGGATTGTTGGAGTTTGCACACTTTTTAGCACCTTTAGGAGTGACAAAACCTTCTTGTTGCATCATATACAACTCTTCTTTAAGAAATCCATTAAGGAATGTAGTTTTGACATCCTTTTGCCAGATTTCATAAAATGTGGCAATTGCTAACATGATTCGGACAGACTTAAGCATCGCCATGAGTGATAAAATCTTATCGTAGTCAACACCTTGAACTTGTCAAAAAACTTTTTGCGACAATTCGAGCTTTGTAGATAGTAACACTACTATCAGCGTCCATCTTCCTCTTGAAGATCCATTTATTCTCATTGGCTCGCCGATCATCAGGCAAGTCCACCAAAGTCCACACTTTGTTCTCATTCACGGATTCTATCTCAGATTTCATGGCCTCAAGCCATCTGTCGAAATTTGGGCTCATCATCGCTTCATCATAGTTCATAGGTTCATCATGGTCTACTAACATGACTTCCAGAACATGATTACCGTACCACTCTGGTGTGGATTGTACTCTGTTGACCTACGAGGTTCGGTAGTAACTTGATCTGAAATTTCGTGATCATCATCATTAACTTCCTCACTAATTGGTGTAGGCATCGCTGTAACTGATTATAGTGATGAGCTACTTTCCAATTTGAGAGAAGGTACAATTACCTCATCAAGTTCTACCTTCCTCGCACTCACTTCTTTCAATAGAAACTCCTTCTCTACAAAGTATCCACTCTTAGCAACAACGATCTTGCCTTCGGATCTGTGATAGAAGGTGTACCCAACAGTTTCTTTTGGGTATCCTATGAAGACGCATTTCTCTGATTTGGGTTCGAGCTTATCAGGTTGAAGCTTTTTCACATAAGCATCACAACCCCAAACTTTAAGAAACGACAACTTAGGTTTCTTGCTAAACCACAGTTCGTATGGTGTCGTCTCAACGGATTTAGATGGTACCCTATTTAACGTGAATGAAGCTGTCTCTAATGCATAACCCCAAAACAATAGTGATAAATCGGTAAGAGACATCATAGATCGCACCATATCTAATAAAGTACGGTTACGACGTTCAGACACCATTACGCTGTGGTGTTCCAGGTGGCGTGAGTTGCGAAACTATTCCACATTGTTTCAAATGAAGGCCAAACTCGTAACTCAAATATTCGCCTCAGTGATCAGATCATAGAAACTTTATTTTCTTGTTACGATGGTTCTCAACTTCACTCCGAAATTCTTTGAACTTTTCAAATGTTTCAAACTTGTGTTTCATTAAGTAGATATACCCATATCTGCTGAAATCATCTGTGAAGGTCAGAAAATAACGATACTCGCCGCGAGCCTCGACACTCATCGGACCGCATACATCGGTATGTATTATTTCCAATAAGTCAGTGGCTCACTCCATTGTTTCGAAGAACAGAGTCTTAGTCATCTTGCCCATGAGGCATGGTTCGCAAGCATCAAATGATTCATAATCAAGTGATTCCAAAAGTCCATCCGCATGGAGTTTCTTCATGCGCTTTACACCAATATGACCTAAACGGCAATGCCACTAGTATGTGGCACTATCATTATCAAGTTTGCATCTTTTGGCATCAATATCATGAATATGTGTATCACTACGGTCGAGATTCAGTAAACCATTCATCTTGGGTGTATGACCACAAAAGATTGTATTCATGTAAACAGAATAACAATTATTCTTTGACTTAAATGAATAACCATATTGCAATAAACATGATCCAATCATATTGTGCTCAACGCAAACACCAAATAACATTTATTTTAGGTTCAACACTAACCCGAAGGTAAAGGGAGTGTGCGATGGTGATCTTATCAACCTTGGAATCACATCCAACACACATCGTCACCTCGCCTTCAACTAGTCTCTGTTCATTTTGTAACTCCTGTTTCAAGTTACTAATCATAGCAACTGAACCAGTATCAGATACCCAGGGGCTACGATGAACACTAGTAAAGTATACATCAATAAAATGTATGTCATATATAATTTTGTTCACTTTGCCATCCTTCTTATCCACCAAGTATTTGGGGCAGTTCGGCTTCTAGTGACCATTTCCTTTGCAGTAGAAGCACTCAGTTTCAGGCTTGGGTCTAGCTTTGGGCTTCTTCATGGGAGTAGCAACTTTCTTGCCATTCTTCTTGAAGTTCCCTTTCTTTCCCTTGCCCTTTTACTTGAAACTGTGGTCTTGTCAACCATCAACACTTGATGCTTTTCTTGATTTCTACCTACGCCGATTTCAACATCGCGAAGAGCTCGGGGAATCGTTTCCGTCATCCCTTGCATATTATAGTTCAGCATGAAGTTCCAGTAACTTGGTGATAGTGACTAGAGAACTCTGTCAATCACTATCTTATCTGGAAGATTAACTCCCACTTGATTCAAGCGATTGTAGTACTCAGACATTCTAAGCACACGCTCACTGGTTGAGCTATTCTACTCCATCTTGTAGGCAAAATACTTGTCAGAGGTCTCATACCTCTTAACATGGGCATGAGTCTGAAATATCATTTTCAGCTCTTGGTACATCTCATATGCTCCATGGCATTCAAAACATTTTTGAAGTCCCGGTTCTAAGCCGTAAAGCATGGTGCAGTAAACTATCAAGTAGTCATCATACCGAGCTTGTCAAATGTTCATAACATCTACATCTGCTCATGCATTAGGTCTGTCACCTGGCGGTGCATCAAGGACATAATTCCTCTATGCAACAATGAGGATAATCCTCAGATCATGTACCCAGTCCGCATCATTATTACTATCATCTTTCAACTCATTTTTCTCTAGGAACATATCAAAAATAAACAGGGAGCTACATCGCAAGCTATTGATCTACAACATAGATATGCAAATACTATCAGGACTAAGTTCATGAGAAATTAATCTTCAATTAATCATATTACTTAAGAACTCCCACTTAGATAGACATCCCTCTAGTCATCTAAATGATCACGTGATCCATATCAACTAAACCATGTCCGATCATCATGTGAGATGGAGTAGTTTTCAATGGTGAACATCACTATGTTGATCATATCTACTATATGATTCACGCTCGACCTTTCGGTCTCAGTGTTCCGAGGCCATATCTGCATATGCTAGGCTCGTCAAGTTTAACCCGAGTATTCTACGTGTGCAAAACTGGCTTGTACCCGTTGTATGTGAACGTAGAGCTTATCACACCCGATCATCACGTGGTGTCTCGGCACGACGAACTGTAGCAATGGTGCATACTCAGGGAGAACACTTATACCTTGAAATTTAGTGAGGGATCATCATATAATGCTACCGACGCACTGAACAAAATAAGATGCATAAAGGACAAACATCACATGCAATCAAAATAAGTGATATGATATGGCCATCATCATCCTGTGCCTTTGATCTCCATCTCCAAAGCACCGTCATGATCACCACCATCACCGGCTTGACACCTTGATCCCAATCATAGCATCGTTTTCGTCTCGCTAACTGTTGCTTCTACGACTATCACTACCGCTTAGTGATAAAGTAAAGCAATTATATGGCGATTGCATTTCATACAATAAAGAGACAACCATATGGCTCCTGCCAGTTGCCGATAACTGTTACAAAGCATGATCATCTCATACAACAATTTATATATCATCACGTCTTGACCATATCACATCACAACAAGCCCTGCAAAAACAAGTTAGATGTCCTCTACTTTGTTGTCGCAATTTTTACGTGGCTGCTACGGGCTTCTAGCAAGAACCGTTCTTACCTACGCATCAAAACCACAACGATTTTTTGTCAAGTGTGCCATTTTAACCTTCAACAAGGACCGGGCATAGTCAAACTTGATTCAACTAAAGCTAGAGAAATAGACACCCAATAGCCACCTATGTGCGGAGCACATCGGTAGAACCAGTCTCATGAACGCGGTCATGTAATGTCGGTCTGGGCCGCTTCATCCAACAATACCGCTGAATCAAAGTAAGACGTTGCTGGTAATCACTATGACTATTATCGCCCACAACTCTTTGTGTTCTACTCGTGTATATAACATCTACGCATAGACCTGGCTCGGATGCCACTGTTGGGGAATGCAATATTTCAAAAAAAATTCTACGATCACGCAAGATCTATCTAGGAGATGCATAGCAATGAGAGGGGAGAGTGTGTCTACGTACCCTCATAGACTGAAAGCGGAAGCGTTTATCAACACGGTTGATGTAGTCGTACACCTTCATGATCCGTCCCGATCAAGTGCCGAACGTACGGCACCTCCGCGTTCAGCACACGTTCAGCTCGATGACATCCTCGCCTTCTTGATCCAGCAAGACGGGCGAAGTAGTAGATGAGTTCCGGCAGCACGACGGCGTGGTGACGGTGTTGGTGAAGAACAATCGCCGCAGGGCTTCGCCAAACACTATGGAGACTATGACGGAGGATAAACTAGAGGGGACGGGGTTGCCAGCACACGACTTGGTGATTCTTGATGTGTTTTGGGTGCTAGCCCTGCCCCTCTATTTATATGTTGAGCCTTGGGGTCGAAACTTGGAGTAAAAGCCTTCACAAAGTCGGTTTCACCCAAAAGACAAGAGTCCTTCTCAGACTCCAAGGCCAGACGCCAGGGTTCCCAGCGTCTGGCCACTGGACTCCGCAAAACTTCCTTTTGCGCTTTCCAAAATCCTTGTGGGTTTTCCCCTTTGGCCCAAATAAAGTGTTATCGTACCCAACCATTTCGGGAAACATCCGGAACCCCTTCTGGATACGAAACACCATTATCCCGTATATCAATCTTTATCTCCGAACCATTCCGGAGTTCCTCGTCATGTCCGTGATCTTATCTGAAACTGCGAACAATATTCGGTCACCAACATACATAACTCATATAATACTATATCGCCAACGAACGTTAAGCGTGCGGACCCTACGGGTTCGAGAACTATGTAGACATGACCGAGACATTTCTCTGGTCAATAACCAATATTAGAACATAGATGCCCATATTGGTTCCTACATATTCTACGAAGATCTTTATTGGTCGAACCTTAATGACAACATATGTTGTTCCCTTTATCATCGGTATGTTACTTTCCCGAGATTCGACTGCTGGTATCTTCATACCTAGTTCAATCTCGTTACCGGCATGTCTCTTAACTCGTTCCGTAATGCATCATCCCGTAACTAACTCTTTGTGTTCTACTCGTGTATATAACATCTACGCATAGACCTGGCTCGGATGCCACTGTTGGGGAATGCAATATTTCAAAAAAAAATCCTACGATCACGCAAGATCTATCTAGGAGATGCATAGCAATGAGAGGGGAGAGTGTGTCTACGTACCCTCATAGACTGAAAGCGGAAGCATTTATCAACACGGTTGATGTAGTCGTACACCTTCATGATCCGTCCCGATCAAGTGCCGAACGTACGGCACCTCCGCGTTCAGCACACGTTCAGCTCGATGACATCCTCGCCTTCTTGATCCAGCAAGACGGGCGAAGTAGTAGATGAGTTCCGGCAGCACGACGGCGTGGTGACGGTGTTGGTGAAGAACAATCGCCGCAGGGCTTCGCCAAACACTATGGAGACTATGACGCAGGATAAACTAGAGGGGACGGGGTTGCCAGCACACGACTTGGTGATTCTTGATGTGTTTTGGGTGCTAGCCCTGCCCCTCTATTTATATGTTGAGCCTTGGGGTCGAAACTTGGAGTAAAAGCCTTCACAAAGTCGGTTTCACCCAAAAGACAAGAGTCCTTCTCGGACTCCAAGGCCAGACGCCAGGGTTCCCAGCGTCTGGCCACTGGACTCCGCAAAACTTCCTTTTGCGCTTTCCAAAATCCTTGTGGGTTTTCCCCTTTGGCCCAAATAAAGTGTTATCGTACCCAACCATTTCGGGAAACATCCGGAACCCCTTCTGGATACGAAACACCATTATCCCGTATATCAATCTTTATCTCCGAACCATTCCGGAGTTCCTCGTCATGTCCGTGATCTTATCTGAAACTGCGAACAATATTCGGTCACCAACATACATAACTCATATAATACTATATCGCCAACGAACGTTAAGCGTGCGGACCCTACGGGTTCGAGAACTATGTAGACATGACCGAGACATTTCTCTGGTCAATAACCAATATTAGAACATAGATGCCCATATTGGTTCCTACATATTCTACGAAGATCTTTATTGGTCGAACCTTAATGACAACATATGTTGTTCCCTTTATCATCGGTATGTTACTTTCCCGAGATTCGACTGCCGGTATCTTCATACCTAGTTCAATCTCGTTACCGGCATGTCTCTTTACTCGTTCCGTAATGCATCATCCCGTAACTAACTCATTAGTCACATTGCTTGCAAGGCTTATAGTGATGTGCCTTACCGAGAGGGCCCAGAGATACCTTTCCTATACACGGAGTGACTGCTACCTCTTGAGCATGCGTTGGTTTTCCCTTGAAGAGGAAAGGGTGATGCAGCAAAGTAGCATAAGTATTTCCCTTGGTTTTTGAGAACCAAGGTATCAATCCAGTAGGAGATTACACGCAAGTCGCCTAGTACCTGCACAAACAAACAAGAACCTCGCAACCAACACGATAAAGGGGTTGTCAATCCCTTCACGGTAACTTACAAAAGTGAGATCTGATAGAGATAATAAGATAAATGTTTTTGGTATTTTTATGATATAAATTGGAAAATAAAGATTGCAAAATAAACGGTAATAGAAATAGCAAGTTGATAGGAAAATAATATAGTGGAGAATAGACCCGGGGGCCATAGGTTTCACTAGTGGCTTCTCTCAAGAAAGCAAATTCTACGGTGGGTGAACAAATTACTATCGAGCAATTGATAGAAAAGCGAATAATTATGAGAATATCTAGGCATGATCGTGTATATAGGCATCACATCCGTGACAAGTAGATCAAAACGATTCTGCATCTACTACTATTACTCCACACATCGACCGGTATCCAGCATGCATCTAGAGTATTAAGATCATAAGAACAGAGTAACACATTAGGCAAGATGACATGATGTAGTGGGATAAACTCAATCAATATGATATAAACCCCATCTTTTTATCCTCGATGGCAACAATACAATACATGCCTTGCTGCCTCTGCTGTCACTGGGAAAGGACACCGCAAGATTGAACCCAAAGCTAAGCACTTCTCCCATTGCAAGAAAGATCAATCTAGTAAGCCGAACCAAACTGATAATTCGAAGAGACTTGCAAAGATATTAAATCATGCATAGAAGATTTCAGAGAAGAATCAAATATTGTTCATAGATAATCTTGATCATAAACCCATAATTCATCGGATCTCGACAAACACACCGCAAAATGAATTACGTCGAATAGATCTCCAAGAGAATCGAGGAGAACTTTGTATTGAGATCCAAAGAGAGAGAAGAAGCCATCTAGCTAATAACTATGGACCCGAAGGTCTGTGGTAAACTACTCACACATCATCAGAGAGGCTATGGTGTTGATGTAGTAGCCCTCTGTGATCGATTCCCCTTCGGCGGAGCACCGGGAAAGGCCCCAAGATGGGATCTCACGGGTACAGAAGGTTGCGGCGGTGGAAATAGGGTTTCGTGGTGCTCCTGGGTGTTTTTGGGGTATATGGGTATATATAGGAGGAAGAAGTACGTCGGTGGAGCCGTGAGGGGCCCACGAGGGTGGGGGTGCGCCTACCCCCCTAGGCATGCCCTCCTGCCTCATGACCTCCTCACTTCTTTCTTAACGTCCACTCCAAGTCTCCTGGATCACGTTTGTTCCAAAAATAACTCTCCCGAAGGTTTCATTCCATTTGGATTCCGTTTGATATTCCTTTTCTGCGAAACACTAAAATAGGCAAAAAAACAACAATTTGCACTAGGACTTTGGTTAGTAGGTTAGTCCCAAAAATAATATAAAAAGGTAAATTAAAGCCCATTAAACATCCAAAACAGATAATATAATAGCATGGAACAATCAAAAATTATAGATACATTGGAGACATATCAGTGACAAATCCTAATCTCGATCAATGCCAACCCAAGAAATACCTTCGGAGACACCTGTAGAGCATCTTTATAATCACCCAGTTATGTTGTGACGTTTGATAGCACACAAGGTGTTCCTCCGGTATTCGGGAGTTGCATAATCTCATAGTCATAGGAACATGTATAAGTCATGAAGAAAGCAATAGTAATAAAACTTAACAAGCATTATGCTAAGCTAACGGATGGGTCTTGTCCATCACATCATTCTCTAATGATGCGACCCCGTTCATCAAATGACAACACATGTCTATGGTTAGGAAACTTAACCATCTTTGATTAACGAGCTAGTCTAGTAGGGGCATACTAGGGACACTCTGTTTGTCTATGTATTCATACATGTACTAAGTTTCCGGTTAATACAATTCTAGCATGAATAATAAACATTTATCATGATATAAAGAAATATAAATAACAACTTTATTATTGCCTCTAGGGCATATTTCCTTCATCAAGCCGGTGACGATGGAGATCATGACGGTGCTTTGGAGATGGAGATCAAAGGCACAAGATGATGATGGCCATATCATGTCACATATTTTGATTGTATGTGATGTTTATTGTTTATGCATCTTATTTTGCTTAGTACGGTGGTAGCATTATAAGATGATCCCTCACTAAATTTCAAGGTATAAGTGTTCTCCCTGAGTATGCACCATTGCTACAGTTCAACGTGCTGAGACACCACGTGATGATCGCGTGTGATAAGCTCTACATTCACGTACAACGGGTGCAAGCCAGTTTTGCACGTGCAGAATACTTGGGTTAAACTTGACGAGCCTAGCATATGCAGATATGGCCTCGGAACACTGAGACCGAAAGGTCGAACATGAATCATATAGTAGATATGATCAACATAGTGATGTTCACCATTGAAAACTACTCCATCTCACGTGATGATCGGACATGGTTTAGTTGATATGGATCACGTGATCATTTAGATGACTAGAGGGATGTCTATCTAAGTGGGAGTTCTTAAGTAATATGATTAATTGAACTTTAATTTATAATGAACTTAGTACCTGATAGTATTTGCATGTCTATGTTGTTGTAGATCAATGGCCCGTGCTACCGTTCCGTTGAATTTTAATGCGTTCCTAGAGAAAGCTAAGTTGAAAGATGATGGTAGCAACTACATGGACTGGGTCCGTAACTTGAGGATTATCATCATTGCTGCACAGAAGAATTACGTCTTGGAAGCACCACTAGGTGCAAGACCCGCTGCAAGAGCAACTCCGGACGTTATGAACGTCTGGCAGAGCAAAGCTCATGACTACTCGATAGTTCAGTGTGCCATGCTTTACGACTTAGAATCGGGACTTCAAAGACTATTTGAACGTCATGGAGCATATGAGATGTTCCAAGAGTTGAATTCAATATTTCAAGAAAATGCCCGAGTTGAGAGATATGAAGTCTCTAACAAGTTCTATAGCTGCAAAATGGAGGAGAATAGTTCTGTTAGTGAACACATACTCAGAATGTGTGGGTACCACAACCACTTGACTCAGCTGGGAGTTAATCTTCCTGATGATAGTGTCATTGACAGAGTTCTTCAATCACTGCCACCAAGCTATAAAGGCTTCATGATGAATTATAATATGAAAGGGATGGAAAAGACAATTCCTGAGCTCTTCGCAATGCTAAAGGCTGCGGAGGTAGAAATCAAGAAGGAGCATCAAGTGTTAATGGTTAACAAGACCACTAGTTTTAAGAAAAAGGGCAAAGGGAAGAAGGGGAACTTCAAGAAGAACAGCGAGCCAGTTGCTACTCAAGGGAAGAAACCCAAGTATGGTCCTAATCCTGAGACTGAGTGCTTCTACTGCAAAGGGACTAGTCAGCGGAAGCGGAACTGCCCCAAATATTTGGCGGATAAGAAGGATGGCAAAGTGCAAGGTATATTTGATATACATGATATCGATGTGTACCTTACTAATGCTTGTAGTAGCGCCTGGGTATTTGATACTGGTTCTCTTGCTCATATTTGCAACTCGAAACAGGGGCTACGGATTAAACGAAGATTGGCTAAGGACGAGGTGACGATGCTCGTGGGAAATGGTTCCAAAGTCAATGTGATCGCCGTCGGCACACTATCTCTACATCTACCATCGGGATTAGTTTTAGACCTGAATAATTGTTATTTGGTGCCAGCGTTAAGCATGAACATTATATCTGGATTTTGTTTGATGCGAGACGGTTATTCATTTAAATCGGAGAATAATGGTTGTTCTATTTATATGAGTAATATCTTTTATGGTCATCCACCCTTGATGAGTGGTCTATTCTTGTTGAATCTCGATTGTAGTGATACACATATTCATAATATTGAACCAAAAGATGCGAGGTTAATAATGATAGTGCAACTTATTTGTGGCACTGCCGTTTAGGTCATATTGGTATAAAGCACATGGAGAAATTTCATGCCGATGGGCTTTTGGAATCACTTGATGCTTGTGAACCATGCCTCATGGGCAAGATGGCTAAGTTTCCGTTTTTCAGAACAATGGAGCGAGCAACTGACTTATTGGAAATAATACAAACTGATGTATGTGGTCCGATGAGTGTTGAGTCTCGCGGTGGGTATCGTTATTTTCTGACCTTCACAGATGATTTGAGCAGATATGGGTATATCTATTTAATGAAACATAAGTCTGAAACATTTGAAAAGTTCAAAGAATTTCAGAGTGAAGTGGAAAATCATCGTAACAAGAAAATAAAGTTTCTACAATCTGATCGTGGAGGTGAATATTTGAGTTATGAGTTTGGTCTTCATTTGAAACAATGTGGAATAGTATCGCAACTCACGCCACCTGGAACACCACAGCGTAATGGTGTGTCCGAACATCGTAACCATACTTTATTAGATATGGTGCGATCTATGATGTCTCTTACCAATTTCAAGCTATCGTTTTGGGGTCATGCTTTAGAGACGGCTGCATTCACGTTAAATAGGGTGCCATCTAAATTCGTTGAGACGACACCATATGAACTGTGGTTTGGCAAGAAACCTAAGTTGTCATTTCTTAAAGTTTGGGGCCGCGATGCTTATGTGAAAAAGCTTCAATCTGATAAGCTCGAACCCAAATCGAAGAAATGTGTCTTCATAGGATACCCAAAGGAGACTGTTGGGTACACCTTCTATCACAGATCCGATGGCAAGATATTCGTTGCTAAGAATGGATCCTTTCTAGATAAGGAGTTTCTCTCGAAAGAAGTGAGTGGGAGGAAAGTAGAATGATGTCACTTGAAGCTATGTCGGTATTTCCCCAAAGAGGAAGGGAAGATGCAGCACAGCGGCAGTACGTATTTTCCTTAGATATGAAACCAAGGTCATCAAACCAGTAGGAGAACCCAGCAACACAACGTAAACACCCCCTGCACATAGATAACAAATCCTCGCAACCCGACGTGTTAAAGGGGTTGTCAATCCCTTTCGGGTAACGATGCCAGAAATTGGTGCGTGACAGGAAAAGGTTCTAATAGATTGGATAAATAGATCGCAAATAAAATAAAGTGCAACAAAGTATTTTTGTATTTTTGGATTAATAGATCTGAAAATAAATGCAAATAAAAGTAGATCACAAAGGCAAATGATATGAGATAGAGACCCGGGGGTTGTAGGTTTCACTAGTGGCTTCTCTCGAGAAATATAACAAAGCAGTGGGTGAAAAATTACTGTTGGGCAATTGATAGAACTTCAAATACTCATGACGATATCCAGGCAATGATCATTACATAGGCATCACGTCCAAGATTAGTACACCGACTCCTGCCTGCATCTACTATTATTACTCCACACATCGACCGCTATCCAGCACGCATCTAGTGTATTAAGTTCATGGAGAAATGGAGTAATGCAATAAGAATGATGACATGACGTAGACAAGATCTATCTATGTAGAGATAGACCCCATCGTTTTATCCTTAGTAGCAATGATACATACGTGTCGGTTCCCTTTCTGTCATCGGGATCAAGCACCGTAAGATCAAACCCACTACAAAGAACCTCTTCCCATTGCAAGATAAGTAGATCGAGTTGGCCAAACAAAACCCAAATATCGGAGAAGAAATACGAGGCTATAAGAGATCATGCATCAAAGAGATCAAAGAAACTCAAATACTTTCATGGATATAAAAACAAAGATCTGGTCATAAACTCAAAGTTCATTGATCCTAACAAACACACCGCAAAAGAGTTACATCATATGGATCTCCAAGAGACCATTGTATTGAGAATGGAGAGATAGAGAGAGAGAGAGAGAGAGAGAGAGAGGGAGAGAGAGAGAGAGGGAGAGAGAGAGAGGAAGCCATCTAGCCACTAACTACGGCCCCGAAGGTCTACAAAGAACTACTCACGCATCATCGAAGAGGCACCAATGGAGGTTGGGAACCCCATCCGAGATGGTGTCTAGATTGGATCTAGTGGTGCTGGAGCATGCGCTAGCTGGGTCAATATTTCATCGACTCCCCTAGGGTTTTGGGAATATTGGGGTATTTATAGAGCAAAGAGGCGGTCCCGGGGCACCCGAGGTGGGCACAACCCACCATGGTGCGCCTGGGCCTCCTGGCGCACCCTGGTGGGTTGTGCCTCCCTCGCGGCACCCCCAGGCGCAGCCAGGGCCCGTTGTGTTCCTTCTGGCCCATAAAAATTCTCCGTAAAGTTTCATGGCATTTGGACTCTGTTTGATATTGATTTTTTGTGATGTAAAAAAACATGGAAAAAACAGCAATTGGCACTTGGCACTATGTCAATAGTTATTACCAAAAAATGATATAAACTGAGTATAACATGATTATAAAACATCCAAGATTGATAATATAACATCATGGAACAATCAAAATTTATAGATACGTTGGAGACGTATCAGCATCCCCAAGCTTAACTCCTACTCGTCCTCGAGTAGGGAAGTGATAAAAACATAATTTTTGATGTGGAATGCTGCCTAACATGTCATATCATATTTCTTTCTTTATAGCATGGATATTTGGACTTTTATATTGTTCAAAGCAATAGTCTAGTTTTTTTACATGATAATTTAAATACTCAAGCATATCAACAAGCGACCATGTCTTTCAAAATATCAACACTAAAATAAGCTATCCCTAGCCCATCATGCTCAACCATTGACCCATTCATGAAACACACTCGCATATTAGCTATGTACTATACTCAAGTACGATCATATTGCCTCCTAGTTGGTGCTTTTGTAAGAGAAGATGGAGACTCAAATTCAAAATAAAAATTGCATAAAGTAGAAGATAGGCCCTTCGCAGAGGGAAGTAGGGATTTGTAGAGGTGCCAGAGCTCAAAGCGAAAAACTTAGAGATAAAAACATTTTGGGAGGTGTATCTATCCACCAACGAAAACGACTTAGAGTTCCCAATACTTTCCATGCTTAGATATATCCTAGGCGGTTCCCAAACAGAAAATAAAGTTTATTCCTTTTCCACCATACTTTCACTTTCCATGGCTAACCGTATCCACGGGTGCCCTCCATACCAACACTTTCCAAGGAATTTATTATTTGACAACATAAAGTAAATTCATTTTTTTTGCATTTCAGGACTGGGCATCCCTAATACCTTTGCCTTACTCTCATGCAGTGACAAGTGAATAAACACTCAACTTGAGAATAACACATCTAGCATGGAAAATATTAGCCACCCCTCACCGCTCCCACTACTAGGAAAAACCTTATACACAGCATCTTAGCAGTAGCGCTGGACAAAACGGGGCGCTACTGCTACTTAGTAGTAGCGTTTTTAAATAGACCGCGCTACTGCTACTACTTTAGCAGTAGCGTGTTCCGCGAAACCGCGCTGCTGCTATATTTGTACTGGGCGCAGATGGCTAGCCCCACTTAGCAGTAACGCGTACCACTGACCAGTGCTACTGCTACGGCCCATAGCAGTAGCACATTTCTCTGAAAGGCGCTACTACTTACCTTATCCTGGAGCGGTTCACCCTCTCACATTCACTCCCACCCACTCGCTCTTGCCTGCACCGAACCCGTACGTCGTCCGCCGCTGCCGCGCTCCTCCTCGCCGAGGTACTCCCTCCTCCCCTCCCCCTCCTTCTCCGGCCACCCTCCGCCCACCGCCCCTCTCCCTCCTCCTCCTCCGGTAGCCCCTCCCTCCTCCGATCCCATCGACTTCCTCCCCCTCCTCCTCTCTCCTTCCTGCTCCCTTCCCCTCCCCCTCCATCTTTTCTTTCTGTTTTCACTGTAGTTTTTACTATTGTATAATGCAGTTTTTTACTGTTTTTAGTAAGTGTTTAAAAATAATTAGTAAGTAAACTAATAAACTAGTTGAACTAGTTTAGTTTTAGTTAGAACTAGTTGAATTAATAGAACTAATGTATTTTTAGTAAGAAAATTAATATAACTAGTTGACCTAGTTTATTTTTAGAAATAACTAGTTTATTTCTATTTATAGCAAGTTTATATTTAGTAAGAACTAGTTGAACATGTCACATTTGTTGTTATTTTTTTAGTTTAAGCAATTATTCCCGCATCGATGTCGACGATGCCTATCCCGCATCCTTACCGTCGATACCTGTCATTCGCTAGGGTTTTAGTTGTATTAGTGATGTTATATGTATGATACTATTCGGGATGTATTAGTGATAACTTATAGGTTTTTTTTTTGCAGAAATCAAGGAGCCCCTTCATCATCCCCGCCGTCGTCCCCGTCACTGACCCCCTCCGACCTTGTGGTGAGACCAGCCAAATCTCAATGTCAATATGAGTCCTATAAGATATGATGTAGATAAAAACATGTATACCTTGTGTTGCTCAAATAGGATATGTGGTTGCCCAAGTGGCCGGTCATGTTCAGGTTACACCTCCGAGTGGCCTATGTTTTGCCGGAGTGTTGATTAATTTCCATTCCAACAAATTTCAGGCGCTCGATATGTCCTGTTTTAGCAAAGGTCATGCCTGAATTATCCGTGAATTTTGGCATGACTTGTGCTAGAATATGTAGGAAATATCGAGTGACCTGGATTTTCTAGAAAGATAATTAAACGATATTTCAGGTTGACTTTAAGTCTGTCGAGGCCGAAGAATCCCGACTGTTGTTGTGGGGGTCATTTCTCCTTCTTCTCCGGGTGCTAGACCATTGTTATGCACTAGGGGAAGGAGGAGTAACGACCGTCACCGACGGTCGCAAATGTCAGAGAGGCATCAGTGAGGGAGAGTCTCCACCATATATGAGAGGACGAAGAATCCCGACTGTTGTTGTGGGGGTAGCTTCTCCTTCGTTCGCGTGTGCTAGACAATTTGGTGTAATGCACTCGGGAACAAGAAAAGACTCAATAGATCGATATTCAATCCGTGATGAATGATAATGATCTAATTTAGGTTTTTTAGTACATATATTTAATTTTACAAGTTTAATATTTGAATTATGAACATAGGAAATGTCGTACTCGGACGATGAAAGTATCCCGGGGGAGTGCGACTGGTGCCACGACGACCGGGGATTCTGCGATAGGCCTCACCTGGACGAAGGTCGGTGCTTCAACATTAAGCTCGAGGAGGTCTTCGATTGTGATATGGTAAGCTACGACACAAAGTGTTTTTTTTCATAATTAAGCTCGACTTGTACTACTTCAACGTGTAATTTTTGTCTTTTACAATTTGACTAGCTTATCCCATGCCATGCAAGACGCTATGTCTTGGAGAGGATGGGTTTTGAAGATCATGAGAGGAATGAAACAAAGAAAATTAACCTAAGGACCCATCATGGTATGGATTTTGAGTAAATCTATACAATTCTGAGAGCGTATCCCATTTTGGTTGCCCGGGTTGGGAAGCACTTTGCAAGATGTATAATTTTAAAGAGGGTATGTTTGTCACGATGGATCTTGGTGATCCTGACATCAACCAAGACAATTTGGACATTTGGGTCCTTGTTGATACGCTTCCAATTCTACCGCTATGTGAGTTCCTCAAACATAGTTATTAAGTAATTTATATTGTTTATTTCAAAATAGTTGACAACTTATTTCCATTGATAGCTTACTTTCATTCTTCAAAGAATGTGCAGAAGATGGTAGACAGAACCAACTACACCGATGGCTCTGAGTTAACTTATCAGGAGAAAAGTCATTTGGTCGCATATTGTACTGATCTTAAGAATTATAATGCCTTTTTATCAAACTCCTCCAAATTATGGTCAATACGTGCCACTAGTGCACGTGTTGAACCATGATAACTTCCATAGAGATATGCTGGTAAGATTTTTTACTACTACGACATCCGTGCATCTTTTGCATACTTCTAAAACTGAACTACATTGCTAACTATGAAGTTATTACTATGTTTTTCAACAGAAAATCCTGATGGATTGTGTGCCTCATTTGATGTATCAGAATGGTCGCCTTGATGTTTTGAACATATAGCCAGATCATCCTACGAATCTCACCTGTCCATACTGGATTTATAAAACCGATGAACATATGATAATCAAAGAATGGAAAAATGCATGGACAATCGTCAGGAGGTTCTTGGAAGCAACATTGTGCGAAAGGCAAGAATTAGAGACATGATAATCTCCATTCTCCATAATGGAGAGTCAGGGGCTATCTTGTTTTATGCTATTTTACCTAAGATAATATAGTAGGTCCTAAGAGAATGTAGTAGGTCCTATGAGGTACAATATGTTTATGAGAGTTGATGATGATGAGTAGTTGTGATTATGTCTACTGACCAACTTGTATGTGATGTCTCATTGATGAAAACGATGATCATGAGGAGGTGTTATATGACAATGATGTATTATGATGATAAGTTGTTGATGATATGAAGATGATGATGATCATGATGATATATTATAACATTGGTGAAAGAACCGCAGATTAGTTTCAAGTGGATGTCCATCCACTTGAAACTAGTCCACGGTTCTTTCTCCCAGCGATGTAATAACTCATTATGATGTAAAATCATTCTCTAAATTGCTGCGGTATGAAAACTTGTATAACGGTGTATGAATACAACATGAAATAAAAAAGAAATACAGAATAATAGTAGTAGCGCGTGCTAGGAGAAGCGCTACTACTAATTACCAGTAGCGCACATAGTACAAAGCGATGCTACTAAGTCGATATAGTAGTAGCGTGGTCCAACCCACGCTACTGCTAACCTTTAGCAGTAGCGCCTTACTAGTAGCGCTGCACCCCGCGGTACTGATAGGCTTTAAACACGTGCTACTGCTAGGGTTTTCCCTAGTAGTGTCTACGAGCGAAACAAACACACAAAAGAGAAGTTTATTTTTGAAAATAGATATGGCACATGCAAATTTGCTTAGAACGGCAAAATAATATCGCATATAGGTAGATATAGTGGACTCATGTGGCAAAACTGGTTTAAAGGTTTTTGGATGCACAAGTAGTGATGATACTCAGTGCAAAATGAAGGCTAGCAAAAGATTGAGAAGCGACCAACCAAGAAACGAATAATCTCATAAGCGAGCATTAGGCATAACTAACACTGAATAATGCACCATAAGTAGGATATAATTTCATTGCATAACTATTGACTTTCGTGCTTGCATAGGGAATCACAAACCTTAACACCAATATTCTTACTAAAGCATAATTACTCATCAAGATAACTCACATATCACATCATCATATCTCAAAGCTATTACTAAGAATCAAGTTTATTTTGTCCAATGATCTTCATGAAAGTTTTTATTATATCCTTTTTGGATATCTATCACTTTGGGACTAATTTTCATGTGTTGCTTTTGACAAGCTCAAGCAAATATAAGTGAAGATCATGAGCATAATATTTCTTTCTCTCAAATTAATTTAAGTGAAGCAAGAGAGAATTTCTTGAAAATTTTACTAACTGTCAAATAAATCTAAGTGAAGCAAGAGAGCATTTCTTCAAAAATACTAAAGCACACCGTGCTCAAAATGATATAAGTGAAGCACTAGAGCAAGTCCATAGCTCATAAAAATTGAAGTGAAGCATAGAGAGCAATTCTAACAAGTTATGACATAAGTTTGGCTCTCTCAAATAGGTGTGTCCAGCAAGGGATCAAGACTTAAAACACAAAATAAAACAAGCAAAGACTCATATCATACAAGATTCTCCAAGCAAAACACACAATATGTGACGAATAAAAATATAGTTTCGAGTAAAATACCGATGGTCATTAGAAGAAAGAGGGGATGCCACTCGGGGGTATCCCCAAGCTTAGTTGGTTACCCATTTTTGGATAATAGCGTGGGATGCCGGGGCATCCCCAAGCTTAGGCTCTTCTACTCCCTTTTCCTTCATCCTTCGTAAGATAACCCAAAACTTGAAAACTTCAATCACACAAAACTCAACAAAACCTTCGTGAGATCTGTTAGTATAAGAATAATAAATTACTACTATAAGTGTTGTATCAAACCAATTCATATTTTGTTCTTGTATTATATCTACTGTATTCCAACTTTTCTATGGAAAAAACTCATCAAAGAAAACCATAGAGACATCAAAATAAGCACACAACACAAAGAAAACATAATCTGTCAAAATAGAACAGTCTGTAGCAATCTGACTATTTCGAATAATTCTGTAACTCCACAAATTCTGAAAAATTAGGAAGACCTGAGAAATTTGTATATTGATCTACTTCAAGTGGAATGGGTATTTTATCGCTCTCTGATAAAAGAATGATAATTATTTTCGTGAGCATAAAAGTTTCTGTTTTTTCAGCAAGATCAAACAACTATCACCCAAGAAGATCCTAAAGGCTTTTCTTGGCACAAACACTAATTAAAGCATAAAAAACACAATCATAAAAGTAGCATAATTGTGCTAACACTCAAAAATAGGAAACAAAAAGCAAAAAGTAAACATGAATTTTATTCATTGGGTTGCCTCCCAACAAGCGCTATAGTTTTACGCCCTTAGCTAGGCATAAAGCAAGGATCTACGTTTTGTCATCTTTGGTTCGAGATCCATAAGATGCCCTCATGATTAATTCATATGGTGGCCTAATTCTTTTGCTAGGAAAGTGTTCCATACCCTTCCTCAAAGGAAATTCGAACTTAATATTGCCTTCTTTCATATCAATCAGCACCGATAGTGCGTAAAAATGGTCTACCAAGAATAATTAGACAAGACGGATTGCGATCAATATCAAGAACAATAAAATCTATGGGCACATAATTTCTATTTGCAAGAATAAGAACATCATTAATTCTTCCCATAGGCTTTTTAATAGTAGAATCCACCAAGTGCAAATTTAAAGAACACGATTCAAAATCGGTAAGACCAAGCACATCACATAAAGATTTCGGAATAGTAGTAACACTAGCACCCAAGTCACACAAAGCAAAGCACTCATAATTTTTAATCTTGACTTTTATAGTAGGTTCCCATTCATCATGCAATTTTCTAGGAATTGAAACTTCTAATTCCAATTTTTTTTCAAAAGCTTTCATCTTTGCATCAAAAATATGTTTAGTAAAAGCTTTATTTTGTTCAGAATCATGGGGTGAATTTATCATGGATTGCAACAAAGAAATACAATCAATCAAAGAGCAACTATCATAATTAAAGTCTTTGTAATCCAAAAGAGTGGGTACATCACTAGCTAAAGTTTTGACCTCTTCAAACCCACTTTTATCAATTTTCTCAACAAGATTTTCACCCTCCGAAATATTGGGACGCCTTCTACGTAAAGTTGAGTCTTCTCCAATCCCTTTTTCATCAATATTAACTTTACTAAACAAGGAATCAATAGAAGAAACACCAATCATTTTAAGATCTTCATCACTTTTGCGAAAGAAATCACTAGAAAACGCTTTTTTCTAAAAAAATCTCTTTTAGCTCTAAGAACATCGGTTCTTTTCTTACTTTCATCCTTAGAAACATAAAGAACTTTAGTTGATTCATCAACCTTAGGCACAAACATTCTATCAACACTTCTAGACAAATCACCAATCTTACTCAACTTTTCTTCTATGGAAGTGTTGAAAACTTTTTGTGTATTGATAAATTCTTTAATATTATTCTCAAGATCAGAGGTATTCCTATTATTATTATTATTATTATTATTATTATTATTATTATTATTATTATTATTATTATAAGATTGATTTCCATAGGAATTACCATAATTATTAGAGGAATTACTAGGAAAATGCCTAGGATTAAAATTACCTCTATAAGCATTATTGTTGAAATTATTTCGAGAGATAAAATTCACATCTATGGCATCACTATTTTGCTCAATCAAAGTAGAGAAAGACATATCATTAAAATCAATAGGAGCACTTCTACTAGCAACCAATTTCACAAGAGCATCAACTTTTTCACTCAAAGAAGAAATTTCTTCAACCGAATTAACTTTTTTACTAGAAGGAGCTCTTTCGGTATGCCATTGCGAGTAATTTGCCATAATATTATCACGAAATTTGGTGGCTTCACCAAAAGTAATTTCCATAAAAGTACCACCCATGGCGGAATGTAAAATATTACGAGAAACAAAATTCAACCCCGCATAAATTTTTTGCATGATCATCCAAAGATTTAACCCATGAGTTGGGCAATTCCTTAGCATCATTTTCAACCTTTCCCAAGATTGCACAACATGCTCATGTTCAAATTGCTTGAAATTCATGGTTTGGGTTCTATGGGAAATAATTTTTGCGGACAGAAAATACCTAGTGATAAAATCATCTTTGCACTTATTCCAAGAATCGATACTATTGCACGGTAAAGAAGAGAACCAAAATTTTGCAGAATCACACAAAGAAAATGGAAATAATTTCATCTTAACCACATCATTGTCCACATCTTTTTTCTTTTGCATATCACATAATTCCACAAAGGTATTAAGATGGGACATGGCATCTTTATTAGGAGTACTGGGAAATTGGTCTTTCATAACAAGATTCAGCAAAGCAGTATTGATATCACAAGTCTCCGCACTAGTGGCAGAAGGAGCAAGTAGAATGCTAATAAAATCATTGTTCTTGGTGTTTGAGAAATCACATAACTTGGTGTTCTCTTGAGTCATGATGACCACACAACAAGATTGCACTCAAAAACAGATCTGGCAAGAAAACGACGAACGGAAAAGAGGGGCAAATAAAACGACAAATTTTTGTGAAGTGGGGGAGAGGAAAATGAGAGGCAAATGGTAAATAATGTAAATTGCAAGGAGATGAGATTTGTGATTAGGAACCTGGTATATGTTGAAGATCCTCACCGGCAACGGCGCCAAAAAATGCTTTTGATGTCGCTTGAAGCTACGTCGGTATTTCCCCAATGAGGAATGGATGATGTAGCACAGCGGCGGTAGGTATTTCCCTCAGATATGAAACCAAGGTTATCGAACCAGTAGGAGAACCAAGCAACACAACGTAAACAACCCCTACACACAGATAACAAATCCTCACAACCCGACGTGTTAAAGTGGTTGTCAATCCCTTTCGGGTAACGGTGCCAGAAATTGGTGCGTGACGGGAAAAAAGTTGTAACAGATTGGATTAGATCGAAAATAAAATAAAGTGCAACAAAGTATTTTTGGATTAATAGATCTGAAAATAAATGAAAATAAAAGTAGACCGCAAAGGCAAATAAAGTGAGAAAGAGACCCGGGGGCCGTAGGTTTCACTAGTGGCTTCTCTTGAGAAAAATAGCAAAGCGGTGGGTGAACAAATTACTGTTGGGCAATTGCTAGAACTTCAAATACTCATGAAGATATCCAGGCAATGATCATTACATAGGCATCATGTACAAGATTAGTAGACCGACTCCTGCCTGCATCTACTACTATTACTCCACACATCAACCGTTATCCAGCATGCATCTAGTGTATTAAGTTCATGGAAAAACGGAGTAATGCAATAAGAACGATGACATGATGTAGACAAGATCTATCTATGTAGAGATAGACCCCATCGTTTTATCCTTAGTAGCAATGATGCATACGTGTCGATTCCCTTTCTGTCAGTGGGATCAAGCACCGTAAGACCGAACACACTACAAAGCACCTCTTCCCATTGCAAGATAAATAGATCAAGTTGGACAAACAAAACCCAAATATCAGAGAAGAAATACGAGGCTATAAGAGATCATGCATAAAATAGATCAACGAAACTCAAATACTTTCATGGATATAAGAACATAGATCTGATCATAAACTCAAAGTTCATCGATCCCAACAAACACACCGCAAAAAGAGTTACATCATATGGATCTCCAAGAGACCATTGTATTGAGAATCAGGAGAGATAGAGGAAGCCATGTAGCTACTAACTAAGGACCCAACGGTCTACAAAGAACTACTCACGCATCATCGGAGAGGCACCAATGGAGGTGGTGAACCCCATCCGAGATGGTGTCTAGATTGGATCTGGTTGTTCTGGACTCTACAGCAGCTGGATCAATATATCGTCGACTCCCCTAGGGTTTTGGGAATATTGGGGTATTTATAGAGAAAAGAGGCGGCCCGGGGGGCACCGGAGGTGGGCACAACCCACCAGGGCGCGCCCTGGTGGGTTGTGCCTCCCTCGGGGCACCCCCAGGCGCAGCCAGGGCCCGTTGTGTTCATTCTGGCCCATAAAAATTCTTCGTAAAGTTTCGTGGCATTTGGACTCCGTTTGATATTTATTTTCTACGATGTAAAAAACATGGAAAAATAGCAACTGGCACTTGGCACTATGTCAATATGTTAGTACCAAAAAATGATATAAAATGACTATAAAATGATTATAAAACATCTAAGATTGATAATATAACAACATGGAACAATCAAAAATTATTGATACATTGGAGACGTATCATGGAACTTGATGAGGTAACTATACCTTCTCCCGAATTGGAAAGTCATTCATCACAGAAATCAGTTCCAGTGATTCCTACACTAATTAGTGAGGAAGCTAATGATGATGATCATGAAACTTCAGATCAAGTTACTACTGAACCTCGTAGGTCAACTAGAGTACGGTCCGCACTAGAGTGTGATACGTCTCCAATGTATCTATACTTTTTGATTGTTCCATACTGTTATATTATCAATCTTGGATGTTTTATAATCATTTTATAGTCATTTTATATCATTTTTGGTACTAACCTATTGACATAGTGCCAGGTGCCAGTTGCTGTTTCTCCATGTTTTTTACATCGCAAAAAATCAATATCAAACGGAGTCCAAATGCCACGAAATTTTACGAAGATTTTTTATGGACCAGAAGGAACATAATGGGCCGTAGCTGCGCCTGGGGGTGCTCCGAGGAGAGCACAACCCACCATGGCACGCTAGGAGGCCCAGGCGCGCCCTGGTGGGTTGTGCCCACCTCGGGTGCCCCTCGGACCGCCTCTTTGCTCTATAAATACCCCAATATTCCCAAAACCCTAGGGGAGTCAACAAATATTCATCCAGCCGCCGCAGAGACCAGAACCACCAGATCCAATCTAGACACCATCTCGGATGGGGTTCACCACCTCCATTGGTGCCTCTCCGCTGATGCATGAGTAGTCCTTTGTAGACCTTCGGGTCCGTAGTTAGTAGCTAGATGGCTTCCTCTCTCTCTCTCTCTCCCTCTTGATTCTCAATACAATGGTCTCTTGGAGATACATATGATGTAACTCATTTGCGGTGTGTTTGTTGGGATCGATGAACTTTGAGTTTATGATCGGATCTATCTTTTTATATCCATGAAAGTATTTGAGTTTCTTTGATCTCTTTTATGCACGATTGCTTGTAGCCTCATATTTCTTCTCCGATATTTGGGTTTTGTTTGGCCAACTTGATCTATTTATCTTGCAACGGAAAGAGGTGCTTTGTAGTGGGTTCGATCTTACGGTGCTTGATCCCAGTGACAGAAGGGGAACCGACACATATGTATCATTGCTACTAAGGATAAAATGATGGGGTCTATCTTTACATAGACAGATCTTGTCTACATCATGTCATCATTTTTATTGCATTACTCTGTTTCTCCATGAACTAAATTCACTAGATGCATGCTGGATAGCGGTCGACATGTGGAGTAATAGTAGTAGATGCAGGCAGGCGTCGGTCTACTAATCTTGGACGTGATTCCTATGTAATGATCATTCCCTGGATATCGTCATGAGTATTTGAAGTTCTATCAGTTGCCCAATAGTAATTTTTTCACCCACCATTTGCTATTTTTCTTGAGAGAAGCCACTAGTGAAACCTACGGCCCCCGGGTCTCTTTCTCATATATTTGCCTTTGCGATCTACTTTTCCTTTGCATTTATTTTCAGATCTATTAAACCAAAAACCCAAAAATACCTTGCTACAATTTATTCTTATTTATTTTATTTGGCGTTCGATCTATCAATCTACTATGAATTTACCTCACATCTGTTTGCCTTTCTTGAGGCGTCATACCCCAAAAGGGATTGACAACCCCTTTAACACGCCGGGTTGCGAGAAGTTGTTATTTGTGTGCAGGTGATGTTTACGTTGTGTTGCTTGGTTCTCCTACTGGTTCAATAACCTTGGTTTAACATCCGAGGGAAATACCTACCGCCGCTATGCTGCATCATCCCTTCCTCTATGGGGAAATACCGACGTAGCTTCAAGCGATATCAAAAGGAATTTTTGGCGCCGTTGCCAGGGAGGATCTTCAACATATACCAGGTTCCTAATCACAAATCTCATCTCCTTGCAATTTACATTATTTTCCATTTACCTCTCGTTTTCCTCTCCCCCACTTCATAAAAAAATACCTATTTATTCGCCTTCTTTTTTGTTCGCCGTTTTCTGGCCGGATCTGTTTTTGTGTGCAATTTTATTTGCCGTTATTATCGTCATGGATAGTTCTTCCCCTATTGCGTGCACTCCCGAGAACAAAGTTCTGAACTTTAAACTAAGGGGGTGATAAAATTTAAAAGATGCTTGGTATAGAATTTGCAATGATCATAATAGATCTATCTGTAAGTAATCTATTGTTGTTCTTCTTCGTTGCTTTTTGTGCGCATCACCACTTGGTATAGATTCGTCCTTGATACGATTACCGGTGGAAATTTCTTGATGTGTCCCTCTCTTGCTGCTTTTAATGCTATGGGAAATTTAGTGGGCTCACCACCTCTCATGATTAATGAAACAACTTTGACTCTTGAGCATGTTATGGAAAGACTAGATGCTATTGAAAAGAAAATGCTCATCGAAGATCATATGGAAATTATAGATAAGAAGATGCATAATTTTGCCACCAATACTGGGTCAAAAGCGGGAGATATTTTTAACTTGTTAAAAGAAAAGAGTACCGTAATCCATGAAAGAATAAAAGAAAGCCCGTCTCGGATCGATAAATTAGTAGAATTTTTGTAGTAATCTAAGCATGGCTTTCCCTTCCGCTAAAACTATCAAAAAAACTGCCGTCAAGATTGGCAAATTTACGAAGAACAGGGGTGCAACTTATAGTAATAGTAATAAAGATCTTAAGATGATTGGTATTCACCCAGATTTTGTTGAAGTGATAAGAGATCCTTTTTGCAAGAATGAAATCTTTAAATTTATTCCTAGAAGTGTTGTTATTGAAGATCTTTATGCTAAATCCTTGAAGGATTCTAAGTTTTGGATTGAAGAGTTGGACAAGGATGACAAAACATAGATCCTTGCTTTATGCCTAGCTAAGGGCGTAAAACTATAGCACTTGTTGGGAAGCACACTGGTACGCATCAGTTGTAAACAAACGGTTTTTAACCTCTTTCCGCGACGACATTTGGAACCGTCGCCAAGTGAGTGTGGGCGATAGGGGGGGTCTGATACGTCTCCAACGTATCTATAATATTTGATTGCTCCATGCTATTATATTATCTATTTTGGATGTTAATGGGCTTACTTTTACACTTCTATGTCATTTTTGGGACTAACCTATTAACCGAAGGCCCAACCCAAATTGCTGTGTTTTTGCCTATTTTAGAGTTTCGCCGAAAAGGAATATCAAACGGAGTCCAAACGGAATGAAACCTTCGGGAGCGTTATTTTTGCAACAAACGTGATCAAGGAGACTTGGAGTGGACGCCAAGAAACAATCGAGGAGGCCACGAGGTAGGGGGCGCGCCCTCCACCCTCGTGGGCCCCTTGTTGCTCCACCGACCTACTTCCTCCTCCTATATATATCCATATACCCCGCAAACATCCAGGAGCACCACGAAACCCTATTTCCACCTCCGCAACCTTCTGTATCCAAGAGATCCCATCTTGGGGCCTTTTCCGGAGCTCCGCCGGAGGGGGCATTGATCGCGGAGGGCCTCCACATCAACTCCATGGCCACTCCGATGATGTGTGAGTAGTTACTTCAGACCTTCGGGTCCATAGCTAGTAGCTAGATGGCTTCTTATCTCTCTTTGGATCTCAATACAAAGTTCTCCTCGATTCTCTTGGAGATCTATTCGATCTAATCTTCTTTTGCGGTGTGTTTGTCGAGATTCGATGAATTGTGGGTTTATGATCAAGCCTATCTATGACCAATATTTGAATCTTCTCTGAATTCTTTTATGTATGATTGGTTTATCTTTGCAAGTCTCTTAGAATTATTAGTTTGGTTTGGCCTACTAGATTGATCTTTCTTGCAATGGGAGAAGTGCTTAGCTTTGGGTTCAATCTTGCGGTGCTCGATCCCAGTGACAGAAAAGGAAACGACACGTGTTGTATTGTTGCCATCGAGGATAAAAAGATGGGGTTTATATCATATTGCATGAGTTTATACCTCTACATCATGTCATCTTGCTTAAGGCGTTACTCTGTTCTTATTAACTTAATACTCTAGATGCATGTTGGATAGCGGTCGATGTGTGGAGTAATAGTAGTAGATGCTGGCAGGAGTCGGTCTACTTGTCATAGGCGTGATGCCTATGTACATGATCATACCTAGATATTCTCATAGTTATTCGCTTTTCTATCAATTGCTCGACAGTAATTTGTTCACCCACCGTAATACATATGCTAGCTTGAGAGAAGCCACTAGTGAAACCTATGGCCCCCGGGTCTATTCTCCATCATACAAGTTTCCAATCTAATTTATTTTGCAATCTTTACTTTCAATCTATATCATAAAAATACCAAAAATATTTATCTTATTATTATCATCTCTATCAGATCTCACTCTTGCAAGTGGCCGTGAAGGGATTGACAACCTGTTTATCGCGTTGGTTGCGAGGTTCTTATTTGTGTGTGTAGGTACGAAGTGACTCGCGCGTGGTCTCCTACTGGATTGATACCTTGGATCTCAAAAACTGAGGGAAATACTTATGCTGCTTTACTGCACCACCCTTTCGTCTTCAAGGGAAAACCAACACAATGCTCAAGAGGTAGCAAGAAGGATTTCTGGCGCCGTTGCCGGGGAGATCTACGCCAAGTCAAGACATACCAAGTACCCATCACAACCCTTATCCTTCACATTACATTATTTGCCATTTGCCTCTCGTTTTCCTCTCCCCCACTTCACCATTGCCGTTTTATTCGTCTCTTTCCCATTTGTTTTCTTGTACCATGGCCGATTCAAAAAGGGCTAAGGATTCTCTCCCGGGATTTACCTTGGATAGTCCCTCTGTCCTCTCTAAGCTCATAAATAATGATGCTATGGAGAGACCTACCGGGGTTATCAATGAGAGTTTGAATAATTTTGATGAAGATGATCCCAGAATTTTTCTTCATTTACTTGATGAATCTTTGAAAGACGCTTGGAATAGGCTATTAAGAGTTCGAGCTAGCTATGTGCCCCAATATCAAATTGAGGTTTATCTGAAAAGCTTTTATATTGGTTTACCCTCTTCATTCAAGAAAGTTCTAGATTCTATATTTGAAGAAGGTTTTCCTGAGGGGGGTCCCATTGATACTTATGAAAGGATGAAAACTATATTTGGGCACCCCATGAGTGAGAATGTTGAATCTACCTCTCTTTTGTGCTTTTACCAAAATGAAACTATCGAAGAAATGAGGGCTAGCTTAGATGCCAATTTCCGTAATGTGCTTAATCTCTCTTCCACTATCAATGGCCATGTGCTATCTCAAAATAGAAAGATAAATGCTATAGAAAATAAATTTTCTCTTTTCTTTCCTAATACCAAAGATGGCAATACCTAGATCTATCTTCGCTTTTATGCCTAGCTAGGGGCGTTAAATGATAGCGCTTGTTGGGAGGCAACCCAATTTTATTTTTTCCCCTTGCTTTTTGATCCTGTTTAGTAATAAATAATTTATCTAGCCTTTGTTTTGTTTGTGTTTTTTGTGTTTAATTAGTGTTTGTGCCAAGTAGAACTGTTGGGAAGACTTGGGGAAAGTCTTTTTGATCTTGCTGTAAAAAACGGAAACTTTAGCACTCACAAGAATTGCTGCCATGTTTTATTGCAGAGTTCTATTTAGTTAATTATTTTTTCAGATAATTAATAGATAAATTACTCACATCAAGAAATTTATTTTAGAATTTTTGGGGTTCCAGAAGTTTGTGTTAGTTACAGATTACTACAGACTGTTCAGTTTTTGACAGATTCTGTTTTTCGTGTATTGTTTGCTTATTTTGATGAATCTATGGCTAGTAAAAGAGTTTATAAAACATAGAGAAGTTGGAATACAGTAGGTTTAACACCAATATAAATAAAGAATGAGTTCATTACAGTACCTTGAAGTGGTGTTTTCTTTTCTTTCGCTAACGGAGCTCATGAGATTTTCTTGTTAAGTTTTGTGTTGTGAAGTTTTCAAGTTTTGGGTAAAGATTTAATGGATTAGGGAACAAGGAGTGGCAAGAGCCTAAGATTGGGGATGCCCATGGAACCCCAAGGTAAAATACAAGGACACCAAAAAGCCTAATCTTGGGTATGCCCCGGAAGGCATCCCCTCTTTTGTCTTCGTTCATCGGTAACTTTACTTGGAGCTATATTTTTATTCGCTACATGGTATGTGTTTTGCTTGGAGCGTCTGGTATGATTTGAGTCTTTGATTTTTAGTTTATCACAATCATCCTTGCTGTATACACCTTTTGAGAGACACACACATGAATTGGAATTTGTTAGAATACTCTATGTGCTTCACTTATATCTTTTGAGCTATATAGTTTTTGCTCTAGTGCTTCACTTATATCTTTTAGAGCACGACGGTGGTTCTATTTTATGGAAATAATTGATCTCTCATGCTTCACCTATATTATTTTGAGTGTCCTTTAGAACAACATGGCAATTTTCTTTTAGGCATAATAAGAACTTTCACACCAAGTGCATTGAATACTAAGAGAAGTTTGATACTTGATGATTGTTTTGAGATATGGAGATGGTGATATTAGAGTCATGCTAGTTGAGTAGTTGTGAATTTGAGAAATACTTGTGTTGAAGTTTGTGATTCCCGTAGCATGCACGTATGGTGAAACGTTATGTGATGAAGTCGGAGCATGATTTATTTATTGATTGCCTTCCTTATGAGTGGCGGTCAGGGACGACCGATGGTCTTTTCCTAACAATCTATCCTTCTAGGAGCATGCGCGTAGTACTTTGTTTCGATAACTAATAGATTTTTGCAATAAGTATGTGAGTTCTTTATGACTAATATATTGCCATGCAACTTTCCACCGTTCCGTTTGCTATGACACGCTTCATCATTGTCATATTGCTTTGCATGATCATGTAGTTGACATCGTATTTGTGGCAAAGCCACCATTCATAATTCTTTCATACATGTCACTCTTGATTCATTGCATATCCTGGTACACCGCCGGAGACATTCACATAGAGTCATATTTTTTTCTAAGTATTGAGTTATAATTCTTGAGTTGTAAGTAAAAATAAGTGTGATGATCATCATTATTAGAGCATTGTCCCAGTGAGGAAAGGATGATGGAGACTATGATTCCCCCACAAGTCGGGATGAGACTCCGGATGAAAAAAAAGAAGAGAGAACAAGACCCCAAAAAAATGAAATGAGAGAAAAAGAGAGAAGGGACAATGCTACTATCCTTTTTCCACACTTGTGCTTCAAAGTAGCACCATGATCTTCATGATAGAGAGTCTTGAAGGAAATATGCCCTAGAGGCAATAATAAAGTTATTATTTATTTCCTCATATATCATGATAAATGTTTATTATTCATGCTAGAATTGTATTAACCGGAAACATAATACATGTGTGAATATATAAACAAACAGAGTGTCACTAGTATGCCTCTACTTGACTAGCTCGTTAATCAAAGATGGTTATGTTCCCTAACCATGAACAAAGAGTTGTTATTTGATTAACGAGGTCACATCATTAGTTGAATGATCTGATTGACATGACCCATTCCATTAGCTTAGCACCTGATCGTTTAGTATGTTGCTATTGCTTTCTTCATGACTTATACATGTTCCTATGACTATGAGATTATGCAACTCCCGTTTACCGGAGGAACACTTTGTGTGCTACCAAACATCACAACGTAACTGGGTGATCATAAAGGTGCTCTACAGGTGTCTCCAAAGGTAGTTGTTGGGTTGGCGTATTTCGAGATTAGGATTTGTCACTCCGAATGTCGGAGAGGTATCTCTGGGCCCTCTCGGTAATGCACATCACATAAGCCTTGCAAGCATTACAACTAATGTGTTAGTTGTGAGATGATGTACTACGGAACGAGTAAAGAGACTTGCCGATAACGAGATTGAACTAGGTATTGGATACCGACGATCGAATCTCGGGCAAGTAACATACCGATGACAAAGGGAACAACGTATGTTGTTATGCGGTCTGACCGATAAAGATATTCGTAGAATATGTAGGAGCCAATATGGGCATCCAGGTCCCGCTGTTGGTTATTGACCGGAGACGTGTCTCGGTCATGTCTACATTGTTCTCGAACCGTAGGGTCCGCACGCTTAAAGTTACGATGATAGTTTCATTATGAGTTTATGTATTTTGATGTACCGAAGGTTGTTCGGAGTCCCAGATGTGATCACGGACATGACGAGGAGTCTCAAAATGGTCGAGACATAAAGATCGATATATTGGAAGCATATATTTGGACATCGGAATCATTCCGGGTGAAATCGGCATTTTACCGGAGTACCGGGGGTTACCGGAACCCCCCCGGGGGTTAATGGGCCTTCATGGGCCATAAGGGAGAAGAGAGGGGCCGGCTAGGGTAGGCCGCGCGCCCCCTCCCCCCTAGTCCGAATAGGACAAGGAAGGGGGGGCGCCCCCCTTTCCTCTTCTCCTTCCCCCTTTCCTTCTCCAACAAGGCAAGAGAGGGGGGAGTCCTACTCCGGTGGGAGTAGGACTCCTCCAGGCGCACCCCTTGGGGCCGGCCGCACCTTCCCCTCCCTCCTTTATATACGGGGGAAGGGGGGAACCCTAGAACACACAAGTTGATCATCGTGATCGTTCCTTAGCCGTGTGCGGTGCCCCCCTCCACCATATTCCACCTCAGTCATATTGTAGCAGCGCTTAGGCGAAGCCCTGCGACGGTAGAACCTCAAGATCGTCACCACGCCGTCGTGCTGACGGAACTCATCCCCAAAGCTTTGCTGGATCGGAGCCCGGGGAGCATCATCGAGCTGTATGTGTGCTAAGAACTCAGAGGTGCCGGAGTAACGGTGCTTGGATCGGTCGGATCGGGAAGACGTACGACTACTTCCTCTACATTGCGTCAACGCTTCCGCTTCGGTCTACGAGGGTATGTAGACAACACTCTCCCCTCTTGTTGCTGTGCATCACCATGATCTTGCGTGTGCGTAGGAAATTTTTTGAAATTACTACGTTCCCCAATAGTGGCATCCGAGCCTAGGTTTTATGTGTTGATGTTATATGCACGAGTAGAACACAAGTGAGTTGTGGGCGATATAAGTCATACTGCTTACCAGCATGTCATACTTTGGTTCGGCGGTATTGTTGGACGAAGCGGCCCAGACCGACATTACGCGTACGCTTACGTGAGACCGGTTCTCCCGACGTGCTTTGCACATAGGTGGCTTGCAGGTGACAGTTTCTCCAACTTTAGTTGAACTGAGTGTGGCTACGCCCGGTCCTTGCGAAGGTTAAAACAGCACCAACTTGACAAACTATCGTTGTGTTTTTGATGCGTAGGTAAGATTGGTTCTTGCTTAAGCCCATAGCAGCCACGTAAAACTTGCAACAACAAAGTAGAGGACATCTAACTTGTTTTTGCAGGGCATGTTGTGATGTGATATGGTCAAGACATGATGCTGAATTTTGTTGTATGAGATGATCATGTTTTGTAACCAAGTTATCGGCAACTGGCAGGAGCCATATGGTTGTCGCTTTATTGTATGCAATGCAATCGCGCTGTAATGCTTTACTTTATCACTAAGCGGTAGCGATAGTCGTGGAAGCATAAGATTGGCGAGACAACAACGATGCTATGATGGAGATCATGGTGTCGCGCCGGTGACGATGGTGATCATGACGGTGCTTCGGAGATGGAGATCACATGCACAAGATGATGATGGCCATATCATATCACTTATATTGATTGCATGTGATGTTTATCTTTTATACATCTTATCTTGCTTTGATTGACGGTAGCATTATAAGATGATCTCTCACTAAAATTATCAAGAAGTTTTCTCCCTGAGTATGCACCGTTGCGAAAGTTCTTTGTGCTGAGACACCACGTGATGATCTGGTGTGATAGGCTCTACGTTCAAATACAACGGGTGCAAAACAGTTGCACATGCGGAATACTCAGGTTATACTTGATGAGCCAAGCATATGCAGATATGGCCTCGGAACACGGAGACTGAAAGGTCGAGCGTGAATCATATAGTAGATATGATCAACATAGCGATGTTCACCAATGAAACTACTCCATCTCACGTGATGATCGGACATGGTTTAGTTGATTTGGATCATGTGATCACTTAGAGGATTAGAGGGATGTCTATCTAAGTGGGAGTTCTTTAAGTAATTTGATTAATTGAACTTAAATTTATCATGAACTTAGTACCTGATAGTATCTTGCTTATGTATGTTTGATTGTAGATAGATGGCCCGTGCTGTTGTTCCGTTGAATTTTAATGCGTTCCTTGAGAAAGCAAAGTTGAAAGATGATGGTAGCAATTACACTGACTGGGTCCGTAACTTGAGGATTATCCTCATTGCTGCACAGAAGAATTACGTCCTGGAAGCACCGCTAGGTGCCAGGCCTGCTGCTGGAGCAACACCAGATGTTATGAACATCTGGCAGAGCAAAGCTGATGACTACTCAATAGTTCAGTGTGCCATGCTTTACGGCTTAGAATCGGGACTTCAACGACGTTTTGAACGTCATGGAGCATATGAGATGTTCCAGGAGTTGAAGTTAATATTTCAAGCAAATGCCCGGATTGAGAGATATGAAGTCTCCAATAAATTCTATAGCTGCAAGATGGAGGAGAACAGTTCTGTCAGTGAGCATATACTCAAAATGTCTGGGTATAATAATCACTTGATTCAGATGGGAGTTAATCTTCCAGATGATTGCGTCATTGACAGAATTCTCCAATCACTGCCACCAAGCTACAAGAGCTTCGTGATGAACTATAATATGCAAGGGATGAATAAGACTATTCCCGAGCTCTTCGCAATGCTGAAAGCTGCGGAGGTAGAAATCAAAAAGGAGCATCAAGTGTTGATGGTCAACAAGACCACTAGTTTCAAGAAAAAGGGCAAAGGGAAGAAGAAGGGGAACTTCAAGAAGAACGGCAAGCAAGTTGCTACTCAAGAGAAGAAACCCAAGTATGGACCCAAGCCTGAAACTGAGTGCTTCTACTGCAAGCAGACTGGTCACTGGAAGCGGAACTGCCCCAAGTATTTGGCGGATAAGAAGGATGGCAAGGTGAACAAAGGTATATGTGATATACATGTTATTGATGTGTACCTTACTAATGCTCGCAGTAGCACCTGGGTATTTGATACTGGTTCTGTTGCTAATATTTGCAACTTGAAACAGGGACTACGGATTAAGCGAAGATTGGCTAAGGACGAGGTGACGATGCGTGTGGGGAACGGTTCCAAAGTCGATGTGATCGCAATCGTCACGCTACCTCTACATCTACCTTCGGGATTAGTATTAGACCTAAATAATTGTTATTTGGTGCCAGCATTGAGCATGAACATTATATCTGGATCTTGTTTAATGCGAGACGATTATTCATTTAAATCAGAGAATAATGGTTGTTCTATTTATATGATTAATATCTTTTATGGTCATGCACCCTTGAAGAGTGGTCTATTCTTATTGAATCTCGATAGTAGTGATACACATATTCATAATGTTGAAGCCAAAAGATGCAGAGTTGATAATGATGGTGCAACTTATTTGTGGCACTGCCGTTTAGGTCATATCGGTGTAAAGCGCATGAAGAAACTCCATACTGATGGACTTTTGGAACCACTTGATTATGAATCACTTGGTACTTGCGAACCGTGCCTCATGGGCAAGATGACTAAAACACCGTTCTCCGGTACTATGGAGAGAGCAACAGATTTGTTGGAAATCATACATACAGATGTATGTGGTCCGATGAATATTGAGGCTCGTGGCGGATATCGTTATTTTCTCACCTTCACAGATGACTTAAGCAGATATGGGTATATCTACTTAATGAAACATAAGTCTGAAACATTTGAAAAGTTCAAAGAATTTCAGAATGAAGTTGAAAATCATCGTAACAAGAAAATAAAGTTTCTACGATCTGATCGTGGAGGAGAATATTTGAGTTACGAGTTTGGTGTATATTTGAAGCAATGCGGAATAGTTTCGCAACTCACGCCACCTGGAACACCACAGCGTAATGGTGTGTCCGAACGTCGTAATCATACTTTACTAGATATGGTGCGATCTATGATGTCTCTTACTGATTTACCACTATCATTTTGGGGTTATGCTTTAGAGACGGCCGCATTCATGTTGAATAGGGCACCATCGAAATCCATTGAGACGACGCCTTATGAACTATGGTTTGGCAAGAAACCAAAGTTGTCGTTTCTGAAAGTTTGGGGCTGCAATGCTTATGTGAAAAAGCTTCAACCTGATAAGCTCGAACCCAAATCGGAGAAATGTGTCTTCATAGGATATCCAAAGGAAACTATTGGATACACCTTCTATCACAGATCCGAAGGCAAGACTTTTGTTGCTAAATTCGGGAACTTTCTGGAGAAGGAGTTTCTCTCGAAAGATGTGAGTTGGAGGAAAGTAGAACTTGATGAGGTAACTGTACCTGCTCCCTTATTGGAAAGTAGTACATCACAGAAAACTGTTTCTGCGACACCTACACCAATTAGTGAGGAAGCTAATGATAATGATCATGAAACTTCAGGACAAGATACTACTGAACCTCGTAGATCAACCAGAGTGGGAACCGCGCCAGAGTGGTACGGTAATCCTGTTTTGGAAATCATGCTGCTAGATCATGATGAACCTACGAACTATGAAGAAGCGACGGTGAGCCCAGATTCCGCAAAATGGCTTGAAGCCATGAAATCTGAGATGGGATCCATGTATGAGAACAAAGTATGGACTTTGGTTGACTTTCCCGATGATCGGTAAGCAATTGAAAATAAATGGATCTTCAAGAAGAAGACTGACGCTGACGGTAATATTACTGTCTACAAAGCTCGACTTGTCGCAAAAGGTTTTCGACAAGTTCAAGGGGTTGACTACGATGAGACCTTCTCACCCGTAGTGATGCTTAAGTCTGTCCGAATCATGTTAGCAATTGCCGCATTTTATGATTATGAAATTTGGCAGATGGATGTCAAAACTGCATTCCTGAATGGATTTCTGGAAGAAGAGTTGTATATGATGCAACCGGAAGGTTTTGTCGATCCAAAGGGAGCTAACAAAGTGTGCAAGCTCCAACAATCCATTCATGGACTGGTGCAAGCCTCTCGGAGTTGGAATAAACGCTTTGATAGTGTGATCAAAGCATTTGGTTATATACAGACTTTCGGAGAAGCTTGTATTTACAAGAAAGTGAGTGGGAGGTCTGTAGCATTTATGATATTATATGTGGATGACATATTACTGATTGGAAATGATATAGAATTTCTGGATAGCATAAAGGGATATTTGAATAAGAGTTTTTCAATGAAAGTCCTCGGTGAAGCTGCTTACATATTAGGCATAAAGATCTATAGAGACAGATCAAGACGCTTAATTGGACTTTCACAAAGCACATACCTTGACAAGATTTTGAAGAAGTTCAAAATGGATCAAGCAAAGAAAGGGTTCTTGCCTGTGTTACAAGGTGTGAAGTTGAGTCAGACTCAATGCCCAACCACTGCAGAAGATAGAGAGAAAATGAAAGATGTTCCCTATGCTTCAGCCATAGGCTCTATCATGTATGCAATGCTGTGTACCAGACATGATGTGTGCCTTGCTATAAGTTTAGCAGGGAGGTACCAAAGTAATCCAGGAGTGGATCACTGGACAGCGGTCAAGAACATACTAAAGTACCTTAAAAGGACTAAGGATATCTTTCTCGTATATGGAGGTGACAAAGAGCTCATTGTAAACGGTTACGTTGATGCAAGCTTTGACACTGATCCGGACGATTCTAAATCGCAAACCGGATATGTGTTTACATTAAATGGTGGAGCTGTCAGTTGGTGCAGTTCTAAACAAAGCGTCATGGCGGGATCTACATGTGAAGCGGAGTACATAGCTGCTTCGGAAGCAGCAAACGAAGGAGTCTGGATGAAGGAGTTCATATCCGATCTAGGTGTCATACCTAGTGCATCGGGTCCAATGAAAATCTTTTGTGACAATACTCGTGCAATTGCCTCGGCAAAGGAACCCAGATTTCACAAAAGAACCAAGAACATCAAGAGACGCTTCAATTCCATCCGGGATCTAGTCCAGGTGGGAGACATAGAGATTTGCAAGATACATACGGATCTGAATGTAGCAGACCTGTTGACTAAGCCTCTTCCATGAGCAAAACATGATGAGCACCAAGGCTCCATGGGTGTTAGAATCATTACTGTGTAATCTAGATTATTGACTCTAGTGCAAGTGGGAGACTGAAGGAAATATGCCCTAGAGGCAATAATAAAGTTATTATTTATTTCCTCATATATCATGATAAACTTTTATTATTCATGCTAGAATTGTATTAACCGGAAACATAATACATGTGTGAATATATAAACAAACAGAGTGTCACTAGTATGCCTCTACTTGACTAGCTCGTTAATCAAAGATGGTTATGTTTCGTAACCATGAACAAAGAGTTGTTATTTGATTAACGAGGTCACATCATTAGTTGAATGATCTGATTAACATGACCCATTCCATTAGCTTAGCACCCGATCGTTTAGTATGTTGATATTGCTTTCTTCATGACTTATACATGTTCCTATGACTATGAGATTATGCAACTCCCGTTTACCGGAGGAACACTTTGTGTGCTACCAAATGTCACAACGTAACTGGGTGATCATAAAGGTGCTCTACATGTGTCTCCAAAGGTAATTGTTGGGTTGGCATATTTCGAGATTAGGATTTGTCACTCCGAATGTCGGAGAGGTATCTCTAGGCCCTCTCGGTAATGCACATCACATAAGCCTTGCAAGCATTACAACTAATGTGTTAGTTGTGAGATCATGTACTACGGAACGAGTAAAGAGACTTGATGATAACGAGATTGAACTAGGTATTGGATACCGACGATCGAATCTCGGGCAAGTAACATACCGATGACAAAGCGAACAACGTATGTTGTTATGCGGTCTGACCGATAAAGATCTTCATAGAATATGTAGGAGCCAATATGGGCATCCAGGTCCCGCTGTTGGTTATTGACCGGAGACGTGTCTCGGTCATGTCTACAATGTTCTCGAACCGTAGGGTCCGCACGCTTAAAGTTACGATGATAGTTTCATTATGAGTTTATGTATTTTGATGTACCGAAGGTTGTTCGGAGTCCCGGGTGTGATCACGGACATGACGAGGAGTCTCGAAATGGTCAAGACATAAAGATCGATATATTGGACGCCTATATTTGGACATCAGAATCGTTCCGGGTGAAATCGGCATTTTACCGGAGTACCGGGGGTTACCGGAACCCCCCCGGGGGGTTAATGGGCCTTCATGGGCCATAAGGGAGAAGAGAGGGGCCGGCTAGGGCAGGCCGCGCGCCCCCTCCCCCCTAGTCCGAATAGGACAAGGAAGGGGGGAGGGGGGCGGCGCCCCCCTTTCCTCTTCTCCTTCCCCCTTTCCTTCTCCAACAAGGCAAGAGAGGGGGGAGTCCTACTCCCGATGGGAGTAGGACTCCTCCAGGCGCACCCCTTGGGGCCGGCCGAACCTTCCCTCCCTCCTTTATATACGGGGGAAGGGGGGCACCCTAGAACACACAAGTTGATCATCGTGATCGTTCCTTAGCCGTGTGCGGTGCCCCCCTCCACCATATTCCACCTCGGTCATATTGTAGCAGCGCTTAGGCGAAGCCCTGCGACGGTAGAACATCAAGATCATCACCACGCCGTCGTGCTGACGGAACTCATCCCCAAAGCTTTGCTGGATTGGAGCCCGGGGAGCGTCATCGAGCTGTACGTGTGCTAAGAACTCGGAGGTGCCGGAGTAACGGTGCTTGGATCGGTCGGATCGGGAAGACGTACGACTACTTCCTCTACATTGTGTCAATGCTTCCGCTTCGGTCTACGAGGGTACGTAGACAACACTCTCCCCTCTCGTTGCTGTGCATCACCATGATCTTGCATGTGCGTAGGAATTTTTTTGAAATTACTACGTTCCCCAACAAGTCTCTTATGTTGTCACTTCCATAAACTAGTGGGAATTTTACATTATAGAACTTGGCTTGTATATTCCAATGATAGGCTTACTCAAATTGCCCTAGGTCTTCGTGAGCAAGCAAGTTGGATGCACACCCACTTAGTCACTTTGTTTCTTTTGTTGAGCTTTCATACACTTATAGCTCCAGTGCATCCGTTGCATGGCAATCGCTACTCACTCACATTGATATCTATAATGGGCATCTCCATAGCCCGTTGATACACCTAGTTGATGTGAGACTATCTTCTCCTTTTTCGTCTTCTCCACAACCACCATTCTATTCCACCATAGTGCTATATCCATGGCTCATGCTCATATATTGCATGAAGATTTAAAAAGTTTGAGAACATCAAAAGTATGAAACAATTGCTTGGCTTGTCATCGGGGTTTTGCATGATTTAATATTTTGTGTGATGAAGATAGAGCATAGCCAGACTATATGATTTTGTAGGGATAACTTTCTTTGGCCATGTTATTTTGAGAAGACATGAACGCTTAGTTAGTATGCTTGAAGTATTATTATTTCTATGTCAACATTAAACTGTTATCTTGAATCTTTCGGACCAGAACATTCATGCCACAATAAAGAAAAAATACATCGAGAAATATGTTAGGAAGCATTCCACATCAAAAATTCTGTTTTTATCATTTACCTACTCGAGGACGAGCAGGAATTAAGCTTGGGGATGCTGATACGTCTCCAACGTATCTATAATGTTTGATTGCTCCATGCTATTATATTATCTATTTTGGATGTTAATGGGCTTATTTTTACAATTTTATATTATTTTTGGGACAAACCTATTAACCGGAGGCCCTGCCCAAATTGCTGTTTTTTTTGCCTATTTTAGAGTTTCGCCGAAAAGGAATATCAAACAGAGTCCAAACGAAATAAAACCTTCGGGAGCGTTATTTTTGGAACAAACGTGATCCAGGAGACTTGGAGTGGACATCAAGAAACAATCGAGGAGGCCACGAGGAAGGGGGGCACGCCCACCCCCTGGACGCGCCCTCCACCCTCGTGGGCCCCTCTGTCGGTGTACTAAAGTAGGGGTACCTTAGTACCCCGAACTTGTGCACAGGCAGTCGCAGCGACCCGCGACAAGGCTTGCCGGGCGACCGCCAAGACCCTCCGTGGCTCCTTCGGAGCCATTCAAGAACAAAGTATCCAAGAGAAAAACAAGGCCCCGGCAAGAGGAGCTTGCCGGGAAGGGAACAAGGCCCCGGCAAGAGGAGCTTGCCGGGAAGGGAACAAGGCCCCGGCAAGAGGAGCTTGCCGGGAAGGAGACGAGACCCCGGCAAGAGGAGCTTGCCGGGAAGACCAACCAAAGCATCTCAAGAAGCTCGCTGCGGCGCACCGCGCGCCCCGACAAGGCCCAGTGAGCGACAAGCTCCCGGACGCGACAAGACAACATCCGCGGCAAGGCACTTGCCGCGGCAAGCTACTACCCCGCAGCTCGCGCTCCAGCTCACCCACCAACGTGTCGCCTTGGGACCATTCCTGGCGTACGTGGCGGGAGGCTGTGCAACCGGGGGCATGCGGTGGCAAGCAGACGCTGACAAGGAACCATCGTGGCAAACGGTGGCGTTCCTAGCGGTCCCTCTGTGGGCTGTCAAGGTGACACAGACAGGCATTTAATGCCCTTGTCCCCTGCCGCCAGAGTTAGGTAGGACGCGACATGTAGGCGGTGGAGCGAACTACCACCCCTTTTACATTTTTACCCTCACCTCTGTTGCCATGTGTCGGTGACCCCTTAGACATATAAAAGGAGGCCCATGCGCAACAGAGAGGGGAGGACAGCCATTCTCACGCTCGGTCTTGCCAGCTGCTTGAGTGTACTGTAGCACTCGCCGCTCCCGAGCCAAAACTCAATACAACCACCAAAGCAGGAGTAGGGTTTTACGCATCCGTGCGGCCCGAACCTGGGTAAATCGATCGTCTCGCTCGCGTGTTTCGCCTCGATCTGCTCTTTGTGCATCCACCGCCCCCTGCCGAACCAAAAGGGGCTCGGTCCGCCGATCCCCATAGGTGTGCGAGGGATCAGACACCCCCGACATCTTTGGCGCGGAGGCTGCGCTGCAAGACCTGAAGAGATACCTTTCCTCCACTCCAACACTTGTCGCACCTAAACCACAAGAGAAGTTGCTGCTGTAAATAGCGGCAACCAATCAAGTGGTTAGTGCTGCGCTAGTAGCGGAGAGGGAGGCAGACGACGAGCCGGCGGCCGTGGCAAGCACGTCCCGTGACAAGCAGGAGGCTTCCCCGACAAGCTCTGGTCCCGACAAGCAAGGATCTGCGCAGATGCAAGAGGAGATACGGAAGAAAATGGTGCAGCGCCCAGTTTACTTTGTCAGCTCCCTTTTACAGGGGGCTAGGTCAAGGTACTCTGGTGTGCAGAAGCTGCTTTTCGGCCTTCTCATGGCCTCGAGAAAGCTGCGCCATTACTTCCAAGCACACGAGATCACAGTCGTCACTCGTTTTCCGCTGAAGAGGATATTGCAAAATCCAAAAGCAATAGGCAGGATTGTCGAGTGGGCACTGGAACTGTCAAGCTTTGGTCTCAAGTTTGAGAGTACATCAACAATCCAGAGCAGAGCATTGGCAGAGTTCATAGCAGAGTGGACGCCAACTCCAGACGAAGAAATTCCGGAGACGAGCATCCCCGCCAAGGAAGCAAGCAAAGAGTGGCTCATGTACTTTGACGGTGCCTTCTCGCTACAAGGCGCCGGTGCTGGTGTACTGCTTGTCGCACCCACCGGAGAGCACCTCAAGTACATAGTCCAGATGCACTTTCCCAAGGAGCAAGCGGCAAACAATACTGCCGAGTATGAAGGCTTGCTTGCCGGTCTCAGGATCGCGGCAGAACTTGGGATTAAGAAGCTCATTGTCAGGGGTGACTCGCAGCTTGTCGTCCACCAAGTGAACAAGGATTACCAGAGTCCGTTGATGGAAGCTTACGTCGATGAAGTGAGGAAGCTGGAAGAGCGCTTTGACGGCCTGCAAATGGAACATGTTCCAAGAGCTGAGAACGACATTGCCGATGGCCTGTCAAAGTGCGCGGCACTTAAGTTACCTGTGGAACCAGGGACCTTTGTGCTCAAGCTGACTCAGCCATCCGTAACACCGTCGACCGGACAGAGCAAGAAGAGGAAGTTTATCTCTGGCGACCATCTTCTGGCAGAGCTTCCCGAAGCTGCCGCCAAGAAGGTCCCCAAGATCGATGCCTAAATGCCGAGGAGCAATCTACTCCGGCAAGCCCCAGGGTTTGTTCCGTTGAAGCAGATTCTCCCGACAAGCTCTGCTCCGGCAAGTTGTCGGGGAGCGTCAAGCTCCGGCAGAGTCGCAGGCTCTCGCCATAGAAGCAGATGTTCCCGCAGCAGCAGATGCGCCTTTAGTCCTTGTCGTCGAGCCACAGGCTCCGACATGGGCGCAGCAGATTGTCCATTTCCTCCAGACAGGAGAGCTTCCCGAGGAACCAGAAGAAGCGGAAAGAGTAGCCTGGCAGTCTAGTATGTACCAGTTTGTCGACAACACACTGTGCAGAAGAAGACTCAAAAGTGTGAAATTGAAGTGCATTCCTCGGGAAGACGGACAGAAGCTGTTGGCAGAGATACACGGAGGCATATGTGGTCACCACATTGGCGCGAGAGCTCTTGTCGGAAAAGCTTTCCGGCAAGGCTTCTTCTGGTCGACAGCCCTCCAGGATGCAACTGCACAAGTAACCAAGTGTGAAGCATGCTAGTTCCATTCCAAGCAGATACATCAGCCAGCTCAAGCTCTCCAGACGATCCCTTTATCCTGGCCATTTTCGGTCTGGGGGCTCGATATCCTCGGCCCCTTCCCCTGAGCTGCCGGGGGCTTTGAGTACTTGTACGTTGCAATCAACAAGTTCACAAAGTGGCCGGAAGTGGAACCAGTGAGGAAGGTGACGGCGCTGTCCGCGATCAAATTCTTCAGGTCGATTGTTTGCCGTTTCGGGATCCCTAACAGGATAATTACTGACAATGGTACACAATTTACGAGCCGCGCCTTCATGCAGTACATCCAAGATCTCGGCGCCAAGGTCTGCTTTGCTTCTGTCGCTCACCCGAGAAGCAACGGCCAAGTTGAGAGGGCAAATGCTGAAGTGCTGCGCGGGCTCAAGACCAGAACATTTGACAGGATGCTCAAGCGCGGACGCAACTGGATCGAGGAGCTGCCGGTGGTTCTTTGGTCGATCAGGACGACGCCAAATCGAGCCACCGGGCAGACACCCTTCGCTCTAGTCTATGGAGCGGAGGCAGTTACCCCCACGGAACTCGTATACGGGTCACCTCGAGTGCTCGCTTATGATGAGCTTGAGCAAGAGCGGCTGCGGCAAGATGACGCGCTGCTCCTTGAGGAAGATCGTCTCTAGGCTGCTGTGCGAGCCGCTCGCTACTAGCAAGCTTTGCGCCGCTATCATAGCCGCAAAGTTAACGTCAGGAGCCTCGAGGAAGGCGACCTTGTTCTTCGGCGCGTTCAGTCCGCCAAGAATTCCAACAAGTTGACGCCGAAGTGGGAAGGCCCTTACCGGGTGAAACGAGTCACCAGGGCCGGCGCTGTCCGCCTGGAGACCGAAGATGGCGTACCAGTGAGCAACTCCCGGAACATCGAGCTTCTTCGTAAGTTTTACCCGTAAGGCGCGGTTGTCGGACCCTGTCCGGCAACCACCCTTTTGTACAAGTCTTGCCGCTGTTGCATGTAATCCTTTGTACAAAGCCAGGCGCAGACCCTGCGCACAAGATAATGAAGCACTGGCGCCCAGAGTTACAGCATGCATGCTAGGTCGAGTCGAGTCCTCGGTTAGGGTTGATAGTGCCTAACAGTAGCTAACCCCTAACTTAGAGGTCGAGTGTGCGTCCCTTTGCCTGTCTTTCGTTTCCTTTGATTCGCAGGGCTCGCATACCCTTGCCGGACCGCCTGAGGACGAAAAAGAGAGGAAGGACGCGCCGGCATCTAGACCCCGGCAAGCCAGTGTTGCCGGGGGCTGCAAGTGCCAAAGTTCACCCCACGGCAAGCCAGAGTTGCCGGGGGCTGCAGTCTCAGATAAGTCTTTCATCCCTCTTCATGCATTCTCTCTTGGACTGGGAATACGAAGCCTCGTTTCTTCCCGAAAGCCACCGTGCTCCCTTAGCTCTGGTCCCTGGGGCCCCAGGGCCAAGTTTTGGTCGTAGTCGCGGCAGGAAAGGGATGAAATGAGGGGCCGCACCTGAAGGAAATATGCCCTAGAGGCAATAATAAAGTTATTATTTATTTCCTTATATCATGATAAATGTTTATTATTCATGCTAGAATTGTATTAACCGGAAACATAATACATGTGTGAATACATAGACCAACAAAGTGTCACTAGTATGCCTCTACTTGACTAGCTCGTTAATCAAAGATGGTTATGTTTCCTAACCATGAACAAAGAGTTGTTATTTGATTAACGAGGTCACATCATTAGTTGAATGATCTGATTGACCTGACCCATTCCATTAGCTTAGCACCCGATCGTTTAGTATGTTGCTATTGCTTTTCTTCATGACTTATACATGTTCCTATGACTATGAGATTATGCAACTCCCGTTTACCGGAGGAACACTTTGGGTACTACCAAACGTCACAACGTAACTGGGTGATTATAAAGGAGTACTACAGGTGGCTCCAAAGGTAGATGTTGGGTTGGCGTATTTCGAGATTAGGATTTGTCACTCCGATTGTCGAAGAGGTATCTCTGGGCCCTCTCGGTAATGCACATCACTTAAGCCTTGCAAGCATTGCAACTAATGAGTTAGTTGCAGGATGATGTATTACAGAATGACTAAAGAGACTTGCCGGTAACGAGATTGAACTAGGTATTGGATACCGACGATCGAATCTCGGGCAAGTAACATACCGATGACAAAGGGAAGAACGTATGTTGTTATGCGGTCTGACCGATAAAGATCTTCGTAGAATATGTAGGAGCCAATATGGGCATCCAGGTCCCGCTATTGGTTATTGACCGGAGACGTGTCTCGGTAATGTCTACATTGTTCTCGAACCGTATGGTCCGCACGCTTAACGTTACGATGACAGTTATTATGAGTTTATGCATTTTGATGTACCGAAGGTTGTTCGGAGTCCCGGATGTGATCACGGACATGACGAGGAGTCTCGAAATGGTCGATACGTAAAGGTTGATATATTGGAAGCCTATGTTTGGACATCGGAAGTGTTCCGGGTGAAATCGGGATTTTACCGGATTACCGGGAGGGTTACCGGAACCCCCCGGGAGCCAAATGGGCCTACATGGGCCATTGTGGAAAGGTGAAAGGGGCTGCCAAGGAGGGCTGCGCACCTCCCCCCCTAAACTAGTCCTATTAGGACTAGGAGAGGTGGCTGGCCACCTCTCTCTCTTTCCCTCTCTCTTTTTCCCAAGGATTCCTAGTTGGAATAGGATTGGGGGGGGGGAGTCCTACTCCCGGTAGGAGTAGGACTCCTCCTGCGCCTCCCTCCTTTGGCCGGCCTGCCTCCCCCCTTCATCCTTTATATACGGGGGCAGGGGACACCCCAAGACACACAAGTTGATCCTTGAGATCGTTCCTTAGCCGTGTGCGGTGCCCCCTGCCACCAAATTCCACCTCGATCATACTGTTGTAGTGCTTAGGCGAAGCCCTGCATCGGTAGTACATCAAGATCGTCACCACGCCGCCGTGCTGACGGAACTCTTCCTCGATGCTTTGCTGGATCGGTGCCCGAGGATCGTCATCGAGCTGAACGTGTGCTAAGAACTCGGAGGTGCCGGAGTAACGGTGCTTGGATCGGTCGGATCGGGAAGACGTACGACTACTTCCTCTATGTTGTGTGATCGCTTCCGTAGTCGGTCTGCGTTGGTACGTAGACAACACTCTCCCCTCTCGTTGCTATGCATCACCATGATCTTGCGTGTGCGTAGGAATTTTTTTGAAATTACTACGTTCCCCAACAGTGGCATCCGAGCCTAGGTTTTTATGGTTTGATGTTATTTGCACGAGTAGAACACAAGTGAGTTGTGGGCGATACAAGTCATACTGCCTACCAGCATGTCATACTTTGGTTTGGCGGTATTGTTGGACAAGACGATCCGGACCAACCTTACGCGTACTCTTATGCGAGACCGGTTCCCTCGACGTGCTTCGCACATAGATGGCTTGCGGAAGACTGTCTCTCCAACTTTAGTTGAACCAAGTGTGGCTACGCCCAGTCCTTGAGAAGGTTAAAACGGAGTCTATTTGACGAACTATCGTTGTGGTTTTGATGCGTAGGTGAGATAAGTTCTTACTTAAGCCCGTAGCAGCCACGTAAAACTTGCAACAACAAAAGTAGAGGACGTCTAACTTGTTTTTGCAGGGCATGTTGTGATGTGATATGGTCAAGGCATGATGCTGATTTTATTGTATGAGATGATCATGTTTTGTAACCGAGTTATCGGCAACTGGCAGGAGCCATATGGTTGTCGCTTTATTGTATGCAATGCAATCGCGATGTAATGCTTTACTTTATTACTAAGCGGTAGTGATAGTCGTGGAAGCATAAGATTGGCGAGATGACAACGATGCTACGATAGAGATCAAGGTGTCGCGCCGGTGACGATGGTGATCATGACGGTGCTTCGGAGATGGAGATCACAAAGCACAAGATGATGATGGCCATATCATATCACTTATATTGATTGCATGTGATGTTTATCTTTTTATGCATCTTATCTTGCTTTGATTGACGGTAGCATTATAAGATGATCTCTCACTAAATTATCAAGAAGTGTTCTCCCTGAGTATGCACCGTTGCAAAAGTTCTTCGTGCTGAGACACCACGTGATGATCAGGTGTGATAGGCTCTACGTTCAAATACAACGGGTGCAAAATAGTTGCACACGCGGAATACTCAGGTTATACTTGACGAGCCAAGCATATACAGATATGGCCTCGGAACACGGAGACCGAAAGGTCGAACGTGAATCATATAGTAGATATGATCAACATAATGATGTTCACCATTGAAAACTACTCCATCTCACGTGATGATCGGTTATGGTTTAGTTGATTTGGATCACGTGATCACTTAGAGGATTAGAGGGATGTCTATCTAAGTGGGAGTTCTTAAGTAATTAGATTAACTGAACTTAAAACTTATCATGAACTTAGTACCTGATAGTATCTTGCTTGTTTATGTTGATTATAGATAGATGGCTCGTGCTGTTGTTCCGTTGAATTTTAATGCGTTCCTTGAGAAAGCAAAGTTGAAAGATGATGGTAGCAATTACACGGACTGGGTCCGTAACTTGAGGATTATCCTCATTGCTGCACAGAAGAATTACGTCCTGGAAGCACCGCTGAGTGCCAGGCCTGCTGCGAGAGCAACACCAGAAGTTATGAATGTCTGGCAGAGCAAAGCTGATGACTACTCAATAGTTAAGTGTGCCATGCTTTACGGCTTAGAACCGGGACTTCAATGACATTTTGAACGTCATGGAGCATATGAGATGTTCCAGGAGTTGAAGTTAATGTTTCAAGCAAATGCCCGGATTAAGAGATATGAAGTCTCCAATAAGTTCTATAGCTGCAAGATGGAGGAGAACAGTTCTGTCAGTGAGCATATACTCAAAATGTCTGGGTATAATAATCACTTGATTCAATTGGGAGTTACACTTCCGGATGATTGCGTCATTGACAGAATTCTCCAATCACTGCCACCAAGCTACAAGAGCTTTGTGATGAACTATAATATGCAAGGGATGAACAAGACTATTCCCGAGCTCTTCGCAATGCTGAAAGCTGCGGAGGTAGAAATCAAGAAGGAGCATCAAGTGTTGATGGTTAACAAAACCACTAGTTTCAAGAAAAAGGGCAAAGGGAAGAAGAAGGGAAACTTCAAGAAGAACGACAAGCAAGTTGCTGCTCAAGAGAAGAAACCCAAGTCTGGACCTAAGACTGAAACTGAGTGCTTCTACTGCAAGCAGACTGGTCACTGGAAGCGGAACTGCCCCAAGTATTTGGCGGATAAGAAGGATGGCAAGGTGAACAAAGGTATATGTGATATACATGTTATTGATGTGTACCTCACTAATGCTCGCAGTAGCACCTGGGTATTTGATACTGGTTCCGTTGCTAATATTTGCAACTCGAAACAGGGACTACAGAATAAGCGGACACTAGCAAAGGACGAGGTGACGATGCGCGTGGGAAACGGTTCCAAAGTCGATGTGATCGCGGTCGGCACGCTACCTCTACATCTACCTTCGGGATTAATATTAGACCTAAATAATTGTTATTTGGTGCCAGCGTTGAGCATGAACATTATATCTGGATCTTGTTTGATGCGAGATGGTTATTCATTTAAATCAGAGAATAATGGTTGTTCTATTTATATGAGTAATATCTTTTATGGTCATGCACCTTTGAAAAGTGGTCTATTCTTGATGAATCTCGATAGTAGTGATACACATATTCATAATGTTGAAGCCAAAAGATGCAGAGTTGATAATGATAGTGCAACTTATTTGTGGTACTGCCGTTTAGGTCATATCGGTGTAAAGCGCATGAAGAAACTCCATACTGATGGGCTTTTGGAACCACTTGATTATGAATCACTTGGTACTTGCGAACCGTGCCTCATGGGCAAGATGACTAAAACACCGTTCTCCGGTACTATGGAGAGAGCAACAGATTTGTTGGAAATCATACATACCGATGTATGTGGTCCGATGAATATTGAGGCTCGTGGCGGATATCGTTATTTTCTCACTTTCACAGATGATTTAAGTAGATATGGGTATATCTACTTAATGAAACACAAATCTGAAACGTTTGAAAAGTTCAAAGAATTTCAGAGCGAAGTTGAAAATCATCGTAACAAGAAAATAAGGTTTCTACGATCTGATCGTGGAGGAGAATATTTGAGTTACGAGTTTGGTGTACATTTGAAAAATTGTGGAATAGTTTCGCAACTCACGCCACCCGGAACACCACAGCGTAATGGTGTGTCTGAACGTCGTAATCGTACTTTACTAGATATGGTGCGATCTATGATGTCTCTTACTGATTTACCGCTATCGTTTTGGGGTTATGCTTTAGAGACGGACGCATTCACGTTAAATAGGGCACCATCAAAATCCGTTGAGACGACGCCTTATGAACTGTGGTTTGGCAAGAAACCAAAGTTGTCGTTTCTTAAAGTTTGGGGCTGCGATGCTTATGTGAAAAAGCTTCAACCTGATAAGCTCAAACCCAAATCGGAGAAATGTGTCTTCATAGGATATCCAAAGGAAACTATTGGATACACCTTCTATCACAGATCCAAAGGCAAGACTTTTGTTGCTAAATTCGGAAACTTTCTTGAGAAGGAGTTTCTCTCGAAAGAAGTGAGTGGGAGGAAAGTAGAACTTGACGAGGTAACTGTACCTGCTCCTTTATTAGGAAATAGTACATCACAGAAAATTGTTTCTGCGAGACCTACACCAATAAGAGAGGAAGCTAATGATGATGATCATGAAACTTTAGATCAAGATACTATTGAACGTCGTAGATCAACCAGAGTAAGATCCGCGCCAGAGTGGTACGGTAATCCTGTTCTGGAGGTCATGCTACTAGATCATGATGAACCTACGAACTATGAAGAAGCGATGGTGAGCCCAGATTCCGCAAAGTGGCTTGAAGCCATGAAATCTGAGATGGGATCCATGTATGAGAACAAAGTATGGACTTTGGTTGACTTGCCCGATGATCGGCAAGCAATTGAGAATAAATGGATCTTTAAGAAGAAGACTGACGCTGATGGTAATGTTACTGTCTACAAAGCTCGACTTGTCGCAAAAGGTTTTCGACAAGTTCAAGGACTTGACTACGATGAGACTTTCTCACCCGTAGCGATGCTTAAGTCTGTCAGAATCATGTTAGCAATTGCCGCATTTTATGATTATGAAATTTGGCAAATGGATGTCAAAAACTGCATTCCTGAATGGATTTCTGGAAGAAGAGTTGTATATGATGCAACTGGAAGGTTTTGTCGATCCAAAGGGAGCTAACAAAGTGTGCAAACTCCAGCGATCCATTTATGGACTGGTGCAAGCATCTCGGAGTTGGAATAAATGCTTTGATAGTGTGATCAAAGCATTTGGTTTTATACAGACTTTTGGAGAAGCCTGTATTTACAAGAAAGTGAGTGGGAGCTCTGTAGCATTTCTGATATTATATGTGGATGACATATTACTGATTGGAAATGATATAGAATTTCTGGATAGCATAAAGGGATACTTGAATAAAAGTTTTTCAATGAAAGACCTCGGTGAAGCTGCTTACATATTAGGCATAAAGATCTATAGAGATAGATCAAGACGCTTAATTGGACTTTCACAAAGCACATACCTTGACAAGATTTTGAAGAAGTTCAAAATGGATCAAGCAAAGAAAGGGTTCTTGCCTGTGTTACAAGGTGTGAAGTTGAGTCAGACTCAATGCCCGACCACTGCAGAAGATAGAGATAAAATGAAAGATGTTCCCTATGCTTCAGCCATAGGCTCTATCATGTATGCAATGCTGTGTACCAGACCTGATGTGTGCCTTGCTATAAGTATAGCAGGGAGGTACCAAAGTAATCCAGGAGTGGATCACTGGACAGCGGTCAAGAACATCCTGAAATACCTGAAAAGGACTAAGGATATGTTTCTCGTATATGGAGGTGACAAAGAGCTCACCGTAAGAGGTTACGTTGATGCAAGCTTTGACACTGATCCGGACGATTCTAAATCGCAAACCGGATACGTGTTTACTTTAAACGGTGGAGCTGTCAGTTGGTGCAGTTCTAAACAAAGCGTCGTAGCGGGATCTACATTTGAATCGGAATACATAGCTGCTTCGGAAGCAGCGAACGAAGGAGTCTGGATGAAGGAGTTCATATCCGATCTAGGTGTCATACCTAGTGCATCGGGTCCAATGAAAATCTTTTGTGACAATACTGGTGCAATTGCTTTGGCAAAGGAATCCAGATTTCACAAAAGGACCAAACACATCAAGAGATGCTTCAATTCCATCCGGGATTTAGTCCAGGTGGGAGACATAGAGATTTGCAAGATACATACGGATCTGAATGTTGCAGACCCGTTGACTAAGCCTCTTCCACGAGCAAAACATGATCAGCACCAAGGCTTCATGGGTGTTAGAATCATTACTGTATAATCTAGATTATTGACTCTAGTGCAAGTTAGAGACTGAAGGAAATATGCCCTAGAGGCAATAATAAAGTTATTATTTATTTCCTTATATCATGATAAATGTTTATTATTCATGCTATAATTGTATTAACCGGAAACATAATACATGTGTGAATACATAGACCAACACAGTGTCACTAGTATGCCTCTACTTGACTAGCTCGTTAATCAAAGATGGTTATGTTTCCTAACCATGAACAAAGAGTTGTTATTTGATTAACGAGGTCACATCATTAGTTGAATGATCTAATTGACATGACCCATTGCATTAGCTTAGGACCCGATCGTTTAGTATGTTGCTATTGCTTTTCTTCATGACTTATACATGTTCCTATGACTATGAGATTATGCAACTCCCGTTTACCGGAGGAACACTTTGGGTACTACCAAACGTCACAACGTAACTGGGTGATTATAAAGGAGTACTACAGGTGGCTCCAAAGGTAGATGTTGGGTTGGCGTATTTCGAGATTAGGATTTGTCACTCCGATTGTCGGAGAGGTATCTCTGGGCCCTCTCGGTAATGCACATCACTTAAGCCTTGCAAGCATTGCAACTAATGAGTTAGTTGCGGGATGATGTATTACGGAACGAGTAAAGAGACTTGCCGATAACGAGATTGAACTAGGTATTGGATACCGACGATCGAATCTCGGGCAAGTAACATACCGATGACAAAGGGAACAACGTATGTTGTTATGCGGTCTGACCGATAAAGATCTTCATAGAATATGTAGGAGCCAATATGGGCATCCAGGTCCCGCTATTGGTTATTGACCGGAGACGTGTCTCGGTCATGTCTACATTGTTCTCGAACCGTAGGGTCCGCACGCTTAACGTTACGATGACAGTTATTATGAGTTTGTGCATTTTGATGTACCGAAGGTTGTTCGGAGTCCCGGATGTGATCACGGACATGACGAGGAGTCTCGAAATGGTCGAGACGTAAAGATTGATATATTGGAAGCCTATGTTTGGACATCAGAAGTGTTCCGGGTGAAATCGGGATTTTACCGGATTACCGGGAGGGTTACCGGAAACCCCCGGGAGCCAAATGGGCCTACATGGGCCATTGTGGAAAGGTGAAAGGGGCTGCCAAGGAGGGCTGCACACCTCCCCCCTCCCCTAGTCCTATTAGGACTAGGAGAGGTGGCCGGCCACCTCTCTCTCTTTCCCTCTCTCTTTTTCCCAAGGATTCCTAGTTGGAATAGGATTGGGGGGGGGGAGTCCTACTCCCGGTAGGAGTAGGACTCCTCCTGCGCCTCCCTCCTTTGGCCGGCCAGCCTCCCCCCTTCATCCTTTATATACGGGGGCAGGGGACACCCCAAGACACACAAGTTGATCCTTGAGATCGTTCCTTAGCCGTGTGCGGTGCCCCCTGCCACCAAATTCCACCTCGATCATACCGTTGTAGTGCTTAGGCGAAGCCCTGCGTTGGTAGTACATCAAGATCGTCACCACGCCGTCGTGCTGACGGAACTCTTCCTCGACGCTTTGCTGGATCGGAGCCCGAGGATCGTCATCGAGCTGAACGTGTTCTAAGAACTCGGAGGTGCCGGAGTAACGGTGCTTGGATCGGTCGGATCGGGAAGACGTATGACTACTTCCTCTACGTTGTGTGATCGCTTCCGCAGTCGGTCTGCGTTGGTACGTAGACAACACTCTCCCCTCTCGTTGCTATGCATCACCGTGATCTTGCGTGTGCATAGGAATTTTTTTGAAATTACTACGTTCCCCAACAGCACCCGCCTCGTTCCTGCCTCCGTCAAGAGCGTGAGAAAGGTCGAGCAACGTGGGTATGCGGCAGGGCCTGTTGCCGGGGAAGGAGTGTCTATCTGTGAGATACCAAGGATTTGCTCCTTGGCATGGGTTCTACCCGCAACACAAGTAACCCGGCAAACATCCCCTTTTCATTAAAACATTCCACGCAGGTACAGTCCATACAGTACAAGGCTTACAAATTAAAAAGATAAGATGCCCATAATCCTTTTCCTGTCCCTCTTTTCAGGAGGTAGGTCAAGGAGGCGAAAAGGGCAAAAGGAGCGCCTAGGCGAACTATGGGTGCCAGAAGACACCAAGAGAACATCCCGGGGGCCGTCAAGGCTGGACGGTGATGGCAGCGCCGGAAGCAGGGCTCGAAGACGAGGCGGCAGGACGTCAGCACGCTGTCGAGGGCACCACGCCCTCGTACTCCGGCTTGACGGCCTTGCCACCAGCCCTCTTCCTCTTACGTAGCCTCCCTATGCTAGCCGCCCAAGGAGACGCCCCCGGGGGGTTCAAGGAGCCGGCGACCCGGCTGATGGGGTTGTCGGTGCCGCACGGAGCGGCGCCCGACACCTAGTTGGACCCGCCATCCTGCCGCCCGCTCCCCTCGTCGCCGCTGTCGCTCCCCTCCTCGTGACTCTCGCTCGAGGAGGAGCCTTCGCTGTCGGAGGAGCTTTCCACGCAGCACCGGGCCCGGACGCCGAAGCACCCGAAGACCTTGACGGAGAGGAGATCGCCCTCCACCAACTTGAAGTGGAGGGTGAGCCCTGGCGTCAAGCTGTGGATGCGGGCAAACGTCTTCCATCCTCGGCCAAGATACATCACGCCGGGGGCTGGGAATTCGGCGCGGACCTGCGTGCCGCTGATCCCACAGCCCCTCATCTGCAGCCTCAGCGTCTCGGGCGGGTCCAACTCCACCACTTCCGCAAACGGATCTGGGAGTCGGAGCCGAGAACGAGGCGCCTGGCGCAGCCTGACGAAGAACTCGCAAGGGTCGTCCCCGGCATGGGCCACCGCGGGAAGAGGAGCCGCCGGCGGAGGCGAAGCCGACGCTCCGCCTCGTCCACCTCTTCCCCGAGCGCCACGGCCTCGTCCATGACCTCGTCCACGACCTCGCCCCCTCCCTCTTCCCCTTACGGATGGCTCCGCCACTACGGGTGCGGGAGAGGGAGGGATGCGCTGCCTGGCGGCAACCCTTGCCGCCACTGACGAAGGACCAGGGTTCCCTCTGTCCATGGCGAATGGGAGGAGGGGAGCAGAAGCTGAAGGAAGGAGAAGATGGGAGGATGCGAGCTCACGTCCTCCCCTCCCACTCTTTATAAAGGAGCGAGGTGGGGGCTCGGCCGCCCCGCTCAGCGAATCAAGACGCGGGGAGGCAGGGAGCTGGGGCCGGCCCGCTACCTTGACCCAAGACGGCCCCGATTCCCACCTCCGCCGTCTGCGACCCCAAGTGCATGGGAGCTGCGTGGCAGGCGTGTAGAACCGAGGCGACGAACGGGGCGGCCACTCCCCACCCCATGATCGTGGGGAGTGGGCACCTCGAAAACCGCCCACGATCTCTCCCATGATGCCGCGTTTGACGCGTGTCGTTTGGGGAGGGCGCGGTGGATGCGGAGTGAGTTATGGCGTACCCTAGGCCGCGCGTGCCCGTGCACTATTTTGGGCCTGGCCCAACAGCGCTTGGCACCGTGTATGGCCCAGGCCCGGGGGCTCCTATCGGTGTACTAGAGTAGGGGTACCTTAGTACCCCGAACTTGTGCACGGGCAGTCGCAGCGACCCACGGCAAGGCTTGCCGGGCGACCGCCAAGACCCTCCGTGGCTCCTTCGGAGCCATTCAAGAACAAAGTATCCAAGAGCAAAACAAGGCCCCGGCAAGAGGAGCTTGCCGGGAAGGGAACAAGGCCCCGGCAAGAGGAGCTTGCCGGGAAGGGAACAAGGCCCCGGCAAGAGGAGCTTGCCGGGAAGGGAACAAGGCCCCGGCAAGAGGAGCTTGCCGGGAAGGAGACGAGACCCCGGCAAGAGGAGCTTGCCGGGAAGACCAACCAAAGCATCTCAAGAAGCTCGCTGCGGCGCACCGCGCGCCCCGACAAGGCCGGTCAGCGACAAGCTCCCGGACGCGACAAGACAACATCCGCGGCAAGGCACTTGCCGCGGCAAGCTACTACCCCACAGCCCGCGCTCCAGCTCACCCACCAACGTGTCGCCCTGGGACCATTCCTGGCGTACGTGGCGGGAGGCTGTGCAACCGGTGGCATGCGGTGGCAAGCAGACGCTGACAAGGAACCATCGTGGCAAACGGTGGCATTCCTAGCGGTCCCTCTCTGGGCCGTCAAGGTGACACAGACGGGCATTTAATGCCCTTGTCCCCTGCCGTCAGAGTTAGGTAGGACGCGACATGTAGGCTGTGGAGCCAACTACCACCCCTTTTACATTTTTACCCTCACCTCTGTTGCCACGTGTCGGTGACCCCTTAGACATATAAAAGGAGGCCCATGCGCAACAGAGAGGGGAGGACAGCCATTCTCACGCTCGGTCTTGCCAGCTGCTTGAGTGTACTGTAGCACTCGCCGCTCCCGAGCCAAAACTCAATACAACCACCAATGCAGGAGTAGGGTTTTACGCATCCGTGCAGCCCGAACCTGGGTAAATCGATCGTCTCGCTCGCGTGTTTCGCCTCGATCTGCTCTTTGTGCATCCACCGCCCCCTGCCGAACCAAAAGGGGCTCGGTCCGCCGTTCCCCATAGGTGTGCGAGGGATCAGACACCCCCGACACCCTCGTTGCTCCATCGACCTACTTCTTCCTCCTATATATATATATATATATATATATCCATATACCCCATAAACATCCAGGAGCACCACGAAACCCTATTTCCATCGCTGCAACCTTCTGTACCCAAGAGATCCCATCTTGGGGCCTTTTCCGGAGCTCCGCCGGAGGGGGAATTGATCACGGAGGGCCTCTACATCAACTCCATGGCCCCTCCGATGATGTGTGAGTAGTTTACTTCACACCTTCGGGTCCATAGCTAGTAGCTAGATGGCTTCTTCTCTCTCTTTGGATCTCATACAAAGTTCTCCTCGATTCTCTTGGAGATCTATTCGATGTAATCTTCTTTTGTGGTGTGTTTGTCGAGATTCGATGAATTGTTGGTTTATGATCAAGTCTATCTATGAACAATATTGAATCTTCTCTGATTTCTTTTATGTATGATTGGTTTATCTTTGGAAGTCTCTTTGAATTATCAGTTTGGTTTGGCCTACTAGATTGTTCTTTCTTGCCATGGGAGAAGTGCTTAGCATTGGGTTTAATCTTGCGGTGCTCGATCCCAGTGACAGAAAGGGAAACGACACGTATTGTATTGTTGCCATCGAGGATAAAAAGACGGGGTTTATATCATATTTCATGAGTTTATCCCTCTACATCATGTCATCTTGCTTAAGGCGTTACTCTGTTCTTATGAACTTAATACTCTAGATGCATGCTGGATAGTGGTTGATGTGTGGAGTAATAGTAGTAGATGCAGATAGGAGTCGGTCTACTTGTCACGGACGTGATGCCTATATACATGATCATACCTAGATATTCTCATAATTATTCGCTTTTCTATCAATTACTAGACAGTAATTTGTTCACCCACCGTAATACTTAGCTTTCTTGAGAGAAGCCACTAGTGAAACCTATGGCCCCCGGGTCTATTCTCCATCATACAAGTATCCAATCTACTTTATTTTGCAATCTTTACTTTAAATCTATATCATAAAAATACCAAAAATATTTATCTTATTATTATCATCTCTATCAGATCTCACTCTTGCAAGTGGCCGTGAAGGGATTGACAACCCCTTTATTGCATTGGTTGCGAGGTTCTTATTTGTGTGTGTAGGTACAAGGTGACTCGCGCGTCGTCTCCTACTGGATTGATACCTTGGTTCTCAAAAATTGAGGGGAATACTTACGCTGCTTTACTGCACCACCCTGTCCTCTTCAAGGGAAAACCAATGCAGTGCTCAAGAGGTAGCAGGGTCCTTCCCGCACGACCCAGAAACCGTCGGGGATATGCCCTCCTGGCACACACGTTCGGCAAAATGAGGTCGTGTGCGACAGGCGTCCACTCAAATATGGAAATACGTACAGTAGAGCTAAAAAGTACAATTATACAGTGAAATTGTTTCCGGTCGCAAGTACATCCCACACAGTCAATCCCCGCTAAATGTTTCTGTTCGTATGCACATCCCACACAATCACTCCAAGGAAAACATTTCCTTTCACAGGTACATCACACACAATTTTCCCGTTAAATCATTTACTTTATTGAATGTATCACACATGGTCTGTAGAAGAACTGTGTGACAAAGGCTGTCCATCCCACACAGTTTTTATGTGGTAAACGTTTGCGCAAGGTGACCTAACCCAAACAGTTTTCAAGAGAAAGTCGTGTGTGATTCTTCATTGATCCAACACGGTTTATTCCTAGAAACTGTGTGCGTTGCCTGAGGTCATCGCCCATGGTATTTTTTCAACAACCGTTTGCAATAGCAAAACACAATTAGCAGGCTAATTCGCCATTAGTAGGCTAATTATTCGATTATTCATAATCCATTTATTAATCTAATCGACATTTCATATTAAGGACACAATATATTTCATTTCCACATTAAGGAAGTAGGATTACATAATTGAAATACATCAGAGTACGACATGATATAGCTTCAGCACTCAGCTACCCCATTACACAACTGCACCAGCAGCAAGTTCCACATGCAACATGTAGAACCTTTCGAAATCAGCATCATAGACGCTATATAGACAGATGCATCTCATCTGGAAAACTGCTGAAGCGGAAGGTGAATATTGAGCCTTCATTCATGTTGAAGGTCTTTCCAACTTGAGGCTAGTGCCCGTGGATGATTGACCGTCCGTCCTTCGTCCTCTTCAGGAACACTTGAATATTGAACCATGGGTGTTGTATGAAAACCTTCCTCACCTCCTGACCATAGAGGTGGTTTGAGAGGTAATCATCAGTGAACTGCTTTGGAAAGGCCTGAAAACAAGGATGTGCATAAATATCTTCTCTATATTGGAAATGGGGCAAAGGCATAAAAAAGGCAAGGTATAATAGTTAGTACCATCTTGTAGTGAACTAACGTCTTCTTCATTGTGTAGACAAAGATCTTATTGTTTTTTGTCGCTAATTTCTTTATCCTAACAATCTTTCTGAGTTTCTTGATTTGATTGATATTCATGGACAAGTCATTCCCCATATGCAAAAAGGGTCGAACAGTGGGTCAAATCCTCTTACAGCAGGACCTACATGTGCAAGACCAAATTGTTAAAAACCAAAATATTAGAATGGTTCCTGCAATTGCACAATAATGTGCTATTAGACAACGGACCATGCACGTTCTAACCTTGATTGTAAACCTCGGTGCTTCCCATTGTTTCCCTGCAACACATATAGGGTAGTTAGTCATCAGGTTATGTAAGGGTTCATATGCTATCAGTAAAATATGTTGATGAAAAATAAGCACATTGCAGATTCATCAGATTAATTGAAGCCACACGGAAAACCCATTTACCCAAACCAAGCATGATTAAGAACTAGGAAATATAGCACTTGTATATGTTTCTCATGTATTAAGTGCAGCCAAATTTGATTTATTCCTCACATGCACAACAATACAAAATTCTACCCACGACAATTGTACATTGCATTGCAGAATTGAACCAAACAGTTAACTAAACACCACAACAAATGAACCAAACATTGACTAAGCACCACATTGCACAATATAACATACTCCATATAGAAGATCAGAGAGTTAACCAAATAGTTAACTACAGCTAATTGTAGCAATTGTATTTGTTTCTCATGTATTTACTACATCCAAATTCAATTTATTCCTCACATGGTGTACAATACAGAATGCACCCACAATTTTGTAAAGATAAATTCAATTTATTTCTCACATGGAAGACAATAAAAAAATTGCAGCCTAAAGAATTGAACATCATATTTGCAGAATTGAACCAAACAGTGAAATGAAGACGACAACTAATTAACAAAACAGTTAATAAGTGAGCACCACACTGCACGACATATAGAACATATACACTAGAGCAACAGATTGCATGGTAAAATTAGATAGCACAATTCACTAGAATTTGTGAAGGAAAGGCAGGAGCAGCACACGCAATGGGTAAACCGAGCATGCTTAACCGGCGTAGCTAGCAATTGGCAAGGTGCTCCTTCAAGATCTGGGGGTCGGCACGAATGGCAGCCATCGCGACCTCATCCACGCGTGCGGCCGTGATCTGCTTCTCCGCTACCAAATGCTCCTTGAGGTCCTAGCTATACTGTGTGCACCATGGCTTAGGCCGGCGCTTTTTTGGTGGAGGGGTCGGTAATTTGGGTGGAAGGTGTCGCGCTTGCACCGGCGGTCGGAGCATGTGTGATATAGAAGGAGGAGGAGGATGGGGGTCGGGTGTGGTTTACCTGCCTGGATAGAGGAGGCCGAGAAGCGTGAAGGAGGGTCACCGGCGAGGAGGCGGCGGCGCTGCAAGCAAGGAGTGAAGGTTTCAACTTGGAAAGGAAGGTGGAAAGAGGGGAAATATGGCTTTGGTAAAGGGGGGAGGTAGATATTTCCGCGGAAGCCAAAAATTTGGAATCGCTTCAGCCAAAAAACTGGCGCGCAAAGTGTCATCAGACACGGTCCCTTATTCAGAACCGTGTTCGATATGTGGACATCACAAACGATTCAGATAGCTTAACTCGTGTGTGATGAGTTTGAACGTCAAAAGTTTTGGTTCAAATTTCCATGGTTACAGTGGTCATCCACGTCATTGCATAATTTGGGTACACAAAGGAGACTACAACACACCCACACTTCTTAATCGAGAAAGTTCAGCAATTAAACAGAGCTAGCTGACCTAAACATTACTCTAACAAATTAAAGACCACGCTCTTAATTAAACAAAACAAAGAGTACTACTACGGCTGGTGCTCGTCGATCTCCGCCACCGCCTCCATGTCCAGCTCGCGCCCGACGGTCTCTTGGGGAAGGGGCTCCATGGCATCCATCGCACAATACTCGGCAAGCATCTCGCCATCCACGTCCTCCATCTCTTTGGAAAAGGCCGCCACGAGTTGGGCGTGGGCGGACGCGATCTGGGCTTGGACGGGCTCCGTCATTGCAAGGTATGCGGCGGAGGAACGGATGGCTGCTCGAACGCTCTCGGCGATTGCCAGCTCTTCGGCCGTGGGTTGCCGACCGTTGTCGGAGAAGCTTCGTTCGATTTGTGCGGTGACTGCCAGGAGCTGTGCATGGGCGGCCTCGACATGGTCGTGGGCGGCCTCCATCAGCGCTAAGGTCGCCGCTGTGGAATGGACAGCTGCCGTGCGGCTCTCGCCAGTAGCTATCCCTGAGGCAGATGTTGCTGCCACCACCTAAGAAGCAACAGCGGCCATTTGGGCTACCTTGGCCGCCCGGTCGCAAATTACGGCCGCACTCATGCACCTTCTTAGCACGCGCATGGCGGCTGCGGCTGCGCTCCCGCCGGAGTGGGCCACTGAAGTTTCCCTCATGATGCGGGTCCACGTGCCCATCTTTCACCGACGACGATTGAACAGTGAAATGATATTTGGGGAGCGAGCTAGTGTGCTTGAGACGCCGGCTGTGGACTGTAGCCGACGCACCTTCTCGCGTAAGCCATAGGCGTACTATACACTGACGGTGCTCCAAGATATTTTGTATTAAATCACACACGGTTGCTGATAATAAACTGTGTGTGATCTAGACGATTTTTCATCTGGATTTGAATTACATAATGGGGTCACAGCGGCAATGGACGGTGTTTGAATTGCTAGACCTTTTATCTAGAGTGAACATGCAACTATATGTGTGTCGTAAAAGAATTGGAATTATTCAGGGTTTGTTTGAACATTTTATACATTAAATTGGTTTTCTAGCCATTTCAGGTGAACATTTCAAATTTGAACTACATGCACATGCTCCAATACATATAAATTGGTTGAAAAATCAAATATGTGTCCTTGGGTGCATCCTTAGGTCCCATGCAAGAAATGAGACTGAATTTCAAACACCATGGCACCATTGATTGCCGGCAAAACATTGCGATGTCTGGTTTTTTGTCCCATGAAACTCGTCTGAAATTCATGAAACTTGGCATGCTATCATGTAGCGGCATCAACATGCTGTGTTAAATTTTTTGTCCCATTTGGGGCAGGTTTGGATATATGCTTCTCACAATAAGCATGATGGTTTTCGATAGGGAACGTCCCACCTTTGGGGACGAAACGATATCCATTGCCTCTTATTGCTTTCAAATTTTTTTCTCGTGTCAACATAGAACAACATGAGTGTTGTGTGAATTTTTGTGATTTTTCGGGGTTCGTTTGGACATTTTTATGCATTAACTGAGTTTTCAATGCATTTTATGTGCATAATTCAAATTTGAAATACATGCACATGATCCAGTGCATATAAATTGGTTGAAAAATCAAATCTGTGTCTTTGGGTGCATGCTTAGCTCCCATGCAAGAAATGAGAATGAATTTCAAACACCAGGGCACCGTTGATTGCAGGCAAAAGATTGAGATGCCTGTTTTTAAATTCTAGTAAATCCAAAACTCGTGTGAAATTCATGAAACTTGGCATGCTATCAGGGAGCGGCATCAACATGCCGTGCTGCAAATTTTGTCCCATTTGGGGCAGGTTTGGATATATGCTTCTCACAAAACGGAGCTTCTCACAACAAGCATGATGGTTTTCGCTAGGGAACGTCCCACCTTTGGGGATGAAATGATATCCATTGCCTTTATTGCTTTCAATTTTTTTCTGGTGTCAACATAGAACAACAGGAGTTTTGTGTGAATTTTTGTGATTTTTCGGGGTTCGTATGGACATTTTATGCATTAACTGACTTTCCAATGCATTTATGTGCATAATTCAAATTTTAACTACATGCACATGCTCCAGTGCATATAAATTGGTTGAAAAATCAAATCTGTGTCATTGGGTGCATGCTTAGGTCCCATGCAAGAAATGGGAATGAATTTCAAACACAAGGGCACCGTTGATTACCGGCAAAACATTGAGATGCCTAGTTTTTTAATTCTAGTAAATCCAAAACTCGTGAGAAGTTCATGAAACTTGGCATGCTATGATGGAAAGGCATCTACATGCCATGGTAAAACAATTGTACCATTTGGGGCAGGTTTGGGTATATGCTTCTCACAAACCGGAGCTTCTCACAACAAGCATGATGGTTTTCGCTTGGGAACGTCCCACCTTTGGGGATGAAACGATATCCATTGCCTCTTATTGCTTTCAAATTTTTTTCTCGTGTCAACATAGAACAACAGGAGTTTTGTGTGAATTTTTGTGATTTTTCGGGGTTCGTTTGGACATTTTTATGCATTAACTGACTTTTCAATGCATTTATGTGCATAATTCAAATTTGAACTACATGCACATGCTCCAGTGCATATAAATTGGTTGAAAAACCAAATCTGTGTCCTTGGGTGCATGCTTAGGTCCCATGCAAGAAATGGGAATGAATTTCAAACACCATGGCACCATTGATTACCGACAAAACATTGAGATGTCTGGTTTTTAAATTCTAGTAAATCCAAAAATTGTCTGAAATTCATGAAACTTGGCATGCTATCATGGAGAGGCATCAACATGCCGTGGTAAAAATTTGTCTCATTTGGGGCAGGTTTGGGTATATGCTTCTCACAAACTGGAGCTTCTCACAACAAGCATGATGGTTTTCGGTAGGGAACATCCCACCATTGGGGATGAAACAATATCCATTGCCTCTTATTGCTTTCAAATTTTTTTATCGTGTCAACGTAGAACAACAACAGTGTTGTGTGAATTTTTGTGATTTTTCAGGGTTCGTTTGGACATTTTTATGCATTAAATGAGTTTTCAATGCATTTTATGTGCATAATTCAAATTTGAAATACATGCACATTCTCCAGTGCATATAAATTGGTTGAAAAATCAAATATGTGTTCTTGGGTGCACGCTTAGGTCCCATGCAAGAAATGGGAATGAATTTCAAACACTAGGGCACCGTTGATTGCCGCCAAAACATTGAGATGCATGGTTTTTAAATTCTAGTAAATCCAAAACTTGTCTGAAATTCATGAAACTTGGCATGCTATCATGGAGCGGAATCAACATGTCGTGGTACAAATTTTATCCCATTTGGGGTAGGTTTGGGTATATGTTTCTCACATACCGGAGCTTCTCACAACAAGCATGATGGTTTTCGGTAGGGAATGTCTGAAAGGATTGAGATGGACTAGGAGGGGGGTGAATAGGTACAATTACAAATTTTAATTATTAGTTAGAAATTTTAGGCAATAGTGCGGAATATGAAAGTGAGCCTAACAATTGCAAGTGATGCTAAGAGCTAAGCAAGATAACCAAGTAACACAAGTATGTAAGTAAGTATGAATATGATATAAGTAAGTGCTAAGAGACAAGTAACCACAAATAGAGAGTTAGGGTTAGGAATAACCGCAACTCTGGGAGACGAGGATATATGCCGATGTTCACTTCCTTGGAGGGAAGCTACGTCACCGTTAGAGAGGTGGATGTTACCATGAAGGTACACCAACGCCACAAAGGCTCACCCTATTCTCCCTTTGAGACAACACCATGAAGGCGTTTGTCAACCACTAGTGGTAGACCTTGGGGTGGTCTCTGAACCCTCACAAACTTTCCGGGGGTAATCACAATGGTTGGTTCCTCTCTGAAAGACTCGTACCGCCTAGGAGTCTCCAACCTCCAAGAGTAATAAGAACAATGGAGAAAAGCTCAATACTTGCTCAAATCACAAATTCCTTTGGTGCAAAGGTGGGGAAGGAGTGGATCTATCACTTGATCAGACAACTTCTCTCAAGTGCTCTCAAATCCCTTGGGGATCTAAGATTTAGTGTGGAAGAGTGAGAGAGTGAGTGAAATGTGTTTTTAGCAAAGCTCAAAGTGAATGTTCAACCTTATCCCGTGTGGGGGGGGGAGGCTATATATAGTGGAAGTGGAAAAGTAACCGTTTGAGCAACTCAAGTGCACAGGAGACGTCGGACGTCCGGACAGGACCGGACGTCCAATGGCACAGATAGGTCCGGACATCCGACAAACATCGGTCGTTCGGACACTGGAGAACCACAATCCACGAATCAACATTCAGCCAACGGACGTCCGAGATGTTTCGGTCGTCCGGTGAACGAACGTCCGTAGAAGACCGGATATCCGCAAAAAAAGTTCTGTTGAGAAAGTGTCAGACATCCGGAGACCGGACGTCTGGAGAAGCTTGGACATCCGTGAATATTGTTTTGTGAAGAAACACCGGACGACTGTTGAGAGCCGGACATCCGGATAGCTGAGAAGGATCGGACGTCCGTAGCGTACCGGACGTCCGGTAAAGAATGGAGTAGGTGGGTTTTGAGCAAATCTTTCACTAGATCCAACGACCCCCTCTTAATAGTGCGGGATCCCTATACTCAATAACATACCGTAAACAAACCAACACTATTGTCTTGTATCTCCAATCTTGAGTTATATGTATTTGTCTTTAGTCATGATCCACACATGGCCTTTGAGACATAATCCTGAGATATACTTGATAAACATGATTAGTCCCATATATGCATGCTGTCATCAACATCAAAATAAGATTAAGGGCATGATTGCACTTTCGACCTCCCCCTTTTTAGTAGTTGATGACAACATACATGCACTTCTTAAAATAATAATAATAATAACTTTGAATATCAAAAGGATTTGTTGCGGAGCTCCCCTTAACAATGTGCACAAAGACAAATAAGCATGAGAGGAGCTCCCCCTCAGTGTGATACCAACACATTCAAAACACAAGTTGCACATGATAACATTCAAGCAGATTCATAAGTAGATTCATTACTCACATCATAGATCCTAAAGTAACAATGGTCATAACAAGGTTCATGGTATGATGCATATCATAGTGCAATACAAGTTATCACATATTACAGTACTCAATGGATAAGTGCTAAGTGCTACCCCCCTTGGTAGCAAGTACTAAAAAGGGGGCCAAGATGAGCAAACAGAACAACATCATCATCATCAGAACCCTGCCTCATCATCATCATCATGAGCACCATTGCCACCAGCCTCTTCAAAGAAGTCAGCCCACTGAGGACCCGAGGGAAAACCAAAGTCAGAAGGTGGCTCGCCAGGAAGACGTTCATCATCACTCACAACGTAAACTCCAGAGTCTCTCAGATGAGACTTTAGAGCATTCTTGGAAGTGACCATGCGAGTGACAACGTCGTGATTTTGGGAGCAATGAAAGGTAAACACCTTCATCATGGCAGAGTGAGCCTTCCCAAGAAAGCGAGCAATGCGACCAAATGGTTCAGATCCGGAGGGAGCAGGACGAGGAATGCTAGTAGCTGTGCGGTCCGGATGAGCAGAAGAGGAAGAGTCCTTGGGAACATAATCATCTGCCATGTGTGCGGGAATGACCCATCCCTCATGCAAATGAGTGCGGACAATTGGAAATGGAGCCCCACTCTCAATGAATGCCTGAAGAAAGGGAGCATGAGGTAAGGCCCGCTTGTGCTGGAGAGAAGCGAGGCGAATTTCATGCCACAAAAAAATGAGGGACATTGATCTTCCCTTTTGGAGATGCATAAAGGCGATGCATGAGATCGATGCAGTAGCTACTGCAAGAGCCCTTGTCACCCATCTTAGGATAAATGGTGCGAATGACACATTGATAGATAATGAAGAAAGGAGCATGCCAAATGGAGACTTGGTTAAATCCCTTATGTTTCTCCTCATCAGTCAGTTCTGCTATGGGTTTGATAAGATCAGCACATACATCAGTGCCCTTGGGTGTATGTTCGGCGTCATCATCGTGAATTTTGAACCCGGTGTCAGGAAAACCAAGGGCAACAACAAATTGAGAATAAGAAGCCGAGAGCTTTGTGTCAGAGGTCATCCAAGTAACAGTGTTATTTGGACCGAAGAAACATGTGGCACATAATTAATGAATGGCGGCTTGGTTAAAGTCATGTTGAAATGCAAATGGAGCAGCAAGATTGGACGACTCAATTAGCTCAATAGCCCCGGAATATTTTTCCGGATGAGTACGAATATGCTCTAAATCAATGCACAAATGCAGAGAAAGGCCCTTAGGAATGATGACAGTGGTAAAAATGTCAGCTTGGACATTAGTGCGAAAATGATTGTCCTGAGAGTCACGAGCAACCGTAAATTGATCAACATCACGACGCAACTTAAGATAGGAAGCAATGGGAACCTCGTTGAACCGCTTAGCGTGGCTGCCGAGGGGTAAAGGAGGTTCAAGAGAGATATGACAAGCATCACCATGAGGTTGCACCGGAGGAGGAGTAGGAAGCTTGAAGGTGGGACGACGAGTACCCGGCTTGGGTGCGGGGGTGTGAACAACGAAAAACTCGAGCTGCTCCAAATCATCCAGCTCATCCTCATAGTCAGAGCCCTCCAAAGAGGAGTTGCTAGTAGAGCTGTGAGGGCGGGCGGCACGCTTCCAAGGACGAGCCCACTCCTGTGAGTCATCGGAGCCACCACAACGAGACATATGAGATGGCCCACCAATGACTTGCTTGCACGCAAAGTGCTTGGTCTTGGGCATCTCGACCTAGAGGAGGAGGAAGACCCAAATTAGCAACCCTCACCATAGATCGAAGAATCGATGGATGAGGGGAGAAGAGATGGGTGCTACCTCGGAGTGAAGAACGCGGAGGAAGACGGCGACTGGAGCGAATCAGGCAAGGGGCCACGCCGGGGACTACGGCGACCTGAGCGATGTGGCATCGGCGAGGGGCACGAGCGGTGAGCGGCCGCTGTGAGGAGCCGCGAGACAGGGGCGGCGGCGGCAGGGAGTGAAAGGATTAGGGTAAAATGACCCGAACCGCACCCCGCGCTATATATATGTGCCCGAGAAAGTCTCGGGTGACCGGAGTCCTACGGACGTCTGATGCCTGAGCCAGGGAAGAACTAACGGACGACCGGATAGACCGGACGTACTGACTGAGTGTAACAGAGAACTTTTTACGGACGACCGGAGTTCTTCAGACGTCCGGTGCCTGAGCGAGGGGAAGAACTAACGGACGACCGGATTGACCAGACGTCCGGACTGAGTGTAATAGAGAACTTTTTACGGACGACCAAAATTCTTCGGACGTCCGGTGCCTGAGCCAGGGGAAGAACTAACGGATGACCGGATAGACCGAACGTCCGTACCGAGTGTAACAGAGAACTTTTTACGGATGATCGGAGTTCTACGGACGCCCGGTTCCTGGGCCAGGGAAAAAGTTATCGGAAGACCGGATAGGCCGGACGACCGGCCTGTGGACACCAGAAGGCTTTTTACGGACGTCCGGACAGTACCGGACGACCGAAACACATAAATTTTTCTGTAGAAGACATTTGAGATGATGACTAGGGTAGGAGATGATGATGACAATGATGAATTAGTATAATTTCAAGTAGTGAGTATCCTATGTCAATACAACAATAGCACCAAAACACATAGCGCTCATATATTGTTCTAGTGACAAGAGCGGTGGCTACGGTCACCATGTATGAGTATACGTGACATGGCTCCACAAAGGATGGAACTTTGTGCGCATAATCACTACTCCACCATTGAAAGCTCCATAGTTAGAATAACATGATAGCTTTGAGAGTGTTTGTTCTTTTTATGCATTTCATAGGGTGAGAGTACTCATTACTTGAGTGTCTCCCCCTAAATGTATGCCTACATCGAGACAAGACATTATGACAATGCATGCATGGGTACTAGTTTTCACATAATGTTGTCAAGATCCAAGATACCAAGTTCATGCCTAAGTTGACAAAACCTTGCTTCATCCAATGGCTTCGTGAAAATATCTGCAAGTTGCATATCTGTCCCAACATGAGCAATATCAATATCACCCTTCTCCACATGATCTCTCAAGAAGTGATACCTAATATCAATGTGCTTGGTGCGGGTATGTTCTTTGGGGTTCTCAGCAATATTGATGGCACTTTCATTATCACATAGAAGAGGCACATGTCTATAGGTGATACCGTAATCCTTCAAAGTTTGCCTCATCCATAGTAATTGAGTGGCACAACTGGCGGTTGCAATGTATCCAGCTTCTGCGGTGGAGACAGCAACACACTTTTGTTTCTTCGAGGACCAACTTACTAAGGAGCGTCCAAGAAACTGACAAGCACCGGAGGTGGACTTACGATCCACTTTGTCACCAGCCTAATCCGCATCCGTGTACCCAATGAGATCAAACTTAGCATCCTTGGGGTACCATAGACCCAACTTTGGGGTGTGAACAAGGTATCTAAGAATATGCTTAACCGCCTTATGATGACTTTCCCTAGGGGAAGCTTGAAATCTAGAACACATGCATACACTAAATATGATGTCTGGTCTAGATGCACAAAGATAAAGCAATGAACCAATCATAGAGTGGTAAATAGATGGGTCGAAAGGAATACCATTGGTTTCTTCAGTGAGTGCAATTTTGGTTGGCATGGGTGTCTTACATGGTCTAGCATCAGACATGCCAAACTTCTCTAAGATATCCTTGAGGTATTTTGCTTGAGACAAGAAAATTCCTTCTTGAAATTGTTGAATTTGAAATCCGAGGAAGAACTTCAAATCCGCATTGAGTGACATTTCAAAATTCTTGGTCATGGAAGCCGCAAACTTCTTGCACAAATGAATGTTAGGGGAACCAAAAATGATATCATCTACATAGATTTGGCATAATATCAAATCACCCTTGTCCCTCTTAGTAAAAAGAGTGGGATCGATCACCCCTCTCACAAAACCATCATCGGGTAGAAACTTCTTAAGATGATCATACCAAGCACGAGGTGCTTGTTTGAGGCCATACAAAGCCTTATGAAGTTTATACACATAGTCTTTGTGATCGGGATCAACAAACCCAGGTAGTTGTGATACATATACTTCTTCTTGTAGATGACCGTTAAGGAAAGCACTCTTCACATCCATTTGATGTAATGTAAAACCATTGAAAGTAGCATCAGCAAGTAAGATGCGAATGGATTCAAGACAGGCAACGGGGGCAAAGGTCTCACCAAAGTCTAAACCTTCAACTTGTGAGTACCCTTGTGCCACTAACCTTGCCTTGTTACAGATGATTACACCATTCTCATCTTGCTTGTTCTTGAAAATCCACTTTGTTCCAATGATGTTGTGCTCGGTAGTTGGCCTCTTGACTAATGACCACACTTGGTTGCGTTCAAAACTATTCAACTCTTCTTGCATGGCAACGAGTCCATCAATGCATCTTGTACCTTGAGAGGCTCAACACTAGACACAAACGATAAGTGAGCACAAAAGTTTGTCAAGTGTTTACGAGTGACTCTACCTTCCGATATGCCGGTGAGAATTTTGTCAACATTAACACGACCGGCCACACGAGGCATGATGGAGGTAAAAGTTTCATGAGGTTCAACTTCATGTCCATCATCCATGTCCTCAACATATGGATCATTAGTGTGTGATGGAAGATCTTCTTCTTCATCTTGCATTTGTTGAGGTTCATCGTCAATGATTGCACTTTCTTGTTCTTGATGATTATCATGAAGATGAACTTGACCATCATCTTGCAGTTGGTCTATGGGCATTGGTTGAGCAATTGGAGCTTATGGTGGTATGGGTGTTGAGGTAGTTTGATGATGCATGAAGCTTCCATCTTCTTCTTCTTCATCATGAGGTTCTTGTTCCATCAGAAGAAGTGCACCAACACCCATGGTCAAGATATCTTGAGAAGAATCTTCTTCACCTGCATCACTTAGATCAACTTGCTCCCCATGGGAGCCATTAAATTCATCAAACACCATGTCACAAGTTTCTACAACACATCCATTGGATTGGTTGTAGACTCTATAGGCATGAGAGTTTGATCCATAGCCAACAAATATGCCCTCAATGGTTTTGGATTGAAATTTTCCTAACCGTTCTCTTTTGTTGAGGATGATACATCTGCACCCAAATACACGAAAGTACTTGACATTTGGCTTGTTCCCAGTTAAGAGCTCATATGGAGTCTTTTCCAATATAGTGCAGAGAAAGAGCCGGTTTGATGCATGGCATGCGGTGTTGACAGCTTCGGCCCAAAAACTATGTGGCGACTTGTATTCATCCAACATGGACCTTGCCATCTCCACAAGTGTGCGGTTCTTCCTTTCTACTACACCATTTTGTTGGGGAGTGTATGGAGCTGAATATTCATGCTCAATCCCTTCATAACTAAGAAATTTCCAAGTTGTAGTTCTTGAACTCAGAGCCATTATCACTTCTTGTTGCTAAGATTTCTTTGTCAAACTTGCGCTGAGCTTGCTTGGCAAAATCAACAAAGGTGATCTTCGTCTCGTCCTTGGACTTGAGGAAGAAGACCCATGCATATCTTGAGTAATCATCAACAATGACAAGTCTGTTGACACACGAACATGTCACGTGTACCCTCGACGCCGAGGGTGATGCACCGCAGCTCACGTCGAAGGAGACCGACCGACAGCGCGATACGCAAGACAGTCGACAGGCGCTTTTGCAGACCCGAAAACCCCACACCCCCGGGAGGGACCCCGTCACGGAGTGTGGCGGCTATGGGCTGCCCTAGGTCGATTCACTCGCCCCTAGAGCCTCGAGATTCGCAGCCCTCAAACACGAAGAACAACGAAGAACGAGATAGAAAAACGGTGGAGAGATAAAACGTAGATGAAAAAGTAGTATATTGATTTGTTCGATTGTGTGTTGTTCAATTGGCCGTCACCCCAAACATATATAAGAGGCATCTGGACTTCCTATACAAGTAAAGGATTCATCTAGGCTTTCCTTACAAGAAAAATTACATCAATTCACGTCCTAGAGTCCTAATTCTATTCCAACTCGAATTCAGTCTGAATCTGGCCCAAACTTTGTCTTCCTTCTTGCGCGGGCCGCAGGGCTTGCATATGATCTCCGATCGAGACGGCCCAAGTATTAAACTTGCGCGCCTCGTCGATACGAACAACTCTCATGTTGATCACTTTTTCAAATAAGGCCATCTTGAATACTTTTCAAGGTCATCTTTATCTTCTAGTCGGACTCGGTCTTGCAGTAGACTGGATCATTCGAGTCTCGTAGTGAATTTGTAGGCTATATATTATCTCTGATGATGATGACTCCAAAATCAAAGTTTACCGTCTTGATGATATGCACAACTTCTGTATTGAACACTTCTTCATCCAAGGTCATTTTGATAAACTTTCGAGTACATGTTCAATTTCACTCGGACTTGAGCTCATCCACTCGGATATTAGATACTTTCACTCGGATCGTCCGATTGGACTTTTTCACTCGGAAGACAATCTTTCACTCGAATGACTATATTTCCACTCGGATGACTATATTTCCACTCGGAAGGCACTATCTTATTCAATCGGCAAGTTTTTGTCCCGATGGTAATCTTTTCACTCGGAATATTTTCACCTGGACGACAATTTCACTCGGATGATCATATTTCCACTCGGATGACTATATTTCCACTTGGATAATAATAAGTTCATCCGGTCAGCAAACTTTCACTCGACCGGGAAATTTTCACTCGATCATAAACTTTCACTCGGATGGTAAACTTTTCACTCGGATTTCCGATAGAAAACATAGCCCGATCTTGATTTGTCTCTCCAGGCCTCATACGACCTCGGATTGAGACGAATTATATATGAAAACGATCGGCTCGACGATACGAAACTTTTCCATGTTGAAGGTTTTTTGATTCAAGGCCATCTTGATGGCTGAATTACTCGCGCAACCTATCAGACAAGTGTCTCACACCTCGCGCCATATTTCCGTTGAGGTTCAGTCTGCAGTGTATTGCCTATAACTTTTGCATATGAACTCGGATTGAGATGATTTATATATCAAAATAGATTGCCTCGACAAGAAGTAGACAATTCCTTAAGAGTTCTCCTTCATCCGAGGTCATCTTGAAGACGTGATTGGCCAAAAACCACTCGGAACATTGAATTATGCCACTCGGAGTATAGTTTCGGTCCGTAAGGTAAAGTCGAATGAATATAACCGAAACATCAAAGTGGTTCCACTCGGCGACGTGAATATTTTTATGCTGAAAACCCGTTCACTCGAGACCATCTTCATTGCAATTTGTATCTTGCCAAAATCTGGTGTCAACACATGCCCCCCCGTTTTTTGGTAAAGCTTGCACGCCGAAAAATAATATGCATAGTGTTTGTTCTAAGGACAATATCAACACTCCATCGGCCATTTATTTTTGGGATAATTAGATTTGTGCCCCTAGTTGTGTCCCACTCGTCTGTTTTACCCCTAATTCCCAAAAGTCACCGGTTCTGTCCAAGTCACTTTGATCCTCTTATGCTTTTCCCCTTTGACCGTTTGACCGTCAGTTTGAAACTTCATAACTAACTCATACAAAATCAAAAAATACAAATAAGATACCAAAATGTTCAGAAAAACATCACCTATATGTGAGTGTCATTTGCATTCATGAAAAAAGTGTTGGAAAGTGCACATCCGAGTTTTAGCTCTTTTGATACCACCATGAATAGTAAACTCTAAAAAATTCAAAAAAATTCAAAAAAATATGGTGGCAAAGAACGACAAGTGTTCTAAGTGCTTGCCAAGTTTCATTAGGGAACGACATTCGTGGAAGTCGTGGCAAAAAATAATCTATTTTGGAGTGCTGATTGTTTTTTTTGCCGCGGCACCCATGAATGTTATTCCCTGATGAAACTTGGCAGACACTTCAAACATTTGTAATTCTTTGCCACCAAATTATTTTTGAATTTTTTTGAACTTTTTTAGATTTTACTATTCATGGTGGTAGCATAAGAGCTAAAACTTGGATGGGCACTTTCCAACACCTTTTTCATGGATGCAAATGACACTGACATATAGGTGATGTTTTTCTGAACATTTTGGTATCTTATTTGCATTTTTTGATTTAGTATGAATTAGTTATGAAGTTTTCAAACTGACGGTCAAACGGTCAAAGGGCAAAAGCATAAGAGGAGCAAAGTGACTTGGACAGAACCAGTGACTTTTGGGAATTAGGGGTAAAACAGACGAGTGGGACACAACTAGGGGCATAAATCTAATTATCCTTTTATTTTTCTCAGGGTGATAATTATGTATCGCCATGTTTGTGCTAAGGGCGATAATCATATATCGGCCATTGCCTACTTAGGCTTCCTGCCACACACTCGGGTGGTACTTCTTCATATATTTGCCATTGAGGGCTCGAGGTAACAATGCCCCTTGTATTGATTCCACCAAATATGAATTTCCGGGAACAACTCTTGTAATTCTAAAAGGACCTTCCCAACTTGGAGACCACTTCCCGAATTTTCTATCTTTCAAACCAATCGGCAGAATCACTTTCCAAATGAGATCACCAACTTGAAAATTCTTCAACTTGACTTTCTTATTGTAAGCCCTTGCCACCCTCAACTTATCTCTCTCTATGGCATTCAAAGCAGCCAACCGTTTATCAGCAACCTCATCAATGTTGTCCATCATCAAGTTATAGAAGTCTATTGCCGATAAATCATTTTGTTTGGCTATTCTCAAAGCATTAAAATTTACTTCCACCGGTAAAACAGCCTCCTGACCATATACTAGCTCATATGGAGTCACTTTCGTAGCACCATGCCTTGAGATTCTATGTGCCCATAATGCCTCAGACAACAAGTCATGCCATCTCCTTGGATTATCTTCAATCTTTTTCTTTATGAGTTTGATTAAAATTTTATTGCTAGACTCAGCTTGTCCATTAGCTTGGGCATAATATGGGGAGGAATTGAGCAACTTTATGTTATAAGATCCGGCAAACTCTTTCACTTGGTGTGACATGAAAGATGAACCTTGATCTGTTGTTAACGTTTGAGGAATACCGAATCTATGAATAATGTGCTCGGTTATGAATTGAATTACCTCTGTATGGGTCATGTTCTTGAGAGGTACTGCTTCAGACCATTTAGTGAAATAATCAGTTGCCACCAATACGAACCGATGCCCCTTTGAGGCAGATGGATGAATTTGCCCAATAAAGTCTAAACCCCATCCTCTGAAAGGCCACGGCTTGATAACAGGATGCAACATACCAGCAGGTGCCAATTGAATATCACCAAATTTTTGACAAGCTTCGCGCCCTTTATAATATCTGAAGCAATCATTAATCATAGTTGGCCAATAAAACCCAGCACGTCGCAATAACCATTTCATCTTGGGAGCCGACTGGTGAGTGCCACAAATGCCTTCATGTACCTCTCCCATAGCAACTCTTGCCTGGTCCTCATCCAAACACTTTAGAAGAACATCATCGACTGTTCGGCGATAAAGAACATCATCTCTCATTGTATACTTGAAAGCCATACGCCGAATAGCCCTGTCCACCCTTTCACTCGGATTGCACAAGTAATCAACAATGGGCTTCCTCCAGTCGGGATTGTCACCTGCACTAGATTGTTTGTTAATGACCGAATCAGTGGGTTCTGGTTCGGCCTCTTCTATACTGGTAAGACAAGACATCGGACTTTGAGAAATATGAAACATGCCATGATCAATATGGTATCCAGATGCTTGCTGTGCCAACTCATTTGCTCTCCAGTTGTCATGTCTAGATATATGTGCAATGCTAAAACAATCCAAAGTAGAGATTATATCTAGACATTTATCAAGATAAACAAGTGATTCGTCCAAACACTGAAAGACTTTGGATATTTGCTGCACCACTAGTAACGAATCACCATAAGCCTCAATATGTGTAACACCTATAGCAAGTAACATCTCTAGGCCGAATAACAATGCTTCATATTTGGCTTGATTGTTTGTGCAAAAATATTCTAAGCAGCATGAGGCTTCAAAAACAGCACCATGAGGAGATATATAAACAATACCAACACCTTGGCCATTGCTACAAACTGAACCGTCAAAGTATAATGTCCATGGTACTAATGAAACAAGGTTCATATCAACATCATGCTTGTTATTAATCCGATGTTCAACAATGAAATTAGCAACAATTTGGCCTTTCATGGATTTTAGAGATTCATAAGCCAAATCATATTCAATCAAAGCACGAGCCCACTTGCCAATTCTACCACTAAGAATTGGCCTATGCAACATGTATTTAATGACATCGGTTTGACAAGCTACTACACAAACACTCGGCACTAAATAATGTCTCAGTTTTGTGCAAGCATAATATAAGCATAGACATAATTTCTCAATAAATGTATACCTTGTCTCTGCGTCCAATAAGCGGCGCCTCAAATAAGTGATGGCATGCTCTTTTCCTTCGGTCTCTTGAGTTAGAATAGCACCAATAACTCCTTCCTCTGCTGCAATGTAAAGTCTGAAGGTTTCCCTATGCTTGGGTGCTCTCATCACCAGAGGAGTGCACAAATAATTCTTGATCATATCAAATGCTTCTTGCTATTTCCCCCCAAGTGAAATCAGCATCATTCTTTAACCGAAGGATAGGAGTAAATGCATCAATTTTCCCTGATAGATTAGCTATGAACCTTCTCAAATAATTGACCTTGCCAAGGAACTTTTGCATATCTCTCTTGCATGTTGGAGCCTCCACTTTCTGTATAGCCTCTATCTTTTTGGGATCAATCTCTATACCATCTTCATGAAGAATGAAACCCAAAAACCTGCCAGCTGACACACCGAAAGCACACTTCAAAGGATTCATTTTCAGTCCATAATTTTTCATTCTTTCAAAAGCTAAATGCAAATCGGCCAAGTGACATTCAAAAGCATCCGATTTGACAACAATATCATCAATATAAACTTCAAGTATGACACCGAGTAAATCATGAAAAATCAAATTCATAGCCCTTTGATATGTGGCGCCAACATTTTTTAATCCAAATGTCATCACTGTCCACCCGAATAAACCAAGGAAACCAGGGCATCGAAAAGCTGTCTTGTACATGTCCTCTTCGGCCATAAAAATTTGGTTGTATCTGGCATTACCATCTAGAAAGCTAATAACCTTATGTCCAGAAGCATCATTAATAAGCATATCGGCTATTGGCATAGGATACTCATCTTTGGGTGTAGCCCTATTCAAATCTCTGAAGTTAATGCACACCCTCAACTTACCGGACCCTTTCTTCTCCACTGGGACAATGTTAGAAATCCACTCGGCATACCTGCAAGGTCGAATGAAATTAGCTTCAAGCAGTCGACTGATCTCTTCCTTGATCCGGTCATATGTTTTCAGATTAAATTTTCTGGCCAACTGTTTATAAGGTCTAAAATCGGCCTTTATAGGCAACCGATGTTCCACTAGCTCTCGGCTTAACCCTGGCATCTCATGATATTCCCATGCAAAGCAACAAACATATTCTTTCAATAGCTCGATTAACTTAGCCTTACAATCGGCTTTCAAATTTTTGTTTATAAATGTCGGTCGAGTGACTGAACCATCTCCAATATCTACCTCTTCTAACGGATCGGCTGATGTAAAACCTTGTCCAAGTTTATCCATGTCATCCAACTCCTCTATAGACTCATACATATCGTTCTCACTGGACCGATACTTTACAAGACATTTTTGTAACCACTCGGAATTAGGATCCATTTAAACATATCATACCTTGGAGCCGATTACATTCAGTCGGCTTTAAAGAGACAGGCACAAAACCATTCTTGGTCGTGCTGAGAAAATCAAATTCTGATAAGTCACGTCCCGTCAAGCAAGTAGCATTGGGATGTTGCCAATCCACCGATGCATCGGCCAAAGCAACACAAGCCGAGTTATCCGCATGAATGACTTCCACTTCATCATCAACCCACTGAATCAAAAACTGGTGCATAGTGGATGGCACACACTGGTTTGCATGAACCCAATCACGGCCTAGTATAACGTTGTAGTTACCTTGCACCTCAGCGACAAAGAATGCAGTAGCCAAAGTTTTGCTTCCGACTGTAAGCTCCACATACATTACACCTTTGGCTTCAGTTTTCTCTTTGCCTTCAAACCCGTTGAGCACCATATTGGTTTTGATCAATTCTTCATCAGGCAAACCCAATTTCTTGAAGACTAAATAGGGCATAAGATTGACCACAACACCACCATCAAAAAGCATCCGAGTGAGCGACGACCCATTGATATTACCTCTGAGATATAATGATTTCAGATGCGTCACTGGTTCTTTTGGCTTCTCAAATATCACGTTTTTAGGGCCAAAATCTAGCTGAGCCACCTCCCCTTCCTCATCTACAGCACGAAACTCAGCAGGTAAGTAATACACCATATTGATATCCATACCTTCATGAACCGGTGTAGACTCATAGTCCAACATATCAGCCTCCTCCTCAAGTGCATCCACCGATTCAGAAATTTGTCCGAGTGAAGAGGTAGCAATAGGTAACGTAGACGATGCAATGATTGCGTCGTCCTCTTTTGGTAGTGTAGGTGCTGCTATGATAGGTGTAGAAGCCACAACATCTTGTATTTGTTTGGGCCTCCACACTTGTTTTGTAGGTACCATAGGCCGAGTGTCATTGAACAACTTATCCCTTTGCTTCTCGGCCTCTGGTTCTGCCATCTCTTGACTCCTTAACCTCTGTAGTTTCCTCTTTTGTGTCTTTGTTAGCCCTGGAGGACACCACTTTGGTTGAGTATATTTAGGATTTCTCGATTTTACTCGGCTGGTGCTTGCTTCATGGTCATTAGCCGTGTGCTTTGGCGCGATAGAAAGTATCGGCTCAGTCGGATTGCTATGCACAATCGGCTGCTGTATGGCGAATGTTTCGGTGCCCAAGATAAGTGAGTCGGCATCCATTTTCTCCTTGCCTTTTCCCGACTCAACTGCTGCAACACTTGGCGATTTAACACGCCATTCTTTTTGACTTTCCAGATGCATGAAATTTCCACTCGGGCGCACCTTTTTACTCTGATGGAATCCACTCGAATGGATGTCACTCGGATGGAATTTAGTCGGATGGAATATACTTGACCACATTTTTTCACTCGGATAACTTCAACCTGGGTGCATTCTTACACTCGGATAATTTCCATCCGGTCGCATGTTTTGACCAGCCGACTGATAGCCACCAATGTTTAGTCGGCCTCTATATGAATAGCCAAGTCGATCCCAAACAGATTGCGTATGCTCTTCTGGAAACGGCACCCTTGGTCCACTCGGTTTCATATACTGACTAAACATATCAGATGATGGTCACCTTGGTCGCTTCAGATGAGTCGGACGATTAAAGCTAGAACCAGCCGACTGGTTGGTGTACTTGGACAGCAACATATCAAAAGTTGGCTTGATCCGCTTGCGCTGTACTTTAACTTCATTCCTTTTCCACTTGCCAACTTCTGGACTCTTGGGTTTGGCAAATTTAACTCGAGTATTTTCTTGCACTTGCGGTTGCCCCCTGAGTGTAGGATTCTTGATGGTGATTTTGATTATTTCCTTGCCATCGGGCTGTTTATCAAGCACAACATGTCTCCCCAAGACCGTGTTGTCTTCGTTGTCTTTCCTGGGCTCACCAATAATGATATTAGCTTTATTAGAAGATTCGGCTACCTCAGGCCGAATGAGTAGCTTCTTCCCCTCCAAATCCATGGTATTCATTGGAAAAGGTTGTTTATCAACTTGCATCTCAGAAAAGTTTAATCGTCCGTCATTAATGGCCGATTGTATCTGTCGTCGAAAAACATTGCAATCGATAGTAGCATGAGAAAAAGAATTATGATACTTGCAATAAGCACGCCGTTTTAGCTCTTCAAACGGCGGTAAAGTATGAGATATTCTAATAATCTTAGCCTGCAACAAAGCATCAAATATTCTATCACACTTAGCAATGTTAAAAGTAAACTTCATATCTTCATCACGATTCTTATGAATCAGTTTCAGATCATTGCAAGTAAAGGGTTTGGCCTTAGATGGCCAAACAAATTCAGTAGAAAAAACATCACCCTCATCGTCCGAATGATCACTGCCATATTCCACCATATTCATCTTCGGACGATCGGCTTTGTATCTATGTACTTCTTTGAGGTCTTTGCTTCGGCTTTCCTGAGCCAAAGCCCTTTGTAAGACTTGGTTGATATTTAAAAACTCGTAGCCTTCTAGCTTTTCTCTAATGGGAGTTCTCAAACCACTCAGCACTAGGTCTGCCAAGTCCCTCTCGGTTATCACCAAACTAAAACACCGATTTTTGTTTCTCTGAATCTCTTGCCGTAATCGGAGACCGATTCATCATGCTTCTGTTTAACCGATGTCAGATGTGACAACTTGAGTTCATTGTCGCCGCTATAAAAGTGATCATGAAACTTCTGCTCTAGCTGCGACCAAACCCGAATGGAACCATGCGGTAAAGAAGAAAACCATGAAAATGTGGTACCAGTTAATGATAAAGGAAATAAATGCACTTTCAATTCATTCAATGAGCCTGCCTCACCCAATTGTGCTAAATATTGACTAACATGCTCCCATGTGGTTTTTATGCCCTCTCCATTGAACTTAACAAAATCTGGAATCTTATATCCCGGAGGGCACTGTATGGCATCAAAGTACTCGGGGTACGACTTTTGGTAAATCCGATTCCGAGGTAACTCAACTCCAAAATTTTCTCGAAGCATCTTAGGCATCTCCTCTCTAAGATTAGCTAGAGCATCATCCATAGTGGACGATGCAGCTTGTGGCAGTGGCATAGAAGGAGTAGGGTTACTAGTTGTGGGTAGGAATTATGGTATGTACATCGACCCATAATTTGGTAGTGGTCGAGTGGATGTAGCTGTAAGTAGGGTTTGGTTCGGCGTTGCCACCGAACCTGTCATGCTCATAATATGATTAATGGGTGCAGCCACAATCTGATTTGTTTGGGTAGGATAATAAGCCATCGACACGGGAGGCGCCGACGAAATAGGTAAAGCCAGATTAGGGTTTTGCACACTAGCAGCTACACCGTCATTACCACTAGCCGATTGAGATATATTCTTCTGAGCATTAGTATTTTCTATGAAAGTTTGATAGACTAGATTGTTACCATCAGCAATACGACTCTCAATCTTAGCCCACTGCTCAGCAGAAAAAGTAGCACTCACAGAGGGTTTAACCTGCTCGGCTTGAAGAGGGGGGAACTTGATTTCTTCAATCGGAGTAATGTTGCCTTGGCGATCTTTCTTGAATTTTGCAAGGAACTCCTGCAGGTCCTTCTCCTCGCACGCCTTCTTGTACTCCTCATAGACTTGGCGATGATCGGCCCATATCTCATCAAGACTAGGCTTAATGATGTTATCGGCGTCTACCTCAGATGGCTTGGGAAGATCGGACATGGTGGATGATGACGATTGATCTTCGATCCCCAGCGGAGTTGAAAAAAAGTGTGTTGACACACGAACACATCACGTGTACCCTCGACGCCGGGGGTGATGCACCGTAGCTCACGTCGAAGGAGACCCGACCGACAGCGTGATACGCAAGACAGTCGACACGCGCTTTTGCAGACCCGAAAACCCCACACCCCCGGGAGGGACCCCGTCAGGGAGTGCGGCGGCTATGGGCTTCCCTAGGTCGATTCGCTCGCCCCTAGAGCCTCGAGATTCGCAGCCCTCAAACACGAAGAACAGCGAAGAACGAGATAGAAAAACGGTGGAGAGATAAAACGTAGATGAAAAGGTAGTATATTGATTTGTTCGATTGTGTGTTGTTCAATCGGCCGTCACCCCAACATATATAAGAGGCGGCTGGACTTCCCGTACAACTAAAGGATTCATCTAGGCTTTGCTTACAAGAAAAATTACATCAATTCACGTCCTAGAGTCCTAATTCTATTCCAACTTAGATTCAGTCTGAATCTGGCCCAAACTCTGTCTTCCTTCTTGCACAGGCCGCCGGGCTTGCATATGATCTCCGATCGAGACGACCCAAATATTAAACTTGTGCGCCTCGTCGATACGAACAACTCTCATGTTGATCACTTTTTCAAATAAGGCCATCTTGAATTCTTTTCGAGGTCATCTTTATCTTCTAGTCGGACTCGGTCTTGCAGTAGACTGGATCATCCGAGTCTCGTAGTGAATTTGTAGGCTATATATTATCTCTGATGATGATGAATCCAAAATCAAAGTTTACCTTTTTGATGATATGCACAACTTCTGTATTGAACACTTCTTCATCCAAGGTCATTTTGATAAACTTTCGAGCACATGTTCAATTTCACTCGGACTTGAGCTCATCCACTCGGATATTAGATACTTTCACTCGGATCGTACGATTGGACTTCTTCACTCGGAAGACAATCTTTCACTCGGATGACTATATTTCCACTCGGATGACTATATTTCCACTCGGAAGGCACTATCTTATTCAATCGGCAAGTTTTCGTCCCGATGGTAATCTTTTCACTCGGAATATTTTCACCTGGACGACAATTTCACTCGGATGATCATATTTCCACTCGGATGACTATATTTCCACTTGGATAATAATAAGTTCATCCGGTCAGCAAACTTTCACTGGACCAAGAAATTTTCACTCGACCGTAAACTTTCACTCGGATGGTAAACTTTTCACTCGGATTTCCGACTGAAAACATAGCCCGATCTTGGTTTGTCTCTCCAGGCCTCATACAACCTCGGATTGAGACAAATTATATATGAAAATCTATCGGCTTGACGAGACGAAACTTTTCCATGTTGAAGGTTTTTTGATTCAAGGCCGTTTTGATTGCCGAATTGCTCGCGCAACCTATCAGACAAGTGTCTCGCACCTCGCGCCATATTTCCGTTGAGATTTAGTCTGCAGTGTATTGCCTCTAACTTTTGCATATGAACTCAGATTGAGATGATTTATATATCAAAATCGATTGCCTCGACGAGAAGAAGACAATTCGTTAAGAGTTCTCATTCATCCGAGGTCATCTTGAAGACGTGATTGGCCAAAAACCACTCAGAACATTGAATTATGCCACTCGGAGTATAGTTTCGGTCCGTAAGATAAAGTCGAATGAATATAACCGAAACATAAAAGTGGTTCCACTCGGCGACGTGAATATTTTTATGCTGAAAACTCGTTCACTCGAGACCATCTTCATTGCAATCTGTATCTTGCCAAAATCAGGTGTCAACAAAGTCCATACTTTTCCCCACCAAGACTATCCCATGAAGGAGGCCCAAAAAGATCCACATGAAGGAGCTCCAGAGGCCTTGAAGTAGACACAATATTCTTGGGTGGGTGCTTTGATTGATGTTGCTTCCCAGCTATGCATGCACTACACACACGATCTTTCTCAAAAGAGACATTTGTTAGTCCAAGGATGTGATTACCCTTTAAGAGATCTTGAAGATTTCTCATGCCGACATGGGCTAGCCGGCGATGCCATAGCCACCCCTTGTCGGCCTTGGCCATTAGACAAGTTGCATAGAATGTGCTCTCTTTCGAGAAATCAACCGTGTAAAGATTGCCATACAACTCTCCAACAAAGGCCACTTCGAGAGTATCTCTCTTAAAGACTTTCACATCCGTTAGTTCAAAGAGTGTATCATAGCCAACAGAAGCCAATTGGTGAACAGAAAGCAAATGGTATTTAAGGGATTGGACAAGCATGACATTTGCAAGAGACATGTCATTTGTGATAGCCACTTTGCCTAACCCTAGTACCTGTCCTTTTGATCCTCCACCAAACATAATGCTCATAAATGGTTGAATAGCTTCCATGAAATCGTAGAGCAATTTGCTATCTCCGGTCATATGATTGGTACATCCACTATCAATAACCCATTTTACTCCACCGGAGAAGGCAACCTACACACAATTATGACTTGGTTAGAGGCACCCATTTTGCAATGGGACCTCTCAAGTTAGTCACGAGGGTCTTAGGGACCCAAATAGCATAAAATCGGAATGCATTTCGAGGACCAACAAACTTGGCATTAACTTCTCCATCCTTAGTCTTATGAAGCACATAGGATGGACGCATGAACTCTTTTGGCTTGTTGAGAGTGGACATGCCCCTTGTGGCCTTCCCACACACAACCTTACCTTTCTCCTTGTGCCCTTCTCGTACAAAAGTTTCTTTGAGAGGGGTGGTGCACTTTTGATAGGATGTCTTCTTCTTGCTTGTGCTTGGGTCAAACCCGAGTCCCTCTTTGGCAAACACCTCATTGTGTTGGCTCAATACCTCATTAAGGTTCTTTTGTCCTTGAGCACATGTCATGAGACCTTTCTCGATTTGAGCCTTAAGAAAGCGATTCTCCTCAAGAATAGATGCTAGATCACTACTAGAGTTAGTAGTACAAGCATCAACATTATAATAGGAGAAGAGTAAGCCTTGGCTAGAGTTTCAAGATAAGTAAGCTTGAGAGTCTCAAAACTCTTTGTAAGAAGGGTGATATCTTCTTCCTTAGTCTTGAGGGACATGGATAGGAGCTCACAATCTTTAGAGAGAGAAGCGTTAGACTTCACAAGCTTACTTTTATCATTCATCAACTCTTCGCAAGAGTTAATAGCCTTTTTTCAAGGAGGCAAGATCTTTAGTATGAACATCAATGTTTGTACCAATTTTCAAGCATAGTTCATCATTTCATGCTTCTTCTTATTGGACTTTCTGCTCAATGATTTCATATTTTTCCTTTTCCTCAGTGACGAGGGTTTCGAGTTCCTTAATGGTGATGGTGTGCTTACTCACCATTTGCATAAACATACGAAACATAGTGAGCTTCTTTCCTTTGAGGGAGCACATGAACTTATTTAGTTTAGCAAGCATGGGATCATCTATATCATCATCCTCATGACTGTCCTCCGCATCAAGATACGCATCACTAGGAGTTGGAGGAGTGAAAAGAGGAGGATTTGATCATGGAGTTACCTTTACCTTGTCAAGAGAGCTTTGGTCCTCTCCATCTTCTAACATGGCCTTTGCCATTTTGGCACTTGTGAGCGTTGCGCTTGTAGTCCTTCATATAGTTGTAGGTGACAACATCACCATTCTTGTTGACAAGCCTCAACGTGTTTTGAGAATCTTGATCAACTCCGGCAACCCACTAACATCATTCGGATTGGATTCTTCTTGAGCAACCGTTGCTTTCCCATCTCTCTTCTTGAGCTTGGAGTTCAAAGGATTTGGTAACTTCTTCTTGGGGAAGGTCTTGGGAAACCTTGGTTTATCTTCTCGCTTCTCATAAGGGCACTCGTTGGAGAAGTGGTTTGTTTATTCATAGTTGTAGCATTTTCTCACTTTCTTCTTTTGGAATCTTCCTTTGAATTTTCCTGCGCTAAGCTTCTTGACAAAGAGAGCCATGTCTTCATACGAAGGGCCCTCATCAGATTCAATCTCATCACCGACTTCATCATTATCATCTTCTTCTTCACTTTGCTCTTCTTCACATACATGCTTGGCCTTCAATTCAAGATTGATTTTTGATGTTGGGGTACCATGCATGGCAAGATGTTTTGTAGCATTTGCCTTTGATTCTTCGAATAGTTGGAAGGTGGATATGATGTCATCCAGAGTCATTTCCTTGAATCCATGGTGTTGTCTTATGTCCCACACCATTTGATGATGATATGGAGCAAGAGCGTGAAGCAACTTTGTCGGCGTTCTGGGAACGGGGGTCCCCAGACTTGCCTGCCTGCGGCCTGCGGCGTGGCTCAAGTGGGGGCCCAGCGCGGCCCATCTTCATCAGCTCAAGCTCGAGACCCTCGCGAGGGGCCAAGCCTCGCAGGGTGGATGACAGGAAGCTTCCTCAGAGGCGGCCCCATCCGGCAGGCTCACGAGGAGGCGGAGAGATCAAGGCAGGGGTACCTCGCGAGGAACCCGTGACGCAAGCCATGACGACCGAGACCAGGCGGGCGCCGGCCTATGCAGTGTCCTTGTTTCCCCTTTGGTGCAAAGGGGGCAAGCACAGGCCAAGGCATCAGGCAAAGGTTGCCATTCCGGTGCATCGAGACCAAGACCAGCAGAGCGGCAGGACGGAGGTCACCGTAGAGCCTAAGACGGTGTCACCACCAGTGCTTTTGGTAGCCGAAGACCACCTTTGTTCAGGATAACTTGTACTATATGTTCCCCTTAAAAATGGCCAAATGTTGGCACCCTTCCCGCTCATTATTTGGAGAGAGGCCTAGGGCCTCTATAAATAGAGCTAGCCACCACAGAGTAGAGGGACGGCTGGAAATCTGGTAGAACCCTAGTAGAGAGAAAGAGAGGTGACTGAACTCACCCTGGTAGTTCATCGCCCCAGCTCAAGAACACCTCTCGCAAGGCTGTTCTTCCTTTGTATTGATCCTCATCAGCCCCTGAGGCAATCCACCACACCACACATTGGAGTAGGGTATTACACCGCAACGGTGGCCCGAACCAGTATAAACCTTGTGTCCCTTGTGTTGTTCATTGTTTCCAGCTCAAATCACACGAGGAGATCGGGCGTAGATCGGTAAGGGAGAGATCTCCGTGCGCACCCCAGTGTTCGAACCTCAAGGGTCTGCCGGAACCCGAAATCCGACAAACTTATCCATGAGAAACCTCTTAGTCAAGTTGAATCCATCTTGTGTCTTGTCACATTCACATGACTCGATGTCGGCGGTGAGGGTCATGAGACTCTCAAGAAGTTGCTTGGGAGATTCTCCATACAAAAGTTTTGCAATTGCCCCTTGGCAATTTCATATTGAGCAAGCCGAAGAGTGGAGGTACCAGTCTTGGTTCTCACAATGGTATCACATAATTCCTTGGCACTTGTGATATGTATGTATGGTCTCCTTTGCTTGTCGGTCATACCTATTCTTATGCACATGGTTGCTGTGTCGTCGAGATTCTTGTCATATATCTATCTTGGTGTAAGATTCTTTGGGTCAACAACTTGGTAGCCATACTCCAACATCTCCAACATTTCATCATTTCCATATCGAAGATGATCCTGCATATCAACTCTCCACAAAGAAAAATCGGTAGACTCACCAAGTAAAGGAGATTTTCCTTGAGGGTTATACTTATGTTTCTCTATTTGAGGTCTTGCATAAAGCCAAGGAACACTGGAGTGTTCATTACTAGGAGGTTGTTGGCCAATTGAAGGAGTAGGCACCGCTAGCCTCGAGTCCGCATCACCAGACAGTGGTGCACGCATCGTGGTTAGTGTGGCTAGCCTCATTTGGACCAAGGCCTCAAGAGAGGCATCATGCTCTCCTTTTGCTAAGCAAGAGCTCATTCCAGATCCTCTGAAGTGAAGGACTTGGCTTCCGTGGAAGCCGCGCCCGTATTCTTTGGATCTGCAACAAGGGGAGTCCGATCGAGGTTCATCTCGCTCTAGGGCGGTTAAGCCACAAGAATAGAGCACGAGGCCTTGATGCCAATTGAAAGGATTGAGATGGACCTAAAGGGGGGTGAATATGTACAATTACAAATTTTAATTATTACTTAGCAATTTTAGGCAATAGTGCGGAATACGAAAGTGAGCCTAACAATTGCAAGTGATGCTAAGAGCTAAGCAAGATAACCAAGTAACACAAGTATGTAAGTAAGTAAGAATATGATATAAGTAAGTGCTAAGAGACAAGTAACCACAAGTAGAGAGTTAGGGTTAGGAATAACCGCAACTCCAGGAGACGAGGATATATGCCGATGTTCACTTCCTTGTAGGGAAGCAACGCCACTGTTAGAGAGGTGGATGTTACCACAAAGGTACACCAACGCCACGAAGGCTCACCCTATTCTCCCTTTGAGAAAACACCACGAAGGCATTTCTCAACCACTAGTGGTAGACCTTGCGGTGGTCTCCGAACCCTCACAAACTTTCCGGGGGTAATCACAATGGTTGATTCCTCTCCGAAAGACTCCTACCTCCTAGGAGTCTCCAACCTCCAAGAGTAACAAGAACGATGGAAAAAAGCTCAAGACTTGCTCAAATCACAAATTCCTTTGGTGCAAAGGTGGGGAAGGAGTGGATCTATAACTTGATCAGACAACTTCTCTCAAGTGCTCTCAAATCCCTTGGGGATCTAAGATTTGGTGTGGAAGAGTGAGAGAGTGAGTGAAATGTGTTCTTAGAAAAGCTCAAAATGAATGGTCAACCTTATCCCGTGGGGAGGAGAAGGCTATATATAGTGGATGTGGAAAAGTAACCGTTTGAGCAACTCAAGTGCACAGGAGACGTCAGACGTCCGGACAGGACCGGACGTCCGGTGGCACAAATAGGTCCGGATGTCCGACAGACATCGGTCGTCCGGACCCTGGAGAACCACAAGCCACGAATCTGCATTCAGCCAAAGGACGTCTGAGACGTTTTGTTCGTCTGGTGACCGGATGTCCATAGAAGACCGGATATCCGTAAAAAATGTTCTTTTGAAAAAGTGTCAGACCTCCGGAGGAAAACGGACATCCGGTGATCGGACATCCGGAGAATCTTGGACATCCGTGAATATTTTTCTATGAAGAAACACAGGACGACCGTCAAGAGCTGGACGTCTGGACAGCTGAGAGGGATCAGACGTCCATAGCGTACCGGACATCCGGTGAAGCATGGAGTTGGTGGGTTTTGAGCAAATCTTTCACTAGATCCAACGATCCCCTCTTAATAATGCGGGATCCCTATACTCAAGAACGAACCGTAAACAAAGCCAACGCTATTGTCTTGTATCTCCAATCTTGAGTTATATGGATTTGTCTTTAGTCATGATCCACACACGGCCTTTGAGACATAATCCCGAGATATACATGATAAACATGATTAGTCCCATATATGCATGTTGTCATCAACATTAAAATAAGATTAAGGGCATGATTGCACTTTGAACGTCCCACCTTTGGGGGCAAAACGATATCCATTGCCTCTTATTGCTTTCAAATTTTTTCTCGTGTCAACATAGGACAATAGGAGTGTTGTGTGATTTTTTTGTGATTTTTCGGGGTTCGTTTGGACATTTTATGCACTAACTGAGTTTTCAATGCATTTATATGCATAATTCAATCTTGAACCACATGCACATGCTCCAGTGCATATAAATTGGTTGAAAAATCAAATATGTGTCCTTGTGTGCATGCTTAGGTCCTATGCAGGAAATGGGAATGAATTTCAAACACTAGGGCACCATTGATTGCCAGCAAAACATTGAGATGCCCGGTTTTTAAATTCTAGTAAATACAAAACTCATCTGAAATTCATGACACTTGGCATGGTATCATGGAGCGGCATCAACATGCCATGGTACATTTTTTCCCATTTGGGACAGGTTTAGGTATATGCTTCTCACAAACGGAGCTTCTCACAATAAGCATGATGGTTTTCGGTAGGGAACGTCGCGCCTTTGGGGACGAAACGATATCCATTGCCTCTTATTGCTTTCAAATTTTTTTCTCGTGTCAACATAGAACAACAGGAGTGTTGTGTGAATTTTTGTTTTTTTGGGGTTCGTTTGGACATTTTTATGCATTAATTGAGTTTTCAATGCATTTATGTGCATAATTCAAATTTGAACTACATGCACATGCTCCAGTGCATATAAATTGGTTGAAAAATCAAATATGTGTCCTTGGGTGCGTGCTTAGGTCCCATGCAAGAAATGGGAATGAATTTCAAACACCCGGGCACCATTGATTGCTGGCAAAACATTGAGATGCCTGGTTTTTAAATTCTAGTAAATCCAAAATTCTATTAACCATTCACGTGACGCCACGTGTCTTGGTTTTAATGGCTGTAGGAGGTGCCGTGTGGACAGCTGCTTGACCTTGACTGAACGGGAGGCGTGCAAGTACCGTCTGGTGCGCAGGATGACCGAGAGGCATGCAAGCTGTCCTCGAGTGCGCAGGCTCACCGGGAAGCATGTGAGCTGTACGCTGCACAGGCTCACTGGCAAGCGAGCTCTTTGACTTCCATGGCCGCCCGCCTTTCTCGCATCCTCTCCATTAATGGCGCCCAAGCCGAAGTTTAATTCGCTTTTTAAATATAAAACACTGATCGCAAACATTTTCGTTAGAACAACCGTATGCAAACCGACAGCTTCCCAGGAAGCCAAGAGAAAATGTGCCAAGCAGGATTTTTGCAGCTCTTGATCGCAAAGTGAGAGCAGCGCAGGATTTGTGCATCCCCAACGCAAACGGTTGTTTTGGATGACCCGTGTGCAACCACGTACAAACAATTTGGTAAGATTTGTCAATCCTTGTAACACTGCGATTTGTCAAAATATGAAGCTAAAAATCACTAGCAGTATCTATTTTTTGCAACTAAAATTCAGTAATTAAGCATAGATTTCATTCATAGATTAAGCGGTCGTTCTTAATTTATACAACAGTTCAACTCAACAGCTGAACCGACCAAACTTTTCCCCAATTGTTGCCAACCACGTACTGAAATAGCTAGTTCAACTATATATACTAGCTAATTTTAAGTATGTTGTATAGTTCCACCACATCTATAGTCAAATGAACTGAACAAAATAGCCCCTAAATACTACTACTACTACCACTGCGGAAGGTCTTTGTACTACTTCCGGCTGCCTCTCCTCTACCGAGCGCGCTCAGTAAGAGGCAGCGGAGGAGGAGCCTACCAGCGAGCTAGGCAACCGCAATGCGGTGCCTGCCACTAATGCAGCTTTAGCGACGCTCACCTCGAACGCCCTCTGCCGCTCTAGACGACCCCTCTCGAAGAGGTGGTTCTCCTCATAGATCTCCCGATTCCTCGCCTCTGAGGAGGCGTGTGCCGCGGCCACTATGGCGGTAAGGCTCTTTGCGGGCTCAACGAGGCGCTCCTCTTCCTCCCGTAGAAACTCGGTGTAGCGTGCAAGGTCACTGCCGCACGTGCCGGCATCCACCTCCGCCTCCCGCCTTCGGGCGGTGATGGCGGAGCGTGTGATGACCCCGGCGGTCGATGATGGGCTGGCAGCCACGGCGACCGATGACGGGGTGGCGGCCATGAATACCGCCTCCCATCTTTGGGCCGCAGTGGCGGAGCGGGTGATGGCCACAGTGTCCGGCAGTGGGGTGGAAGCCACGACGGCCATCTCCCACCTTCAGGCCACAGATGCAGAGTGGGCAATGGCCCTGGCTTTCGACGATGGTGTGGCAGCAATGGCAGCCGGCAACAACTGCCGACGGGCACCGGCGGCGGAGCGTGTGGTGGGTGTTCCGTGCACACCCAACAGGGACGCCACGCGCACTACACTACGTCAGGGACTATGCTGCCGCCGCAGTGTAGCCTCCCAGCTAGAGCTGTCCTCAAATGACGGCAGAGTGGCTGAGCGACGATGATGGACCGGTGCCATTGGCGAATGTGGGAGAAGCAGATGAGATAAGCTACAGGGATGGAGGGGAAAATGCGACGCAGGACTCGCTGGGTGTGAGGGTTTTATAGCAAGCCGCTAAGCATTGGGATTTTGGGGGATTTCATCGAGTCGGGCGTGAAGCTTGTGCGGGAACGGGCTCACCGACAATCCATTGGCGCCACCGTTTGGCAAAAAGAATGCCTCCACGCGCTGCGCAAGCTTGTGCTGTAAGCCCTCTGCGGTAGCGGGGTGACAAGACGTGCGAGAGGAGGACGAAAGGCCACGTACACATACGGTTAATACAAAAACATTTGTGATTTAATTACCTACTATACCACCATCCTGGTTTATAAGTATGATTTAAGTAACAACATACGAATGCATGTCGCCAAAGATTATATAGTTGGATTTGTATTTGAGCATAGTTTCCAATTATATAATTTTAAAACATGCATTAACATTTTGTTGGTTAAATTTCAGGGCAAAGTATGGCACGGAATATAAAGGAGACTATAGACTAGACGGAGGTGGTACCACACGACCGCTCTCTACGCAGCGACGCAACTGTCGGCCGGCTTGTAGGCGATCATTTCCTGGGTATTCAATTGTTCTATGCGTGTGGTTGCTTGCGGTTCAGGCAGCCGCGGAGTGCTCTTCTCGCGTCCCGTCGCGCGTGCTCTGCTCTTGCGTCCCTCCGGGTGCTCTGCCCTCGTCCCTCCACGCGCGCTGCCAGTGTTTTGGGCCGGCGCATGATCATGCATGTTCGTGTGCAAGCGATTGCACCGGGCGCGGCGCGACGATGCAGTTACCCGCTGCAAAAACTGCCATGCGGACGCGCCAAGAATCCACGCCGCCCGGCCCCCTTTTATTCCTGCGGCCATTTACCTTCATCTCTCATCTCACACGACACAATAAGCACACCCATGAGGACACACACAAAGAGGACTTCCAGCGGTTCCAATGGCGCTCCCCGTGGCTCCAATGGCGCTCCCTGCGGCCGACGACGACAATGGTGGGCAGTTCACCATGCATCACGTAGTGGACACCCACATGAGGGGAAGGCCCTCTCGGTGGTGTACACGAACGATCCGGTCTCGGTGGAGAGCTCCATCCAAACTATGGAGCAGTTCCTTGCCAAGGACAAGTACTGAGTGGTCGGCTTCGACCTCGAGTACACCATCGGTCGTGCCAAGCACGAGCAGAAGGTTGTCGTCGCCCAGTGTTGTGTGTGCGACATGACATCCTCGTCTACCACTTCCACCTTGCCACAAGGCCTTGCGAGCATTTTTTTAGGTTTATCAATAGCTTCGACTATAGTTTCGCTACGGTGGACACCACCAACGATCTAAAAGCGCTCAAGGTTCGGACTTGAAATTCCCGAATCTTGTCAACATCCAGCACCACTACAAGGTCTAGGGTAGCAACAAAAGAAAAACGAACTCCCTGGTTGACCTCGCCTCGGCCATCATCGATCCCTACTTTGTGAAGATGAAGCAAGAGAGCAATAAGGACAAGAATGCGTGGCACTATGTGTGGCATAAGTGACTGGATGAACAACATGTCAAGTACGCAGCCATGGACGCGTACACAAGCTACGAGATGTACAGGCGGATCGTTGACATGAGGAGCTGTCTTTTTCCTGACCCAAACGAGGGATCGAGCCACATAGCAGTGGCGGGAGCGTCAGAAGAAGTAGATGACTAGACGATCGTTTCTCCTACTTTAGAATGCATGCAATTGTTTATTGAGGTGTGTGTGAATGATCTGTATAGTCACTTATGTAATTGGATGTTTATTTCATTTATACATATACATGTTATTCTACTGTAGACAGAGCAATTCACACGGCTTATTAGCAGCAATCGTCTATGTTATTATTGGTCTTCGCACAGATTTCAGATTACGGACCTGTTTGCTGCGTATCACACAAATCTTGTTCAGTTGAACTATTTCCATTGTGTTGCCTAATCACACACAGTTCATCCTAGTGAACCGTATGCTGTATATCGCACACGCCTTCATCTGGCTGCCCGTTTCTTTTGTGCCTCCTCATCCCAAACAGTTAGTTGAGCTGAACTGTATGCGCTGCATCACACATGCAACTAAATTCTGAACCGTGTTTGATGCATCTATGATCGCAAACGTTTTGCACCCTTTTAATGGTTTTTTACACCACCATTTGTGATTATGGCATCGCACACAGTTTCATCGAAGGGTCTCTGATTGTAGTGTCGCGTTTGGACCATCCTGCAGTAGTGGAAACCCAATGAATAAATTTTATTTTTGCTCTTTTCTTCCTGTTTTTGAGTGTTAGCACAATTATGCTACTATTATGATTGTGTTTTTTGTGTTTTAATTAGTATTTGTGCCGAGTAAATCCTTTAGGATCTTCTTGGGTAATAGTTGTTTGATCTTGCTGAAAAAACAGAAACTTTCGCGCTCACGAAAATAATTCTCATTTTTTACCAAAGAGCGATAAAATACCCATTCCACTTGCAGTAGATCAATATAAAAATTGCTCAGGTACTCCTAATTTTCAGAATTTTTGGAGTTACATAAGTATTCAAAATAGTCAGATTTCTACAAACTGTTCTATTTTGATAGATTCTATTTTCTTTGCATTGTGTGCTTGTTTTGATGGCTCTATGGTTTTCTTTGATGAGTTTTTTCCATAGAAAAGGTGGAATACAGTAGATATAATGCAAGAACAAAATATGAATTGGTTTGATACAACACTTATAGTAGTGATTTATTATTTTCTTATACTAACGCATCTCATGAAGGTTTTGTTGAGTTTTGTGTGATTGAGGTTTTCAAGTTTTGGGTTATCTTACAATGCATGAAGGAATAAGGAGTAGAAGAGCCTAATCTTGGGGATGCCCCAGGATCCCAAGCTATTATCCAAAAATGAGCAACCAACTAAGCTTGGTGGTTCCCCCGAGTGGCATCCCCTCTTTTTTCTAACGACCATCGGTATTTTACTCGAAGCTATATTTTTATTCGTCACATACTGTGTGTTTTCCTTGGAGCGTCTTGTATGGTATGAGTCTTTGCTTGTTTTATTTTATGTTTTAAGTCTCGATCCCTTGCTGGACACACCTATTTGAGAGAGCCAAAATTATTTCATGACTTGTTAGAATTGCTCTCTTTTCTTCACTTAAATCTTTTATGAGCTATGGACTTGCTCTAGTGCTTCACTTATATATTTCTGAGCACGGTGTGCTTTAATATTTTTAAGAAATTCTCTCTTGCTTCACTTAGATTTATTTGAGATTTAGTAAAATTTTCAAGAAATTCTCTCTTGCTTCACTTAAATTAATTTCAGAGAAAGAAATATTATGCTCATGATCTTCACTTATATTTGTTTGAGCTTGTCAAAAGAAACACATGAAAATTAGTCCCAAAGTGATAGATATCCAAGAAGGATATAATAAAAACTTTCATGAAGATCATTGACAAAATAAACTTGATTCTTAGTAATAGCTTTGAGATATGATGATGTGATATGTGAGTTATCTTGATGAGTAATTATGCTTAATGCTTGCTTATGAGATTATCCGTTTCTTGGTTGGTCGCTTCTCAATCTTTTGCTGGCCTTTGTTTTGCACTAAGTAAGATCTCCACTTGTGCACCAAAAAACCTTTAAACCAGTTTTGCCACATGAGTCCAGTATGTCTACCTATATGCGGCATTCTTTTGCTGTTCTAAGCAAATTTTGCATGTGCCATCTCTAATTTTCAAAATAAACTTCTCTTTTGTGTGTTTGTTTCGCTCGCGGAGCGGTGAGGGGTGGCTAATATTTTCCATGCTAGATGTGTTATTCTCACGATGAGTGTTTATTCACTTGTCATTGCACGAGAGTAAGGAAAAGGTATTCGGGATGCCCAGTCCCAAAATGAAAAAATGAATTTACTTTATGTTGTCAAATAATAAATTCCTTGGAAAGTGTTGGTATGGAGGGAAACTGTGGATAAGGATAGCCATGGAAAGTGAAAGTATGTTGGAAAGAGGAATAAACTTTATTTTTTGTTTGGGAACCACCTATGACATATCTATGCATGGAAAGTATTGGGAACTCTAAGTCGTTTTCGTTGGTGGGATGGAGACACCTCCCAAAATGTTTTTATCTCTAAGTTTTTCGCTTTGAGCTCTGGCACCTCTACAAATCCCTACTTCCCTCTGCGAAGGGCCTTTCTTTAACTTATGCAATTTTTATTTTTGAATTTGAGTCTCCATCTTCTCTTATAAATAGCACCAACTAGGACGCAATATGATCGTACTTGAGTATTGGGTGTAGCTAATATGCGAGTGTGTTTCATGAATGGATCAATGGTTGAGCATGATGGGCTAGGGATAACTTATTTTAGCGTTGATATTTTGAAAGACATGGTTGCTTGTTGATATGCTTGAGTATTTAAATTATCATGTCAAAACTAGACTATTGCTTTCAACAATATAAAAGACCAAATGTCCATGCTATAAAGAAAAGAATATGATATGACATGTTGGCAGCATTCCACATCAAAAATTATGTTTTTCTCACTTCCCTACTCGAGGACGAGTAGGAGCTAAGCTTGAGGATGCTGATACGTCTCCAACGTATCTATAATTTTTGATTGTTCCATGCTATTCTATTATCAATCTTGGATGTCTTATAATCATTTTATAGTCATTTTATATCATTTTTTGGTACTAAACTATTGACATAGTGCCAAGTGCCAGTTTCTGTTTTTTACATCACAAAAATTCAATATCAAACGGAGTCCAAATGCCACAAAACTTTATGGAGATTTTTTATGGACCAGAAGGAACATAATGGGCCTTGGCTGCGCCTTGGGGTGCTCCGAGGAGGTCACAACCCACTAGGGCGCGCCAGGAGGCCCAGATGTGCCCTGGTGGGTTGTGCCACCTCGGGTGCCCCCGGACCGCCTCCTTGCTTTATAAATACCCCAATATTCCTCAAACCCTAGGTGAGTTGATGAAATATTCATCCAGCCGCCGCAGAGTCCAGAACCACCAGATCCAATCTAGACACCATCTCGGATGGGGTTCACCACCTCCATTGGTGCCTCTCCGATGATGCGTGAGTAGTTCTTTGTAGACCTTCGGGTCCATAGTTAGTAGCTAGATGGCTTCCTCTCTCTCTCTCTCTTGATTCTCAATACAATGGTCTCTTGGAGATCCATATGATGTAACTCTTTTGCGGTGTGTTTGTTGGGATCGATGAACTTTGAGTTTATGATCAGATCTATATTTTTATATCCATTAAAGTATTTGAGTTTCTTTGATCTCTTTTATGCATGATTGCTTATAGCCTCGTATTTCTTCTCCAATATTTGGGTTTTGTTTGGCCAACTTGATCTATTTATCTTGCAATGGGAAGATGTGCTTTGTAGTGGGTTTGATCTTACGGTGCTTGATCCCAGTGACAGAAGGGGAACCGACACGTATGTATCATTGCTACTAAGGATAACACGATGGGGTCTATCTCTACATAGATAGATCTTGTCTACATCATGTCATCGTTCTTATTGCATTACTCAGTTTCTCCATGAACTTAATGCACTAGATGCATGCTGGATAGCGGTCAATGTGTGGAGTAATAGTAGTAGATGTAGGCAGGAGTCAGTCTACTAATCTTGGACGTGATTCCTATGTAATGATCATTGCCTTGATTCGTCATGAGTATTTGAAGTTCTATCAATTGCCGAACAGTAATTTGTTCACCCACAATTTGCTATTTTTCTCAAGAGAAGCCAATAGTGAAACCTACGGCCCCCGGGTCTCTTTCTCATATATTTGCATTTGCGATCTAGTTTTCCTTTGCGTTTATTTTCAGATCTATTAAACCAAAAACCAAAAAATACCTTGGTGCAACTTATTCTTATTTATTTTATTTGGCGTTCAATCTATCAATCTACTACAAATTTACCTCACGCCTGTTTGCCTATCTTGAGGCGCCGTACCCCGGAAGGGATTGACAACCCCTTTAATGAAGGAAATATGCCCAGAGGCAATAATAAAGTTGTTATTTATATTTCCTTATATCATGATAAATGTTTATTATTCATGCTAGAATTGTATTAACCGAAAACTTAGTACATGTGTGAATACATAGACAAACAGAGTGTCCCTAGTATGCCTCTACTTAAGTAGCTCGTTAATCAAAGAAGGTTAAGTTTCCTTACCAAAGACATGTGTTGTCATTTGATGAACAGGATCACATCATTAGAGAATGATGTGATGGACAAGACCCATCGTTAGCTTAGCATAATGATCGTTTAGTTTTTCTGCTATTGCTTTCTTCATGACTTATACATGTTCCTCAGACTATGAGATTATGCAACTCCCCAATACCGGAGGAACACCTTGTGTGCTATGAAACATCACAACATAACTGGGTGATTATAAAGATGCCCTACGGGTGTCTCCGATGGTGTTTGTTGAGTTGGCATAGATCGAGATTAGGATTTGTCACTCCGTCTATCGGAGAGGTATCTCTGGGCCCTCTCAGTAATTCACATCACTATGAGCCTTGCAAGCAATGTGACTAATGAGTTAGTCATGGGATGATGCATTACGGAACGAGTAAAGAGACTTGGCGGTGACAAGATTGAACTAGGTATGATGATACCGACGATCGAATCTCAGGCAAGTAACATACCGATGACAAAGGGAAAACGTATGTTGTTATGAGGTTTGACCGATAAAGATCTTCGTAGAATATGTAGGAGCCAATATGAGCATCTAGGTTCCACTATTGGTTATTGACCGGAGATATGTCTCGGTCATTTCTACATAGTTCTCAAACCCGTAGGGTCCGCACGCTTAACGTTCGATGATGATTTATATTGTGAGTTATGTGATTTGATGACCAAAGTTTGTTCGGAGTCCCGGATGAGATCACGGACATGATGAGGAGTCTCGAAATGGTCGAGACATAAAGATTGATATATTGGACGATGTTATTCGGACACCAGATGAGTTCTGAGAGGTGTCGAATGATTATCGGAGTGCTAGAGGGTTATCGGAACCCCCCCCCCGGGGGGGGGGGAACTAATGGGCCTCTATGGGCCTTAGTGGAAGAGAGGAAGGGCCAGGAGGGGCTGGCCGCGCCCCCGCCCTTGGGTTCGAATTGGACTAGGGGAAGGGGGCGGCGCCCCCTTTCCGTCCCTTCCCTCTCTCCCTTCCTTCTTCCCCCTCTTCCTTAGGTGGAAACCTACTAGGACTTGGAGTCCTAGTAGGATTCCCCTCTCCTCGCGCGCCCTAGGAGGGCCGACCGGCCTCCCCTCCCCTCCTTTATATATGGGGGCAGGGGTCACCCTAGAACCCACAAGTTTTTCTTAACCATGTGTGGTGCCCCCCTCCACAGTTATACACCTCGGTCATATCATCGTAGTGCTTAGGCGAAGCCCTACGCCGGTAACTTCAACATCACCGTCACCATGCCGTTGTGCTGACGGAACTCTCCCTCAGCCTCAATTGGATCAAGAGTTCGAGGGATGTCGAGCAGAACGTGTGCTGAACACGGATGGGCTGTACGTTCGGTTCTTGGATCGGTTGAATCGCGAAGACGTTTGACTACATCAACCGCGTTACTAGACGCTTCCGCTTTCGGTCTACGTGGGTATGTAGACACACTCTCCCCTCTCGTTGCTATGCATCTCCTAGATAGATCTTGCGTGATCATAGGATTTTTTTTTGAAATACTGCGTTCCCCAGCAGTGGCATCAGAGACAGGTCTATGCGTAGATGTTATATGCACGAGTAGAACACAATGAGTTTTGGGCGATAATAGTCATACTGCTTACCAGCAACGTCTTTCTTTGATTCGGCAGTAGTGTTGGATGAAGCGGCCCGAACCGACATTACATGACCGCATTCATGAGACTGGTTCTACCGACGTGCTTCGCACACAGGTGGCTAGCGGGTGTCTGTTTCTCCAGCTTTAGTTGAATTGAGTTTGACTACGCCCGGTCCTTGTTGAAGGTTAAAACAACACACTTGATGAAAAATTGTTGTGGTTTTGATGCGTAGGTAAGAACGGTTCTTGCTAGAAGCCCGTAGCAGCCACGTAAAACTTGCAACAACAAAATAGAGGACATCTAACTTGTTTTTGCAGGGCATGTTGTGATGTGATATGGTCAATACATGATGATATAAATTGTTGTATGAGATGATCATGTTTTGTAATAGTTATTAGCAACAGGCAGGAGCCTTATGGTTGTCGCTTTATTGTATGAAATGCAATTGCCATGTAATTGCTTTACTTTATCACTAAGCGGTAGCGATAGTCATAGAAGCAATAGTTGGCGAGACTACAACGATGCTACGATGGAGATCAAGGTGTCGAGCTGGTGACGATGGTGATCATGACAGTGCTTTGGAGATGGAGATCAAAGGCACAAGATGATGATGGCCATATCATATCACTAATTTTGATTGCATGTGATGTTTATCTTTTATGCATCTTATTTTTCTTAGTACGGCGGTAGCATTATAACATGATCTCTCACTAAATTTCAAGGTACAAGTGTTCTCCCTGAGTATGCACCGTTGCTACAGTTCGTCATGCTGAGACACCACGTGATGAATGGGTGTGATAAACTCTATGTTCACACACAATGGGTTCAAGCCAGTTTTGCACAAGCAGAATACTCAGGTTAAACTTGACGAGCCTAGCATATGCAGATATGGCCTCAGAACACAGAGACCGAGAGGTCGAGCATGAATCATATACATAGATATGATCAACATAGTGATGTTCACCATTGAAAACTTCTCCATCTCACGTGATGACCGGACATGGTTTAGTTGATATGGATCATGTGATCATTTAGATGACTAGAGGGATGTCTATCTAAATGGGAGTTCTTAAGTAATATGATTAATTGAACTTTAATTTATCATGAACTTAGTACCTGATAGTATTTTGCATGTCTATGTTGTTGTAGATAAATGGCCCGTGCTACTATTCCTTTGAATTTTAATGCATTCCTAGATAAAGCTAAGTTGAAAGATGATGGTAGCAACTACACGGACTTGGTCCGTAACCTGAGGATTATCCTCATTGCTGCACAGAAGAATTACATCCCGGATGCACCGCTAGGTGCAAAGCCCGCTACAGGAGCAACACCAGATGTTATGAACGTCTGGCAGGGCAAAGCTGATGACTACTCTATTATTCAGTGTGCCATGCTTTACGACTTAGAATCGGGACTTCAACGACGTTTTCAACGCCATGGAGCATATGAGATGTTCTAGGAGTTGAAGTTAATATTTCAAGCAAATGCCCGGATTGAGAGATATGAAGTCTCCAATAAGATCTACAGCTGCAAAATGGAGGAGAATAGTTCTGTCAGTGAACATATACTCAGAATGTCTGGGTACCACAACCACTTGACTCAACTGGGAGTTAATCTTCCTGATGATAGTGTCATTGACAGAGTTCTTCAATCACTGGTACCAAGCTACAAAAGCTTCGTGATGAACTATAATATGCAAGGGATGGATAAGACAATTCCCAAGCTCTTCGCAATGCTAAAGGATGCGGAGGTAGAAATCAAGAAGGAGCATCAAGTGTTGATGGTCAACAAGACCACCAGTTTCAAGAAGAAGGGCAAAGGGAAGAAGGAGAACTTCAAGAAGAACAACAAGCAAGTTGATGCTCAAGTGAAGAAGCCCAAGTTTGGACCTAAGCCTGAGACTAAGTGCTTCTACTACAAAGGGATTGGTCACTGGAAGAGGAATTGCCCCCAAGTATTTGGCGGATAAGAAGGATGTCAAAGTGAAAGGTATATTTGATATACATGTTATTGATGTGTACCTTACTAATGCTCGTAGTAGCACCTGGGTATTTGATACTGGTTCTGTTGCTCATATTTGCAACTCAAAATAGGGGCTATGGATTAATCGAAGATTGGCTAAGGATGAGGTGACGATGCATGTGGGAAATGGTTCCAAAATCGATTTGATCGCCGTCGGCATGCTACCTCTACATCTACCTTCGAGATTAGTTTTAGACCTGAACAATTGTTATTTGGTGCCAGCGTTAAGCATGAATATTATATCTGGATCTTGTTTGATGTGAGACGATTATTCATCTAAATCAAAGAATAATGGTTGTTCTATTTATATGAGTAATATCTTTTATGGTCATGCACCCTTAATGAGTGGTCTATTTTTGTTGAATCTCGATAGTAGTGATACACATATTCATAGTATTGAAGCCAAAAGATACAAGTTTAAGAATGATAGTTAAACTTATTTGTGGCACTGCCGTTTAGGTCATATTGGTGTAAATTACACGAAGAAACTCCATGCTGATGGGCTTTTGGAATCACTTGATTATGAATCACTTGATGCTTGTGAACCATGCCTCATGGGCAAGATGACTAAGACTCCGTTCTCCGGAACAATGGAGCGAGCAATAGACTTATTGGAAATAATACATACTGATGTATGCGGTCCGATGAGTGTTGATGCTCGCGGCGGGTATCGTTATTTTCTGACCTTCACATCTGATTTAAGCAGATATGGGTATCTCTACTTAATGAAACATAAGTTTGAAACATTTGGAAAGTTCAAAGAATTTCATAGTGAAGTGGAAAATCATCATAACAAGAAAATAAAGTTTCTATGATCTGATTGTGGAGGTGAATATTTCAGTTATGAGTTTGGTCTTCATTTGAAACAATGTGGAATAGTTTCGCAATTCACGCCACCTGGAACACCATAGCGTAGTGGTGTGTCCGAACATCGTAACCGCACTTTATTAGATATGGTGTGATCTATGATGTCTCTTACTGATTTACCGCTATCATTTTGGGGTTATGCTTTAGAGACATCAGCATTCCTGTTAAATAGGGCACCATCGAAAGCCGTTGAGACGACACCATATGAACTATGGTTTGGCAAGAAAACCAAGTTGTCATTTCTTAAAGTTTGGGGTTGCGATGCTTATGAGAAAAAGCTTCAACCTGATAAGCTCGAACCCAAATCGGAGAAATGTGTCTTCATAGGATACCCTAATGAGACTATTGGGTACACCTTCTATCACAGATCCGAAGGCAAGATATTTGTTGCTAAGAATGGATCCTTTCTATAGAAGGAGTTTCTCTCAAAAGAAGTGAGTGGGAGGAAAGTAGAACTTGATGAGGTAACTGTACCTTCTCCCTTATTGGAAAGTAGTTCATCACAGAAATTAGTTCCACTGATTCCTACACCAATTAGTGAGGAGGCTAATGATGATGATCATGAAACTTCTGATCAAGTTACTACTGAACATTGTAGGTCTACCAGAGTAAGATCCGCACCAGAGTGGTGCGGTAATACTGTTTTGGAGGTCATGTTACTTGACCATGACGAACCTACGAACTATCAGGAAGTGATGATGAGCCCAGATTCCGCGAAAATGCTTGAGGCCATGAAATCTGAGATGGGATCCATGTATGAGAACAAAGTATGGACTTTGGTTGACTTGCCTGATGATCGACAAGCAATAGAGAATAAATGGATCTTCAAGAAGAAGACTGACGCTGAAGGTAATGTTACTATCTGCAAAGCTCGACTTGTGGCGAAAGGTTTTCGACAAGTTCAAGGAGTTGACTATGACTAGACCTTCTCACCCGTAGCGACACTTAAGTCTGTCCGAATCATGTTCGCAATTGTCGTATTTTATAATTATGAAATTTTGCAAATGTATGTCAAAACTGCATTCCTTAATGGATACCTTAAAGAAGAATTGTATATGATGCAACCAGAAGGTTTTGTCGATCCAAAAGTTGCTAATAAAGTGTGCAAGCTCCAGCGATCCATTTATGAATTGGTGCAAGCCTCTTGGAGTTGGAATATACGCTTTGATAGTGTGATCAAAGAATATGGATTTATACAGACTTTTGGAGAAGCCTGTATTTACAAGAAAGTGAGTGGGAGCTCTGTAGCATTTCTGATATTATATGTGGATGACATATTGTTGATCGAAAATGATACTGACTTTCTGAATAGCTTAAAAGGATACTTGAATAAGAATTTTTCAATGAAAGACCTCGGTGAAGCTGCGTATATACTGGGCATCAAGATTTATAGAGATAGATCAAGACGCTTAATTGGACTTTCACAAAGCACATTGATACGTCTCCAACGTATCTATAATTTTTGATTGTTCCATGTTGTTATATTATCAATCTTGGATGTTTTATAATCATTTTATAGCCATTTTATATCATTTATGGTACTAACCTATTGATATAGTGCTAAGTGCCAGTTCCTGTTTTTTCGTGTTTTTTACATCACAAAAAATCAATATCAGATGGAGTCCAAATGCCACGAAACTTTACGAAGATTTTTTATAGACCAGAAGGGGCCCTGGTTGCACCTGGGGGTGATAACCCACAAGTATATATAGGGGATCGCAACAATTTTCGAGGGTAGAGTATTCAACCCAAATTTATTGATTCGACACAAGGGGAGCCAAAGAATATTCTCAAGTATTAGCAGCTGAGTTGTCAGTTCAACCACACCTGGCAAATTAATATCTACAGCAAAGTATTTAGTAGCAAAGCAATATGATAGTAGTGGTAACAGTAACAGAAGTAATAGTTTTGGGTTTTATAGTGATTGTAACAGTAGCAACGGAAAAGTAAATAAGCGAAGAACAATATGTGAAAAGCTCGTAGGCAATGGATCAGTGATGGATAATTATGTCGGATGCGATTCCTCATGCAATAGTTATAACATAGGGTGACACAGAATTAGCTCCAGTTCATCAATGTAATGTAGGCATGTATTCCAAATGTAGTCATACATGCTTATGGAAAAGAACTTGCATGACATCTTTTGACCTACCCTCCTGTGGCAGCGAGGTCCTATTAGAAACTAAGGGATATTAAGGCCTCCTTTTAATAGAGTACCAGACCAAAGAATTAACACTTAGTGAATACATGAACTCCTCAAACTACGATCATCACCGGTAAGTATTCCGATTATTGTCACTCCCGGGTTAACGGATCATAACACATAATAGGTGACTATAGACTTGCAAGATAGGATCAAGAACTCACATATATTCATGAAAACATAGTAGGATCAGATATGAATCCATGGCACTCGGGCCCTAGTGACAAGCATTAAGCATAGCAAAGTCATAGCAACATCAATCTCAGAACATAATGGATACTAGGGATCAAACCCTAACAAAACTAACTCGATTACATGATAAATCTCATCCAACCCATCACCATCCAGCAAGCCTACAATGGAATTACTAACGCACGGCGGTGAGCATCATGAAATTGGTGATGGAGGAAGGTTGATGATGATGATGGCGACAGATTCCCCTCTCTGGAGCCCCGAATGGACTCTAGATCAGCCCTCCCGAGAGAGATTAGGGCTTGGCGGTGGCTCCATATCGTAAAACATGATGAATCCTTCTCCCCTATTTTTTTCTCCTCGAACACGAATATATAGAGTTGGAGTTGAGGTCGGAGGAGCACTAGGGGGCCCACGAGGCAGGGGCGCGCCCCCACCCTCCTGGACAGGGTGTGGGCCCCCTGGCCTTGATTCTTTCGCCGGTATTTTTTATATATTCCAAAAATAATCTCCGTTGATTTTTCAGGTCATTCCAAGAACTTTTATTTCTGCACAAAAATAACACCATGGCAATTTTGCTGAAAACAGCATTAGTCCAGGTTAGTTCCATTCAAATGATGCAAGTTAGAGTCCAAAACAAGGGCAAAAGTGTTTGGAAAAGTAGATACGACGGAGACGTATCAACTCCCCAAAGCTTAAACCTTTGCTTGTCCTCAAGCAATTCAGTTGATAAACTAAAAGTGATAAAGAGAAACTTTTACAAACTCTGTTTGCTCCCGTTGTTGTAAATATGTAAAGCCAGCATTCAAGTTTTCATCAAAGATTATGAACTAACCATATTCACAATAACATTTAGGTCTCATGTTTACTCATATCAATGGCATAATCAACTAGCGAGCAATAATAATAAATCTCGGATGACAACACTTTCTCAAAGCAATCATAATATGATATAACAAGATGGTATCTCGCAAGCCCTTTCTAAGACTGCAAAACATAAATGCAGAGCACCCCTGAAGATCAAGGGCTGACTGGAAATTGTAATTCATGGTAAAAGAGATCCAGTCAAGTCATACTCAATGTAAACTAACAATAATACATGCAAATGACAGCGGTGCTCTCCAACTAGTGCTTTATAATAAGAGGATGATGACACAACATAAAAGTAAATGGGTAAGCCCTTCGCAGAGGGAAGCAGGGATTTGTAGAGGTGCCAGAGCTCGATTTTAAAAAAGAGATGAATAATATTTTGAGCGGTATACTTTCATTGTCAACATAACAACTGAGAGATCTCGATATCTTCCATGCTACACACATTATAGGCGGTTCCCAAGCAGAATGGTAAAGTTTATACTCCCCCACCACAAACAAGCCTCCAACTAACAATAATCCCGGGGGAGTTTTGTTTGCAATTATTTTGATTTGATTTGAGCATGGGACTGGGCATCCCGTTGACCAGCCATTTTCTCGTGAGTGAGGAGCGGAGTCCACTCCTCTTGAGAATAACCCACCTAGCATGGAAAACAGACAACCCTAGTTGATACATGAGCTATTCAAGCATACAAAACAGAATTTTCATTTGAAGGTTTGGAGTTTGGCACATACAAATTTACTTGGAACGGCATGTAGATACCGCATATAGGAAGGTATTGTGGACTCATATGGAATAACTTTTGGGGTTTATGGAATTGGATGCACAAGTAGTATTCCCGCTTAGTACAAGTGAAGGCTAGAAAGAGACTGGGAAGCGACCAGCTAGAGAGCGACATCAGTCATGAACATGCATTAAAATTAATCAACACTGAATGCAAGCATGAGTAGGATATAAATCACCATGAACATAAATATCATGGAGGCTATGTTGATTTTGTTTCAACTACATGCATGAACATGTGCCAAGTCAAGCCACTCGAATCATTCAAAGGAGGATACCACCCTATCTTACCACATCACAACCATTTTATTAGCATGTTGGCACGCAAGGTAAACCATTATAAACTCCTAGCAAATTAAGCATGACATAAGCAACTATAATCTCTAATTGTCATTGCAAACATGTTTCACTCATAATAGGCTGAATCAGGAACAATGAACTAATCATATTTACAAAAACAAGAGAGGTCGAGTTCATACCAGCTTCTCTCATCTCAATCAGTCCATCATATATCATCATTATTGCCTTTCACTTGCACAACCGAATAGTGTGGATAATATAATAGTGCATGTGCATTGGACTAAGCTGGAATCTGCAAGAATTCAATTCAAGGGAGAAGACAAGGTAATATGGGCTCTTTGTTAGATCAACAATAATGCATAAGAGAGCCATTCAACATTTTCATCATGGTCTTCTCCTCTCGACCCCCAAAGAAAAAGAAAAGAAACAAAACTATTTACACGGGAAAGCTCCCAACAAGCAGAAGAAGAACGAGAACTCTTTTTGGGTTTTGTTTTTTGGGTTTTATTTTGGGTTTTGTTTTATTTTTAATTACTACTACATGCATGGAAAGCAAACACACAAGAAGAAAGCTTAAAAAGAAAATAAACTAGCATGGCTGATACAATGAAAAAGTATGAGCACCGACAACTAGCATGAGTGTGTGAACAGGAATGTAATGTCGGTGAGAAATATGTACTCCCCCAAGCTTAGGCTTTTGGCCTAAGTTGGTCTATGCCCACGGATCAAAGTTGTAGCTGGGGTCGTACTAAGATACAGCGACAATTGCCTCATGAGTTGCAGCTTGGAGGCGAGCTGCCTTCGTCCTCCTCTCATACTCGTTCGCCTCCTCCCTGGTTATAACATATCTCCCTTTTGTCTGAAAATCAAAGAAAGCAGGAGCAGGGAGAGCAACATGGACGGTGCGTCGTCTGTCAAAGATTAGTCGGTACTAGAGGAACTGATCGTTCCTCTCAAAAAACTGATGACAAACCATAGCATTATAATCTAGATAAGCATGAGGCAACTCAATACCATCCCCACGTATGGGTATACCAAGAAAGTTATCTACACGAGTTGCATAAATTCCACCAAACAAATCTCCAGTTAAACCATTAAGATGCAACCTACGTGCAACAATAGCCCCCAAGTTGTATTGTTTATCTCCTAGTACATCACTCTTGAGAACACTAAGATGGGGAACACACATGTGACATGCCTCACCCTTACCGTTAATGCATCTACCTACGAAGAGAGAAAAACAATGTATGGCAGGAAAATGGATGCTCCCTATGGTAGCTTGTGTTATTTCTCTAGATTCCCCCACAATGATACTAGTAAGATATTCTTTAAATTCATATTTGCGAGGTTCACTAACACTCCCCCACTGCGGGAGTTTACACGTAGTATTAAAATCCTCTAAGCCCATGGTATAAGATTTATCATAAAGATCAAATAGGACATTGTGAGAATTGCGCGAGGATGTAAATTTAAACCTTCTCACAAATGAATCAGTTAAATAGAGGTATTGCCGGCACTTATCTGACACGAAGCTCCCAAGATCAGCGTTACGCACATACGCATCAAATTCTTCCTTGATGCCTGCCTGGATCATGAAATCCTCTGACGTCCATTCACAAGGCCGCACTTGAGCCTCCCTTGGTAGTTCATTGTCCGGCTCGCGTATTGCGGGCCTTGGGCCATGCTTCCTTGAGGAACCACCTTGGTACATTTTCCTAAACATATTTCTTCCTCTGAATAATTTCTGAAATTTTTAGTCACTCAAAAGAAAAGTGAATCAAACTCAACAAAATTGATAGAAACTACTCCTACAAGTGCCTAGAGGCTATATCAGGCATTAGAACTACTTTTTACCACATACATTTGACATGCAAGCTCAAGAACAGGGTCACCTAAGCAGAGTTTTTGGCAATAAATAAAGCACTAGAACAAAAACTAATTGGACCATTGGAGGAGTCACATACCAAAGAACAATCCCCCAAAGCAGTTTTGTGAATGGAGCTTTGAGCAAGGAGATCAAAAATGGTAGCAAGATGAGCTAGAACTCGGGTTTGAGCTGGTGGGTGATTTTTTCTGGAGGAAAACAAAGTGTGTGGGTGCAAGAATAAGTGGAGGGGACCCACGTGGGGTCCACGAGGCAGGAGGCGCGCCCAGGGGGTAGGGCGTGCCTTGCACCCTCATGGGCAGACGATGGGTCCCCCTGATGTGTTCTCAGTGCCAATAATTCTTAAATATTCTGGAAAAAATAGTATTTCATTTTCAGGGCATTTGGAGAACTTTTATTTTCGAGGTATTTTTTATTGCAAGGATAATTCAGAAAACAGACGTAAAATACTATTTTTACTTTATTTAAGATAAATAACAGAAAGTAAAAGAAGGGTACAGAAGGTTGTGCATTCTAACTTCATCCATCTCATGCTCATCAAAAGGAATCCACTAACAAGGTTGATCAAGTCTTGTTAACAAACTCATTCTGCATCGCATGAAATCGGAGAAATTTCGAATAACACTAGGTTACCTCAACGGGGATATGCACATCCCCAACAATAAGAATATCATATTTCTTCTTGACAGTAGGAAGAGGAAATTTAAAACCTCCAATAGTATTTGTTGAAATTTTTCCAATAGAATTAATACTGTGAACTTGAGGTTGTTTCCTCGAAAAGTGTACCGTATGCTCATTACCATTAACATGAAAAGTGACATTGCCTTTGTTGCAATCAATAACAGCCCCTGCAGTATTCAAAAAGGGTCTACCAAGAATAATAGACATACTATCGTCCTCGGGAATATCAAGAATAACAAAGTCCGTTAAAATAGTAACATTTCCAACCACAGCAGGCACATCCTCACAAATACTGACAGGTATAGCAGTTGATTTATCAGCCATTTGCAAAGATATTTCTGTAGGTGTCAACTTAATCAAATCAAGTCTATGATATAAAGAGAGAGGCATAACACTAACACCGGCTCCAAGATCACATAAAGTAGTTTTAACATAGTTTCTTTTAATGGAGCGTGGTATAGTTGGTACTTTTGGATCTCCAAGTTTCTTTGGTATTCCACCCTTAAAAGTGTAATTAGCAAGCATGGTGGAAATTTCAGCTTCCAGTATCTTTCTTTTATTTGTAACAATATCTTTTATATACTTAGCATAAGGATTCATTTTAAGCATATCAATCAAACGCATATGCAAAAAGATAGGTCTAATCATTTTAGCAAAGCGCTCAAAACCCTCATCATCCTTTTTCTTGGATGGTTTAGGAGGAAAAGGCATGGGTTTCTGAACCCATGGTTCTCTTTCTTTACCGTGCTTCCTAGCAACAAAGTCTCTCTTGTCATAATGTTGATTCTTTGATTGTGGGTTATCAAGATCAACATCAGGTTAAATCACTACATCATTATCATTGCTAGGTTGAGCATCAACATGAACAACATCATTAACATTATCACTAGGTTCATGTTCATTACCAGATTGTGTTTCAGCATCAGAAATAGAAATATCATTGGGATTCTCAGGTGTGTCAACAACAGGTTCACTAGAAGCATGCAAGGTTCTATCATTTTTCTTTTTTTTCTTCTTAGAAGAACTAGGTGCATCAACATTAATTCTCTAAGAATCTTGCTCAATTCTCTTAGCATGGCCTTCAGGATACAAAGGTTCCTGAGTCATTTTACCCCTCTAGTCATAACTCTAACAACATTATCATTTTTCTTATTATTTAATTCATTGAGCAAATCAGTCTGGGCTTTAAGTACTTGTTCTACTTGAGTGGTAACCATAGAAGCATGTTTACTAATAAGTTTTAGTTCACCTTTAACTCTAGACATATAATCACTCAAGTGTTCAAGCATATGAGCATTATGTTTCAATTGTCTACCAACATAAGCATTGAAGTTTTCTTGTTTAACAATAAAATTATCAAACTCATCCAAGCATTGGCTAACAGATTTATTATGAGGAGTATCACCTTCATCAAATCTATAGAAATAATTCACCTTTACTACCTGTGTCGGGTTATCAAGACCATGTATTTCTTCAATAGGTGGTAAATTCTTAACATCTTCAGCTTTAATACCTTTTTCTTTCATAGATTTCTTTGCCTCTTGCATATATTCAAGACTGAGAAATAGAATACCCCTTTTCTTCGGAGTTGGCTTAGGAGGTGGTTCAGGAAGTGTCCAATCATTTTCATTACTCAACATATTATTCAATAGCAATTCAGCTTGATCAACAGTTCTTTCCCTGAAAACACAACCAGCACAACTATCCAGGTAGTCTCTCGAAGCATCAGTTAGTCCATTATAAAAGATATCAAGTATTTCATTTTTCTTGAGAGGATGACCATGCAAAGCATTAAGTAATTGGAGAAGCCTCCCCAAGCTTGTGGGAGACTCTCTTCTTCAATTTGCACAAAGTTATATATTTCCCTTAAGGCAGCTTGTTTCTTATGAGCAGGAGAATATTTAGCAGAGAAGTAATAAATCATATCCTGGGGACTACGCACACAACCAGGATCAAGAGAATTAAAACCATGTTATTAGCATCACCCTTTAATGAGAATGGAAATAACTTAAGGATAAAGTAATAGCAAGTTTTCTCATCATGAGTAAACATGGTGGCTATATCATTTAATTTAGTAAGATGTGCCACAACAGTTTCAGATTCATATCCATAGAAAGGATCATATTCAACCAAAGTAATTAACTCAGGATCGATAGAGAAAATCATAATCCTTATCAGAGATAAACATAAGTGAAGTAGCAAAAGCAGGGTCATATTTCATTCTAGCATTCAAGGATTTTTCTTTAAGCTTAGCTAATAATTTCTTAAGATCAGATCTATCATTGCAAGCTAAGAAGTCTCTAGCAGTTTCTTCATCCATAACATAACCCTCAGGCACAACATGCAATTCATATCTAGGGGGAGAATCTTCATCATCACTTTCATCAATATTATCAGTTTCAATAATTTCATTCTCTTTAGCCCTAACAAGTTGTTCATCAAGAAATTCACCTAGTGGCACAGTAGTATCAAGCATAGAAGTAGTTTCATCATAAATATCATGCAAAGTAGAAGTGGCATCATCAATAACATGCGTCATATTAGAATGAATAGCAGGAGTAGGTGTCGCAAGTTTACTCAAAATAGAAGGTGAATCAAGTGCAGAGCTAGATGGAAGTTCCTTACCTCCCCTCGTAGTTGAGGGAAAATCTTGGTTCTTTTATCTATCAAGTTCTTCATAGTGATCAGCAGATATAAATCCCAAGTGACTCAAAGAATAGAGCTATGCTCCTTGGCAACAGCGCCAGAAAATAGTGTTGATAGCCCACAAGTATAGGGGATTGCAACAGTTTTCGAGGGTAGAGTATTCAACCCAAATTTATTGATTCGACACAAGGGGAGCCAAAGAATATTCTCAGGTATTAGCAGCTGAGTTTTCAGTTCAACCACACCTGGAAACTTAATATCTACAGGAAAGTATTTAGTAGCAAAGTAATATGATAGTAGTGGTAACGGTAACAAAAGTAATAGTTTTGGGTTTTATAGTGATTGTAACATTAGCAACGGAAAAGTAAATAAGCAAAGAACAATATGTGAAAAGCTCATAGGCAATGGATCGGTGATGGATAATTATGTCGGATGCGATTCCTCATGTAATAGTTATAACATAGGGTGACACAGAATTAGCTCCAGTTCATCAATGTAATGTAGGCATGTATTCCGAATATAATCATACGTGCTTATGGAAAAGAACTTGTATGGCATCTTTTGTCCTACCCTCCCATGGCAGCGGGGTCCTATTGGAAACTAACGGATATTAAGGCCTCCTTTCAATAGAGTATCGGACCAAAGCATTAACACTTAGTGAATACAAGAACTCCTCAAACTACGGTCATCACCGGTAAGTATCCCGATTATTGTCACTTCTGGGTTAATGGATCATAACACATAATAGGTGACTATATACTTGCAAGATAGGATCAAGAACTCACATATATTCATGAAAATAATAGGTTCAGATCTGAAATCATGGCACTCGGGCCCTAGTGACAAGCATTATGCATAGCAAAGTCATAGCAACATCAATCTCAGAACATAATGGATACTAGGGATCAAACCCTAACAAAACTAACTTGGTTACATTATAAATCTCATCCAACCCATCACCGTCCAGCAAGCCTACGATGGAATTACTCACGCACGGCGGTGATCACCATGAAAATGGTGATGGAGGAAGGTTGATGATGACGATGGCGACGGATTCCCCTCTCCGGAGCCCCGAACAGAATCCAGATCAGCCCTCCAGAGAGAGATTAGGGCTTGGCAGTAGCTCCGTATTGTAAAATGTGATGAATCCTTCTCCCCTATTTTTTCTCCCCAAACACGAATATATAGAGTTGGAGTTGAGGCCGGAGGAGCACCAGGGGGGCCACGAGGCAAGGGGGCGCGCCCAACCCTCTTGGACAGGGTGTGGGCCTGTGGCCATGATTCTTTCGACAATATTTTTTATATATTCTAAAAATAATCTCCGTTGATTTTCAGGTCATTCCAAGAACTTTATTTTTGCACAAAAATAACACCATGGCAATTCTACTGAAAACAACGTCAGTCCAGGTTAGTTCCATTCAAATCATGCAAGTTAGAGTCCAAAACAAGGGCAAAAGTGTTTGGTAAAGTAGAGACGACGGAGACATATCAGGGGAGTCCCGAGGAGGGGCCCAGGCGCTCCTGGTGGGTTGTGCCCACCTCGGGTGCCCCCTGGACCGCCTCCTTGCTCTATAAATACCCCAAAAATACTAAAACCCTAAGGGAGTCGACGAAATATTCATTCAGTCGCCGCAGAGTCCAGAACCACCAGATCCAATCTATACACCATCTCAGTTGGGGTTCACCACCTCCATTGGTGCCTCTCCGATGATGCGTGAGTAGTTCTTTGTAGACCTCCGGGTTTGTAGTTAGTAGCTAGATGACTGTGGCACCCCGGCTCAGAGTGACCTATTTACCTTGCATTGCCAGCCCAGAGACCATGTCTTCTGGCAACACACAACATCTTGGTTTAGAAAATAACCGCTTTATTGATGCTTGCGGATCAAAGTTTACATTACAACAGGTAGCGAGGCCAAGCGGCACACATGGTGCGGGTGGACAATATGTACATTATTTAGTGAACATGAAGGCCTCGATCATAACAATTACGTGGCAGCGGAACAACGTCGTAGTGGAATTCCATAGCACAGGGACACCGATGTGGACACAATCTAGACTTGGACAACACTCCTTTCCGACAATGCTTTCTTGAAATCTGGCATGACACACCAGGTTAGTACATTGAATGCACTTGCAAGCTCACAACAGACATAAACATAATGACAGACAATATCATGATAATTAACTAATTATTAATAATACAACAATATAACCAACATGTTGTGATCATGCTCTTGCGAGAAAAAAAATCCCATTTACCAACGGTGATCACTTCTTGGATCACCACCTTACCATCCTACATTGGGCTAGTCCTGATCATGCTCTTCCGATGAACCCCCTACATTGCCATGACACTCTCCCGGCCACTCCGACTCACTCCCCATTGGGCTAGTCCTGGGTGACCCCGTGTCTACCAAAGACACACGACCGCCGTCATGGCCAACTCATAAACTATCCGACACGGGGACACGGTACCAAAAATCTCAACAACGAGCACACAAGGTTATGTCTGCTTACAGGGCCAGGGTACCGCAAGCCCATAACCTTCCCTCGTTGGAGGCACCGGCCAGAGGCATGGCAACGGACCGAATAAAGACCTTCCCATAAAGGCAAATGTGGTTGCACTAGGAAAAACTCGATTTAGTGGCACCATGACCCGGTCAACGATATATTCAAGTTGATTTATTATCAGGTTCAACTTAAAGTGAAAATAACCAGTGTCATAATATGCCATGAAATGCACCAATAACATATGCATCACATATCAACTAAATTGAATGAGTCAACTATCTCCACACCAAGCCAAAAACATCAACAACTCATGATACTTCTCTGGTTAGGATCAAACCTTACTTTAACCAAAATCTTTTCTAGCAAGTTTATCATTTTCTCAAGAAAGAAAATAACTCCATATAATTACTTATATCCATAACTATGTTACTCTACCATAACCATCTTTAATTCTAGTTTCTCTACCAACTTACTTATCTTTAGACTTTCTGTAAATCAAGCATATTAACTTAACCAAGCAACTACAGAATATAAATATCATAATAGTTATCTAAATGCATGGATTAAATCATTCATTCAAGTAGGAAAATCACAAATATTGTAATGGCACCATGAAAATGTTGCTGTGGCTTGCCTTAGTGCAGATGAGGTTCACAAGCCTCCTGGTGATCCTCAAGACAAGCCTCACCCTATGAAAATAATTATAAACACAAAAAATAAAATATCAAGAACCCTTCTGAAATTCACCAGAAAATCTAGATAGCGGGGAAGATCCCATTTTTGGTGAGCTGCTAGATTTCTTTACAAATAACACAATGCAAAAATAATCAATTCATTTGGACTTATGGTTAAAGAGTTATGGCTGTTTGAAGCTCTCTAGAAAAATATGAAATTTGAATGAAACAGAAACAGACTGGGGGGGATGTCGAAGGCGTAAAGCCTCGGGGCGCCACCACTCGTACCACTTCGCGTGTGTACTGAGTGGCTGACTAGTGGGCCCTACTAGTCAGGTGAGTGGGGAGGGGGAACGAAACAGGGGACGGTGCGGCTTCGCCAGAGCAAATGCTGGCGATGTCAGCTTCTTAGCCAAAACGAGGGGGGGATCGAGAGAGGAGAAGGAGGAGCACCTGCCCGTACCTGTGGAGTAGCTAGGGGTGGTCGGACGGCGCCTGAATCATCCTCTCTAGCGGAGACAGGAAGTAGCGCTCACCGGAGACGAAGACAATGGGGAGCTGAGGCGACTCCGGGGGCTCCAACCGGGCGGAACGGCACCACCGCAGTGTGGCGGAGGCCCTGGAAGGGTTGCCCAGGCCTGGGAGGGGCCTGAGCTACAGAGACGACCTGAGGGGATCGTCGGCGAGCTCGAGCTCGGGGACGGTGTCCCGTGGCCTGCCCGACCGGGCTCCGGCTATCTACGAGGTTGTGGAGTGTGTGGGAGTGGATGATGGTGATCGAGGAGGTTGGGGAGGGCTCTATTTATAGACGAGCGTCAAGGAGGGTTCGGGCTCCGCCGGTGGACACATGGACACGGCACCCGACGAAGAGTGGCGTCAATGAGAGGGGGAGAAGGAGACGCAGCTTACGCGGGGACTGTGGGCGAACGGGGATGAGCATAGGGGCACTGGGGTAACAACGAGCAGTGCGCACCGCACTGTTTCGTTGGCCGGACCATGCCCGTGCTCGCTGTGGTGAGCTCCGACATCGGCGAGTGCCAGGGGAGAGTTAAGGGAGCTAGGTCGAAGATGGTGGCGAGGTTTGGCACGCTTAGGCAGGCGGGGAAGCAAGCATGCGTGAAACAGAGCGCTCGGTGACACTCAGAGCGTGTCGACATGCAGGTTGACATCGTTTACACGCATGGTCACCGCGTGAACTTTGCCTTCAGGCCGACCTAAGTCCAAAAATCATGTCTGGATTGTTGTTCGTGGTAGTTTTGAAGATTACCACACTTTGGTTTGGACCCAGATGCTGTAGAAAAGATTTCACATTCCCAGTAAGTTTCTGATTAGTAACTTTGAAAGGTTACTGAGGTCAAACGGCTGGGAGTTGGGAGCGAGGCTTTGGAGGGTAGCTGTAAGTGCATCTAGTGCCACCCCTAGCTGGTTTTGGAGTATTGACGACAAACCTGGTTGAGGAACTAATGTGTTTGTGAGAATTGCAGGATAACACAGGTAGTAGTCCCTCATTGATTCGGTTTACCTACCGGAGATGACCCCTAAAAATGTATGAAGACATTGAAGACAAAGGTGGTATGTGAAGGTATTCACATTGAAGTCTATGACAAGAGAAGACATTGTGTGAAGACTATGGAGCATGAAGACTTAGTTGTTTCATTGTTTCGTTTTCTTCTCTGTTGAGTCATAGGAACCACCGTACTGTTAAGTGGGGTCCAAGTAAACCAGTAAGAATGACTGAAGTGATGCTTAACCAAAATCCTATGTCTTCGAGTGAAGACAATGAGAGCAAATCTTATCCAGAGCTGTATAAGTCAGCTTTGCTTGTAGGTCAAGTAAAGTTGCCGTGTGTGTTTGAAATATGACCATTGGAACATGTGTCAGTTCCTTAGTGACCCAGGGTCATTTCGGACAAATCAGGTCGCGTTGCCTAGTGGCTATAAATAGCCCACCCCCTACACCATAAATTGGTTGGCTGCTCAGAGTTAGTGCACGGCTTTTGTCGTTTGAGAGCAACCCACCTCGAAGCCTTTGAGAGAGAAATCCTTGCAAGGACAAAGCCCTAAACACCCAGAGCCAAAGAGTGTTAGGCATCACTGAAGTCTTCCTATCTATGTGATCTGAAGACTTATTACACTTGAGGACTGTGAATCCTCCTGCCGGTTAGGCGTCGTGTTCTGAGCATCCAAGAGTCATTGTGGATCGCCAGTGAACGAAGTCTGTGAAGGTTTGGAAGTCTACCTTGAAGACTTACCAGAGTAATTGGGCGAGGACTGGGTGTCCTTAGCTCAAGGGGAATAAGGTGAAGATGCGGTCTTCTGAGTTGAATCTCAGCCTCCCTAACCAGACGTACAGTTGTCACAGCAACTGGAACTGGTCCAACAAATCATTGTGTTCAATGAGCCACTGGTTCTATCCTTCCCATCTCTTTATTTTCATATTGGTCCTTGTGAAGTCATTACCTGTTTGAATTATCTATTTGTCTTCACTGTGTGACTGCTTGTTCTGATTGGCTTCATACTATCTTCCATCCTGATCTATACTGCCTAGCTGCTATTAGTCTTTGTGCTTTCATTTCATTGAATACTTGACTGTGGCTTGCTTAGTGTAGTCTACCTTCCGTTGCATGGTAATAGGCTTATTTCTATCGTTTGTCTTCAAAACTTCCATGTTTTGAAGACTTTCATAAAAATCGCCTATTCACCCCCCCTCTAGTCAATCACTAGCACTTTCAATTGGTATCAGAGCAAGGTACTCCCTTGTTCTGTCTGATTCGGTTTAACCACCTGGAGTTTTAGCTATGTCGACTGCATGGATAATCAAAGTCTCCGCTGCGTGCCCAGTCTTCGATGGAACTGAATATCCCTACTGGAAGAATAAGATGCACATGCATCTGGAAGCCGTTGATGTCGACCTCTGGCATGTCGTCAAGAATGGCGTCCCCATGGCTGGTGAAGGTGTCACCGCTGCTGATGCCAAGAAGTTTGTTCAACTGGATTCCACTGCCAAGAACATCATCTGTGGTCATCTGACCAAAGGACAGTATGGCCGTGTGAGTGCTCTGGAAACATCCAAGCTAGTCTGGGACTGGCTCCCCAAGGTCAACGAAGGCGTCTCAACCCAGAGAGATCAAAGAATCAGTGTCCTTCGCAACCTACTCAACTGCTTGTAGAGAAACGACAATGAGAATGTTCAGCTCATGTTTGATCGACTCACTGACATCACAAATGAGCTTCAAGATCTCGGCGCTACTGAGATCACCAAGCATGAAGTCGCAAGACACTCCTGAGATCACTTGACAGCTCGTTTGACACCCTAGCCCTGATGATTCAAGAACGCCCTGACTTCAAAACACTCGATCCGTCTGACATACTTGAAAGGCTCAACACACATGAGTTTCAGCTTTCTGAGAAAAGAGACATCTACGGTCCCAACAATGGGCGAACTCGTGCTTTGAAGGAAAAAGTTGTTTCCTCATCTGAAGAAGAATCTGATTAGAGTTCTGATGATCCTGAAGACATTGGAAAGGAGCTTGCGATGCTTGTGAAGAAGTTCTAGAAATTCACCAAGAAGAAAGGCTTCAGAAAGTCCTCACGATCCAGCTCAAGGAATGATGAAGCTTCTACTCATGACTACAAGAAGAGAACATGCCACAAGTGCAAGAAACCTGGTCACTGCATCTCTGAGTGTCCGCAGTGGGACAATGAGAACAAGAAGAAGAAGAAGATCAAGGAATATGATTCCGACGACAAGAAGAAGAAGAAATACTCAAAGTCTTCTTCCAAGTCTTGATCAAAGTCTTCATCACACAAGAAGACCTCATCTGGCAAGGCTCGTGCGTTTGTTGGCAAGGAAATGGATTCAGAGGAGGAGTCTGCTTCTAAGGAGGCGGAGGATGGATTCAGAGGAGGAGGCAAGGCTCGTGCATTATCTTCAACTGTTGATGTGGTAACTAACCCCTCTGCTGAGGATGCCACTGCTATTGCTGATGAAAATGCTAGGTTGAAGACATTGCTTGAAACAGGGATGGACAAAAGTTTCAAAGGGCATCAGACACTATGTGATGTCCTCAAAAGGCAGATCCTGAACCGAAACCCTAGGAAAGAGGGTGTTGGGTTCGAAAGGAAAATGAATGTTGATGGCTCTTACTGGAAACCTGAGCAGTACCCCAAAACCACATGGGTTGCTGCAAAGGAACCTTCAGTGGATCCATCCACCCTATCCTGCTTCACTTGTGCTGATCCCATTGTTATTGATGAATCCTTTGATGCAAACTATAAACTGTTTAAGAATTAGAATGGTGAAGTGTTTGCCAGGTATGTTGGTACTAACTGCAGGCATGGGCCACCTATGAAGAAAGTCTGGGTGCCGAAAAAGTGTCTGGAAAATCTTCCTGTGTATGTCATCATGACACCACAAGTGAAGAAGACAAACCCCAGACCACGGGCTTCATATGGTCCAAAGGCTTCATACAGACAGAGGACTCACCTGAGTCGCACTAACGCAAATGTTTTGCAGGGAAATCATACTCAGGCCTATGAATATGAGCGTGTTTCATCAAACCACCATGTTCATAAGACCAAGAACTACTCTGCTTATTCTTATGATTACTATTGTCCACCTGCAAGACTATTTGCTAGGGCTCCAAAGCCAAAGTTCTCAGATGCTACACTTAGACTCATTGCTTTGAAGCCACCCTTGAAGATGTGGGTGGCTAAGAAAGCTTAACTCTCTTTTGCAGGGAAGGGTCTCCAGCCGAAAATCAAATGCGTCTGAAGCTATTGCTGGGGACCTTAAACATCTTGTAGGGCGCAAGATCAAATGTCCAAATGGTCTTATTATGTATTTTGTTCCCGAGTCGCTTGCTACTTGCCCTATCAGTCCTAACCTCAATCTAAGCTTTCATAATCCACTTGCTCGTCAAATGTTTATGCTTCACAATTCTCTTCGTGAAGCCTATCCCCCTAACTGCACTATAGGGTATGACACCAGCTGCTTCAGAATGGATTATTGACAGTGGATGTACTAATCACATGATTGGCAAGGGAAGTCTTCTCATGGACTCAACCTTACGTCCATCTGACAAGAGTCACATCACATTTGCTGATACTGGTAAAAGCAAGGTATTGGGTCTAGGTAGAGTTGCAATCTCAAGGGATCAGCACATGGATAAAGTGATGCTTGTTGAATCCCTCGGTTTCAACTTAATGTCTGTCTCAATGCTTTGCGATTTGAATATGATTGTGATGTTTGGAAAATATTGTTGCCTTGTTCTAATGGAATCTGACAAGTCTCTAGTCTTTGAAGGCTATCGGAAAGATGATTTGTACATGGTAGATTTCTCAGCAGGACCACAGCTTGCCGTATGTCTTCTTGCAAAAAGCTTCAGAATGCTGGCTCTGGCATCGGAGGTTAGGGCATGCTGGCATGAGGAACTTGCATACTCTTGCAAAGAAGAAGCACGTCATAGGCATCGAGGGCGTTAATTTCAAGAAGGATCACTTATGCGGTGCCTGCGAAGCTGAAAAGATGACGAGGGCCAAGCATCCCTCAAAGACAATCATGATAACGACTCAGCCCTTCGAACTACTACACATGGACCTCTTCGGTCCCACTCACTACTCAACTCCTACTACTACTGCTTGTCTCCATGGCTTCGTCATTGTTGATGATTATTCAAGATATAGATGGGTGCATATAATCCTCTACAAGACTGAAGTGCAAGATGTCGTCAGACGCTTCGCCAATCGAGCCATGAACAACTATGGCGTCAAGATCAAGCACATCAAAAGTGACAATGGCACTGAATTCAAGAACACTAGCCTCGACACTTATCTTGATACTTTGGGCATCACTCATGAGTTCTCAGCTCCGTACACGCTACAACAGAATGGCATCGTGGAACGCAAGAACAAAACACTCATTGAGATGGCCCAGACGATGCTCGATGAATACAATACTCCAAGAAAGTTCTAGCCTGAAGCCATTAATACTGCATGCCATGTCATCAACCGTGTTTATCTTCACAAGCTTCTGAACAAAACATCCTATGAGCTCCTCACTGGTAAGAAGCCAAATGTTAGTTACTTTAGAGTATTTGGTGCCAGGTGCTGGATCAAGGATCCACATCACACGTCAAAATTTGCACCAAAAGTACATGAAGGTTTTATGCTTGGTTACGGAAAGGATTCGCACTCCTACAGAGTCTTCAACCTCTTTCACTATAAAGTGGTTGAAACTATGGATGTGCGGTTCGATGAGACTAACGACTCGCAAAGAGAGCACCTGCCAAATGTGCTAGATGAAGTTCCATCCAGTGAATCCATCAAGCTTATGGGAACTAGAGAAATCATACCGTCTGAAGCACAGCCCGAAGAGGAACTCATCATCTCTGCACCTGATCAACCTGAAGACAATACTCAGCCTGAAGACAATCCTTCTAACAATGACAATGATCAGCAAGAGCAAAATCTTCGTCCTGTTCATCCTCGTGTTGCAAATGAAGTACAAATTGAGAAAATAATTGATAGCATCAATGCACCTGGTCCACTCACTAGTTCAAGGGGAACACAACTAGAAAATTTCTGTGGGCACTTCGCATTCGTCTCAATATCTGAACCCAAGAAAGTTGATGAAGCCTTCATGGAACCTGAATGGATTCAAGCTATGCAAGAAGAGCATCAACAGTTTGAGCTGAATAATGTATGGGAACTGGTCAAGCGTCCTGATCCTCATAAGCACAATATCATAGGCACCAAATGGATATATCGCAACAAGCAAGATGAGCATGGTCAAGTTGTCAGAAACAAGGCTCGTCTCATTGCTCAAAGATACACTCAAGTTGAAGGAATTGACTTCGATGAAACATTTGCTCCTGTGGCTAGGCTTGAAGCTATACGCAAACTACTGGCCTATGCAAATCATCATAACATTCTTCTATATCAAATGGATGTGAAGAGTGCCTTTCTCAAGGGCAATATTTAAGAAGAAGTGTATATTGCACAACCGCCTGGCTTTGAAGATCCAAAACATCCTGACATGGTTTACAAGCTCAACAAGGCACTGTATGGCCTCAAACAAGCCCCTCGTGCTTGGTATGACACACTCAAGGACTTCCTGAAGAGCAAAGGATTCAAACCTAGTTCCCTAGATCCCACTCTCTTCATGAAGACATATGATGGTGAACTGTTTGTGTGCCAAATATATGTGGATGACATTATCTTCGGCTGCACTAATCGGAAATACAGTGATGAGTTTGGATACATGATGCAACAACAATATCAGATGTCCATGATGGGTGAGCTGAAGTTCTTCCTTGGTCTTCAAATATGACAGCAACGCAATGACATCTTCATATCTCAAGAGAAATACCTCAAGGATAGCCTGAAGAAGTTTGGAATGCAAGACTGCAAAGGTTACACGACGCCAATGCCTACCAAGATTCATCTAGATTCTGACGCCAATGGTAAAGATTTCGATCAAAAGGTATACCGCTCCATGAATGGTTCCTTCCTTTACTTATGTGCATCTAGGCCAGATATCATGCTTAGTGTTTGCATGTGTGCCCGATTCCAAGCATCACCAAAGGAATCGCATCACTTAGCTGTGAAGCGAATTGTTCGATATTTGGCTCACACCCCAACACTAGGATTACAGTATCCAAAGGGCTCAGAGTTTGATCTAGTTGGATTCTCGGATGCTGATTATGCTGGTGACAAGGTGGATCGCAAGTCTACATTAGGCACATGTCACTTTCTAGGATGATCACTTGTGTGTTGGTCTTCAAAGAAGCAGAACTGTGTATCTCTCTCCACTGCTGAATCTGAATGCATTGCTGCTGGATCTTGCTGCGGTCAGCTTCTATGGATGAAGCAAACACTCAAAGACTATGGCATTCATCTGAAGCAAATGCCACTCTACTGCAACAATGAAAGCGCCATCAAGATCACCAACAACCCAGTTCCGCACTCGAAGACAAAGCACATTCAGATCCGTCATGACTTTCTCGGAGATCATGTCATGAAGGAAGATATTGATATCATTCACGTCAGCACTGAAGAGCAATTGGCAGATATCTTCACAAAGCCCTTGGATGAGAAAAGGTTTTGCAAATTGCGATGTGAGCTAAATATCTTGGAATCCTCAAATGTCATGTGATCATGCACACATCCTAACCCTTATGCATGTTGATGACTTAGATGTGCAAACACACGAAGCAACGTATATCTTCAACAAATGAAGACTTACACTCTAAGTGTGAATACATTAACGCAAAATTTGACTTCGGAGCGCCACAATAATTGTGCACCGTGTCGGGGTCTAATATTTCCTATACGGTGGGTAACACCGCCACCAAACTTTTGTTTGGAATACTTTCTGTTGGCGTTACATTTGCAAAGTCTTCACATTTTGTTTGTCTTCATTATTAACATGGCTTCATGTTTATCTTCAATGTACTGATTTGGTTTCTGTCCTCTACAGCATTCACTTATAGCTATGTCTTCTAGTTGAATCTTTTGAACTAAGTGAATGTGATCGGACCCTGACCTTTCTATGCTCCCGTATTAAGTCTATCTATCCAAATCATATGCATTCTATTGAAACTGTCAAAACGTCTTCTCTGCGTCCTTGTCAGCAGAAGACATAGAGACAAACATTAATCTGTTTTCAATGCTCAATCCTTTTTAACTGAAACCCGGAGAAGTGGGAACGACCACCCGACAAACCAGGCATGCGTGGGAACATGGAACAACCTCCAATGTGTTGCATGATTGCCACATGTCCTTCAGATGTGAACCGCTAGGGGCACGTGTGTAATAACACTGTGTCATCCCTGTCCCTATAAATACATGCCTCACCCCAGTCATTATCTCTTCTTCCACTCTCGCACAAACCCTAGCGCCACCGCTAGCCCTTGACGACGCCGGCGACGAAGCACTTAGCTGCCGCGACCTCACCGACGCCGTCCTCACGCCGGCCGCGGACATCGTCTTCTCCGCTGTCGCCGTAGGTGTCCTCCGTCGCCAAGTTAGGGCACGGAAGATCAAACTGCTCGGCCTCCTCTCCCACTCCGTCTAGCAGTTCCTCATGTGGTAAATAAAACCTTTTTTCAGTCTTTTTGATCCGATAGATTCATCCATTTTCAACCACAAGTGGTTTCTGTTCCTATAAGTTGGATCTATCTCATTCTGCATCTCATAGCATGCCTAGTATGTTCACTTATGCTTCACAAAGTAGTTAGATTCCTCACTTGTACTTATTCGTGGATTCGTACAAATCTGGAACCAACTCTCTACATATGAGTGAATGTCTTCGCACTATGAGGTCAATGTCTTCTAAACTGATTTATCTTCAAAATCTTCTGAGAATGCATATGACCTCTTCCCCTTCCCTCACATCTCTAATGTTGTCGCAGGTACATGTCCATGGGAGAATCCCTTGGTTCTCATAGTCTGCATTCATTTGCAGAGTTCTTACAACGTCACATAAATTCTCCTGAAGCCAGTTCCTGTCTGACCAGTAGACAGAAGACTTCGACAGTGTTGATGCCTTTCAGTCTAAAATTCATGACAACTCAAAAATCAGTCAGGAAGGGCGGCAGACAACGCCATGGAAACACTGCTAAGGACCTCCCACCGGATCTCTATGAGTTATACAAGTCAGATCCAGAAGAAACCTATGGAGAACGCAAGAACCGAATCCGATGGATTCGAATACATTGTGCCGAGGAATGGTTTAAGTACAGATTCGTCACCAAGGACTATGCTGAGAAGAATGCCTTAAAGGGCCCCTGGGGAGATATAGTTTACAAAGGTCTTCAGCCCAAGTCAAAGTTCGAAGCTATTGCTCAAGGCTTCTACCCCTGCATGATTCGTGGACCTCAGCCTGCTAAGGCCGACCCATCCTCTCTGTTATGGTGTCGTGAAGATAATCTGTTCAAGCACAACTACCAGGCTGCAAAGAACTCGGCCAAGGAAAACAAGAAGTCTTTGGGATTAGACTTCAACCCAGGCCCCTCTGCACCACGAGCTGATGGCACACGCAAAGCTGAACCAATCTTATTGGGCCCTTCTACAACTTAGAAGGTCTCATCACTCACATTCAGGTTCAAGGGGCAGCCGTGGACCACTCTGCAGATGACTCTGATTCTGATGAAGCGCCTGCACCTCTGAAGCCTGTGAAGCAACAGAAACCAAAGGCTTCAAAGCCCCCGTCTGCACCAAAGGTCTCACGGGCGAAGCCTCTATCCACTGCACCTCATGAAGCCAGTGTGCAGTCTGAAGATCTCTCACGCATCTCCAAGTCTGCCAAGTTGAAAAAGGCCATGCAACCCACTGGTCAAGCACTGACCCCTGCTGCTGTTTTGAGAAATGAGAATGACGCCATTGATCTGTCGAGCAATGACGATCTTGGCGATGACGCTCTTGAGCAGTTGATAAAGAGCAAGCAAGAGGCGAAAATCTTCAATGATCTTCCCCTCTTTGATGTGGAAATCTTATACAAGTTTATTGATGAGTGGTTTGACAGCCCAGATGTCAGTTTTGATGATATTCAGCGTCTCCTTCCACGGAGCCATTGCTTCTGTGCTGGCTCTTGCTCAGAAAATTGTTGAGCTGAAGCATAAGATCGATTATGAAAAGGCTCAGTTCAAGAGGCACATGGCCAAGCTCAATGTTGAAGACATTCAAAACTTCAAGGTCATGATGCATGAGCTCAAGGAGGCATTCCATAAGAAATGAGAAGAAGCAAAAGGTTCTCGTGAGCGCATGAAGAATCTTGCTGCCAAATGTGTTCAAGGCTACAATGAAGCTGAAAAGCGCAAGGTTTTGGGGCTGTCGGATTTCGGGTTCCGGCAGACCCTTAAGGTTCAAACACTAGGGTGCACATGGAGATTACGCCTTCTACCTCTCCGTCTTGCAAAGATCTAGACTACTGAAAGAACTGCACAAGAGACACAAGGTCTATACTGGTTTGGGCCACCGTTGTGGTGTAGTACCCTACTCCAGTGTGTGGTGGGTGGATTGCCTCTTGGGGCTGATGATGATGAACAATACAAGGAAGAACAGCCTCGCGAGGGTCTGTTCTTGGCTGGGGCGATGAACTGCTGGGAGGAGTTCAGCCACCTTTCTCTCTTTCTCTCTCTCTCTCTACGCCTACTGCCTCCTTTCTCAATTGTTGATCCCCCTTTGCTATGTGAGTGGCTGGTCCTATTTATAGAGGCCCTGGTCCTCTTCCCAAATATCGAGCAGGAAGGGAGCCAACAATGGCGGGCTAATTTGAAGGGGGACAGCAAGTATCAACTATCCTGAGAAAAGCAGTCTTTGCCTGCGCAAAGCTCTGGTGATGACGCCGTCCTGGGCTCCACAGTGACCTCTGTCTCGTAGTCCTCCTGGTCTTGGTCTCGTTGCACCGAAATGGCAACCTTTGCCTGATGCCTCGGTACTCCATGGCTGCGCTTGCCCCCATTGCACCAAAGAGGAAAGGAGGACGCTGCGCAGGCTGGCACCCGCCTGGCGCCCTTGAGTCGTCATGGCTTGCGTCACAGGCACCTCGCGAGGTACCCCGCCTTGATTTCTCCGCCTCCTCGCGAGCCAGCTTGACGAGGCCGTGCCTGAGGAAGCTCCATGTCGTCCGCCTCGCGAGGCTTGCCCCTCGCGAGGGTCTTGAGTCTTGTGTTGATGAAGATGGGCCGTGTTGGGCCTCCTTTGAGCCACACCGCAGGCCACAGGCAGGGAAGTCTGGGGACCCCCATTCCCAGAACGCCGACAGTAGCCCTCGGGCCCCAAGGCGTGCCCGGACTTGGCCGTGCCGAGAGGCGAAAGGGCAAGGGCGAAGGGCCGCGGGCCCTAACAGCCTGCGGCCTTGCGCGTCGCGTGGCGGTTGATTGGACGTGGGCGTCTCCACTTCCCCATGACGCCTCGGTGATCGCGCGAATTGGACAAGTCCCTGCATGCAAATCGTGTCATGATTACCTGTGATCATGGAGGCCGGCGGTTGGCCTTCGCCGGCTATAAGTATGGAACTGCGCGTGCCCTTTCAGTTCATTCCTCCTTGCTTCTCCTTCTTCTTCATCCTTGCTCCGTCGTGCTGCGATGGCTCCGATCCGCTGGTTCTTTGCAGCGGAGAAGGGAAAGGCTCCTCGAGAGGGATCAGACCCGCTCCCGCCGAAGAAACGGCTCGCCCTTTGCGGCCGGGACGAGGAGGACCGTCAGGTGGTGTCGAGGCCTCGGTGCGAGCGGGCTCCGCCGGGGTTCCCGCTTCCCTTGTATGCCCACATCGAGGGCCTCGATGGGGTGGATGCCGATCCCCGCGGTCAGCGCCGCCGTCGGTGCCGTCGGGTCAAGAAGGTGTGGGTTGTTCCTCCTGGGAACCATGCCGAGGGCTCCTCCCAAGAGTTCGTGCTCCACGTCGCCATTCCTCTCTAGTCTTGGATACGTCTGCCTCCCTTCTTCGCCTCCGTCATCCCGCCGGGGGAGCCCCTGGAGCTCTGGCTGCAGCACCTCGCGACCGAGGCAGAGGTCGTGGTCGTTGCCCCGGGCGAGGTCTACATGTCTCGTGGCTGGAGGGAGATCGCCCGGGTTTGTAGGGAAAGGGGCGTCCTCGCGGTCCACTTGTAGTATGATGGCGCTTTGGCGATGTTCTTCAAGGTCTTCGACGCGAACGGGCGCCGGCTGGAGTGTTGCTCCGGGAGAGGTGGCCAGGACCTCGCCATGGTGAGGGCTAGGCCCGTCGACCGCTCCCTTGGCGGCTCCGCAGGAGACGGAGGCGCCGGAGGATCCAGCGACTCCGGCGAGATCTTCGCGACTCCGGAGACGAGCGATGACAGCTACGAGCCCCCGAGCCGGCGCCGCTCCTGGAGCAAGGTAGGCTCGTCTGGCCGTCACCAACTCTGATCTAGATGAGGTTGGCGCCGGCGCTTGACGGCCCATTGTTGATGATGGCGTCTTTTGCAGGAGCGCGTGTAGTTAGCATCCCTTAGAGTCCGTTCCCTGCGAGGAATCAAAATGCGCCCCATGGGGGCTTGTAAGGCGCTTGTAGTCCTGTTTGTTAATACATAACCCTTGCTGTAGAGTTGTGCGAGTTGCTGATTCCGTCTTAGCTCAGTTCTCCCTTTCGAACCTCGCAAGGGCTTAGTGCTCTGCGCCGACAGGTCCCAGTCCCAAGGCGGCGTCAGCCGTCGCTGGTATGCCAGGTCGCGATGCCGTGGTCAAGGCCAGGAGGTGAGCGACCCGGGGTCCGTTAAGAGCCCCTGAGTCGCGATGCTCAGGAGGTCCCCTTTGGCGCCCAAGCAGCCATCGCTCGGCGAGAAAGGAGAGCAGCATCGCTGACACAGAATTGCATTAGGTGCGGGGGTAGTGCTACGATAGCCGGTGCTTTCGGGCGGTGACTTATCTCGAGAGTCGGGGATTATTCCTGGTGTGCCGTCGGGTCCGCGCATCGGCAGGAGCGGAATCGCTCGGCGAGGTCCTCGCGTGCCCCTTCTCCCCCGCCTTTGCTCCCCTTTCTGCTCTACGTCCTCGGGTCCCGACCCTTGAGCTAGTCTCAGCCGTCGCTGGTATGCTAGGTCGCGATGCCGTGGTCAAGGCCAGAGGGTGAGGGCTGGAGAGCCAGTAGGAGCCCTGAGTCGCGATGCTCAGGCACCCCCCTTTAACGCGCAAGCGGTTCACGCGGGCGAGAGTGAAAGGAACGCCGCGAGGGCCGTGCCTGGTGCAACTCCCTTAGGGGATCCTGTAAACTCATCATAGAAGGAAGAAAAGGTTGCCATGACAACTATCAGTCTGCCGTTAGTTGCTTCCGAGCGGAGGTGAGGCACTGGAGGCTTGACGAGGTGGCGCCATCCGGGGCTGCCGCGGCCAGAGCTCAGCCATTCAGGTTTGTCGGCGTTGCAGGGACGGACCCATGCGCAAGCGTCGTGCCGTTGTGGCAGAAATTCCATTAGTTGGCGTCAGTTGAGCAGGCAACTAGATCAAACACGTTAGCTGTGAAGGAGGGGATTCATTCAAATAGATGCTGGGAAGATAAACATCACTGGGTCAGGCCCGAGCGACCTGGGGATGATGCAGGCCGAGGGGCGCCCCCATCAGAGCAAGCTAACGACATGAAATAAAAGGGGTACATACCGCAGGGGCGGACCCACGCGGCCTGGGAACGATGCGGCCCTGAGAGGGCGCTCCCAGCTGGAAATGAAACTTGTAAGATGTCACCTGAGGGTGTCGAGGGCGAAGGGGTGTTGGTGCAGCAGACTCGGTAGGCTGCGGAAGCCGATCCTCACGAGCCCCCAGGCCGAGGGGCCTCGGGAGGCTCCGGAGGCACTGGTAGCTCTTCACGAATCATCTCCATCTCCGCCAAGGCTGCGGAACGTCTGTCTTCTTGAGCCTCCATGATGCCCCTCATGAGGCGCTGGCGTGTAGCAACTGCGCTCGACAAACCGTAAGGCATGCGAACGTAGCTGTGGGGCGGACCCCGGCAGCGCCCCACTCGCGAAGGCCAGAGGCGCTCCATCATAGAGACTTGGTTGAGCCCTGGTACGTCGATGCAGACGCACAACCCACCATCCTCGCCTGGATGGGGAGCCACAGCCGATAGACGGCGGCAACCTCTCATGATCCTTGATTCCTGTAGTTCTTGAATGGCCTTGTCGACGAACTCCTGCGGGTCTGACCTTCCTTGCCTTGCTCCTTCTTGAGGGAAACGTGCTTCGAAACACGCCTCCACGTGGTGCCCAAGCGCCTCCCTCGTGACCCTGGCCAGGTCGGTGGCCCTCCAGGGGAGAGCCCCCGAGCCCTGCCTTAGGAGGGTGCTGGGCGCGCTTTCCAGGGTCCCTCTGGGCAGATGCGGGCCCTGAGGGGCCCACCTCCCGAGGGGCCGGTCCGGACGATGTCTTCTTCTTCTTAGGGGTGGTCTCGGGAAGCCTCCTGCTTCCGCGATCCGGGTCTTCCAGTGATGCAGCCTGAAAAGCTCGCTCCAGGGAACACACTGCACCCTTCTCTTCATAGGGCACCGTGATGACTCCGCCACTTCCTGGCATCTTGAGGACGTTGTAGCCATGGTGAGTTACGGCCATGAACTTGGCCAGCGCTGGGTACCCGAGGATGGCGTTATACGGCAGGTGGATGTGGGCGATGTCGAAGTCGATGAGCTTGGTGCGGTAGTTGTCGCGTGCCCCGAAGGTGACAGGGAGGCGGACCTGCCCAATCGGGACCGTGGAGCCGTCGGTGATTCCGGAGAAGGGCTTGGTTGGCTGAAGCTGGTCGTAGGGCACTTGGAGATTGTTGAACGTTTCCATGGATAGGACGTTGAGCCCTGCCCCACCATCGATGAGGGTTTTGGTGACTAGTACATTGCTGATGACTGGGGAGCAAAGCATCGGGAGGACTCCAGCTGTGGCCGCACACTTGAGTTGATCCGCTGAGCTGAATGTGATGGTGCATGCCGACCACCTGAGGGGGCGCATTGCTTCAAGCCTGGGGAGGACTGCGTTCACTTCGCGGGCAAACTGCTTGAAGATGTGTTGGGAGGCTGGGGTTTGAGCTCCACCCAGGATGCAGGCGATTGCGCGTGGCTCCTAGGAGCCCCCAGCCCCTCGTCTTGATGGCGGTCCTCGTTCCTCCTTGGCTGAGGCGACAGTGGAGGGAGGCCTGCGTTGCCCTGTGGGTGATCCTCATGAGGCTAATCCCTCCAGTCCCCCTCGCGAGGCTGATCGCGCCACCCTTGGCGCGGGCCGCGGTCTTCCCAGCGTCCTGCGTTTCTTCCTCCTCCTCGGCCGTAGCCCCAATCGGCGCGGTCGGGACGACGGCCGATCCTTCCTTCTCGCACGGCGCGGAGTTCTTGGCATTCGTTGGTGTTGTGGGTGTGGAGGTCGTGGTACACACAGTACCGTCTGCCCCTGGAGGACTCAGGCAGATCTTTGCCCCGCTTGGTGTCTGGTTCTGCTGCGAGCACGGCAGCCCCCTTGCGCTTCACGTCCTTGGCCTTGGGCTTTTTCTCCTCTGGGTCTGCGGCAAGCAGCTCGAGGAGGGAGAGGCGTCCCTCCTCAGCCCTGGCGCACTTGGTCGCCAAGTTGAACAGCTCCAGGGAGGTGCACAGGTCTCCATGTATCGCCAGCTCCTCCTTCATCTTGACGTCACGCACACCATCGGAGAAGGCTAAGATGATGGCCTCCTCGGACACCTTGGGGATCTTGAGGCGCGCGCTGTTGAAGCGCTGGATGTACTTTTGCAGGGTCTCTCCAGGTTGTTGCTTGATGCGGCGCATGTCGCTCACGGCGGGTGGCCGGTCGCGAGTACCTTGGAAGTTGGCGAGGAAGCGGGTGCGCATCTGGTCCCAGGAAGAGATCATGCCTGGAGCCAGATTCAGGAGCTAGGTGCGAGCTCCTTCCTTGAGCGCCATGGGGAACCAGTTCGCCATGACATTTTCGTCCTCGCTGGCAGCTTCGATGCCCAGCTCATAGAGCTGGAGGAACTCTGCAGGGTCAGTCGTGCCATCGTAATGAGGAGGCAGGTCCGGCTTGAACTTACTAGACCACGCGACGCTACACAGCTCGGTGGTGTAGGCACGCAGCCTGCGGTGGCCACGAAAGGCTTTGGCTGGTGGAGAGCTTGGTCTTGAGGGTCCCCACGCGCTGCAGCTAGGGGCAGCGCAGGGTCTTGGCATGCCAGAGCTGGAGCAGGTGTCGGTGTTCTGGGAGCGGGGGTCCCCAGACTTGCCTGCCTGCGGCCTGCGGCGTGGCTCAAGCGGGGGCCCAGCGCGGCCCAACTTCATCAACACGAGGCTCAAGACCCTCGCGAGGGGCCAAGCCTCGCGAGGCGGATGACACAGCACATCCTCAGGCACAACCTCGTCAGGCTGGCTCGCGAGGAGGCGGAGAGTTCAAGGCAGGGTACCTCGCGAGGTGCCCATGACGCAAGCCATGACGACTCAGGGCGCCAGGCGGGCGCCAGCGCGCACAGCGTCCCTCTTTCCTCTTTTGTGCAAAGGGGGCAAGCGTATCTGCGGAGTACCGAGGCGTCAGGCAAAGGTTGCCACTTCGGTGCAACGAGACCAAGACCAGGAGGACTACAAGACGGAGGTCACCATGGAGCCCAGCGTGGCGTCACCACCCGAGCCTTTGGCAGGCGAAGACCGCTTTTGTCAAGATAGATGTACCCGTTGTCCCCCTTCAAATTAGCCCGCCATTGTTGGATCCCTTCCCGCTCGATATTTGGGGAGAGGACCAGGGCCTCTGTAAATAGGACTAGCCACCCACATAGAAGGGGGTCGGTTCGGTTCGGTTCGGTTCGGTTCGGCTGGCGGGAGGTTCAATTAGATTCCTGTTCAGAGAGAAAGAGAGAGAGAGAGACTAAGGTGACTGAACCTCCTCGCAGTTCATCACTCCAGCCAAGAACAGACCCTCGCGAGGCTGTTCTTCCTTGTATTGTTCATCCACACCAGCCCCTGGAGGCAATCCATCCGTCACACACTGGAGTAGGGTATTACACCACATCGGTGGCCCGAACCAGTATAAATCTCGTGTCTTTCATGAGGCTCCTTGAGTAGTTTAGGTCCCTTCGAGACGTAGAGGTTGAAGGCGAGATTTCCGCGCGCACCCCGGTGTTCGAACCTTAAGGGTCTGCCGGAACCCGTGATCCGACAGCAGGGTCGCGGCGTGCCGGAGCAGGGAGCGCCCGGGCAGCTCCTTGCGGGCGTGGTATTTCTTGGCAGCTCCGTTCTTGTTGCGCTGGCACTTGACGGAGCGGGTTCCGCCCAGGGGCCACGCGCCTTGGAGCCATGGTGTCTTCTTGGAGAGGAGGCGGCTGGTACGCCTCCGGAGCTTCGTTGCCCGCATGGGCGGGGTGTGGCGCAGCGGAATGGACGGCGCGGGAGAGCCCACTGCGGCGCGGACAAGCTCGGTGACGCGGTCGAGCCATTCCTCATAGACGTCGTAGATGGGACGGTAGCGTAGAAGCTCGTTTGCCACGAGGAGAGCAGCTCGAGTCTCCAAGGGTGCGCGGAGCGCGCGGGACGAAGAACCATCTGGTGCGAGCGATGGAGTAGCGGTGCGGCCGTCTTGCCGCACGGATGGATGCTCGGATGACGCTTGCTGCTCGCCCCCCGCCAGGGGGGTGGCGGCGTTGATGGCGGGCGACGGGGAACGACGAGGACGTTCGCCGAGGGGCGCCGTCTGCGCGATGTGGGAAGCGATGGCGGCCCGGCGCTCGGCGCGGGCCCGACGAGCGTCGGACATGGACGCGACGGTCGGAGGAGAACGGGGCAATGGAAGACGAATTTCGGTGCACCCCTACCTGGCGCGCCAAATGTCGGATTTCGGGTTCCGGCAGACCCTTAAGGTTCGAACACTGGGGTGCGTGCGGAGATTACGCCTTCTACCTCTCCGTCTCGCAAAGATCTAGACTATTGAAAGAACTGCATAAGAGACACAAGGTATATACTGGTTCGGGCCACCGTTGTGGTGTAATACCCTACTCCAGTGTGTGGTGGGTGGATTGCCTCTTGGGGCTGATGATGATGAACAATACAGGGAAGAACAGCCTCGCGAGGGTCTGTTCTTGGCTGGGGCGATGAACTGCTGGGAGGAGTTCAGCCACCTTTCTCTCTCTGTCTCTCTCTATGCCTACTGCCTCCTTTCTCAATTGTTGATCCCCCTTTGCTATGTGAGTGGTTGGTCCTATTTATAGGGGCCCTAGTCCTCTTCCCAAATATCGAGCGGGAAGGGAGCCAACAATGGCGGGCTAATTTGAAGGGGGACAACAAGTATCAAATATCCTGACAAAAGCAGTCTTCGCTTGCGCAAAGCTCTGGTGATGACGCCGTCCTGGGCTCCACGGTGGCCTCCGTCTCGTAGTCCTCCTGGTCTTGGTCTCGTTGCACCGAAATGGCAACCTTTGCCTGATGCCTCGGTACTCCATGGCTGCGCTTGCCCCCATTGCACCAAAGAGGAAAGGAGGACGCTGCGCAGGCTAGCACCCGCCTGGCGCCCTTGAGTCGTCATGGCTTGCGTCACGGGCACCTCGCGAGGTACCCCGCCTTGATTTCTCCGCCTCCTCGCGAGCCAGCCTGACGAGGCCGTGCCTGAGGAAGCTCCGTGTCGTCCGCCTCGCGAGGCTTTCCCCTCGCGAGGGTCTTGAGTCTTGTGTTGATGAAGATGGGCCGTGTTGGGCCTCCTTTGAGCCACGCCGCAGGCCGCAGGCAGGCAAGTCTGGGGACCCCCGTTCCCAGAACGCCGACATTTTCCCCCGGGCCCCAAGGCGTGCCCGGACTTGGCCGTGCCGAGAGGCGAAAGGGCAAGGGCGAAGCACCGCGGGCCCTAACAGCCTGCGGCCTTGGGCGCCGCGTGGCGGTTGATTGGACGTGGGCGTCTCCACTTCCCCATGACGCCTCGGTGATCGCGCGAATTGGACAAGTCCCTGCATGCAAATCGTGTCATGATTACCTGTGATCATGTAGGCCGGCGGTTGGCCTTCGCCGGCTATAAGTATGGAACTGCGCGTGCCCTTTCAGTTCATTCCTCCTTGCTTCTCCTTCTTCTTCATCCTTGCTCCGTCTTGCTGCGATGGCTCCGATCCGCTGGCCCCTCGCGAGGGTCTTGAGTCTTGTGTTGATGAAGATGGACCGTGCTGGGCCTCCTTTGAGCCACGCCGCAGGCCGCAGGCAGGCAAGTCTGGGGACCCCCGGTCCCAGAACGCCGACAGGGGCGACCAGGCATCAACCCCAGAATGGCTGCCAAGAAGAAGAAGAAGCCAGTTGTGGCCGAACCAGAAGCATCAAGGCAGGAAGAACCTCGCATTGTCTTCCTAGCCAGTATGACAGGCTCGAAGCCTAAGGTCCCCACAGTGGCTTTAGAATTCAAGAAAACTAGAGCAGCTGAAGCCGAAGCCAGAAAGCGCAAGACCAAAGCCACCACTGATGATGCTCCCCCAACCAACAAAAGAAAAACAAAGAAGAGAGACTGGGCTGCTTCCACAGATCCCCTTGTTGTCGAGCCAATTTCTGTTGATCGTCCTTCCTCTGCACATCGAGAACGTCGTTCGGTAGTTCATGAGCCTGCTTTCACAGAGGCTCCTAAAGCTGAAGAGAATCCAACTGTTGACTCCACCATAGTTGAAGACATTGGTCCTCATGACAATGTTGAAGATGATGAAGTCCTTCCTTAGATCGAGCACAATTTGGTATCATCGCTTGTTCTCACGAACAGCAAACTCATCAGCATTGGTCGTCAATTGACGCCAATTGCTCAGGATGACTCATGGGCTGATCACCCTCAAGAATCCCCTCATGCTGAGGAAACACCAGTCACTCCCCCACCACAGGTCACCACTCCGGTGATTGATAGTGAAGACTTTGAGGCCCAACCAACCTCATCTCCACAGGCGTCGCCAGCATTTCGCAGGCTTCGCAAAGGACCTAGGCCACATGTCAAATTGTCAAGTGTTCCCGAAGGAGAAGAGCGCCAATCCATCTCACGTGAAGTCTTTCCTGAAGCCTCTCCTACTGTGAACATCCCTGAATCTGAAGCCAAAGCGGCTGAAGATATTCCGGCTGCATCAGTCGATGAAGAAGAAGAACCACATGATGAAGAAAGAGTTGCTACACCCCCGTCCAACCCTGAAGTTGTTCTCGAGGAGAACGTGTCTGACCCTCCAGCTCCTAAAGTGAAGGTTACCAATACTGAGGTGGCCACCAACATCAACACTGAAGCCAATGACATTGTCATGGCTGAAGCTAATGTGGCGCCTGAAACTAATGTGGTGCTAGATGACGATGCACCTGAAGCGAATGCATCACCAGAAGCAAATCCGCTGCCTGAAGCCAATGCCTCTGCTCCTGTACCTCCTCCAAGGCCACACACCATCGAGCAAGCATATGATCATGGACAGCTTGTTACCATCCGCTGGCCAATCCTGGTTCCTCTGCCTGCTCCCGGACCTCAGTTTGCCTATGATGTGTAGCACAAGCCTCAGGTCCAGAAGCCAAAGCCAGGGCTACCATGGTTTCCATGTACTGCAACTTCACCAGGATCATTTAATCTGAATGGATTCAAGGCACACAACACATTCTTCAACAGTGCCAAGAACCCCTACACAAGGTCAAGAATCTCTTTGAACCGATTCTGGAGTTATTAGCAGTGAAGCTATTATTCATGCATCTTGTACAATCAGGGATGCATCTTCCCTCACATGCATCTTGACTGTGAAGCTATTGCTGGACTGCCATGCCTTGAAGAAGCCCTTGATTGATTCCGCGATGCGGGTCTGCTTAATTTTGTGACTGCAAAGGAACACTGGAATGAAGAACTTCTGCTTCAATTCTATGCTACCCTCCACATTCGTGGATACAACAGGGATCCGAAGACTTGGATCTTTGAGTGGATGACAGGAGATGTTCATCATGAAGATAAAGCTCAAGACATCATTGAGCTCACAGGCCTGCCCACTCCTGGTGAATACTATGAACCAGGTTGTCAACAACACCAGAATGCTTTGGAGAGCATTTTCCAAAAGCCAGAACCCAACATGAGTCAAATGTTGAGCATGATGAAGCCTTTGCCACGCGGCGCTGAATACCCAACCGAATTCTTTGTTGAAGACCTAGAGTATCTGCCCCGCACCATTTATCATATCATCAGAAAGACTCTATGGCCTGTCAAAGGACATTCATCTGCAGCGAAGCTTGAAGGAGCAACGAAGACTTTGGTTTTCTATATCTTCAATGGCATAAGCTTCAATGCTCAAGACTTCTTCATCAGGCAGTTGGTTGCATCTGGCTCCAACATTTTTGGTCTGAAGTCCTACGCTCCATGGGTAATGCGCCTTATCCAGCTCCACTCTGCCTTCAACTATCAGCCGTCTGCGTGTAATCATCTTGCATTCTTGCCAGAGGTTGATCTGTCTGTTGAAGCTATTTACCCAGAGCTTGCTAAGGATCCAATCTATCTTCACAACATTGATCGTCAAAGCTTCACCCAGCCCATTGAAGGAGTTCAGGCAGTCTCTCGTGTTTATCCCTTGGCTGGTAACACACGTGCCCCTTGCGCCCAAACTGATGCCACTAGAAGCACCATTTCCCAAAGGCCTCGAAAGCGATCTCGTGTTCTCAATGACCGAGAGCTTCTCACCGCGCTACATTAGAAACGGGATAAGCATCATGACTGGCTTAAGCATCAGATGCAAAGCCTCTTGGTGGACGTCAATCGTACTCGCAATCTTGCCACCAACAATGCCTTTGTCACACATGAAACCTGTCGGAGGTCTTGGAAGAGTTTGACTTTGCTCACTGCTGAAGAAGATCTTCAAGACGATGGCTTCACAGAAAGATTCAAGTTTGACTCCACTCCTCCAAGGAATGCTCACTTGTGTCGGAGTCCCTCCCTTGAAGACTCTGACTATTCTTCCTCAGCTGCAACAGTGAATGCCAGAGTTATCGATGATCAAGATGATGCCACTTCACCACCTCCACCTTCAGCGCGTCTCGACACTGCACCAAGTTCTTCTGCACCACCGGACCTCAACGACCACCCTGCTGCTTCGCCTACTCCTCATGGGAACGAGTAGAAGCTCTATGTTTTCAAACCTTTTTGGTCATTACTGACAAAAGGGGGAGAAGCATATGAGTTGATAGTCTTCAAGCGGGTCCATATGGGTGGTTTCTTTAGTTTTTGCTACTTTTGCCAAGTGCTTCAAACTCTCGCTTTTGAAACATTTGCTTCGTTTTGAGTGGTAACACTTAAACTTGATGGTTGTCTGCTACCATTTTCGACACTATGTGATGCGATGATAAACTCCGCATGTGCGACGATAAATTCCGCACGAAGTCATTTTGCAGACGTCCATTTTTCATTATGCATGTCATTATCTTCATTATATCATTTCATGCATGATGAATTGTCTTCATAAGTAGAAGAGGAGCTTCACAAGTACAACCTGCCATGTGCATTTGCATTTAAAAGCAAAATACTTATCTGCACATCTTCAGGGGGAGCCTTTCTGCTACTTACAAAGACAATACTTAAATCCTTTACAATTTTACATATTTCTATCCCCGTTGAAAACTTCAACCAGTTTTTCATCAATCACCAAAAAGGGGGAGATTGTAAGTGCATCTAGTGCCACCCCTAGTTGGTTTTGGAGTATTGACGACAAATCTGGTTGAGTAACTAATGTGTTTGTGAGAATTGTAGGATGCCACAGGTAGTAGTCCCTCACTGATTCGGTTTATCTACCGGAGATGACCCCTAAAAATGTATGAAGACATTGAAGACAAAGGTGGTATGTGAAGGTATTCACATTGAAGTCTATGACAAGAGAAGACATTGTGTGAAGACTATGGAGCACGAAAACTTAGTTGTTTCGTTGTTTCGATTTCTTCTTTGTTGAGTCATAGGAACCACCGTACTATTAAGTAGGGTCCAAGTAAACCAGTCAGAATGACTGAAGTGATGCTTAACCAAAATCCTATGTCTTCGAGCGAAGACAATGAGAGCAAATCTTATCCAGAGCTGGATAATTCAGCTTTGCTTGTAGCTCAAGTAAAGTTATCATGTGTGTTTGAAATCTGACCGTTGGAACACGTGTCAGTTCCTTAGTGACCCAGGGTCATTTCGGACAAATCAGGTCGGGTTGCCTAGTGGCTATAAATAGCCCACCCCCTACACCATAAATTGGTTGGCTGCTCAGAGTTAGTGCACGTCTTTTGTCGTTTGAGAGCAACCCACCTCGAAGCCTAGAGAGAAATCCTTGCGAGAACAAAGCCCTAAACACCCAGAGCCAAAGAGTGTTAGGCATCACTGAAGTCTTCCTATCTGTGTGATCTGAAGACTTATTACACTTGAGGACTGTGAATCCTCTAGCCGGTTAGGCGTCGCGTTCTGAGCATCCAAGAGTCATTGTGGATCGCCGGTGAACGATGTCTGTGAAGGTTTGGAAGTCTACCTTGCAGACTTACCAGAGTAATTGGGCGAGGACTGGGTGTCCTTAGCTCAAGGGGAATAAGGTGAAGATGCGGTCTTCTGAGTTGAATCTCGGCCTCCCTAACCAGACGTATAGTTGTCACAGCAACTGGAACTAGTCCAACAAATCATTGTGTTCAACGAGCCACTGGTTCTATCCTTCCCATCTCTTTATTTGCATATTGGTCCTTGTGAAGTCATTGCCTGTTTGAATTATCTATTTGTCTTCATTGTGTGACTGCTTGTTCTGATTGGCTTCATACTATCTTCCATCCTGATCTATACTGCCTAGCTGCTATTAGTCTTTGTGCTTTCATTTCATTGAATACTTGACTATGGCTTGCTTAGTGTAGTCTATCTTCCGCTGCATGGTAATCGGTTTATTTCTATCGTTTGTCTTCAAAACTTGCATGTTTTGAAGACTTTCATAAAAATCGCCTATTCACCCCCCTCTAGTTGATCACTAGCACTTTCAATTGGTATCAGAGCAAGGTTCTCCCTTGTTCTGTCTGATTCGGTTTAACCACCTAGAGTTTTAGCTATGTCGACTACAGGGATAATCAAAGTCTCTGCTGCGTGCCCAGTCTTCAATGGAACTGAATATCCCTACTGGAAGAATAAGATGCACATGCATCTGGAAGCCGTTGATGTCGACCTCTGGCATGTCATGAAGAATGGCGTCCCCAAGGCTGGTGAAGGTGTCACCGCTGCTGATGTCAAGAAGTTCGTTCAACTGGATTCCACTGCCAAGAACATCATCTGTGGTCATCTGACCAAAGGACAGTATGGTCGTGTGAGTGCTCTGGAAACATCCAAGCTAGTCTGGGACTGGCTCCCCAAGGTCAACGAAGGCGTCTCAACCCATAGAGATCAAAGAATCAGTGTCCTTCGCAACCTCCTCAACCACTTGAAGAGAAACGACAATGAAATTGTTCAACTCACGTTTGATCGACTCACTTACATCACAAATGAGCTTCAAGATCTCGGCGCTACTGAGATCACCAAGCATGAAGTCACAAGACACTCCTGAGATCACTTGACAGCTCGTTTGACACCCTAGCCCTGATGATTCAAGAACGCGCTGACTTCAAGACACTCGATCCGTCTGACATACCTGAAAGGCTCAACACACATGAGTTTCAGCTTTCTGAGAAAAGAGACATCTATGGTCCCAACAATGGGCGAACTCGTGCTTTGAAGGCAAAAGCTGTTTCCTCATCTGAAGAAGAATCTGATTGTAGTTCTGATGATCCTGAAGACATTGGAAAGGAGCTTGGTATGCTTGTGAAGAAGTTCCAGAAATTCACCAAGAAGAAAGGCTTCAGAAAGTCCTCACGATCCAGCTCAAGGAATGATGAAGCTTCTGCTCATGACTACAAGAAGAGAACATGCCACAATTGCAAGGAACCTGGTCAATGCATCTCTGAGTGTCCGCAGTGGGACAATGAGAACAAGAACAAGAAGAAGAGCAAGGAATATGATTCTGACGACAAGAAGAAGAAAAAATACTCAAAGTCTTCTTCCAAGTCTTCATCAAAGTCTTCATCACACAAGAAGAGCTCATCTGGCAAGGCTCGCGCGTTTGTTGGCAAGGAAATGGATTCATAGGAGGAGTTTGCTTCGAAGGAGGCGGAGGTGGAGTCTGAGGAGGAGTCTGATTCTGGCATTGCAAGTCTGGCTACAGCCTACGTTGCCAAGTCCATCTTCAACACTGAAGACAATGACTTCATCACCGACGCCGATGCTAATGACAAGGACAACTCCACTCCCACCTACTGCTTCATGGCACGTGGTGCCAAGGTAAACTCACACACTACTCACTATCAAACATCCAGTGCAGACGAATCTTATTGTGGTTCCAAACCCAGCTACAAAACACTTGCTAAAATTGCAACTGAACAACAAAAAGCTATGGAACATACTCAAAAACTGTTAGACAAAAGAGATGACCTGTTAGACACTGAAATGACTCCATCTCAGTCCTTAATTGAAGACATAAAAAATCTTCATGTTGAGTATGAGGAACTTGAAATTCATCATGAAACACTCTCAACAACTCATGAAAAGCTTTCCTATGATTATCTTCAAAGGAATCAATATCTTGAGAAATTGAGAGTGGCTCATGAAGATCTTCAAAAGGAAAACGAGTCACTTCACGCCAAACAGACCAGTTCCGCTCAGGAAGGATTTGAACCACCATGTATTAAATGCATGGAGCGTGACAACGCTACTTCTATTGCTGGATGTTCTACTGCTGCTACTATTGCAATATCTTCAACTGTTGATGTGGTAACTAACCCCTCTGCTGAGGATGCCACTGCTATTGCTGATGAAAATGCTAGGTTGAAGACAATGCTTGAAACAGGGATGTACAAAGGTCTCAAAGGGCATCAGACACTATGTGATGTCCTCAAAAGGCAGATCTTGAACCGAAACCCTAGGAAAGAGGGTGTTGGGTTCGAAAGGAAAATGAATGCTGATGGCTCTTACTGGAAACCTGAGCAGTACCCCAAAACCACATGGGTTGCTGCAAAGGAACCTTCGGTGGATCCATCCACCCTATCTGGCTTCACTTGTGCTAATCCCATCGTTATTGATGAATCATTTGATGCAAACTATAAACTGTTTAAGAATCAGAATGGTGAAGTGTTTGCCAGGTATATTGGTACTAACTGCAGGAATGGGCCACCTATGAAGAAAGTATGGGTGCCGAAAAAGTGTCTGGAAAATCTTCCTGTGTATGTTGTCATGACACCACAAGTGAAGAAGACAAACCCCAGACCACGGGCTTCATATTGTCCAAAGGCTTCATATAGACAGAGGACTCACCTGAGTAGCACTAATGCAAATGTTTTGCAGGGAAACCATACTTAGGCCTATGAATATGAGCGCGTTTCATCAAACCGCCATGTTCATAAGACCAAGAACTACTCTGCTTATTCTTATGAGTACTATTGTCCACCTGCAAGACTATTTGCTAGGGGTCCAAAGCCAAAGTTCTCAGATGCTACACTTAGACTCATTGCTTCGAAGCCACCCTTGAAGATGTGGGTGGCTTAGAAAGCTTAACTCTCTTTTGCAGGGAAGGGTCTCCAGCCGAAAATCAAATGCGTCTAAAGCTATTACTGGGGACCTTAAACATCTTGTAGGGTGCAAGATCAAATGCCCAAATGGTCTTATTATGTATTTTGTTCCCGAGTCGCTTGCTACTTGCCCTATCAGTCCTAACCTCGATCTAAGCTTTCATAATCCACTTGCTCGTCAAATGTTTATGCTTCACAATTCTCTTCGTGAAGCCTATCCCCCTAACTCCACTGTAGGGTATGACACCAGCTGCTTCAGAATGGATTATTGACAGTGGATGTACTAATAACATGACTAGCAAGCGAAGTCTTCTCATGGACTCAACCTTACGTCCATCTGACAAGAGTCACATCACATTTGCTGATACTGGTAAAAGCAAGGTATTGGGTCTAGGTAGAGTTGCAATCTCAAGGGATCAACACATGGATAAAGTGATGCTTGTTGAATCCCTTGGTTTCAACTTAATGTCTGTCTCAATGCTTTGCGATTTGAATATGATTGTGATGTTTGGAAAATATCGTTGCCTTGTTCTAATGGAATATGACAAGTCTCTAGTCTTTGAAGGGTATCAGAAAGATGATTTGTACATGGTAGATTTCTCAGCAGGACCACAGCTTGCCATATGTCTTCTTGCAAAAGCTTTAGAATGCTGGCTCTGGCATCGGTAAATTCAGGTTGTCTGCTACCTTTTTCGACACTATGTGATGCGATGGTAAACTCCGCATGTGCGACGATAAATTCCGCACGAAGTCATTTTGCAGACGTCCATTTTTCATTATGCATGTCATTATCTTCATTATATCATTTCATGCATGATGAATTGTCTTCATAAGTAGAAGAGGAGCTCCGCAAGTACAACCTGCCATGTGCATTTGCATTCAAAAGCAAAATACTTATATGCACATCTTCAGTGGGAGCCTTTCTGCTACTTACGAAGACAATACTTAAATCCTTTACAATTTCACATATTTCTATCCCCGTTGAAAACTTCAACCAGTTTGTCATCAATCACCCAAAAGGGGGAGATTGTAAGTGCATCTAGTGCCACCCCTAGTTGGTTTTGGAGTATTGACGACAAACCTGGTTGAGGAACTAATGTGTTTGTGAGAATTGAAGGATAACACAGGTAGTAGTCCCTCACTGATTCGGTTTACCTACCGGAGATGACACCTAAAAATGTATGAAGACATTGAAGACAAAGGTGGTATGTGAAGGTATTCACATTGAAGTCTATGACAAGAGAAGACATTGTGTGAAGACTATGGAGCACAAAGACTTAGTTGTTTTGTTCTTTCGTTTTCTTCTTTGTTGAGTCATAGGAACCACCGTATTGTTAAGTGGGGTCCAAGTAAACCAGACAGAATGACTGAAGTGATGCTTAACCAAAATCCTATGTCTTCAAGCGAAGACAATGAGAGCAAATCTTATCCAGAGCTGGATAAGTCAGCTTTGCTTGTAGGTCAAGTAAAGTTGTCGTGTGTGTTTGAAATCTGATCATTGGAACACGTGTTAGTTCCTTAGTGACCCAGGGTCATTTCAGACAAATCAGGTCAGGTTGCCTAGTGGCTATAAATAGCCCACCCCTACACCATAAATGTGTTGGCTTCTCAGAGTTAGTGCACGTCTTTTGTCGTTTGAGAGCAACCCACCTCGAAGCCTAGAGAGAAATCCGTGCGAGGATAAAGCCCTAGACACCCAGAGCCAAAGAGTGTTAGGCATCACTGTAGTCTTCCTGTCTGTGTGATCTGAAGACTTATTACACTTGAGGACTGTGAATCCTCCAGCCGGTTAGGCGTCGCGTTTTGAGCATCCAAGAGTCATTGTGGATCGTCAGTGAACGAAGTTTGTGAAGGTTTGCAAGTCTACCTTGAAGACTTACCAGAGTAATTGGGCGAGGACTGGGTGTCCTTAGCTCAAGGGGAATAAGGTGAAGACGCGGTCTTCTGAGTTGAATATCAACCTCCCTAACCAGACGTATTGTTGTCACAGCAACTGGAACTGGTCCAACAAATCATTGTCTTCAATGAGCCACTGGTTCTATCCTTCCCATCTCTTTATTTGCAGATTGATCCTTGTGAAGTGATTGCCTATTTGCATTATCTATTTGTGTTCACTGTGTGACTTCTTGTTCTGATTGGCTTCATACTATCTTCCATCCCGATCTATACTTCCTAGCTACTATTAGTCTTTGTGCTCTCATTTCATTGAATACTTGACTATGGCTTTCTTAGTGTAGTCTACCTTCCGCTGCATGGTAATAGGTTTATTTCCATCGTTTGTCTTCGAAACTTCCATGTTTCGAAGACTTCCATAAAAATCGCCTATTCACCCCCCTCCAGTCGATCACTAGCACTTTCAGTAGCAATCATCTACTGATATGATGATGCACAAGAAAAATCAGCCTCATTGGAGCAAGTAAAATGGTAGTTGCTGTAGAAACCACCATTTCTGTCAAGAACAGAAAATATTTTCTGTAGCAAAAATATTCCAAAAAGTTATGCAGTATTTTTGTTGAGGAAGGTGCCCTAGGGTTCAAAGAATATTTCTGAATTTTCTCAAATTTTTGTGGGCAAGAAAAATTGGGGTTGCTTTGGAGCACATTGATCTAGCTAGGGTTTAAGAGAGGAAAATGAATATTTTTCATTTAAGAAAATATTCCAATAATTGTTTTGAGATGAACCAGAGTGGGAATGATGGTTAGAGAGGGAAATGGGAAACTTGGGTGAAAGCCAAGGGGTACCCAAGTGCTTAAGTCCATATGAAAAGATTCAAAACTCCAAATTTCAAATTCAAACCAAATAAAACCAGGCAAAGAAAAGAGGGGAAAAACCAGGCTGTCACAAACCTCCCCCACTTAGAATGAATCTCGTCCTCGAGATTTGGTTGCTTGGGAAAACCATTCTGGATAATGAGCCTTAAGAAATTCTTCCCGTTCCCATGTTGATTCTGACTCTGTGTGATGCTCCCACTGAACCTTGTAGAACTTTCTTACTTTGCTATGAGTGACCCTTTCCATCTGATCCAAAATTTTAACCGTTCTCTCTTCAGATGTTAAGTCCTTTGCCAACTCTATCTCAGTCATAGCAATCTTTTTCTCAGGCGGCGATATGCATCACCTCAGTGTGAAACGTGAAACACACTGTGCATGTCCGAAAATTCAAGGGGTAGTTCCAACTGATATGCAATAGTACCCACTCGTGACATAACTAGAAATGGACCAATAAATCTAGGTGCCAACTTTCCACGAGTCTGAAATATCTTGATTCCTTTCATAGGAATGACTCGGAGGTACACGTGTTCTCTAGGTTCAAAGCTGATCTGACAGTGCTTTGCATCATAATAACTCTTCTGTCGGGACTTGGCCAATTGCAATCTGTCTCTGATTTCCTTAACTTGTTTTTCAGCTTCCATCATGAGATCTGTTCCGAAGATACGGCTATCTCCACTTTGAGACCAATTTAATGGGATGCGGCACTTACGGCCATACAAAGCCTCATAAGGTGACATTTTTAGGCTAGTCTGGAAGCTGTTGTTGTAAGAGAACTCTGCATACGGCAGGCAATCTTCCCATTTTGGTCCTTGGGCCAAAGCACAGGCTCGCAGCATATCTTCGAGTATTTGATTTACTCGCTCTGTCTGTCCATCAGTCTGAGGATGATAAGCGGTACTATATTTCAGCGCTGTCCCCAAGGCTTGATGGAGACGTGACCAAAAAGCAGAGGTAAAAAGTGAACCTCGGTCAGACATGATAGTTCGGGGCACTCCATGCAGACTGACTATTCTGGATACATACAGTTGAGCAAGTTGATCTGCTCGATATGTGGTTCTGATTGGAATAAAGTGAGAAACCTTGGTTAAGGTGTCCACTATGACCCAGATTGCATCATTGCATCGCTGAGTCTTGGCTAGTCCCGTGATGAAATCCATGCAGACATCATCCCATTTCCATTGTGAAACTGGCAATTGGTGGAGGAGTTTGGCTGGCTTCTGATGCTCCGCCTTTACCTTGTTGCATATGTCACAACAGGCCACAAAATAGGCAATGTCTTTCTTCATTCCATCCCACCAGAATATTTTTCGAAGGTCTTCATACATTTTTGTACCTCCAGGGTGAATAGAATATGAAGATTCGTGTGCTTCTGTCAGGATTTTCTGCTTTAACTCCATTTGATTTGGTACACAAAGCCTTCCACGGAAACGGATGGTACCAACTTGATTCTTCGAGAAGTCTGAAGTCTGTCCTGCCACCATGTTCTTGGCACACTTCTGCAGGACGGTGTCAACTGGCTGGGCCTTGCGGATCTCTTCCTCAAGTGTGGGGGCTACTTCCAAAAAATTAGCAAGGCCTGCATCAACTATGACCAGGTTGAGCTGAGCAATCTCCCCTTGAAGTTCAGGAGGCAAGGATTTCAATATGACATTCAGGCTGACAGGCTTTCGACTGAGTGCATCGGCAACCACGTTGGCCTTACCGGGGTGGTAATTTATTCCAAGGTCATAATCCTTGACTAACTCAAGCCATCTTCATTGACAGAGATTTAAATCTGGCTGAGTATATATATATATATATATATATATTTGAGACTTTTGTGATCGGTGAAAATTTGGCACCTCTTCCCAGTGAGATAGTGTCTCCAAATTTTTAGGGCATGAACCACCGCGGCCAATTCCAGGTCATGTGTAGGATAATCTCCCTCGTGGGGTCGTAACTGTCGTGATGCATAGGCTACTACCTTGCCGTCTTGCATAAGTACACACCCAAGCCCTTGTCTAGAGGCGTCGCAGTACACATCGAAACTGCCGTAGATATCTGGAAGAGTCAGCACCGGTGCAGTTGTCAGCCGTACTTTTAGCTCATTGAAACTTTTCTCACAGCCCTCAGTCCATTCAAACTTCTTATCCTTTTTGAGCAGCTCCGTCATGGGTTTAGCAATCTTGGAAAACCCTTCAATGAAATGACGGTAGTAACCGGCTAATCCAAGAAAACTCCAAATCTGTGATACAGTTGTAGGTGGCAACCAATTGAGCACATCCTTTACTTTTCTTGGGTCCATGGCTATACCCTCGGCGGATAGCACGTATCCAAGGAATCCAACCTGCTTGAGCCAAAATTCGCATTTACTGAATTTGGCGTATAGCTGATGGTCGCGAAGTCGTTGTAACACTGCTCGGAGGTGTTCTTTGTGATCTTCTTCACTTCTTGAGTAAATAAGTATGTCATCGATGAAGACTACCATGAACTTATCGAGGAAGTCCATGAATACTTTGTTCATCATATGCATGAAAAAGGCAGGGGCATTCGTGAGACCAAAGGACATAACTGTATATTCATAAAGACTGTATCGAGTGGTAAATGCGGTCCTAGGAATATCTTCCTTTTTAATCTTGAGCTGATGATATCCTGTCCGTAAATCAACCTTGGAGAATACCTTGGCCCCACTGAGCTGATCAAACAAGTCATCAATCCTTGGCAACGGATATTTGTTCTTGATGGTGGCATCATTCACCTGACGGTAATCCACACACATGCGGACACGGCCATCCTTTTTGTCCACGAATATAGCAGGTGATCCCCATGGTGAATAGCTGGGACGGATATATCCTTTCTGGAGCATTTCATCGAGCTATTTCTTTAGTTCCACTAATTCTAACGAGGGCATCCGGTAATACTTCTTGTATAACGGTGTGGTTCTGGGCACAAGATCTATTGCAAACTGAAGCTCTCGATCTGGTGGCATGCCTGGCAGCTCTTCTAGAAATACATTAGGAAATTCACTAACCACAGGAATTAGTTCCAATTCAGCCACAGCTATGAAGGCCATTTCTTTCTTGGGTATGCTTCTGCGAGCATAGAATTTGGTAGTTTGCCCCGTCTGACTGGTCAAAGTGATTTCTCGGGTCGCGCAATTTATGCACACTTGATATTGAGTCAGCCAATTCATACCCAAGATAACATCCAGCTTAGCAGACTCAATAATTATCAAAGAAGTGGAAAAGCAGACTCTGTTGATATTGATTTCCAAATTACGGCAGACCAGATTGCTCCTGATTAAGGATCCCGGGGTTTGTACCAGCATATTTTTGCCCAAAAGCGAACAAGGAAATTTGTTTTGGGCAACAAAACTCCGAGAGATAAAAGAGTGGGAAGCCGCAGAGTCATAATAAAATTACTGCAGGTATGCTATTAACAGGAAACATACCAATGACGACTTTAGGGTTCTCTTGGGCTTCATCTGCGGAGAGGTGATGAACGTGCCTAGTGATGTTTTGCTGGTTCAGGCATGATTCCATAAAGTTGACTTGTGGTCTGAATAGAGCATTTGCCTTGCTGTTCTTCGGACACTGTCTGGCATAATGTCCAGTTTGCCCACAACTGAAGCAAGAGTTGTTACGTTGTCGCTCCTCGTGCACTGCATTGGTCACTGTTGGGGAACGTTGCAGAAAACAAAAAATTTCCTACTCGTTTCACCAAGATCATCTAGGAGTTCATCTAGCAACGAGTCACGAGATGCATCTACATACCTTTGTAGATCGCGAGCGGAAGCGTTCGTTAGAACGAGGTTGAAGTAGTCGAACACGACGTGATCCAAATCACCGATGACCAGCGCCGAACGGACGGCACCTCCGCGTTCAACACACGTACGGAACGGGAGACGTCTCCTCCTTCTTGATCCAGCAAGGGGGAAGGAGAGGTTGACGAAGATCCAGCAGCACGACGGCGTGGTGGTGGATGCAGGGCGTCACGACAGCAGGGCTTCGCCGTGTACTACGAGAGAGAGAGAGAGATGTAACAGGGAGAGAGGGAAGCACCAAAAACGTGGGGATCAAGTCCCTCCTCTCCCCCACTATATATAGGGGTGCCCAGGGGGGCGCCGGCCCTGGTAGATGGCATCTACCAGGGGGGCGGCGGCCAAGGTGGGGGGCTTGCCCCCCAAGCAAGGGGGCGCCCCCTTTTAGGTTTCCCCCCCAACCCTAGGCGCATGAGCCCTTGGGGGGGTGGCGCCCCAGCCCACTAAGGGCTGGGTTCCCACCTATTTCAGCCCATGGGGCCCTCCGGGATAGGTGGCCCCACCCGGTGGACCCCCGGGACCCTTCCGGTGGTCCCGGTACAATACCGGGTACCCCGAAACTTGTCCCGATGGCCGAAACTGCACATCCTATATATAATTCTTTACCTCCGGACCATTCCGGAACTCCTCGTGACGTCCTGGATCTCATCCGGGACCCCGAACAACATTCGGGTTACTACATATACTTATCTTCACAACCCTAGCGTCACCGAACCTTAAGTGTGTAGACCCTACGGGTTCGGGAGACAAGCAGACATGACCGAGACGACTCTCCGGTCAATAACCAACAGCGGGATCTGGATACCCATGTTGGCTCCTACATGCTCCACGATGATCTCATCGGATGAACCACGATGTCGAGGATTCAATTAACCCCGTATGCAATTCCCTTTGTCAATCGATATATTACTTGCCCGAGATTCGATCGTCGGTATCCCAATACCTCGTTCAATCTCGTTACCGGCAAGTCACTTTACTCGTATCGTAATGCATGATCCCGTGACCAGACACTTGGTCACTTTGAGCTCATTATGATGATGCATTACCGAGTGGGCCCAGTGATACCTCTCCGTCATACGGAGTGACAAATCCCAGTCTTGATCCGTGTCAACCCAACAGATACTTTCGGAGATACCCGTAGTCTACCTTTATAGTCACCCAGTTACGTTGTGACGTTTGGTATACCCAAAGCACTCCTACGGTATCCGGGAGTTACACGATCTCATGGTCTAAGGAAAAGATACTTGACATTGCAAAACTCTAGCAAAACGAACTACACGATCTTTATGCTATGTTTAGTATTGGGTCTTGTCCATCACATCATTCTCCTAATGATGTGATCTCGTTATCAATGACATCCAATGTCCATAGTCAGGAAACCATGACTATCTGTTGATTAACGGGCTAGTCAACTAGAGGCTCACTAGGGACATGTTGGTGTCTGTTATTCACACATGTACTACGATTTCCGGATAACACAATTATAGCATGAATAAAGACAATTACCATGAACAAGGAAATATAATAATAATGCTTTTATTATTGCCTCTAGGGCATATTTCCAACAGTCTCCCACTTGCACTAGAGTCAATAATCTAGTTACATTGTGATGAATCGAATACCCATGGAATTCTGGTGTTGATCATGTTTTGCCCTAGGGAGAGGTTTAGTCAACGGATCTGCTACATTCAGGTCCGTATGTACTTTACAAATCTCTATGTCTCCATCTTGAACATTTTCACGAATGGAGTTGAAGCGACGCTTGATGTGCCTTGTCTTCTTGTGAAACTTGGGCTCCTTGGCAAGTGCAATAGCTCCAGTGTTGTCACAAAAGAGTTTGATTGGCCCCGACGCATTGGGTATGACTCCTAGGTCGGTGATGAACTCCTTCACCCATATTGCTTCATGTGCTGCCTCCGAGGCTGCCATGTACTCCGCTTCACATGTAGATCCCGCCACGACGCTTTGCTTGCAACTGCACCAGCTTACTGCCCCTCCATTCAAAATATACACATATCCGGTTTGTGACTTAGAGTCATCCAGATCTGTGTCGAAGCTAGCGTCGACGTAACCCTTTACGACGAGCTCTTCATCACCTCCATAAACGAGAAACATCTCCTTAGTCCTTTTCAGGTACTTCAGGATATTCTTGACCGCTGTCCAGTGTTCCTTGCCGGGATTACTTTGGTATCTTCCTACCAAACTTACGGCAAGGTTTACATCAGGTCTGGTACACAGCATGGCATACATAATAGAACCTATGGCTGAGGCATAGGGGATGACACTCATCTCTTCTATTTCTTCTGTCGTGGTCGGACTTTGAGCTGAGCTCAATTTCATACCTTGTAACACAGGCAAGAACCCCTTCTTAGACTGATCCATATTGTACTTCTTCAATATCTTATCAAGGTATGTACTTTGTGAAAGACCTATGAGGCGTCTCGATCTATCTCTATAGATTTTGATGCCTAATATATAAGCAGCTTCTCCAAGGTCCTTCATTGAAAAACTCTTATTCAAGTAGGCCTTAATGCTGTCCAAGAGTTCTATATCATTTCCCATCAAAAGTATGTCATCTACATATAATATGAGAAATGCTACAGAGCTCCCACTCACTTTCTTGTAAACACAGGCTTCTCCATAAGTCTGTGTAAACCCAAACGCTTTGATCATCTCATCAAAGTGAATGTTCCAACTCCGAGATGCTTGCACCAGCCCATAAATCGAGCGTTGGAGCTTGCACACCTTGTCAGCATTCTTAGGATCGACAAAACCTTCCGGCTGCATCATATACAATTCTTCCTTAAGGAAACCATTAAGGAATGCCGTTTTGACGTCCATTTGCCATATTTCATAATCGTAAAACGCGGCAATTGCTAACATGATTCGGACGGACTTTAGCTTCGCTACCGGTGAGAAAGTCTCATCGTAGTCAACCCCTTGAACTTGTCGATAACCCTTAGCGACAAGCCGAGCTTTATAGATGGTCACATTACCATCCGCGTCTGTCTTCTTCTTAAAGATCCATTTATTTTCTATGGCTCGCCGTTCAACGGGCAAGTCAGTCAAAGTCCATACTTCGTTTTCATACATGGATCCTATCTCGGATTTCATGGCTTCTAGCCATTTGTCGGAATCCGGGCCCGCCATCGCTTCTTCATAGTTCGAAGGTTCACTGTTGTCTAACAACATGATCTCCAAGACAGGGTTGCCGTACCACTCTGGTGCGGAACGTGTCCTTGTGGACCTTCGAATTTCAGTAGGAGCTTGATCAGAAGTATCTTGATCATTATCATTAACTTCCTCTCTAGTCGGTGCTGGCACCTCAGGAACATTTTCTTGAGTTGCGCCATTTTCCGGTTCAAGAGCTAATACTTCATCAAGTTCTACTTTCCTCCCACTTACTTCTTTCGAGAGAAACTCTTTCTCTAGAAAGGATCCATTCTTGGCAACAAAGATCTTGCCTTCGGATCTGAGGTAGAAGGTATACCCAATAGTTTCTTTTGGGTATCCTATGAAGACGCATTTTTCCGACTTGGGTTCGAGCTTTTCAGGTTGAAGTTTCTTGACATAAGCATCGCATCCCCAAACTTTTAGAAACGACAACTTAGGTTTCTTTCCAAACCATAATTCAAACGGTGTCGTCTCAACGGATTTTGACGGAGCCCTATTTAAAGTGAATGCAGCAGTCTCTAAAGCATAGCCCCAAAAAGATAGCGGTAGATCGGTAAGAGACATCATAGACCGCACCATATCTAATAGAGTGCGATTACGATGTTCGGACACACCGTTACGTTGAGGTGTTCCAGGCGGCGTGAGTTGTGAAACTATTCCACATTTTTTTAAGTGTGTGCCAAATTCATGACTCAAGTATTCTCCTCCAGGATCTGATCGTAGAAACTTGAGTTTCCTGTCACGTTGATTCTCAACCTCACTCTGAAATTCCTTGAACTTTTCAAAGGTTTCAGACTTGTGTTTCATTAAGTAAATATATCCATATCTACTCAAATCATCAGTGAGGGTGAGAACATAACGATAGCCACCGCGAGCCTCAACACTCATTGGACCGCACACATCAGTATGTATGATTTCCAATAAGTTGGTTGCTCGCTCCATTGTTCCTGAGAACGGAGTCTTGGTCATTTTACCCATAAGGCATGGTTCGCACGTGTCAAATGATTCATAATCAAGAGACTCTAAAAGTCCATCTGCATGGAGCTTCTTCATGCGTTTGACACCTATGTGACCAAGGCGGCAATGCCACAAGTATGTGGGACTATCGTTATCAACCTTACATCTTTTGGTACTCACACTATGAACATGTGTATCATTACGTTCGAGATTCATAAAGAATAAACCATTCACCATAGGAGCATGACCATAAAATATATCTCTCATATAAATAGAACAACCATTATTCTCGGATTTAAATGAGTAGCCATCTCGAATTAAACGAGATCCCGATACAATGTTCATGCTCAAAGCTGGTACTAAATAACAATTATTGAGGTTTAAAACTAATCCCGTAGGTAAATGAAGAGGTAGCGTGCCGACGGCGATCACATCGACTTTGGAACCATTCCCGACGCGCATCGTCACCTCGTCCTTCGCCAGTCTCCGCCTATTCCGTAGTTCCTGCTGTGAGTTGCAAATGTGAGCAACTGCACCGGTATCAAATACCCAAGAGCTACTACGATTACTGGTAAGGTACACATCAATTACATGTATATCACATATACCTTTTGTTTTGCCGGCCTTCTTGTCTGCTAAGTATTTGGGGCAGTTCCGCTTCCAGTGTCCGCTTCCCTTGCAATAAAAGCACTCAGTCTCGGGCTTGGGTCCATTCTTTGGCTTCTTCCCGGCAGCTTGCTTGCCGGGCGCGGCAACTTCCTTGCCGTCCTTCTTGAAGGCTTTCTTACCCTTGCCCTTCTTGAACTTAGTGGTTTTATTGACCATCAACACTTGATGTTCCTTCTTGACTTCTACCTCTGCTGATTTCAGCATTGCAAACACCTCAGGAATGGTCTTTTGCATCCCCTGCATGTTGAAGTTCATCACAAAGCTCTTGTAGCTTGGTGGAAGCGACTGGAGGATTCTGTCAATGACCGCATCGTCCGGGAGATTGACTCCCAGCTGAGACAAGCGGTTATGTAGTCCAGACATAGTGAGTATGTGCTCACTGACAGAACTATTTTCCTCCATCTTACAGCTGAAGAACTTATCGGAGACTTCATATCTCTCGATCCGGGCATGAGCTTGGAAAACCATTTTCAGCTCTTCGAACATCTCATATGCTCCATGTCTCTCAAAACGCTTTTGGAGCCCCGGTTCTAAACTGTAAAGCATGCCGCACTGAACGAGGGAGTAGTCGTCAACACGTGTCTGCCAAGCGTTCATAACGTCTTGGTTCTGTGGGACGGGAGCTTCACCTAGCGGTGCTTGTAGGACGTAATCTTTCTTGGCAGCTATGAGGATGATCCTCAGGTTCCGGACCCAGTCCGTATAGTTGCTGCCATTGTCTTTCAGTTTGGTTTTCTCTAGGAACGCGTTGAAGTTGAGGACTACATGGGCCATTTGATCTACAAGACATATTGTAAAATATTTTTAGACTAATGTTCATGATAATAAAGTTCATCTAATCAAATTATATAATGAACTCCCACTTAGATTAGACATCCCTCTAGTCATCTAAGTATTACATGATCCGAGTTAACTAGGCCGTGTCCGATCATCACGTGAGACGGACTAGTCAACATCGGTGAACATCTTCATGTTGATCGCATCTTCTATACGACTCATGCTCGACCTTTCGGTCTTCTGTGTTCCGAGGCCATGTCTATGCACATGCTAGGCTCGTCAAGTTAACCCTAAGTGTTTTGCATGTGTAAAACTGTCTTACACCCGTTGTATGTGAACGTAAGAATCTATCACACCCGATCATCACGTGGTGCTTCGAAACGACGAACTTTAGCAACGGTGCACAGTTAGGGGAGAACACTTCTTGAAATTGTTATGAGGGATCATCTTATTTACTACCGTCGTTCTAAGTAAACAAGATGCAAAACATGATAAACATCACATGCAATCAAATAATAAACGTGACATGATATGGCCAATATCACATAGCTCCTTTGATCTCCATCTTGAGGCTCCATGATCATCTTGTCACCGGCTTGACACCATGATCACCATCATCATGATCTCCATCATCGTGTCTCCATGAAGTTGCTCGCCAACTATTACTTCTACTACTATGGCTAACGCGTTTAGCAATGAAGTAAAGTAATTTACATGGCGTTTCTTGATGACACGCAGGTCATATAAAAGAATAATGACAACTCCTATGGCTCCTGCCGGTTGTCATACTCATCGACATGCAAGTCGTGATTCCTATTACAATAGCATGAACATCTCATACATCACATATAGATCATTCATCATTCATCACAACTTTGGCCATGTCATATCACAAACCACTTGCTGCAAAAACAAGTTAGACGTCCTCTAATTGTTGTTGCAAGTTTTTACGTGGCTGAATTAGGGTTCTAGCAAGAACGTTTTCTTACCTACGTGAAAGCCACAACGTGATTTGTCAACTTCTATTTACCCTTCATAAGGACCCTGTTCATCGAATCCGCTCCAACTAAAGTAGGAGAGACAGACACCCGCCAGCCACCTTATGCAACTAGTGCATGTTAGTCGGTGGAACCGGTCTCACGTAAGCGTACGTGTAAGGTTGGTCCGGGCCGCTTCATCCCACAATACCGCTGAAGCAAGAAAAGACTAGTAGCGGCAAGAAAGTTGACAAATCCACGCCCACAACGAATTGTGTTCTACTCGCGCAAGAAGAACTACGCATAGACCTAGCTCATGATGTCACTGTTGGGGAACGTTGCAGAAAACAAAAATTTTCCTACTCGTTTCACCAAGATCATCTAGGAGTTCATCTAGCAACGAGTCACGAGATGCATCTACATACCTTTGTAGATCGCGAGCGGAAGCGTTCGTTAGAACGAGGTTGAAGTAGTCGAACACGACGTGATCCAAATCACCGATGACCAGCGCCGAACGGACGGCACCTCCGCGTTCAACACACGTACGGAACGGGAGACGTCTCCTCCTTCTTGATCCAGCAAGGGGGAAGGAGAGGTTGACGAAGATCCAGCAGCACGACGGCGTGGTGGTGGATGCAGGGCGTCACGACAGCAGGGCTTCGCCGTGTACTACGAGAGAGAGAGAGATGTAACAGGGAGAGAGGGAAGCACCAAAAACGTGGGGATCAAGTCCCTCCTCTCCCCCACTATATATAGGGGTGCCCAGGGGGGCGCCGGCCCTGGTAGATGGCATCTACCAGGGGGGGCGGCGGCCAGGGTGGGGGGCTTGCCCCCCAAGCAAGGGGGCGCCCCCTTTTAGGGTTCCCCCCCAACCCTAGGCGCATGGGCCCTTGGGGGGGTGGCGCCCCAGCCCACTAAGGGCTGGGTTCCCACCTATTTCAGCCCATGGGGCCCTCCAGGATAGGTGGCCCCACCTGGTGGACCCCCGGGACCCTTCCGGTGGTCCCGGTACAATACCGGGTACCCCGAAACTTGTCCCGATGGCCGAAACTGCACATCCTATATATAATTCTTTACCTCCGGACCATTCCGGAACTCCTCGTGACGTCCTGGATCTCATCCGGGACCCCGAACAACATTCGGGTTACTGCATATACTTATCTTCACAACCCTAGCGTCACCGAACCTTAAGTGTGTAGACCCTACGGGTTTGGGAGACAAGCAGACATGACCGAGATGACTCTCCGGTCAATAACCAACAGCGGGATCTGGATACCCATGTTGGCTCCCACATGCTCCACGATGATCTCATCGGATGAACCACGATGTCGAGGATTCAATTAACCCCGTATGCAATTCCCTTTGTCAATCGATATATTACTTGCCCGAGATTCGATCGTCGGTATCCCAATACCTCGTTCAATCTCGTTACCGGCAAGTCAGTTTACTCGTATCGTAATGCATGATCCCGTGACCAGACACTTGGTCACTTTGAGCTCATTATGATGATGCATTACCGAGTGGGCCCAGTGATACCTCGCCGTCATACGGAGTGACAAATCCCAGTCTTGATCCGTGTCAACCCAACAGATACTTTCGGAGATACCCGTAGTCTACCTTTATAGTCACCCAGTTACGTTGTGACGTTTGGTATACCCAAAGCACTCCTACGGTATCCGGGAGTTACACGATCTCATGGTCTAAGGAAAAGATACTTGACATTGCAAAACTCTAGCAAAACGAACTACACGATCTTTATGCTATGTTTAGTATTGGGTCTTGTCCATCACATCATTCTCCTAATGATGTGATCTCGTTATCAATGACATCCAATGTCCATAGTCAGGAAACCATGACTATCTGTTGATTAACGGGCTAGTCAACTAGAGGCTCACTAGGGACATGTTGGTGTCTGTTATTCACACATGTACTACGATTTCCGGATAACACAATTATAGCATGAATAAAGACAATTACCATGAACAAGGAAATATAATAATAATGCTTTTATTATTGCCTCTAGGGCATATTTCCAACAGTCACGACATTCTTGACTTGAGTGGTGGTCTTGTTAACATTCTGTTGCCAATTGGGCTTGTATTCCACCTGAGTCTGCTGCCAGGTACGAGCCTTCTGCACGGGTTGCCCATCCTTCTTTGGCTCAAACTTGCGCTTGTGGTCATTGCTAGCAGGCATATTATCTGATACAAGCCTATGTTCCCTTCCAGTAATGAAAGCCTTGTTCACCAGAGTTTGGAAATCTAGGAAATCAAACATACTGAGAGTACACTGGAGTTGCAGGTTTAATCCACCAAGATATCTGTCAATCTGTCATGAAGGGAGTAACGTGACAGATGATTGAATTTCTGCAAATATTCACCCACATACTGATTCCCATGGTGGAGCGCGAGAAATCTTGTTGCTTCTTCTTCATAATTCCCGTAGGGATATGATACTTCCGGAACTGATCCTTGAATTTTGACCAGGTGATTTCTTCATCAGCACGCCAAATGGCTTTTACATTTTCCCACCATATGGCAGCAGCGCCTTCAAGATAATGAGTTGGAAATGGAACTTTATCACCTTCTTCCGTATGAGCAATCTCTAGTTTCCTCTCAATGGTTCTCATCCAATCGTCTGCTTCCAAGGGGTCAATAACCTGACTGAAACTGGCAGGCTTGGTCCATTGAAAATCTGACAGCTTCGAGTGATAACCGTTCTAGTTCCCATTCTGCCCAACCATAGCTTGCACACTTCTTAAAATTTCAATCAGATCATTACTCCGTCTTTCCTCAAACATTCTCGGAATTTGCTCTGTGGAGGGCGGATTTGGTGGTGGAAGCGGTGGTGGAACGTACGGCTCGGGGGAGCGTCCTGCCTATCGTGCGGAACGACGAACAGGAGTACCCTCGCGAACGTTGCTACGGCTGCCTCCCCGCGGCATCCTATTGTGATTTTTTCCAAGACAACGCAACCGAGATGAGAAGCATTCCCCATAAAATGGGGAAAAGCCGGCAACAAAAGCCCAAGGAAAAACCGAAATGATGAAAAAAAATACGGCAAATAAAATAGAGTCCCAACATAATTATACATAGACTCATACATGAAAGATACATAACATGCCAGGTCCAACTACTGTCATACATGAAACGAAACCTCATGACTCGTACGACTCTCCTCGTACACCATCCCGACAACTGCGAATACTCAGAAGCTCTACTGTTCGGCTGGTGCTGCGGGGTCCTTTCTTGAAGCGGACTCAGATCCTGAACTGGCGAGTTTAACTGAGACCTCCGGGTTAAAGGTAACACGGCGACGCTGCCTCGAGGGCTCTCCCTCAGGGGCAAGGGTAGGGTGAAGCATCGGGGCTGCAGGGGTAGAGAGAAGTGAAACCCACTCAGCAGGGGTACTGAGAGGACTCACGGTCGCGGCGCCCGAGCTACTTGGAGGAGTAACCGGTGAAACAGGGGAACTAGAACGAGCTGGAACATAATGAGTAAATCCCAGGGAGGATGGAGTAGTGGCAGATCGAGTAGAGACTAGAGCAGCGGCTAAAGCAGTATGGGCACGAGTCAGCTCTCGAGCCAGCTCGTGGATCATAAGATAGCTAGCGGTGATATAACGAGCAAGATAGCTAGCGGTACTATCGGACTCCGGATCAATGACAGAGAAGTGAACACGACCATTGTCGTGCAGAGAAGGATAGTAGTAGAAACCTGGGTGGTTCTGCATCCGGACCTCGTGGTAACAAAGCTCGACAAGGACCTCGAATGCAGCAAACTGGACAGCCTGGGAAGCGGTAGAGCGTAACCGCTCCGAGAGGTACGAGTGTAATTCTAGAGTCGGAACTGGTGCGCAGAGTGACCACTGCGTGATACTCATACACTAAGGCAGCTAGACGCTCCTAGTACACATGATGGACTGGATCGTCACCAAGGGGGTACAGCCGACACCACACGTTACGAAGGAGATGTTGTGATGTGAACAGCATCAGCTGCAACTGGCATGGATACGGCACCGGAGCCATCTACACTCACAACCATTAGTAGGTTAGTATAAACATAAAACAAGTGTATGCAATGCAACAACCAGCTACCAATGCTACCGGCACTCAACTAAAACTCGTATCCACCGTCCAATTAACACGTCTTAGTCTAGCATGGCCTACAGTCAGCGCGGCTCTGATACCAAGCGTTGTGGCACCCCGGCTCAGAGTGACCGGTTTACCCTGCACTGCCAGCCCAGAGACCATGTCTTCTGGCAACACACAACATGTTGGTACAGAAAATAACCACTTTATTGATGATAGCGGATCAAAGTTTACATTACAATAGGTAGCGAGGCCAAGCGGCACACACGGTGCGGCTGGACAATATGTACATTATTTAGTGAACATAAAGGCCTCGATCATAAAAACTACGTGGCAGCGGAACAACGCCGTAGCAGAACTCCATAGCATAGGGACACCGATGTGGACACGATCTAGACTCGGACAACACTCCTTTCCGACAATGCTTTCCTGAAATCTGGCATGACATGCCAGGTCAGTACATTGAATGTACTTGCAAGCTCACAACAGACATAAACATAATGACAGACAATATCATGATAATTAACCAATTATTAATAATGCAACAATATAACCAACATGCTGTGATCATGCTCTTGCGAGAAAATATCCCTTTTACCAATGGTGATCACTTCTTGGATCACCACCTTACCATTCTCAAAATCTTACTATGAATATCTCGTGATCTTTCCGGCGATCACAACCACGACCTATATTTGGTCTACAACAATGATCCTTCCGGCGATCACAACCACGACCAACACTTGGTCTTGACCAACCTGATGGCCTTCCCGCCATCACCAAAAGTGCAAAGTTCATAACTTAGTGCGCAAGATTTATTAAATGTTGACCCATGGTGTGACCTACTTTCGAGCGTGTTCGTAACTATGGACTCAACTATCGATAGATTCATACACTCTGCAGAGGTAGCGCACTGTACCCACACCACGGAACCCATGGCCCCGCACTCCCATTCGGGTGGACCAACGGCGTTCCAACGAAACCCCTCCATTACCATGACACTCTCCCGGCCACTCTGAGTCACTCCCCACTGGGCTAGTCCTGGGTGACCCCGTGTCTACCAAAGACACACGACCACCGTCATGGCCAACTCATAAACTATCCCACATGGGGACACGGTGTGGGAAAGAACCCTTCTGAAATTCACCAGAAAATCTAGACAACAGGGAAAAATACCATTTTGGTGAGCTGATTTCTTTACAAAGAACACAATGCAAAAAGAATCAATTCATTTGGACTTATGGTTAAAGAGTTATTGCTGTTTCAAGCTCTCTGGAAAAATATGAAATTTGAATGAAATAGAAACAGACTCGGGGGTGACGTCGAAGGCGTAAAGCCTCGGGGCGCCACGACTCGTACCGCTTTGCGCGTGTACTAAGTGGCTTACTAGTGGGCCCTGCTAGTCAGGTGAGGGGGAGAGGGGGAACGAAACAGGGGACGGCGCGGCTTCGCCGGAGAAAACATCGGCGACGAGAGCTTCTTGGCCAAAACGAGAGGGGGAATCGAGAGAGGAGATGGAGGCGCACCTACCCGTACCCGTAGAGTAGCTAGGGGTGGTCGGACGGTGTTGGAATCGTCCTCTCTAGCGGAGGCAGGAAGCAGAGCTCGCCGGAGACGAAGACGACGGCGAGCTGAGGCGACTCCAGGGGCTCCAACCGGGCGGAACGACACCATCGCGGAGTGGCGGAGGCCCTGGAAGGGTTGCCCAAGCCTGGGAGGGGCCGGAGCTACGGAGACGACCCGAGGGGATCGCTGGCGAGCTCGAGCTCAGGGACGGCGGCCCGCGGTCTGCCCGACCGGGCTACGGCTATCTACGAGGTTGTGGAGTGTGTGGGAGTGGAGGATGGTGCTCGAGGAGGCTTGGGAGGGCTCTATTTATAGTCGAGCGTCGAGGAGGGTTCGGGCTCCGCCGGTGGACACCTGGACACGGCGCCCGACGACGAGCCGCGTCAGTTAGAGGGGGAGAAGGAGATGCAGCTCATGCAGGGACTGTGGGCGAGCGGGGACGAGCACAGGGGCACTGGGGGACGACGAGCACAGTGCGCACCGCACTGTTTCGTTGGCCGGACCGTGCCCGTGCTCGCTGCGGCAAGCTCCGGCGTCAGCGAGTGCCAGGGGAGAGTTAAGGGTTCTAGGACGGAGATGGTGGCGAGGTTTGGCACGCTTAGGCAGGCGGGGAAGCAAGCACACACGAAACAGAGCGCTCGGCGGCACTCAGAGCGCGTCGACACGCAGGCTGGCATCGTGTACACGTGTGGTCACCGCGTGAACTTTACCCTCAGGCCGACCTAAGTCCAAAAATCATGGCTGGCTTGTTGTTCGTGGTAGTTTTGAAGATAACCACGCTTTGGTTTGGACCCAGACGCAGTAGAAAAGATTTCACACTCCCAATAAGTTTCTGATCAGTAACTTTGAGAGGTTACTGAGGTCAAACGGCTGGGAGTTGGGAGCTGGGCTTTGGAGGGTAGCAATCATCTACTAAGGTGATGATGCACAAGAAAAATCAGCCTCATTGGGGCAAGTAAATTGGTAGTTAATGTAGAAATCACCATTTCTGTCCAGAACAGAAAATATTTTCTGTAGCAAAATATTATAAAAATTTATGCAATATTTTTGCTTAGGAAGGTGCCCTAGGGTTCAAAGAATATTTGCGAATTTTCTCAGATTTTTGTGGGCAAGAAAAATTGGGGTTGCTTTGGAGCACATTGATCTAGCTAGGGTTTAAGAGAGGAAAATGAATATTTTTCATTTAAGAAAAATATTCCAATAATTGTTTTGAGATCAACTAGAGTGGGAATGATGGTTAGAGAGGGAAATGGGACACTTGGGTGAAAGCCAAGGGGTACCCAAGTGCTTAAGTCCATATGAAAAGATTCAAAACTCCAAATTTCAAATTCAAACCAAATAAAAACCAGGCAAAGAAAAGAGGGCAAAAACCAGGCTGTCACAATGACTTCATCTCTCTCTCTCTCTCTATGGATTCTCAATACAATGGTCTCTTGGAGATCCATATGATGTAACTCTTTTTGCTGTGTGTTTGTTGGGATCCGATGAACTTTGAGTTTATGATCAGTCATATATTTTTATATCCATGAAAGTTATTGGAGTTTCTTTGATCTCTTATATGCATGATCTCTTATAGCCTCATATTTATTCTCCGATATTTGGGTTTTGTTTCGCCAACTTGATCTATTTATCTTGCAATGGGAAAAGGTGCCCGGTAGTGGGTTCAATCTTACGGTGCTTGATCCCAGTGATAGAAAGGGACCCGCACTTATGTATCATTGCTACTAAGGATAAAAAGATGGGATCTATATCTACGCAATAGATAAACAGATCTTGTCTACATCATGTCATCGTTCTTATTGCATCACTTCGTTTTTCCATGAACTTAATACACTAGATGCATGCTGGATAGCGATCGATGTGTGGATTAATAGTAGTAGATGCAGGCAGGAGTCGGTCTACTAATCTTGGACATGATGTCTATGTAATGATCATTGCCTAGATATCGTCATAATTATTTGAGGTTCTATCAATCGCCCAACAGTAATTTGTTTACCCACCATTTGCTATCTTTCTCAAGAGAAGCCACTAGTGAAACCTACGGCCCTCGGGTCTTCTTCCTCATATATTTGCTTGCGATCTACTTTTCGTTTGCATTTTTACTCAGATCTATTAAACCAAAAATACAAAAATACTTTTCTACACTTTATTTTCTTTGCGATCTATTATTTCAATCTACTACAATATTCTGGCATCGTTACCGAAAGGGATTGACAACCCCTTTAACACGTCGGCTTGCGAGGTGTTGTTATTTGTGTGCAGGTGTTGTTTACATTGGGTTTCTTGGTTCTCCTACTAGTTCGATAACCTTGGTTTCTTCACTGAGGGAAATACCTACCGTCGATGTGCTGCATCATCCCTTCCTCTTTGGGGAAATACCTATGTAGTGCTAGCAGACATGAGCTTTTCTGGCGCTACAGTCAGAGAGCAATCACACATACCTTGTAAATTTTTGAAGAAGTTCAAAATGGATTAATCAAAGAAAGGGTTCTTGCCTGTGTTACAAGGTGTGAAGTTGAACCAAACTCAATGCCCGACCACTGCAGAAGAGAGAGAGAGAGAGAGAAAATGAAAGTCATCCCTATGCCTCAGCCATAGGTTCTATCATGTATGGAATGTTGTGTACCAGACCTGGTGCGTGCCTTACTATTAGTTTAGTAGGGAGGTACCAAAGTAATCCAGGAGTGGATCACTGAACAGCGGTCAAGAACATCCTGAAATCCCTGAGAATGACTAAGGATATAATGATATGTTTCTCGTTTATTGGGGTGACAAAGAGCACGTCGTAAACGGTTACATCGACGCAAGCTTTAACACTGATCCGGATGACTCTAAGTCGCAAACAGGATACATATTTATATTGAATGGTGGAGCAGTCAGTTGGTGCAGTTCCAAGTAGAGCGTCGTGGCAGGATCTAAGTGTGAAGCGGAGTACATAGCTGCTTCGGAAGCAGCAAATGAAGGAGTCTGGATGAAGAATTTCATATCCGATCTAGGTGTAATAGCTAGTGCATCGGGTCCAATGAAAATTTGAAAATCTTTTGTGACAATACTGGTGCAATTGCCTTGGCAAAGGAATCCAGATTTCACAAGAGAACCAAACACATCAAGAGACGCTTCAATTCCATACGCGATCAAGTCAACGAGGGAGACATAGAGATTTGCAAGATACATATGGATCTGAATGTTGCAGACCCGTTGAGTAAGCCTCTCTCACGAGCAAAACATGATTAACACCAAGACTCCATGGGTTTTAGAATCATTACTATGTAATCTAGATTATTGACTCTAGTGCAAGTGGGAGACTAAAGGAAATATGCCCTAGAGGCAATAATAAATTTGTTATTTATATTTCCTTATGTCATGATAAATGTTTATTATTCATGCTAGAATTGTATTAACCGGAAACTTAGTACATGTGTGAATACATAGACGAACAAAGAGTCCCTAGTATGCCTCTACTTGACTAGCTCGTTAATCAAAGATGGTTAAGTTTCCTAACCATAGACATGTTTTATCATTTGATGAACAGGATCACATCATTAGAGAATGATGTGATGAACACGACCCATCTGTTAGCTTAGCATAATGATCGTTTAGTTTTTTCTACTATTGCTTTCTTCATGACTTATACATGTTCCTAAGACTATGAGATTATGCAACTCCCGAATACCGGAGGAACACCTTGTGTGCTATCAAACATCACAATGTAACTGGGTGATTATAAATATGCTCTACAGGTGTCTCCGATGGTGTTTGTTGAGTTGGCATAGATCGAGATTAGGATTTGTCACTCCGCGTATCGGAGAGGTATCTTTGGGCCCTCTCGGTAATGTACATCACTATGAGACTTGCAAGCAATGTGACTAATGAGTTAGTCATGGGATGATGCATTATGGAATGAGTAAAGAGACTTGCCGGTGACAAGATTGAACTAGGTATGATGGTACCGATGATCGAATCTCGGGCAAGTAACATACCGATGACAAAGGGAACAACGTATGTTATTATGCGGTCTGACCGATAAAGATCTTTGTAGACCAGAGATATGTAGGAGCCAATATGAGCATCCAGGTTCCACTATTGGTTATTGACCATAGATATGTCTCGGTCATGTCTACATAGTTCTCGAACCCGTAGGGTCCACACGCTTAATGTTCGATGATGATTTATATTGTGAGTTATGTGATTTGATGAACGAAGTTTGTTCAAAGTCCCGGATGAGATCACGGACATGACGAGGAGTATCGAAATGGTCGAGACATAAAGATTGATATATTGGACGATGTTATTCGGACACCAGATGAGTTCCGAGAGGTACCGGATAATTATCGGAGTGCTGGAGGGTTATCAGAACCCCCCGGGGGAACTAATGGGACTCTATGGGCCTTAGTGGAAGAGAGGAAGGGCCAGGAGGGGCTGGCCCCCCTTGGGTCTGAATTGGACTTGGGGAAGGGGGCGGCGCCCCCCTTTCCTTCCCTTCCCCCTCTCCATTCCTTCTTCCCCCTCTTCCTTAGGTGGAAACCTACTAGGACTTGGAGTCCTAGTAGGATTCCCCTCTCCTGGCGCACCCTAGGAGGGCCAGCTGGCCTCCCCTCCCCTCCTTTATATACGGGGGCAGAAGGGCACCCTAGAACACACAAGTTTCTCTTAACGGTGTGTGGTGCCCCCCTCCACAGTTATACACCTCGGTCATATCATCGTAGTGCTTAGTGTCGGTGTCAAAACTAGCGGATCTCGGGTAGGGGGTCTCGAACTGTGCGTCTGAGGCGGATGGTAAGAGCAGGCGGGGGACACAATGTTTACCCAGGTTTGGGCCCTCTCGATGGAGGTAATACCCTACTTCCTACTTGATTGATCTTGATGATATGATTATTACAAGAGTTGATCTACCACGAGATCGGAGAGGCTAAACCCTAGAAGCTAGCCTATGGTATGATTTTTGTTGTCCTACGGACTAAAACTCTCTGGTTTATATAGACACCGGAGGGAGCTAGGGTTACACAGAGTCGGTTACAAGGGAGGAGATCTACATATCCGAATCTCCAAGCTTGCCTTCCACGCAAAGGAGAGTCCCATCCGAACATGGGACGAAGTCTTCAATCTTGTATCTTCATAGTCCAACAGTCCGGCCAAAGTATATAGTCTGGCTGTCCGAGGACCCCCGAATCTAGGACTCCCTCAATAGCCCCTGAACCAGGCTTCAATGACGATGAGTCCGGCGCGCAGATTGTCGTCGGCATTGCAAGGCGGGTTCCTCCTCCGAATACCCCATAGAAGATTTTGAACACAAGGATAGTGTCCGGCTCTGCAAAACAAATTCCACATACCACTGTAGAGAGTATAATATTTCCACAAATCTAATCTGCTGACAACTTTTCATAATGTGACATCATGCCCTGGCCTCAGTCATTATTCAAACCGTTTTCCCAACCAGCCACTTCACATGCTGCGAGGCGGTTTTATTGGCACGTCTTGTCGAAGCATAGATCGTGTCCCCTTATCACGGGATTCTCATCAATACGGGTGTGGGTAACGCAATCGTGCTCGTTAGTACGACTCCTCAATTTTAGGCAAGTTCCAAATGGCCACGCGGAGGACGCTTGATATTCGCCCTCTTTATAAAGTGGCCAAAGCCTATCCTTTTCTTATCGCGCTCAATCCCTCCCTTCCCCCACCTTGAGTTCCAACACCCAAGGCTCAGGCGAAGCACTTTGGACCTTCAATCATGTCCGAATCCAACCTTCAGGGCTAGTGGATGGCTTCTTCTATCACAGAGGAGGACATCAAGAAGCTAAGGGAGGCCAGGTATCTCACCACCAAAATCTCGCACAAGCTGCCTGCCCGAGGACAGGTCATCCCCACTCCTGAAGCCAACGAGAGTGTCGTATTTGTTTCCCAGCTCCTCCGAGGGCTAGACTTTAGTCTTGATCCGTACGTCAGAGGGCTCATGTTCTATTATGGGCTCGACTTCCACGATCTAGCTCCGGATTCCATTCTTCACATCTCGTCGTTTATCGTCATATGTGAGGCCTTCCTCCGCATCACCCCACACTTCGGCCTATGGCTCAAGACCTTTAATGTGAAGCCGAAGATGATCAATGGGCGACACGCAGAATGCGGAGGTGCCACAATAAGCAAAGGCGTCGATGCCCCATGGCCAAAGGGTTCCTTCCTAAAGATATCTAACTTATGGCAGCGGGAGTGGTTTTACATCACAGCTCCCCGAAGTACCAAGTGGGTGGCTCCCCCCGCCTTCCGTTCGGGCCCCACCACAACTGGCTTCATGGGTCAACAAGGGGCTAGACTGGGGCCGGTTAATGACGTGCCAACATTGCAAAGTCGCATCTGAAATCTCCTCAAGAGGGATGTCGGTCTCGTCAAAGTAATGCAAGTTATGCTAGTTCGTCGGGTCCTGCCATGCCAACATCGGTCTCTCTATATGTGGGAGTTCAACCCGGAAGGACAGCGAGCTATTCAGCAGTTCTTCGGCATGACGCTCGAAGAGATGTATAGATTGTTCTTCGGATCACGAATAAAGTGTCCGGACACCACCGAGGATGCGGGTCTCAACTGCAATTGTCCAGATACCCAGGTGAGTAATTCTGTGACCGAAGATGCTGTCTTCTTATTTGTCACAACATCATTCTGAAAAAATCGATCTTGGCCAGGACTGGATAAGAAAGGCGAAGATCATCAGGTGTTCGCCCCCCCCCCTTCTCGAAGGCTCATCGGATCTTGTACTAGGCAGGATGCTCGAGCACGCACCTTATCAAGTGCCATCATGGGAAGATAAAGGGGGGATAAAGAAGCCGAAAGAGGGCCTCACGCATTACTCGTCCAAACCGAGGGAATTAGTTTCTCCACAAAGGAGAATGATCGGGGAGAAGAGTCTAGAATCCTGATAACCCACAAGTATAGGGGATCGCAACAGTTTTCGAGGGTAGAGTATTCAACCCAAATTTATTGATTCAACACAAGGGGAGCCAAAGAATATTCTCAAGTATTAGTAGCTGAGTTGTCAATTCAACCACACCTGGAAACTTAATATCTACAGCAAAGTGTTTAGTAGCAAAGTAATATGATAGTAGTGATAACGGTAGCAAAAGGTAACAGTAGTAAAATTAATGTTTTTGGTATTTTGTAGTGATGATAGCAATAGCAACGGGAAAGTAAATAAGCGAAGAACAATATATGGAAAGCTCATAGGCAATGGATCAGTGATGGAGAATTATGCCGGATGCGGTTCATCATGTAACAGTCATAACCTAGGGTGACACGGAACTAGCTCCAATTCATTGATATAATGTAGGCATGTATTCCTAATATAGTCATACGTGCTTATGGAAAAGAACTTGCATGACATCTTTTGTCCTACCCTCCCGTGGCAGCGGGGTCCTTTAGGGAAACTAAGGGATATTAAGGTCTCCTTTTAATAGAGAACCGGAACAAAGCATTAACATATAGTGAATACATGAACTCCTGAAACTATGGTCATCACCGGTAAGTATCCCGATTATTGTCACTTCGGGGTTAACGGATCATAACACATAATAGGTGACTATAGACTTGCAAGATAGGATCAAGAACACTCATATATTGATGAAAACATAATAGGTTCAGATCTGAAATCATGGCACTCGGGCCCTAGTGACAAGCATTAAGCATAGCAAAGTCATAGCAACATCAATCTCACAACATAGTGGACACTAGGAATCAAACCCTAACAAAACTAACTCGATTACATGATAGATCTCATCCGGCCCTTCACCATCCAGCAAGCCTACGATGGAATTACTCACGCACAGCAGTGAGCATCATGGAATTGGTGATGGAGGATGGTTGATGATGACGATGGCGACGGATTCCCATCTCTGGAGCCCCGAACGGACACCAGATCAGCCCTCCCGAGAGGTTTTAGGGCTTGGCGGTGGCTCCATATCGTAAAACGCGATGATTTCTTCTCTATGATTTTTTTCTCCCTGGAACTCAATATATGGAGGTGGAGTTGGAGTCGAAGAGGCAACAGGGGGCCCACGAGGTAGGGGGCGCGCCCTAGGGGAGCAGGCGTGCCCCCCACCCTCGTGGAGAGACGGTGGGCCCCTTGGCCTTCATCTTTGGCAGGTATTTTTCTTATTTTCTAAAAAGTGGCTCCGTGAAGTTTCAGGTCATTCCGAGAACGTTTGCCCCTGCACATAAATAACACCATGGTAATTCTGCTGAAAACAGCGTCAGTCCAGGTTAGTTCCATTCAAAGCTTGCAAGTTAGAGTCCAAAACAAGGGCAAATGTGTTTGGAAAAGTAGATACGTTGGAGACATATCAAATTCCCTCCCCCAAGGAAGGAAAAGGACTATCTCTGACGACTTGGAAACGAAAGGTTCCAAACGAGGGAAGAAATCTTCGTCAGGAGGCACTGCCCCGGAGGGCGTCCTTACCGCACAGTGCCCGCAAGGAGGCCAGCCCTCCACCGAGCTGTAAGTGCATCAAGAGTACTTTTGGTAAATATATCCTGCTTTATCTCCGAGGACAATAACCGAGACATATATCTTGCAGCCCGCCTCGTAGCCCTTCTTAGCAGAGTTCGTCCTCGGGGGATCTTCTTCCGGAGATGATGGAGAGCGAAACGCCTCCCCCTGCCTCCCCGCCTCCTGGGACGGACGACCCTGAGGTGTCATCACAGAGGGTTTCTCCTGATCCGCCAAGGCCAAAAGGTAACCCTTCGGCCACCCGCGGTCCGGAGTATTCGTCTCCTCTGGAGAGCAACAAAAAGAGTCTGGGATTGTCCGGTGGGCAACCGGACGCACTGATGAGCCTTTTGGAGAAAGTGGCTATTTTAGAGGAGCATCGTACTTTAATGAGTTCGGTGGATGAGAGGATCTCATCCGCCACGAGTGGGTTGCATGAAGCTTTTATGAGCCTGCTAAGAGGCTTTGAGGTACGCAAAGTAATATATATATATATATATATATATATATATATATATATATATATATATATATTTGACAGTACAGCACACACTAGGTGTGCTCTATGCAGATAGTAGCCCCTGAGACTCTGGTTGCTGTCCAGGGGCAGCAAACAGAGGATCATAGTCCCAGGTAAATAATCATGCTGCTTTCATGTGCAGACGGCTGACGGTCCGGTGGCTGGCCAGACTACTGAGTTTGCCAGTTTGAGCCGGCAACTTGACGCGGCAGATGCCGACATTACGCTTGTGAACAAGCGGCTTGACGAGGCACAGGGTATGTATTTTCGGGTGGTCAACAAATATTAAGAGGAGCATGATGCTAGTATCTATAATATGTTGTGACTGCAGATGGAGCTGCCGCCATGGAGACCCTTCGGGCGGAACTTGCCCGAGCCAAGGAACAAGCCAGGAGGAGTGATGCGGCCGCCCTAAAGGCGGCAGCAGACTTAAGAGCCGAATAGGCTACTTATCGCAAAAGCGAAGATAAAATAGCCAAGATGGTTGATGAGCTGAAAGATGTCGTCGGCCGATATGAGCTTCTTGAAAAGGAAAGCCAAGCGAGACCGGCTGACGTGAAGAAAATCATGGAAGTAGCCAAGGAAACCTGTTCTGAAATTAGAGCGGCGAAGGAGGAGCTCCGTCAAGCCGGAGATATCATGGCTGGGAAGCCCTTTTTGCTATGGACGAAGTTCGGAGATCCAAAGTATGCCCCTTTGGGTCAATTATGGAGTGTTGCAGACGCATATTCGGACTTGGCAATGACTGCTGCTGATGCGACTGTGTTTTTCAGAGATCAAAAAGATCACAAAGTGGAAAAGGTGTTCTAGTCGCAGTTCAGTGCTCTGACGCGTCCGCTACTGTTAAATGAGCAAATGGCCGAGTGGGCTGAGCTCCATAGGTTGTCCGGGCTTTCCATGAGGTCTGTCGTGGATCATCTTTGGCCGGAAGGACCAAGGCCGAATAGTTAGTTTAGTTTAGTGCAACGATTCCTTGGTGCTGTGCCTCATATCGACGCTGTAAAGAGGTCGGCGTGCATAGAGGGTGCGCGGATGGCTCTTGCCCGCGTTAAGACATACTGGGCGGAGATGGATGCTACCGCTATTGCAAACCGGGGTCTGGCCGTAGGCCAGGTCTCGTCCGAGCACTATTTTGGAGAAATCCTGGAAGGCACTCGTTTAATAGAGGCTCAGTGCTCAAAGAATATTATGTTCGAGTGACATGTATCCCAATTGTAAAAACAATGCTATTTGGATTATAAAGGCTATGTTTATACTTTTGCCTGAAAGTATTATGATGCCTCCTGTGCGGCCGTTTTATGTATGTATATAACCTGAAAGTTTGCAGTCGTCGGCTTCAGCCCCCACGCACATAATGCGGGGGTGTTCGGAAAAGCATGTATTCACAATTGATCCAACGTCTTGGTCCATGAAGGAGGTGATAGCGCGGCGAACAAGGCAATCAGACTATATTGCTTTAACACTTTCACTTATCCATAGGAGTTTGACAGTGGGGCTACTATATAGCCCCTGGTACCTCCACGCTTATCCAAATACAGTGCGCGTACATACATGACCGGGAAACCGGTCCTTCGTTAATGCGGAGGAATCGTGAAGATTCTGCTGAGTCATCGAGTGGTTGACCAGTCTCGCGCTTTATCATGACAGTCAGTTTTCAGCTTTCTCTACTGAGGTGCTCACCCAGATGAACCAGGGCACAATCGCAGTAGTTCTCCTGGTGCCACCTTAGCCGATAGAGCGAAACGTAAGGTAGCAAAACACGGGAGGCGGGTAAACCCAACATTTGACCAAAGACATGATTTGGAGCTGATGCATATAAGGCCAAACTCGTGACGCCGAACACTCCCTAAGGTATTCAAACTTTACAACATATCCCGGGCTGAGCAAACCCTTGATAATGAACCCTGAATATCCAAGTGTGTGCATCAGTCTGACGTGGCAAAAATGCCAATAATGTCAGCATCCCTCTCAGTTGTGTTAAGTATCCGGAGGGCCTAAAGCAACAAGAGACAGTGAGAAAGTTTTACACAGGGTCTTAATCTAAAAAGAAACCTTTGAGCGGGGCCCTGCTGCACGTATGCGCCTGTGTCTCCGTTGTGCCGTGTCCTGGAAGGGTGTAACATGATTGTCATCTGCAAGAGAGAAAAAACCTAGGTGAAAGCCTACGTGCGAAAAATTGGTTATTATTAATAGACCATTGAAATTCAATCTAAGTAAGGTCAAACCAAACTATAGTCCTTTTTACATGCGGGAAGCCCCTAGCGCCACCTATGGGGGCATATCCATCTACCCAATCTCGGGTTTATCTGAACTGTTACAGCGAGGGGTGCGTCGGACTCGTCTAGCCGTGTCCACGGTCTTGACGACCGATCCTTTATTCTGGTTGGAGGGGTCATTCAGTGTTCGGCTGCGAAAGCCGTCGTACACTCCTCTGCATGTAAGGAACGCTCTGAGTGTCCGCTAACTATGATGATGCCACATGGACTGGCCATCTTAAGCTTAAGACAAGCGTAATGCAGTATTGCATTAAAACGAGTGAAGGTTGTTCTTCCGAGTAGTGCTTGATAGCCGCTTCGGAATGGAGCGATGTCGAAGGTTAATTCTTCACTTCAGAAGTTGTCGGGAAAACCGAATACAACCTCTAGTACTATAGAGCCCGTGCAGCGGGCCTCTGGGCCTGGTATTACTCCTTTAAAGGTAGTATTGCTTTGGATGATTCTTGTTGGGTCTATCCCCATTTTACGGACTATGTCTTGATATATCAAATGAAGACTACTGCCGCCGTCCAAGAGGACTCGGGTGAGATGGTATCCATCAATTATTGGGTCTAGTACCAAGGTAGCCGATCCTCCGTGCCGGATACTAGTCGGGTGATCCCTGCAATCAAAAGTGATTGGGCAGGCCGACCAAGGGTTGAGCTTGGGGGTAACGGGCTCTACGGTGTGTGCGCTCCTCCTCTTCGTTACGTGAATCATGTTTAGTGTTTTGACTTCTGGTGGGAATTTTTTCTGTCCCCCAGTGCTTTGTTGGTGAGGCTCATCCTCGTCTTCACTTCGTGTCTCCCTCCCCTTGTGTTCAGCGTTTAGATTGCCGGCCTACTTAAAGACCCAGCATTATCTATTGGTATGATTTGCAGGTTTATCGGAGGTGCCATAAATCCGACATAATCTGTCCAGAATCTTGTTTAGGCTGGACGGTCCATCTCTGCTGCCTTTGAATGGGTTTTTCCGTTGACCGGGTCGAGAGCCCCTGAATCCAGCATTTACCGCCATGTTGTCTGGGATGTCTTCGTTGCTTCGACGCTTGCTTTTATTGTGTCGAGGTTTTCCATTGCCATCCCTGACTTCGGATGTGCTTGGGACGCTAGTGCCGCTGCGGGCCAGCCAACTATCCTCGCCCACGCAAAAGCGGGTCATAAGGCTTGTTAGGGCTGCCATTGTCCTTGGTTTTTCCTAGCCGAGGTGTCTGGCAAGCCATTCGTCCCGGACACTATGTTTGAAAGCCGCTAAGGCTTCGGCGTCCGGGCAATCGACAATTTGATTCTTCTTAGTGAGGAATCTGTTCCAAAGCTTTCGGGCTGACTCTCCGAGTTGCTGAATTATGTGACTTAAATCGTCTGCATCCGGAGGTCGGACATAGGTCCCTTGAAAATTAGCCCTGAAAGCGTCCTCAAGCTCTTCCCAACTTCCAATCGAGTTTTCGGGGAGGCTTTTCAACCAGTGCCTAGCTAGTCCTTTCAACTTTAAGGGCAAGTATTTGCTGGTGTGGATATCATCTCCATGAGCCACGTGGATGTGAAGGATAAAGTCCTCAATCCAGACCCCAGGGTCAGTTGTTCCGTCGTATGACTCTATGTACACGGGTTTGAATCCTTCTGGGAATTCATGGTCCAGTACCTCGGCCGTGAAGCATAGGGGGTGCGTGGAACCCCTGTATTTGGGTGTGTTTGACGGTTGAATTGTACGGTTTTGATTTTGAACTATTATTCTATCAGTAAAGTCATTTGGGAGGCGATGATTCTGTGCCGGAACGCGCTTCCTAGGTCCGTAAATGGACCTGGTCAAACCGGCTTTTTTGTGTAGGTCCTCACGTAGGTCGTGTGCTTACTTGTGTACGTCATCGTTAGCCGCCCTGTCGCGACCACGGGGTGGCCGGTCCGGTTGATCGGTGATACGTCTTCAATGTATCTATAATTTTTGATTGCTCCATGCTATATTATCTACTATTTTGGACATTATTGGGCTTTATTATCCACTTTTATATTATTTTTGGGACTAACCTACTAACCGGAGGCCCAGCCCAGAATTGTTGTTTTTGCCTGTTTTAGAGTTTCGAAGAAAAGGAATATCAAACGGAGTCCAAACGGAATGAAACCTTCGGGAGCGTGATTTTCTCACCGAATACAACTCAGGAGACTTGGACCCTACGTCAAGCCAATTAACAGGAGGCCACGAGGTAGGGGGCATGCCTGCCCCCCCCCCCCCAGGTGCGCCCTCCACCCTCATGGGCCCCCTGTTGCTCCACCGATGTACTTCTTCCTCCTATATATACCCACGTACCCCCCAAACAATCAAAAACGGAACCAAAAACCTAATTCCACCGCCGCAACTTTCTGTATCCACGAGATCCCATCTTGGGGCCTGTTCCGGAGCTCCGCCGGAAAGGAAATCATTCACGGAGGGCTTCTACATCATCATCCAAGCCCCCCGATGAAGTGTGAGTAGTTTAATTCAGACCTACGGGTCCATAGTTAGTAGCTAGATGGCTTCTTCTCTCTTTTTGGATCTCAATACAATGTTCTCCCCCTCTCTCGTGGAGATCTATTCAATGTAATCTTCTTTTTGCGGTGTGTTTGTTGAGACCGATGAATTGTGGGTTTATGATCTAGTCTATCTATGAATAATATTTGAATCTTCTCTGAGAATTCTTTTATGTATGATTAGTTATCTTTGCAAGTCTCTTCGAATTATCAGTTTGGTTTGGCCTACTAGATTGGTTTTTCTTGCCATGGGAGAAGTGCTTAGCTTTGGGTTCGATCTTGCGTTGTCCTTTCCCAGTGACAGAAGGGGCAGCAAGGCACGTATTGTATTGTTGCCATCGAGGATAACAAGATGGGTTTTTTATCATATTGCATGAAACTATCCCTCTACATCATGCCATCTTGCTTAAGGCGTTACTCTGTTTTTAATTTAATACTCTAGATGCATGCTGGACAGCGGTCGATGAGTGGAGTAATAGTAGTAGATGCAGGCAGGAGTTGGTCTACTTGTCTCGGACGTGATGCCTATATACATGATCATACCTAGATATTCTCATAACTATGCTTAATTCTGTCAATTGCTCAACAGTAATTTGTTCACCCACCGTAGAATACTTATGCTCTTGAGAGAAGCCACTAGTGAAACCTATGCCCCCGGGTCTCTTTCTCATCATATCAATCTCCATCACTTTATTATTGCTTTGCTTTTACTTTACCATTTACTTTTCACTTTGCATCTCTATACCAAAAATACCAAAAATATTATTTATCATCTCTATCAGATCTCACTTTTGTAAGTGACCGTAAAGGGATTGACAACCCCTAAGCGCGTTGGTTGCGTTGAGCTATTGTTTTTGTGTAGGTACAAGGGACTCGCGCGTAGCCTCCTACTGGATTGATACCTTAGTTCTCAAAAACTGAGGGAAATACTTACGCTACTTTGCTGCATCATCCTCTCCTCTTCGGGGAAATCCAACGCAGTGCTCAAGAGGTAGCAAGAAGAATTTCTGGCGCCATTGCCGGGGAGTCTGCGCAAAAGTCAACATACCAAGTACCCATCACAATCCCTATCTCCCTCATTACATTATTTGCCATTTGCCTCTCATTTTCCTCTCCCCCATTTCACCCTTGCCGTTTTATTCGCCCTCTCTCTCTATCCTCCCTCTCTTTCTCTATTTGCCTCTTTTTGCCCGTTTGCTTTTTGTTTGCTCATGTGTTGGATTGCTTGTTTGTCGCGATGGCTCAAGATAATACTAAATTGTGTGACTTCACCAATACCAACAATAATGATTTCCTTAGCACTCCGATTGCTCCTCTTACCGATGTTGAATCTTGTGAAATTAATACTGCTTTGCTGAATCTTGTCATGAAAGATCCTTTCTCCGGCCTTCCTAGTGAAGATGTCGCTACCCATCTTAATAGCTTCGTTGGTTTGTGTGACATTCAAAAGAAGAAAGATGCCGATAATGATATTGTTAAATTCAAGCTATTTCCTTTTTCGCTTAGAGATCGTGCTAAAGCTTGGTTTTCATCTTTGCCTAAAAATAGTATTGATTCATGGAACAAGTGCAAAGATGCTTTTACACTACAAAAAAAAGACACATCCGTGGCATTTTGGGCCGAACGAATTTTTTTTTTGTCATACATATGACACTTCTATGACGATAATTGTGACAAAACCCGGTATCATCATAGATGTGGTGGGCTCCTACTTCTATGACAAAAAATCATGATAGAAAATGGGCTTTTCGTCCTGGGCGGGCCGGAGACGCAGCTGCATGACATTCTTTGGGCCATCCATGACTGAAAAAACCGTGGTAGAAGCAAGGGCGAGGAAAATTTCGGGGAGTTCCCGGTTATGGTGGGAGGTCGGGGGCCGAGCGATGCGCATTTCTCTCGTACACGTACGCGCGCGTGTGCGAGGCGTTGGCTCTAACTGAACCCGAGTGAGGCGTTGGGCTCTAACTGAACCCGAGCGATTGCACTGTAGGCTACGCGTTACTGAATCCGTGCGATCGATCGATGGATGTTAACTGAACCCGATCGAGTGATTCCTTCGCTACTGCTGCTAACTGAAGCCGATCGATGCTGCCTCTCGATGAACAGTGAGCGTTGCGGGGGGTTTGGATGAACAGTTCCTGGTGGGGTGGATGAACAGGACCCCGTGGTGTTGCCTCTGGATGAACAGGACCCCGATCGATCGAGCCGGTTGGGGCTGGATGAACAGGACCCCGTGGTGTTGCCTCTGGATGAACAGGACCCCGATCGATCGAGCCGGTTGGGGCTGGATGAACAGGACCCCGTGGAGGGTTGGATGAACAGGACCACCCCGTGGAGGGCAAGATGAACAGTAGACGGTGGAGGGCAGGATGAACAGTAGTCCGTGGAGGGGTGGTTGAACAGGAGCCCATGGAGATGGCTGGTTGAACAGTAGCCGGTGGAGTAGCGCGCGGTGGAGGCTAGATGAACAGGAGGCCGTGGATGAACAGTCGCAGGTGGAGGCTGGAGGAGGTTGACGGTGGATGAACAGTAGCTCGTGGAGGCTGGAGGGGGTCGATGGTGGAGATGAACAGTATCCCGTGGAGTCCTGTTTTGCGGTACGCCACACCCCTTCCGATGAACAGGACCCCCGTTTCGACCGTAGGAGGTCCGTTTCGTCCGTTTTGCGGTACACCACACCCCTCCCGATGAATAGGACCCCCGTTTTGACCGTAGTAGGTCTGTTTCCTCCGTTTTGCGATATGCCAGACCCCTCCCGATCAACAGGATCCCATTTCGAACGTGGCCGGTCGAACACAAGGCCGTTTCCTCCGTTCTGCGGTACGCCAGGCCTCGTTTCCATCGCCTATTCCGTCCAAGCCCTCCCAATGAACACGACGCATTCCGTTGCCTCCCCATGAATACGACGCATTCCGTTGCCTCCCCATGAACATGACGCATTCCGTTGCCTCCCCATGAACATGACGATGACGCTGTTTCTAGGTTCCGATCCAGCCATATACACGAGCCCTGGCCGTACGTATGCATGAGTAGGCGTTCGAGACCCTGCCCGTATGTACACATACGTGGCCGTATTTTCTTTCTTGCACCCTGGCCGCTGTATGTACGTGTACATGCTACGTGCACGCCTCTACTACGACACGTGCGCGCCTCTACATCGACCAGTATATATGTACATACGCGTTCGCGACCAGAATGAAAACGCTACGTACGCTTCGACCAGGTGGGTCCCGACTGTCAGGCACTTCCTTGCGTGCGAAGATGTAGCTGGTGGGTTCCAACAGTCAAGGGCAAACATTTTTTTTGCGAAATACGGTGGCCCGTTCGGTGGGTCCTAGCTGTTAGGTGGAGGAATAATTATTTTGCGCGTAATAAGGAGGCACTTCCTTGCTACGGCCGTGGACCCTGTTGTCAGCGTCTCCACGCACAGTACTCTTCCGATGAAAGTCGGTCGTTGACCACGCCGCACCGAGAGCACCACGGCAGTGGACAACGGCGAGGCCTAGGAAGGGGACGATGCGAAGCTGGGGAAGACGCGGCAGTGGATGCCCATGCGGAGAGGAGTACGAGCGTTCACCGGTTCGGCTGCGGTGTGAGGCTGTCGTCGCCGCAGAATAACAGGGGGTGTGGGTGAGTAGAGGGATGCCCTGGCCAACAGTGGGAGTAGTAGGGGGCGCTGAGGCCTGCGCGGCAGCACAGCCGGCCACGGGAGGTGGGAGTAGGCGGTCCCGCCGGCGCTGCTTTGGCGGCTGGAGCAAGAAGACCAGAGATTGAAGAAACACAACGGCCGTTGGATTGACATCCAACGGTTACGTCTACTAGAATCGTTTGTTGACGTATATAATAACTAAAAAAACATGCATACGCGTCAACTAAACACGCCCACAAGTCAGACCACTCCCTCTTTTTTTAGTAATTTATATATAGCGCATGGCAACTTCTTATGCAATTTATTGCAGTCGTTTTTTCTGGTTGGCCAGGGCCAATTTCGCATATTTCTATGGGTTCCAAACTATTTTTAATACTGAAATGTCCAGCCAAATTTAAAGTACTTTGAAGATATATTTAAATTAGGTTAATGCCCAGTGAAATAGGAATCTGAAAATGTAATAAAATTCAGAAATTATAAAGTAATTGCCAATTTGTCATCTGTTTTTATATTTACAACCCATTTCATATTACTTTCAAGATTTGCAGGCGTCTTGAAAGAGTTGCAGCCCATCAGGGCGTAGAAAAATAAGTAGGCCTGGATTGGGTATTCTTCAGAAAAAATAAACTAGGCTCATTTTCACAAAGAAAAAATAGCTGAGCTGGTCACATGGTGAACATAAAATATAAGCCTGGGCTAGACGGGCCACAGCCCAGTTCAAACCCTGCTCTGTCTCAACAATACCAAACAAAAAATACTGCTCGAGTAGCTACGTCCCAGGTGTCAGCCGATCTTGTGTTGTTCTGTTGTCTATTGACTATATACGCTCCCAATGTCATGGGTCCCAGATGTCAGGAAAACACTAGGAGGAAGCATTTTATTTTTCCATACGCTGACATGGTGGGCCCCTACTATCATCCTCTCCACGTACTTCTGCCGATTCCTGTTGTTTGTTGACCATGTTGACAATATGAGAGGGCGGCGCCGCGGTGAGCGCACCAAAGCGCGCAGAGGACATCGGCGTTAATGATTTAGGAGATGGTGGGGCAGCGATGCGTGCGCAGAGGCGCAGCCAGCCGTGGGAGGCCGAAGCAGGCGGCCCCGTCGGCGCTGGTTTGGTTTTGGCGGCTGGAGGAAGACAGGACTGAAGAAACACGACAGACTGTAGTACTTAACAACCTTAACTGAAACCAGCACGGGCACTTAACAACCAAAGCTGAAAGCAGTATGAGTACTTATATAGGTTCAACCGTACAAAGCACGCCTCGAACAGTGCTACTTTGCCTACAGTAAACCAAGGGTGAGGCCGCCAAGCCCCAGGACAAGGCCCAGGCGCCATCTCGTGCATCCACAACCTTCTGAAAGCGGCTTCATCTCGCAACATGGTCAATAAACAGGATATTCGCTTTAGAGCCATGGAAAAGCATGAACATAATCTTCTGTCCTATTCTCCAAGATGGACGGACCTTCATTATTTGAGACCACCCATGAATAAGTATCTTTTCACCTCCAAGGGGAATTGAGCAGGTCGACATAAACATCATGTTGTGACCAAGCGCAAGTCTGACCCGACCATGGTCAGGCATCTGTATAGGAACAATAGAACTCGGCAGTTCCTGTTTCAAGAAGATCACAGCTGTAAAACTGTGTATAAGCAATAGTTTATGAACAACATATATAACATAAAACAGCTCGTACCATAAGTTTCTCGACACAGTTGGACCTGTTCAACGAGTGCAGCAGTGGCACACATATCCAACGTGGCCTTCCACCATTGAAACGCCCCACAAGGACCTCAAGACGATCAATAAAGTGTAGGAACTTGTGGATGTCGATCCAGTCAACTTCAGTGCCATTAGTAACAGCCGAGTTATTATAGAGTAACAAACGAGCAGACTGCTTTACTCTAAAAAAACCTACATGTGCCACCAATTATAAGAAAATATTAGTTAGAAGTAGCATCTTCGTGAGAGATTCTTTGCTACTTCTAAAGTTAAATTGTGATTAGTTAGAGAGAATAGGTGGATTAAGAAGTAATCGAGGCAACAAGCAAGAACCAGATACAAAACTAACATGGATGAACAATTGGAACGACGTCGGGGTGGAAGATCGCAGTGAAGATGAGACCAGGTTCTGCTATTTCCATCAACATTTGTGCGCCAACTTTTAGTCCGTAACACTTGAGAAAGTTTATCCAAGTTCGGCCATAAAAAAGCAGTGATCTTCTTGGTTCATGAACCCAACTCGGAACTTATATCCATGGCTTGTCTTCACTGTGACCATTAAACTAGTGTATTCAGTTATGGCAAGGCCGAGCATCTTGAGTACATGTGTTCTGGCAGAGCAAATAATACACTGCAGGAAAAATAATATGAGAACACAGCATGTTCAAAAAACCCCCACCCTCCCGGATAGAAAAGAGGATTCTAGGAACACACTGTGCGCGTTTCAAAATGCTGTGTTAGGATGAGAAGGAACAAGTGTGGCGTCTCGCCGAGGGCGCAAAAACCTGTAGGGTACTCACACTTTGGGCACTGCAAATGAAACACACTAGATTCAGTAGGAAGAAAAATGCATCAACGGTGGCGGCTGCCATCCTAGGATTACCTGCGACCAAGGGACTTGGGTTTATCGGGGATGGATGAAGAATTCGTACCTGGTTCTCCATGAGAAAACCCTATGCAATCGCCGAGAGGGGGTTTTCTCTGAACAAGCAGACGAGGGAGAAAGGGATTCAGGCCCAGTGAAATATTGCCGCTTCGTCCGTCCAGCTTACTGCTAAAGCTGGAAATGGGGGTTGTGATTTGACGGCTCATTGGGCATTACTGCGGCGCTACGACCGGGGTGTGTCTACCGTGAAGTTGTGCACTCTAATTTGTGCATATGGCACGTGGACCCCGTTGCCGGTTACCCCACATATCAGCGAAAGGAAGTAGAAAGATAGGAGTAACTAGTTAGACATAAATATATTTTTTGACAGAGAGATACTCCCTCTGTAAAGAAATATACAAATCTTCTATATCACAGGCTCACCTTGTCGAGAAAAATACTCCCTCTGCAACGCACGGGCATTATGGGGGTTCAGTTGAGAATATAATACTCAGATGTTTTTTTGAGGGATAAAAGCTGCTTTATTGAAGATTAACAGTCATAGGTATACAAATAATTTCGGGGGTTCTTGTGAGCCAAAGATGGCGTCCACAGGGCAAAGAAGTAGCGGCTTTTGCGAGCACATGCGCTTCAACATTACACTCGCGTTTTTCATGTATGATCTCCATGGTTTGGAACATATTCTTCTTCATCTTGATCTCGTCCATAATAACTTTGCTGGGCCCCAAGTATGCCTCTCCGATATGCTTGACTGTTGCTGAACAACCGGTGCTAATCTGAACTTGTTGCAGGTTTAAGTCAAGAGCCAGAGATAGCCCCTCGCAACATGCCATTGCCTCTAGGATTTCTGGATCAGTAACACTTTCGCACACCAGTGCTAAAAACAACATTTGAATGTACATAGTACGAGACTTAATATCGATGTTTCAATTCGGTGCACATTGTAAGATTTGAACCGAGGACCGGACATACGGGTAATTATTTCGAATTCATGCCATACTAAGTTTTGAAAAGTTGACATTGACTCAGTTTGTTCTGCTATTTTGTAGGTCATATGTTTGAATCCATCCAAAAATTTTCTCACTATGATGGTGTTCATCATATACATATGAATTTGTATTAAAAAAGTAGCGTGGATACAGTGAAATGTGAAATCCACATTAAAATTGGAGATCGCTACGTGACACACACTCTAATTCAAATAACTAACTACGTGACACACACTCTAATTCAAATAACTAATTATGTGACACACACTCTAATCCACGTTAGCGTGGGTACCTTTTCGATTTTTTTTTCAAATAACTCCTCATTAATTAATTTATAGTACTCCCTCTGTTCACTTTTATAAGACCTTGAAGACATTTCAGACAATGTGCAAAACAGTTCATTTTAAGTTGTCTGAAATGACTTACAAAAGTGAACGGATTGAGTATCTCGTTTCGAATGACTAATTATTGCAAGGAAAACATGGGCATGGTAATACATACAGATTCGTTTGCAAATCAAAGAAGATTCGTTTGCATTCTCAAATGTAGGCGCACCAGGCAAACCAGGGTCGTGTCGGGGTGGACGCTGCTTCGGTTCCTTAAAGGCAACTGCCTTTGGGTCACTGACATGTGGGCCAGCCACCTGCTGGGCCCATATGTCATGGACACAAAGGCAGGTGCCTTAAGGCACCGAAGCATAGTCCTGTCGGGGTGGTCGCGTGTGTCGGACGGACGCGTAGCACCCAGCCACCCACCCCCCTCCCCCCCACCAAAAAAGGACGATGACAATATAAGTTCACGCTTCCATGTTTCGGATTGAAATATCTGGCGGCCCCAATTCCAACCCTACAAAATCTCTCTTCTCCACCGTCCCCTTTCGCGCCCAGATTGCTCAAATCCCTAATTCACCGCCAACCCTTGAATCGCGCCTCGTCTCGTCTCTTCCCCCACCGTTCCCCACCTTTGTGCCGGAGGACGACGACGAAGACGGTGGTCGCGCTTCACCACCGCACCGGAGCTACCTCATCTACGCCCTCGTCCACCACTCCGGGTGGTCCACCGACAACGTCGGCCGCCGCAACCGACGTGCCTCACAGACACCAAGTTCCACCACATCAGGTGCGCTTCACCGACGCCGTCTCCCAGCTCATCGGGGCTACTTCACCGAGTGCATCGTTGCACCTCCGACCCCCGAGGCCATTGGGGCTTCACCAACGGTCTCGTCCACCGCATCATAGCGCTCCGCTGCCATTCAAGATCTGCATCCGTGCGCGTCCAGCCAACGCCAGCGCATCACCCTCAACGGCTCTGAAGTGACCCGCACTCTAGCTAGGCGAGCATGCCCAAACGCCGGCCCGAACTAGGTATCCACACATCACTCCCTTGTGCACTGTTCCGACGATGTTTGGATATCCTTTCACTGCTCTCTTAGCTTACACGCCTATGCAACTCTGACCTTAACTCTTATTTCTTCTGGAGATATCATCTGAAACAAGCAAATCCATATTTTAGCGAAGCATGACGGCGCTACGGGATCTGGTACACATCCTGCGCACCCGTATAACCTTGTAAGTATCTGTCCTCCGGTACAACATCAAGGTCGATTCCTCTTATTTGATCAACCATTCGCCGTCTCAAAAATGCAGAGCGGGGTGCAAGGAGCACAAGGCCTGCACATCCAAGCAAGTGGTAACATGGACTTGTACATGGAACATCCCGAGCGCAAGCAGAGCTGCAGTGAGCCTGTACAACGAGCTAGCGTAAGTCCCTGCATTTCATTTAATTCTTACTGGCATTCGTGTATGATTTGTGTGTAGTGGCTGATCCACGAATTCAAGTTACCAGGGGCGAACATTTAACTTAAAAAATACGAAGGCACTTGCACTCCGAAAATCAACATAACTTGAGAAATGTGAAGCTACATGCACATTGAAAACCAGCTAATGATCCAAAATAGTTTAGATTATAAACACTAAATGATGCAAGCACCAAAAAACACAAAATGCAACATGGTGTACAAGGACTACAAACATGGTCTGTACCTGCTTGAATTATTCGTTCTCTGGCTGAAAATATCGAAGTGTAATTGCATGTATAACCAGTGCGCAAACTGCATATCAATATATCTATCCTGCACAAGTATGCCAATAGTTTCAAACAACATATTAGAAAAGTATGTATGCTATGTTGTCATGATACGGGGACTTTCTGGTAGATGGCCTCGATGTTTCCTCAAGCTATGAAAATGCACTATAATTTGCTTGTCATCAATGCCTGCAAATCTCTGTCTCTCTCAACATAGTAGATCATCATTAGACACTAAATCCTTCAATGAGCTTGCAAAATGCTTGCATTAGATCCCTCATTAGACACTATATGTTCATCACCAGGAGCATGTAAAATGTTTGCATCAAATCCTTCATTAGCAGTCTGTTCATTAGACACTTCAGGCTCAAGAACAACATGAGCTTGTATGTTTGCACCGGAAACTTGATTAGATACATCAGATTCAGTCAGTTCAATATTGATTGGGGGAGTTAGAAAATAAGTAGAAATTGGTTTCATTTTCTCATATATTCCCTATATACAAGCAGTTTTACAACACCGTCAGGTTTAACTATTGGCCAGAAATTGAAGAGTTGAATTAGATATAATCAGGGATGTGATGTACCTACTCGTTGCGCATGCTACTCTTGCAAGATGCGACTGTCCGTTTGCGCAAGCTCGATGCCATGCCCGTGCTGCCGCCGCTGCCTCCCACGCGGGCTACACCCAGGGTTGGATCTTCATCTTCTTGTCCTTCCATTCACTTGAAGCCCGGCGACCGCCCTCCAACGAGGGCGCAAGGAAGTGTTGTGTCGGTCTATCCAGCGGCGGCTACGTTAGGAGCGAACCAGACTGGAGGCTGGAGCGAATGAATTGGGATTTTTCCTGCTGTCGATTGATATGGGAGGCACTCGTTTGGGCCACGAGCCTGCTATAGGGCCTGCCTTGCACTTATGTTATTGGCCCATCCAAATTGAAACCTTTTTCTTCATTTTTTTACATTGCCTGCTCGTGCGTTGGGACGAACAAAACTAGCGTGGGCCAACCTGGACGACTCAAACTAGGTGCACACTTTCCAGCCACCTGAGGCGGCCGCCCATACCAGCCCCTATGGTGGCGTCGCCCCTTTTTGCATGTATGATTGGATAGTGAAAAATATTCCAGTGGCGCTTTTGATTTACCCATAGAATGGTTGAATTGCTTGTTTCTATGAACTGAATTCGCCAATAATGTGAAGGATGCCAGTCTTTTCATCCTATTGTAGATTGCTTAGATCTCGATATGCCAAAAGTAATCGCATGAAATGTACAGTAAAAGCCAGTGTGATGTGTTTGGCTACAATTAGTCTGACTACACGTCCTCATATAACATATCAAGGACGCACCATCTTACCAGATTAACCATTCGACTTACCCATGCAGTGTGGGAAGAAAGAAGTATTGGGACTGCGTATCCAAGCAATTGATGCCATGGACTCCTTCGTACAACCTTGTAAGCGAAAAAGAAGTTGCAGTGTGCCTGTACAAAGAACTAGCGTAAGTTCAGTTACCTGCTTCTCGGAATTTTAGTTAGCCACTTATGCAAAATTGTTCAATTATGTTGCTTGGCTTAATTTAGTTTGCTACTGATTACATAATGGCACAGCCTGTTAATCATATTGTAGACTGCGTCTATCTATGTGTTTGATACTTACTGTTAAGAATTACCTGTTTGCCTTAACTTAAATATCTACTTGTTTGTTTAACTGCTTTGCTACTGCAACAGCGGGTTACAATGATGTTAATAACTACTTTTCAACATCCAATTGAAACTCTTTAATTCCTTGTTTGTTTAACTGGTTTGCTGTTATAACTCCTAGTTGAGATGTTTTGCTAACTTCAACTTTTCTGAATCCAATCGGAACTTTAATGGCAAAACAGGTTAGCCCAAGATCAAAGAGCGAGGTCCCCATGGACGTTGCATCATCCCACAACAGTGGCACCGACCCAATCGTGCATTATGAATTGCCAACTATTGATGCTCTAGAGGCTAAACTAGTGGTAGAAAGAGATTCTGCTTCTGCACTTAGAGATGAAGTTGACATGTTGAGGAAGCAAACAGCACAATCACAAGCAGTACTCAAGACAACCATTAAATATTTGGTGGATTTCAAAACAAAGCAAGCTGAGACTGGCCAGATTGTTAAGGTCCTGAAGGAAAAAAGGAAATTGAATTCCAACTTGGTAAATCATAGGTGAAATGTTCTTTCCATAGTTGAATAACCTTTGTGTTGTCTGTTCATGTAATTAATCAAACCATTTGTTTTAGATATCATGTAATAATTGTTTTTTTTTTTGCTTTTTTGTTTGCAATTTTATTTGAGCACAAGTCTATATTAATTGATAAGACTCGGAGACATTTCATTTGGATTGCTGTGCCAGACCTACAAATATGCCAATCGGGCTGAATGTGCATTCAGCAATAGTAGTATAGATGGACCATAAGTGGCACGCATCGGAAAGGGCCAAGATGCTGGCTAAAAAAAGGATGCTGTTGTAGCCAAAAAAAAGTATAGCGGCCTGGCTTATGTATGTTAGTTGATGTTATTGATCCATATACTCTATAAGTGTTTATATGTCTGTTAGTTCCGTACATTCTTGGTTGATTGACTCGGTATTTGAATCTTGATACATCGCTTGTGTACATATCTAAATGGGAGTACACATTGTGCTGCATGTGACATTTGAGTTGGACATGAAGTGTTCCAAATATTTGAATTCACCTTAAACTGGATTCTAGTTTCTGAATTTGAGTATCGGCATTTGTAAACCATATTCATATATGATAGTGGAATACATCTTTGTCATCCTTTTGAAGATATATAAAAACACATAGAATGATTTATAAAGATTCATATAGGAATACAAAATGAATTCGAATTTAGTTGCCAAGGTAAACGTGGATGCTTATTGTCCCAAAATTCAAAAGAAACAGCAAAATGTCCACTCCCACATCGGCTGCCCGAAGTCAAGTGTTTGGGAGATGGAAATTACTGTCTATCCATTACACGGACAATCCATTGGCCCAATTTCCAGTGCTCTACATAGGGGTAGGTTAGTAACTTCAATTAGACGTGACACGGCCGCCTCTCAGCCCATTCCGATATGGTGGGCGGCAAACATGGGCGGCAAAACTCATTTGATTCAAGCTCATCCAAAAGACCTCTGTTTCTCCCTCCATTCCCCATTCATAAACGGTGGGCGGCAAAACACCCTCTCCTCATCCAAAATAGATGTAGGCTAATATTTTAAATAGGGGCATATGTGTAACTTCCATCAGACGTGACACAACCGCCCTACCTGTCAGCCCCGTTCGTACACCATGGGCGCCAACCGTGGGCGGCAAAACACCCTCTCCTCGCCCGAAATAGTTACCGGCAAATATTTGGGAGATGCGAGATTACCGTGCTATCCCCAACTGACGAGACGTCCAAATTTGAAATGGGGGATAAGTTCGTAACTTTCCCATATTTCAGACAGGCGCGTCCCAAAAACATGGTTCCCCATACCTCTCCCTCCATTTTCCCATTCATACACCGTCCGTGCTAGAACACCCCATTCCCACACCAGCCTCCGTCCGCCACCCCATCCATCGCCGATGTCCTCCACCACATCCATCGCCACTGTCCTCCACCATGCCGGAGCGCCTACCAAGACCGCGTCGTCCACTGCTAGAGTGGATGTTTCTCATCCATGGCGATGGACCAATAGCCTTGCATCGCGTCCTCTCGCTTCATCGGTGCAGTCATCCTCTTTGCCGGGGCCGCTCACACGACCTTCTCTTCCACCGCAACGGGACTTATCCCCCGATGCACCCGTCTACCGTCGCAGATCTGCTTCAACGCCACCGACAGCCATCGTACCCCCGATGCCTACACGGCGCCGCAAGAGAGGTGGTACTTCATATCTCCTCAACTTTTTGATCTCAACCAGAAAATAGATCTTAACTTGGTTACTCTAGTTTATTTTCAGCTCTTAGAATTTAGTTCTTAGTTCGAAGTAAACAATGGATGCTAAATATCATTTCTCCGGTTTGCAGCTTCAAATCAGCCATGGCACAACCATAATGCGGTTTAATTGATCATGTTGGTTCCGTGGTGGTTTCTTTAATAGAAATCAGAGGGGAAACCCTCTTTTGCTAATAAAATATATGCTTAGAGTTTCTCCCTTTTATGATCACTATACGATCAGAATACATGCTTCGTGTCATAATAACACTGCTCCACCCATCAAGCTAAACAAGCTTAGTTGTTCAAATACGAATCTAATATTATTAAAATAGATTTGTTTAATTGGTCAGCTAAATGTTCCTAAATTAGTTTCGAAAATGCATGTTCGCCGCTCAGGTGTGTATCTCTGTGTGGTCTGGTCAGCACGGTTGGGGAGGTGAACTTTGCATATGCAGGGGTTTATAGGGAGACACTCTCCGAGTTGAAACCGCAATGCATTCCATAGATAATCTGACTACTTTTTATGTTTTCATGAATCTCAGATTCTGAACAGCATCATAATGATTATGAGCTTGCGCGCATGAAAAGAATAAAGCAAAACAATGCCATGGCTGTCAAACTTGGCATTAAGAGACTGAAATCAAGTCTGGATGCAACGCAATGCAAACACTCTCCATCAACAGATTCATGCTCAGAGTATGATCCTAACAGTGATTCTGAGCTAGAGGGAGACCTAAGTCAATGTAGCTCCCTAGTGGAGGAGTCAGAGGAAGATGCCCTATCTTATTCACCCATCAAGGTACTTGCTCTAACTTTCCAAGGTTACATTGCTCGCACATATCTTGCAACTGATGCTTTGCATTGCTTCTACTTTGTTGAACTGCCATTAGCTTAGTTTACACATCGTGTATGTGAATACGCCCGGCGTATCCATTTTCAGTACATATTCCATCTGTCATCATACCATATTTATCCATTCAAATGATGTTCTTGTGTATCAGATGTTCAAAAGGAAGAGGGCAATTGCTAATCATGGAGGAGCACAAGCAAAGTATTTGGAAAAGGTAGTGGCACCTGATAAATCAAATAGCCCATTAGGTGTCGTTGCAATATCACCTGACCAACAAAATACCCCAACTCTAGCAGACTCTAGCCCTACTACACTGGTCATTTCTGATGCCCCAACTCAGCAGACCCCAACTGCAGCAAACAATATGATTATGCCAGTTGCCATAGCACCAGCTGTACGACGCAAAACCCCCATTCCAGCAAAGAGTACACCAAATCTAGTTGTCAAATCCCTTTTCGAACCAGAGAGAGCCCCAATTGCAGCAAATAGGACCCCTGTTCCATTTCTACCCAGTTTAGACGACGAAGCTTATGTTGTTGTCAGGAACTTTGTGCGCATCTTTCCTTCATGGAAAGATTATACCGCAGACACAGAACAATTTCCAGTCTTCCTCCGCAACTTACGCATAAGTAATGTACTAATGTTATTCATGGTCATTATTGCATATGTTTCTGCTGACAGAAGACACAAGATTTCATTCTTTTAAATAGGCGAGGCGCAAACTGTATTGTGATGACGAGCAAGGGTTGGTTGCGCTTTTCAAGCACTCGGTGATGAAGTATCGTTCCTACCCGAGGCAAGCGCACTTCGATGGCAAGCCTCTGAACGAAATTTCTGTAAAGTCTCCGGTGCTACATTTATCCAACAGTGACTGGAATAATCTTGTTACACATTGGTCTCGGCTGCAGCGTAAGGTACTGTCTATGATATCACATCACAATTTGAACTACATTTCTGCATTTGCCTTAATGTCTCACTTGTATGAAAACTGTTAGCAGAAGAACATTCATTCTCAAGGGACCACAGAATCTAGCAACTATACTGCACACTACATTGCTCTTGTGAGTACCTCTTGCCCTGTATGACCATACTTACTTTCATAGATGTTTGATTATGTAACATCACTACACATGTTAGCCTCGTAATTGTCCATTTGGTGGACATTATAAGATCCGTATGGACTCTTACATAAATTTAGAATCAACCCAATGCTTTTGAAGAGGTTTAGCTCTGCAGTCCTCTTGTAAGGACTGAACGTGGTCTATCACTGTACTTACATTAACAGCTACTCCCTTCGTCCCATAATATAAGAATGTTTTGTATAGTACACCGGTGTTCAAAACACTCTTGTATTATGGGAAGATGGATTGGTTCATTTTGTAGCATTCTGCATCTTATCTCCCTCGCCCACCATTTACTAAAAAAGATCAGATCTATATTTAATCTTACCAACAAGTAGAATACACAGACAATGCCAGTGCAGAAGTGTAGCCCATTGCTCTTGTCAGTACATTTTGTCCTGTAACGCTTGTACTTCTAGGGATTGGTAGTTGATTATGTAGCATCAATCTGCATCTTATCTTCATTATCCTCTATCCCTTCCAGTATTATCATATCTATAATTACTCTCTACAAAATGTAGAGTACAGGCAATGCTTATGAAGAAGATTCTGTGTTGAAATTCTTGAGTTATCCTTCCCTTGCCATGGAGAAGGGCATTATAAAGCCGATGTTAACTGTTAATATAAGTCAGTCCTTCTAAAGCCTTTATCCTCAGCTGTTGTTTAATTTGCTCATACTCCCTATCGTTTACTGCTGTTTAGTTTGCTGTTTCTACCAAAATGCATGTTCGTAAGAACCGTAACTTCTAAGTTTTACTTGTAAAACCAAATTCCTTATTCATACCATGCACATTACTTAATACTCCCTATATGTATGCTTGTTTTTGTGGATCTATAATCTAGTGTGTGGTGAAGCAGCCCACGTTTGCACCTTGTCATCTCCTGTTTTATCTTACCGATGTGGCTGATGATATGAACAACATGACATGCACATTATCCGAAATAGATACAATGATTTTCTTTGCCCTTCATCTATGCTTGTTATGTTGACATGGTAATCCAGTAGTGTGGTGAAGCTCCCCGCATTATGAACAATGCCAAATTATGCTATTGATATTTTGAACATACTATTTATTTTCTAATTTGAAATTGGATAGAACGGACAAAACAGTTATCATCTTTTTTTATACACATGCAAAACATGTCATCTCTCTACTTTGTTTCAGGGTGATATGCCTGATGGCATGCACAAGTCTGCTGAAGGCTGTGAGACAAACCCAACATATATTGCAGCAAAGAAGGCGAAACATCTTGAAGATAGCGAGACAACCCCAAAGTCTTGTCTTGATGTAGTGTTCAAGTTACTTGAGACTAACAGTCAGACAAGCTCACATAATTCGTTGTCTGAATCAGTTCGACTTCTTCAGTCCCAAGTTCTAGCAGAAAGGCATTCTGCAACTCAACTTCGACTTGAAGTTCTATCTCTAAGAAAGATTGCGGAGAACACCATTGAGAATCTCATCGCTAAACAGCTACACCTAGAAGCTATGACCGACATGCTAGGCCGGTCTCACAGCCTTGCTCAGCAGCTTGCGCAGCAGTTCCCCCGCAAGGCTAACCTTTCTTGAACTGTCTTGGAAGTGGTCTCGGTTCAGTATTATTTTGTTACGCTGCAATGGTGCCCAGTTTTTGTAATCTGCTTCTTCGTTGCACTTTATGATCACTGGTGGCGAACTTTGATGCCCAGTGGATGTAATATACCTTAAATCCTTTATTGTGTAGTGTAGGTTTATTCTTAGTTACAATGCTGTAATTTCTTTATTGTATAGAGTAGGTTTGTTCTTAATTCCTACTAGTTACGCAGTAGCCCGAAATGAACCCCGGCCCACGATTGTGCGAATCAAATCATGGGCTTTTAACAGGCCAAAATTGTCTGTGTCCTTGTTTGGCCCAATTAGATATCGACTGCGAGCAGGCCGGATGCAAACCAGGCCGTAGTTAGGCCGAAATTAATATAGGGGCGAAATGTTAAACGGGCCCTTAACAGGCCAAAACTAATATCAGGCTGAATTACTAAGTGGGCCTTTAGCAAGTGGGCCCAAAAGCATAGTGTCCAGTCGACGGGCCGAATCTGATATGGGCCATAATTGAGCCCAAAGCCTCTTAAAGGTCCAGACCCGATCTGGGCCGTAATTTGGCCCAGAACGTGGTAGGCTTTTAACGGGTCGAATCTCATATGGGCCACTATTAGGCCCGGAGTGTGGCAGGCCATTAATGGACCGGATCAAGTATGGGTCGTCATTTGGCCCAAAACATGGCAGCCAGTTAATGGGCCGGCCTACTAGGTGATGTCTACTACACAATCTTCTTCTTGTAGACGTTGTTGGGCCTCCAAGTGCAGAGGTTTGTAGGATAGTAGCAAATTTCCCTCAAGTGGATGACCTAAGGTTTATCAATCCGTAGGAGGCGTAGGATGAAGATGGTCTCTCTCAAGCAACCCTGCAACCAAATAACAAAGAGTCTCTTGTGTCCCCAACACACCCAATACAATGGTAAATTGTATAGGTGCACTAGTTCGGCGAAGAGATGGTGATACAAGTGGTATATGGATAGTAGATAAAGGTATTTGTAATCTGAAATTATAAAAACAGAAAGGTAACAAGTGATAAAAGTGAGCATAAACAGTATTGCAATGCTAGGAAACAAGGCCTAGGGTTCATACTTTCACTAGTGTAAGTCCTCTCAACAATAATAGCATAATTGGATCACATAACTATCCCTCAACATGCAACAAAGAGTCACTCCAAAGTCACTAATAGCGGAGAATGAACGAAGAGATTATGGTAGGGTACGAAACCACCTCAAAGTTATTCTTTCCAATCAATCCGTTGGGCTATTCCTATAAGTGTCACAAACAGCCCTAGAGTTCGTACTAGAATAACACCTTAAGACACAAATCAACCAAAATCCTAATGTCACCTAGATACTCCAATGTCACCTCAAGTATCCGTGGGTATGATTATACGATATGCATCACACAATCTTCATCTATTCAACCAACACAAAGGACCTCAAAGAGTGCCCCAAAGTTTCTACCAAAGAATCACGACGAAAACGTGTGCCAACCCCTATGCATAGGTTCATGGGCGGAACCCGCAAGTTGATCACCAAAACATGCATCAAGTGAATCACGTGATATCCCATTGTCACCACAGATATCCACGGCAAGACATACATCAAGTGTTCTCAAGTCTTTAAAGACTCAATCCGATAAGATTACTTCAAGGGGAAAACTCAATTCATTACAAGAGAGAAGAGGGGGAGGAGAAACATAAGATCCAACTATAATAGCAAAGCTCGCGATACATCAAGATCGTGCCAAATCAAGAACACGAGAGAGAGAGAGAGAGATCAAACACATAGCTACTGGTACATACCCTCAGCCCCGAGGGAGAACTACTCCCTCCTCGCCATGGAGAGCACCGGGATGATGAAGATGGCCATCGGAGAGGGATTGCCCCCTCCGACAGGGTGCCGGAATGGGTCTAGATTGGTTTTCGGTGGCTACGGAGGCTTATGGCGGCGGAACTCCCGATCTAATCTCCGTTCTGGAAGTTTTACGATACGTAGGTATATATGGGTGCAGGGGGTACCTCGGAGGAGCTACGGGGCCCCACTAGGTAGGGGGCGCGCCCTAGGGGGGGCGCCCCCACCCTCGTGAGCACCTCCCGTGTCTCCTGACGTAGAGTCCAAGTCTATCCGGTGGCTTTCGTTCCAAAAATAACTTCTCCAGTTGATTTCATTCCGTTTCGACTCCGTTTGATATTCCTTTTCTTCGAAACACTGAAATAGGCATAAAACAACAAATCTGGGCTGGGCCTCCGGTTAATAGGTTAGTCCCAAAAATAATATAAATGTGGAAAATAAAGCCCAATATTGCCCAAAATAGTAAATAATATAGCATGGAGCAATAAAAAATTATAGATACTTTGGAGACGTATCAAGCATCCCCAAGCTTAATTCCTGCTCGTCCTCGAGTAGGTAAATGATAAAAAGATAATTTTTGATGTGGAATGCTAGTTGGCGTAATTTCAATGTAATTCTTCTTACTTGTGATATGAATATTCAGATCCATAAGATTCAAGACAAAAGTTTAATATTGACATAAAAATAATAATACTTCAAGCATACTAACTAAGCAATTATGTCTCTTCAAAATAACATGGCCAAAGAAAGTTATCCCTACAAAATCATATAGTCTGGCTATGCTCCATCTTCACCACACAACATATTTAAATCATGCACAACCCCGATGACAAGCCAAGCAATTGTTTCATACTTTTAATGTTCTCAAACTTTGTCAATCTTCACGCAATACATGAGCGTGAGCCATGGACATAGCACTATAGGTGGAATAGAATGGTGGTTGTGGAGAAGACAAAAGTGGAGAAGATAGTCTCACATCAACTAGGCGTATCAACGGGCTATGGAGATGCCCATCAATAGATATCAATGTGAGTGGGTAGGGATTGCCATGCAACGGATGCACTAGAGCTATAAATGTATGAATGCTCAACAAAAGAAACTAGTGGGTGTGCATCCAACTTGCTTGCTCATGAAGACCTAGGGCATTTTGAGGAAGCCCATCATTGGAATATACAAGCCAAGTTCTATAATGAAAAATTCCCACTAGTATATGAAAGTGACAACATATGAGACTCTCTATGTGAAGAACATGGTGCTACTTTGAAGCACAATATATGACACTCGCTATATCATGGTGCTACTTTGAAGCACAAGTGTGGAAAAAAAGGTAGTAGCATTGCCCCTTTTATTTTCTTTTATTTATTTATTTATTTTTTGGGGGCCTTCTCCTTTTTTATGGCCTTTCTATTTTTTTGGGGCCTTCTCTTTTCTCTTTTTTTCGGGGACAATGCTCTATTGAATGATGATCATCACACTTCTATTTATCTACAACTCAACGATTACAACTCGATACTTAGAACAAGATATGACTCTATATGAATGCCTCCGGCGGTGTACCGGGATGTGCAATGATGCATGAGTGACATGTATGGAAGAATTTGTTGGAAATATGCCCTGTAGGCAATAATAAAACGATTATTATTATATTTCCTTGTTCATGATGATTGTCTTTTATTCATGCTATAATTGTGTTATATGGAAATCGTAATACATGTGTGAATACATAGACACCAACATGTCCCTAGTAAGCCTCTAGTTGACTAGCTCGTTGATCAACAGATAGTCATGGTTTCCTGACTATGGACATTGGATGTCATTGATAATGAGATCACATCATTAGGAGAATGATGTGATGGACAAGACCCAATCCTAAACATAGCACAAGATCGTATAGTTCGTTTGCTAGAGTTTTTCCAATGTCAAGTATCTTTTCCTTAGACCATGAGATCGTGTAACTCCCGGATACCGTAGGAGTGCTTTGGGTGTACCAAATGTCACAACGTAACTTGGTGACTATAAAGGTATACTACGGGTATCTCCGAAAGTGTCTGTTGGGTTGACACGGATCAAGACTGGGATTTGTCACTCCATATGACGGAGAGGTATCTCTCGGCCCACTTGGTAATGCATCATCATAATGAGCTCAAAGTGACCAAGTGTCTGGTCACGGGATCATGCATTACGGTACGAGTAAAGTGACTTGCCGGTAACGAGATTGAACGAGGTATTGGGATACCAACGATCGAATCTCGGGCAAGTAACATACCGATTGACAAAGGGAATTGTATACGGGGTTGCTTGAATCCTCGACATCGTGGTTCATCCGATGAGATCATCGAGGAGCATGTGGGAACCAACATGGGTATCCAGATCCCGCTGTTGGTTATTGACCGGAGAGTCGTCTCGGTCATGTCTACATGTCTCCCGAACCCGTAGGGTCTACACACTTAAGGTTCGGTGACGCTAGGGTTGTAGAGATATGAGTATGCAGTAACCCGAAAGTTGTTCGGAGTCCTGGATGAGATCCCGGACGTCACTAGGAGTTTTGGAATGGTCCGGAGGTGAAGAATTATATATAGGAAGTGCAGTTTCGGCCATCGGGAGAGTTTCGGGGGTCAACGGTATAGTACCGGGACCACCGGAAGGGTCCCGGGGGTCCACCGGGTGGGGCCACCCATCCCGGAGGGCCCCATGGGCTGAAGTGGGGAGGGGAACCAGCCCATAGTGGGCTGGTGCGCCCCCCTTGGGCCCCCCATGTGCCTAGGCTTGGGAACCCTAGGGGAGGGGGCGCCTCCACTTGCCTTGGGGGGCACTCCACCCCCTTGGCCGCCGCCCCCCTAGGAGATCCCATCTCCTAGGGCTGGCGCACCCCCCTAGGGGGCATATATAAAGGGGGGAGGGAGGGCAGCCGCACCCTGAAGCCTTGGCGCCTCCCTCTCCCCTGCTACACCTCTCCCTCTCGCAGAAGCTCGGCGAAGCCCTGCTGCGATCACTGCTGCATCCACCACCACACCGTCGTGTTGCTGGATCTTCATCAACCTCTCCTTTCCCCTTGCTGGATCAAGAAGGAGCAGGCGTCATCTGTCGGGGGTGCTAATCCACTAACACCTATGGGACCGGCGGACCGAGCCCCTTTCGGTTCGGCAGGGGGGCGGAGATCGCACGAAGAACAGATCGAGGCGAAGCACACGAGTAGACGATCAGTTTACCCAGGTTCGGGCCGCACGGATGCGTAAAACCCTACTCCTGCTTTGTGGTTTGTATTGAGTTCTTGCTCGGGAGCGCTGAGTGCTATAGTACACACCAGCAGCTAACGAGATCGAGCGTGAGTGTTCTGTTCGACCGACCTCTCCTCTACGTTACGCATGGGCCTCCTTTTATATGCTCAAGGGGTCACCGACAGGTGGCAACATAGACAAGGGCAAAAACGGAAAGATATTGCGATTGGTACAGCCGCCTACTACACTGTATCATACCTAACCCTGACGGCAGGGGACAAGGGCATTAAATGCCCGTCTGCGTCGCCCAAACAGTGCAAAAGGGACCGCTAGGGACGCCACCGCTCGCCACGATGGCAATCTTGTCAGCGCCGCTTGCCACCGTGTACCGCTGGCTGCACAGCCTCCCGCCACGTACGCCTGGAAGGGTCCCAGAGCGACACGTTGGTGGATGTGCTGGAGCGCAGGTACAGAGTGGAGGCTTGCCGCGGCAGGCGCCTTGCCGCGGTCGTTGTCTTGTCGCGTCCGGGAGCTTGTCGCTCACCGGGCCTTGCCGGGACGCGTGGCGCGTCGCGGTAAGTTCCTTGAGATGCCTTGGTTGGCCTTCCCGGCAAGCTCCTCTTGCCGGAGTCTTGTCTCCTTGGCTTGGATACTTTGTTCTTGAATGGCTCCAAAGGAACCATGCAGGACCTTGGCGGTCACCCGGCAAGCTTTGCCACGGGACGCTGCGACTGCCCGTGCACAAGTTCGGGATACTAGGGTACCCCTACTCTAGTACACCGATAGGAGCCCCCGGGCCTGGGCCATACACGGTGCCGAGCGCTGTTACGCCGTATCTCTCCCCGTATCCACCGCGCCCTCCCCGAACGGCACGCGTTGAATGCGGCGTCGTGGGAGAGATCGTGGGTGGTTTCTTTATTCGGAAAGGCGGAACGTCCGCCCCCTCCCTCTTTATAAGCAGGGGAAACAGGGGTAGTGCACCCATTCGCCCCTTTCCATTCCAATCTTGGAAACCTCCGCCGCTCCCCCGTCTTCCCAAAGCTGAAAAGAGAGTAGCGCCCTGCCCCCCATCGCCACCAGCACCACCAACACCGTCGACCTCCTCCACCACTTCCGCCATGGCTCCGAAAGCCGACAAGGGGAAGGCTGTGAAGTCGACCGAGGCGCAGCGGCTTGCGGCGCTACGAAAGGAGCGGGCAATCTCCCCCCCCCCCCAAGCTCGCCGCGAAGGAGCTGAGGGAGTATTACTACCTCTTCTGGTCGACGGAGACGCGAGCATCCGAGCACGAAGGTACTTCCAGCCTCCGCTTGGAAAATGGCTCCAAATGGATATCCCTTCTTCGTCGTGTTCTTCTACTGCGGGCTCTGCCCGCCTTTCTCTGAGTTTTTCTGCGATATCATGAACACCTACGGGTTCTGCCTCCTTGATTTCACCCCCAATGCTGTTCTGACCATGGCAGTTTTCGCACATCTCTGCGAAAACTTTGTCGGAGTCCATCCAAATGTAGCCCTTTTTCGCCACTTCTTTATGCCCCGAGTAGAGAGAGGAGAGCCTTTATCTGGCGGAATCGCCTGGATCTCGAGGGCCGGCAAGAAGGACTCTTATCTGGAGGGAGAGTTCCGCGGCAAGTGGGAGGAATGGAGAGCAGACTGGTACTGGATTGTCGAGGAGAACCCGCAGCCGTTTACCGCCCGGCGCCAAACCCCAGCAGTAGGTGGCAGCGATTGGAGCGACGTGGCCCCGGAAGACGATAGGCTGAAGATTGCCGTCACCCGGATTCAACGCCTCAGGCTTGCCGGGCTCACTGTAGGTGTCGTTCGCGCAGATTTTCTTCGCCGCCGCATCGCCCCCCTGCAGGAACGGAGGAGACCCGCCTGGGAGTTCAAGAATGCGGCGGATATCATGAGGCTGCGTCCGGGCCTCAACTACAACTTCACTGTTCTGGAGCTCAACGCGATGCTCCAGGAGTTGTTCAAGTATGCTCCTGAGCATCCCGAAGTGTTCAGGTTGCCGCAGGGTGTCGTTCCGTTGTGCAACAACTCCGCGCTTGACCGCATCCGAGCAATGATGCCGCTGTGCGACTCGCATGGAATTGTCCCAACTTGGCAATAGCCTGCTGACGACGTCGTGCAGGAGTTCTTTGATGGCCTGGTAGAAGTGCCGATCCGCTCCGATGAAAAGAATGGCCTCACTCGCGACACCACCGATGCGGAGTTAAAACGCATCGCCACCAGGCTGGAAGAGGCGGCGGCAGCCGCAGCTGCGGGCGAGTTTGGATTCACCGTGGAGGAGGCAGAGGAAGCAGAGGCGGCAAGCCGTGCCGAGCGAGAGGAGCTTGCCGGCAAGAAAGAGCTTGCCGGGCGAGAGGAGCTTGCCGGCAAGAAAGAGCTTGCCGGCAAGAAAGAGCTTGCCGGGCGTGACGTCGAGTCGAGCGAGCCCGCCGAGGATACGAGCGGCTCGTTGGAGATCAACCCCTCTTCCTCTTCATCCTCAGACAGCTCGCCGCAAGCAGAGCCCCCATCTCCACCAAGAAGGCGTCTCCGCAAGGCCGGGGATGTAGCGAGGCGGCGGTCGAGTCGACAGTCGCCGCGCCGCGCGACACGCTCCACCGCGGCAACCACTGTTGCTGCGGGAGCACCTCATGCTGCTGCGGCAAATGGAGCGGGGTCCACCCGGACCACCGCTTCTGCTCCTGCCGCTTCTCACGCCGCGGCGGTAGCCGGAGCGGGGTCGTCTCGGACCACCGCCACTGTTCCCGCCAAGCGGCCAAGGGAACCTACTCCTCCGCCTTCTCGCGCCGGGTGTGAGCCAGACTTCGACTTCTCCGCGTTTAGCTCCGACGAGGAAGAAGAAGAAGAGTAAGATTCTCTTCTTGTACTTGTAGTTCTTCAATTCTTGCTGTTTTGTCTTGCATCTCATTTGCTTTACTCCGAACCTATTCCTTTTTAGGACTTTGGCCCAGAGAGCAGCGAAGAGAGCCAAGGCCTCGGTGATTATCATCGAGGACGAACCCACCGCAACAGCAGGGGATGCGCCCGAGACAACCTTGACGGACCCGGCAACTGTTCTCCAAAGCAGCCCCCAGCATAAGTATATGGTTCACTTTCTGTTGTTAGCCGCGCATGGATATTCTTGCTTTGCTGATATCTGACTGTTGGTTTGTGTAGAAGCAGAGCAGCCCCACCAGGAGTGCCCGGAGGCGGCCCCCGAAATGCCAAGGGAGAGTCCTCCGGCAAGGGAGAGGTCTCCGGCAAGGGAGAGTTCTCCAGCAACGGAGAAGTCTCCGGCAAGGGAGAGCTCTCCGGCAAGGGACAACACCAGCGGCCCCCCAGCGGCGGAGACCACGACTGCAGAACCCAGCACAGGCAATCTTCTTGCTTCAAAACTTCCCTTGGGTTCTTCTTCTTTTGATCTTCTTTTTTAGATATTTGCTTGACTCTTCTCCCCTTTCCGGCTGTCAGATCCATCTGCTGCGGAGCCGATGGAGACCGAGGTTGCCGCCGACGACGCCGCTGCCGCCGAGGAAGCAGCCGGCGCTGACGATCCCGCTGGCGCAGAGGCCGCCAAAGCTGCCGCCGCAGAAGCAGGCGGGGGATCTGGCGATCGCACTGACGGCCCTGAGGCCGCAGGAGCGCCAGGCGCTACGCCGACCGCCGATCCCTCCGCCGGTGCCACAGTGTCAAGCTCCGAAGAGCCCCAGCCAGGCGTCTACTTGAAGGCCGGCGATGGCGTCTTCATCAACCTCCCCTGGGCGTCAAGCTCCAGGACACCGTTCGAAGGAGAGAGCTTTGACGGAGAAGTGCTCGCCTCCGCTGGGCTGGCGCTGGTTGACACGCCGAGCAGCAGCAGCAGCGAGCCTGAGGAGGAGCGGCTGCTGCGGAAGCTGGTGTCGCTCTACCGCGCCCGGCAAGCCAAGCTGGAATCCCGCGAGGCGCTTGTCGCGAAGGCGGGAGTGGACATCGAGAAGCGCGCGGAGGAGCTCCGGGGTCACAACCAGGAAGCTCTCCGGTCCCTGGCAGAGGAGCGGGCGCAACTTGCCGAGGAGCAGAAGGCCTTCCTCCTCGAGCGGGCTGAAGTCGAAGAGCAACAGCAGCTTGCCGCTGAAAAGCTGTCTGCGCAGGAAGGCGAGCTGGTGCAGCGGAAATTCAACCTTGACAGCCACGAGGAGGAGCTTGCCGCGCGCGAGCGAACATTTGGTGGAGCCCTCAAGCAAGCAGAGGATGCTGCCGCAGTTGCCGAGGCCGCCAAGAAGGAGCTGGAGACGAAGGTGGCGCAGCTGGAGGCTGATCTCAAGGCGAGCGGTGAAGAGCTTGCCGCGCTCAAGCGTGAGCGGGAGAAGGACGCCCATAGCTACTCGGAGCTACAGGCCTGTCTCGCCGAGAAGGGCCAGGAGCTTAGCGCCGCCAAGGACTCCAACGCAGATCTTGAGTTGAAGCTAACCACTTTGACCAAGACGCTGGACGGTGCCAAGGAGCAGGAGACGGCCCTGAAGGAGGAGGTTAAGGCCGGCAAGGCGCTGCTGGTGAGTGCTACTGCCGCCCAGAGCACTTTCCGAGAGAATGTGGAGAACTGGACAGAGGGTCTCGTGGATGTTGCCGCAGACATTGACAGGGAGCTGGCACAGCTGGGGATCCCTCCAACGAGAACCTCCAACCCAACGCCAAACTCACCTCGTTCTTCAAAGGCGTGGCGACGGCCCTCCAGCGACTCCGGGAGAGGATCCCAAAGCAGCTGGCCGACGAGTCACGCAAGATCTGTGCGGGAGTTCTTCAAAAGGTGTTGGTGAAGGTGGCCTTCCGCAACCCGGGCCTCAACCTCACCAATGTCCTCAGGACCTTGCCGCCGGATGCCGATCTAGAGGCGCTCAAGACCCTTGTCGCACCCATTGTGGACAAGGTGAGCGGGATCAAGAGGGTTGAGGGCGATCACGTATACTAGGCCGCCTGTTTTCTTCTTTTCTTGTTGCTGCTGGTCATGTTATGAGAACAATCTGTTAGAGCCGCGACAAGCTACCTTGTAATATAACTCTATTTTGGGTACTGATTGCAACGTTATTTCCTTTACTTGATTCCTTCCTTTGTATGTTTTTGCCCTACGCTTTTAGGGAACTTGCCGGCGCAGGCACCTTGGCCGCGAGCGCTGAGTGCGGGACGTCAGCAGCCTGCTGGCGGTGCCGCTACCTGCAAGAAACCTTGTCGCAACTAGTCGCAGCTCACTTAAGTTGTTGAGCGGACTCGAAACAAAGTAAGGGCGCAACTAGCTACGAGTTGGTTCCTCCGCGCACAGGTTTTCCATACAAAGGACGGTCGTTCAAGGAAGATAACTTAAAAATTTTAAAAATATGATTGCTCAAACTTTGGCAACTTATCTTTTCTGTCGTTTACTTTCCGGCAAGGCGAAACTTTCTTGAACGACGCCTGGTCCATACCATTATCTTCTCCTTTCCCCCCTGGCAAACTTGTGTGTGAGGGAACCTTCCTTTCCTTGAGAAAACAAAGAAAGAGGAGAAAATAAAGATAGGGAGCCTTATGGCTCGTTGTTGCTTACAGGGGGTAGGCGCTGCACAAAGTGTCAGATAACACATGCCAAAAATAAAAAGCATGAAATTGACAAGATGTGCGGGGCACATGAGCTTTATGCACGGGATCTGCGCCCGGCTTTGTACAAAGGATTACATGCAACAGCGGCAAGACTTGTACAAAAGGTGGTTGCCGGACCGGGTCCCGGCAACCGCGCCTTACGGGTAAAACTTTCGAAGATGCTCAATGTTCCAGGAGTTGCTCACTGGAATGCCATCTTCGGTCTCAAGGCGGACAGCGCCAGGCCTAGTGACTCGTTTCACCCGATAAGGGCCTTCCCACTTCGGCGTCAACTTGTTGGAATTCTTGGCGGACTGAACACGCCGAAGAACAAGGTCGCCTTCCTCGAGACTTCTGGCGTTAACTTTGCGGCTATGATAGCGGCGCAAAGCTTGATGGTAGCGAGCAGCTCGTACAGCAGCCTGAAGACGGTCTTCCTCAAGGAGCAGCGCATCATCTTGTCGCAGCTGCTCTTGCTCAAGCTCATCATAAGCAAGTACTCGAGGTGACCCGTATACGAGTTCCGTGGGGAGAACTGCCTCTGCTCCATAGACTAGAGCGAAAGGTGTCTGGCCAGTGGCTCGATTTGGCGTCGTCCTGATCGACCAAAGAACCACCGGCAGCTCCTCGATCCACTTTCTTCCGCACTTGTGCAGCCTGTCGAAAGTCTTGGTCTTGAGCCCATGCAACACTTCAGCATTTGCCCTCTTCGCTTGACCGTTGCTTCTCGGGTGAGCAACAGAAGCGAAGCAGACCTTGGCGCCAAGATCTTGGACGTACTGCATGAAGGTGCGGCTCGTGAATTGCGTACCGTTGTCGGTGATTATCCTGTTAGGGATCCCAAAGCGGCAAACAATTGACCTGAAGAACTTGACTGCTGACTGTGCTGTCACCTTCCTCACTGCTTCCACTTCCGGCCACTTTGTGAACTTGTCAATTGCAACGTACAAGTACTCAAAGCCCCCGACAGCTCGGGGAAAGGGGCCGAGGATATCGAGCCCCCAGACCGAAAATGGCCAGGATAAAGGGATCGTCTGGAGAGCTTGAGCTGGCTGGTGTATCTGCTTGGAATGGAACTGGCATGCTTCACACTTGGTTACTTGTGTAGTTGCATCCTGGAGGGCTTTCGGCCAAAAGAAACCTTGCCGGAATGCTTTGCTGGCAAGTGCTCTTGCGCCAATGTGGTGACCACATATGCCTCCATGTATCTCTGCCAATAGCTTTTGTCCATCTTCCCGGTGAATACACTTCAATTTCACACCGTTGAGTCTTCTTCTGTACAGTGTGTTGTCGACAAACTGGTACATACTTGACTGCCGGGCTACTCTTTCCGCTTCTTCTTGCTCTTCGGGAAGCTCTCCTGTCTGAAGGAAACGGACAATCTGCTGTGCCCATGCTGGAGCTTGTGGCTCGACAACAAGGACTAAAGGCACATCTGCTGCTGCGGGAACATCCTCTTCTACGGCGAGAACCTGCGGCTCTGTCGGAGCTTGACGTTCCCCGGCAAGCTTGCCAGAGCAAAACTTGTCGGGAGCTTCTGCTTCAACGGAACAAACCCTAGGGCTTGCCGGAGTAGACTGCTCCTCAGCACTCTTGGTGTTGATCTTGGGGACCTTCTTGGCGGTGGCTTCGGGAAGCTCTGCCGGAAAATAGCCACCAGAAATCAACTTCCTCTTCTTGCTCTGTCCAGTTGATGGTGTTACGGACGGTCGAGTCAGCTTGAGCACAAAGATCCCCAGTTCCACAGGTAACTTAAGTGCGGCGCACTTTGACAGGCCATCGGCGATGTCGTTCTGAGCTCTTGGGACATGCTCCATCTGTAGGCCGTCAAAGTGCTCTTCTAGCTTTCTCACTTCGTCAACGTAGGCTTCCATTAATGGACTCTGATAACTCTTGTTCACTTGGTGGACGACAAGCTGCGAGTCACCACTGACAATGAGCTTCTTGATCCCAAGGTCTGTCGCGATCCTGAGACCGGCAAGCAAGCCTTCATACTCTGCAGTGTTGTTTGTTGCTTGCTCCTTGGGAAAGTGCATCTGGACTACGTACTTGAGGTGCTCTCCGGTGGGTGCGACAAGAAGCACGCCAGCGCCGGCGCCTTGCAGCGAGAAGGCACCATCAAAGTACATGAGCCACTCTTTGCTTGCTTCCTTGACGGGGATGCTCGTTTCTAGAATTTCTTCATCTGGTGTTGGCGTCCACTCTGCTATGAATTCTGCCAATGCTCTGCTTTGAATAGTCGAAGTACTCTCAAACTTGAGGCCAAAGCTTGACAGTTCCAGTGCCCACTCGACAATCCTGCCTGTTGCTTCTGGATTCAATAGTATCCTCTTCAGCGGAAAGCGAGTGACAACGGTAATCTCATGTGCTTGGAAGTAATGGCACAGCTTTCTCGAGGCCATGAGAAGGCCGAAAAGCAATTTCTGCACACCAGAGTACCTTGACCTAGCCCCCTACAGAAGGGAACTGACAAAGTAAACTGGGCGATGTACCATTCTCTTCTGTATCTCCTCGCGCACCTGCGCAGATCTGTCTTTGTCGGGACCAGAGCTTGTCGGGGAAGCCCCCTGCTTGTCGCTGGATGCGCTTGCCGTGGTTGCTGACTCGACATCTGCCTCCCTCTCTACCACTAACTCAGCACTAACCACTTGATTGGTTGCCTCTATATACAGCAGCAACTTCTCTTGTGGCTTAGGTGCGACAAGTGTTGGAGTGGAGGACAGGTACCTCTTCAAGTCTTGCAGCGCAGCCTCCGCTTCCGGAGTCCATTTCATTGGACCTGCCTTTTTCAATATTTTGAAAAATGGCAGGGCGCGCTCTGCAGACCTAGAGATAAACCTGCTGAGAGCAGCCACGCAACCGGCAAGTCTTCGTACATCCTTGACGCGCTTTGGTGCTTTGATCTGCTCAATGGCCTTGATCTTGTCGGGATTGGCTTCAATTCCCCGTTGAGACACGAAGAACCCGAGAAGCTTGCCAGAGGGGACTCCAAATACACACTTCTCGGGGTTGAGCTTGAGGTTGATCTTGCGCGGATTTGCAAAGGTCTCGTCTAAATCTTGAATCAGAGTTGCCCTGTCCTTGCTCTTGACCACTATGTCATCCATGTAGGCTTCCACATTTCTGTGTATTTGTGACTCAAGAGCGACATGGACTACCCTTGCAAATGTTGAACCAGCATTCTTTAAACCGAAAGGCATCCGTATGAAACAGTACGTGCCACATGGAGTGATGAATGCGGTCTTCTCCTCATCTTCTTCTGCCATGAAGATTTGATGGTATCCTGAGTATGCGTCAAGAAATGAAAGCAAGTCACATCCGGCCGTGGAGTCAACAATCTGGTCAATGCGCGGCAAGGGAAATGGGTCTTTGGGACAAGCTTTATTAACATCGGTAAAGTCGATACAAAGCCTCCATTTCCCGTTTGCCTTGCGCATGACTACAGGATTGGCCAACCACGTAGGATGGAGCACTCCTCTAACAAGGCCTGCTGCTTCCAATTTCTTGATCTCTTCTACGATGAATTCTTGGTGCTCCACTGCTTGCTTCCTGACCTTCTGCTTGACGGGCCGCGCATGAGGACAAACGGCAAGATGGTGCTCAATTACTTTCCTGGGAAGACCGGGGATGTCAGACGGTTGCCACGCAAACACGTCGACATTCGCCCGCAGGAAAGCAATGAGCGCGCTTTCCTATTTAGGGTCAAGAGTGGCACTAATGGTGAAGGTACCACCAGTGCCGTCCTCCTTGGCGGACACTTTCTTGGTCTTTGGCAGAGCCGCCATTGCCTTCTTACACTTGCCGGTGGAGCTCGATGGTGCGTCCTCGACGGTAGCGCAGCACTCCGAAGAGGTGCACTTGCCAGAGTGGGCATCAGAACTCTTGCCGGACTTGGTCTTCTTCTTCCCCCCGGGAGCTTCAACGGCAGGTGACTTGCGGTCTGTTGCGGCTGTTGCTTCCCGGTAGATCTTGTCGGCACAGATAAGAGCATCCTTCTTGTCGCCAGGGACAGAGATGACGCTTATCGGGCCTGGCATCTTCAGCATGTTGTATGCGTAGTGAGAGGCTGCCATGAACTTGGCGAGTGCTGGACGGTCGAGTATCCCATTGTAAGGCAATGGAAAATCGGCAACGTCAAAAGTGACCCCCTCAGTCCTGAAGCTCAACTCGCTACCAAATGTTACTGGCAACATGACCTTCCCCTTCGGCTTGCTCCTTCCCGGATTGATTCCTTGGAATGTGCCGGTCTCTTCGAGCTCGCTGTCAGGGATCTGGAGTTTCTGGTGTACAGCGGAGGAGATCAGGTTCAAGCCGGCCCTGCCGTCAACTAGCATCTTAGTGACCTTGAGGTTGCGGATAGTTGGTGAAACCAACATCGGCAAGCACCCGACCGCAGTTGTGTGATCAGGGTGGTCCTGAATATCAAAGATGATAGGCGTGCTGGACCATTTCAGAAGCTTGCGTGACTCGACAGGTGGTTCCGACGCATTGACTTCCCGTACCCACTGCTTGAGTTGGCGGTGCGAAGTATGCAGAGAAGCACCGCCGTCGATGCACAAGACCTCTGTGGCTTTCTGGAACTCCTGCTCACTGGTCTCGACATAATCCATGTCTTCGTCGTCATCGTCATCTTCATCCTTGTCGCGGCCGCGGGGAGGTCTGTCTCCTTGCCGCTGCTTGGCCTTGCCGCGGCGTCCTCCCCGGCCGGCGCGCTTCTTGCCGGATTCCCCAGCGCCCCCTTGGGCCCTCTCCTTGTCGCGTCGCTCGTATTCAGCCTTTTGCTGCTGGACAAGCTGTTCGACTTTCTTGCAGCTCTGGAGGTCATGGCCCTTGGTGCGGTGGATCTTGCAGTACTTCTTGTCGGTGCCGTCCTGCTTGTCGGCGACCGCCACAGCCTGGCAGTTGGTGCACGCGGCAATCTTCTTGCCGGAGCTACCAGCTTTGGCTTTGTTGGTGCCACCTTCATTGCCGGACTGCTCAACGACTAGCACATCTTTGCCTTTCTTCTTCCTATTGTTCCGCCGCCAGTTTTTCTTTGCCGGGGCAGCATCCTCGCTGTCAGATCCTCCTGCTCCTGTAGTTTCTCCGGGGAGTTTCCTCCCTTCCTCAGCACGTGCACACTTGTCGGCCAGGGCATACAGCTCACCGATGTCTCTGATCTTGCACATCGCCATCTCCTCCCGCATCTTGCGGTTACGCACGTTCTGATGGAACGCGCTGATGACCGCGGCAGGGTGGACATCTGGGATGTTGTGCTGTACACGGCTGAATCTCTGAATGTACTTGCGCAGGGGCTCTCCTTCCTTCTGGGCGAGCAGGTGAAGGTCACTCTCTTGGCCATGAGGTTTGTGGCCGCCTGTAAAGGCGCCGACAAACTGATGGCATATGTCTGCCCAGGAGGATATGGAGTTTTCCGGCAAATGCATGAGCCAGGACCTGACGTTGGGCTTGAGCACCAGCGGGAAGTAGTTGGCAAGGATCTTGTCGTCCCGCCCCCCGGCAGCTTGCACCGCGATGGTGTAGATGCTGAGGAACTCCGACGGATGCGACTTGCCGTCATACTTCTCCGGTACGTCTGGCTTGAAATTCTTCCTGCTAGGCCACTGGACTTGCCGCAGCTCATGGGTAAACGCAGGGCAACCTACCGCGTATGGCAAGTCGCCTGGTTCCCCTGGCGCATGCATGTCGACAGAGGGTCCAGCGCGCTGGTCTGATTGACGCCGTGCTTCTCTTCGGCGCTCGATGCGAGTACGAGCGTCTTCTTGCTGTCGTTTGTGAAGAACTTGGCGTTGACCACGACGAGCTCGTGGATCTCATGACACGATGGAGTCGCTGTCGAGGTGGATCCGGCGAGTCGGCGATCTTGGCCTTCGGGGCGGAGAGTGCACAGTGGTTGCACCCTCACCGGTCTTGTCGCCACCGGCTCATGCCTAGCTGACTTGCCGCGGCTGCGAAGTACTTGGCTACCGTGGAATGTCGCTGTTGGCAAAGCCGATGAGACTCTGAATGGTGGCCCTCCAGTCGTCGATCTTGTCTGCCGCCTGAGGGTAGTCTAGGAGCAGTTGAGATCATGCCAAAGCTTCTGCTGAAGTGGCGGGTGGCGGCGGCGAACGGTGTGAGGAGCGGGATATGCTCGAACTTCTAACCATGTTAGAAGGAGCAGTATCTCGTCCAGGCGACTGTGCCCCGCTCGCCGCAGCATGTTGGCGTGCACGCTGGTCTTGAGCACTCCAAGATCCACCAGCTCGATCTTGATCCAGCAAATGTATGGTACCGTGGGTATCATGACGCTACCGGTCCCGCGCCTCCTGGGATGGGCGCGGTGCATGTACGGACGCCGAGGTCTTGGAGTGCGCCCGGTCGTTGTGGGAGCCGACTGCGCTGCCGATGGGCAGCGGAGCCTTGTCCTTGGACCTGGCAGCACCGTGAGCTCCCTCGTTGACGCCCGTTCTTCCGCCGGCGTCTACCCCATCAGCCGTTTGCTCCGGCGATGGTGGGTATGGAGCAGCCACCTCCGAAGCCTTCTTCTTCGGCGGCATGTCGATGAAGACGATGAAGATTTAGCTCGTGTGAACGCCGGATCAGGTTCACACAAACTCGACGCACCCCCTACCTGGCGCGCCAAAGATGTCGGGGGTGCTAATCCACGAACACCTATGGGACCGGCGGACCGAGCCCCTTTCGGTTCGGCAGGGGGGCGGAGATCGCACGAAGAGCAGATGGAGGCGAAGCACACGAGCAGACGATCAGTTTACCCAGGTTCGGGCCGCACGGATGCGTAAAACCCTACTCCTGCTTTGTGGTTTGTATTGAGTTCTTGCTCGGGAACGCTGAGTGCTACAGTACACACCAGCAGCTAACGAGACCGAGTGTGAGTGTTCTGTTCGACCGACCTCTCCTCTACATTACGCATGGGCCTCCTTTTATATGCTCAAGGGGTCACCAACAGGTGGCAACATAGGCAAGGGCAAAAACGGAAAGATATTGCGGTTGGTACAGCCGCCTACTACAGCGTATCATAGCTAACCCTGATGGCAGGGGACAAGGGCATTAAATGCTCGTCTGCGTCGCCCAAACAGTGCAAAAGGGACCGCCAGGGACGCCACCGCTCGCCGCGATGGCAATCTTGTCAGCGCCGCTTGCCACCGTGTACCGCTGGCTGCACAGCCTCCCGCCACGTACGCCTGGAAGGGTCCTAGAACGACACGTTGGTGGATGTGCTGGAGCGCAGGTACAGAGTGGAGGCTTGCCGCGGCAACCGCCTTGCCGCGGTCGTTGTCTTGTCACGTCCGGGAGCTTGTCGCTCACCGAGCCTTGCCAGGACACGTGGCGCATCGTGGTAAGTTCCTTGAGATGCCTTGGTTGGCCTTCCCGGCAAGCTCCTCTTGCCGGGATCTTGTCTCCTTGGCTTGGATACTTTGTTCTTGAATGGCTCCAAAGGAACCACGGAGGACCTTGGCGGTCACCCGGCAAGCCTTGCCGCGGGACGCTGCGACTGCCCGTGCACAAGTTCGGGATACTAGGGCACCCCTAATCTAGTACACCGACATCATCCGCTCCGTACGTGTGCTGAACGCGGAGGTGCCGTCCATTCGGCACTTGGTCATCGGTGATTTGGATCACGGCGAGTACGACTCCATCATCCCCGTTCTCTTGAACGCTTCCGCTCGCGATCTACAAGGGTATGTAGATGCACTCCCCTCTTGTTGCTAGATGACTCCATAGATAGATCTTGGTGAAACGTAGAGAATTTTTTTTGTTTTCTGCAACGTTCCCGAAAAGTGGCATCATGAGCTAGGTCTATGCGTAGTTACTATGCACGAGTAGAACACAAAGTAGTTGTGGGCGTCGATATTGCCAATTTGCTTGCCGTTACTAGTCTTATCCTGATTCGGCGGCATCGTGGCATGAAGCGGCCCGGACCAACCTTACACGTACGCTTACGTGAGACCGGTTCCACCGACTGACATGCACTAGTTGCATAAGGTGGCTGGCGGGTGTCTGTCTCTCCCACTTTAGTCGGATCGGATTCGATGAACAGGGTCCTTATGAAGGGTAAATAGAAATTGGCAATTCACGTTGTGGTTTTAGCGTAGGTAATAAAACGTTCTTGCTAGAACCCTATTGCAGCCACGTAAAAACTTGCAACAACAATTAGAGGACGTCTAACCAATTTTTGCAGCAAGTGTTTCGTGATGTGATATGGCCAAAGTTGTGATGAATGATGAATGATATATATGTGATGTATGAGATCATGTTCTTGTAATAGGAATCACGACTTGCATGTCGATGAGTATGACAACCGGCAGGAGCCACAGGAGTTGTCTTTATTTTTTGTATGACCTGCGTGTCATTGAGAAACGCCATGTAAATTACTTTACTTTATTGCTAAATGTGTTAGCCATAGTAGTAGAAGTAATAGTTGGCGAGCAACTTCATGGAGACACGATGATGGAGATCATGATGATGGAGATCATGGTGTCATGTCGGTGACAAGATGATCATGGAGCCCCAAGATGGAGATCAAAGGAAGCTGTATGATACTGGCCATATCATGTCACTATTATTTGATTGCATGTGATGTTTATCATGTTTTTGCATCTTGTTTACTTAGAACGACGGTAGTAAATAAGATGATCCCTCATAATAATTTCAAGAAAGTGTTCCCCCTAACTATGCACCGTTGCGATAGTTCGTTGTTTCGAAGCACCATGTGATGATCGGGTGTGATAGATTCCAACGTTCACATACAACGGGTGTAAGATAGATTTACACCTGCAAACACTTAGGTTGACTTGACGAGCCTAGCATGTACAGACATGGCCTCGGAACACAAAAGACCGAAAGGTCGAGCATGAGTCATATAGAAGATACGATCAACATGAAGATGTTCACCGATGTTGACTAGTCCGTCTCACGTGATGATCGGACACGGCCTAGTTAACTCGGATCATGTTATACTTAGATGACTGGAGGGATGTCTATCTGAGTGGGAGTTCATTGAATAATTTGATTAGATGAACTTAATTATCATGAACCTAGTCTAAAATCTTTACAACATGTCTTGTAGATCAAATGGCCAACATTGTCCTCAACTTCAACGCGTTCCTAGAGAAAACTAAGCTGAAAGACGATGGCAGCAACTATACGGACTGGGTCCAGAACCTGAGGATCATCCTCATAGCTGCCAAGAAAGATTATGTCCTACAAGCACCGCTAGGTGAAACACCTGCTCTCCCTGCAGAACAAGACGTTATGAACGCTTGGCAGACACGTGCTGATGATTACTCCCTCGTTCAGTGTGGCATGCTTTACAGCTTAGAACCGGGGCTCTAAAAGCGTTTTGAGAGACACGGAGCATATGAGATGTTCGAAGACCTGAAAATGGCTTTTCAAGCTCATGCCCGGGTCGAGAGATATGAAGTCTCTGACAAGTTCTTCAGCTGTAAGATGGAGGAAAACAGTTCTGTCAGTGAGCACATACTCACTATGTCTGGGTTACATAACCACTTGACTCAGCTGGGAGTTAATCTCCCGGATGATGCGGTCATTGACAGAATCCTTCAGTCGCTTCCACCAAGCTACAAGAGCTTTGTGATGAACTTCAATATGCAGGGGATGGAAAAGACCATTCCTGAAGTATTTGCAATGCTGAAATCAGCAGAGGTAGAAGTCAAAAAGGAACATCAAGTGTTGATGGTGAATAAAACCACTAAGTTCAAGAAAGGCAAGGGTAAGAAGAACTTCAAGAAGGACGGCAAGGGAGTTTCCGCGCCCGGTAAGCAAGCTGCCAGGAAGAAGCCAAAGAATGGACCCAAGCCCGAGACTGAGTGCTTTTATTGCAAGGTAAGTGGTCACTGGAAGCGGAACTGCCCCAAATACTTAGCGGACAAGAAGGCCGGCATCACGAAAGGTATATGTGATATACATGTAATTGATGTGTACCTTACCAGTACTCGTAGTAGCTCCTGGGTATTTGATGCCGGTGCAGTTGCTCACATTTGTAACTCAAAGAAGGAGCTGCGGAATAAGCGGACACTGGCGAAGGACGAGGTGACGATGCGCATCGGGAATGGTTCCAAGGTCGATGTGATCGTCGTCGGCACGCTACCTCTACATTTACCTACGGGATTAGTTTTAAACCTCAATAATTTTTATTTAGTGCCAGCTTTGAGCATGAACATTGTATCAGGATCTCGTTTAATTCGAGATGGCTACTCATTTAAATCCAAGAATAATGGTTGTTCTATTTATATGAGAGATATGTTTTATGGTCATGCTCCGATGGTGAATGGTTTATTCTTAATGAATCTCGAGCGTAATGCTACACATATTCATAGTGTGAATACCAAAAGATGAAAGGTTGATAATGATAGTCCCACATACTTGTGGCACTGCCGCCTTGGTCACATAGGTGTCAAACGCATGAAGAAGCTCCATGCAGATGGACTTTTAGAGTCTCTTGATTACGAATCATTTGACACGTGCGAACCATGCCTCATGGGTAAAATGACCAAGACTCCGTTCTCAGGAACAATGGAGCGAGCAACCAACTTGTTGGAAATCATACATACTGATGTGTGCGGTCCAATGAGTATTGAGGCTCGCGGTAGCTATCGTTATGTTCTCACCCTCACTGATGACTTGAGTAGATATGGGTATGTCTATTTAATGAAACACAAGTCTGAGACCTTTGAAAAGTTCAAGGAATTTCAGAGTGAGGTTGAGAATCAACGTGATAGGAAAATCAAGTTATTGCGATCAGATCATGGGGGAGAATACTTGAGTCACAAATTAGGCACACACTTAAGAAAATGTGGAATAGTTTCACAACTCACGCCGCCTAGAACACCTCAGCGTAATGGTGTGTCCGAACGTCGTAATCGCACTCTATTAGATATGGTGCGATCTATGATGTCTCTTACCGATTTACGGCTATCATTTTGGGGCTATGCTTTAGAGACTGCTGCATTCACTTTAAATAGGGCTCTGTCGAAATCCGTTGAGACGACACCGTATGAATTATGGTTTGCGAAGAAACCTAAGCTGTCGTTTCTAAAAGTTTTGGGAAGCGATGCTTATGTCAAGAAACTTCAACCTGAAAAGCTCGAACCCAAGTCAGAAAAATGCATCTTCATAGGATACCCTAAAGAAACTATTGGGTATACCTTCTACCTCAGATCCAAAGGCAAGATCTTTGTTGCCAAGAATGGATCCTTTCTAGAGAAAGAGTTTCTCTCGAAAGAAGTAAGTGGTAGGAAAGTAGAACTTGATGAAGTATTACCTCTTGAACCGGAAAGTGGCGCAACTCAAGAAAATGTTCCTGAGGTGCCTGCACTGACTAGAGAGGAAGTTAATGATGATGATCATGAAACTTCAGATCAAGTTGCTACTAAACTTCGTAGGTCCACAAGGACACGTTCCGCACCAGAGTGGTACGGCAACCCTGTCTTGGAAATCATGTTGTTAGACAACGGTGAACCTTCGAACTATGAAGAAGCGATGGCGGGCCCGGATTCCAACAAATGGCTAGAAGCCATGAAATCCTGTAACACCCCAAATTTTAGGCCTTGTTTTATTAATTAAAATTTTGCCAGGAAATTAAAACTTTTATTTTCTGGGCTCCCTTTTTATTTTTGAACCTTTCTCTCCCTTGTTATTATGGAGTTTTTCCCCAAAGTGAAAACTTTTCAAATATGCTTTTGGACTTGTTTAACCTCTCAAGAAAAACTTTTCTTTTATTAGTAGAACTAATTACATAATTAATTTGCTTAATCTTTATTTTCTTGAAAAATGGTTTTTACAGGTTATATGGCCATATTTGAACTACAACCATTTGATAAATTCATTCCAAAATCCCACAAAAATTTGGAGATGTCATGTGATGTTTTTAAATCACTTTTGTGCAAAAATATATTTTTTTTCTCTTGAAATAGTTTGAGCTCTGCATCAATTTTTCTTCTCTGGTCCAGAGTGCAATTTTGCACTACAACTCATTTAAATATTTCTTTCTAGCCTTCACCAAAATTATGGGATGTTGGTAGTAGCTTATGATTCAACTTTATGCAAAAACCCAGTGTTGTTATTTGAAAGTTTTGAGTGAATCAACCTCTCTTTCATTCTGGTCCAACTTGAGGATTTGTACTGCAACCACATTTTTAGTTGCTCCTTTTTCCATGACTCCTTTTTCTAATCTTAGTCCTCCCTACTAAACCCCTAAGTCGAGGTGCATGCACCCTTTGGATCCTTTTTGGTTCATGAAATGATGCCATTTATTTCCTGTCCAGAAGTGAAGTTTTGCAAAACTTGCACTAGGAAGTTTCTCCTTTTGTCTAAATGACCTCACCACTCTCTCTTGCATCTAAAGAGACCCCACTCTGGAAGTTTTGGCCACCCCAAGAGATGCCTAGGTGCATGTGGCATTCTGTTGGGCACCCTGTAGGCATGACCAGTTTTGACATGAGTCTTAGCTTTCACTATGATCTTGCTTCCCTTGCCTAACTGCCTTGTCCAATAGACTCCTCGCTACTCATAACCTAGGTCTGCAAATTCCCAGCCTCACCCGAGACCTCTAACACGCCCTGGCATTTCGTCGAGCACGTCCCGTGCATGCACTGGGCGCGCCCAGAGCGCGCCAACTGCAGCCGCGCGCCCGAGCCGACACGCTGGCCCCCCTGGTTTTGGCCCGCTCTGCAGCGCCACGCCACGCGCTACCTTCCTCGCAGCAACGCGCCAAGCCGCCCTGGCAGCCAACAGCGCCGCCACCAGAGCCCTCTTGGCGGCACGCCACGGCCGCCCGACCGCCTCTGCCATGGTCGGCGCCGCCAAAGCCATCCCGGCTCGCCACCAGCCCCTCGGAGGCGCGCAAGCTTATCCCCTCGCTCGTCGGCTAGCTCTCGTCGCCTCCACGTCGCCCTGCAAACTACAGAGAGGTGGTTCGCCGGCATCCTCATCCACCACCGCGGAACCGACCTCGTTGCACTATAAAGAGAGGTCCCCGAACTTCCCCGAGCACGCAGGCAACCTCAGGCCACCCTAATAGCACTCCCCTAGCTCGCATTCGACCCAGGGAGGCTTTCTTCCCCGTCTCCGGCAACTCCAGCCGCCGCCACGGTCCCGGCCATTCCGGAGCAACCAGGGTCTCCCCCTCTCCACTCTCTCCACCAGGAACACCCTCTCCCTCCCGTGAACCTTTTCCCCTACTCGATTTCGATCGGGAGCCACCACAACCCCAAAACCACTTTACCACCGAAGCTTCCCTCCGCCGCGGAGCTCGCCGTCGGCGACTCCCTCCACCCCCGCCGACCCGTCGACCACCGTGAGGACCGCCCCGGTCTTGCGGTTCCATACCGACTCTCTGGAGCCCGCGGGGAGCAGCCGTTCGCCGGTGTTGATCGCCGTCGCCCCGCCACCGTTCGGGCGAGGGAGGAAGAAGGAGGGGTGGACTGGTCAAACCTGACCAGTGGGCCCCTGGACCCACTGTCAGTGACCCCACCCAGTCCACGTGGGTTAAGTGGAAGCGCATTTCCGGAATACGCTTTTGACGTGTACGTTTTGAATTGAAACGTTTTTCTTTTTCTGTTTATTTTTAAAAAACAGATTTTGACCACAACTTTGACTGTCTATAACTTTTTAAATATAACTCCAAATGAATTGATTCTTTTTCCTACATCTCTCAAATTCTGTCTAGTTTATTTTAAGATTTATTTAAAAAATTTCCAAACAACTTTTTTGTACTATTTTTGAAATATGTGTTCTTTGCATATTTTTGAAAATAGGATTTTTGGGAGAGAAGGAAGCTTTCAAAAAATTTGGAGAGCACCCCCCCACCTCTCCACACCATGAAGGCAAGCATTCTGAACCCCAGAATAATATTTTTGGTGTGTTAGTTGACACGTTTATAACACCACCTTATTTCGGAGAACTTGTTATTTCATGTGATATGATCATTTGCATGGATGCATATTGGTGATTTCCTTGCTGTTGGAAATGTATATACTTGTGATGGTAATCATCCTCATGTGCCTTGCATCCATGCCGGAAAGGAATCCGGGAAAGCCTCTACCTTGGGTAGGAGTGAGCTTGTCGCCGGTCCCCGTCGGGACGGTTATGTCCGGTATGGCATAGTAAGGTATAATGGGTGGTGATTTCGTCGGTTCAGATATATTTGATATACATGTCATGCAGGGAACTCATAAGCCTCCTGAGTCGGCCATAGATCAAGTCTTGTTCCGATAACCCCCATACTTTTTCGTACTGCCACTGGTCCCTACCATAGGTGGGGTATGGTTCAGTAAGTTGTTAACCCTTGTCTTGGCACACACCGTACAGAGACGCCATGGTGGAAGATACCGGTTGTAGCTGGTAGGCATGCCACCTGGTCCGGGGGCATGGGTGTATCCGGTTGGGACCGAGAGGGGGGCACCCCTTAGAGCGCGCGATAGAAATTTGATCCCATGCTACGCGAGGTTGTAGCCTCCCCACTTAGAGTTTTGCTTAACAGGTGTCATGGGTGATTCCAAACACGAGTAAAAGCTGGTGTGTGCAAGTTAGGTGTGTTTCAATTAAAAGACCATAGACGGAATTAGTCCGATGGACTAAAGGAATCCGTTACTCATGGGTAAAGAGTACACTCTCTGCAGAGATATTAAACCTATTCGAATAGCCGTGTCCATGGTTAAGGATTACAGTCTAGGATGGGTCAAGTGTTGGTCTTAGTGTCGGTCTCCGGAGGAGAAACCACTAAACTCGAATATTGATGATGACATGTGATATATGATGGTTATGGTTGTTATCATTATGGACTAACCATTTGCATTGTTTGAAATAATGAATATCCCTGGGACGGTACCACCTCCTGGACATTCACTATGATTATAAGCCCTTTATGCGGCGTCGCTCAGATGCCCGACTGTGGCATGTTCGTTATTTCATTTTCATATAAGCCCTTTATGTGGCGTCGCTCAGACGCCCGACTGAGGCATGTTTGTTATTTCTTTTTCTCATAAGCCCTGTCTGTGGCATCGCTCAGACGCCCGACTATGCCATGCATGTTATTCCATTTACTTATAAGCCCTTTATGTGGTGTCGCACTGACACCCGATTGTGGCATTTTATTTCCACTCCTTCATTACTTATTCATGTGATATATAATTAACTTGCTTGCATGCATAAGAGGTGTTTTATTTATGACTGACGATGTGATCATAGAATATTTTAGTGCATGATTATCAATTATATTATTCCAGTGTTCATAATGTTTGCGGGTACATTCAAAGTACTCACTGGCTTGTCCCTGGCTATTGTCTTGGCCAGATTTCTGCATGGAGACGAGCGTTGCGATGACAGCCCCGGAAACTAAGCAACGGTGATAGCAGCCTCGCGAAGATAGGAGTTAAACTGGTCAGATGTTCCTGTGGGAAATGGAGTCCCATAGACCATGGTGATCCACAAACCGCTTCCGCCCTCAACCACTAGAACCATTTGATGTACTCATAGGCCACAATGGTCTTGTACTACATATTTTGTACTCTTGCTTGGAATTTATGTATCAAGTTGGTGCCTCATCAGCTAACAGTAATCCTGGGGCTGGTGAGCACAAGGGCCATTTCCTGGAAATTATACCCCGGAAAACCGGTCGCGACAAATCCGAGATAGGATCCATGTATGAAAATGAAGTATGGACATTGACTGACTTGCCCGATGATCGGCGAGCCATAGAAAATAAATGGATCTTTAAGAAGAAGACAGACGCGGATAGTAATGTGACCATCTATAAGCTAGGCTTGTCGCTAAGGGTTATCGACAAGTTCAAGGGGTTGACTACGATGAGACTTTCTCACCCGTAGCGAAGCTGAAGTCCGTCTGAATCATGTTAGCAATTGCCGCATTCTATGATTATGAGATATGGCAAATGGACGTCAAAACGGCATTCCTTAATGGTTTCCTTAAGGAAGAATTGTATATGATGCAGCCGGAAGGTTTTGTCCATCCTAAGAATGCTGACAAGGTGTGCAAGCTCCAACGCTCGATTTATGGGCTGGTGCAAGCATCTCGGAGTTGGAACATTCGCTTTGATGAGATGATCAAAGCGTTTGGGTTTATGCAGACTTATGGAGAAGCCTGTGTTTACAAGAAAGTGAGTGGGAGCTCTGTAGAATTTCTCATATTATATGTAGATGACATACTTTTGATGGGAAATGATATAGAACTTTTGGACAGCATTAAGGCCTACTTGAATAAGAGTTTTTCAATGAAGGACCTTGGAGAAGCTGCTTATATATTAGGCATCAAGATCTATAGAGATAGATCAAGACGCCTCATAGGTCTTTCACAAAGCACATACCTTGATAAGATATTGAAGAAGTTCAATATGGATCAGTCTAAGAAGGGGTTCTTGCCTGTGTTGCAAGGTGTGACATTGAGCTCAGCTCAATGTCCGACCACGGCAGAAGATATAGAAGAGATGAGTGTCATCCCCTATGCCTCAGCCATAGGGTCTATTATGTATGTCATGCTGTGTACCAGACCTGATGTAAACCTTGCCATAAGTTTGGTAGGAAGGTACCAAAGTAATCCCGGCAAGGAACACTGGACAGCGGTCAATAATATCCTGAAGTACCTGAAAAGGACTAAGGACATGTTTCTCGTTTATGGAGGTGACGAAGAGCTCGTCATAAAGGGTTACGTCGACGCTAGCTTCGACACAGATCTAGATGACTCTAAGTCACAAACCGGATACGTGTATATGTTGAATGGTGGAGCAGTAAGCTGGTGCAGCTGCAAGCAGAGCGTCGTGGCGGGATCTACATGTGAAGCGGAGTACATGGCAGCCTCGGAGGCAGCGCATGAAGCAATTTGGGTGAAGGAGTTCATCACCGACCTAGGAGTCATACCCAATGCGTCGGGGCCGATCAAAATCTTCTATGACAACACTGGAGCTATTGCACTTGCCAAGGAGCCCAGGTTTCACAAGAAGACCAGGCACATCAAGCGTCGCTTCAACTCCATTCGTGAAAATGTTCAATATGGAGACATAGATATTTGTAAAGTACATACGGATTTGAATGTCGCAGATCCGTTGACTAAACCTATCCCTAGGGAAAAACATGATCAACACCAGAACTCTATGGGTGTTCGATTCATCACAATGTAACTAGATTATTGACTCTAGTGCAAGTGGGAGACTGTTGGAAATATGCCCTAGAGGCAATAATAAAAGGATTATTATTATATTTCCTTGTTCATGATGATTGTCTTTTATTCATGCTATAATTGTGTTATCTGGAAATCGTAATACATGTGTGAATACATAGACACCAACATGTCCCTAGTAAGCCTCTAGTTGACTAGCTCGTTGATCAACAGATAGTCATGGTTTCCTGACTATGGACACTGGATGTCATTGATAACGAGATCACATCATTAGTAGAATTATGTGATGGACAAGACCCAATCCTAAACATAGCACAAGATCGTATTGTTCGTTTGCTAGAGTTTTTCCAATGTCAAGTATCTTTTCCTTAGACCATGAGATCGTGTAACTCCCGGATACCGTAGGAGTGCTTTGGGTGTACCAAACGTCACAACGTAACTAGGTGACTATAAAGGTATACTACGGGTATCTCCGAAAGTGTCTGTTGGGTTGACACGGATCAAGACTGGGATTTGTCACTCCATATGACGGAGAGGTATCTCTGGGCCCACTCGGTAATGCATCATCATAATGAGCTCAAAGTGACCAAGTGTCTGGTCACAGGATCATGCATTACGGTACGAGTAAAGTGACTTGCCGGTAACAAGATTGAACGAGGTATTGGGATACCGACGATCGAATCTCGGGCAAGTAACGTACCGATTGACAAAGGGAATTGTATACGGGGTTGCTTGGATCCTCGACATCGTGGTTCATCCGATGAGATCATCGAGGAGCATGTGGGATCCAACATCGGTATCCAGATCCCGCTATTGGTTATTGACCGGAGAGTCTTCTCGGTCATGTCTACATGTCTCCCGAACCCGTAGGGTCTACACACTTAAGGTTCGGTGATGCTAGGGTTGTAGAGATATGAGTATGGAGTAACCCGAAAGTTGTTCGGAGTCCCGGATGAGATCCCGGACATCACAAGGAGTTCCGGAATAGTCCGGAGGTGAAGAATTATATATAGGAAGTGCAGTTTCGGCCATCGGGAGAGTTTCGGGGGTCAACGGTATAGTACCGGGACCACCGGAAGGGTCCCGGGGGTCCACCGGGTGGGGCCACCCATCCCGGAGGGCCCCATGGGCTGAAGTGGGGAGGGGAACCAGCCCATAGTGGGCTGGTGCGCCCCCCCTTGGGCCCCCCATGCGCCTAGGGTTGGGAATCCTAGGGGAGGGGGCACCTCCACTTGCCTTGGGGGGCACTCCACCCCCTTGGCAGCCGCACCCTGAAGCCTTGGCGCCTCCCTCTCCCCTGCTACACCTCTCCCTCTCGCAGAAGCTCGGCGAAGCCCTGCTGCGATCACTGCTGCATCCACCACCACGCCGTCGTGCTGCTGGATCTTCATCAACCTCTCCTTTCCCCTTGCTGGATCAAGAAGGAGGAGACATCGTCCGCTCCGTACGCGTGTTGAACGCGGAGGTGCCATCCGTTCGGCACTTGGTCATCGGTGATTTGGATCACGGCGAGTACAACTCCATCATCCCCGTTCTCTTGAACGCTTCCGCTCGCGATCTAGAAGGGTATGTAGATGCACTCCCCTCTTGTTGCTAGATGACTCCATAGATAGATCTTGGTGAAACGTAGAGAAATATTTTTTTTCTGCAACGTTCCCCAACAGAATTATGAACGGTGGCTTTGCCACAAATACGATGTCAACTACATGATCATGCAAAGCAATATGACAATGATGAAGCGTGTCATAATAAACGGAACGGTGGAAAGTTGCATGACAAGTATATCTCGGAATGGCTATGGAAATGTCATAATAGGTAGGTATGGTGGCTGTTTTGAGGAAGGTATATGGTGGGTTTATGGTACCAGCGAAAGTTGCGCGGTACTAGAGAGGCTAGCAATGGTGGAAGGGTGAGAGTGCGTATAATCCATGGACTCAACATTAGTCATAAAGAACTCACATACTTATTGCAAAAATCTATTAGTTATCGAAATAAAGTACTACGCGCATGCTCCTAGGGGGATAGATTGGTAGGAAAAGACCATTGCTCGTCCCCGCCCACCACTCATAAGGACGACAGTCAATAAATAAATCATGCTCCGACTTCATCACATAACGGTTCACCATACATGCATGCTACGGGAATCACAAACTTCAACACAAGTATTTCTCAAATTCACAACTACTCAACTAGCATGACTCTAATATCACCATCTCCATATCTCAAAACAATTATCAACTATCAGACTTCTCATAGTATTCAACACACTCATAAGAGAATTTTATTATTCTTGAATACCTAGCATATTAGGATTTTAAGAAAATTACCATGCTATTTAAGAATCTCAAAATAATCTAAGTGAAGCATGAGAGTTCATCTATTTCTATAAAATAAAACAACCACCGTGCTCTGAAAGATATAAGTGAAGCACTAGAGCAAATGACAAACTACTCCGGAAGATATAAGTGAAGATCGATGAGTAGTTGAATAATTATGCAACTATGTGAAGACTCTCTAACATTTAATAATTTCAGATCTTGGTATTCTATTCAAACAGCAAGCAAAACAAAATAAAATGACATCTAAGAATAGCAAACATCATGTGAAGAAGCAAAAACTTAGGATCAACCGATACTAACCGATAGTTGTTGAAGAAGAAAGGTGGATGCCAACCGGGGCATCCCCAAGCTTAGATGCTTGAGAATTCTTGAAATATTATCTTTGTATGCCTTGGGCATCCCCAATCTTGAGCTTTTGTGTCTCCTTAATTCCTCTCATATCACGGTCTCCCTAAATCTCAAAAGCTTCATCCACACAAAACTCTACAAGGACTCGTGAGATAAGTTAGTATAAACCATTGCAAAAACCTTATCATACTCTACTGTAGCAAATCACTAAAATTATTATTCAACATTGCATACTAAATTCCTCTGCATATTTAATAGTCCTATCCTCAAATAGAATCATTAAAGAAGCAAACATATGCAAACAATGCAAACATAACAGCAATCTGCCTAAACAGGATAGTCTGTAAAGAATGCTGCAACATCCATACTTCCCTAGCTCCAAAAATTATGAAATAAAATTCCCACTGTAGTAAATTTATCAGAGCTTAATATGAAAAAAATTTCAACATTTTATCACATTCTAAATTTTCTAGGGAATTATTGCAACAGCGGTAAACTTTCTGTTTTCAAACAGCAACATGAAGACTTGTAAAATAGGCATAGTGAAGGCTATCAATGCCACTTTTATTGAAATAAAAGATGCAAAACATTGTTCTAAATAACAGCAAGCAAATACGAACAAAATAAATTGACGCTCCAAGCAAAACACATATCATGCGGTAAATAAAATATAGCTCCAAGTAAAGTTACCGATGAACGAAGACGAAAGAGGGGCTGCCTTTCGGGGCATCCCCAAGCTTAGGCTCTTGGCTATCCTTGAATATTACCTTGGGGTTCCGTGGGAATCCCCAAGCTTAGGCTATTACCACTCCTTGTTCCATAGTCCATCGAATCCTTACACAAAACTTGAAAACTTCACAACACAAAACTTAAAGTAGAAAACTCGTGAGCTCCGTTAGTATAAGAAAACAAAAGACCACTTCAAGGTACTGTAATGAACTCATTATTTATTTATATTTGTGTTATATATACTGTACTCCAACTTCTTTATGATTTATAAACTATTTTACTAGCCATAGATTCATCAAAATAAGTAAACAACACATGAAAAACAGAATCTGTCAAAAACAGAACAGTCTGTAGTAATATGGATCAAACGTATACTTATGGAACTCATAAAATTATAAAATAAATTGCTGGACCTGAGGAATTTATCTATTAATCATCTTAAAAAAGAATTAAATAAATAGCACTCTCCAAATAAAAATGGCAGCATTTCTCGTGAGCGCTAAAGTTTCTGTTTTTTACAGCACGATCAACAAGACTTTCCCCAAGTCTTCCCAAAGGTTCTACATGGCACAAACACTAATTAAAAGAATAAAACCACATATAAGCATAGGCTAGATGAATTATTTATTACTAAACAGGAACAAAAAGCAAGGAACAAAAATAAAATTGGGTTTCCTCCCAACAAGCGTTGTCGTTTAACTCCCCTAGCTAGGCATGGTGATTTCAACGATGCTCACATAAAGGATAAGAACTGTAACATAAAGAGAGCATCATGAAGAATATGACTAGCACATTTAAGTCTAACCCACTTCCTATGCGTAGGGATTTTGTGAGCAAACAACTTATGGGAACAATAATCAACTAGCATAGGAGGGTAAAACAAGCATAACTTTAAGATTTTAAACACATAGAGAGGAAACTTGATATTATTGCAATTCCTACAAGCATATATTCCTCCCTCATAATAATTTTCAGTAGAATCATGAATAAATTCAACTATATAACCAGCACCTAAAGCATTTTTTTTCATGATCTACAAGCATAGAAAAATTACTACTCTCCACATAAGCAAAAATTTTCTCATGAACAATAGTGGGAGCAAACTCAACAAGATAACTATCATGTGATTGAAAATTAAGATCAAGATGACAAGTTTCATGGTTATCATTATTCTTTAAAGCATACGTGTCATCACAATAATCATCATAGATAGGAGGCATGCTTTCATCATAATAAATTTGCTCATCAAAACTTGGGGGACTAAAAATATCATTTTCATCAAACATAGCTTCCCCAAGCTTGTGGCTTTGCATATCATTAGCATCATAGATATTCAAGGAATTCATACTAACAACATTGCAATCATGCTCATCATTCAAATATTTAGTGCCAAACATTTTATAGATTTCTTCTTCTAGCACTTGAGCACAATTATCCTTTCCATCATACTCACGAAAGATATTAAAAAGGTGAAGCGTATGAGACAAACTCAATTCCATTTTTTATAGTTTTCTCTTATAAACTAAACAAGTGATAAAACAAGAAACAAAAAGACTCGATTGCAAGATCTAAAGATATACCTTCAATCGCTAACCTCCCCGGCAACGGCGCCAGAAAATAGCTTGATGTCTACTACACAACCTTCTTCTTGTAGACGTTGTTGGGCCTCCAAGTGCAGAGGTTTGTAGGACAGTAGCAAATTTCCCTCAAGTGGATGACCTAAGGTTTATCAATCCGTAGGAGGCGTAGGATGAAGAAGGTCTCTCTCAAGCAACCCTGCAACCAAATAACAAAGAGTCTCTTGTGTCCCCAACACACCCAATACGATGGTAAATTGTATAGGTGCACTAGTTCGGCGAAGAGATGGTGATACAAGTGGTATATGGATATTAGATAAAGGTATTTGTAATCTGAAATTATAAAAACAGCAAGGTAACAAGTGATAAAAGTGAGCGTAAACGGTATTTCAATGCTAGGAAACAAGGCCTAGGGTTCATACTTTCACTAGTGTAAGTCCTCTCAACAATAATAGCATAATTGGATCACATAACTATCCCTCAACATGCAACAAAGAGTCACTCCAAAGTCACTAATAGCGGAGAATGAACGAAGAGATTATGGTAGGGTATGAAACCACCTCAAAGTTATTCTTTCCAATCAATCCGTTGGGCTATTCCTATAAGTGTCACAAACAGCCCTAGACTTCGTACTAGAATAACACCTTAAGACACAAATCAACCAAAACCCTAATGTCACCTAGATACTCCAATGTCAACTCAAGTATCTGTGGGTATGATTATACGATATGCATCACACAATCTCAGATTCATCTATTCAACCAACACAAAGGACCTCAAAGAGTGCCCCAAAGTTTCTACCGGAGAATCACGACGAAAATGTGTGCCAACCCCTATGCGTAGGTTCATGGGCGGAACCCGCAAGTTGATCACCAAAACATACATCAAGTGAATCACGTGATATCCCATTGTCACCACAGATATCCACGACAAGACATACATCAAGTATTCTCAAGTCTTTAAAGACTCAATCCGATAAGATTACTTCAAGGGGAAAACTCAATTCATTACAAGAGAGAAGAGGGGGAGGAGAATCATAAGATCCAACTATAATAGCAAAGCTCGCGATACATCAAGATCGTGCCAAATCAAGAACACAAGAGAGAGAGATCAAACACATAGCTACTGGTACATACCCTCAGCCCCGAGGGAGAACTACTCCCTCCTCGCCATGGAGAGCAATGGGATGATGAAGATGGCCACCGGAGAGGGGTTGCCCCCTTCGGCAGGGTGCCGGAACGGGTCTAGATTGGTTTTTGGTGGCTAAAGAGGCTTCTGGCGGCCGAACTCCCGATCTAATCTCCATTCTGGAAGTTTTACGATACGTAGGTATATATGGGTGCAGGGGGTACGTCGGAGGAGCTACGGGGGCCCCACGAGGCAGGAGGCGTGCCCTAGGGGGGGCGCACCCCCCACCCTCGTGAGCACCTCCCGTATCTCCTGACATGGAGTCCAAGTCTATCCGGTGGCTTCCGTTCCAAAAATAACTTCTCTAGTTGATTTCATTCCGTTGCGACTCCGTTTGATATTCCTTTTCTTTGAAACACTGAAATAGGCATAAAAGTTGGGCCTCTGGTTAATAGGTTAGTCCCAAAAATAATATAAAAGTGGAAAATAAAGCCCAATATTGCCCAAAACAGTAGATAATATAGCATGGAGCAATCAAAAATTATAGATACGTTGGAGACGTATCACTAGGGTCCTCAAAATCTTGTGGGCCTACAGCTGGGCCGGCCCATTAATGTCGGCGAAATCTCGTGGGCCTTTAGCTAGGCCGGCCCATTATGACCCGCAAGAATCTTGTGGGCCTTTACCTGGGCCGGCCCATTATGGCACAAAAAAATCTTGTGGGCCTTTATATGGGTCGGCCCATTATGGCCCGCAAAATCTTGTGGGACTTTAGTTGGGCCAAACCATTATGGTCCGCAAAATTTCGTGGTCCTTTAGCTGGGCCGGCCCATTATGGTCCACAAAATATTGTGGGCCTCTAGTTGGGCCGGCCCATTTAAACTTGTTGGCCCGTGCCACGTGTCAACGTATCATATGCGCCTTCTGTCCAGTGAGTGGATGACATCTGTCCCGACGATGAGACGACACGTGTTTCCTCTAGCCAATGATGATTTTACACGTGGAAAATCCCCATTGGTCGGAGCTGTTAATGGGTTATCGGATCCAAAACCCGACCCAATAGCTTAACGGTGTTCTGTTACGGTGGATGCCACGTGTCGGTCACCCTTGACGAAAGCACTTCTGTGACGCGCGATTTATCGTCATGGAAGTGGACACTTCCGTGATGATAATTTTGGTAATGTCGTGGAACACTTCTACGACAGCACAGGTATGACTATCTTGATTCTGTCATAAATTTGGCATGGATGTACATGCATGACAAAAAAAGCAACCTACTGTGACAAACACATATCATCACGAAAGTGTATTTTTTGTAGTGTTATCTCTAAGTATTTTCCTCCCGCTAAGATCATCTCTCTTAGAAACGATATTATGAATTTTAAGCAACTTGATCATGAACATGTTGCACAAGCTTGGGAGAGAATGAAATTAATGATACGTAATTGCCCTACTCATGGTTTAAATTTGTGGATGATTATACAAAAATTTTATGCTGGATTGAATTTTGCTTCTAGAAATCTTTTGGATTCGGCCGTGGGAGGCACTTTTGTGGAAATCACCTTAGGAGAAGCTACTAAACTCCTAGATAATATTATGGTTAATTATTCTCAATTGCATACTGAAAGATCTACTAACAAAAAGGTGCATGTGATAGAAGAAATTAATGTTTTGAGTGGAAAGATGGAGGAACTTATGAAATTATTTGCTAATAAGAGTGTTTCTTCTGATCCTAATGATGTGCCCTTGTCTACTTTGATTGAGAATAATAATGAATCTATGGATGTGAATTTTGTTGGTAGGAACAATTTTGATAACAACGCGTATAGAGGAAATTTCAATCCTAGGGCTTATCCTAGTAATCCCTCTAATAATTATGGTAATTCCTACAACAATTCTTATGGAAATTATAATAAGATGCCCTCTGATTTTGAATCTAATATTAACGAATTTATTTCTTTGCAAAAGAATTTTAAGGCTATGATTGAAGAAAAATTGCTTAAGATTGATGATTTGGCTAGGAACATTGGTAGAATTTATCTTGATGTTGATTCTTTAAAGCTTAGATCTATTCCTCCTAAGCATGATATCAATGAGTCTCTCAAAGCCATGAGAATTTCCATTGATTAGTGCAAGGAAAGAACCGCTAGGAAGCGTGCTATGAAAGATGCCTTTATTAAAGCGTGTTCTTCTAGTTCCTATGAAAATAGTGATGAAGATCTAAAAGTTATTGATGTGTCCCCTATTAAATCTTTGTTTTTCAATATTAATCTTGATAATGATGGGACTGAATATGATCCACCTTTACCTAGAAGGCATTCTAAAAACTCGGAATATTGAGATCTTGATGGTGAAATTGATAAAAGTGGGATTAAAAGAAATAAAACCCTATATGATGCTAAACCCACTATGTTGGATTTCAAGGAATTTAATTATGAAAATTGCTCTTTAATTGATTGTATTTCCTTGTTGCAATCCTTGCTAAATTCTCCTCATGCTTATACTCAAAATAAAGCCTTTACCGAACATATTGTTGATGCCTTGATGCAAACTTATGAAGAAAAACTTGAGTTGAAAGTTTCTATCCCTAGAAAACTTTATGATGAGTGGGAACCTACTATTAAAATTAAATTAAAGATTATGAGTTTTATGCTTTGTGTGATTTGGGTGCTAGTGTCTCTACTATTCCCAAAACTTTGTGTGATTTGCTAGATTTCCGTAATTTTGATGATTGCTCTCTAAACTTGCATCTTGCGGATTCCACTATTAAGAAACCTATGGGAAGAATTAATGATGTTCTTATTGCAGCAAATAGTAATTATGTGCCCATAGATTTTATCGTTCTCGGCATAGATTGCAATCCTTCATGTCCTATTATTCTTGGTAGACCTTTCCTTAGAACGATTGGTGCAATTATTGATATGAAGGAACGAAATATTAGATTCCAATTTCCGTTAAGGAAAGGCATGGAACACTTCCCTAGAAAGAAAATTAAATTACCTTATGAATCTATTATGAGAGCCACTTATTTATTGCCTACCAAAGATGGCAATACCTAGATCTATTCTTGCTTGTTATGCCTAGCTAGGGGCGTTAAACGATAGCGCTTGTTGGGAGGCAACCCAATTTTATTTTTATTCCTTGCTTTTTTCTCCTGTTTAGTAATAAATAATTTATTTAGCCTCTGTTTTGGTTGTGTTTTTTTGTGTTTAGTTAGTGTTTGTGCCAAGTAGAACCGTTGGGAAGATTTGGGGAAAGTCTTGTTGAACTTGCTGTAAAAAACAGAAACTTTAGCGCTCACGAGAACTGCTGTAATTTTTATTTGGAAAGTGCTATTTAGTTAATTATTTTTTAAGATGATTAATAGATAAATTCCTCACGTCCATAAATTTATTTTAGAATTTTTGGGGTTCCATATCTTGCTCTAGCTAGAGATACTACAGACTGTTCTGTTTTTGACAGATTCTGTTTTTCGTGTGTTGTTTGCTTATTTTGATGAATCTATGGCTAGTAAAATAGTTTATGAACCATAGAGAAGTTGGAATACTGTCGGTGTACTAAAGTAGGGGTACCTTAGTATCCTGAACTTGTGCACGGGCAGTCGCAGCGACCCGCGGCAAGGCTTGCCGGGCGACCGCCAAGACCCTCCGTGGTTCCTTTGGGGCCATTCAAGAACAAAGTGTCCAAGAGCAAAACAAGCCCCGGCAAGAGGAGCTTGCCGGGAAGGAGACAAGACCCCGGCAAGAGGAGCTTGCCGGGAAGGAGACGAGGCCCCGGCAAGAGGAGCTTGCCGGGAAGGATACGAGACCCCGGCAAGAGGAGCTTGCCGGGAAGACAACCAAAGCATCTCGAGAAGCTCGCTGCGGCGCACTGCCCGTCCCGACAAGACCCGGTGAGCAACAAGCTCCCGGACGCGACAAGGCAACATCCGCGGCAAGGCGCTTGCCGCGGCAAGCTACTACTCCGCAGCCCGCGCTCCAGCTCACCCACCAACGTGTCGCTCTAGGACCGCTCCTGGCGTACGTGGCGGGAGGCTGGGCGGCCGGGGGCATGCGGTGGCAAGCAAGCACTGACAAGATAGCCATCGTGGCAAACGGTGGCGTTCCTAGCGGTCCCTCTGTGTGCCGTCTAGGTGACACAAACAGGCATTTAATGCCCTTGTCCCCTACTGTCAGGGTTAGGTATGATACGACTGCTGTAGGCGGTGGAGCCAACTACCACCTCTTTTACATTTTTACCCCCACCTCTGTTGCCACCTGTCAGTGACCCCTTAGACATATAAAAGGAGGCCCATGCGCAACAGGGAGGGGGAGGACGGCCATTCTCACGCTCGGTCTCGCCAGCTGCTTGAGTGTACTGTAGCACTCATCGCTCCCGAGCAAGAACTCAATACAACCACCAAAGCAGGAGTAGGGTTTTACGCATCCGTGCGGCCCGAACCTGGGTAAACCGACCGCGTCGCTCGTGCGTTTGCCTCGATCTGCTCTTTGTGCATCCACCGCCCCCTGCTGAACCGAAAGGGGCTCGGTCCGCCGATCCCCATAGGTGTACGTGGGATCAGCAACCCCCGACATATTTGGCGCGCCAGGTAGGGGGTGCGTCGAGGTTGTGCGAACCTGATCAGGCGTTCGCACGAGCCAAATCTTCATCCTCTTCATCAACATGTCGCCGAAGAAGAAGATTTCGGAGGCAGTTGCTCCGTCTACGTCAAGCCCACAGTCGCCAGAGCGAACGGCTGGTGGGGTAGGCGCCGGCGGAAGAGCGGGCGACGACGGGGGGACTCATGGTGCTGCTGGGTCCAAGGACAAGGCTGCGCCGCACGTTGGCGGCGCGGTCGTCTCCCACAACAACCGCGCGCACTCCAAGACCTCGGCGTCCGTACACGCACCGCGCCCGTCCCAGGAGGCGCGGGACCAGCAGCGTCATGGTACCCACGGTACCATACGTCTGCTGGGCCAAGATCAAGCTGGCGGATCCCGAAGTGCTCAGGACCAGCACGCACGCCAACATGCTGGCGCGAGCGTGGCGCGGTCGCTTGGACGAGATGTTGCTCCTTCTAACGCAGTTAGAAGTCCGAGCATGTCTCGCTCCTCGCACCGTTCGCTGCTGCCGCCCACCACTCCGGCGGAAGCGTTGGCACGTGCCTAGCTGCTCCTAGACTACCCTCCAGCGCCAGAGAAGATCGATGACTGGAGGGCCACTATCCAGAGCCTCATCGGCTTCGCCAACGGTGACAACCCACGGCAGCCGAGCGCATCGCTGCCGCGGGAAGTCAGCTAGGCGCGAGCCGGTGGCGACAAGACCGGCGAAGGTGCAACCACTGTGCACTCTCTGCCCCGAAGGCCAAGATCGCCGACTCGCCGGATCCAGCTCGACAGCTACTCCACCGTGTCGTCAGAGCCGCGAGCTCGTCACGATCAGCGCCAAGTTCTTCATGAGAGACAGCAGGAAGACGCTCGAACACGCATCGAGCGCCGAAGAGATGCGCGGCATCAATAGACCTGCGCGATGGGCCCTCTGTTGACATGCATGCGCCCGGAGAACCAGGCGACTTGCCGTACGCGGCAGGTTGCCCTGCGTTTACCCATGAGCTGCGGCAAGTCCAGTGGCCCAGCCAGAAACATTTCAAGCCAGACGTGCCGGAGAAGTACGACGGCAAGTCACACCCGTCGGAGTTCCTCAGCATCTACACCATTGCGGTGCAAGCTGCCGGGGGGCGAGACGACAAGGTCCTTGCCAACTACTTCCCGCTCGTGCTCAAGCCCGAAGTCAGATCCTGGCTCATGCACTTGCCGGACAACTCCATATCCTCCTGGGCGGACTTGTGCCATCAGTTTGTCGGCGCCTTTACAGGCGGCCACAAACCACATGGCCAAGAGAGTGACCTCCACCTTCTTGCCCAGAAGGAAGGAGAGCCCCTGCGCAAGTATATCCAGAGATTCAGCCGCGTGCAGTGCAACATCCCGGACATCCACCCTGCCGCGCTTATCAGCGCGTTCCATCAGAACGTGCGTAATCGCAGGATGCGGGAGGAGATGGCGATGAGCAGGATCAGAGACGTCAGTGAGCTATACGCCCTGGCCGACAAGTGCGCGCGCGCTGAGGAAGGGAGGAAACTCCCCGGAGGGGCTACTGGAACAGGGGGAGCTGACAGTGAGGATGCCGCCCCGGCAAAGAAGAACCGGAGGCGCAACAGGAGGAAGGACAAAGAGGTGCTAGTCGTCGAGCAGTCCAGCGATGATGGCGCCCCCAAGCAAGCTAAAGTTGGTAGCTCCGGCAAGGAGGTTGCCGCATGCACCAACTGCCAAGCTGTGGCGGGCGCCGACAAGCAGGGCAGCTCCGACAAGCAGTACTGCAAGATTCACCGCACCAAGGGCCATGATATCCAGAACTGCAAGAGGGTCGAGCAGCTTGTCCAGCAACAAAAAGCTGAGTACGAGCGGCGTGACAAGGAGAGAGCCCAAGGAGGCGGTGGAGAAGCCGGCAAGAAGCGCGCTAGCCAGGGAGGAAGCCGCGGCAAGGCCAAGCAGCGGCAAGGAGACAGACCTCCCCGCGGCCGCGACAAGGACGAAGACGAAGACGACGACGAAGACATGGATGATGTTGAGAACAGTGAGCAGGAGTTTCAGAAGGCTACAGAAGTCTTGTGTGTTGACGGTGGTGCTTCTCTGCATACTTCCCACCGCCAACTCAAATAGTGGCTCCGGGAAGTTAATGCGGCAGAGCCACCTGTCGAATCACGCAAGCTTCTGAAGTGGTCCAGCACGCCTATCGTCTTTGACATTGAGGACCACCTTGATCGCACAACTGCGGTCGGGTGCTTGCTGTTGTTGGTTTCGCCAACAATCCGCAACCTCAAGGTCACCAAGATGCTAGTTGACGGCGGGGCCGGCTTAAATCTGATCTCCTCCGCTGTGCTCCAGAAACTCCAGATCCCGGACAGCGAGCTCGAAGAGACCAGTACATTCCAAGGAATTAACCCGGGAAGGAGCAAGCCGAAAGGGAAGGTCACGTTGCCGATGACATTTGGCAGCGAGCTGAATTTCAGAACGGAGAGGGTCACCTTTGACGTTGTTGATTTCCCATTGCCTTACAATAGGATACTTGGCCGTCCAGCGCTCCCCAAGTTCATGGCAGCCTCTCACTATGCATACAACATGCTCAAGATGCCAGGCCCGATAAGCGTCATCTCCGTCCCTGGCGACAAGAAGGATGCCCTTATCTGCGCCGACAAGATCTACCGGGAAGCTGCTGCCGCGGCAGACCGCGAGACACTTGCCGCTGAAGCTCCCGGGGGGGAGAAGAAGGCCAAGTCCGGCAAGAGCTCTGATGCCTACTCCGGCAAGCGCGCCTCTTCGGAGTGCTGCGCTGCCGTCGAGGACGCACCATCGAGCTCCACCGGCAAGAGTAAGAAGACGATGGCAGCTCCACCACTTACCAAGAAGGTGTCCGCCAAGGAGGACAGCACTGGTGGTACCTTCACCATCAGTGCCACGCTTGACCCTAAATAGGAAAGCGTGCTCGTTACTTTCCTGCGGGCGACTGTCGACGTGTTTGCATGGCAACCGTCTGACATCCCCGGTGTTCCCAGGAAAGTAATTGAGCACCATCTTGCCGTTTGTCCTCATGCGCGGCCCGTCAAGAAGAAAGTCAGGAAGCAAGCAGTGGAGCGCCAAGAGTTCATAGCAGAAGAGATCAAGAAGTTGGAAGCAGCAGGCCTTGTCAGAGGAGTGCTCCATCCAACGTGGTTGGCCAATCCGATTGTAGTGCGCAAGGCAAACGGGAAGTGGAGGCTTTGTATTGACTTCACTGATGTTAATAAAGCTTGTCCCAAAGATCCATTTCTCTTGCCGCGCATTAACCAGATTGTTGACTCCACAGTTGGATGCGATTTGCTTTCATTTCTTGATGCATACTCAGGATACCATCAGATCTTCATGGCAGAAGAGGATGAGGAGAAAACCGCATTCATTACTCCATGTGGCACGTACTGTTTCGTACGAATGCCTTTCGGATTAAAGAATGCTGGTTCAACATTTGCCAGAGAAGTCCATATCGCTTTGAAGCCATAGATACACAGAAATGTAGAAGCTTACATGGATGATATAGTGGTCAAAAGCAAAGACGGGGCAACTCTGATCCAAGACTTAGAAGAGACTTTTGCAAATCTGTGCAAGGTCAACCTCAAGCTCAACCCCGAGAAGTGTGTGTTTGGAGTCCCTTCCGGCAAACTTCTCGGGTTCTTTGTGTCTCAGCGGGGAGTCGAAGCTAATCCCGGCAAGATCAAGGCCATTGAGCAGATCGAAGCACCAAAGCGCGTCAAGGATGTACGGAAGCTTGCCGGCTGCGTGGCTGCTCATAGCAGGTTTATCTCTCGGTCTGCTGAGCGCGCCCTGCCGTTTTTAAAAATTTTGAAAAGGGCAGGTCCAATGAAATGGACTCCGGAAGCGGAGGCTGCGCTGCAAGACTTGAAGAGATACCTGTCCTCCACTCCAACACTTGTCGCACCTAAACCACAAGAGAAGTTGCTGCTGTACATGGCGGCAACCAATCAAGTGGTTAGTGCTGCGTTAGTAGCGGAGAGGGAGGCAGATGACGAGCCAACGACCACGGCAAGCACATCCAGTGACAAGCAGGGGGCTTCCCCGACAAGCTCTGGTCCCGGCAAGCAGGGGTTTGCGCAGATGCAAGAGGAGATACAGAAGAAGATGGTGCAGCGCCCAGTTTACTTTGTCAGTTCCCTTTTGCAGGGGGCTAGGTCAAGGTACTCTAGTGTGCAGAAGTTGCTTTTCGGCCTTCTCATGGCCTCGAGAAAGCTGTGCCATTACTTCCAAGCACACGAGATCACAGTTGTCACTCGCTTTCCGCTGAAGAGGATATTGCAAAACCCAGAAGCAACAGGCAGGATTGTCGAGTGGGCACTGGAACTGTCAAGCTTTGGCCTCAAGTTTGAGAGTACATCAACAATCCAGAGCAGAGCATTGGCAGAGTTCATAGCAGAGTGGACGCCAACTCCAGACGAAGAAATTTCGGAGGCGAGCATCCCCGCCAAGGAAGCAAGCAAAGAGTGGCTCATGTACTTTGACGGTGCCTTCTCGCTGCAAGGCGCCGGTGCTGGTGTACTGCTTGTCGCACCCACCGGAGAGCACCTCAAGTACATAGTCCAGATGCACTTTCCCAAGGAGCAACTGACAAACAATACTGCAGAGTATGAAGGCTTGCTTGCCAGTCTCAGGATCGCGGCAGAACTTGGGATTAAGAAGCTCATTGTCAAGGGTGACTCGCAGCTTGTCGTCCGCCAAGTGAACAAGGTTTACCAGAGTCCATTGATGGAAGCTTACGTTGATGAAGTGAGGAAGCTAGAAGAGCGCTTTGACGGCCTGCAAATGGAACATGTTCCAAGAGCTGAGAACGACATTGCCGATGGCCTGTCGAAGTGCGCTGCACTTAAATTACCTGTGGAACCAGGGATTTTTGTGCTCAAGCTGACTCAGCCGTCCGTAACACCATCAACTGGACAGAGCAAGAAGAGGAAGTTGATTTCTGGTGACTATCTTCCGCCAGAGCTTCCCCAAGCCGCCGCCAAGAAGATCCCCAAGATCGACGCCAAGAATGCTGAGGAGCAGTCTGCTCCGGCAAGCCCCAGGGTTTGTTCCGTTGAAGCAGATTCTCCCGACAAGTTTTGCTCCGGCAAGCTTGCCGGGGAACGTCAAGCTCCGGCAGAGCCACAGGCTCTTGCCGTAGAAGCGGACGTCCCCGCAGCAGCAGATGTGCCTTTAGTCCTTGTTGTCGAGCCACAGGCTCCAACATGGGCGCAGCAGATTGTCCGTTTCCTTCAGACAGGAGAGCTTCCCGAGGAACCAGAAGAAGCGGAAAGAGTAGCCTAGCAGTCTAGTATGTACCAGTTTGTCGACAACACACTGTGTAGAAGAAGACTCAACGGTGTAAAATTGAAGTGTATTCCTCAGGAAGATGGACAGAAGCTGTTGGCAGAGATACATGGAGGCATATGTGGTCACCACATTGGCACGAGAGCTCTTGTCGGAAAAGCATTCCGACAAGGCTTCTTCTGGCCGACAGCCCTCCAGGATGCAACTGCACAAGTAACCAAGTGTGAAGCGTGCCAGTTCCATTCCAAGCAGATACACCAGCCAGCTCAAGCTCTCCAGACGATCCCTTTATCCTGGCCATTCTCAGTCTGGGGGCTCGATATCCTCGGCCCCTTTCCCCGAGCTATCGGGGGCTTTGAGTACTTGTACGTCGCAATCGACAAGTTCACAAAGTGGCCGGAAGTGGAACCAGTGAGGAAGGTGACAGCACAGTCAGCAGTCAAGTTCTTCAGGTCGATTGTCTGCCGTTTCGGAATCCCCAACAGGATAATCACCGACAACGGTACACAATTTACGAGCCGCACCTTCATGCAGTACGTCCAAGATCTTGGCGCCAAGGTCTGCTTCGCTTCTGTTGCTCACCCGAGAAGCAACGGTCAAGCGGAGAGGGCAAATGCTGAAGTGCTGCGCGGGCTCAAGACCAGAACTTTCGACAGGCTGCACAAGTGCGGACGCAACTGGATCGAGGAGCTGCCGGTGGTTCTTTGGTCGATCAGGACGACGCCAAATCGAGCCACTGGCCAGACACCCTTTGCTCTAGTCTATGGAGCGGAGGCAGTTATCCCCACGGAACTCATATACGGGTCACCTCGAGTGCTCGCTTATGATGAGCTTGAGCAAGAGCGGCTGCGGCAAGATGACGCGCTGCTCCTTGAGGAAGATCGTCTTCAGGCTGCTGTGCGAGCCGCTCGCAATCAGCAAGCTTTGCGCCGCTATCATAGCCGCAAAGTTAACGCCAGAAGTCTCGAGGAAGGCGACCTTGTTCTTCGGCGCATTCAGTCCGCCAAGAATTCCAACAAGTTGACGCCGAAGTGGGAAGGCCCTTACCGGGTGAAACGAGTCACCAGGCCTGGCGCTGTCCGCCTGGAGACCGAAGATGGCGTACCAGTGAGCAACTCCTGGAATATCGAGCATCTTCGTAAGTTTTACCCGTAAGGCGCGGTTGTCGGACCCTGTCCGGCAACCACCCTTTTGTACAAGTCTTGCCGCTGTTGCATGTCATCCTTTGTACAAAGCCAGGCGCAGACCCTGAGCACAAGTAAATGAAGCGCTGGCGCCCAGAGTTATAGCATGCATGCTAGGTCGAGTCGGGTCCTCGGTTAGGGTTGATAGTGCTTAACAGCGGCTAACCCCTAACTTAGAGGTCGAGTGTGCGTCCCTTTGCCTTTCTTTCGTTTCCTTTGGTTCGCAGGGCTCGCATATCCTTGCCGGATCGCCTGGGGATGAAAAGGAGAAGAAGGACGTGCCGGCATCTGGACCCCGGCAAGCCAGTGTTGCCGGGGGCTGCAAGTACCAAGGTTCACCCACGGCAAGCCAGAGTTGCCGGGGGCTGCAATCTCAGATAAGTCTTTCATCCCTCTTCATGCATTCTCTTATGGACTGGGGAATACGAAACCTTGTTTCTTCCCGAAAACTACCGTGCTCCCTTAGCTCTAGGCCCTGGGGCTCGTTCCTGGGGCCAAGTTTTGGTCGTAGTCGCGGCAACAAAGGGATGAAACGAGGGGCCGCACCCGCCTCGTCCCTGCCTCCGTCAAAAGCGTGAGAAAGGTCGAGCGACGTGGGAAGACGGCAGGGCCTGTTGCCGGGGAAGGAGTGTCTATCTGAAAGATACCAAGGATTTGCTCCTTGACGTGGGTTCTACCCGCGAGACAAATGACCCGGCAAACATCCCCTTTTCATTAAAAAACATTCCACGCAGGTACAGTCCATAGAGGATGAAAAACATGAAAGAGAGGATTACAAGTTTTAAATGCAACTAAGGCCCGAAGGCTTACAAATTTAAAAGATAAGATGCCCGTGATCCCTTTCCTGTCCCTCTCTTCAGTAGGTAGGTCAAGGAGGTGAAAAGGGGAAAAGGGGTGCCTAGGCGAGCTACGGGAGCCAGAAGACACCAAGAGAACATCCCGGGGGCCGTCAAGGCTGGACGGTGATGGCAGCGCCGGAAGCGGGGCTCGAAGACGAGGCGGCGGGATGTCAGCACGCTGTCGAGGGCACCACGCCCTCGTACTCCGGCTTGACGACCTTGCCGCCAGCCCTCTTCCTCTTCCGCAGCCTCCCTACGCCAGCCGCCCAAGGAGACGACCCCGGGGAGTTCAAGGAGCCAGCGACACGGATGATGGGGTCGCAGGTGCCGCACGGAGCGACGCCCGACACCTAGTCGGACCCGTCGTCCTGCCACCCGCTACCCTCGTCGTCGCTGTCGCTCCCCTCCTCGTCACTCCCGCTCGAGGAGGGGCCTTCGCTATCGGAGGAGCTGTCCACGCAGCACTTCGCCCGAGTGCCGAAGCACCCGAAGACCTTGACGGAGAGGAGATCGCCCTCCACCAACTTGAAATGGAGGGTGAGCCCCTCCGTCAAGCTGTGGATACGGGCGAACGTCTTCCACCCTCGACCAAGATACATCACACCGGGGGCTGGGACTTCAACGCGGACTTGCGTGCCGCTGATCCCACAGCCCCTCATGTGCAGTCTCAGCGTCTCGGGTGGATCCAACTCCATCGCGCCCGCAAATGGAGCTGGGAGTCGGAGTCGACGACGCGGCGCCTGGCGCAGCCTGACGAAGAACTCGCAGGGGTCGTCCCCAACACGGACCCCCGTGGGAAGAGGAGCCGCTGGCGGAGGCGAGGCCGACGCGCCGCCCCGTCCACCTCTTCCCCGAGCACCGCGGCCTCGTCCTTGACCGCGTCCACGACCTCGCCCCCTCCCTCTCCCCCTTACGGCTGGCTCCGCCACCACGGGTGCGGGAGAGGGAGGGATGCGCTGTCTGGCGGCGACCCTCGCCGCCACTGATGAAGGACCAGGGTTCCCTTTCTCCATGGCGAATGAGAGAAAGGGGAGCAGGAGCTGAAGGAAGGAGAAGATGAGAGAATGCGGGCTTCCGTCTTCCCCTCCCGTTCTTTATAGAGAAGCGAGGTGGGGGCTCGGCCGCCCCGCTCAGCGAATCAAGACGCGGGAAGGCAGGGAGCTGGGGCTGACCCGCTGCCTCGACCCAGCTCACCCACCAACGTGTCGCTCTGGGACCGCTCCTGGCGTACGTGGCGGGAGCCTGGGCGGCCAGGGGCATGCGGTGGCAAGCAAGCACTGACAAGATAGCCATCGTGGCAAACGGTGGCGTTCCTAGCGGTCCCTCTCTGTGCCGTCTAGGTGACACAGACAGGCATTTAATGCCCTTGTCCCCTGCCGTCAGGGTTAGGTATGATACGACTGTTGTAGGCGGTGGAGCCAACTACCACCTCTTTTACATTTTTACCCCCACCTCTGTTGCCACCTGTCGGTGACCCCTTAGACATATAAAAGGAGGCCCATGCGCAACAGGGAGGGGGAGGACGGCCATTCTCACGCTCGGTCTCGCCAGCTGCTTGAGTGTACTGTAGCACTCATCGCTCCCGAGCAAGAACTCAATACAACCACCAAAGCAGGAGTAGGGTTTTACGCATCCGTGCGGCCCGAACCTGGGTAAACCGACCGCGTCGCTCGTGCGTTCGCCTCGATCTGCTTTGTGCATCCACCGCCCCCTGCCGAACCGAAAGGGGCTCGGTCCGCCGATCCCCATAGGTGTACGTGGGATCAGCAACCCCCGACAAATACATTAGGTATAACACCCATATAAATAAAGAATGAGTTCATTACAGTACCTTGAAGTGGTCTTTTGTTTTCTTTCGCTAACGGAGCTCATGAGATTTTCTACTTTAAGTTTTGTGTTGTGAAGTTTTCAAGTTTTGGGTAAAGATTTGATGGATTATGGAACAAGGAGTGGCAATAGCCTAAGCTTGGGGATGCCCATGGAACCCCCAATATAATCTAAGGACACCTAAAAGCCAAAGCTTGGGGATGCCCCGAAAGGCATCCCCTCTTTCGTCTACTTCTATCAGTAACTTTACTTGGAGCTATATTTTTATTCACCACATGATATGTGTTTTGCTTGGAGCGTCTTTTATGATTTGAGTCTTTTCTTGTTAGTCTACCACAATCATCCTTGCTGTACACACCTTTTGAAAGAGAAATACATAATTTGGAATTTGATAGAATACTCTATGTGCTTCACTTATATCTTTTGAGCTTTATAGTTTTGCTCTAGTGCTTCACTTATATCTTTTAGAGCACTGTGGTGGATTTGTTTTATAGAAACTATTGATCTCTCATTCTTCACTTAGATTATTTTGAGAGTCTTAATAGCATGGTAATTTTCTTAAAATCCTAATATGCTTGGTATGCAAGATTAATAATAAAACTTTCTTATGAGTGTGTTGAATACTAAGAAAAGTTTGATGCTTGATGATTGTTTTGAGATATGGAGGTAATAATATCAAAGTCATGCTAGTTGAGTAGTTGTGAAACTGAGAAATACTTGTGTTGAGGTTTGCAAGTCCCGTAGCATGCACGTATGGTAAACGCTATGCAACAAATTTGAAACATAAGGTGTTATTTGATTGTCTTCCTTATGAGTGGCGGTCGGGGACGAGCGATGGTCTTTTCCTACCAATCTATCCCCCTAGGAGCATACGCGTAGTGCCGAGGTTTTTGATGACTTGTAGATTTTTGCAATAAGTATGTGAGTTCTTTATGACTAATGTTGAGTCCATGGATTATACGCACTCTCACCCTTCCATCCTTGCTAGCCTCTTCGGTACCGTGCATTGCCCTTTCTCACATTGAGAGTTGGCGCAAACTTCGCCGGTGCATCCAAACCCCGTGATATGATACGCTCTTTCACACATAAACCTCATTATATCTTCCTCAAAATAGCCACCATACCTACCTATTATGGCATTTCCATAGCCATTCCGAGATATATTGCCATGCAACTTTCCATCATTCCGTTCATCATGACACATTCATCATTGCCATATTGCTTAGCATGATCATGTAGTTGACATAGTATTTGTGGCAAAGCCACCGTTCATAATTCTTTCATACATGTCACTCTTGGTTCATTGCATATCCCGGTACACTGCCGGAGACATTCATATAGAGTGACCTTTGTTCTAGTATCGAGTTGTAATCATCGAGTTGTAAATAAATAGAAGTGTGATGATCATCATTATTAGAGCATTGTCCCAAGTGAGGAACAAATAAAAAAGGAGAAAGGCCATAAAAAAGAGAAGGCCCAAAAAAAGAGAAAGGCCATAAAAAAGAAAAGGCCCAAAAAATGAGAGAAAAGAGAGAAGGGACAATGTTACTATCCTTTTACCACACTTGTGCTTCAAAGTAGCACCATGATCTTCATAGTAGAGAGTCTCTCATGTTATCACTTTCATATAGTAGTGGGAATTTTTTCATTATAGAACTTGGCTTGTATATTCCAACAATGGGCCTCCTCAAGTGCCCTAGGTCTTTGTGAGCAAGCAAGTTGGATGCACACCCACTAGTTTCTTTTGTTGAGCTTTCATGCATTTATAGCTCTAGTGCATCCGTTGCATGGCAATCCCTACTCCTTGCATTAACATCAATCGATGGGCATCTCCATAGCCCATTGATTAGCCTTGTTGATGTGAGACTTTCTCCTTTTTGTCTTCTCCACATAACCCCCTTCATTATATTCTATTCCACCCACGGTGCTATGTCTATGGCTCGCGCTCATATATTGCGTGAAAGTTTATAGGTTTGAGATTACTAAAGTATGAAACAATTGCTTGGCTTGTCATCGGGGTTGTGCATGATGATAGCATTCTTGTGTGACGAAAATGAAACATGACTAAACCATATGATTTTGTAGGGATGAACTTTCTTTGGCCATGTTATTTTGAGAAGACATAATTGCTTAGTTAGTATGCTTGGAGTATTATCATTTTTATGTCAATATGAAATTTTGTCTTGAATCTTTCGGATATGAATATTCATACCACAATTAAGAAGAATTACATTAAAATTATGCCAAGTAGCACTCCGCATCAAAAATACTGTTTTTATCATTTACCTACTCGAGGACGAGCAGGAATTAAGCTTGGGGGTGTTTGATACGTCTCCAACGTATCTATAATTTTTGATTGCTCCATGCTATATTATCTACTGTTTTGGACATTATTGGGCTTTATTAGCCACTTTTATATTATTTTTGGGACTAACCTATTAACCGGAGGCCCAGCCCAGAATTGCTGTTCTTTGCCTGTTTTAGGGTTTTGAAGAAAAGGAATATCAAACGGAGTCCAAACAGAATGAAACCTTCGGGAACGTGATTTTCTCACCGAATACAACTCAGGAGACTTGGACCCTACGTCAAGCCAATTAACAGGAGGCCACGAGGTAGGGGGGCGCGCCTGCCCCCCCCCCCCCCAGGCGCGCCCTCCACCCTCGTGGCCCCCTTGTTGCTCCAATGACGTACTTCTTCCTCCTATATATACCCACGTACGCCCAAACGATCAAAAACGGAGCCAAAAACCTAATTCCACCGCCGCAACTTTCTGTATCCACGAGATCCCATCTTGGGGCCTGTTCTGGAGCTCCGCCAGAAGGGAAATCGATCACGGAGGGCTTCTACATCATCATCCAAGCCCCTCCGATGAAGTGTGAGTAGTTTACTTCAGACCTACGGGTCCATAGTTAGTAGCTAGATGGCTTCTTCTCTCTTTTTGGATCTCAATACAATGTTCTCCCCCTCTCTCGTGGATATCTATTTGATGTAATCTTCTTTTTGCGGTGTGTTTGTTGAGACCGATGAATTGTGGGTTTATGATCCAGTCTATCTATGAATAATATTTGAATCTTCTCTCAATTCTTTTATGTATGATTAGTTATATTTGCAAGTCTCTTCGAATTATCAGTTTGGTTTGGCCTACTAGATTGGTTTTTCTTGCCATGGGAGAAGTGCTTAGCTTTGGGTTCGATGTTGCGGTGTCCTTTCCCAGTGACAGAAGGGGCGGGAAGGCACGTATTGTATTGTTGCCATCGAGTATAACAAGATGGGGTTTTTATCATATTGCATGAAACTATCCCTCTACATCATGTCATCTTGCTTAAGGCGTTACTCTGTTTTTAACTTAATACTCTAGATGCATGTTGGATAGCGGTCGATGAGTGGACTAATAGTACTAGATGCAGGCAGGAGTCGGTCTACTTGTCTCGGATGTGATGCCTATATACATGATCATACCTAGATATTCTCATAACTATGCTCAATTCTGTCAATTGCTCAATAGTAATTTGTTCACCCACTGTAGAATACTTATGATCTTGAGAGAATCCACTAGTGAAACCTATGGCCCCCGGGTCTCTTTCTCATCATATCAATCTCCAACACTTTATTATTGCTTTGCTTTTACTTTGCCTTTTACTTTTCACTTTGCATCTCTATACCAAAAATACCAAAAATATTATTTATCATCTCTATCAGATCTCACTTTCGTAAGTGATCGTAAAGGGATTAACAACCCCTAAGCGCGTTGGTTGCGTTGAGCTATTGTTTTGTGTAGGTACGAGGGACTCGCGCGTAGCCTCCTACTGGATTGATACCTCGGTTCTCAAAAACTGAGGGAAATACTTACGCTACTTTGCTGCATCATCCTCTCCTCTTCGGGGAAATCCAACGGAGTGCTCAAGAGGTAGCAATCGGCCGTTTTATTTTCCAGCTGAGTGGGCTCTAAGGCCTCATCATCGAATTCAGGCAACAGCTTGCGCTTTGGATAGCTTTTTGTGTGGCGATTACCGCCATACTTTTCTTCCGTGTCAAGCACTTTATTCCATCTGCTGTTGAGTGTATTCTGCGCGGTCTTAAGCCTTTGCTTCTTCTTCTTCAGGCTCCGCGCAGTTTCAATGAGCCTTTTATGAAGGTTCTCTTGTTCCAAGTGTCTTTCAGGGATGATGTGTGCATCGTTGTCCGGACTATTCATGTCTCCGGAGACAGGTTGATGAGTTTTACCCTCGGGGTCGTCGTGACCTGACAGCGGCTCCGTACTATGCTCATCGTCCGCTGGTTCACCCTGCTCCACCGCTGGGTTCATTTGGTCGCTGTCTCCTTTGGGGTCGACCAGGGTGTTACTCTTTCTTGCACTATTATCGCTGTTTTTGCCGGGGCGGGATTTGGAGCGGCGCTTACGCCGTCGCTTTGGTTGCTTCTCGAGGGAATTGTCCTTTGCTGCTTCCTCACATTCCTCATCATCATTTTCTTTGGGTGTATCCACCATGTATATATCATGTGATGAAGTGGCAGTCCAGCACCCTGTGGGCGGTGGTTCCTGTTCGTCTCCCGCATCGTCGTCCATACCGTCGATGTCTTCGGAGCCAAAATCAAGCATGTCGGTTAAGTCGTCGATAGTGGCTATTAAGTGGGTGGTGGGTGGGGAACGAATTTCTTCGTTGTCCACTTCCCACTCGAGCCGAACACAGTTCGGCCAAGGGCCTCCTGACAAGGAGAGATACCTTAATGAATTTAGCACATCGCCCAAGGGTGAGTGCTGAAAGATATCCACGGAGGAAAACTCCGTGATCGGTGCCCAATCAGATTTGATAGGTACGGACGTAGGCGGTTCAGAGACCGTGGCCGGGGACGAATCCAAAGGTCCGGCAACACAGGTCTCGTAGGAGATTGTAGGACCTTGAAGTAGATGTGTCTAGAGGGGGGTGATTAGACACTTAATGCTAAAGTTGCAGTTTTTAAGCTTTTTCGGTTTAAGTGGAGTTTAGGCACAATTTCAACATTCACAATACATATCAAGCAAGCATGCAAAGAGTATATAGGCAGCGGAAAGTAAAGCATGCAACTTGCAAGAATGTAAAGGGAAGGGTTTGGAGAATTCAAACGCAATTGGAGACACGGATGTTTTTCCCGTGGTTCGTATAGGTGGTGCTATCCTACATCCACGTTGATGGAGACTTCAACCCACGAAGGGTAACGGTTGCGCGAGTCCACGGAGGGCTCCACCCACGAAGGGTCCACGAAGAAGCAACCTTGTCTATCCCACCATGGCCATCGCCCACGAAGGACTTGCCTCACTAGCGGTAGATCTTCACGAAGTAGGCGATCTCCTTGCCCTTACAAACTCCTTGGTTCAACTCCACAATCTTATCGGAGGCTCCCAAGTGACACCTAGCCAATGTAGGAGACACCACTCTCCAAGAAGTAACAAATGGTGTGTTGATGATGAACTCCTTGCTCTTGTGCTTCAAATGATAGTCTCCCCAACACTCAACTCTCTCACACAGGATTTGGATTTGGTGAAAAGAAGATTTGAGTGGAAAGCAACTTGGGGAAGGCTAGAGATCAAGATTCATGTGGTAGGAATGGAATATCTTGGCCTCAACACATGAGTAGGTGGTTCTCTCTCAGAACATATGAGTTGAAAGTGTAGATGTGTTCTGATGGCTCTCTCCATGAGTGAAGAGGAGGTGGAGGGGTATTTATAGCCTCCACACAAAATCCAACCGTTACACACAATTTACAAATCTCGGTGGGACCGAATCAACAAACTCGGTCGGACCGAAATAGTAAACCTAGTGACCGTTAGAGATTTTCGGTGGGACTCACATGCAACCCGGTAGGACCGATATGGTTAGGGTTTAGGGCATAACGTAATCTCAGTGTGACTGATTACACAAACTCGGTGGGACCGATTTTGGTAATAAGCTAACCAGAGAGTTGGTCAGGCAAACTCGGTGAGACCGATTACACAAACTCAGTGGGACCGATTTTGGTAATAAGCTAACCAGAGGGTTTGCATTGTAATCTCGGTAGTACCGAACGCTCAAACTCGGTGAGACCGATTTTGGTAATGGACATACACAGAGAGATTACAATCCCATCTCGGTGAGACCGAGATCCCTATCGGTGAAACCGATTTGCTAGGGTTTGTGGCAGTGGCTATGACATCTGAAACTCGGTGGCGCCGGATAGAAATAATCGGTAGGTCTGAGTTTGGCTTAGGTTTAGGTTATATGTGGAAGTGGGAAAGTAGCTGAGGATTTTGGAGCATATCATTAAGCACTTGAAGCAAGAGGCTCATTAAGCAACACCTCATCCCTCCTTGATAGTATTGGCTTTTCTTATGGACTCAATGTGATCTTGGATCACTAAAATGTAAAATGAAGAGTCTTGAGCTTTAAGCTTTAGCCAATCCTTTGTCCTTAGCATCTTGGAGAATTTCCCACAACCTTTAGTCCATGCCACTCCATTGTTGAACTTATCTGAAACATACTAGATAGAAACGTTAGTCCAACAAGAGATATGTTGTCATTAATTACCAAAACCACCTAGGGAGCACTTGTGCTTTCAATCTCCCCCTTTTGGTAATTGATGGCAACATACATCAAAGCTTTAGATAAAGATATAAAGAACATCAAGTAAAGCTTTGGAAGGACATGTAACAAGCATAGGCTCCCCCTACATGTATGCACTCATGTAAATGTGAAGTATAGAGGCATGTGAGAGCATAACCATGACAGAGTAGGCAATGTGTTACATGTATCTTGGCCATATGCACCAGAGCAAAAGATTATCAATGAAAATACCTTCATGCTCATGAGTCCTTCTTGCAAACAGTATGTACATAAGCAAGACTTCCTCATACTCATGATTTTGATGCATACACTTACCTTGTAGTCTTTAGCTGGCTTAGGATGGAATGAACCTGCACAAACTAGGTTAGATAACACAGGTACCTCAAGTAGCCAGAGCAAACCAAAGAAGCCACAAGAGTACCAAGACTGGGATGACATGTAGAGAGTGAGTACAAGGTACCACAATGGATTCAACATGTCCCCAAGAGTAAAGATATGCAATGAATTTGACTGATTTCTTTCCCTTAGGTGTCTTGCTCCCCCTGAATCTTACATGGGATATTGGGAGAAGATAGGGAACAGAAAATCAGAGCTGAAAGATACAAATGGATAGAACTTAATGCAAATAAGCACATATGAACATGTCTTTCCCCCAAAAAGACATGTGACATCTCTCCTCTTGAACATCAAGCATCTGAGATCCTTGAGTATTCTCACCCCCTGGAAATCTCTTTCTCCCCCTTAATACTTTCTCCCTTGTAGGTGATAAGCTTTGATGTGATCTCTCTCTCCCCCTTTGACATCAATTTCCAAGAAGGGCTTTCTGGAATCCGTCGTATAGGTTTGGTCCTTGAGACTCAGCACAAAGCAATGGATAAAACTGTGATGCTTGTAGAGGACAAGATTCATTGAGTAGAGCTGGATCAGAAGAAATATAGAACAAGTGGCAAACTGTTTTTCTTGTTGTGAAGTCGGTGGCACCGAATGGCATGTTTCAGTGGGGCCGAAAAGATTCGGTTGGACCGAAAACTACAAGTCGGTGAAACCGAGTTCAACACAGAGAAACACTTGTCACCTCAGCTCACTAAACATGTAGGATCTCACAAAGATTTGCAATGAATTATCTGAAGGATTTGCAAGGAATTGAATGCAGAAAATGCAGAACAAAAACAAAAAGGAAAGAGAAGAAACTGAAAGATCTAGATGAAGAACAAAAGAGAACTTCATCTAGAGTTGGGCGGTGACATAGTCACCTATGTTAGAGTATATTGACTTAGGAGTCAAGTGGGAACACTTGATCATAGGTCATACTCATTGTTTAAGCTCAAAATGGGGTTACCATTTTTCGTTTAAGCATCTTGATGTATTCACATCTTGTTGAGTTGCTTTGACTCATGTCTTGGAGTAAAGCTTCTCTAAGATGGAATAACATACCTTGGGTGGTGGTGTGGTTCTTTGACTCATGTAGTTGAACTTGTGTGGGTTCTCAAGGTTGATGTAGCTCATCAAGAGTTGGGAGCACCATTTGGAGTTTGAGTTCATCTACCTACATGGGTTAGTTCTTGCAAGGAAGAGCACTTGTGTATCCAAAAATGACAATCATGAAGCTCAACATAGAATTTGTCAAAGGATATGTTTGAATGGTTTTGTGCTTCCTTGTCTTCAACCACCATTGTGTAGAGACTTGGTGATGTAGAGATTGCTCAAGATGTGAGTGAGTCGCAATCTCATGGAATTAGATTCAACCAAGCACCTACATGGGTTAGACAACATGCAAGGTACAAATATATCCAAGACATAAGATAGTCATCATAAGAGATATATCATGCATTAGTCATAAGCTCATGTCTTGCATGTATCCAATGGAGTTCCTACTCCAAGTTCAAAGCATCAATAATGTTCAATTCGCCTCTCAACCTGCAAAATACTTTCTCATCAAGAGGTTTAGTAAATATATCCGCTAATTGCTTATCGGTGCGAACATGCTTAAGATCAATGTCACCCTTAGCAACATGGTCTCGAATGAAATGATGACGAACTTCAATATGCTTAGTTCGAGAATGTTGTACATGATTATGACCAATTTTGATAGCACTTTCATTGTCACAAAGTAGTGGAACATGTTTCACATAGATCCCATAATCTTTAAGAGTTTGGGTCATCCAAAGTAATTGAGCACAACATGAACCAGCGGCAATGTATTCCGCTTCGGCGGTGGATAAGGATACCGAGTTTTGTTTCTTGGAAGACCAAGACACAAGAGATCTACCAAGAAATTGACAAGTACCCGAAGTGGACTTTATATCAACCTTGTCTCCGGCATAATCCGAGTCGGAATAGCCAACAAGATCAAAAGAAGACCTCTTAGGATACCAAATGCCAAAATTTGGTGTATGAATTAAGTATCTCACTATCCTTTTCACGGCCTTAAGATGACATTCTTTAGGAGCAGCTTGATAACGTGCACACATGCACACACTTAGCATAATGTCAGGACGTGAAGCACATAGGTATAACAAAGAACCAATCATAGAGCGATAAACCTTTTGATCAACCGGTTCACCATCTTTGGTCAAATCAAGATGTCCACTAGTAGGCATGGGTGTAGGCATACCTTTGCATTCTTGCATATTGAACTTCTTGAATAAGTCCTTGGTGTACTTCGTTTGAGAGACAAATGTACCTTCCTTACTTTGCTTGATTTGCAAACCGAGAAAGAATTTGAGTTCACTCATCATAGACATCTCAAACTTCTCTGACATTAGCTTTCCAAACTTTTCACTAAAGAGAGGGTTAGTTGAACCAAATATGATATCATCAACATAAATTTGGCATACAAATAGTTCTCCATTAACCCTTTTAGTAAAAAGAGTAGAATCAATTTTACCAATTTCAAAACCACTTGCAATAAGGAACTTGGTCAAGCATTTATACCATGCTCTAGGAGCTTGTTTAAGACCATAAAGAGCTTTGTGAAGTTTGTAAACATGATTTGGTTTCTTAGGATTGATAAAGCCGGGAGGTTGTTTGACATAAACTTCCTCCTCTATTTCACCATTTAGAAAAGCACTTTTAATGTCCATTTGGTACAAGGTGATATTATGGTGATTAGCATAGGCAAGTAAGATGCAAATGGACTCAAGTCTAGCAACAGGAGCATATGTCTCACCATAGTCCATACCTTTGACTTGTGTGTACCCTTGGGTGACGAGACGTGCTTTGTTGCGAACCACTTGTCCATCTTCATCTTGCTTGTTGTGAAACACCCATTTGGTACCAATGATGTTGTGGTAGCTGTCGGGCTTCTCAACCAATGTCCAAACTTGGTTTCTCTCAAAGTTGTGTAGCTCTTCATGCATAGCGTTTATCCAATCCGGATCTTCCAATGCTTCTTCAACCTTCATAGGTTCAATGCTAGAGATGAATGAATAGTTTTCACAAAAGTTAGCTAAACGAGTTTTTGAGCGAGTGATTCTCCTGGTTTGAATATCATTGTAGATTTGCTCGACGGGATGATCTTTGGCAATTCTTGCTCGAACTCATGAGAGCTTTTGCTTGGGTCTTTGTTGAACATCTTCTTCATATTGTTCTTCTTCTTGGCCTTCTTCATTGTTGACGTTGTCGTTCTCTTGTCGTGGTGGAGAAGGAGGTTGTTGATGTTCGTCTTGATGCATTTCCTCGTCTTCTTCATCTTGGTGTGTCCCACTTGTGGATGCTTCCGTATCAATTCTTGGTTCACCTTGTCGTGAAGTAGAAGCTTCCACTTGGACGGACGAGGTACTCTCCTTCACCTCCGTTGGACGAATTTTGCCAATAGACAAGTCTTGGATTGCTTCTGAAGGGTCTTTGTCTCCTACATCGATTGGCAATTGCTCTACTTGCGAGCCATTAGATTCATCAAACTTCACATCTACCGTCTCTTCAACTTTTCGGGTGAAATTGTTGTAGACACGGTAAGTGTGAGAGTTTGAGCCATAACCAAGTAGAAAACCTTCATGAGATTTAGGAGCAAACTTTGAACGACGATGCTTGTCAAGAATGTAGCACTTTGAGCTGAATACTCGAAAGTATCCAACTTGGGGTTTGTTACCGGTGAGGAGCTCGTATGCCGTCTTGCCGAGTAGCTTGTGAAGATACAAGCGATTTGTTGCATGACAAGCTGTCTCAACCGCTTCTGCCCAAAAGTGCTTCGGCGTCTTGTACTCATCAAGCATCGTTCTCGCGATTTCGATGAGCGTCCGGTTCTTCCTCTCAACAACTCCATTTTGTTGAGGTGTGTACGTAGCCGAGAACTCGTGTGAAATCCCTTCTTCGTCAAGAAAGGTGTCCACATTTGCGTTCTTGAACTCCGTTCCGTTGTCACTCCGAACCTTCTTGATCTTCACGTCAAACTGATTTTGGGACTTCCTAGCGAAGTTTTTGAAGATCTTCTGGACCTGCGACTTGTCATCAAGAAAGAACACCCACGTAAATCTTGAAAAATCATCAACTATAACTAGACCAAAAGAATTTCCACCGAGACTCTTGTAGGCGTTGGGACCAAAAAGATCCATATGAAGTAGCTCGAGTGGCCTCCTTGTGGTCATGATGTTCTTCACGGGATGCCTTCATCCAACCTGTTTACCTGCTTGACAAGCACTGCAAAGTCTATCCTTATCAAATATGACATCATTAACTCCAAGGATATGATTTCCTTTAATAAGCTTGTCAAGGTTTCTCATGCCAACGTGACCTAGTCGTCTATGCCACAACCAACCTTTTGAGGATTTAGCAATAAAGCAAGTTTTAGGTTGTGCCTTTTTATAGAAATCGACAATGTAAAGATCACCTCTACGCATACCGGTAAAGACCATTTTATGATTGTCTCGACGAAACACTTGGCAATCTACCTCAGTAAATAAGACATTCAAACCGAAATCAGCAAGTCTAGATACTGAAAGTAAGTTGTAGCCGAGAGATTCAACGAGCATGACATTTTGAATGGAACTATCATGTGAGATGGCCACCTTACCAAGGCTAACCACTTTACCCTTTGAATTATCACCAAAGGTGACATATTTTCGAGGGCCGTCATTTTCAGCAAGCTCACGGAACATCTCTTCATCTCCGGTCATATGATCAGTACATCCACTATCAAGAACCCATTCCTTTCCTCCTGACACATATCCCCAAAGATTTGCCATAAGACCAAAATGTCTCATTGCATCATCAAGATCAAAGTCACTATCATCATCATCATCATAGTATCCATGTTCACCATGATCTTGTGACTCATCATTTCCTAGAGAGGGTAATTCATTAGATAAATGATCATCAAAGTGGTCACCTTTATGAATTCTTATAGCTTCGGATATAATGATTCCAACATCTCCTTTAGCACGCTTGAGATTGGTAAGCTAAAATAGACAATCACCAAAACTAGGATCACTAGAGTTCATCTTACTCAAGGCAATAGATTTATGGAGAATTTCATCCAAAGTTTTCAAGGAATAATCGGGAAATCGTTCCTCAAGAAATTTCCATATAGTATAGGCACAATTAAGAGTAGGCAAACTAGCAATCAAATTTTTGGGCAATCCTCTAATGATGAGCTCAATAGTTCTAAGATTGCGAATTATGTCGATATCTTCATCTAGGGTAGGATGCAAAGGATCAATATGAGGTGCACAAGGGCTAGCAATATACTTGTTCAAATGATATTGATTGAAAATTACAAGCATCTCATTTTTCCACTCATGAAAATACTCTCCATCAAGAATCGGCACTCTATGTCTAAGACTCCCTAAAGTAGACACATCCATCTTCCTCCAATGGTGATTAAACCAAGGCAATGGAGACCAAAGCTCTGATACCACTTGTAGGACCTTGAAGTAGATGTGTCTAGAGGGGGGTGATTAGACACTTAATGCTAAAGTTGCAGTTTTTAAGCCTTTTCGGTTTAAGTGGAGTTTAGGCACAATTTCAACATTCACAATACATATCAAGCAAGCATGCAAAGAGTATATAGGCAGCGGAAAGTAAAGCATGCAACTTGCAAGAATGTAAAGGGAAGGGTTTGGAGAATTCGAACGCAATTGGAGACACGGATGTTTTTCCCATGGTTCGGATAGGTGGTGCTATCCTACATCCACGTTGATGGAGACTTCAACCCATGAAGGGTAACAGTTGCGCGAGTCCACGGAGGGCTCCACCCACGAAGGGTCCACGAAGAAGCAACCTTGTCTATCCCACCATGGCCATCGCCCACGAAGGACTTGCCTCACTAGCGGTAGATCTTCAAGAAGTAGGCGATCTCCTTGCCCTTACAAACTCCTTGGTTCAACTCCACAATCTTGTCGGAGGCTCCCAAGTGACACCTAGCCAATGTAGGAGACACCACTCTCCAAGAAGTAACAAATGGTGTGTTGATGATGAACTCCTTGCTCTTGTGCCTCAAATGATAGTCTCCCCAACACTCAACTCTCTCTCACAGGATTTGGATTTGGTGGAAAGAAGATTTGAGTGGAAAGCAACTTGGGGAAGGCTAGAGATCAAGATTCATGTGGTAGGAATGGAATATCTTGGCCTCAACACATTAGTAGGTGGTTCTCTCTCAGAACATATGAGTTGGAAGTGTAGATGTGTTCTGATGGCTCTTTCCACGAGCGAAGAGGAGGTGGAGGGGTATTTATAGCCTCCACACAAAATCCAACCGTTACACACAATTTACAAATCTCGATGGGACCGAATCAACAAACTCGGTCGGACCGAAATAGTAAACCTAGTGACCGTTAGAGATTTTCGGTGGGACTGACATGCAACTCGGTAGGACCAATATGGTTAGGGTTAGGGCATAACGTAATCTCAGTGTGACCGATTACACAAACTCGGTGGGACCGATTTTGGTAATAAGCTAACCAGAGAGTTGGTCAGGCAAACTTGGTGAGACCGATTACACAAACTCGGTGGGACCGATTTTGGTAATAAGCTAACCAGAGGGTTTGCATTGTAATCTCGGTAGTACCGATCGCTCAAACTCGGTGAGACCGATTTTGGTAATGGACATACACAGAGAGATTACAATCCCATCTCGGTGAGACCGAGATCCCTATCGGTGAAACCGATTTGCTAGGGTTTGTGGCAGTGGCTATGACATCTGAAACTCAGTGGCGCCGGATAGAAATAATCGGTAGGTCCGAGTTTGGCTTAGGTTTAGGTCATATGTGGAAGTGGGAAAGTAGCTGAGGATTTTGGAGCATATCATTAAGCACTTGAAGCAAGAGGCTCATTAAGCAACACCTCATCCCTCCTTGATAGTATTGGCTTTTCCTCTGGACTCAATGTGATATTGGATCACTAAAATGTAAAATGAAGAGTCTTGAGCTTTAAGCTTGAGCCAATCCTTTGTCCTTAGCATCTTGGAGAATTTCCCACAACCTTTTGTCCATGCCACTCCATTGTTGAACTTATCTAAAACATACTAGATAGAAACGTTAGTCCAACAAGAGATATGTTGTCATTAATTACCAAAACCACCAAGGGAGCATTTTTGCTTTCAGAGGTGAAGTCAGTATTCGGCTCTATCGCCGCTGAGTGTGCGTCCTCTGGGGCGGGGTCCATCCACCCGTCCTCGGACGGCGTGATCTGCTCCGGATCAAGGGCTGGAGTTGCCACATGTGTGATCTCCTGAACACTGTCTGGTGGTAGAGCTAAGTCATGCCCGTCGTGACTGTGCGGCCCACCTGACGCGGGCTCGAATCCGTCAAAGATCAAGTCTCCGCGGATGTCGGTAGTATAGTTCAAACTTCCAAACCTGACCTGATGGCCAGGGGCGTAGCTTTCGATCTGCTCCAGATGACCAAGCGAGTTGGCCCGCGGTGCGAAGCCGACGGATACAAAGATCTGTTCGGGGAGAAAAACCTCACCCTGGATCGCATCGTTGCCGATGATCGAAGGAGCCATCGAGCCTTATGGTGACGACACAGTGGAACTCTCAATGAAAGCACCAGTGTCGGTGTAAAAACCGGTGGATCTCGGGTAGGGGGTCCCGAACTGTGCGTTTGAGGCGGATTGTAACAGGAGGCGGGGGACATAATGTTTACCCAGGTTCGGGCACTCTCAATGGAGGTAATACCCTACTTCCTGCTTGATTGATCTTGATGATATGAGTATTACAAGAGTTGATCTACCACAAGATCGGAGAGGCTAAACCCTAGAAGCTAGCCTATGGTATGATTGTTGTTGTCCTATGGACTAAAACCCTCCGGTTTATATAGACACTGGAGGGAGCTAGTGTGACACTCCAAAAAATTTTATTTGGTTTTCATCAAAAACTTTATTGGATTCAAAAGGAGGGACTTTAAAATTTTCTCTTTCAGAAAATCCTTCCTCTTAAAAACTTCCTTTCACCTTTGGCAAGGATTTCCTTTCCTTTTAATTATTGGTGTTAAAATTTTTGGAAGCTTTTCTTCTGGTTATTTCCCTCTCAAACTTATTTTTTTTTTTTTTTAAAAGAAACCCTAGGAATTTTGGGACTTCTTTTCTTTTTGAAGACACCCATGGTTTACCATGTCTCCTATGGTAAATCTTCTCAAAATCCATTCCCTCCATCTTTTAACAATCTAAATCCTCTGCCTCAACAAGTCCAAACAAGTTTTGGATTTTATTTAAATTATTTTTCTCCCCAAAAACATTTCTGCCATTTATTTGAGCTTAAGTGATTTTCAAAGCAAGTGTCACTTTGCCTTTGAGTTTTTATCCCAAACCAACTTCCCTGGATTGTCTTTAGTACCCACAACCTAGAACCATCTTGATCCACTCTTCTTCTTTTCAAATATTTCAAATTTCACTCACTGCAAGTTTGGACCAGATTTGCCAAATTTGGTGAAATTCATATCTACACTTCTCCAAAAATTCCACCAAAATTCAGGCAGCCTACTGGAGCAATGAGAGGCCACTCCACCAAGTTTCAGCTCAACGAAAAATCACTAGATGCCAAAAACATTCTGTCGAACACCTAAGTGAAGGAAATATGCCCTAGAGGCAATAATAAAGTTATTATTTATTTCCTTATAATCATGATAAATGTTTATTATTCATGCTAGAATTGTATTAACCGGAAACATAATACATGTGTGAATACATAGACCAACAGAGTGTCACTAGTATGCCTCTACTAGACTAGCTCGTTAATCAAAGATGGTTATGTTTCCTAACCATGAACAAAGAGTTGTTATTTGATTAACGAGGTCACATCATTAGTTGAATGATCTGATTGACATGACCCATTTCATTAGCTTAGCACCCGATCGTTTAGTATGTTGCTATTGCTTTCTTCATGACTTATACATGTTCCTATAACTATGAGATTATGCAACTCCCGTTTACCGGAGGAACACTTTGGGTACTACCAAACGTCACAACGTAACTGGGTGATTATAAAGGAGTACTACAGGTGTCTCCAATGGTAGATGTTGGGTTGGCGTATTTCGAGATTAGGGTTTGTCACTCCGATTGTCGGAGAGGTATCTCTGGGCCCTCTCGGTAATACACATCACATAAGCCTTGCAAGCACTGCAACTAATATGTTAGTTGTGGGATGATGTATTACGGAACGAGTAAAGAGACTTGCCGGTAACGAGATTGAACTAGGTATTGGATACCGACGATCGAATCTCGGGCAAGTAACATACCGATGACAAAGGGAACAACGTATGTTGTTATGCGGTCTGACCGATAAAGATCTTCGTAGAATATGTAGGAGCCAATATGGGCATCCAGGTCCTGCTATTGGTTATTGACCGGAGACGTGTCTCGGTCATGTCTACATTGTTCTCGAACCGTAGGGTCCGCACGCTTAACGTTACGATGACAGTTATTATGAGTTTATGCATTTTGATGTACCGAAGGTTGTTCGGAGTCCCGGATGAGATCATGGACATGACGAGGAGTCTCGAAATGGTCGAGACGTAAAGATTGATATATTGGAAGCCTATGTTTGGACATCGGAAGTGTTCCGGGTGAAATCGGGATTTTACCGGAATACCGGGAGGGTTACCGGAACCCCCCGGGAGACTAATGGGCCTATTGGGCCTTAGTGGAGAAAAGAGAAAAAGGGAAAAGGCCCAAGCTGGCCGGCGCCCCCCTTCCCCAAGTCCTATTAGGAATAGGACAAGGGGCCGGCCCCCCTTCTCTCTCTTCCCCCCCCCCCCCCGGGAGTCCTAATTGGATTAGGATTGGGGGGAGGAGTCCTACTCCCGGTGGGAGTAGGACTCCCCTGCGCCTCCCCTCCCTTGGCCGGCCGGCCCCCCTTCTCCAACCTTTATATACGGGTGCAGGGGGCACCCCAAGACACACAAGTTGATCCTTGAGATCGTTCCTTAGCCGTGTGCGGTGCCCCCTGCCACCAAATTCCACCTCGATCATACCGTTACAGTGCTTAGGCGAAGCCCTGCGTCGGTAGTACATCAAGATCGTCACCACGCCGTCGTGCTGACGGAACTCTTCCTCGACGCTTTGCTGGATCGGAGCCCGAGGAACGTCATCGAGCTGAACGTGTGCTAAGAACTCGGAGGTGCCGGAGTAACGGTGCTTGGATCGGTCGGATCGGGAAGAAGACGTACGACTACTTCCTCTACGTTGTGTGAACGCTTCCGCAGTCGGTCTGCGTTGGTACGTAGACAACACTCTCCCCTCTCGTTGCTGTGCATCACCATGATCTTGCGTGTGCGTAGGAAAAATTTTGAAATTACTGCGTTCCCCAACAGTGGCATCAGAGCCTAGGTTTTATGGTTTGATGTTATATGCACGAGTAGAACACAAATGAGTTGTGGGCGATACAAGTCATACTGCCTACCAGCATGTCATACTTTGGTTCGGCGGTATTGTTGGTTGAGACGATCCGGACCAACCTTACGCGTACTCTTACGCGAGACCGGTTCCCTCGACGTGCTTTGCACACAGATGGCTTGCGGAAGACAGTCTCTCCAACTTTAGTTGAACCAAGTGTGACTACGCCCGGTCCTTGAGAAGGTTAAAACGGAGTCTATTTGACGAACTATCGTTGTGGTTTTGATGCGTAGGTGAGATGAGTTCTTACTTAAGCCCGTAGCAGCCACGTAAAACTTGCAACAACAAAGTAGAGGACGTCTAACTTGTTTTTGCAGGGTATGTTGTGATGTGATATGGTCAAGGCATGATGCTGATTTTATTGTATGAGATGATCATGTTTTGTAACCGAGTTATCGGCAACTGGCAGGAGCCATATGGTTGTCGCTTTATTGTATGCAATGCAATCGCGATGTAATGCTTTACTTTATTACTAAGCGGTAGTGATAGTCGTGGAAGCATAAGATTGGCGAGACGACAACGATGCTACGATGGAGATCAAGGTGTCGCGCCGGTGACGATGGTGATCATGACGATGCTTCGGAGATGGAGATCACAAAGCACAAGATGATGATGGCCATATCATATCACTTATATTGATTGCATGTGATGTTTATCCTTTTATGCATCTTATTTTGCTTTGATTGACGGTAGCATTATAAGATGATCTCTCACTAAATTATCAAGAAGTGTTCTCCCTGAGTATGCACCGTTGCAAAAGTTCTTCGTGCTGAGACACCACGTGATGATCGGGTGTGATAGGCTCTACGTTCAAATACAACGGGTGCAAAACAGTTGCACACGCGGAATACTCAGGTTATACTTGACGAGCCAAGCATATACAGATATGGCCTCGGAACACAGAGACCGAAAGGTCGAGCGTGAATCATATAGTAGATATGATCAACATATTGATGTTCACCATTGAAAACTACTCCATCTCACGTGATGATCGGTTATGGTTTAGTTGATTTGGATCACGTAATCACTTAGAGGATTAGAGGGATGTCTATCTAAGTGGGAGTTCTTAAGTAAATTAACTGAACTTAAAAATTATCATGAACTTAGTACCTGATAGTATCTTGCTTGTTTATGTTGTAGATAGATGGCTCGTGCTGTTGTTCCGTTGAATTTTAATGCGTTCCTTGAGAAAGCAAAGTTGAAAGATGATGGTAGCAATTACACGGACTGGGTCCGTAACCTGAGGATTATCCTCATTGCTGCACAGAAGAATTACGTCCTGGAAGCACCGCTGAGTGCCAGGCCTGCTGCAAGAGCAACACCAGAAGTTATGAACGTCTGGCAGAGCAAAGCTGATGACTACTCAATAGTTCAGTGTGCCATGCTTTACGGCTTAGAACCGGGACTTCAACGACGTTTTGAACGTCATGGAGCATATGAGATGTTCCAGGAGTTGAAGTTAATATTTCAAGCAAATGCCCGGATTGAGAGATATGAAGTCTCCAATAAGTTCTATAGCTGCAAGATGGAGGAGAACAGTTCTGTCAGTGAGCATATACTCAAAATGTCTGGGTATAATAATCACTTGATTCAATTGGGAGTTACACTTCCGGATGATTGCGTCATTGACAGAATTCTCCAATCACTGCCACCAAGCTACAAGAGCTTTGTGATGAACTATAATATGCAAGGGATGAACAAGACTATTCCCGAGCTCTTCGCTATGCTGAAAGCTGCGGAGGTAGAAATCAAGAAGGAGCATCAAGTGTTGATGGTTAACAAAACCACTAGTTTCAAGAAAAAGGGCAAAGGGAAGAAGAAAGGGAACTTCAAGAAGAACGGCAAGCAAGTTGCTGTTCAAGAGAAGAAACCCAAGTCTGGACCTAAGCCTGAAACTGAGTGCTTCTACTGCAAGCAGACTGGTCACTGGAAGCGGAACTGCCCCAAGTATTTGGCGGATAAGAAGGATGGCAAGGTGAACAAAGGTATATGTGATATACATGTTATTGATGTGTACCTTACTAATGCTCGCAGTAGCACCTGGGTATTTGATACTGGTTCTGTTGCTAATATTTGCAACTCGAAACAGGGACTACAGAATAAGCGGACACTAGCAAAGGACGAGGTGACGATGCGCGTGGGAAACGGTTCCAAAGTCGATGTGATCGCGGTCGGCACGCTACCTCTACATCTACCTTCGGGATTAATATTAGACCTAAATAATTGTTATTTGGTGCCAGCGTTGAGCATGAACATTATATCTGGATCTTGTTTGATGCGAGACGGTTATTCATTTAAATCAGAGAATAATGGTTGTTCTATTTATATGAGTAATATCTTTTATGGTCATGCACCCTTGAAAAGTGGTCTATTCTTATTGAATCTCGATAGTAGTAATACACATATTCATAATGTTGAAGCCAAAAGATGCAGAGTTGATAATGATAGTGCAACTTATTTGTGGCACTACCGTTTAGGTCATATCGGTGTAAAGCGCATGAAGAAACTCCATGCTGATGGGCTTTTGGAACCACTTGATTATGAATCACTTGGTACTTGCGAACCGTGCCTCATGGGCAAGATGACTAAAACACCGTTCTCCGGTACTATGGAGAGAGCAACAGATTTATTGGAAATCATACATACCGATGTATGTGGTCCGATGAATATTGAGGCTCGTGGCGGATATCGTTATTTTCTCACCTTCACAGATGATTTAAGCAGATATGGGTATATCTACATAATGAAACATAAGTCTGAAACATTTGAAAAGTTCAAGGAATTTCAGAGTGAAGTTGAAAATCATCGTAACAAGAAAATAAAGTTTCTACGATCTGATCGTGGAGGAGAATATTTGAGTTACGAGTTTGGTGTACATTTGAAAAATTGTGGAATAGTTTCGCAACTCACGCCACCCGGAACACCACAACGTAATGGTGTGTCCGAACGTCGTAATCGTACTTTACTAGATATGGTGCGATCTATGATGTCTCTTACTGATTTACCGCTATCATTTTGGGGTTATGCTTTAGAGACGGCCGCATTCACGTTAAATAAGGCACCATCTAAATCCGTTGAGATGACGCCTTATGAACTATGGTTTGGCAAGAAACCAAAGTTGTCGTTTCTTAAAGTTTGGGGCTGCGATGCTTATGTGAAAAAGCTTCAACCTGATAAGCTCGAACCCAAATCGGAGAAGTGTGTCTTCATAGGATATCCAAAGGAAACTATTGGATACACCTTCTATCACAGATCCGAAGGCAAGACTTTTGTTGCTAAATTCGGAAACTTTCTTGAGAAGGAGTTTCTCTCGAAAGAAGTGAGTGGGAGGAAAGTAGAACTTGACGAGGTAACTATACCTACTCCGTTATTGGGAAATAGTACATCACAGAAAACTGTTTCTGTGAGAACTACACCAATAAGAGAGGAAGTTAATGATGATGATCATGAAACTTTAGATCAAGATACTACTGTACCTCGTAGATCAACCAGAGTAAGATCCGCACCAGAGTGGTACGGTAATCCTGTTCTGGAAGTCATGCTACTAGATCATGATGAACCTACGAACTATGAAGAAGCGATGGTGAGCCCAGATTCCGCAAAGTGGCTTGAAGCCATGAAATCTGAGATGGGATCCATGTATGAGAACAAAGTATGGACTTTGGTTGACTTGCCCGATGATCGGCAAGCAATTGAGAATAAATGGATCTTTAAGAAAAAGACTGACGCTGATGGTAATGTTACTATCTACAAAGCTCGACTTGTCGCAAAAGGTTTTCGACAAGTTCAAGGAGTTGACTACGATGAGACTTTCTCACCCGTAGCGATGCTTAAGTCCGTCAGAATCATGTTAGCAATTGCCGCATTTTATGATTATGAAATTTGGCAAATGGATGTAAAAACCACATTCCTGAATGGATTTCTGGAAGAAGAGTTGTATATGATGCAACCCGAAGGTTTTGTCGATCCAAAAGGAGCTAACAAAGTGTGCAAACTCCAGCGATCCATTTATGGACTGGTGCAAGCATCTCGGAGTCGGAATAAACGCTTTGATAGTGTGATCAAAGCATTTGGGTTTATACAGACTTTTGGAGAAGCCTGTATTTACAAGAAAGTGAGTGGGAGCTCTGTAGCATTTCTGATATTATATGTGGATGACATATTACTCATTGGAAATGATATAGAATTTCTGGATAGCATAAAGGGATACTTGAATAAAAGTTTTTCGATGAAAGACCTCGGGGAAGCTGCCTACATATTAGGCATAAAGATCTATAGAGATAGATCAAAACGCTTAATTGGACTTTCACAAAGCACATACCTTGACAAGATTTTGAAGAAGTTCAAAATGGATCAAGCAAAGAAAGGGTTCTTGCCTGTATTGCAAGGTGTGAAGTTGAGTCAAACTCAATGCCCGACCACTGCAGAAGATAGAGAGAAAATGAAAGATGTTCCCTATGCTTCAGCCATAGGCTCTATCATGTATGCAATGCTGTGTACCAGACCTGATGTGTGCCTTGCTATAAGTTTAGCAGGGAGGTACCAAAGTAATCCAGGGGTGGATCACTGGACAGCGGTCAAGAACATCCTGAAATACCTGAAAAGGACTAAGGATATGTTTCTCGTATATGGAGGTGACAAAGAGCTCACCGTAAGAGGTTACGTTGATGCAAGCTTTGACACTGATCCGGACGATTCAAAATCGCAAACCGGATACGTGTTTACTTTAAACGGTGGAGCTGTCAGTTGGTGCAGTTCTAAACAAAGCGTCGTAGCGGGATCTACATGTGAAGCGGAGTACATAGCTGCTTCGGAAGCAGCGAACGAAGGAGTCTGGATGAAGGAGTTCATATCCGATCTAGGTGTCATACCTAGTGCATCGGGTCCAATGAAAATCTTCTGTGACAATACTGGTGCAATTGCCTTGGCAAAGGAATCCAGATTTCACAAAAGAACCAAACACATCAAGAGACGCTTCAATTCCATCCGGGATCTAGTCCAGGTGGGAGACATAGAGATTTGCAAGATACATACGGATCTGAATGTTGCAGACCCGTTGACTAAGCCTCTTCCACGAGCAAAACATGATCAGCACCAAGGCTCCATGGGTGTTAGAATCATTACTGTGTAATCTAGATTATTGACTCTAGTGCAAGTGGGAGACTGAAGGAAATATGCCCTAGAGGCAATAATAAAGTTATTATTTATTTCCTTATAATCATGATAAATGTTTATTATTCATGCTAGAATTGTATTAACCGGAAACATAATACATGTGTGAATACATAGACCAACAGAGTGTCACTAGTATGCCTCTACTAGACTAGCTCGTTAATCAAAGATGGTTATGTTTCCTAACCATGAACAAAGAGTTGTTATTTGATTAACGAGGTCACATCATTAGTTGAATGATCTGATTGACAAGACCCATTTCATTAGCTTAGCACCCGATCGTTTAGTATGTTGCTATTGCTTTCTTCATGACTTATACATGTTCCTATAACTATGAGATTATGCAACTCCCGTTTACCGGAGGAACACTTTGGGTACTACCAAACGTCACAACGTAACTGGGTGATTATAAAGGAGTACTACAGGTGTCTCCAATGGTAGATGTTGGGTTGGCGTATTTCGAGATTAGGGTTTGTCACTCCGATTGTCGGAGAGGTATCTCTGGGCCCTCTCGGTAATACACATCACATAAGCCTTGCAAGCACTGCAACTAATATGTTAGTTGTGGGATGATGTATTACAGAACAAGTAAAGAGACTTGCCGGTAACGAGATTGAACTAGGTATTGGATACCGACGATCGAATCTCGGGCAAGTAACATACCGATGACAAAGGGAACAACGTATGTTGTTATGCGGTCTGACCGATAAAGATCTTCGTAGAATATGTAGGAGCCAATATGGGCATCCAGGTCCCGCTATTGGTTATTGACCGGAGACGTGTCTCGGTCATGTCTACATTGTTCTCGAACCGTAGGGTCCGCACGCTTAACGTTACGATGACAGTTATTATGAGTTTATGCATTTTGATGTACCGAAGGTTGTTCGGAGTCCCGGATGAGATCATGGACATGACGAGGAGTCTCAAAATGGTCGAGACGTAAAGATTGATATATTGGAAGCCTATGTTTGGACATCGGAAGTGTTCCGGGTGAAATCGGGATTTTACCGGAATACCGGGAGGGTTACCGGAACCCCCCGGGAGACTAATGGGCCTATTGGGCCTTAGTGGAGAAAAGAGAAAAAGGGAAAAGGCCCAAGCTGGCCGGCGCCCCCCTTCCCCAAGTCCTATTAGGAATAGGACAAGGGGCCGGCCCCCCTTCTCTCTCTTCCCCCCCCCCCCCCCCGGGAGTCCTAATTGGATTAGGATTGGGGGGAGGAGTCCTACTCCCGGTGGGAGTAGGACTCCCCTGCGCCTCCCCTCCCTTGGCCGGCCGGCCCCCCTTCTCCAACCTTTATATACGGGTGCAGGGGGCACCCCAAGACACACAAGTTGATCCTTGAGATCGTTCCTTAGCCGTGTGCGGTGCCCCCTGCCACCAAATTCCACCTCGATCATACCGTTACAGTGCTTAGGCGAAGCCCTGCGTCGGTAGTACATCAAGATCGTCACCACGCCGTCGTGCTGACGGAACTCTTCCTCGACGCTTTGCTAGATCGGAGCCCGAGGAACGTCATCGAGCTGAACGTGTGCTAAGAACTCGGAGGTGCCGGAGTAACGGTGCTTGGATCGGTCGGATCGGGAAGAAGACGTACGACTACTTCCTCTACGTTGTGTGAACGCTTCCGCAGTCGGTCTGCGTTGGTACGTAGACAACACTCTCCCCTCTCGTTGCTGTGCATCACCATGATCTTGCGTGTGCGTAGGAAAATTTTTGAAATTACTGCATTCCCCAACACTAAGCTGCACTGTTCTTGGCATAGTTCGGTAAAATTCAGTTTTACAGTGTCGATTTCTTCAGAGTTACAGGCACATGCTCACAGTGCCTTTGGCTCGACGCTCGCAGCCTCTCTCCTCTTGTCCGGATGCTGCACACGCGTGCTTGGAGCCTTCCTGGCGTCAGTAGCGCGCTGGCCCGCCCTCGCCGGCGTCTTCTGCGGTGTTGGGACCTCCCGTGGCGGCTGACAAAAGGCACACCACGGCAGAACGCCGTTTTGGCGCCGCCCAAAGCCTCCTGGCCCTCCGCGTGTCCTCATGCATGCCAGCGCACGCCCGTGGCACCCTCACCGCGGCCCGGCAAGCACGGAACGTGCTACCTGCCGCCGACGGGCCCGCGCCGCCCTGTTCCGTCAAGCTCGCCCCTAACACCCCATCCAAGCTCGCTTAGCACCCAAATGGAACCAGTAGAACTCCGTGATGACGCCCAACTCCCTAAACCTTCCCGACCAAGCTCTACGCCGCCGTAACCTTCACCGGAGATCCCCGTTCACGACCACCGCCTCGGATCGCCTATAAAAAGGACCCCGAGCTCGCTCACGAGACCCACACCTCCACTACGCCTCTCCAGAACCCTGCCAAACCACCAGGAGGACCTCAAGGAGGTCTCCTCCCCCAACTCCGGCCGCCTCTCCCCGCCTCGGCCTCCACCTCGATTCCCTTCGGTGAGGCCATCTCCGGCGCCCAAAACTCGTCCGTAGCCTTCTCTTGCAACCAATGCTCTAACCCCCACCTCAATTTGATCCTTGCAGCCCTCCTCGGCGAGACCCATCAACGCCCGAACCACCGTCCGCCGGAGTCAAGCCCGCCGTCGACGTGGTGCTCACCGGCGACCAACACCACCACCCACCGCTGCGGAAGGACACGGTGAGCATGTTGGTAATCCCCGATCACCCTGCCTCGCCGTGGATCACCGCCGGCGACCACCGCGGCTCTCGGGCACCGGCGAAGTCTGCCGCCCCGTTTTGAAAATTTAAACCTGACAGGCGGGACCCGCTGTCAGCCTCTCTATTCTGTCTAAGCGAAGCGTTTTCTGAAAACGTCTTCTGCCAAATACGCCTTCCCTCTGGGCTGGCGTAGTTTCTGCCGAAGCGCTTTCTGTTTTTATAAACTAGCCCATGAAAACTTTCTGTTTCATTACAGATACGTCCTTGGATTAAAACCCTTATAACTTCTTAATAGAAAGGAATTTTTGAGTGATTCTTTTTCTGTCCTCTTCAGATTTTTGTCTAGTTTTTTATCATATTTATTTGAAAAATATTTGGAATACTTTCTGTGCACTTCTTGGTATTTACGATAGCGCATATATTTTCTTTATACCGTAGATACCGAAGGAGGTGACGGAGCCGTGAACTTCACCGAGCTAGGCTCCGACTACTCTGAACCAGGCAAGCATGTTTGAACTTTTGATATGATGAGTGTCTTGGCATGTTTTGCATGTAGTGAGTTTCATGGCCTGTTGATGAGCATACCGATGAACGTTATTTTATGAAAGGTTGAATTAAGTGAGTTCGATGATCCATAAGTGGATGGAGGTGAGTATGAATGGCCATGTGTTGGCATGAGGATGGTAAGATGGCAGTGTTGTAGCATGCCAGTCTTATGCCAGACTATGTGACTTCAGGGTCAAACCGTACCGGTCCAGTTCCTCCCTTTTCCTTCCCTGTACTACCACATGTTTTCCGCAAGGAATATGGCTTAGTAAGTTGCAAACCGCTTTCCTGGTACACACCAAAAGGAGAGGCCGGGATGATGGTTCCATGGCCCTGGATTAAAGCCAGTCATCCGGTCAGGGGGCATGGGTGTTTCCGGTTGGGAATGAGAGGGGGGCACCCCTTAGAGCGCGCATATATAAATTTGATCCCATGCTATTCGAGATTGTGATCTCCCCGTCTCAAAAGTTTTTCTTGGACGATGTCTAGGGTGAGTCCTGGCATCGAGAGGTAGGATGGGTGTGTACTGGTTAGCTGTGTTTTCTTCCGAAAAACCGTAAACGGAACTAGTCCCTCGTGACTACGGAAATCCGTTGGCTGTGGGAAATTTTTTGTACAAACTCTACAGAGTCATATATTCCTTGAATCATCTATTCCATGTCCAATTTCATATCATCTTGGACTAACAGTATCAGTTTGATGACAGAGACTCCAGTGAATCCCATGAGTACTAAGCCCGGCTAAATGTTATTCCTGTGGATGGACTAACCTGTTTATTATCATGAACTGAATATTTATTATGAGTATTGTTTATTTGTGACTAAAGCCCTTTCTGTGATGTCACTCAGACGTCCGACTGTGGCATTTCTTTTAAAGCCCTTTCTGTGATGTCGCTCAGACGTCCGACTGTGGCATTTCTTTTAAAGCCCTTTCTGTGATGTCGCTCAGACGTCCGACTGTGGCATTTCTTTTAAAGCCCTTTCTGTGATGTCGCTCAGACGTCCGACTGTGGCATTTCTTTTAAAGCCCTTTCTGTGATGTCACTCAGACGTCCGACTATGGCATTTCTTTTAAAGCCCTTTCTGTGATGTCGCTCAGACGTCCGACTGTGGCATTTCTTTTAAAGCCCTTTCTGTGATGTCGCTCAGACGTCCGACTGTGGCATGATTTTTCCTGTTATTATTTGTTCACCCTTCGTGGCGTCTCTTCAGACACACGATCGGTTCTCATTTATTTTTTGTTGGGATTTCAGGCGGACTACCGCCGTTTCCCTCGTACTTACTTCATTGTGCAAATATTATCAGTGTGCATTGGGAAGATTATTCATGACGCATCCATGCATACATTTGGTATATCTTACGTCCGAACTGTCTTGCGAGTACTTTCAAAGTACTCACTAGCTTGTTGATTTGGCCAGATGCTGACGAAGGCGATCTCATGGATGAAGAGTTCGATAGCGAGTCCGGCACCTAGAGGAATCCCAGTCAGTCTCGTGCGACCCTGGTCTTGGTCTCAGTTTTATACCCGCTTCCGCAGCCCGAATAAATTTATCAAGCCTCACCTCGACGCTCGATGAGATGCCAGTTTGAGAATCATGTTACCACACTCCCCATTTTGCTATTCCACCACCACTATATCCTCGAGTCAGTAGTATGCCACCACACCATTGTGTTATATCCGCCATTATGTATAATTACTGGCACGCTTGTAATAATTCGTTGAGCAGCCCTAGCTCAACCCTGTAATATATTCTATGCTACTGGCTTATTGTATCAAGTATTTGTCTACCAGTGAGGAGGATTTTCTCTCATACTGGACTCAAAGATTGGTTTCTCAATAAATATTTTTATTGGAAAACAGGTCGTGACAAGCTTGGTACCAGAGCCAGGCTGACTGTAGGAAGCCACTAGGTGCGATCGCTAATCGGTTATTAGCATAATAGAGCTAATTTATATTTTTGCAATGGTAGTCATTTTCTGACAGTCAGCATAAATTTATGGTCTGACCATTCAGGATTTTTGCCTACTTTTGTAGATGGCCGACAACGACTGCGAGTCTCAGACCTTCGCCAACATACCCGATGGGTTCGTAAAGCTCCTCTCCTTCATCGTTCAGGTCGCGATGGGGCCATCCGTGCGCCCAGTCTTCACACTCCGCCAGCACAGGGTCAACGATGGTCTGACCATGCACCAGGCCACGATGCAGTTCAAGGGAGGGCGTGGTGAGCTACGCCGCTACCTGTTTGTGGGAAGAGCCATGCCTACGGAGAGGCATGCTATGTAGATGGCAGCCCGTGAGGCGATAGCCCGCCTCAGGGATGTCCTTCCCACGATGAAGACTCGTCGCTACCGTTATCTTCCATGCCATGTGCCCTACACCTGCCACTACGCATTCTCCTGCCCCAGAGGAGAACGAGACGAGGCTTTTGAGATGCTTATTGAGTATCTCCGGGCTCTGGAGGCAGCCTTCGACAACCTGGTGGACGACTTCGTGGCTGCCCGCATGGACGCAGTCCATGGCTGTGCCGCCAACAGGAGGGAGCTCCTGCTCACTGCACCGCCACTGACTTTAGTCTCGTCTTCAGCATCGCATGCACCTACTCGTCACCTACCTACCACCGGAAGGATCAACCAGGCCTTTGCGCCCACTCCAGCATGCACTGCACCACCCGTAGTGCCTACTCCTATTCGTGTTGCTCCGCCCCTGGCACCAGTTCCATCTACCCGACGCGGCTCTTCCCGCCTGGAGCCTATTAGTGAGGAGGAGGTCGAATCCCCAGCCTCACTACGCCTCACCCTCGGCAGGGCCAAGGAGATCATCGACATTTCCGGCTGAGTGCGTTTGCCCGTCATGCGATGTACCACTTTGTAAGATGTGTTGTGAGGAGTAGTTTGTTTGCGCATCATGTAGAACAGGAGGAGTGAACTAGCCTAAATAACATGTCAGGATTATGTACGCATATCCTGAGTGATGTAATGTATAATTATCGCCCGCGTGTAAGATATGTAATGAGCAGTCCTTCTCCGTGCGCAAATCAATTTGTTTTCTTAAGTGATCTTGGACTTTTAAATTGATTGCCATCATTGGGCATTTTTCTTTTTGGAGTTGTTTTTGACGACCATCTTCATATTTCTTATGAGTTTTATAAAATATATCCCCAGAGTGAAAAATGTCTTGTCCTTGGACACGCTCCATGCCTACTCCGCCAGAGGAAAATTTGGACACTCAACCAGGCAACAATTTCTCGCAAGGGCAGTCGAGCCAACAGGGCAGTGACACGGCACTTTCTCAAATGTGCCGCCTTTATGAACAGAGTCAGCAACAACATCGTGAAATGATGAACCAAGTCATCAACATGGGAAATTACCATGGACAGTATCCGCAGCATTCCAAGTTATCCGAGCTGCAGAAGACGCGTCCCCAAACATTTTCACATACTGACAAGCCTCTTGAAGCCGAGGACTGGCTTCGGGACATGGAGAGGAAATTAATTATTGCAAAATGTTCAGATTCCGAGAAGGTACTGTATGCTCCGGACTATCTTACAGGAGCAGCCGCATCTTGGTGGGAGAATTTTCTGCATATGCATCCAAACGAAGGTGACATAACCTGGGATGATTTCAAGGAAGGTTTCCGCGGTGCACAGATTCCTAAGAGTATTATGAAAATCAAGAAGAGAGAGTTCGACGACCTCAAACAAAGGAACTTGATAGTGGCAGATTACAACCGTCAATTTACACTATTATCCCGCTACGCCAATGAAGAGCGTATGACTGAAAGCAAGAAGATGGAGAAATTCCTTGACGGTTTGGCGCCCGCGCTTAAATGCCAACTGGTTGTGCACACTTTTCCTGATTTTAAAACACTGGTGGACAAAGCCATTACTCTGGAAAATGAGAGACGCAGTCTGGAAGATATCCGCAAGCGAAAAAGGGACCAGACTAACCTTGCTCGCAATCAATGGAGCAAGACAGATTTCAAAAAGGGTGGGACACACAAATCCTCATCCAACGTCTCACGCCCAATCCAGAATTTTCATGCAAGGGTCAAGGAGTTCACATATCGCCCCGGCGTTACTTGTTACGCTTGTGGAGAAGAAGGGCACTATGCCAAACAGTGCCCCAAGCCAAGAAACTCAACCCCAAGGCCGAACAACGGCGGCAATAATTCAGCGCCCAAGCGAAACAATTTCAATCCCAACAATAACCACAAGAAGGGTCATCTGAACCACGTAACCAAAGAGGAGGCACAAAATGCTCCGGATATCGTACTCGGTACGTTTCCTGTCAACACAATACCTGCAACGGTTTTGTTTGATTCTGGAGCTTCTCACTCTTTCATTTCGAAAAGTTTTGCCTTGCAAAATAATTTTTCGATGCTTCCTTTGGAGAAATCCATGATCATCAAGTCCCCTGGGATTCAGCAAGTTACTCAGAATTACTGTCAGAATGTGGTCATTGAGTTCGAAGGATTGGAGTTTCACGCAAATCTTATTGTGTTGGAAAATAAAGGACTGGATGTCATCCTAGGGATGGATTGGCTGACCACCAACAAGGGGTTTATCGACTGTTTCAACAGGACCGTAATTCTCACACACCACCAAGGGAAGACAATAAAAGTATCAGCCAAGGAAGGAAAAATACCCCGGCAACCGAGATTGAATAAGGTGGACATTTCTGAGCTAAACAAGGTTCCAGTAGTGTGTGAATTTCCAGACGTATTCCCTGAAGAGCTACCAAGCATGCCACCAGACCGAGAGATTGAATTCTGCATTGAGCTCGCACCAGGAACCACCCCCATATACAAGAAACCATACAGAATGGCACCATCCGAGTTGGTTGAATTGAAAAAGCAAATAAAAGAATTACTGGACAAAGGATATATTCGAGCCAGCTCCTCACCTTGGGGATCGCCAATTTTATTTGCCAAAAAGAAGGATGGAACACTGAGATTGTGTATTGACTATTGAGCACTTAATATGGTCACAATTAAGAACAAATACCCGATGCCAAGGATAAACGATTTGTTTGATCAACTTGCTCAGGCCAAGGTATTTTCAAAACTTGACTTAAGGTCAGGATACCATCAATTAAAGGTGCGAACGGAAGATATCCCCAAAACCGCCTTCACTTCCAGATATGGACTGTATGAGTTCACAGTGATGCCATTTGGATTAACTAATGCCCCTGCATATTTTGTTCACCTCATGAACAAAGTATTTATGAAATATATGGACAAGTTCGTCGTGGTATTCATCGACGATATACTGGTATATTCCAAAACACCAGAAGAGCACGCAGATCACCTCAGGATTGTGCTAGGAGAGCTCAGAAAACACCAATTGTATGCCAAGTTCAGCAAGTGCGAATTTTGGCTAAGACAAGTAGGCTTTCTAGGCCACGTGCTAACCCAAGACGGTATCGCAGTGGACCCAGAGAAAGTCAAGGCCATACTTGGCTGGAAGTCGCCAGCCAGCGTAACAAATATACGTAGTTTCTTGGGAATGGCAGGATATTACCGCAGATTTATTGAAGGATTTTCCACCATAACCAAGCCTATAACGCAGTTACTCAAGAAAGACAAGAAGTTTGAATGGACAGAAGCCTGCGAAAAGAGTTTCCAATAGCTAAAGCGGAAATTAACAACAGCCCCAGTATTAATTGTGCCAGACATACACAAGAATTTTGAAGTATTTTGTGACGCGTCCAAAAAGGGTCTCGGGTGTGTGTTGATGCAAGAAGGCAAGGTTGTCGCCTATGCTTCAAGGCAACTTCGCAAGCATGAGGAAAATTATCCCACTCATGACTTAGAAATGGCAGCGGTCATTCATGCACTGAAAGAATGGAGGCATTTCTTACTTGGGAACCGATGTGAGATATATACAGATCACAAAAGTCTCAAATATATTTTCACGCAGCCAGAACTAAATTTACGACAGAGACGTTGGTTGGAATTGGTAAAGGATTATGATGTTGGTATCCATTACCATCCAGGGAAGGCAAATGTTGTGGCCGATGCTCTTAGTCGGAACCCCAACTCCGACGAAAGCAATCTGCAAAGCTTGAGGCCCGAATTCCAGCAAGAATTTGCCAGGATCAATTTGTTAATGGTCGCAGAAGGCACCATATCAAACTTGGAAATACGACCCGACCTTGTGGAGGAAATTAAAAGAACTCAGCTCGGTCACCCCAGCATTGAAGGCATCAAAAGAAAGGTGAGTGTGGGCAAGGCCTCGGAATTCGTCATAGACAATGAAGGAATATTGTGGTACGGAGAAAGACTCTGCGTGCCAAACATAGAAGACCTTAAACAGCAAATCCTTGCTGAAGCCCATACCGCCCCGTACTCGATCCACCCTGGCGGGACCAAGATGTATAAAGATATTCAGGAAAGATTTTGGTGGCACGGTATGAAGAGGGACATAGCCACCTTCATTACACGTTGCGACTCGTGTCAACGCATAAAAGCTGAGCATCAGAGACCGGCCGGACTACTGCAACCAAACAAAATACCTGAGTGGAAATGGGATGAAATAGGAATGGATTTTATTGTTGGGCTACCTCGGTCACAGCATGGGAATGATGCCATCTGGGTCATTACTGACAGGTTAACCAAGGTGGCACATTTCATTCCAGTGAAGACAACCTACAACACTCAGCGACTTGCCAGGGTTTATCTCACCCGCATAGTTTGTCTGCATGGAGTCCCGAAGACTATAATATCCGACGGAGGCACTCAGTTCGTCTCAAAATTTTGGGAGCATTTACAACAGGCTCTGGGAACTCAACTAGCCTTCAGTACCGCATATCACCCACAGACCGATGGGCAAACGGAACGAGTAAACCAGATTTTAGAAGACATGCTGAGAGCCTGTGTCCTCACATATGGAACCAGTTGGGAAGAAAGCCTGCCATACGCCGAATTCGCGTACAACAATAACTACCAGGCCAGCCTGCAAATGGCACCATTTGAGGCTCTATACGGACGGAGATGTCGTACCCCGTTGAATTGGTCAGAGACCAGAGACAGCCGCATCTTCGGACCGGACATGCTCGGAGAAGCTGAGGAAAAAGTCAAGGTAATCAGAGACCGACTTAAGACCGCTCAAAGTCGACAGAAGAGTTATTATGATCAGAAGCATCGTAGGGTCAGCTTCGAGCCCGGTGAGTTCGTATACCTGAAAGTATCTCCCATGAGAGGATTGCAACGATTCAAGATTAAAGGGAAACTAGCACCAAGATTCACTGGACCGTTCTGTATAATGGCGCGAAGAGGCAAGGTAGCCTACCAGCTAGACTTACCCAAGGAATTATCCGATGTCCATGACGTGTTCCACGTCTCGCAATTGAGGAAGTGCGTGAGCAACCCAGAGAAACAAGTATCCCATGAGAGCATTGACGTACAGCCAGACCTCACTTATCGGGAACATCCCGTAAGAATAATATAGGAGTCTGAAAGGAGAACCCGACATAAGACCACCAAATTCTTCAGAGTATAGTGGAGCAATCACACCGACAGTGAAGCTACTTGGGAAAGAGAGGATTTTGTTCGGACTGAGCATCCACAATTATTTAAGGATCAGCTGAAATCTCGGGGACGAGATTTTTCCTAAGGGGGTAGGTGTTGTGACACTCCAAAATTTTTGATTTGGTTTTCATCAAAAACTTTATTGGATTCAGAAGGAGGGACTTTAAAATTTTCTCTTTCAGAAAATCCTTCCTCTTAAAAACTTCCTTTCACCTTTGGCAAGGATTTCCTTTCCTTTTAATTATTGGTGTTAAAATTTTTGGAAGCTTTTCTTCTGGTTATTTCCCTCTCAAACTTAATTATTTTAAAAAAACCTAGGAATTTTGGGACTTCTTTTCTTTTTGAAGACACCCATGGTTTACCAAGTCTCCTATGGTAAATCTTCTCAAAATCCATTCCCTCCATCTTTGAACAATCTAAATCCTCTGTCTCAACAAGTCCAAACAAGTTTTGGATTTTATTTAAATTATTTTTCTCCCCAAAAACATTTCTGCCATTTATTTGAGCTTAAGTGATTTTCAAAGCAAGTGTCACTTTGCCTTTGAGTTTTTATCCCAAACCAACTTCCCTGGATTGTCTTTAGTACCCACAACCTAGAACCATCTTGATCCACTCTTCTTCTTTTCAAATATTTCAAATTTCACTCACTGCAAGTTTGGACCAGATTTGCCAAATTTGGTGAAATTCATATCTACACTTCTCCAAAAATTCCACCAAAATTCAGGCAGCCTACTGGAGCAATGAGAGGCCACTCCACCAAGTTTCAGCTCAAGGAAAAATCCCTAGATGCCAAAAACATTCTGTCGAACACCTGAGCTGCACTGTTCTTGGCATAGTTCAGTAAAATTCAGTTTTACAGTGTCGATTTCTTCAGAGTTACAGGCACATGCTCACAGTGCCTTCGGCTCGACGCTCGCAGCCTCACTCCTCTTGTCCGGATGCTGCACACGCGTGCTTGGAGCCTTCCTGGCGTCAGTAGCGCGCTGGCCCGCCCTTGCTGGCGTCTTCTGCGGCGTCGGGACCTCCCGTGGCGGCCGACAGAAGGCACACCACGGCAGAACGCCGTTTTGGCGCCGCCCAAAGCCTCCTGGCCCTCCGCGTGTCCTCATGCATGCGAGCACACGCCCGTGGCACCCTCACCGCGGCCCGGCAAGCACGGAACATGCTCCCTGCCGCCGACGGGCCCGCGCCGCCCCGTTCCGTCGAGCTCGCCCCTAACACCCCATCCAAGCTCGCTTAGCACCCAAATGGAACCAGTAGAACTCCGTGATGACGCCCAACTCCCTAAACCTTCCCGACCAAGCTCTGCGCCGCCGTAACCTTCACCGGAGATCCCCGTTCACGGCCACCGCCTCGGATCGCCTATAAAAAGGACCCCGAGCTCGCTCACGAGACCCACACCTCCACTACGCTTCTCCAGAACCCTGCCAAACCACCAGGAGGACCTCGAGGAGGTCTCCTCCCCCAACTACGGCCGCCTCGCCCCGCCTCGGCCTCCACCTCGATTCCCTTCGGTGAGGCCATCTCCGGCGCCCAAAACTCGTCCGTAGCCTTCTCTTGCAACCAATGCTCTAACCCCCACCTCAATTTGATCCTTCCATCCCTCCTCGGCGAGACCCATCAACGCCCGAACCACCGTCCGCCAGAGTCAAGCCCGCCGTCGACGTGGTGCTCATCGGCGACCAACACCACCACCCACCGCTGCGGAAGGACACGGTGAGCACGTTGGTAATCCCCGATCACCCTGCCTCGCCGTGGATCGCCGCCGGCGACCACCGCGGCTCTCGGGCACCGGCGAAGTCTGCCGCCCCGTTTTGAAAATTTAAACCTGACAGGCGGGACCCGCTGTCAGCCTCTCTATTCTGTCTAAGCGAAGCGTTTTCTAAAAACGTCTTCTGCCAAATACGCCTTCCCTCTGGGCTGGCGTAGTTTCTCCCGAAGCGCTTTCTGTTTTTATAAACTAGCCCCTGAAAACTTTCTGTTTCATTACAGATACGTCCTTGGATTAAAACCCTTATAACTTCTTAATAGAATGGAATTTTTGAGTGATTCTTTTTCTGTCCTCTTCAGATTTTTGTCTAGTTTTTTATCATATTTATTTGAAAAATATTTGGAATACTTTCTATGCACTTCTTGGTATTTACGATAGCGCATATATTTTCTTTATACCGTAGATACCGAAGGAGGTGACGGAGCCGCGAACTTCACCGAGCTAGGCTCCGACTACTCTGAACCAGGCAAGCATGTTTGAACTTTTGATATGATGAGTGTCTTGGCATGTTTTGCATGTAGTGAGTTTCATGGCATGTTGATGAGCATACCGATGAACGTTATTTTATGAAAGGTTGAAGTAAGTGAGTTCGATGATCCATAAGTGGATGGAGGTGAGTATGAATGGCCATGTGTTGGCATGAGGATGGTAAGATGGCAGTGTTGTAGCATGCAAGTCTTATGCCAGACTATGTGACTTCAGGGTCAAACCGTACCGGTCCAGTTCCTCCCTTTTCCTTCCCTGTACTACCACATGTTTTCCGCAAGGAATATGGCTTAGTAAGTTGCAAACCGCTTTCCTGGTACACACCAAAAGGAGAGGCCGGGATGATGGTTCCATGGCCCTGGATTAAAGCCAGTCATCCGGTCAGGGGGCATGGGTGTTTCCGGTTGGGACCGAGAGGGGGCACCCCTTAGAGCGCGCATATATAAATTTGATCCCATGCTATTCGAGATTGTGATCTCCCCGTCTCAAAAGTTTTTCTTGGACGATGTCTAGGGTGAGTCCTGGCATCGAGAGGTAGGATGGGTGTGTACTGGTTAGCTGTGTTTTCTTCCGAAAAACCGTAAACGGAACTAGTCCCTCGTGACTACGGAAATCCGTTGGTTGTGGGAAATTTTTTGTACAAACTCTGCAGAGTCATATATTCCTTGAATCATCTATTCCATGTCCAATTTCGTATCATCTTGGACTAACAGTATCAGTTTGATGACAGAGACTCCAGTGAATCCCATGAGTACTAAGCCCGGCTAAATGTTATTCCTGTGGATGGACTAACCTGTTTATTATCATGAACTGAATATTTATTATGAGTATTGTTTATTTGTGACTAAAGCCCTTTCTGTGATGTCGCTCAGACGTCCGACTGTGGCATTTCTTTTAAAGCCCTTTCTGTGATGTCGCTCAGACATCCGACTGTGGCATTTCTTTTAAAGCCCTTTCTGTGATGTCGCTCAGACGTCCGACTGTGGCATTTCTTTTAAAGCCCTTTCTGTGATGTCGCTCAGACGTCCGACTGTGGCATTTCTTTTAAAGCCCTTTCTGTGATGTCGCTCAGACGTCCGACTGTGGCATTTCTTTTAAAGCCCTTTCTGTGATGTCGCTCAGACGTCCGACTGTGGCATTTCTTTTAAAGCCCTTTCTGTGATGTCGCTCAGACGTCCAACTATGGCTTGATTTTTCCTGTTATTATTTGTTCACCCTTCGTGGCGTCGCTTCAGACACACGATCGGTTCTCATTTATTTTCTGTTGGGATTTCAGGCGGACTACCGCCGTTTCCCTCGTACTTACTTCATTGTGCAAATATTATCAGTGTGCATTGGGAAGATTATTCATGACGCATCCATGCATACATTTGTTATATCTTACGTCCGAACTATCTTGCGAGTACTTTCAAAGTACTCACTGGCTTGTTGATTTGGCCAGATGCTAACGAAGGCGATCTCATGGATGAAGAGTTCGATAGCGAGTCCGACGCCTAGAGGAATCCTAGTCAGTCTCGTGCGACCCTGGTCTTGGTCTCAGTTTTATACCCGCTTCCGCAGCCCGAATAAATTTATCGAGCCTCACCTCGACGCTCGATGAGATGCCAGTTTGAGAATCGTGTTACCACACTCCCCATTATGCTATTCCACCACCACTATATCCTCGAGTCAGTAGTATGCCACCACACCATTGTGTTATATCCGCCATTATGTATAATTATTGGCACGCTTGTAATAATTTGTTGAGCAGCCCTAGCTCAACCCTGTAATATATTCTATGCTACTGGCTTATTGTATCAAGTATTTGTCTACTAGTGAGGAGGATTTTCTCTCATACTAGACTCAAAGATTGGTTTCTCAATAAATATTTTTATTGGAAAACCGGTCGTGACAGCTAGGGTTACACAGAGTCGGTTACAAAGGGAGGAGATCTACATATTCGAATCACCAAGCTTGCCTTCCACGCAAAGGAGAGTCCCATCCGGACACGGGATGAAGTCTTCAATCTTGTATCTTCATAGTCCAACAGTCTGGCCAAAGTATATAGTCCGGCTGTCCGAGGACCCCCTAATCCAGGAATCCCTCACTTAGGTGAAGCCCTGTGCCGGTAACTTCATCATCACCATACCCACGCAGTCGTGCTGACGGAACTCTCCCTTGGCCTCAACTGGATCAAGAGTTCGAGGGACGTCATCGAGCTGAACGTGTGCTGAACACGGAGGTGCCGTATGTTCGGTGCTAGGATTGGTTGAATTGTGAAGACGTTCGACTACATCAACCACGATACTAAACGCTTCTGCTTTCGGCCTATGAGGGTACGTGGACACACTCTCCCCTCTTCACTACTAGAAAAAGGGCTATAGATGGGATTGACACTAATGGCACACCAGACAAGCGGTGCGCCATTAGTATATACTAATGGCGCACCACCTTCTAATACGCCATTAGCGTTGAAACTACTAATGGCGCACCTGGCCCAGGGTGCGCCATTAGTATCAATTTTTTTTTCTGAACTAGTGCGCCTATCCAAACATACTAATGGCGCATCCAGACACAGTGCGCCATTACTAGTTTGTAACTAGTAATGGCGCACCTGTCGGAGAGTGCGCCACTAATATTGTTTTTTTATTATATTTTTTATTCCTTTTTTTGCAAAACTACTAATGGCTCACTCTTCCACCGTGCGCAACTAGTAATGGCGCACTGTGGGGCAGTGCGCCATTAGTTTTTTTTTTTGCAAAACTACTAATGGCGCACCACCAGATGGTGCGCCATTAGTAACCTGGATTACTAATGGCGCATTTAGGGTTGGTGCGCCATTAGTAATCCCTCCCTATCCCCTCTCCTTCCCTCGCCCTCACCCTCGATCCTCTTCCCCTCTCCTCTCCCGACGCCACCGCCCCGCCGCCCCGTCGTCCTCGTCTCCCCGCCGCCCCGTTGTCCTCGTCTCCTCGGCGCCGCTCTCCCTGTCGCCCCACCTCGTTGGACGCCATCGCCCCGCCGCCCTCGTCGCTGGTGGCCCGGACGCCGCCCCGTCCACACCACCATCGCCGGAGCACCACCACCACCCGGACCTCGTCGCCTCCCGGACCTCGTCGCACCACCACCACCTAGACCTCGTCACCCCACCTCATCGCCCCGTCCACACCACCGCCCCCGTGAGCTCCCCCTCCCCCTCTCCCCCTCTCCCCCTCCCCCCCCCTCCCCCCCCCCCCCCCCCCGTGGATTACCAGAAGTTTATTAGTACGTGGTAAAACTTGTTCTTTGGATATAATTAGTGCTCCATTCAAGTAGATAGGCTTTGCTTTGAATGCTTCTGATAATCTGAATGTTGCTGCTGGATAAGAAATATACAAGTTTGGAACTTCTCTCTCTTGTGAGCTTTGCTGTCAAACTAAATGTTGCTGAATAAGAAACGAACTACAAGTTTGGGACTTCTCTTATGAAGCACAAGCTGCTTCATCTTTTGCTTTGGATCAGATGGAATAACATGATCACGATGTTTCTTTTTAATCAGTAAACCTAGGTGTTCGTCACCTGTGGCCTTAAGATCGATAGAAATATATGTTGCTATTTTCTGTTGATTCTTTCTGGCCAGTTCATTCATGATTTAGGGCTTGATGTATGGAGGCTTGTCTACTTGCTGCTAATACAACATAATATTTGATATGAGCAGGGTGAACAACCTTTAGGTCCCGGGAATCTACTCAAGGCTGCAGACACTTCTTGTCTCACTTCTTTTATCATCGGTATAATAATCATATTAAGGAGTTTCTATAAGTTCATTGTTCTTATAAGCATCAGTACTTTTTTTAATGGAAATTTACAGTATGTTTGAGGGTGAACATTAAGCAATGTTTGTTGTCAAACAAATTAAGAATCTTTTTAATTTATGTATTTATTATTATTTTTATTATTTTACTGATCAAGATGGTGTATTTGAGCTCAGGAGCAGAGACTCCACGTCCTGAACTCCTGATTTGTCCCTCTATGCATGTTGTGCATATACTATTTGCCTATTCGGTAAAAAAATAGTTTAGTTGCCTATTTGGTATGCTTGTCATGTCACTTGTAGTACAAGCTTAGTTAGGAGTACTCCATCTAGTAGTAATTAATTTGTGTGGCTGTGGAAGTCACTTGCTTTGGCATAGTAATGTTTTTATTCCAGTATTATTTTGTGGTGGTGTGGGTAGCAAGGTGCATGCTACTTGTGATGATGCTACTTGTGATCTTCTGAAATGTCGACCCATTGGGGACTTCATTACACGGGGATAATGATTTCGCAGGTACCCCGAGAGGCCCTTGAGTTTGCCGGAATGTCGATTAACTTCCGTTCCGGCAAATTCGGGTACTCCATATGTCCTATTTTCAGCAAAGGTCATGCTGAAATTTTCCGTGAATTTTAGCATGACTTTGCTAAAAATAGGACATATGGGGTACTTGCGACTAATGCATGGGCCTGGGTATCTTAGTACTTAGTTAAGTAGGATCAACTGCCCCGCCATTCTTGCTGCATTAAACCATAGGTGGCAATAGAGCCAAGTGATTAGTGCCAAGTGATTAGGCCCAACCTAGGGTGCCTCGGCATCGATAAACCCTAAATTATGAAAACTTAACTTGGCTGCCCCGGATGCCTCGGTGTCGATGAGAACCTAAATGATGTACGCTTAGGCTTTTAGGGTGCCTCGGCATCGACAAACCCTAAATGATGAAAGCTTAGGCTTTTAGGGTGCCTCAGTGTCGACAAACCCTAAATGATGAGACCATGATCTTGTTCCTTGACAATAACAAACTTTTTGACCAAACATTTTTCCTATTTAGGCTGTCCCAGGATATGTCGTCATCATCATCGAACGACGAAAGTCTCCCGGCGGAGTGCGACTGGTGCCACGACAATCGAGGTCTGTGCGACATGCCTCACCTGGATGATGATCGGCGCTTTAGCATTAAGCTCGAGGAGACCTTCGAAGTCGAAACGGTACACAACGACGACAAGTGTTATTTTCATAATTAAGCATTACTTCAACTATTTCAACGTGTAATTTTCATCTTTTACAATTCGAGTATAGCTTATCCCATGCCATGCAAGACGCTATGTCTTGGAGAGGATGGATTTTGAAGACCATGAAATTTCTGAAACAAAGAAAATTCACCTAAGGACTCATCACGATGTGGACTTTGAAGTAAATCTATATAATTCTGAGAGCGTAACCCATTTTGGTTGCAAAAATTGGGAAGCATTTTGCAAGATGTATGGTTTTGATGAGGGTATGCTTATCACCATGGATCTTGGTAATCCTGACATCAACCAAGACAATATGGACATTTGGGTCCTTGTTGATACGCCTCCAGTTCTACCGCTATGTGAGTTTCTCAAACATAGTTATTAGCTAATTTATATTGTTTATTTCAAAATAGTTGACAGCTTATTTCCATTGACAGCTTATTTTTATTGTTCAAAGAATGTGCGGGAGATGGTAGACAAAACCCACTACACCGATGGCTCCGAATTAACAACTTACAAGGAGAAAAATCATCTGGTCGGATTTTGTACTGACATTGAAAAGTACATTATCCACAAACAAATTCCTCAACATTATGGTAAATATGTGCCACTTGTGCGTGTGTTCAACTACGGTAACTACCATGGAGATACCCTGGTAAGATTTTTACTATTACGACATCCGTGCATCTTTTGCATACTTCTAAAACTAGTACATCATTGCTAACTATGAAGTTATTACTATGTTTTTCAACAGATAATCCCAGAGAATTGTGTGCCTCATATGATGTATCTGAAAGGTAGTGTTAATGTTTTGAACATACAGCCAGGTCATCCTACGAATCTCAACTGTCCATACGAGATTTCTAAAAGAAGTGGAGACATGAAAATCAAAGGATGGAAAAAAGGTATGGACAGTCGTAAGGAGCTTCTTGGAAGCAAAAGGAAGCGAAGCGCAAGAATTGGAGACAGGATGTTCTCCATTCTCCATAATGGAGAGTCAGGGTCTATATTGTTTTATGCTATTTTAGCTTAAATAGGGTATTTAGGTCCTGCCTAATACTGATGATCATGTGTTGATGAACAATTAAGTAGGGTTGGTTCGAAGACTATCAAGATGATGATCATATGACTTGTTATGAATAACGAGTAGAAGTTGTATGATGATGATTAGTAGGACTTGTTAGGATTAGTATTACTTTCGACAAACTCGATACTCGCAGTCTTGAGACTTGTAATGTTTTATCTTTGTTCGGTCTTTTCAATTCGGAGAGTAATATGATGAATTGTATTCGGAGACTAATATGATGAATTGTATTCAGAGACTAATCTTCTATTGTATTCGATGAATCTGTTGTTGATGTGTGCTGTCTATATTTTGTCCAATTATACATTTTGTAACCTGTGCAAAAAACAGAAAATTAAAAAAACAAAACCTAATATTCATGCTAATGGAGCATCACATCATAGTGCGCCATTAGTATGCCAAAGGATACTAATGGCGCATCATTAAACAGTGCGCCATTAGTATGCCAAAGGATACTAATGGCGCATCATTAAACAGTGCGCCATTAGTATGCCGAAGCACCTGGGTATACATGGACCCTGGGAGGCATACTAATGGCGCACTATTGTGTATACTAATGGCGCATCCGAGGTGCGCCATTAGTATACCAGATACTAATGGCGCACCAGTGGTGCGTCATTAGTAAAATATACTAATGGCGTGGTACTAATGGTGCACCACTAATGCGCCATTAATGGCCAAATTAGGTGCGCCATTAGTAGGCCTTTTCCTAGTAGTGCTTGTTGGTATGCATCTCCTAGATAGATCTTGCATGATCATAGGAAATTGTTTGAAAGACTGTGTTCCCCAGCATTTAACACGTCGGGTTGCGAGAAGTTGTTATTTGTGTGCAGGTGTTGTTTACGTTGTGTTGCTTGGTTCCCTACTGGTTCGATAACGTTGGTTTCACATCTAAGGGAAATACCTACCGCCACTGTGCTGCATCATCCCTTCCTCTTTGGGGACATACCGACGTAGCTTCAAGCGACATCAGAGTGGTACGGTAATCCTGTTCTTGAGGTCATGTTACTTGACCATGACAAACCTACAAACTATGAGGAAGCAATAATGAGCCCAGATTCCATGAAATGGCTTGAGGCCATGAAATCTGAGATGGGATCCATGTATGTGAACAAAGTGTGGACTTTGGTTGACTTGCCCGATGATTGGCAAGCAATAGAGAATAAATGGATCTTCAAGAAGAAGACTAACGATGACGGTAATGTTACTGTCTACAAAGCTCAACATGTTGCGAAAGGTTTTCAACAAGTTTAAGGAGTTGACTACAATGATACCTTCTCACTCGTAGTGATACTTAAGTCTGTATGAATCATGTTAGCAATTGCCGCATTTTATGATTATGAAATTTGGCAAATGGATGTCAAAACTGCATTCCTTAATGGATATATTAAAGAAGAGTTGTATATGATGCAACCAGAAGGTTTTGTCGATCCTAAAGGTGCTAACAAAGTGTGTAAGCTCTAGCGATCCATTTATGGACTGGTGCAAGCATCTCGGAGTTGGAATATATGCTTTGATAGTGTGATCAAAGCATACGGTTTTATACAGACTTTTGGAGAAGCCTGTATTTACAAGAAAGTGAGTGGGAGCTCTGTAGCATTTCTAATATTATATGTGGACGACATATTGTTGGTTGGAAATAATACAGAATTTCTGGATAGCATAAAAGCATACTTGAATAAGAATTTTTCAATGTAAGACCTCGGTGAAGATGCTTACATATTGGGCATCAAGATCTATAGAGATAGATCAAGACGCTTAATTGGACTTTCAAAAAGCACATACCTTGATAAAATTTTGAAGAAGTTCAAAATGGATCAGTCAAAGAAAGGGTTCTTGCCTGTGTTACAAGGTGTGAAGTTGAGTCAGACTCAATGCCCGACCATTGCAAAAGATAGAGAGAAAATGAAAGTCATTCCCTATGCCTCAGCCATAGGTTCTATCATGTATGCAATGTTGTGTACCAGACCTGATGTGTGCCTTGCTATAAGTTTAGCAGGGAGGTACCAAAGTAATCCAGGAGTGGATCGCTGGATAGCGGTCAAGAACATCCTGAAATACCTGAAAAGGACTAAGGATATGTTTCTCGTTTATGGAGGTGACAAAGAGCTCGTCATAAACGGTTACATCGATGCAAGCTTTGACACTGATCTGGATGACTCTAAGTCACAAACCGGATACGTATTTATATTGAATGGTGGAGCTATCAGTGGATGCAGTTCCAAGATGAGCGTCGTGGCGGGATCTATGTGTGAAGCGGAGTACATAGCTGCTTCGGAAGCAGGAAATGAAGGAGTCTGGTTGAAGGAGTTCATATCTGATCTAGGTGTAATACCTAGTGCATCGGGTCCAATGAAAATTTTCTGTCACAATACTACAGCAATTGCCTTGGCGAAATCCAGATTTCACAAGAGAACCAAACACATTAAGAGACGCTTAAATTCCATCCGTGATCAAGTCAAGGAGGGAGACATAGAGATTTGCAAGATACATACAGATCTGAATACCGCAGACCCGTTGACTAAGCCTCTCTCATGAGCAAAACATGACCAGCACCAAGATTCCATGGGTGTTAGAATCATTACTATGTAATCTAGATTATTGACTCTAGTGCAAGTGGGAGACTGAAGGAAATATGCCATAGAGGCAATAATAAAGTCGTTATTTATATTTCTTTATATCATGATAAATGTTTATTATTCATGCTAGAATTGTATTAACCAGAAACTTAGTACATGTGTGAATACATAGACAAAACTGAGTGTCCGTAGTATGCCTCTACTAGACTAGCTCGTTAATCAAAGATTGTTAAGTTTCCTAGCCATGGACATGTGTTGTCATTTGATGAACAAGATCACATCATTAGGGAATGATGTGATAGACAAGACCCATCCGTTAGCTTAGCATTATGATCGTTTACTTTTATTGATATTGCTGTCTTCATGAATTATACATGTTCCTCTGACTATGAGATTATGCAACTCCCGAATACCAGAGGAACACCTTGTGTGCTATCAAACGTCACAACGTAACTAGGTGATTATAAAGATGCTCTACAGGTGTCTCCGATGGTGTTTGTTGAGTTGGCATAGATCAAGATTAGGATTTGTCACTCCGTGTATCGGAGAGGTATCTCTGGGCCCTCTCGGTAATGCACATCACTATGAGCCTTTCAAGCAATGTGACTAATGAGTTTAGTTACGGGATGATGCATTACGGAACGAGTAAAGAGACTTGCCGGTAACGATATTGAACTAGGTATGATGATACCGCCGATCGAATCTCGGGCAAGTAACATACCAATGACAAAGTGAATGTCGTATGTTGTTATGCGGTTTGACCGATAAAGATCTTCGTAGAATATGTAGGAGCCAATATGAGCATCCAGGTTCCGCTATTGGTTATTGACCTGAGATGTGTCTCGGTCATGTCCACATAGTTCTTGAACCCGTAGGGTCCGCACGCTTAACGTTCGACGATGATTTGTATTATGAGTTATTTGATTTGATGACCGAACTTTGTTAGGAGTCCCGGATGAGATCACGGACATGACGAGGAGTCTCGAAATGGTCGAGAGGTAAAGATTCATATATTGGAAGGTTATATTCGGACATCGGAATAGTTCCAAGTGATCCGGGTATTTTTTCCGGAGTACCGAGGGGTTACCGGAACCCCTGGGGAAGTTAATGGGCCTTAGTGGGCTTTAGTGGAGAGAGGGAAGAAGGGCCATGAGGTGACGCGCGTCTCCCCCCTACCCAAACTGAATTGGGCAAGGGGTGGGGGCGCACCCCCTCCTTCCTTTCCCTCCGGTGTGTAACACCCACGATGCGGCTATATCTCCCACGTGTCGGGGCACAACTTAGCGGCATAGCCGCATGGTAGGTTTGTCGCAAGAGGGGTAATCTTCACTCAATCCCATGTACTGAATAATAAAGGGATAAAGAGTTGGCTTACAGTCGCCACTTCACAGAAATACAAGTTAAACATACATCATCCAGAATACAATCAAGGTCCGACTACGGAACCAAATAAAAGAAGAAAACCCCAATTGCTAGATCCCCGATCGTCCCAACTGCTCTCCACTACTGATCAACTCGAAACAAAACAACACAACGAACATGAGCTTCATCAAGCTCCCACTTGAGCTGGGTTGCGTCATCTGCACTGGTATCATCGGCACCCGGAACTGTTTGGAAGTATCTGTGAGCGACGAGGACTCAGCAATCTCACACCCGCAAGATCAAGACTATTTAAGCTTATGGGTAGGGAAAAGGTAGTGAGGTGGAGCTGCAGCAAGCACTAAGCATATATGGTGGCTAACTTACGCAAAAGAGAGCGAGAAGAGAAGCAAATGCACGGACGTGAACTAGAAGTGATCAAGAAGTGATCCTGAAACTACTTACGTTCAATCATAACACAAGAACCGTGTTCACTTCCCGGACTCCGTTGGAAAGAGACCAACACTGCTACACACGCGGTTGATGCATTTAATTAAGTTAAGTGTCAAGTTCTCTACAATCGGATATTAAAAAATTCCCATCTGCCCATAACCATGGGCACGGCTTTCGAAAGTTCAAACCCTGCAGGGGTGTCCCAACTTAGCCCATCACAAGCTCTCACGGTCAACGAAGGATATTCCTTCTCCTAGGAAGACCCTATCAGACTCGGAATCCCGGTTACAAGACATTTCGACAATGGTAAAACAAGACCAGCAAGACCGCCCGATGTGCCGACATCCCGATAGCAGCTGCACATATCTCGTTCTCAGGGCAACACCGGATGAGACATCCTACGAGTAAAACCAAACCTCAAGTTTCCCCGAGGTGGCCCCGCAGTCTACTCAGTTCGGACCAACACTTAGACAAGCACTGGCCCGGGGGGCTAAAATAAAGATGACCCTCGGGAGCCCGACTCCGAAGGGAAAAGGTAGGTGGTGGTGAGGCAAATGGTAAAACCAAGGTTGGGCCTTGCTGGAGGAGTTTTGTTCAAAGCGAACTATCAAGGGGTTCCCATAACACCCAACCGCGTAAGGAACGCAAAATGAAGGAACATAACACCGGTATGACAGAAACTAAGGCGTCAAGAGTGGAACAAAACACCAGGCATAAGGCCGAGCCTTCCTGTAACGCCCCGAGACCGATGTGCCAGGTGTCGTCCAGTTATTCATCGTTGTTGCCTTGTCATTGCTTGCGTGTCGTGCCTTGCATATCAGGTCATCATGCGCATTTTAGTTGCATACATGTTCATCTCTTGCATCCGGGCTTTTTCCCCGTTGTCCGTTTTGCAATCCGGCGCTCCTATGTCACCCAGTGTCCCTTTCTACCATCTTTTCGTGTGTGGGCATTAAACATTTCCGGATTGGACCGAGACTTGTCATGCGGCCTTGGTTTACTACCGTAGACCGCCTGTCAGGTTTCGTATCATTTGGACTTCGTTTGATACTCCAACGGTTAACCGAGGGACCGAGAACGTCTCGTGTGTGTTGCAGCCCAACACCCTTCCAATTTGGCCCAAAACCCACCTAAACCTCCTCCATCATCTCGGTCGTTCGATCACGATCGCGTGGCCGAAAACCGCACCTTATTTGGACTCTCCTAGCTCCCTCTACCTATAAATAAGTGATCCCCTCCGAAATTCGCGGTCTAACCCTAGCCTTCCCCTACCTCGCGCCACCGGACAAAAATCCCCGCCGCCGGACATGTCCGCCCTCCACCTCACTCCGGCCAATGGCGTCGCGCCACGTCACCCCGCCGCCGCCACCAGCCTATCGCGCGCCGCCACCTCTCCATCTCTCTCTCTCCTCCCGCCGCGGCCCGCGGAGCCCATCGCGGGCCCGCCCGGCCCGGTTGCCGCCGCCGCACGCCCGAGCAACTCCCCGCGCGGGAGCCCGAGCTGCGCGCCGCCCCGCCGCCCTTTGTCGGCGTTCGCCTTCGCCGGCACCTCGCCTCACCGGCGCTGCTCTGGCCGCCGCCCTCCGCCGCCTTGCTAACGCCGCGCCGCCCGCACGTCGCCGGCCCCGCCGCCCGCACTTTGGCCGCCGCCCCCTGCCTACTCCGGCGAGCTCCCATGACGCCAGCCACCGCGTTCCTCTTCTCCGGCGAAGATCTCCGACAAGCCTCGGTTCACGCGCCTGGATCTGGATTGGGTCAAACCCTAGGTTGACCCCAAAATTTCCCTAAGTCCTTTTATTTTTACATTCTGGAGCACTTTTCATCATGCCATAACTTTGCATCCGTAGATCCGTTTTGGGCATATAGCATATCAAAATGTTCGTCTCAGAGAGCACATCATTTCATCTCATTGCATCATTTTCTTTTGAGCTCATCTTGATGCCTGAAATGCTGTTAGAAGAATGCTATCTGAGATAATTGTCAGATCTGCTGCTCCAATTAGATCTTTGTCATTTTTGCCATGATTATTGTGTGCATGATATGCCCCTGAGCTCTACATGTATTTTGTTATGTGCTTTGCCATATTTCCAGAGGTGCAACCCATTTATTTTTGTGATGTGTGTGGTGACTAGCACAATCTTGCAAAGTGGTGCATTCGTTAATGCTAATTTCAGGGACTTAGCATTTCCACTAAGTCCTTGATCTGTTTATTTCAATATGACATATGTTCATGTTGTTTCCTAGTGATCCGTGCCTCTTTTGAGGACGATCAGTAAGGATGTTTTGTTACTCTTGTAGTGCTATATCCATCCATGTCTTTGTTTGCAATTATGGAGCACCCTAGCTTAAGTCAATCGAGCTCTACTTTTGCTATTTCGTGAATCTGGACAGATTGTCTACTTGTTAGCGATTTTGCCGGGGATGTTGTAGTTGATCCGTGCATGCTATGTTATTGTTCTTGCCATGTCTAGCTTGTATAATGTGTATTCTTGATGGATGTATGCTTAGATTGTCATGACTTGCTCTGTAGTGAGTGCATCGAGCTCGTAAACATGCCTACTTGATATCTGATTTGCATGCTCCAATTTTTCACTAAGTCTGTGACCTGATTATGTTTTTGCCATGTTCACATGCTTGCAAATGTATTTTCTGATCCCTTTTGGCTCAAGGTCACTAAGGGACTTTTGTTAAGCTCTTTGAGTAGCTCCATGCCATGCTTTACTTTGCCATGTTCAGGCCCTGTAGCTTATAGTTTTCATGCTCCAAAGTGTGCTACCTGATCTGAGATTCCAGACAAGTGTTGATTTCACTAAGTCTGAGATTTGTTTACCAATTGCACTTTTGCCATGCTTGTTTGAACCTGTTAATGGATGAATTGGTCGTAGCTCAGTGTTCATCTTTTGTTAAGCATTATGAATGGATCCCTTCCATGTATTTTGTTGTCATATTTGGGTGTTGTAGCTTAATTATCTTGATGCATTTAGATGGCTACTTGCTGTTTTTTGCAGACCGTTGTCATAATTGAATTGCTTGCCATTTCCAAACCGTGTCTCCGATTCCGGCGATCTTTATATCGATTTCAACCGAAATCATCTCCTCTTTCTAGTGGCACTCTTTGATTTCCAAGTTGAGGCCAGGTTCATGCATTCCTTGTCCAATCATGCATACGCATCGCATACCGCATCCCGCATATCATACCATGTTCATGTGTGGTTTGTTTACTATGTTGTGTGCTTCTTTCCGATGTTTGCTTCTTCGGGTTGGTTCCGGTAATGTCATGTTGTGAGGATTCGTTCGACTGCGTCCGTTTGCCTTCTTCATGGACTTGTTCTTCTTCGTTGCGAGATTTCAGGCAAGATGATCATACCCTCGAAATCACTTCTATCTTTGCTTGCTAGTTGCTCGCTCTTTTGCTATGCCTATGCCGCGATACCTACCACTTGCTTATCATGCCTCCTATATTGTTGAACCAAGCCTCTAACCCACCTTGTCCTAGCAAACCGTTGTTTGGCTATGTTACCGCTTTGCTCAGCCCCTCTTATGGCGTTGTAGTTGCAGGTGAAGATTGAAGTTTGTTCCTTGTTGGAACATGGTGATGTTGTTCCTCGTTGGAACATGGATATTTTGTTGGGATATCACAATATCTCTTATTTAATTAATGCATCTATATACTTGGTAAAGGCTGGAAGGCTCGGCCTTATGCCTAGTGTTTTGTTCCACTCTTGCCACCCTAGTTTCCGTCATATCAGTGTTATGTTCCCGGATTTTGCGTTCCTTACGCGGTTGGGTTATAATGGGAACCCCTTGACAGTTCGCCTTGAATAAAACTCCTACAGCAAGGCCCAACATTGGTTTTACCATTTGCCACCTAGCCTTTTCTTTCCCTTGAGTCGGCCGGCTCAAGGGTCATCTTTATTAAACCCCTGGGCCAATGCTCCTCTAAGTGTTGGTCCAACCCAGAGCATCGTGCGGGGCCGTCCCTTGGCAACTTGGGTTACGTTGGCTCCCGTATGCTTAGCTTATCTGGTGTGCCCTGAGAACGAGATATGTGCAGCTCCTATCGGGATTTGTCGGCACAACGGGTGGTCTTGCTGGATTTGTTTTACCATTGTCGAGGATGTCTTGTAACCGGGATTTCGAGTCTGATCGGGTCTTCCCGCTAGAAGGAATATCCTTCGTTGACCGTGACAGCTTGTGATGGGCTAAGTTGGGACACTCCTGCAGGGATTTGAACTTTCGAAAGCCGTGCCCGCGGTTATGCACAGATGGGAATTTGTTAATGTCCAATTGTAGAAAACCTGAACTTGACCTTAATTAAAATACATCATCCGCGTGTGTAACCGTGATGGTCTCTTTCCGGCAGAGTCCGGAAAGTGAACACGGTGTTGGAGTTATGTTTGACGTAGGTTGTTCTAGGATCACTTCTTGATCATAGTTTTATCCACCTTGCCTGGCCTTCTCTTCTCGCTCTCATTTGCGTATGTTAGCCACCATATATGCTAGTCGCTTGCTGCAGCTCCACCTCATACCTTTACCTTACCCATAAGCTTAAATAGTCTTGATCGTGAGGGTGTGAGATTGCTGAGTCCCTGTGGCTCACAGATACTTCCAAAACCAGTTTGCAGGTGCCGATGTTACTGAGCAGATGACGCAACCAAGCTCAAGGAGGAGCTCGATGAAGATCTTGTCCTTTGTGTTGTTTCGTTCTAGTTGATCAGTAGTGGAGCCCAGTCAGGACGATCGGGGATCTGTGTAGCTTTTGGGGTAGTCTTCTTTTATTTTGGTTCCGTAGTCGGACCTTGTCTGTATCTGGATGATGTAATGCTTTATTCATGTATTGTGTGAAGTGGCGATTGTAAGCCAACTATGTATCTCTTTCCCTTATGTATTACATGGGTTGTGTGAAGATTACCTCACTTGCGACATTGCTTACAATGCGGTTATGCCTCTAAGTCATGCTTCGACACGTGGGAGATATAGCCGCATCGTGGGCGTTACACTTCCACCCTTTACCAAATATATAGATGCATTAATTAAATAAGAAAAATTGTGATATCCCAACATATCCATGTTCGAACATGGAACAAACTTCTTCTTCACCTGCAACTAGCAATGCTATAAGAGGGGCTGAGCAAAGCGGTAACATAGCCAAACAACGACTTGCTAGGAAAGTTGGGTTAGAGGCTTAACATGGAAATATGGGAGGCATGTTATAGAAAGTGATAGGTATTGCAGCATAGCAATAGAGCGAGCAACTAGCAAGCAAAGATAGAAGTTATTTCGAGGGTATGGTCATCTTGCCTGAGATCCCGCAAGGAAGAAGAACGAGTCCATGAAGAAGACAAACGGACGTAGTCGAACGGATCCTCACAAACGCGACGTTATTGGAACTAACCCGAAGAAGCAACACCAGAAAGAAGCAAACAACATGGTAAACACACAAGCATAAACATGGCATGATGCACAACCAAGGATGATGCATGTCCAGTTTAATGAGGCATGGCATGGCAAAATGCACAATAAATCCTACGTTGCATATTGACGAAACACCACGTGACTTATTTAGTTCTCTCTCGTTTAGGTACCCATCAATATTAAAAGTTGTTAAACATGGCAAGAAAAGAAGCATAATAAAACTACCTAACTAGGCAAGTTTAAATGAGGCCGAAAACAACAAGCAACAAGTCCAGAAAAATCCTCATGAGCATATATTAGATTTGGTACTGTTCTGCCCTAAATCATAATTTAGGGTTGTTAAACATGCAAGAAGAGTGCACCATGTTAAACTAGGCATTTTTCTACACCATTTACATATAAAGTTTGTTAAGTTTGGAGTTACGGTTATTTAGTTATGAAATAAAGCATTTTAACATGGCATTAGAGCAAAATTTAACAAACATCATTTTAAACATTTTAAACATAGATGAAAGTTGCAAATTATTAATGTACCCAAAATTCAAAGCATTTTTTATATTAAGTTTGTTTAATTCCGATGCACGGTTGTGGAGTTATTAAATGCATGAACTAGAAGGGATTTTCTGCAAATCTGCGTTCTCTGGAAATTAGCTAAAACATTCTGTGGAAAAAACACATCTCGGGCCAAATGTGAAACAAGCTGGGTCTACAGAAAAAAACAATGGAGGCGTCGCTGGGGCCTCACCATGGGCTTCAACCCAGATCTGGCCTGCTGGAGGAGAGGGGGCGCCTGGGCCTGGCGCGGCTATGGCCCAGCCGACGCTTGTGGTCAACGGGGACCGGATCAAGCCAGGGAGCTGGGGCTGTGCGCTGGTCTTCTTAGTCGAAGCAGAGGAACCGAGCGGCAGGGACTGAAGCGGCGGACTTGACGCGAGAGGAACCGGGCAGCAGGGCGGGGGCGCTCCTCGATGAAGGGTCTTGCGGCGAAGAACTCCTGTGAAGAAAGGGAACGGGGCGGCTGCACCGTTGCGGGCGACGAACTTGGCGACAGGGACGATGCGGGGACGGCCTGATCCGGGCGGCGGCTTGCGAGGGACTTGGCGCGGGCTTCGGCGGGAATGAAGGGAGGCGGCGCGGGGCGGACCGAACTTGAGGAGGCCATCGGCCATGGCGTCAGGCGGAGCTAGTACTCGGTTCAGCCAGGAGGGCGCGAGGCAGAGCTCCATGGACGGCAGCGAGGTCGGGCGTCCATGGCGGTGGTCTCCTGCAGAGTCAAAGAACACCACAATGATGAGGTCCGGTTAGGTGCAGAGGAAGGATGACGGCATCGAGAATAGACGAAGAGATGGAGCGGCGGGGCTCATCTGCACTGCGGCGGCGGCGACGCGGAGCTCCGGCTTGCTCCCGAGCAGCACGAGGGAGGAGTCCTTCGGGTGCGGGCAGGAGGGAGGCTGCGGGGCGCCTGGTCGCCAGGGTTGGCGCTCGGTGTGCAAGGTCGGGGCGAGCGCGCGAAGCAGAGACGCGGGCTTCATGCGCGAGGATCCCTGGCCGCTGATTGGACTTGGGCAGGCGACGGGGCCGGTCTCCGGTGAAGCAGAGGCGCGAGGACGAGGAGAAGAAGAGGGCATGGCAGAGTTGATTCGCCTGAGCTTCGGCTCGGTTGCCGGACCACAGAAGGAAGGAGGAGGCGCTCGGGCGCTGTTGCTGGAAATCGAGCTCGCTCAATCTGGAAGCGGTGGGGAGGAACTCCGGGAATGGGTGAATCGAGGGAGAGGAAGCTGGTGCCCTGGGATTGGCTCGGTGGGGAAACAAGGGAGAGGGTGGCGATGCCTGGTAGGTGGATCGGGAGGGGAGCTGGTTGTTGACTGGATCAGGAAGGATCCCGAGAAAGGAGATGTGGCCGGTAGGTGGCGGCGACGACGAGTGGATGGGACAATGTCCCTAGATTTTAGGGTTTGCCCTGTATATATATTAAGTGGGTTTTTGGTTAGGGGTATTCGGTCCGTACGATCGTAATCGGGCGGTCGAGAAAAGAGGCTAGGGAGTCCAATAAATAAAACAAAGATGTTTTAGGGATGTTAGGGGATTAACTGAACGCAACGGTGATGACTGAGAGGTACGGGTTCAGGGTAGTTTTCGGATGCGCACGAGAGGGGTCGATGCACTGAGCAAGGGGGGTAGGCTGGGCCTAGGTGGACTGTGTAGAAGGACATGGGCTGAGAGGAGAGAAGAGAAGTGCAGCCCGACAAGGTTTCCGGAGACCAAAAACGTCCGACGATAGATCGGCTATAATGCCGCTATAGTTAACTGTTGGAGCGTCAAACGGACTCCGAATGCGGTGAAAGTTGACAGGCAGTCTATCTACACTATAATAAGATCGCACGCCAAGTTTCACCCCATTCCGAGAACATTTCCCAGCCACTTATAAAATAATATTTCGGAGGTGCCATGGGCGCGTGCAAGTGTGTCTGGGCTCAGAACTGACAACGGACGGAACTGGGGGAACCCGGACGAATGCAAGTTTTGAAAAAAACATGATGATGCAATGCGGATGATGACATGGCAAGATGCAACACGCAAGCGAAAGACAAGGCAACAACAGCGAATAACTGGACGACACCTGGCGCGTCGGACTCGGGGTGTCACAACACTCCACCACCACGAGAGGATCTCGTCCCGAGATCTAGGATGGCACCGGAGAGAAACGAAAGAGGAAGGGGAAGAGGTAAAACTAAGTTGCTTCTTTGACAAACGAGTGAAACCAAAGAACCTTGCGAGGTTGAACAAATAGAAAGAAAGAATACAACGAAGATGAACAAAGTTGAAACACTCCGTTAGAAAAGAGGAACAAGGAACATTACTAGAATCTTGTAGGTAGAAAGACATAAGAAAAGGGTTGCAATGGACAAAAAGTACATGCAAGCACTCCGGTAGAAACGAGAAGTACAAGGAACGATAAGGATCAATTACGACCACACTCCGGTTAAAACAAGATAGAGAGGGAAAAAATAATGATATAATTTGGGCAGCACATCGATTGAAAATGGAAGGAATTAACAAGAACTTGACAAGATGAGAAGATACTTGATGAAATCAACAACACACTGCCTCCGAAACTATTGAAAGAATGGCACAAGGGGTAAGAACAATTTCAAACAGCACTCCGGTTGAGAAGGGATGGAAAACTTGATAAGATGAGGAGACTTGAATAGAGGGCACGACACTCCGGTTAAATGGATAAGCACGAAAAGAACACGATCCTCACCATTCGAGATGATGAGAGAAAAGAGAAACATCACAATGCCACCGGATGAAAGAATAGAAGGTAGGTCGTCGGAACAAAAGAACGGAGAAGAAAATGGCAACTCCTCCCACAATTGAATTTGAAAGAAACATCCCTACGAAGAAGGCTTGAACGGAATTGTTGAAATGTCAACAACAAAACAATAAGCTGTTTCTGGGCTTATGAAAACATCTCAAAACTTGAGGTGAAATTCTGCCACAAACGAAAATAATAGATTGGATTGATATCAACAAGGAGACGAGAAGCTTATTTCACCGGGATGATAAATGAAGAACTTGGATCATTTATCAGCACCATAAATAGTAACAATCCTTAGGGAAAGCTTTAGGTGAAATATAACCCAAGATAATTCCAACAAAGAGATTAATGGATTTACATACCTTGTTCTTGACAACAAGTGAATCGTGAAACACGAAAGAAAATTGTCAAGAATGACATAACACCACCTCAAAAGATAAGATAGAAATAATTGCACTTCAGAATGGAAGATGAAGAATACTTGATCTCCTCTGAAAAGAATCTCGATGAGCACATCGAGAAGGAATTAAATCCTTGATGAACCATCATGTAGAGCCTCCATGAAGAACTTCGGTAATAAAAGAATGATCAAAAGGAAGTGAAGGATGCAAAGAATAAGATTGAAGCCTTGAAATGATTAGTTGGAGCTTCGCGATGATATAACCGAGAAAAACTTGGAACTCCGGATAGAAAGATGAACAAATGAAATAAAGAATTTTGATGAACCTTCGAAATAAGGAATTAATCGCTTGAAAGAAAACAATAATAAGAATTACATTATGCTTATCCTTCATCAATTAAATTGATGACAAGCAACAGATTTGGCATACTACTTATTCTTCTTGAAAAAGGATTGAGGAGAGATATAGCGCAACTTGGGAAGGTCTTCAACGAACCACAGGAAGGGTTGAAACAACGAATAAATTGATATGATAAACGAAGGGAGAAGAATCTTGGCAGAACCACCGTAAGAATTGAAAATGAACGAAGAAAAGATAAAGAAACACCGGGAAGAATTAGCAAATGAACGAAGATGCTTGCTAGGATTTAAATACATGAGAACAAAGAGATCATGAACTGATCAGAGGATATTTGAACGATGCACTGGTATTATTTCGAGAATGAGAGCTGAAAGCTAAGAATGAATAATTCTGAGATGAAGGCTCTGGGGAATCAAATTGGAAAGACTTCTGAATTACTCCGGATGGGTGAATAGAATTCTCACAATCAAAAACAATTATGAGAGGATGGCAACAAGCTATAACCATGAATCTTGAGAGAACGGGTAAGATATGGAGGAAAAACTCTTCTTTGGTCTTAAAATGTTGAGAATGACAATGAAAAACACCACCATGAATTGTTAAAATAATACAGGAGAATGAATAATGAGGAAGTTGAGCCAACGATGAAAATAATTTGAAGATCTTGGAGAAATACATATGACTGATGATAATTCATTCTTACGTCAAACTTGGAGAAGAATTTGAGAGTAACTCCGGGAAAATAGAAGAGTCAGGTAAGATCCTAGGAAAAGACCTATGGATTAGGGCCCACTCAGAAGATACCCCGTAGAATGATTTAAAAGATAGAATGCACCAGTTGAATTAAAATTCCTTGAATGAGGTAACAACCTCGAAATAGGTTGAACGGGTCTTGAAAGAAAAGACAAGCCTTCTGAAATATCTTCAGCATTCCTGAGCAAATGAATAGCGAGAAGTGAAAGATTAAGAGGTGCATCGGTGTGAGAAAGCATTGTGAAATGAGGAAAGGGATAAGGTTAACAAAGCTTGAATCGAATCCATCGAAGAAGAAAAAGAAGGAATAATGATAACTTGAAGTTTCGTTAGTATCTTCATGAAAAATCACCGGGTGAGAACATTGAATGAAAACAATGAAGAGACTTCGCATCCATAAGATGGATACTTGATTACGACATCTGAGTCCTTGAAGAAAAAGGGTGGGAGGGCGGGAAAACAAAGGTAGCTTGGGACGGATGAAATGAACACCGTTGGGAAGAACTGATAATTGATCTTGCGGATGTTGGAAAAGATCGGATCCACTTGAAGAGAAACACGCCAGTTGAAAAGGATTGACATGACAATCTCGATTATCATGAAGGATTGGTATTCACATAGGAGTATGAGAACACCGCTTAGGAAAAAAAGGTATGGACTAAATACTTGACATTGAAGCAACTCGAATACCACAACTCAAAACATAAACAAAGGATTGGCTTGCAAAATAAGCCGGAACAAACATATGATAGAGATTTCGTCCGAAGTTTTCGTGGTGAGGCCCACACGGGCTCGATCGTACAGTACCATCATGTACAAGGCAGTGCACATGACATACGAAGCGTCCCCGAGTCAGCATAGCCAAGGACTCTTTAAGACACGACGAGACCACTGTAAAACCAACCGTGGATAGGCGGACCACTAGACGTCGAACCCCAATCTAATATCATGCATCTGTCGGAAAGATGTCCTAGGAGCTACTTGAATTCCCACTTATAAACTCCCGAAACTTTCTGGTTATGCAATCAGGTGCTGGGGATACAGGGGAAGCATAATATCTCACCCAAAACTAGCAATTCCTACATCCAGTTGTATCCATCCTTCAACACATGACCAAGAAACCTTCGGAAATCATTTACCTCAACCTTCGAAAAGCATCCATTATACAAGTTAGGGCAATACTCCCAAACTCCCGCCCCAGTACTGGGTGGCGTCGAGGTTATCTCACCAACAACTGCATAAAAGCGATTTTCGATGTCGGCAAAACTCAGGTATTCCAGAACTGTAACGATAAAATTGTGACAACAACACCTCGGAGCTCAACTCCCCGGGACACTGCCACAACCCCTAAATGTCAGGAGGCACCAAGAACAATGTTCTCGTCACCAAACCATTGGAACGATTCCAAGATACCCGCGTGATCCTAATTTTTTCGTGAAATTTGAGGAGAGGAGGGTCAAAACTTCTACGTCAGGAGGCCTCACCAGAGCGACGAAGGGACTGAGGAGTAAAAAGAATCCTACTCCCTGATATATATAATCCTAAGACTAACATTTTGTTCTAGACTCAACAACGTCAGCGATTCGATCAAGTAGGGGGCTCCTCGGTCAGGGATGGCTCTGATTACCAACTTGTAACACCCACGATGCGGCTATATCTCCCACGTGTCGGGGACGACTTAGATGCATAGCCGCATGGTAGGTTTGTCGCAAGAGGGGTAATCTTCACTCAATCCCATGTACTGAATAAGAAAGGGATAAAGAGTTGGCTTACAATCTCCACTTCACACAAATACAAGTTAAACATACATCATCCAGAATACAATCATGGTCTGACTACGGAACCAAATAAAAGAAGAAAACCCCAATTGCTAGATCCCCGATCGTCCCAACTGGGCTCCACTACTGATCGACTCGAAATGAAACAACACAACGAACACGAGCTTCATCAAGCCCCCACTTGAGCTGGGTTGCATCATCTGCACTGGTATCATCGGCACCTGCAACTGTTTGGAAGTATCTGTGAGCCACGAGGACTCAGCAATCTCACACCCGCGAGATCAAGACTATTTAAACTTATGGGTAGGGAAAAGGTAGTGAGGTGGAGCTGCAGCAAGCACTAAGCATATATGGTGGCTAACTTACGCAAAAGAGAGCAAGAAGAGAAGCAAATGCACGGACGTGAACTAGAAGTGATCAAGAAGTGATCCTGAAACTACTTACGTTCAATCATAACACAAGAAGTGTGTTCACTTCCCGGACTCCGCCAGAAAGAGACTATCATGGCTACACACGCGGTTGATGCATTTTAATTAAGTTAAGTGTCAAGTTCTCTACAACCGGATATTAACAAATTCCCATCTGCCCATAACTGCAGGCATGGCTTTCAAAAGTTCAAACCCTGCAGGGGTGTCCCAACTTAGCCCATCACAAGCTCTCACGGTCAACGAAGGATATTCCTTCTCCTAGGAAGACCCGATCGGACTCGGAATCCCGGTTACAAGACATTTCGACAATGGTAAAACAAGACCAGCAAGACCGCCCGATGCGCCGACATCCCGATAGGAGCTGCACATATCTCATTCTCAGGGCAAAACCTGATGAGACATCCTACGAGTAAAACCAAACCTCAAGTTTCCCCAAGGTGGCCCCGCAGTCTACTCGGTTCGGACCAACACTTACACAAGCACTGGCCCGGGGGGGCTAAAATAAAGATGGCCCTCGGGAGCGCGACTCCCAAGGGAAAAGGTAGGTGGTGGTGAGGCAAATGGTAAAACCAAGGTTGGGCCTTGCTGGAGGAGTTTTATTCAAAGCGAACTGTCAAGGGGTTCCCATAACACCCAACCGCGTAAGGAACGCAAAATTAAGGAACATAACACCAGTATGAGGGAAACTAAGGCAGCAAGAGTGGAACAAAACACCAGGCATAAGGCCGAGCCTTCCACCCTTTACCAAGTATATAGATGCATTAATTAAATAAGAGATATTGTGATATCCCAACATATCCATGTTCCAACATGGAACAAACTTCTTCTTCACCTGCAACTAGCAACGCTATAAGAGGGGCTGAGCAAAGCGATAACATAGCCAAACAATGGTTTGCTAGGAAAGGTGGGTTAGAGGCTTGACATGGCAATATGGGAGGCATGTTATAGCAAGTGATAGGTATCGCAGCATAGCAATAGAGAGAGCAACTAGCAAGCAAAGATAGAAGTGATTTCGAGGGTATGGTCATCTTGCCTAAGATCCCGCAAGGAAGAAGAACGAGTCCATGAAGAAGACAAACGGACGTAGTCGAACGGATCCTCACAAACGCAACGTTATCGGAACTAACCCGAAGAAGCAACACTAAAAAGAATCAAACAACATGGTAAACACACAAGCATAAACATGGCATGATGCACAACCAAGGATGATGCATGTATGATTTAATGAGGCATGGCATGGCAAAATGCACAAACAATCCTACAAATTAAGTGGAGCTCAATATTCAACTCTGTTGCATATTGTTGAAACACCCACTACAAGAAATATGTCAACTAGTGACCTTCTCTTAGTGACCCTAGCTGAATTGGTCGTAAATCCACGGCCATTTCGCTTGGAAGGGCTCAAACACTGAATTGCCTTACACCAAATGGTCACAAACCAGACAAGAGTGGTCCATGACCTTATTTCTACCTGATTACGACCAATATAAATGGTCATGAGGTTGTGAATGTGGATGCATTAGTACTTATTGCTATGACTAGCCGCCACCTCATTAGTTTTGCTAATGTGTCATGTCCATGTGTCAATTTTTGCCCTAGGTTGTGAAGCCACCTATATTTCCGTCATTCCCAAAATTCCCCAAAAAATCTCATAAATTCTTTGGGTCATATATTCATCAAATATGTAAAAATCCTTCCTAGCCTAGTTCAAAAATAATTCAACAATATTTATTTTCCTATTCTGTTCACAACATCTCTTTGTGAAGGAAGTGCTATTTATATATCCTTGATTGCCCTCGAAATTGTTGGGCACCCTTTCCTATCCAAATCATTGCCTCATGACAAAATTCAGCTCCATTTGCCTAGCAAATCTTCCTCGGAAAATTTCCAAAGTTTTTGTCCACCTAGAAGCATTGTGAAGGAAGTACCTTTTTTATATATCCAAATAAAATGAAATTTATACAGTTCCTTCATATGCCCAAATTATCACCCTCCTCCAAATTGCAGCTCAGTCAAAATATCTATGTGAGCCCAGGTTCACTTTATATTTTATGGCCAGATTGGCACGTTGCAAAGAAAGTGTTGTCTAGACCCCTCCTATTACCCTCAAACTCTTTGGGCACTCTTCCATACCGAAATCATTGCCACATGATAATATTCAGCTCCATTTTCCTAGTAAATCTTTCTCAGGAAATTTCCAAAGTTTCTACCTCGAGAGAAGCTTTGTGAAGTAAGTACTAGCTAGGCTTACCCAAATGATCTGAAAATCTACCAAGGCATGACCATACCTATGTAACTTACCTTCACCAAATTTGAGCTCATTTCATTCATACAAATTCTCTCACTAGTTTTCCCAAGTTTCTGTCCATAGAAGAGCATTGTGAAGCAAGTACCACTTTGGCATGTACAAATGGTATCAATTTTCTGCGGTGCTTTACAATGCCCAAATAACCATCCTCCACCAAATTTCAGCTCAATCCATTCATTATTTTGAGCCCAACTTCAACATTCATATTTTTGTCCAGTGTGGTACTTTGCAAAGCAAGTACCACCTAGGATCCTCCTTTTGATCTGAAAATTTGCGAAGACATTCTTATTAGTAGATGATCATCCTCAGCCAAAACTCACTCCCATTGGCCATGTGAATTTCCCGTACTACCAATCAAACACTTGGCTGCTAATTCATCTTTGAGCATAGGTCGGTCTCCTCGTGAGATTCTTCTGTTGTAATTTTCTTCCTAGCACCTACTTGGGGAGTGCCCAACCCACTAGACATGCCTAGGCCTCCTAGAACGCATGTCAACGCCAAGGTCACGCGGTGACCACGCACCAGGCATGCGAGTTCACGCGCTTTGGAGTTGGGGCCCTGGGCCACCATCCAAACCTCGACGTATCACCACCAAACCATGTATTTATGCTTAAATAGATACTTATGTAACTATAAATGATTTTTGGAAAAAATAAAGAGCAAACAATAAGGCAGCTGCAGTTCAAATTTGACCCGCTTCCTAGTGAATCGGCGGGAATTTGTCTTTTTCACCAGAGGTGGATCAAATTTTTTGACACCCAGCCATTTTTTCAATTGTGCATTAAATATAGCCTAGTATTTTAGAAAAATGATTTGGTACAATTTTGCAAAAAAAAAATATGGTAGGTCCTTCACAAAAAAACTCATTTCGAGCACTCGGAAAATGGAAAATGAATTTTCCGTCCAAAGAAAATGAAAACTCCCTTAGGCAACATTGTGTGGAATTCCAAGATGCACCCTTGTGCACAATATGAGATCATTTTAACAAACTATGCCATGAATGTGGCCATAAGATTGATCATTTGGCTTGAAAACCCTAAATCTTCACGCGTGATAGCTCATTTCTGAGAACACTTTTTTAAAATAATTGCCGTATTACAAGTTTATTATTTTTACTGGAAACTTGGTCACATATAATGACACAATGTGAAGGTTTCCAATTTTTTTGAATTTTTTATGCCCATTTTCAAAATGCGGTCAAAACGGCGGGCATGACCGTTCCTAGCTAGTGGTTGAATCTTGGATTTTTTTGGTGTTTCTCTGATTAAATATATACTTATGTACCTAGAAATTATTTTTGGAAAAAATAAAGAGCAAACTATGAGGCAGCTGCAGTTCAAATTTGACCCGCTTCCTGCTGAATCGGCGAGAATTTGTCTTTTTCACCAGAGGTGGATCAAAACTTTTGACACCCAACCATTTGGTCAATTGTGAATCAAATATGGCCTAGTATTTTAGAAAAATGATTTGGTCCAATTTTGCAACAAATATATGGTAGGTCCTTCACAAAAGGAACTCAATTCGGGCACTCGGAAAATAGAAAAACAATTTTCTGTGCAAAGAAAATGAAAACTCCCTTAAGCAACATTGTTTGGAATTCCAAGATGCACCCTTGTGCACAATAAGAGATCATTTGAACAAACTATGTCATGAATGTGGCCATAAGTTTGATCATTTGCCGTGAAAGCCATGAATCTTCACGCATGATAGCTCATTTCTGAGAACACTTTTTTAAAATAATTTTCGTATTACAAGTTTATTATTTTTCATGGAAACTTGGTCACATATGATGACACAACGCGAAGGTTTTCCAATTTTTTGATTTTTTTTAATTTTTTATGCCCGTTTCAAAATGCGGGCAAAACGGCGGGCTTGACCGTTCCTAACTAGTTGTTGAATCTTGTAAACCTTTTCATGTTTCTCTGATTAAATAGATAGTTATGTACCTAGAAATGATTTTTGGAAAAAATAAAGAGCAAAGTATGAGGTAGCTACAGTTCAAATTTGACCCGCTTCCTACTAAATCGACGGAAATTTGTCTTTTTCACCAGAGGTGGATCAAGGCTTTTGACACCCAACCATTTGGTCAATTGTGAATTAAATATGGCCGAGTATTTTATAAAATTGATTTGGTCCAATTTTGCAACAAATATATGGTAGGTCCTTCACAAAAAACTCATTTCAAGCACTCGAAAAATGGAAAATGAATTTTCCGTGCAAAGAAAATGAAAAATCCCTTAGGCAACATTGTTTGGAATTACAAGATGCACCCTTGTGCACAATATGAGATCATTTGAGCAAACTATGCCATGAATGTGGCCATAAGATTGATCATTTGGTGTGAAAGCCATGAATCTTCACGCATGATAGCTCATTTCTTATGTGACCGTTCCTTGGTAGTGGTTGAATCTTGAAAACTTTTGATGTTTCTATGATTAAATAGATACTTATGTACCTAGAAATGATTTTTAGAAAAATAAGGAACAAACTATGAGACAGCTGCAGTTCAAATTTGACCCGCTTCCAGTGGGATCGGTGAAAATTTGTCTTTTTTACGAGAGGTGCATCAAAACTCTTCACACCCAAACATTTGGTCAATTTTACATTAAATATGACCTAATACTTTATAAAAATGATTTGGTCTAATTTTGCAACAAATATATGGTAGATCATTCAAAAAAAGCTCATTTTGGGCACTCAAAAAATAATTAAAAATCGATAGAAAGATCAGAAATGCATACGAATTGGTGCTCATCCATAAAATGTGGTCTAACTTGAGTGAAAATTTGTGAGATACCCTTTTGCAAAATAGTTTTGATAGCTACTTCACAAAATCCCTCTATTTTTAGTACTTGAAAACTATTTTAAATCATTGATTTTCCAAACCAATCAAAACTCTTCCCACGGATCGATGACATGGCGCCCGCCCATCCATATCTCCATCCCACATCCATCCATCCATTCATCTACAGAAAAAAGTGATACCCCCCGCAGCCCAAACCCTAGATCAGATCCCCCCATCGCACCCCTCTCCCGGCTCCCAATCTCCCCGCCGCCGCCACCTCCTCCCAGTACCCGCGCCAGTCCCGATCTCGCTGTCCTCTCCCACCCAGCGCCGACCTCGCCGTCCTCCTCACCCACCGCCGCCGACCACGTCCCTCCCTCCCATCCCCGCATCTCCCGGCCTTGCAGCGCGCCGCCCCGATGCCAAGCCCCTCCTCACCGTTCCTGCGTCGCCGCTGCTCCAATCCAACCCCTATTCGATTCCGGCCGTCGCCACCCTCTCCTCTCCTCTCCTCCCCAGACCACCACGAGCGGCGATGCGCGGAGGGCGCTCGGGGGGAGGCGGTGGGGGGCTGTGGAACCCCTGCCTGACGATGCACGAGCCGTGGGCGTCGCTGCTGGTGCACGACACCAAGCGCGTGGAGGGCCGCTCCTGGCCGTCGTCGGTCATCGGCCGCCTCTGGATCCACGCCACCTCCAAGGTGCCCGACCCTGACACCGTCTCCGCCATGGAGGACTTCTACCAGGAGATCTACGCTGTCGACGGGGTCCGCCACATCGACTTCCCCCAGCACTACCCCGTCTCCTGCCTCCTCGGTCCGTATCCATCGTCTTCCTTGCTAGTTACCGCCGCCGCCGCTGTTTCTCTCAGCTTGCTAACGCCATTGCTGATTATTGCTCAGGATGCGTCGAGGTGGTCGGCTGCGTCAGGTCCGAGGAGCTGGTCTACTGGGAGGATGTGCCTCAATCAGTAAGACAACCTCATTCCTCTCATGTCCATGGCCTAGATTTCTACAGCTTGTCATATCATGCCACTCAAAACATTGGTTAGGGCCTGTTCGGAATAGAGCCTTGTAAAACAAAGGAAAGAAAAAAAAAGTAGAGGAACGTGATTAGCAGCTAGTGGCAAAACAGAGGAATAAAAACAATGGAAAGAAATGAAGGTCGCATGTTCGGTTATGCATGGAAACTTTTCCAGCGAGAGATATCTTACTAGAATATTTTATATGGCTTTGCGAGAATCCACAGGTTAAACCCCCCAAAACCACCGATTGTATCTGTCAGTCACAATTAGTATGTTGTCATTGGCTAGTTTCACATCCCACCTTGTTAAAACGCTGCTGATCATTGCATCCACCGTATGCGCCTGAGACTTTGATGCCTGCTGTTTTTCTTCTTAAGTTGTCATTTAGTTCCTGATTGATGATTTTCATCAGTAAATTGTTGGTCATACGAGTCAAGCTTGTGCTCAATGAAATGTTATATTTAGCTAAGCTTGTTATTTTCATACTAAATGAATGGTATTTCGGTAGGAGCAATATTATCTTATTGTGGATGACACCACCATCCTATCTACAACACTTGCTCTGGCAATTAGCAAAGAAAGAATTAATTTGACAACTTCCAGCGGATGTTTATTGTACTATTGAGTTGAATTCATGTACTGCTAGCTGCAAGATGCTATAGTCTAGATACATGATGCAAAGTATTTTGTATTTACACACTTACATCCAACTGCAGTAGCGACATGGGCGAGTTGAGGTGGGGGACAGAGAGGCTGTGTCGTGCGGGTTCTGATCATGGTATAGCAACACACTTTCCAACGTTGATCTGAGCAAACGATGATGCAAGGCTGCTCCTCCTTGTACTACATGTCTTCATTGACTTGATTCTTTGACAGGGAGATATTTAAAGCCTTCGCTTGTTCATTGTGTCATCTGCTGATTACTTTTTCTATTATTTTCTTGCAAAGCATGTAATGGTTTGGAGTAGTTGAGCATGCCCTGATGGAACATTCATGTTGTTAGCATGTATATATACACTATTACAACAGCTTGTTGATGAAGCGCTTCTTTCTATCTAAATGTGTGCACAGAAGTTCAGTTACCTTCTAAAAAATTATTGGTGCACTATCTATCTATATATATACACTATATATGTTGGGGAACGTTGCAGAAAACAAAAATTTTCCTACGGTTTCACCAAGATCCATCTATGAGTTCATGTAGCAACGAGTGGTTGGATGCATCTACGTACCTTGTAGATCGCGAGCGGAAGCATTCAAAGAACGGGGATGAGGGAGTCGTACTCGACGTGATCCAAATCACCAGAGATCCTAGCGCCGAACGGACGGCACCTCCACCTTCAACACACGTACGGTCAGCGTAACGTCTCCTCCTTCTTGATCCAGCAAGGGGGGAGGTGAGGTTGAGGAAGATGGCTCCAGCAGCAGCACGACGGCGTGGTGGTGATGGAGTTGCAGTACTTCGGCAGGGCTTCGCCAAGCTCTATCGAGAAGGAGGTGTTGGGGAGGGAGAGGGAGGCACCAATGGCGTAGGGTGAGAGGCCCTCCCTCCCCCCCCCCACTATATATAGGGAGCCTAGGGGGGCGCCGGCCCTAGGAGATGCAATCTCCTAGGGGGCGGCGGCCAAGGGGGGGGGGCTTGCCCCCCAAGCAAGGGGGCGCCCCCCCTTTAGGGTTTCCCCACCCTAGGCGCATGGGCCCTAGGGGAAGTGGCGCCCCAGGCCACTTTGGGCTGGATCCCTTCCCACTTCAGCCCATGGGGCCCTCCGGGATAGGTGGCCCCACCCGGTGGACCCCTGGGACCCTTCCGGTGGTCCCGGCACAATACCGGTGACCCCGAAACTTGTCCCGATAGCCGAAATAGCACTTCCTATATATAATTCTTTACCTCTGGACCATTCCGGAACGCCTTGTGACGTCCGGGATCTCATCCGGGACTCTGAACAACATTCAGGTTACTGCATATACATATCCCTACAACCCTAGCGTCACCGAACCTTAAGTGTGTAGACCCTACGGGTTCGGGAGACATGTAGACATGACCGAGATCGCTCTCCGGTCAATAACCAACAACGGGATCTGGATATCCATGTTGGCTCCCACATGCTCCTCGATGATCTCATCGGATGAACCACGATGTCGAGGATTCAAGCAACCCCGTATACAATTCCCTTCGTTAATCGGTATGTTACTTGCCCGAGATTCGATCGTCGGTATCCCAATACCTTGTTCAATCTCGTTACCGGTAAGTCACTTTACTCGTACCGTAATGCATGATCGCGTGGCCAGACACTTGGTCACTTTGAGCTCATAATGATGATGCATTACCGAGTGGGCCCAGTGATACCTCTCCGTCATACGGAGTGACAAATCCCAGTCTTGATCCGTGTCAACCCAACAGACACTTTCGGAGATACCCGTAGTATACCTTCATGGTCACCCAGTTACGTTGTGACGTTTGGTACACCCAAAGCACTCCTACCGTATCCGGGAGTTACACGATCTCATGGTCTAAGGAAAGGATACTTGACATTGGAAAACTCTAGCAAAGGAACTATACGATCTTGTGCTATGTTTAGGATTGGGTCTTGTCCATCACATCATTCTCCTAATGATGTGATCTCGTTATCAATGACATCCAATGTCCATAGTCAGGAAACCATGACTATCTATTGATCAACGAGCTAGTCAACTAGAGGCTTACTAGGGACATGTTGGTGTCTATTATTCACACATGTATTATGATTTCCGGATAACACAATTATAGCATGAATAAAAGACAATTATCATGAACAAGGAAATATAATAATAATGCTTTTATTATTGCCTCTAGGGCATATTTCCAACAGTCTCCCACTTGCACTAGAGTCAATAATCTAGTTACATTGTGATGAATCGAACACCCATGGAATTATGGTGTTGATCATGTTTTGCTCTAGGGAGAGGTTTAGTCAACGGATCTGCTACATTCAGATCCGTATGCACTTTACAAATATCTATGTCTCCATCTTGAACATTTTCACGAATGGAGTTGAAGCGACGCTTGATGTGCCTGGTCTTCTTGTGAAACCTGGGCTCCTTGGCAAGTGCTACATTCAGATCCGTATGCACTTTACAAATATCTATGTCTCCATCTTGAACATTTTCACGAATGGAGTTGAAGCGACGCTTGATGTGCCTGGTCTTCTTGTGAAACCTGGGCTCCTTGGCAAGTGCAATAGCTCCAGTGTTGTCACAGAAGAGTTTGATCGGCCCCGACGCATTGGGTATGACTCCTAGGTCGGTGATGAACTCCTTCACCCAAATTGCTTCATGCGCTGCCTCCGAGGCTGCCATGTACTCCGCTTCACATGTAGATCCCGCCACGACGCTCTGCTTGCAACTGCACCAGCTTACTGCCCCACCATTCAAAATATACACGTATCCGGTTTGTGACTTAGAGTCATCCAGATCTGTGTCGAAGCTAGCGCCGACGTAACCCTTTACGACGAGCTCTTCGTCACCTCCATAAATGAGAAACATTTCCTTAGTCCTTTTCAGGTACTTCAGGATATTCTTGACTGTTGTCCAGTGTTCCTTGCCGGGATTACTTTGGTACCTTCCTACCAAACTTATGGCAAGGTTTACATCAGGTCTGGTACATAGCATGGCATACATAATAGAACCTATGGCTGAGGCATAGGGGATGACACTCATCTCTTCTATATCTTCTGCCGTGGTCGGACATTGAGCTGAGCTCAATTTCACACCTTGTAACACAGGCAAGAACCCCTTCTTAGACTAATCCATATTGAACTTCTTCAATATCTTATCAAGGTATGTGCTTTGTGAAAGACCTATGAGGCGTCTCGATCTATCTCTATAGATCTTGATGCCTAATATATAAGCAGCTTCTCCAAGGTCCTTCATTGAAAAACTCTTATTCAAGTAGGCCTTAATGTTGTCCAAGAGTTCTATATCATTTCCCATCAAAAGTATATCATCTACATATAATATGAGAAATGCTAAAGAGCTCCCACTCACTTTCTTGTAAACGCAGGCTTCTCCATAAGTCTGCGTAAATCCAAACGATTTGATCATCTCATCAAAGCGAATGTTCCAACTCCGAGATGCTTGCACCAGTCCATAAATCGAGCGTTGAAGCTTGCACACCTTGTCAGCATTCTTAGGATCGACAAAACCTTCCGGCTACATCATATACAATTCTTCCTTAAGGAAACCATTAAGGAATGCCGTTTTGACGTCCATTTGCCATATCTCATAATCATAGAATGCGGCAATTGCTAACATGATTCAGACGGACTTTAGCTTCGCTACCGGTGAGAAAGCCTCATCGTAGTCAACCCCTTGAACTTGTCGATAACCCTTAGTGACAAGCTGAGCTTTATAGATGGTCACATTACCATCCGCGTTTGTCTTCTTCTTAAAGATCCATTTATTTTCTATGGCTCGCCGCTCAACGGGCAAGTCAGTCAAAGTCCATACTTCGTTTTCATACATGGATCCTATCTCGGATTTCATGGCTTCCAGCCATTTGTCGGAATCTGGGCCCGCCATCACTTCTTCATAGTTCAAAGGTTCACCGTTGTCTAACAACATGATTTCCAAGACAGGGTTGTCGTACCACTCTGGTGCGGAATGTGTCCTTGTGGACCTACGAATTTTAGTAGGAGCTTGATCAGAAGTATCTTGATCATCATCATTAACTTCCTCTCTAGTCGGTGCAGGCACCTCAGGAACATTTTCTTGAGTTGCGCCTTTTTCCGGTTCAAGAGGTAATACTTCATCAAGTTCTACTTTCCTCCCACTTACTTCTTTCGAGAGAAACTCTTTCTCTAGAAAGGATCCATTCTTGGAAACAAAGATCTTGCCTTCGGATCTGAGGTAGAAGGTATACCCAATAGTTTCTTTAGGGTATCCTATGAAGACGCATTTTTCCGACTTGGGTTCGAGCTTTTCAGGTTGAAGTTTCTTGACATAAGCATCACATCCCCAAACTTTTAGAAACGACAGCTTAGGTTTCTTCCCAAACCATAATTCATACGGTGTCGTCTCAACAGATTTCGACGGAGCCCTATTTAAAGTGAATGCGGTAGTCTCTAAAGCATAGCCCCAAAAAGATAGCGGTAAATCGGTAAGAGACATCATAGATCGCACCATATCTAATAGAGTGCGATTACGACGTTCGGACACACCATTACGCTGAGGTGTTCCAGGCGGCGTGAGTTGTGAAACTATTCCACATTTTCTTAAGTGTGTGCCAAATTCGTGACTCAAGTATTCTCCTCCACGATCTGATCGTAGGAACTTGATTTTCCTGTCACGTTGATTTTCAACCTCACTCTAAAATTCCTTGAACTTTTCAAAGGTCTCAGACTTGTGTTTCATCAAATAGATATACCCATATCTACTCAAGTCATTAGTGAGGGTGAGAACATAACGATAGCCACCACGAGCCTCAACACTCATTGAACCGCACACATCAATATGTATGATTTCCAATAAGTTGGTTGCTCGCTCCATTGTTCCTGAGAACGGAGTCTTGGTCATTTTACCCATGAGGCATGGTTCGCACATGTCAAATGATTCGTAATCAAGAAACTCTAAAAGTCCATCTGTATGGAGCTTCTTCATGCGTTTGACACCTATGTGACCAAGGCGGCAGTGCCACAAGTATGTGGGACTATCATTATCAACCTTACATCTTTTGGTACTCACACTATGAATATGTGTAGCATTACGCTCGAGATTCATTAAGAATAAACCATTCACCATCGGAGCATGACCATAAAACATATCTCTCATATAAATAGAACAACCATTATTCTCGGATTTAAATGAGTAGCCATCTCGTATTAAACGAGATCCCGATACAATGTTCATGCTCAAAGCTGGCACTAAATAACAATTATTGAGGTTTAAAACTAATCCCGTAGGTAAATGTAGAGGTAGCGTGCCGACGGCGATCACATCGACCTTGGAACCATTCCCGACGCGCATCGTCACCTCGTCCTTCGCCAGTCTCCGCTTATTCCGAAGCTCCTGCTTTGAGTTACAAATGTGAGCAACTACACCGGTATCAAATACCCAAGAGCTACTACGAGTACTGGTAAGGTACACATCAATTACATGTATATCACATATACCTTTTGTGATGTCGGGCTTCTTGTCCGTTAAGTATTTGGGGCAGTTTCGCTTCCAGTGACCACTTCCCTTGTAATAAAAACACTCAGTCTCGGGCTTGGGTCCATTCTTTGGCTTCTTCCCGGCAGCTTGCTTGCCGGGCGCGGCAACTCCCTTGCCGTCCTTCTTGAAGTTCTTCTTATCCTTGCCCTTTTTGAACTTAGTGGTTTTATTCACCATCAACACTTGATGTTCCTTTTTGACTTCTACCTCTGCTGATTTCAGCATTGCAAACACTTCAGGAATGGTCTTTTCCATCCCCTGCATATTGAAGTTCATCACAAAGCTCTTGTAGCTCGGTGGAAGCGACTGAAGGATTCTGTCAATGACCGCGTCATCCGGGAGATTAACTCCTAGCAGAGTCAAGCGGTTATGCAACCCAGACATAGTGAGTATGTGCTCACTGACAGAACTGTTTTCCTCCATCTTACAGCTGAAGAACTTGTCGGAGACTTGATATCTCTCGACCCGGGCATGAGCTTGGAAAACCATTTTCAGCTCTTCGAACATCTCATATGCTCCGTGTCTCTCAAAACGTTTTTGGAGCCCGGGCTCTAAGCTGTAAAGCATGCCGCACTGAACGAGGGAGTAGTCTTCGGTACGTGCCTGCCAAGTGTTCATAACGTCTTGTTTTGCAGGGAGAACAGGTGCGTCACCCAGCGGTGCTTGTAGGACATAATCTTTCTTGGCATCTATGAGGATGATCCTCAGGTTCCGGACCTAATCCGTGTAGTTGCTGCCATCATCTTTCAGCTTGGTTTTCTCTAGGAACGCATTGAAGTTGAGGACTACGTTGGCCATTTGATCTACAAGACATATTGTAAATATTTTTAGACTAAGTTCATGATAATTAAGTTCATCTAATCAAATTATTTAATGAACTCCCACTTAGATAGACATCCCTCCAGTCATCTAAGTATAACATGATCCGAGTTAACTAGGCCGTGTCCGATCATCACGTGAGACGGACTAGTCAACATCGGTGAACATCTTCATGTTGATTGTATCTTCTATACGACTCATGCTCGACCTTTCGGTCTTCTGTGTTCCGAGGCCATGTCTGTACATGCTAGGCTCGTCAAGTCAACCTAAGTGTTTGCGTGTGTAAATCTGTCTTACACCCGTTGTATGTGAACGTTAGAATCTATCACACCCGATCATCACGTGGTGCTTCGAAACAACGAACTGTCGCAACAGTGCACAGTTAGGGGGAACACTTTCTTGAAATTATTATGAGGGATCATCTTATTTACTACCGTCGTTCTAAGTAAACAAGATGCAAAAACATGATAAACATCACATGCAATCAAATAATAAAAGTGACATGATATGGCCAATATCACATAGCTCCTTTGATCTCCATCTTGGGGCTCCATGATCATCTTGTCACCGGCATGACACCATGATCTCCATCATCATGATCTCCATCATCGTGTCTCCATGAAGTTGCTCGCCAACTATTACTTCTACTACTATGGCTAACGCGTTTAGCAATAAAGTAAAGTAATTTACATGGCGTTTCTCAATGACACGCAGGTCATACAAAAAATAAAGACAACTCCTATGGCTCCTGCCGGTTGTCATACTCATCGACATGCAAGTCGTGATTCCTATTACAATAGCATGAACATCTCATACATCACATATATATCATTCATCATTCATCACAACTTTGGCCATATCATATCACAAAATCACTTGCTGCAAAAACAAGTTAGACGTCCTCTAATTGTTGTTGCAAGTTTTACGTGGCTGCAAGAGGGTTCTAGCAAGAACGTTTTCTTACCTACGTGAAAGCCACAACGTGATTTGTCAACTTCTATTTACCCTTCATAAGGACCCTTTTCATCGAATCCGCTCCAACTAAAGTGGGAGAGACAGACACCCGCCAACCACCTTATGTAACTAGTGCATGTCAGTCGGTGGAACCGGTCTCACGTAAGCATACGTGTAAGGTTGGTCCGGGCCGCTTCATCCCACAATACCGTTGAAGCAAGATAAGACTAGTAGCAGCAAGAAAGTTGACAACATCAACGCCCACAACAAATTGTGTTCTACTCGTGCATAGAGAACTATGCATAGACCTAGCTCATGATGCCATTGTTGGGGAACGTTGCAGAAAACAAAAAAATTCCTACGGTTTCACCAAGATCCATCTATGAGTTCATCTAGCAACGAGTGGTTGGATGCATCTACGTACCTTGTAGATCGCGAGCGAAAGTGTTCAAAGAACGGGGATGAGGGAGTCGTACTCGACGTGATCCAAATCACCGGAGATCCTAGCGCCGAACGGACGGCACCTCCGCGTTCAACACACGTACGGTCAGCGTAACGTCTCCTCCTTCTTGATCTAGCAAGGGGGAAGGAGAGGTTGAGGAAGATGGCTCCAGCAGCAGCACGACGGCGTGGTGGTGATGGAGCTGCAGTACTTCGCCAGGGCTTCGCCAAGCTCTATGGAGAAGGAGGAGGTGTTGGAGAGGGAGAGGGAGGCACCAATGGCGTAGGGTGAGAGGCCCTCCCTCCCCCCCACTATATATAGGGAGCCTGGGGGGCGGCGGCCCTAGGAGATGCAATCTCCTAGGGGGCGGCGGCCAAGGGGTGGGGGGCTTGCCCCCCAAGCAAGGGGGCGCCCCCCCCTTAGGGTTTCCCCACCCTAGGCGCATGGGCCCTAGGGGAAGTGGCGCCCCAACCCACTTTGGGCTGGATCCCTTCCCACTTCAGCCCATGGGGCCCTCCGGGATAGGTGGCCCCACCCGGTGGACCCCTGGGACCCTTCCGGTGGTCCCGGTACAATACCGGTGACCCTGAAACTTGTCCCGATAGCCGAAATAACACTTCCTATATATAATTCTTTACCTCTGGACCATTCCGGAACGCCTTGTGACGTCCGGGATCTCATCCGGGACTCCGAACAACATCCAGGTTACTGCATATACATATCCCTACAACCCTAGCGTCACCGAACCTTAAGTGTGTAGACCCTACGGGTTCGGGAGACATGTAGACATGACCGAGATCGCTCTCCGGTCAATAACCAACAGCTGGATCTGGATACCCATGTTGGCTCCCACACGCTCCTCTATGATCTCATCGGATGAACCACGATGTCGAGGATTCAAGCAACCCCGTATACAATTCCCTTCGTCAATCGGTATGTTACTTGCCCGAGATTCGATCGTCGGTATCCCAATACCTCATTCAATCTCGTTACCGGCAAGTCACTTTACTCGTACCGTAATGCATGATCCCGTGACCAGACACTTGGTCACTTTGAGCTCATAATGATGATGCATTACCGAGTGGGCCCAGTGATACCTCTCCGTCATACGGAGTGACAAATCCCAGTCTTGATCCGTGTCAACCCAACAGACACTTTCGGAGATATCCGTAGTATACCTTTATGGTCACCCAGTTACGTTGTGACGTTTGGTACACCCAAAGCACTCCTACGGTATCTGGGAGTTACACGATCTCATGGTCTAAGGAAAGGATACTTGACATTGGAAAACTCTAGCAAAGGAACTATACGATCTTGTGCTATGTTTAGGATTGGGTCTTGTCCATCACATCATTCTCCTAATGATGTGATCTCGTTATCAATGACATCCAATGTTCATAGTCAGGAAACCATGACTATCTGTTGATCAACGAGCTAGTCAACTAGAGGCTTACTAGGGACATGTTGGTGTCTATTATTCACACATGTATTACGATTTCCGGATAACACAATTATAGCATGAATAAAAGACAATTATCATGAACAAGGAAATATAATAATAATGCTTTTATTATTGCCTCTAGGGCATATTTCCAACAATATATATATACACACACACACACTGTTACAGCACCTTGTTGATCAAGCGCTTCTTTCTATCTATATATATACACTATCTAAATTGTTTGCAACGGCATTATGCACATGAGGCAGGACTATACAAGTGAATTGTCACAGTAAGGTCCTTCAATGGATTTCATGTCGCTCCTTGAGTTGTAAGATGCAGCTCCAACATTGAATATATTTTGAATGTTTCCAAATATACTCTCTGTTACGTTTACTTCAATATATATACATGCATGTTACTGATAGAAGCTCGCTGCAGGAATCCGTACACATATATACTCTCTTGTACAGTACATTGCTAGATCACTCACTAGGCATTATGTAATACTACTAGGAGATATGGGTGAGGGACTAAAAGGATGATATGCTTCCATGAATTAATTTGTAAGAAGTTTTTCTTGGCTGTGTACAAATCAGCCCAAATGAATTCATGTTCTTTTTACTTCCAGAGTTATAGTGCACTCATAGTGTCATCACATTGCGTGTTCTTGCTGCATATACCTCTCTATTTGCTTCGGCAGACAACTACTTATGTAATATGCAAACAACAGCAACAGAGCTAGTGATGCTAATTCTACCTCTTGTTACAGAATCAGAATTCCTCTTGTTGCACAGGACAACTACGTTTCCTCTTGTTACAGAATCAGAATTCCTCTGCTTCTTATGCTACTCCGCTAGAACTCTGCTTTTCTACTTGTCATATTGAATATACATGTTTTAAACATTATACAATACTTTCGTTGTTAACTCCAAACAACTTGGGATCTTCTCTTCTGCATGCAGCAACTGGCTTACCAGTACGCCGCAAAGGGGGCATGCCTTGCCCTGGTAGCAAGGAGGGAGTGGAGCCCGTGGTAGGTCGCCGACCGCGCCTTCGAGCTCGGCGCGCCGAACGTGATCATTCTCCCCGGGGACGTCGCAGACCCCGATGACTACAATAGATTTGTTCATGCCACAATTGACCACTATGACCAATGTAAGTCAGCCCCTCTCCGTTACAACTAACCTGGTTTAACATATTTCTTCCACAAGCAGTCATTCATTTGGGTGTAAGATAGTTGACATTTACACTTGTATATGTTTATCAGAATATTGATACTTTGCATGCTATGAGTAAAATGCTCTATTTTCTTTCGTCACCTTTCTTGTATGAATGATTATCTCATTTTAACTTGCTGGAGAATGAAAGCATTGTACTAGCTGAATTTGTCTTATCATTCTAAAGAATTTGTTTGTTTTTTGATTGGTTTGTTCATAATATATTGGCCCCAAATTTTTTGATTCTTCTCTTCTGGTTCATGTAACAGGGCGACCGTGGAAGGCATGATGATAGTTCATATTGTCATTCTGTTAGTCCAGTGTAATGAAGGTCATGGCCTAGTCAAGTATGGTCACCCATTGAGTCGTGCATATGTTTCATATGATTGGAGCAAGGGTCCAGTTTGTGCCGATTGTCACTGCATATGTTTAACAGTGATTCTACTTGTATATGTGTTATTACACTAGTAGAATTTGTACCCGTGCGATGACTGCAGCATGATCCCAATATTTGTAGAGATTGTAACATTGATTGTCACTGTATACAGATTGATTCTAGTTGTTGTTACTTGAAGTATTTCTTATGTTTTATGTCTATTGATTTAAATATTGATTATTTATTTACTGTCAAATCAAAATCAGAAGAAAAGGCATTGACAAAAGGCGCCCACTTACTAGAACTTGACCAGTGGGACCCATCTAACTAGAGGATTTTTCTGAAAAAAGAAAAATAAAATTGTCTAGCCGAAAAGGCCATGGCCCAAAAATGAGAAGGCTTAATTGTTGGGCTAGGCCCATCTACCTGACCAAAATTAATATGAGAAAAAAAACAAATAGGCTGAATTGTTGGGCTCGGCCCATGTAAAACACCGAATCGGACCGGGCTGATTCTTGTGCCACATCAGCTTGCCATGCTGGATGCCTGCATGGTCTGGGGAGGTTGCTAGTGACCAAAAATTTGGTCGTGGAACCAACAACCTTTTACATATCACAAAAAAGGTCACTAATTTCAGTTTACGACCACCGGCTTTTGACCTTCTGTTTTTTGGTCACAAAAAGGTCGCAAACGAAAAACTATGACCTTTCAGCGGCCAATAGTGAGGGTCACAAGTTGACATATTTCTTGTAGTGACCACGTGACTTATTTAGTTCTCTCTCGTTTAGGTACCCATCAATATTAAATTTGTTAAACATGACAAGAGAAGAAGCATAATAAAACTACCTAACTAGGCAAGTTTAAATGAGGCCGGAAACAACAAGCAACAAGTCTGGAAAAATCCTCACGAGCATATATTAGATTTGGTACAGTTCTGCCCTAAATCATATTTTAGGGTTGTTAAACATGCAAGAAGAGTGCACCATGTTAAACTAGGCATTTTCTACCCCATTTACATATAAAGTTTGTTAAGTTTGGAGCTACGGTTATTTAGTTATGAAATAAAGCATTTTAACATGGCATTAGAGCAAAATTTAACAAACATCATTTTAAACATTTTAAACATAGATGAAAGTTGCAAATTATTAATGTATCCAAAATTCTAAGCATTTTTCATATAAAGTTTGTTTAATTCCGATGCACGGTTGTGGAGTTATTAAATGCATGAACTAGAAGGGGTTTTCTGCAAATCTGCGTTCTCTGGAAATTAGCTAATAAACACATCCCCGGCCGAATCTGAAACAAGCTGGGTCTACAGAAAAAAAACAATGGAGGCTCCGCTAGGGCCTCACCATGGGCTTCGGCCCAGATATGGCCTGCTGGAGGAGAGGGGGCGCCTGGGCCTGGCGCGGCTATGGCCCAGCCGACGCTCGCGGTCAACAGGGACCGGATCAACCCAGGGAGCTGGGGCTGTGCGCTGGTCTTCTCGTTCGAAGCAGAGGAAGCGAGCGGCAGGGACTACATCGGCGGACTTGACGCGAGAGGAACCGGGCAGCAGGGCGGCGGCGCTCCTCGATGAAGGGTCTTGCGGCGAAGAACTCCGGTGAAGAAAGGGAACGGGGCGGCTGCACCGTTGCGGGCGACGAACTTGGCAACAGGGACAACGCGGGGACGGCCTGATCCGGGCGGCGGCTTGCGAGGGACTTGGCGCGGGCTTCGGCGGGAATGAAGGGAGGCGGCGCGGGGCGGACCAGACTTGAGGAGGCCGTCGGCCATGGCGTCAGGCGGAGCTAGTACTCGGTTCAGTCAGGAGGGCGCGAAGCAGAGCTCCATGGACGGCAGCGAGGTCGGGCGTCCATGGCGGCGGTCTCCTGCAGAGTCAAAGAACACCACAACGACGAGGTGCAGTTAGGTGCAGAGGAAGGATGACGGCATCGAGAATAGACGAAGAGAGGGAGCGGCGGGGCTCATCTGCACTGTGGCGGCGGCGATGCGGAGCTCCGGCCTGCTCCCGAGCGGCACGAGGGAGGAGTCCTTCGGGCGCGGGCAGGAGGGAGGCTGCAGGGCGCCTGGTCGCCGGGGTTGGGGCTCGGTGTGCAAGGTCCAGGGCCGGCCCTAAGGGGGGGCGAACGGGGCGGCCGCCCCGGGCCCCCAAAAGTCAGGGCCCCCCCTCCCAGGTATACGTACATAGATAAGTATACTTCGAGCTAAAAAAATGAAGCCAAAGACCCAAAGTCAACGACGCCTCAGCCCTCAGCCTAGGAAAGAAAGAGAGATGTGGGACTTGCCCATGTTTCAACCACGTACAGGCACAGTGCGTGCACAGAAAAGGAATCGCTTGATTCAGGGTTTCCTTTTCCTTCGGATCGGTCGTTCTTCCGCTGACGGCTGTTCGTTTAATCGCCGTCTTGAACTCTGCGTCTCTGCGGCCTCCTACGAACGAGGAACGACGGAACGAAACGCCGACTGCAGCAGGCAGCTGCAGGCAGCAGGTACGTCTCTCCTCGTGCCCTCTGCGGCTCTGCCGTCTGCCCTCGCCTGTTCTAGTGTTCTTTGTTCCTGTTTTTTTTAATCATGATTCCTGAATCAACATGTCAATAGGAAACTGTAGGCTGGGCGATCAAATCTTTGAGGATTGAACACATATAGCCAGATTAGATTACAGAGAGAAGGTACTATATTGTGCCCCGCCAGATTTTGTCATGATATTAGATGAAGATCATCTGCAATACTAGTTGTTCCTTTCAATTTCAGCAAGGTCATCGGGCTTCGGGTAAAAAGTATTCATCCGGAAGTCTTAGAAGAGAAAAGAAGAAGGAAGCAGATGAGGAGAAAGAGGCAATGAAAGGATCTCTTTTTAAATATTATAAGAGCAACACAGGCACTTCAAGAAATCCAAAGAAGTTGGCGATAGTTCTCGCGGATGATCAAACTAATGCCAATCGGGAAGATGATGGTCATACCCCTACAGAAGACGATGTTGACATCGACATGGATGATACCAATGTGAGTGATCATGAGCCTATATTTAATTCACCTGCGACAGAATCTGCTAGTGTTGATGAGGAGCCGGTTATTACTGTGGATATTTATGATCCAAGCAACTGGGGTAGTCTTGATAACAAAGCGAGGAACATATTAGCTAGTGGAAAAAGGGCCTAAAGGAAAAGAAGAAAACACTAAATATCCTTTGGATGAAACTTTAAGATATTTTTCGTATATCCATTACTCAAGAAAAATGAGCAATGGAGAGGTGCGTGATAGGAGATGGTTAGTTTTTTCAAAACACGCAAAGAAAGTGTTTTGTTTTTGCTGTAAGCTTTTCAATTCTGATAAATGCAAAAGTGCATTGGGGCATGATGGGTTTTGTGATTGGCAGCATATTAGTGATATTAGTGAGAGACCGAAAGAACATGAAGCTAGTGTTGACCACATTACCAACATGAACTCTTGGAATGAAATGAAAATTAGATTGAGCAAGCATGACGATTACTAATTAGACATTTAAACTAAAGGCCCCGGATTGTAGTTTCGCCCCGGGCCCCTGAAATTTCAGGACCGGCCCTGGCAAGGTCGGGGCAAGCGCGCGAAGCAGAGACGCGGGCTTCATGTGCGAGGATCCCTGGACGCTGATTGGACTTGGGCAGGCGACGGGGCCGGTCTCCGGTGAAGCAGAGGCGCGGGGACAAGGAGAAGAAGAGGGCATGGCGGAGGAGATTCGCCTGAGCTTCGGCTCGGTTGCCAAGCCACAGAAGGAAGGAGGAGGCGCTCGGGCGCTGTTGCTGGAAATCGAGCTCGCTCGATCTGGAAGCTGCGGGGAGGAACTGTGGGAATGGGTGAATCGAGGGAGAGGAAGCTGGTGCCCTGGGATTGGCTCGGTGGGGAAACAAGGGAGAGGGTGGCCACACCTGGTAGGTGGACCAGGAGGGGAGCTGGTGGTTGGCTGGATTAGGAAGGATCCCAAGAAAGGAGATGTGGCCGGTAGGTGGCGGCGGCGACGAGTGGATGGGACAATGTCCCTAGATTTTAGGGTTTGCACTGTATATATATTAAGTGGGTTTTTGGTTAGGGGTATTCGGTCCGTACGATCGTAATCGGGCGGTCGAGAAAAGAGGCTAGGGAGTCCAATAAATAAAACGAAGATGTTTTAGGGATGTTAGGGGATGAACTGAACGCAACGGTGATGACTGAGCAGTACGGGTTCGGGGCAGTTTTCGGACGCGCATGAGAGGGGTCGATGCACTGAGCAAGGGGGGGGGGGTAGGCTGGGCCTAGGTGGACTGTGTAGAAGGACATGGGCTGAGAGGAGAGAAGAGAAGTGCAGCCCGGCAAGGTTTCCGGAGACCGAAAACGTTCGACGATAGACCGGCTATAATGACGCTATAGTTAACCGTTGGAGCGTCAAACCGACTCCGAATGCGATGAAATTTGACAGGCGGTCTATCTACACTATAATAAGATCGCACGCCAACTTTCACCCCATTTCGAGAACATTTCCCTGCCACTTATAAAATAATATTTCGGAGGTGCCATGGGCGCGTACAAGTGTGTCTGGGCTCAGAACGGACAACAGACGGAACTGGGGGAACCCGGACGAATGCAAGTTTTGAAAAAAACATGATGATGCAATGCGGATGATGACATGGCAAGATGCAACACGCAAGCGAAAGACAAGGCAACAACAGCGAATAACTGGACGACACCTGGCGCGTCGGACTCGGGGCGTCACACAGTGGAAGAAAGGAAAAGGGGGATCCTACTTGGACTAGGGGTCCAAGTAGGACCCCCCCCCCTTGGCGTGCCCCTCCTGGCCGCCGGCCTCACTCCCTGCCTCCTTTATATACGTGGCCAGGGGCACCCCAATAGCACAACAGACAATCTCTTAGCCATGTGCGATGTCCCCCTCCCTCCACAGTTCAACAACTCGGTCATATCGTCGTCGTGCTTAGATGAAGCCCTGCGCCGGTAACTTCATCATCATCGTCGCCATGCCGTCGTGCTGACGGAACTCTCCCTCATCCTCAACTGGATCAAGATCTCGAGGGACGTCATCGTGCTGAACGTGTGCTGAACACGGAGGTGCCGTACGTTCGGTGCTTGAATTGGTTGGATCGTGAAGACGTTCGACTACATCAGTCGCGTTACTAAACGCTTCCGCTTTTGGTCTATGAGGGTACGTGGACGCACTCTCCCCTCTCGTTGCAATGCATCTCCTAGTTAGATCTTGCTTGATCGTAGGAATTTTTTTGAATTACTATGTTCCCCAACAATCATATCTTCTTAGGGAGTACTATTTTGATTCAGTGCATAATCTTTCTTTTCTTTCCTTTTGGAACGAAGGCTTTCACCTAGCTCGAAAGCAATGATGATAAAGCCATATAGACCGACGTACAACCAGTAACTCGATGTTAGAGATATCAGCTTACGAAATAAAACACTTCCAAAAAGGGAAGAAAAATGACACCCAAAAACATAAATGACAAGGACTAGAACTACAAGCTAAGCCAAGATGATCTAGAGACGGTTGCTGCCACCTTGTCCACTGATAAGCAAAGGGCCATCACCAAGATTCCCATACGACCAACTTCACAAGTGCGGCGCCATTAGCACTAGACCTACACACACCGTGTTTTTGTACACATGGCAACCCAGTTAGCAAAAAATAATACTAACAGAAGTCACAAAACTTCAAGATTTTCCTTTGTAGAAAACTCAACTAATTTGAAGACAAATTAGGCGAAAAACAGAATAAAACGCTTGGAATGTTTGAAAAGTATATGTGTGCTGTTTTAGAAACTCAATTTTAGTAAAAAAAATCACATTAAATGAAGATTTGAGAGAAACATCATAACGACAATAAGACGATAAGTAAATGAAAAAAATTAACTAATTAAATGAAGACTTGGCAACCAAGTTAGAAAACTTGAGCAACATTGTAGAAAACTTGAAATTTCCCTTCACTGGAAAATTAACTAATTTGAAGACAAATCACGCAAGATTGAAATATTTGGAATGTTAAAAAAAAGTATATGTATGCTATTTCAGAATCTTGGTTTTAATTAAAAAAGGTATTAAATGAAGATTTGAAAGAAACATCATACTGATAATAACACCATAAGTTCAAGAAAAAATAAAACATATATAGACTTCTTAGAAAATGGAGTGTTCCAGAAAGGTTGTTCAAAAATATGAGAATCTTGAAATAAATTTTTTACTAAGTTCCATGGTTTTCCATAATTTTCCCAAATTCTATAGTTTCTAGAGTATTTCCTATTATTATGCATGTTTGGAGTTCTTAAAATGTTTTATATATTGAATTATTATTATTTTGCATCTATCTCCCTCCCTTCTCATGAGTTTCTTTCTGTTGATTGGATTGCCAAATAAGTACAACAACAACAGAGGGGTGGTGGCGCAGTTGGCTAGCGCGTAGGTCTCATAGCTAACAGCGAGTGATCCTGAGGTCGAGAGTTCGAGCCTCTCTCACCCCACCTAAAAATGACCATCGTTGTGATGAAATGCTTAGTGGCAACTTCGGTCGCCATATATGCACCTGAACCATCAGGTGAATCGAGCATGTCTGAGCCTGGTCTACTTTTTTTCCCCTCTATATATCTTGTTTTCACAGGTACTGAGCTACCGAACCTAAGTGCAGAATTATACTCCAAACTGTATCTCTATTTTTTTGAAACTGCATGTTCTCCGACGGCAGAGGACAAACACACTCGAATGTGGTTAGTTATCTGAACTTCAACCAAAACACAAGTTATCTGAACTTACCAATTGAGTTGCAGACCTACGTACAGTTAGTTGGTGCCGTAAGGCACTACTGTGCGTGTAGCCCAGGTTTCGTCCTGGTAGGCTAACCGTACACAGAGCCGTCGACATCAAGGACGTAGGCAAGGAAAGCAGGGTGGCGACGGCACGCATGTCGCCGTCGATCAGCCGCCTCACTGGTCACTAGCTAAAGCCCAGACCGATCCGTCGACCGCGATATGAACTGGCGTCATTTCGGCGCATGTCCCGGTTTCTGCATGTCTGCGTTGGTTGCGAATTATTGCGGCTCGCTGGCTTGCAGTTTTCGGTTCGCGCCAAAGCTTGTAGATGCTCAATAACTCAAATATGCACGACCCATTTTCCTTTCTAGCCATGTGGGCTAAAAATGTTATTGTATCTAGTACTGGTACCAAAGTTACAGAGGTCAATGAGGGCAACGTTATCTTGATTACTTGCAGAAGAAAACAGTATGCATAGTACTACGAGTAGCTATCATATGGATCCCATATTTGGTACTCCAAAGCGTAATGGAGGAACTAGTAGGAATCCAATAAGTTCTTAAAAAACAATTATCAATCTTCTGGGGGGATCCAATAAGCTAGCTTGTCGGTTTCTAGACAAAAGGAACACTGAAAGCAAAATGGCAGTATCCTTTTCACAAGTATAATTCCCACACTACTTATATATGCGTGTCTTGCTGCAAAGTGTAATGGAGGTTGGAGAGGAAATGAGTAGCAAGGGAATGATCCCTTAAAATGTATCCATGCGTTGGGATGCACTGACACCCGATCGGTCGGGGCAAGCTGGTTCTTGGGTAAGTTCCATGCAGATGAACCAGGTCGGGAAGTCGTCCTCGTGCAGGATGTGCTTGGACGTACGCGTGCCACCTCACCTCGCCCCCTGGTGTGCAGGCCAGTAGCTAGGCAACTGCTCTGATTTGCTGATCCGGAGGCCTAGTGCTCCTGCTTTTGTTAGAAAAAAAAAGGAAAAATGAATGGAGGGATAAGGGAGCCTTTCTTTATTCTGCCGGTGCAAACACCACTACTTTGGATCGGGTGAATGCCGGTAAAAACAAGAATCACATGCATTGCTTTTCTTGTGTCTCGCCCAAGGCTGATCCTTCCATTCTTGCGAATGACAGTACTGTAAATGGGGGCTACTTAATTAGATGCAGAGGACGTGATGTGAAAAAACGAAAGGAAAAATGAGTAGAGTAATTTGGGGTTTTCAAGATTATTGGTGACAACATGCAGCATGATCTAGCACATTTATTCTCACTGTAGAGGCATTGTAGTCCTCGTGGTGATAGGCCTGTGCTCATTGCTGCTGATGTTGCCCTAAACTATCGGTTAAAGTATGCCTTACCACAAGATTTCCGTTCAATGTACACCCCCCTCCACAAAACGTATAAGGGCAGTATAGTATTTTAGAGAAAACGTACGCTCACCTCCGTATAATCTTCTTTCGGGTACATACATGTAGACGTTTTCCCACCGAATCCGCTGGCCCGTCCCGATCCGCAGGCCCACCCTCCTTCACGATCCCCGCGCATGCCGGCGTTCGCCGCCGGTTCCCGACGGTGCGTCCTCGTCTTTTTTTTTTTGCGGGGAACGGTGCGTCCTCGTCGGCCATGTTAGATTAGGCTTCGTGTGGCCGCATATGTATTCGGCCCGCGGCAAGAATCGATATTCCTGATGGATTAGGCTCCGTGCGTACGTGTATGCATTCGGCTGGCGGCCGATCGAAAGAATGAATCAGCGATCAATTCATCTGGTGCATGAGACGAAAGAAATCGATCCACCTTTAATCCATCAGCTAAGATTCGATCCAGCCATCACCGGAGGTACTAGGCCGCATCCAGGCTATGCTAATTTATATCCCCTTCATCTCATCTTTTTCCTAGCCGGTGAAAGCTTCAGCAGGAGTGGTTCATGGCTCCAATGACGAATTGAGAGACTAAGAGATGAGAAACGTGACCGCTAGCAATCCTACTGCAGCGAGAGAGAAAAGTAGGTGGAGATGGAGGTGGAGGTGCTCGACGATGGTCACCACATCTCTGCCGCTCGAATCTGGCACCCAAGTATACGTGATATCATACGTACAGATGACAAGTAATGAATAAGGGTCTACGTCGGTTAATTAATTAGTTCATTTTAAATTGACCATCGTACCCTCTTAACTGAAAGGGTATGTTTTAATCTCCACCATTGATTTAACGGGTTTGCTATTTCACATCTAAATGTGAAATAGTTATCTCACATCTAACTTCTAAGCCGTTTGATGGAAAACTTTATGATTCGTATTCCTTTTAAGGGGGGTGCTATGCGTCAAGATCCGCCGGCTCCGCGGTCGTTAGATCTGACGCCATCGAGCGGCCCAGCTCCGTACTCATCATTGCAACAAAGGTAGTGTTTCAGAAGCCTTTGCAACAGAGCTCATGTTGCGGAAACATTTGCAAGAGAAATTGTGTTGCGCATCTTTGCAACAAAGCTTGTGTTGCGGAAACATTTGCAACAAAGATTGTGTTGCAGATTTTTTCGTAGTCTCATGAACTTCTGCAACATAAGCCATGTTTCAGAAACAACCCGGCATAGCGATTACCTCTGTCTTGTAGTTCCGCCATTGTTGTTCAAGCATGAGGGATGTTTTTGAAGCAACTATTGTTTCTGCAACACTGACTATGTTTCCGCAGCACCACTTGTGTTGCAATCCTAGTGAGTAGCTCCCCTGTTGTATCCGAGGATGGACCGCCGAAGCACGTAGCCTATGGCTGCGACACGCATGGTGCTTGCCCCATCCCCAACACCTCCATCGCAGCAGAGCGGGCGTCCCCTGAAGCACCTAGGTGCCCCTTGTATCTCCTTCAGCAGCGCCAATCGAGGTATGCTCTAAGTAGCAGCGAAGAGCTTGGAAATTTGGGGGAGATATAGGTGAAGACGAAAGGTAGGAGAGAGAGCGAAGAGATAAGGTTGGAGGCGAGCCGCTCTCAACCGGTGAGTCCACACCAGGACGCGTGGCACCTAGCGGATGCGGCAGATTTCTTTCGAGAAATAAGCCGGCTGAAGCCGAGCATTTTCCTTTAAAATATGCGCTCACGCGGTTGTTTGTTTCTGTCCGTATGTTGTTTTGCTTGTCCCGTTTCAGGTACTGGCTCGTATAGGTTCTTCCTATTATGGGCTGCAGTCTATATGGGCTGCTGCATTCTTTGTTTTTTTTTGTCGTTTCTTTTTTTTCATGTTTCATTTTATTTGTTTCAAATTATGAACTAATTTAGTTTCTTGTTTTTGTCTTTTATTTATATTTTATATTTTATATTTTCCATTTCTTTTTTATTCTTTGTTTATTTTGTTTTATATTCATGAAAAAAATCACACTATTATCTGTTTGTTTAAATGTCCTGTAAATCTTGATCGCGAATAATTTTGTCACCTCGTCCCGTGTCACGTTGTGCGTCTGGTGTCTACTTGTCGACTTGCTTGTGTCTACGTTTTGTTTTGGACAGTTTTACGACGCGATCTAAGGGTCCCGTTTCAGATTGGTTTTCCTAATTCTCATCTAGATAAGAGTTAACAATGTCTCATCTAACTCATATACCATTAGATGTACGTGCTTCTGAGTTGCGCTTGTTGTCGTATTTTTTGTTCGTCCTTTATCAAGCAGTGAAGCCTGTTATGACTTTTTTTAGCAGGTCGTTTTTATACTTTTATATTTTGTGTATTGGCTTTATTTTGTTGGTTGTATCATTTTGTGGAGGGCCACCTATCTTTTTATTCCTTGCTTTGTTTATTTTGTTGTGTAGTTGCAGAGAGCGTAAGTAGATTGTTTTCTTTCGGATTTGCTAAATCTCATCTTCATGAGATTTACTGATGTCTCATCTATGTTTATAATCGTCTGGTGTGTTTAATGTTCGCATAAATTCGATCATATGCATCCGTGTCAGCTCGTTCTTTTTTGTTGTCCATCCTCTTGTCCCATTTTGTTTTGTGTCGGCTTGTTCTCATGTTTCTTTTCACATGGGCCCATACATGTTGTCATTCGGGAGGCACGGTCCGTTTCTTTTTTGTTCGTTTTTGGTTGTGCATTTTTTATGGCGTGGTGGAGAAATTGTAGAGTCGACCCTCGACTTGTAAATGGATTCGTACTTGTCCCAGTTGCAAATTCATTCTTGGCTCACAACTGGGTATGTGTTTTGTTTTTCATCCTAGTTGCAAGTCCATACTTGACTCGCAACTGGGCTTATAGTTTGCTATTTTTCCAGTTGCAAGTTCACCCTCGACTCGAAAAGAATATCATTGTTTTGTGTAGTTGTCCTACTTGCAAGTCCGCCATTGACTCGCAACTAGGCCTATAGTTTGTTTCATCTTGGTTGCAAGTTCACCCTTGATTTGCAACTGGTCTCGTAGTTCATAGTTGTCACAGTTGCAAGTTCGCCCTAGATTCACAACTAGGCCTATAGGTTTTGTTGTTGTCCCAGTTGCAAGTTCATCATGAACTCGCAACTTGTACTATAGTTTTGTTTACTTGTCTGAGTTGCAAGTCCACCCTCGACTCGCAACTCATATCGAAGTTTTATGTAGTAGTTCCAGTTGCAAGTCTACCCTCGAGTAGCAACTAGGTCCGTAGATTGTTTCATCTTAGTTGCAAGTCAACCCTTTGACACACAATTGGGCTCGTAGTTTCGTAGTTGTACTAGTTACAAGTCCATCCACAACGCGCAAATGGCCTCATAGTTGTCCCAGTTGCAAGCAAACCCTTGACTTGCAACAAGGTATGTGTTATGTTTTCATCCCGGTTGTAGATCTACACTCGACTCACAACTGGGCTTGTAGTTTTTATTGTGCCAGTTGCAAGTTCACCCTTGACTCGCAAATGACATCGTAATTTGAATATTTTTCAAAGTTGTAAGTCTGTCCTTGACTCGCAACTAGGCTCATACTTTGTTTTATTTCATTTGCAAGTCCACCCTTGACTCACAATTGGGCTCGTAGTTTTATAGTTGTCCCAGTTGGAAGTCAACCCTCGACTCGCAATAGGGCCATAGTTTCATTGTTATCCCGAATGTCCATGGGTTGGTGTAGTTGTCCGAGTTGCAATTCCACCACTTGACTCGCAACTAGAGCCTATGTTTTTTTCATCACAGTTGCAAATCCACCCTCGACTCGTAATTGGCCACATTGTTTATTTCCCCAGTTGCAAGTCTACCCTTGACTCGCAACTGGGCTTGCAGTTGTCCAAGGTTCATTTCCATCATTGACTCCCAAAATGGGATTGTAGTTCTCCTAGTTACAAGTCCACCCTCAACGCGCAACTAAGCATTGTTTTCTTTTCATCCCAGTTGCAACTCCATTCTCGAGTCACAACTAGGCTTGTATTTTGTTCTTGTCTCAATCGCAAGTCCACCCCGACACGCAAATGGTACCGTAGTTTTGTGTAGTTGTCCGAGTTGCAAGTACGCCCTTGACTCACAACTAGGACCGTAGTGTATTTCATCCTAGTTGCAACTCCACCCTTGACTCGCAACTCGACCTTTGTTTTTTTTTTCATCCTAGTTGCAAGTCCACACTTGACTCGTAACTGGGCACATAGTTTGTTTCATCCTAATTGCATGTCAACCCTTGACTTGCATTTAGGCTCGTAGTTTCATAGTTGTCATAGTTGCAAGTCCATATTCGACTCGCAACTAGGCTTCTGTTGTTTCATCCTTGTTGTAAGTCCATGTTCGACTCACAACTAGGCCCTAAGTTGTAGGTGTCCCGGTTGCAAGTCCACCCTCGACTCGCAACTGGGCTTATAGTTGTAGTTTCCCAAGTTGCAAGTCCACCATCGACTCACAATTGGGGCTTGTAGATGTAGTTTTCCTAGTTGCAAATCCACCCTCGACTCACAACTGGGCCCGTAGTTTGTTTTCATCCCAGTTGCAAGCCCACCTCGCGACTCGCAACTAGGCATATAGTGTGTTTGTCATCCCGGTTGCAACTCCACCCTCGACTCGCAACCAGGCTTGTAGTTTTTTCTCACCCCAGTTGCAAGCCCACCCATAACTCGCAACCAGGACTATAGTTGTTGTTGCCTCAGTTGCAAGCCTACCCTTGACTCGCAACCAGGCCCGACCTTTTTTATTCACACCTAGTTGCAAGCTCGCCCTCAACTTGCAACATGGCTTGACCTTTTTTGTTCACACTTAGTCGCAAGTCCACCTTCTATTCAGAACCGGGTTCGGATTTTTGTTGTTGCCCAAGTTGCAAGTCCACCATCAACTTGCAACTAGGCTTTGAAGTTTTATGTTGCCACCTTAATTGAAATTTCACCTTAGTTGCGTACATGAGCGATTCAAATGTGATGGGCTGGATGTTAGCTACGTGAGCGATTCAAATGTGATGGGTTGGACGTTAGCGTACATGAGCGATCCTCAAAAAATAAAAAGCTACGTGAGCGAGGTTAGCGATCGTAACAAAACAAACAAACAAACAAACATGTCACACAAAATATGATGATGTCATACTTAGATGTGAGATATATCTCACATCTAGATGAGATATAGACAGACCCTTGATTTAATTAGGGGGGTGTACCAAAGCGGAAGTGTATTTCATATAGGTGCAAAGCTTATAGTTTCCAAATCTATGCAAAGGTAATGTTTTCTGAAATGTGTAAATCATCATCAACTTTAGTTAGTTTGTTTACAGTCAAATACAGAAGAAAGGTCTAACACGACTCCATGACAAGTGCTTTACGAGCCTACGAGTCTATATTATGGCGGCGGGGATACGATGTGCAGGAGGAAGTAGAAGAGTGATTTATAATGGTTAAGAAAGTGTGGAGGAGAGGAAGAAGTGGAAGAGTGATTTAACGGTTAAGAAAAGTCCAATGTTGCTTGAGATGCTCTTGTATGACATGATTGGTGTAGTTTTATTTGTGTCCCCCTTAGTTACCCACTAGATGTCGCCCCGACGACGCCAATACTCCTCTTCGGTATGCAGAATGGACATAACATGATTCTCTAGTGCATATCTATGCGCCCACTCCGCCTCGGAGAAAACGCGTTGATCAGCTTGCGAGTCAAGAGCAGCAATATCCTCGATCAAACGCGCTCTATTTTGCTTGTCGTGACGCCCCTGATTGGCCCCCAGCCACGAAGGAAGGCCCTAAGGACAGCGACAATCGCCGTCCACAGCTCCATAGGGCCGCACTACTACCCTACCGACGACACCGCCCCCTTCCAACGAGCAGTAACCAGTAGGAGGAAACCATGGACTTCAAGCCAAGTCATTTCGAAGTAGAAATGAGTTGCGCCTGATGAGCTCCTCCCCAGAGGAAAGCACCAGTGACACGTGATCTGACCCGGTACGAGTCTCGGCAATCAGCGTGCAAAGGGAAAAGAGCATCTCACAATCCAAAGAAATAAAAACCATGTGCAACACACTTCGAATTGGAGAAAGTTCGTTATTCATCCAAGTGAAACTCCGGTACTCTAAAGAGCAAAGTTGCATGTGTATGTTGTAACTCTGGTACCTTTGATACAAAATTACTATTAAATACAAATACGCACTTGATAAAACTAGCAAAAAATAAAAAAAATGGTGTAAACAAAGAGAAATAATAAAACATGAATTGAAACTATAAGCAAAACCAACCTACATGCCAAAGTCTATTACCCATAATAAATACTCCTTCCGTTCACAATTTAGCTGTATAGGGTGTGTCGGATATTTCAATATGGACTGTATACGGACTAAAATGAGTGAACAAACACACTAAAACGAGAAAAATGCTCAATATATGGAGCTCGGCCTCCATGGATGCCAAATTGGAAATTGTCAAATTCTAATTTGCATGTTTCAAAAGTTTGAAAAGAAATACACATAGACTTAGAGACATAATGCACAAGTGTGTATATTTTCAGGACGAAATATGTTAAAATGAGTACTACAAAAAAATCCAAGGCTTTTTAGTAGATGCACTATTCACCCTAAAAGGCCATGAATTTGTTTTCCTTTTGTTGCACAAATCGCATTTTAAGGTATATCATCCTGGAATTTGACACATATATACATCACATCCTTGTTTACTTGTATATTTTTTTCCAGATTTTTTTTGAAACTGAGAATTTTGAATTTGAATTTTTCAAAGAATTCGACCTCCATGAAGGATGAGCTCCAAAACGCCCCACTCACTAAAATGCGTTTAAATACATCAGACTCGAAGAAAACCTAGTACATCTTATATTTATGGACGGAAGAAGTACTATTAACTATGTGCCCAAACCACCCACTAACATGCACATAAAGAGAAGAATCAGAAGAAAGAAATTTTATTGAAGCCGAAAAAAATCATTTGACTTCAAAATGTCAACTATGTAGACATATGTGTATACTCTGTTTCAAACAATACATTGCAGCGCAGGAAGCATGTCGTGAGAGAGAGAGGGGGGAGGGGGGATTCTGGGTGCACACTTTTGTCCATCTTTCTTACTCCCCTCAGTATAGACTACATACAGACTGAAATATGTGAACAAACATACTACAATATCTCTATATAATCTGATTCAGAAAAATGTTAGAACATCTTATACATACTTGTGAACGGAGGGACTACATCACAAACAACGTGTGTACATCGTGGATTTGTTGTGTACACATTGCACCATCCATAGTTAATACTTTATAGGTTAATTTCTAAAAGATTCTGAAATATGAATATGACATATAACATTGGTATCTAAAGTATCTAAAGATGTCAATCAAAATTCATAACACGTGCCAGGAGAAAAAATAGACAAATTCGGTAGTGGGTAGTACCTAATTTACATGTAAGCTAAGCTTTAATTTTGGCCCACCACCGCAATTGATAATAAATTTAAGTTTTACCTTCTTTTTTGGATTTTATTATTCAAATTTAGACTTGAGTTGTTTGAAATCATAGGTTCATGATTTTTATATGTGCTAATTTTCTCTATCTATTTTAGCTGTACTATAAAAGTATCACATGTGGGATCGGGGGCCTTCACTGCTGACTGGGTGCGGGAAACCCGGTCTCAGGTCGCTAAGTTTGGGGCTCGGTTTAGCTCTTTGGTCGGCTCACTTCATTGCTTGTAGTCCTCGCTAGATGGTCCATGGACATGGTTATAGTTTTTATTACCTATGTTATTTTTTATATTGTCATGATTAATAATAAATAGATTGGAAGTTTCTTGCGAAAAAAAAGATATTCTCGCCGTGTCCTCGGCCCTCCGAGAAGCTTCGGTCAGGCTAGATCTTGTGTCCCGTGAAGCTGGTCTCTGATCTTGTACGGCGGCGTCGTTCGACATGTAAAGATCGAAACGCCTTCGGCTTACTCTAACTGACTGGACTGCACTGCACTGCACTTCACACTTCTTCGGTGGTTCACCGATCGATCAGACTTGCATGCAGCCATTCCCCTTCGCCTTGCTGTTGACGCAGCCGCTGCTGTGCTCCTTCGTTCCTCTGTCGGCGGCGACGTGCACCATGTCGAGGTTGTAGAGTATGGGGATCATGACGAGGGAGGAGAGGAAGGCGAGCAGCGGGCCGAAGATCCAGAGCAGGAGGGGCACCCCGGCGTAGAACAGCCTGTTGCCCACGAAGTTGAGCGTGAAGCTCCTCTCGAGGATCTCGCCCACGTAGTCGCCCACGGCGCCGGCCGGCAGCTGCAGGCCGACCAGGCGGGCGCCATCGCCGTCCTTACCGGCGTCGGGGAGGGGGAGGCAGGAGGTGTTGATGAGGAAGCTGGCTTGGTTGAGGAAGCAGATGGTGAGGGTGTGGCAGAGGAAGGCGAAGAGGAAGACGAGCAGCAGCGCCACGTACTTGAGCGCCATCATGTACTCCCCGTGCGCGCCGAACACGGCGTCGCTCAGCGGCTTCTTCACGGAGTAGGTGCTGCTGAGCACGGCGGCGATGCCGGTGCAGAAGAGCACCGAGGTGGTGGCCATGAGCGTGGACCCCATGATGACGTTCCGGATCGACTGCACCACCAGCACCCCCTTCTTGTCGTCGTTGTCCCGCATCATGCCGGCCGCCCAGAGCCTGCGCGCGGCCGAGTAGACCCCGAAGGCCGTGGTGAGCGGGCGGCGCCGCACGGCCCGCCACAGCCAGGCGTGGTACAGCGCCGGGAGGAGCAGCCCCAGCGGGATCAGGATCAGGTCCAGGTAGCTCTCCCTCCACGCCACCATGGTCGATCGATCGGCCGACGACGATGATCGAGCAAGAACCAAGAAAGCGTAAGCGTGTGGCACTAGCACGCTTGCTTGTCGATCGATGGCTAAGCTAGCTCCTGAATTTGGGGGAGGCGTTGGTTGCTTTGTGGCGATGAACCGTGTGGAGCTGGCTATCTGTCTACCTGTCCATGGATGGGTGCGTTATATAGGGAAGGGAGTTGAGGTGAGCTGAGGTGGGGGAAAAGATAGTGGTGTCTTACACAACGGCCACGAGGATCCTTTTTGCTGGTGGTCAATCAGCTAAAAGCAGCAAGCAGTGGACTAAAGGCAGACACACACACGACCAGGCGCAGACTGATCGATCGATCGACCTCCTTCGTGAGTCACTGCCCAGACTAACAAACGGAATGCCATCGATCGATCGCAAGTTGCGTACGTATGTCGCCCTTCGTTCGTCTGCTGCTTCGATCAATGGTTATTAGGCCAACTCTAATGCACGACCCTAAACGGACGTACGTTTTATTCGGATTTCGTCCGTATGAAGCGATAGAACGGACGTCCGTGTTCGGTTTTGCTGTCCGTCGGTCGATGCATCCAGTGCGCGACTGTTCCGCATCCAATTACGAAAATAGCGGCCGCACATTAAAAAAACACTTAAAACATAATTATATATTAACATGCACTTAAAACTGTTGATCAGGACGCCCCAGCGTCGCTCGAGCGACTCGGGCGGCAACCAGCCAAGCGTCGCCGACACCCTTCTCATCCTCCCATCCCCTTCTCGTTGCCACCAGAGTGAGCCGCAGGGCAAGCCCTCGAGGCTCCCAAGGACGGCGGCAGCGGGGCTTTCGTCCTTCGCTCGACGGCAGGAATCATGAGAATACTAGGCGGGGTGTGGCCGATCTGACTTGGCGGCACGATGGGCGGCCCTGCCTTGACCGGCGGCGGCGCGACGGCCGGCGATGGCTACGGGCGCGGCGGCCGGCCCTGCAGCGCCGTTGGCTGCGTTCGGCGGCGGCGATCGGATCTGCGGCGACGACCATGTATGGTCTGGCCTCCAGACGGATCTGATCTGGCCGGTGCGGCCTACTCGTTGTGTGGCGGCTCAGATCGGTGGTGAGCCATGCACATGATACTTGATGGAGGTTTGTTGAGCGGATCCGGGTGAAAACCTCGTTCTCGGCTTGTTGCCAAGACCGGCGATGGAGGTACTCTTTTGTGTCGTTACCTTCTTGAAGGCATCGCCGTGGAGAAACTCCAGATCTCTATTCGCTATCTTCAAGGGAAACCCTAGATCAGTAGATCGGATGACGCTCTGGTGTCGTTTCCTCCTTGGGGGCGTCATTTTTGGAGGTGTACACGGGCACGAGGGACCAGTGGATGGCTTCTTTGGTGAAGCAGTGTTTCATCTTACACATTGACGGCGGTGGATCTCGGCGGTGTGGCATAGTGGAGGCTCGGCGTCCGATGCATGGAGATGGACTCGCGCAGGAGGAGGACGCTGTCTGGCGTCATGGTGGTGTCGACGGCAGAGAGGCCTGACAAGCTCGGTGCGTTAGTTTCTGCTCTGAAGATGGATCGGTGAAAGACGGCGACGACGACACATGAGAGTGCGTTGGACCGGTTTGTACCCCAAACCCAATATGTGGATTGGTTGGGGTCTCCGGCTTTAGATGTTAGGCTTGGTGCAATGTCTGTTTGGTATTAGGCTCAGACCATCGGCACCCCTTCATCAAGTGGATAGGAGTGGCGACAATTCTTGCTAAGATGGTGGTTTCAGACTACCTGATGTACTACTTTGTAAGGTCGTTGTGAATAATTAGTAAATCGCTGCATGCATCGCTCAGATGCGGAGGCCAGAGGTAATCCTCCTTTTCTAAAAAAAATTGTTGAAACATGTCCAGGGTGCATAGTTAAACTTAACTTAAACTTAAAAATTGAAAAAAAAACTATCGCCATCATCTTCATGCCCTGCCGTTCTCGTCGTTGTCCATGATGAGGTCGATGTACAGTGGCGGTGTCTAGAGGTGGGTTGGAGGCGCCTCGGGAGCCGTGTGGCCGGTCGCACCTGCACCACCTCTTCATGTGGCGACGACGGCTCCGGTGAGCGTGGATGCGTGGGCGCCCATGGCTCGGTACCCACCCAGTCGGCCATCTCCTCCGTCATGGACGACCACATCCGTCTCTAGCCCACCATCCGTGGGTCCCACTCACCGACGTGGGGCTCCTCCACCACCTCCTCTTTGACGGCCATTTTCGGGATGACGACGTCTCCCAATAGCGTCGGCAAATGTCGGCCCCGACATAGGGCCGAAAAGCGTCGTGGGCGAGATGTTGAATGTGTGCTGCGCGGGCAGTGGGGAGCGGGTGGAGCGACGGCGAACGGAGGAGGACCCGGCCTTGTGGTCGTGCCTTCCCTTGCGGCCAGAGTTCAACCAGACCATGGCGGCCGGTGAGGAGATGGACGAGAGGAGGAGGAGGAGGTGCGGCGAGGATGAACTTGGGTTTGGTGTTGGGGCTCGAGGAGGCACGTGGGGACGATGGTGGTAGCGTGGACTGGTCGGTCCATGACTTCCACATTAAGAAGGACGGTGACCGCTGTTCATGGGTGGCTGGCAGGTGGGATCCGTCCACTCGTGCGCATAAATGTGGGCGGTGGGAGGTAGGTGGGTGGCCGATAGGCGGGCCCGAGGCAGACGAGGAGCGGGCACGTGGGCGTCCGTTCGGTGTCCGTGTGGATGCAAATCAGACGCAAATTTACGTTGAAAATGGGTGGAACCGGACGCCAAACAAATATTTATTGCGGACTGGGTCGCGCGTTGGGCTGCTGTTTCTGTCTGTTTGAGTCAAAACTAACACGGCCGAACAGAACGGGTCTAGCGTTGGAGTTGGCCTTAATTCTACATACATGAATGAAGAAAATGGAAGCGTAGGGACTTGCACGTACGGAGCAACGAAGACAGGTCGGCTCTACACTTCGTTCTCAACAAGAAGTGTGCTGTGCATGCATTGAGAGAGAGAGGGAGTTGGTACGACATCAGTTGCACACGTACGTCGTGCTGGCGCAGCCGGTAGCTTACAAGCTTGGATCTGTTAGTAGTGAGACCGGCGCCATGATTTCGTGGCCGGTAGCTTAAGCTTGGTTGTTTCCGTTGGCGTCCGGTCGGGTGTCTGAAGTGCAGTCCGTTGCGTTGCCGGCGCCGGCTGCGCACCGTGTCGCTAGCGGTAGCGAACCAAAGCTTGATTAGCTTCCGGGCACACAGCTCCGTCGAGCGGCACAGCAGCGCAACTGGGTGGCCCACGCACGCACAGCGGGTTGTTGCCCACAACTAGCATGCATGCGGAATTGGCAAATTATCTAATAAGCTTAGGCCTAAAAATACCGCGTCCAAATTGTTAGAAAGGAGAGAGAGATTTGGTGAAATTATTTGTTGTATTGCTTGAGCCTCGTGGGCATATATATAGGAGTACAATCATTACTTAAAGTACAAGACAAGTCAGAACAAATTTTAGTCTATCTCGTCTTTTCTAATAAACATTATACTCAACATTCCCGCAGTCACAACGGAAGCGACGCAGACGATGAGACTGGAGAAGAATCCGAAGGCAAGCCGACGGACACTCCCCCACAGTCGTAGCGGTCGACGCATCACGGAGTCGTGACTTGAGTGGCAACCGACGAGGTTGCTCAAGCAAGGCGGTAGCCCTTTGTGCCGTTTGTCGATGTAGCCGAGAGCGTGGGTGGTGGAGCCGTGGTCGAGGTAGCCGTGTGAAGAATGTCGTGGTCGATATCGAGTCGGGGTGGCCGGTGTCGAGGAAGTCGCCGTGGAGCCGCGGGCGCAAGAGGGCGCCGAGTTAGCATGGGCACAGTGGTGTCGAAGTAGGGGTGCGCGGGGAACAAAATGTTGTTGACGACACGTCGCGGCGGGTTTGCCAAGCCTAGGGACACATCGTGGACGAAGGCACGCACCGGTGTTGCCAGCACCAGGCATGCGTAGACGGACGAAGACGAAGTTGACGAAGCGCCGACCAGGCTTGCCAGGCCTGGGGACACGTCGTGGATGAAGCCACAAATCGGTGTTGCCAGCACCGGACATGCGTAGACGAGGGACCTGCACGAGCTGTACACCATGTCGGAGAAGTCGGAGGGGCCAGCAGAGAAGAACTCGACGACGATTGCGGCGTCCATCGGCGCGGGGCCAATGTCGTCCGCGGTTATCGGAGTAGATGAAGCGGTCGGGGTAGATGACGGCGATGCTGGCGACGAGCTGGTGCTGGACAAAGACGAACGGGGTGGACGGGCGGCGGCGACGGCTACAAAGATAGCGGCGGCGGCGGCCAAAGAAGAGCGGCGGCCTGACGGCGGCGGCTAGGTTAGGAGTACGGCAGCGGTGCTCAAAGTAGGCGAAAAACCCTGACAGCGTGACGAAGACCGGCGCGGACGGTGGTGTTCCCGCGCCAAGGGAGACGACGCGGCACATACCACGGAAGGTCGACGCGCGGTGACGGCGGAGTGAACCGCGGGCCGCGGCGGTACGACCCGAAGAGGCGACGCAGCGGCGGCAGGCGGGTCGGGGCGACAGTGGGAAGATCTCGGGGCGGCGGTAGGGACCGCGGACCGCGGGCCGCGATGCCGCGGCCCGAAAAGGCGACGCAACAACGGTTCACGAGTCGGTGCAACCGCGGGGATGACCTCGGGATGGCGGCGTGGACCGCGTGTCACGCTCGCTACGGCCTGAAGGGGCGACACAGCGGTGACGCACGAATCGTTGCAGCCGTCAGGAGAACCACGGGGCGGCGGCGCTGCGGCACGACGGGGGCGACAGCGGCAACCCGTTGCTCGATCGGTGAAGGGGCGCGCTGAACTCGGGAATGATCTTCACAAAACTTGCGAAGACGCGCACAAGCAACTGGCTAGGTCGGTCATACAGTGTGGATGAAGCGAATCACGGACAAACGGATGATCAATCCGATCACTCGTGAGGTCGAAGTATCCGCTGGATCAGATGAGGTGGCCGTCATGACAAAAGCAGGCAACCGAATAGAACACACGTTATACAGGAACGCGATCACCATGGCCAAGCCAAGACGTGTACACCTGCACATGAACACACATGCATGAACATGTGAGCTAGTCCAAGCGGCGTGGATCGGTCGTTGGCGCGAGCGGCCGGCCAAAGGAGCGCCACCTACGCTCGTGTCGGGCGTGTGAGTTGGCCCGTGCCGACACAGAACGAACGACGGCCTCTGCACCAGTAGACCTCACGCGTTCCACGCATGAAGCTTTGGACGTGAAGCGGCGACCGATCCAAGTGGATGGAGACGGATTGATGAAGAAGTCCCGATCGAATCAAGGCGTCGACGGCCGGCGCAAACTGACTGACGGGCGGGTGCGCGGACAACAGCCATTCGGGCCGCCGCATGGCACACGAGGCCGTTGAGTCGAAGATGCTGGTATAGTCGATGCCGAAGTCGGAGTAGAGGCGCGCCGGAGTCGACAGCGGCGACGGACGACACAAACTGATCTATAGATCGGAGAACCAAAAAAGAAGCGCCGATCAAGACGACCGGCGTGAGAAAAAAACCCAGATCAAGGATCGGGAAAAAGACTCTCTAGGGCAACCGGTCAACATGACCGGTAGACGAACCCTAGGTACGGGCGGCGCGGCCCCCAGCGGCGGTCATGGAGGCCAACCGCCTCGGGAGTGGCGCGGAGCGGAAGCGTCGGGCGGCGGCTAGGGTTTAGATCGATTAGGCTGATACCATGTTAAAAGGGAGAGAGAGAGATATATTGCTTGAGCCTCGTGGGTATATATATATATATATATATATATATATATATATATATATATATATATATATATATATATATATATATATATAAGTACAACCATTTATTTGGAGTACAAGACAAGGCAGAATAAATCCTAATCTATTTCGTCTTTCCTAATAAACATTATACTCAACACAAATTACACGATGTAGAAATGCCAGGTCGTCATCTTATCAGCTAGGACATTGTTACCCCATTTCATCTCGCTTTAGCCACGCGTACCAACTCTTGTGATGCGTCAATCGTATCTTCAACTATTTTGATTCAGTACATAATATTTTTCTCTTTTCTTCTGGAATCGAAGGCTTTCGCCCAGCTTTAAAGTAATGCTCATGATGATAAAGACATATAGGCCAACTTAGAACCAGTAACTCGATGTTAGGATATCAGCTTACGAGGTAAAACACTTGGAAAAAAGAAGAAAAATGACACCCAAAAACAGAAACGATAAGGACTAGAGCTACAAGCTAAGCCAGAGAAGGTTGTGCAGCTTGAGCTTCTTGCCACCTTGTCCACTGATAAGCAAAGCGCATCACCACGTCAAGACGGTCGGACCATCACCAATAATCCCATAGGAGCAACTTCACAAGCACACCACCATCAAGCACGAGATCTTTGGCAACCAAGCTAGCAAAATTCATTAAAAAGTCAATTCATTTGAAGACAAATTGGGCAAAAACAGAGAAAACCAATTTGAATGTTCAAAATGTATATTGTGCTCTTTAGAAACTCGAATTCAATATAAAAATCATATTAAATGAATATTTGAAAGAAACATGTCAAAGATAATAATACAACAAGTAAATGAAAAAAATAGAATACTTAAAAAGGAAATGTTCCGACAAAATTGTTCCAAAATATGGGAATTTGTAAATAAGAACTAATAAATTTGGGCAATTTTACATGATTTTCATAATTTTACCAAGTTTTGTAATTTCCAAAGTATTTCTTAATTATTGGGCATTTTGTATAGTTCTTATAACTTTGGTATATTGAAATGTTCATTTCTGATTTTTGTAGAGTATTTTTTGGGTTTTGATTGGACTGTCAAACAAGTACACAATTGCTACCACGTCAACATTCAAAGTGGTTTTAGTGGAGGAATGGGCTAAATCTAGACGCTTTTGACACTAAAGCGACCGAACTTGGACCTTGACAATAATTGTGTTTCTTGGCAGCGATCTGGCATTGGGTATATTGGGACCTAGAAATATTCTCTGATGAGCGGACGGGAAAACCCTCTTTGGATTTGCCCAAGATCTTTGGAATTCATTTATTTCTTGCAGGGGTGGCTTGCTTTGGCTTTGGGGCATTTCATGTAACGGGTTTGTATGGTCCTGGGATATGGGTATCCGATCCTTATGGACTAACTGGAAAAGTACAAGCTGTAAATCCAGCGTGGGGTGCAGAAGGTTTTGATCCTTTTGTTCCGGGGGGAATAGCTTCTCATCATATTGCTGCGGGTACATTGGGTATATTAGCGGGCTTATTCCATCTTAGTGTCCGTCCGCCTCAACGTTTATATAAAGGATTACGTAACCAAATATATAACTTTTTCAAATATAATTATGTTTGGCGAAATGGCAGTGAAATAGGATAGAACTAATAATTCATCCAAGAACAAAAACAATTTGGACTACAGCTACAAGCTAAGCTAAGATGATCCAAAAACGACAAGGTAAGCTAAGGTTGTCTACAGCTTGAGCTTCTTGCCACCTTGTCCACTGATAATCGGACCATCACCAATATTCCCATAGGACCACACTGCCTTTACGCATGAAACCAACACGAGCCATGGTTCTGTACACATGGCAACCCAGTTAGCCAAAATTCTAGAAAACTTCAGAATTTGTTCATTAAAAAATCAACTAATTTGAAGACAAGTCAAGAAAAATGATTAAAACATTTGAAATATTTTAAAAATTATATGTATGCTTTTTTGAAAACTTGGTTTTAATAAAAAATGTATTAAATGAATATTTGAAAGAAACATCATAATGATAATAATACAATAAGTACAATGAAAAAATAGAACACATATAGACTTCTTAGAAAATGGAGTGTTCCAGAAAAGTTCTTCAAAAGTATGAGAATTTTGAAATATAATTTTTTTTCTAAATTCCATGGTTTTCAATAATTTTACGGAATCACATAGTTTCTAGAGTATTTTCTATTATTATGCATGTTTAGAGTTCTTAGGGCATCTCCAACACCGACCCCCAAACAATCCGCAACCATCCAGGTCCTTGTCATATCAGTTACTAGCACATTGTTACCCCGTCCCATGGTGTCTCGCTTTAGCCACGGGTACAAACCCATGTGGTGCGTCGATCATATCTTCTTAGGGAGTACTATTTTGATTCAATGCATAATCCTTTTTCTTTCCTTTTGGAACGGAGGCTTTCGCCCAGCCTGAAAGTAATGATGATAAAGACATATAGACCAATGTACAACCAGTAACTCGATGTTAGTGATATAAACTTACGAAATAAAACACTTCTAAAAAGGGAAGAAAAATGACACCCAAAAACATAAACGACAAGGACTAGAACTACAAGTTAAGCCAGGATAATCTAGAGAGGGTTGTTGCCACCTTGTCCACTAATAAGCAAAGGGCCATCACCAAGATTCCCATACGACCAACTTCACAAGTGTTGCGCCATCAGCACGAGACCTACAAGCACCGTGTTTTTGTACACATGGCAACGCAGGTAGCAAAAAATAATGCTAACAAAAGTCACAAAACTTGAAGTTTTTCCTTTGTTGAAAACTCAACTAATTTCAAGACCAATTAGACGAAAAACAGAATAAAACGCTTGGAATGTTTGAAAAGTATATGTGTGCTTTTTTAGAAACTCAATTTTAGTAAAAAAAAATCATATTAAATGAAGATTTGAAAGAAACATCATAACGACAATAAGACGATAAGTAAATAAAAAAGAAAGTACACATAATTCGTAAAAGGGAATGTTTACGAAAAGTTGTTCAGAAATATTGGAATTTGTAAATGAGAAATAGGAAAAACTTCAGTAATTCTACTAAATTCCATGGTATCCATAATTTTACCTAGTTTTGTTTGGTTTCATGGGTATTTTTTTAATTATTGTGCATTTTTAAGAGTTCTTATAACTTTGGTATATTGGAATGTTCATTTCCGATTATTATTTTTACCTCTCCCCGCCCTTCCTCATTGTTTCTCTTTGTGTTGCTTGGACTGCCAAAACAGGTACAAATAGCTACAATGTCAACATTAAAAGCGGTTTAAGTGAAGGAATTCTAGACGGTTTTTGCACTAAAGCAACCAAACTTGGACCTTGACAATAACTGAGAACCAAATATATATTTTTTCCAAATAGAATTACGTTTGATACAATGACAGTGAAAGATGATAGAACTAATAATACATCCAAGAACAAAAACGATAAAGACTAGAGCTACAAGCTAAGCTAAGATGATCCAAAAATGACAAGGTAGAGCTACATGGTAAGCTAAGGTTGTCTATTGCTTGAGCTTCTTGCCACCTTGTCTACCGACGATCGTGTTGGAAATATGCCCTAGAGGCAATAATAAAAGCATTATTATTATATTTCCTTGTTCATGATAATTGTCTTTATTCATGCTATAATTGTGTTATCCGAAAATCGTAATACATGTGTGAATAATAGACACCAACATGTCCCTAGTAAGCCTCTAGTTGACTAGCTCGTTAAACAATAGATAGTCATGGTTTCCTGACTATGGACATTGGATGTCATTGATAACGAGATCACATCATTAGGAGAATGATGTGATGGACAAGACCCAATCCTAAACATAGCATAAAGATCGTATAGTTCGTTTGCTAGAGTTTTTCCAATGTCAAGTATCCTTTTCTTAGATCATGAGATCGTGTAACTCCCGGATACCGCACGAGTGCTTTGGGTGTACTAAACGTCACAACGTAACTGGGTGACCATAAAGGTATACTACGGGTATCTCCAAAAGTGTCTGTTGGGTTGACACGGATCAAGACTGGGATTTGTCACTCCGTATGACGGAGAGGTATCACTGGGCCCACTCGGTAATGCATCATCATTATGAGCTCAAAGTGACCAAGTGTCTGGTCACGGGATCATGCATTATGGTACGAGTAAAGTGACTTGCCGGTAACGAGATTGAACAAGGTATTGGGATACCGACGATCGAATCTCGGGCAAGTAACATATCGATTGACAAAGGGAATTATATACGGGGTTGCTTGAATCCTCGACATCATGGTTCATCCGATGAGATCATCGAGGCGTATGTGGGAGCCAACATGGGTATCCAGATCCCGCTGTTGGTTATTGACCGGAGAGTCGTCTCGGTCATGTCTGCATGTCTCCCGAACCCGTAGGGTCTACACACTTAAGGTTCGGTGACGCTAGGGTTGAAAAGATATGTATATGCAGTAACCCGAATGTTGTTCGGAGTCCCAGATGAGATCCCGGACGTCACGAGGAGTTCCGGAATGGTCCGGAGGTAAAGAATAATATATAGGAAGTGCTGTTTTGGCCAATGGGAAAGTTTCGGGGTCACCGGTATTGTACCGGGACCATCGGAAGGGTCCCGGGGGTCCACCGGGTGGGGCCACCCATCTCGGAGGGCCCCATGGGCCAAAGTGGGGAGGGGAACCAGCCCATAGTGGGCTGGTGCGCCCCCCTAGGCCCACCCCATGCGCCTAAGGTTGAAACCCTAGGGGTGGGGGGTGCCCCACCTTGCCTTGGGGGCCATTCCAGCCCTGGCCACCGCCCCCCTAAGAGATCTCATCTCCTAGGGCCAGTGCCCCCACTAGGGGAGCCTATATATATGAGGGGGAGGGAGGGGGCAGCCGCACCTTGAGTCTTGGCGCCTCCCTCTCCCCTGCTACACCTCATCCTCTCGTAGTATACGGCGAAGCCCTGCTGCTGTGACGCCCTGCATCCTCCACCACGCCGTCGTGCTGCTGGATCATCATCAACCTCTCCTTCCCCCTTGCTGGATCAAGAAGGAGGAGACGTCACGCTGACCGTACGTGTGTTGAACGCGGAGGTGCCGTCCGTTCGGCGCTAGGATCTCCGGTGATTTGGATCACGTCGTGTACGACTACCTCATCCCCGTTCTTTGAACGCTTCCGCTCGCGATCTACAAAGGTATGTAGATGCATCCGATCACTTGTTGCTAGATGAACTCATAGATGGATCTTGGTGAAACCGTAGAAATTTTTTTGTTTTCTGCAACGTTCCCCAACAGTGGCATCATGAGCTAGGTCTATGCGTAGTTCTTTATGCACGAGTAGAACACAATTTGTTGTGGGCGTTGATGTTGTCAACTTTCTTGCCGCTACTAGTCTTATTTTGCTTCAGCGGTATTGTGGGATGAAGTGGCCCGAACCAACCTTACACGTACGCTTACGTGAGACCGGTTCCACCGACTAACATGCACTAGTTACATAAGGTGGCTGGCGGGTGTCTGTCTCTCCCGCTTTAGTTGGAGCGGATTCGATGAAAAGGGTCCTTATGAAGGGTAAATAGAAGTTGACAAATCACGTTGTGGCTTTCACGTAGGTAAGAAAATGTTCTTACTAGAACCCTATTTCAGCCACGTAAAACTTGCAACAACAATTATAGGACGTCTAACTTGTTTTTGCAGCAAGTGCTTTGTGATATGATATGGCCAAAGTTGTGATGAATGATGAATGATATATATGTGATGTATGAGATGTTCATGCTATTGTAATAGGAATCACGACTTGCATGTCGATGAGTATGACAATCGGCAGGAGCCATAGGAGTTGTCTTTATTTTTGTATGACCTGCGTGTCATTGAGAAACGCCATGTAAATTACTTTACTTTATTGCTAAACGCGTTAGCCATAGTAGTAGAAGTAATAGTTGGCGAGCAACTTCATGGAGACACGATGATGGAGATCATGATGATGGAGATCATGGTGTCAAGCCGGTGACAAGATGATCATGGAGCCCCAAGATGGAGATCAAAGGAGCTATGTGATATTGGCCATATCATTTCACTATTATTATTTGATTGCATGTGATGTTTATCATGTTTTGCATCTTGTTTACTTAGAACAACGGTAGTAAATAAGATGATCCCTCATAATAATTTTAAGAAAGTGTTCCCCCTAACTGTACACCGTTGCGACAGTTCGTTGTTTCGAAGCACCACGTGATGATCGGGTGTGATAGATTCCAACGTTCACATGCAACGGGTGTAAGACAGATTTACACAAGCAAACACTTAGGTTGACTTGACGAGCCTAGCATGTACAGACATGGCCTCGGAACACAGAAGACCGAAAGGTCGAGCATGAGTCGTATAGAAGATACGATCAACATGAAGATGTTCACCGACGTTGATTTGTCCGTCTCACGTGATGATCGGACACGGCCTAGTTAACTCGAATCATGTTATACTTAGATGACTAGAAGAGGGATGTCTATCTAAGTGGGAGTTCATTGAATAATTTGATTAGATGAACTTAATTATCATGAACTTAGTCTAAAATCTTTGCAATATGTCTTGTAGATCAAATGGCCAACGTTGTCCTCAACTACAACGCGTTCCTAGAGAAAACCAAGCTGAAAGACGATGGGAGCAACTATACGGACTGGGTCCGGAACTTGAGGATCATCCTCATAGCTGCCAAGAAAGATTATGTCCTACTAGCACCGCTAGATGACCCACCCGTCCCACAGAACCAAGACGTTATGAACGCTTGGCAGACACATGCTGATGACTACTCCCTCGTTCAGTGCGGCATGCTTTACAACTTAGAGCTGGGGCTCCAAAAGCGTTTTGAGAGACATGGAGCATATGAGATGTTCGAAGAGCTGAAAATGGTTTTCCCAGCTCATGCCCGGGTCAAGAGATATGAGGTCTCCGACAAGTTCTTCAGCTGTAAGATGGAGGAAAATAGTTCTGTCAGTGAGCACATACTCACTATGTCTGGGTTGCATAACCGCTTGACTCAGCTGGGAGTTAATCTCCCGGATGATGCGGTCATTGACAGAATCCTCCAGTCGCTTCCACCAAGCTACAAGAGCTTTGTGATGAACTTCAATATGCAGGGGATGGAAAAGACCATTCCTGAGTTATTTTCAATGCTGAAATCAGCGGAGGTAGAAGTCAAGAAGGAACATCAAGTGTTGATGGTGAATAAAACCACTAAGTTCAAGAAAGGCAAGGGTAAAAAGAACTTCAAGAAGGACGGCAAGGAAGTTGCCGCGCCTGGCAAGCAAGCTGCCGGGAAGAAGCCAAAGAATGGACCCAAGCCCGAAACTGAGTGCTTTTATTACAAGGGAAGTGGTCACTGGAAGCGGAACTGCCCCAAATACTTAGCGGACAAGAAGGCCGGCAAAACAAAAGGTATATGTGATATACATGTAATTGATGTGTACCTTACTAGTACTCGTAGTAGCTCCTGGGTATTTGATACCGGTGCAGTTGCTCACATTTGTAACTCAAAGTAGGAGCTGCGGAATAAAAGGAGACTGGCGAAGGACCAGGTGACGATGCGCGTCGGGAATGGTTCAAAGGTCGATGTGATCGCCGTCGGCACGCTACCTCTACATTTACCTACGGGATTAGTTTTAAACCTCAATAATTGTTATTTAGTGCCAGCTTTGAGCATGAACATTGTATCGGGATCTCGTTTAATTCGAGATGGCTACTCATTTAAATCCGAGAATAATGGTTGTTCTATTTATATGAGAGATATGTTTTATGGTCATGCTCCGATGATGAATGGTTTATTCTTAATGAATCTCGAGCGTAATGCTACACATGTTCATAGTGTGAATACCAAAAGATGTAAGGTTGATAATGATAGTCCCACATACTTGTGGCACTGCCGCCTTGGTCACATAGGTGTCAAACGCATGAAGAAGCTCCATGCAGATGGACTTTTAGAGTCTCTTGATTATGAATCATTTGATACGTGCGAACCATGCCTCATGGGTAAAATGACCAAGACTACGTTCTCAAGAACAATGGAGCGAGCAACCAACTTATTGGAAATCATACATACTGATGTGTGCGGTCCAATGAGTCTTGAGGCTCGCGGTGGCTATCGTTATGTTCTCACCCTCACTGATGACTTGAGTAGATATGGGTATATCTACTTAATGAAACACAAGTCTGAGACCTTTGAAAAGTTCAAGGATTTTAGAGTGAGGTTGAAAATCAACGTGACAGAAAAATCAAGTTTTTGCGATCAGATCGTGGAGGAGAATACTTGAGTCACGAATTTGGCACACACTTAAGAAAATGTGGAATAGTTTCACAACTCACGCCGCCTGGAACACCTCAGCGTAATGGTGTGTCCGAACGTCGTAATCGCACTCTATTAGATATGGTGCGGTCTATGATATCTCTTACCGATTTACCGCTATCTTTTTGGGGCTATGCTTTAGAGACTGCAGCATTCACTTTAAATAGGGCTCCATCGAAATCCGTTGAGACGACACCGTATGAATTATGGTTTGGGAAGAAACCTAAGCTGTCGTTTCTAAAAGTTTGGGGATGCGATGCTTATGTCAAGAAACTTCAACCTGAAAAGCTCGAACCCAAGTCGGAAAAATGCGTCTTCATAGGATACCCTAAAGAAACTATTGGGTATACCTTCTACCTCAGATCCGAAGGCAAGATCTTTGTTGCCAAGAATGGATCCTTTCTAGAGAAGGAGTTTCTCTCGAAAGAAGTAAGTGGGAGGAAAGTAGAACTTGATGAAGTGTTACCTCTTGAACCGGAAAATGGCGCAACTCAAGAAAATGTTCCTGAGGTGCCTGCACCGACTAGAGAGGAAGTTAATGATGATGATCATGAAACTTCAGATCAAGTTGCTACTAAACTTCGTTGGTCCACAAGGACACGCTCCGCACCAGAGTGGTATGGCAACCCTGTCCTGGAAATCATGTTGTTAGACAACGGTGAACCTTCGAACTATGAAGAAGCGATGGCGGGCCCGGATTCCGACAAATGGCTAGAAGCCATGAAATCTGAGATAGGATCCATGTATGAAAATGAAGTATGGACTTTGACTGACTTGCCCGTTGAACGGTGAGCCATAGAAAATAAATGGATCTTTAAGAAGAAGACAGACGCGGATGGTAATGTGACCATCTATAAAGCTCGGCTTGTCGCTAAGGGTTATCGACAAGTTCAAGGGGTTGACTACGATGAGACTTTCTCACCGGTAGCGAAGCTGAAGTCCGTCTGAATCATGTTAGCAATTGCCGCATTCTACGATTATGAGATATGGCAAATGGACGTCAAAACGGCATTCCTTAATGGTTTCCTTAAGGAAGAATTGTATATGATGTAGCCGGAAGATTTTGTCGATCCTAAGAATGCTAACAAGGTGTGCAAGCTCCAACGCTCGATTTATGGGCTGGTGCAAGTATCTCGGAGTTGGAACATTCGCTTTGATGAGATGATCAAAGCGTTTGGGTTTACGCAGACTTATGAAGAAGCCTGCGTTTACAAGAAAGTGAGTGGGAGCTCTGTAGCATTTCTCATATTATATGTAGATGACATACTTTTGATGGGAAATGATATAGAACTCTTGGACAGCATTAAGGCCTACTTGAATAAAAGTTATTCATTGAAGGACCTTGGAGAAGCTGCTTATATATTAGGCATCAAGATCTATAGGGATAGATCGAGACGCCTCATAGGTCTTTCACAAAGCACATACCTTGATAAGATATTAAAGAAGTTCAATATGGATCAGTCTAAGAAGGGGTTCTTACCTATGTTACAAGGTGTGAAATTGAGCTCAGCTCAATGTCCGACCACGGCAAAAGAAATAGAAGAGATGAGTGCCATCCCCTATGCCTCAGCCATAGGTTCTATTATGTATGCCATGTTGTGTACCAGACCTGATGTAAACCTTGCCGTAAGTTTGGTAGGAAGGTACCAAAGTAATCCCGGCAAGGAACACTGGACAGCGGTCAAGAATATCCTGAAGTACCTAAAAAGGACTAAGGAAATGTTTCTCGTTTATGAAGGTGACGAAGAGCTCGTCGTAAAGGGTTACGTCGACGCTAGCTTCGACACAGATCTGGATGACTCTAAGTCACAAACTGGATACGTGTATATTTTTGAATGGTGGGGCAGTAAGCTGGTGCAGTTGCAAGCAGAGCGTCATGGCGGGATCTACATGTGAAGCGGAGTACATGGCAGCCTCGGAGGCAGCGCATGAAGCAATTTGGGTGAAGGAGTTCATCACCGACCTAGGAGTCATACCCAATGCGTCGGGGCCAATCAAACTCTTCTGTGACAACACTGGAGCTATTGCACTTGCCAAGGAGCCCAGGTTTCACAAGAAGACCAGGCACATCAAGCGTCGCTTCAACTCCATTTGTGAAAATGTTCAAGATGGAGACATAGATATTTGTAAAGTACATATGGACCTGAATGTAGCAGATCCGTTGACTAAACCTCTCCCTAGAGCAAAACATGATCAACACCAGAATTCCATGGGTGTTCGATTCATCACAATGTAACTAGATTATTGACTCTAGTGCAAGTGGGAGACTGTTGGAAATATGCCCTAGAGGCAATAATAAAAGCATTATTATTATATTTCCTTGTTCATGATAATTGTCTTTATTCATGCTATAATTGTGTTATCTGGAAATCGAAATACATGTGTGAATAATAGACACCAACATGTCCCTAGTAAGCCTCTAGTTGATTAGCTCGTTAATCAACAGATAGTCATGGTTTCCTGACTATGGACATTGGATGTCATTGATAACGAGATCACATCATTAGGAGAATGATGTGATGGACAAGACCCAATCCTAAACATAGCATAAAGATCGTATAGTTCGTTTGCTAGAATTTTTCCAATGTCAAATATCCTTTTCTTAGACCATGAGATCGTGTAACTCCCGGATACCGTAGGAGTGCTTTGGGTGTACCAAACGTCACAACGTAACTGGGTGACCATAAAGGTATACTATGGGCATCTCTGAAAGTGTCTGTTGGGTTGACACGGATCAAGACTGGGATTTGTCACTCCGTATGACGGAGAGGTATCACTGGGCCCACTCGGTAATGCGTCATCATTATGAGCTCAAAGTGACCAAGTGTCTGGTCACGGGATCATGCATTACGGTATGAGTAAAGTGACTTGCCGGTAACGAGATTGAACAAGGTATTGGGATACCGACGATCGAATCTCGGGCAAGTAACATATCGATTGACAAAGGGAATTGTATACGGGGTTGCTTGAATCCTCGACATCGTGGTTCATCCGATGAGATCATCGAGGAGTATGTGGGAGCCAACATGGGTATCCAGATCCCGCTGTTGGTTATTGACCGGAGAGTCGTCTCGGTCATGTCTGCATGTCTCCCGAACCCGTAGGGTCTACACACTTAAGGTTCGGTGACGCTAGGGTTGAAAAGATATGTATATGCAGTAACCCGAATGTTGTTCGGAGTCCCCTATGAGATCCCGGACGTCACGAGGAGTTCCGGAATGGTCCGGAGGTAAAGAATAATATATAGGAAGTGCTGGTTTGGCCAACGGGAAAGTTTCGGGGTCACCGGTATTGTACCGGGACCACCGGAAGGGTCCCGGTCCATCGGGTGGGGCCACCCATCCCGGAGGGCCCCATGGGCCAAAGTGGGGAGGGGAACCAGCCCATAGTGGGCTGGTGCGCCCCCTAGGCCCACCCCATGCGCCTAGGGTTGAAACCCTAGGGGTGGGGGGCGCCCCACCTTGCCTTGGGGGCCACTCCAGCCCTGGCCGCCGCCCCCCCTAAGAGATCTCATCTCCTAGGGCCGGCGCCCCCCTAGGGGAGCCTATATATATGAGGGGGAGGGAGGGGACAGCCGCACCTTGAGTCTTGGCGCCTCCCTCTCCCCTGCTACACCTCATCCTCTCGTAGTATACGGCGAAGCCCTGCTGCTGTGACGCCCTGCATCCTCCACCACGCCGTCGTGCTGCTGGATCATCATCAACCTCTCCTTCCCCCTTGCTGGATCAAGAAGGAGGAGACGTCACGCTGACCGTACGTGTGTTGAACGCGGAGGTGCCGTCCGTTCGGCGCTAGGATCTCCGGTGATTTGGATCACGTCGTGTACGACTACCTCATCCCCGTTCTTTGAACGCTTCCGCTCGCGATCTACAAAGGTATGTAGATGCATCCGATCACTCGTTGCTAGATGAACTCATAGATGGATCTTGGTGAAACCGTAGAAAAATTTTTGTTTTCTGCAACGTTCCCCAACTGATCGGACCATCACCAAGATTTCAATAGAACCAACTTCACCAACACACTGCCATCAGGCAGGAGACCAACATGAGCCGTGGTACTATACAAATGGCAACCAAGTTAGACAAAAGTATAGAAAACTTAAAAATTTGCCTTCATTGGAAAATCAACTAAGTTGAACATAAATCACGCAAAATAGATTAAGATGTTCGGAATGTTAAAAAAGTACATGTGCGCTATTTCAGAAACTTGGTTTTAATAAAAATATATTAAATGAAACATCATAATAATTAATACAATAAGTTCAAGAAAAATAAAACATATATAGACTTCTTAGAAAATGGAGTGTTCCAGAGAAGTTGTTCAAAAATATTAGAATGTTGAAATGATTTTTTACAATGTTCCAGGGTTTTCCATAATTTTCCCAAATTCTGTAGTTTCTAGAGTATTTCCTATTATTATGCGTGTTTGGAGTTCTAATAATGTTTCGTATATTGAAAATTCTATTTTTCTATTATTATTATTATTGCATCTATCTCCCTTCCTTCTCATGGGTTTCTTTCTATTGATTGGATTGCCAAACAAGTACAAAATCACTACCATGTCATATAAAAGGTATTTTATTGGACGAACAAGCCAATTCTAGAAGGTTTTGTCACTTAAGCAACAACCAAATATGGTGAGTGTTGTGATCAGGAGCCAGAACTTAGACTTTGCCAATAGTTAAGAACCAGAGATATACTTTCCTTTTCTAAATAGAATTATGTTTGACGGAATGGAATATCCTTTTTGGATTGGGTATGGCTTCAACCATTCCTAGGGTCCGCCAACTAGTTAGCCATAGACATATTTTAGTTAACAGTTGTATAATCAACATACCAAGTTTTCATTGCAAACCCTGAGATATAATTACAATGAAAGATAACCAAAGATCAAAAGATCTGGTTCAATATTATATTGCTTCACCGGACCAGGGGAAATTGTCAGCGCATTTGACAATTGACACATTGGAACATAAAGGACTAGTAAATAAAATCCTAGATATGAAGTGGGTCGGTCTCAAAATGAATGAGTTGTTAGTTGTAGCATATTACTCTCGTCAGACTTGAACTTAACTAAAAAAGGAAAGGTTCATAGAATTTCTTCCCCCCCCCCCCTTCCCCTAAACTAAATCGCCCTAAAACCATTAAATTCTTATTTTTCCCATCAACTAGCTAAAATTGATTAACTCTAGGATTAGGATCCGTTTTTCCTTTTTCCTCTATGTGTATTTAACATACCACTGTAATTTGGTATATATAATTTAAGCAAAACAAGATAGAATTAGTGCTCATAGGAATGTCAAGAAACCTTGAAGATGAGTTGTGGTCGAGCAAAATGGAGATGAGAAAACACTCAAGATATCCAGCGTATGATTATTAAACCAAGAGTTTACAATAAGTATGCTTGTCTTAGCAGTAAGTCACATTAGAATTCAAAAGGAAAAAAAAGTTATGTCACATTAGGCTTGCTGTCCTAGCTTAATTTCCTGTCGATCCTCCTTGGTTAATCGTAAGAATCGATAGTGGAAGACGCCGCACGTTTTACCCCCTGGGTTGAAAATGGCGGCATTTTTACAGTGATGACATGCAAAAGAAAAGGCGCCTCAAAAACGTTTTAGCTTTCAAGTATTTTTTTTCTCTTCGGGGGACTTTCAAGCGTTTATGAGGAAGCGCGAGTAGAGAAGTTGCCCGGGAAGTGAGCAGGCTTTCTAAGGAAGGCATAGAAAAATCTCTTTAGCCAAAGGCAAATTTGTCACTCATTTCTTGCGCATGTTGCACTCGATGAACCTGCCAAAATTTCCTTAAATACGGAAAGAAAGGAAACACACACACACACCACGCTAAATTATTTTTTCTTTTTTGTGGGCACACCACGTTAAATTGAGCTAGGAACCCTCCAAGATACTCTTTCCGTCCCAAAATATAAGAACGTTTTTAATACTAGTATAGTATCAAAAACATTCTTACATTCTGAAACAGAGGAAGTAAATTTTACGGGCATTAGGCAGCGTACGGAACCCTGCAAGCTCAGATTCCATTTAGGACCGAGTGACTGACGCATGCACAAACAGCCGACGCGCGTGGTCGAACTCGATGCGTTGCCCTGTATACTCCTGCGAGTTGAGCATGCATCGATGATTTGTGTGCGCCTGTGGCCAACAAGTAGGTTTGTTTCGCTTGTAGCACAACAAAGGGGTGGTGGCGCAGTTGGCTAGCGCGTAGGTCTCATAGCTAACAGCGAGTGATCCTGAGGTCGAGAGTTCGAGCCTCTCTCACCCCACCTAAAAATGACCATAGTTGTGATGAAACGCTCAATGGCAACTTGGGTCGCCATATACGCTCCTGAACCATCAGGTGAATCGAGCATGTCTGAACCTGGTCTACCTTTTTTTTTCCCTCTCTAAGTTTTCACATGTACTGAGCTACTGCACTGTCTCAATATATGCAATCGTACATGTTTTGGATGAGGAATATATACTCCAATATGTTCTTCCTTTTTTTTTATAAAACCGCATGTTCTCTGACGACAGAGGACAACCAAAAAATAATTATCTGAACTTGATTTGCACACAGTAAGGTGGTGCCGTAAGGCGTACTGTAGGCCTCAGCTAGGTTTCATCCTGGTAGGTTAACCATACGCAGGGACAGAGCCGTCCACGTCGCACACGCAAGCAAGCAAAAGCTAGGGTGGCGACCGCACGAACGTCGGCGTCGATCAGCTGCCTCACTGGTCACTAGCTAAAGCCCAGACCGATCCCGTCAACCGTGATATGAACTTCCGTCTGTTCGGCGCCTGTCCCGGTTTGTGCATGTCTGCTTTGGTTGGCGAATTATTGCGGCTCGCTTCCTTGCAGTTTTCGGTTCGCCAAAGCTTGTAGATGCTCAATAACTCAAATATGCACGACCCATTTTCCTTTCTAGCCATGTGGCCTAAAAATGTTATTGTATGTAGTAGTACTAGTACCACGGCAACAGAGGTCAATGAGGGCAACGTTATCTTGATAAGTCGGAGAAGAAAACACCATGCATAGCACTACGAGTAGCTATCGAATGGATCCCATTTTTGGTACTCCAAAGCGTAATGGAGGAACTAGTAGGAATCCAATAAGTTCTTAAAATTCACTTCTCAATCTTCCGGGGGGATCCAATAAGCTAGCTTGTCGGTTCCTTGACAAAAGGAACACTGAAAGCAGAATGGTAGTATCCTTTTCACAAGTATAATTCCCACACTACTTATTTATGAGTGTCTTGCTGCAAAGTGTAATGGAGGTTGGAGAGGAAGTGAGTACCAAGCCAAAATGCTGGAGGAAAGCAAGGGAATGATCCCTAGAAACGTATCCATGCGTTGGGATGCACTGACACCAGATCGGTCGGGGCAAGCTAAGCTCTGGGTGAGTCCACGCAGACGAACCGGGCCGGGAAGTCGTCCTCGTGCAGGATGTGCATGGACGTACGCGTGCCACCTCACCTCGCCCTATGGTGTGCATGATTTTGTTAGAAAAGAAAAGAAAAAAAACGAATGGAGGGATAAGGGGGCCTTTCTTTATTCAGCAGGTGCAAACACCACCACTTTGGATCGATCGGATGAATGCCACCAGTAAAAAGGAATTCACACGAATTGCCTTTTTCTTGTGTCTCGCTCATGACTGATCCTTCCATTTCTGCGAATGACACTACTGTAAATGGGGCTACTTAATTACCACTTGCACAACATTGTGCTAATTGAATGGTTGTATAAACTATTTAGCGAGAAATGTGTTGGACCAGAGTTGCTGCATAACAAATACCTAAACTCCAAAACGTTATCTTAAGTGGATGTTAAGCCTACCCATTCATTGTTTTGGAGGGGCTTAATGAAGGTCAAGTCATCCTTTTTTTAGAGAGATTCATCAGTGTTTTATTTCTACATGTTTGGGCGATGAGCCGTGCAGCGGGGTGGTGGAGTGTCGGCGACCATCAGTGCTAACGAAGAAAATGTGGGCGAGGGGTTTGGGCGATGAACAGAGAGAAGTGGGGAGTAATTGTCACCTCGTCTCGTCCATCGTGAGAAAAAAAAATGATTTGAGCTTCCTACTCACCTAAGCCCAGCAGTGCTTGAAGATTTGTGCGGGCCAGAATTTTGACGCAACTGAGGCAAATAAGCAATCTAAATTTGCATCCACAGGCCTGACTGAGCTGCATGCATGGGACATACCCAGCACACCCTTTGACGTCCGGTCGGGTGCCTGACGTGCAGGCCGTTGCGTTGCCGGCGCCGGCTGCACACCGTGTCGCTGGTTGCCAGCGATAACGAACCAAGGATTGACTAGCTTTCGGGCACACGGCTCCGGCGAGCGGCGGAGCAGCGTCACCGACTCGCCTCCCTGCCCACGCACGAACGCACGCACGCCGGGTTGTTGCACACAGCTATCATGCATGCGAAATTAGCAAATTTCCTAGAAATACTGCGTCCTTTTCAATGACAGGATGTAGAAAACTAGAAATGCCAGGTCGTTATCTAATATCTTATCACCTAGGAGATCGTTACCCCTTGTGTCTCGGTCGCTTTTTTTAGCCGCAGATGCAAGGTAGTAGTGCGTCGTATCTTCAGGTATTTTCATTCGGTGAATAACCTTTTTTCTTTCTTTTGGAACCAAGGCTTTCGATCACCTGGCTTTAATATAATGATGATAAAGACACGTAGGCCAACTTACAACCAGTAACTCGATGTTAGGTATATCAGCTTACGAAATAAAACACTTCGAAAAAGGAAGAAAAATGACACCCCAAAAAAGAAAAACCGACATGGGTGATCTAGAGAAGGTTGTCTGCAGCTCACCGCCACCTTGTCCACTGATAAGCAAAGGGCCATCACCAAGATTCCCGTAGGACCAACTTCATAGGTATACCGCCATCAGGCACGAGACCTACACACGCCGTGTTTCTTTACACATGGCAACCCAGCTAGTAAATGAAAATTGTCGCTCCTTTGACACAACTTTGTACTAAAGTTGTAGCAGAGCTGCGAAAATTAATATGGATCGAAGAGAATACTAAAATAAATAAATAAATAAAGTCACAAAATTTGAAGTTTTTCCTTTATTGAAAACTCAACTAATTTGAAGACAAAACAGAATATAGATCAAACACTTGGAATGTTTGAAAAGTATATATGTGTTCTTTTAGTTAAAAAATCATGTTAAATGAAGATTTGAAAGAAACATCATAGCGATCAACAAGACAATAAGTAAATAGAAGAAATATAGAAATGCATAGAATTCTTAAAATGTAAATGTTCCTGAAATTTTGTTCAAAATATTGGAATTTGTAAATGAGAAACAGGAAAAACTTTTAGTAATTTTACTAAATTCCATGTTATCCAGAATTTTACTGAGTTTTGTGTGGTTTCTAGGGTATTTCTAAATTATTATGCATTTTATAGAGTTCTTATTACTTCGGTATATTGAAATGTTCATTCTGATTATCATTTTCACCTCTCCCCTTCCCTTCTCATTGTTTCTCTTTGTGTTGCTTGGACCGCCAAACAAGCGGTTTTAGTGGAGGAATGGGATAAATCTAGACTTTTGAGACTAAACAAACCAAACTTGGACCTTGACAATAATTGAAAACCAAATATATATGTTTTCGAATAGAATTATGTTTCACAGAATGGCAGTGAAATAGGATAGAACTAATAATACATCCAAGAACAAAAACAATACGGCCTGGAGCTACAAGCTAAGCCAAGATGATCCAAAAAGGACAAGGTCTAGAACTACAAGATAAGCTAAGGTTGTCTATAGCTTGAGCTTCTTGCCACCTTGTCCACTGATGATCGGACCATCACCAAGATTCCCATAGGATCAACTTCAGCAGCACACTGCCATCACGCACGAGACCAGCACAAGTCGTGGTTCTATACACATGGCAAACCAGATAGCCAAAATTCTAGAAATCCTGGAAAATTAATCATTGAAAGTCAACTAATTTGAAGACAAATCACACAAAATAGATTAAAATGTTTAAAAACTTATATGTATGCTTTTCTGGAAACTTGGTTTTAATAAAAAGGTATTAAATTAATATTAGAAAGAAACATCATAATGATTATAATACCATAAGTACAAGAAAAAATAAAACATATGTAGACTTCTTAGAAAATGGAGTGTTCCAGAAAATTTGTTCAAAAATATGAGAATTTTGAAATAAAAATATATTTTTACTAAATTCCATGGTTTTCCATAATTTTACCAAATTACATAGTTTCTAGAGTATTTTCTATTATTATGCATGTTTAGAGTTCTTGTAATGTTTCATACATTGAAATTTTTCTTTTCCTAATTTTTTTCATCCATCTCCCTCCCTTCTCATGGTCTTCTTTGTCTTCATTGGATTGCCAAACAAGTACAAAATTGCTACCATGGCGGGGAGACCGGCAGCGGGGCTAAGCCGCCGTAGGGCTGAACTGGGGCGGGCGGAGCGTGATCGCCGGCCATTGTCGAGCCGGGCAGAGCCGCGGAGCCGGCACCGGCCGGCTGCTGTGGCACGGCGAAGTAGGCCGGGTGGCCCGCCGGGAAAACCGGCGGCGTGATGAAGCCGCTGAAGGGCTGAACCAGGGCGGGTGGAGCATGGCCGTCGGCCATTGACGGGGCCGGCTGCATGTGGGTGAAGGGAGCTGGCGCGCCCGCGTACATGTGGTCGAAGAGAGACGACGAGGCAGAAGACATCGCAACAACGACGACGGTGGCTGGGGGAGGAGGCGCGGCGGCGACCAGGGAGTGATGGCGGCGCAGTGAGGATGGGCGGCGGCCCGGTGCGACGGCGGCGGCGACGACACGGGCGGCGGCTGGATGCGGCGATGGTGGCCCGATGCGGCGGCGGCGGCTGGAGGGTTAGGGTTAGGGAGATGGGAGATGGGGAGAGTGGTGCGGCTGCGGAGAAGAGGGGCAGCGGCAAGAGGTGGGGCGGCGGCGGCGGCAGCGGAAGGTAGGAGGTCGACTTGCTATCTGATACCATGTAAGTTAGGAAGAGAAAGATTGCATGCATCGATAATTCTGATTGATCATGCACTAGGCACATATATAGGTATATGGGCTGCGAGATCTCAACCGTATCCATTATACAGGGAAAGGCCGGGAGATGTCGTTAAGCTAGGAAGTAAATACAAGAGATCCTAGCCGCCAGATATACATGCAATGACAACCGTGTTCAACATGATGGAATGGCAGCAAAACTGGATAGAATTAATGCTCATAGGAAGGTCAAGAAAGCTTAAAGATGAGCTCCGGCCGAGCAAAAAGGAGATGAGAAAACACCCAAGATGTGAAGCATGTGCTTATTAAACCAAGAAGAAGAAGTTAAGTCACATTAGGCTTTCAAAAAAAAAAGAAAAAAGTTAAGTCACATTAGGCTTAGTGTCCTAGTTTAATTTCCTGTCCATCCTCCATGGTTAATCGTTTCAAAGGAAGCGCTAGTAAAGAAGTTGCCCAGGAAGTCAGCCAAGGCGTTTCGAAGGAAGGCATATAAAATCTTTTTGAATTTATCTAGGACACATCTAGATGCGCCCTAATTATTGCACATCTAAGTGATACAAACAAGTGTAGAAAGAAAAAAAATACTTACACGAATCTCTTTAGCCAAAGGGGATTTTGCCACAGACGTCTTGCGGCATTTTGCCCGCCGAAAGTTTCCGTATAAAAAGGAAAGAGAACACGTACACACAAAGCAAGATTGACGGGCATTAGACAGCGTACGGGACGGAACCGTGCAAGCTCAGATTCCATCTACGTATGAGGTAGGACTGACTACGACGCCGTGTACTCCTGGGAATTAAGCATGCATCCAGGATTTATATGGGCCTGTGGCTAACAAGTAGGATTGTTTCGCAGGTAACACAACAAAGGGGTGGTCGTGCAGTTGGCTAGCGCGTAGAGGTCTCATAGCTAACAGCGAGTGATCCTGAGGTCGAGAGTTCGAGCCTCTCTCACCCCACCTAAAAATGACCATCGTTGTGATGAAACGCTCAGTGGCAACTTGGGTCGCCATATGTGCACCTGAACCATCAGGTGAATCGAGCATGTCTGAACCTGGTCTTCTTTTTTTTCCCGCTCTCTATATCTTGTTTTCACAGGTACTGCACCATCTCACTATATGCAATCCTACCTTGGGAGTTGTTTGGACAAGTGAAATATATACTCCAAACTGTATTTTTTTTAAACTGCATGTTCTCTGACGACAGACGATTCTCACACTCGTATATGTGGTTACTTATCTGAACTTCAACCAAAAAACGGTTATCTGAACTTACCAATTGAGTTTCTGACCTACGTACAGTTAGCTGGTGCCATAAGGCGTACTGTAGGCCTCGGCTAGGTTTCATCCTGGCAGGCTAAACCGTACGCAGAGCTGTCGACGTCGCGGACGTAAGCAAGCAAGCTAGGGTGGTGACCGCACGTACGTCGCCGTCGATCAGCTGCCTCACTGGTCACTAGCTAAAAAGCCCAGACCAATCCGCCGACCGCGATGTCGCTCCGAATGAACCGGTTTGTGCATGTCTGCGTTGGTTGGCGAATTATTGTGGCTCGCTGGCTTGCAGTTTTTGGTTGGCGCCAAAACTTCGTGCCATGCTACGTGTGATGGCACTAGCTCTTGTGGATGCCCAATAACTCAAACAATGCATGACCCATTTTCCTTTGTAACCATGTGGCCTAAAAATGTTAACTCTTGTATATATGGTACTAGTACTGCACCAACAGAGGTCAGTGAGAGCAACATTATCTTAATTAGTTGGAGAATGAAAATGCACAAATACTATTAGTTGTCCTTTGCTCCTTAGTTTGGCATCATAGTTTTCTCAAAAAACATACTAGTAATTTAAAACCTACATATAGTATTGTGCATATAAAACCTACTCCAGATACTAGTAAACCTCACTACCACCCCTAATTTAAAATGAAATATAGTTTTCTCAACTGGAGTAGATGTTTCAATGTTTGAAGAAAGAAAATTCTGGTTTAGGAAAGGAAGGTCAAGAGTCAAGACCTCTTATTCAAATGATGTGAAAAAAAAACGATATTGGAGATAGTAGGGTTTTCCTTTTGTAGAAACGCAGGCAAACTTTTTGCCTCATCCATTAATTAAGGAGAAGACAGTAGTTTCATATAACTGTACGTAGGTCTCATAAAAACGCTCGTATGTCGTTAGTTATCTGAACTTCAACCAAGAACAAGTTGTCTGAATTTACCAATTGAGTTGCAGACCTACGTACAGTTAGCTGGTCCTTTTGTAGAAACGCAGGCAAATTTTTTGCCTCATCCATTAATTAAGGAGAAGACAGTAGTTTCATATACAACTGATGTATTGATGATACCAGACACATCAAAGTATTCAAAAAAAAGTATTTAGTGATCTCATAAAACTCCAGAAAAACTGAACCGCCAATGTAGCATGGATGGTCAAATTAGACAGGAGTAGCCATCAAATGGATCTCAGTTTTGGTACTCCAAAGTGTAATGGAGGAACTAGTAGGATCCCAATAAGTTATTAATGAACATTTCTCAATCTTTCGGAGGGATCCAATAAGCTAGCTTGTCGGTTTCTGGACAAAAGGGACACTGAAAGCACAAATGGTATCCTTTTCACAACACAGTTCACACCATTATATATGTGCGTGTCTTCCTGCCATGTACTCCTGGGAATTAAGCATGCATCCATGATTTGTATGGGCCTATAGTAAACAAGTAGGGTTGTTCCCATTGTAATTCAACAAGGGGGTGGTGGCGCAGTTGGTTAACAGCGAGTGATCCTGAGGTCGAGGGTTCGAGCCTCTCTCAACCCACCAACAAATGGCCATCGTTGTGATGAAACGCTCAGTGGCAACTTAGGTCGCCACATGTACACCTAAATCATCAGGTGAACCGAGCATGTCTGAACCTGGTCTACCTTTTTGGACCGATTTAGCAAGCGGCCGGCTGCTCGCTAGTCGTCCTGAGCAGCCGGTCTAAAACAGATAATTTTAGTCTCTAATCCATAAAAGATAATAATGTGTCCCTTTCAATTGATAAAACAACTCTAATTAGAATAAATGCTATGTATTAAAAAAAGTATTACGAAAGCAAACATGTAAACAGTTATGAATGTATTTATTTTAAGTTTTCAAAATTTTAAAAAGTCATAATTTTTAGATCGCATTTCAGAATTAAGATTCGTTTTTATCGTTGGAACCCTCGCGACGTGCTCTTCAAAAGTAGATCCCATATGAGGATGTTTCGACGAACTAGTCTTCCTGCCGCGTGCCAACAGTCCTTCTGCCAACTAAACATCAATATGTGTGCAACTAGAGTACATGCCGCGCCAACTAAGCATATGCGCGTGCCAACAGTTCTTCTGCCAACTAAACATCAATGTGTGTGCAACTAGACTACATTGCCGCGCCAACTGAGTATATGTGTGTGCCAATAGTCCTGCCAAATAAACATCAATGCGTGTGCAACCAGACTATTGCCACCCCAACTGAGCATATATGTGTGTAACTAGTCATGCCAACTAAATATCAATTTGTGTGCAACTAGACTACATTGCCACGTCAATTGCGCATATGTGTGTGCAACTAGTGTCCTGCCAACTAAAAATCAATACGTGTGCAACTAGACTAAATTATAAGCCAACTGAGCATATGTGTGTACAACTAGTATCCTGCTGCTGTGGATGCAGCTCCAAAAAACTGGGTTTGAAAAAAATTGCACCATGCAGTATTAAAGTTGCATAAAGCAGTACTGAAGTTGCACAATATAGCGCGAAAGTTGGCATCAAAAAAATTTCGTTGAAACATACTCATACGGGATCTAGTTTCAAAGATCTCGTCGCAAAGAATTCAACAGTAAAGACGGATCTGAATTCCGACGCGCGGTTTGAAAGATATGACTTTTTAAAAATTCGGAAAACCAAAATAATTGGACGTGAAGCTGTTTTCTTTCAAATCAGACTAACTAGTGTGAACATATTAAATGCTGATAACGACATGCACTAGCAGACAAAAAAACTAATCATGCATGGCTAGGAAGCCCGGCCGCTCGTTCTCGTCAATTAGTGCGTGCCCACTTTTTAGATTTTGGGTACCTTTTTTCTCTCTACATATATATCTTGTTCTCTGACAGGTGGTTGGTTTACTGAGTTACTGCACTGTCTCACGATGCAAATCCTACCTGAGTTCTGTATTTGTTTTTGAAACTGCATGTTCTCTGACGGCAGAGGGTTCTCACACTTGTATGTTATCTGAACTTCAAAAAAATAGTTATCTGAACTTAGCAATTGAGTTGTAGACCCGTCGTCCAGTTAGTTAGCTTACTGTAGGCCTCGGCTAGGTTTCATCCTAGTAGGCTAACCGTCAGAGCCGTCGACGTCGCGGACATTGGCCTGCAAGCTAGGGTGGCGACGGCACGTACGTCGCCGTCGATCAGCTGCCTCACTGGTCACTAGCTAAAGCCCAGACCGACCCGTCGACCGCGATATCGCTCCGAATGAACTGCCGTCAGTTCAGGGTCTGTCCCGGTTTGTGCATGTCTGCGTTCGTTGGCAAATTATTGGGGCTACCTAGCTTGCAGTTATCTGGAGGCGCCAAAGTTTTGTGCCATGCTACGTGTGATTGCACTAGCTCTTGTAGATGCTCAATAACTCAAATATGCAGGACCCATTTTCCTTTCTAGATCGTTTAAAAAAAATCCCTTCTAGACATGTGGCCTAAAAATGTTAGTATTGTATGTAATACTTTTAGTACACCAACAGAGGTCAATGAGAGCAACGTTACCTTGATTAGTTGGAGAAGAAAACAGCATGCATAGTACTACGAGTAGCTATCAAATGGATCCCATTTTTGGTACTCCAAAGCATAATGGAGGAACTAGTAGGAACCCAATAAGCTATTTAAAAACATTTCTCAATCTTCCGGAGGGATCCAATAAGCTAGCTTGTCGGTTTTCTGGACAAAAGGAACACCGTCGAAAGCAAAACGGCTACAGGTATAATTCCACACTAGTATTATATGCGTGTCTTGCTGCAAACCACAAGCCAGAATGCTGGAGGAAAGCAAGGGAATGAACGTATCCATGCGTTGGGATGCACTGACACCCGATCGGTCGGGGCAAGCTAAGCTCTGGGTGAGTCCATGCAGACGAACCGGGCCGGGAAGTCGTCCTCGTGCAGGATGTGCATGGGCGTACGCGTGCCACCTCATCTCACCCTCCGGTGTGCAGGCCAGTAGCTAGGCAACTACTCTGATTTGCTGATCCGGAGGCCGAGTGCTCCCTGCTTTTGTTAGAAAAACGAATGGAGCGATAAGGCGGGCCTTTCTTTATTCAGCCGGTGCAAACACCACTACTTTGGATCGATAGGATGAATGCCACCAGTAAAAAATAGAATCACAGGCACTGCTTTTCTTGTGTCTTTCTCAAGACTGATCCTTCCAGTGACAGTATACATGGCGGAAATCCGGGTTGCATGCGGTGAACAGTAAGTTCAAAATAGCAAATAAATTCAAAGAAAATTGATAAGTTTTGGCATGCAAGATGCTCGGGTGAGCAATGTGCGTGCAAAATTTTATGGTGTTTGAACATTTGTGGAGCTCATGGGAAAAAATCTGGTCTACACAGTGCACTTTTTCAAAGTTTCTTTGAGAAACCATTTTTTTTTGCCACGAGCTCCTCACATGTCCAAACACCACGAAATTTTGCATACGCCTTACGCACCTGAGTATCTTGCATGCCAAAAAAAATAAGATTATGTTTTAAATTTTATTGCTACTTCTCAAGGTTACTGTTCATCAGCGGGTGCAGCTGAACCTATGCTCCGGATCGCCCTGTCCTAGGGTTGGACCAAAAGCTCGTAGCTCATGAGCTTAATCAGCGCTCGATAGTTTGGCTCGTTAAGCTCGTGACTCGCTTCTTAATGAACAGAGGCAATCATCAATTTCAGCTCGTTAAGCTTAACGAGCTAACGAGTAGCTCGTTATTGACAACACAACACATATTTTCACCTTACATGACAAAATTTTTATAGTACCTCGGCCTATCTATTCAATCCAATCTACATAGAAAACAACAAACTAGTGCATTTCTTTTGTAGTCACTATCTTCCTTCTTAAAAACCACATCTACACCCTCATCATGTAGACCGACCATATCAAATCTGTTAATGAGCGCTCACAAGCCTAATGAGCGCTCGATAGTTTGACTCATTAAGCTCGTGGCTTGCTTCTTAATGAACAGAGCCAATCATCAATTTCAGCTTGTTAAGCTTAACAAGCTTAACAAATGAGCTAATAAGTTTCACAAGTAGCTCGTTGTCAACAACACAACACATATTTTCATGGGTGAATATCATATATGTCACTCAAAACTTGCCCGTATTCCCATCTGCCATTGGAAATTTCCCTTTTCCAGATATGCCATTGAAAATTTGCACCGCATACAGATATGCTACTATGGTCAGTTTGACCGTTAGTTGACTGTCAGGCGGCACTTGGAAAGACGATTTTGCCCCTGGTACTGTAGCGGCAATACATTGTAGCAGTCTGAACAAATTTGGTCACTTTCGAAATTGCAGGCAAACGTACTGTAGCATCCACTTTTACAAAAAATGCCAGTTTTTCAAATTGCGAACATTTTTTCCAAAAAAAAGTGTTAGGAATTCCGAATTTAAAATTACGGAGATTTATTTTGAAATTCAAAAAATTTGTTTGAATTTCAAATCTGTCCAGATGATATAGTATATCATTGCTACAGTACAGCCGACCCGCAATTCGAGATTGGCCAAGTTTGTTCGGAATGCTACAGTATGTCGTTGCTACAGTATCAGGGGCAAAGTCGTCTTTTCACATGTCACTTGACAGTCAACTAATGGTCAAACTGGCCATAGTGGCATATATGTACACGGTGCAAATTTTCAATGGCATATTTGGGAGAGGGAAATTTCCAATGGCAGATGAGGGTACGGGCAAGTTTTGAGTGGCATATATGGAATTCACCCTATTTTCATCTTACGTGACAAAATTTTTGTAGTACCTCAACCCATCTATTCAACCTAATCTACATAGGAGACAACGAACTAGTGCATTTTTTTTGTAGTCACCATCTTCCTTTTTAAAAACTAATCTGCACACTCATCATGTAGACCGGCCGTATCAAATATGTTAACAAGCGCTTCTGAGCTTAACGAGTTTCAAACGAACCGAGCCGAGCAGGGTTTTCTGCTCGTTAATCCTAACGAGCTTAACGAGCCGAGTCTTAATGAGCACGAGCTTAACGAGACGAGCAACTCATTAATCCACATAAATGGGGGCTACTTAATTAGCACTTGCACAACAACATGTTGTTGGCTATCATAGATATTTCTTCAATTATCCGTTAGGTTTTCTGCTTCGTGGAGAAACTATGGGAATTGAAGCATGTCACATGCATTTATCTATACTAATATAAAAAGTCTCAAAGGGGCAGATCTAACTAATATCAGCCATTAAACCATGTGCATCCAACGACCTAGATTGCTTCAATTGTGCGCGCTCAATATGTTCAACATGCAATCGATATCATACCCAAAGTTAACCTTAGCAGTAACCACATAACTAACATGTAATTAATATCTTATCTTTCTTAGAAAAATTATCCTACCTAATATACTAGCATACAACTAATATCTTAGTTTTTTAAAGTCTCAGTTAATACTCTACCTGATATGAGTGTGCATTGCACGTACGGATTTAGTAGTGAAGTTAAGAGAAAAATATGTAAAATAATACTAAAATAATGACCTCTAACTCGCATTTATATATTTTTGGTTAAAATTAATTTCATACAAAAACTAGAGTATTACATTCCTTCAAATTTTCCCCTATAGAACATGTTTGGCTTGTAGAGATGGAAACTAAAGAAAAGTTTCCTATGGTCTACTTCATACGATTGGAAAAGATAATTTCCTTTTTTGCGAGTTGAAAGATAATTTACATTGATCCAAGCTCATAAAAAATCCCCTTATTTCCATGACAAAAATATGCCTTGCACCTAATTAATCCTTTAAGAAGGTTTTGTGTTTATTATGTGGAGTAACCAAACAACTTAAGGAATAAGTTGTTTGGTTGCCATGGTAATCAGACTCTCCCGCTCCTCTCCCTCTTTTTTGGAAGCCTATAGGTTTTCGCTTTGCACTCCATCCTATTCCTAGGAGTTTCCCTATTCCTTCTGTTTTAAACCCCTTATTTTCCAAATATAGAGCCCTATATTACCATAGGATTCTACATAACATAAGACTATTATCCTTTAAGACAAATTATGGAGTGGAGCCCAAAAAATTCTAGATAACTAATATATTTCTATAATAGAAATTTATTATTTTCAAATAAAAGATTTATATTTTTTAATACAAGGTCAACAATTTTTCTGTACATATTTTAACATTTCCAAATGCTTGATTAACATTATTTTTCAAAAGCTTTTGATTAAAAAAGTACATAATCAACTTTTTCACACACATTGTATATTTTTTGATACATTTTGCATATACATGAGAAACATTTTATATATATACATTTAAAAAAATTCAAACGCTTGGTTAACAATTTATATAAATGTTTTATGTAAAGTTTTTTTTGTTATATATTCATTTAGAATATTTGTAAGTATAAATAAAAGTAAATAAAGAAAGCAAGAAATTAAAATAAAAACGGAAAAACCAAAAGGAAACAGGTTGTCGCCTCCCCTGCTCCCGGGCTGGCCCAACTGGTGCTCCGCTTGACCCGAGGCTTCCTTAGGCCTCGCTATCTAAGCAAGACATATTTTTCTCAAAAAAAAAATCTAAGCAAGACCCATTTCCATTGTTGTGCTTTCTAAAATGGCATACCTATACAAGGGTTCCAGTTTCGGTCGATATTTGCGGAGTGGATCATCCTTCTCGAAAACGAAGATTTGAAGTTGTCCATAATTTACTGAGTACTATGTATAACTCACACATTCGTGTACAAACAAGTGCAGACGAAGTAACACGAATATCTCCGATAGTAGGGCGACCGAAAAGCTTCAAGCGAGAGCCATTTCTCGAACATACGGATTCCTGTTAGGAATTGCCTGTGGGCGGGAAATAACAGGCTGGTCCTACACTGTAGTATAGGTTTCTCGCTTGTTGTATTTTATTTGTTTTTCACTGTTTTGTAGCCGGGTTGTTCTTTGGTTTTTTCGGTTACCGTTTTTATTTCTTTTTTCCTTTTTCGTCCATTGGTTTTCTTTGGTTAATTTTTATACATTTTTTCCAACAAATGTCTACTTTTTTCATGCATAATGTAAAGTTTTGGTATATACATCAGGGCCACTTGTTTTGCACATGTTTAACATTTACAAAGTACACGATTATTACAAAATTAAACATATGTTTTTAATGTCTTATTTTTTCAATACATGTTTTACCTTTCTTACATACATCAGTCCCATTTTTTATATGTGTTTCACATTTTTCGAATATAGGATTAACATTTAGTTTCTACAAAATATATTATAAATGTCAAAACAATTTCAAAAGATATCTACATTTTTTCATAGAAGTTTGTACCTTTTTGTATACATCAATAACATTTATCATACATGTTTCACATTTTAGAAATACATTATTAATATCCTACACCTATAATGTTTTCATGTCTAATTAATTCATACATATTGTAAATTTTCTTATACATGTGTTACATATTTTGATAAACATTATTAACATTTCTTAGAAACATATATTTTACGTCTACATTTCTTATACACATTTTATATTTCGTAAATGCACCTGACATAATTGTTTATACAAGTTTAAAAAATTATAATACATGTTTAACATTTTACAAATACATGTTTTGATGCCTAATTTTTGATACACATGGTACATTTTTGTGTACATTATTTAAACATGTTTAACATTTTCCCGAATACTTGATTAACATTTTTAAGTGAGATGAACACGTTAAAAACTAATGATAAAATAAAAATAAAATCGGAAAAATAAAAATAGAAATGATTAATTTAAAAAGAAAATATGGGTGTGGCGTTAACGCTACTGGATCGGAAAAAGTTCATCGAATTAGGGAAAAAGTTCATCATATTATTGACAAGGCGCCCGCTACAGGTATTTCTACTAACGGGTGCATACCCCACTTTCCACGTTGGGCCGGCCCAGTTTTGACCTCTCTTTTTTTGTGTTTCTCAACTGCTAAAAAGTGCACCAGTTAAGAGTACGATGCAACAACCATCCGACCACTTCCCTTTGTAGATGCAGCCACTTGTAAAAACCCACAGGTAGGATCAATCAGAGCAATTTTAATGGGGCGATCCATTTCGTCCGCCCACATTTGTTTGAGTCGGTACGAACAAAAATACGGCCCAATACACCGACCCAAACTTAAATCGTGTCCGCCCGGCGTTCGCGCCGATCCATTTCCGGCCTAAAATTGCGTCTGGAATGCGTCGGCGCGGACGCGCCGCGCGTCTCCTCGCCGTCCGCCGCGTCCCCACCTGGCGGCCACCCAACCGCCACGGTCAACATAATTTATGACGACCGCCCATCTTGGGCCCATGCGTCAGCGATGGCGGTCATCCTTTTTTAAGCCGGGCGTGTGGCAGGGCCGTCCTCATCCACTACCACTCGCCTCCCGTCCTCATTTGGCCACCCCTGCCCCCATGCCGACGACAACCCTAGCCACCGCCAGCATGGGTTTCTTCTCCGGCATCGGCAGCAGCCGCAAGGGCAAAGCCCCCGCCCGCCATTCCCCTTCCCTCCCCGCCCTCCCCACGCCGGCGCGCGCTCCCGGCAGAGGTAGCGCATCAACATGCCGTTGCACCAGGCCGAGTGGCACTGGCACCACCGTGTGCCTCTGTCGTATCCGGACGTGACGTTGCCGCATGACTGACATTTGGATCCGGAGAGGATTGTCGGTGTCAAAACCGGCGGATCTCGGGTAGGGGGTCCCGAACTGTGCGTCTAGGCCGGATGGTAACAGGAGGCAGGGAACACGATATTTTACCCAGGTTCGGGCCCTCTTGATGGAGGTAAAACCCTACGTCCTTGTAGGATCGAAACTATGTCTAGAGGGGGGGTGATTAGACTACTTGACCAAATAAAAACTTAACCTTTTCCCAATTTTAGTTCTTGGCAGTTTTTAACTATCTTAGGACAAGTCAAGCAATCATCACATAATTCAAGCAAGCATGCAAAGAGTATATTGGCAGCGAAAAGTAAAGCATGCAACTTGCAAGAATATGAAGGGAAGGGTTTTGAGGATTCAAACGCAATCGGAGACACGGATGTTTTTCCCGTGGTTCGGATAGGTGGTGCTATCTTACATCCACGTTGATGGAGACTTCAACCCACGAAGGGTAACGGTTGCGCGAGTCCACGAAGGGCTCCACCCACGAAGGGTCCACGAAGAAGCAACCTTGTCTATCCCACCATGGCCATCGCCCACGAAGGACTTGCCTCACTAGTGGTAGATCTTCACGAAGTAGGCGATCTCCTTGCCCTTACAAACTCCTTGGTTCAACTCCACAATCTTGTCGGAGGCTCCCAAGTGACACCTAGCCAATCTAGGAGACACCACTCTCCAAGAAGTAACAAATGGTGTGTTGATGATGAACTCCTTGCTCTTGTGCTTCAAATGATAGTCTCCCCAACACTCAACTCTCTCTCATAGGATTTGGATCTGGTGGAAAGAAAATTTGAGCGGAAAGCAACTTGGGGAAGGCTAGAGATCAAGATTCATATGGTAGGAATGGAATATCTTGGTCTCAACACATGAGTAGGTGGTTCTCTCTCAGAACATATGAGTTGGAATGGTGTATGTGTTCTGATGGCTCTCTCCACGAGTGAAGAGGAGGTGGAGGGATATATATAGCCTCCACACAAAATCCAACCGTTACACACAATTTACCAATCTCGGTGGGACCGAATAAACAAACTCGGTCGGACCGAAATAGTAAACCTAGTGACCATTAGGAATTTCGGTGGGACTGACATGCAACTCCGTAGGACCGATTCGGTTAGGGTTTGGGCATAACGTAATCTCGGTGAGACCGATTGCACAAACTCGGTGAGACCGAGTTTGGTAATAAGCTAACCAGAGAGTTGGTCAGGCAAACTCGGTGGGACTGACTTGCTCTTTCGGTGAGACCGAAAAGTTACAAGAAGGAAACAAAGAGTTTACATTGCAATCTCGGTGGGACCGATTCGCTCTTTCGGTGAGACCGAAAAGTTACGAAAGGGAAACAGAGAGTTTGCAATCCCATCTCGATGAGACCGAGATCCTTATCGGTAGGACCGAATTGCTAGGGTTTGGCAGTGGCAAATGACAAGTGAAACTCGGTGGCGCCGGCTTGAAAGAATCGGTATGACCGAGTTTGGCTTAGTGTTTAGGTCATTTGTGGCTATGGAAAAGTGGTTGAGGATTTTGGAGCATATCACCAAGCACATAAAGAAAGAGGCTCATTAAGCAACACCTCATCCCTCCTTGATAGTATTGGCTTTTCCTAAAGACTCAATGTGATCTTGGATCACTAAAATATAAACTGAAGAGTCTTGAACTTTTGAGCTTGAGCCAATTCTTTGTCCTTAGCATTTTGAGGGTTCCACTTTCACATCCATGCCATGCCAATCATTGAGCTTTCCTGAAATAATCATCTTGAAATAGCATTAGCTCAATGAGCTATATGTTGTTATGAATTACCAAAACCACCTAGGGATAGTTGCACTTTCAATCTCCCCATTTTTGGTAATTGATGACAACATATTGATCAAAGCTTCGACAAATTATAATAATCATGAAATACATCGTCGCTTTGAGAAGTATGTGACAAGTAAGAGCTCCCCCTAAATTTGTGCATGTTTAAAATTTGCTTTGGACTGCAAATGCACAAGGAGTTAGAGTCATGGGTTACTCTTTCATGTCACATACATCTTGGTGGAGCGCTAAAAAATGATAAGATTGAAATACATGCACTCATCACCAAGAATAGTGAGTGATCACATAAGATAGATAGAATAATAATAGCATTAAGCAAACATTAAGTGTAGCTTATGATCAAACACATGATCATCGATGTCTCACACAGATAAGGGCATTGTATCTCACACAAAAGAAAATAAAGTTCGAAAAACCACCAAATAAAACAAGAGAGAATAAAAGCAACACTCTCTCTTGAAGCCTATGATCTATACATTTTCTCCCCCTTTGGCAACAAGTTACCAAAAAGTTCCTAGAAAATGCATAGTGCTAAATCGACGCTCAGGCTTGATCTTCAGGTGGTGGTGGAGTCCGGAGCACTCCAAGGACGAAGCCTTCGGTAGACGTGGTCGGAGTTGAGGCTGAAGTGGACGCTGGAGCTGATGGAACTGAGGCTGTGGCTGGCGCAGATGTGGTAGCTCTGGTGTCAGCAACTGGCATTGCAGACGACCTCGGACCTCGTGGCACCCTGGCAAAAGCATCGGTCGTAGTCCTGCCTCTCCTCTCATTCATGTCATCCTGGAGCTGCTCCACGGCAGTCTGTATCTCTGTCACCTTGATGTCCAAATCATAGAACCTCTGTTCCATGACCCTCTCTAAGCTTGCCTGGTTCTGAGTTAGGGTGGCTAGTCCTTGCTCAATCCGCAGGATGGACGCAATCAGGTAACCAAGCTGCTCTTGTTTGGTTTTCAGAAAATATTCAGATGCCTCCTCTTGAGTAGGCATCCTGGCAGCTTTCTCCTTCTTCGCCTTCTCCTTCTTGGCTTGTGCTTGGGCAGATGATGGCTCATTCTCAGTCATGATCACTTGATTATCTTTGAAATCTGGACGGATGGGCAGGTGTTCCTTATCCAACAAGTATGTGTCCGTGCCCATCTTTGAGTTGATGAGCTCTTGAATCTGTGGGGTATACCCACAACTCCTCTTCTGATCTGCTGCAGTCCTTTTGATTGTTTCCACTATGAGGCTCATGACTTTGAATTTTTGAGGCACGTCAAAGACATAAAGCAAATTGATCGCGTGACCTCTGATCATCTTGTGATCTCCAGACTTGGGCAATAGGGTGTGCCTCAGTATCCAATTGATAGTGGGCAGTCCTGACAGAAGATAGTGCACTGAGCCAAATTTGAAAGTGTCAAGTGCTTCATTCGGAATCTCCTTGTACATGTTGGACATAGAGTTGTGGTCCATCTTTTTCTTGGCATAAGTGTCCAAGTCATCATCCTGCTCTTCTGGGGCGTTGATCAGCTGAGCCCATTCAGCAACTGTGGACTGGTACCTCGTACCCTCTGACATCCAAGTTATCCTATCATCTGGATAAAAGTGGGTTGTGGAGTAGAATTGCATTATGAGTTCCTCGTTCCACTTTGTGAGCTTCTGCCCAATAAAGTCCTCTACTCCACACGCCTTAAAGTTGTCCCGCACTCCAGGGAAGTACTCTTCATTGTCCTTGATATACTGCCAATCGACCCATCTCATATCGCAGACAATGGGCTTCTTATCTAGCAGCACTGTCTCATAGAAATCCTGCTGCTCCTTGGTGTGAAACCTGTAATCAACTGCAGTCCTTCTCCTAGAAGCATACGGATCTGCTTCTCTCCACTTCCTCAGCCCTGAATCTCTCCCGAGCTTCATATCCTTAGCCACAGGATGAGCATCGTTGTGGTCTGGGATCTTGGGCTTGAGCTTTCTAAGGACATTCTCTTCCTCTTCCTCTGCAGCTTCAGGCACTGGGGCCTTGTTCTTTTCAGTGGCTGGGATGCTTTTTGTGTTTCTCTTTGGCTTTGGCTTTGGAGCTGACTTGGCCTTGGAAGCAGCTCCCCCCGATTTTATGGCATCTCCCATTAGCTTGGGTGCCTTGGGTGCTGGTGCAGCAACCTCTTCTTCTTCCTCCTCATCTTCCATGATGGAGGCCTTGCCAAGCACTCTGGCTACAGTCTTCTTGACCCTTTTCTTCCTCTTTTTGCCCTCAGTAGCAACTGGCTCTGTGGGTGCAGGCTTCACAGTTGAAGCTCTAACCTTAGACATGGGCTGCCTGCCTGCTGGCCTTTTGATTTTCAGCCCTGGATTTGTAATTGCTGCTGGCTCAACTCTCTTGGAGGTGGCTTCCTCCTCTGCCACATAATCCTCATCTTCAGAATCAGATGTTCTCTTCTTCCTCTGACGTGTGGCAGCTTTAGGCAGATTGCTGGGAGTGCCCCTGCTGTCATCATCTGAGGAACTTGAGGGGCTAGTGCCCTCACTCAACTGCACTTGCTGCTCTGACAAGTTCTGGCTGTCACTCTGGTCTGACATGATGCAAACTCTGACTGCTGACCCTGTGAATAGATTATAGATGAGATAGAGTGGATGAGCATCACAAAGTGCAGACATTTTGCAAAAGAGTAATTCAAAAACTTAGTTTTAGTTTCCCACTGAAATCATCTCGGATCTACCGATTTTCAAACTCGGTGACACCGAAGCAGTATTGGCACCAGAACTAGTGAACTCGGTCAGACCGAGTCACAGTCTGGTGGCACCGACACTGCTAGGGTTTCACAGAGTTCCAAAATCGGTCATACCGATAAGTAATTCTCGGTCAGACCGAGTTTTACTTGTGCAATGGCATAAGCCAAATCGGTGGGACCGAGTTTTTCAACTCGGTGGGTCCGAGATGGTTTCGGCGGAAACCTAACCCTAAAATTTTCGAATTAAACCTAATGTACGAGTTCATTGGCTGGATAGGAGTTTATCAAACGTGGCAAGAATCATGATGATCACAATGTGCTAGGAATCGGATTGGAGAATATCACAAAGATCGAGTCCATACCCTAGTTCGGCGGAGACTCGCTACGGCGGCAACGGCGGGGCAGAATTCCGTTGATGGCGACGGAGACCAGCGACTGGAGGCGGCTGGCGGCGAGGAGGACGATCCGGAGACCCAAGAGGCAGAGCGAGCTATGCGCGGGCGAAGAGGTTTCGGAGAAATTTCCAAAATTTTGCCCGTCACTATATGTAGCCCGACCCTGTCGGTGTGACCGAGTGGAACAACTCGGTGGCACCGAGATGCAAAACTATATACAGTTATTGCAACTCGGTGTGACCGAGTGGTTCAAATCGGTTGCACCGAGATCGAAAACCTAGATCAACTTAATGATCTCGGTAGGACCGAAAGTATGGTATCGGTCAGACCAAGAATCACAAAGAGGTTTTGGAAGTTTAAGTCTATGACGAATCGGGGACTCCGAGCGCTCCTCACACAGAGTGGTTCGAATCTGACTTGATCAAATTTTGTGATGCAGCATGAATAGAGTTTGAGATGAGAAAAGCATAGATAGCTAGAGTAGGTTCTTAGGCATTCTTGTCCATCCACTTGGCAAAAGAAAATAAAGCCAAACAATCAAAACAACAAGTGGATGTCCTCGAATGAGTAAAATATGCAACCAACATGCTCACACAATAAGATGGCAAATGAAATATGTGGCAAAGCATGCACAACCAATTCTAGCATCTATCAAGCAATTTGCGATGACTAGGTCATCTATATATGAGTATATTGACTTAGGAGTCAAGTGAGAACACTTGATCGTAGGTCATACTCATCGTTTAAGCTCAAGTGGGGTTACCACTTTTACATAAAGTATTGTTGTATTCACATCTTTAGAGTTGCTTTAGCTCAAGTTTTAGAGTAAAGCTCCCCCTAAATGTGATATCCCCCCTAAGAGGGATGAACTAACCTTGGGTTTTGTCGATGATGACTTCATGTAGATGTTGAAGATGTGGATGCTCAATGTTGATGTAGATCACTTGGAGCTATCCATTTGAGTGAATTGCACTTTCAATACCTACATGGGTTAGTCCCACAAGGAACAAACAAGGATATCCATAGACATAGAGTGATGCATACATAAGATGATGTCCATGAAAACTTTAGGTTACCTTGTCCCTTGTCATACCAACAAGAGGGTTTGTGACTCCTTGAACTAGTGCATGATGTGGAAGTTGATTGCACTTGTTCTTGCCAAAATGATGAGAGTGAAATATGTTGGCGGAGTCACCCTCAAGAACTCTCTAGTTCTTTTTCTTTTGGATCCACACCATCTTGATGGGAATCCTTGGAGTTGTAGTCGTACTTGATGAAGTGGAACTTGACGTGGTCTTGGGAATCCACTTGACTAAGGTCTTAGGAGCTTCTTCAAATGCATCAATCTCCTCTTGAAGCTTGTCCTTGCCTTTTTGCTTGTAGTCTTGTGGTGGAAGATCATATTGAGCTTGTGTCCCCTTGAAAGAAGTAGACTTCTCTTGTTGAGGAACAAACTTTGTCTTGGGGTATTGATCTTCTTCCCATTCAACTCCATTGGCATTGAACTTTCGTTCAAAACCAACACCTTGATTCTTCCGGTGCATTCCTTGCTTGCGCACAATTTCCTCGAATTGCTTACTCCCGGCAAGGCTTTTGTACACTCCTTTCTCTATAATCCCCTTCAATAAGCTATTTTCTTGCTCAAGTGTAACTTGGCTAAGAGAATCATTAGTGGAATCAAGAGAACTACTAGAAGCAACAATATTGGATTTAGCATGATCATTGTCATTACTAGAGGAAGAATCTTTCTTGTTCTTGTTACTAGACTTGACTTGAGGCATGTAAGTGGATAATAGTAAACGCTTGGCAATGTAAGAAGAACTTTTCTTGCGGAGATCATCATTGATTGCTTTTAAGAACTCATGCTCTTGCTCAAGATTGAGCTTTTCAAAGCGTAATTTCTCATGAGCTCTTAAAAGTTCTCGATGATCTTCGAAGATAGTTTCATGAGCTAACTTAAGAGTGTTTACTTCCTTAGTTAGAGCCTCAATCTTCTCCTTATCATTGTCATTCGTTTTAGCATGATTAATTGATGTTTCATCATAGTACTCATCACTAGAGTTGTCAACAAGCAAGTCATCATCACCTAACAAGTCATCTTCATCACTATTAAAATCAACATACTCGGGGTGTGTTACCTTAGGACCTTTGGCCATGAAGCATCTTCCAATTCCTTCATTTGGTGAGTCAAATATGTCGTAGGAGTTGGTTGACACAAGTGCTAGACCGGCAACACCTTCATCTTGAGTATCTTCGGAGTTGGAGTGATAACTTCTCTCGGAGTGGCTGTCGGAGTCGGAGCCGGATACCCATTCACCAACATGAGCTTGATGTCTTCGTTTTGTGTAGCTCCTTGATGATTTTTCCTTCCTTTCCGAATCCTTGCTTCTCCGTGAGTATCTCCGTTCATAACGATCATCTCTACTCCTTCTCTCTCTTGGTGGTGATTCTTTGCTTCTTCTCTTTGGAGAATCTTCTCTTCTCTTGTAGGGAGTCGTACACTCATTGGAATAGTGTCCGAGTCTTCCACAATTATAGCAGTTTCGCTCTCGACTAGAAGATCTTTTGTCATTGTAGGACCTTGACTTGAAGCTTCTATCTTTGCTTCTACTCTTGTAGAACTTCTTGAAGTTCTTCACTATTAAGCTCAATTCTTCATTGAAGTTTTGTTTCTCGCTTGATGATGTGGGGACTTCACATGAGGCTTTGTAGGCACCACTTGATTTGTTGTGAAGTTCCTCTTTATCCATGAGTGACATCTCATGAGCAACAATCTTTCCAATCACTTCCGTTGGTTTGAGATCTTTGTAATTGGGCATAATTTGAATCAATGTGCACACGGTATCATATTTCCCATCCAAGGCTCTTAGGATCTTCTTGATGATGAATCTATCGGTCATCTCTTCACTTCCTAAGCCGGCAATCTCATTTGTGATGAGAGCAAGCCTAGAGTACATTTCGGCGACACTTTCACCATCCTTCATCTTGAACTTGTCAAGTTGACTTTGAAGCACATCCAACTTGGATTCGTAGACGGAGTCGGTACCTTCGTGCATATCAATCAAAGTGTCCCAAATTTCCTTTGCATTCTCAAGACGGTTGATTTTGTTGAATTCTTCGGGGCACAATCCGTTGAAGAGAATATCACAAGCTTGAGCATTGTATTGCAACATCTTCAACTCATCCGCGGTAGCTTCACGGTTTGGTTCTCTCCCATCAAAGAACTCACCTTGCAAACCAACACAAACAATAGCCCATACGGCGGGGTTATGTCCAAGAATATGCATTTTCATTTTATGCTTCCAACTAGCAAAATTAGTGCCATCAAAGTAAGGACCTCTACGGTGATTATTTCCCTTGCTAGACGCCATACTCTCCTAGGTTGTGAAACCAAGGCTATGACCACCAAAAGCTATGGAGATCAAGGCAAATGGAGACCAAAGCTCTGATACCACTTGTAGGATCGAAAGTATGTCTAGAGGGGGGGTGATTAGACTACTTGACCAAATAACAACTTAACCTTTTCCCAATTTTAGTTCTTGGCAGTTTTTAACTATGTTAGGACAAGTCAAGCAATCATCACACAATTCAAGCAAGCATGCAAAGAGTATATTGGCAGCGAAAAGTAAAGCATGCAACTTGCAAGAATATAAACGGAAGGGTTTTGAGGATTCAAACGCAATCGGAGACACGGATGTTTTTCCCGTGGTTCGGATAGGTGGTGCTATCCTACATCCACATTGATGGAGACTTCAACCCACGAAGGGTAATGGTTGCACGAGTCCATGGAGGGCTCCACCCACGAAGGGTCCACGAAGAAGCAACCTTGTCTATCCCACCATGGCCATCGCCCATGAAGGACTTGCCTCACTAGCGGTAGATCTTCATGAAGTAGGCGATCTCCTTGCCCTTACAAACTCCTTGGTTCAACTCCACAATCTTGTTGGAGGCTCCCAAGTGACACCTAGCCAATCTAGGAGACACCACTCTCCAAGAAGTAACAAATGGTGTGTTGATGATGAACTCCTTGCTCTTGTGCTTTAAATGATAGTCTCCCCAACACTCAACTCTCTCTCATAGGATTTGGATCTGGTGGAAAGAAGATTTGAGTGGAAAGTGTAGGATCGAAAGTATGTCTAGAGGGGGGGTGATTAGACTACTTGACCAAATAAAAACTTAACCTTTTCCCAATTTTAGTTCTTGGCAGTTTTGAGCTATCTTAGGACAAGTCAAGCAATCATTACACAATTCAAGCAAGCATGCAAAGTGTGTATTGGCAGTGGAAAGTAAAGCATGCAACTTGCAAGAATATAAAGGGAAGGGTTTGGAGAATTCAAACGCTATTGGAGACATGGATGTTTTTCCCGTGGTTCGGATAGGTGGTGCTATACTACATCCACGTTGATGGAGACTTCAACCCACGAAGGGTAACGGTTGCGCGAGTCCACGGAGGGCTCCACCCACGAAGGGTCCACGAAGAAGCAACCTTGTCTATCCCACCATGGTCATCGCCCACGAAAGACTTGTCTCACTAGCGGTAGATCTTCATGAAATAGGTGATCTCCTTGCCCTTACAAACTCCTTGGTTCAACTCCACAATCTTGTCGGAGGCTCCCAAGTGACACCTAGACAATCTAGGAGACACCACTCTCCAAGAAGTAACAAATGGTGTGTTGATGATGAACTCCTTGCTCTTGTGCTTCAAATGATAGTCTCCCCAACACTCAACTCTCTCTCATATGATTTGGATCTGGTGGAAACAAGATTTGAGTGGAAAGCAACTTGGGAAAGGCTAGAGATCAAGATTCATATGGTTTGAATGGAATATCTTGGTCTCAACACATGAGTAGGTGGTTCTCTCTCAGAACATACGAGTTGGAATGGTGTATGTGTTCTGATGGCTCTCTCCATGAGTGAAGAGGAGGTGGAGGGGTATTTATAGCCTCCACACAAAATCCAACCATTACACACAATTTACCAATCTCGGTGGGACCGAATCAGAAAACTCGGTTGGACTGAAATAGTAAACCTAGTGACCGTTAGGAATTTCGGTGGGACTGACATGCAACTCGGTAGGACCGATTCGGTTAGGGTTTGGGCATAACGTAATCTCGGTGAGACCGATTGCACAAACTCGGTGAGACCAAGTTTGGCAATAAGTTTACCAGAGAGTTGGTCAGGCAAACTCGGTGGGACCGACTTGCTCTTTCGGTGAGACCGAAAAGTTACAAGAAGGAAACATAGAGTTTACCTTGCATTCTCGGTGGGACCGATTCACTCTTTCGGTGAGACCAAAAAGTTACAAAAGGAAACAGAGAGTTTGCAAGCCCATCTCGGTGAGACCGAGATCCTTATCGGTAGGACCGAATTGCTAGGATTTGGCAGTGGCAAATGACAAGTGAAACTCGGTGGCGCCGGATTGAAAGAATCGGTATGACCGAGTTTGGCTTAGGGTTTAGGTCATTTGTGGATGTGGGAAAGTAGCTGAGGATTTTGGAGCATATCATTAAGCACATAGAGCAAGAGGCTCATTAAGCAACACCTCATCCCTCCTTGATAGTATTGGCTTTTCCTAAAGACTCAATGTGATCTTGGATCACTAAAACATAAAATGAAGAATCTTGAACTTTTGAGCTTGAGCCAATTCTTTGTCCTTAGCATTTTGAGGGTTCCACTTTCACATCCATGCCATGCCAATCATTGAGCTTTCCTGAAATAATCATCTTGAAATAGCATTAGCTCAATGAGCTATATGTTGTTATGAATTACCAAAACCACCTAGGGATAGTTGCACTTTCAATCTCCCCCTTTTTGGTAATTGATGATAACATATAGATCAAAGCTTCGACAAATGATAATAAGCATGAAATATATCGTCGCTTTGAGAAGTATGTGACAAATAAGAGCTCCTCCTAGATTTGTGCATATTTAAAATTTGCTTTGGACTGCAAATGCACAAGGAGTTAGAATCATGGGTTACTCTTCCATGTCACATACATCTTGATGGAGCGCTAAAAAATGATAAGATTGAAATACATGCACTCATCACCAAGAATAGTGAATGATCACAAACGATAGATAGAATGATAATATTTAAGCAAGCATTAAGCAAACATTAAGTGTAGCTTATGATCAAACACATGATCATCGATGTCTCACAAACATAAGGACGTAGTATCTCACACACAAGCAAACAAAGTTCGAAAAACCACCAAATAAAACAAGAGAGAATAAAAGCAACACTCTCTCTCGAAGCCTATGATCTATACATTTTCTCCCCCTTTGGCAACAAGTTACCAAAAAGTTCCTAGAAAATGCATAGTGCTAAGTCGACGCTCAGGCTTGATCTTCAGGTGGTGGTGGAGTCCGGAGCACTCCAAGGACGAAGCCTTCGGTAGACGTGGTCGGAGTCGAGGCTGAAGTGGATGCTGGAGCTGGTGGAACTGAGGCCGTGGCTGGCGCAGACGTTGTGGCTCTGGTGTCAGCAACTGGCAGTGCAGACGACCTCGGACCTCGTGGCACCCTCGCAAAAGCATCAGTTGTGGTCCTGCCTCTCCTCTCATTCATGTCCTCCTGGAGCTGCTCCATGGCGGTCTGTATCTCTGTCACCTTGATGTCCATGTCATAGAACCTCTGTTCCATGATCCTCTCTAGGCTTGCCTGGTTCTGAGTCAGGGTGGCAAGTCCTTGCTCAATCCGCAGGATGGACGCAATCAGGTAACCAAGTTGCTCTTGTTTGGTTTTCAGGAAGTAATCAGATGCCTCCGCTTGAGTAGGCATCCTGGCAGCTTTCTTCTTCTTCGCCTTCTCCTTCTGAGCTTCTGCATGGACAGATGATGGCTCATTCTCAGTCATGACCACTTGGTTATCCATGAAATCTGGACGGATGGGCAGATGTTCCTTATCCAAGAGGTATATGCCCGTGCCCATCTTGGAGTTGATGAGCTCCTGAATCTGTGGGGCATATCCACAACTCCTCTTCTGGTCTGCTGCTGTCCTCTTGATTGTTTCCACTATGAGACTCATGACTTTGAATTTTTGAGGCACGTCAAAAACATGAAGCAAATTGATCGCGTGACCTCTGATCATCTTGTGATCTCCAGACTTGGGCAGAAGAGTGTGCCTAAGGATCCAGTTGATCGTAGGCAATCTTGACAGAAGATAGTGCACTGAGCCAAACTTGAACGTGTCAAGTGCTTCATTCGGAATCTCCTTGTACATGTTGGACATGGTGTTGTGGTCCATCTTCTTCTTGGCATAAATGTCCAAGTCATCTGCTTGCTCCTCTGGGGCATTGATCAACTTCGCCCATTCCTCAACAGTGGATTGGTACCTTGTACCCTCTGACATCCAAGTGATCCTGTCATCCGGATAAAAGTGTGCTATGGAGTAGAATTGCATGATTAGCTCCTCGTTCCACTTTGTGAGCTTCTTCCCAACAAAGTCTGCCACTCCACACGCACTAAAGCTGTCATATATTCCAGGGTAGTGTTCCTCATTCTCCTTCATGTAGGTCCAGTCGACCCATCTCATGTCACACACAATTGGCTTCTTGTCAAGCAAAACAGTCTCATAGAAATCCTGCTGCTCCTTGGTATGAAACATGTAGTCCACTGCAGTCCTTCTCCTAGAAGCATACGGATCTGCTTCTCTCCACTTCCTTAGCCCTGAATATCTCCTGAGCTTCATATCCTCAGCCACAGGATGAGCATCGTTGTGGTCTGGGATCTTGGGCTTGAGCTTCCTAAGGACATGCTCTTCTTCTTCTTCCTCTGCAACTTCAGGCACTGGGGCCTTGTTCTTCTCAGTGGCTGGGATGCTTCTGGTGTTTCTCTTTGGTGCACTCTTAGGCTTAGATGCAGCCTTGGGTGCTTCCTTGGGCTTGGATGCAGCTGTCCCTGACCTTATGGCATCTCCCATAAGTTTGGCTGCCTTGGGTGCTGGTGCAGCAACCTCTTCTTCTTCCTCCTCCTCATCTACCATGATGGAGGCCTTCCCAAGCACCCTGTCCACAGTCTTCTTCACTCGTTCTTTCCTCTTTTTGCCCTCAGCAGCAACGGGCTCAATGGGAGCAGGCTTCACAGTTGAAGCTCTAGCCTTAGACATGGGCTGCCTGCCTGCTAGCCTTTTGATTTTCAGGCCTGGCTTTGTGCCTGCTGCTGGCTCAGCTCTCTTTGATGTAGCCTCTTCCTCTACCACATAGTCCTCATCTTCAGAATCAGAAGTCCTCTTCTTCCTTTGATGTGTGGCAGCTTTAGGCAGGTTGCTGGGTGTGCTCCTGCTGCCATCATCTGAGCAACTTGAGGGGCTAGTGCCCTCACTCAACTGCACTTGCTGCTCTGACAAGTTCTGGCTGTCACTCTGGTCTGACATGATGCAAGCTGACTGCTGACCCTGTGAATAGATTATAGATGAGATAGAGTGGATGAGCATCACAAAATGCAGAGATTTTTGCAAAAGAATAATTCAAAAACTTAAGTTTTAGTTTCCCACTGAAATCATCTCGGATCTACCGATTTTCAAACTCGGTGACACCGAAGCAGTGTTGGCACCAGAACTAGTGAACTCGGTCAGACCGAGTCATAGTGTGGTGGCACTGAGACTGCCAGGGTTTCACAGAGTTCCAAAATCGGTCACACCGATAAGTAATTCTCGGTCAGACCGAGTTTTACTTGTGCAATGGCATAAGCCAAATCGGTGGGACCGAGTTTTTCAACTCGGTGGGTCCGAGATGGTTTCGGCGGAAACCTAACCCTAAAATTTTCGAATTAAACCTAATCTACGAGTTCATTGGCTGGATAGGAGTTTATCAAATGTGGCAAGAATCATGATGATCACAATGTGCTAGGAATCGGATTGAAGAATAGCACAAAGATCGAGTCCATACCCTAGTTCGGCGGAGACTCGCTACGGCGGCAACGGCGGGGCAGAATTCCGTTGACGGCGGCGGAGACCGGCGACAGGAGGCTGCTGGCGGCGAGGAAGACGATCCGGAGACCCAGGAGGCAGAGCGAGCTATGCACGGGCGCAGAGGTTTCGGAGAAATTTCCAAAATTCTTCCCGTCACTATATATAGCCCGACCCTGTCGGTGTGACCGAGTGGAACAACTCGGTGTGACCGAGTGGTTCAAATCGGTTGCACCGAGATCGAAAACCTAGATCAACTTAATGATCTCGGTAGGACCAAAAGTATGATATCGGTCTGACCAAGAATCACAAAGAGGTTTTGGAAGTTTAAGTCTATGACGAATCGGGGACTCCGAGCGCTCCTCACACAGAGTGGTTCGAATCTGACTTGATCAAGTTTTGTGATGCAGCATGAATAGAGTTTGAGACGAGAAAAGCATAGATAGCTAGAGGAGGTTCTTAGGCATTCTTGTCCATCCACTTGGCAAAAGAAGATAAAGCCAAACAATCAAAACAACAAGTGGATGTCCTCGAATGAGTAAAATATGCAACCAACATGCTCACAGAATAAGATGGCAAATGAAATATGTGGCAAAGCATGCACAAACAATTCTAGCATCTATCAAGCAATTTGCGATGACTAGGTCATCTATATATGAGTATATATTGACTTAGGAGTCAAGTGAGAACACTTGATCGTAGGTCATACTCATCATTTAAGCTCAAGTGGGGTTACCACTTTTACATAAAGCATTGTTGTATTCACATCTTTAGAGTTGCTTTAGCTCAAGTCTTAGAGTAAAGCTCCCCCTAGATGTGATATCCCCCCTAAGAGGGATGAACTAACCTTGGGTTTTGTCGATGATGACTTCATGTAGATGTTGAAGATGTGGATGCTCAATGTTGATGTAGATCACTTGGAGCTATCCATTTGAGTGAATTGCACTTTCAATACCTACATGGGTTAGTCCCACAAGGAACAAACAAGGATATCCATAGACATAGAGTGATGCATACACAAGATGATGTCCATGAAAACTTTAGGTTACCTTGTCCCTTGTCTTACCAACAAGAGGGTTTGTGACTCCTTGAAATAGTGCATGATGTGGAAGTTGATTGCACTTGTTCTTGCCAAAATGATGAGAGTCAAATATGTTGGTGGAGTCACCCTCAAGAACTCTCTAGTTCTTCTTCTTTTGGATCCACACCATCTTGATGGGAATCCTTGGAGTTGTAGTCTTACTTGATGAAGTGGAACTTGACGTGGTCTTGGGAATCCACTTGACTAAGGTCTTAGGAGCTTCTTCAAATGCATCAATCTCCTCTTGAAGCTTGTCCTTGCCTTTTTGCTTGTAGTCTTGTGGTGGAAGATCATCTTGAGCTTGTGTCCCCTTGAAAGAAGTATCATACTTCTCTTGTTGAGGAACAAACTTTGTCTTGGGGTATTGATATTCTTCCCATTCAACTCCATTGGCATTGAACTTTTGTTCAAAACCAACACCTCGATTCTTCCGGTGCATTCCTTGCTTGCGCACAATTTCCTCGAATTGCTTACTCCCGGCAAGGCTCTTGTACACTCCTTTCTCTATGATTCCCTTCAATAAGCTATTTTCTTGCTCAAGTGTAACTTGGCTAAGAGAATCATTAGTGGAATCAAGAGAACTACTAGAAGCAACAATATTGGATTTAGCATGATCATTGTTACTACTAGAGGAAGAATCTTTCTTGTTCTTGTTACTAGACTTGACTTGAGGCATGTAAGTGGATAATAGTAAACGCTTGGCAATGTAAGAAGAACTTTTCATGCGGAGATCATCATTGATTGCCTTTAAGAACTCATGCTCTTGCTCAAGATTGAGCTTTTCAAAGCGTAATTTCTCATGAGCTCTTAAAAGTTCTCGATGATCTTCGAAGATAGTTTCATGAGCTAACTTAAGAGTGTTTAGTTCTTTAGTTAGAGCCTCAATCTTCTCCTTATCATTGTCATTTGTTTTAGCATGATTAATTGATGTTTCATCATAGTACTCATCACTAGAGTTGTCAACAAGCAAGTCATCATCACCTAACAAGTCATCTTCATCACTATTAAAATCAACGTACTCGGGGTGTGTTACCTTAGGACCTTTGGCCATGAAGCATCTTCCAATTCCTTCATTTGGTGAGTCAAATATGTCGTAGGAGTTGGTTGACACAAGTGCTAGACCGGCAACACCTTCATCTTGAGTATCTTCGGAGTCGGAGTGATAACTTCTCTCGGAGTGGCTGTCGGAGTCGGAGCCGGATACCCATTCACCAACATGAGCTTGATGTCTTTGTTTTGTGTAGCTCCTTGATGATTTTTCCTTCCTTTCCGAATCCTTGCTTCTCCGTGAGTATCTCCGTTAATAACGATCATCTCTACTCCTTCTCTCTCTTGGTGGTGATTCTTTGCTTCTTCTTCTTGGAGAATCTTCTCTTCTCTTGTAGGGAGCCGTACACTCATTGGAATAGTGTCCCGGTCTTCCACAATTGTAGCAGATTCGCTCTCGACTAGAAGATCTTTTGTCATTGTAGGACCTTGACTTGAAGCTTCTATCTTTGCTTCTACTCTTGTAGAACTTGTTGAAGTTCTTCACCATTAAGCTCAATTCTTCATTGAAGGTTTGCTTTTCACTTGATGATGTGGGGACTTCACATGAGGCTTTGTAGGCACCACTTGATTTGTTGTGAAGTTCCTCTTTATCCTTGAGTGACATCTCATGAGCAACAATCCTTCCAATCACTTCCGTTGGCTTGAGATCTTTGTAATTGGGCATCATTTGAATCAATGTGCACACGGTGTCATATTTCCCATCCAAGGCTCTTAGGATCTTCTTGATGATGAATCTATCGGTCATCTCTTCACTTCCTAAGCCGGCAATCTCATTTGTGATGAGAGCAAGCCTAGAGTACATTTCGGCGACACCTTCACCGTCCTTCATCTTGAACTTGTCAAGTTGACTTTGGAGCACATCCAACTTGGATTCCTTGACGGAGTCGGTACCTTCATGCATATCAATCAAAGTGTCCCAAATTTCCTTTGCATTCTCAAGGCGGCTGATTTTGTTGAATTCTTCGGGGCACAATCCATTGAAGAGAATATCACAAGCTTGAGCATTGTATTGCAACATCTTCAACTCATCCGCGGTAGCTTCACGGTTTGGTTCCCTCCCATCGAAGAACTCACCTTGCAAGCCAACACAAAAAATAGCCCATACGGCGGGGTTATGTCCAAGAATATGTATTTTCATTTTATGCTTCCAACTAGCAAAATTAGTACCATCAAAGTAAGGACCTCTACGGTGATAATTTCCCATGCTAGACGCCATACTCTCCTAGGTTGTGAAACCAAGGCTATGACCACCAAAAGCTATGGAGATCAAGGCAAATGGAGACCAAAGCTCTGATACCACTTGTAGGATCGGAAGTATGTCTAGAGGGGGGGGGTGATTAGACTACTTGACCAAATAAAAACTTAACCTTTTCCCAATTTTAGTTCTTGGCAGTTTTTAGCTATCTTAGGACAAGTCAAGCAATCATTACACAATTCAAGCAAGCATGCAAATAGTGTATTGGCAGCGGAAAGTAAAGCATGCAACTCGCAAGAATATAAAGGGGAGGGTTTGGAGAATTCAAACGCTATTGGAGACACGGATGTTTTTCCCGTGGTTCGGATAGGTGGTGCTATCCTACATCCACGTTGATGGAGACTTCAACCCACGAAGGGTAACGGTTGCGTGAGTCCACGGAGGGCTCCACCCACGAAGGGTCCACGAAGAAGCAACCTTGTCTATCCCACCATGGCCATCGCCCACGAAGGACTTGCCTCACTAGCGGTAGATCTTCATGAACTAGGCGATCTCCTTGCCCTTACAAACTCCTTGGTTCAACTCCACAATCTTGTCGGAGGCTCCCAAGTGACACCTAGCCAATCTAGGAGACATCACTCTCCAAGAAGTAACAAATGGTGTGTTGATGATGAACTCCTTGCTCTTGTGCTTCAAATGATAGTCTCCCCAACACTCAACTCTCTCTCATATGATTTGGATCTGGTGGAAAGAAGATTTGAGTGGAAAGCAACTTGGGAAAGGCTAGAGATCAAGATTCATATGGTTTGAATGGAATATCTTGGTCTCAACACATGAGTAGGTGGTTCTCTCTCAGAACATACGAGTTGGAATGGTGTATGTGTTCTGATGGCTCTCTCCACGAGTGAAGAGGAGGTGGAGGGGTATTTATAGCCTCCACACAAAATCCAACCGTTACACACAATTTACCAATCTCGGTAGGACCGAATCAGAAAACTCGGTTGGACCGAAATAGTAAACCTAGTGACCGTTAGGAATTTCGGTGGGACTGACATGCAACTCGGTAGGACCGATTCGGTTAGGGTTTGGGCATAACATAATCTCGGTGAGACCGATTGCACAAACTCGGTGAGACCGAGTTTGGCAATAAGCTAACCAGAGAGTTGGTCAGGCAAACTCGGTGGGACCGACTTGCTCTTTCGGTGAGACCGAAAAGTTACAAGAAGGAAACATAGAGTTTACCTTGCATTCTTGGTGGGACCGATTCGCTCTTTCGGTGAGACCAAAAAGTTACGAAAGGGAAACAGAGAGTTTGCAAGCCCATCTCGGTGAGACCGAGATCCTTATCGGTAGGACCGAATTGCTAGGGTTTGGCAGTGGCAAATGACAAGTGAAACTCGGTGGCGCCGGATTGAAAGAATCGGTATGACCGAGTTTGGCTTAGGGTTTAGGTCATTTGTGGATGTGGGAAAGTAGCTGAGGATTTTGGAGCATATCATTAAGCACATAGAGCAAGAGGCTCATTAAGCAACACCTCATCCCTCCTTGATAGTATTGGCTTTTCCTAAAGACTCAATGTGATCTTGGATCACTAAAACATAAAATGAAGAGTCTTGAACTTTTGAGCTTGAGCCAATTCTTTGTCCTTAGCATTTTGAGGGTTCCACTTTCACATCCATGCCATGCCAATCATTGAGCTTTCCTGAAATAATCATCTTGAAATAGCATTAGCTCAATGAGCTATATGTTGTTATGAATTACCAAAACCACCTAGGGATAGTTGCACTTTCAGAAAGCAACTTGGGGAAGGCTAGAGATCAAGATTCATGTGGTAGGAATGGAATATCTTGGTCTCAACACATGAGTAGGTGTTTCTCTCTCAGAACATATGAGTTGGAATGGTGTATGTGTTCTGATGGCTCTCTCCACGAGTGAAGAGGAGGTGGAGGGGTATATATAGCCTCCACACAAAATCCAACCGTTACACACAATTTACCAATCTCGGTGGGACCGAATAAACAAGCTCGGTCGGACTGAAATAGTAAACCTAGTGACCGTTAGGAATTTCGGTGGGACTGACATGCAACTCGGTAGGACCGATTCGGTTAGGGTTTGGGCATAACGTAATCTCGGTGAGACCGATTGCACAAACTCGGTGAGACCGATTGCACAAACTCGGTGAGACCGAGTTTGGCAATAAGCTAACCAGAGAGTTTGTCAGGCAAACTCGGTGGGACCGACTTGCTCTTTCGGTGAGACCGAAAAGTTACAAGAAGGAAACAAAGAGTTTACATTGCAATCTCGGTGGGACCGATTCGCTCTTTCGGTGAGACCGAAAAGTTACGAAAGGGAAACAGAGAGTTTGCAATCCCATCTCGGTGAGACCGAGATCCTTATCGGTAGGACCGAATTGCTAGGGTTTGGCAGTGGCAAATGACAAGTGAAACTCAGTGGCGCCGGCTTGAAAGAATCGGTATGACCGAGTTTGGCTTAGTGTTTAGGTCATTTGTGGCTATGGAAAAGTGGTTGAGGATTTTGGAGCATATCACCAAGCACATAAAGCAAGAGGCTCATTAAGCAACACCTCATCCCTCCTTGATAGTATTGGCTTTTCCTAAAGACTCAATGTGATCTTGGATCACTAAAATATAAACTGAAGAGTCTTGAACTTTTGAGCTTGAGCCAATTCTTTGTCCTTAGCATTTTGAGGGTTCCACTTTCACATCCATGCCATGCCAATCATTGAGCTTTCCTGAAATAATCATCTTGAAATAGCATTAGCTCAATGAGCTATATGTTGTTATGAATTACCAAAACCACCTAGGGATAGTTGCACTTTCAGTCCTGCTTGATTAATATTGATGATATGGGTAGTACAAGAGTAGATCTACCACTAGATCAAGGAGGCTAAACCCTAGAAGCTAGCCTATGGTACGATTGTTGTCTATGGAGTTGATGAAGTTGTCCTACGGACTAAAACCGCTCCAGTTTATATAGACACTGGATAGGGTTAGGGTTACATAGAGTCGGTTACAATGATAGGAGATCTTGAATATCCGCATCGCCAAGCTTGCCTTCCACGTCAAGGAAAGTCCCATCCGGACACGGGACGAAGTCTTCAATCTTGTATCTTCATAGTCCAGGAATCCGGCTGAAGGTATAGTCCGGCTACCCGAACGCCCCCTAATCCAGGACTCCCTCAGTAGCCCCTGAACCAGGCTTCAATGACGACGAGTCCGGTGCGCAAATTGTCTTCAGCATTGCAAGGCGGGTTCCTCCTCCAAGTCCTTCATAGAAGATTGTAAACACCAAGAGTAGTGTCCGGCTCTGTAAAATAAGCTTCCACATATTGCCATAGAGAGAATAATATTAACACAAATCAAATCTGCTGACGTATTCTGCAGTGCGCCATCACACCACAACCAAGCCCTTTTCTCGAATCGTTTTTACTTTTCCTCCTCAGCATGTTTTGTGAGGCGGTTTCCTTGGCACGTCTTGTCAAAGCAGAGATCGTGTACCCCTTTTACGGGATTCTCATCAATACGGACATGGGTAACCCAACCGTGCCATTTATCACGGTGCTCGGGAGGCAAGTGAGTTTTATTACGTAGGTGGGGACGCATAACTGCATCCGCCTACATAAGGGGATAAGGATCCACCCTTTTTACCTACGCCTTCTTCCCCCCTTGCCTATCCATCCCTCGCGCACCCGAGCTCCAGCGCCCAAGCCCACACATCCCACCTCAACCTTCTCCAGCAATGCCCGGAGCGGGAGGCAAATGGATGGTCTCCTCCGCTACGGAGGGAAAAGTAAAAAATCTAAGGAAGGCCGGATACCTGTCCAAGGACATCGCGCACCGGCTTCCTGAAGAGGGGCAGCTTATCCCCACCCCAAGGCCCCATGAGAGGGTCATGTTTCTCCACCACTTCCTCCACGGACTAGGTTTTCCACTCCACCCATTTGTCCGGGGGCTCATGTTCTACTACGGCCTGAATTTCCACGATCTGGCTCCAAACTTCATCCTCAACATATCGGCGTTTATCGTCGTGTGCGAGGCCTTTCTCCGCGTCCGCCCCCATTTCGGCCTCTAGCTCAAGACCTTCAACGTCAAGCCCAAGGTGGTGCGCGGCAGCTAGGCGGAGTGCGGAGGCGCTATGGCGGGCAAGATGGCCAACGTCCTATGGTTCGAGGGCTCTTTCGTGGAGACCCTAAAGGGGTGGCAAGCCGGGTGGTTTTATATCACCGAGCCACGTGATCCGGAATGGACCGCAGCCCCTGAGTTCCAATCCGGACCCCCCACGCGGCTTATGTCCTAGAAAGAGACGGGCATGTCGTGGGGTGACGAGAAAGAGGTGACCGGATTGCAAACATGCATCCAGTCCCTGGTGAACAAGCCAGTCCGGCTTGTTAATATAATCCAGGTTATGCTCGTCCGCCGGATCCTCCCGTGCCAACAACAGGATTTTAATCTGTGGGAGTTCGACCCGACGCAGCACCAAACTCTCAACAGGCTCTTCGACACGACGTATGAAGATGCCTGGAGGGTGCTATTCAAGGGCGCCGAGGCTCCCGCATCCGCTTCCGAGGACCGCGAATACAGCTCGCAGCGTCACGCTAGCAAGGTATGCTATCTACACCCTTCAGGATGTTAAGCCTTTTTTCATAGTTTGACACTATGCGGGATCTAAACTCCCTTTCCTCTGACAGGCTTGGTGGGTGATAGCCGAGCCGATTAACTGTCCAGCTCCGCTGCTTGAAGATCCAGCCCCAGCTTTACTGGTGAAGCTGCTGGCCCCGGCGCCTTATGTGGTGCCGGAGAAGAAGGTCAAGAAGAAGAAGACCACAGGGACTCGAAAGAGTGCCCGCAACGCGGTGGTGTCGGACTCGTCATCTGACGAGTCCGAGGCGCCCTCCTCCCGCGAGAACGAGGAGGAGGAGGAAGAAGACTCTCCCTCTCCAGTGGAGGGAGGAGAGAAGAGGAAGGTCGCCCCAACGGGTGAGGCTGAGGGGTCTAGAAAAAGGAAGACCCCTCCGCCGGACTACGCCCCTGACGCCGAAGAGGGCGAAGAGGAATGGCCGGACAGGGCCAAGCGTCCGGCGAAATCGTAAGTGTTCAGATACCAGAGTAACTCATGATATTCCTTTTGTTGCACAACTTCCCCTAATGTCGAATGTGATCATGCAGCCCGCCCCGGGCCGCACTCGACGAGTCGTCGAGCGGCTCCCTAGATTCATCGGACGTGAACTCTCTTCCGCCCGCTGTCTCCCCCCGCACTGCGGATGACGCCGAAGTGGCGTCGCACCGAGCTTCGGGGCAGGAGGAGGTGGTCCTGGAGGAGCCGCAAGGCGACCTCCCGGACCCCAGGAGTGAAGGGGACAAGACCCCCCAGGGCTCCAAGTCCGGCCTTAAGCCGGACACCGTGCCGGAATCTTCAACGATTCCGGACCGTGGCAGGCGAACTCCTTCCAAGAGGAGCAAGCCTTCTTAGCCGGCAGCCTCCGTCCAACCGGGGGCGCCGGACAATCTGCTGGAAGTGCTTGAAGGTGCCTCCATCAACGAGGAACACCGTACTATTATGAGTACGGTGATCCGGAAGGTTCAGTCCGCCAAGAGCGGGCTGAATGAAGCTTGCGCTGGCCTCCTAACAGGCTTCGAGGTAAGTAAAAATATGTAAAAATATTACCGCATAGACAGTAGCCCCTGATGCTCTGTTTGGCGTTCGAAAAGAAAAGCCGAATAGAGGATCTATGAAATTTCTCAGGAGTCTAATAAAGAAGCCAATATGCGCATGCAGGCTTCGCTGCTAGCCACTGGTGCACTGACTGCAGTGGTGGATACCCTAAAACAGGGTCTCGAGCGGTCCAAGCAAGAACTCGGCCGTGCCAAGCAGCAGCTCGAGGAGAAAGAAGGTAAGAAATACCTTATAAAAAGGTGCCTATAGAGAGGCGTGATTGCAAAAAATAACAGGATTGTACTGCTTATTGCAGGGGCCACGACTGAGGTGGCGACCCTCAAGCAGGCGCTGTCCGAGGCCGAAAAGAAAATGGCCGCGGAGCGCATCGAGCGAGAGAAACTTGGGTCTCAGGTCGGCAAGGTGCAGCAAGAGCTTCAGGCTCTCATGAAGAAACATGAGAGTTTGGAGCTTGAATCAAAGACCCAAGCGTCCGAGGTCGCGACGGCCCTTGAGACTGCCAAGTCTGCCAAGGCCGAAGCCCAGAAGGCTCTCCGAGAGTTGGAGGATATGAAGAAGATAGCAGCGGGTAAGGCATTCTTTATGCAAAGCAGAAACATAAAAGTAAACTACTTGTTACTTACCCGAATCCGGAGTTCTCCAGGGGCCTTCACAGATCTACCCCGCATCGTGTCCGATGCCGCCGCATTCTACTGAGCTGAAGAGGGCAGCTCGACGGAGAAGGTATTCTGGTCTCAGTATGCTGAGGCCGGACACCCTGTGCCCTTGAGCGACCAGCGGAAACAGTTGGTCGAACTCCACAAGGCGGCCGAACAGGCCATGAAGGGCTTCATAGTTCGGCTGTGGCCCGGAGAGGCCTTGCTTGGGAGCTACTTCGGGCTGGTGCGGCGGCTGGTGGAGGCATGTCCAAGGCTCGAGGTCATCAAGCGCTCCGCCTGCATCGAAGGTGCCCGTAGGGCCCTTGCCCGTGTAAAGGTGCACTGGGGTAAGTTGGATGGTGAGAAGCTTGTGACGGACGGGCCGCCGCCGGGGAAGGAGCATCGCAAGCCGGAGAACTACTATAAGGATGTTCTTGCAGGTGCCCGCCTTGTGGCAGATGAGTGCACCAAGGATATAATTTTTGAATGAATTCGCTCGTGTTTATCCTGTGCGCTGAAAACTTGTTCATATGCGCTAAACAATGCTTATTGAATTTAAAATATTATTTTCTGTGCGGCCGTTTATCAAAAATTGAGAGATGGCCAGTCGTCGGCTTCTGCCCCCATGCCACTAGTGCTGGGGTGTTCGGTGATAATCCTGGGCGCTCTTTTTCCCATTGTTGGGTCCTTCGAGGGAGGCGCTCAGCACGACGAACCAGGCAATCGGACTATAATGCTTGAACACTCTCACTTAGCCATAGAACTTTATAATTTTAAATTTCGGCAAAGCCCCTAGTTCGGAGGACCGAGTTCGGGGCGCTATCCACGCCTTGGCTGGGGTTATCCAGCTCCTCGCTCGAAGCGGCATAAGCCTTTAGGGACTCGAAAAACCTCTCGAACAGTGACCGGTCTCTCGCCTCATCATGACAGTCAGTTTTAGCTTTCTCCACTGAGGTGCTTAACCCAGCTCAACCGGGGCACAATCGCAGTGGTTCTCCTAGTGCTACCTTAGCCGATATAGCGGAACGTAAGGTACCAAAACATAGGAGCCGGGCAAACCCAACTATTGACCCAAATCATGATTCGGAGCCGATGCATATAGTGCTATAAGTTCGGGGTGCCGCACTTGTGAAAGTGTACGGACTTCTCACGTCATATTAATGGGTACTAAAGCCCCTGGCGTATTTTGCCGTACCACAGTGTACGGGTGCAACATGTCATAAACATATATATGAAAAGATGATAATGCAAAAAATAGGCAGAAAGCTATGCATTGTTTATAAAGAGGCTATTTATCAAAGCCGAACGATACAAGTGGTGCGATAAGCAAAAAGATATTGGACTATTTAGTATGTCCTGACCAGGGGCAGGCCGCGGAGTTGTATTCAAAACAGGTATACCGCTCGTAATAGAGACCACCTGGGAGTTCCATAATGCGGCATGGCTTGTCTGCCTCCTGGATCTTGCGTTGTTTGTGCGGCAGTCGAATTGCCGAACAGGTCGTCCGAAGTATGGAGTCCTGCAAGTAAGAAAAAGTTGAAAAAAGAATCCGGCAGCCCCTAGTACGTTTTAAGCCCTATTTTGGGCATGCCGTTATTGTGCCCCTTCCCCTGTGCCCATGGTATTTCGAGGGCGTAGTTATGTACGCGAGGTACTAGTTTCGCTAGGTCGCGAAGGCTGGGGTTGGGGCCGCATTGCTACACTTGCTTGGAGTGTGCTAGGCGGTCTTGCTGTAGGTTACTCCGGGCGCGCTTGGCAGTGGCTGGCTTTTTAATGGCCAGACTGGAGAATTACCGAAGAAGGCTACTTTGTACCTCCGCTGGGAGAGCCGCCGTATGCTCCTCCGTACGGAGGGAGCGTTCGGTGTTTCGGTTGACCGTGATTACTCCTCGAGGGTCTGGCATCTTGAGTTTGAGATATGCGTAGTGCGGCACCGCATTGAATTTTGCGAATGCGCTTGTAAGTGCATCTAGTGCCACCCCTAGTTGGTTTTGGAGTATTGACGACAAACCTAGTTGAGGGATTAATGTGTTTGTGAGAATTGCAGGATAACACAGGTAGAAGTCCCTCATTGATTCGGTTTTACTACCAAAGATGACCCCTAAAAATGTACGAAGACATTGAAGTCAATGGTGGTATATGAAGATATTCACATTGAAGACTATGACATGAGAAGACACCACGTGAAGCCTATGGAACTCGAAGACTTAGATCTTTCGTAGTTCTCTTTCATTTGTGTTGAGTCATAGGAACCACCGTACTGTTAAGTGGGGTCCAAGAGAACCATTCAGAACAACTGAAGTGATGCCTAATTCAAAACCTATATCTTCGAGCGAAGACTATGAGAGCAAATCTTGTCCAGAGTCGGACAAGTCAGCTTTACTTGTAGCCCAAGTAAAGTTGCCGTGTGAGTTTGAAATCTGACCGTTGGTACACGTGTCAGTTCCTTAGTGACCCAGGGTCATTTCGGACAAATCAGGTCGGGTTGCCCAGTGGCTATAAATAGTCCACCTCCTACAACCTTAAATGGTTGGCTGCTCAGATTTCAGTGCACGGCTTTTGTCGTTTGAGAGCAACCCACCTCGAAGCCTTTGAGAGAAAATTCCTAGCGAGGAGAAAAGCCCTAACCACCCAGAGCCAGAGTAAATTGGGCATCACTTAAGTCTTCTTGTCTGAGTGATCTGAAGACTTATTACACTTGAGGACTGTGCATCCTCCAGACGGTTAGGCTTCGCGTTCTGAGCATCCAAGAGACATTGTGGATTGCTGGTGAACGAAGTCTGTGATGGTTTGGGAGTCTACCTTGAAGACTTACCAGAGTGATTGGGCAAGGTTTGTGTGACCTTAGCTCAAGGGGAATACGGTGAGGACTGGGTGTCCTGAGCTACGTGTTCAAGACTGGGTGTCCGGGACTGTGTGTCCTTTGGTTTAAATACCTAGCCGCCCTAACCAGACGTACAGTTGTCACAGCAACTGGAACTGGTCCAACAAATCATTGTCTTCAACGAGTCACTGGTTTCATCTTCACTTCCCTTACTTACTGTTACTCTTTGTGAAGCCATTGCATGCTTGCTCTATCTTTTGTCTTCACAACGTAACTGTATGATTTGATTGGCTTCATAACTTCTTCCTACATGATCCTTATTACACTGCAGCTACTTGTCATTGTGCTTTCACTCTATTGAATATTTGACCATGGCTTGCCTAGTGTAATCTAACTTCCGTTGCATAGTGATAGGCATATCTCTACTGTTTGTCTTCATAACCTTCACGTTTTGAAGACTTTCATAAAAATCGCCTATTCACCCCCCCTCTAGTCGATACAACGCACTTTCAGCGGTTCGTCCGAGCAGGGCGTGATAGCCACTGCGAAACGGGACTATATCGAAGATTAACTCTTCGCTTCGGAAATTATCCGGGGATCCGAAGACCACGTCAAGTGTTACTGAGCCTGTACGGTTGGCTTCTACACCTGGTATGACGCCTTTAAAGGTCGTTCTTGTGGGTTTGATCCTTGAGGGGTCTACGCCCATTTTCCGCACTGTGTCCTGATAAAGCAGGTTCAGGCTACTGCCGCCGTCCATGAGGACTCTTGTGAGGTGAAATCCGTCGATGATTGGGTCAAGAACCAATGCGGCGAAGCCGCCATGACGGATGCTAGTGGGATGGTCCCTCCGGATCAAAAGTGATCGGGCAGGAGGACCATGGGTTGAACTTTGGGGCGACTGGCTCCATCGCGTATACGTCCCGTAGCACACGCTTCCGCTCCCGCTTGGGAATGTGGGTTGCGTATATCATGTTCACCGTCCGCACTTGTGGGGGAAAGCGCTTCTGTTGTTGTTCGGCGGCTTGGGCTCCTCGTCGTCGCTGTGCAGCCTCTTGTTGTTTTCGGCTCTTAACTTGCCTGCCTGCTTGAACACCCAACAATCCCTGTTAGTGTGATTGGCTAGCTTTTCGGGGGTGCCATGTATCTAGCACAAGCGATCGAGTATTCAGTCCAAACTAGACGGGCCCTGAGTATTCTTTTTGAATGCCTTTTTCCGTTGACCGGATTTATAGCCTCTGAATCCGGCATTGACTGCCGTGTCTTCATTGTTGTCGCTGTTAACGCGACGTTTTTGTTTGTTCCGACGTGTCCTTCCACTTTTGTCCTTGGTGTCCGAATTACCAGGGTTCTTTGATAAGTTGTTACTATGAGCTAGCCAGCTGTCTTCACCCGCGCAAAAGCGGGTCATGAGTGTCGTGAGGGCTGCCATGGATTTCGGCTTTTCCTGTCCCAGGTGCCGGGCAAGCCACTCGTCGCGGATGTTATGCTTGAAGGCTGCTAGGGCCTCTGCATCCGGACAGTCGACTATCTGGTTTTTCTTTGTTAGGAACCGTGTCCAGAATTGTCTGGCCGATTCCTCTGGCTGCTGAATTATGTGGCTTAAGTCGTCGCATCCAGTGGTCGCACGTAAGTGCCCTGGAAGTTGTCGAGGAATGCGGCTTCCAGGTCCTCCCAAGAACCGATTGAGTCTGCTGGCAAGCTGTTAAGCCAATGTCGGGCCGGTCCTTTAAGTTTGAGCGGGAGGTATTTGATGGCTTGTAGATCATCGCCGCGTGCCATGTGGATGTGAAGGAGATAATCCTTGATCCATACCGCCGGATCTGTTGTGTCATCGTATGATTCGATGTTTACGGGTTTGAAACCCTCTGGGATCTTATGCTCCATTAATTCATTCGTGAAGCATAGCGGGTGTGCGGCGCCTCTGTACTGGGCTATATCACGGCGTAGCTCAGAAGAGCTATGTCTGTTGTGTTCGGCCCGGCCGAATTTGTTGTATCCGGAGTAAGGATCATCGTCACGTGCCATAGGGCGCCTGTGCGATCCGTAGATCGATCTTGTTTGTCTTGCCTTGTCCTCCAGGACTTCTCGCAGGTCTGGCGCATTTTCCCGTGCCTTAGTTGAGCGGCATCGGGGCATGGCTTGGGTGGAGGGTCGAGAGACCTCTCTGTCGTGGCCGCGAGGTGGCCGGTCTGCCATGTCATGTGCTGGTGATGTAGGTGCTTCCTCCTCTGATCGGGGTAGCGGCCTGCGATTTGGGTAACTCTTGGAGGGGCGTTCGAGTTCATACTCTTCGGCCGCAAGGACTTCAGTCCATCTGTCAGCTAGCAAATCTTGGGCAGCTCTAAGCTGCTGCTGCTTTTTCTTGAGGCTGCTTGCCGTGGCTAAAAGCCTGCATCTAAAACGCTTTTGTTCGGCGGGGTTTGATGGTATGACGAATTCGTCGTCATCGAGGCTTGCCTCGTCTTCGGAGGGAGGCATATAGTTATCATCCTCAACCTCTTCGTCTGCCGCTCTCTCATGAGGGCTGGCTTCTCCATCTTCCTGTGCCGAATCTTGCTGAGGTGAGTGTTCTTCGGCACTGTCCGGGGTAGTATTATCTCCCGTGTCGGAATCACCGTTTTTGCTTTGGAGGGATTTAGAGCGGCGCCGCTGACGCCGGCGCTTTGGCTGTTTCTTGGGGGTGTCCTCCCCCATTGTTTCATCGCCATCTCCATCTTTTGGAGTATCCACCATGTATATGTCATATGACGAGGTGGCCTTCCAGCGCCCTATAGGTGCTGGTTCCTGTTCGTCTCCTACATCATCATCCATACCGTCGATGTCTTCAGAGCCGAAGTCAAGCATGTCGGTTAAACCGTCGATAGTGGCTACAAAGTGGGTGGTAGGTGGGCTTTGAATTTCTTCGTCGTCCGTATCCCATCCTCGCTGACCGTAATCCGGCCAGGGCTCTCCTGATAAAGAGAGACTGAAGAGAAATCAGGATGACGCCAAAAGGCGAGTGCTGAAAGATGTCTGCGGCGGTGAACTCCATTATCGGCGCCCAATCGAATTCGATTGGCAGGGGCGCGGGGGGGTCGGAGTCCGGGGAGGAGTCCGGATCCTCGGAGTCACGGATCATGCAGAGTGCGGGGCTAGCGTTCGGCTCGATTGCCTTTAAGATTGCTGCCCCCGAGGTGGCGTCCAACCGCTCGTCCTCCATTGGCACAATGGGCTCCGAGTTAGAGGTCGGGACCGATGCGTGTGCGGCCTCCAGGACACTACCCGGAGGCAGAGCTAGATCATGCCCCTCGAGATAGTGCGGCGCGCTTGGCCGTGGCTCGAACCCATCGAAGATCAAGTCTCCGCGGATGTCACCCGTGTAGTTTAAGCTTCCAAACCTGACTTGATAGCCAGGGGCGTAGCTCTCGATCTGCTCCAAGTGGCCAAGAGAATTGGCCTGCAGAGAGAAGCCGCCGAAGCGAAGATCTGTCCGGGGAGAAAAGTCTCACCCTGGACCGCATCGTGGTTGATGATCAAAGGAGCCATCGGACCTAACGGCGACGACATAGAGGAACTCTCAATGAAAGCACCAATGTCGGTGTCAAAACCGGCGGATCTCGGGTAGGGGGTCCCGAACTGTGCGTCTAGGCCAGATGGTAACAGGAGGCAGGGAACACGATGTTTTACCCAGGTTCGGGCCCTCTTGATGGACGTAAAACCCTACGTCCTGCTTGATTAATATTGATGATATGGGTAGTACAAGAGTAGATCTACCACGAGATCAAGGAGGCTAAACCCTAGAAGCTAGCCTATGGTACGATTGTTGTCTATGGAGTTGATGAAGTTGTCCTACGGACTAAAACCCCTCCGGTTTATATAGACACCGGATAGGGTTAGGGTTACATAGAGTCGGTTACAATGATAGGAGATCTTGAATATCCGCATCGCCAAGCTTGCCTTCCACGCCAAGGGAAGTCCCATCCGGACACGGGACGAAGTCTTCAATCTTGTATCTTCATAGTCCAGGAGTCCGGCTAAAGGTATAGTCCGGCTACCCGAACACCCCCTAATCCAGGACAACATCAAGGATCCCAGTGTCGGCGGCGCCGCGGACGGCGAGGGCCCATGCGGAGGAGGTGCGGCACCGGCGGGCGTTGTTGACATCGGAGAAGCACGTCGACCCGCACTTCGCTGTCGACTCATCCGACTGGGCTCGATGGTTCGTCTTCAAGCACGAGGAGGCGAGGCGACGTGGCGTCTGCGGCGTTAACCACAGCCTGCCGCCACCCGTGCTCGTCGTCCGCGACGAGGACCAGGAGGCCGAGGCCGCCTACCAGGCAGCCATCAAGGAGAGCGAGGAGGAGCGATGGAGGCAGGCAGACGAGGCGACTTTCGAGGCTACCATGGCGGAGGCCATGGCCCTCTCCACGGCCGGCGACTGTGTTGTGCCGCCGGTGGCCTCGTCGTCCCCGCCCAAAGCCGGGCCGGAGGAGCCGGCCTACCGCGAGCACTACTCCTGGACCGGAGTAGTGCGCGGGTGGGTCAGCGCTCCGCCGATTTGGCTCGGGGCGACGGAGAAGCAGGAGGCGGCCTACCTCGACCACTGGCGCCGCGTTCGGCTGGCCGAGGAGCGCCGGGAGGGCGAGCGTCTGCAGATGCTCGAGCGCGAGGCCGACGAGGAGGCGTGCCAGGCCCAGGCAGTGGCGGCAAAGCCCGACATCATCGTCGTCTGGAACACGGCGTTCCCCTAGGCCGGCCCTGCGCCGACGTTGATCGACCTCACCGGTCCCTGTTGGGGAACGTAGTAATTTCAAAAAAAATCCTACGCACACGCAAGATCATGGTGATGCATAGCAACGAGAGGGGAGAGTGTTGTCTACGTACCCTTGTAGACCGATAGCGGAAGCGTTATGACAACGTGGTTGATGTAGTCATACGTCTTCACGGCCCGACCGATCAAGCACCGAAACTACGGCACCTTCGAGTTCTAGCACACCTTCAGCTCGATGACGATCCCCGGACTCCGATCCAGCAAAGTGTCGGGGAAGAGTTCCGTCAGCACGACGGCGTGGTGACGATCTTGATGTACTAATGTCGCAGGGCTTCGCCTAAGCACTGCTACAATATTATCGAGGATTATGGTGGAAGGGGGCACCGCACACGGCTAAGAGAACGATCACGAAGATCAACTTGTGTCTATGGGGTGCCCCCTGCCCCCGTATATAAAGGAGCAAGGGGGAGGCCGGCCGGCCCTTGTGGGCGCAACAAGGAGGAGTAGGATTCCTACTCCTAGTTGGAGTAGGTTTCCACCTTTCCTAGTCCAACTAGTAGAAGGGGGGAAAGGGGGGAAAGAGGGGAAGGAAGGGAGAGAGGGGCCGCGCCCCAAACCCCTTGTCCAATTCGGACTGGGCTTGGGAGGGGCGCGCGCCACCTCCTGATCCTTCCCACTAAGGCCCATTAAGGCCCATTGCTTCTTCCTCGTATTCCCGTAACTCCCCGGTACCTCCGAAAATACCCGAATCACTCGGAACCTTTCCGATGTCCGAATATAGTCGTCCAATATATCAATCTTTACGTCTCAACCATTTCGGGACTCCTCGTCATGTCCCCGATCTCATCCGGGACTCCGAACTCCTTCGGTACATCAAAACTCATAAACTCATAATATAACTGTCATCGAAACCTTAAGCGTGCGGACCCTACGGGTTCGAGAACAATGTAGACATGACCGAGACACGTCTCCGGTCAATAACCAATAGCGGGACCTGGATGCCCATATTGGCTCCTACATATTCTACGAAGATCTTTATCGGTCAGACCGCATAACAACATACGTTGTTCCCTTTGTCATCGGTATGTTACTTGCCTGAGATTCGATCGTCGGTATCCAATACCTAGTTCAATCTCGTTACCGGCAAGTCTCTTTACTCGTTCCGTAATACATCATCCCACAACTAACTCATTAGTTGCAATGCTTGTAAGGCTTAAGTGATGTGCATTACCGAGAGGGCCCAGAGATACCTCTCCGACGATCGAAGTGACAAATCCTAATCTCGAAATACGCCAACCCAACATGTACCTTTGGAGACACCTATAGAGCACATTTATAATCACCTAGTTACGTTGTGACGTTTGGTAGCACACAAAGTGTTCCCCTGGCACACGGGAGTTGCATAATCTCATAGTCATAGGAACATGTATAAGTCATGAAGAAAGCAATAGCAACATACTAAACGATCGGGTGCTAAGCTAATGAAATGGGTCATGTCAATCAGATCATTCAACTAATGATGTGATCCCGTTAATCAAATGACAACTCTTTGTCCATGGTTAGGAAACATAACCATCTTTAATTAACGAGCTAGTCAAGTACAGGCATACTAGTGACACTCTGTTTGTCTATGTATTCATAGATGTATTATGTTTTCGGTTAATACAATTCTAGCATGAATAATAAACATTTATCATGAAATAAGGAAATCAATAATAACTTTATTATTGCCTCTAGGGCATATTTCCTTCAGTCTCCCACTTGCACTAGAGTCAATAATCTAGATCACATTGCCATGTGATTTAACATCAATAGTTCACATCTTTATGTGATTGGTTCACATCTCCATGTGACTAACACCCAAAGGGTTTACTAGATTCAATAATCTAGTTCACATCGCTATGTGATTAAGACCCAAAAAGTGATCATGTTTTGCTTGTGAGAGAAGTTTAGTCAACGGGTCTGCCACATTCAGATCCGCATGTATTTTGCAAATTTCTATGTCAACAATGCTCTTCATAGAGCTACTCTAGCTAATTGCTCCCACTTTCAATATGTATCCAGATTGAGAATTAGAGTCATCTGGATCAGTGTCAAAACTTGCATCGACGTAACCCTTTACGACGAACCTTTTGTCACCTCCGTAATCGAGAAACATATCCTTATTCCAGTAAGGATAATTTTGACCGCTGTCCATTGATCTACTCCTAGATCACTATTGTACTCCCTCTCTTAACACAGTGTATGGTATACAATAGATCTGGTACATAGCATGGCATACTTTATAGAACCTATGACTGAGGCATAGGGAATGACTTTCATTCTCTTTCTTTCTTCTACCGTGGTCGGGCTTTGAGTCTTACTCAACTTCACACCTTGTAACACAGGCAAGAACTCTTTCTTTGACTGTTCCATTTTGAACTACTTCAAAATCTTGTCAAGGTATGTACTCATTGAAAAAACTTATCAAGTGTTTTGATCTATCTCTATAGATCTTGATGCTCAATATGTAAGTAGCTTCACCGAGGTCTTTCTTTGAAAAACTCCTTTCAAATACTCATTTATGCTTTGCAGAATAATTCTACATTATTTCCGATCAACAATATGTCATTCACATATACTTATCAGAAATGTTGTAGTGCTCCCACTCACTTTCTTGTAAATACAGGCTTTACCGCAAGTCTATATAAAACTATATGCTTTGATCAACTTATCAAAGCGTGTATTCCAATTCCGAGATGCTTGCACCAGTCCATAGATGAATTGCTGGAGCTTGCATATTTTGTTAGCACCTTTAGGATTGACAAAACCTTCTGGTTGCATCATATACAACTCTTCTTTAATAAATCCATTAAGGAATGCAATTTTGTTTATCCATTTGCCAGATTTCATAAAATACGGCAATTGCTAACATGATTCGGACAGACTTAAGCATAGATACGAGTGAGAAACTCTCATCGTAGTCAACACCTTTAAACTTGTCGAAAAAAATTTGCGACAATTCTAGCTTTGTAGATAGTAACACTACTATCAGCGTCTGTCTTCCTCTTGAAGATCCATTTATTTTCTATGGCTTGCCGATCATCGGGCAAGTCAACCAAAGTCTACACTTTGTTCTCATACATGGATCCCATCTCGGATTTCATGGCCTCAAGCCATTTTGCGGAATCTGGGCTCATCATCGCTTCCTCATAGTTCACAAGTTCGTCATGGTCTAGTAACATGACTTCCAGAACAGGATTACCGTACCACTCTGGTGCGGATCTCACTCTGGTTAACCTACGAGATTCGGTAATAACTTGATCTGAAGTTACATGATCATTATCATTAGCTTCCTCACTAATTGGTGTAGTAGTCACAGGAACAGATTTCTGTGATGAACTACTTTCCAATAACGGAGAACGTACAATTACCTTATCAAGTTTTCTACTTTCCTCCCACTCACTTCTTTCGAGAGAAACTCCTTCTCTAGAAAGGATCCATTCTTAGCAACGAATGTCTTGCCTTCGGATCTGTGATAGAAGGTGTACCCAACTGTCTCCTTTGGGTATCCTATGAAGACATATTTCTCCGATTTGAGTTTGAGCTTATCGAGATGAAACTTTTTCACATAAGCATCGCAACTCCAAACTTTAAGAAACGACAGCTTAGGTTTCTTGCCAAACCATAGTTTCACATGGTGTCGTCTCAACGGATTTAGATGGTGCCCTATTTAACGTGAATGCAGCTGTCTCTAATGCATAACCCCAAAACGATAGTGGTAGATCGGTAAGAGACATCATAGATCGCACCATATCTAATAAAGTACGGTTATGACGTTCGGACACACCATTATGCTGTGGTGTTCCAGGTGGCATGAATTTTGTGAAACTATTCCACATTGTTTTAATTAAAGACCAAACTCGTAACTCAAATATTTGTCTCCGCGATCAAATCGTAGAAACTTTATTTTTCTTGTTACGATGATTTTCCACTTCACTCTGAAATTCTTTGAACTTTTCAAATGTTTCAGACTTATGTTTCATCAAGCAGATATACCCATATCTGCTCAAATCATTTGTGAAGGTCAGAAAATAATGATACCTGCTGCAAGCCTTAATATTCATCGGACCACATACATCAGTATGTATGATTTCCAACAAATCTGTTGCTTGCTTCATTGTTCCGGAGAATGGCGTTTTAGTCATCTTGCCCATAAGGCATGGTTCGCAAGCATCAAGTGATTCATAATCAAGTGATTCCAAACTCCCATCAGCATGGAGTTTCTTCATGCACTTTACACCAATATGACCTAAACGGCAGTGCCACAAATAAGTTGCACTATCATTATTAACTTTGGATCTTTTGGTTTCAATATTATGAATATGTGTATCACTACAATCGAGATCCAACGAACTTGTTTCATTGGGTGTATGACCATCGAAGGTTTTATTCATGTAAACAGAACAACAATTATTCTCTGACTTTAATGAATAACCGTATTGCAATAAACATGATCAAATCATATTCATGCTCAATGCAAAAACCAAATAACACTTATTTAGGTTCAACACTAATCCCGAAAGTATAGGGGAGTGTGCGATGATGATCATATCAATCTTGGAACTACTTCCAACACACATTGTTACTTCACCCTTAACTAGTCTCTGTTTATTCTGCAACTCCTGTTTCGAGTTACTACTCTTAGCAACTGAACCAGTACATCAAATACTGAGGGGTTGCTATAAACACTAGTAAAGTACACATCAATAACATGTATATCAAATATACTTTTGTTCACTTTGCCATCCTTCTTATCCACCAAATACTTGGGGCATTTCCGCTTCCAGTGACCAGTCCCTTTGTAGTAGAAGCACTTAGTCTCAGGCTTAGGACCAGACTTAGGCTTCTTCACTTGAACAGCAACTTGCTTGCCGTTCTTCTTGAAGTTCCCCTTCTTCCCTTTTCCCTTTACTTGAAACTAGTGGTCTTGTCTACCATCAACACTTGATGTTTTTCTTGATTTCTACCTTCGTCGATTTTAGCATCACGAAGAGCTTGGGAATTGTTTCCGTTATCCCTTGCATATTATAGTTCATCACGAAGTTCTACTAACTTGGTGATGGTGACTAGAGAATTCTGTCAATCTCTATTTTATCTGGAAGATTAACTCCCACTTGATTCAAGCGATTGTAGTACCCAGACTGTTGGAAATATGCCCTAGAGGCAATAATAAATTGATTATTATTATATTTCCTTGTTCATGATAATCGTTTATTATCCATGCTAGAATTGTATTGATAGGAAACTCAGATACATGTGTGGATACATAGACAACACCATGTCCCTAGTAAGCCTCTAGTTGACTAGCTCGTTGATCAATAGATGGTTACGGTTTCCTGACCATGGACACTGGATGTCATTGATAACGGGATCACATCATTAGGAGAATGATGTGATGGACAAGACCCAATCCTAAGCCTAGCACAAGATCATGTAGTTCGTATGCTAAAGCTTTTCTAATGTCAAGTATCATTTCCTTAGACCATGAGATTGTGCAACTCCCGGATACCGTAGGAGTGCTTTGGGTGTGCCAAACGTCACAACGTAACTGGGTGGCTATAAAGTTACACTACAGGTATCTCCGAAAGTGTCTGTTGGGTTGGCACGAATCAAGACTGGGATTTGTCACTCCGTGTAAACGGAGAGGTATCTCTGGGCCCACTCGGTAGGACATCATTATAATGTGCACAATGTGACCAAGGAGTTGATCACGGGATGATGTGTTACAGAACGAGTAAAGAGACTTGCCGGTAACGAGATTGAACAAGGTATCGGGATACCGACGATCAAATCTTGGGCAAGTATCGTACCGATAAACAAAGGGAATTGTATACGGGATTGATTAAGTCCTTGACATCGTGGTTCATCCGATGAGATCATCATGGAACATGTGGGAACCAACATGGGTATCCAGATCCCGCTGTTGGTTATTGACCGGAGAACATCTCGGTCATGTCTGCATGGTTCCCGAACCCGTAGGGTCTACACACTTAGGGTTCGATGACGCTAGGGTTATAAAGGAAGTTTGTATGTGGTTACCGAATGTTGTTCGGAGTCCCGGATGAGATCCCGGACGTCACGAGGAGTTCCGGAATGGTCCCGAGGTAAAGATTTATATATGGGAAGTCCTGTTTTGGTCACCGGAAAAGTTTCGGGTTTTATCGGTAATGTACCAGGACCACCGGGAGGGTCCCGGGGGTCCGCCAAGTGGGGCCACAAGCCCCGGAGGGCTGCATGGGCCAAGTGTGGGAGGGGACCAGCCCCAGGTTGGCTGGTGCGCCCCCCACCAAGGCCCAAGGCGCAAGGAAGAGGGGAAGGGGGCAAACCCTAGGGCAGATGGGCCCTAAGGCCCACCCTGGTGCGCCTCCCCCTCTCCCCTCCACTTGGCCGCCACCCATAGATGGGATTGGGGCTGGCCGCCGCCCCTAGGTGGGGCGCACCCCTTCCCTCTCCCCTATATATACTTGAGCAATTGGGGGCTGCCCGTAGATGAGTTCTTGACCTCTCCCTGGCGCAGCCCTACCTCTCTTTCTCCTCATATCTCGCGGTGCTTGGCGAAGCCCTGCTGGATCACCACGCTCCTCCACCACCACCATGCCGTTGTGCTGCTGCTGGATGGAGTCTTCCTCAACCTCTCCTTCTCCCCTTGCTAGATCAAGGCGTAGGAGACGTCGTCGGGCTGTACGTGTGTTGAACGCGGAGGTGCCGTCCGTTCGGCACTAGGATCTCCGGTGATTTGGATCACGACGAGTACGACTCCATCAACCCCGTTCACTTGAACGCTTCTGCTTAGCGATCTACAAGGGTATGTAGATGCACTCTCCTTCCCCTCGTTGCTGGTTTCTCCATAGATAGATCTTGGTGACACGTAGGAAAATTTTGAATTTCTGCTACGTTCCCAAACAGTGGCATCATGAGCCAGGTTTATTGCGCAGATTCTATGCACGAGTAGAACACAAAGTAGTTGTGGGCATTGATTTTGTTCAATATGCTTACGTTACTAGTCCAATCTTGATTCGGCGGCATTGTGGGATGAAGCGGCCCGGACCGACCTTACACGTACTCTTATGTGAGACTGGTTCCACCGACGGACATGCACTAGTTGTATAAGGTGGCTAGCGGGTGTCTATCTCTCCCACTTTAGTCGGATCGGATTCGATGAAAAGGGTCCTTATGAAGGGTAAATAGCAATTGGCATATCACGTTGTGGTTTATGCGTAGGTAAGAAACGTTCTTGCTAGAAACCCATAGCAGCCACGTAAAACATGCAAACAACAATTAGAGGACGTCTAACTTGTTTTTGCAGGGTATGCTATGTGATGTGATATGGCCAAGAAGAATGTGATGAATGATATGTGATGTATGAGATTGATCATGTTCTTGTAATAGGAATCACGACTTGCATGTCGATGAGTATGACAACCGGCAGGAGCCATAGGAGTTGTCTTTATTTATTGTATGACCTGTGTGTCATTGAACAACGCCATGTAATTACTTTACTTTATTGCTAACCATTAGCTGTAGTAGTAGAAGTAATGGTTGGCGAGACAACTTCATGAAGACACGATGATGGAGATCATGGTGTCATGCCGGTGACGATGATGATCATGGAGCCCCGAAGATGGAGATCAAAAGGAGCAAAGTGATGATGGCCATATCATGTCACCTTTTGATTGCATGTGATGTTTATCATGTTTTTGCATCTTATTTTCTTAGAAAAACGGTAGTAAATAAGATGATCCCTCATTAAAATTTCGAGAGAATGTTCCCCCTAACTGTGCACCATTGCGAAAGTTCTTCGTTTCGAAGCACCACGTGATGATCGGGTGTGATAGATTCTTACGTTCACATACAACGGGTGTAAGCCAGATTTACACACGCAAAACACTTAGGTTGACTTGACGAGCCTAGCATGTACAGACATGGCCTCGGAACACAAGAGACCGAAAGGTCGAGCATGAGTCGTATAGAAGATACGATCAACATGAAGATGTTCACCGATGTTGACTTGTCCGTCTCACGTGATGATCGGACACGGCCTAGTTGACTCGGATCATGTAATCACTTAGATGACTAGAGGGATGTCTATCTGAGTGGGAGTTCATAAGATGAACTTGTTTATCCTGAACATAGTCAAAAGGATTTTGCAAATTATGTCATAGCTCGCGCTTCAGTTCTACTGTTTAGATATGTTCCTAGAGAAAAATTAATTGAAAGTTGATAGTAGCAATTATGCGGACTAGGTCCGTAAACTGAGGATTGTCCTCATTGCTTCATAGAAGGCTTGTGTCCTTAATGCACCGCTCAGTGTGTTGAACCTCGAACGTTGTCTGTGGATGTTGCGAACATCTGACATACACATTTTGATAACTACGTGATAGTTCAGTTAAATGGTTTAGAGTTGAGGCACCGAAGACGTTTTGAAATGTCGCGAAACATATGAGATGTTTCGAGGGCTGAAATTGGAATTTCAGGCTCGTGCCCACGTCAAGAGGTATAAGACCTCCGACGATTTTCTTAGCCTGCAAACTAAGGGAGAAAAGCTCAATTGTTGAGCTTGTGCTCAGATTGTCTGAGTACAACAATCATTTGAATCGAGTGGGAGTTGATCTTCCAGATGAGATAGTGATGTTTCTCCGAAGTCATTACCACCAAGCTGCTAGAGCTTCGTTCTGAACTATAATATATCAGGGACATATATGATGATCCTTGAGATATTCGCGATGTTTGACACCACAAAAGTAGAAATCAAGAAGGAGCATCAATTGTTGATGGTTGGTGAAACCACTAGTTTCAAGAAGGGCAAGGGCAAGAAGGGATACTTCATGAAACGGCAAATCAGCTGCTGCTCTAGTGAAGAAACCCAAGGTTGAACCCAAACCCGAGACTAAGTGCTTCTGTAATAAGAGGAACAGCCACTGGAGCAGAATTACCCTAGATACTTGGTAGATGAGAAGGCTGGCAAGGTCGATAGAAGTATATTGGATATACATTGTGTTAATGTGTACTTTACTAGTACTCCTAGTAGCACCATGGTATTAGATACTGGCTCGGTTGCTAAGTGTTAGTAAACTCGAAATAAAAGACTGCGGAGTAAACTGAGACTAGCTAAAGGTGAGCTGGCGATATGTGTTGGAAGTTTTTCCAAGCTTGATGTGATCAAGCATCGCACGCTCCCTCTACCATCGAGATTGGTGTTTGCGTTGAGCATAGACTGGATTATGTCTATCGCAATACGGTTATTCATTTAAGGAGAATAATGGTTACTCTATTTATTTGAATAATACCTTCAATGGTCTTACACCTAAAATGAATGGTTTATTGAATCTCGATCGTAGTGATACACATGTTCATGCCAAAAGATATAAGATAGTAATGATAGTACCACCTACTTGTGGCACTGCCACTTAAGTCATATCGGTATAAAACGCACGAAGAAGCTCCATGTTGATGGATCTTTGGACTCACTCATTTTTGAAAGGATTGAGACGTGCGAAACATGTTTGTTGGTAGATATGCATGAAGAAACTCTATACAGATGGATCATTTGGACTTACTTGATTTTGAATCACTTGAGACATGCAAATCATACCACATGGGCAAGATGACTGAAAGCCTCAATTTCAGTAAAATGGAACTAGAAAGCAACTTGTTGGAAGTAATACATTTTGATGTGTGCAGTCCAATGAGTGCTGAGGCGTGTTGTGGATATCATTATGTTCTTACTTCACAGATGATTTGAGTAGATGTTGAGTATATTTACTTGATGAATCACGAGTCTGAATTATTGAAAGGTTCAAGTAATTTCAGGGTGAAGTTGAAAGATCGTCGTGACAAGAGGATAAAAGATCTATGATATGATCATAGAGATAAATATCTGAATTACGAGTTTGGCACAGAATTAAGACATTGTGGAAATTGTTTCACAACTAATACAGCCTGGAACACCATAGTGTGATGGTGTGTCCGAACATCATAACTGCACCCTATTGGATATGATGCATACCATGATGTCTCTTATCGAATTACCACGATAGTTTATGGGTTAGGCATTAGAGACAACCACATTCACTTTAAATAGGGCACCACGCAATTTCGATGAGATGACACCGTATGAACTATGGTTTAGAGAAACCTAAGCTGTCATTTCTTAAAAGTTTGGGGCTGCGACGCTTATGTGAAAAAGTTTCAGGCTGATAAGCTCGAACCCAAAGCGGATAAATGCATCTTTCATAGGACACCCAAAACAGTTGGGTATACTTCCTGTCTCAGATCTGAAAGCAATAAGGGATTGTTTCTAGAATCGGGTCCTTTCTCGAGGAAAAGTTTCTCTCGAAAGAATTGAGTGGGAGGATGGTAGAGACTTGATGAGGTTATTGAACCGTCTCTTCAACTAGTGTGTGGCAGGGCACAGGAAGTTGTTCCTGTGGCACCTACACCAATTGAAGTGGAAGCTTATGATAGTGATCATGAAACTTCAGATCAAATCACTGCCAAACCTCGTGGGATGACAAGGATGCGTACTACTTCAGAGTGGTACGTAATCCTGTCTTGGAAGTCATGTTGCTAGACAACAATGAACCTACGAGCTATGGAGAAGCGATGGTAGGCCTGGATTCCAAAATGGCTCGAGGCCATATAATCCGAGAGAGGATCCATATATGAAAACAAAGTGTAGACTTTGGAAGAACTACTTGATGGTCGTAAGGCTGTTAGGTACATATGGATTTTAAAAGGAAGACGGACAATGATGGTAAGTATCACCATTAAGAAAGCTCGACTTGTCGTTAAGATGTTTTCTGACAAGTTCAAGGAGTTGACTATGATGAGACTTTCTCACTCGTAGCGATGCTAAGAGTCTGTTGGAATTATATTAGCGATTACTGCATTATTTATGAAATCTTGCAGATAGGATGTCAAAACATTGTTTCCTCAATGATTTTCTTGAGGAAAGGTTGTATGTGATACAACCGGAAGGTTTTGTCAATCCTGAAAGATGCTAATAAGTATGCAAAGCTCCAGCAATCCTTCTAAGGACTGGAGTAAGCATCTCGGAGTTGGAATGTATGCTTTGATGAGATGATCAAAGATTTTGGGTGTATACAAAGTTTATGAGAAACTTGTATTTCCAAAGAAGTGAGTGGGAGCACTATATAATTTCTGATGAGTATATGTTGTTAACATATTGTTGATCGGAAATGATGTAGAATTTCTGGAAAGCATGCAGAGTTATTTGAAAAATGTTTTTCAATGGAAAGCCTGGATTAAGCTACTTGAACATTGAGCATCAAGATCTATAAGGGTAGATCAAAACGCTTAATGGTACTTTCAAATGAGCACATACCTTGACATGATCTTGAAGGTGTTCAAGATGGATTAGTCAAAGAAGGAGTTCTTACCTGAGTTGTAAGGTATGAAGTTAAGACTTAAAGGTCGACCACGGCAGAGGAAAGAGGAAGGACGAATGTCGTCCCCTATGCTTTTGTCATAGGCTCTCTACAGTATGCTATGCTGTGTGCCGCACCTGAAGTGTGCCTTGCCATGAGTCAGTCAAGGGGTACAAGGGTGATCCAAGAATGGATCACAGGATAGCGGTCAAAGTTATCCTTGGTAACTAGTGGACTAAGGAATTTTTCTCGATTATGGAGGTGGTAAAAGAGTTCTTCGTAAAGGGTTACGCCGATGCAAACTTTGACACTAATCCAGATTATTCTGAGTAGTAAACTGGATTCGTATAGTAGAACAGTTATTTGGAATAGCTCCAAATAGAACGTGGTAGCTGCATCTAGGAGATGACATAGATATTTGTAAAGCGCACACGGATCTGAAAGATTCAGACCCGTTGACTATAACATCTCTCACAAGCATAACATGATCAAACCCAGAACTCATCGAGTGTTAATCACATGGTAATGTGAACTAGATTATTGACTCTAGTAAACTCTTTGGATGTTAGTCACATGGGGATGTGACCTTGAGTGTTAATCACATATCGATGTGAACTGGATTATTGACCCTAGTGCAAGTGGGAGACTGTTGGAAATATGCCCTAGAGGCAATAATAAATTGATTATTATTATATTTCCTTGTTCATGATAATCGTTTATTATCCATGCTAGAATTGTATTGATAGGAAACTCAGATACATGTGTGGATACATAGACAACACCATGTCCCTAGTAAGCCTCTAGTTGACTAGCTCGTTGATCAATAGATGGTTACGGTTTCCTGGATATGGACACTGGATGTCATTGATAACGGATCACATCATTAGGAGAATGATGTGATGGACAAGACCCAATCCTAAGCCTAGCACAAGATCATGTAGTTCGTATGCTAAAGCTTTTCTAATGTCAAGTATCATTTCCTTAGACCATGAGATTGTGAAACTCCCGGATACCGTAGGAGTGCTTTAGGTGTGCCAAACGTCACAACGTAACTGGGTGGCTATAAAGGTACACTACAGGTATCTCCGAAAGTGTCTGTTGGGTTGGCACGAATCAAGACTGGGATTTGTCACTCCGTGTAAACGGAGAGGTATCTCTGGGCCCACTCGGTAGGACATCATTATAATGTGCACAATGTGACCAAGGAGTTGATCACGGGATGATGTGTTACGGAACGAGTAAAGAGACTTGCCGGTAACGAGATTGAACAAGGTATCGGGATACCGACGATCGAATCTCGGGCAAGTATCTTACCGATAGACAAAGGGAATTGTATACGAGATTGATTAAGTCCTTGACATCGTGGTTCATCCGATGAGATCATCGTGGAACATGTGGGAACCAACATGGGTATCCAGATCCCGCTGTTAGTTATTGACCGGAGAACGTCTCGGTCATGTCTGCATGGTTCCCGAACCCGTAGGGTCTACACACTTAAGGTTCGATGACGCTAGGGTTATAAAGGAAGTTTGTATGTGGTTACCGAATGTTGTTCGGAGTCTCGGATGAGATCCCGGATGTCACGAGGAGTTCCGGAATGGTCCGGAGGTAAAGATTTATATATGGGAAGTCCTGTTTTAGTCACCGGAAAAGTTTCGGGTTTTATCGGTAACGTACCGGGACCACCGGGAGGATCCCGGGGGTCCACCAAGTGGGGCCACAAGCCCCGGAGGGCTGCATGGGCCAAGTGTGGGAGGGGACCAGCCCCAGGTGGGCTGGTGCGCCCCCCACCAAGGCCCAAGGCGCAAGGAAGAGGGGAAGGGGGCAAACCCTAGGGCAGATGGGCCCTAAGGCCCACCCTGGTGCGCCTCCCCCTCTCCCCTCCACTTGGCCGCCACCCATAGATGGGATTGGGGCTGGCCGCCGCCCCTAGATGGAACCCTAGGTGGGGCACACCCCTTCCCTCTCCCCTATATATACTTGAGCACTTGGGGGGCTGCCCGTAGATGAGTTCTTGACCTCTCCCTGGCGTAGCCCTACCTTTCTTTCTCCTCATATCTCGCGGTGCTTGGTGAAGCCCTGCTGGATCACCACGCTCCTCCACCACCACCATGCCGTTGTGCTGCTGCTGGATGGAGTCTTCCTCAACCTCTCCTTCTCCCCTTGCTGGATCAAGGCGTAGGAGACGTCGTCGGGCTGTACGTGTGTTGAACGCGGAGGTGCCGTCCGTTCGGCACTAGGATCTCCGGTGATTTGGATCACGACGAGTACGACTCCATCAACCCCGTTCACTTGAACGCTTTCGCTTAGCGATCTACAAGGGTATGTAGATGCACTCTCCTTCCCCTCATTGCTGGTTTCTCCATAGATAGATCTTGGTGACACATAGGAAAATTTTGAATTTCTGCTACGTTCCCCAACACAGACAATCTGAGCACATGCTCACTAGTTGAGAGATTCTCCTCCATCTTTTAGCTATAGAACTTGTTGGAGACTTCATATCTCTCAACTCGGGTATTTTCTTGAAATATTAACTTCAACTCCTGGAACATCTCATATGGTCCATGACGTTCAAAACGTCTTTGAAGTCCCGATTCTAAGCCGTTAAGCATGGTGCACTAAACTATCAAGTAGTCATCATATTGAGCTAGCCAAATGTTCATAACGTCTACATCTGCTCCTGCAATAGGTCTATCACCTAGCGGTGCATCAATGACATAATTCTTCTGTGCAGCAATGAGGATAAACCTCAGATCACGGATCCAATCCGCATCATTGCTACTAACATCTTTCAACACAATTTTCTTTAGGAACATATCAAAATAAACATATGAAAGCAACAACACGAGCTATTGATCTATAACATAGATATGCTAATACTACCAGGACTAAGTTCATGATAAATTAAAGTTCAATTAATCATATTACTTAAGAACTCCCACTTAGATAGACATCCCTCTAATCCTCTAAGTGATTACGTGATCCAAATCAACTAAACCATGTCCGATCATCACGTGAGATGGAGTAGTTTCATTGGTGAACATCACTATGTTGATCATATCTACTATATGATTCACGCTCGACCTTTCGGTCTCCGTGTTCCGAGGCCATATCTGTATATGCTTGGCTCGTCAAGTATAACCTGAGTATTCCGCATGTGCAACTGTTTTGCACCCGTTGTATTTGAACGTAGAGACTATCACACCCGATCATCACGTGGTGTCTCAGCACGAAGAACTTTCGCAACGGTGCACACTCAGGGAGAACACTTCTTGATAATTTAGTGAGAGATCATCTTATAATGCTACCGTCAATCAAAGCAAGATAAGATGCATAAAAGATAAACATCACATGCAATCAATATAAGTGATATGATATGGCCATCATCATCTTGTGCTTGTGATCTCCATCTCCGAAGCACCGTCGTGATCACCATCGTCACTGGCGCGACACCTTGATCTCCATCGTAGCATCGTTGTCGTCCCGCCAATCTTATGCTTCCACGACTATCGCTACCGCTTAGTGATAAAGTAAAGCATTACAGCGTGATTGCATTGTATACAATAAAGCGACAACCATATGGCTCCTGCCAGTTGCCGATAACTCGGTTACAAAACATGATCATCTTATACAATAAAATTTAGCATCATGTCTTGACCATATCACATCACAACATGCCCTGCAAAAACAAGTTAGACGTCCTCTACTTTGTTGTTGCAATTTTACGTGGCTGCTACGGGCTCAAGCAAGAACCAATCTTACCTACGCATCAAAACCACAACGATAGTTTGTCAAGTTGGTGATGTTTTAACCTTCGCAAGGACCGGGCGTAGCCACACTCGGTTCAACTAAAGTTGGAGAAACTGTCACCCGCAAGCCACCTATGTGCAAAGCACGTCGGGAGAACCGGTCTCGCGTAAGCGTACGCGTAATGTCGGTCCAGGCCGCTTCGTCCAACAATACCGCCGAACCAAAGTATGACATGTTGGTAAGCAGTATGAATTATATCGCCCACAACTCACTTGTGTTCTACTCGTGCATATAACATCAACACATAAAACCTAGGCTCGGATGCCACTGTTGGGGAACGTAGTAATTTCAAAAAAATTCCTACGCACACGCAAGATCATGGTGATGCATAGCAACGAGAGGGGAGAGTGTTGTCTACGTACCCTCGTAGACCGATAGCGGAAGCGTTATGACGACGCGGTTGATGTAGTCGTACGTCTTCACGGCCCGACCGATCAAGCACCGAAACTACGGCACCTCCGAGTTCTAGCACACGTTCAGCTCGATGACGATCCCCGGACTCCGATCCAGCAAAGTGACGGGGAAGAGTTCCGTCAGCACGACGGCGTGGTGACGATCTTGATGTACTAATGTCGCAGGGCTTCGCCTAAGCACTGCTACAATATTATCGAGGATTATGGTGGAAGGGGGCACCGCACACGGCTAAGAGAACGATCACGAAGATCAACTTGTGTCTATGGGGTGCCCCCTGCCCCCGTATATAAAGGAGCAAGGGGGAGGCCGGCCGGCCCTTGTGGGCGCGCCAAGGAGGAGTAGGATTCCTACTCCTAGTTGGAGTAGGTTTCCACCTTTCCTAGTCCAACTAGGAGAAGGGGGGAAAGGGGGGAAGAGGGGAAGGAAGGGACAGAGGGGCCGCGCCCCAAACCCCTTGTCCAATTCGGACTGGGCTTGGGAGGAGCGCGCGCCACCTCCTGGTCCTTCCCACTAAGGCCCATTAAGGCCCATTGCTTCTTCCTCGTATTCCCGTAACTCCCCGGTACCTCCGAAAATACCCGAATCACTCGGAACCTTTCCGATGTCCGAATATAGTCGTCCAATATATCGATCTTTATGTCTCGACCATTTCGAGACTCCTCGTCATGTCCCCGATCTCATCCGGGACTCCGAACTCCTTAGGTACATCAAAACTCATAAACTCATAATATAACTGTCATCGAAACCTTAAGCGTGCGGACCCTACGGGTTCGAGAACAATGTAGACATGACCGAGACACGTCTCCGGTCAATAACCAATAGCGGGACCTGGATGCCCATATTGGATCCTACATATTCTACGAAGATCTTTATCGGTCAGACCGCATAACAACATACGTTGTTCCCTTTATCATCGGTATGTTACTTGCCTGAGATTCGATCGTCGGTATCCAATACCTAGTTCAATCTCGTTACCGGTAAGTCTCTTTACTCGTTTTGTAATACATCATCCCGCAACTAACTCATTAGTTGCAATGCTTGCAAGGCTTAAGTGATGTGCATTACCGAGAGGGCCCAGAGATACCTCTCTGACGATCGGAGTGACAAATCCTAATCTCGAAATACGCCAACCCAACATGTACCTTTGGAGACACCTGTAGAGCACCTTTATAATCACCCAGTTACGTTGTGACGTTTGGTAGCACACAAAGTGTTCCTCTGGCACACGTGAGTTGCATAATCTCATAGTCATAGGAACATGTATAAGTCATGAAGAAAGCAATAGCAACATACTAAACGATCGGGTGCTAAGCTAATGAAATGGGTCATGTCAATCAGATCATTCAACTAATGATGTGATCCCGTTAATCAAATGACAACTCTTTGTCCATGGTTAGGAAACATGACCATCTTTGATTAACGAGCTAGTCAAGTAGAGGCATACTAGTGACACTCTGTTTGTCTATGTATTCATACATGTATTATGTTTCCGGTTAATACAATTCTAGCATAAATAATAAACATTTATCATGAAATAAGGAAATAAATAATAACTTTATTATTGCCTCTAGGGCATATTTCCTTCAGTCCCGATGCAGACGCCGCCGCCGACGAGGACGCCTAGGGCAGCGCGTCACCTAGTTTTTAGTGTTAATTAATGTAATGTGGACTTTCGCCGGCCTTCGTGGCCGGCTTTTATGTTTAATTAAATGCATGTATTTATTTTTAAACTGCTCGCAATACTTTTTTTTGGCGCGCCGATGAAATGGATCAGGCCAGTGTTGGGCGCACGCGCCGACCCAAGCACAGCATCGGACGTTTATGTCTATCGGGCCGATCCAAACAGACAAAAAGCGGATAAAAACGCCGTCCGTTTGGCAGCCCATTGAAGTTGCTCTTAGGGTCATATGTCGTGATGGCTCTTCGGCGTTGGTCTTTGACGGACTCACGGAGCCGACAACATTAGAAGCTCTTGCTTGCCGCCACTGCTCTGGCCAAGGACTTGATGATCACTAAAAATTGTGTGGCCTCGGATTGCCTTTCCGTTGTCAACGATATTCATACTGGAACTCTTGGGATTATTGCACCAATTGTGCAGGAGATCAACAATATAGCTACAGATTTCCTCTCCTGCTCCTTTATTGATGAAGGACGTCTATCCAATAAGGAGGCCTATAGTTTAGCTAGGCATGCTTTACATATAGATGAAGGTCGTCATGTGTGGTTTTTAAACCCTTTTGATACTGCTATTATCCCTGTAATTTGTACCATTGATCAATAAAGTAAAGCATGTTAGCCCTCAAAAAAAAGCTTCCCTTGGTGAGATTCCTTGCATGTTTTCCCATCTTTTCCTCTGCTTCTTTCCCCTTTTTCTATTTCTTTCCAAATTTGCGAAACTTTTTTTCTTCATAATATTTCTGCAAATTGATGAACTTTCTCTGGAATTTAATGATTTTTTCGACAAATTTGATGGACGTTTTTTCAAATCCTATGAATTTTTTTCAAATTCGATGAACTTTTTCCGATCTGGATGAACTTTTTTTTCAAATTCAATGAACTTTTTTTCTAATATGATGAACTTTTTCCAAATCCGATGAACTTTTTTTTTGAATTTGATTAACTTTTTTCAAATTCAATGAATTGTTTTCAAATCTGATGATTTTTTTTTAAATCGATGAACTTTTTTCAAAGGACAAGAGTCCATACTACAGCAAAACGGTTTGTTTTTTCCAAGAAAACCAGTACATACTGTAGCATTTTTTGAGTCAAGAAAAAAAAGTGAACCAATGGGAGCCAACGGTTGAGCGGGCAGCTAGCGACCGAGCGGCGACAGCCAGCGAGCTTTGCTGGGCCAGGCCAATGCAAGCGACGCTGCGGGCGTTGTGTTCGCTAACGGGAGCTAAAGGCGCCGAGGTGGAGGTCTTTGTGTTGTACAGTAGGCAGGACTGAGCAGGCATCGATTCAATCGGAGCACCAAGTCCTATTTGCCATTGTACAGCGCCAGGGCCTATATCTCGGGAAAATATCTGGTGCATTGGAGCTTATGGTGCTACCGGTGCACCAAACTCACATTGTGCTTTTAAATTGTTTAAAAGATTCTAAAAGAAATTAGTATACTCACATAACATTAATGTAGGTTGTCACAAAATTTCAAGTCAAAATTCAATACATAATTCAAAAAACAAAAATAACAAATTCAACACTGAATAGTACATAACATAATTTGGGCTTTAAATTTGGCCCATTATCACACTGATGTCATATTTGTCATTTTTGTATCTTAAAAAATATTTCAAATTTTTATACAAAATTTCGTGATATGATACACTGATGTTGTGTTAAGATGCTAGAATTTTTTCAGATTTTTAAAATATTCTATGACATCCGGTGCATCGGTAGCACCACATATGCAGGTGCACTGGATACGTTCTCCCTATATCTCGCCCGTATCGATTCCTATTAGGAATTGCCTCGGGCCAACCTAATTTTTTGCAGTCGCTCTCTCCCGCTTGTGTATCACTGTTTGTCTGCCCGATCTGCTCCGGTTTCTTCTGTTGTTTTTTCGTTTTCTTTTGCTTTTTCTTTGTATTTTCAATGGTTTTCTTTGGGTTTTTTTTTCTCTCGTTATACTTTGTTTTCTTTTACTGATTTTCTTCGATTTTCCTTTCTTTGTTATACTTTTGGCTTTTTTCTTGTTTTTCTTAGTATTCTTTTCTTCTTGTTTCATTATCTGTTTTAATTGGTTTTATTTTTATGACAGATATCAACATTTTCTCATTACACAATGTACCTTTTTAGTGCTTGCGTCAACATTCTTTTAATACGCTGCAAATTGGCTTTTGACTCCATAAAGGCACTGTTCTGCCTCTGCTTATATTCCTCAAGAAATGAAAGATTTGCGTATTATATTTTCATATATTTTTATGGAAATAAAAAATTTCTTAAATTGCATGAACAATTCTTATATATATATATGTGTGTGTGTGTGTGTGTGTGTGTGTGTGTGTGTGTGTGTGTGTGTGTGTGTGTGTGTGTTTGTGTGTGTGTATGTGTGTGTGTGTGTGTGTGTGTTGTAATTTATCATGGACATGATTTTTGAATCGCCCTAAATTTAAAATGTCAAGTAATTGCCCAAAACATATTTGCATGAGTTTTATGAAAATCTCCGAAACACATTTCTGAAACTCGTGCATTTTTCTAAATGTGGCTTACATTTTTCTGATTGTATGAAACATTTATTTTAATTACTCAAACATTTTTTCTACATTGTATATACTTTTCCAAAATGGTACTTACATTTTTTAACTTTTTAAATGGCATGCATATTGTATAAAAAGTTAATCATGTTTATGAAAAAATATGTATACATTGTAAAAAAATATTCGCCTTATTGGGTCTAATAACGAGTTGGTTTGGAAAGTTGACATCCCCTTGAAAATCAAAATCTTTTTCCGGCAGTTGTTCCGTGATGTTGTGTTGACTAGGGATAATCTTCAGAGGACATAATGGGAAGGCAATCCTCTATGCTCGTTTTGTAATGATCGTGAATCTTCTAATTTTTTGTTCTTTCTGTGTGGGGTTGGTAAATCTATTTGGGGTATTATTAGCAAAGCTATTGGGGCTAGCTAGTAGTTGTCCCAAAAATATATGGCGGTGTATATCCTGGTTATATGCTTATTTCCCATCATCGCCTTGACACCGATCGAGGTGAACTTCATCGCGTGTTCTTTCTTGTCTTATTCGATAGGTTTGCTAAAGCAAGAGGATGCAACTGCTATCAAGGCGGGGATCCAGGCAGCCCCTGAATGAGGCGTCTTCGCTGGCACACCAAATGTCGCCGATGCTTGCAGATCATGTAATGCTCCTGAAGAGAGCCTTGGTTCCTGAATGTGGCTTCGCTAGACTTTGGTTTCTTCGTTGTGGTGATCTGTAGTTTGGACTGTGGTCGTTTGCTCTAGGGTGCTTTTGCCTTTTGCAAGTGGTTTCCTATACTTCATTGGTTTTTGTTGTGCTGGTATCAGGTTTTCGTTCCATAATAGGCGCCTCAATGTCGATCATCTATGGCGGGTTTTCTAATAGTGCCCCGGACTCGCTATCTCTTTCCTAGCCTCCTGCTCAGGTTCTTTCTTATGGTGCTTCGATGGATTTAATAAAAAATGGACATTGTTATCTTTCTGTTGAGCAATTAATGGAAAGTGGAATGGCTGCTACCATGGCCTGCTCTGGTAACGGGGTGGGTGGCGTTGTTCGTTCATGGATGTTTCGTGTTGACGACGGTTCGGTGAGCTCGGGCATGATCTTATGAGATGAAAAGGGAGTCGTTTTATTTGCTGCATACCAGCGTATTTTCCATTGCAACGAGGCCCTTGAAGCGGAATTAGATACGATTATGGAGGGAGTGAGTCTTACTATCCAACAGTCAAATCTCCCAGTTCAGCTTCAATCGGATTATGTGGTTGCTCTTTCGACGCTTGCAAATGGGTCTCTCGACAGATCAGCATACGGGCACCTCTTGATGGAGAGTAAGACTTAATGGATAATAAGGTTTTTATGAACAGAATGTCGCAAATCTTAGTGATTCCCAGCCTCCTCCCGAGTCGCCCTCGTGTGGCGGCCAGAAGGCTCCCAGATCCCGTCGTTCAGCCTCCCCTTCTCCTCCTCCTCCTCCCTCGCCGTAGCTTGAGGGCATGGCAGGGCGAAGCCTTGCCGTCGCCGGCGGCGGCGGGGACTTGGGGCCCTCCCGTTCGTGAGGGGCTGGCGCTGGCCGGCGCCCCCGGGCAGGAGCGTGGCGTGGGGCCGGGCGTCATGGCGGGGGGTGGCGGCACTCCGGCGATCCCATACCTTCAGGGCAGGCGGCTTCAAGATCTGGGGCGTCGCGGTCGTGGGGACGGCGGCCGCGCGGCCGGATCTGGGCCCAGACATGGGCTTGGTCTCCGGGTCACGGTCGGCATGGTGGCGGGTGCGACACATCGGCAGCTGGGTGGATCTGTGGACTCCATCCTTGTTTGGTCCTTGACAGTGCGGGCAACTCCGGGGCAAACCCTAGATCTTCTTGGGATCGAGCGATGGCGGTGCTTTTGCGTTGTAGTCCCTCTTTAGGGCATGTTTTGGAGTTTGCTCCTATTGAAGGGACCAGCGACGCCGACAGCGCACGCCCGGTGGCGCAAGTGCCGACGAAAATCGCGCCGACTACGGTCATGGTGGACGATGGCGGCGTCTTTGATGTTGTTTCCTTGTCGAGGAATCATCGTTTGCAGTTTGCGTCGTCAGGCTCAGGATGCTCCGGGAAAACCCTAAATCTGGGTCTCCCAGATCGGACGATGATGGCGTTCTCCGTATCGCTTTCCCTCCTGGGGGCATCATTTTGGAGCAAGTGATGGCTGGAGGTGGCAAGAGGAGGAGTGGTGTTACATCTACCGCAAGGCTGACGACGAATCACGGCGGCATGGCGCTGCGGAGTTTCAGCGATGGGCGCGCGCGGATGGACACGCGCAGGATGGTGGCGTTGTCCAACGCCATGGTGGCTTCAATGGTAGGCCTAGCAAGGTTGGTGCGCCAGGACCTGTTCTAGAGATGGATCAGTGGTTGGTGGTGGCGGCGGCCTCTGTAAGTGCGCCAGACCGGTGTGTGACCCAATCCCGGCATTGTGGCATGGTTGAGGCATCCGGCTTTAAATGTTAGGAGTTGGTGCGATGTCTGTTTTGTATTAGGCTCGGACATTTGCCACCCCTTCATCAAGGGGATAGGAATAGCGACAGATGTGTTGCTAAGATGGTGACTTCAGGCATACTGATGTATTACTTTGTAAGGTCCTTATAAATAATTAATAACATGACTGCATGCATCGTTCACATGTATAGGCAGGGGTATATCCTCCTTTCTAAAAAAAGGTTTTTTTTTCTGGTAAACATTTTCTGTGACCAGAATAGGGTTGTACATGGCTTAACAAACTATAGAGGCATGAGGATAGCACTGCGTATTGACTTAATCAACCCCTTCAGAACTCATTGCTAAGGATTGCAACTCCATGATCTTCAAATAAATATCAATCAACTGCTGAAGAGCGCCGTACTCCAGTCTCCTCGTGCAGCCAGCCCGGTCGTGGCATCCGGAAGAAACAACAACGATGTGCAATCATGCAACCCTATCCGTTTCTGCCCTTTTTTTTCGAAAAACGCTGTCCGGTCTGGGTGCACCCGATGGAGGAGTGACGGACAACTTCTTCCCGTAGCCATCGGACGCAACGAGCGCGCGAGAAATGGAAAATATCTACGCAGACAGCGCGGGAGCCACCCGCGGAAACAATCCCGTGCGCACACGTAGGCGCCGGGAGGAACAGAGGAGACGTTCTAGAGGCGTCGCGAGCGCCAACCCCCGAACCTTCTCCAAATCTCCATTCCCCCTTTCTTAACACTCGCCGCCGCCCGCCGCCGCCGCAGCAGCAGCAGAATCCCCACACGACAGACAACCGCTCCCCTCGTCCTGCTCTGGATTGAGTGATTAGCTTCTCGATTCGACCAGCACCGGGGCCAGCCGATCGACGGCCGCTCGTGATCGATGGACGTGGACGCGGCACCGGTGCTGAAGAGGAAGGGCGCCGACGCGCCGGAGCTGTGGCTGGACGACGGCGTCGGCCCAGGGTTCCCCGTCGGTTCCCGCGCCACCAAGATCCGCCGCCTGGTACGTGCCTGCCAATCTGACTTGCTCGCTGTTCTCCCCTTATCAGATTTGCTAAGCGGTGGCGGTGTTGTGTTTGGTTCTGGGTGTGCGCAGGACCCGGACATGATGCCTGTCGTGCCCGGCGCGGTCGTGCCGCCACCGCCACCGGGGACGCAGCCGCCGGTGGCGGGCTTCGGGGTGGTGGAGGAGGCGCCTATGTGCGGCGACGTGGCGGTGGTGCCGGTGGACATGGCGACGGCGCCGCCTCTGCCGGCCAACGAGGAGCGGGCGATCGTCTTGTACCGACCCGCCGAGGCCGAGCGCAGGCTGCTGCTCGGCCCGCTCCGGCCGGGCGGTCATCTCCGCGTCAGCCCCCAGTGGATCCAAGCGCTCAACGGTACATGCCCTTGCCTCTCGTTGGAGCTTCGCTTCCGGGCGGGTTCAATTCCATTGCTGCGATGTCCCCAACTGATTGGATCGATGGAATCTAATCAGCCAGTTGACTCGATTACGCAGGCACGACGCTGCAAGAGGCGAGCAACCGCCGCGCGCTGTTCGAGGGGCTCGCCGGAGCCGAGAGCTCCAACCTGGCGATGGTCCCCTGGGCGCCGTCCCGCGCGCAGGCTGCTTCCACGGCGGCGGAGACGATGGAAGTCGAGGACGGCGAGGGCGCGTCCATGGAGGTGGAGCAGGACAGGGCCGAGCAGCAGCTCCCGATGCCCCAGTGGCCGCAGCAGCAGCCGCACTACATGGTGCAGCAGCAGCCGATCCCGGTGGCGTGGTCATTGTGAAGTGCCGCCGCTGTAGTGTTAGGAGGAAGGAGAATCCGTAGGTGCAGGTGTCGGTTGTAGACTAGTAGTTTTGGTTTGCGCCACTGCTCTGCTTCCATGGTGCGAGCAGAGGTGGTGCGGAGAGCAGGAGATGGCCTGTTGACGCCGCCGTTTTAGCCGGAGTGGGGCGACGGTGGTTCTGAACACTATACAGGAGAATGTTCATATGGATGGATAGCCTTCCAAGGGCAGCAAGATCAATGTGGTTCTCTTCCATTTTGGTTTTGGACCAGAGCAGAGGAGGTGTATGCTGTATCCTTGGGCCGTCCATGGCGTGATCCTCCATCGTTTGTTCAATCGAGCCCGAATGTCACAGAAAAGTTTACCAACAAAGTAGTCCTGGTTGTGTACGTTTCGCCTTGCTCTGTTTTTCAAGTGCACGCAATTGAGAATTTTCTAGCACCAACGTCGAGACAAGTACTCCCTTCGATTACAAATACTTCCTCCGTTCCAAAACACTCGCCATGGTTTCAGTTTAAATTTGAACTGAACTAAAAACCACAACAAGTATTTTGGAACGAAGAAAGCAATATAGGATGTTCTAACAGTAGTGTAAGATGTTCTCTCTCTTTTTTTGTATGTAGTTCACTTTGAAATATCCAAAACATCGTTTTATATTTGTAAATGGAGGGAGTCTACCACTTGGCATGAGTGGTAAGCTATACCAAAAACAATGAACAAAAAAAAATGGAGGGAGTCTAACATTAGCAAGTAAGCCTATGCTAATACGAGGAGCCTACAAGTACAAAGCATAGAAGAATTAGTAACCCAAATAACATACCAAAGCCTCTATATCTGGGGAAGATTTCTTCACCGTGTTTCACCACTTGGGTGAAAGTGACTTCAGGACCTATATATGGGCGACACGTGCATTACTTTGGGACGTGGCGGGGTAGGACCTGGTGCGTGGACATAGCGTTTGGATGCAAATTTTCTCAACGTCCTCTCCATCGACATGTACAATTATGAGTGTGCGTTGCAATTTTGCTTCATCCTATTTCTCACTATTTTTTTTGTTTGAGATTTTTTTGATTTTTTATCAAAGCCTAAATCAGGCCAATAAGAGCCTGCCATGTTAATTCTAAATTCTAAATATACTAAACCTAGCTAGGTTTCTTTTATCTGTTTTCATTATTTTCTTTACAGCCTAAAATCTACCAATAAGAAACTAACACATGCATTTGTGGGTGATTAGAGGGGGTAGAGCGTTGTCCTGCAGTTCACATGGAGGCGGGGCGACAGGGAGCAGGAGAAATGTCCAACTTGCCCCTGTGTAGGTATAAACAAACATATCTTGCCGACTGCAGCGTGTGCCCCCTCTCTTCCATAAGCATCTGAAAACATGATTAAATCTTGATAGCCAAGAAGATAAAAAGGGGTACTCTTCATACTGTCCAAACAGGACGACCATGCGGTGGTCACATCGGACTCTACTTTGCACGACCGTTCAAGGTTTAATTGATAAGACATGATAAATGCAAGCACTGCTGAAATTTACGTGTGTTTACCACATAATTTTGTACATGCATGTTTCTGCAAGCTTAGTACGTACACTTGTGCATGCAGTCGACTGGTGAAACACCAACTGGATCAATCAACCCTACTAGCTATCTCACTTCACGCAACGCAACAAGCAATGTGCCGCCTAAGTAGTCAACCGCAGATAATGCATGCTGCTTGGCAAACTTACATCAACTTCATTCATGCAGTGACTGCCACTTGCCACGCTTACATTAGCAATGCGGTGAGTCATCACTCTTTCTACCTGCTATATATTCACATGGTGCCCTTCACCGCATTCATTCACTTCAAGCAGCGAAGAGCAAAACCAACAGCCATGAGTAGCAACCGTTTCGCCAAGAGTTTCCTTTGAGGGAAACAATCAAAGAAGAAGGATACGGAAGCTTATCTGAGCTCCTCCTTCAGTGTTGTCCCCATTGACACGGTATGCATCTATTTGGGATTTGTATTTAGGCTACGGCTTCATGCAAAGCAGGGTAATAACTATCTTCTGCCTATAGATAACATGGCCGGATGATTGCCCATTTTCCCTCTAACTCCCACGTGGAACCTAGCCTGTCACGCAAAGAAATGTCGTACAAGAAATGTGTGCCATTTCGCGAGCTGAAAGATGTAGAACGATGGCTCATCTACTTTTGTATACACTATATAACCGTTCATAGGCTACGAAGGAAAGTCATACTTCACACACAGTTAAACACAATACAATGGATGGAGCTTACAGTTCTGAGGAGTGAATTGCAAAAAACATCGACACTTCAGGCTAGGTTTGTAGGAACCACACATATACGGAATTGTGCCAAAAAGCACTAATTTTTTTCATAATTTTTTGCAAAAAACACTAGTTGCTTGTTTGGACCGTTTTAAGTGCGTTTATGACAAGGGGGGCCCGCATCCGTCGACATGGCAACACTGTTCACACGGCAACTCCGTTAGACGGCGTTACACGACGCTGGCGCACCGGTTCGAGCCGGGCCGCTTAGTCTTCGAGCCGTACCCTTCCCGGTCCGCTCCTCTCACTCTCTTTTCCTCCCCCGCACTCTCTCCTCTCAGTCATGGCGACGGCTGGCGGCGCAGGCGGCGGCTTTGCCGGCGTTGGAGACGGTGGTGCACCTGTGGGAGATATATGCGGGAGCTCAAACCCTAGCTGGCCGTCAGATACGAGCAGCCCCAGCCAGAGCCCCCAGCACTGTCTCGAATATGCGGCGGCAAGATCTTGGGCCAGGGCAGTGAAGGAGAATCCGTCGGAGAGTCACCGGATTGCCTCATCATTCGGCGGCGTCTACTGAGTTTTCTCTTCCCTCTCCCCTCTTCCCTCTTCCTGTAGATCGATTCTAGGGTTAGGTTTTTTGGCACTGTTAATTGATGATGTAGTCAGCAGAGTAGTTAGCAGGGTACTGTACTTGGAGAGATCGATTTGCATTGCTTTGACAGTGAAGATGATGTAGCCAGGGTACTGTATTGTAGCAATTATAATGTTGATCACACTGTTTTAGTGCTCTGTTTTAAAAATTATGCATTTTTTACAGTACATTGGTGCTCTGTTTTAGGAATTATGCATTTTTTACAGTACATTGGTGCTCTGTTTTAGTGCTCTGTAAATTAAGCTATTTTAATTATTTGTGTGTAGTTTGAACGATGATGTTTGGGAAGTTAGAATGCACTTCCATGACAGAGACAATTTGGAGAGATCAGTTTGCATCTCAGACATAACATATTATAATTTGGTTGCCCTAATAGAGACAGAGGGATATGGGCTTAATGATTTCATGTATTTTGTGAGGGATCCTGGTGTGGGGATTGCAGGAATGGATGAAATTTGTGATGATGATAAGGTGGATGAAATGCTTGACCATATTGCTAACAATGATCAGCATGTAGTGAACTTGACAGTGGTTAGGGGCACTGATCCAAGACCTGCAGATTTGAACTCAGGCTATCTGGTTGAGGAGCAGGTTCCTTTGAGCCATATAGGAGAGAACCCTGTGTATGTAGTAAATCCTTCTGGTGTTCTCTTAAGATCACCACCAAAAAGTATAATACAGAGTCAGCCAGAGCCATTGCAGTTCTACACTACACAGCAGAGCACAAACCATGATCTGGATACAAATGCTGCCATGGACCAATCCAATGCAGCACATCAGGATGAGCTGGAGACATTAATGGAGTTGAAGAGGAGAACAAAGATTGCCAAATTTAGGAAACATAAGATTGCAACTGAGCATGTAAATAAGGTTAAGCAGAAGCTACCAATTCTTCTAACTGAAGATGATTCAGATCTGGATGCAGATGAGGACTATCTTCAGAGGCTTAATGAGATGAGGAAGCAAAGAGAGGATCCACTCATTCATTTTGATGGAGACACTGATGTGGATGAACTGTATGAGGATGATGAGGAAGGGCAACATGTGGAGGTGGAGCAAGAGGAGCAGGTGGAGCAGCCCCAACAGCAAGAGGTGCCTACAAAGAAGAATAAAGCTAGGAAAGGACCAACAGAGAGGTCACATTCTAGCTTGGAACAGAGATTTGAGGATGTTTGGGTACCATCATCAGATGAGGAGCCAGATCTTGGTGTTTTGAAGCAGGAATATGATGATGGAGCTGAGGAAGTACAATTTGTTCTGCCCAATGGAAGGAAGAGCAGATCAGTGAGATCTTTGCCAAGGATCTGGTACAGTGAGGAGAGAGAGAACCCAGAGGAGCAGTTTTGTAGAAAACTTTGTTTCCTCAATGTGTATCAGTTTAGGAGAGCAATTCAGACATTGCACATAACTTAGAATAGGAATTATGAGTTCCACAGAAACTGCAATGATAACATCATAGTCGTGTGCACAAATGCAAAATGCCCTTTCTTTATTGCAGCTTCTGTTGTTGCAAATGAGACTACTTTTTGCATAAGGAAGGAAAATTTTGTGCACACATGCCCAGTAGTAGGAGAGAACACCAAGGTCACTGCAAAATGGGTTGCACACCAGTGTGAGGCAATGATGAGAGTTGATATTGGCACACCAGTCACCACAATAATGCAGACACTGAAGAAGAAATATGGAATAGAGATGTCCACCCATATGGCCTACAGGGCTAGGAAGCAAGCATTGAAGGTTGTCCAAGGAGATCAGAGAGGACAATACACTAGAATAAGAGATTATTTGCAGGCTGTGTTGGATACAAACCCAGGCTCTAGATGTATTGTTACTACTAGGCATGTACCAGAGCACCCAAACAAAAACCCTAGGTTTCATGGCCTCTTTTTCTGTCTAAGTGCTTGCAAAGAAGGGTTTTTGAATGGATGCAGACCATTCATAGGTACATTTCATTTACTAAGTTGTGAATTGTTTATGTGCTCACATTATATACACTATGTTCTCACAATTGTCAGCTTTGCAGGGGTAGATGGTTGTTTTATCAAGCTGTCAACAGGTCAACAGATCCTTGCTGCAATAGGAAGGGATGGGAACAATAATATCTACCCTATAGCATTTGGAGTTGTTGACAAAGAGGACAAAGACAGTTGGACCTGGTTCTTAACACAGCTTAAAGATGCACTTGGTGGAGAAAGTGGGAAGTTTGGCTATTATACCATCATCTCTGATAGGCAGAAGGTAAACTTCTCTTCTCATACAATATTGCACTAGGTTTCATGGTTTCATATGCACATTGCTATAGCTTCATTGTTTTATTGTTTATAGGACCAATGCTTAGCTTTATTTCCCATTGTTTCAAACAGGGGCTTTTAAATGCAATAAATTATGTTTTCCCCAATTGTCCACAAAGATTCTGCCTTAGACATATCTATCAGAATTTCCAAACTGCTGGTTTTAGAGGTGATGAATTAAAGAAACACATGGATGCAGCTAGCTACTCTTATACTGAGAATAAACACCTTGATGCAATGAATGCTTTGAAAAGAGAGTGTAAGGCTGCTTAGACATGGCTTCACAAAATCCCTGTTCATACTTGGGCTAGGCATGCTATGGATTTTAATTGCAAAACTGACCTGGTAGTGAACAACATCAGTGAGGTGTTTAATAAAATGATATTATATGTCAGAGGCAAGCCAATAGTGACCATGATAGAAGGAATTAGGACAAAATTGATGGTCAAATTTAACAAGAATAGAACAAAGACAGAGACAGCAAATTGGGAGATTTGCCCTACCTATGCTGAAATGTTAGAGGAGACAAAGTACAACTCAAGGTGGTGCCAGACTTTGATGGATGGTCCTAACATCTACCAAGTGACTAGTGGAGAAAACACCTACTCAGTGAACTTGCTGGACAGAACATGTGGATGTAGGAAATGAGATATGACTTCTATGCCTTGCCATCATGCAGTTTCTGCAATAGTGAAAGCTAAGTTGCAGCCAGAGGACTTTGTTGTTGATTTCTTCAAAAAGGAAATGTATAAGAAAGCATTTGCACATATCATATTTCCTGTGCCTGGTCCAAACCTGTGGCCAAGGACAAGAACTCAGGACATAGAGCCTCCAGTATTCAAAGATAAGGTTGGGAAGCAACAGACAAAGAGGAGGAAAAACCAATTTGAGAAGCCAGCACTAAGAGATACATCTAGGATGGCATCTATTACTTGCAGCAACTGCAAACTTGTAGGGCATAGATACAATGTTTGCTCCAAGCCCCTCAAGCCAGCTCTTGCTATGAGAATGAACCGACATCAGGTTAGTTATAGTAGCACCTCAATTCTCTTTATTTTGTCTCCATTGTAACTCACAAGCCTTAACTGTTTTTGAAATGCAGCCAAACAGGTCACAGGCTTCTACTTCAACAACAAATGCATCTACAGCTGCTGCACCATCAAGGAAGAGGCCATCTTCATCTACTACTGCACCTACAGTTGTTGCACCACCAAGGAAGAGGCCATCTCCATCAACTGCTGCTCCTACACCTGCTGCCACTACACCTGTTGCTCCTCCAAGGAGGTCTCCTAGGAAGAAAGCTACACCTGCTGCCACTACACCTGTTGCTCCTCCAAGGAGGTCTCCCAGGAAGAAAGCTACCAATGCTGGTACAGCCTCTACCTCTTTTGCAGGAAACAGGTCAACTTTTCAAGCTCCAAGACAGAGTGGAAGAAAAAGGACTTCTTCATACAAGTTGAAAGAGTACTTCTATGCTTCTGGGAACTAGATGCCTTTGTTGGCTTTCAGGCCCTATGATGCCTATGTTAGCTGTGAACTAGATTATGCCTTTGTTGGCTTTCAGAACCTATGATGCCTATGTTGGCTTTGAACCATTGTTGGTTGTGAGAACTTGGATGTTTATCTTAAATGTTGGCTTAGATGGATGTGAGAACCTGAAAATGTTGGCTATGATGCTGGTGATTCTGGTGATGATGTTGGCTTAGATGGATGATGATGATGCTTAGGGTCACTCGGCGTCGAAAAACCCACCAAGTGAGTCTAGGGTCACTCGGCGTCGAAAAACCCACCAAGTGAGTCTAGGGTCACTCGGCGTCGACAAACCCACCAAGTGAGTCTAGGGTCACTCGGCATCGACAAAGCCAACCAAGTGAGTCTAGGGTCACTCGGCGTCGAAAAACCCACCAAGTGAGTCTAGGGTCACTCGGCGTCGAAAAACCCACCAAGTGAGTCTAGGGTCACTCGGCATCGACAAAGCCAACCAAGTGAGTCTAGGGTCACTCGGCGTCGACAAACCCACCAAGTGAGTCTAGGGTCACTCGGCATCGACAAAGCCAACCAAGTGAGTCTAGGGTCACTCGGCGTCGAAAGACCCACCAAGTGAGTCTAGGGTCACTCGGCGTCGAAAAACCCACCAAGTGAGTCTAGGGTCACTCGGCGTCGAAAAACCCACCAAGTGAGTCTAGGGTCACTCGGCGTCGAAAAACCCACCAAGTGAGTCTAGGGTCACTCGGCGTCGAAAAACCCACCAAGTGAGTCTAGGGTCACTCGGCGTCAAAAAACCCACCAAGTGAGTCTAGGGTCACTCGGCGTCGACAAACCCACCAAGTGAGTCTAGGGTCACTCGGCATCAACAAAGCCAACCAAGTGAGTCTAGGGTCACTCGGCGTCGAAAGACCCACCAAGTGAGTCTAGGGTCACTCGGCGTCGAAAAACCCACCAAGTGAGTCTAGGGTCACTCGGCGTCGAAAAACCCACCAAGTGAGTCTAGGGTCACTCGGCGTCGAAAAACCCACCAAGTGAGTCTAGGGTCACTCGGCGTCGAAAAACCCACCAAGTGAGTCTAGGGTCACTCGGCGTCAAAAAACCCACCAAGTGAGTCTAGGGTCACTCGGCGTCGACAAACCCACCAAGTGAGTCTAGGGTCACTCGGCATCAACAAAGCCAACCAAGTGAGTCTAGGGTCACTCGGCGTCGAAAGACCCACCAAGTGAGTCTAGGGTCACTCGGCGTCGAAAAACCCACCAAGTGAGTCTAGGGTCACTCGGCGTCGAAAAACCCACCAAGTGAGTCTAGGGTCACTCGGCGTCGAAAAACCCACCAAGTGAGTCTAGGGTCACTCGGCGTCGAAAAACCCACCAAGTGAGTCTAGGGTCACTCGGCGTCGACAAACCCACCAAGTGAGTCTAGGGTCACTCGGCATCGACAAAGCCAACCAAGTGAGTCTAGGGTCACTCGGCGTCGAAAAACCCACCAAGTGAGTCTAGGGTCACTCGGCGTCGAAAAACCCACCAAGTGAGTCTAGGGTCACTCGGCATCGACAAAGCCAACCAAGTGAGTCTAGGGTCACTCGGCGTCGACAAAACTAGCAAGTGAGTCTAGGGTGTCTAGGCATTGACAAAACCAACCAACCAACAACATCAGATTATCATAACTAATAAGTACCATATTACACGATAGTGCTTAATGCTAAATAGGTACATACATAACCATTCATCTAATAGTAGTCATTACATAACCATAATTATAGTACTCATCATCCCATAACCATGCTGGTGGTACTAATAAGCAACATATTACATTATACTGCTCATTCATCTAAGATAGCCTTGATCCCATTCAGCTTCAGCTTGGTCTGCTCGGCAACCTTCTCAAGCTCATCAATGTGGGCCTGCAACTTAATCTTCTCTTCAGCAAGCTTCAACTTCATGTTCCTAATGACATTGGCTTGAGCAACTGTCAGGTTCTTGAGCATGTCATACCTCTCCTACAGCTTGCTCTCATCAGGTTTGTTCTGCATCTTACCTCTCTCCAACTGAGCCCTCTGCTCCTGGGCATCCAGAAGGCCGTTGACATCTTCAACCAACCTCTCATAACTTGCCTGCAGCTTGATCTTCTGTTGTGTCAGATTGTGAACAACAAATGAGCTTTCCAGATTGTCCTCAATCTTGCTCCTCCTGCACTCTTCATACTTATCCCATAACTTGGTCAATGCATTCTCCATTGTAGCTGGCCAAAATGGATCAACCCATTCAACTAGCCCACAGTTTCTTCCCTCCTGTAATTTTAGTGTTAAACAGGTATAAAGTAACACAATGCTACAAAGTAACAAATGGTGTAAAGTGCTCACTAATCCACATGCTATAAAGTAACAAACAGTTATAAAGTAACAGAATGAGTTAAACAAACATGTATGAGCTAGCTATATGACATAATGAGTTAAACAATTACAGTGCTCACTAATCCACATGCTATAAAGTAAGAAGTCTCAATCAGTGCTCCCAACCCTATGCACATACTGGCATATAAACAATGACCTCCCTAACCCACTACTATCACAGAAAATACATAACTAATTAGCAACCTAACTAACAGGCCAGATCTGCTGACAACACTATGCACATGCTCACATATAAACAATGACCTCACTGAGCAACTAGCACACCAGATCTGCTGACTATAAAATCAGTACTAAACAGTGACCAGATTAGCATAAATTTGGCACATACCTTTACAGCACAAGCAAAGAACCTCCTGCCAGTATGGATGCCCTGGAAAGCAACACGCCTCTTTGCTGGCAGGGAGTGGTCATTGCACAAAACATCAGGTTCAGTGCCCTCGAAATCGGAGTCATCGATGGTCTCAGGGATCTGGAGGTTGAAAGGAAAGGCAACAAAACTTCAGATCAAGCTCAACAAAAAAAATCCCCAAATCGCAACCCTAACCCTAGCTTGAGCTCGAGCAACTCACCTTGATGATGCCCTCGTCTGAAGCTGAGTCGGCGTACTGGTGAGAGTTCTCGCTGCTGTCGTCTTCAGACCAGGAAACCATGGCGACGCGGCGGCGACGGCGGCCGGAGACGTGGGAGGGGGCGGCGGCGGCGAACGAGCGGGAGCAAAGAGAGGGAGAAGGACGGGAGAGAGTGAGGGCTGGGGGTGGGGCCTGCACCGCTTCGGGCTGTTTGACCCGCCCGGGTCGAACCGGTGCGCCAGCGCCGTGTAACGCCGTCTAACGGCGTTGCCGTGTGAACAGTGTTGCCACGTCGACGGATGCGGGCCCCCCTTGTCATAAACGCACTGAAAACGGTCCAAACAAGCAACTAGTGTTTTTTGCAAAAAATTATGAAAAAAATTAGTGCTTTTTGGCACAATTCCGTATATGTGTGGTTCCTGCAAACCTAGCCTGAAGTGTCGATGTTTTTTGCAATTCACTCCAGTTCTGAGAGAGCATCCTCTGTGGGAAAGCAAGTTAAGAAGAAGGGCAAGCACCCAGCGCTAAGTTCCTTAGAAGATCAACCCCATTCCAACCGTGGCAAAGCAAGCAATTCGGTAATCCCTTACTCTTATCCAATGTTTTATGTTCTTTCCTCTTTTGCAGCTAAATGAGATGTTATGCCTAATATTTTTATATGCAACAAAAAAACCTCATAGTATATATTTCAAGATGTCGAATTGTCAAAACCTCATAGAAATACAAAGCTATAGTCATGGGTATCTTACACGGGCATGGTGCAAGTATCCGTATTGATAGGCCTCCCATGTGAAAAAGGCAACCACGGAGAATTTTCAATCACGTTCAAAGGAGAGCCAGCAAACCCAGAGGATGAAGCCAAAGAGAAAGCTACCCAAGTGGCTTTGAAATGTATTTGTGCAAATTTCAATATTTCTATCAGTGACCATAACTATTATGCCCTCGAAGTCACAAATGAAAGACTATTGACATCAAAAGAAAATGCACAAACAAAGGAATGACAATTTAACATGGCCCGTCAGCAGGTAGCTACACAGCAAAATGAGTTCACAAGGCAAACAATGATTTTAGCCAAGATATGCAACAAGTTCTCCGATGTGTTGCCACTCCATCTGTATCCTCAAGATCCGCATAGCGAGGATCCTATCATCACATGCGCAGGAGCGTATCCACCTGTCGGCCGTGTCCAAGAATTTGAAAAGGCTCCGTATCATTTTATTACCGGCACTAATCCTGCAGGAGGTTATACCAGGATGATCTAATCCAGCGAAAGATATTTGCGACTTCCTATTACGGTGTGTTTGTATCTCCATGTATAACCATTATGTAGAGTGGACTGTATATGGTTTCAATAAGTAGTTCTTCTTAGAGGTGTGCAAATACTAGTCTTTCTCTTTGTGTCCATGGATTTGCATTGTTGTAGTAAATCTACTTCTTTGTCATCTTCAACCTTTTTATGTATTGTTATCCCTCCCTTTAATTGATAACGAATGTTTGTTTATTATTCGGTTGCTTAATTAGACCGTAGTCTGAAGGAAATATGCCCTAGAGGCAATAATAAAGTTATTATTTATTTCCTTATATCATGATAAATGTTTATTATTCACGCTAGAATTGTATTAACCGGAAACATAATGCATGTGTGAATACATAGACAAACAGAGTGTCACTAGTATGCATCTACTTAACTAGCTCGTTGATCAAAGATGGTTAAGTTTCCTACCCATTGACATGGGTTGTCATTTGATTAACGGGATCACATTATTAGAAGAATGATGTGATTGACATGACCCATTTCGTTAGCTTAGCACACGATCGTTTAAGTATGTTGCTATTGCTTTCTTCATGACTTATACATGTTCCTATGACTATGAGATTATGCAACTCCCGTTTACCGGAGGAACACTTTGTGTGCTATTAAACGTCACAACATAACTGGGTGATTATAAAGGTGCTCTACAGGTGTCTCCGAAGGTACTTGTTGGGTTGGCGTGTTTCGAGATTATGATTTGTCACTCTGATTGTCAAAGAGGTATCTCTGGGCCCTCTCGGTAATGCACATCACTTAAGCCTTGCAAGCATTGCAACTAATGAGTTAGTTGCGGGATGATGTATTACAGAACGAGTAAAGAGACTTGCCGGTAACGAGATTGAATTAGGTATTGAGATACCGATGATCGAATCTCGGGCAAGTAACATACCGATGACAAAGGGAACAACGTATGTTGTTATGCGGTCTGACCGATAAAGATATTCGTAGAATATGTAGGAGCCAATATGAGCATCCAGGTTCCGCTATTGGTTATTGACCGGAGACGCGTCTTGGTCATGTCTACATAGTTCTCGAACTCGTAGGGACCGCACACTTAACGCTATGATGACAGTTATATTATGAGTTTTATGTTTTGATGTACCGAAGATTGTTCGGAGTCCCGGATGTGATCACAGACATGACGAAGAGTCTCTAAATGGTCGAGACATGAAGATTGATATATTGGAAGCCTATGTTTGGATATCAGAAGTCTTCCGGGTGAAATCGAGATTTTACTGGAGTACCGGGAGGTTACCGGAACCCTCGGGGGGCTTAACGGGCCTAGATGGGCCTTAGTGGAAAAGGAGGGAAGCAAGGGAAGTGTGGGGCGTGCCCCCCAAGGCCCAAACCGAATTGGTTTAGGGCAAAGGGGGCCGACCCCCCTCTTTCCTTCTTCCCCCCTCCCAAGTCCTAATCCAACTAGGAAAAGGGGGAGTCCTACTCCCGCTGGGAGTAGGACTCCTCCGACGCGCCTCTCCCCTTGGCCGGCCGCACCCCCCTTGATCCTTTATATACAGGGGCAGGGGGCACCTCTAGACACACAAGTTGATCGCCTCTTAGCCGTGTGCTGTGCCCCCCTCCACCATAGTCCACCTCGATAATACTATAATGGTACTTAGGCGAAGCCCTGCGTCAGTAGAACATCAACATCGTCACCGCGCCGTCATGCTGACGAAACTCTCCCTCAACACTCGGCTAGATCGGAGTTAGAGGGACGTCATCGAGCTGAATGTGTGCTGAACTCGGAGGTGCCATGCGTTCGGTACTTGATCGGTCAGATCGTGAAGACATATGACTACATCAATCGTGTTGTGCTAACGCTTCCGCTTTCGGTCTACGAGGGTACGTGGACAACACTCTCCCCTCTCGTTGTTATGCATCACCATGATCTTGCGTGTGCGTAGGATTTTTTTTGAAATTACTACGTTCCCCAACAGTGGTATCAGAGCCAGGTTTTATGCGTTGATGTTATATGCATGAGTAGAACATAAGTGAGTTGTGGGCGATATAACTTATACTGCTTACCAGCATGTCATACTTTGGTTCGGCGGTATTGTTGGATGAAGCGGCCCGGACCGACATTACGCGTACGCTTACGCGAGACTGGTTCTACCGACGTGCTTTGCACATAGGTGGCTGGCGGGTGTCAGTTTCTCCAACTTTAGTTGAACCGAGTGTGGCTACGCCCGGTCCTTGCGAAGGTTAAAACAATACCAACTTGACAAACTATCGTTGTGGTTTTGATGCGTAGGTAAGAACGGTTCTTGCTAAGACCGTAGCAGCCATGTAAAACTTGCAACAACAAAGTAGAAGACGTCTAACTTGTTTTTGCAGGGCATGTTGTGATGTGATATGGTCAAGACGTGATGCTATATTGTATGAGATGATCATGTTTTGTAACCGAGTTATCGGCAACTTGCAGGAGCCATATGGTTGTCGCTTTATTGTATGCAATACAATCGCCCTGTAATGCTTTACTTTATCACTAAGCGGTAGCGATAGTCATGGAAGCATAAGATTGGTGAGACGACAACGATGCTACGATGGAGATCAAGGTGTCGCGCCGGTGACGATGGTGATCATGACGGTGCTTCGGAGATGGAGATCACAAGCACAAGATGATGATGGCCATATCATATCACTTATATTGATTGCATGTGATGTTTATCTTTTATGCATCTTATCTTGCTTTGATTGACGGTAGAATTATAAGATGATCCCTCACTAAATTATCAAAGTATAAGTGTTCTCCCTGAGTATGCACCTGTTGGGGAACGTTGCAGAAAACAAAAATTTTCCTACTCGTTTCACCAAGATCCATCTAGGAGTTCATCAAGCAACGAGTATTCAGATTGCATCTACATACCTTTGTAGATCACGAGCGGAAGCGTTCGTTAGAACGAGGATGAAGTAGTCGTACACAACGTGATCCAAATCACCGATGACCAGCGCCGAACGGACGGCACCTCCGCGTTCAACACACGTACGGGACGGGAGACGTCTCCTCCTTCTTGATCCAGCAAGGAAGAGGAGAGGTTGATGAAGAACCAGCAGCACGACGGCGTGGTGGTGGATGCAGGGCGTCACAGTTGCAGGGCTTCGCCTTCGCAACGAGAGAGAGACGTAACGGGGAGAGAGGGAGGCGCCAGGGGCTGGTGTATGAAGTCCATCCTCTCCCCCACTATATATAGGGGTGCCAAGGGGGGGTGGTGCGCAGCCTAGGAGATCTGATCTCCTAGGTGCGGCGGCCAGGGGAGGGTTTCCCTCCCCCCCCAAGGCACCTCGGGGTGCCTTCCACCACTTGGACTCCTCCTTGGTGGAAACCCTAGGCGCATGGGCCTAGTAGGGCTGGTGCCCTTGGCCCATGTAGGTCAAGGCGCACCCCCTACAGCCCATGTGGCCCCCCGGGACAGGTGGCCCCACCCGGTGGGCCCACGGGACCCCTCCGGTGGTCCCGGTACAATACCGATAACCCCGAAACTTGTCCCGATGGCCGAAACAACACTTCCTATATATAATTCTTTACCTTCGGACTATTCCGGAGCTCCTCGTGACATCCGGGATCTCATCCGGGACTCCGAACAACATTCGGGTTACTGCATATACATATCTTCACAACCCTAGCGTCACCGAACCTTAAGTGTGTAGACCCTACGGGTTCGGGAGACAAGCAGACATGACCGAGATGACTCTCCGGTCAATAACCAACAGCGGGATCTGGATACCCATGTTGGCTCCCACATGCTCCACGATGTTCTCATCGGATGAACCACGATGTCGAGGATTCAATCAACCCCGTATGCAATTCCCTTTGTCAATCGATATGCTACTTGCCCGAGATTCGATCGTCGGTATCCCAATACCTCGTTCAATCTCGTTACCGGCAAGTCACTTTACTCGTACCGTAATGCATGATCCCGTGACCAGACACTTGGTCACTTTGAGCTCATTATGATGATGCATTACCGAGTGGGCCCAGTGATACCTCTCCGTCATACGGAGTGACAAATCCCAGTCTTGATCCGTGTCAACCCAACAGATACTTTCGGAGATACCCATAGTCTACCTTTATAGTCACCCAGTTACGTTGTGACGTTTGGTATACCCAAAGCACTCCTACGGTATCCGGGAGTTACACGATCTAATGGTCTAAGGAAAAGATACTTGACATTGCAAAACTCTAGCAAAACGAACTACACGATCTTTATGCTATGTTTATGATTGGGTCTTGTCCATCACATCATTCTCTTAATGATGTGATCTCGTTATCAATGACATTCAATGTCCATAGCCAGGAAACCATGACTATCTGTTGATCAACGAGCTAGTCAACTAGAGGCTTACTAGGGACATGTTGGTGTCTGTTATTCACACATGTATTACGGTTTCCGCATAACACAATTATAGCATGAATAAAGACAATTACCATGAACAAGGAAATATAATAATAATGCTTTTATTATTGCCTCTAGGGCATATTTCCAACAGTCTCCCACTTGCACTAGAGTCAATAATCTAGTTACATTATGATGAATCGAACACCCATGGAATTCAGGTGTTGATCATGTTTTTCCCTAGGGAGAGGTTTAGTCAACGGATCGGCTACATTCAGGTCCGTATGTACTTTACAAATATCTATGTCTCCATCTTGAACATTTTCACGAATGGAGTTGAAGCGACGCTTGATGTGCCTTGTCTTCTTGTGAAACCTGGGCTCCTTGGCAAGTGCAATAGCTCCAGTGTTGTCACAGAAGAGCTTGATCGGCCCTGACGCATTGGGTATGACTCCGAGGTCGGTGATGAACTCCTTCACCCAAATTGCTTCATGTGCTGCCTCTGAGGCTGCCATGTACTCCGCTTCACATGTAGATCCCGCCACAACGCTTTGCTTGCAACTGCACCAGCTTACTGCCCCACCATTCAAAATATACACGTATCCGGTTTGTGACTTTGAGTCATCCAGATCTGTGTCGAAGCTAGCATCGACGTAACCCTTTACGACGAGCTCTTCATCACCTCCATAAACGAGAAACATCTCCTTAGTCCTTTTCAGGTACTTCAGGATATTCTTGACCGCTGTCCAGTGTTCCTTGCCGGGATTACTTTGGTACCTTCCTACCAAACTTACGGCAAGGTTTACATCAGGTCTGGTACACAGCATGGCATACATAATAGAACCCATGGCTGAGGCATAGGGGATGACACTCATCTCTTTTATTTCTTCTGCCGTGGTCGGACTTTGAGCCGAGCTCAATTTTATACCTTGCAGTAGAGGCAAGAACCCCTTCTTAGACTGATCCATATTGAACTTCTTCAATATCTTATCAAGGTATGTGCTTTGTGAAAGACCTATGAGGCGTCTTGATCTATCTCTATAGATTTTGATGCCTAATATATAAGCAGCTTCTCCAAGGTCCTTCATTGAAAAACTCTTGTTCAAGTAGGCATTGATGCTGTCCAAGAGTTCTATATCATTTCCCATGAAAAGTATGTCATCTACATATAGTATGAGAAATGCTACAGAGCTCCCACTCACTTTCTTGTAAACACAGGCTTCTCCATAAGTCTGCGTAAACCCAAACGCTTTGATCATCTCATCAAAGCGAATGTTCCAACTCCGAGATGCTTGCACCAGCCCATAAATCGAGCGTTGGAGCTTGCATACTTTGTCAGCATTCTTAGGATTGACAAAACCTTCCGGCTGCATCATATATAATTCTTCCTTAAGGTAACCATTAAGGAATGCCGTTTTGACGTCCATTTGCCATATTTCATAATCGTAAAACGCGGAAATTGCTAACATGATTCGGACGGACTTTAGCTTCGCTACCGGTGAGAAAGTCTCATCGTAGTCAACCCCTTGAACTTGTCGATAACCCTTAGCGACAAGCCGAGCTTTATAGATGGTCACATTACCATCCGCGTCTGTCTTCTTCTTAAAGATCCATTTATTCTCTATGGCTCGCCTTTCAACGGGCAAGTCAGTCAAAGTCCATACTTCGTTTTCATACATGGATCCTATCTCGGATTTCATGGCTTCTAGCCATTTGTCGGAATCCGGGCCCGCCATCGCTTCTTCATAGTTCGAAGGTTCACCGTTGTCTAACAACATGATTTCCAAGACAGGGTAGCCATACCACTCTGGTGCGGAACGTGTCCTTGTGGACCTTCGAATTTCAGTAGGAGCTAGATCAGAAGTATCTTGATAATTATCATTAACTTCCTCTCTAGTCGGTGCTGGCACCTCAGGAACATTTTCTTGAGTTGCGCCATTTTCCGGTTCAAGAGGTAATACTTCATCAAGTTCTACTTTCCTCCCACTTACTTCTTTCGAGAGAAACTCCTTCTCTAGAAAGGATCCATTCTTGGCAACAAAGACCTTGCCTTCGGATCTGAGGTAGAAGGTATACCCAATAGTTTCTTTAGGGTATCCTATGAAGACACATTTTTCCGACTTGGGTTCGAGCTTTTCAGGTTGAAGTTTCTTGACATAAGCATCGCATCCCCAAACTTTTAGAAACGACAGCTTAGGTTTCTTCCCAAACCATAATTCATACGGTGTCGTCTCAACGGATTTCGACGGAGCCCTATTTAAAGTGAATGCGGCAGTCTCTAAAGCATAGCCCCAAAAAGATAGCGGTAAATCGGTAAGAGACATCATAGACTGCACCATATCTAATAGAGTGCGATTACGACGTTCGGATACACCGTTACGCTGAGGTGTTCCAGGCGGCGTTAGCTGTGAAACTATTCCACATTTTCTTAAGTGTGTGCCAAATTCGTGACTCAAGTATTCTCCTCCACGATCTGATCGTAGAAACTTGATTTTCCTGTCACGTTGATTCTCAACTTCACTCTGAAATTCCTTAAACTTTTCAAAGGTTTCAGACTTGTGTTTCATTAAGTAGACATACCCATATCTACTCAAGTCATCAGTGAGAGTGAGAACATAACGATAGCCACCGCGAGCTTCAACACTCATTGGACCGCACACATCAGTATGTATGATTTCCAATAAGTTGGTTGCTCGCTCCATTGTTCCTGAGAACGGAGTCTTGGTCATTTTACCCATGAGGCATGGTTCGCACGTGTCAAATGATTCATAATCAAGAGACTCTAAAAGTCCATCTGCATGGAGCTTCTTCATGTGTTTGACACCTATGTGACCAAGGCGGCAATGCCACAAGTATGTGGGACTATCATTATCAACCTTACATCTTTTGGCATCCACACTATGAACATGTGTAGCATTACGCTCGAGATTCATTAAGAATAAACCATTCACCATAGGAGCATGACCATAAAACATATCTCTCATATAAATGGAACAACCATTATTCTCGGATTTAAATGAGTAGCCATCTCGAATTAAACGAGATCCCGATACAATGTTCATGCTCAAAGCTGGCACTAAATAACAATTATTGAGGTTTAAAACTAATCCCGTAGGTAAATGAAGAGGCAGCGTGCCGACGGCGATCACATCGACCTTGGAACCATTCCCGACGCGCATCGTCACCTCGTCCTTCGCCAGTCTCCGTTTATTCCGCAGCTCCTGCTTTGAGTTACAAATGTGAGCAACTGCACCGGTATCAAATACCCAAGAGCTACTACGAGTACTGGTTAGGTACACATCAATTACGTGTATATCACATATACCTTTTGTTTTGCCGGCCTTCTTGTCCGCTAAGTATTTTGGGCAATTCCGCTTCCAGTGACCACTTCCCTTGCAATAAAAACACTCAGTCTCGGGCTTGGGTCCATTCTTTGGCTTCTTCCCGGCAGCTTGCTTGCCGGGCGCGGCAACTTCCTTGCCATCCTTCTTGAAGTTCTTTTTACCCTTACCCTTCTTGAACTTAGTGGTTTTATTCACCATCAACACTTGATGTTCCTTCTTGACTTCTACCTCTGCTGATTTCAGCATATCAAATACTTCAGGAATGGTCTTTTCCATCCCCTGCATATTGAAGTTCATCACAAAGCTCTTGTAGCTCGGTGGAAGCGACTGGAGGATTCTGTCAATGACCGCATCATCCGGGAGATTAACTCCCAGCTGAGTCAAGCGGTTATGCAACCCAGACATAGTGAGTATGTGCTCACTGACAGAACTGTTTTCCTCCATCTTACAGCTGAAGAATTTGTCGGAGACTTGATATCTCTCGACCCGGGCATGAGCTTGAAAAACCATTTTCAGCTCTTCGAACATCTCATATGCTCCGTGTCTCTCAAAACGTTTTTGGAGCCCCGGCTCTAAGCTGTAAAGCATGCCGCATTGAACGAGGGAGTAGTCATCGGTACGTGCCTGCCAAGCGTTCATAACGTCTTGTTCAGCAGGGAGGACAGGTGCGTCACCCAGCGGTGCTTGTAGGACATAATCTTTCTTGGCAGCTATGAGGATGATCCTCAGGTTCCGGACCCAGTCCGTGTAGTTGTTGCCATCGTCTTTCAGCTTGGTTTTCTCTAGGAACGCGTTGAAGTTGAGGACTACGTTGGCCATTTGATCTACAAGACATATTGTAAATATTTTAGACTAAGTTCATGATAATTAAGTTCATCAAATCAAATTATTTATGAACTGCCACTTAGATAGACATCCCTCTTCTAGTCATCTAAGTATAACATGATCCGAGTTAACTAGGCCGTGTCCGATCATCACGTGAGACGGACTAGTCAACTTCGGTGAACATCTTCATGTTGATCGTATCTTCTATACGACTCATGCTCGACCTTCCGATCTTCTGTGTTCCGAGGCCATGTCTGTACATGCTAGGCTTGTCAAGTCAACCTAAGTGTTTGCATGTGTAAATCTGTCTTACACCCGTTGTATGTGAACGTTAGAATCTATCACACCCGATCATCACGTGGTGCTTCGAGACAACGAACTGTCGCAACGGTGCACAGTTAGGGGGAACACTTCTTGAAATTATTATGAGGGATCATCTTATTTACTACCGTCGTTCTAAGTAAACAAGATGCAAAAACATGATAAACATCACATGCAATCAAATAATAAACGTGACATGATATGGCCAATATCACATAGCTCCTTTGATCTCCATCTTGGGGCTCCATGATCATCTTGTCACCGGCTTGACACCATGATCTCCATCATCGTGTCTCCATGAAGTTGCTCGCCAACTATTACTTCTACTACTATGGCTCACGCGTTTAGCAATAAAGTAAAGTAATTTACATGGCGTTTCTCAATGACACACAGGTCATATAAAAGAATAAAGACAACTCCTATGGCTCCTGCCGGTTGTCATACTCATCGACATGCAAGTCGTGATTCCTATTGCAATAGCATGAACATCTCATACATCACATATAGATCATTCATCATTCATCACAACTTTGGCCATATCATATCACAAACCACTTGCTGCAAAAACAAGTTAGACGTCCTCTAATTGTTGTTGCAAGTTTTACGTGGCTGAATTAGGGTTCTAGCAAGAACGTTTTCTTACCTACGTGAAAGCCACAACGTGATTTGTCAACTTCTATTTACCCTTCATAAGGACCCTGTTCATCGAATCCGCTCCAACTAAAGTAGGAGAGACAGACACCCGCCAGCCACCTTATGCAACTAGTGCATGTTAGTCGGTGGAACCGGTCTCACGTAAGCGTACGTGTAAGGTTGGTCCGGGCCGCTTCATCCCACAATACCGCTGAAGCAAGAAAAGACTAGTAGCGGCAAGAAAGTTGACAAATCCACGCCCACAACTAATTGTGTTCTACTCGCGCAAGAAGAACTACGCATAGACCTAGCTCATGATGCCACTGTTGGGGAACGTTGCAGAAAACAAAAATTTTCCTACTCGTTTCACCAAGATCCATCTAGGAGTTCATCAAGCAACGAGTATTCAGATTGCATCTACATACCTTTGTAGATCACGAGCGGAAGCGTTCGTTAGAACAAGGATGAAGTAGTCGTACACGACGTGATCCAAATCACCGATGACCAGCGCCGAACGGACGACACCTCCGCGTTCAACACACGTACGGGACAGGAGACGTCTCCTCCTTCTTGATCCAGCAAGGGAGAGGAGAGGTTGATGAAGAACCAGCAGCACGACGGCGTGGTGGTGGATGCAGGGCGTCACAGTTGCAGGGCTTCGCCTTCGCAACGAGAGAGAGACGTAACGGGGAGAGAGGGAGGCGCCAGGGGCTGGTGTATGAAGTCCCTCCTCTCCCCCACTATATATAGGGGTGCCAAGGGGGGGGTGCGCAGCCTAGGAGATCTGATCTCCTAGGTGCGGCGGCCAGGGGAGGGTTTCCCTCCCCCCCAAGGCACCTCGGGGTGCCTTCCACCACTTGGACTCCTCCTTGGTGGAAACCCTAGGCGCATGGGCCTAGTAGGTCTGGTGCCCTTGGCCCATGCAGGTCAAGGCGCACCCCCTACAGCCCATGTGGCCCCCCGGGACAGGTGGCCCCACCCGGTGGGCCCACGGGACCCCTCCGGTGGTCCCGGTACAATACCGATAACCCCGAAACTTGTCCCGATGGCCGAAACAGCACTTCCTATATATAATTCTTTACCTTCGGACTATTCCGGAGCTCCTCGTGATGTCCGGGATCTCATCTGGGACTCCGAACAACATTCGGGTTACTGCATATACATATCTTCACAACCCTAGCGTCACCGAACCTTAAGTGTGTAGACCCTACGGGTTCGGGAGACAAGCAGACATGACCGAGATGACTCTCCGGTCAATAACCAACAGCGGGATCTGGATACCCATGTTGGCTCCCACATGCTCCACGATGTTCTCATCGGATGAACCACGATGTCGAGGATTCAATCAACCCCGTATGCAATTCCCTTTGTCAATCGATATGCTACTTGCCCGAGATTCGATCGCCGGTATCCCAATACCTCGTTCAATCTCGTTACCGGCAAGTCACTTTACTCGTACCGTAATGCATGATCCCGTGACCAGACACTTGGTCACTTTGAGCTCATTATGATGATGCATTACCGAGTGGGCCCAGTGATACCTCTCCGTCATACGGAGTGACAAATCCCAGTCTTGATCCGTGTCAACCCAACAGGTACTTTCGGAGATACCCGTAGTCTACCTTTATAGTCACCCAGTTACGTTGTGACGTTTGGTATACCCAAAGCACTCCTACGGTATCCGGGAGTTACACGATCTCATGGTCTAAGGAAAAGATACTCGACATTGCAAAACTCTAGCAAAACGAACTACACGATCTTTATGCTATGTTTATGATTGGGTCTTGTCCATCACATCATTCTCTTAATGATGTGATCTCGTTATCAATGACATTCAATGTCCATAGCCAGGAAACCATGACTATCTGTTGATCAACGAGCTAGTCAACTAGAGGCTTACTAGGGACATGTTGGTGTCTGTTATTCACACATGTATTACGGTTTCCGCATAACACAATTATAGCATGAATAAAGACAATTACCATGAACAAGGAAATATAATAATAATGCTTTTATTATTGCCTCTAGGGCATATTTCCAACAGCACCGTTGTGAAAGTTCTTCGTGCTGAGACACCACGTGATGGGGTGTGATAGGCTCTACGTTCAAATACAACGGGTGCAAAACAGTTGCACACGCGAAATACTCAGGTTAAACTTGACGAGCCTAGCATATAACAGATATGGCCTCGGAACACGGAGACTGAAAGGTCGAGCGTGAATCATATAGTAGATATGATCAACATAGTGATGTTCACCATTGAAACTACTCCATCTCACGTGATGATCGGACATGGTTTAGTTGATTTGGATCACGTGATCACTTAGAGGATTAGAGGGGTGTCTATGATCTAAGTGGGAGTTCTTAAGTAATATGATTAATTGAACTTAAATTTATCATGAACTTAGTACCTGATAGTATCTTGCTTGTCTATGTTGATTGTAGATAGATGACCCTTGTTGTTGTTCCGTTGAATTTTAATGCGTTCCTTGAGAAAGCAAAGTTGAAAGATAATGGTAGCAATTACACGGACTGGGTCCGTAACTTGAGGATTATCCTCATTGCTGCACAGAAGAGTTACGTCCTGAAAGCACCGCTAGGTGTACCTCCTGTGCCAGCAACTGCAGACATTGTGAATGCCTGACAGTTGCGTGTTGATGACTACTCGATAGTTCAGTGTGCCATGCTTTACGGCTTAGAATCGGGACTTCAACGACGTTTTGAACGTCATGGAGCATATGAGATGTTCCAGGAGTTGAAGTTAATATTTCAAGCAAATTCCGGATTGAGAGATATGAAGTCTCCAATAAGTTCTATAGCTGCAAGATGGAGGAGAATAGTTCTGTCAGTGAACATATACTCAGAATGTCTGGGTACCATAATCACTTGACTCGGCTGGGAGTTAATCTTCCGGTTGATAGTGTCACTGACAGAGTTCTTCAATCACTACCACCAAGCTACAAGAGCTTCGTGATGAACTATAATATGCCGGGGATGAATAAAACAATTCCCGAGCTCTTCGCAATGCTAAAGGCTGCGGAGGTAGAAATCAAGAAGGAGCATCAAGTGTTGATGGTCAACCAGACCATTAGTTTCAAGAAAAAGGGCAAAGGGAAGAAGAAGGGGAACTTCAAGAAGAACAACAAGCAAGTTGCTGCTCAAGAGAAGAAACCCAAGTCTGGACCTAAGCCTAAAACTGAGTGCTTCTACTGCAAGCAGACTGGTCACTGGAAGCGGAACTGCCCCAAGTATTTAGCGGATAAGAAGGATGGCAAGGTGAACAAAGGTATATGTGATATACATGTTATTGATGTGTACCTTACTAATGCTCGTAGTAGCACCTGGGTATTTGATACTGGTTCTGTTGCTAATATTTGCAACTCGAAACAGGGGCTACGGATTAAGCGAAGATTGGCTAAGGACGAGGTGACGATGCGCGTGGGAAATGGTTCCAAAGTCGATGTGATCGCGGTTGGCACGCTACCTCTACATATACCTTCAGGATTAGTATTAGACCTAAATAATTGTTATTTGGCGCCGGCGTTGAGCATGCACATCATATCTGGATCTTGTTTGATGCGAGACGGTTATTCATTTAAATTAGAGAATAATGGTTGTTCTATTTATATGAGTAATATCTTTTATGGTCATGCACCCGTGAAGAGTGGTCTATTCTTATTGAATCTCGATAGTAGTGACACACATATTCATAATGTTGAAACCAAAAGATGCAAAGTTGATAATGATAGTGCAACTTATTTGTGGCACTGCCATTTAGGTCATATCGGTGTAAAGGGCATGAAGAAACTCCATACTGATGGACTTTTGGAACCACTTGATTATGAATCACTTGGTACTTGCGAATCGTGCCTCATGGGCAAGATGACTAAAATGCCGTTCTCCGGAACTATGGAGAGAGCAACAGATTTGTTGGAAATCATACATACAGATGTATGTGGTCCGATGAATGTTGAAGCTCGTGGCGGATGTCGTTATTTTCTCACCTTCACAGATAATTTAAGCAGATATGGCTATATCTACTTAATGAAGCATAAGTCTGAAATATTTGAAAAGTTCAAAGAATTTCAAAGTGAAGTTGAAAATTATCGTAAAAAGAAAATGAAGGTTCTACGATCTGATCGTGGAGGAGAATATTTGAGTTACGAGTTTGGTCTATATTTGAAACAATGCGGAATAGTTTCGCAACTCACGCCACCCGGAACACCACATCGTAATGGTGTGTCCGAACGTTGTAATCGTACTTTACTAGATATAGTGCGATCTAAGATGTCTCTTACAGATTTACTGCTATCGTTTTGGGGTTATGCTTTAGAAACGGCCGCATTCACGTTAAATAGGGCACCATCGAAATCCGTTGAGACGACGCCTTATGAACTTTGGTTTGGTAAGAAACCAAAGTTGTCATTTCTGAAAGTTTGGGGCTGCGATGCTTATGTGAAAAAGCCTCAACCTGATAAGCTTGAACCCAAATCGAAGAAATGTGTCTTCATAGGATACCCAAAGGAGACTGTTGGGTACACCTTCTATCACAGATCCAAAGACAAGACTTTTGTTGCTAAATTCAGAGTTTTTCTAGAGAAGGAGTTTCTCTCGAAAGAAGTGAGTGGGTGGAAAGTAGAACTTGATGAAGTAACTATACCTGCTCCCTTATTGGAAAGTAGTTCATCACAGAAAATGGTTTCTGCGACACCTATACCAATTAGTGAGGAAGTTAATGATGATCATGAAACTTTAGATCAAGTTGTTACTGAACCTCGTAGATCAACTAGAGTAAGATCCGCACCAGAGTGGTACGGTAATCCTGTTCTGAAAGTGATGTTACTAGACCATGACGAACCTACGAACTATGAAAAAGTGATGGTGAGCCTAGATTCCACAAAATGGTTTGAGGCCATGAAATCTGAGATAGGATCCATGTATGAGAACAAAGTGTGGACTTTGGTTGACTTGCCCGTTGATCGGCAAGCAATTGAGAATAAATGGATCTTCAAGAAGAAGACTGACGCTGACGGTAATGTTATTGTCTATAAAGCTCGACTTGTTGCGAAAGGTTTTCGACAAGTTTAAGGGATTGACTACGATGAGACCTTTTCACCCGTAGCGATGCTTAAGTCTGTCCGAATCATGTTAGCAATTACCGCGTTTTATGATCATGAAATATGACAGATGGATGTCAAAACTGTATTCTTGAATGGATTTCTGGAAGAAGAGTTGTATACGATGCAAACGGAAGGTTTTGTCGATCCAAAGGGAGCTAACAAAGTGTGCAAGCTCCAGCGATCCATTTATGGACTGGTGCAAGCCTCTCGGAGTTGGAATAAACGCTTTGATAGTGTGATCAAAGTATTTGGTTTTATACAGACTTTTGGAGAAGCCTGTATTTACAAGAAAGTGAGTGAGAGCTCTGTAGCATTTCTGATATTATATGTGGATATTACTGATTGGAAATGATATAGAATTTCTGGATAGCATAAAGGGATACTTGAATAAGAGTTTTTCAATGAAAGACCTCGGTGAAGCTGCTTACATATTAGGCATTAAGATCTATAGAGATAGATCAAGACGCTTAATTGGACTTTCACAAAGCACATACCTTGACAAAGTTTTGAAGAAGTTCAAAATGAATCAAGCAAAGAAAGGTTCTTGCCTGTATTACAAGGTGTGAAGTTGAGTAAGGCTCAATGCCCGACCACTGCAGAAGATAGAGAGAAAATAAAAGATATTCCCTATGCTTCAGCCATAGGCTCTATCATGTATACAATGCTGTGTACCAAACCTGATGTGTGCCTTGCTATAAGTCTAGCAGGGAGGTACCAAAGTAATCCAGGAGTGGATCACTGGACAGCGGTCAAGAACATCCTGAAATACCTGAAAAGGACTAAGGATATGTTTCTCGTTTATGGAGGTGACAAAGAGCTCATCGTAAACGGTTACGTTGATGCAAGCTTTGACACTGATCTGGACGATTCGAAATCAAAAACAGGATACATGTTTACATTGAACGGTGGAGCTGTCAGTTGGTGCAGTTCTAAACAAAGCGTCGTGGCGGGATCTACATGTGAAGCAGAGTACATAGCTGCTTCGGAAGCAGCAAATGAAGGAGTCTGGATGAAGGAGTTCATATCCGATCTCGGTGTCATACCTAGTGCATCGGGTCCAATGAAAATCTTTTGTGACAATACTAGAGCAATTGCATTAGCGAAGGAATCCAGATTTCACAAGAGAACCAAGCACATCAAGAGACGCTTCAATTCCATCCGGGATCTAGTCCAGATGGGAGACATAGAAATTTGCAAGATACATACGGATCTGAATGTTGCAGACCCGTTGACTAAGCCTCTTCCACAAGCAAAACATGATCAGCACCAAGGCTCCATGGGTATTAGAATCATTAATGTGTAATCTAGATTGTTGACTCTAGTGCAAGTGGGAGACTAAAGGAAATATGCCCTAGAGGCAATAATAAAGTTATTTATTTCCTTATATCATGATAAATGTTTATTATTCATGCTAGAATTGTATTAACTGGAAACATAATACATGTGTGAATACATAGACAAACAGAGTGTCACTAGTATGCCTCTACTTAACTAGCTCGTTGATTAAAGATGGTTAAGTTTCCTAGCCATTGACATGGGTTGTCATTTGATTAACGGGATCACATCATTAGGAGAATGATGTGATTGACATGATCCATTCCGTTAGCTTAGCACACGATCGTTTAAGTATGTTGCTATTGCTTTCTTCATGACTTATACATGTTCCTATGACTATGAGATTATGCAACTCCCGTTTACCGGAGGAACACTTTGTGTGCTACCAAATGTCACAACGTAACTGGGTAATTATAAAGGTGCTCTACAGGTGTCTCCGAAGGTACTTGTTGGGTTGGCGTATTTCGAGATTAGGATTTGTCACTCCGATTGTCGGAGAGGTATCTCTGGGTCCTCTCGGTAATGCACATCACTTAAGCCTTGCAAGCATTGCAACTAATGAGTTAGTTGCGGGATGATGTATTACGAAACGAGTAAAGAGACTTGCCGGTAACGAGATTGAACTAGGTATTGAGATACCGACGATCGAATCTTGGGCAAGTAACATACCGATGACAAAGGGAACAACGTATGTTGTTATGCGGTCTAACCGATAAAGATCTTCGTAGAATATGTAGGAGCCAATATGAGCATCCAGGTTCCGCTATTGGTTATTGACCGGAGACGTGTCTCGGTAATGTCTACATAGTTCTCGAACCCGTAGGGTCCGCATGCTTAACGCTACGATGACAGTTGTATTATGAGTTTTATGTTTTGATGTACCGAAGATTGTTCGGAGTCCCGGATGTGATCGCGGACATGACGAAGAGTCTCGAAATGGCCGAGACATGAAGATTGATATATTGGAAGCCTATGTTTGGATATCAGAAGTGTTCCGGATGAAATCGGGATTTTACCGGAGTACCGGGAGGTTACCGAACCCCCCCCCCCTCGGGGCTTAATGGGCCTAGATGGGCCTTAGTGGAAAAGGAGGGAAGCAAGGGAGGTGTGGGGCGCGCCCCCCAAGGCCCAAACCGAATTGGTTTAGGGCAAAGGGGGCCGACCTCCCTCTTTCCTTCTTCCCCCTCCCAAGTCCTAATCCAACTAGGAAAAGGAGGGAGTCCCACTCGGTGGGAGTAGGACTCCTCCGGCGCGCCTCTTCCCTTGGCCGGCCGCACCCCCCTTGGTCCTTTATATATAGGGGCAGGGGGCACCTCTAGACACACAAGTTGATCAAGTTGATTGTCTCTTAGCCGTGTGCGGTGCCCCCTCCACCATAGTCCACCTTGATAATACTGCAGTTGTGCTTAGGCGAAGCCCTACGTCAGTAGAATATCAACATCGTCACCACGCCGTCGTGCTGGCGAAACTCTCCCTCAACACTCGGCTGGATCGGAGTTAGAGGGACGTCATCTGGCTGAACGTGTGATGAACTCGGAGGTGCCGTGCGTTTGGTACTTGACCGGTCAGATCGTGAAGACGTACGACTACATCAACCCCGTTGTGCTAACGCTTCCGCTTTCGGTCTACGTGGGTACGTGGACAACACTCTTCCCTCTCATTACTATGCATCACCATGATCTTGCGTGTGCGTAGAATTTTTTTTGAAATTACTACGTTCCCCAACGTAGTCTACCTATAGTCGCGACTAATTGTCGGGCGCGGCGTGTCACCACGTAGGTTATATATACAGGCAGGAAGAGCGATGAGTCACCACATTAGTAATGTAGACATGGCAAGTGGCCGTTATTGCATGAGTGAACTTGCTGGGAGATTGCCAAGCGGCACACACTCTCTAGAGCTGGCACATGTTGCTTATTGCATAGCACCAAGCGAGTAAGTAGACACAGGCGCTTGGTCAAGTTGCGTTCCATCGAGCGGCCAAGTGCAGATGCACCGATGCTAAGCTGGCGACAACATGCACGTAAAAATTCATGTACTAATTATGTACTCCGTCTGTCCCAAAATTCTTGTCTTATATTTGTCTAGATACAGATGTATCTAATACTAAAACGTGACTTGATACATCCGTATCTAGACAAATCTAAGACAAGAATTTTGAGACGGAGGGAGTATGTAGTAGTGAGTGTAAGCCTTGAGCGGCGCATGCATTTACTGCATATATTTTCTTCTATTTATATATTAAATCTTGGATGATAATGAAAAGCAAACGGTGATGTGACTACTGCATGGCTGCTCTGTCTGTGCTGTCTAAGGAGTGCTCCTTTTATCTTCTTGATTGTCGAGCTCTCATATTGTATCTAGATGCTTGTGGGAAGGAGGGGCTATGTACGTACAAATTTACTCCCTCCGTTTCTAAATATAAGTCTTTGTAGAGACTTCACTATGGACCACATATGGATGTATGTAGATGCATTTAGAGTGTAGATTCACTCATTTTGTTTCGTATGTAATCGATGGTGGAATCTCTATAAAGACTTATATTTAGAAACGGAGGGAGTATGTGTTAAGCATGCATGCAGCACACTCTCCAGGACTGGCACACGTTGCTTATTGCGTGGCATCAAGCGAGTAAGTAGGCACAGGTGCTTGGTCAAGTTGGCGTTCCATCGAGCGACCAGGTGCACAGGTGCTAATGCTAAGCTCGTGGCAACATGCACGTACAAATTTATGTACTACATATGTATGTACCAGTCAAAGTAAATTTTGAGCGGCGCATGTACTTATAGTATTTTTTTTTATATGTTAAACATTGGACGGTCATGGAGAGCAAACAGTGATGTGACTAATGCATGGTTGCACTGCCTGTGCTGTCTGATGACTACTCTTTTTATCTTCTTGGTCGTCGAGTTGTGATCTTGTATTTAGATGCTTGTGGACAGAAGGGGTTATGTACGTACAAATTTATTTTTACATTCGTTGGTAGGCGTTGGCCGGCATGTAAAACAGAATGTGATGTTATCGTTGCATGCCTGTTCTGCCTGTGCGGTCTGAGGAGCGTTCTTTTTATCTTCTTGGTTGTTGAGTCCTAGTACTGCATCTAGATGCTTGTGGAAAGGATAGACTCAGGCCGCAGCAAACAGGATATGTTTATTTATACCTGCATGAGGGTATATTGGTCATTCTAACCTGCACGAAAAGCTTTATCGACATGGGGCTATATAAAGCATATTTGGGTATGGAGATTTTATTCATCCACAAATTGGTCAGCCTCCTCTTCACAACAAATATGAGCAGCTGCTGGAGCCTGGATTCGAGCGACAATGGGTCGGGGAGCTCGACTGGACTTCGACCATGGGAAGCATGGCAAGCTGGCGATCCGGAGCTACGTCCTGGAGTCACCCATGTCCTGCTTCCTCGCACTTCTGGCATGGAAATTCTAGAGGATAGGTATCGCAATCACGCCCTCTATGCAACCATTCTTAGTGGAGGAAGGTATGTATAACTCAACTCAGCGCGTGAAAACTCTCTGATCAAGCACATGAAGCAGCCACGCGGTAGGAAATCGGAACATGCAAGCAAGCTCGAGTTGTGGTGCCATTGCGGTCACGATGAGGGTTCGCGGGGAAGGAACAATTGACCATTGTTCTCCACATTGTTCGTCGGTTGCAGTATTCAAGTATGAAGATTTCAAGTGTGAACTTCAAAAGGGTGCATATGAATGTGATGCTTGAATTGAGATTGCTTACATTGCATAAAAACTCCTCCTAGTTCCTCAAAGAAAAAAAAACTCCTACAAGTATAGATGCACGTAACATAGAGATCCAATACAGTCGAAAGATCAATTTAAATTTCAAAAGAGGCACCATAGATTCGATTCCGCAATAGATTCAGAACGGCCATGGAGTTGTCAAACTTGTGTTAACTGATCTTCTATAGTTGTAAAGACCTGAGCTTTCTTACATCAAATGAATGAGATCAATCTTATCTGAAGTTACAGTCTGATCAGGATTTACTGAGACTGACTTGGGCAAGAGCAAGCGGTGTTGCTCGTAATTTAAGAAATACTCCCTCCGTTTCAAATTAGAACATGTTTGTTCACTTATTTCAGTCTATATATAGCCCATGTTGATATGTCCAAAACATCTTTCAATTCAGAACAGAGGGAGTAAGACTTGGGTTCAATTTTCAGACTATTATGCATAACTTCCGAGCGCAGGCTGCTGCTAGGCCCGCTCCGGCCCGGCGGCCATCTCCGTGTCAGCCCGGAGTGGATCCAATCGCTCAACGGTACGTGCCTCCGCGCCTTCCTCCCATTCCTCGAGTCACGCTCTTAATCAAATTAGGCTCATTCATCTTTCCTGCTTGGATCAACGAATCTAATCTGCAAGTCGATTCGATCACGCAGGCACGACGCTGCCAGAGGCGAGCAACCACCGCACACTATTCGTGGGGCTTGCTAGAGCCGAGAGCTCCAACCTGGCGATGGTCCCCTGGGCGCCGCCCCGCGCCCAGACGGCGTGCACGGCGGCAGAGATGATGGAGGCCGAGGACGGCGAGGGCACGTCCATGGAGGTGGAGCGGGATAGGGCCGACCAGCAGCTCTCGATGCCCCAGTGGCAGCAGCAGCAGCACTACATGGTGCAGCAGCAGCCGATCCCGGTGGCGTGGTCATGGTGAAGCGCCGCCGGTGTAGTGTTAGGAGGAAGGAGAATCCGTAGGTGCATGTGTCCATAGTAGTGTTCTTCAACGGTGGTTTTGGTCTGCGCCGCTGCTCTGCCTCCATGGTGCGAGCAGACGAGGTGCGGAGAGCAGGAGATGGCCTATTGACGCCGTCGGTTTTAGCGGGAGGGGAGCGACGGTGGTCTCCACAATGGGTCCGAACGCTAGACGGGAGATTTTGGTTTGGCCCAGAGCAGAGGAGGTGTACGCTGTATCCCGAGCCCCAGTGCTTACAAAAGAAGAAGAGTCCCTGTGCATTTCGCGTTACTCCTTTCCTTCAAAGTGCTCGCGACAGGGAAATTTCACGTTACTCCTTTCCTTTAAAGTGCTCGCAATAGGGAAATTTCTCGCTCCAATTTTGATAAGTATTCCATCTGTTTCTAAATATAAGGCTTTTTAGAGATTTTAATATGAAATACATCCAGATTTTATATGGATATATTTTAGAAATTCACTCATTTTGATTTGTATGTAGTTTATATTAAAATTCTGAAAGGCTTATGTTTAGGAATGGATGGAGTACTACAGTAGAGGAGTAAATTGAATTTGCGCCTTCCTCTTAATCGAGCAAAAAAGCTTGTACAACGAGGTTATGGCAACTCTAACCAATCCCCTATCCGACCACCGCATGGGAGGATAAATTCGACTTTCCAGGATAAAATCGACTTTCCTCACTAACGTCGTACCTAACCGATTCAAATAGAGGAGGATAATTTATCCACCTTCACCGAAACCCCCTCCAATTTTCCTAAATATCCTTATCATTCGCACGGCCGAGGAAAATGCCCCCGCCCTCGCGCCGGCTTCATTCCCGTAGCAGTTGATACGTCTTCAACGTATGTATAATTTTTGATTGCTCCATGCTATATTATCTAATGTTTTGAATATTATTGGGCTTTATTATCCACTTTTATATTATTTTTGGGACTAACCTATTAACCGGAGGCCCAACCCAGAATTGCTGTTTTTTGTCTGTTTTAGGGTTTCGAAGAAAAGGAATATCAAACGGAATGAAACCTCGGAAACGTGATTTTCTCAACGAACAAGACTCAGAAGACTTGGACCTTACGTCAAGACACAAAAGAGGAGGCCACGAGGTAGGGGGCGCGCCTACCCTTCCCAGGCGCGCCCTCCACCCTCGTGGGCCCTCTGTTGCTCCACCAACGTACTCCTTCCTCCTATATATACCTACGTACCCCCAAACGATTAGAGACGGAGCCAAAACCCTAATTCCATCGCCTCAACTTTCTGTATCCACGAGATCCCATCTTGGGGCCTGTTCCGGAGCTCCGCCGGAGGGGGCATCGATCACGAAGGGCTTCTACATCAACACCATAGCCCCTCTGATGAAGTGTGAGTAGTTCACCTCAGACCTACGGGTCCATAGTTATTAGCTAGATGGCTTCTTCTCTCTTTTTGGATCTCAATACAATGTTCTCCCCCTCTCTTGTGGAGAACTATTCGATGTAATCTTCTTTTTGCGGTGTGTTTGTTGAGACCGATGAATTGTGGGTTTATGATCAAGTCTATCTATGAACAATATTTGAATCTTCTCTGAATTCTTTTATGTATGATTGGTTATCTTTTCAAGTCTCTTTGAATTATCAGTTTGGTTTCGCCTACTAGATTGATCTTTTTTGCAATGGGAGAAGTGCTTAGCTTTGGGTTCAATCTTACGGTGTCCTTTCTCAGTGACAGTAGGGGCAGCAAGGCACGTATTGTATTGTTGCCATCGAGGATAACAAGATGGGGTTTTCATCATATTGCATGAGTTTATCCCTCTACATCATGTCATCTTGCTTAAGGCGTTACTCTGCTTTTAACTTAATACTCTAGATGCATGCTGGATAGCGGTCGATGAGTGGAGTAATAGTAGTAGATACAGGCAGGAGTTGGTCTACCTGTCTTGGACATGATGCCTATATACATGATCATGCCTAGATATTCTCATAACTATGCTCAATTCTGTCAATTGCTCAACAGTAATTTGTTCACCCACCATAGAATATTTATGCTCTCGAGAGAAGCCACTAGTGAAACCTATGGCCCCCGGGTCTATCTTCATCATATTAATCTCCTACTACTTAGTTATTTTCTTTGCTTTTATTTTACTTTGCATCTTTATCATAAAAATACCAAAAATATTATCTTATCATATCTATCAGATCTCACTCTCGTAAGTGGCCGTGTAGGGATTGACAACCCCTTATCACGTTGGTTGCGAGGATTTATTTGTTTTGTGCAGGTGCGAGGGACTGGCGCGTAGCCTCCTACTGGATTGATACCTTGGTTCTCAAAAACTGAGGGAAATACTTACGCTACTTTGCTGCATCATCCCTTCCTCTTCGGGGAAAACCAACGTAGTGCTCAAGAGGTAGCAAGAAGGATTTCTGGCGCCGTTGCCGGGGAGGTCTACGCAAAAGTCAACATACCAAGTACCCATCACATACCCTTATCTCCTGCATTACATTATTTGCCATTTGCCTCTCGTTTTCCTCTCCCCCACTTCACCCTTGCCGTTTTATTCGCCCTCTCTCTCTATCCTCCCTCTCTTTCTCTATTTGCCTCTTTTTGCCCGCTTGTTTTTTGTTTGCTTGTGTGTTAGTTTGCTTGCTTGTCGCGATGGCTCAAGATAACATTAAATTGTGTGACTTCATCAATACCAACAACAGTGATTTTATTAGCACTCCGATTGCTCCTCTTACCGATGCTAAATCTTGTGAAATTAATACTGCTTTGCTGAATCTTGTCATGAAAGATCTGTTTTCCGGCCTTCCTAGTGAAGATGCCGCTACCCATCTAAATAGCTTCGTTGATTTGTGTGATATGCAAAAGAAGAAAGATGTGGCTAATGATATTGTTAAATTGAAGCTATTTCCTTTTTTGCTTAGAGATTGTGCTAAAGCTTGGTTTTTGTCTTTGCCTAAAAATAGTATTGATTCATGGAACAAATGCAAAGATGCTTTTATCTCTATGTATTTTCCTCTCGCTAAGATCATCTCTCTTAGAAACGATATTATGAAATTTAAGAAACTTGATCATGAACATGTTGCACAAGCTTGGAAGAGAATGAAACTAATGACGTAATTGCCCTACTCATGGTTTATATTTGTGGATGATTATACAAAGTTTTTATGCCGGATTGAATTTTGCTTCTAGAAATCTTTTAGATTCGGCCGCGGGAGGCACTTTTATGGAAATCACTTTAGGAGAAGCTACTAAACTCCTAGATAATATTATGGTTAATTATCTCAATGGCATACTGAAAGATCTACTAATAAAAAGGTGCATGCGATAGAAGAAATTAATGTTTTGAGTGGAAAGATGGATGAACTTATGAAATTATTTGCTAGTAAGAGCGTTTCTTATAATCCTAATGATATGCCCTTGTCTACTTTGATTGAGAATAATAATGAATCTCTGGATGTGAATTTTGTTGGTAGGAACAATTTTGGTAACAACGCATATAGAGGAAATTTCCATCCTAGGCCTTATCCTAGTAATCCCTCTAATAATTATGGTAATTCCTACAACAATTCTTATAAAAATTATAATAAGATGCCCTCTGATTTTGAATCTAATATTAAAGAATTTATTACTTTGCAAAAGAATTTTAATGCTTTGATTGAAGAAAAATTGCTTAAGATTAATGAGTTGGCTAGGAACGTTGATAGAATTTCTCTTGATGTTGATTCTTTGAAACTTAGATCTATTCCACCTAAGCATGATATCAATGAGTCTCTCAAAGCCATGAGAATTTCCATTGATGAGTGCAAAGAAAGAACCGCTAGGATGCGTGCTAAGAAAGATGCCTTTATAAGAGCGTGTTCTTCTAGTTCCTATAAAAATAAAGATGAAGATATAAAAGTTATTGATGTGTCCCCTATTAAATCTTTGTTTTGTAATATGAATCTTGATAATGATGGGACTGAATATGATTCACCTTTACCTAGAAGGCGTTCCAAGAATTCAGAATTTTTTGATCTTGATGCTAAAATTGATAAAAGTGGTATGGAAGAAATTAAAACCCTAGATGTTGCTAAACCCACTATTATGGATTTCAAGGAATTTAACTATGAAAATTGATCTTTGGTTGATTGTATTTCCTTGTTGCAATCCGTGCTAAATTCTCCTCATGCTTATAGTCAAAATAAAGCGTTTACTAAACATATCGTTGATGCCTTGATGCAATCTTATGAAGAAAAACTTGAATTGGAAGTTTCTATCCCTAGAAAACTTTATGATGAGTGGGAACCAACTACTAAAATTAAAATTAAAGATCATGAATGCTATGCTTTATGTGATTTGGGTGCTAGTGTTTCCACGATTCCAAAGACTTTGTGTGATTTGTTAGGTTTCCGTGATTTTGATGATTGCTCTCTAAACTTGCACCTTGCGGATTCCACTATTAAGAAACCTATGGGAAGAATTAATGATGTTCTTATTGTTGCAAATAGGAATTATGTGCCCGTAGATTTTATTGTTCTTGACATAGATTGCAATCCTTCATGTCCTATTATTCTTGGTAGACCTTTCCTTAGAACGATTGGTGCAATTATTGATATGAAGGAAGGAAATATTAGATTCCAATTTCCATTAAGGAAAGGCATGGAACACTTTCCTAGAAAGAAAATTAAATTACCTTATGAATCTATTATGAGAGCCACTTATGGATTGAAGGAAACATGCCCGAGAGGCAATAATAAAGTTATTATTTATTTCCTTATATCATGATAAATGTTTATTATTCATGCTAGAATTGTATTACCCGGAAACATAATACTTGTGTGAATACATAGACAAACTAAACGTCACTAGTATGCCTCTACTTGACTAGCTCGTTAATCGAAGATGGTTATGTTTCCTAACCATAGACATGTGTTGTCATTTGATTAACGGGATCACATCATTAGGAGAATGATGTGATTGACATGACCCATTCCATTAGCTTAGCACCCGATCGTTTAGTATGTTGCTATTGCTTTCTTCATGACTTATACATGTTCCTATGACTATGAGATTATGCAACTCCCGTTTGCCGAAGGAACACTTTGTGTGCTACCAAACGTCACAATGTAACTGGGTGATTATAAAGGAACTCTACAGGTGTCTCCAAAGGTACATGTTGGGTTGGCGTATTTCGAGATTAGGATTTGTCACTTCGATTGTCGGAGAGGTATCTCTGGGCCCTCTCGGTAATGCACATCACATAAGCCTTGCAAGCATTTCAACTAATGAGTTAGTTGTGAGATGATGTATTACGGAACGAGTAAAGAGACTTGCCGGTAACGAGATTGAACTAGGTATTAAGATACTAACGATCGAATCTCGGGCAAGTAACATACCGATGACAAAGGGAACAACGTATGTTGTTATGCGGTCTGACCGATAAAGATCTTTGTAGAATATGTAGGAGCCAATATGAGCATCCAGGTTCCGCTATTGGTTATTGACCGGAGACGTGTCTCGGTCATGTCTACATTGTTCTCGAACCCGTAGGGTCCGAACGCTTAACGTTACGATGACAGTTTCATTATGAGTTTATATATTTTGATGTACTGAAGTTTGTTCGGAGTCCCGGATGTGATCACGGACATGACGAGGAGTCTCGAAATGGTCGAGACATGAAGATTGATATATTGGAAGCCTATGTTTGGACATCGGAAGTGTTCCGGGTGAAATCGGCATTTTACCGGAGTACCAGGAGGTTACCGGAACCCCCCGGTAACCTAATGGGCCTTAATGGGCCTAGTGGAGAAAGAGGAGAGGAGGCCTAGGGGCTGCCGCGTGCCCCTCCCCCCCAAGTCCGAATTGGACAAGGAAGGGGGGGGGGGCGGCGCCCTCCCTTTCCTTTCTTCCCTCTCCTCCTTCCCCCCAAGTCCTAATCCAACTAGGGAAAGGGGGGGAGTCCTACTCCCGGTAGGAGTAGGACTCCTCCTGCGCGCCTCCTCCTAGGGCCGGCCGCACCCCCCTTGCTCCTTTATATACGGGGGCAGGGGCACCTCTAGACACACAAGTTGATCCTCGTGATCGTTTTCTTAGCCGTGTGCGGTGCTCCCTTCCACCATAGTCCTCGATAATATTGTAGCAGTGCTTAGGCGAAGCCCTGTGACGGTAGAACATCAAGATCGTCACCACGCCGTCGTGCTGACGAAATCTTCCCCGACACTTTGCTGGATCGGAGTCCGGGGATCGTCATCGAGTTGAACGTGTGCTAAAACTCGGAGGTGTCGTAGTTTCGGTGCTTGATCGGTCGAGCCGTGAAGACGTACGACTACATCAACCATGTTGTCATAACGCTTCCGCTTTCGGTCTACGAGGGTACGTAGACAACACTCTCCCCTCTCGTTGCTATGCATCACCATGATCTTGCGTGTACGTAGGATTTTTTTTGAAATTACTACGTTCCCCAACAGTGGCATCCGAGCCAGGTTTTATATGTTGATGTTGTGCACAAGTAGAACACAAGTGAGTTGTGGGCGATATAAGTCATACTGCTTACCAGCATGTCATACTTTTGTTCGGCGGTATTGTTCGATGAAGCGGCCCGGACCGACATTACGCGTACGCTTACGCGAGACTGGTTCTACCGACGTGCTTTGCACACAGGTGGCTGGCGGGTGTCAGTTTCTCCAACTTTAGTTGAACCGAGTGTGGCTACGCCCGGTCCTTGCGAAGGTTAAAATAGCACCAACTTGACAAACTATCGTTGTGGTTTTTGATGCATAGGTAAGATTGGTTCTTGCTTATGCTCATAGCAGCCACGTAAAACTTGCAACAAACAAAGTAGAGGACGTCTAACTTGTTTTTGCAGGGCATATTGTGATGTGATATGGTCAAGACATGATGCTAAATTTTATTGTATGAGATGATCATGTTTTGTAACCAAGTTATCGGCAACTGGCAGGAGCCATATGGTTGTCGCTTTATTGTATTCAATGCAATCGCGTTGTAATGCTTTACTTTATCACTAAGCGGTAGCGATAGTCGTGGAAGCATAAGATTGGCGAGACGACAATGATGCTACGATGGTGATCAAGGTGTCGCGCCGGTGACGATGGTGATCATGGTGGTGCTTCGAAGATGGAGATCACAAGCACAAGATGATGATGACCATATCATATCACTTATATTGATTGCATGTGATGTTTATCTTTTATGCATCTTATCTTGCTTTGATTGATGGTAGCATTTTAAGATGATCTCTCACTAATTATCAAGAAGTGTTCTCCCTGAGTATGCACCGTTGCGAAAGTTCTTAGTGCTGAGACACCACGTGATGATCGGGTGTGATAGGCTCTACGTTCAAATACAACGGGTGCAAAACAGTTGCACACACGAAATACTCAGGTTATACTTGACGAGCCAAGCATATACAGATATGGCCTCGGAACACGGAGACCGAAAGGTCGAGCGTGAATCATATAGTAGATATGATCAACATAGTGATGTTCACCAATGAAACTACTCCACCTCACATGATGATCGGACATGGTTTAGTTGATTTGGATCATGTGATCACTTAGAGGATTAGAGGGATGTCTATCTAAGTGGGAGTTCTTTAGTAATATGATTAACTGAACTTAAATTTATCATGAACTTAGTACCTGATAGTATCTTGCTTGTTTATGTTTGATTGTAGATAGATGGCCCGTGCTGTTGTTCCGTTGAATTTTAATGCGTTCCTTGAGAAAGCAAAGTTGAAAGGTGATGGTAGCAATTACACGGACTGGGTCCGTAACTTGAGGATTATCCTCATTTCTGCACAGAAGAATTACGTCCTGGAAGCACCGCTGGGTGCCAGGCCTACTGCTGGAGCAACACCAGATGTTATGAACGTCTGGCAGAGCAAAGCTGATGACTACTCGATAGTTCAGTGTGCCATGCTTTACGGCTTAGAATCAGGACTTCAACGATGTTTTGAACGTCATGGAGCATATGAGATGTTCCGGGAGTTGAAGTTAATATTTCAAGCAAATGCCCGGATTGAGAGATATGAAGTCTCCAATAAGTTCTATAGCTGCAAGATGGAGGAGAAGAGTTCTGTCAGTGAGCATATACTCAAAATGTCTGGGTATAATAATCACTTGATTCAATTGGGAGTTAATCTTCGAGATGATTGCATCATTGACAGAATTCTCCAATCACTTCCACCTAGCTACAAGAGCTTCGTGATGAACTATAATATGCAAGGGATGAATAAGACAATTCCCGAGCTCTTCGCAATGCTGAAAGCTGTGGAGGTAGAAATCAAGAAGGAGCATCAAGTGTTGATGGTCAACAAGACCACTAGTTAGAAAAAGGGCAAAGGGAAGAAGAAGGGGAACTTCAAAAAGAACAGCAAGCAAGTTGCTGCTTAGGAGAAGAAACCCAAATCTGGACCTAAGCCTGAAACTGAGTGCTTCTACTGCAAGCAGACTGGTCACTGGAAGCGGAACTGCCCCAAGTATTTGGAGGATAAGAAGGATGGCAAGGTGAACAAAGGTATATATGATATACATGTTATTGATGTGTACCTTACTAATGCTCGCAGTCAATGTTGGGGATATCGCTTATCGGGAACTTATCGGTCGACCCATGATAAGGGGTAAATCGGCCAGTTTATCGGCATATCGGCCGATTTATCGCCATATCGGCTGATTTATCGGATGATTTATCTTATCGGTCCGACAGCGGTAAGCGATAAATCGGCCGATTTATCGGCATATCAGAAGATATCTTGAACAATGCTTGCAGTAGCACCTGGGTATTTGATACTGGTTCTGTTGCTAATATTTGCAACTCGAAACAGGGACTACGGATTAAGCGAAGATTGGCTAAGGACGAGGTGACGATGCGCGTGGGAAATGGTTCCAAAGTCGATGTGATCGCGGTCGGCACGCTACCTCTACATCTACCTTCAGGATTAGTATTAGACCTAAATAATTGTTATTTGGTGCCAACGTTAAGCATGAACATTATATCTGGATCTTGTTTGATGCGAGATGGTTATTCATTTAAATCAGAGAATAATGGTTGTTCTATTTATATGAGTAATATCTTTTATGGTCATGCACCCTTGAAGAGTGGTCTATTCTTATTAAATCTCGATAGTAGTGACACACATATTCATCATGTTGAAACCAAAAGATGCAGAGTTGATAATGATAGTGCAACTTATTTGTGGCACTGCCGTTTAGGTCATATCGGTGTAAAGCGCATGAAGAAACTCCATACTGATGGACTTTTGGAACCACTTGATTATGAATCACTTGGTACTTGCGAACCGTGCCTTATGGGCAAGATGACCAAAACACCCTTCTCCGGTACTATGGAGAGATCAACAGATTTGTTGGAAATCATACATACAGATGTATGTGGTCCGATGAATGTTGAGGCTTGTGGCGGATATCGTTATTTTCTCACATTCACAGATGACTTAAGCAGATATGGGTATATCTTCTTAATGAAACATAAGTCTGAAACATTTGAAAAGTTCAAAGAATTTCAGAATGAAGTTGAAAATCATCGTAACAAGAAAATAAAATTCCTACGATCTGATCATGGAGGAGAATATTTGAGTTACGAGTTTGGTGTACATTTGAAACAATGCGGAATAGTTTCGCAACTCACGCCACCGGGAACACCACAACGTAATGGTGTGTCCGAACGTCGTAATCGTACTTTACTAGATATGGTGCGATCTATGATGTCTCTTACTGATTTACCGCTATCATTTTGGGGTTATGCTTTAGAGATGGCCGCATTCACGTTAAATAGGGCACCATCAAAATCCGTTGAGACGACGCCTTATGAACTGTGGTTTGGCAAGAAACCAAAGTTGTCGTTTCTGAAAGTTTGAGGCTGCGATGCTTATGTGAAAAAGCTTCAACCTAATAAGCTCAAACCCAAATCGGAGAAATGTGTCTTCATAGGATATACAAAGGAAACTATTGGATACACCTTCTATCACAGATCCGAAGGCAAGACTTTTGTTGCTAAATTCGGAAACTTTCTAGAGAAGGAGTTTCTCTCAAAAGAAGTGAGTGGGAGGAAAGTAGAACTTGATGAGGTAACTATACCTGCTCCCTTATTGGAAAGTAGTACATCACAGAAACCGGTTTCTGTGACACCTACACCAATTAGTGAGGAAGCTAATGATGATGATCATGAAACTTCAGAACAAGATACTACTGAATCTCGTAGATCAACCAGAGTAAGATCTGCACCAGAGTGGTACGGTAATCCTGTTCTGGAAGTCATGCTACTAGATTATGATGAACCTATGAACTATGGAGAAGCGATGGTGAGCCCAGATTCCGCAAAATGGCTTGAAGCCATGAAATCTGAGATGGGATCCATGTATGAGAACAAAGTGTGGACTTTGGTTGACTTGCCCAAAGATCGGCAAGCAATTGAGAATAAATGGATCTTCAAGAAGAAGACTGACGCTGACGGTAATGTTACTGTCTACAAAGCTCGACTTGTCGCAAAAGGTTTTCGACAAGTTCAAGGGATTGACTACGGTGAGACCTTCTCACCCGTAGCGATGCTTAAGTATGTCCGAATCATGTTAGCAATTGCCGCATTTTATGATTATGAAATTTGGTAGATGGATGTCAAAACTACATTCCTGAATGGATTTTTGGAAGAAGAGTTGTATATGATGCAACCGAAAGGTTTTGTCGATCCAAAGGGAGCTAACAAAGTGTGCAAGCTCCAGCGATCAATTTATGGACTGGTGCAAGCATCTCGGAGTTGGAATAAACGCTTTGATAGTGTGATCAAAGCATTTGGTTTTGTACAGACTTTTGGAGAAGTCTGTATTTACAAGAAAGTGAGTGGGAGCTCTGTAGCATTTCTGATATTATTGTAGATGACATATTACTAATCGGAAATGATATAGAATTTCTGGATAGCATAAAGGGATACTTGAATAAGAGTTTTTCAATGAAAGACCTCGGTGAAGCTGCTTACATATTGGGCATTAAGATCTATAGAGATAGATCAAGACGCTTAATTGGACTTTCACAAAGCACATACCTTGACAAAATTTTGAAAAAGTTCAAAATGGATCAAGCAAAGAAAGGATTCTTGCCTGTGTTACAAGGTGTGAAATTGAGTAAGACTCAATGTCCGACCAATGCAGAAGATAGAGAGAAAATGAAAGATGTTCCCTATGCTTCAGCCATAGGCTCTATCATGTATGCAATGTTGTGTACCAGACCTGATGTGTGTCTTGCTATAAGTCTAGCAGGGAGGTACCAAAGTAATCCAAGAGGGATCACTGGACAGCGGTCAAGAACATCCTGAAATACCTGAAAAGGACTAAGGATATGTTTCTCGTATATGGAGGTGACAAAGAGCTCATCGGAAATGATTACATTGATGCAAGCTTTGACACTGATCCGGACGATTCTAAATCGCAAACCGGATACGTGTTTACATTAAACGGTGGAGCTGTGAGTTGGTGCAGTTCTAAACAAAGCGTTGTGGCGGGATCTACATGTGAAGCGGAGTACATAGCTGCTTCGGAAGCAACAAACGAAGGAGTCTGGATGAAGGAGTTCATATCCGATCTAGGTGTCATACCTAGTGCATCGGGTCCAATGAAAATCTTTTGTGACAATACTAGTGCAATTGCCTTGGCAAAGGAATCCAGATTTCACAAGAGAACCAAGCACATCAAAAGATGCTTCAGTTCCATCCGGGATTTAGTCCAGGTGGGAGACATAGAGATTTGCAAGATACATACGGATCTGAATGTAGCAGACCCGTTGACTAAGCCTCTTACACGAGCAAAACATGATCAGCACCAAAGCTCCATGGGTGTTAAAATCATTACTGTGTAATATAGATTATTGACTCTAGTGCAAGTGGGAGACTGAAGGAAATATGCCCTAGAGGCAATAATAAAGTTATTATTTATTTTCTTATATCATGATAAATGTTTATTATTCATGCTAGAATTGTATTAACCGGAAACATAATACTTGTGTGAATACATAGACAAACTAAACGTCACTAGTATGCCTCTACTTGACTAGCTCGTTAATCGAAGATGGTTATGTTTCCTAACCATAGACATGTGTTGTCATTTGATTAACGGAATCACATCATTAGGAGAATGAGGTGATTGACATGACCCATTCCATTAGCTTAGCACCCGATCGTTTAGTATGTTGCTATTGCTTTCTTCATGACTTATACATGTTCCTATGACTATGAGATTATGCAACTCCCGTTTGCCAGAGGAACACTTTGTGTGCTACCAAACTTCACAACGTAACTGGGTGATTATAAAGGAGCTCTACAGGTGTCTCCAAAGGTACATGTTGGGTTGGCGTATTTTGAGATTAGGATTTGTCACTTCGATTGTCGGAGAGGTATCTCTGGGCCCTCTCGGTAATGCACATCACATAAGCCTTGCAAGCATTTCAACTAATGAGTTAGTTGTGAGATGATGTATTATGGAACGAGTAAAGAGACTTGCCGGTAACGAGATTGAACTAGGTATTAAGATACTGACGATTGAATCTCGGGCAAGTAACATACCGATGACAAAGGGAACAACATATGTTTTTATGCGGTCTGACCAATAAAGATCTTCGTAGAATATGTAGGAGCCAATATGAGCATCCAGGTTCTGCTATTGGTTATTGACCGGAGATGTGTCTCGGTCATGTCTACATTGTTCTCGAACCCGTAGGGTCCGCACGCTTAACGTTACGATGATAGTTTCATTATGAGTTTATATATTTTGATGTACCAAAGTTTGTTTGGAGTCCCGGATGTGATCACGGACATGACGAGGAGTATCGAAATGGTCGAGACATGAAGATTGATATATTGGAAGCCTATGTTTGGACATCGGAAGTGTTCCGGGTGAAATCGACATTTTACCGGAGTACCGGGAGGTTACCGGAACCCCCCGGTAACCTAATGGGCCTTAATGGGCCTAGTGGAGAAAGAGGAGAGGAGGCCTAGGGGCTGCCACGCGCCCCTCCCCCCAAGTCCGAATTGGACAAGGAGGGGGGCGGCGCCCCCCTTTCCTTTCTTCCCTCTCCTCCTTCCCCCCAAGTCCTAATCCAACTAGGGAAAGGGGGGAGTCCTACTCCCGGTAGGGGTAGGACTCCTCCTGCGCGCCTCCTCCTAGGGCCGGCCGCACCCCCCTTGCTCGTTTATATACGGGGGCAGGGGGGCACCTCTAGACACACAAGTTGATCCTCGTGATCGTTTTCTTAGCCGTGTGCGGTGCCCCCTTCCACCATAGTCCTCGATAATATTGTAGCGGTGCTTAGGCGAAGCCCTGCGACGGTAGAACATCAAGATCGTCACCACGCCGTCGTGCTGACGGAACTCTTCCCCGACACTTTGCTGGATCGGAGTCCGGGGATCGTCATCGAGCTGAACGTGTGCTAAAACTCGGAGGTGCCGTAGTTTCGGTGCTTGATCGGTCGGGCCGTGAAGACGTACGACTACATCAACCGCGTTGTCATAACGCTTCCGCTTCCGGTCTACGAGGGTACGTAGACAACACTCTCCGCTCTCGTTGCTATGCATCACCATGATCTTGAGTGTGCATAGGAATTTTTTTGAAATTACTATGTTCCCCAACATGGATTGCCTACCAAAGATGGCAATACCTAGATCTATCCTTGCTTTTTATGCCTAGCTAGGGGCGTTAAACGATAGCGCTTGTTGAGAGGCAACCCAATTTTATTTTTATTCCTTGCTTTTTGCTCATGTTTATTAATAAATAATTTATCTATCTTATGTTTTGTTTGTGTTTTTTGTGTGTTTAATTAGTGTTTGTGCCAAGTAGAACCGTTGGGAAGACTTGGGGAAAGTCTTGTTACACTTGCTGTAAAAAACAGAAGCTTTAGCCCTCACGAGAACTGCTGCCATTTTTATTTGGAAAGTGCTATTTAGGTAATTATTTGTGCATATGATTAATAGATAAATTCCTCATGTTCAGCAATTTATTTTAGAATTTTTGGGGTTCCAAATCTTGCGCTAGCTACAGATTACTACAGACTGTTCTGTTTTTGACAGATTCTGTTTTTCGTGTGTTGTTTGCTTATTTTGATGAATCTATGGCTAGTAAAATAGTTTATAAACCATAGAGAAGTTGGAATAAAGTAGGTTTAACACCAATATAAATAAATAATGAGTTCATTACAGTACCTTGAAGTGGTCTTTTGCTTTCTTTCGCTAACGGAGCTCACGAGATTTTCTACTTTGAGTTTTGTGTTGTGAAGTTTTCAAGTTTTGGGTAAAGATTTGATGGATTATGGAACAAGGAGTGGCAAGAGCCTAAGCATGGGGATGCCCATGGCACCCCCAAGATAATATAAGGACACCTAAAAGCCAAAGCTTGGGGATGCCCCGGAAGGCATCCCCTCTTTAGTCTACTTCTATCGGTAACTTTACTTGAAGCTATATTTTTATTCGCCACATGATATGTATTTTGCTTGGAGCGTCTTGTATGATTTGAGTCTTTACTTTTTAGTTTACCACAATCATCCTTTCTGTACACACCTTTTGAGAGAACCATACATGATTTGGAATTTGTTAGAATACTCTATGTGCTTCGCTTATATCTTTTGAGTTATATAGTTTTGCTCTAGTATTTCACTTATATCTTTTAGAGCACGGTGGTGGATTTTTTTTATAGAAACTATTGATCTCTCATGCTTCACTTAGATTATTTTGAGAGTCTTAAATAGCATGGTAATTTGCTTAAAATCCTAATATGCTTGGTATACAAGATTAATAATAAAACTTTCTTATGAGTGTGTTGAATACTATGAAAAGTTTGATGCTTGATAATTGTTTTGAGACATGAAGATGGTGATATTAAAGTTGTGCTAGTTGAGTAGTTGTGAATTTGAAGAATACTTGTGTTAAAGTTTGTGATTCCCGTAGCATGCACGTATGGTGAACCGTAATGTGATGAAGTCGGAGCATGATTTATTTATTGATTGTCTTCCTTATGAGTGGCGGTCGGGGACGAGCGATGGTCTTTTCCTACCAATCTATCCCCCTAGGAGCATGCGCGTAATACTTTGCTTTGATAACTTGTAGATTTTTTGCAATAAGTATATGAGTTCTTTATGACTAATGTTGAGTCCATGGATTATACGCACTCTCACCCTTCCACCATTGCTAGCCTCTCTAATACCGCGCACCTTTCGCCGGTATCATACACCCACCATATACCTTCCTCAAAACAGCCACCATACCTACCTATTATGGCATTTCCATAGCCATTCCGAGATATATTGCCATGCAAGTTTCCACCGTTCCGTTTATTATGACACACTCCATCATTGTCATATTGCTTAGCATGATCATGTAGTTGACATAGTATTTGTGGCAAAGCCACCGTTCATAATTCTTTCATACATGTCACTCATGATGTGATGCCCCCGATTCAATCGTACACTAATCATACATGCAAACGTGTACGATCATGATCAGGGACTCACGGGAAGATATCACAACACAACTCTACAAATAAAATAAGTCATACAAGCATCATATTACAAGCCAAGGGCCTCGAGGGCTCGAATACAAGAGCTCGATCATAGACGAGTCAGCGGAAGCAACAATATCTGAGAACAGACATAAGTTAAACAAGTTTGCCTTAAGAAGGCTAGCACAAACTGGGATACCGATCGGAAGAGGCGTAGGCCTCCTGCCTGGGATCCTCCTAACTACTCCTGGTCGTCGTCAGCGGGCCGCACGTAGTAGTAGGCACCTCCGATGTAGTAGGAGTCGTCGTCGACAGTGGCGTCTGGCTCCTGGGCTCCAACATCTGGTTGCGACAACCAGGTAGAAGGGATAGGGGGAAAAGAGGGAGAAAGCAATCGTGAGTACTCATCCAAAGTACTCGCAAGCAAGGAGCTACACTACATATGTATGCATTGGTACCAACTGGAATAAGGCTATCATATGTGGACTGAACTGCAGAATGCCGGAATAAGAGGGGGATAGCTAGTCCTTTCGAAGACTACGCTTCTGGCAGCCTCCGTCTTGCAGCATGTAGAAGGGAGTAGACTGAAGTCCTCCAAGTAGCATTGCATAGCATAACCCTAACTGATGATCCTCCCCTCGTCGCCCTGTGAGAGAGCGATCACCAGTTGTATCTGGCACTTGGAAGGGTGTGTTTTATTAAGTATCCGGTTCTAGTTGTAATAAGGTCAAGGTACAACTCCAAGTCGTCCTGTTATCGAAGATCACAGCTATTCGAATAGATTAACTTCCCTGCAGGGGTGTACCACATAACCCAGCACGCTCGATCCCATTTGGCTGGACACACTTTTCTGGGTCATGCTAGGCCTCGGAAGATCAACACGTCGCATCCCTACCTAGGCACAACAGAGAGGTCAGCACGCCGGTCTAAATCCTATGGCGCAGGGGTCTGGGCCCATCGCCCTTTGCACACCTGCACGTTGCGAACGCGGCCGGAAGCAGAACTAGCCCCCTTAATACAAGAGCAGGCTTACGGTCCAATCCGGCACGCGCCACTCAGTCGCGGACGTCACGAAGGCTTCGGCTGCTACCACGATGTCGAGTGCTGTTGGAAATATGCCCTAGAGGCAATAATAAATTGGTTATTATTATATTTCCTTGTTCATGATAATCGTTTATTATCCATGCTAGAATTGTATTGATAGGAAACTCAGATACATGTGTGGATACATAGACAACACCATGTCCCTAGTAAGCCTCTAGTTGACTAGCTCGTTGATCAATAGATGGTTACGGTTTCCTGACCATGGACATTGGATGTCGTTGATAACGGGATCACATCATTAGGAGAATGATGTGATGGACAAGACCCAATCCTAAGCATAGCACTAGATCATGTAGTTCGTATGCTAAAGCTTTGCTAATGTCAAGTATCATTTCCTTAGACCATGAGATTGTGCAACTCCCGGATGCCGTAGGAGTGCTTTGGGTGTGCCAAACGTCACAACGTAACTGGGTGGCTATAAAGGTACACTACGGGTATCTCTGAAAGTGTCTGTTGGGTTGGCACGAATCGAGACTGGGATTTGTCACTCCGTGTAAACGGAGAGGTATCTCTGGGTCCACTCGGTAGGACATCATCATAATGTGCACAATGTGATCAAGGAGTTGATCACGGGATGATGTGTTATGGAACGAGTAAAGAGACTTGCCGGTAACGAGATTGAACAAGGTATCGGGATACCGACGATCGAATCTCGGGCAAGTATCGTACCGATAGACAAAGGGAATTGTATACGGGATTGATTAAGTCCTTGACATCGTGGTTCATCCGATGAGATCATCGTGGAACATGTGGGAGCCAACATGGGTATCCAGATCCCGCTGTTGGTTATTGACCGGAGAACGTCTCGGTCATGTCCGCATGTCTCCCGAACCCGTAGGGTCTACACACTTAAGGTTCGATGACGCTAGGGTTATAAAGGAAGTTAGTATGTGGTTACCGAATGTTGTTCGGAGTCCCGGATGAGATCCCGGACGTCACGAGGAGTTCCGGAATGGTCCGGAGGTAAAGATTTATATATGGGAAGTCCTGTTTTGGTCACCGGAAAAGTTTCGGGGTTTATTGGTAACGTACCGGGACCACCGGGAGGGTCCCGGGGGTCCACCAAGTGGGGCCACCAACCCCAGAAGGTTGCATGGGCCAAGAGTGGTGAGGGACCAGCCACTTAGTGGGCTGGTGCGCCTCCCACCAAGGCCCAAGGCGCAGGGGAAGTGGGAGGAGGCAAACCCTAGGTCCAGATGGGCCTTAAGGCCCACCCTAGGGGCGCCTCCCCCTTCTCCCCTCCCTTGGCCGCCACCCCTTGGCCATCTAGGGCTGCCGCCCCCCCTTAGGGGTGGGAAACCCTAGAGGGGGCGCAGCCCCTCCCCTTCCCCTATATATATGAGGCCTAGGGGGCTGCCCAACACACACGTGATTCAATCTCTCTTGGTGCAGCCCTGCGTCTCCTCTTCCTCCTCTTCTGTGGTGCTTGGCGAAGCCCTGCAGGATAGCCACGCTCCTCCACCACCACCACGCCGTTGTGTTGCTGTTGGATGAAGTCTTCCTCAACCTCTCCCTCTCTCCTTGCTGGATCAAGGCGTGGGAGACGTCACCGGGCTGTACGTGTGTTGAACGCGGAGGTGCCGTCCGTTCGGCACTTGGTCATCGGTGATTTGGATCACGACGAGTACGACTCCATCAACCCCGTTCACTTGAACGCTTCCGCTTAGCGATCTACAAGGGTATATAGATGCACTCTCCTTCCCCTCGTTGCTAGTCTCTCCATAGATAGATCTTGGTGACACGTAGGAAATTTTTGAATTTCTGCTACGTTCTCCAACAGTGGCATCATGAGCTAGGTCTATTGCGTAGATTCTATGCACGAGTAGAACACAAATTGTGGGCGTTGATTTTGTTCAATATGCTTGCCGTTACTAGTCTTATCTTGATTCGGCGGCATCGTGGGATGAAGCGGCCCGGACCGACCTTACACGTACTCTTACGTGAGACTGGTTCCACCGACTGACATGCACTAGTTGCATAAGGTGGCTAGCGGGTGTCTGTCTCTCCCACTTTAGTCGGATCGGGTTCGATGAAAAGGGTCCTTATGAAGGGTAAATAGCAATTGGCATATCACGTTGTGGTCTTTGCGTAGGTAAGAACCGTTCTTGCTAGAAACCCATAGCAGCCACGTAAAACATGCAAACAACAATTAGAGGACGTCTAACTTGTTTTTGCAGGGTATGCTATGTGATGTGATATGGCCAAAGGATGTGATGAATGATATATGTGATGTATGAGATTGATCATGTTCTTGTAATAGGAATCACGACTTGCATGTCGATGAGTATGACAACCGGCAGGAGCCATAGGAGTTGTCTTTATTTATTTATGACCTGCGTGTCAACTTAAACGTCATGTAATTACTTTACTTTATTGCTAACTGTTAGCTGTATTAGTAGAAGTAATAGATGACGTGACAACTTCAAGAAGATACGATGATGGAGATCATGATGATGGAAATCATGGTGTCATGCCGGTGACGATGATGATCATGGAGCCCCGAAGATGGAGATCAAAAGGAGCAAAGTGATGATGGCCATATCATGTCACTATTTGATTGCATGTGATGTTTATCATGTTTATACATCTTATTTGCTTAGAACGACGGTAGTAAATAAGATGATCCCTCATAAAATTTCAAGAAGTGTTCTCCCCTAACTGTGCACCGTTGCTAAAGTTCGTCGTTTCGAAGCACCACGTGATGATCGGGTGTGATAGATCCTTACGTTCACATACAACGGGTGTAAGACAGTTTTACACATGCAAAACACTTAGGGTTAACTTGACGAGCCTAGCATGTGCATAGACATGGCCTCAGAACACAGAAGACCAAAAGGTCGAGCATGAGTCGTATAGAAGATACGATCAACATGAAGATGTTCACCGACGTTGACTAGTCCGTCTCACGTGATGATCGGACACGGCCTAGTTGACTCGGATCATGTAATCACTTAGATGACTAGAGGGATGTCTATCTGAGTGGGAGTTCATAAGATGAACTTAATTATCCTGAACATAGTCAAAAGGATTTTACAAATTATGTCGTAGCTCGCGCTTTAGTTCTACTGTTTAGATATGTTCCTAGAGAAAAATTAGTTGAAAGTTGATAGTAGCAATTATGCAGACAGTAAAAGGCTTATGTCCTTAATGCACCGCTCAGTGTGCTGAACCTCGAACGTCGTATGTGGATGTTACGAACATCTGACATACACGTTTTTGATAACTACGTGATAGTTCAGTTAAACGGTTTAGAGTTGAGGCACCGAAGACGTTTTTTGAAACATATGAGATGTTTCGAGGGCTGAAATTGGGATTTCAGGCTCGTGCCCACGTCAAGAGGTATAAGACCTCCGACGATTTTCTTAACCTACAAACTAAGGGAGAAAAGCTCAATTGTTGAGCTTGTGCTCAGATTGTCTGAGTACAACAATCACTTGAATCGAGTGGGAGTTAATCTTCCAAATGAAATAGTGATGTTTCTCCGAAGTCATTACCACCAAGCTGCTAGAGCTTCGTGATGAACTATAATATATCAGGGACATATATGATGATCCTTGAGATATTCGCGATGTTTGACACCACAAAAGTAGAGATCAAGAAGGAGCATCAATTGTTGATGGTTGGTGAAACCACTAGTTTCAAGAAGGGCAAGGGCAAGAAGGGATACTTCATGAAACGGCAAATCAGCTACTGCTTTGGTGAAGAAACCCAAGGTTGAACCCAAACCCGAGACTAAGTGCTTCTGTAATAAGGGGAACAGCCACTGGAGCAGAATTACCCTAGATACTTGGTAGATTAGAAGGCTGGCAAGGTCGATAGAAGTATATTGGATATACATTGTGTTGATGTATACTTTACTAGTGCTCCTAGTAGCACCAGGGTATTAGATACCGGTTCGGTTGCTAAGTGTTAGTAACTCGAAATAAAAGCTACGGAATAAACGGAGACTAGCTAAAGGTGAGCTGACGATATGTGTTGGAAGTTTTTCCAATGTTGATATGATCAAGCATCGCACGCTCCCTCTACCATTGAGATTGGTGTTTGCGTTGAGCATAGACATGATTGGATTATGTCTATCGCAATACGGTTATTCATTTAAGGAGAATAATGGTTACTCTGTTTATTTGAATAATACCTTCAATGGTCTTACACCTAAATTGAATGGTTTATTGAATCTCGATCGTAGTGATACACATGTTCATGCCAAAAGATAATAATGATAGTACCACCTACTTGTGGCACTGCCACGTAAGTCATATCGGTATAAAACGCATGAAGAAGCTCCATGTTGATGGATCTTTGGATTCTCTCATTTTTGAAAAGTTTGAGACATGCGAACCATGTCTGTTGGTATATATGCATGAAGAAACTCCATGCAAATGGACCGTTTTGGACTCACTTGATTTTGAATCAGTTGAGACATGCAAATCATACCACATGGGCAAGATGACTGAAAGCCTCGTTTTCAGTAAAATGGAACTAGAAAGCAACTTGTTGGAAGTAATACATTTTGATGTGTGCAGTCCAATGAGTGCTGAGGCGTGTAGTGGATATCGTTATGTTCTTACTTCACAGATGATTTAAGTAGATGTTGAGTATATTTACTTGATAAATCACGAGTCTGAATTATTGAAAAGGTTCAAGTAATTTCGGGGTGAAGTTGAAAGATCGTCGTGACAAGAGGATAAAGTATCTATGATATGATCATAGAGATGAATATCTGAATTACGAGTTTGGCACAGAATTAAGACATTGTGGAAATTTTTTTCACAACTAATACAGCCTGGAACACCATAGTGTGATGGTGTGTCCGAACATCATAACTGCACCCTATTGGATATGATGCATACCATGATGTCTCTTATCGAATTACCACAATAGTTTATGGGTTAGGCATTAGAGACAACCGCATTCACTTTAAATAAGGGCACCACGTAATTCCGATGAGATGACACCGTATGAACTATGGTTTAGAGAAACCTAAGCTGTCATTTCTTAAAAGTTTGGGGCTGCGACGCTTATGTGGAAAAGTTTCAGGCCGATAAGCTCGAAGCCAAAGCGGATAAATGCATCTTCATAGGACACCCAAAACAGTTGGGTATACCTCCTGTCTCAGATTCGAAAGCAATAAGGGATTGTTTCTAGAATCGGGTCCTTTCTCGAGGAAAAGTTTCTCTCGAAAGAATTGAGTGGGAGGATGGTGGAGACTTGATGAGGTTATTGAACCGTCTCTTCAACTAGTGTGTGGCAGGGCACAGGAAGTTGTTCCTGTGGCACCTACACCAATTGAAGTGGAAGCTTATGATAGTGATCATGAAACTTCAGATCAAGTCACTACCAAACCTCGTAGGATGACAAGGATGCGTACTACTTCAGAATGGTACGTAATCCTGTCTTAGAAGTCATGTTGCTAGACAACAATGAACCTACGAGCTATGGAGAAGCGATGGTGGGCCCGGATTCCGATAAATGGCTCGAGGCCATATAATCCGAGAGAGGATCCATATATGAAAACAAAGTGTAGACTTTGGAAGAACTACTTGATGGTCGTAAGGCTGTTAGGTACATATGGATTTTAAAAGGAAGACAGACAATAATGGTGTGTGTCACCATTAAGAAAGCTCGACTTGTCGTTAAGATGTTTTCTGACAAGTTCAAGGAGTTGACTACGGTGAGATTTTCCCACTCGTAGCGATGCTAAAAGTCTGTTGGAATTATATTAGCGATTACTGCACTATTTATGAAATCTTGCAGATAGGATGTCAAAACATTGTTTCCTCGACGATTTATGAGGAAAGGCTGTATGTGATACAACCGGAAGGTTTTGTCAATCCTGAAATATGCTAATAAGTATGCAAAGCTCCAGCAATCCTTCTAAGGACTGGAGTAAGCATCTCGGAGTTGGAATGTATGCTTTGATGAGATGATCAAAGATTTTGGTGTATACAAAGTTTATGAGAAACTTGTATTTCCAAAGAAGTGAGTGGGAGCACTATAGAATTTCTGATGAGTATATGTTGATGACATATTGTTGATCAGAAATGACGTATAATTTCTGGAAAGCATATAGGGTTATTTGGAAAGTGTTTTTCAATGGAAAGCCTGGATTAAGCTACTTGAACATTGAACATCAAGATCTATAAGGATAGATCAAAATGCTTAATGGTACTTTCAAATGAGCACATACCTTGACGTAATCTTGAAGGTGTTCAAGATGGATCAGTCAAAGAAGGAGTTCTTGCCTGAGTTGTAAGGTATGAAGTTAAGACTTAAAGCTTGACCACGGCAGAATAGAGAGAAAGGACGAAGGTCGTCCCCTATGCTTAAGACGTAGGCTCTACAGTATGCTATGCTGTGTACCGCACCTGAAGTGTGCCTTGCCATGAGTCAGTCAAGGGGTACAAGAGTGATCCAAGAATGGATCACAGGACAGCGGACAAAGTTATCCTTAGTAACTAGTGGACTAAGGAATTTTCTCGATTATGGAGGTGGTAAAAGAGTTCGTCGTAAAGGGTTACGTCGATGCAAGCTTAACACCTATCCGGATAGCTCCGATAGAGATACCGGATACGTATAATGGAGCAACAATTTAGAATAACTCCAAGTAGAACAGTTATTTGGAATAGCTCCAAATAGAACGTGGTAGCTACATCTAGGAGATGACATAGAGATTTGTAAAGCACACACGGATCTGAAAGGTTCAGACCCGTTGACTATAACCTCTCTCACAAGCATAACATGATCAAACCTAGAACTCATTGAGTGTTAATCACATAGTGATGTGAACTAGACTACTGACTCTAGTAAACTCTTGGGGGTTAGTCACATGGCGATGTGACCTGTGAGTGTTAATCACATGGCGATGTGAACTAGATTATTGACTCTAGTGCAAGTGGGAGACTGTTGGAAATATGCCCTAGAGGCAATAATAAATTGGTTATTATTATATTTCCTTGTTCATGATAATCGTTTATTATCCATGCTAGAATTGTATTGATAGGAAACTCAGATACATGTGTGGATACATAGACAACACCATGTCCCTAGTAAGCCTCTAGTTGACTAGCTCGTTGATCAATAGATGGTTACGGTTTCCTGACCATGGACATTGGATGTCGTTGATAACGGGATCACATCATTAGGAGAATGATGTGATGGACAAGACCCAATCCTAAGCATAGCACTAGATCATGTAGTTCGTATGCTAAAGCTTTGCTAATGTCAAGTATCATTTCCTTAGACCATGAGATTGTGCAACTCCCGGATGCCGTAGGAGTGCTTTGGGTGTGCCAAACGTCACAACGTAACTGGGTGGCTATAAAGGTACACTACGGGTATCTCTGAAAGTGTCTGTTGGGTTGGCACGAATCGAGACTGGGATTTGTCACTCCGTGTAAACGGAGAGGTATCTCTGGGCCCACTCGGTAGGACATCATCATAATGTGCACAATGTGATCAAGGAGTTGATCACGGGATGATGTGTTACGGAACGAGTAAAGAGACTTGCCGGTAACGAGATTGAACAAGGTATCGGGATACCGACGATCGAATCTCGGGCAAGTATCGTACCGATAGACAAAGGGAATTGTATACGGGATTGATTAAGTCCTTGACATCGTGGTTCATCCGATGAGATCATCGTGGAACATGTGGGAGCCAACATGGGTATCCAGATCCCGCTGTTGGTTATTGACCGGAGAACGTCTCGGTCATGTCTGCATGTCTCCCGAACCCGTAGGGTCTACACACTTAAGGTTCGATGACGCTAGGGTTATAAAGGAAGTTAGTATGTGGTTACCGAATGTTGTTCGAAGTCCCGGATGAGATCCCAGACGTCACGAGGAGTTCCGGAATGGTCCGGAGGTAAAGATTTATATATGGAAAGTCCTGTTTTGGTCACCGGAAAAGTTTCGGGGTTTATCGGTAATGTACCGGGACCACCGGGAGGGTCCCGGGGGTCCACCAAGTGGGGCCACCAACCCCAGAAGGTTGCATGGGCCAAGAGTGGTGAGGGACCAGCCACTTAGTGGGCTGGTGCGCCTCCCACCAAGGCCCAAGGCGCAGGGGAAGTGGGAGGAGGCAAACCCTAGGTCCAGATGGGCCTTAAGGCCCACCCTAGGGGCGCCTCCCCCTTCTCCCCTCCCTTGGCCGCCACCCCTTGGCCATCTAGGGCTGCTGCCCCCCCTTAGGGGTGGGAAACCCTAGAGGGGGCGCAGCCCCTCCCCTTCCCCTATATATATGAGGCCTAGGGGGCTGCCCAACACACACGCGATTCAATCTCTCTTGGTGCAGCCCTGCGTCTCCTCTTCCTCCTCTTCTGTGGTGCTTGGCGAAGCCCTGCAGGATAGCCACGCTCCTCCACCACCACCACGCCGTTGTGTTGCTGTTGGATGAAGTCTTCCTCAACCTCTCCCTCTCTCCTTGCTGGATCAAGGCGTGGGAGACGTCACCGGGCTGCACGTGTGTTGAACGCGGAGGTGCCGTCCGTTCGGCACTTGGTCATCGGTGATTTGGATCACGACGAGTACGACTCCATCAACCCCGTTCACTTGAACGCTTCCGCTTAGCGATCTACAAGGGTATGTAGATGCACTCTCCTTCCCCTCGTTGCTAGTCTCTCCATAGATAGATCTTGGTGACACGTAGGAAATTTTTGAATTTCTGCTACGTTCTCCAACAAGTGCCCATAACTGTCCCCGCGTAGATGGTTAGTGCGTATAGGCCAGTAGCCAGACTCAGATCAAATACCAAGATCTCGTTAAACGTGTTAAGTATCTGCGAACGCCGACCAGGGCCAGGCCCACCTCTCTCCTAGGTGGTCTCAACCTGCCCTGTCGCTCCGCCTCAAAGTAACAGTTGGGGGCCGTCGGGAACCCAGGCCCACCTCTACCGGGATGGAGCCACCTGCCCCTTCAGCCCCCATCTCCGAACAGTATCATAAGTAACGTAACTGTGTAAAGTATATAGTATATGCCCGTGATCACCTCCCGAAGTGATCACGGCCCAGTAGTATAGCATGGTAGACGGACAAGAGTGTCGGGCCACTGATGGAACACTAGCATCCTATACTAAGCAGTAGGATAGCAGGTAATGGTAACAACAGTAGTAGCAAGGACAGGCTATGCATCAGGATAGGAATAACGGAAAACAGTAACATGCTACACTACTCTAATGCAAGCAGTATAGAGAAGAGTAGACGATATCTGGTGATCAGGGGGGGCTTGCCTGGTTGCTCTGGCAAGAGAGAGGGGCCGTCAACACCGTAGTCGTACTGGGTAGCAGCAGCGTCGGTCTCGGTGTCTAGCGAGAGAAAAGGGGGAAGAAACCATAAATATATCGCAAACAAATGCATGACGATGCATGACATGACAAGGCGTGGTGCTAGGTGTTCCCTAACGCGGTACGAGGTGGTACCGGTGAAGGGGGGAAACATCCGAGAAAGTATTCCCGATGTTTCGCGTTTTCGGACAGATGAACCGGAGGGGGAAAGTTGCGTGTTTTCTATGCTAGGGATGCGTGGCGGACGAACGGGCTGCGTATCCGGGTTCGTCTCGTCGTTCTGAGCAACTTTCATGTAGAAAGTATTTTCATCCGAATTATGGATTAAAAGATATGATTTTCTAAAGATTTAAATCATTTTCTGATTTTAATTATTTATTTAAACCCAACGTTATCCATAACAGTGAATGATGACGCAGGCATGACATCAGAGTGATGTCAGCAGGTCAACTGGTCGGTTGACCAGTCAAACAGACAGGTGGGTCTAGTGGGACCCACATGTCATTGTCTAATAACTAATTAACCAGGTTAATTAGTTTAGTTAACAGATTAGTTATGTTAATTAACAATAGTTAATTAGTTTAATTAGTTATTAGGTTAATTAAACAGAATTAATTTAATTAATTAATTAATAATTTAATTTATTATTATTTTTATTCTTTTTTTATAAAAACCGTTCTGTGTGAGGGGGGGGGGGGGGGGTAGGGCCCCACATGTCATAGGCCAGAGGGGCCTTGCGGGCGCTGGGTTAGCGCTAACGGGCGCGGGCATGAGCCCGACTGGGCACTGGGCAAGGCCAGCCGCGGGGTGGGGCTCGGTGTTTGGCGCCGGCGAGGCACGGACGGCCGGAGTGGCGTAGGGCGGCGGAGCCGTGCAGCAGCGGGAGTGGCGGCGGGAGTAGGCACGGCGACAGAGCGCAGGTGGGTGCGGCCAGGGCGTGGAGGAAGTGGAGCAGGCGCAGGGGAGCAGAACTCCGGGCGCGGGCACAGCGAGCGCGTCGAGGGGGAAGCAGGGGGCAGTGGCACGCTGCAGAGGGAGCAAGCGGGCGGGGGGCGCGGCGAGCGCGCGGGGACGGGGGGGGGGGGGGGGAAGGAGGCGTGCGGGGACGGGCTGCCGCCGGCGGGTGCGGCGTGCTTGCGGACGGCGGCAGGCAGCAGTGCAGCGGCGGGCAGAGGCGAGCAGCAGGGCCGAGGCGCGCGGCGACGCCGGAGCGACGCGATGAGCGAGCGAGGTTGCGAGATAGAGGAGGAGGAGGAAGGGCACGCGCTCACAGCGGGGGAGTAGGGACCGGGCAACGGGGCGCGGGGAGCGACTCGGGTAGGAGGACGAGGAGGCTCGGCGTGGGGTAGGAGACGGGGAGGCGACGGCGGGGATAGGCGACGCCGGCGAGGCGGTGGCGGAGACGTCGGTGCGGCTTCAGGCGACGGCGGGCGCGCGGGGGAGAGGGGCGAGGGGATCGGGATCCCCCGATCCAGATCCAGACGAGGGAGGGGGAGTGGTGCGAGTGGGGTAGGGTAGGTTAGGGTTTCGGTCGTGGGGGGGGATAAGGTAGGCGGGGTGGGCCTCCTGGTGGTCTGGGTGTGTGGCCGAAACGGCCGGCCTGCTGGGCCGAGGCCCGGGGGTAGGGGATTTCTCTTTTTTTTGTCTTTTCCTTTTTTTCCTTTTGGTATTTTCTTTCTTGTATTTAACTTAAAACCATCTAGCCATTTTATAAAAATGTGTTTGTTGCATCATAATTACCGATGCAATAATAGACATAGCCCGAACATTTTATTTTAATATTTGAAAACTTTTGTCGTTTGACTTATTTAGGGTTTAAATTTAAAACGGTTTTGAATTAACCCAAGATTAATTACAGTGGCAGAGGTGACGTGTCACCATTAACGTGAGATCACTATAGCATGATTATCCGGACGTTACAAATCTCCTCCACTGCAAGAAATCTCGTCCCGAGATTTAGGAGGTAGAAGGAAACAGTGCAGGGTATTTGAAAGGATCGATATGGTTGACTAGAGGGGGGGGGGTGAATGGGCAACTACCAATTTTTAGCTTTTCTTTACCAAATTAATCTTTGCATCAAAGTAGGTTGTCTAGATGTGCAACTAGGTGAGTAACCTATATGATGTAACAACAACAAGCACACAAGCAAGCAAGGGAATAATCACTAAAGAGCTTGCACAAGTAAAGGTAAGAGATAACCAAGAGTGGATCCGGTGAAGACGAGGATGTGTTACCGAAGTTCCTTCCTTTTGAGGGGAAGTACGTCTCCGTTGGAGCGGTGTGGAGGCACGATGCTCCCCAAGAAGCCACTAGGGCCACCGTATTCTCCTCACGCCCTCACACGATGCGAGATGCCGTGATTCCACTATTGGTGCCCTTGAAGGCGGCGACCGAACCTTTACACACAAGGTTGGGGCAAACTCCACAACTTAATCGGAGGCTCCCAACAAGACCACGAAGCTTCACCACAATGGAATATGGCTCCGAGGTGACCTCAACCGTCTAGGGTGCACGAACACCCAAGAGTAACAAGATCCGCTAAGGATGAATGGGGGAATCAAAAATCCCTTGGTGGAAGTGTGGATCGGAGCCTTCTCAACCACTCCCGAGCAAATCAACGAGTTTGATTGGCTAGGGAGATAGATCGGGCAAGAGGAAGCTTGGGGTATGCAATGGAGCTTGAGCAATAAATGGTGCTTGGGCAATAATGAGGGTTGGTGGAAGAGGTGAGGCAAAGAGGGAGAAGAAGGAGCCCTTATATAGTGGGGGAAACAAGTGAACCGTTACCCCCCACTCAGCCCCGCAGAGGGCGGTACTGCCGCTGAGACAGAGCGGTACTGCCACCCAAGAGCGGTACTACCGCTCCCCCTCAGCGGTACTACCGCGCCAAAAGAAAAGGCCTAGGGCAGGGGCCCAGGGCGGTACTGCCGCCCTCGAGCGGTACTACCGCCCCCCCCCCCCCCCCAGCGGTACTACCGCGGAGGTAGAGCGGTACTACCGCTCTCGAGCAGTACTACCGCCACTACTGCCGCGCCTAGTACCGCAAAACCCGACACGAGAAAATGTGCGCAAGAATCGAAGCGGAAGGAGCACCATGCCACCACGGTACTGCGGCTGAGCCCCAGCAAGCGGTACTACCGCTCCGAGGAGCGGTACTACCGCTGCTGACGTAGTGGCAGGGCGGCAGTAGCACGGTACCGCAGAGGTGCTGCCGCTGAGGCCACCCAGCGGTACTACCGCTCGGGGAGCGGTACTACCGCTCCAGGGAGCGGTACTACCGCTCCAAGAGCGGTACTACCGCTTAGGAGGTCTCAGCCGCACTACCGCTGTGGACCGCGGTACTACCGCTGGGTCCAGGACAAACAGAGAAAGGAGGGAAAGAAAGGCCCCAAGGTGCGGAAAAGATTGGAGGGAGTGAAGAGAACGTGTACGTGTTGATTCCACCCAAGACATACCGAAACGGACCCCCTCTTGATAGTACGGTGACTACTACGAAACCTAGTCCACCAACAAGGTCGCGGAATAGACTACACCGTCTTGAGTAGAGCGCCAAAGGGAAGTAATCATTCTGTGCCGAAGGATGAATACCTGAAAGCACTCAAAGCACATGATTAGTCCGCACAATGCATTGTCATCAATCACCAAAACACCGTAGGGATAAATAAGCCCTTACAATCTCCCCCTTTTTGGTGGATTGATGACAATACGGGATTTGCACAAAAAGAGTAATGACAAAGAATACAAGAGTGCTCACGCCTCTAAAATATAGATAGGCTCCCCCTGGATGTGTGCAAACTAGATGAATACTAGGGACTGAAAGTCACACACACTAGGATCACAGCTCCCGCTATATTTTAGAGACCAAATAACCTAAGAAAGATACATGCAAACAACATATATGATAGGATAAGCAAGCTATAAGATACCGAGGTGGATGATCATAGATAAGATAGCTAAGGTAGCATATGTCTTACACCATATGACGGGAACTTAAGACTCACAACAAACCAAACCAAGGGAAACGCACAAGACTTAAAAGCAGAGCACGACACAAGAAGCGAAAACGAGCAAATCAAATCCCTACACTCTCTCCCCCTTTGGCAGCGAGACACCAAAAAGGTCAAGAGAGACACTACGACTCCAGGTGATCATCACATCTCTGCATCTGCGCCGTGGGGAGAGAACTGCTCGGCATCGGAGTCGGTCCAGTGGCAGTTCTGATGTATCCAGTCTTCCTCTTCAGTGATCTGTCCCTCGGATCCACTGACAACTGTGGCGCCCAGCTGGCGCATGAGCTCCTTGTGGCGCGACCTGGCATTCTTCTCCGCCACATGAGTCAAATACTGACCATGGGACTCCAGACAGAAGAGCTTCTTCATCTTGCGCTTGAGTTTCTGGGCCCATGATGGTTCGGTACTGGAGTGGCCAAGGTCCGCATCATGGCCAGGAGGAGCATCCCCACCCTCAGTGTCCATGGCAGTAGCAGCGGCAGACGGGCCCCCGGGGGCAGCAGTAGAAGGACCCCCTGTGTGAGGTGCAGACCAGTTGTCCTTCTTCCTCAGACGCTTGACCTCATGGGAAACTAAATCTCCAGTCTCAAGCCCCACTCTGGGTAGGTCTGTACCCAGGCCCGCTCAATGAGCCTCATGATGAAGGGGCCATAGATAGGACACTTGCGCTCAGACACGGCGGAGACAAGTTCAGACCACATGACATGTGAGATATCCAGGCTCTCTCCAGTGTTGGCATCCTTCTCATGCTGATAGAAAAGAAGCATGTCCACGAGATAAGAGTGGACCATATCCAGATTCCCAATGCGAGGGAAGAGAGTCTCACGGAAGATACGATGAAGAATGTCCAGATACGGAGACAGCTCGTAGGTCTTCTTCTCAGTGACAGGGTGGGTCTTGATAGTGCAGTAGGGCCAAAGGGCTTGCTTATGGGTGGAGGTATCATGGCGGTGAGGACGGAAACCGACTGGAGTCTCAAGCCCGTCATCCACCACATCAAGCAACTCCATGAACGCCCGCCAATTGACAGAAAGCAGCTTGCCATTGGTCATCCAGGTCAGGGTCCGGTCACTATCTGTTCCAAGGTGAACGGTGGCAAAGAACTGAGCCAACAGATCCGCATCGAAATCCTTGTTGAACTGCATGATGTTGAGAATGTTCAGCTGGGTGCACATCTGAAGGGCTTCCCCAAAGTACTCTGGATCCTTCTCCATGGCATCAACGTCAATAGAGCAAACAGCAACAAACAGATTCTTCTTGGCCTTGATCACATCAAAGAAGATGGCAAACTGAAAACGGTTCCAGAACGGGCGGTTGACCAAAGAGGAATCTTGATCCTCGGTATAGGGGTTGCGACGATGCTTCTCCCAGAACTCCTTGTTGGTCATCTCGGTCACAGGCTTCCCTTTTGGCCTGTTGGCGGGTCACGTCTGGTGCTGAGGAGGAGGAGGAACACTTGCTGAAGCCCGCGCTGGAGGCGGCTGAGTGCTGGAAGAATCACCGGCAGGCTCTGAGGTCCGGTAACGCTTGGAGGTGGCACGTCCAGGGTTGATACGGCGACCATGCTGCTCAGTAGTGTCATCACCTGGAGCCAAAACACACAAAGGACGCAAAACAAAGAGAGGAGACGAGCATAATCCAACAAACAAAACAAAAGCAATGTAGGAGAATGATAGAAGTGGGCATGCAGCGGTAGTACCGTGCCCTAACCGCGGTAGTACCGCCCCGAGCGGTAGTACCGCCCCAGAGGGAGCGGTAGTACCGCACGAGGTCAAGCGGTAGTACCGCTCCAAGGGAGCGGTAGTACCGCTTGAGGCGGATGCACAGCAGTTTCAAAGCATGGGGCGGAACCTCCACCATGAAACAGTGGCATGTTACTACCGTGGACAGATCCGGCACTACCGGCCTACCAAATTCAAACATAATCCTACCAAACAACAATCTCAATGATCTAGTTGCTTACTCCAACTAACTCAAGCCTAGATTTAGCCAAAAATCTAGAGATGCAACCAACATTGCCCCTAAAGCACAAGATCTAAACACAAGACCAAAAGAGAGAAGGAACGGGGGCAATACCAGCATCCATGGCAAGAGGACGAGGTGGGGATCGACTCCACCGAAGGAAATGGAGAGGGATGCCCCGGAGGAGGAGATCCACCGGAGCCCTTCCGCGCCGGAACTGTGCTGGAGAGAGAGAGAGGCACGAGGGGGAAATGGGTATGGGGAGGAAGAAACCTCCCCTGCCCCTATAAAAACCCCTGGCCCCCGCCCCACCGTGGTAGTACCGCGCTGGGAGCGGTAGTACCGCTTATCAGCGGTAGTACCGCTCGCCAGCAGCGGTAGTACCGCTCGCCAGCAGCGGCAGTACCGCCCCAGCACACGGCGACAACTAGATCACAAGGCCTAGCTCAAAAAGAAACCGCAACGAAAAAAAAAGAGAAAAAGAAAAAAAACAGAAAGAAGCACACCAGCAAGAGGCCAAGAGAGGGCGGTGGCCGAAGCCACCTATGTTTGAGTCAAGAGGTATGGCGCCGCGAAGATTTTAACCTTGGGCCCATGACCAAAACTCGTCTTTTAAGCACACGTGCCATCAACAATGGCAAAAAGTGAAAGACTTAATCAATTTATGCATAATGGGGGAAGGGAGAGTTCATTGAGAGAACAACACTCCCCCTATGTCCATGCCTACACCTAAACTAGACAACAAATTGAATGAGGTAGGGTGTGCATGGGTTCAAGCAACATTGCTCGAATCAATGATATTTAGCTCATGCCTTAACTCGCGAAATCTTGCTTCATCCAAGGGCTTCGTGAAAATATCTGCAAGGTTGTCATGAGTGTTGACATAGTTGAGCTCGATTTCTCCTCGCCTGATGTGATCTCGGATGAAGTGATACCGAATCTCAATATGCTTCATCTTGAAGTGTTGCACCGGGTTGAGGGAAATCTTGATGGCACTTTCGTTGTCACACCAAAGAGGCACTTTGTCACAAGTGACACCGTAATCCTTCAAAGTTTGCCTCATCCACAAGAGTTGTGCACAACAACTACCGGCCGCAACATACTCCGCTTCGGTGGACGAGAGAGACACACAACTTTGCTTTTTGGAAGACCAACTTACCAGAGAGCAACCAAGGAATTGGCATCCTCCGGAGGTGGACTTCCTATCCACTTTGTCTCCCGCCCAATCGGAATCCGAGAACCCTACAAGCTTGAAGTTTGATCCTCTTGGGTACCATAAGCCAAAGTTTGGGGTATGAGCCAAATATCGAAAGATTCGTTTGACCGCCACATAGTGACTTTCCTTAGGTGCGGCTTGAAACCGTGCACAAATACCCACACTCAACATGATGTCCGGTCTAGATGCACAAAGGTAAAGCAAGGAACCAATCATGGAACGATATACCTTTTGATCCACCACTTTACCATTTGGATCAAGGTCGAGTTGGCACTTGGTGGGCATTGGGGTGGAAGCCGGCTTGACGTCACTTAGCTTGAATCTCTTGAGCATGTCTTGAGTGTATTTGGATTGATTGATGAAGGTTCCTTCTCTTCTTTGCTTCACTTCGAACCCTAGAAAGAACTTCAACTCCCCCATGGAGGACATCTCGAACTTTGAGGTCATGAGAGCGGCAAATTCCTCATTGAAAGCAATGTTAGGAGAACCAAAGATAATATCATCAACATATAGTTGGCACACAAACAACTCCCCTTTGACCTTCTTAGTAAAAAGAGTGGGGTCGATTACCCCAACTTCAAACCCACGGTCTTGTAACAACTCGGTAAGGTGATCATACCACGCACGTGGGGCTTGTTTAAGGCCATAGAGTGCCTTATCGAGTTGATACACATGATCGGGAAAGTAGGGATCCTCGAACCCGGGGGGTTGCTTGACGTACACCAATTCATTAATGGGACCATTAAGAAAAGCACTCTTCACATCCATTTGATGTAACTTAAAGTTATGATGAGAAGCATATGCAATCAACATGCGAATGGATTCAAGACGAGCAACGGGAGCAAAGGTTTCACCGTAGTCGATACCCTCGACTTGGGAGTAGCCTTGTGCTACCAAACGAGCCTTGTTGCGAATGATAATCCCATGGGCATCTTGCTTGTTCTTGAATATCCACTTGGTTCCAATAACATTGTGGGTCCCTGTTGGCCTTGGAACCAATCTCCACACTTTGTTGCGCTCGAAGTTGTTGAGTTCTTCATGCATGGCATTAAGCCAATCCGGATCTTCTAGCGCCTCATAAACCTTGTGGGGTTCCACACAAGAGACAAACGCATGATGCTCACAATAGTTTGCTAATTGTCTACGAGTGCTTACCCCCTTTCTTAAGCTTCCAAGCACATTCGTCATGAGATGGTCTTTGGTGGAGAGCTTGGAAGCAACCTTGGCGGCCCGACGCTCTAATTCCTCCTCGGCAGTGAGTTGAGGAGCGGCTACTTGATCATCTTGAGTGTCGTCATGAGCTTGTTCTTGGGCATCACTTGGTGTGTCAACACCGTCTTGAGCATGATGTTGCCCTTGGTCTTGTTCATGAGGTTGAGGGCCTTCACTTTGTTCTTCGGAAGCGTGTGGGCCTTGGGTTGGTGATGGCTCCACTTGAGTGGAGCATTGTCCTTCTCCTTTGACCACAAGGGGTTCCTCAATGGGTAGGATGAAACCAACACCCATTCTTCTTATGGCTTGAGGAGGAATTTCATCACCTACATCACAAGTGCCACTTTGCTCCACTTGGGAGCCGTTATTTTCATCAAACTCCACGTTACACGTCTCCTCAATAAGTCCCGTGGATTTATTGAGGACACGGTAAGCATGAGAGTTTGTAGCATAACCAACAAATATGCCCTCATAAGCTCTAGCCTCGAATTTAGACAAACGAACACCCTTTTTGAGAATGAAGCACTTACACCCGAACACTCGGAAATACTTGAGGTTGGGCTTGTTACCGGTGAGTATCTCATAAGGAGTCTTGTTCAAGCCCTTGCGGAGGTAGAGCCGATTTGATGCATGACACGCAGTGTTGATGGCTTCGGCCTAAAAGTTGTATGGAGACTTGAACTCCGCCATCATGGTCCTTGCCGCATCCATCAACGTCCGGTTCTTCCTCTCTGCGACACCGTTTTGTTGAGGGGTGTACGGTGCGGAATATTGATGCTTGATTCCCTCATCACTAAGAAATTCATCCAAGGTGTAGTTCTTGAACTCGGTGCCGTTGTCACTTCTTATCGTCAAAATCTTTGCATTGTGTTGACGTTGTGCTTCATTTGCAAAGTCAATGACGGTTTGTTGGGTCTCACTCTTCCTCTTGAAGAAGTACACCCACGTGTACCTTGAGTAGTCATCCACAATCACCAAGCAATACTTTCTTCCTCCAAGACTATCGAAGGATGGAGGCCCAAAGAGATCCATGTGAAGGAGCTCCAAAGGCCTTTTTGAATAAATGATAGTCGTGGGAGGGTGAGCCTTCTCATGTAGCTTCCCTTCGATACAGGCACTGCAAGCACGATCTTTAGCAAAACTAACATTTGTTAGTCCACGGACATGGTCCCCCTTTAGGAGACTTTGCAAAGATCTCATATTGACATGGGCTAAACGGCGATGCCAAAGCCATCCCACATCAACTTTAGCCATTAGGCATGTCGCGGTCTTAGTGGGTCGCTCCGAAAAGTTAATCACATATAGACCGTTCTCGACATGCCCAACAAAGGCTACTTTAAGAGTCTTGCTCCACAAGAGGGCCACGGTATCGATATCAAAGAAAGTGGCAAAGCCCATGATTGCAAGTTGACGAACGGAAAGTAAATTGTATGCAAGGGACTCAACAAGCATGACCTTCTCGATCGTGAGATCATGAGAGATGACCACCTTGCCAAGTCCCAATACCTTAGACGATGAGGCGTCACCCCATTCGACATTGGTGGGCATAGATGGAACCGTGTGCACGTCCACCACCAAGTCCTTGCTTCCGGTCATATGATTTGTAGCTCCGCTGTCGAGCAACCATGATCCACCACCGGAAGCAAACACCTACAAGAGATCAATGCTTGGTTTTAGGTACCCATTTTGTAATGGGTCCTTTGATGTTAGTAACAAGGGTCTTAGGAACCCAAATAGACAATTCAATGTACTCATGAAGAGGGCCAACAAATTTGGCATAAACATGCCCATCACTAGCACGGCACAACACATAAGAAGGATTAAAATCGCCGGCCTTGTTGGATGAGGTGACATTGCCCTTCTTGACTTTGTTCTTCTTCTTCTCCACGGGAACACTCTCTCCCGCCCTCACAAAAGTTTGCATGAGGGGAGGAGGTCGTTTGGTCTTGTCATCCTTCTTCTTGTTCTTGGAGTTGGGGACGTACCCAACCCCTTCCTTCGCCACACCTCCCTTTTGGTTGATCAAGAGATCATTGAGGTTCTTCTTGCCTTGTATGCACGTCACAAGGCCTCTCTCAAGTTGCGCCTTCAATGATGCATTTTCCTCAACAAGATGCATATGCTCACAACACGGGTTAGTAGCATTTGCATTATCAAGTAAAACCATATGAGGAAAAGTTGCTTTCTCTTTAGTTAGCTTCACTTGGAGTTGATCATGAGACTCCTTGAGGCTCGCGTGAATACCCTTCAAGGCCTTGTGGGCCTTGTCGAGTATATCAAACTCCTCTTTGAGTCTAGCAAGATCAACCCCAAGTTTGGCCTTCTCGGAGTTTAGTACACGAGACACAACTAGGACATGATCATAATCTTTCTCTAACTTAGCATGATCAACGTTGTGTGACTCCTCAAGAGCCAAACGAAGACCACGCTCTTCCTCAAGAGCATTGGAAAGATCAGAAATCTCATCGGCATAGTCACGACTATGCCCTTCCATCTTCGAGATGGTGTCTTCGTGAGCCTCGATCATGTCATTGGCCTCACCCAGTTGTTCCAAGAGAGCAACAAAGTGCTTCTTGGATTTTCCCTTGAGTTTACCCATAAAGGCCTCAAACTCGTTAGCCTCCACATTGGCTCCCTCAACTTCATTCATGCAATCCAATGGGGAAGGATGATTAATGATGGTAGTTTTGATGTTGGGGGTTACCTTGTTGGTGGCTTTAGCCATGAGGCACTTGGCGTTGGTGCTCTCGTTGGGTGAGTCGAAGAGAGACACTTGTGACGTTGTTGCAATGGCAACGGAGGCCATGGCAATCATCTCATCATCTTCATCATCGTCATCATCCTCATTGTACTCTTCTTGCACAACCAAGGCCTTGGGAGGAGTCTTCTTGATGAAGTTGTTCTTGTTGGGGAACGACTTGGCCTTGTCCTTTCGGATGAGTTTGCCACCATTATCTTCCCTCTTCTCATACGGGCATTCCGCCACGAAATGACTCACATTGCCTCAATTGTAGCAAGTCCTCACACGTTGCTTGCCCCTTGTCCCACTTGAGTTGTTTTTGCTAAAGTTGGGCCTCGAGTTTTTCTTGCTCCAAAATTGCCTTGAAGCAAGAGCCATGTGTTCATGATATGCCTACTTTGTATCTTCGGGGTTGCTCTCCTCTTCTTCCTCTTCTTCTTCTTCCATGGTGAGCTTGGCCTTCAAAGCAAGGTTGGGCTTCTTTGCCCGTTGAGACCGGAGCACCGCATTGTCGGCGGTCTTGTCCAAGATGTTCATGGCCACAAACTCATCCAACACCTCGCTTGAGGTCAAAGTGTGGAAGTCCGGTCTTTGGCGGATGACGGAGGACATGGCCTTGTGGTAGGGCATCATAGCCTTGAGGAATTTGCGCTTGATCCAATTATCATCCGTGTCCTTGCTCCCGTGATCTCGTAGTGAGACCGCGAGTTTGGTGACTCTCCGAAAGAGCTCACGAGGCTCTTCATCTTCCTTCATTGCAAACTCATCGGCCTCATCTTGTACCACTTCATAGTTGGAGCGTTGAATGCTTGCGCTTCCCCGGTAGAGAGACACGACACAATGCCATGCATCTTTGGCCAAGGAGTAAGGGCGAAGATGAGGTAGGTCTTCGGGTGGAATTGCATCTTGAATGATGAAGAGAGCATTCTCATTGAATTGATTGTCCGCGGCTTCTCGAGGAGTGAGGTTGCTTGGATCATGTGGATAAAAACCTTCTTCAATGATTCTCCAAAGGTTAGTGTTCACATGATTTAAATGACGTTTAAAGCGGTAAACCCAAGAATCAAAATCCTCATTTTTCACAATCTTAGGAGGAGGACCGGCATGATTCAAATGAGTAGAAGGAACCGGTCCACCATAAAAAAGTGGTGGTTCCACGTGGGCAAAGATGCCGGTGCCATTCTTGCCACTCAAAGAAGGAGCCTTTTCACTACTAGCTTCCCCTTTGTCGGGGGTAGCATCCGACACCTTGTTGGCGGGATCCCCCACTTTCAATGGTGCGGTGGAAAGTTTAAGCCCCTCAAGGAATTTAGTAAACATGTTTTCAACTTCGGTCGTCATGGAGGTTTTCAATGTCTCCAAGGCTACATTGAACTCCTCACGAGAGACCGAAGTTCCCCCATCGCCCGTAGACGAGATAGGATTCACACCGGAGTGTTCCTCCGCACCGTCTACGGTATCAACCATACTCTTTGGACGGTAAAGTCCTTAATAAAGAGACGAGGCTCTGATACCAATTGAAAGGATCGATATGGTTGACTAGAGGGGGGGTGAATAGGCAACTACCAATTTTTAGCTTTTCTTTACCAAATTAATCTTTGCATCAAAGTAGGTTGTCTAGATGTGCAACTAGGTGAGTAACCTATATGATGTAACAACAACAAGCACACAAGCAAGCAAGGGAATAATCACTAAAGAGCTTGCACAAGTAAAGGTAAGAGATAACCAAGAGTGGATCCGGTGAAGACGAGGATGTGTTACCGAAGTTCCTTCCTTTTGAGGGGAAGTACGTCTCCGTTGGAGCGGTGTGGAGGCACGATGCTCCCCAAGAAGCCACTAGGGCCACCGTATTCTCCTCACGCCCTCACACGATGCGAGATGCCGTGATTCCACTATTGGTGCCCTTGAAGGCGGCGACTGAACCTTTACACACAAGGTTGGGGCAAACTCCACAACTTAATCGGAGGCTCCCAACAAGACCACGAAGCTTCACCACAATGGAATATGGCTCCGAGGTGACCTCAACCGTCTAGGGTGCACGAACACCCAAGAGTAACAAGATCCGCTAAGGATGAATGGGGGAATCAAAAATCCCTTGGTGGAAGTGTGGATCGGAGCCTTCTCAACCACTCCCGAGCAAATCAACGAGTTTGATTGGCTAGGGAGATAGATCGGGCAAGAGGAAGCTTGGGGTATGCAATGGAGCTTGAGCAATAAATGGTGCTTGGGCAATAATGAGGGTTGGTGGAAGAGGTGAGGCAAAGAGGGAGAAGAAGGAGCCCTTATATAGTGGGGGAAACAAGTGAACCGTTACCCCCCACTCAGCCCCGCAGAGGGCGGTACTGCCGCTGAGACAGAGCGGTACTGCCGCCCAAGAGCGGTACTACCGCTCCCCCTCAGCGGTACTACCGCGCCAAAAGAAAAGGCCTAGGGCAGGGGCCCAGGGCGGTACTGCCGCCCTCGAGCGGTACTACCGCCCCCCCCAGCGGTACTACCGCGGAGGTAGAGCGGTACTACCGCTCTCGAGCAGTACTACCGCCACTACTGTCGCGCCTAGTACCGCAAAACCCGACACGAGAAAATGTGCGCAAGAATCAAAGTGGAAGGAGCACCATGCCACCACGGTACTGCGGCTGAGCCCCAGCAAGCGGTACTACCGCTCCGAGGAGCGGTACTACCACTGCTGACGCAGTGGCAGGGCGGCAGTAGCACGGTACCGCAGAGGTGCTGCCGCTGAGGCCACCCAGCGGTACTACCGCTCGGGGAGCGGTACTACCGCTCCAGGGAGCGGTACTACCGCTCCAAGAGCGGTACTACCGCTTAGGAGGTCTCAGCCGCACTACCGCTGTGGACCGCGGTACTACCGCTGGGTCCAGGACAAACAGAGAAAGGAGGGAAAGAAAGGCCCCAAGGTGCGGAAAAGATTGGAGGGAGTGAAGAGAACGTGTACGTGTTGATTCCACCCAAGACATACCGAAACGGACCCCCTCTTGATAGTACGGTGACTACTACGAAACCTAGTCCACCAACAAGGTCGCGGAATAGACTACACCGTCTTGAGTAGAGCGCCAAAGGGAAGTAATCATTCCGTGCCGAAGGATGAATACCTGAAAGCACTCAAAGCACATGATTAGTCCGCACAATGCATTGTCATCAATCACCAAAACACCGTAGGGATAAATAAGCCCTTACAGTATTCATCACGAAGACGATCCTCGCGTTCCCAGGTGGCTTCGTCTTCAGAGTGATTCGACCACTGGACCTTGAGGAACTTGATCGCCTTCTGACGGGTGCGGCGTTCAGCTTGGTCGAGAATGCGGACCGGATGCTCTTTATAGGAGAGGTCCTGTTGCAATTCAAGCGCTTCATGATCCACTACTCGGATTGGGTCCTTGAAGCAGCGTCGGAGTTGTGACACGTGGAACACATCGTGAACCTGAGAAAGGTTCGGCGGAAGCTCCAGTTGATATGCCACTTTTCCACGCCTTTCGAGAATAGTGAAGGGGCCGATATAGCAGGGAGCTAGCTTTCCTTTGATCCCGAAGCGGTGTGCACCCTTCATTGGTGTAACTCGAAGATAAGCCTTTTCGCCAGGTTGATAGACCATGTCTTGGTGATGACGGTCATACTGACTTTTCTGACGTGACTGAGCAGTCTTGAGATTCTCGCGAATAATGCGAACTTGTTCTTCGGCCTGTTGGATAATATCCGGACCGAAGAGTGGACGTTCCCCAGTTTCTGACCAGTTCAGAGGGGTTCGACACTTTCGTCCATATAGCACTTCGAAGGGGGATATCTTCAGACTAGCTTGATAGCTATTATTATAAGAGAACTCGGCATATGGAAGAGATTCCTCCCATTTCTTGCCGAATGAGATTACACAAGCTCGAAGCATGTCTTCGAGAACTTGGTTGACACGTTCAACCTGTCCTTGCGACTGAGGATGAAACGCAGTACTGAATGACAGATGAGTTCCCATAGCTTCTTGGAAACTCGCCCAAAACCTTGAAGTGAATAAGCTTCCACGGTCTAAACTGATAACCAGTGGAATACCGTGAAGTGAAACAATTCTGGCCATATAGAGAGTAGCAAGCTGACTAGCAGTGATTGTCTCTTTGACCGCCAGAAAATGGGCAACTTTGGAAAGCCGATCAATGACGACAAGAATAGCATCATTACCTTTCCGCGATTTGGGAAATCCAGTGACGAAGTCCATTTCAAGATGGTCCCATTTCCATTCAGGAATAGAGATAGGTTGCAGAGTTCCAGCAGGCCTTTGATGCTCAGTTTTGATACGACGGCAAACGTCACACTCCGCAACATAACGAGCAATGTCCTGCTTCATATTAGACCACCGAAATCTTTGGTGAATATCCTGATACATCTTCGTACTACCAGGATGGATGGACAGAGGCGTATCATGAGCTTCTTGCATAACCCTTTTAGTCTTATCCAGGTTTTTCTTCGAACATGGTACCACTAGGCGGCCTTTGAAATACAAGGCGCCATCGTCGGCGATAGTGAAGAATGAGGGCTTTCCTTCTGCTAGATGGCGTTTAATCTTATGGACTTCAGAGTCATAACCTTGTATAGTCTTTATACCAGCTACGAGATCTGGTATGACAGTCAGGGTATTTAGAGAACCCTTAGTAACAACAAGAAGATTCATCTTGCGGAACTCCGGGGGAGGGGGAGCGAGTGCTCCAGGAGGAACAATATGGAGGTTCAGCTTTCTAAATTCTTCGACAAGCGAGGGCTAAACTTTGTGAACCTGGAGGTGGTTGCAGTAAGACTTGCGGCTCAAGGCATCAGCCATTACATTAGCCTTGCCGGGGGTATATGATATACCCACGTCAAAGTCTGCAACAGTCTCCATCCATCTTTGCTGACGGAGGTTCAGATCTGGCTGAGTAAACAGATACTTCAGACTTTGGTGATCGGTGAAGATCTCGCAACGATTACCGAGAAGGTAGTGTCGCCACTGTTTCAGTGCATGAATGACAGCAGCAAGCTCGAGGTCGTGAACTGGGTAGTTTTCTTCGTGAGGGCGCAGTTGACGAGAGGCATAAGCAATCACTCTGCGCTCTTTCATTAGGACACAACCTAATCCTTGACGGGAAGTGTCGCAGTAAATGACGAAGTCCTTCTTAGTATCAGGTGGAGCAAGCACGGGGGCAGAAGTCAACTTGTCTTTGAGCGCCTGGAAACTTTCCTGACACTTGTGTGTCCATTCGAACTTGACACCCTTATGCAACAGATTAGTCAGAGGCCTGGCAATCTTGGAGAAGTTCTCGACGAATCGACGGCAATAGCTGGCGAGGCCGAGAAAACTTCGGACTTGCTTCACATTCTTCGGAGGAGTCCAATCGAGAATAGCCTGAACTCATTCAGGGTTGACGGCAATACCATTCTTGGAGATGACATGCCCAAGATAGGTTACTTCGGGGAGCCAGAATTCACACTTGGATTACTTAGCATACAGTTGATGCTCTCGAAGTTTTTCCAGCACAAGACGAAGATGTGCAGCATGTTCTTCTTCGTTCTTGGAAAATACAAGGATATCGTCCAGATAAACCACGACAAACTTGTCGAGGTAATCCATGAATATATAGTTCATCAGACGAGAGAAGGTGGCGGGAGCATTCGTTAAGCCGAATGACATGACGGTGTACTCGTATGATCCATACCGAGTCACGAAGGCGGTTTTTGGGATGTCCTCCTCACGAACACGGATCTGGTGGTAACCCAACCTCAAGTCGAGTTTGGAGAACACTGATGAGCCAGCCAGTTGATCATAAAGATCATTGATCCGGGGAAGAGGATATTTATTCTGAATGGTAGCTTGGTTTATAGGACGGTAGTCTTGGACTAATCGGTTTGTCCCATCCTTCTTCTTAACAAAGAGAGAAGGTGCTCCCCAAGGAGAGCAACTTGGGCGAATGAAACCTTTGACAAGAGATTTGTCGATTTCCTCCTTAAGCTCAATGAGTTCATGCAGCGGCATCTTGTAGGGTCGTTTAGCTATAGGGGTAGTGTCGGGTTTCAAGTCGATGATGAATTCAACAGCTCTAGCAGGGGGAATCCCTGGAAGTTCTTCTGGGAAGACATCTTGGAATTCACGAACGACGGGAATGTTTCCAATGCCCTCGAGTGGTGCAGCGTTCAACGCATTCAAGGCATAAAGACGTGCCTCGGCGTTCTGAACTAGATGAGCTTGGTAAGCAATTATTTCATCAGTAGGGTGTAGCAGATGGACGACCTTAGTGGCGCAAACTATAGAAGTAGTATGCGCTTTCAACCAATCCATTCCCAGAATGAGGTTGATGCTACAGGACTTCAGTATGATGGGAGAGGCAAGGAATTCCAGTCCTTCAATTTCAACAGGAACATCGTGACTAACCATAGAGGTTTGACACTGGCCCGCAGGAGTGTGTACCACAATCACAGTGTTCATCTCTTCGTATTTAATGCCATGCATGAATGCAAACTAAGCTGATATGAATGAATGCAATGCTCCCGTATCAAATAAAACAGATGCTGGTACTGAATTTACGAGGAGTGTATCCATCACGGTAGCAGGCTGGTCTAGAACTTCATTGAGATCAACATGGTTGGCATGAACACGACCATAAGACTTGGCGCTGTTGTTGCGAGGCTGGTTGCTTCCACGGGCAGTTGCTGGGAGGGCCAGTTGATTCTGGTTCTGATTGCAATCCCTAGCACGGTGACCTAGCTGACCACACTTGTAGCAGAGACCATTATTGGGAGTGGGAACAGGAGCATGTGGTGGTGGAGCTGGAAGTCTTGGCTGCCTAGTTGGAGGAGCAGGCAGACGAGGTGCAGCATAGGTCTGCCTTGGGGCAGGTGCATTTGGCTGGTACATACTGTTGGGAATCCATATATTACGCTTCTGTGAAGACGGGCCCGAAGATGAGCCCGTGTCACGGTTGCGCCTGTGAGAGCCCTGGTATTCCTGCAGACCAGTTTCGACATTGATGGCCTTGTTCACCAGGATGGCGAAATCAGCAAAGTCATGCACTAGAAGTGCAAGCTTGATGTCAGCTTGAAGGCCATCATGGAACTTCTCCTGTCTGCGTACATCAGTTGCAATGTCTTCTTCAGCATAGCGGAACAAGTCAAGAAACTCCCGTTGATAAGCTTCAACAGTCTTGTTGCCTTGGGTGAGGTTGTGAAACTCGCGCTTCTTATGGTCCATTACTCCCTGAGGAATGAAGCGAGCACGAAAGGCAGCTTGGAAGTCTGGCCAGGTGATGATTGTTCCAGCTGGCAGAGTACGCCTGTGGCTGTCCCACCATTGAGCTGCGGGTCCTTTCAGGAAGAAGGAAGCAAAGGTGACATAGCTGGCAGGGGCTACATCAGTAGACTCCATCTCATAGGTGATGTCACGGAGCCAGTCATCAGCATCCAGAGGCTGAGTTGAGCTGCGGTACACAGTTGGGTTGAGGCGCATGAAATCTTGCAGAGTCACTTGGGTTGGCTGCTGGTTCATATTGGGGCGAGGAAACTGAGCCATAATATTGTCCATGAACTGACGATTCAGCTCAAACTATTGCATCATCCCAGCCATGTACTCAGGCGGTGGTGGGGCGTTGCCACCACAACCACGACCACCTGGTCTAACCATCCTGCTAATATTTAACAGGGGTAGTTTAGCATTGAGAAATTTGCAAAAACAAGAATCATTCATGATGAAACATGCACAACGAAAGCAGCACGATAGATACTACATAGTAGTCGGCATATCTTACAAAAGAGATCATGCATAGAGTTCGTTACACAGTGTTCAGTACATAGGCTAAGACATCATAGGCGGCACACAGGCTCGCGACGAATGCATCTAACACTAATAAGCAAGTCTACGTCAGTCCCATGCGGTACTGCGGAGGTAGGTGTAGCCCGACAGCTGATAGTGACGCGAAGGGAAGACCTCCACGCGAGTAGCCTGGGGTCCGCGGATACTCTGGTGCGGAACCCGATGCGCAGGTGGCAGGAGAGGACCAAGTGCAGGAGAGTAGCCTCCCACATCTGGCCAGCTGACGCCCTGGGGCATCACGGTTCGGGCAGGGTAGATCGTAGAACGCGACAGATCACCAGAGCGGACAGAGGGGTGCAACAGCGTCAGAGCACGGTATAGGTGCTGACGGGTGGTGTACAACTCGTGGCGAAGAGCTCGGTTAGCTCTATCCAGCCCATCAGCATGCAGAACCAGGTTCTGATGGTAGAAGGGCTCTCGGGTGACGGTGGAGTAGGCAGCAGTGTAGTATCCCTCCGCACCAACATCAGATGCGATAGCAATGTGCCTGAAGGGGGAGGTGTCCAACTCCTGATACTCTCCATGAAGACGTGTCAGAGCAGCATAAGCAGCATCGTGGACCGCCATGTCGATGGTCACTCCAACACCATGAGCAGTGTGCAGCACAATAGTGGAGTCATACTCCCGAGAGTAGAGGTGGACGATGGCACGGTACTGCTCTTGGTTGAAGTCCTGATACTCCTCATAGACGGTGTACTCAGGGTGCCAGCGATAACCCAGATAGGTCATCATCTCAACCAACACAGCAGGTGATCCTGAGGCACCAATGGCCGTCGTGTGGCGCATGACCTGCCTCGTGGGTTCCATCTGAAAACAAGGATGTTTTCACATGAGTCAATGACAATGTGGATAAGGTTCAAATACTACTCTAAAGAATAACTAGGGCTTATTCAACTTTGGGGTGAACATGGTCAAGGGATCCTAGTGTTAGAGTTAATAAAATCGTTTAACCCGAGTAGGAGAGAGTTCAGAGTCCCAGAGTAAGGATCGAGGAGTGAAAGATCCTAATACCACCCAGATGGCGACGTGGGCCCGTAAGGCACACAACCATGTTAGTAAAAATTTTGTAATGTCTAGACTCAACTTCGGCCAAGGAGTGTGGAAGGGGGATTCCTATAGGCAGTCGGCTCTGATACCAACTTGTGACGCCCCCGATTCAATCGTACACTAATCATACATGCAAACGTGTATGATCAAGATCAGGGACTCACAGGAAGATATCACGACACAACTCTACAAATAAAATAAGTCATACAAGCATCATATTACAAGCCAGGGGCCTCGAGGGCTCGAATACAAGAGCTCGATCATAGACGAGTCAGCGGAAGCAACAATATCTGAGAACAGACATAAGTTAAACAAGTTTGCCTTAAGAAGGCTAGCACAAACTGGGATACCGATCGAAAGAGGCGCAGGCCTCCTGCCTGGGATCCTCCTAACTACTCCTGGTCGTTGTCAGCGGGCAGCACGTAGTAGTAGGCACCTCCGGTGTAGTAGGAGTCGTCGTCAACAGTGGCGTCTGGCTCCTGGGCTCCAACATCTGGTTGTGACAACCAGGTAGAAGGGATAGGGGGAAAAGAGGGAGAAAGCAACCGTGAGTACTCATCCAAAGTACTCGCCAGCAAGGAGCTACACTACATATGTATGCATTGGTACCAACTGGAATAAGGCTATCATATGTGGACTGAACTGCAGAATGCCGGAATAAGAGGGGGATAGCTAGTCCTTTCAAAGACTACGCTTCTGGCAGCCTCCGTCTTGCAGCATGTAGAAGAGAGTAGACTGAAGTCCTCCAAGTAGCATTGCATAGCATAACCCTAACCGATGATCCTCCCCTCGTCGCCCTATGAGAGAGCGATCACCGGTTGTATGTGGCACTTGGAAGGGTGTGTTTTATTAAGTATCCGGTTCTAGTTGTCATAAGGTCAAGGTACAACTCCAAGTCGTCCTGTTACCGAAGATCACGGATATTTGAATAGATTAACTTCCCTGCAGGGGTGCACCACATAACCCAACACGCTCGATCCCATTTGGCCGGACACACTTTTCTGGGTCATGCCCGGCCTTGGAAGATCAACACGTCGCAGCCCTACCTAGGCACAACAGAGAGGTCAGCACGCCGGTCTAAATCCTATGGCGCAGGGGTCTGGGCCCATCGCCCTTTGCACACCTGCACGTTGCGAACGCGACCGGAAGCAGAACTAGCCCCCTTAATACAAGAGCAGGCTTACGGTCCAATCCGGCGCGCGCCACTCAGTCGCTGACGTCACGAAGGCTTCGGCTGATACCACGACGTCGAGTGCCCATAACTGTCCCCGCGTAGATGGTTAGTGCGTATAGGCCAGTAGCCAGACTCAGATCAAATACCAAGATCTCGTTAAACGTGTTAAGTATCTACGAACGCCGACCAGGGCCAGGCCCACCTCTCTCCTAGGTGGTCTCAACCTGCCCTGTCGCTCCGCCTCAAAGTAACAGTCGGGGGCCGTCGGGAACCCAGGCCCACCTCTACCGGGATGGAGCCACCTGCCCCTTCAGCCCCCATCTCCGAACAGTATCATAAGTAACGTAACTGTGTAAAGTATATAGTATATGCCCATGATCACCTCCCGAAGTGATCACAGCCCAGTAGTATAGCATGGTAGACGGACAAGAGTGTAGGGCCACTGATGGAACACTAGCATCCTATACTAAGCAGTAGGATAGCAGGTAATGGTAACAACAGTAGTAGCAAGGACAGGCTATGCATCAGGATAGGAATAACGGAAAGCAGTAACATGCTACACTACTCTAATGCAAGCAGTATAGAGAAGAGTAGGCGATATCTGGTGATCAAGGGGGGGGGGGCTTGCCTGGTTGCTCTGGCAAGAGAGAGGGGCCGTCAACACTGTAGTCGTACTGGGTAGCAGCGGCGTCGGTCTCGGTGTCTAGCGTGATAAAAGCGGGAAGAAACCATAAATATATCGCAAACAAATGCATGACGATGCATGACATGACAAGGCATGGTGCTAGGTGTGCCCTAACGCGGTACGAGGTGGTACCGGTGAAGGGGGAAACATCTGGGAAAGTATTCCCGGTGTTTCGCGTTTTCGGACAGATGAACCGGAGGGGAAAGTTGCGTGTTTGCTATGCTAGGGATGCATGGCGGACGAACGGGCTGCGTATCCGGGTTCGTCTCGTCGTTCTGAGCAACTTTCATGTAGAAAGTATTTTCATCCGAATTACGGATTAAAAGATATGATTTTCTAAAGATTTAAATCATTTTCTGATTTTAATTATTTATTTAAACCCAATGTTATCCATAACAGTGAATGATGACGCAGGCATGACATCAGAGTGATGTCAGCAGGTCAACTGGTCGGTTGACCAGTCAAACAGACAGGTGGGTCCAGTGGGACCCACATGTCATTGTCTGATAACTAATTAACCAGGTTAATTAGTTTAGTTAACAGATTAGTTATGTTAATTAACAGTAGTTAATTAGTTTAATTAGTTATTAGGTTAATTAAACACAATTAATTTAATTAATTAATCAATTCTTTTATTTATTATTATTTTTATTCTTTTTTTATAAAAACCGTTCTGTGTGGGGGGGGGGGGGGGTAGGGCCCCACATGTCATAGGCCAGAGGGGCCTTGCGGGCGCTGGGTTAGCGCTAACGGGCGCGGGCATGAGCCCGACTGGGCACTGGGCAAGGCCAGCCGCGGGGTGGGGCTCGGTGTTTGGCGCCGGCGAGGCACGGCCGGCCGGAGTGGCGTAGGGCAGCGGAGCTGTGCAGCAGCAGGAGTGGCGGCGGGAGTAGGCACGGTGGCAGAGCGCAGGTGGGTGCGGCCATGGCACGGAGGTAGTGGAGCAGGCGCAGGGGAGCAGAACTCCGGGCGCGGGCACAGCGAGCGTGTCGAGGGGGAAGCAGGGGGCAGTGGCACGCTGCAGAGGGAGCAAGCGGGCGGGGGGCGCGGCGAGCGCGTGCGCGCGGGGACGAGGGGGGGAAGGAGGCATGCGGGGACGGGCTGCCGCCGGCGGGTGCGGCGTGCTTGCGGACGGCGGCAGGCAGCAGTGCAGCGGCGGGCAGAGGGGAGCAGCAGGTCCGAGGCGCGCGGCGACGCCGGAGCGACGCGGTGAGCGAGCGAGGTCGCGAGAGAGAGGAGGAGGAGGAAGGGCGCGCGCTCACAACGGGGGAGTAGGGACCGGGCAACGGGGCGCGGGGAGCGACTCGGGTAGGAGGACGAGGAGGCTCGGCGTGGGGTAGGAGACGGGGAGGCGACGGCGGGGACAGGCGACGCCGGCGAGGCGGTGGCGGCGACGTCGGTGCGGCTTCAGGCGACGGCGGGCGCGCGGGGGAGAGGGGCGAGGGGATCGGGATCCCCCGATCCAGATCCAAACGAGGGAGGGGGAGTGGTGCGAGTGGGGTAGGGTAGGTTAGGGTTTCGGTCGTGGGGGGGGATAAGGTAGGCGGGGTGGGCCTCCTGGTGGCCTGGGTGTGTGGCCGAATGGGCCGGCCTGCTGGGCCGAGGCCCGGGAGTAGGGGGTTTCTCTTTTTTTTGTCTTTTCCTTTTTTTCCTTTTGGTATTTTCTTTCTTGTATTTAACTTAAAACCATCTAGCCATTTTATAAAAATGTGTTTGTTGCATCATAATTACCGATGCAATAATAGACATAGCCCGAACATTTTATTTTAATATTTGAAAACTTTTGTCGTTTGACTTATTTAGGGTTTAAATTTGAAACGGTTTTGAATTAACCCAAGATTAATTACAGTGACAGAGGAGACGTGTCACCATTAACGTGAGATCACTGTAGCATGATTATCCGGGCGTTACACATGAGTCATTTCATATCCCGGTACACCGCCGGAGACATTCATATAGAGTCATATTTTGCTCTAAGTATCGAGTTGTAATTGTTGAGTTGTAAGAAAATAAAAGTGTGATGATGATCATTATTAGAGCATTGTCCCAATGAGGAAAGGATGATGGAGACTATGATTCCCCCACAAGTCGGGATGAGACTCCGGACGAAAAATAAAAAAAAGAAAAAGAAAAAAAAGAAAGAAAGAAAAGAGGCCATAATTAAGAGAAAAGGCCCAAATAAAAAAAATAAAAAAGAGAGAAAAAGAGAGAAGGGGCAATGCTACTATCCTTTTACCACACTTGTGCTTCAAAGTAGCACCGTGATCTTCATAGTAGAGAGTCTCTCATTTCGTCACTTTCATATACTAGTGGGAATTTTTCATTATAGAACTTGGCTTGTATATTCCAATGATGGGCTTTCTCAAATTGCCCTAGGTCTTCGTGAGCAAGCAAGTTGGATGCACACCCACTTAGTTCTTTTGTTGAGCTTTCATATACTTATAACTCTAGTGCATCCGTTGCATGACAATCCCTACTCACTCACAATGATATCTATTGATGGGCATCTCCATAGCCCATTGATACGCCTAGTTGATGTGAGACTATCTTCCCCTTTTTTTGTCTTCTCCACAACCACCATTCTATTCCACCTATAGTGCTATATCCATAGCTCACGCTCATGTATTGCGTGAAGATTGAAAAAGTTTTGAGAATGTCAAAAGTATGAAACAATTGCTTGGCTTGTCATCGGGGTTGTGCATGATTTAAATACTTTGTGTGGTGAAGATAGAGCATAGCCAGACTATATGATTTTGTAGGGACAACTTTCTTTGGCCATGTTATTTTGAGAAGATATAATTGCTTTGTTAGTATGCTTGAAGTATTATTATTTTTATGTCAATATGAACTTTTGTCTTGAATCTTTTGGATCTGAATATTCATACCACAATTAATAAGAATTACATTAAAATTATGCCAAGTAGCACTCCGCATCAAAAATTTTGTTTTTATCATTTACCTACTCGAGGACGAGCAGGAATTAAGCTTGGGGATGCTTGATACGTCTCCAACGTATCTATAATTTTTGATTGCTCCATGCTATATTATATACTGTTTTGGACATTATTGGGCTTTATTATCCACTTTTATATTATTTTTGGACTAACCTATTAACCGGAGGCCCAGCCCAGAATTGCTGTTTTTTGCCTGTTTTAGGGTTTCGAAGAAAAGGAATATCAAACGGAGTCCAAACGGAATGAAACCTTCGGGAACATGATTTTCTCAACGAACAAGACCCAGGGGACTTGGACCCTACGTCAAGACACAAAAGAGGAGGCCACGAGGTAGGGGGCGCGCCTACTCTCCCTAGGCGCGCCCTCCACCCTCGTGGGCCCCTTGTTGCTCCACCGACGTACTCCTTCCTCCTATATATACCTACGTACCCCCAAACGATTAGAGACAGAGCCAAAACCCTAATTCCACCACCGCAACTTTCTGTATCCACGAGATCCCATCTTGGGGCCTGTTCCGGAGCTCCACCGGAGGTGGCATCGATCACGGAGGGCTTCTACATCAACACCATAGCCCCTCCGATGAAGTGTGAGTAGTTCACCTCAGACCTACGGGTCCATAGTTATTAGCTAGATGGCTTCTTCTCTCTTTTTGGATCTTTATCATAAAAATACCCAAAATATTATCTTATCATATCTATCAGATCTCACTCTCGTAAGTGGCCGTGTAGGGATTGACAACCCCTTATCGCGTTGGTTGTGAGGATTTATTTGTTTTCTGCAGGTGTGAGGGACTGGCGCGTAGCCTCCTACTGGATTGATACCTTGATTCTCAAAAACTGAGGGAAATACTTACGCTACTTTGCTGCATCATCCCTTCATCTTCGGGGAAAACCAACGCAGTGCTCAAGAGGTAGCAGCAGTAGACACCACTCCCCGCCGCCGACTGATACGTCTCCGTCGTATCTATAATTTTTTATTGTTCCATGCCAATATTCTACAACTTTTATATACTTTTGGCAACTTTTTATACTATTTTTGGGACTAACATATTGATCAGTGCCTAGTGCCAGTTCCTGTTTGTAGCATGTTTTTTGTTTCATAGAAAATCCATATCAAACGGAGTCCAAACGGGATAAAAACTGACGGAGATTTTTTGGAATATATGTGATTTTCGGGAAGAAGAATCAACGCGAGACGATGCCCGAGGGGGCCACGAGGCAGGGGGCGCGCCCTAGGGGGTCAGGCGCGCCCTGGGCCCTCGTGGCCACCCCATAAGGCGGTTGATGTCCTTATTTCGCTGCAAGAGAGCTAATATCTGGGTAGAGATCGTGTTAAAATTTCAGCCCGATCGGAGTTACGGATCTCCGGGAATTTAAGAAACGGTGAAAGGGCAGAATCAGGGAACGCGGAAACAGAGAGAGACAAAGAGACAGATCCAATCTTGGAGGGGCTCTCGCCCCTACGCCTCCATGGAGGCCATGGACCAGAGGGGACACCCTTCTCCCATCTAGGGAGAAGGTCAAGGAAGAAGAAGAAGAAGGAGGGGGGGGGCTCTCTCCCCCTCGCTTTCGATGGCGCCGGAACGCCGTCGGGGGCCATCATCATCACCGCAACACACACCAACACCTCCGCCATCTTCACCAACATCTCCATCACCTTCCCCCCTCTATCTGTAGCGGTCCACTCTCCCGCAACCCGCTGTACCCTCTACTTGAACATGGTGCTTTATGCTTCATCTTATTATCCAATGATGTGTTGCCATCCTATGATATCTGAATAGATTTTCGTTGTCCTATCGGTGGTTGATGAATTGCTATGATTGGTTTAATTTGCTTGTGGTTATGTTGCTGTCCTTTGGTGCCCATCATATGAGCGCGCGTGTGGATCACACCATAGGGTTAGTTGTATGTTGATAAGACTATGTATTGGAGGGCAAGAGTGACAGAAGCTTCAACCTAGCATAGAAATTGATGCATACGGGATTGAAGGGGGACCAATATATCTTAATGCTATGGTTGGGTTTTACCTTAATGAACCTTAGTAGTTGCGGACGGTTGCTAATAGTTCCAATCATAAGTGCATAGAATTCCAAGTCAGGGATGACATGCTAGCAGTGGCCTCTCCCACATAAAACTTGCTATCGGTCTAGTAAAGTAGCCAATTGCTTAGGGACAATTTCGCAACTCCTACCACCACTTTTCCACACTCGCTATACTAACTTTATTGCTTCTTTAGCTAAACAACCCCTAGCTTTTATTTATGTGCTCTTTATATTCTTGCAAACCTATCCAAAAACACCTACAAAGTACTTCTAGTTTCATACTTGTTCTAGGTAAAGCGAACGTCAAGCATGCGTAGAGTTGTATCAATGGTCGATAGAACTTGAGGGAATATTTGTTCTACCTTTAGCTCCTCATTGGGTTCGACACTCTTACTTATCGAAAGATGCTACAATTGATCCCCTATACTTGTGGGTTATCAAGATCTTTTTCTGGCACCGTTGCCGGGGAGCAATAGCGTGGGGTGAATATTCTCGTGTGTGCTTGTTTGCTTTATCACTAAGTAATTTTTATTTGTTGTTCTAAGTTGTTCTCTATCTTTAGTTATGGATATGGAACACGAAATACCAAAAACATTAGGTCTACCTGCTACTCATGGAGATGGGGATCCTACTAAAACCCTCGATGCTGGTTATGTGAAAAATATTATGTACTACTTTGATAATCCTGAGAAAACCCCATTCAGTTATGTAATGGGAGACACGTTGGATCAACATGAATACTTTAGTATTATCGCTTAACTCCAAAAGGGAAACTATTATGGGATCAAATTCATATATGTTGCATTGGTACGCTCGGGAACTATGCTTGAGATATGATTATACTTGTTGCTCTAGGATGAAGGCTCCACACCTTCCCTTTTCATGCAAATTTAATGATGATAAAACCTTGGCTTCTTATGCTAATGGTATATATGATTACTATGATGTGGAACAAATAGAAGAATTTGTTGCTTTTATGGGTGCTTATGAAATTGAATCTTTGTTTAAAGAGTGAAAATTTTGATGATTCAGTTTATAGACCTGAAAATTTAGCTATCCTTAAATATTGCTATGAGAATTATGAATTAAATTCTGATATTGATGATTTTATTGAGAGAGTCTCCGCTGTCCAAGAAGAGACTAATATTTTGCAAGATTCTATGGAAGAAGAAATTGATGAAACTGTGAGCTCATTGGATGAAAAAGATGAGGAGGAGAGCAAAGAACAAAAGGAGGAAGAGCGGATTGATCACCCGTGCCCACCTTCTAATGAGAGTAACTCTTTATCCCTTACATTGTTTAATTTCCCTTCGTGCTTACCGAAGGATGATTGCTATGATGACTGTTATGGTCCCATTGATTCTCTTGAGATATCCCTTTTTGATGATGCTTGCTATGCTTGTGGACAAAATTTCAATATGAATTATGCTTATGGAGATGAACTTGCTATAGTTCCTTATGTTAAACATGAAATTGTTGCTATTCCACCCACGCATGATAGTCATATTATCTTTTTGAATTCTCCCGACTACACTATATCGGAGAAGTTTACCCTTATTAAGGATTATATTGATGGGTTACGTTTTACTATTACACATGATGATTTTGATAGATATAATACGCATGTGCTTGCTGATTCTACTTGCAATTATTATGAGAGAGGAACTACATCTCCGCCTCTTTATGTTTCCAACACAAAAAATTGCAAGAAACTGTTTATACTATGCATTGGTTTTTTACTTTGTGTGCATGAATTGTTCTTTTATGACATGTCGATGCATATGAAGAGAGTTATACTTCGTCATTACATGATATATGTTACTTTGTGCTCACTACTAAATTACAAATCATTGTTAATAAAAATTGGCTTTGATATACCTTGGGATCTGGGTGGATCCATTACTATAGCACTTTATGCCTAGCTTAATGGCTTTAAAGAAAGCGCTGCCAGGGAGACAACCCGGAAGTTTTAGAGGGTCATTTATTTCTGTTGTGTTCTTTTATAAATTTTAAAAATAAAAATAATGTGCTAAGGTTTGCCTTTAAGGTGTTTTAGACTACTTGTTGGTTTGTACGGTGCAGGACAGAAACTTTGGCTGTAGTGCGCGATTTTACATTTTTTACTGGAACGTCAAACGGTTCTGAAACTTTTTGCACTGTCTTTCTATACAAATTTTTTATTTTTCCTAATTTTTGTAGAATTTTTGGAGTACCAGAGGTATGGTGAATGTTCAGATTATTACACTATTCTGTTTTAGACAGATTCTGTTTTTGATGCATAGTTTGCTTGTTTTGATTAAACTATCGATTTATATCAGTGGATTAAGCCATGGAAAAGTTATATTAAAGTAGCTAAAATGCAAAAATAAAATATGAATTGGTTTGCAACAGTACTTAGAGTAGTGATTTGCTTAATTATACTAACAGATCTTACCGAGTTTCCTGTTGAGTTTTGTGTGGATGAAGTGTTCGAAGATCGAGGAGGTCTCGATGTGAGAAGAAGGAGGAGAGGCAAGAGCTCAAGCTTGCGGATGCCCGAGGCACCCCAAGTAAATATTCAAGGATACTCAAGCGTCTAAGCTTGGGTATGCTCCGGAAGGCATCCCATCTTTCTTCAACAAGTATCGGTATGTTTTCGGATTTGTTTCGTTCATGCGATATGTGCAATCTAGGAGCGTCTTTTGCATTTAGTTTTCACTTTTCTTTTATGCACCATGCTGGTATGAGATAGTCCTTGGTTGATTTATAAAATGCTCATTGCACTTCACTTATATCTTTTGAGTATGGCTTTATAGAATGCTTCATGTGTTTCGCTTATATCATTTGAAGTTTGGATTGCCTGTTTCTCTTCACATAGAAAACCGCCATTTGTAGAATGATCTTTTGCTTCACTTATATTTTTTAGAGCATGGGAATATCTTTTGTAGAAATAATTAAACTCTCTTGCTTCACTTATATCTATTTAGAGAGATGACAGGAATTGGTCATTCACATGGTTAGTCATAAAATCCTACATAAAACTTGTAGATCACTGAATATGATATGTTTGATTCCTCGCAATAGTTTTGCGATATAAAGGTGGTGATATTAGAGTTGTGCTAGTTGAGTAATTGTGAAATTGATAAATACTTGTGTCGAGGTTTGCAAGTCCCATAGCATGCATGTATGGTGAATCGTTATGTAACGAAGTTGGAGCATGATGTATTTATTGATTGTCTTCCTTATGAGTGGCGGTCGGGACGAGCGATGGTCTTTTCCTACCAATCTATCCCCCTAGGGGCATGCGCAGTAGTACTTTGCTTCGAGGGCTAATAAACTTTTGCAATAAGTATATGAGTTCTTTATGACTAATGTGAGTCCATGGATTATACGCACTCTCACCCTTCCATCATTGCTAGCCTCTTCGGTACCGTGCATTGCCCTTTCTCACCTCGAGAGTTGGTGCAAATTTCGCCAGTGCATCCACACCCCGTGATACGATACGCTCTGTCACACATAAACCTCCTTATATCTTCCTCAAAACAGCCACCATACCTACCTATCATGGCATTTCCATAGCCATTCCGAGATATATTGCCATGCAACTTCCATCTTCATCATATACATGACTTGAGCATTTATTGTCATATTGCTTTGCATGATCGTAAGATAGCTAGCATGATGTTTTCATGGCTTGTCCGTTTTTTGATGTCATTGCTACGCTAGATCATTGCACATCCCGGTACACTGCCGGAGGCATTCATATAGAGTCATATCTTTGTTCTAGCATCGAGTTGTAATATTGAGTTGTAAGTAAATAAAAGTGTGATGATCATCATTATTAGAGCATTGTCCCAGTGAGGAAAGGATGATGGAGACTATGACTCCCCCACAAGTCGGGATGAGACTCCGGACGAAAAAAAGAAAAAAAGAAAAAAAAAAGAGAAAGGCCAAAAAAAGGAAGGCTAAAAAAACAAAACAAAAATGAGAGAAAAAGAGAGAAGGGACAATGTTACTATCCTTTTATCACACTTGTGCTTCAGAGTAGCACCATGTTCTTCATATAAAGAGTCTCTTGAGTTATCACTTTCATATATTAGTGGGAATTTTCATTATAGATCTTGGATTGTATATTCCGATGATGGGCTTCCTCAAATGCCCGAGGTCTTCATGAGCAAGCAAGTTGGATGCACACCCACTTAGTTTCCGGTTTGAGCTTTCATAAACTTATAGCTCTAGTGCATCCGTTGCATGGCAATCCCTACTCCTCGCATTGACATCAATTGATGGGCATCTCCATAGCCCATTGATTAGCCGCGTCGATGTGAGACTTTCTTCCTTTTTGTCTTCTCCACACAACCTCCATCATCATATTCTATTCCACCCATAGTGCTATGTTCATGGCTTGCGCTCATGTATTGCGTGAGGGTTGAAAAAGCTGAAGCGCGTTAAAAAGTATGAACCAATTGCTTGGCTTGTCATCGGGGTTGTGCATGACTTGAATGCTTTGTGTGGTGAAGATGGAGCATAGCTTGACTATATGATTTTTGTAGGGATGAGCTTTCTTTGGCTATGTTATTTTGATAAGACATATTTTCTTGGTTAGTATGCTTGAAGTATTATTGTCTTAATGTCAAATGATAGACTATTGCTTTGAATCACTAGTGTCTTAATATTCATGCCATGATTAGATTACATGATCAAGATTATGCTAGGTAGCATTCCACATCAAAAATTATCTTTTTATCATTTACCTACTCGAGGACGAGCAGGAATTAAGCTTGGGGATGCTGATACGTCTCCGTCGTATCTATAATTTTTGATTGTTCCATGTCAATATTCTACAACTTTTATATACTTTTGGCAACTTTTTATACTATTTTTTGGACTAACATATTGATCCAGTGCCCAGTGCCAGTTCCTGTGTGTTACATGCTTTTGTTTCGCAGAAAATCCATATCAAACGGGGTCCAAATGGGATAAAAACTGACGGAGATTTTTTGGAATATATGTGATTTTTGGGAAAAAAATCAACGCGAGACGATGCCCGAGAGGGCCACGAGGCAGGGGGCGCGCCCCAGGGGGTCAGGCGCGCCCTGGGCCCTCGTTGCCACCCCATAAGGCGGCTGATGCCCTTCTTTCACCGCGAGAAAGCTAATATCCGAATAGAGATCGTGTTAAGATTTCAGCCCAATCGGAGTTACGGATCTCCAGGAATTTAAGAAACGGTGAAAGGGCAGAATCAGGGAACGCAGAAACAGAGAGAAACAAAGAGACATATCCAATCTCGGAGGGGGCTCTCTCCCCTCCACCTCCATGGAGGCCATGGACCAGAGGGGAAACCCTTCTCCCATCTAGGGAGAAGGTCAAGGAAGAAGGAGGGGGGGCTCTCTCCCCCTCGCTTCCGGTGGCGCCAGAACGCTGCCGTGGGCCATCATCATCACCGCAATCTACACCAACACCTCCGCCATCTTCACCAACATCTCCATCACCTTCCCCCTCTATCTACAGCTGTCCACTCTCCCGCAACCCGCTGTACCCTCTACTTGAACATGGTGCTTTATGCTTCATATTATTATCCAATGATGTGTTGCCATCCTATGATGTCTGAGTAGATTTTTGTTGTCTTATCGGTGGTTGATGAATTGCTATGATTGGTTTAATTTGCTTGGGGTCATGTTGCTGTCCTTTAGTGCCCATCATATGAGCGCGCGCGTGGATCACACCATAGGGTTAGTTGTATGTTGATAAGACTATGTATTGGAGGGCAAGAGTGACAGAAGCTTCAACCTACCATAGAAATTGATGCATACGGGATTGAAGGGGGACCAATATATCTTAATGTTATGGTTGGGTTTTACCTTAATGAACGTTAGTAGTTGCGGACGCTTGCTAATAGTTCCAATCATAAGTGCATAGAATTCCAAGTCAGGGATGACATGCTAGCAGTGGCCTCTCCCACATAAAACTTGCTATCGGTCTAGTAAAGTAGCCAATTGCTTAGGGACAATTTCACAACTCCTACCACCACTTTTCCACACTCGCTATACTAACTTTATTGCTTCTTTAGCTAAACAGCCCCTAGCTTTTATTTACGTGCTCTTTATATTCTTGCAAACCTATCCAGAAACACCTACAAAGTACTTCTAGTTTCATACTTGTTCTAGGTAAAGTGAACATCAAGCGTGCGTAGAGTTGTATTGGTGGTCGATAGAACTTGAGGGAATATTTGTTCTACCTTTATCTCCTTGTTGGGTTCGACACTCTTACTTATCGAAAGATGCTACAATTGATCCCCTATACTTGTGGGTTATCACCGACATCGATGACCGGCCCTACCTTTGGAATGGATTACCCATACCCTTCCATCGCCCCGTCGGCGGCTTGTCGCCATTGGAAACCACCCCCACGTCGCCGCCACACAGAAGAAAAGTTTAGGGATGAGAAAAGTCCACCAGGTTCAGACTCCGGCTCCAACCACGGCAATGGCCGCCGAGGTGGGGAGGCCCGTTGCCCTCCCGCTGGAGCCAAAAGAGCTAGAAAACCAATGGCGGCGGAGGCCCTTGCCAAGGATGTAATGCCCCGGACACACCCGCCGGTGGTCGTTACTCCTGGCGGGATCTAGACTGGCCCCACAGATCAATACTAGTCTTTTCTGCGCACTTTGTCCTCACTCGTGCGCATCTGGGAGCAACTTCCCGGTCGGTCACCCATCCTGACACTACTCCAAGCTGAGCACGCTTAACTTTGGAGTTCTGTCCGAATGGGCTCCCGGAAAAGAAGGAATTCCTTATTGATATGAGTAGTCTATCATCCCTAATAAGCCAGGCTATCACATACACCCCCACTCAGACGAACCGACGTCCTCGTCGGGCCACAGGAACGTTCCCTCTTGGCACATACGTCTGTGCATCCAGTCCGGTACATGTGCCATGCCGGGTCACAAACGTCATGAACAACATGACCGCGCACCTGTCCGCAACCATCCGTGTAACCGCGAGGGTCGGCTCTGATACCAAACTTGTAACGCCCCGGACACACCCGTCGGTGGTCGTTACTCTTGGCGGGATCTAGACTGGCCCCACAGATCAATACTAGTCTTTTCTACGCACTTTGTCCTCACTCATGCGCACCCGGGAGCAACTTCTTGGTCGGTCACCCATCCTGACACTACTCCAAGCTGAGCACGCTTAACTTTGGAGTTCTGTCCGAATGGGCTCCCGGAAAAGAAGGAATTCCTTATTGATATGAGTAGTCTATCATCCCTAATAAGCCAGGCTATCACAGAGGAGGCCGTGGCCTGCGGAGAAGAAGAAGAAGGCCATAAGAGTGCCTCGCCCACGGCCGGTGCCTCGTGTAGCGTCTTCGGTGACCCCTACGGCGACTGCTCCAGCGCATTCGGCGGCCGCAGCCACCAAGTGCTCGATGAAATGCCGACAAGGTAACGGAAAACATATTTTGCATTTTGGCCAAAGGTGATTGTTGGTGGCCAATGATGATGTAGTTTGTTTGTTTTGTTGTCGTAGTGCAGAGATGAACATGGTCGAATTCTTAGCGTCTTTGGAGTTCTTGGTGACAATGGGGCTAGATGATCTCAACTATGACTCAATTTGGGATCATCCGGAGGCGGCCAAAGAAGATGAGGTGGCTGATGAGGAGGTGGTCAATGAAGAGGAGGTTGTGGAGGCGATCAAAGCAAGCACCTAGTCGTCAAGGTCATGCACCGCCAACTACAATGAAATTGAAGATGTTGCTCTTTGTGATGCTTAGATGAACATCTCCATGGATGCGGCTATTGGAACAGATCAAACCAAGACTATGTTTTGAGAGAGAATTACGGACCACTACAATAACTTCATGAAGGTGCAATCAAGCCGTATGCAAAGTTCTCTCGAGCATCATTGGAGCACCATTCATTACAAATGCAATCGATGTTCCGGGTGCATCAATCAAGTGAATCATGCACCACCGAGCGGTGCGCAAGTAATGGAGTATGGTTCCTATATCCAAGAACTATTTAAGCATAGGAACACGAAGTTCGGCCACAAACCCTTCAAGTTGCATCATTGCTACAAAGTGTTGTGCAAGAATGAGAAGTTGATTCAAAGAGTTTCAGAGACCACTCCAAAGAGATCAAGGTTGAGCATATCCGTTGAGGACAACGAGGTTGATAAAGAGGCCAACAATAGACCAGAAGGGAACAAGATTGCAAAAGAAAGAAGAGAAGAGAAATGCGTACGGTGGCACATACAAAGAACTTGTCGTCATGATTGAGGCCAAGAAGGTGTTGGCGGCCGAACGCAAAGAAGAGAAGATGGCGAGGTGGAATGAGTTGAAGGTGTCGGAGGATGAGAAATGGAAGGCTAAATTGGCAGCCCAAGAGAGAAAGTTGAAGGCCGAGGAGCGTAGGCTTGCACTTGAGAAGGAGAGGATTCGTGATGCCAAGAAGGCCGTGCTATCATGTTCATGAATCTAACCACAACGGATGAAACCGCAAGAAAGTATTGGGAGCTCACTCGTGGGGAGATTTTGACCCAAGTGGAAGGCTCTCTTCGAAATGGTGGTGGTGGTGATGGTACCAGCCAAGAGGATGGTGGTGGTGGTGATGGTACCAGCAAAGAGGATGGTGGTGGTGGTGGTGGCGCTAGCTCAGAGGATGGTGGTGGTGACGGTGGTTATGTCTTCTTCGGCGACCATCTCGTTTGAGTTCGTGCATGCCATTGGCTCGATCCATAACATACACATGTTATGTTTATGGTGGTTTTAGATCAAACTTTGTGTTTGAAGTGATGTCTTTTGGATGAACTATGCATGTCTTAATCTGAAAATCATGATGATAAAATAAAACTATATGTTATAACGGTTATGTTATGCATGTATTTTTTTCAATGTTTTTATGATATACTCCCTCCGTTCCTAAATATAAATCTTTTTATAAATTTCAATATAAACTATATACGAAGCAAAATGAGTGAATCTACACTCTAAAATATGACTTGATATATCCGTATATAGTTCATATAGAAATCTTTAAAAAGAATTATATTTAGGAAGGAAGGGAGTATATTGTGAAGTGTTTGAAGTTCATGCGGTTAGAACAAAAAATGTATTTTTTTACTCCACTAAAGTTTAGGGGACTAGCTAGGTGCTACCACCTATAGAGGAGTAAATTTTTCCTCTAACTTTACTCGGCCGTATCCTCCTTTTAACTTTTAGGGTATAGGTTAGAGTTGGCCTTACAAGTACAAATCATACACGAATGATTAAACCAAATAACGGAAAACCTACCCACATCTCAACTCTCACCGCATCAAAACTCCCTGGTCAAGCTCATGAAGTACGCGGTACGAAATCGAAACATGCAACCGAAGGTCATTCTGGTGCTATGTGATGTTTGAATTGAAGACCTCCTACAGGTATATAGATGCGGCAACACACAGATTCAGTAGAGTGGAAAGTTCCATTTAAATTTCAATTGATGCACCATAGATTCAATTCGGCAATAGATTCAGACCTGCGGTGGAGCTGGCAAACTTGTCTACTGATCTTCTACTGATGCTCGTCCCCAGAGAACAAATTAACTCATCTCTTGATCTACTGACAAAAGACCTGATACATCAATCGAATGAAATCAATCTCATCTGAAGTTACAGTCTGACCAGGCTCTAAATTTCGAGGTTGTACCACCGAGGGACTGAGTTGGGCAAGAGCAAGCCGTGTTGCTCGTACAGGTAGCACCTAGCAACAGGTTCAGTTTCCAGACAAAGATTATTATGCACAACTTCCGTGCAGTGGAGCTTGATTACAACAAAGTTGCATATGGCTACGAGTTCCATGCTCCTTCAGGTCATCTGCTCAGCCAAAGGGCGATTCTGGAAGAAACATCACACTGAGAAAAAAGAAATAGCATACCCCTAAATCTCTTGGATGAACTACACAAGTCTAAGCTGGATGAATCACAAGTCCAAGGTGAGCATGATTAAGCTGGGAATGCGCAAGTGCGAATTCGAGAAATATACCATGAACAAAATATATATGCACACAAAGTAAAGCAATCGCAGCCAACCAGCAAAGACACAGCCTAAGGCTCCAAACGATTCAGATGCACACAATCCATTTGTACTAACTCTATGTCGAATGAAACCCAAACATTCTAATCTACCTCTGAACTTTTTTTTCAGCACCCAGTAATGTGTAGGCACCAGACATTAAAGTTAAAATCCTACAGCACTAGGTGTTTGCGCTGAATATATGCTCGACATACAGTAATGCGCTCGTACTAAAGATAAACGTTAAATTCCTACAGCACCAATATCCTGCAGTCATACCTTTTTGCCCTTGGCCTGCGGCGCCCTTGGCGATGGGATCACCGTCGGAGGCTGCTTTGGAGCATCTGATGACACCGACATCGGCTTCTTCTCGGTCTTCTGGTCGTCGGGGTGTGATTTTCTCCCCGGCGGTGCGTGCAGATCATGACATGGCCTTGGCGACGCTTCGGGCGCTGTCTCCTGCGCCGCCGTCGCAGTACGAGGAGGCTGCTCCTACGAACGCTGTCATGGAGGATGAGCTGCAGCTTTCACGGTCTCCCGCAGCGTCGACGGGGCCGGCGCTGTCTCCTGCATCGCCGCCGCGGGACGAGGAGGCTGCTCCTTATATCGCTGTTATGGAGGATGAGCTGCAGCGTTCTAGGTCTCCCGCTGCTACGCCGGAGCCGTCTACACCACCTTTCCGGCCCTATGGGATGCGAGTTGCTTTGGAGTTTACTACTTCACCGCCTAGACGTAGCGGCCGCCATGTTGTGGGGGCTGATGGGGCCTCTGCCACTGATGAGGATTCCATGCAGAGGGCCATGCGTAGAACGGCATCGCGAAACCTCGACTTTGATGGTACGTTTCCTTGCAAATCATTTCTATCTTTTGATAAAGCCAAAATGTCTTCAAATATTGCTAGCCTTGGTATTTTATTAGGTAGAAATGATGCAGTAGTTGATTTCTCAGTTAAAGCTCTTAAGCAAATGGAGTTCGACCGGCTTACGGTTGCTCCTAGAACGCTTCTGACGGCGGATCCACTAGTATCAGATGAGGAGGATGAGGAGTCCGATGCCAACCATGAAGGCAGACTCCTCTCTCATCTGGTCAATGATACTACAGAGGTAGACTTTAAAGTTACCATGCGTGATACGATGCTTTGTGAGCTCATTGCATCGGTACGTAAGAACAAGTCTAACTCTGGTAGTAAAAAGGGTCGCCCTAAGAAGAAGACCAAAGTATCCAAACGTAATAAAGTTTCTCCATGAAAGGAATGTTTTGGAATAGCAGAGGTCTTGGTGACTTGGCTAAGTACAAACATATTTCCGATTGTGTTAGGGATCATGCCCTCGACTTCGTGGCAATCTCTGAGTGTAGTAAGCGTGACTTTCCAACGCGTGATTTGGACCATTTTTTATGTGGCAAAGATTACGAATGGCATATCCTGCCGCCTTCAGGGAGGTCCGGAGGTATTCTTTTAGGAATACACTCCACTTACTTGGAACTTCTTTCAACTTCAAAGGGGGAGTATCATATTAAATTCCACCTTAGAAACAAATCCGATAATTTCATTTGGAGCTTGGTTGCCGTATATGGTGCTGCTCAAGATGAATTTAAAGCGGTCTTCCTCAAAGAACTTGTCAATACCTGCAGAGAAAATCCTCACCCCATGCTACTTGGGGGGGGGGGGACTTCAATATTTTGCGATACCAGAAGGATAAAAACAATGATAGGTTCGACACTCGATGGCCGTTTCTTTTTAATGCTGTCATTGACAGTCTTGATTTGCGGGAACTCTCTCTCTCTCGGGGCGCCAATTTACCTGGGCCAATAATAGATCTATCCCGACGTTCGAAAAACTTGATCGGGTGCTAGTCACCACAGACTGGGAATTTAAATATCCATTAGCATCAGTGCGGGCTTTGGAGAGAATTGAGGCCTTATCGGATCATGCTCCATTGCTTACTGATTTTGGTCAAGCAGCACCCACTTCGAACCGCCATCAGTTTAAATTTGAACTGGGGTGGCTCACTAGAGAGGGTTTCCCTGAATTGGTTAAAAAGGTGTGGCAACGCCCAACACGGGGTGATACACCAATTCAACGTTGGAATAATCGCATTCGTGCGTTGCGCCAATTCCTCCGCGGATGGGCTAAACACACCGCAGGGATTTATAAGAAAGAGAAGTTGCGACTATCTGTCTTGATCGACTCCTTAGATAAGATCGCGGAGGTGAGGCTTCTATCTGCGGCTGAGATTGAGCAAAAAAGTCATCTCAATGAGTAGCTAGCCCATCTCTTACGCGAAGAGGAAATCAAATGGTACCAACGGTGCAAGAGCGACTCGTTGGTACTTGGGGATGATAACACGAAGTACTTTCAAATGTTAGCCAATGGCAGCCATAGAAAGAAACGAATATTCACCCTTGATCAGGACGAGGGTCGCATTAAGGGGGACGCTCCGCTCAAGGACTTTATTACAAAATACTATAAAGACTTGTTTGGTCCTTCCTCGGAAACTATGCTGGAGATGGATGAGTCTATTTGTCATGACATCCAGCAAGTTTCCGCTGCGGAAAATGAATTCCTAACCTCTGCTTTCACTGAGGAGGAAATACGGACTGCGATTTTTCAAATGGAACACAACAAATCTCCAGTACCGGATGGTTTTCCGGCGGAGTTTTATCAATTTTTTTGGGATATGTTAAAGTCTGACCTGGTTCAATTGTTTAATGAACTGCATGCTCATAGACTAGACATCTCCAGACTCAATTTTGGTGAAATTATCCTTTTACCAAAGATAAAGGATGCCAAACGGATTCAACAATATAGACCGATTTGCTTATTAAACGTGAGCTTTAAAATTTTCACCAAGGTCGCGACTAACCGGCTGAATGGGGTCGCAGACCATGTAGTCAAACCAACACAAACAGCTTTCATGCAAGGACGGAACATCTTAGACGGTGTTGTTGTCCTACATGAAACTGTTCATGAGCTCCACCGTAAAAAGTTGAATGGGGTCATCTTTAAGATTGACTTCGAGAAAGCTTATGATAAGGTGAAGCGGCCTTTTTTTTGCTTCAAACTCTTCGTATGAAAGGGTTTTCCGATACTTGGTGCCGATGGGTTGAGAACTTTGTGTCTGGAGGTAGCGTGGCTATCAAGGTGAACGATGACGTAGGCAATTATTTCCAGACTAGGAAGGGGCTACGCCAAGGCGACCCCGCATCACCTATCCTTTTCAACATCGTGGCTGATATGCTAGTTACTCTCATTGAGAGGGCCAAGCTAGCTGGTCAAATCACCGGGGTCATTCCTCATCTAGTAGAAGGAGGCCTGTCAATCTTACGGTATGCGGATGACACCATTTAGTTTTTGAATCACGACCTAGGAAAGGCTAGAAACCTCAAATTGTTATCATGTGCTTTTGAGGATCTTTCTGGCCTTAAGATAAACTTTCATAAGAGTGAACTTTTCTGCTTTGGCGAAGCCGCAGAAACTTCACAAGAATATGCTGATATATTTGGATGCCAACTAGGCCAATTTCCGATTCGATATCTAGGTATTCCTATTCATTATCGGTGTTTGACAATCGCTGAATGGAAACATGTTGAAGAGAGACTGGAGAAACGGTTGGCGAGCTGGAAGGCCAAACTCTTCTCCTATGGGGGCCGACTAGTTCTGATCAACTCGGTTCTTACCAACATGGTCCTTTACATGCTATCTTTTTTTCATCTGCCAAAAGGTGTTCTCCAACGCCTTGATTATTTTAGATCAAGGTTTTTTTGGCAGAGTGACAATGAAAAAAAGAAATATCACTTGGCTAGGTGGAATATATTATGTCGTCCTAAAAGCCAAGGGGGACTCGGAATCCAGGATCTTGAGATCAAAAACATTGCATTGCTCAGCAAATGGGTATACAGATTACTCACTGAGGATGGTGTTTGGCAGGAGATCATTCGTAATAATACGTTGGGTCCAAAGCAATCTCCCAGGTCTACTGGAAACCAGGTGACTCTCATTTTTGGAGTGGGATTATGAAAGCTAAAGAATTCTTTTTCCAATTTGGCAATTTCTCAGTTAGGGACGGCTCCCAGATTCGATTCTGGGAAGACACCTGGCTCGGGACTACTCCTCTAAATGTGCAATATCCAAGCTTATATTGGATAGTTAGACATAAGTTTGTCACGATTAAGCAGGTATTGGGACAAGAACACCCGAATATTTCTTTTCGCAGAACGATTTCTGGACCTCATCTGACTGCATGGAACGATTTGCTGACTCGTTTGGGAGCTGTCCAACTGTCGGCTGAATCGGACATCTTTAAATGGAACCTGCATCTGAATGGAAGATTTTCGGTTAAATCCATGTATGATGCATTGGTTCATAACGAGGTTCCATCTGATAATAGAAAATTGTGGAAGCTTAAGATTCCTCTAAAAGTGAAAATTTTCCTATGGTTTCTCAACAAAGGAGTTATCTTAACTAGGGACAATCTAGCTCGACGAAACTGGTAAGGCTGCAAAAAATGTGTTTTCTGCAATCATAATGAATCCATTAAACACCTATTTTTTGATTGCAAGTTTGCTAGATCGGTATGGGCAATAGTCCAAATTGCTTTGAATCTATATCCTCCACGCAGCGTACGGAATATGTTCGGCAATTGGTTGAGGGGGATAGATAAACAATTGTCTAAGCACATTCTTGCGGGGGCGGCTGCCTTATGTTGGGCGTTGTGGCTCACCAGGAATGATATTGTTTTTAATCATAAAAGTGTTTCATCTCTTATGCAGGTAATTCATATATGCTCGCGATGGCTCCGTATGTGGTCTATCCTGCAGAGGCCGGAGGACAGAGACTTTTTTATGATGGCTTCTACCCGGTTGGAGTGATCGGCCAGGGACATTTTTTACCCCCATGGATGGCGGTGTGACCTTCGGATTGGACCGGCATCACCTTAGGCCTCTTTTATCTTTTTTCGCTACTGCTGGCGTTTTTTTGCCTTTTTTTGGTTCTAGTACTTTGAAACTTTGGCTGTGTGCATCTAGTTATGCAGGGGCCGGGTGATCTTTGATGCGGTTGTATCAACTCGATATTTCAATTCAATGAAAAGCCCTTTATCAAAGAAAATACCTTTTTGCCCACGAGTTAAATGTATATACCCCTTTGAACTCTCACATTTAGACCACATCACCCCCTCTACTGAATTTTGGCCTACTTAATCCCCAGAACTTGCTTAAACCGGGCAAAACACCCCCTGACGCCTGGTTTGGTGGTTTGGGAAGGCGGTTTTGGGAACGTGCCAGTGGCCCCTGCCAGCGAGGCGTGTCGGCTAGATAGAAAAGGCGCGGAACAGCTGAGGGCCACTAGAACTAGCGCGCGAATGATTTTTCCCCTCTCTTCTTCCCTGAGCTAGGCTGAGGGTTCATCTTCTTTTCTTGCCAATCCTGCTCGAATCCATGGCGGCACGCAGCACAGGAAGCTCTTGTTCGTAGCACCTCCGTGAATCCTCTCCAATCCAAGTGTCTTAGGGTGTGTTTGGTAGCATGTATGGACCTAGTCTAATTGTTCTCCTCTCATACATGTTGAGTGTAGACATGCAGAGTCCATGCAGTTGGTGTTGATTGGCAGCGATGTATGCACTGAGACATGCTAAGCTGTGACTTTGTTTGGCAGCATGCATCTATTTAGACATGCTAAACAATTTCGAATTCCATTTTTTGGAATAATGAACAAAATCAATAAAATGTGAACACAAATTTAAACATATTTTGAAAATTTAAACAAAATTTGAATTCTAAACATTTTTAAAATTAAAATAAACTTTGAAATTCTATTTTTTTGAAAATTTAACATATTTGAAATTTCGAGTTTTATTAAAAAAATAAAAAAATTGGAAATTTTATAAAAAATTGAAATTCTCATCAGTTTTTCAAAATTCAAACAAATTTTGATTTTCTTTTGAAATTTAGAACATTTTTGAAATTCTTTGAAAAATTGGAATTCTGAACATTTATTGAAAAGTAAAACAAATTTTGAAATAATGAACATTTTTTGAAAGTTTAAACAATTTTGAAATTCTAAACTGTTTCAAAAATTTAAATAACATTTGAAATTCTTAACTTTTTTCAAAAGTTTAAACAAAATTTGAAATTCTGAACATCTTTTGAAATATAAAACTTATCTGGACGTGGTCTGGTGGGTGAGGACGAGGGACAGAGCCAACATGGCTGCCTCCATGCACCCTGTCTGGGTGCATGAGATGAGCATGGCTGAGGGCCCTATCATGCATCAGATGAGCATAGCCCAGGTGAGCCCATGCACCCTACCAAACAAGCAAAAATGGATCGGATTGAGAATTTTTGCCCTCATGCACTCTTCATGCACCCTACCAAACACACCCTTAGCAATGGCAGATAACATGTATGCAATGCTGTGTAATAATTGTGGTGTCGTTATTAGGTGGTTCCTAGTTATGATACAGGACTTCTTTGGTCAATATAGCGAGACAAATCATTTCTTTCTGAATATGGAGAGCAGATACATGACTGTAGTCAATATAGACCCATTATGAAGGTTATACGATGATTTGAAGTCTTTCTGAACCAATTATCCAGTGACAGCTAACAGGGTTATCCAGGGGCATGTGTTGGCAAGGAGTCTATGCATGTCGTTATGTCCGGGCATGGCTGATGGTTTCCTTTCGTAATAGCCTATGTATGCAACTGTTGAGTATTCAGTTTCTATGTATAGCCTGTTTGTTACCGTTTTCGTCGTGTAGGCTTCCAGGCAGTAATTAACCTTGTATCACTTTGGCTCATGTCATAGCTTGTCATGTATCAGCCGGAGCATGTACTCGCAATCGTGGACAGGAATGAGTACAGGGGAGACGCTGCTCTCTTCTCTCAACTGACCTGAAGGTTTTTGAGCAGAAAGAGGATTTTGTTTACGGAAATGTTAACGCCCACACGTATGGACGTTTGCACATCGCCCACACGCCTCCATCACCACTCATTTTGCCATGTATGAATAGATGACATTAGCAGAAATTTTTTTTGGTTTTCGGCTTAAAAATGTTGTATCTCCTAAATAAAAAAGCGAACTAAAAATCCGTTTTCACCATTAAATCCGTCTCGACGAGATCTTCAAAACTAGACCCCATGTTGATATGTTTCAACGAATTTTTTTGCCAGAAGTTGCCATGATGTTTACACTGCAGTTGCCATAGGGCTTAAACTAAAGTTGCCATGTGGCAATTTTAGTTTGTAGATCATGGCAATTTTAGTATTTTGATGATGGCAACTCCAGTATTTTGATCATGAAAATTATTTTTTGTATGAACCATGGCAATTTTACGTGCATGTATCATGGCAATTTTAGTTTATGGTTCATGGCAAGTCTAGTTTCTTAATTCCCCGTTTTATAAATGTCAAAATTTACTTTTAAATGTAGAAGAAAATAGCTGAAACATATCATGGCAACTTCAGTGTAAACATCATGGCAATTCATATGCAATAGACATGGCAACTTTTAATCCAAAAAAAATTTCATCAAAACATATCAACATGGGATCTAGTTTCGAAGATCTCATCGCGAGGGATTTAATGGTGAAAACGGATTTTCAATCGGATTTTTCGTTTAAGAGATAAAACATTTTAAAAACTGAAAATCCAAAAAGATTCCTGCATGCATGCATGCGATGATGTGGCAATCTGTTTACATTAGAGACGTGTGGTGCGTCTCCCTTCCTGCCACACGTGTGGCAGTTAGCGCGACCCTTTGTTTATCCTTTATGCCATTTCAGGCCAAGTGTTGTGTGACATTAACTACTTTTAGTTTGGCTTTCATCCTTTTCTGCCTACCAACAGATATAATCCTGTGAAAAATTCAACTTGTGTAACCTGGGAGACCGTGGAATTTCTATGTTTGATGTTCTGTAATCAGGGATGACCATGTGAGGGTGAGGTCCCGAAGCAAAATCGAACCCATGCAGTGTTGGATTCCCGTAAGAGAGAAACAAATCGCTTAGCATTTTTCTATTTCTTGAATCATAAGTTCTGTAGAGAAACAGGGATGCCCTAAGCACCCTCAGAAAAGAAAAAAAGTATGCCTGAATATATGTTTGTGTGACTATGTGAACTCAGAACAAAACATGCTCCAAGCATCAACATGTCCGTCACAAAACCACAACGCAAACAAATGATACAAGGATGAATAGGGTTCAATTCGGTCATCTTAAGCCGGGCACTAACCGTAATATTTATAGGAACTACCCTACATGGGGCAGACATTTAGTGCAACAACGTGGTAAAAGCAGATGTGTTATGTACCCAAGTCTGCAAATGGAATGGGGGATGAACAAAAAGTCATCCTGTCAGAAAAGACAGATCAGGTGGAAGAAACTCGTCTCGTTGGAAAAGACAAACTAGATGGGTTTAGTAAATGCCTAAATTCAAATTGTTGTCTTCTAGCGGGGACGATGTGATGTGGTCTCATTATCAAATTGATCTCCGAGCATCTTTGGACCTAACTTCTACATCCAGTCAAGAACCTAAAAAATAATCATCTCTTTTAATTCAAAACATGGGATGAATAATATAAACCGCGGAAAGACATGATTTACCTCATGAAGCTTTCGGTTTTCGACATGACAGAGAAAGCACTAGGCTTTTCCGACAACATAAATCCCCATTTCGATTACAAACAAATTGAGAGAAAAATGTTGAGACTATGAGTGTAAGATACTGTTATCATGACCACACGAGAATGAGGTTTTGAAGTGAAACCAAACCTGTGGATATCATAAGAAATTTGTGTTAAGCATTTCCCCTTCCTTCAAATATAAGTGCCGCAAGAGGTGAGCCAGGACAGGGATCGCCAGGGCAATCCCTCCAATAGCATATAATTGTACGATTTTGGTGTTTAGTCAAAAAAACTGGGCATGTATGGTAGAAGTATACGTTAGAAAGATATTGAGTGCTCAACTCACATAGCTCCCATCAATTTCGACCTCTACCTTGATTGTTGCAAGCGATCTGCATTGTTTTGATAACTCGTTGTTGCAGTAATGGATCTCCAGTTTTTTCAGCGAGGTGGGAGGCCCTTAGTCGGAAGCCCTGCGATGAGATTATAATCTCTGATCTTTAACGTCTTGAGGGCATGGTGGACGCGCAGTCGCATAGGAAGATCTACGAGTTCATAATCATTAAAATAGAGTTCTTGCAGGGGCCTAAGGAGCAGAAGATCTTTCTTGCTCATCTGTTAGTCTCATTTCATCTGACAAAGTAAGCGTTAGGCTTCGGAGGCATGCAAGGCCCTTGCAGAATGACGTGCTAAGGGGATACACGTCATGGATCTCGAGACTTTCCAGTGCAATGAATAACTCATAGCTATGGCTTGAAATTCCCTCAACTGGCTCATAACTCTCCAATGAGGTAACGGAACGCAAGGCAGGGGAACCAAGTATTTTCAAATGCTTGAGGCTCACGAGGGATCGCAAGCCCTCTAGTGAGACGAGTGAACTGCAGTATAGAATTTCGAAACATTCCAGCGTTGCGCATGAATGCGTCTGTCAAGATTCCATGCTTGAGTTCACAAAATAATACCAAAGACCTGAGAGTACCAGGCGATTGCATGACCTCTAATGCGATGAGCAGATTACATGATTCAATTTTTAAATCTTCCAACGCCGTACATGAATCCATCTCTAGATATTCCAAAGTTCCTTCAATTAGTTGTAATTTTCTAAGGCATGTGAGGTTCCCCACAAAGTAGGGCTGCATTTTTTTGGCGATAATCAACCCAAACAAGTTGATAGTGATTGCGGGAGCAGACATCTTCCCTTTTCTTGGGCATCTTCATCAAGGGACGTAAACCGGACATCGCCTTCCCTACTCCCATTAAATATTAGATGAGGGCATTTACCAATGGTTATATTTCTGAGATTTAACGGAATATGCACAATTCTGTCTACATTTGAGCTTGGCCATGCACGACTACATATCTTGACGGCGAAGCCTCGGAAGCTGAGATAAAGTTTGATTTAACCTTTCCTTCCTCTTCTATCTTTAACTATTTCAACTGTGGGCAGTCGTATAAATTCAATTCCTTTAAGGCTGGCGAATGTCGCAGCACTAGAGATAGCCACTTCCTTATTATTCCACATTCTCCAATACAAAGACTTTCAAGAGCAGCCTCATTTGCAGTTATCATGTCTTCATGGGTTTACTCTGGCACAACATCTGAAGAGAAAAGTTCTCTGCGGTACCATATTTTCAAACTCTTCACAGAGATAAGCTGACTTAAACCTTTGAAAGAAATAGATGTCATGCTTTTGCATGACAATATCTTCAAATATTTTATATCCTTCAGATTATTGAATTTCAAAATTTTGTCATCGAGTGCCATCATCTCATGGGGAATCCATATCCGTAAAGCTTTAATGTTTCCATGGAAGATCCCTACATTGACAGAATTGTTGAAGCACTAGTGCTTATTAGAGTAGTTTAAAATATGTGGTTGAAGGCGAAAGGGGGTTCTGTAGTTGCAAACGAGGACAACCGACCATAAAGAGTTTCCTTGGGCTGGGCAACCATGACTTATGTACAGTTTCGCAGTTATAACCTTTCTGAAATAGATCAAACAACTCAAGTGGAGAGCACCTCCAAATCTCCAACACCCTTAAACTAGACTTCATGTCCCCCACAGAAGTATTGGAACACCTCTGTAAATTTGGCATTCCATCTAAAACCAACTCCTCCAATGGCGGAACCAAGATTTCTCTTACTCCCTGCAAGTTGCTCAACGTCAACCTTTTAAGAAACCAAATCATTTCTAGAGATGGAAATATTCCCCATTCTCCGCAATCCTCTAGATGAACCGTATGCAATGACTTAAAGAAAGCAACATCCAATACTTAATGATGGAAAATTTTGCAAAAAAACATGAGTCAAAGCCTTCTTCTCAGTATGACCATCCTGAATTTTTAGATACAAAAATTTGTAGGATTTGACAAGCTACAGAGAAAGGGCAAAGGAATGTTTTGAAGAATCTTAGAATGCTTTGAAGAAAAAGGAGTCATATTCCCAATTAACACCAATGTCCTTAGCTCTCTCACCAATGTCCCTAAGTCAGTAAGTACTATCATCGCTTCTCCTCCAAACTCTTATTTGAATGGTGACGTTTTACAAATTAACTCCTGATGAAGAAATAGGTAGTTGTATAGCCATATAAAACAATATGAGAAACATTTCCACTTGACTATTCCGCAAATTAACTATTTTCTCTTATACAATCTTCCTATCTAATCCTAAGTTTACAATGAATGGGATCGATATATTGTCACCGTATCTACAATGACGAACCAAATATTAGTCTCGAAGCGAGTTAAAAGATATAACATTTGTACTAAACTTTCATACTTTCATTTTATTATATAAAATTATAAAGTTAAACAATGTATTTTAATTTTTATTTAGTCACAATTAATACTATCATTTTGATATAAATTTCTAACATCTACCATTGAAAGATGCACCACACACACACCATACTAAACGTAAATTGTATCATGTAGACACAAAGTTTTTTGTTTACAAATAAAATCTCTTAAAATATATGTTGGAACCCCTTAAACTCTAAAAATAAAAATAATGAAATCTCATAGTGTCACCGATTATTGTATGAAATTCATGTCATATTATAGTGTATGTATGTGCATTATTGTGCATATTTTAACATTCTTAGATATCCCGAGACAGATACATAAAGCATACAATTTTACAAATATCCCAAGAGTGGCTTCTGGTGTAATAGCCACACACAAATAGAATATAGTATATAATATTTTTATGAAGAGATTATCACCTAATAGCTGGCACGATGCTTTAGCTGTGATCAAATGTGGTTTACCTGTTCATGTTGGGCAAATTGTGTCTGAATTGAGTTTGTTATTGAAATATGATTGATTTTAATAACAAATCACATACAAAATTGGAAGTGCATTTAGTCCCCAATGATATTTTGGGGTTGATGATAATGTGGTTAGTGAGACTAATGTCGGTTATTAAGTTTATCTCGGGACATTGGTCTCTTGATGACTTTATATGGAGTTGGTTGACCCACACTTCAAAAAGAAAATGGGTGCCGGTTCTTCCAAAGACTCGAAGGTTTTATTGTTTTCTTTGGAGTCATAGGATAACTGCACTATAAAAAGGAATTGAGGTGATTGCATAAGAATGGGGATCACAAAACATATATTACCAAGGCATCACATTCTTACCGCAAAGATAATGGTTTAAAACACTCCTAATATGATTACATGAACATTTTCTAAAAGTTGTGTGAACATTATTTTTACACTGCATAAACATTTTCTAAATTCATGATGAACATTTTAAAAAATAGCTAATAAAATATATTTAGAGTACTTCAAAATATAAACAAAAAATACAAAAGAACCAACAATAAAAAACAGACAAAGCAACTAACAAGCAAATGAAGCAATGCGGTACTGGGCCGGCCCAATAGCTTGTCGCTTGAGTAGAGGGGATGCTCGCATTGGCAAGTCCTAGATGCCTGCACACATCGAATGGGGGATAGGGCGACGCCCACATACGTGAAAAATTGGGTCAGCCCACTTTGGCGTTTGCTAACCTGCTGAAGAATTCTTTTCGGTTTTCCGCTGTTGTTTTTTTTCCTAATATTTCATACGTTGCATTGCTGCAATGTATTTTTCTTTCTATTGTGGCTTTTTGTTTCATTTTTTCATGCTGTTTCGTTTGCGGTGTCATTTGCTCGCTGCGAGCGAGACAAAGCCCCTCCTCGAAAAAACTATTAGGCATGTGTTAACCAGCAAGCGAGCGAGAGCTCCTAGTTGACACGTGCCAAATAGAACTATCTACACTAATTCTATATGGGCAGCCAATGTGGGAACGTTCTTGACGGTTTTCTTATGGTTTTCTAGGATGGATTTTATTCTTTTATATTTTAAATTTCTAATTTGAAAAAATCGTAATCATTTTTAGAATTCATGAACTTTGCAAGTCCATGAATGTTTTTCAATTTCACAAACTTTGAGAGAATACATGATCATTTTTTAATTTTGTTTTTTAATCAGTGCACACTTTTTTTGGATTCCTTTAAAAAAATTGAGCGCATGAATTTTTTAATTTTTGCAAACATTTTTTTAAAAGTCAAAGGTCAACCAGCAAGCAAACCTAGGGGTTGTCTGGCTGCTGCCCTGAGATAAATCTGCCTGGCCAGGAGCAAGCCAGACAATTGCCTGGACCTTGTTTGGTCGATGCCTCGGGACAATTCGACCAGCCTGACATGAGCATGTCTAACACGTAATTAGTCGGAGCAAGGCCACCAAAATCGAAGTCTGACTTAGGCAGAGCAATCAGTGTGTGCCCTATCGGGCGCTCATTTTTTCAGGCAGGTTGCTTACATAGTGATGCAAACAACACCATAGTACAATGGAGCGCACGAAGGAGTCAGCTAACGCAATCCAGGGTGCCTAAATCGTTGGCAGGCGCTCCTATGGCAATATTTTTTAGGGAAACACCTGACTTTAGTAAATCTCAATAAAAAGTTTTACATAATCCGATGAGCTGAAGAGCCAGAAATAAAAGCAAGAGCATTCTTTTTTTGACAGCAAATAGACTTTATTTCTCAAATAATAGACATGTCATTTACAAGCAGATGAGAAATAAAATCAGGGATCTCATTGTTAGAAATTTAGGGTTTGCGGTCTACCCCCTAATTCCTCTGCGCTTATCCGTGGTGCCGCTCACAATTCGCATATCTGAGGCTAGGGGATAGGGACCTTCTTATAGTGTCTTTCCAAAGAGTTCATCTCTTATACAGATATAAGATTCCTAATTTTTTTCCACTAGTTTCCGGGATAGAGTCCAGATCAAATTACCAACCACGATCATATTTGTCTGTTAACGAATTCTACCCGTTATGTCCCCGGAGCACGCGCTTGTGAGCAACGTGTCATAATAGAGTGTAAATTCCTCTAATCATGAAGATCAATATTAGGGTTGTAATCTAACTATACGATCTAGCTCCTTCCGGTTATCACTGTACCCGGGTAGTCTTTCCAATATAAATCGCATATTGTATTCCATTGATAATCGACCAGCTTCCTTAAGCATATAACTTAAGTATGTTCCAGCAAGTTATAATTCCATGATAATCATGTAAAGTAATTCCATGCATAAATACATGTATAATTCCATAATGAGGTATTCCAAATATTATTAACTCATGGTAATTTGAATATAGTTGCAGGACACATAATTCCAACATCTCCCACTTGTCCAAAATGATCATTACAATATTCGTAACCCATAGCCTTAACATGCTTAGCAAATACCTTCTGACTAAGAGGCTTAGTCAAGGGATCAGTAATCATATTAGCACTTTGTTGAAAATCCAAAGAAATATATAGTGATACCTTCCCTCAGTATGCACTAGTAGAAAAGGGGGCAATGGTCTAGGCCGGTCCAGCCCATTAGTCCCGGTTCAATCCAGAACCGGGACCAATGGGGGGATTGGACCTGGTTCGTGAGCCCCGGGGGCCGGCCGGGCCACGTGGGCCATTGGTCCCGATTCGTCTGGACCTTTTGGTCCCGGTTGGTGGGGCGAACCGGGACCAATGGGCCTCGCTCCTGGCCCACCACCATTGGTCCCAGTTGGTGGCACGAACCGGGACCAAAGGCAACCCTTTAGTCCCGGTTCATGCGACCAACCGGGACCAATGGTGGTGCCTATATATACCCCCTCGCGCAAGAGCAGAGCACACTGCTCTGTTTTTTCTGGCTGAGGGGGAGAGGGCTTGGTGGTGCTCTAGCTCACCTCCTATGCACACAAGGTGTTCGATGGAATGCCCGAGCCACACTACTTAAGGTTTCTCCTCTCCAAGCTCGACCGTCAAGCTCCATTTTCCTTAATATTTGTCTAGGTTTAGCGGTCCCTCACGCCCCGTCCCCGTCTTCACCGTTGTCAATCACCCGCGCCGATCTCATCGCCGGCACCACCGTGGTGAGCCTCTTGTTCTTATCTTCTTTCTGAAAGGAAAAATATTCTTACTTGTATGTTTAGATAGATACTTGTATAATTTTCTTACTTTTATTATTGCATCTTATATAGTGCGATGGTTTTGGTATCCGCCCCCGTCGGCCCTCGTCCTGTCTATGATTCGGATGTGGTATATATTATCTTTTCATAACTATTGGTTCGTTTATTGTTTATGACAATTATGCCGACCAACGTGACATAGATTTTATTTATCTAGGAGGTTGTTGAACCGGAAATTCCAACCGACCCTATTGTCGAGAGGTTAAATTTAGTTGAAGAAGAAAACAATTTGTTGAAGGAAAAAATTAGAAAAATTGAGGAGGAGAAGATGATATTGGAGTTGCATGTTGCGGATGTCGTCGATGATCACAAGATCAAGATGGATGCAATGCGCTTGAAGATTAGAAAGATTAGAAAATATACCATTCATACCGAGGCTTGGTATCATTACGCCGTTGGATCAGTTGTTACATCGGTTGCGATTATGATCGCATTTGTTTTTGCATTGAAATGTTTTACATAGTTTTAGTGTATGGTTTAATTAATTTAGATGCTCTGCAGAGCTTTATGTTGTTAGATGAGAACTATGTATGTACTTTGGTTTTAATGTGATGATGAACTTCTATTAATTTGGTCACTTAATTATCTATTCATGATGTTCTGTAATGATTTTTGACACACTTAATTATATATAATGCACACAGATGAACCGGCAATGAATGTACGGTTCAAGACACACCTCCGAGTACATTAAGGGCGTGCATGATTTTCTCGAAGTGGCTGAGGCAAACAAGCAGAATGGTTTTATGTGTTGTCCATGCCCTATATGTGGGAATACGAAGTCTTACTCTGACCGGAAAATCCTCCACACCCACCTGCTTTACAAGGGTTTCATGCCACACTATAATGTTTGGACGAGGCACGGAGAAATAGGGGTTATGATGGAAGACGGCGAAGAAGAAGAGTATGATGACAACTATGTGCCCCCTGAATACGGTGATGCTACTGAAGATCAAGAGGAACCAGACGATGTGCACGATGATGCTGCAACGGGCGAAGCTGCGGAAGATCAAGAGGAACCAGACGATGTGCCCGATGATGATGATCTCCGCCAGGTCATTGTCGATGCAAGGACGCAATGCGAAAGTCAAAAGGAGAAGCTGAAGTTCGATCGCATGTTAGGGGACCACAAAAAAGGGTTGTACCCCAATTGCGAAGATGGCAACACAAAGCTCGGTACCGTACTGGAATTGCTGCAGTGGAAGGCAGAGAATGATGTGCCTGACAAAGGATTTGAGAAGCTACTGAAAATATTGAAGAAGAAGCTTCCAAAGGATAACGAATTGCCCGACAGTACATACGCAGCAAAGAAGGTCGTATGCCCTCTAGGATTGGAGGTGCAGAAGATACATGCATGCCCTAATGACTGCATCCTCTACCGCGGTGCGTACAAGGATCTGAACGCATGCCCGGTATGCGGTGCATTACGGTATAAGATCAGACGAGATGACCCTGGTGATGTTGACGGCGAGCCCCCCAGGAAGAGGGTTCCTGCGAAGGTGATGTGGTATGCTCCTATAATACCATGGTTGAAACGTCTGTTCAGAAACGGAGAGCATGCCAAGTTGATGCGATGGCACAGTGAGGACCGTAAGAAAGACGGGAAGTTGAGAGCACCCGCTGACGGGTCGCAGTGGAGAAAAATCGAGAGAAAGTACTGGGATGAGTTTGCAAGTGAGCCAAGGAACGTATGGTTTGCTTTAAGTGCGGATGGCATTAATCCTTTCAGGGAGCAGAGCAGCAATCACAACACCTGGCCCGTGACTCTATGTATGTATAACCTTCCTCCTTGGATGTGCATGAAGCGGAAGTTCATTATGATGCCAGTTCTCATCCAAGGCCCTAAGCAACCCGGCAATGACATTGATGTGTACCTAAGGCCATTAGTTGAAGAACTTTTACAGCTGTGGAATGGAAACGGTGTACGTACGTGGGATGAGCACAAACAGGAGGAATTTAACCTAAAGGCGTTGCTGTTCGTGACCATCAACGATTGGCCCGCTCTCAGTAACCTTTCAGGACAGACAAACAAGGGATACCATGCATGCACGCACTGTTTACTTGACACCGATAGTATATACCTGGCAAGCTGCAGGAAGAATGTGTACCTGGGCCATCGTCGATTTCTTCCGACCAACCATCAATGTCGAAAGAAAGGCAAGCATTTCAAAGGCGAGGCAGATCACCGGAAGAAGCCCGCCATGCGTACCGGTGATCACGTACTTGCTATGGTCAATGATTTACACATAATCTTTGGAAAGGGTCCCGGCGGACTAGCTGTTCCGAGTGACGCTGGGGGACACGCACCCATGTGGAAGAAGAAATCTATATTTTGGGACCTACCCTACTGGAAAGACCTAGAGGTCCGCTCTTCGATCGACGTGATGCATGTGACGAAGAACCTTTGCGTGAACCTGCTAGGCTTCTTGGGTGTGTATGGGAAGACAAAAGATACAGCTGAGGCACGGGAGGACCTGCAACGTTTGCACGAAAAAGATGGCATGCCTCCAAAGCAGTATGAAGGTCCTGCCAGATATGCTCTTACCAAAGAAGAGAAGGAAATCTTCTTTGAATGCCTGCTTAGTATGAAGGTCCCGACTAGCTTTTCGTCGAATATAAAAGGAATAATAAATATGGCAGAGAAAAAGTTTCAGAACCTAAAGTCTCATGACTGCCACGTGATTATGACGCAACTGCTTCCGGTTGCATTGAGGGGGCTTCTACCGGAAAACGTCCGATTAGCCATTGTGAAGCTATGTGCATTCCTCAATGCAATCTCTCAGAAGGTGATCGATCCAGAAATCATACCAAGGCTAAGGAGTGATGTGTGCAATGTCTTGTCAGTTTCGAGCTGGTGTTCCCACCATCCTTCTTCAATATCATGACGCACGTCCTAGTTCATCTAGTTGACGAGATTGTCATTCTGGGCCCCGTATTTCTACACAATATGTACCCCTTTGAGAGGTTCATGGGAGTCCTAAAGAAATATGTCCGTAACCGCGCTAGGCCAGAAGGAAGCATCTCCATGGGCCATCAAACAGAGGATGTCATCGGGTTTTGTGTTGACTTCATTCCTGGCCTTAAGAAGATAGGTCTCCCTAAATCGCGGTATGAGGGGAGACTGACTGGAAAAGGCACGCTTGGAAGGGACTCAATAATATGCAGGGACGGATATTCTTGGTCTCAAGCACACTACAAAGTTCTACAGAACTCTACCTTGGTGACCCCGTATGTCGATGAACACAAGAACAGCCTGCGCTCCAAACACCCGGAGCAGTGCGACGACTGGATTACATGTGAACACATCAGGACTTTCAGCAGTTGGTTGGAAGCACGTATCAGAGGTGACAACACTGTTTGTGATGAGCTGTACTTGTTATCCAGGGGACCATCTTTGACTATATTGATTTGGAAAGGATACGAGATAAATGGGAATACATTTTACACGATTGACCAACATCAAAAGAGCACCAACCAAAACAGCGGTGTCCGCTTTGATGCAACAACCAAGAGGGGAAAGGACACATATTATGGTTACATAGTGGACATATGGGAACTTAACTACGGACATGATTTTAAGGTCCCTTTGTTTAAGTGCAAATGGGTCAATCTGTCAAGAGGCGGGGTACAGGTAGACCCATAGTACGGAATGACAACAGTGGATCTGAAAAAATCTTGGGTACACTGACGAACCGTTCGTCCTAGCCAATGATGTGGCACAGGTTATCTATGTGAAGGACATGTCTACCAGACCGAGAAAGAGAAAAGATAAGGAAGAGAATACATCATACGATGAGTCAAAGCGCCACATAGTTCTTTCAGGAAAAAGGGACATCGTGGGAGTGGAGGATAAGACAGACATGTCTGAAGATTATGAAAAGTTTCATGAAATTCCTCCCTTTAAAGTCAAGGCTGACCCCAGCATCCTGATAAACGATGAAGATTACCCATGGTTACGGCGCAATAAGCAAATGACACAAGCGAAGAAAAAGTGAAGACTTTCTCCCGCAACTATTATGATGATACCATGCCAACTTTGTAACTGACGAGTATGATACCATTGTCCGTTTTGTACATGCACATGCTATGTGTGGGTCAATTTATGATACCATGCCAACTTTCAACTTTTTCAGAGTTCATTTGAAATGCTTTAATGTCTTATGGTTCGGCCCTCGTAATAATTAAAAATAGCAACAATAAGTATTTTGTTGTAAGTAGAAACAAAATAAAATAAATAAAGCAAGAAAGAAAACAAAAAAACAAAAAAAGTGTTTTAAAATTTGAAAAGTAATGGCACTAACAGAAAGTTTATAATTTTCCTAAAACTAAAAGCAAAAGGAATTAAAAAATAAAGCAAAAAACAAAAGAAAATAAATAATGCAGAAAACAAAACAAAAAAACAGGAAAAAAAATAAAAATAGCAACAATAAGTAAAGAAAAAATGCCTCCTACTGGGCCCCCACGGCCTGAATACGACATGAAACCCTACTATGGACCAGGATTCAGGCCCGCGGTAGGCCCAGTAGGCCCACCAGGCAAAGTTTAGCAAGTAGGCCCGAAAGCCTGCGGTCGAGAGGAGTTTGAGAGGGGTGCGGCAGTGGGGCTTATAAACCACTGCGCGCCCCTCTCAACTAGCGAGGTGGGACTAAACTTTGGCCCCGACGCGGGCAGCACAAGGACCTTTGGTCCCGGTTGGTGGCACCAACCGGGACTAAAGGGAGGGCATTGGTCCCGGTTGGTGGCACCAACCGGTACCAAAGGTCGCGGCTTCCCGCCCTTTGGGCTGCCGAAAAAGAGGCATTTGGTCCCGGTTGGTGGAACCAACCGGGACTAAAGGGGCATTGGTCCCGGTTGGTGCCACGAACCGGGACCAATGCTCCTTGTATATAAGTAGCACTTCACAGTTTTGCAGAGTTCATCGCCACCAGTTGTCCCCCGACGACGCCGAGCACATCGTCGCCGCCAGGCTGCCCCGACGCCACCCGCCGCCCCCGCCGTCGCCGTCGCTGTCGCCCGCGCCCATCGTCGTCGCCGGCCTCCCCGAGCCTGCGCCCGCCGTCATCGCCGCCAGGCTGCCCCGTCGCCGTCGCCCGCCCCCGCGCGCCGCCATCGCTGTGAGCCGCCGCGCCGCACCGGCTCTGTTTTTTTCATTTTTATTAGTTTAATTTTTTTGTTCAATGTATATGTGTATGTATGTGGCTATATATATATGCGGCTCTGTTTTTTTTCATTTTTATTAGTTTAGTTTTTTTGTTCATATATATAATGTATATGTGTATGTATGTGGCTATGTGTATGTAGATGTTCAAAAATTGTTCAGAGCATGTTTTTGTTCATATATGTATTTTTTGTTCATATGTGTATTAATGTTTTCATATATGCAAAAGATAGATTTTTAGAAAAGTTAGGTTTTTTTTCTGTTCATAGATTTTTTTGGTGATATTAATTATTGTAGAATATGCAAATGTTTGTATATTCATATGAACAATGCATTAGGCAAAACCTTTGTTTTTTTTTGAAATTTTCTATTTGAACATTTTTTTTAAACAAGCAATACTAAAAGAATGAGAGGAAAAAGGAAAATAAGAAGAGGAAGAAAGGAGAAAAAGAGGAGAGGAAGAAGAGGAGAAATAAATAAGAAGAGGAAAAAAGAAGAAAAAGAAGAGGAGAAGAAGAAAGGAATAGAGGAGAAAGAAGAAAAAATAGAATTAGAAGAAGAAAGGAATAGAGGAGAAAGAAGAAAAAATAGAATATTCTATTTTTTTCTTCTTTCTCCTCTATTCCTTTCTTCTTCTCCTCTTTTTTTCTTCTTTTTTTTCTTCTTCTTCTTCCTTCTTCCTTCTTTCTCTTTTCTTCCTTTTCCTTAATTATTTTCCTTTCTCGAGGGAGAAGAAGAAAAAGAAGAGGAGAAGAAGAAAGAAAGGAATAGAGGAGAAATAAGAAACTTCAACACGAGCTAGGGGGTGGTACCGATACCCCCTCCCCTATAACATTATTTTCCCATGTATATGTATGTCACGTCGTTGTCGATATAACCCCCTCTAGATAACTTAGACATGAGGGGCGGTCGATATATATACCCCATCTCGACTGTGATAACTTATACAACTGCAGCACCCCCCTCGGCCCTCTCGCTCGACCAAAACTCTCGAGGACACCCAAACCCTAGAGAGAAAACGATGTTGGTCTCCTACCCCCTCCCGCCGCGCCCCTACCCGACAAATTAACTCTCTCGAGGCCACCCAAATTTATCAAGTTAAAAGAGCGTTGTCGCCGAGGCCACCCCAAACCCTTGAAGCGTTGTGTCGAGGCGACCCCAAACCCTAGAGAAGCAGCGTCGAGGCCACTAACATGATTCCTTATTGTGATTAGCTAGCTAGTTCTACGTTTGCCACTAATATATATATATATATATATATATATATATATATATATATATATATCCATCTGTACCATGTTTGAATAATAATTGACATGTTGTAAATATTTGCAGAAACTATGGAGCACTCTCGAGACGAAGAAACAGAAGTGATGTTGGGGGAAATAATCGCACAAGGAAGTGATGAAGTTGCGTCATTTCTCAACGAGACCGATGGTCAGGAAGGACTGGATGAAGAAGAGGGCTATGTTCATGATGGCTTCGACCCATTAATGCCGGTACAAGAAGAGGACTATGTTCATGATGGCTCCGGTGACACAATGGAGGTACAAGAAGGAGACCGTGCTGACTGCTCCGGTCACCGAACCGAGTCCGGTCAGGTATATATATATTAGTTAAGCCCGTGCTGACTAGTTAATTGATGCATCCATTGTTTTGGTATATGTACACATATTAATTACTCTCGTCTTTCTTCCTTATAATATCTAGCCCTCCGGATCGAGCACAACTTCGGTAAGGAGACGAGGCCCGAAGAAAAAGTTGAGCTCGGATGAAAAGTTTGAGATCATAGAAATCGCGCCCGACGGCGAACCGATTGAACCCATCCGGACAAGGAAGGCATTTTCTGCTCAGTGCGGGGTTCTTGTTTGGGACAAGATCCCGATCAGCATCCAGCAATGGTATAAGCCTGCTAAGGATGAAGACCCTGAGGTGTCTTATGTCAATGATATGTAGAAAGAAGATCTTTGGACTGAGCTGAAGGCAAATTTCACCCTACCGCCAGAGGAGGATCCGGAGAAGCCAGTTAAAGAGCAATTAATCAAGTCTTGTGCTCTTAAGAAGATGGCAACCCTAATGAGGAGGTGGAGGAAAAAGCTGAACCAGTTTGTCGAGAAAAAAAAGACACCAGAATTCATCGGCAAATATGAGAAGATCAAAGATCACTGGCCCGCATTTGTGGCCCACAAGACATCGGAAAAGAGTAAGAAGATGTCGGCGACAAACAAGCAAAATGCTGCGAAGAAGAAGCTTCACCATCGCACGGGGTTAGGTGGCTACCTCAAAGCCCGGCCTAAGTGGTCCAAGGCTGAGCATGATCTGCTTGAAAAAGGGATCGAACCAGAGACAATGCGCTGGCCAGACGTTGCCGGACTTGGTTCTTCGGGGCTGGCGGAACCTTGGACCCTGTAACAGGGAAGTGTTAGTGGACGGACGAGCAACTGCAAACACCAGTCAAGAACCTTCGACACTATATCGATGCAGCGCAGCGAGGGACGTTCCTTCCAAACAGGGAGAAGGACGAGCTCACAATGGCCCTTGGGAATCCCGAGCACCCTGGACGGACACGAGGCACGCCAGGCTCCATTCCGTGGAAGGTTGGTTTTCCGGACGCAGGGGGTTACAAAACCCACGAGAGGAGGAAGAAACTGGAGCAGGACCAAATGTAGGCGCTGCACGAAAGGGTAATGGGGCTAGAGGAACGAGAAGAGGTACGAGAAGCAGCAGATCGCAACAAACGACCTGCCGAAGCTACCCCGCCATCTCAGCGGAGAAGCAGCGTGGCTTCCACCGAGCTGCTTCAGCCGGAGCATGTCTTGACGGCTCCTGCCTGCTATCCCGTGGATGGTATCACGGAGTCTCAAAATTGCCACATTATGGCGCGATGGATGAATTTGAAGGTCAAGGCGGCTGTTGGCCAAGTTTATCCTAGTGGACCCGGCACAACTTATCACTGCCAGCCGATTCCAGAAGGATTTTCTAAGGTGATGGTGGATGAAATAACGGAGGGATTTGAGGACCTTATGCTTGAGCACCCTACCGGTGAAGGGGAGACTAGGCTGGGTTCTGCTCTGAAGACTCCATGCCTATGGCGGAAGGAGCTCATCAACCTTCTGAACTGGACGCCTCCGCCTCCTCCGGTGAGTCAGGGCACTCCGCCTCCTCCACCGCCTCCTCCTCCGGCGAGTGACGATCAGGGCACGCGTGGCGGCACTCCGCCTCCTCCACCGCCTCCTCCTCCGGCGAGTGACGATCAGGGCACACGTGGCGGCACTCCGCCTCCTTCTCCGGCGCGTGGCGGCACTCCGCCTCCTTCTCCGGTGCGTGGCGGCACTCCGCCTCCTCCTTCTCCGCCTCGCCAGCAAGGGCGGAAGAGACCCGTTGCCGCCCCGGCTGCTCCGGCGCGTCGTAGTCCTTCTCCTCCGCCTCGTAAGCAAGCACGAAAGAAGACAGACGCCGCAGCCGCTCCGTCTGCTCCGGCGTCTAGCAGCACAAGAAGAGGAGAGAGGTAATACAGATACGGTCCACCTCTAAAGCCTCTAAAGAATTTATCCTACGAGAGGATCAAGGAGGAAAACAATACGATCGTGCAGGCCCACGTGAAGGAGTTCTTTGAAGGGGTGAAAGCAAAGAGACATCCACCTCCGAAGGAGAAGGTAGATCTGGTGAAAGCAAAGCGCACTCTCGATGCCCTGAGGAAACCACCAAAGTCTCCGCCGAGAACCAACTATGAGCGCATTACTGAACAGACATATCTCCAAGCCAAGCAGTCGGGAACTACTGTCAGTGATAAAAGGTTAAAAGAACGAGCAAAGGGGAAAAAAATTGCCCAGCTCGGCGAACAAGCACAGCAATCGTGCCCCCCGCTCAATGTGTCTAATCCTCCGGGGACGGTGGCCGGTTATGGCAATCTTGAAGATTACCTGCCTGACGATGCACTTCCTGATTTCATGGAGGTGGATGAATTCAAATACGAGTACGGGAAGCCTCTCGTCAAAGATGAAAAATCTCTGACAACAATGATGCGAAGATTCCATAGTTGGTACATGAAAACCTGCAGAGAGTCTGAGGGGAAGAACAATTTGTATCTGAACATTAAAGAGGAGCACGACCTCATTTCAAATGATCTGTTGTGTGTTCCATTTGAGGAGTTCTTCGAGTTCTTCAATCAAAAGGCCCTCGATAAATTAATGGTCTTTTGCTACTGCCTGTAAGTACTATTTCTGTCATTAAGTCTCTATATATAGCTCGGCTCTTTCATTGCATGTATTTATAATTAATTATCCTCAATATATTATGCAGATTGAAGATCGTCGAGTGCAAAAAACAAGAAATTTATGATATTGGGTTCATTAACACAAATATCATAGATGTATTTCTGGTTAAAAAGCACGTCGAAGAGGCCGAGGACAACTTGCTACAATCGTTGATCAAAAATCAAAACAAAGATACCATACTCTTTCCTTACAACGGCCCGTGAGTGTTACTGTCGTGTGCATATTCGGTTTCCCTTATTACTCGAGCGAGGTTATAGTAATGTAATTGATGAGTTATGCATGCGTGCGCAGGTACCACTATATTCTTCTGGAGATTAAGCTTGAGCTTGGACTAGTAACCGTCTTAGACTCGAGACGGAAAGATCCCGAAACCTATGCGGACATCACTGAAATGCTCAGCAAGTAAGTTCAATCGATCATTATCGCACCATATCGGCAACTTTTTGTTCATTTCCTGATATCTCAAGTAATAATAATTATTTTCTTTGTCTTGCAGGGTTTGGAATAAGTTCACCGCACAAGCTCCGGGACTGCCGAAGGAGCTGCGATGTACATACCCGAAAGTAAGTACTACTGGCTAGCTAGTTGCGCGCATCTCCCGTTGATTCTATAGCTATACTTTCATCAATGCCATTTATAATGCTTCATTATCAGTTTGATTGACCTCTATTTCTCGTAAAGTGCTTGTGGCAGGAGGAAGGGAATGATTTCTATGGATACTACGTGTGCGAGTTCATCCACAACGCGACTTTGAAAAACAAGCGGGGCTACTCTAGAAGACAATATGAAGTGCGTAAGCAATAATATTCACAATTTCATTTTATTACACCATCATTTCTGTTGAGTTTCATTCATATATATGTATTAATTAAACCCCTTCTTCAAATTAGACGTGGCAGATGCGGGATGAACTCCTAGAACCAGATCGCATGAAAGCAATTCAAGAGGAATTGGCGGGATTCTTTCTTGAACACGTCATCAGTAAAGTCAGAGAATACCATGTGGAAATTGATTTCAAATGCTATGGGTTTGTAATTAAGAGATCTTATACATGTATGTAGCCAGTAAAAAACTTGTTGTTCGACCAATCTCTCGAAGAAGGAGAGGTCGATCGATCACTTCTCTCGGTATGCATGACGAACTTCTGTACTGAATGGTTCTCTCGATCACTTATGTATATATACTACGTAGCGTCGACCAAGCACGGACATAAGAGAGGACACTTCTCTCTATTAATTAGCTAGCTAACACAATATACGAAACACCTAAATTAACCCCCCAAAACCCCCAACCCCCCTCCTTTAAAAAAAACAAAAACCCCAGCCACTGGAATGCAGACGCGTGGATGCCTTTTGGTCCCGGTTGGAGCCACCAACCGGGACCAAAGGCCCCCTGACTGGGGTCGGCGCACAGGGCCACGTGGAGGAACATTGGTCCCTGTTCGTGTTTGAACCAGGACTAATGGGTGGAGGTATTAATAACGACCCATTAGTCCCGGTTCATGAACCGGGACTAAAGGCCCTTACGAACCGGGTCTAATAGGTGTTTTTCTACTAGTGATGTTTCCTTGCTGTGACACTTAAGATCACTAGAGACCTTAGTTTCCGCCTAATTATTCCAGCATAGCTATCCTCGGCGCCTCGAGTATTATTTTCTCGAGCGTAATTCCACCTTTATAGGCACCTTGAGTATTTTGTTTCCTTAAGTGAAATTCCGCATCAATTATTTTCCATCACATATCTAATAATATGATTAATTCCACATTGAGTCAAGTATAAGATAACCATGTTCAATAAACTTTCAAAACCACATAAATATCGAATCCAATTAGTTAATGAAGTTCCACAATTAATCATGTGTTGAAAGAAATTCCTGACTTGGGTCAGTGAACCTGCACCATATTAGTACTACAAAAAATTGAATATGCGTACCTGGACTTATTTCTCATCTTGTAGATAGAGTAAAATTTCCTCAATGTGTTTAACTTCAATATAAATTACAGAAACAAGTGACAGATTGTGATGCACTTTCCACAATGTTATATGATATGTGAGATTCCCTTAGCTGCTCATCTTTCCTTCCACTGCTTGAATACAACATAAATTCCGAAAGCTAAGGTATGCTTGTATAACATAGATAAAGTAAATTTCAATACCATTTATTATCATTTTTCTTCAGGAATTCAAACATAATTCCTCACCGAGTTTGGTTCCAGGTACTTTAATAAGTTTGCAATTTTCCATAGAAAACGTTTAAAAAACATACCGTATGTAGTTCCACTCCCAAAATACAGGAAGCTTCAAACATTCCTTTCATATGAAAGTTAAAACACGACCAAGCTTTCACTTCCATCAATGTGACTTTATTATTGCAAATGACAAAACAATGTTATCATATATAATAATAATGCAAAATACTTTACACTTACATTTGTAGATGATCGCCTTGCTTCATTTACAAAACCATATGACCTGCTACTCCATTGATGTGAAGCTTGTTATAAGACCATACATTAATATACTCAATTAGCAAACCATGTCTTTAGTTCCCCTTTCCCAAAATTCCGGGAGAGAGAGTTTCCACAAAGTTTATTTCCCTTTGTGTGAATAATTGAATAAGAAGAGTGACATTATAATATTCCAGTGAGCCAATTATCCTTACAAAAAATACTTCCAGACAATAGGCTTGCGGTTATTTGGTATGATATTAAGTTCCCAAATTATGCTCTTCCTGATTTGAGTTTATTCATTCCCGCAATTCTTCCACTCATAGTTGACACTCAAAAAAAACTTAAGAGAATTTAGTGATTCCTCTAAAATTTAGAGTGACATCCGCCAACAACACATAACAATTATCCAGACATGATATTCCAAACTTATTCCTCCCACTTATCCTAAGAATGTCATGTGGGGATTGTCACTGTAGTTTTCTTAGGGTCAAGATTATATTTTAGTATGAATGTCAATAATTCCACCCTGATCATAAAAATGATTGTGTTCCTATTTTCCACCAGTATTCTTTTTCAAAATAACTAAGGACACACCCTTTGGTCTACTAGAATAACCAGAAAAAATTCCTGGTGTGCGCTTTGTAATAACTGAGAATTTCATGCCAAAATAGAAGATTTCCTTCCAGTCAAGTGACTGTACTAGATGGAGAATGATATCAACAAATGATAGCATGCAATGCTTATTTCCAAAGAAACAAGGGAGTACACAAGACAATTAATTCCTCCATTCAATTGTGGAGTGTACTGTATATTACAATGGTGAATAGTTCCATGTTCTTTACATACAAATGATATATTTCCGAAGTGTAATTCCCCCACCAATCAGTTGTTAAAACTATGATATTATTTAATCAACTGATTTTCCACTTCAGTATAACATGTGGCAAGCACAGTATAACATTCCGACTTGTATTTTGAAATAGTATAAACATAACCATATCAAGTGCAATCATCAGTGATGAGATAAAAATAAATAACCTGACCTCTAGTGGGAGTGCAAAGAAAATACCATAAGGTTACCAAAGTAAATAATGATGTGAAGCTTTTTTCTTTTCCCACCTTCAGAAAAAGTGTATATAAACCGAAATTACCATCATATATGCTTCACAAGATACCATAGTCCTCCCACTAAAGTCTAGAATTCCAGAATCAATAAGCCAATTCATTTAGTTCCAAGATATGTGAGCAAGTCATTGATGATGTAGATAATAAGATTCCAAGCATGTGTTCCCATTGTCGGTATTCCTCTCTATAGAGTTATCTTCCCCAAATAAGAATTTGGGTTCCTAACTTCCAATGGACCATCAAGAAAGAATAGACCATCGTGTGAAAGTCCGTACTGCACTAATTTTATCATTGAGCTATATTTCCACTCTACCTTTTCCAAATAGTATTTCATAATCAATGGGTTCCAAGATATAAAAATAAATTAGATCCCTTCACATTGAAGTTTCATAGAGTGTCCTATAATAGTAATATTTTTCCTCCACAAAGGAGTTTCATGGCAAAATTTTCAATTCCAAAGTGTATAAGATTTAGTAGCAATGACAAAGCACATAAATATATATAATATAATTTCCTTTGGAACTGTTATATACCATTAAAGTTGCCATTGTATTCCAACAGTATATGATGTATAAAAACAAACACCATAATCCAAAGATAAATATATAGTGCAAATATTATCATTAGACACACTTACAAATGAAGAGCAAATTTCCTTTTCCTTGGAGTAACTCCTACATTCCTCCATATAAACAAGTGATGCTCAATAATAACAATTGCATGATATCCCTTTCCAAAGTACGCATGATTTTCTGCAGAATTTTTCATCATGGCAATTTTCAATATGCAATCATTTGCTCCGTGCAGTCCATCCACAAATTTAGTCCGGAGTTCCTGCTGAATTTCTTCCAAGGGGTAGATGTCTTTTCCTTGTGACTTACAAGCAGTGGATTAGCAACCAAACAAATTAGGAGATTTTTAACCGGTAATCCAATAAAGTAAATCAATGAGAATTGCAAGATAGAATATTCCTTCCCCAGTTCCACTAACAAGCCGGAAGCAGTGGCCCGTGACAACAAGCATAGCTCGGTGGAGCAACATCGGGGCAGAGTGTCAGTGTGACGGCGGACTACTCCGATGGGTTCTCGAGTATTCGGATGACATCCCAGTATGCCAACAAATTCCGGAATATAGAGCGGCCAGCGGGGCGTAAGTAGAGCTCGAACTTGACAAAAACGTTCTGACAAAATTCTCTTTCCTATTATTCCATCGGCTTGAATTGAAATTGTAGATGATATTGTTAGCCTGCTGTCCAAATGGTTCATGTATCTAGAGATCGCATATTAATATGCACATGCATACACAGAACAGTACAACATCCGGTGTCCATCAATCCACCGCACGAGGTCTTGGAGGAGATTACTTTTAGACTTGATCACAGCATGGCAACAATGACATGCATGTTTCCCCAGTCCACGTGAGTGAAGAATCAAAACATCAATGAAATCCTTAGCAGATTCCCGTGTTGGCTAATGAATCAAAGTAGTAGTAGCAAAAAGAAACACTAGCCTTCCTCGGTTGGTCTTGATTTCCACCGATCTGCAGCAACCGGATGCTTCAGCAGACGGAGTTGTACGTACCTGGCCTCGATACAGAGTTGATAGGTAACTCAGACGCGGCGGGGTTGTCGTGCTCGACTGGGGCGGCGGAGTATGGCGTGATGGAGCCAGCGTATAGAGTGTCGCCGGAAAAATTCTGTCTTGTAGATCCCGTCTATCTCCAAATCGAGGCATGCAAGCTGTATTAGTATTCCTTGATCCGAGTGAATATGCTAGAGTTCTTTCCCTTCCTTGATCCACGTGCCAAGTTGTGGCGTGCTTGATTCCTTTCCTGATGCATCCCATCTCACGGGCGGACAAAATCAACGCAGAGCAAAAAAGCGGGCGATGACAAATCGATGCGAGAGACAAGCGGTGAACCACGGATTAAGATCAAGCGACCATACTATGACACGTACGGTTCGGAGGCCGAGCCCTACCCCTGCAATAATGGTGCGGCTTAGGTCAACTAATACGAATAAGATACAATTCACTCAACGATTGCCCTTGGGTCCCGAACTCCATATGGGGAAGGAATGTTGTTGTTTGCGAGGTCTCGATCATTTACATGGACCCACTTCTCATTCCATTTGTGGGAATTTGATGATTTATAAACCGTCCCCAACGAGCGAAAGGTTCATGTTTAGAGTACACGGTAGCGGATTGGATGACGGTGGAGACCGCATAACCTAGCTCGGATGCCAATGTTAGAAATTTAGGGTTTGCGGTCTACCCCTAATTCCTCTGCGCTTATCTGTGGTGCCGCTCACAATTCGCATATCTGAGGCTAGGGGATAGGGACCTTCTTATACTGTCTTTCCAAAGAGTCCATTTCTTATACAAATATAAGATTCCTAGTTTTTTTCACTAATTTCCGGGATAGAGTCCAGATCAAATTACCAACCACGATCATCTTTGTCTGTTAACGGATTCTACCCGTTATGTCCGCGGAGCACGCGCTTGTGAGCAATGCGTCATAATAGAGTGTAAATTCCTCTAATCATGAAGATCAATATTAGGACTGTAATCTAACTATATGATCTAACTCCTTCCGATTATCAGTGTACCCGGGTAGTCTTTCCAATATAAATCGCACATTGTATTCCATTGATAATCGACCAGCTTCTTTAAGCATATAACTTAAGTATGTTCCAACAAGTGATAATTCCATGATAATCATGTAAAGTAATTCCATGCACAAATACATGTATAATTCCATAATGAGGTATTTCGAATATTATTAACTCATGGTAATTTGAATATAGTTGCAGGACACATAATTTCAACGCTCATCATCCCAAGAACTAAAGGATCTAGTAGTAAAAGAGTTCTTTACTAATTCATCTGCCACCTGATTGGCCTCTCTTAGCTATGTTAACGTCCCTTCATTCATGGTAGAAATTAACATGCTTCGTCTCTTTCTGCATGGGCTTGATTTCGTTAATGATTGCTGCATTAGCACCCTAATTAAGAGGAATTAGGCCAGGATGTATAGAAAGGTGGCCAAATGGGCAGATCCTGGTGTGCTGGCCCTATAGCCCGCGTGTCCGGCCCATGGTGGACCTAGCCCAACACATTTTATAATTGGATCATGCTAGAACATGGCCCACTTAGGCCCATGCCTAGCCTCAGAGGCTGCGCACAAGTGTCGGCATGACACGGCCCATTCATTTATTATTATTATTATTATTATTATTATTATTATTATTATTCTTGTTGTTGTTGTTGTTGTTGTTGTTATTATTGCTGTTGTTGTTATTTTGTCTAAAAAAATTATTATTTCTTAAAGATTTTTAAATATATATTAGCCCCCAAAACAACCCAAATCATGTGTGGGGCGGTGGGCTAAACATGCCGATGGACTGTCCCCTTTCCTTTTTGTGCCGTGTATGGACGGTCTGTGCATTAGGAGTGTCTGTGTGGGCTGTACCTTACCTGGCCTGTCTAGGGCGGGCCGGGCCGTGTGGCCAGGTTTGGGCGTATATGGGCCGTTAGTCAGGGCCTGCCTGATGGGAGCTGACACGCACCGTCTCTCGGTCCCATCTCTTTTGGTTCCTGGTATTTTTTCAAACTCATGAACTTTTGAAAAATTCACAAACATTTTGTTAAAAGTCAAATCTTTGAATATTTTCTGAATTCTTGAGATGTTTTGAAATTCATGAGGATTTATTGAAAAAGCAAACTTTTTTAATTTCATTATTTTTTTGTCTCACCTGAGTCTAGCCAGGCAATGATGGATGTCGTCATGCCAAGAGGATCCTAAGAATATCTCTCCATCGTCGGAGGAGCAAATCCCGCTCTTGAGCTATCTTAAAAGGTTGAAGTTGCACAACATGCAAAGCGTAAGAGAAGTATCAGTTCTGTCATTGGAGGAGCTGGTTTTAGATGGAATGCCAGATTTATAGAGATGCTCTTACACTTCTGTTGGAGATTTGATGTCCATTTTAAGGGTGATGGACATCCAGAGTTGCCCTGCAGTTTGAGGTGTTTGATCCGTTTCAAAAGGGTTATAACTATGAAAATGAGCATAAGTCCTTGTTGCCCTATCTGCGAAAAATCATTATGTGTGATTGTCCTCATTTGCAAGTGTAGATCACCCTTCCGCCTTCAACCATATTTTTGAACTATTAATCTGCAGAGTTCCAAAAAAATATGACAATGGAAGGATCTTCCATGGAAACAATCAAAATTAGCGGAAATGGACTTTTGTGTGAGCCTTTTGGTGAGATGATAGCTTCGATTATAAAATTTTGGCATTCCATAATCTTAAGGATATCAAATACTTATATATATTGGAGTGTGAAAACCTAACTTCTGTTTCATTCAAATGTTTAAGTCAACTCGTCTTTTTAAAGAGTTTGAAAATAAAGAATTGGAGAAAACTTTTCTCTTCAGATGTTGTGCTAGAGCACACCCATAAAGACATGATAACTGCAAATGATGTCTCTCTCCAATCTCTTGAAAGTCTGTATGTTGGGGAACATAGCAGAAATTCAAAATTTTCCTACGTGTCACTAAGATCTATCTATGGAGAAACCAGCAACGAGGGGAAGGAGAGTGCATCTACATACCCTTGTAGATCGCTATGCGGAAGCGTTCAAGAGAACGGGGTTGAAGGAGTCGTACTCGTCGTGATCCAAATCACCGGAGATCCTAGTGTCGAACGGACGGCACCTCCGCGTTCAACACACGTACAGCCCGATGACGTCTCCCATGCCTTGATCCAGCAAGGAGAGAGGGAGAGGCTGAGGAAGACTCCATCCAGCAGCAGCACAACGGCGTGGTGGTGGTGGAGGAGCGTGGTACTCCAGCAGGGCTTCGCCAAGCACCGCGAGGAGGGAGAGGGGTAGGGCTGCGCCAAGAAGGAGAGGAACTCATGTGTATTGGGCAGCCCAAACCTCAACTATATATAGGGGGATGGGAGGGGCTGCGCCCCCACCTAGGGTTCCCTCCCTAGGGGTGGCGCCAGCCCCCTAGATCCCATCTAGGGGCGGCCAAGGGGAGGGGAGAGGGGGAGGCGCACCAGGGTGGGCCTTAGGGCCCATCTGCCCTAGGGTTTGCCCCTTCCCCTCTTCCTTGTGCCTTGGGCCTTGGTGGGGGGGCGCACCAGCCCACCTGGGGCTGGTCCCCTCCCACACTTGGCCCATGCAGCCTTCCGGGGCTTGTGGACCCACTTGGTGGACCCCCGGGACCCTCCCGGTGGTCCCGGTACGTTACCGATAAAACCCGAAACTTTTCCGGTGACCAAAACAGGACTTCCCATATATAAATCTTTACCTCCGGACCATTCCGGAACTCCTCGTGGCGTCCGGGATCTCATCCGGGACTCCGAACAATATTCGGTAACCACATACAAACTTCCTTTATAACCCTAGCGTCATCGAACCTTAAGTGTGTAGACCCTACGGGTTCGGGAACCATGTAGACATGACCGAGACGTTCTTCGATCAATAACCAACAGCGGGATCTAGATACCCATGTTGGCTCCCACATGCTCCACGATGATCTCATCGGATGAACCACGATGTCAAGGACTTAATCAATCCCGTATGCAATTCCCTTTGTCCATCGGTACGATACTTGCCCGAGATTCGATCGTCGGTATCTCGATACCTTGTTCAATCTCGTTACCGGCAAGTCTCTTTACTCATTCCGTAACACATCATCCCATGATCAACTCCTTGGTCACGTTTTGCACATTATAATGATGTCCTACCGAGTGGGCCCAGAGATACCTCTCCGTTTACACGGAGTGACAAATCCCAGTCTCGATTCGTGCCAACCCAACAGACACTTTCGGAGATACCCGTAGTGCACCTTTATAGTCACCCAGTTACATTGTGACGTTTGGCACACCCAAAGTATTCCTACGGTATCCGGGAGTTGCACAATCTCATGGTCTAAGGAAATGATACTTGACATTAGAAAAGCTTTAGCATACGAACTACATGATCTTGTGCTAGGCTTAGGATTGGGTCTTGTCCATCACATCATTTTCCTAATGATGTGATCCCGTTATCAACGACATCCAATGTCCATGGTCAGGAAACCGTAACCATCTATTGATCAACGAGCTAGGCAACTAGAGGCTTACTAGGGACATGGTGTTGTCTATGTATCCACACATGTATCTGAGTTTCCTATCAATACAATTCTAGCATGGATAATAAACGATTATCATGAACAAGGAAATATAATAATAACCAATTTATTATTGCCTCTAGGGCATATTTCCAACAGTCTCCCACTTGCACTAGAGTCAATAATCCAGTCCACATCGATATGTGATTAACACTCAAGGTCACATCCCCATGTGACTAACACCCAAAGAGTTCTGGGTTTGATCATGTTATGCTTGTGAGAGAGGTTATAGTCAACGGGTCTGAACCTTTCAGATCCATGTGTGCTTTACAAATCTCTATGTCATCTCCTAGATGCAGCTACCACGTTCTATTTGGAGCTATTCCAAATAACTGTTCTACTATACGAATCCAGTTTACTACTCAGAATAATCTGGATTAGTGTCAAAGTTTGCATCGGCGTAACCCTTTACGATGAACTCTTTTACCACCTCCATAATCGAGAAAATTCCTTAGTCCACTGGTTACTAAGGATAACTTTGACCGCTGTCCTGTGATCCATTCTTGGATCACTCTTGTACCCCTTGACTGACTCATGGCAAGGCACACTTCAGGTGCGGCACACAACATAGCATACTGTAGAGAGCCTATGACAAAAGCATAGGGGACGACCTTTGTCCTTCCTCTTTCTTCTGCCGTGGTCGAGCTTTAAGTCTTAACTTCATACCTTACAACTCAGGCAAGAACTCCTTCTTTGACTGATCCATCTTGAACACCTTCAAGGTCATGTCAAGGTATGTGCTCATTTGAAAGTACCATTAAGCATTTTGATCTATCCTTATAGATCTTGATGCTTAATGTTCAAGTAGCTTAATCCATGTTTTCCATTGAAAAACACCTTTCAAATGACCCTATATGCTTTCCAGAAATTCTACGTCAATTCTGATCCACAATATGTCAACAACATATACTCATCAGAAATTCTATAGTGCTCCCACTCACTTCTTTGGAAATACAAGTTTCTCATAAACTTTGTATACACCCAAAACTTTGATCATCTCATCAAAGCATACATTCCAACTCTGAGATTCTTACTCCAGTTCTTAGAAGGATTGCTGGAGCTTTGCATACTTGTTAGTATCTTTCAGGATTGACAAAACCTTCCGGTTGTATCACATACAACCTTTTCCTCAAAAACCGTCGAGGAAACAATGTTTTGGCATCCTATCTGCAAGATTTTATAAATAATGCAGTAATTGCTAGTATAATTCCAACAGACTCTTAGCATCACTACGAGTGAGAAAGTCTCATCGCAGTCAACTCCTTGAACTTGTCGGGAAACATCTTAACGACAAGTCAAGCTTTCTTAATGGTGATACTTACCATCATTGTCCGTCTTCCTTTTAAAATCCATATGTACCTAACAGCCTTACGACCATCAAGTAGTTCTTCCAAAGTCTACAGTCTGTTTTCATACATGGATCCTCTCTCGGATTTTATGGCCTCGAGCCATTTATCGGAATCCGGGCCCACCTACGCTTCTCCATAGCTTGTAGGTTCATTGTTATCTAGCAACATGACTTCCAAGATAGGATTACGTACCACTCTGAAGTAGTACGCATCCTTGTCATCCCACGAGGTTTGGTAGTGACTTGATCTGAAGTTTCATGATCACTATCATAAGTTTCCACTTCAATTGGTGTAGGTGCCACAGAAACAACTTCTTGTGCCCTGCCACACACTAGTTGAAGAAACGGTTCAATAACCTCATCAAGTCTCCACCATCCTCCCACTCAATTCCTTCGAGAGAAACTTTTCCTCGAGAAAGGACCCGATTCTAGAAACAATCCCTTATTGCTTTCGGATCTGAGACAGGAGGTATACCCAACTGTTTTGGGTGTCCTATGAAGATGCATTTATCCGCTTTGGGTTCGAGCTTATCAGCCTGAAACTTTTTCACATAAGCGTCGCAGCCCCAAACTTTTAAGAAATGACAGCTTAGGTTTCTCTAAACCATAGTTCATACGGTGTCATCTCATCGGAATTACGTGGTGCCCTATTTAAAGTGAATGTGGTTGTCTCTAATGCCTAACCCATAAACTATCGTGGTAATTCGATAAGAGACATCATGGTATGCATCATATCCAATAGGGTGCAGTTATGATGTTCGGACACACCATCACACTATGGTGTTCCAGGCTGTATTAGTTGTGAAACAATTTCCACAATGTCTTAATTCTGTGCCAAACTCGTAATTCAGATATTCATCTCTATGATCATATCATAGATATTTTATCCTCTTGTCACGACGATCTTTCAACTTCACCCTGAAATTACTTGAACCTTTCAATAATTCAGACTCATGATTCATCAAGTAAATATACTCAACATCTACTCAAATCATCTGTGAAGCAAGAACATAACGATATCCACTACATGCCTCAGCACTCATTGGACTGCACACATCAAAATGTATTACTTCCAACAAGTTGCTTTCTAGTTCCATTTTACTGAAAAATGAGGCTTTCAGTCATCTTTCCCATGTGGTATGATTTGCATGTCTCAAGTGATTCAAAATCAAGTGAGTCCAAACGGTCCATTTGCATGGAGTTTCTTCATGCATATACACCAATAGACATGGTTGCATGTGTCAAACTTTTCAAAACAAGTGAGCCCAAAGATCCATCAACATGGAGCTTCTTCATGTGTTTTATACCGATATGACTTACGTGGCAGTGCCACAAGTAGGTGGTACTATCATTACTATCTTATATCTTTTGGCATGAACATGTGTATCACTACGATCGAGATTCAATAAACCATTCATTTTAGGTGCAAGACCATTGAAGGTATTATTCAAATAAACAGAGTAATTATTATTCTCTTTAAATGAATAACCGCATTGCGATAGTCATAACTCAATCATGTCTATGCTCAACGCAAACACCAAATAACAATTATTTAGGTTTAACACCAATCTCGATGGTAGAGGGAGCGTGCGATGCTTGATCATATCAACATCGGAAACACTTCCAACACATATAGTCAGCTCACCTTTAGCTAGTCTCCGTTTACTCCGCAGTCTTTTATTTCGAGTTTACTAACACTTAGCAACCGAACCGGTATCTAATACCATGGTACTACTAGGAGTACTAGTAAAGTATACATTAACACAATGTATATCCAATATACTTCTATCGACCTTGCCAGCCTTCTCATCTACCAAGTATCTAGGGTAATTCTGCTCCAGTGGTTGTTCCTCTTTATCACAGAAGCACTTAGTCTCGGGCTTGGGTTCAACTTTGGGTTTCTTCACTAGAACAGCAACTGATTTGTTGTTCCATGAAGTATCCCTTTCTTGCCCTTGCCCTTCTTGAAACTAGTGGTTTTACTAACCATCAACGATTGATGCTCCCTTTTGATTTCTACTTTCGCGGTGTCGCGAATAGCTCAAGGATCATATCTATCCCTGATATGTTATAGTTCATCACGAAGCTCTAGTAGCTTGGTGGCAGTGACTTTGGAGAACCATCACTATTTCATCTGGAAGATCAACTCCCACTCAATTCAAGCGATTGTTGTACTCAGACAATTTGAGCACAAGCTCAACAATTTAGCTTTTCTCCCTTAGTTTGCAGGCTAAGAAAATCGTCGGAGGTCTTATACCTCTTGACGTGGGCACGAGCCTGAAATCCCAATTTCAGCCCTCGAAACATCTCATATGTTTCGCGACGTTTTAAGACGTCTTCGGTGCCTCAACTCTAAACCGTTTAACTGAACTATCACGTAGTTATCAAAATGTGTATGTCAGATGTTCGCAACATCCACAGACGACATTCGAGGTTCAGCACACTGAGCGGTGCATTAAGGACATAAGCCTTTTATGAAGCAATGAGGACAATCCTCAGTTTACGGACCCAGTCCGCATAATTGCTACTATCAACTTTCAACTAAATTTTCTCTAGGAACCTATCTAAACAGTAGAACTGAAGCGCGAGCTACGACATAATTTGCGAAGACCTTTTGACTATGTTCAGGATAATTAAGTTCATCTTATGAACTCCCACTCAGATAGACATCCCTCTAGTCATCTAAGTGATTACATGATCCGAGTCAACTAGGCTGTGTCCGATCATCACGTGAGACGGACTAGTCAACATCGGTGAACATCATCATGTTGATCGTATCTACCATACGACTCATGCTCGACCTTTCGGTCTCTTGTGTTCCGAGGCCATGTCTGTACATGCTAGGCTCGTCAAGTCAACCTAAGTGTTTTGCATGTGTAAATCTAGCTTACACCCGTTGTATGTGAACGTAAGAATCTAACACCCGATCATCACGTGGTGCTTCGAAACAACGAACTGTCGCAACGGTGCACAGTTAGGGGGAACACTTTCTTGAAATTATTATGAGGGATCATCTTATTTACTACCGTCGTTCTAAGTAAACAAGATGCAAAAACATTATAAACATCACATGCAATCAAATAGTGACATGATATGGCCAATATCATATTGCTCCTTTTGATCTCCATCTTCGGGGCTCCATGATCATTATCGTCACCGGCATGACACCATGATCTCCATCATCATGATCTCCATCATCGTGTCTTCATGAAGTTGTCTCGCCAACTATTACTTCTACTACTACAGCTAACGGTTAGCGATAAAGTAAAGTAATTACATGACGTTTATGTTGACACGCAGGTCATAAATAAATAAAGACAACTCCTATGGCTCCTGCCGGTTGTCATACTCATCGACATGCAAGTCGTGATTCCTATTACAAGAACATGATCAATCTCATACATCACATATCATTCATCACATTCTTCTTGGCCATATCACATCACATAGCATACCCTGCAAAAACAAGTTAGACGTCCTCTAATTGTTGTTTGCATGTTTTACGTGGCTGCTATGGGTTTCTAGCAAGAATGTTTCTTACCTACGTAAAAACCACAACGTGATATGCCAATTGCTATTTACCCTTCATAAGGACCCTTTTCATCGAATCCGATCCGACTAAAGTGGGAGAGACAGACACTCGCTAGCCACCTTATGCAACTAGTGCATGTCAGTCGGTGGAACCAGTCTCACGTAAGAGTACGTGTAAGGTTGGTCCGGGCCGCTTCATCCCACAATGCCACCGAATCAAGATTGGACTAGTAACGGTAAGCATATTGAACAAAATCAACGCCCACAACTACTTTGTGTTCTACTCGTGCATAGAAACTATGCATAGACCTAGCTCATGATGCCACTGTTGGGGAATGTAGCAGAAATTCAAAATTTTCCTACGTGTCACCAAGATCTATCTATGGAGAAACCAGCAACGAGGGGAAGGAGAGTGCATCTACATACCCTTGTAGATCGCTATGCGGAAGCGTTCAAGAGAACGGGGTTGAAGGAGTCGTACTCGTCGTGATCCAAATCACCGGAGATCCTAGTGCCGAACGGACGGCACCTCCGCGTTCAACACACGTACAACCCGGTGACGTCTCCCATGCCTTGATCCAGCAAGGAGAGAGGGAGAGGTTGAGGAAGACTCCATCCAGCAGTAGCACAACGGCGTGGTGGTGGTGGAGGAGCATGGTACTCCATCAGGGCTTCGCCAAGCACCGCGAGGAGGGAGAGGGGTAGGGCTGCGCCAAGAAGGAGAGGAACTCATGTGTATTGGGCAGCCCAAACCTCAACTATATATAGGGGGAGGGGAGGGGCTGCGCCCCCACCTAGGGTTCCCTCCCTAGGGGTGGCGGCAGCCCCCTAGATCCCATCTAGGGGCGGCCAAGGGGAGGGGAGAGGGGGAGGCGCACCAGGGTGGGCCTTAGGGCCCATCTGCCCTAGGGTTTGCCCCTTCCCCTCTTCCTTGCGCCTTGGGCCTTGGTGGGGCGGGCGCACCATCCCACCTGGGGCTGGTCCCCTCCCACACTTGGCCCATGCAGCCCTCCGGGGCTTGTGGCCCCACTTGGTGGACCCCCGGGACCATCCCGGTGGTCCCGGTACGTTACCGATAAAACCTGAAACTTTTTCGGTGACCAAAACAGGACTTCCCATATATAAATCTTTACCTCCGGACCATTCCGGAACTCCTCGTGACGTTCGGGATCTCATCCGGGACTCCGAACAACATTCGGTAACCACATACAAACTTCCTTTATAACCCTAGCGTCATCGAACCTTAAGTGTGTAGACCCTACGGGTTCGGGAACCATGCAGACATGACCGAGACGTTCTTCGGTCAATAACCAACAGCGGGATCTGGATACCCATGTTGGCTCCCACATGCTCCACGATGATCTCATCGGATGAACCACGATGTCAAGGACTTAATCAATCCCGTATGCAATTCCCTTTGTCCATCGGTACGATACTTGCCCGAGATTCGATCGTCGGTATCCCGATACCTTGTTCAATCTCGTTACCGGCAAGTCTCTTTACTCGTTCCATAACACATCATCCCATGATCAACTCCTTGGTCACATTGTGCACATTATAATGATGTCCTACCGAGTGGGCCCAGAGATACCTCTCCGTTTACACGGAGTGACAAATCCCAGTCTCGATTCGTGCCAACCCAACAGACACTTTCGGAGATACCCGTAGCGCACCTTTATAGTCACCCAGTTACGTTGTGACGTTTGGCACACCCAAAGTATTCCTACGGTATTCGGGAGTTGCACAATCTCATGGTCTAAGGAAATGATACTTGACATTAGAAAAGCTTTAGCATACGAACTACATGATCTTATGCTAGGCTTAGGATTGGGTCTTGTCCATCACATCATTCTCCTAATGATGTGATCCCGTTATCAACGACATCCAATATCCATGGTCAGAAAACCGTAACCATCTATTGATCAACGAGCTAGTCAACTAGAGGCTTACTAGGGACATGGTGTTGTCTATGTATCCACACATGTATCTGAGTTTCCTATCAATACAATTCTAGCATGGATAATAAACGATTATCATGAACAAGGAAATATAATAATAACTAATTTATTATTGCCTCTAGGGCATATTTCCAACACTGTATATTCTAGAATGAGGAATAACGGGGAAGTGGATATCTCTATGTTGCGACATTCGCCGACCTTGAAGGAATTGTATTTATATCAATGCCCATAGTTGATTCAAGGAAAGATTCATTCAGATCTTATTTTAGCTTCCGAGGCTTCATTAGGATATCAGGATGTTGCGGGGAGCGTCATCGAGATATGTAGATTATGCATGGCCAAGCGCAGTTGCAGATGGGTATCTAAGCATTAAGCTCGAAGCGAGTAAAACATATAACATTTGTACTAAACTTTCACACTTACTATATTTATTTTATAAAATTATAATCTTATTATTGGATTTTTTATATATATCCATAATTAATAATAACATTATTTGATATAAATTTCTAACAGCTATCACTAAAAGATACACCACACACAATATACTTAATGCAAAACCCGTATCGTGTAGCCATAGAGTTTTTTGTTCAATTTCTCTTAAAAAATATGTTGGAACCCCTTAAACATTAAAAAAATAAAAAGAATGGAATGTCATATCGCCACCAATTATTATATGAAACTTGTGTAAAATGAAAGTGTATGTATGTATACTATGATGCATATTTTAATATTCTTGAATACCGCGAGACAAATACATAAAATAGAAATATCCCAAAAGTGGTTTCTAGTGTAATAGTTGCACACAAATAGAATATAGTATATAATGTTTCCATGAGGAGATTATCACATAATATCCGGCATGATGCTTTAATTGTGATCAAATGTGGTTTTACATGTTCATGTTGGTTTAATAATATGTTGGGAAAATTGTGTCTAAATTGAGCTTGATATTGAAATGAGACTAACTTTTATGCAAACCAGTATAAAACTGAAAGTGCATTTAGTTCCTAATGATATTTTTGTGTTGATGATAATGTGGTCAGGGAGGATAATATCTTTTATTAAGTTTATCTCGGGGTATTGGTCTCTTAATGAGTTTATATATATGGACTTGGTTCACCCCCACTTCAAAAAGAAAAATTATTTAAGTTTTCTCGAAGACTAAAAAGGTTTTATTGTTTTCTTTTGAGTCATAGGGCAACCACACTATAAACCGGTGTTGAGCTGATTACATTAGAATGTGGATCATGCAAAACATATATACCAAGGCATCCCATTCCCACCGCAAAGATAATGGGTTAAACCCCTCCCAATATGACTACATGAAATCCTATATACCTAAGAGATCCATCTCCACTATCTTAGTTATCTTAACATGCAACCTATCCACATCATCAAGTAGGTCCACCATGTAAAAACATTTTCCCGCTAACTCTTCATGCCCATGTTCCCACTAGCTCTTCATGCGCATGCAACATATCACAATTAACCATTAACTATTTTTTGTGCCCTCTCAAGCATCCATGACATTCTAGGTTTCTTTTGCTATCTATATATGTGTCTTGACATCATACGATCCACTTCAAATGTCCAACATGAGTCCCCGTTTAACCATTTGGTTAGAATTCAAGTGTTTTTAATGTGATTGTCTGATTCCGAAATCCCAAACATCCATATTTTCTCATTACCATTCTCTTGTCCTACATGTCCATGTTTTTTTCTCCTACAAGCCATAGAATTGCGCTAGATGTCTTCATTCTTTTGAAACCCGGTGTTACAAGAAACCTTTTTAATGATGGAACTAAGCTTCAGCTAATGATGAAGCATCCATGGTTGCACACCAGACAAGACAAATAAAAAGAATTAGAGCTACCTGGGTATATTACGGTGAGAAGCATGATGTACTGAACAATGCCCTCATGAATTCGAAGAGACTTTTTTATATAGAAAATAAAAAATCAAAGTATGAGTTAACTCGCATTTTATTTCTCTGTGCGACCATTTTTTTATGAATGCACATCTATAGTTGCTAGCATAATTATAGGTTTAGCCAAGGGTAGAGATGTGTCCACTGTCTCTACTCAACGCTGTTTTTATCACATATTGCCTCACCGATATATTGTCAATATAATAAATTAACAGAACAAAAATCACACCCATTTTTGGATTTTTCCATCAAAAAATTAAAATTTTACTACATACAACATTTCGTTCAAAAAAATTATCATCAAATTATACTATATTCATTTTTTTCACATGTTTTAAAACATCAAATTATTTTGTAACAGTTCTCACAGCAACGCACATGGTATCATCTAGTTTTTAAAAAGTAGTGTCAACATTTTTTACTATGCATTAATATGTTTTAAATTCATGATGAACATTTGAAAAACTTAGTCAATAAAATGTTTGAAATATATATTTATTTGGAATATTCTAAAAAAAGAAGAAGACACAAACCAACTACCAAACAAATGAACCAACGCGCTACTGGGCCTGGGATGCTTGAGTCGAGGGGTTCACACTGGCAAATCCTATTTGACACCCTAAAACGTCAAATGCGGTGGATCTTATATGACGCTCGTTAGCGTCGAAACGTCGTACCTTCCACGTGCAGAATGTGCTGTTTTTTTGTTCGCTGCTGCTTTCCTTCGCTGTTTCGTGCTTTGTTTTCATTTTTCTTTTGTGCTGTTTTTGCTTCCGGTTTTCAATTTTTTATGTTTTTTCTTTTACATTTCGTTTTCCCTTTTCCTTTTTTCCTTTTTTTCTTCTCATTTTTTGGTGTTATATAAAAAGTGCACTATGTATTACAAAAATGTTCACAGTATATTAAGAAAATGTTCTCCGTATATTATAAAAAGTTCACCATGCATTGATAAAAAAATGTTCATAGTGTATTACAAAAATATTAATCAGAAATTTAACAAAATGTTCACCATATTCTAAGAAAATTTTCAACGTATTTATAACAATGTTCATTGTGTACTTAAAAAATATTCAATGTGTATTTAAGAATTGTTCAGCGTATATCACAAAAATGTTTAATGGTCAAAAGTTTTAAAAAAAAAATCTTCCGCTGCGTTTAGTTCTTATAAGCTCGCGCGGCCTACATTTAGCAAAGATTGAGCAGCTCAAGTGTTATTGGACATCTACTGACCATCATGGGGGTGTCGAGTTCGATTCCTCTTAGCCCCATCATTCTTTTGGGGGATTAATAGCAGCTCGCATTGACGTGATTGAATGGGCCGGCCCATTCAGATCGTAGACCCCGCGTGAAAGCTCGTGTCGTCAAATGGATAGGGCGACACCCACGTGCGAGGAAAAATGGGCTGACCCATTTTGGGGTTGTCCGCTTGTTTGCTGCTCAAGCGTTCTTTTTTGGTTTCCCATTGCAGTCTTTTTTGTTTTGATTTTTTTCCTGCTATTTCGTTCAGTGCACTGCTGCAATGTGCTTTTTGGTTTTTCTATTGTGGCTTTTGGTTTGGCTTTCACATGGTGCTTAGTTTGCAGCACCACTCCGGTGTTTTTTTCCCATGCTCCTCTGTTGTGGATTTTGTTTCCATTTTTTGTTTTTTCCTTCCAGTTTTTTATTTTATACTTACATTTTTAATACATGGTGTATTTCTTTTGAAACATGGTGAACATTATTTTAATACATGTCTACTATTTTTTATTACATGGTAAACTTTTTAAATATATAATGAACATTTCCTAAATAAACGGTGTAGTTTTGTTAGTATACAACAAACATTTTTTTAAATAACTATTGGACACTTTTAAATACATTAAAAAATACTCCATGCCGAATAGTTTCAAAATAAACATTCATTTTTGTGTATTTTTATAATTCTTTTATTGAGGAAAAGCAGAATAAATAGAAAGTACAAATAAAAAGGATAAATATAAAATAACCACTACAGGGTGCTGCTTGACTACATAAACATAGATTTGCACGTTACTCGCTCGGCCTTTGAGCCTTACCTCAAGCGTAGCCTGTCTATTTGGTGCAAATAGGCGTTATCGAGGAGCTCTTGTTCGCTGCGAGCAAGACAAAGCCCGTCCCGGGAACCCTATTTGACACGTGTTGACAAATAGATAGCGCTCACGCACCCCCCACACTATTTAAATATGGGCCAGACCAGGTAGGTTTTTTTCTCCGAGCTGATTTCGAAGGTTTTTCGTTTGGTTTTCCAGGACGGCTTTTGTTTTCCTCTTTTTTTTATCAAATTCATAATATTTTTCAAATTCGTGCACATTTTTTTCATATTTGTGAACCTTTTCTGTTTCATGATTGTTTTTCAAATTTGCGAACATTTTTACAAACTTGTACTTTTTCAAATTCATGAACTGTTCTGAATTCTTGAACTTTTTTCAAATTACGTACATTTATGAATTTTCAAGATTTTGTAATGTACGCTGATTGATTTGTTTAAACTTCATGAACATTATTTTAATACATGAAAAAAAATTGTGTTAAACACGGCGAACATTTTTTATTATGTCGTGAACTTTTTTTAATAAGCAGTGAACCTTTTCTAAATACATGGTGAACATTTTAAATATATGTCAAAAAAATTTAAACTAGTGCGTCCTCATGTACTATGCCTATAAGCAGCTAAACAGACTTTCAGATAGATGTTGTTTCAGTAGTACTCCCTCCGTTCCAAAATATAGTATGTCCTCGGTTTTCGCGTTTTAACTTTGATCATAAATTTAACCAATGAGACCGACTGCGGCGGGAGCAAAAATTATACCAATGAGTTCGTATTCAAAAGAAGTTTTCAATTATATAATTTTTTGCTCCCGCCGCAATCGGTCTCGTTGGTTAGATAAATTTATGGTCAAAGTTGAACCCTGGGAAGCGTGGGCGCACTATATTTTGGAACGGAGGGAATAGTACGATACTGAAGTTTTTAGTGCTAAATTAATAGCATCTCTAAATGTGTCAAATCAACAGTATCATCAAACAAATGTTGTAGTGGGGCAACTTCACAAAGAACTATCGAAAAACATGCCTTGTCAGGTAAACTGCCAAGTGCTACAGAAAAATGGTAACCCAACAATTGCATCAAGTGTGTATTGGTGTACACCTCGAAACGCACAGCCGGACTTGAGAAAAATATATCAAAGTGCTCAAAATAATCCAACAAAAATCTCGACAAAACCTAACATTCCAGTGAAAGCACTGTTAAAACTTCAGCACAAACAGAGCTGGAACGATGAATACTCTGTTTGCTGCACACCATGGAAACACCTCCAGACTGCAAAAATACAGAGTGCTCGATTTTCTCTGAAGGAATTCCCGGTTAATAAAGAAAATTGCCCTGTGTGGACTGATCATGATTTCTAAGGACAACCGAGCAAGTTGCCGTACTTCTACACACCACATGACTCTAAAAAATCTGAAACAATTCCTGAAAAAAAACCCCAAGGAAGCACCTTCAGTGTGGATGCAAACAGAGCTAGAAAAATCCATCTGTTGTGATTGTACACCCCAAACATTATATTGGACTCCAAAAATTTCAAGGTGCTCAGAATCGTTTTCAAGAGCTTTCCAAAAAATCAAGCATAGATCACCCATGAACAGAGTGTTAAATTTGCAGGACAAACAGGGTTAGAAGCATGCATTTTCATATGTTCTTGCTGTACACCCCGGACAACACGGCCGGCCTCGAAAAAATAGGAAGTGCTCAATCAAATCTGTATTGGTTCTTGAAAATTCAACATCATTGTACAATAATTTACTTATACAGTCACACTCACGGGTTTCTGACTACAGCCCGTTATTGGGGAATCCAGTTTTGTCTTTTGGCCAATTGGAGAAGACACCATTATCATGACCACATGAGGTTGAGGATGAGGTCCTGAAGTGAAACCAAACTTATTCAAATCACAAGAAAAATACGTGAAGCATTTTCCCCGACTTCAAATGTAAGTAAATAGGCAACCCCTCCAATAGCATATAGTTGTACGATTTTGGTGTTTAGTGAAAAAATAACTGGGTATATGGTAGAAGTATACCTTAGAAAGATACGTACTTACTACTTAGTAATCAGTTCACATAGTCCCCATCAATTTTGACCTCCAGCTTGCTTGTTGCTAGCAATCTGCATTGTTCTGATAACTCGTCGATGCACTTGTAGATTAACAGTTTTTCCAGCCAAGGTGGGAGGCCCGCATTGGGAAGCCCTGAGATGTGTTTACACCACCTGATCTCCAACTTCTTGAGGGAAGGGAGGCCGCCCAGCCCTGCGGGAAGATCTACAAGATCCTCACAAGCACAAAAGCTGAGCTCTTGCAGGGACCTGAGGAACAGAAGCGCTCTCTCTTGCTCATCTGTTAGTCTCGTTGCATCCAAAAAAACAAGGTTTAGGCTTCGGAGGCAGGTGAGGCTCTTGCAGAATGACGTGTTAAGGGGAGATAACTCATCGATGTGGAGACTTTCCAGTGCAGGGAATAACTCATAGCCATGACTTGAAATCCCCTTAGCTGGCTCATAACTCTCCAGTGCGGTAAGGTAATCCATGGCAGTGGACCTGAGTATTTCCAAATGCTTGAGGTTCACCAGGGATTGCAAGCCCTCTAGTGTGACGAGTGATCTATAGTAACAAATTTGCAAACATTCCGGCGTTGTGCAGGAATGCAGCTGTAGTGATTCCAGACATTCACAGCTCACAATTGTCAATTCTTTCAAGGCCGTACAGGAATCCAGCTGTAGATATTCCAAAGTTTTGCTGTTTACTTCTAATTTTTTGAGGCGGGTGAGATTACCCACAAAGCAGTGCCATAGAGTTTCTCGGGGATAATCAGACCAATCAAGTTGTTCAAGTGATTGCGGGAGGAGACATCTTCCACTATATTGGCCGTCTTCCTCAACCTCCTCCTCAAGGGAGGTAAATCCAGCAAAGCCTTCCCTACCCCCGTCAAATATTATATGAGGGCATCCACGAATTGTTATCTTCTTGAGATTCAACGGAATGTTCCCGACTCCATCTACAACTGAGATTGGCCATGCATCGGCTACATATCCTGATAATGCTCGAACTGAGCTTCGCAATGCATCATCTAGATACCCTGATGACGAAGCCTCAGGAGCTGAGATAAGTTTTGATGGAACATTTCCTTCCTCTTCTATCTTCAACTGCGGGCAGTCATATAAATCCAATTCCTTCTGGGCCGGTGAATGCCGCAGCATCAGAGATAGCCACTTCCATGTTATTCCACATTTTTCAATATAGAGACTTTCAAGAGACAGAAGAACAACATCATTTGCAGTTATCATGTCTTTGTAGGTCTGCTCTGGCACAACATCTGAAGAGAAAAGTTTTTTGCAACACACTATTTCTAAACTCTTTAAAGACATGAGCTGACTTAAACCTTTGAATGAAATAGATGTTAGGTTTCTGCATGATGATATCTTTAAGTATTTGATATCCTTAAGATTATGGAATGCCAAAAATTCATCATCGATTGTATGACGCAAAATATCTCCAGTAATTTTGAATTTTCCCATGGAAGATCCCTCCATTGACATAATTGTTGAAACTCTACAGATTGATAGTTCAGAAAATATGGCTGAAGGCGGAAGGGGAATTTGTACTTGCAAATGAGGACAATCCAACATAATGAGTTTCCTCAGACTGGGCAACCATGGCTTATTGTTAATTTCGTAGTTATGACCTTTCTGAAACAGATCAAACACCTCAAGTGCAGGGCAACGCTGGATTTCCATCTCCCCTAAATTAGCCTTCATATCCTCCATGGAAGTACATGAACATCTCTGTAGATTTGTCATTCCATCTAAAACCAGCTCTTCCAATGACGGAACTGATACTTCTCTTACTCTCTGCATGTTGCGCAACTTCAACCTTTTAAAAAACCGAAGCATTTCCAGAGATGGAAGTATTATCCGTTCTCCACGGTCCTCCAGATGAACTGTATGCAATAACATAAAAAAAGCAAGATCCAATACTTGAAGATGGAAAAACTTGCTCAAAACATGAGGCAAAGCCTTCTGCTCAGTGTGACCATCTTCAAGTTTTAGATACCTAAGACGAGTAGGATTTACCAAGCTACACAGAAAGGAATTAAAATCATCAGATGTTGCAGACATTTGTAGCAGACGCAGATTATGTGCTTTTTCAAACACATCTTGAAGTGCTTTGAAGAAAAAGGGGTCATACTCCCCAATTAACACCAATGTTCTCAACTTTCTCACTGATGCAACTATATTTTGCAAGAAAAATTCAAACTTCTCATTACGAGGTATGTTCTCAGTCTGATCATCCCTCTGATATACAGAATTGGTCACTATGGACAAGTGGTGTACAGTTGGCAAAACTTCATTGCATTGCAAACCATCCAAAGTTGCACACTCAGTTCTTGAAACTAGCATTGCAAAATCATGCATCAAGCCACACATAGCATAGCAAGTTTGAGTTTGACTACCAAGAGAGGATCTTTTTCTTTCAACCTCCTCAAACAGGCCCAAGTTCACCAAGTCAGTCAGATAATACCGTCCAACCACCTCCAAACTCTTACTTGAATGATCAGGCTTCACAAATCCCTGTGAAATCCAAAGACGAACTAGCTCCTGATCATGAAATTCATAACCATAGGGGAATATAGAACAATATGAGCAACATTGGTGTACAAGGTAGGGCATCTCATCATAGGAAAGCTTCAAAGAAGACATGATGCCACCAGTGTGTTGTAGGGATTTCCAATCTTCGGTCATTAGAATGCTACTCCAATGATCCACAGTAAGATGATCTTTTAATAGTACCCCAACAATTTGTGCTGCTAATGGGTTTCCTTTTAGCTTTTGTGCTATTCTCTGTCCTATGTCACTTAGACTAGCTTGGGCTTCGTAATTCTCATCACCAAATGCACATGCCTTAAAAAATAGCCAGAAATCATCCTTTTTCAGACCATTTAAGTTAATTGGTCCAATTGTACCTCTCTTTTTGGCAACAGACGGTTTTCTAGTTGTAAGAATTATCGTATTGCCATTTGCACCATCATCAGACTTGAAAGGAGCCAACAATTTGTTCCACCGGCAGTCATCCATGACTTCCCAGACATCATCTAAAATAAGTAGAACCCTCTTTGATTTAATATGACCCTTCAAGACCTCCTGAAGCTTGGTAAAACTGCATATGTCATTATGTGTTTCTTGGGAGGCGCAATCCAACATCTCTCTTGTTAGTCTCATTTCATCAAAGTCTTTAGACACCCAGATCCATATCTTGTGATCAAATTGACTTTCCAAAGCTGGATCATTGTATACAAGCTGAGCGAGAGCTGTCTTCCCAACTCCCTCAATGCCGACAATAGGCAGAACAGTTACACCGGTTGTTGATTTGTGTTCTTTTATCAACTTTTTGATGGATCTCCTCTCTTGAGCTCTCCCGTACACTTTCCCATGAAAAACACCTGATGTTCTTCGGCATGGATCTGAGATTGTAGTCTGACAGTGGCTTAAACTTGCACCAACAGAGTCTGACGCAAGTATCTTGAGAAGCCTTGTGATAGCCCCGTGTTTCCCTTGCAGCTGACTAGTGATGTCTTGTATCCTTTCGGAAAATGCGTCCTTGTTCCACCTATTTGGGTTAGCTGTAGTGATGTGTGTTGACTCCTGACCGGTTCTCATCCTTTTTTTGCTGACAGTTACAACAGGGGTAGGAATTGTAATAGCATCGGCGGTGCTGCAGTAAGTAATAAATCATGGATTAGCAGTGAGAACCTTAATAATACGCTCTTAACCAGATGTATAAATGAAGACCCTCACAAATGTTTTGGTGCAAAGCCTTAAATAATTTTGGTACCTTGAAGAAGGGTCACTTGCTCCACGTTTCTTGGTACAACCTTTGCTCTTGAGATGATTGTGCAGAACTGATGTCCCCTTATTGGTTTTGCACTTGAGCACTGTTTGACAGTGCTTGCATATTGCTTTGGCAGGCCCTCCGTTTTGTGCAAACTCGGTGATTTCAAAGTGAATCCATCCCTCGAACCGTAACCTGCTATTAGCGCTACTCTGTACATCGACATTTTCACTAGATCTGTCAACTTGCTGCATCACATGTCCATCGGTTTCCAGCAGTGTCTCTAAGACAGAACAAAATGAAATTGAAACTGCCAATTAGCACGAAATTCGTTGTTATTACAATCTAAATTATCACAATGTTTTTCTTAAATAGCAAGCAATTCAGCAGATACTTGGATCTAAAAGAATCATCAAAATTACCTGGTTGTGTTAAATTATGATCTAAATTCTAGTACTGTATTGGACTAGACGTAGTACAACCGGTGTGGGCGTTGCGTTGACGTCGACGCGTACGAGTACAACTCGTTTACTTATCCTCCAAGGACTCTCATGTATTGCTCTCTTATATATCCCATGTAGTCACACCTCAAACGGTCTGTCGTCTCGTGCTTGTAATACTCATCCTCATAGTGATTGTGCCTTCGTGCGTCCGTGGTTTTCTCCCGCAAGGGTTTCCACGTAAAAATCCGTATCTCTCTGTCTCGTTTATTTCTCGTTATTATCTAACAAGTGGTATACAGAGCTATGGTTTAGATACGAGTTTTGAGATCAAGAGATTAGGGTTGGTGCGCCGCCGACAGGCGTCTCTGCGATCCGTCGAATCCGAAGACAGATCGCTGCAGCAGCCGCCGTTGAAACCGAGACCGACAGGAAATCGATCTGCGCTGCTGTCCCGCCTACAAAGCCGTGCGCTGTTGGAGCCGCTCGTTCGATCGGCCGAGCCACGCGTTGCTGCAAACGCACGCATTAATCCGCCGAGTCGCCGTCCATCAATAGTACTACTTCTTGTACTAGTACACACGCGCGAGAATCAAGGCCTGGTTGATCTGCTAGTAGCCTAGCTACTTTTCACGTGAAGCCATCACGTCAACTACTTTTGCTCTTCGGTTGCTACATCCACCCGAAGCTACCAGGTCCTATTTATCCTACTATCCGTTTGATCCGCATTATTAAATTCTGTCAAGAATTTTTCTACTCCGACTTGTACTACTTTGTGCACAGATTTATTCGACTCATGGCATCCATGAAGTACGATCTTCCGCTGCTGGACCATGACACAAGGTTTACCCTATGGCAAGTCAAGATGGGGGCGTTGTTGGCACAGACCGACTATGATGAAGCACTGGATAGTTTTGGGAAGAACCGCATTCAAGATTGGACTGATGAGGAGAGAAGAATTGATCGTAAGGCTTTGTCAAAAATTCAACTTCATTTGCATAATAATATTTTGCAGGAAGTTTTGAGCGAGAAAACTGCCGCCGCTCTATGGTTAAAACTGAAAGGGATTTGCATGACTAAAGATCTCACCAGCAAGATGCATCTGAAGCAAAAATTATTCCTGCACAGGTTACCCGAGGGAGGTAATGTTTTGAATCATATTTCGGAATTTAAGGAGATCATATCTGATCTAGCTGCAATGGAGGTTAAGTATGAAGAGGAGGATACTGCTTTAATGTTACTTTGTTCACTGCCGAGTTCTTATACCAATTTTCGAGACACCATATTATACAGTCGTGATACTCTCACACTTAATGAAGTTTATGAAGCTTTGAACTCTAAGGAGAAGATGAAACTAATGGTGCCTCATGATGGTTCAAGTTCATCCCAAGCAGAGGGATTATCTGTTCGTGGCAGGACAAAGAAGAAGAAATCCAATAATGGAAACAGAGGCAAAAGTAAGAATGGCCACAGGGGCCGGTCGCAATCCAGAGACAAGAAGTATTGCAGATATTGCAAGAGAGACGGGCATGACATCTCAGAGTGTTTCAATTTGCAGAATAAGGAAAAGAGGAAAGGTAACAAACAAGATGAACATTCTGCTAACGTTGCTCGTGATGATAGTTCCGATAATGCTCTTGTCGTTATTGCTGGATGTGCTGAGACCAACGACGAGTGGGTACTTGACACTGCATGCACGTTTCATATGTGTCCACATAGAGACTGGTTTAATACTTTTGATTCCACTACTTCTGCTGGTTCCGTTTTGGGTTTTGATAATTCACCATACAAGATTGAAGGCATAGGTTCTATTCAAATCAAGATGTTTGATGGCATAATCAGAACTTTGACAGATGTTCGGTATATTCCGAATATGAAGAGAAATCTTATTTCTATGAGTGCCCTTGATGCAAAGGGATACAAGTATTCAGGTGGAGATAGTGTTTTAAAAGTCACCAAAGGTTCCCTTATTGTGATGAAAGGTGACTTAAGTTTGACCAATGGTCTTTATTACCTTCGAGGTTCTACAGTTTCAGGTAACGCTACTCCAGTTGTTTCAAAGAATTCTGATTGTGATGCTGCTAACCTTTGGCATATGCGTCTTGGACATATGAGTGAACTTGGTTTAGCAGAGTTAAATAAGAGAGGTTTTCTTGATGGATATGAACCTGGTAAATTGAAATTTTGTGAGCATTGTATCTTCGGCAAGCACAAGAGGGTGAAGTTCAACACATCTACTCATACAACCGAAGGTATTCTTGATTATGTGCATTCTGATTTATGGGGACCATCTCACAAGAAGTCACTAGGTGGTGCTAGTTACATGCTGACTATTATTGATGATTATTCGAGAAAAGTTTGGCCTTATTTCTTGAAGCATAAATATGAAGCATTCTCAGCTTTTAAGGAGTGGAAGATTATGGTTGAAAGACAAACTGAAAGGAAGGAAAAAATACTTCGCACTGATAATGGTATGGAATTCTGTTCTAAGCAATTTAAGAATTATTGCAAGTCTGAAGGCATTGTCGGACATTACACCGTTCCTTATACTCCTCAACAAAACGGTGTTGCTAAGCGTATGAACAGGACCATTATTTCCAGAGCCCGTTGCATGTTGTCCAATGCAGGTTTGCATAGGCGTTTTTGGGCTGAGGCCGCTTCCACTGCTTGTTATCTCATTAACCGTTCACCATCTATTGCTCTTAATAAGAAAACTCCAATTGAGGTATAGTCTGGTTCACCTGCTGATTATTCACAATTGAGAGTTTTTGGTTGCACTGCTTATGCTCATGTTGATAATGGAAAGTTGGAGCCTGGCGCTGTTAAGTGCATCTTTCTTGGTTATAAGTCTGGTGTTAAAGGTTTTAAATTATGGAATCCTGAAACCCAGAAGGTTGTTATTAGCAGAAATGTTATCTTTAATGAATCTGCTATGTTACATGATGTTTCATCTACTAATGTTCCTGTTGAGAGTGACCAGCAGCCTACTATTCAGCAGCCTACTGTTCAGGTGGAGCATGTTATTGATTCAGGTGATACATCTGGTAATGAAAATGTTGATGCACATGATGAACCCGTCGTTGATGATGAACATGTCACTCCTACTCCAAATCAGCATATTGTTCCACCCAGTTGGAATCTCGCACGTGACAGAGTTAGACGGGGTATTAATAAACCTGACAGGTTAATTGAAGAGTGCAATATTGTTTCTTTTGCTTTATCTGTTGCAGAAGAAATTGAAGGTAATGCTGAGCCTTCTTCATATTCCGAGGCTATTGTTTCTGGTGATAGTAAGTGGATGACCGCTATGCATGATGAGATGGAATCACTTGAAAAGAATGGCACTTGGGATTTAGTAAAATTGCCTAGAGAGAAGAAACCTATTCATTGCAAGTGGGTTTTCAAGAGGAAAGAAGGTGTTTCTCCTAATGATGAGACAAGATATAAAGCAAGGTTAGTTGCTAAAGGTTATAGCCAGATTCCAGGTATTGACTATAACGAAGTCTTTTCTCCTGTTGTGAAGCATAGCTCTATTCGCACTTTACTCAGTATTGTTGCCATGCATGATCTTGAGCTTGAACAATTGGATGTTAAAACTGCATTTTTACATGGAGAATTAGAAGAGGATATTTATATGGAACAACCTGAAGGTTTTGTTATTCCTGGAAAAGAAAAGCTTGTTTGTAAGTTAAACAAATCTCTTTATGGATTGAAGCAATCCCCTAGACAATGGTACAAGAGATTTGACACCTTTATGCTCTCTCAAGGTTTCAAAAGGTCTAATTGTGATAGTTGTGTTTATTTAAAAACTGTCAAAGGTTCAACTATTTATTTGCTCCTTTATGTTGATGATATGCTAATTGCTGCAAAGAGTATATCAGATATTGGTGAACTAAAGAAGCAATTGAGTAATGAATTTGAGATGAAGGATTTGGGTGCAGCAAAGAAAATACTTGGCATAGAAATATCCAGAGATAGACCGTCTGGAAAAGTATATCTAAGTCAGAGAGGATATATTGATAAAGTTCTTCGTCATTTTAATATGCATAATGCCAAGCCGGTGAGTACACCGTTAGCTGCACACTTCAAATTGTCATTAGCTTTATGTCCTAAGTCAGATGCAGATATTGAGTACATGTCTAGAGTTCCCTATTCAAGTGCAGTTGGTTCACTTATGTATGCCATGGTTTGTTCTCGTCCTGATTTATCATATGCGTTGAGTGTTGTCAGTAGATACATGGCTAATCCTGGAAAAGAGCATTGGAAAGCAGTTCAGTGGATTTTCAGATACCTGCCTGGTACTTCTAATGCTTATTTACAGTTTGGGAAAACTGGAGATGGACTTGTTGGTTTTGTTGATTCTGATTTTGCTGGTGATTTGGATAAGAGAAGATCACTCACAGGTTATGTTTTCACCATTGGTGGTTGTGTTGTGAGTTGGAGAGAAACTTTGCAGTCTATTGTGGCTTGTTCCACTACTGATGCCGAGTATATGGCTATTTCCGAGGCATGCAAAGAAGCTATCTGGTTGAAAGGTTTATATACTGAGCTTTGTGGAGATTCATCTTGCCCTACCGTGTTTAGTGACAGTCAAAGTGCTATATATCTTACCAAGAATCCAATGTATCATGAGAGGACAAAGCACATTGACGTCAGATTTCATTATATTCGAGATGTTGTTGCTGAAGGCAATTTGAAGGTATGCAAGATAAGTACTCATGATAATCCTGCTGATATGATGACAAAGCCAGTTCCTACCAATAAGTTTGAGTTTTGCTCAGGCTTAGTTGGTATTTCTCACTAGTCCTATGGACTTTGACGCACAAGGTGTTTATGCTGATTTGGATGGAGTTATTCACTTTCTTCGACTACTGGAGGGATTTTGGATCAAGGTGAAGATTGTTAAATTATGATCTAAATTCTAGTACCGTATTGGACTAGATGTAGTACAACCGGTGTGGGCGTTGCGTTGACGTCGACGCGTACGAGTACAACTCGTTTACTTGTCCTTCAAGGACTCTCATGTATTGCCCTCTTATATACCCCATGTAGTCGCACCTCAGACAGCCTGTCGTCTCGTGCTTGTAATACTCCTCCTCATAGTGATTGCGTCTTCGTGCGTCCGTGGTTTTCTCCCACAAGGGTTTCCACGTAAAAATCCGTGTTTCTCTGTCTCGTTTATTTCTCGTTATTATCTAACAGGTTGGAGCTCCTGCTGGAGCTTGTAGCCATCCAGCTCGTCGACCACATCGTCTGCGTCGTAGAGCAGCTCCTTCAAGGCTGCCAGAGATCGGGTCAGCGGCTTGTTGCCGGACGCCCTCCTCTGCACAGCAGAAACCACCATCTCCACCTCCTCGACCTCGGACCTGAGCTTCTCGACGTCGTTACCGAGGCCAGCTTGGCGGATCCAGGACTCCAGGTTGCCGCCAGCTGGGAGATTCGCGAGGATGGTGTCTGCGAGCCAACCGATCGCGGCTTTCAGATTGGTGTCTTCCACCGCCTCCATGATCAGATCCGACGGAACCGCGAAAGCAGGTGATGAAGAGCGGCAGCAGCGGGAGCAGAGCGCTATGGCATGGGCGATGGAGAGACGGCAGTGAGAGGGAGGGGTTCAGAGGAAGAGGAAGGAAGGTGGTTGACTTTAGAAACGTTCAGTTCAGATTAGTAATCCCATAAATCATAAATGTAGCTTCTTACATGGGCCATCTTCCCAACGAGCACACACACTGGCCCATCAAATCTCCTATTCTAGTACGATGCTCCTCTGCTTTTAATCTCAAGAACATCAAAAGGCGTTCCTTTACCTTTGCAAATGATTTCACTTGAGCATCGAAGACGAAAAGTTGGTATAATCCTTTCATTTTCGTGTTTACTAAACGTTATGTGACACACACACTTTGGGACATGAGCCGGTTCATTTCTCGCAGTTTTTCCCTTATGTTTTTGAAGTATGTCTGCCTGTTTTTTCACCAGTCTGTATCCCACTTTTATTTTCCTCGACCTTTTACCTTTTCGTGCTTTTTCCTTGTATTATTTTATTTTTCCTAACACATGGAACATTTTTCTTCTAAAATACACAATATCTTCACATAAGACATCAAGATTTTTTTAAGTGTATGAATATGTTTCAAATACATGCCTAACATAAGAACATTGTTTTAATGCACAAGTACTTCCTAATACATGAAAAATGATAACTCACTTAATTATTTTTCACACATATGAATTTTGTTTGTATAAATGAGCATTCTATTTTAAAACAATTAAATTTTATATCAATATTTTCTTTTATAAACATAAATTAGGAAAATAAAATCATAATTAAAATCTTGTATAGATATTCCTAAAAATAAAAGCTTTTGGTGCTATATGGTGAAAAGTAGGTAAAACTACAGCTAGTTTCCTTCCTATTTTTCGAATAATTCCCTTTCTAACTTTCATCTTGGCATATGTGAGCACAAAAAATAGAGATATGCATGGCAAATCAATCATATTAACTACTCCCTCAGTCCTGAATTACTTGTCGCAGAAATGAATAAAAATAGATGTATATAAAACTAAAATACGTCTACATGCATTCATTTCCTCGACAAGTATTTTCGGATGCAGTACTTCATTACTCTCCGTCAAAATTTATTTCACATAGATCGAAAGCCACATATGAACCAGTGTCATACTAATCATAAGTCGATAACAAATAAGCAAACCTTGCGGACACAGTTCACAATCTATACAGGACGCCGAAGCCCCCGAGCGCGGCCACAAAACCCATAGGGAGGATAGACATCCAGAGGACCGTCTTCCCGATGGCATGCCGCTCCTCCAGCTCGCTGGACACCCAGACGCCGACCAGCGCCTCGACGATTCCAAATACCACCACGGCGATGAGGACGGCGAAGTACAGGTAGAGAGGCCCCTTGCCGTGATGGAGGAAGATGCCCCCGGGGGCCTTGAACAGGAGGAGCCAGAGCGCCGCCGCGGCCTTGAGGACGCCGCAAGAGATGAGCGCCCGCGGGAGGTTCTTCCGGTCGGAGAAAGTGCCGGAGATCAGGGTCACAATGTCGCTTAGGATGGCCATGGTGGTGGAGAAGTGTTGTGGTTTCGCTCGAGCTTCTTGGTCTTGCGGAATGGTACAAAGTTCGGCCTTCAGGGTCTGTCTATTTATAGACAACGGCCGCTTGTCCAGAGCTAGCAGTGGCAACCCGAAGAGAACGAACGGCTGCTGGAAGCGCTGTGGAAAAGGCAGAGGATGGCGCCTAGTCAGCGAGCCATCAGTCCCCTGCTTTGATGCCGGAAGCTGCCGCAGAATTTCCACAACCCGAAGTCCCGAACCGAACCCGGTCGGCGGAGTCGTCTCTGCCCTGCTACCTGCTGCTTATTTGGTCCATGCATCCCAGCACCCCTGTTACCGGCCTTCCAGTTTCTTTAAGCAAGCATATTCCAAATATTAGAATTCCAAAATGCAACAATCTAAAATGTACCACATTTTTGTGTTGCATATGCATATCACGTTTAACCCTGCCTGTTTATCACACTGGTAAACAGGATTGGGATTTCCCCCATTCTAGAGACTTATTTGCCCACACCCCTGCTTAGCATTCCAGAAATAACCAAGTGAAGAAACAAGATGTTTGGGTCGGTTTCGGATCGGATTCATGGGTTAAATCAATGCGTCACGTCACTGTCTTGATATAAATGGAAAAATGGGCAATTAGAATCGGGATTGACCACGCGGGGTTTCATTTCGGGTTCGGTTCCACGCTGGAAGGGAAGCTACTGCAGAATTTCGTTGGCAGCTGAAGCAACCCGAACCGAACGAACCCGATCGGTGCAGTTTCCGTCACCATCGCCCTCTGCTGCGCTGAGAACCTAAGATTCCATAGTCCTTGAGCTCCCAACATCTCTGTTACCGGCCAGCCAGTCTTTTCAAGCAAAGCTTAGGTCAAATATTAGCATTCCAAAATGCAACAAGGGTCTGTACTCTGTTCTCTAAAATGTACTGATATCACATTTTAACCTGCCTACACTTTGGTAAACAGGATTTGGATTTTTCCATTCTAGATACTAATTTGCCCCCACCCCTGCTTAGCATCCCAAAATAACTAAGTCAAGAAATGACATGTTCGGGTTGGATTCATGGGTTAGGTCAATGCGTCACATCTATGTCTTAATCTAAACGGCAAAGTGGGAAATTAGAGCAGCTAAGCAGGGGATTGACCATGCGGGGATTCCTTTTGGGTTCGGTTTGGGTTTAATGCACAAACAATAGTAACCGTCAAATGCACATTCAGTTTGCTAATAGTAATTTCAGAATTTTTAAGTTTCTCTTACATGAGTGAGCTAATAAAAAACTAGGCAATCGATTGTCTATTGTACAAGACAAAAAAAAAAGGGTTTAGTTTAAATGAAATAACACTATGATGATATTACTATTGAAAGGACATTTCTGAGTCTGATGAGGAGTGATAATTAATTGCAGCACTAAGTATGCTTAGCATTCTATAAATAATCAGTCTGTCCATCCAATAGGCCTGCGTGGTGTCCTTCGGGTTCGGTTCAGATTCAAGTGGTGGGGCATCGCAGATAGATAAAAGGTGCATCAACGAAAAGTACAAGTTGTGTCCCCATGCCATGTGTGACAAAGCCAAAGGTCTAGGAGTGAACCCGATCAGGTTCCATTCAGGTTCGAAACTCTGTGATGGTTTGTGATTGGTTTTTATGTTTTGCTCTTATTATTCTTGAATCAAGATGATGTTTGTGATGTCTGAATCAGCTTTGTGCTATTTCTTGTGAACGGTTTTCATGTTTTGATCTTATTGCCTGATATACTGACATCCTTCGATTGTGCAAGGAAGATGTGTGTGGATTACGCGAATTAGCTATGCCGGTAAATCGTGAAGTATTTTGCAAAATCAGTCTCAGTAGTGCTTTCGCCATAGAATCATTACTCGTTGGTTGGTTGCCTCTGATTCTCAGTTATTTGCTCTGTTTTCAAACAGCTTAATGAAAATTGAAATTACATGAGTCCAGAGAACTGATGATTGTATTCTTGACTCATAATCTATTCTATTCTACAGAATCTGAATAAATTAACAAGATTTTCTCTAGTCCTTGAATCTATTGTGTAATTCTTGATATCAGAGAAGTGGACTTGTCTAGCTACTTAGAATTATCGATCAAAAGATATCAGAGAAGTCAATTTCTCTGTTGATCAAATGATAGATGTCACACAACACCACTGCACTGATTATTCTTGCGCCAACTTTGCAAAAATAACACATGTGACATTCATATACAGGATGTACTCCGATGCCACAGCCGGCTCAGCTAGCTAGCTAGTTCACCTTCCTCAGGACGACGAAGCCCCCGAACGCCGCCACACAGACAAGAGGAAGGATGGACACGCAGAGGACCGTCTTCCCGGCGGCGTGCCGGTCATCCAGCCTCCCAGAAACCCAACATCCAACGGACGCCTCCACGAGCCCAAAGACGGCAATGGTGACGAGGATGCCGTATTAGAGGTAGTAGGTGCCCTTCCCGTGGTGGAGGAACACGCCTCCCGGGCCCTGGAAGAAGACGAGGCACAGCGCCGCAGCAGCCTTGAAGATCCCGCCGGAGATGAGCGCCTTGGGCAGGTTCTTCCTGTCGGAGCACGCGGCAGCAATGGAGGCCAGAATGGTAAAGATGATGTCCATGGCTGGCCTTTCTGTAGAGATGCGCGTGGTGAGGCGGCAGGTTGAGGAGCTTTGAGTGCTTGGAGAAGAGAAAGGTGCAAGAAGGCCTGCTTTTGCAGCAGGTTGAGGAGCTATTTATACACTACACTTGGCTGGTCTGAATGGACGTTGGCAGTGTTGTGAAGTCTGAGAGAGACAGAGAGCCCAGCAAGATGGTCAATGTTGCAGCAACCCGATCCGATCCGAAGTTGCAAACCGAACCGAAAACCCGAAAGGTGACAGGCCTGTGAAGGAAAAGGCAAGGACGAAGACGTGTCGTCGGTGTCGAGTCAACCATTTCCATCGATGCTGACCCACAACTCCTCATGACAGCGACCTTGGGCACACGCATGCATACAAATGGATGCATCTCTTGCTGAACACATATTTTCCTTCCAAACCGATCATAGAACCCGGTCCGAACCCGAACTTTGGCAGTTGGGTCAACGGTGGCCTGCGTAGTCATACTCACCCAATCCCAACAGAGAAGGAAGCTGAAGTGCAGTCCATCTTCGGCCGAACCCGACCAAAACATTGCATTTCAGTTTTCAGCTCCCAGGAGTTTGAGAAATGGACAAAAAAAATGTGAAGGTGTAAATTCTGAAAAGCATATATGTGGAGGAGTTTGAAAAATGGACCGATGCCTGAAAAATGTGATGTTTTCAGGCTTGCTGTTTACTCCCCTTTTAAAATAAAGGGAGTGTCTAAATATTGATTCGAGTCTAGGTCGAATCTTTTTGAGATGTATGTGCTCTTTGTTTTTAATCCGCTTTTTGGAAAATTTCGTTGGCAGAGAAGCAACCCGAACCGAATGAACCCAATTGGCGTAGTCGCCGTCGCTATCGCCCTCTGCTGTGCTGAGAACTGCCCAGCTACCTGCTGCTTACTTGGTCTTTGAACCCCCAACATCTCTGCTACCGTCCAGTTAGTATGGTTAAGCAAACATAGTTCAAATATTTGCATTCCAAAATGCAACACTCTGTTCTCTAAAATGTACTTCTATCACATTTGACCCTGTTTATCAATTATATATGGTAAACGGTATTTTGGACTCTCCCATTCTAGAAACTATTTTTCCCACACCCCTGCTTAGCACTCCACAAATAACTTAATTTACGAAATGAGATGTTCGGGTCGGTTTCTGGTTGGATTCATGGGTTAAGTCAATGTGCCACATCACTGTCTTAATCTAAATGGCAAAATGGGCAATTAGAGCAGGGATTGACCACGCGGGGTTTCCTTTCGGGTTCGGTTCGTGTTTGCCACTCTTCTGTCCGGTTAGGTCCTTATGAAGCATCAGTGAACTTGTTTCAGCATTTTTGGGATTAATGCACAAACAACAGTAGCCATCAAATGCACGTTCAGTTTCCTAATAGTTATCCCAGAATTGTTTAGGTTCCCCTTACACACGGAGTGAGCTACCAAAAAACAAGGCAACCGAGTATCCATCACTAGATTAGTATGTCCTTCAGGAAAATGTTCTCTACGAAAATGTAGTTCGAATGAAATAACAGTATAATTAGTATGTCCTTCAGGAAAATGTTCTCTACTAAAGGACAAACTGACGAGGATTGATGTCTGCAGCGCTAAGTATGCTTAGCATTCTACGGACAATTAATTAATATGTCTCTATCCAGCAGATAGGCCTGCATAATAGTCTCCGGGTTTGGTACGGATTCAAGTGGTGGAGCATCACAGATGGAGGAAAGGTGCATTGACGAAAAGGACAAGCTGTGTCCCCACGCCATGTGTGACAAAGCCACCAACCAGGTCAAGCCGTGCATCCATGATACTTAACTAATTACCTCGGGGATCTAAGAGCGAACCCGATCGGTTTCTGCTCGGGTTCCAAGTTCTGTGATGGTTTGTGAATGGTTTTCCTGTTTTGCTTTTATTATTCTTGAATCATGATGATGTTTGTGATGGCAGAATCATTCTTTGTGCTATTTCTTGTGAATGGTTTTCATGTTTGTGCTATCCTTCGATTGTGCTTTTGTAGTTAGCAAAACCAGTCTCCGTAGTGCTTTCACCATTGAATCACTACTTGTTGGTTGGTTGCCTTTGATTGTCAGTTGTTTGCTCTGTTTTCAAACAGCTCAATGAAATTGAAAATACATGAGTCCAGAGAACTGATTGTATTCTTGACTCATGTATGTCTAGCTGTTTGAATATACGTGGCGTGTAACATAATAGTTCTTTCTTTGCTGATTATTTTAGCGATTGGTGGTAACTCAAAGTTCACATACACAGCATAATACAAATGCGGTCAAATATATATCTCACACAACACTACTGCCTGCCAAGTCTGATACTCTAGCAAAAGAATGCAAAATTGATACAACTAGCTCAGGACGACAAAGAATGATTCTGGCATCATGAAAAACATCATGATGATTCAAGAATAATAAGAGCAAAACACAAAAACCATTCACAAAGTATCACACAGTTTCGAACCCGAACGGAACCGATCGGGTATTCGGGTTCTCTCCTAGCTAGATTCCCAAAGTACTTCATTAAGTATCATGCACGCATGGCTTGACGTTGGTGGCCTTTGTCACACATGGCATGGGGACACAGCTTGTCCTTTTCGTCAATGCACTTTTTCCTTGGTCTGTGATGCCCCACCACTTGAATCCGAACCGAACCCGAAACCCGAAGCTGATGATGATTAGAGACCTTGTCAAATATGCTGTCACTGATGACTCTAATACTAATTCTCCTTAGAATGGTAAGGATACTTAGGGCTACAATCAGTCGTCGGCAGTTTCAGAAATGCCCTTTATCATAGTGTTATTTCGTTTAAACCGAACAGTGATGGATAGTTGGTTCCCTAGTATTTTGGTAACTGAAAATAAACCCGAAATTATTGGTATTAGGAAAATGAACGCGCATTTGATGGCTACTGCGGATCGTGCATTATTCCCAAGAGTGCCGAGAAGCAAACCAATTGCTTGCGTATCTATGGTGCACGATAAACGGCTTTGTTTGAGATACTATGGAGCTTGGATAGTAGCTGCTGACCGTGATAGGTATGGGACCTATAAACAACTATACAGGTGCTTTAACAGACCAGCCGAACAGAAGAGTGGCAAACACGAACCGAACCTGAAAGGAAGCCCCATGTGGTCAATTGCTCTAATTACCCATTTTGCCGTTTAGATTAAGACAGTGACGTGATGCATTGGCTTAACCCTCGAATCCGACCGAGCATCTCGTTTCTTGACTTTAGTTATTTCTGGAGTGCTAAGCAGGGGTGTGGGCAAATTAGTTTCTAAAATGGGGAAAATCCAAATCCTTTTTACCAATGTGACAAACAGGCAGGCTCAAACATGATATGCAACACAAAAATGTGAATTATGTGATAGCAGTACATTTTGGAGAACAGGCCAATGTTGCATTTTGGAATGCTAATATTTTGAACAACTCTTTCTTAACGAGACTGGCTGGCCGCCCGGTAACAGAGATGTTAGGGGGTTCAAGGACTAAGTAAGCAGCAGCTATCAGGGCAGGGGACGTAGTATGAGGTTCTCAGCACAGCATATGACAATGGTGACAGCGAGTGCACTGATCGATCGGGTCCGTTCGGTTCGGGTTGCTTCAGCTGCCAACGAAATTCTGCGGCAGCTTCCAGCGTTGCAATCAACCTCCAAAGTGAGTTACTCATTGATGTTTTGTCTGAATCCATGACTCTCTATGGTTCTTCAGACTAGCAGAGCCTGTCAATGCTAAAGGCTGTATTCATGGCCATGTTGGCTCTTGCACATCGAGATGACATCAAGAGAACAGAAGACCTTCTACGCCTCAGTTGTATGTGTCATTGCAACTGAAATTGCTGCTTTATAAATACTCGTGTGAGCGCCAGAAACAACCAAAATGCAGGAACAAAACACTTCTGAAGTGAGCAAATATTGTAGTAATGACTTGTGAAAAAGGAATATGTTACAGAAATTGAAACTTTCATTTCTCCTAGGCTGGCATGATTTCTTTAGAGATTAAAGAGGAGCAACCCAAAAGCCTGAAAACATCACATATTTTATTCTAGAAGTAGTGTCTGAAGATATGGAGTTTCCTTCGGAACAAAAAGATTTCGGACAGAAAAAAAAGGAGAAATAAATTCTGAAAGGATTGAGTTATTATCTTTGACTGTAGAACTATTGCAATGGGTGTCCCTTTCTCAAACTCCTCGGAGCTGAAAACTGATATGCAGTAGTTCGGGTTGGATTACGTCGGCGAAGATGGGCGACTACGTGGGCCACCGTTGACACAAGTACTGCCAATGAGCATTCGGGTCCGGACCGGGTTCTGCGATCGGTTTAGGAGGCAAAGATGTGCTCAGCAAGAGATGCTCAATTGGCATGTGTGCGTGTGTCCAAGGTCGCTGTCACGGAGAAGAATGCTTGTGTAAACGCGTCTTCATCCTTGCCTTTGTGAGTTTTCAGGTTCGGTTCGGAACTTCGGATCGGGTTGCTGCAGCACTGACATTGTGTCCCTTTATTAAGGAAGCAGACAATGACTAGAGAAATCTAGTTAATATTTTTTGATTCTTTAGAATAAAATATAATACAAAATGATTAACTCTGGGATTTTGCAAAATTGTGTCAATTCCTTTAATGATTCAAACAGCTAGACATACATGAGTCAAGAATATAATCAGGTCTACGGACTCATGTATTTTCAATTTTCATTAAGCTGTTTGAAAAACAGAGCAAACAACTGAGAATCAGAGGCAACCAACCAACGGTAGTGATGATCAACAGCCAAAGCACTATCGAAGATGGTTTTGCTAAATATGCAAGGATTTACTGCTGTAGCTAATTCCAGAATCCACACACATCTTCCTTGCACAATCGAAGGATAGAAGTATTTCAGGCAATAAGAGCAAAACACGAAAGTCATTCACAAGAATGATTCAGGCATCACAAACATCATCATAATTCAAGAATAATAAGAGCAAAGCACGAAAACCATTCACAAACTGTCACAGAGTTTCGAACCCGAACGGAACCCGATCGGGTTTGCTCCTTGATTCCAGGGGAAATTAATTAAGTGTCATCCACGCACGGCTTGACCTTTGGTTGGTGGCTTTGTCACACATGGCTTGTCCTTTTCAACAATGCACCTTTCCTCCATCTGTAATGCTCCACCACTTGAATCCGAACCGAACCGAACCCGAAGAATATTATGCAGGCCTATCGGCTGGACAGAGACATACTATTATCTGTAGGATTCTAAGCATGCGTACTTAAGGCAGTCATCAGTCCTCGTCAGTTTGAGAAGTATGTCCTTTCGTGATAATGTTATACTGTTATTCCATTCAAACTGAACATTTTCTTTGTCTTTGCACCAGTAAGAATTAGTGATGGATACTTGGTTGCCTAGTATTTTGGTACCCCTCTCCATATGCGAAGGGAACTAAAAACTGAAAATCTAAAACTAGTACTCCCTCCGTCCGGAAATACTTGTCATTGAAATGGATGTATCTAGATGTATTTTAGTTCTAGATTATGAGAAAACTGAATGTGCATTTGAGGGGTACTGTTTTGTTTGCGAATTAAGCCCAAAAATGCTGACAAGCAAATTCATTGGCTTGTGTATCTACAGTGCGTTGTTTGAGACAGTATTGAGCTTGGATAATAGCTTGTGCTGAGAGGCATGTACCGAAAATTTTCACTTGTGCTTATACAGACCAACCCGAACAGAAGAGTGGCAAACACGAACCGAACCCGAAAGGAAACCCTGCTCTAATTGCCCTTTCTGCTGTTTAGATTAAGACAGCGAAATGACGCATTGACTTAACCCACGAATCCGACCCGAACCTGACCCGAACATCTTGTTTCTTGACATAAGCTATTTGTGGAATGCTAAGGACGGGCATGGGCAAATTATTCTCGTTTCTCCAAATCCTGTTTACCGGTGTAGTAAACAGGGTAAAATGTGACTGCAGTACATTTTAGATAAGAGACCAATGTTGCATTTTGGAATGCGAATATTTGAACTAGGCTTGCTTAAAGAGACTGGCCGGCCAGTAACATAGACGCTGGGGGTTCAAGAACTAGGTAAGCTTAGGGTCTCAGCACGGCAGAGGGCGACGGCGACGGCGACTGCATCGATCGGGTTCGGTTCGGGTTGATTCATCTGACTACGAAATTCTGCGGCAGCTTCCAGAGTCGTGAAGCAGAGGACACAGGAGTTGCTGACTATGCCATCCTCTGCCTTTTCTTTTCCACAGCGCTGCAGGCAGCCGTTCGGTTTCTCTTCGGGTTGCCACTTCTCTATAAATAGATAGGCCATGGAGGCCGAACTTTGTACCATTCTGCAAGACCAAAAAGCTCGAGCAAAACCACAACACTTCTCCACCGCCATGGCCATCCTCAGCGACATTGTTACCCTGATCTTCGGCGCTTTCTCCGACCGGAAGGACCTCCCGCGGGTGCTCATCTCCTGCGGCGTCCTCAAGGCCGCGGCGGCGCTCTGCCTCCTCCTGTTCAAGGCGCCCGGGGGCATCTTCCTCCACCACGGCAGGGGGGCTCTCTACCTCTACTTCGCCGTGCTCATCGTCGTGGTGGTCTTTGGGATCGTGGAGGCGTTGGTCGGCGTCTGGGTGTCCGGCGAACCGGACGGCCGGCACGCTGTCGGGAAGACGGTGCTTTGGCTGTCCATCCTCCCTCTCGTCTTCGTGGCTGCGCTTGGGGGCTTCAGCTTTCTGTAGAGCATCAACTGTCAACTATGTGTGCATGTCAGAACAGAGTGTTGCCAAGCTAAGCTGGCTACTACGTAGCCTACTAGTGTACTACCTTCGTCATGGTTTATTGGTCCTTAGTATTTTGATCATAAATTTAATTAAAATAATAATAATGTATGTCACAAAAAAATTATATCGTTGAGTTCATATTTGAATATAGTTTTCTGTAATATTATTTTTTTCGCGAATAAGCAAAGCTTGCGTATCATTCATTGATAGAAAGAAGAGAGTATAATTGTGAAAAAAAGGTGACGCTAGGGCACAACGTGCATAAGAATGGCGCCATCCCTAGCGTGTAGGGCTGCAAACGAGTCGAGCCCGAGCGAGTTGGACTACGCTCAGCTCAGCTTATACTAAAATTCGAGCGATTCAGTTTGAGCAGTATAAAGTGGCTCATGCTCAGCTTGTAATGGTCTCGAATAGATCTCGAGCTAAATAAGATTATTTTCTTAATAATATAATGCATTTTTTAAACAAGATAGACCACAACACAATAGAAGAAACTACTGTGAAATTTGACTCATTGAATACTAGTACCTCCGCTCTAAAATTTTGTCTAAGAATAACAGGATATTTAACACATGGCTAACACGGTACCATATTGAGGCTAAATTATCTTTGTGTTTAACTAAGCTTCCATGTTTACTAGTCGATAAAATGGAGAAAAATTGTATACAATATATATGGCAATAAATTGTCCTATTTTCTTTAAATATGTATCAAGATTGTTTCATATAATTATACGATATCAAACTATCGAGCTAAAATCGAGCGAGCCAGTGTTGGCTCAAGATCAGCTCGTTTCTTGATCGAGCTACATAAAGTGCTCATACTCGGCTCATTTCTTTTTGAGTTGATCTCGAGTTGAGCCAAAATTCGAGTCGATATATTAAGCAGCTCACGAGTCTCGAGTTTTTCTTGCAGCCCTACTGGTGTGAGCAGAAAAGAATGTTGGGTTGCTCAGCCCAACCACAGCAGCGAACTAGCTACGACAGGAAATTTGTAAGCCCCTTGGCACCCGCCTTCGACCAAGTATTGGCCTCCTCCTTGTTCCCGTGCGAGAGGCAGTTGATTGACGGTTGCAGTCCGTCAAACACACAAGCATTTCGGTGTGTCCAGATGGACCAGGCGATTAGCAGAATCATCTAGGAGAGACCTTTCTTCTGAGAGCTTGCGGCAGACGAGACGGATGCAGCCCATCAATCGAGAAAATCCTCGTCCGGTGCTGGAGTGGTAGTAGAGGAGTTGCACCAGGAAAGCGGATCGAACCAGAGCTGCTGGGAAAACGGGCAACCAACAAGGAGGTGGTGCATTGATTCGGGCGCCTGGTCACAAAGCACGCAAAGGGTGTTGCGTGGCAGCCCGTGTCGAGCAAGACAAGCGGCGGTCCAGCAGCGATCCTCCAGGGCGAGCCAAGCAAAGAACTTGACGCGCAAGGGCGCCCAGGATCTCCAAGTTAGCTGCTAGTGGGGGGGCCGCGGTCGATCCCTTGAAGAGTGCAAGGTAGCACGATTTGGCCAAATAGATGTCGCTGTCAGTCCAATGCCAACGCAAGCACTCAGGCTCGGAGGAGAGATCAACACATTGGATTCGGCGCCAGAGGTTGATGTATTCCACCATCGCGGTGGGGGATAGGGCGCCCTAGATGTCCCCGATCCAGGATCGCTGGTGTAGGCACTCGGCCACAGTTCGCTTTAAGCGGCGCCGGCAAGAGATGAGAGCAACAATGGTTGGAGAAAACTCCTGAATCACCATGCCGTTGATGAGGCTTGAAACTGCGTCGGTATTTCCCAAAGAGGAAGGGATGACGCAATATAGCTACGGTAGGTATTTCCATCAGTTATGAAACTAAGGTATCAATCCAGTAGGAGAACCAAGCAACACTATGTAAACGTTACCTGCACACAAAGAACAAATACTTGTAATCCGACGCGTAAGAGAGGTTGTCAATCTCTCATGTTAAAAGATAGATTGGTTTGTATGAGATTGGATAAATATATCTGAATAAAACATGAAATAAAAGATGCAAATAAAAAGTGCAGCAAAGTATTTTTTGGGTTTTTGGAATAATAGATCTGAAAACAAATGCGGTGAAAAATAGATCTGAAAGGAATATGATGAAAGATAGACCCGGGGGCCGTATATTTCACTAGTAGCTTTTCTCGACAAAATATCATACGGTGGGTATGAAGGAAATATGCCCTAGAGGCAATAATAAAGTTGTTATTTTATATTTCCTTATTCATGATAAATGTTTATTATTCATGTTAGAATTGTCTCTACTAGACTAGCTCGTTGATCAAAGATGGTTAAGGTTTCCTAACCATGGACATGTGTTGTCATTTGATAAAGGGATCTCATCTCTAGGAGAATGATGTGATGGACAAGACCCATCCGTTAGCTTAGCATATTGATCGTTTACTTTATTGCTATTACTTTCTTCATGTCAAATACATATTCCTCCGACTATGAGATTATGCAACTCCCGGATACCGGAGGAATACCTTGTGTGCTATCAAACGTCACAACGTCACTCTGTGATTATAAAGATGCTCTACAGGTATCTCCAAAGGTGTTTTGAGTTGGCATAGATCAAGATTAGGATTTATCACTCCGAGTATTGGAGAGGTATCTCTGGGCGCTCTCGGTAATACACATCATAAGAAGCCTTGCAAGCAAAGTGACTAATGGGTTAGTTGCAGGATGATGTATTACGGAATGAGTAAAGAGACTTGCCGGTAACGAGATTGAACTAGGTATGAAGATATCGACGATCGAATCTCGGGCAAGTAGCATACCGATAGACAAAGGGAATTGCGTATGTTGTCATAACGGTTTGACCGATAAAGATCTTTGTAGAATATGTGGGAGCCAATATGAGCATCCAGGTTCCGCTATTGGTTATTAATCGGAGAGGTGTCTCGGTCATGTCTACATAGTTCTCGAACCCGTAGGGTCCACACGCTTAATGTTCGTTGACATATAGTGTTATATGAGTTATATGATTTGGTGACTGAATGTTGTTCAGAGTCCCGGATGAGATCATGGACATGATGAGGAGTCTTGAAATGGTCAAGAGGTAAAGATTGATATATAGGACTATAGTATTCGGACACCAGAAGTGTTTTGGAGGGTATCGGGTACTTATTGGGTCACCAGAAGGGGTTTCGGGCACCCCCGACATATGTATGGGCTTAATGGGCCAAGGAGGGGACAGACCAGCCCACAAGGGGCTGGTGCGTCCCTCCCCTGGCCGGCCAGCCCTAGGGGAAGGAAAGGGGAAGGGGGAAACCCCTCCTGCCTTTCCCTCCTCAAGGGAGAAAGGAAAGGGGGGCGCCTCCCTCCCCTGCCTTTCTCCCGCACACACATATGGAAGGGGGCGCAGACTTGGGAGGGAGCCCAAGTAGGATTCCTCCTACTTGGGGCGCCCCTAGGGCTGCTCCTCCCTCCCTCCCACCTATATATACATGAGGGGGCGCCACACATAACACTGATCAATCCCTTAGCCGTGTGCGGCGTCCCCCTCCACAGTTTGCACCCTCTGTCATATCTTCATAGTGCTCAGGCGAAGCCCTGCAGAGATCACTTCACCATCACCGTCACCACGCCGTCGTGCTGCCGGAACTCATCCACTACCTCGCCCTCTTGCTAGAACAAGAAGGCGCGGACGTCACCGAGCTGAACGTGTGCTGAACACGGAGGTGCCGTACGTTCGGTACTCGATTGGTTGGATCACAAAGAAAGTTCGACTACATCAATCGCGTTGTCAAACGCTTCCGCTTATGGTCTATGAGGCTATGTAGACACACTCTCCCTCTCGTTGCTATGCATCTCCATGGATAGATCATTGCGTGTGTGTAGATTTTTTTTGAAAATTCCATACAACATTCCCCAATAGTGGCATCATGAGCCGGGTCTATGCGTAGATGACATGCACGAGTAGAACACAAAGAGTTGTGGGCGGTGATAGTCATACTGCTTACCACAAACTTCTTATTTTGATTCGGCGGTATTTTGGGATGAAGCGGCCCGGGCCAACCTTACATGTCAACACACTTGAGACCGGCCGGTTCCACCGGCTGACATGCAACTAGTTTTGCATAAAGGTGGCTGGCGGGTGTCTATTTCTCCTACTTTAGTTGAATCGAATTTGACTACGGCTGGTCCTTGAAGAAGGTTAAAACAACAAACTTGACGAAACACCGTTGTGGTTTTTGCCGTAAGTAAGAACGGTTCTTGCTAGAAACCCGTAGTAGCCACGTAAAACTTGCAACAACAAAGTAGAGGATGTATAACTTGTTTTTTGCAGGGTATGTTGTGATGTGATATGGTCAAGACATGATGTGATATACATTATTGTATGAGACGATCATGTTTTGTAATATATCAGGCAACCGGCAGGAGCCTTATGGTTGTCTCTTTATTGTATGAAATGCAAACGCCATGTAATTGCTTTACTTCATCGCTATGAGTTAGCAATAGTTGTAGAAGCAATAGTTGGCGAGATGACCACGACACAACGATGAAGATCAAGGTGTCGAGCCGGTGACAATGGAGATCATGACGATGCTTTGGAGGTGGAGATCAAAAGCACAAGGATGGCCATATCATGTCACATATTTTGATTGCATATGATGTTTATCTTTTATGCATCTTATTTTGCTTAGAACGGCGATAGCATTATAAGATGATCCCTTTACTTAATTTCAAGATAAAAGTGTTCTCCCTGAGTATGCACCATTGCTACAGTTCATCGTTTTGAGACACCATGTGATGATCGGGTGTGATAGACTCTACGTTCACATACAACGGGTGTAAGACAGTTTTGCACATGCAGAATACTTGGGTTAAACTTGACGAGCCTAGCATGTACAAACATGGTCTCGGAACATTGGAGACCGAAAGGTCGAACGTGAGTCATATAGTAGATATGATCAACATAGAGATGTTCACCATTGATGACTACCCCATCTCACGTGATGATCGGACATGGGTTAGTTGATTTGGATCACGTATCACTTAGATGACTTGAGGGATACCTATTTAAGTGGGATTTCTTTAATTAGTAATTTGATTAACAGAACTTAATTTATTATGAACTTAGTCTTATAGTTTTGCATATCTATGTTGTAGATCAATGGCCCGAGCTACTGTTCCCCTGAATTTTAATGCGTTCCTAGAGAAAGCTAAGTTGAAAGATGATGCATGGTAGCAACTACCCGAACTAGGTCCGTAACTTGAGGATTATCTTCATTGTTGCACAGAAGAATTATGTCTTTGATGTACCGCTAGGTGAAAGGCCTGTTGCAGGACCTGAAGCTGATGTTATGAACGTCTGGCAAGCTCGGTCTGATGACTAATCTATAGTTCAGTGTGCGATGCTTTACGGCTTAGAAGCGGGACTTCAAAGACGTTTTGAACGTCATGGAGCATATGACATATTCCAAGAGTTGAAGTTAATATTTCAAGCAAATGCCCGGGTTGAGAGGTATGAAGTCTCCAACAAGTTCTATAGCTGCAAGATGGAGGAGAACAACTCTGTGAGTGAACACATACTCAAAATGTCTGGGTATTATAATCACTTGACTCGGCTGGGAGTTGATCTTCCAGTTGATTGTGTTATTGACAGAGTTTTTCAATCACTACCACCAAGCTACAAAGGCTTCGTGATGAACTATAATATGCATGGGAGTAACAAAACAATTCCCGAGCTCTTCGCAATGCTCAAGGCTGTGGAGATAGAAATCAAGAAGGAGCATCAAGTGTTGATGGTTAACAAGACCACTAGTTTCAAGAAAAAGGGCAAGGGAAAGAAAGAGAAATTCAAGAAGAATGGCAAGCAAGTTGCCTGTCGGTGTCAAAACCGGCGGATCCCGGGTAGGGGGTCCCGAACTGTGCGTCTACGCGGATGGTAACAGGAGACAAGGGACACGATGTTTTTACCCAGGTTCGGGCCCTCTCGATGGAGGTAAAACCCTACTACTGCTTGATTAATACTGATGATATGGGTAGTACAAGTGTAGATCTACCACGAGATCAGAGAGGCTAAACCCTAGAAGCTAGCCTATGGTATGATTGTTGTTCTGTCCTACGGACTAAAACCCTCCGGTTTATGTAGGCACCAAAGAGGGTTAGGGATACACAGAGTCAGTTACAATGGTAGGAGATCTACATATCCTTATCGCCAAGCTTGCCTTCCACGCCAAGGAAAGTCCCATCCGGACACGGGACGAAGTCTTCAATCTTGTATCTTCATAGTCCAGGAGTCCAGCCAAAGGCTATAGTCCGGCCATCCGGACACCCCCTAATCCAGGACTCCCTCAGTAGCCCCTGAACCAGGCTTCAATGATGACGAGTCCGGCGCACATATTGTCTTCGGCATTGCAAGGCGGGTTCCTCCTCCGAATACTTCATAGAAGATTTTGAACACAAGGATAGTGTCCAGCTCTGCAAAATAAGTTCCACATACCACCGTAGAGAGAATAATATTTACACAAATTCAATTTGCTGACGTATCTCGTGGCGTGACATCACACCACGGCCAAGCCTTTATTCGAATCGTTTTTACTGTCCCACCTCAGTGCGTTTAGTGAGGCGGTTTCCTTGGCACGTCTTGTCAAAGCAGAGATTGTGTCCCCTTATTCCGGGATTCTCATCAATACGGGCGTGGGTAACCCAACCGCGCCATTGATTACGGCGCTTGGGAGATAAGCGAGTTTTACCAGGCTGGTGGGGACGCATAGCTTCGTCCGTCCATATAAGGGGATAAGGATCCACTTTTTCACACACACCTTCTTCCTCCTTTGCTCATCCATTTCCCCACACTCGAGCTCCAGCGCCCAAGTCCACACATCTTGCCTCAACCTTCCCCAGCCATGCCCGAAGGGGGAGGCAAGTGGATGGTCTCCTCCGTCACGGAGGGACACATCAAAAAGCTGCGGAAGGCCGGATATTTGTCCAGTGACATCGCGCATCAGCTCCCCGACAAGGGGCAGCTTATCCCCACCCCCAGGCCCCATGAGAGGGTGGTGTTCCTCACCCACTTCCTCCGCGGACTAGGTTTTCCACTTCACCCATTTGTCCGGGGGCTCATGTTCTACTACAGCCTGGATTTCCACGACCAGGCCCCGAATTTCATCCTCACCATCTCGGCGTTTATCATCGTATGCGAGGCCTTCCTCTGCATCCAGCCCCACTTCGGCTTATGGCTGAAGACCTTCAATGTCAAGCCAAAGGTAGTGGGCGGCCGCCAAGCAGAGTGCGGAGGTGCCATGGTGGGCAGGATGCCCAATGTCTTATGGCCCGAGGGCTCCTTCGTGGAGACCATAAAGGGGTGGCAGTCGGGATGGTTCTACATCACCGAGCCGCGTGACCCTAAATGGGCAGCGGCCCCCGAATTCCGATCTGGCTTCCCTACACGGCTCACCTCTTGGAAAGAGACGGGCTTGACGTGGGGTAATTCAGAAGAGCTGACCGGACTTCAGTCCTGTGTCCAAAGCCTGGTGAACAAGAAGCTCAAGCTTGTCAATGTAGTCCAGGTCATGCTCATCCGCCGGATCGTCCCGTGCCAACAACGGGCCTTCAGCTTGTGGGAGTTTGATCCGGCACAGCACCAAACCTTGAGCAGGCTCTTCGACACTACGTACGAAGATGCCTGGAAGGTGCTGTTCAAGGGCGCCAAGGCTCCCGCATCCGCTACCGAAGATCGCAGATACAGCTCGCAGCGTCAAGCCAGCGAGGTAAGCTACTTTACCCTTTACGGGACTCATATTTTCCATAGTTTGACTCTATGCGGGATCTAAACTCCCTTACCTTTGACAGGCCTGGCAAAAGACGTCCGGGCAGGTTAACTATCCGGCTCCCTTGCCAGAAGACCCAGCGGACGCCCGATTGACGGGGCTGCTGGTTCCGGCACCTCACGTGGTGCCGGAGAAGAAGGCCAAGAAGAAGGCCACGGGAACTCGAAGGAGTTCCCGGCGCCAGGTGTTGTCGGACTCATCGTCCGATGACTCCGAGGCGGACTCCTCCCGCGAAGACGAGGAGGAGGAAGAAGAGGCCTCTCCCCCAGCGGGGGGAGAGAAGAAAAGGAAGGCCGCCCCAACGGGGGAGGCCGAAGGGTCCAAGAAGGGAAGGACCCTTCCTCCAGACTACTCCACCAACGCTGACGACGGCGAAGAGGAGTGGCCACCGAGGATTAAGCCCCTGGCGACATCGTAAGTGTCCGGATACCAGAATAACTCATGGCATTTCGTTTGTCGTACAGAATCTCCTAACGCCGAATATAACCCTGCAGCCCGCCCAAGGACGAGCTCGACGCTTCAACGAGCGGCTCCCTGGATTCGTCGGACGTGAACATCACCTCACTTCCGGCTGCCTCCTCTCCTCGCGCTGCGGATGACGCCAAGGTGGGGTCCCAAAAGGGGCCCAGCCCGGAGGAGGTGGTCCAGGAGGCTCTGCAAGGCAACCTCCCCGACTCCAGGCGCGAGGGGGATAAAACCCCAAAGGGCTCTAAGTCCGGCCCTGGGCCGGACTCCGCACCGGAACCTTCAGTGGTTCCGGAGTCCGGCAGGCGGCCCCTTCATAAGAAGGGCGAGACTACGACACCAGTGACCTCCGTCCAACTGGAGGCACCGGATAATTTGCTGGAGGCGCTTAACGGCGCCTCCATCGATGAGGAGCACCGCACCGTTATGAGTGTGGTGATCCAGAAAGTTCAGTCCGCCAAGAGCGGGCTGACTGAAGCCTGTGCCAGCCTTCTAACAGGCTTTGAGGTATGTATTAAGATATGTAAAAATATTACCGCATAGACAGTAGCCCCTGATGCTCATTTTGGTGTTCGGAAAGAAAAGCCGAACTGAGGATCTAAAAAGATGTACGCATGAGTCTAACATAAGTATGTCAATATGGGGAATGCAGGCTGCGCTGCTGACCTTTGCCGCACTGACTGCGGAGGTCAATGCATTGAAGCAGAGCCTCGAGCGGTTCGAAAACGAGCTCGGCCTTGCCAAAAAGCAGCTCGAGGACAAGGAAGGTAAGTAGTACCTTATGGAAGTATGTAAAAGATGTGGTTGCAGAAAAAAACAGGAATAACGTGAGAATTGCAGGGGCCACGAATGAGGTGGCGACCCTAAAGGAAGCGGTGTCCAAGGCCGAAAGCAATGCGGCCATGGAACGCACTGAGCGAGAGAAGCAGGAGGCGCGGGTGGCGGAGGTGTGGCAAGAGCTCTAGGCTCTCGTGGAAAAACACGAGAGTTTGGAGCGTGACTCAAAGACTCGAGAGTCCGAGCTCACCTCGGCTCTTGAGAGCGCCAAAGCCGCTAAGGCCGAAGCCCAAAAAGCCCTCCAGGAAATTGAGGCAATGAAGAAGATAGCGGCGGATAAGGCATTCTTCATGCAAAGCAAGCACATGAAAGTGAATTACTTGTTACTTACCCGAATCCGGAGCTCTCCAGGAGCATTCGCAGATCTGCCCCGCAGTGTGTCCAACGCTGCCGCATTCTACCGGGCCGAGGAGGGGAGCTCGACGGAGAAGATGTTCTAGTCTCAGTATGCTGAGGACGGACACCAAGTGCCCTTGAGCGACCAGTTGAAGCAGCTGGTCGAGCTCCATAAGGTGGCCGAACAGTCCATGAAGGGCCTCATAGTCCGGCTGTGGCCTAAGGAAGCCATGCCTAGGAGCTACTTCGGGCTGGTGAGGCGGCTGGTGGACGCCTGTCCATGGATTGAAGTCGTCAAGCGCTCCGTCTATATCGAAGGTGCCCGTAGGGCCCTTGCCCATGCTAAAGTGCACTGGGGCAAGATGGACGCTGAGAAGCTTGTGACGGACGCTCCACCGCCGGGCAGGGAGTATCACAAGCCCGAGATGTATTATGAGGGCGTCCTGAAGGGTGCCCGCCTTATAGCGGGTGAATGCTCCAAAGATGTAATTTTTGAGTAAACTCGCATTTGTTATCCTGTATGCTTGAAAACTTGTTCATATGCGCTAAGCAACGCTTGTGAATTTAAAATATTACCTTCTGTGCGGCCGTTTATTAAATTTGAGAGACGGCGAGTCGTCGGCTTCTGCCCCCATGCCACGAGTGCTGGGGTGTTTGGGATAAACTTGAGCGCTCTTTTTCCCATTCTTGGGTCCTTCGAGGGAGGCGCTCAACGCAAAGAACAAGGCAACCGGACTATAATGCTTGAACACTCTCACTTAGCCATAGAATTCTATAATTTTAAATTTCGGTGAAGCCCCTAGTATTCGGAAGACCGAGTTCGGGGCGCTATCCACACCTGGGCCGGACAAAGTCGACTCCTTGCTCTAAGCGGCATAAGTCTTTAGGGACTCGAAAAACCTCTCGAACAGCGACCGGCTCTCGCCCTATCATGACGGTCAGTTTTAGCTTTCTCCACTGAGGTGCTTAACCCAGCTCAACCGGGGCACAATCGCAGTGGTTCTCCCAGCGCTACCTTAGCCGATATAACGGAACGTAAGGTATCAAAACATGGGAGCCGGGCAAACCCAACTATTGACCCAAGACATGATTCGGAGCCGATGCATATAATGCTATAAGTTCGGGGTGCCGTACTTGTGAAAGTGTTCGGACTTATCACACCATATTTTGGGGTACTTAAGCCCCTGGTGTATTTGGCCGTACCAAAGCGTACAGATGCAACATGTCATAAGTGAACATATATAGATAGAAAAAAGAATGCAATAATAGGCAAAAGCTATGCATTATTTATTCAAAAAAGCTGCGGTAAAAGCAGAATGATGCAAATAGTGCGATAAGCAAGGGACGGGACTATTTGACATGTCTCCCTCCAGGAGCGAGCTGCGGGATGATATGTAAAACAAGTATACTGCTCGTTATAAGACCACCTGGACACTCGACGTAGCTTTCTGCTTCCCTGGCTGTTGCATCGTGTGTTCGGCGATTTTACTGCCGGACAGGGCTTCTTGAGAAAGGAGTCCTGAAAGTAAGAGAAAAAAGAAGAATGACACAATTGGGAGCCCCTGGTGTGGTTGAGCCGCATTCTAGGCCTGCCGTGGTCGTGCCCCTCCCCCTATGCCCATGGTATTTCCACAGCGTAATTATGTATGCATAGTACTGGTTTCGCAATTTCGCGAGGGCTGGAGTTGGGGCCGCATTGCTACGCGTGCTCGGGACGTGCCAGGCCATCTTGTTGTAGGTTACTCCGGGTGCGCTTGACGGTGCCGGACGTTTAATAGCCGGACTCGAGAATTGCCTTGAGAGGCTGCTTTGTACTTCCGAGGGCCGCCGTATGCTCCTCCGTTCGGAGAGAGCGTTCGGTGTTTCCGTTGACCGTAATGACTCCTCGAGGGCCTGGCATCTTGAGCTTGAGGTATGCGTAGTGCGGCACCGCATTGAACTTTGCAAATGTGGTTCGTCCGAGCAGTGCATGATAGCCGCTGCGGAATGGGACTATGTCGAAGATTAACTCCTCGCTTCGGAAGTTATCCGGGGATCCGAAGACCACTTCAAGTGTAACTGAGCCTGTACAGTTGGCCTCTACACCTGGTATGACACCTTTGAAGGTCGTCTTTGTGGGTTTAATCCTTGAGGGGTCTATGCCCATTTTGCGCACTGTATCCTGATAAAGCAGGTTCAGGCTGCTGCCGCCGTCCATCAGGACTCTAGCGAGGTGAAATCCGTCAACGATTGGGTCTAGAACCAATGCGGCGAATCCGCCATGGTGGATGCTAGTGGGGTGGTCCCTTCGATCGAAAGTGATCGGGCAGGATAGGACCACGGATTGAACTTTGGGGCGACTGGCTCCATCGCATATACGTCCCTTAGTGCACGATTCCGCTCCCTTTTGGGTATGTGGGTTGCGTATATCATGTTCACCGTCCTCACTTGTGGGAGGAAGCCCTTCTGTCCTCTATTTTTTGGCGGCCGGGGCTCCTCCTCCTCGTCGCTATGCAGCCCCTTGTCATTGTTTTCGGCATTTAACTTGCCTGCCTGCTTGAACACCCAACAATCCCTGTTGGTGTGGTTGGCTGGTTTTTCGGGGGTGCCATGTATCTGGCACGAGCGATCGAGTATTCGGTCCAAATTGGACGGGCCCGGAGTATTTCTTTTGAATGGCTTTTTCCGCTGACCGGGTTTAGAGCCTCTGAATCCGGCATTGACTGCCGTATCTTCAGCATTATCGCCATTAATGCGGCGCTTGTGCTTGTTGCGACGCGACCTGCCGTTGCTGTCCTTGGTATCCGAATTACCAGGGCTCTTGGTCATGTTGTTACTGCGAGCTAGCCAGCTATCCTCTCCCGTGCAAAAGCGGGTCATGAGTGTTGTGAGGGCTGCCATGGATTTCGGCTTTTCCTGTCCTAGGTGCCGGGCAAGCCACTCGTCGCGGATGTTATGTTTGAAGGCTGCAAGGGCCTCTGCATCCGGACAGTCGACGATTTGGTTTTTCTTGGTTAGGAACCGTGTCCAGAATTGTCTGGCCGATTCCTCTGGCTGCTGAATTATGTGGCTTAGGTCATCGGCGTCTGGTGGTCGCACATAGGTGCCCTGGAAGTTGTCGAGGAATGCGGCTTCCAAGTCTTCCCAACAACCAATTGACTCCGCTGGCAAGCTGTTAAGACAATGCCGAGCTGGTCCTTTAAGCTTGAGTGGGAGGTATTTGATGGCGTGTAGATCATCACCACGGGCCATGTGGATATGAAGGAGATAGTCCTCGATCCAGACCACAGGATCTATTGTGCCATCGTATGATTCAATGTTGGCGGGTTTGAAACCCTTAGGGATTTGATGATCCATTACTTCGTCTGTGAAGCATAGTGGGTGTGTGGCGCCTCTGTATTGGGCTATATCACGACGCAGCTCAAATGAGCTTTGTCTACTGTGTTCGGCTCGGTCGGAATTGCCATATCCGGCGTGACAGTTATCATCACGTATCGTGGGGTGCCCACGCGATCCATAGATCGATCTTGTTTGCCTTGCCTTGTCCTCCAATATATCCCGTAGGTCTGGCGCATTTCCCTGCGCCTTGGTATTTTTTGAGCGGCGCTGAGGTGCGGCTTGAGTGGAGGGCCGAGAGGCCTCTCTGCCGCGGCCACGAGGTGGCCGGTCGGTCGTATCATGCGTTGGTGATGTAGGTTTAGGTGCTTCCCCCTCTAATCGGGGTAGCAGCCTGCGTTTTAGGTAGCTCTTGGAGGGGCGCTCGAGTTCGTACTCTTTGGCCGCCAGGACTTCAGTCCATCTGTCGGCTAGCAAATCTTGGTCAGCTCTAAGCTGTTGTTGCTTTTTCTTGAGGCTGCTTGCCGTGGCCATAAGCCTGCGTTTGAAACGCTCCTGCTCGACGGGATCCTCAGGCACGACAAATTCGTCGTTGTCGAGGCTTGCCTCGTCTTCGGAGGGAGGCATGTAATTATCGGCCTCTACCTCTCTGTCTGCCGCTCTCTCATGAGGGCTGGCTTCTCCATCCTAATGCGCTGAATCCTGCTAGAGGGGGTTGTCTCCGGCACTATCCGGGGTGTTATTGTCTCCGGTGCCTGAATCTCCGTTTTTTGCTGTGGCGGGAATTAGAGCGGCGCCGCTGACGCCGGTGCTTAGGTTGTTTCTTGGAGGGGTCATCCTCCGTTGTTCCATCGCCATTCCCATCATTTGGGATGTCCACCATGTATATGTCGTATGACGAGGTGGCCTTCCAGTGCCCTGTAGGCGCTGGTTCTTGGTCGTCTCCTGCATCGTCGTCCATACCGTCGATGTCTTCGGAGTCGAAGTCGAGCATGTTGGGTAAATCATCGACAGTGGCTACGAAGTGGGTGGTGGGTGGGCTTTGAATTTCTCCGTCGTCCACATCCCAACCTTCCTGACCATAATCCGGCCAGGGCTCTCCTGATAAAGAGAGAGACTTTAGTGAATTCAGGATATTGCCAAAGGGCGAGTGCTGAAAGATGTCTGCGGCAGCTAACTCCATGATCGGCGCCCAATCGGATTCGATTGCCAGGGGCGCGGAAGGTTCGGAGTCCGGAGAGGAGTCCGGCACTTTGGAGTCACGAGCTTCGAAAAGGAAAGGGTTGGTGTTCGGCTCAATCGCCGTAGAGGTAGCAGCCCCCGAGGCGGTGTCCAGCCACCCATCCATGATTGGCGCAGTTGGCTCCGAGCTAAGGGTCGGAGCAGACACTTGTGCGGCCTCCAGGGCACTGTCCGATGGCAAAGCTAGATCATGCCCATCGTGACAGTGCGACGCGCTTGGCTGTGGCTCGAACCCGTCGAAGATCAAGTCTCCGCGGACGTCAGTTGTATAGTTCAAACTTCCAAATCTGACCTGATAGCCAGGGGCGTAGCTTTCAATCTGCTCCAGATGGCCAAGCGAATTGGCCCACAGTGCAAAACCGCCGAATACGAAGATCTGTCCGGGGAGAAAAGTCTCACCCTGGACCACATCGTTGTTGATGATCGGAGGAGCCATCGGGCTTAAAGATGACGACACAGAGGAACTCTCAATGAAAGCACCAATGTCGGTGTCAAAACCGGCGGATCTCGGGTAGGGGGTCCCGAACTGTGCGTCTAGGCGGATGGTAATAGGAGACAAGGGACACGATATTTTTACCCAGGTTCGGGCCCTCTCGATGGAGGTAAAACCCTACTCCTGCTTGATTAATATTGATGATATGGGTAGTACAAGAGTAGATCTACCACGAGATCAGAGAGGCTAAACCCTAGAAGCTAGCCTATGGTATGATTGTTGTTCTGTCCTATGGACTAAAACCCTCCGGTTTATATAGGCACCGAAGAGGGTTAGGGTTACACAGAGTCGGTTACAATGGTAGGAGATCTACATATCCGTATCGCCAAGTGTCGGTGTCAAAACCGGCGGATCTCGGGTAGGGGGTCCCAAACTGTGCGTCTAGGCGGATGGTAACAGGAGACAAGGGACACGATGTTTTTACCCAGGTTCGGGCCCTCTCGATGGAGGTAAAACCCTACTCCTGCTTGATTAATATTGATGATATGGGTAGTACAAGAGTAGATCTACCACGAGATCAAGGAGGCTAAACCCTAGAAGCTAGCCTATGGTATGATTGTTGTGTCCTACGGACTAAAACCCTCCGGTTTATATAGACACCAAAGAGGGCTAGGGTTATACAGAGTCGGTTACAATAGTAGGAGATCTACATATCCGTATCGTCAAGCTTGCCTTCCATGCCAAGGAAAGTCCCATCCGGACACGGGACGAAGTCTTCAATCTTGTATCTTCATAGTTTTGGAGTCCGGCCAATCATGATAGTTCGGCTATCCGGACACCCCCTAGTCCACGACTCCCTCAGTAGCCCCTGAACCAGGCTTCAATGACGACGAGTCCGGCGCGCATATTGTCTTCGGCATTGCAAGGCGGGTTCCTCCTCCGAATAATTCATAGAAGATTTTGAACACCAGGATAGTGTCCGGTTCTGCAAAATAAATTCCACACACCACCGTAGAGAGAATAATATTTACACAAGTTCGATCTGCTGACGTATTTCGCGGCATGACGTCATACCACGGCCAAGCCTTTATTCGAATTGTTTTTATTGTTCCACCTCAGCGCATTTAGTGAAGTGGTTTCCTTGGCATGTCTTGTCAAAGCAGAGATCATGTCCCCTTATTCCGGGATTCTCATCAATACGGACGTGGGTAACCCAACCGCGCCCGTTGGCACGCACCCTCCATCGAAGGCGAGTCCCAAACGGTTACGGGGACGGCTCTTGGTATTCAACCCCTTTATAAAGAGACCAAAGCCTGTTCCTTTTCTTCAATCTCAATCGAATCCGCCCCTCGCCTCGAGTTCCAACACCCAAGGTTCCAGATTCGGGCGCTACGGACCTTTGACAATGTCCGGCTCCGACCTACAGGGCCGGTGGATGCCTTCTTCCGTCACGGAAGAAGATGTGCTGAAGCTGAGAGACGCCAGGTATCTAACCGGCAAAATTTCGCAAGGCTACCCGCCCGAGGGCAAGTCGTTCCCACTCCCGAGCCTGGTGAGAGCGTGGTGTTCGTGTCTCACTTCCGTCGGGGTTTAGGCTTCCCGATGGACCCCTTCGTGAGGGGGCTCATGTTTTACTATGGGTTGGAATTCCATGACTTGGGTCCGGAGTCCATCCTCCACATCTCATCATTCATTGTTGTATGCGAAGCCTTCCTCCATACTACCCCTCACTCCGGTTTGTGGCTCAAGACCTTTAACGTGGAGCCGAAGATGATCGAGGGGCGGCAAGCAGAGTGCGGAGGGGCAGTTATAAGCAAGAGGGCAGACGCTCCATGGCCCGAGGGCTTTTTTCAAGAGGAGCTTAGTTTGTGGCAAGAGGAGTGGTTCTACATCACCGCTCCCAGGGGCACCAGATGGGAGGCGCCACCTGCCTTTCGCTCGGGCCCTCCACAACGGCTGGCATCATGGGTCAACAAAGGGCTTGACTGGGGGCGGTCCAAGGGCCGTATTCGAGACCTCCAAGAGAGGGAGATCAATCTGGTCGTAGTGGCACAGGTCATGCTGATTCGGCGCCTTCTGCCCTGCAAACGTCGCCCCCTCCGTCTGTGGGAATTCAATCCAGAGGGACCGCGAGCTCTCCAACACTTCATGGGTGCGACACCCGTGGAGATGTATAAGCTGTTCTTCGGATCACAAGGAATGTGTCCGGACTTGACCGAGGACGCGGGTCTGAGCTGCAATCTCCCGGATACTCAAGTAAGTAGCCCTGTGCCCGGACATGCTATCCGTACATTTATAGTAAACTTGCCCTTTAAAGAGCTGCCCCTTGAACAGGAGGGGATAGCAAAAGCAAAACTGATAAGGTGTTCGGCCCCCCTCCCTGAGACCACGCCGGATCCCGTGTTAACCAAGATGCTGCAGGTTGCACCTTTGGAAGAGGGCGAAGGGGGGAACAGGAAAGCTACCGCCTCCGCTAAGGAGGCCTTTAAGGAAGGGGGGATCGAGAATCCCTCCCTCCAAGGGGAGAAGAGGACCGCTTCTGAAGATCCGGAGGTCAAGGCCTCAAAGCGGGGGAAGAAATCTTCACCAGAGGGTCCCGCGCCAGGAGAGGCCCCGGCCGCACTATTTCCCCAAGGGAATCAGCCCTTCAGCAAGCCGTAAGTGGAAAGGGGAGTTTTGTAATAAGGGACATCCCTGTTTTTTTTCTGAAGATGACCAAAGTTTTTACCTTGTAGTTCGGATCTCAGCCCTTCTCAGCAGAGCTCATCTTCGGGGGATCTTCGTCCGGAGATGATGAAGAGCGAAACGCCTCCATCTCCCGTGCCATCAGGCAGGGCGGACGACCCTGAGGTGTCGTCGCGGAGGGTTTCCCCGAGTCCGGCGGGGCCGGGAGGTCCGGCACCAACTGGTGTGTGGTCGGAGGAGCTGAAGGATCTGCTCGGGCGAGCATCTATCTCAGAAGATCACCGTGCGTTAATGGGTACGGTGATTGAAAGGATTTCATCCACTGAGGGCGGATTGCATGAAGCCGTCAGAAGTTTACTGACGGGGTTTGAGGTACGCGAAAATGATATACCTTCTGACAGTTTTGCATATAGAATGCGCCCTGTATAGATAGTAGCCCCTGAGTCTCGGTACGTTGTTAGAAGTGACGGCATGCCGAGGATCATAATCTCGGTGTTAAGATGTCGCCCTTCCTATTCAGGGGGCGAAGCGTTCGGTGGCTAGCCGGACTGATGGAGTTGCCGAACTGAAGCGGCAACTGGACGTTGCGGATGCGGACATCGCGCTGGTTAATAAGCGACTTGACGAGTCACAAGGTATGTGGCTTCTCCGCAAACACCTGGTAAGGGAGCTTGACGCCCGTGCCTTACTACATGTATGCTTAATGCAGATGGTGCCGCTGCTATGGAGGACCTTCGGGCAGAGCTTGCCCGAGCCAAGGAGCAAGCCAGAAAAAGTAATGCAGCTGCCTTGAAGGCGGCCGAAGAGCTAAAAGCCAAACAGGCTGCTCACTACCGAAGCAGGGAGGAAATGGCCGAAATGGCCGTAAAGCTGAAGGATGCTACCGACTGCTATGAGTTTCTTGAAAGAGAACGCCGAGCGGAGTGAGAGGACCTGAAGAAGGCCACCGCCGAAGCCAAGGATGCCCGCTCCGCGATGAGAGCTATAAAGGAGGAGCTACGTCAGGCCGGTGATATTGCGGCTGGAAAGCCGTTTCTGCTGCATAGGAAGTTCACGGATCCGAACTAAGCTCAGTTGGGCCAGTTGTGGGGTGCGGAGGATGCCTATCTGAATTTGGCGGCGAGTGTCGCAGACGCGGTTGCACACTTCTGAGGTCAGAAGGATCACGAAATGGAAGAGCTTTTTTGGTCGCAATTCCATAGTCCGGAGCGTCCACTTCCATTGACCGATCGGTTAGCCGAGTGGGCTGAGCTAAATAGGTTGTCCGGACTTTCCATGAAGGATGTCGAGGCTCATCTGTGGCCGGAAAGGCCCGAGCCGAAGAGTTATTTTGGCTTGGTGCAGCAGTTCCTTGATGCGGTGCCGCATATCAAGGCGATGAAGCGGTCGACATGCATAGAGGGTGCACGGATGGCGCTCGCCCGTGTTAAAACATACTGGGCAGAGATGGAGGCCACCGACGTTGCTTCCCAGGATTCGGACAGGAGCCGATTACCAGCCGAGCACTATTTTGGGGAAGTCCTGCAGGGCGCTCGTTTAATAGAGACGCAGTGCTCGAAAAATGTTATGTTCAAATGACATGTATGATTTGTGAAGCCATGCTTCGAATATAATATAAGGGCTTTTTATACTTGTGTGTTCAAGTGTTGAAATTCCTCCTGTGCGGCCATTAACATATATGTGTATATAACCTGAATGATGGCGGTCTTCGGCTTCAGCCCCCACGCACATAGTGCGGGGGTGTTTGCAAGAAATAGCGCATTTTCACACTTAATCCAACGTCTTGGTCCTGTGAAGGAGGTGATAGCGTAGCAAACTAGGCAACCGGACTATAGTGCTTTATCACTTTCACTTAGCCATAGGAGTTCAATGATGGGGCTACTATATAGCCCCTAGGGGCACTGCGCTCTCCGGATTTCGGGGCACGTATGTGCCTGACCGGGAAACGGTCCTTCGTTAAAGCGGAGGAATTCTAAACATTCCGGTGGTCGATCGAGTGGTTGACCAGTCTCTCGCTATATCATGACAGTCAGTTTTCGGCTTTCTCTACTGAGGCGCTCACCTGGACGAACCGGGGCACAATCGCAGTAGTTCTCCTGGTGCCGCGTTAGCCGATAGAGCGGAACGTAAGGCAGCAAAACACAGGAGCCGGGCAAACCCAACATTTGACCAAAGACATGATTCGGAGCTGATGCATATAAGGCCTAACTCGAGACGCCGAACACTCCCTGAGGTATTCGGTCTTTATGAAAACGGGCAGAACAATGCCCTAAGCCCCTGGTGTCCAGGTACGCGCAAAATTTCTGACGCGGCCGATGCCAAAACGCCAGCCTCCTCCTCGGTTATACTGAGGAACTGGGGGATGTGTATCAACAAGAGACAGTAAGAAAGGTTTACGCAGGGTCTTAATCTGAAAAGAATCCTTATAACGGGTCCCTACTGCACGTCTGTGCCTGTGTCTCCGTTGTGCCGTATCCTGGACAGGTGTAGCACGGTGTTCATCTATAAAAGAGAAGAACTTAGTTTGAAAGAGGATCGTGCAAAAAATGTATAAACAGAGTATAATTCAAAAAACGAATAAAATTGAGCTTTATTGTCTCTTATTGTACATGCGTGCAGCCCCTTGTAAGGGGGTACGCGGCTGGTAAGCCCCTTGTTTATTTGCGCCGGACTCACCTAACCGTGTCCGGGGTCTGGATGACCTGTTTGGGGGCTTTGATCGGCAAAGCCGGATTAATGTGTGGCTGTCAAGGCAGTCTCACTTTCTTCCTTATTCGAGGAACACTCGAGGTTTCCCTTTAATGAGATTATGCCGCGTGGACCGGGCATTTTGAGTGTAAGAGATGCATAATGCGGTATTGCGTTAAAGCGGGTGAAAGCTTCACGTCCCAATAGTGCTTGATAGCTACTTTTAAATGGGGCGATGTGGAAGACTAGCTTTTCGCGATGGGAGTTGTCGGATGAGCCGAACACAACTTCTAGTGGCAGAGAGCCCGTACAATGGGCATATGGGCCTGGCATCACTCCTTTAAAGGAAGTGTTGCTATGGCGTATTTTGGTTGGGTCTATCCCCATTCTGCGGATTGTGTCCTGATATAGCAGGTTTAGATCACTGCCGCCGTCCATTAGGACTTGTGTAAATTGAAGTCCGTCGATTATAGGATCTAATATCACGGCAGTCCATCCTACGTTCCGGATACTTCCGGAGTAATCCTGATGGTCGAAGGTGATTGGTTTTGACATCCAGTGTCTGGACTCCGCTGGGGTGGACCGTGCGGCGCGCCTTTTAATGGGCGCCGCTCTATTTTTGCCTGTTATCACATGAAGTGAATTTACTGTTTTGACCTCTTGTGGGAAATTCCTTTGTTTGCCGGTGCTCTGCTTGTGGAGTTCGTCATCGTCCTCACTTGGTGTTTCGAGCCCCTTGTGTTCGGCATTAAGTCGGCCGGACTGTTTGAAGACCCAACAATCTCTGTGGGTATGGTTTGCAGGCTTCCCGGAGGTGCTGTGGATTTGGCATATCTTGTCCAAGATTTTGTTTAGGTTGGATAGCTCATCGTTGTTGTCCTTGAGAGGCAGTGTTTTATTGCTCTGTCGAGAGCTTTTGAACCCGGCGTTGACTGCCGTGCTCTTTGGGCCGTTTCCCTTAATTCGGCGCTGGTCCTTTTTGCGTCGTGGTTTCCCATCCCTGACTTCGGATGTACTTGGGTCGCTAGTGCTGCATCTTGCCAGCCAGCTATCCTCTCCCGTGCAAAAGCGAGTCATGAGGCTTGTTAATGCGGCCATTGTCCTTGGCTTTTCCTGGCCGAGGTGTCTGGCGAGCCATTCGTCTCGGACGTTATGTTTGAAGGCTGCTAAGGCTTCGACGTCCGGACAGTCGACTATTTGGTTCTTTTTGGTGAGGAACCTGTTCCAGAATTTGCGGGCTGACTCTCCGGGCTGTTGAGTTATGTGACTTAAATCGTCTGCATCCGGAGGGCGGACATAAGTCCCCTGAAAATTTGCTCGAAACGCATCCTCGAGCTCTTCCCAACTTCCAATGGTATTTTCTGGGAGGCCTTTGAGACAATGCCGGGCTGGCCCTTTGAGCTTGAGGGGTACGTATTTTATGGCGTGGAGGTCGTCTCCTCTGGCCATATGTATGTGCAGGATGTAATCCTCAATCCAGACTCCAGGGTCTGTTGTTCCGTCGTATGCCTCTATGTTTACGGGTTTGAATCTCGCTGGAAATTCATGATCCAGCACCTCATCGGTGAAACATAAGGGGTGTGCGGCGCCCCTGTATTTGGGTGTGCCGTGATTTTCGAATACTCGACGTGTTGTTTTGCTTTCTGAAGCTTGCTTTCTGGACCCATAAATGGACCTGACCTGGTCGTCCTCTTTACAAGGATCCTTATATGGATCACGTGCCGGCTTGTGTGCGGCGCCGCTTGCCGCTCTTTGTTTGCCATGTGGTCGTCCATACGACCGGGCGGCCTCTTTGTTTTTAGATTGTGGGGGCTCTACGGCCTCCTCGTCAAATTCTAGCAGTAGTTTACGCTTTGGGTAGCTTTTTGCTTGGTGACTATCGTCGTATTTGTCTGCGGTCTTGAGTACTTTGCTCCATCTCATTCTGAGTACGTCTTCCGCTGTTTTGAGCTTCCGCTTCTGCTTCTTCAGGCTTCGTGCAGTGGCGACGAGCCTTTTGTGGAGGTTATTCTGCTCCAACAATGTGTCCGGTGTGAGATCATCCGGACTATTGTTTTCGCCTGGGGTGGATTGCTTATTTAATTCATCCTGTTCGGATAGTTGCTCGGGGGCATGTTCGTCGTCCATTGGTTCGCCCTGCTCTATGGCTGGGTCTACATGGGTGTTGTCGTTGTCGAGGCGGGACTTTTGGCGGCGTTTGCATCGCCGTTTTGGATGTTTTTCGGGGGAATTATCCTTCGCAGCATCCTGTTGTTCCTCGTTATTGCTTCCTTTAGGTGTATCCACCATATATACATCGTGAGTTGAGGTGGCCTTCCAGTACCCTGTGGGTGTTGGTTCTTTGTCGTCTCCGGCATCGTCGTCCATACCGTCGATGTCTTCGGAGTCGAAGTCTAGCATATCGGTTAAGTCATCGACAGTGGCTATAAAGTGGGTGGTGGGTGGGCTTTGAATTTCTTCGTCGTCCGCATCCCAACCGTTCTGACCATAATCCGGCCAGGGCTCTCCTGATAAAGAGAGACACTTTAGCGAGTTCAAGATGTCGCCGAAAGGCGAGTGCTAAAAGATGTCCGCAGCGGTGAACTCCATGATCGGCGCCTAATCGGATTCGATTGGCAAGGGCGCGGAAGGTTCGGGGTCCGGAGAGGAGTCCGGCACCTTGGAGTCACGAGCTTCATGAGGGACAGGGTCGGTATTCGGCTCCATCACTGTAGATGTAGCAGCCCCCGAGGTGGTGTCCAACCATCCATCCTTGATTGGCGCCGTCGGCTCCGAACTAAGGGTCGGAGCGGACTCTTGTGCGGCCTCCAGGGCACTGTCCGACAGCAGAGCTAAATCATGCCCATCGTGACAGTGCGGCACGCCTGGCTATGGCTCAAATCCGTCGAAGATCAAGTCTCCGCGGATGTCGGCCGTGTAGTTCAAACTTCCGAATCTGACCTAATGGCCAGGCGCGTAGCTTTCGATCTACTCTAGATGGCCAAGTGAATCGGCCCGCAGTGCGAAGCCGCCGAATACGAAGATCTGTCCGGGGAGAAAAGTCTCACCCTGGACCGCATTGTTGTTGATCGAAGGAGCCATCGGGCCTATAGGCGACGACACAGAGAAACTCTCAATGAAAGCACCAATGTCGGTGTCAAAACCGGCGGATCTCGGGTAGGGGGTCCCGAACTGTGCGTCTAGGCGGATGGTAACAGGAGACAAGGGACACGATGTTTTTACCCAGGTTCGGGCCCTCTCGATGGAGGTAAAACCCTACTCCTGCTTGATTAATATTGATGATATGGATAGTACAAGAGTAGATCTACCACGAGATCAAGGAGGCTAAACCCTAGAAGCTAGCCTATGGTATGATTGTTGTGTCCTATGGACTAAAACCCTCCGGTTTATATAGACACCGGAGAGTGCTAGGGTTATACAGAGTCGGTTACAATAGTAGGAGATCTACGTATCCGTATCGTCAAGCTTGTCTTCCACGCCAAGGAAAGTCCCATCCGGACACGGGACGGAGTCTTAAATCTTGTATCTTCATAGTTTTGGAGTCCGGCCAATCATGATAGTTCGGCTATCCGGACACCCCCTAGTCCAGGACTCCCTCACCAAGCTTGCCTTCCACGCCAAGGAAAGTCCCATCCGGACACGGGACGAAGTCTTCAATCTTGTATCTTCATAGTCCAGTTGTCCGGCCAAAGGCTATAGTCCAGCCATCCGGACACCCCCTAATCCAGGACTCCCTCATTGCCACTCCCAGGAAGAAGCCCAAAGCTGGACCCAAGCCTGAAACTGAGTGCTTCTACTGCAAAGGGACTGGTCACTGGAAGCGAAATTGCCCCAAATACTTGGCAGATAAGAAGGATGGCAAAGTAAGCAAAGGTATATTTGCTATACATGTTATTGATGTGTACCTTACTAATGCTCGTAGCAGCGCCTGGGTATTTGATATTGGTTTAGTTGCTCATATTTGTAACTCGAAACAAGAGCTGCGGAATAAACAAAGATTGGCTAAGGACAAGGTTACGATGCACGTCGGAAATGGTTCCAAGGTCGATGTGATCGCCGTCGGCACGCTACCTCTACATCTACCTTCGGGATTAGTTTTACACCTGAATAATTGTTATTTGGTGCCAGTGTTGAGTATGAACATTATATCTGGATCTTGTTTAGTGCTAAACGGTTATTCATTTAAATCAAAGAATAATGGTTGTTCTATTTATATGAGTAATATCTTTTATGGTCATGCACCCGTGAAGAGTGGTCTATTCTTGTTAAATCTTGATTGTAGTGATACACATATACATAATATTGATGCCAAAAGATGCAAAGTTGATAATGATAGTGCAACATATTTGTGGCACTGCCGTTTTGGTCATATTGGTGTAAAGCGCATGAAGAAACTCCATGCAGATGGACTTTTGGAATCACTTGATTATGAATCATTTGATACTTGCGAACCATGCCTCATGGGAAAGATGACAAAAACTCTATTATCCGGAACAATGGAGCGAGCTAATGACTTATTGGAAATAATACATATCGATGTATGCGGTCTAATGAGTGTTGAGGCACGCGGCGGGTATCATTATTTTCTAACCTTCACAGATGATTTGAGTAGGTATGAGTATATCTACTTAATGAAACACAAGTCTGAAACATTTGAAAAGTTCAAAGAATTTCATAATGGAGTGGAGAGTCATCGTAACAAGAAAATAAAGTTTCTACGATCTGATCACGGAGGCGAATATTTGAGTTACAAGTTTGGCCTTCATTTAAAACAATGTGGAATTGTTTCACAATTAACGCCACCTAGAACACCACAACGTAATGGTGTGTCTGAACGTCGTAACAATACTTTATTGGATATGGTGCATTCTATGATGTCTCTTATTGATTTTTACCACTATCGTTTTGGGGTTATGCATTAGAGACAACCGCATTCACGTTAAATAGGGCACCGTCTAAATCCGTTGAGACGACACCGTATGAACTGTGGTTTGGCAAGAAACCTAAGTTGTCATTTCTTAAAGTTTGGGGTTGCGTCACTTATGTCAAAAGGCTTCAGCCTGATAAGCTCGAACCCAAATCGGAGAAGTGCGTATTCATAGGATATCCTAAGGAAAAAATTGGGTACACCTTCTACCACAGATCCGAAGGCAAAATCTTTGTTGCCAAGAATGGAACCTTTCTAGAGAAGGAGTTTCTCTCGAAAGAAGTGAGTGGGAGAAAAGTAGAACTTGATGAGGTAATCGTACCTTCTCTCGAATTGGAAAGTATCACACCAGGGAAATCCATTCCCGTGATGACTACACCAACTTGAGAGGAAGCAAATGATAATGACCATGAAACTTCAGATCAAGTTGCTACTGAACCTCGTAGGTCAACCAGAGCACGATCCGCACCAGAGTGGTACGGTAATCCTGTCCTAGAGGTCATTTTACTAGACCAAGGCGAACCTATGAACAATGAAGAAGCTATGATGAGCCCAAATTCCGACAGATGGCTTGAGGCCATGAAATCTGAGATAGATCCTTGTATGAGAACAAATTATGGACTTTGGTGGATTTGCCCGATGATCTGCAAGCCATTGAGAATAAATGGATCTTGAAGAAGAAGACAGACGCTGATGGTAATGTCACCATCTACAAAGCTCGACTTGTTGTGAACGGTTTTTGACAAGTTCAGGGGGTTGACTACGATGAGACTTTCTCACTCGTAGCGATGCTTAAGTCTGTCTGAATCATGTTAGCAATTGCCGCATTTTATGATTATGAAAACAGGCAAATGGACGCCAAAACTGCATTCCTTAATGAATTTCTTAAAGAAGAGTTGTATATGATGCAACCAGAAGGTTTTGTTGATCCTGAAGGTGCTAACAAAGTGTGCAAGCTCCAGTGATCCATCTATGGAATGGTGCAAGCTCTAGTGATCCTAAAGGTGCTAACAAACTGTGCAAGCTCCAGTGATCCATCAATGGCTAATCAAACGTTTTTCGGTAGAATCCCCATCAATGCAACCGGAAGCAGTTGCGTCATAATCACGTGACAGTCATGAGACTTTAGGTTCTGGAACTTTTTCTCTGGGATATTTATTATTCCCTTTATATTGGACGAGAAGCCAGACGGGACCTTCAAACTGAGCAGGCATTCAAAGAATATTTCCTTCTCTTCTTTGGTAAGAGCGTAGCTAGCAGGACCTTCATACTGCTTTGGATGCATGTCGCCTTTTTCATGCACACGTTGCTAGTCCTCCCGTGCCTCCGGTGTATCTTCTGTCTTCCCATACACGCCTAAAAAGCCTAGCATGGGTGCGCGTGCCTCTAGGTCTTTCCAATAGGGTAGGTCCTAAAATATAGATTTCTTCTTTCACATGGGTGTGCGTCCCTCAGCGTTATTCGGAACAGATTATCCGCCAGGACCCTTTTCCAAAGATTACATGTAAATCATTGACCATAGCAAGTATGTGATCACCCGTACGGAGGGCGGGCTTCTTCCGGTGATCCGCCTCACCTTTGAAATGCTTGCCTTTCTTTCGACATTGATGGTTGGTCAGAAGAAATCGACGATGTCCCAGGTACACATTCTTCCTGCATTTCTCCAAATATATACTTTTGGTATCATCTAAGCAGTGCCTGCATACGGGGTATCCCTTGTTTGTCTGTCTTGAAAGGTTACTTAGAGTAGGCCAATCATTGATGGTTACAAACAGCAATGCGTGTAGGTCAAATTCGTGCTATTTGTGCTCATCCCACACACGTACACCTTTTACATTCCACAACTGTAAAATTTCTTTAACTAATGGCCTTAGGTACACATCGATGTCGTTACCGGATTGCTTAGGGCCTTGGATGAGCACTGGCGTCATAATGAACTTCCGCTTCATGCACAACCAAGGAGGAAGGTTATAGATACATAGAGTCATGGGCCAGGTGCTATGATTGTTGCTCTGCTCCCCAAAAGGATTAATGCCATCTGCGCTTAACCCAAACCATACGTTCCTTGCGTCACCTACAAAGTTCCCCCACCTTCTCTCGATTTTTCTCCACTGTGACCCGTCAGCGGGTGCTCTCAACTTCCCGTCTTTCCTATGGTCTTCTTTGTGCCATCGCATCAACTTGGCATGCTCTTTGTTTTTTAACAGACGTTTCAACCGTGGTATTATAGGAGCATGCCACATGACCTTGGTAGGAACCCTCTTCCTAGGGCGCTCGCCCTCAACATCACCAGGGTCATATCGTCTGATCTTATACCGCAATGCACCGCATAACGGGCATGTGTTCAAATCCTCGTACGCACCGTGGTAGAGGATACAATCATTAGGGCATGCATGTATCTTCTGCACCTCCAATCCTATAGGGCATAGAACCTTCTTTGCTTCGTACGTACTGTCGGGCAATTCGTTGTCCTTTGGAATCTTCTTCTTCATTATTTTCAGTAGCTTCACAAATCCGTTGTCAGATACACAATTGTCTGCCTTCCATTGCAGCAGTTCCAGAGTGGTACCAAGCTTTGTGTTGTCATCGTCGCAATTTGGGTACAACCCTTTTTTGTGATACTCTAACATGCGATCGAACTTCAACTTCTCCCTTCACTTTGGCCTTGTCTCTTTGCATCAACAATGGCCCGGCGAAGATCATCATCGGGCACATCATCTGGTTCCTCTTGATCTTCAGCTTCCCCCGTTGCAGCATCACTGTATTCAGGGGGCGGATAGTTGTCATCATCCTCTTCTTCTTCGTTGTCTTCCATCATAACCCCTCTTTTTCCATGCTTGGTCCAAACATTATAGTGTGGCATGAAACCCTTCTCAAGCAGGTGGATGTGAAGGGTTTTTGAGTTAATGTAAGACTTCGTATTCCCACAAATAGGGCATGGACAACACATAAAATCATTCTGCTTGTTTGCCTCAGCCACTTCGAGAAAATTATGCAGGCCCTTAATGTACTCGGAGGTGCGTCTGTCACTGTACATCCATTGTCAGTTCATCTGTGTGCATTTAAGTGTGTCAAAAACCATTACAGAATATCATGAATAGAGAAGTGACCAAATTAATAGAAGTTCATCATCACATTAAAACCAAACTACAGTAGTGATCAAATGTTATTACTGAAAAAATAAATACATAAAGTTCATACATAGTTCTCATTGAACAACATATAGCTCTCTAGAGCATGTAAAACATACACTGAAACTATGTAAAACATTTAAATGCAACAACAAATGCGATCATAATCAAAACTAAGGTAACAATTGATCCAACGGCATAATGATACCAAGCCTCAGTATGAATGGCATATTCTCTAATCTTTCTAATCTTCAAGCGCATTGCATCCATCTTGATCTTGTGATCATCGACGACATCCGCAACATGCAATCCAATTCCATCTTCTCCTCCTCAATTTTTTTCAAATTTTTCTTCAAGTAATTGTTTTCTTTTTCAACTAAATTTAACCTCTCGACAAGAGGATCGGCTGGGAATTTCCGGTTCACATACCTTCTAGATAAAAACATCTATGTCACATTGGTCGACATAATTGTCATAAACACTAAATGAAATAAATAGTTATAAAAGATAATATACCACATCCGAATCATAGACAGGACGAGGGCCGACGGGGGCGGATACCAAAACCATGGCACTATATAATAACAAACAATAATAAAAGTAAGAAAATTATACAAGTATATATCTAAATCATACAAGTAAGATTTTTTAGAAAGAAGATAAGAACAAGAGGCTCACCACGGTGGTGCCGGCGACAAGATCGGCGCGGGCGATCGATGGCGGTGAGGACGGGGACAGGACAGGATGGACCGCCAAACCTAGACAAATCTTGAGGAAAATGGAGCTTGGAGGTCGAGCTTGGAGAGGAGAAAGCTTAACTGTGGCTCGGGCATTTCATCGAACACCTCATGTGCATAGGAGTTGAGAGCTAGAGCAACACACACCTGTGACGCCCCCGATTCAATCGTACACTAATCATGCACGCAAACGTGTATGATCAAGATCAGGGACTCACGGGAAGATATCACAACACAACTCTAAAAACATAAATAAGTCATACAAGCGTCATAATACAAGCCAGGGGCCTCGAGGGCTCGAATACAAGTGTTCGATCATAGACGAGTCAGCGGAAGCAACAATATCTGAGTACAGACATAAGTTAAACAAGTTTGCCTTAAGAAGGCTAGCACAAACAGGGATACAGATCGAAAGAGTCGCAGGCCTCCTGCCTGGGATCCTCCTAAACTACTCCTGGTCGTTGTCAGCGGGCTGCACGTAGTAGTAGGCACCTCCAGCGTAGTAGGAGTCATCGTCGACGGTGGCGTCTGGCTCCTGGACTCCAGCATCTGGTTGTGACAACCAGAAAGAAAGGAAAGGGGGGAAAAGGGGGGAGAAAGCAACCGTGAGTACTCATCCAAAGTACTCGCAAGCAAGGATCTACACACCTCTCCCACATGGCTAGCCAAAAAACAAAGAACTGAGTGGGCAGGGGCAGGGGTATATATAGGCTTCTCTTTAGTCCCGGTTTGTGGCTAAAACCGGGACTAAAGGACAACCTTTATTCCCGGTTCCAGCCACCAACCGGGATTAAAGGTGCTGGGCTAGGAGCGAGGCCCATTGGTTCTGGTTCGTGTCTAGAACCGAGACCAAAAGGGTCAGACGAACCAGAACCAATGGCCCCCGAGGCCCGGCCGGCGCCCTGGCCTCACGAACCAGGACTGACGCACCCTTTGGTCCCGATTCATGAGTGAACCGAGATTAATGCCCTTATCCTGGCCTTAACCAAAGCCCTGTTTTCTACTAGTGGAATGATAATATAACAGCATGGACCAATAAAAAATTATAGATACGTTGAAGTCATATCAGCCGTCTGATACGTCTCCAACGTATCTATAATTTATGAAGCATTCAAGCTATTTTATTATCTGTTTTGAATTATTACGAGCTTTATTATACACTTTTATATTACTTTTGGGACTAACCTATTAACCGGAGGCCCAGCCCATATTGCTGTTTTACTGCCTGTTTCAGCATTTCGAAGAAAAGGAATATCAAATGGAGTCCAAACGGAATGAAACCTTCGGCAGCGTGATTTTTAGGAAGAATATGATCAGGGAGACTTGGAGTGCAAGACAGGGGATCGTCGAGGGAGCCACGAGACAGTGGGGCGCGCCCACCCCTCTGGGCGCGCCCTACCCTCTCGTGGGCCCCTCGAGGATCCCCCGGCCGACTTCTTTCGCCTATATAAGCCTACGTACCCTAAAAACATCGACGAAGAAGATAGATCAGGAGTTCCACCGCCACACGCCTCTGTAGCCACCAAAAACCTCTCGGGAGCCCGTTCCGGCACCCTGCCGGAGTGGGAACCCATCACCGGTGGCCATATTCATCATCCCGGCGCTCTCCATGACGAGGAGGGAGTAGTTCACCCTCGGGGCTGAGGGTATGTACCAGTAGCTATGTGTTTGATCTCTCTCTCTCTCGTGTTCTCTCTATGGCACGATCTTGATGTATCGCGAGCTTTGCTATTATAGTTGGATCTTATGATTTTTCTCCCCCTCTACTCTCTTGTGATGAATTGAGTTTTCCCTTTGAAGTTATCTTATCGGATTGAGTCTTTAAGGATTTGAGAACACTTGATGCATGTCTTGCCGTGTTTATCTATGGTGACAATGGGATATCACGTGCCACTTGATGTATGTTTTGGTGATCAACTTGCGGGTTCCGCCCATGAACCTATGCATAGGGGTTGGCACACATTTTCGTCTTGACTCTCCGATAGAAACTTTGGGGCACTCTTTGAACTACTTCTTTGTGGAGAGCATTGGGTTTGCATGGACACACCAAATAGAGAAGATAGATATTGTAAGAGGCATAAGCATTTAGAAACTAAATTGTTACAAGAAAGGCTAGATAAGAGTGCTGAAAAATTATATTTCCTTGGCCGTACTTGTGAACTTTGCAATGAAAGTGGTCATTTACATCTCCGATGCAAGTTGTTTCATGATCGAATCGTGTCCAAAATTGTGATGATTTGATTTCCCTTGCCCATTATAATGAACTTAGTTTGCTTATGGGTTATGAAGAAATGAATCGTTTAATTAAGCACCTTCCAGAATTTCCCCGTTATAAACTTCTTGATTTTGATCTAGAGACGATTTATATGTTTTGTGCGGAGAATTGCATTGAAAATCCTTATATTGCCAATTACCTAAAGAAAACAAAGCAAATAGAATATGATGAGAATACTAATGAAAGGGAAGAGACTTCCCAATATCCTCCTATTATTTCTTATGATGAATCAGGTAATGAGGAGGAGCTTTCTATTCACTAGTGCAGAACCGGGGCTTTAGTGCCGGTTCGTAACGGCCTTTAGTGCCGGTTTGCCAACCGGCACTAAAGAGTGGGGACTAAAGCCCCACCCCCTTTAGTACCGGTTCGTCATGAACCGGCGCTAAAGTGCCACCACGTGGCACGAGCCAGGCCCGGGCTGCGCGTAGGGCATTAGTACCGGTTGGTAACACCAACCGGTACTAAATATTTGGGGGGGGGGGGTTTGATTTATTTTCCATTCAATTTTTTTTGTTTGCTGGTATTTCACGATACTACAAATTGTACACGTTATGCATATATATAAATAGATTTTCTCATACATAGAACCGCATATATATATATATATCATCGTATGTCTCACAAACCAACACCATTAATTATTCACACATACACATGTATATACATATACAATTTCTCCTACATATGTTGCCTTTGGTGCCTCCGGAGCACGATGACAAGTGGTTCATGGGGGTGGTAGCGGGTAATAGTATTCTTCTTTGGGATCTATGACCTGGTCGAGCAAAAATCCGGCTATTTCCTCTTGAAGTGCTAGTATGCGGTCCGATGGTAGGAGCTTATCCCGCACCGATCTGAACTGTTAAGAAGGAGATCAGTATGCATGTGTGTTAGTTGTGTGACTAGATATCGATAATGGTGTGAATAGTGTTCTGACAAACGTAGCCAGTCCTGTCTATCAGATCTGCTCCTTTCACACGTCATCATGCGAATGTTCTCGCAAACGTAGAATGCACACAGATCATTCCCCGGCGCCTGCTTCAGGGGCTTTACGAGAATGGAATTGAATCAGATAATGATTAATCAAGCATGATAATTAATTAATGATATTGAAACAAGAATTAAAGAGATGGTAGCTAGCTAGTACTACTTAATTACTTACCTTGGGTCGATGCCAAAACAACTTTTTTGGCCACTTGCCTGGAGTCACCTTGATGAACTTTGCCCATGCCCTGCCCGCCGGCAAAGAAAATTAATAAAGGGGTTATTAAATAGTTCATATCAGGAAATGACGAACTAATAATTAATAGGCCGAGATATAGTTAATAATGATTGAAATTACCTGTTGACTATCCCCTTCACGATGGTGTAGTCTTTATCTTCTTTAGTTAGTGAGTCTAGTAATTCAACTTTTCCTTCCTCAACTTTAATGTCTAACAAGACCCAATGCCAACTGCATACGCACACGTTTGCATGTCTTAATTAAGCGGGCATGTGCATAAAATTAATCAACTACCGTAAATCGTATACACTTAATTATTAACATCTAGTTAGCTAGTAAGCAAAAACAGAATTTGTAGTACAAGACAGTGTGACTCACGGGAAGTTGTAAGGAAGTAGTATATCTTCATTGCTATTGAGGCGCTTCAAGAACTTTCCTCTACAGCATTTTGACAACATTTAATCTGCCATATGTCCTCATTAATGGTATTTGGGTCAATGAACCCAACGCCATAGCGTCCAGCTTTTTTCATTTCATACATCTTCATCCTGCATATAATACCACAGAAAAAGAATATAGTGAGGATAATTACATGTAATGATTGATCAAAATTATCACTACATAACTAGCTTGAGACTTAAATTACAGAAAGAAATCACTTACAGACAATAGCAACTGACGATAGACTTGTCGAGTGCGTCTTGATTGTATAACTGAAATAGTTCTGGATACTCAATGGCCAGAGCTTTCTCATGGTAATAATGCTCATGCTTGACATTCACCATGAGGGACTCTCGATTGAAATTCTTGGTAATGTTCATGTACCATTGATGCAATTGATACATTCTCGTTGGGAGGTCCTTGACCTTGTCTGGATGGACCAAAGGTTGGCCCCAGACATATTTCCATGCTATTTCCGATTCTCTAAGCGTAGGCATGGGCTCGATTTCGAGGAGTTGTCCAACAGAGATATTGAGCATTTGAGCCTGCATTATATGATCCTCCGTTATTACCACGTCGCCATGCTGGGGAACGCTAACGGTTTGCCCACAATAATATTAGGCGCGTGTACTACTCCTCTCATGTGTTGTTGGCACAACAAGCGGGGGGATCGCTTGCGCCGTCTGTTCTCCCAACTAGGGAACGGTTTTCCCGCATTTTTTGCCAGCTGCTTGTTGGCTCGAGCTCGAGCTCGCTTCCTTCTTTAGCCGTTCTCGATGTAGTTTCCTGATTTGGCGCTCATAGTCTGAGTCAACAAGCTTAGGAGCTGGTTCTCTAGCCATACGAATGAAGTGGTCAATTACTTTCGCAGGCACTTTCTCCTTTGGCGGCGGTGCCGGTTTCGGTCCAAAATGGGCGTCCACTTGGGCTTGCACTATGGCTGTGTTTTGCTCCTTAGTGATGTCATAAGGCCTCTGAGGAAGAGGAGCGAGGCCTGGACCATATTTATATCGCTTGTCTCCGCCTGTACTTCCTAAACTACCTCAACTCGTACCGCTAAGCACCAAAGCTGCGGCATGTCTCTTTTGCGATTGCTGAGACGGCGGAGACGGCTGACGTGGAGTTGGACTAGGAGAGGTGTCCCGACGATGTGCCGGACTTGAAGCAGGAGGTGTGGCCTGACACGGTGCCGGATTTGAAACCGGAGAAGTGGCATGATGTTGTGCCAGACTTGAAACCGGAGGAGTCAGCTCACGCGTTCGGGGACTTGGAGGAGGTGGCGGACTTCGAGGAGGAGTCGTCTCATGCGTTCGTGGACTTGGAGGAGCGGGAGTCTGCTGACTCGATGGCGGACTTCGAGGAGGAGTCGGCAGACGACGCGGTGTCGGTGGACTTTGAAAGATGATGCAATCCTTTCTCCATAGGATGATACGATGTATGGCCTCTCCCAGTGTGCGCTCGTCTTCACCTCCAAGAATGTCAAGCGTTAGCCCCGAATATGGGTCCACCACTTCATCAACCATGACACGAGCATATCCCTCTGGAATCGGGATGCAATGGTAGGTTGCTTCGGGGGTAACTGGAAAAGCAACGCCGTCCGCCACCTTCGTTAATATATCTTCAATAAAAAACATGTGATGATCACCATGATGCATGCTTACATAAATATACCTCGCCGGTAGTCTTTGTTATTTGAAGATCAGCATTGTCTGTGTCATCACAAACATTGTCTGTGTCATCATAATCATAGTTCATGACTTCATCAGCTCGGTCGTCGAGATCGAATATCTTTTCATCACCCTCTCCGGTATTGTTCAGATATTGGGAGCCGTCATCTTCTTCATTCAGATCATCTAGCCTGTGAGGGCTGCGTATGATGTCGAACAATTCCTCTTCTCTCTCTTTGCCGGTATTGTCCTCCATAGCTTTTACTTTACTAATACAGAAGAAATATAAAACAATTTAGTATTCAAATTACAATGCATGGATGCAATTAATCAATAAGGAAAAATTGAATCTCGAATACATCGTCTCGAATATATAATCTCGAATACATCATCGTCTTAATATATATAATCTCGAATACATCGTCTCGAATATTATATATCGAATACATCACTGGCTAGGTACCTAATAAAGATCGAGTACTACAGAAGAATCTAGGGCGCCACTCGCGGTTCCTGGGGCGCGGGCGGTGCACACCCAAAGAGAAGGAACCATCACAGGATCATATCTCCGGTCATCTGCCCAAAGAACCCGCCAAGTAGTGGAGAACCTGACGTCGTCCATAGCAGCCATGTAACGATGGACGTGCTCATCTTCCTCCCTGACACGGCGACGCACCACCTCCGACGGGGCCGGCTGCCTCTGCACCGAATGTGGCCCACGCGAATGCCACCAAAGAAGATCAGGGTCGACGACGGGACCCGAGGTCGGGTTCCTCACCAAGCGGCGCGCCACTCCAGGTAGCACCTCCCAGTGCCAGCCCGGCGGAGCCCAGTACCGGACATGGGTCCCCTGAAGCAGGACGTCGTCGCGAACGGGTCGACGGTGAGGATGCGGGCCGGGCATATCGTCGAGAACAAATACTATATGCCTGCAAAAGTAACATTTTTTAAATGATTGGATTGTGATAACTAAAATTCTATATATATATGCAAATTCTAACAATTTGACATTAATCTAATTCATCTAACTAAAACTAATTCTAAAATTTCCTGATTATATAACTAACATTTCCATAACAATTCTAATATTTATATAACTAAAAAACAGAAAAATTGCTAACATTTCTATAAATATTTCTATAACTAAAAAACAGAAAACATTTCTATATAACTAACATTTCTAATATTTATATAACTAAAAAACAGAAAAATTGCTAATATTTCTATAACTAAAAAACAGAAAAAAAATATAACAAACAAACTAGTGTGTGTGTGTGTGTGTAGTGTGTGTGTGTGTGTAGTGTGTGTGTGTGTGTGTGCGTCTGTGTGTGTAGTGTGTGTGTGTGGACATGGCGGCCGGGGCGAGCTCACCGGCGAGGCGACGACGGGGCGACGGGACGGGGCAGCGACGGGACGGGGCGGGGCATGGCGATGGGGACGACGGGGACGATGAGGACGGGGATGGCTGGGGCGGCGACGAGGGGCGGGAACGGCCGGGGTCGGCGACGAGGGGCGGCGGCGGCGATGTCGACAGGGACGACGTCGATCGGGGCAGGGCGGCGCGACGGAGGGAGGAACAGAGGGAAGAAACAGAGGGAAACTGAATTTTTTTCCAGTGTTGTATATATAGGATGGACCTTTAGTACCGGTTGGAGCCACCAACCGGTACTAAAGGTCTGTTTTGGCCAGGCCAAGCGGCGGGAAGCGCACCCCCTTTAGTACCGGGTGTTGGCTCCAACCGATACTAAAGGGGGGGTCTTTAGTACCGGTTGGAGCCATGACCCGGTACTAAAGGGGTGCGCTGGCTCCAGGCGGTGCACAAGTTTAGTCCCACCTTGCTAGCCGAGGTGCTACCGCACTGGTTTATAAGCCCCAGTGCGGTAGCTCTCTCGAGCTCCTCTCCTAAGCAGGCCTACTGGGCCTACCTGTCCTCTTCCACCCAGTGGGCCTACTGGGCCTTTGCGGGCCTGCATCCTGGCCCAACAAAAGGCTGTGTTCCTAGTCGTATGCAGGCCGCTTTGGCCCAGTAGGCGGGCTTTTTTTTCTTAATTTTTTTCGCCTTATTTATTTTTGTTTTATTTATTTTTGAGTTGTTTTTGCTGTATTTAGAGTTTCTTTGTGAATATTTTTTCTTTAGGTACAAAAAATTACAAACTTTCTGTTAGTGCCGGTAGTTTTCAAATTTGAATAGTTTAAATTTTGAATTATTTGAAATTTGTGTGAATCACTAGTTTGTGAATAACTTAACTTTGAAAAAAGTTTTTTTAGTGATTCTTTTTTCTTTTGTTTAATATTGGTGTGTTTTATCATTATATTCAATTTGGTAATGCTTAGGTTATTTAAAAATGAAATGCCTTTGTAACAGTTCAGTTTTCGTCGGAAACCCTGATACTTCGAAAGAGATTGTCCATTTTGTACACGAAGTGCATCCAGTTTTTGCCGTAACCCTCTCTACTTTTTTGCACATGCTATTTGTACGAAATTATGATACCATGCCAACTTTTAACCTTTTCTGAGTTCATTTGAAATGCTTTTCAATTTCAGGGTCATTTAGTTGGAAAAAATCAGTAAATGCCTGAAAAGAATTTGTTTGCACATAAAATTTCTTCGCGTTTCAAATGCCAAAACACATAACTACCCTAACTATTATAGACATTCCCTCCTGGGTGTGAAACACAGAATAAAGTGATGATAGTGAAGCCGATCACATCCCAGATCTTTGGGTGTGAAACTTTTTCTTCGCGTGTGTCCCTTTGCGCCGTAGCCATGGAAAATCTTCATCATTTAACTAGATGCTTGGGTCAATATTCACTGTGAATGGAGCAATTTCATCAAACTTTTCATAATCTTCTGACATGTCTGTCTTGTCATCCACTCCCATGATGTTTCTTTTTCCTGAAAGAACTATGTGGCGCTTTGGCTAGTCGTATGATCCATTCGCTTCCTTATCTTTTCTTTTTCTCGGCCTGGTAGACATGTCTTTCACATAAAAAACCTGCGCCACATCATTGGCTAGGACGAATAGTTCGTCTGCATACGCAAGATTGTTGAGATCCACTGTTGTCATTCCGTACTGCGGGTCTTCCGTTACCCCGCCTCGTGTCATATTGACCCATTTGCACCGAAACAAAGGGACCTTCAAATCACCTGATCCATAGTTAAGTTCCCATATGTCCTTTATGTAACCATAATATGTTTCCTTTCCCGTGTTGGTTGTTGCATCAAAGCGGACACTGCTATTTTGGTTGGTGCTCTTCTTATCTTGGGCGATCGTGTAAAATGTATTCCCATTTATCTGGTACCCTTTGAAAGTCATTATATTCGAAGATGGTAACTGGGACAGCGAGTACATGTCATTTTGAATATCGCCATCATTCAGGGCACGTTTCTGCAACCAACCGGCGAAAGTCCTCGTTTGTTCATGTGTAATCTAGTCGTCAGACTTCTTCGGGTGTTTGGACTATAGAAAATTCTTGTGTTCCTCCATATACGGAGCCACCAAGGCGGAATTCTGTAGAACTATGTAGTGTGCTTCAGTGAGAGAATGCCCGTCCATACATATTATTTGATTCCCTCCTAGCGTGCCTTTCCTTCCAGTCTGCCCTTATGCTGCGATTCAGGAACACCAATCCGCTTAAGGTCAGGAATGAAGTCAATACAAAACTCAATGACCTCCTCATTTTCATGGCCCTTCGAGATGCTTCCTTCTGGCCTAGCACGGTAATGAACATATTTCTTCAAGACTCCCATGAACCTTTCAAAGGGGAACATATTGTGTAGAAATACAGGACCCAAAACGTTAATCTCTTCGCAAAGGTGAATTAGGATGTGTGTCATGATGTTGAAGAAGGATGGTGGGAACACCAACTCAAAACTGACAAGAAATTGCACCAAATCATTCTGTAACCTTGGTATGATTTCTGGATCGATTACCTTCTGAGAGATTGCATTGAGGAATGCACATAGCTTCACAATGGCTAATCGAACGTTTTTCGGTAGAAGCCCCCTCAGTGCAACCGGAAGGAGTTGCGTCATAATCACGTGGCAGTCATGAGACTTTAGGTTTTGGAACTTTTTCTTTGCCATATTTATTATTCCCTTTATATTCGACGAGAAGCCAGACGGTACCTTCATGCTGAGCAGGCATTCGAAGAAGATTTCCTTCTCTTCTTTGGTAAGAGCGTAGCTGGCCTGACCCTGATGTATGCCGTCTTTTCCGTGCATATGTTGCTGGTCCTCCCGTGCCTCTGGTGTATCTTTTGTCTTCCCATACACGCCCAAAAAGCTAAGCAGGGTCACGCAAAGATTCTTCGTGACGTGCATCACGTCGATTGCGGAGCGGACCTCTAGGTCTTTCCAATATGGCAGGTCCCAAAATATAGATTTCTTCTTCCACATGGGTGCGCGTCCGTCAGCGTCCTTCGGAACAGGTTGTCCGCCAGGACCCTTTCCAAAGATTCCCTTTAAATCCTTGACCATATCATGTACATCAGCACCAGTACAGTGGCGAGGCTTCGTCCGGTGATCCGCCTCACCTTTGAAATGATTGCCTTTCTTTCTTACGGGATGCCTTGTCGGAAGAAATCGACGATGTCCTAGGTACACATTCTTCCTACAACTATCCAAATATATACTGTCGGTATCATCCAAATAGTGCGTGCATCCACGGTATCCCTTGTTTGTCTGTCCTGAAAGGTTACTGAGAGCAGGCCAATCATTGATGGTCATGAACAGTAACGTCTTTAGGTCAAATTCTTCCTGTCCGTGCTCATCCCACGCACGTACACCTGTTCCATTCCACAGCTGTAATAGTTCTTCAACTAATGGCCTTAGGTACACATCAATGTCGTTGCCGGGTTGCTTAGGGCCTTGGATGAGCACTGGCATCATACTGAACTTCCACTTCATGCACAACCAAGGAGGAAGGTTATACAAACATAGAGTCACAGGCCACGTGCTATGGTTGCTACTCTGCTCCCCAAAAGGATTAATGCCATCTGCGCTTAGACCAAACCATACGTTCCTTGGGTCACCTGCAAACTCCTCCCAGTACTTTCTCTCGATTTTTCTCCACTGCGAACCGTCAGCGGGTACTCTCAACTTTCCGTCTTTCTTACAGTCTTCTGCGTGCCACCGCATCGCCTTCGCATGCTCTTTGTTTTGGAACAAACGTTTCAACCGTGGTATTATAGGAGCATACCACATCACCTTGGCAGGAATCTTCTTCCTGGGGCGCTCGCCCTCGACATCACCAGGGTCATCGCGACTGATCTTATAACGCAATGCACCGCATACCAGGCAAGCGTTCAAATCCTCGTACTCACCACGATAGAGGATGCAGTCATTAGGGCATGCCTGTATCTTTTGCACCTCTAACCCTAGAGGGCAGACAGCCTTCTTTGCTTCATACGTACTCTCGGGCAATTCGTTGTCCTTTGGAAGCATATTCTTTATCATTACCAGCAACTTTCCAAATCCCTTGCAGATACACCATTCTCTGCCTTCCATTGCAGCAATTCAAGTGTGGTGCCCAACTTTTTTTGTCAGTTTCGCAATTCAGGTACAACAATTTCTTGTGATCCTCTAACATGCGTTGCAACTTCGTCCTCTCCAGATCACTTGCGCAGTTTCTCTTTGCATCGGCAATGGCCCGACCTAGATCATCAGCGGGCTCATCTGATGCCTCTTCTTCATCTTCTTCCCGCATTGCCGGCTCAGCTTCTTCCCCCATTGTTGTATCATCGTATTCAGGGAACCCATGGCCAGGATAGCCGTCGTTGTCCTCTTCTTCTTCATTGTCTTCAATCATAACCCCTATTTCTCCGTGCTTGGTCCAAACATTGTAGTGGGGCATGAAACCGGACTTAAATAGGTGGACGTGAATGGTTTTTGACATAGAGTAACTGTGACCATTCTTACAGCCAGCACATGGACAAGGCATAAAACCATCCGCCCGCTTGTTTGCCTCAGCGGCCCGCAGAAAAGTATGCACGCCATTAATGAACTCGGGAGAGCATCGGTCATCATACATCCATTGTCGGCTCATCTTCATTACACAACACCGAATAGACCAAATTAATACAAGTTCATACATAAAGTTCATACATAAAGTTCATATACAGCACTTAATTAAATGCAACATACAAATAACTCTCTAGCTAAAGAATTTAAATGCAACAACAAATGCGATGAAGATCGCAACTAGGGTAACAATTGATCCAACAGCATAATGATACCAAGCCACACTATCAATGGCATATTTTCTAATCTTTCTAATCTTCAACCTCATTTTCTCCATCTTGATCTTGTGATCATCGACGACATCGGCAACATGCAACTCCAATTCCATCTTCTCCCCCTCAATTCTTTTCAATTTTTCTTTCAAATACTCGTTTTCTCTTTCAACTAAATTTAACCTCTCGACAATAGGGTCGGTTGGAATTTCCGGTTCACATACCTCCTAGATAAAAATATCTATGTCAACTTGATGGGCATAATTTGTCATAAACACAAAATGCAACAACTAGTTTTAGAAGAGAATATACCACATCCGAATCATAACAAGGACGAGGGCTGACGGGGACGGATATCAAAACCATGGCACTATGTATAACAAACAACGTACGGGTCAGATAATTATACGAGTAACTATATATCCAAATCACACAAACATCAATTTGGTAATGTAAAACATTCATGAACAAGAGCCTCACCACAAGGTGGTGCCGACGACGGGACGGTGCGGGCGATCGACGGTGCTTACGACGGAGATTTAGAAGGCACTAAGTAAACCACACCTACATATGCAAACTAAGTGTTATTTTTGACCTCAAATTGCATATAAATCAAATACTAGCAAATATAATTCCTCCCAAATTAATCACTATACAAAGCATTGCAAGAGCTAATCTAGCAATGAGAGTTGAAAGGACAAAGTTGCTAACCTTTGTGATCATTTGAATGGATGGGGGCCTTCAAATCTTGACAAATTTTGGGCAAAATTTGTGAGGAGATCGAGGAAGAGAGGGGAAGAACAGAGGAAGTGAGGGGAACAGGGAAGAACAGAGTGGCTCGGGTGGACGAAGGGTTTATGTACGGCGACCTTTAGTACCGGTTCGTGACACGAACCGGTACTAAAGGTGCTGGAGGGGGCCCAGACTGACAACACCCTGCCACCACCCTCTTTAGTACCGGTTCGTGCCACGAACCGGTACTAAAGGTTCGCCATGAACCGGTACTAATGAGAACGGCCGGGTAGCCGTTGGAACCGGCACTAATGGACACATTAGTGCCGGCTCAAAATCAAACTGGCACTAATGTGTCTCATATTAGGTCCTTTTTCTACTAGTGATTCAACCAATATCGTCAATAAGGAGCTCAAAGAGGAAGGTTGAACCCACACATAATGTGAAGAAGAAAAAGAAAAGAAGGAGCAACAAAGTTAGAGAGGTATCCCTCCCAAATGATGTTGCTCCTACTACTCATTGTGATGATGATAATTGCTATACTATTGGTGCTATCCATATTTTTAATGATGAGAGTGATTATGCTTATGATATGAAAGGGCCCAAGCTTGGGGAAGCTATGCTTGATGAGTATGAAATATTTGAGAATATATTTGCTGAAATTAATGTTTGTCCCAAGTTTGGAGATGCTATGTTTAAGGAAGATGATATTTTTAGCATCCCAAGTTTTGATATGCAAAGTTGTTATGATAATAGCATGCCTCTTACCTATGATGATTATATTGATGAAAGTGGATTTGGAAGAGTGTCAACTTTATTTAGTGATTCCACTATCCTGGGAGAGGTTTCAATCGATTATGATGAGAACGAAGTTGCTACTTATGATGATTATTGTGATGAAACTTATGCTATAAAAAGTAGTGATGATTATATTTACAAATCTTGTCATGATTATGATTACCCTTTTTCTGAACATTACTCTTTTAATGTGGAAAAAAAATTAGTGTTCAAGTGTCTTATGACACTCCCACTATTCCGAATGAGAAGAATTTTGTTTATGTGGAGAGTAGTAAAAATTCTATGCTTGTAGATCATGAAAGGAATGCTTTAGGTGCTAGTTATATTGTTGACTTCATTCATGATGCTACTGAAAATTATTATGAGGGAGGAACATATGCTTGTAGGAATTGCAATAATATCAAGTTTCCTCTTTATGTGCTTAAAGTTTTGAAGTTATGCTTGTTTTACCTTCCTATGCTAGTTGATTATTGTTCCCATAAGTTGTTTTCTCACAAAATCCCTATGCATAGGACATGGTTCGACTTAAATGTGCTATTCATATGCTTCATGATGCTCCCGTTATGTTTCAATTCTTATCTTTATGTGAGCATCATTGCCATCATCATGCCTAGCTAGAAAGGCATTAAAGAAAAGTGCTTGTTGGGAGACAACCCAATATTTATCCTTACTGTTTTTGTGTGGTCACATGATTATGCTACTGTAGTAATCATGTTTTATAGCTTTTGTTTCAATAAAGTGCCAAGTAAGACCTTTAGGATAGCTTACGGTGATAGTTGTGTTGATCCTGCTGAAAATCACAAACTTTTGCACCCAGTAAATTAGATTTGTTAATTCACAGAAACATGCTTCTGATCTGATTCTTTTTTCTCTGGATTGGTAAACAAATTGCTTAGGACTTCCTAATTTGGTAGGAATTTTGTAGTTCCATAAGTATACGTTTGATACAGATTACTACAGACTATTCTGTTTTTGACAGATTCTGTTTTCTATGTGTTGTTTGCTTATTTTAATGAATCTATGAGTAGTATCGGAGGGTATGAACCATAGAGAAGTTATAATACAGTAGATATTACACCAATATGAATTTATAATGAGTTCATTACAGTACCTAAGTGGTGGTTTTATTTTATTATACTAACGGAGCTTACGAGTTTTCTGTTGAGTTTTGTGTTGTGAAGTTTTCAAGTTTTGGGTAAGGATTCGATGGACTATGGAATAAGGATTGGCAAGAGCGTAAGCTTGGGGATGCCCAAGGCACCCCAAGGTAATATTCAAGGAAAACCAAGAGCCTAAGCTTGGGGATGCCCCGGAAGGCATCCCCTCTTTCGTCTTCGTTTATCGGTAACTTTACTTGGAGCTATATTTTTATTCATCACATGATATGTGTTTTGCTTGGAGCGTCATTTTCTTTAGTTAGTATTTGCTTGATGTTATTTAGAATAATGTTTTGCATCTTTAGTTTCAATAAAAATGTCAAGGATAGCCTTTACCATGCTTATTTTGCTAGTATACATGTTGCTGTTTGAAAACAGAAAGTTTACCGCTGTGCAAAAATTCCCTAGAAAAGTCAGAGAATGATATAATGTTGAAACTTTTTGCATAATGAGCTATGATAAATTTAATACAGTGGGAATTTTATCTCATAATTGTTGGAGTTATGGAAGTATGATGAATCATGCATTCTTTACAGACTGTACTGTTTTGGCAGATTGCTGTTATGTTTGCATTGTTTGCATATGGTTGCTTGTTTAATGATTCTATTTGAGGATAGGAGTATTAAATATGCAGAGATATTTAGTATGTAATGTGGAATAATAATTTTAGTGAATTTTTACAGTAGAAAATGATAAGGTTTTGCATTGGTTTATACTAACCTATCTCACGAGTTCTTGTTGAGTTTGGTGTGGATGAAGCTTTTTGAGAAATAGAGAAACCATGATATAAGAGGAATTAAGGAGACACAAAAGTTCAAGCTTGGGGATGCCCCGGTAGGCATCCCACCTTTCTTCTTCAACAACTATCGGTTAGTATCGGTTGAGCCTAAGTTTTTGCTTCTTCACATGAGTTGTGCTATCCTTGCAATGTCATTTTATTTTGCTTTTCTTGCTGTTTGAATAAAATATCAAGATCTGAAATTCTTAAATGAGAGAGAGTCTTCGCATAGTTACATAATTATTTAGCTACTCATTGATCTTCACTTATATCTTTTTGGAGTAGTTTGTCACTTACTCGTGTGCTTCACTTATATTCTATGAGTAAATGGTTGAATGAGTTGAATGTCATAAATCTGAAATTATATATGCCTCGTTTGCTTATCCCAATGGGAGTAATGACTTCACATGTAAGAAGTAGAGGTTGAAAATTTATTGAAGGTTAGCAAGCATTGTATTGGTCATTTGAACAATTCATGAAAGAATATTGAAGGAAGAGAGATTTCACATATAAATATACTATCCTAGACATCTTTTATAATTGTGAGCACTCATTAAGTATGACATGCTAAAGAGTTGATGTTGGACAAGGAAGACAATGTAATGGGTTATGTTTTCTCACATCTCAGTTAAAGTATATTGTCATGGATCATTCAAACATGTTGAGCTTGCCTTTCCCCCTCATGCTAGCCAAAATTCCTTGCACCAAGTAGAGATACTACTTGTGCATCCAAATATCCTTAAACCCAGTTTTGCCATGAGAGTCCACCATACCTACCTATGGATTGAGTAAGATACTTCAAGTAAGTTGTCATCGGTGCAAGCAATAAAAATTGCTCTCTAAATATGTATGATCTTTTGGTGTGAAGAAAATAGCTTTATACGATCTTGTTATGGAAGCAATAAAAGCAGCGGATTGCATAATAAAGGTCCATATACAAGTGGCAATATAAAGTGATGTTCATTCGCATTAAGATTTTGTGCATCCAACCCTAAAAGCGCATGACAACCTCTGCTTCCCTCTGCGAAGGGCCTATCTTTTACTTTATGTCTTTTACTTTTATGCAAGAGTCAAGGTGATCTTCACCTTTCCCTTTTTCATTTTATCCTTTGGCAAGCACCTCGTGTTGGGAAGATCCTGATATGGATGTAAGTTAGCATGAACTATTATTGTTGACATCACCCAAAGGTGAATACGTTGGGAGGCAACACTATAAGGCCCTATCTTTCTCAGTGTCCGATTGAAACTCCATAACCATTAGTATTGCGTGAGTGTTAGCAATTGTAGAAGACTATATGATAGTTGAGTATGTGGAGTTTGTTATTCCTGAAAATAAGATGAATTGCAATTGTTTGATGACTGAGAATGAAGTTTGCTAGTTTTCAAGAAAGTTTATGGTCTATGCTTTAACATGTGAATTGCTTGTTACTTTATCGTGAGAAGTTTTATGAGATGAAATACTGTTATGACATATTATCATGCTAGAAAAGGTGATTGAAATTATCATTGATCAAACTTGTGCACCTTCTAGCATTCACACTTCATAAATTCTTTCTTTTATCATTTACCTACTCGAGGATGAGCAGGAATTAAGCTTGGGGATGCTGATACGTCTCCAACGAATCTATAATTTATGAAGCATTCATGCTATTTTATTATCTGTTTTGATTGATTACGGGCTTTATTATACACTTTTATATTACTTTTGGGACTAACCTATTAACCGGAGGCCCAGCCCATATTGCTGTTTTATTTCATGTTTCAGTATTTCGAAGAAAAGGAATATCAAATGGAGTCCAAACGGAATGAAACCTTCGGCAGCGTGATTTTTAGGAAGAATATGATCGGGGAGACTTGGAGTGCAAGCCAGGGGATCATCGAGGGAGCCACGAGACAGGGGGGCGCGCCCACCCCCCTGGGCGTGCCCTACCCTCTCGTGGGCCCCTCGAGGCTCCCCCGACCGACTTCTTTCGCCTATATAAGCCTACGTACCCTAAAAACATCAACGAAGAAGATAGATCGGGAGTTCCGTCGCCGCAAGCCTCTGTAGCCACCAAAAACCTCTCGGGAGCCCATTCTGGCACCCTGCCGAAGGGGGAACCCATCACTGGTGGCCATCTTCATCATCCCGGCGCTCTCCATGACGAGGAGGGAGTAGTTCACCCTCGGGGCTGAGGATATGTACCAGTAGCTATGTGTTTGATCTCTCTCTCTCTCTCTCTCTCTCGTGTTCTCTCTATGGCACGATCTTGATGTATCGTGAGCTTTGCTATTATAGTTGGATCTTATGATGTTTCTCCCCCTCTACTCTCTTGTGATGAATTGAGTTTCCCTTTGAAGTTATCTTATCGGATTGAGTCTTTAAGGATTTGAGAACACTTGATGTATGTCTTGCTGTGTTTATCTGTGGTGACAATGGGATATCACGTGCCACTTGATGTATGTTTTGGTGATCAACTTGCGGGTTCCGCCCATGAACCTATGCATAGGGGTTGGCACACGTTTTCGTCTTGACTCTCCGGTAGAAACTTTGGGGCACTCTTTGAAGTACTTTGTGTTGGTTGAATAGATGAATCTGAGATTGTGTGATGCATATCGTATAATCATGCCCACGGATACTTGAGGTGACAATGGAGTATCTAGGTGACATTAGGGTTTTGGTTGATTTGTGTCTTAAGGTGTTATTCTAGTATGAACTCTTGAATAGATTGATCCGAAAGAATAACTTTGAGGTGGTTTCGTACCCTACCATAATCTCTTCGTTTGTTCTCCGCTATTAGTGGCTTTGGAGTGACTCTTTGTTGCATGTTGAGGGATTGTTATATGATCTATCTATGTTATTATTGTTGAGAGAACTTGCACTAGTGAAAGTATGAACCCTAGGCCTTGTTTCCTATCATTGCAATACCATTTACGCTCACTTTTATCATTAGTTACCTTGCTATTTTTATAATTTCAGATTACAAAAACCTATATCTACCATCCATATTGCACTTGTATCACCATCTCTTTGCCAAACTAGTGCACCTATACAATTTACCATTGTATTGGGTGTGTTGGGGACACAAGAGACTCTTTGTTATTTGGTTGCAGGGTTGTTTGAGAGAGACCATCTTCATCCTACGCCTCCCATGGATTGATAAACCTTAGGTCATTCACTTGAGGGAAATTTGCTACTGTCCTACAAACCTGTGCACTTGCAGGCCCAACAACGTCTACAAGAAGAAGGTTGTGTAGTAGACATCACCGTCCAACAAATGGTCTTCCCAATACCGGCATGAGCGGCCATCCCCAAGCACCCAGGTAGTTGAGGCATGAAAGATGGCCCGAGCTTCAGGGTCGGGCGGGATCTACAGGTGACCCCAGGGGAGAGAAGGGTAAGTTTGCTGTAGCCAACACCAGCGGGTGCGGAGAGCGATGCCAAAGCGGCCGAGATCAAGAATCCTCAGACCACCAAGAGGGCGAGAGGCCGGAAAACCTTCTGCCAGTTCACGAGGCAATGGCCACCATTGGCCTCACTGCGGTCGTGCCAGAGGAATTCCCGGACGATGCGATTGACTTGCTTGAGAATGGGAGGGCAAAGCGCCATAGTCATAAGGAGGTGAATTGGCATAGCATAGAGGACATACCGGGCTAAGGCCAAGAGCTCACCACGAGACAGCATCGAGGCGTGCCAGGTTGGCAGCTTCTTGGCCATGCGTTCGACGAGGGGCATCAGGGTGCCGGCACCTTACGCATAGAGAGAGGGAGGCCGACGTACCAAATTGGCAACGCCAAGATTGGATAGGCCAGCTCCCCGGTAACAATGGCAATCTTGTCGGGCGTGCACTAGATGGGAGTGGTGGAGGATTTAGCGAGATTGGTGTGTAGCCCGGACGCCGATCCAAAGACTTGCAGCAGGGTGCATAGAGCGTGATAAGTCTCCGTCGTATCTATAATTTTTGATTGCTCCATGCCAATATTCTACAACTTTCATATACTTTTGGCAACTTTTTATACTATTTTTTGGGACTAACATATTGATCCAGTGCCCAGTGCCAGTTCCTGTCTGTTGCATGTTTTATGTTTCGCAGAAACTCCATATCAAACGGAGTCCAAATGGGATAGAAACGGACGGAGAATTATTTTGGAATATTTGTGATTTTTGGGAAGTAAAATCAACGCAAGACGGTGCCCGAGGTGGCCACGAGACAGGGGCCCACGCCAACTCCAGGTGGGCCCCCCCACCCTCCTGGGCCCCTCGTAAGGCGGTTGTGCCCTTCTTTGGCCACAAGAAAGCTAATTTTTGGAAAAAGATCTGGGCGAAGTTTCAATCCAATCGGAGTTACGGATCTCCGGATATAAAAGAAACGGTGCCAGGGCAGAATTCCAGAACGCAGAAACAGAGAGAAACAGAGAGATAGATCCAATCTCGGAGGGGCTCCCGCCCCTCCCATGCCATGGGAACCAAGGACCAGAGGGGAAACCCTTCTCCCATCTAGGGAGGAGGTCAAGGAAGAAGAAGAAGGGGGGCCCTTTCCCCCTTGCTTCCGGTGGCGCCGGAGTGCCGCCGGGGGCCATCATCATCACCACGATCTTCACCAACACGTCCGCCATCTTCACCAACATCTCCATCACCTTCCCCCCTCTATCTACAGCGGTCCACTCTCCCACAACCCTGTACCCTCTACTTGAACATGGTGCTTTATGCTTCATATTATTATCCAACGATGTGTTGCCATCCTATGATGTTTGAGTAGATTTTCGTTGTCCTATTGGTGGTTGATGAATTGCTATGATTGATTTAAATTGCTTGTGGTTATATTGCTGTCCTTTGGTGCCCATCATATGAGCGCGCGCGCGGATCACACCATAGGGTTAGTTGTATGTTGGTAGGACTATGTATTGGAGGGCAAGAGTGACATAAGCTTCAACCTAGCATAGAAATTGATGCATACGGGATAGAAGGGGGACCAATATATCTTAATGCTATGGTTGGGTTTTACCTTAATGAACATTAGTAGTTGCGGATGCTTACTAATAGTTCCAATCATAAGTGCATAGAATTCCAATTTAGGGATGACATGATAGCAGTGGCCTCTCCCACATAAATCTTGCTATCGGTCTAGTAAAGTAGTCAATTGCTTAGGGACAATTCCACAACTCCTACCACCACTTTTCCACACTCGCTATATTTACTTTATTGCTTATTTATCTAAACAGACCCTACTTTTTATTTACGTGTTCTTTATTATCTTGCAACCCTTTCCAACAACACCTACAAAGTACCTCTAGTTTCATACTTGTTCTAGGTAAAGCGAACTTCAAGCGTGCGTAGAGTCATATCAGTGGCCGATAGGATTAGAGAGTATTTGTTCTACCTTTAGCTCCTCGTTGGGTTCGACACTCTTACTTATCGAAAGAGGCTACAACTATCCCGTATACTTGCAGGTCATCAAGACCTTTTTCTGGCGCCGTTGCCGGGAGTCATAGCGTGGGGTGAATATTCTCGTGTATGCTTGTTTGCTTTATCACTAAGTAATTTTTTGTTTGTTGTTCTTAGTTGTTTTCTATCTTTAGTTATGGGTAGGAAACACAAAATACCAAAAAAATTAGTTGTACCTACTGAACCAATGGTTGAAGAACCACTCAAAATCTATCACACCCCTGAAGCTTTTTACTTGGATCATCTTCGATCCCTTTGTGCTCGTGTTGAAACCCCCACTATCTTAGTTGAGGGCAAATCTTTAGATGAGCATGCTTGTTATGTGCGACACCGTATATCTGAAAAGGGGAAACTTTTACTGGATCAAATTCATCGTTTGCAATGCTATGCTTGGACTTTATGTGAAATATATGATGTTACTTGTTGTTCTGAAAACCCTAAGAAACATCTTCCCTACAAATGCTTGTTTAGTGATAATGGAATCGTATCTTCGTATGCTAAGGGTGTTTATAATTACTATGATGTTCAACAAATTGGAGAATTTGTTGCTTTTAAGGGTGCTTATGAAATTGCTTCGTTGATTGATGAGTATGATGCTACTCTCCACAAATCTGAAAATTTTGCCATACTTGAATATTGTTATGACAATTATGCTTCTAATGCCTATGTTAAACTATATATTGAGGAATTCTCTGCTGTCCAAGAAGAGACTAATATTTTGCAGGAGTCTATGGAAGAAGAAATTGATGAAACTGTGAGCTCATTGGATGAAAAAGATGATGAGGAGAGCGAAGAACAAAAGGAGGAAGAGCGGATTAGCTACCCGTGCCCACCTTCTAATGAGAGTAACTCTTCAACTCATACATTGTTTAATTTCCCTTCGTGCCTACCGAAGGATCATTGCTATGATGATTGTTATGATCCCGTTGATTCTCTTGAATTACCCCTTTTTGATGATGCTTGCTATGCTTTTGGCCAAGATGCCAATATGAATTATGCTTATGGAGATGAACTTGCTATAGTTCCTTATGTTAAACATGAAATTGTTGCTATTGCACCCACGCATGATAGTTCTATTATCTTTTTGAATTCTCCAAACTACACTATATCGGAGAAGTTTGTGCTTATTAAGGATTATATTGATGGGTTGCCTTTTACCATTGCACATGATAATTTTGATAGATATAATATGCATGTGCTTGCTGATCCTACTTGCAATTATTATGAGAGAGGAACTATATCTCCACCTCTCTATGTTTCCAATATGATAAAATTGCAAGAAACTGCTTATACTATGCATTGGCCTTTACTATGTGTGCATGAATTGTTCTTTTATGACATGTCAATGCATAGGAAGAGAGTTAGACTTCGCTATTGCATGATATATGTTACTTTGTGCTCACTACTAAATTACAAATCATTGTTAATTAAAATTGGCTTTGATATACCTTGGGATCCGGGTGGATCCATTACTTGAGCACTATATGCCTAGCTTAATGGCTTTAAAGAAAGCGCTGCCAGGGAGACAACCCAGAAGTTTTAGAGAGTCATTTATTTCTGTTGAGTGCTTTTATATAGTTTAAAAACAAAAAAATAAAGAGGGTAACCCAAAACTTTTCAAAAAGGGAACTGAAAGTAAGAGAGACAAGCATTGTTGAAGTGGGAGAGCTCCTTGAAATTTGTTCATGCTCACGGAAACTTTGTTAATCTTAATTACAGAAAATTTTCATCAAAAATAATTATACCCTTGTACAATTCCATTGAATTATAAAAAATAATGTGCCAAGGTTTGCCTTTAGGATGTTTACAATGCTTGTTGGTTTGTACGGTGCAGGACAGAAACTTTGGCTGTAGTACGCGATTTTACATTTTTTTACTGGAACGTCAAATGGTTCTGATTATTTTTTCAATGTCTTTATGTACAAATTTGTTATTTTTCCTAATTTTGGTAGAATTTTTGGGGTAACATGAGTATGGTGAATGTTCAGATTGCTACAGACTTTTCTGTTTTTGACAGATTCTGTTTTTGATGCGTAGTTCACTTGTTTTGATGAAACTATCAATTTCTATCAGTGGATTAAGCCATGGAAAAGCTATATTACAGTAGACAAAATGCAAAAACAAAATATTAATTGGTTTTCTACAGTACTTAGAGTAGTTATTTGCTTTATTATACTAACGGATCTTACCGAGTTTTCTGTTGAAGTTTTGTGTGGATGAAGTGTTTGATCGAGGAGGTCTCGATATGAGGAAAAGGAAGAGAGGCAAGAGCTCAAGCTTGGGGATTCCCAAGGCACCCCAAGTAAATATTCAAGGAGACTCAAGCATCTAAGCTTTGGGATGCCCCAGAAGGCATCCGCTCTTTCTTCAACAAGTATCGGTATGTTTTTGTACTCGTTTCGTTCATGCGATATGTGCAAGTCTTGGAGCGTCTTTTGCATTTAGTTTTCATTTTTCTTTTATGCACCATGCTGGTATGAGATAGTCCTTGGTTGATTTATAGAATGCTCATTGCACTTCACTTAAATCTTTGAGTATGGCTTTATAGAATGCTTCATGTGCTTCACTTATATCATTTAAAGTTTGGATTGTATGTTTCTCTTCACATAGAAAACCGCCATTTGTAGAATGCTCTTTTGCTTCACTTATATTTGTTAGAGCGTGGGCATATCTTTTTTAGATATAATTAAACTCTCTTGCTTCACTTATATCTATTTAGAGAGATGACAGGAATTGGTCATTCACATGGTTAGTCATAAAATCCTACATAAACTTGTAGATCGTTGAATATGATATGTTTGATTCCTTGCAATAGTTTTGCGATATAAAGGTGGTGATATTAGAGTTATGCTAGTGGGTGATTGTGGATTAGTAGAAATACTTGTGTTAAGGTTTGTGTTTCCTGAAGCATGCACGTATGGTGAACCGCTTTGTGATGAAGTTGGAGCAGAATTTTATTTATTGATTGCCTTCCTTATGAGTGGCGGTCGGGGACGAGCGATGGTCTCTTCCTACCAATCTATCCCACTAGGAGCATGTGCGTAGTACTTTGTTTTCAATGGCTTGTAGATTTTTGCAATAAGTATATGAGTTCTTTATGACTAATGTTGAGTCCATGGATTATACACACTCTCATCCTTCCACCATTGCTAGCCTCTCTTGTGCCGCGCAACTTTCGCCGGTACCATACACCCACCATATACCTTCCTCAAAACAGCCACCATACCTACCTATCATGGCATTTCCATAGCCATTCTGAGATATATTGCCATGCAACTTTCATCATCATCATCATCATATACATGACTTGAGCTTTCATTGTCATATTGCTTTGCATGATCGTAAGATAGCTAGCATGATGTTTTCATGGCTTGTCCGTTTTTTGATGTCATTGCTACGCTAGATCATTGCACATCCCGGTACACCACCGGAGGCATTCATATAGAGTCATATCTTTGTTTTAGATATTGAATTGTAACATTGAGTTGTAAGTAAATAAAAGTGTGATGATCATCATTATTAGAGCATTGCCCCAGTGAGGAAAGGATGATGGAGACTATGATCCCCCCACAAGTCGGGATGAGACTCCGGACTTAATGAAAAAAAATAAAGGCCAAAGAAGACAAATAAAAAAGGGGGGCCAAAGAAGCCCAAACAAAAAAAAGAAGAGAAAATAAAAAAATGAGAGAAAAAGAGAGAAGGGGCAATGTTACTATCCTTTTACCACACTTGTGCTTCAGAGTAGCACCATGTTCTTCATAGAGAGAGTATCCTATGCTTTCACTTTCATATACTAGTGGGAATTTTCATTATAGAACTTGGCTTGTATATTCTAATGATGGGCTTCCTCAAATGCCCGAGGTCTTCATGAGCAAGCAAGTTGGATGCACACCCACTTAGTTTTCAGTTTGAGCTTTCATACACTTATAGCTCTAGTGCATCCGTTGCATGGAAATCCCCACTCACTCACATTGATATCTATTGATGGGCATCTCCATAGCCCGTTGATACGCCTAGTCGATGTGAGACTTTCTCCTTTTTTGTCTTCTCCACATAACCCCCACCATCATATTCTATTCCACCTATAGTGCTATGTCCATGGCTCACACTCATGTATTGCGTGAAAGTTGAAAAGGTTTGAGATTACTAAAGTATGAAACAATTGCTTGGCTTGTCATCGGGGTTGTGCATGATTAAATACTTTGTGTGATGAAGATAGATCAACAGCTAGACTATATGATTTTGTAGGGATAACTTTCTTTGGCCATGTTGTTTTGAAAAGACATGATTGCTTTATTGGTACGCTCGAAGTATTATTGTTTTCATGTCAAATGATAGACTATTTCTTTGAATCACTCGTGTCTTAATATTCATGCCATGATTAGACATATGATCAAGATTATGCTAGGTAGCATTCCACATCAAAAATTATCTTTTTATCATTTACCTACTCGAGGACGAGCAGGAATTAAGCTTGGGGATGCTGATACGTCTCCGTCGTATCTATAATTTTTGATTGTTCCATGCCAATATTCTACAACTTTCATATACTTTTGGCAACTTTTTATACTATTTTTTGGGACTAACATATTGATCCAGTGCCCAGTACCAGTTCTTGTCTGTTGCATGTTTTATGTTTCGCAGAAACCCCATATCAAACAGAGTCCAAACGGGATAAAAACGGACGGAGAATTATTTTGGAATATTTGTGATTTTTGGGAAGTAAAATCAACGCGAGACGATGCCCGAGGTGGTCACGAGACAGGGGCCCACGCCCACTCCAGGTGCCCCCCCCCACCCTCCTGGGCCCCTCGTAAGGCGGTTGATGCCCTTCTTTGGCCCCAAGAAAGCTGATTTTTGAAAAAAGATCTGGGCGAAGTTTCAATCCAATCAAAGTTACGGATCTCCGGATATAAAAGAAACGATGCCAGGGCAGAATTCCAGAACGCAGAAACAGAGAGAGACAGAGAGATCGATCCAATCTCGGAGGGGATCTCGCCCCTCCCATGCCATGGGAGCCAAGGACCAAAGGGGAAACCCTTCTCCCATCTAGGTAGGAGGTCAAGGAAGAAGAAGAAGAAGGGGGCCCCTCTCCCCCTTGCTTCCGGTGGCGCCGGAGCGCCGCCGGGGGCCATCATCATCACCGCGATCTTCACCAACACGTCCGCCATCTTCACCAACATCTCCATCACCTTCCCCCCTCTATCTACAGCGGTCCACTCTACCACAACCCTGTACCCTCTACTTGAACATGGTGCTTTATGCTTCATATTATTATCCAATGATGTGTTGCCATCCTATGATGTTTGAGTAGATTTTCGTTGTCCTATTGGTGGTTGATGAATTTCTATGATTGATTTAATTTGCTTGTGGTTATGTTGCTGTACTTTGGTGTCCATCATATGAGCGCGCGCGCGGATCACACCATAGAGTTAGTTGTATGTTGATAGGACTATGTATTGGAGGGCAAGAGTGACAGAAGCTTCAACCTAGCATAGAAATTGATGCATACGGGATTGAAGGGGGACCAATATATCTTAATGCTATGGTTGGGTTTTACCTTAATGAACGTTAGTAGTTGTGGATGCTTGCTAATAGTTCCAATCATAAGTGCATAGAATTCCAAGTCAGGGATGATATGCTAGCAGTGGCCTCTCCCACATAAAACTTGCTATCGGTCTAGTAAAGTAGTAAATTGCTTAGGGACAATTCCAAAACTCCTACCACCACTTTTCCACACTCTCTATATTTACTTTATTGCTTCTTTATCTAAACAGCCCCTACTTTTTATTTACGTGTTCTTTATTATCTTGCAACCCTTTCCAACAACACCTACAAAGTACCTCTAGTTTCATACTTGTTCTAGGTAAAGCGAACGTCAAGCATGCGTAGAGTCGTATCAGTGGCCGATAGGACTTGCGAGAGTATTTTTTCTACCTTTAGCTCCTCGTTGGGTTCGACACTCTTACTTATCGAAAGAGGCTACAACTATCCCGTATACTTGCGGGTCATCACAGCGCGCAGGTCGATCGAGTCCGGATGGCAGAAGATGGCGACATCATCAGCTTATAAGGACACACTGGACACCATGTGTCACGCGGTCAGGCGGTGCAGGATGCCAGATCTCATGGCATGTTGTAGTAGAAAATTGAGAGCGTCGATAACAAATGCAAACAACATGGGCAAGAGAGGGTCTCCCTCGGGGAACCCCTTGGCGTGCAGAATCGGGGGCCCTGGCACCCCATTGATGAGGACGCGCATGCTGGCCGTAGATAGGAGGATCACCATCCACTCCCGCCAGCGTTGCCCGAATCCAAGATGCCTAAGGATCTTGAGCATGAACGGCCAGGAGACAGAGTCGAATGCGCGAGCTTGAGGAGGACCTGGTGCGCCTTGGCATGGTGGAGGTGCCACGCCGTTTGCTGTACAAGCATAAAATTGTCGTGAATGCATGGTTCAGCAATGAACGCGCTCTGGTTGATGGAGACGAGTTCACCAAGCCTTGGGGCAAGTCTGAGGGACAAGAGTTTCGTGACAAGCTTCGCGACCAAGTGTATTAAACTGATGGGCCGGTAGTCGAGCAGGGAAGCAACATCAGCGCGCTTAGGGAGGAGTGTGGTTAACACCTTGTTGAGGCACTGGAACCCATGACCGTTCATGTGATACAGCTTGTCAAACGGCTTCATGAAGTCGTCCTTGACTATTTCCCAGCAATTGCGCAAGAATTCAGCCGAGAATCCATCGGGCCCGGGCGCCTTGCCAGATGGAAGCAGCTTGACCGCACGCCAGACGCCACACCTCATCAGCAATGAACGGGTGGTCCAGTGCGGATAGGTCGAAGCTCCTGGGATCAACCTCGGCTAGCTGCAGGGAGAAATCATGCGTGTCCGCGGCACCCATGATCGCTGAGAAGTGCTCAAAAGCGGTGCGAGAGAGAGCGGCGTCTGTGGAGATGGTCGTTTCACCGGAACACAGAGAGAGGATTCTATTCTTCTGCTTACGATGGGCGGCATGGATGTGGTGGAAGGCAGAGGAGGCGTCACCCTTGCCGGATCCAAGCAAGCTTGACGCGCTGACACAAGATGAAGCGCTCGAGACACGCTAGCCCAAGGTACATGCCCTTCAGGCAGCGGCGTAGACAAGTCTCGGCGATGGATAATGGGCGCATATCCTGGGCCGCGTCCAGACGTGCGATGAGCTCGTGGGCGATCATCAATTGGCGAGAGACGCTCCTGATCGTCTTTGTGCTCCAACTTTCTTTGCAGGCGACTGGCGGGGAACCGCAGGCGATCGAAGATACGCCTGAACAGGTCATGAGCTGGTTCCACGCTCGACCATGCAATCAAAACAACCTGCTGGAACCCTCCAATTCTCGAAGTGGAATCGTCATGTCCCTAGGGAATGCGGGGTACAGTCGACCATGAGACGGCAGTGGTCGAACGCTGCTAAAGAAAGGCAGCACAGAAGACAGTGTGGGTGAGCCTCCTAGACTAGACCTGGTGTATTGCCTTCCGTGAAGGTAAAGATACTGCAGCTTCAGTCGGCCATGAACCCCCAGAAGCGCCACATGATGCGCTGATTCAGGCGCGCATTGCTTTTGTCAGCAGCATTTGAGATCATGTTGAAATTGCCACCAATAAACCAGGGGCCAGCCGATACTATTTTTGTTACATGCATTAACATTTTGTTAGTTAAAGATCAAAATTTAGCGTAAAATGTGAAGGAGACCAATAAACCAGGACGAAGGTAGTAGTAGCGTTGTCTGTCCGAAAGGGCTTTGGTTGTTTTTTTTGAATTTTCACCTGGGGGGGGGGTCCCCACCTGAATATATTAATCAGAGAGGCAAAAAGCCCCGATGATTACAAGCATCAATCAAGATGCTCAGCAAGCCGAACCCTAACTCGTAACCCGCTACCGCAAGGCCGTCATCCAGGTGCCGACATGAGCTCGACAGGGCTCTTTCAGGCGACCACGCCACAAGAGGGTGTCTTCCCGACAGCAGCCAAGCAACCGGTCAAGGGAGGGGCGCTGTCCTAAAAAACCACAACATTTCAGTGTTTCCACAAGTGCCAACAGCATAGCATAGAGAATTCCTGAGCGGAACGGACAACTGTGCTCGCTGAAGAAGCCAGCTGACCTAGGTTATCCACCACCGCGTCAGTGACGTCGACACCAATTTTCCTCCAGAAAGCCGCCGCAAACGGCCAGGAGAGAATCAGATGATCTGCACTCTCGAGTGCCACTTCACAGACGTGACAGCCAGCACCATCTGTCTCAACTATATGCTTCCTCAGCAGCACATCTCTAGTGTGGATGTGTCATTGCACCATTAGCCAACAGAAGAATTTGACCTGCGATGGTGCCCGTGCATCCCAGACGAATGCAGCCCATGGGGTGACCACCCCTCCAAACCTCAGCAGTCGGTACGCCATGGCAGATGACAGGCGCCCGCACGGGGCCGAGATGTGGAGGAGAGACCGCTCATCCCCTCCCTCCCAGACTGGTGTTGTTTCAATCTTGCTCAAGACAACAGCCAGCTCCTGCTCTCCGACTCGCGTGAGGCGCGGGACGAGGTGTCTGCGAAGCCCATCGGCTCTCACCCGCCAGACTGTCACTTCAGCTGATGTGGTATGGGAGAAAAGAGCAGGGAGGGCAGCCGCAAGAGCACTGCAAGGCAGCCAGCGATCCAACCAGAAGGAGACCGTGCGCCTGTCCCCCACGCCAACCGTTGAGATAGCGCGATACAGGGGGACCAACCTAGCTAGAACCCCTCCCTGCTCGCCCAGCGCGTGGTCACCACGCCCCAGGAGCGAGCGCCCAGTTGCATCCGCCCAGACCCAAGCAGCCCATCTTGATTGCGGAGCAGTATTCAGCCTATGAATCATTTTCAGCAAGAGGCATTCGATCTGGGTCGCGAGGCTGCGGACACCCAATCCACCTTCAGTTTTTGCGCGGCACACCCGATCCCACACAACCAAGCACTAGGCTCCCGAAGCTCTCTCAGCAACATTCCACAGAAAGGCCCTTCTCATGGCATCCAGTTCTGTGATCAAAGCGGGGGGGAGGAGCAGAGCTGCCATGGCATAGGTTGGCAAGGCGTCAAGAACCGCGTTGATCATGACCAGGCGCGCAGCATGAGAGAGGAGGCGTGTCGCCCAGCCTGGCAGGTATTTGTCAACTTTAGCCAGCATTGACAGGAAGTCCGCGAACCTTAATTTTTTCCAAGACAGAGGCAGACCGAGATAAGTTTGTGGAAAAGACCCCACAGTGCAGCCCAAAGCTCATACGACCACCTCCTGGGTCTCTGGATCGACATGAACAGGGACGAGCGTGCTCTTGGTGAAGTTTATCTTTAACCCAGTAGCCTCAACAAACATATCCAGGATCTGACGAAGACGGGCTGCCCCTCCTTCACATGCTCGCATGATGATCAGGATATCATCGGCATAATGAAGCACCACTGCCGGGGAATTGGGCACCAGGGGTGTTTCATCATTGTATCTTGGTGGATACAACTGCTGCAGCACATCAGCCACGATCAGAAAGAGGTAAGGCGAGATCATGTCCCCCTGACGGAGACCACACTTCAATTTGAACCATTTCCCAGGCATGCCATTCAGCAAGGCCGCAGAGCGGGACGAATGAAGGATCTCATCAATCCAATCACACCAGGCAGCCGGGAACCCTCGAGCTTCCATGACGGAGCGGAGGCTCTCCCAATTGATCGAGTCGAAGGCTTTGAAAAAATCCAGCTTCAGCACCACCGCGGGGGCGTTTCTCTTGTGACAGCATTGGATCAACTCAATGGCATAGACGAAGTTTTTAGAGATACTTCTCCCTTTCAGGAAACCAGACTGGTCCTCATCAATCAAAGCCACAATCTGCGTCTAGAGTCTGGCGGTCAGCCCTCTGCATAAGATCTTTATGTCTCCATTTTGCAGAGAGACTGGACGGAAATAAGCCGGCGTCGGGACTCCAGTTGTCTTGGGGAGGAGAGCCACATAGGCCCGGTTGATCCCGTCCAGGGAGGCAGAACCTGAACGGATATCGTCGAACAGCTTCTGGATGTCATCCACCACTTCCCCCAAGCAGCTTGGTAGAAGGCGGGGCCCAGCCCGTCGGGGCCAGGCGCACTGGTGTGGTCAAGCGCATCGACCGCCGTTTTGATCTCGGCGCAGCTGAATGGCGCAACAAGGGGCGGCTCATCCACCCTCGCAGAGCGGGCGTAAAGCCCACAGAGCGAGAAGCGCCAAATGGGCCGGCGCGGCCGGGCCAAGAGGTCGGTGAAGAAGCCCGGCAGCGCCGCGGCCTTGCCTGCATGATCCACCACGCGCACCTCTTCGACTACCAGGGTGGGAATCACGTTACAGCGACAGCGCTGTGAGGCAGAGGCGCGGAAGAACTACGTGTTCTCATCCCCCTCGTAGACCACCCTATGCTTCCCGCGCTGACGCCAGTGAGCGCTTTGGCGGAGAATTGAGCTCCCAAGAGCCAGGCGAGCGTCGTCCCAAAGCGAGGTTTCCTCCCAAAAATCAAAAAGCTCGATCAAGAACCGGCAGTCATTATCGAAAGTGGGGATGTATCAGTGCCACTTTTTCCATGCCTTGGAGGCAGACCTGAAAGCTTTCTTTTTGGCAGAAAGAATTCCAGCTGCGCCCGTGCCTCGGACCGAGTTAGTCCAGGAAGGAAGAGTGGAGGGGAGGAAGAGAGGGTCGGTCAAACAAACGTTTTCGAAGAAGAACGGGAGGGGGTAGGGATTTTGGTGGATGCAGCCACCGAAAGCGAGACGTGATCGGACGTAGTACGAGGGAGAGAGGAGAGGGTCGAGTCAGGGAAGGCCGCGTCCCACCTATTGTCAAAGTACGCCCAGTCCAACCGAGCAAGGATCGGAGGGTCTTGCCGGTTTCACCACGTGAACAAGCGATCTGACAGGTAGAGCTCATGGAGGGCAAGAGTATTGATCAAAGAGTTGAACTTAGCAGCATGCCTGACGTCAAAACGATCATTATTCTTTTCAGACGGGGCACGAACAAGGTTGAAATCGCCTACCATGAGCCAGGCATCGGAGACATGAGCAGGCAAGGCAACCATGTCTCCCGGAAACTCATCCACAAGGGAGTGATCAGAGGGTCCGTACACATTGGTGATCACCACACGCGCGGCGGAGGAAGTGCAAACCAACGTGAATGTGAGAGAGAAGCGGGATTCTGAGGAGGAAACCAGAGCGTAGCGAGTAAGATCCCAAGCCGTCACCCCTCCCCCCCCCCCCCTCCCCGTCCCCACGCGACTCCCATCCGCATTTTTAGAGATGAAATCAGAGAGGCGCCCCGGAAGGAAAGTAACCGCTTTACGGGAGTCCAAGAAAGATAACTTTCTCTCCTGAAGGCAAACAAAACAAGGGTTTATGGAGACCACGAGGTTCTTAACAACATCACATTTGTCCTTAGAACCCAAACCTTGGACATTCCAGGAAAATATGCGAATAGTTCTCACAGAATTACTCCCCGTTACAACCCCACACACCAGAGCAATGGACGCTAAGAAAAGCCCAACTAGGGAGAGGAAAAGAGTGAAAGAAAGATACAAGCCGACCCGAGGGAGGGCAGATAACCGAGGGGGGAGGCAGTCGCTCCACCCTCCGAACAGCAACCAAAGTAGGCCTACTAGTCATCTGCGGGGACTGGCACCGGGGCAGCAGGAATGGAGGCGGCAGAGCGAAGGCTCGCCACCTTCTTCTTGCTCAAAGGAGGAACAACAGCATCCAGGATCGTGTCCGTCTCCACCCTCGTCTTGAGCCTGGGAGAGCAGCCCAAGAGAGCTTCTTTCAAAGCTTTGAGTCGGACAGCTTTAGCTTCGATGCTGACCCATGATGCGCTCTCCTTCTTAGCCAGACGGAGATTGCGACGAGCCTCACCTCCCCCGTCCTCCACATTGCCATCGGGTAGAGTCTTGTCCATCTCGACGATAGTTACCCGAGAATGGGAGCTCACCGAGTCCGAGAGGAGAGGCGAGCCGAGGGGGAGCGGCGCGGCAGCATGCGGAGCGGGGTGGGCTAGAGGCAGGGAGAGAGCTCCGACCTGGACTGGGAGGGGCGGCGCGCCAAGCACACGAAGCACCGAGGCAAGCTGCCGCCCACCACCACACCCACATCCCTGGAAGGAAGGAGCGTTAACACCGCCACCGCGGCCATGCCCTGTCGGGGTCCCCTGGAGGACAGGAAAGTTGTGTGCGAACAGCGAAGGCATGTCACGGAAGAAAGGGAGCTACACCCCCTCTCTAGTGAAGGAGTCTCCGGCAGCCCACGCGCGCACCGGCCAAACAGAGATCACCCGGACCCCCCAGCGACTGCCGATATACCAGACATCGCAGGGCACATCGCGTGGGTTGCGGAGGCGCACCACCACCCTCACCGTGGCCAGCTCCTTCCCCGCTAGAACCAAAGGATCGATCTCCAACACTTTGCCGAACGACGTGAAGGCCGCAGCGATGCCGGCAGGCTTCAAGTGCTCGGTGGGGAAGCAGGTGGCTGCAAGGAGGGCACACGTCCCCACATGCATGTCCGTACGCCCGAACCGTTCGTCATGGTGAAGGTCGATATGCGCCCCCTCATGCATGAAAGGCTGGTGGCGCATGGCTTCCTTGCGATCTGCCGGAGTGGCGAAATGAAGGTACATCGCGCTGATCGACGAGGGAATCGTCTTAGGGAGGATGTGGCCGATATGGCGGAGGAGAGCCGCCTGGACCGCCGCCGTATCATTGAAGAAGGCGTTGGGCGGCTCGATGGTGACGACCGCAAGCCTCATGGCCGCGGCGTAGTCGCCCTCCGACATGAACACCTCAACCGAGTCAGGATGGCGGGACTCAGCTGCAATGGAGCGTCCCGAGGACCGAGACCGCCGACGAGCCCATGATTGACATTGGGGCGCTGCCAGACCCCGCCCCCCCCCCCTCTCCCCCGGGAGCCAGTCGAGGAGCAACTTGCCCCTGCCCTAAGGCGCGAGGCGGAGGCGGAGCGGCAACGACCGGCTCCGGGTGGCTGGTCACCGGAGAGGAAGGGACCGGGGACGGCGGTGGAGAAGACACCACAGCGGAGGTGGAGATGTCGCGAAACTGTGGCTCCCTGCACTCCTCCGGAGACGCTGTAGCCGGCGAGCTTGGTCCCCCAGTCTCGAACCCCCCGAGCAGGGGCACGACATCTGGGGGCCTGGCCACGCGGGGACGCGCAGAGGGGTATGGGGTGGCCGGACGACGGGCGGGTGGCGGCAGGGGTGGAGGCGGGGGAGTGGGAGCGGTCACGGGCCTGGAAAGAGAGGCGTTGGTGACATGGGAGGACGAAAGCTTGCGGGGGGATGCCATGGCACAACGCGGCGAGCCGGCACGATGCCCCGAGACACGACAACGTCGGCCACGGACGGGGTCGCGGCAGTCTCTGACGTAATGGAGGATGGAGAGGCAGCGGAAGCAACCAGAGAGCAAGAGGGGGGATGAGAGGGCGCTGGGGAGGTTTATTGATACGAATCGGGGAGAGCGTCCCGGTAGGGGCTTTTCCCCGCAGCAGCCCGGGAAGTAAACGCAGATGAGACAGCCGTCGCGGGGCCATCGTCTCCCGCGCAGTCAATGTGCGGAGGACAGCCCCTACCGACAACCGAGTTGTCGCACGGGGACGCGACCAAACTCGCCGGGAGATCGGGTGCAGGATGGGCTGGAGATCGCTCGGGGGTTCTCGACGAATCAGCGAGCGAAACGTTAGCCCGCGGCAGGGGGAGCAAACTGAGGGAATTAACATCTAAAGGGATGGGGCACGAAATTCCTAAAAGGCTACGGCGCCTAGCCCTAGACGCTCCTGCAGTAACACCTGGTTGGTGGCAACGGGCAGCAACGCACACGGGGCGAGCCCGAGCCTTGGCCGCAGCAGCGTAGGCCCCACCACTCGAGCTGAACAGAGCAAGGTTAATGGCGGGCATGAGCCCAGGGCCAACGGCGACGAGAAACTCGGTGACGACGGGGCTCGCGACCTCAACCGAGAAAACCAAGGCTCGATCTGGTGAGACGACTAGCTGTTCATCCGGGGAACAGAAGAAGTAGGAGAGAAGACTCGCCACCCGCCGGCCGAAAAGCACTTCAACGGGAAGGGAGCGACGACCCACAGGATGCCGGGAGGGCCAAGCTCAGGGAAGGCCACCAAATCGTGGGGGACTAAGGAGAGGAAATAGGCCAGCACACACTGATGGAAAGCAATTCCAGGACGCGGAACGGAGGCACAGGGACGAGCATGAAACAAACTACCAACAGAGAGCAGGCTAGTGTTATCTTCAAGGCAGGAGCCAGCAACCACAGCGGCGTGGAGGTAGCTGGGGACGACTGCCGGGCTTGAGGAGGACGGCGAGGAGTGAGCTGCGGCCGCGCCCCCGGACGAAGCCGGGCGAGTCGCAGGAGCCCTCACCCATTCTCCTTGCACCGACTGGCATGGAATTGTACCTCATCACCCTCCGCCCGGCTTTGGTTATTCATTATGATGCAATCTAGTGTGTGCTTCGGTCTCTAGTTATTGTTTCCGACGTAGTTCTCAATCGATGTGAAATAACTTGATGACGCTTAAGAGTAATGAGCTAATTAATCCTGTTAATTTAACTTCCTATATTTTGTATTTCCATGTGCAAACATCTATATCTATATCTTATATTTTAAAATGTAAAAAATGCGTATTAGAAAAAAAAAAGTTAACCATACATAAAAAATGTTACACTTGTATTGAAAGAATGTTAAACGTGTATTCAAAAAATGTTGTTGACATGTACAAAAATTGTATAATGAAACCAGAAGAAACCTAGAAAAGCAAAAATTAATGAAAAAAATAGAATAAACGAAAGGAAAATTAAAAAAATAAAGTAATAAATGCAAAAAGAATAAAAAAAGAAAGCAGATGAAAACCAAGGAATAAATAAATAAAAACCAAAGAAAGCAAAGCAAAAAAACAAAGAAAACCAAGTAAAGAAACAAAAATAGAAAAAAAACGAAAAAGGAAGAAAACCGATGAAAAATCAAAGAAAACAGAAAAAAAATAAAAGTGAAGAAACCAAGAAATAATAAAGAAAACGATAAGAAAAAAAATAAAAAACACGAAAACGACCAACCAACCGAGCATGTCGTATGAATAAGCAAACGAAAAAACAGATAGAACTTGGCCCGGCCTATTCACTACAGCGCGGCCGAAAAGCTTTAGCCAGACGAAAGGAGCACTCGCTTAATGCTAGATATAGCACTTGTGTCGATAGAACTCGCTCACTGCGCCATCTCTTCGCGGGCTCACAAGAGGAGGCAGTCTAAGGGCATGTACAATGCATAGTTTTAAGGTGATGTCTCGTATGCCATGTAGGATCGGGTATAACGTAAAGTAGGTTCGGATAAGGAAGCGGGATCCTCTTCAGAAGGCGGGTGCTTGAAGAGAAAAAGTGTGGTTCAGTGACAAAAGCTAAAAAGGTTGGAGTAAAAAGTAGAGATGCATGTGTAATAGAGTCTTTATTTTTTATTTCTTAATGAGGCCCACTAATGGTAGCTTGCATTGGGGAGAAAAAATAAATATAGGTGCCTCAAATTACTTTTTGTCATGAGGCATATGTATCCATATGCCACCATTGTACATGCCCTGATTCGAGAAGGATTCGGGCCAGTTTACAGAAGCTTTTAAAACTTTCCATGCGGTTTCGGGAAGGGTTCAGAACGATCTTTTCATGATTTTTCCATCTATTTTTATTTTCCTTTTTGTGACATTATTTAATAATCCGTGGATATTTTAAATTCACAAATACTTTTAAATATTTTTGAAATCTTTAAACTCTTTAACTTTCCACAAATATCTTTCTAATTTATGAACAGCCTTTTAAATCTGTGAACAATTTATTAAATTTGCGACTACTTTTCTCAAACAATATGATTTTTCTGAATTTATGAACATTTTTAAAATTAATGAATATTTTTCTACAATTAAGAACATTTTATTCTTAATTTATGCAAAAATATTAATATTCATGAACATTGTTTTAATTCTACAACATTTTATGAATTCATGATTTTTTATGTAAAGAAATTCTGAATAATGTTAAATTTATGGAAAAATTTGTGAATGCTCTAAAAAGTTGTTTAAAATTCAAAAAAATCGAAACATTTAATTCCCTAATAAATTTTGAATTCATTATTTTTTTGAAATTCTTGAATATTTTAGAAATTACAAACATTTTCCCAGTTTGTGAACACAATTTTCAAATTTTTGATGTTTTTCCAAATTTACAAACATTTTTTAACGTCATGAAGTTTTGAACATGAAAAAAAACCGTATTCATGGATATCTAAAAATTGAAATTAAGCCGGCTAAAATATTAGAAAAGCAAAGTGAAAAATATCAGAAAATTGTGTATGGCTGGTGTGCCCTCACTCGCTAGCGCCTTCTCCACTTGCTGGTTGTTGCCCATATAAGTGGGACGTGAGTGATGCTTGTTGTCGTGCTCACGAGCGGCACACATTAGCGCCCAATAGTGGGACCAACTAATTAGAGGGTTCCCTTTTTGGGGAACCCAGCTGTCACTTTTTGTGGCCTAGAGAGCGCCATTTGGTGCACCCAAACATCGGCCCGTGTTGTGTGCTGGTGCATCTTTGAAATTTTAATTTTTTTGCAACATTTTCGAGTTTTGTTTGATTTTTTTGGCTTTTGCTAGGTTTCCCTAGGTTTTGGTGGAAAATCTTTATTGTTTTTTCTTTTAGAAAGTAATGCTTTTTCGCGAGAAGCACAAAGCACAGTTGTGCTTTCGTGAGAAGTACAGTTTATGCTTTCACGAGAAGCATGGTTGTAGGACAAACACAACTTTGCTTTCAAAAAAAAGAAAAAGCACAACTTGTGTTTCCACGAGAAGCACGATTATGATTTTTAAGGAGTGAAAACGCGTAGGCATGCTTCCTAGAAAAAAGTGGAAAACAAAAATTCTATTAACACGGGAACTGTTTTTCTATTTTTGGTTTTTTCCACGAAAGAAAGTTCATCGAATTCTATTAACATGGTTTGATGTAGCGTTGAAGATGTCAACAAAAAATCTAATGATGAAAATGGTTCGTAATACACGATTCAGGAGATGAAGAGTAGTCTCTAATTAGCGATCTTACCCAAAAATTTGTGCTTTCCCGGGAACGAGGGAGGTTTTTTTTTAGGCAAGGGAACGAGGGAGGTCGTTGAGAGGACAGCCCATGTGAGAGGGGCAAAATAGGAATACGATGCGAGTATATACCTTAAAAGAAGGAAATACGACACGAGTAGCAATCTGAACGTCTCTCAAGTCTGGAGCCCTGTCGTTTCATCTCTTTCCTCAATCTCATTCACTGCCGCTGCATCTCATCCCCTCTCTGAGCTACCAAATCGAACTCCGCATCCAGCTGCTGCCCTCTGCATCTGCTGCTACCGCCGTTCCGCGGGATCTCCTGATGGAGGCGGTGGAAGACGCGGCCCTGGAGCCTGCGATTGGGTGGCTTGCCGACACCATCCTTGCAAATCTCTCAGCCGGCGGCAAGCTGGAGTCATGGATCCGGCAAGCTGGCCTCGGCAACGACATCGGGCAGCTCAAGTCCGAGGTGGAGGCAGTGGAGATGGTGGTTTCTGCTGTGCACGGAAGGGCAGCCGGGAACAAGCCGCTGGCCCGATCTCTCGCAGCCGTCAAGGAGCTGCTCTATGACGCCGACGATGTGGTCGACGAGTTGGACTGCTACAGGCTGCAGCAGGAGCTCCAACCTGGTAATTAATTTCGGTGATGAATTTAGATCCTACTACGTACTGCTGAATTGCTTGCTAATTGGCAGTTCCAATCCATTTTTCTTCTACTTTAGAGACAATGCTGGAAACGGATGGAGCGCAGCAAGTTGAGATTTCTAGACAAAATGCTGACAATGTACAGAGTAGCAGGTTACGGTCCCAGGTATGGAATCAATTTGAAATCATAGCATTTCTTGAACAAAACAGAGGGCCTACTAGAGCAAGATGTAAGCACTGTCAAACAGAGCTTATGTGTGAAACCAAAAAGGGACATCAGTTTTGCGCAATCATCTCAAGAGCAAAGCTTGTAGCCACAAACGTGGAGCAACTGACCCTTCTTCAAGGTACCTAGATTATTTTTCTGCATTGCACCGGCACACTTTTGCGAGTCTTTTTTTAATACAGATGCATCTACTAATCCATGATCTATTTCTCATTGCAGCACCGCTGATGCTACTACAATTCCTAGGCCCGTTGCAGCTGGTAATTCGTCCAGCAGGAAAAGGATGAGAACTGGTCAGGAGTCAACGCACATTGCCGCAGGTGACCTAAACGGGTGGAACAAGGAGGCATTTTCCGAAAGGATACAAGACATCACTAGTCAGCTGCAAGGCAAGCGAGAGGCTATCACATGGCTTCTCAAGATACTTGGGTCAGAGTCTGGTGTTGCAAGTTCAAATCACTTTCAGCGTACAATCTCAAATCCAGGCCGAAGAACATCAAGTCTCGTTCAAGGGAAAGTGTATGGGAGATCTCAAGAGAGGGGATCCATCAGAACGTTGATAAAAGAACACAAATCAACTGCTGGTGTCACTATTCTGCCTATTGTAGGCATCAGAGGAGTTGGGAAGACAGCTCTCGCTCAGCTTGTATACAATGATCTAGCTTTGGAAAGTCAATTTGATCATAAGATATGGATTTGGGTGTCTAAAGACTTTGATGAAATGCGACTAACAAGAGAGATGTTAGATTGCGTCTCCCAAGAAACTTGTGATGGCATATGCAGTTTTACCAAGCTTCAGGAGGTCTTGGAGGGTCATATTAAATCAAAGAGGGTTCTACTTGTTTTGGATGATGTCTGGGAAGACATGGATGATGGCCGATGGAACAAATTGTTGGCTCCTTTCAATTCTGGTAGTGCAAATGGCAATATGATTATTATGACAACTAGAAAACCGTCTATTGCCCAAACGAGAGGTACAATTGGAGCAATTAACTTAGATGGTTTGAAAAGTGATGATTTCTGGCTATTTTTTAAAGCATGTGCATTTGGTGATGAGAATTACGAAGAGCAAGCAAGTCTAAGTGACTTAGGGCAGAAAATAGCACAAAAGTTAATCGGAAACCCATTAGCAGCACAAACTGTAGGCGCACTACTAAAAAATCATCTTACTGTGGATCATTGGAGTAACATTCTCAAGACCGAAGCTTGGAAATCCCTTAACCACACTGGTGGCATCATGGCTTCTTTGAAGCTTTCCTATGATGAGCTGCCCTACCATGTACAACTATGCTGCTCATATTGTTCTATATTCCCCTACAATTATGGATTTAATGTTGAGGAGCTAGTTCGTCTTTGGATTTCACAGGGATTTGTGAAGCGTGGTCATTCAAGTAAGAGTTTGGAGGAAATTGGACGGTGCTATCTGACTGACTTGGTGAACCTGGGCTTGTTTGAACTAGTTCAAAGTCTATCTTGCTATGTTATGTGTGGCCTGATGCATGATTTTGCAAGACTAGTTTCAAGAACTGAGTGTGCAACTTTGGATGGTTTGCAATGCAATGATATTTTTCCAAATGTACATCACTTGTCCATAGTAACCAATTCTATATATTGGAGGGATGACCAGACTGTGAACATACCTCATAGTGAGATGTTTGAATTTTTCTTACAAAATATAGTCGCATCGGTGAGAAAGTTGAGGACATTGGTGTTAATTGGGAAATATGACTTCTTTTTCTTCAAAGCATTCCAAGATGTGTTTGAAAAAACAAATAATCTGCGTCTACTGCAAATGTCTGGAACGTCTACTGATTTTAGTTCTATCTTGTGTAGCTTGGTCAATCCTACACGTCTTCGGTATCTAAAACTTGAGGATGATAATGCTGAGCACAATCCTTTGCCTCATGTTTTGAGCAAGTTTTTCCATCTTCAGGTATTGGATGTTGCTTTCTATATCGTTGATCTAGAGGACTCTGAAGAATGGAGAATACTTCCACCAGAATGGAGAATACTTCCACCTTTAGGGATGCTTCGGTTTCTTAGAAGGTTGAAGTTGAGCAACATGGAGAGAGTAAGAGAAGTATTGGTTCCATCATTGGAGGAGCTAGTTATAGATGGAATGCCTGATTTACAGAGATGTTCCTGTACTTCTATGGGGGATATGAAGTCTATTTTAAAGGTGTTGGAGATCTATGATTGCCCTGCACTTGAGGTGTTTGATCTGTTTCAGAAAGGTCATAACCATGAAATTGAGCATAAGTCATGGTTGCCCAGTTTGAGGAGGCTCATTGTGTCTGATTGTCCTCATTTGCATGTACAGAGCCCCCTTCCGCCTTCAGCCATATTTTCTAAACTATTAATTAATGAGGTTTCAACAATTAGGACAATGGAGGGATCTTCCACCAAAACATTTGAAATTGCTGGAAAGGGTGGGAAGATGGCATTGGATGATAAAATTTTGGCATTCTATAATCTTAAGGATATCAAGTACTTGAAGATATCTGGGTTCGAAAACCTAACATCTACTTCATTCAGAGGATTAAGTCAGCTCATCTCTTTAAAGAGTTTGCACATGAAGTACTGCCATGAACTACAAGATGTTATGCCAGAACATACCCATGAAGACATGATAACTACAAATGATGTTGCTCTCCCATTTCTTGAAAGTCTCCATATTACGGGATGTTCAATAACGGGGAAGTTGTTATCTCTGATGCTGCGACATTCGCCAACCCTGAAGGAGTTGCAATTATACAACTGCCCGCTGCTGAAACAGTTGAAGACAGAAGAGGAAGGAAATGTTCAATCAAACTTTCTCTCATCTTTCAAGGTTTCGTCATCAGGATATGCGGATGACACACGGCCAAGCTCAGCTGTAGACGGACTCGTACACATTCCGCTGAATCTCAGAAAGATATCAATTTGTGAATGCCCTCGTCTAATATTTGATGGGAGTAGGGAAGGCTTTGCTGGATTTACATCTCCTAAGGAGGAGGTTGAGGAAGACGGCCAAGAGAATGGAAGATGTCTCCTCCCACAATCACTTGAACATCTTTATTGGTCTCATTATTCCCGAAAAGCTCTGCGGCCCTGCTTTGTGGGTAATGTCGCCCACCTCAAAAAGTTAGAAGTAATTGAAGGAAATTTCGAATATCTACAGCTGGATTCATGTACGACGTTGGAAGATTTGAAAATTATATGTTGTGATCAGCTCGTCGGATTAGAGGGCATGCAATTGGTTGGAACCCTTAGGTCTTTGGTATTAGATAAGAACTCAAGATTGGAATCACTACAGCTGCACTCCTGCACGTCGCTGGAACGCTTGGAAATAAATTTGTGTGATTCGCTTGTCGCACTAGAGGGCTTGCCATCCCTGGTGAACCTCAAGCATTTGAAAATACCATTGGAGAGTTATGAGCCAATTGAGGGAATTGAGTTATTCCCTGCACTGGAAAGTCTCGAGGTCAATGACTTGTCTCCCCTTAACACGACATTCTGCAAGGGCCTCAGCAGCCTCCGAAGCCTAACACTTAGTTTTTTGGGTGCAACGAGACTAACAGATGAGCAAGAGGGAGTGCTTCTGCTCCTTAGGTCCCTGCAAGAGCTGCAATTTGAATATTGTTACTATCTAGTGGGTCTTCCTGCGGGGCTGCGGGGTCTTTCTTCCCTCAAGACGTTGAAGATCATAGCTTGTAATCCCAACCTAGTGCTTTCGAAGGAGGGCCTCCCACCTTCGCTAGAAGAACTGGTAATCCGCGAGTGCAGTGACAAGTTATCAGAACAATGCAGATTGTTCGCAACAAGCAAGCTAGAGGTCAAAATTGATGGGGACTATGCGGACTGATTACAGAGTATCTTTGTAAGGTATATATACTTCTAGCATTGCGTGGACTATGTCACCTGTTACAGTACTTACATTTGAAGGGGGTGAAAAATGCTTAACTTATTTTTCTTGTGATATGAACAGATTTGGTTTCACTTCAGGACATCATCCTCAACCTCATGTGGTCATGATGATAATCATATTCTCAATATTTTTTCTCCACCTGTTGGGATTTCCAATTATACTCAGCTAAAAAGTTTGATAATGTTTGTTCTCTACTTGTTGGGATTTCCAGTTATACGCGCAGCTACAGTTTTGATCCTTTTGTAAGGTGCCTCCCCACCCCACCTAGGAAAAAGGAAAAATCCGTCGCCCGCTTATCTGTCTAATGCACTTGCTCAGTTCCAGCCTTTTCCATATCACCATTCTGAATTTCTCGCTGCTTTCTGGATGAATCCATTGTCTCGCTCTTGGGAACCTCCTGTACAGCATGTTCCAATTGGCCAAAAGACAAAACTGGATTCCCCAATAACAGGCTGTACTGAGAAACCCGTGAGTGTAACTGTATAAGTAAATCATTGTACAATGATGTTGTATTTTCAAGAACTGATACAGATTTGATTCATCACTTCCTATTTTTTCGAGGCCGGACGTGTTGTCCGGGGTAGATACCACAGCATATGAAAATGCTTGATTTTTGGAATCTTTTCCCAGATTTTTCCGTCCCAGTGTATTCATGGGCATACAGAAACAGAAAATGCATGTTTCTAACACTGTTTGTCCGGGAAATTTAACACTCTGTTCATGAGGAATTGTTTCAAAAAAATTTAGAATCATGTGATGTGTAGAGGTACGGCAACTTGCTCTGTTCTTAGAAATCATGATCAGTCCACACAGGGCAATATTCTTTATTAAATGGGAATCCCTTCAGAAAAAATCGAGCACTCTGTATTTTTGCAGTCTGGCGTTGTTTCCACGGTGTGCAGCAAACAGAGTATTCACCTTTCCTGCTCTGTTCGTGCTGAAGTTTTAACAGTTCTTTCATTGGAATGATAGTTTGTGACGGGATTTTTCTTAGATTATTTTGAGCACTTTGATATATTTTTCTCAAGTCAGGCTGTGTGTTCGAGGCATACAACAATTCACAGCTCATGCAAATTCGAGCTCTGTTAAATTCTCGTTGAAGTTTTATTTTAGCATGCAATTCTCCTTTTAGTTTTCGTGGATACAAAGTTTTCATGCGAGTAAGGGCAACTCCAAAGCAGAGATCTTTAAAATGGACACGTCAAATATTCACACATACGTTCAACGTGTCCGCAAACGGTGACAAGGGTGAATACCATCCAACTCGAGTCAACAGATAAAAATTGGTCATTAATAATCAAAATGTCTTTTACATAACAAAAAGACCGGACCATAGTCTACTCTTTGCCGGACGTTGGCAGCTGTAGGTAGTCCTACTCTTCGTCAGAGTCCGCTTAGCCGTCAATGTCGCTAGTGGAGGTGAGGTTGATGATTGAGTCTGACGGTTTGACCTTGTCGTTTTTGCGGGCCGATGCGAACGATGTGGAGCTACCGACATTCGCATCGGGGACGCGTTGGTCCAACGTGCCGTCATTCTTCACCCCAATCCTGTCGAAGAGGCGATTGTGTTTCGCCTCGTTCATACGGAGCTGCCACCACTCGTGGCAGATGGTGCGGGTATTGTGCATGGAATCAAACATTGCCCGATGCTTGTCGGCGATGCCCGGGTCCTCCGCGAGCATGGTTGCAGTGGCATATTCGGATGCTAGCTCCCCAGTTATCTGCTCCTCTGCCAGCCAGTGCTCCTTGAGGAGCTGCAAATTGTACTGCTACTCCTCCTACATCAACTAAAACACGGAGACCGGTGGCGCCTGCTCCTCGTGTTCCGCCTCCGCCATGACCCTGTTGTGGTGCTCCTTCGCCTACAACAGGGTGAACCCGACTACATGTAGTTGTTGCACCGACTCGGGCACATCCTCCTCCTCCTCCACCTCCTCCATCTCCGTGGCATCCTCCTCCAAGCTTTCTCCTAGAGAGCTCAGAGGTTGTCCTGGCAAAATGTGGGTCGTGCATCGGGTTTTTGCGTGCACCTCGGGGCGACTTTGTGGCGGCGTGTCGGCGATATGCTCTTCCACCACTCACAATAGTATCGACCATTGTGACGGCAGTCGACCTAGGATGATGGGGCTTAGAGAGGAAGGGTGGTGCGCTAACGACTCGAATGGAGGGAGATGAGGCTCAGAGGGGTAGGGTTTGTGGCGTGGCCGGCCAACTTCAAATAGCAAGTGCCTAGGCAAGCGGAGCGACAACTTTAATGCGGGTGCCCGGAGTTTTCTTCGCATTCACCGTGTCAGTTTTAATGCTGGGTAGGTGAACGGCCGGGAAGCCGACATGAATGTGGTACGAAGCCGTCTTGTTGTCCCGCCGCGCTCTGTGTCGGTATGAATGCGGCGTGAAGAGCAAGCAGACGCATCGGGAGAGGATGAAGAGGGGTTTTTGGATGGGTTGAGGGTGTCGAAGGTCTACGTGCCTGCAAGCCTCCCCCAAATTTGATTTCGAACATGAACACGTCCAGACAGACCGGCGTCGATGAAAAATGTTCGGACTATACGATCCAGACATTTGGGGGTGATTTGATGAACCATGTTAGAGGTGCCCGTGTATGTATACCATGTTCATGACCACGTTGCGCGTTGACAAGTATGGGCCTTTTTTCAACATGGCAATGGGTACCCGCAACCCGCGAACCCGGCGGGTAAAAGCCCTATTAAGGTAAGGGTTTGGGACAAATAAATACCCATGGGTTTATAAATGGAAAAAAATTGTACCCATCGTGTAAGCCGGGTATGGGTATAGGAATGCAATACCCATACCCACGCACCCGCGTACTCGCATACCCATATACTAATTTCTTCTAACGGTAGGCTCCATGTGTCGTTCACTAAATGAACCTAGCCATTGTATAACGCAATCGCTAACCTCGACCCAAAATCCTCTCCCCTTATGCATGTGCATGATCTTGTTTAAATGTGTTAATCTTATTTTGTGAACTCACAGTTTTGTTGATCGTATTATATAGTCTCCTTAGGTTGATTATTTCGAAGTAGGGGATGCAAAAGTACCTTCAATAAAAGAAAATTAGAGAAAATTGGGTTTGTCTTGTTTGTCCTGTAATTGAAAAAAAATAGCTGTGAATGTTTATCTAAAAGTTCACGTAAAGGCTAAACACCCATGTATATGAGTGGACATTGTTTAGTGCCATCTATTTCGTACTTATTGCTATCCATTTCTAAAAATTAATATAATTCTTTTTATTCCATCACGCAACAAATCATCATCTATATGTGCTCAAATGCTAAAATGTGGTATATATGTACTGAAATGTTGAAGTATACATGCTGAAAAGTTGGGTACATATATGTAGATATTGAAAAATACATGATGAAATGTGAATCGGGTAAGGTGATAGAGATGGGTATTTTAACCCGCGGGTATTACCTACGCCCGACCGGGTACGGGTATGGGAACAATTTGAAACACGAGGTGCGGGTACGAGTACGGGTATGGGCAAAAAATAATGAGACGGGTATGGGTTTGGGCGGCCATTACCCGCACCCGAACCTGGCGGGTGCCATGTTGAGCCTTTTTAAAACAAATACCAAGAAACCACAATGATTTGGATGTAAAATTTAGATGACCACAATTTGTCGGTGCAATGCAATTGACATGTTTTTGGAGAGCAACTAATTGAGGAGCGCTCCTTCGGAAGCCTCGCAACGATCATTTGGGTGGGCGCTTCCTCCGGATTTTTTTCCGTATGCGTTTGTTTTGGCTTTTTAGATGGGTTTTTCCGGTTTTTAGGCTTTTCGGTTTTTCACCGGCCTTTCTTAACTTTTTAAAAAAATCAACAAAAATTTTACGCGAAAAAACGTGTTTTCTCTTTTTTTTTTCCCTTCTGTGAGAGGCATGATTTTGCTTCTGCCAGAGGTATGATTTTGCTTCCGCGAGAGGCACAGCCGTGCCTCTTAGAAACGACTTTCGAAAAGGGAAAAACATGCTCCCGATTCGGATTTTTTGTCTCTTTTTTCATGAAAAAAAAAGTTTGTCAAAATCTATCAACATGAGATCTAATTTTTGAAGATCTCGACGCAAGGAATTCAAAAACGGTGAAAACGGTTTAAGATTTGGACGCATGGTTTATGAGATAAAATATTTTAAAATAAAAAAATCTACGAAAAAATAGAAAAACTCACAGGTCGCGACAAGTGAAGCGCATGCAGTATATCACTTGTCGCAACCTAAGGAGATTGGAGTGACCTTTAGAAGGATATTACTCCCTAATAAGTCATTCCAAAAGTAGGTTCAATCATTATCGCACCATATCGGCAACTTTCGTTCATTTTCTGGTATTAAGTAATCATTTTCTTTGTCGGGCAAGGTTTGAAAAAAGTTTACCAGCAAGGTACCGGGTCTAGAGAAAAAAGAGCTACGATTTAAACACCCCAAAGTAAGTAGTACTAGCTAGTTTCGCGCATCTTTTATTGATTCTAGTTTCAATACCATTACATGCTTGATTATCATTTTGATTAAACTCTATTCTCGTAAAGTGTTTGTGGCAGGCATCCGGAAATAATTTATGTGGATACTACGTTTGCGAGTTTATTCGCCACTCGACATCTGAGCGGGGCAAATCTTCACGACAATTTGAAGTACGTAAACAATATTCATAATTTTATTTTATTACCCCTTTTTTATATATGTGTATTGACCCCCTTCTTTAAATTAGATCTGGGAGAAGCGGAACGAACTCCTACCAAATGATCGCATAAGAGCAATTCAAGAGGAATTAACGGGATTCTTTGTTGAGCACGTCATACCCAAAGACTGAGAATACAATCGGGAATTGCAATGCGATTTTGGAAGATGTTAGGGATATTAAGAGATGTTATATTGTACTAGTAAATCGCATGTGCCATGCACGTGTAGAGATAGTTATATATTAACACAGATACATGCAAAAAAATATGGGTTATTTTGAATAGTACCGTCATAGTTTGAACTACCATAGGTGGAGTCACACAACTCATCAGCTAATTAATCATTAATTATTAAATTATAAACAATTTAATCATGCTTCTGTGTAATACTAAATTTATACAATTTAGAATACCATGAGAAAAAGCATACCCACTTCATCCTTAAACATTTGTCCTAATAAATTTTAATACGTATTAGATTGAGCAATGGAAAGAGTGCTATTTCCAAGTTATTTATCGTTATAAATAAAATAATAATATAAATATTAGTTATGTCTGTTTTGTTGATATGAAATTTCACATAATTTATTGATAAGAAAAACAATGGTAATGATATTTGTCAAACAAATTTATAAAGGAAAGTAAAAGCTATTAGCTGTAACATATACTCCCTCCGCCCGAAAAAACTTGTCCCAAACTTGTTCCTTAAACGGATGTATCTAGCACTAACTTGATGCTAGATACATTCATTTGAGGGACAAGTTTTTCCGGACGGAGGGAGTATTACATTTTTACTTTGTTTGCGTTTATACTGAGACTTATAAAACAACTAGCAAGATGCCCGTGCAAGATGCATTTTTTTACAGAACACCTGTTGTGATTGGCCCATGTGGGAGTAATTTCATATGTAAAAACTAATGATATCTCGAGAAATATGAGAGATTAGATGAGGAGGAGTGGGGCATGGTGGTGATTAGTGGTCGGACTGAGTGGAGGAATGGGGATGGACGATGCCGACAGCGGCCACCATGACAGATTGTTCCAAAAGCTTCCTTTTTTAGTTGCTCAACAATGAGGTTGTGGGAGATAAATATGAACGAGGGAAAGGCTTATCCGCAAATATGGAGAAAGGCGCGGATATCTTTTTGCAAAATTGCCATAATTTGTTTTCTATCCGTCAGATATAGATCGGACGGTCTATATTACAAAATGACAGGCACATCATTATCACCAACTTAGTTTTTTTTATAAGAGATTGGTTTCGGCTCGTACGCCTATACCTAGGCTGCATCATCAAATGCTTTCTCTCTCTCATCATGATGCGTGCTTGCTAGTGCTAGTACTCCTAGTCCTACTATACTCTATTGCAGCATGTATCACGTGAGTGCTGGAAATTTCTCAACAGTGACATGCTACAAAGAAAGGAGGGAGAATCACGTGTACATTCTGGAAACTACTACTACAACTGACAGTTGCAGGCTGGCAGCACAGGGGAAGGGGCAGCGAATCCCTGCAATGCATGCCGTCAGATTGACATATCCAACGGTTCATATACAGCCACATAGACCTGTAACACAAGCCATTAAATTTGAGCCGTCTAATTAGAAAGATCTATATAACTTGCTATTGGTATACTATATAGGAGTATAGATATATGTAGTAGGGTCGGATAGATATACGAAAACTTGTTATTCGACCAAGTACGGAAAAAGAGAGGTCACTTCTCTTTATATATGTTCATGACAATCTTATGTAATGGTTCTTTCATCGCTATATGTAGTAGCTAGCGTCGAGTTGAATGGAAGACATTAAATAAAAATTAAACCCTAAATTTAAAATAATTGAAGGGTAAATACAAAAATAAAAGGGGAAACCATAATATGAAAACCCCTCCTTAAAAAAACAAAAAGCCCAGGGCCTGTAGCTGCTGACGCGTGTCTGCCTTTTTAGTCTCGGTCGATGTTACAAATCGGGACTAAAGGTCCTCTTGCCTGAGTGCCCCACAGCGGCCACGTGGAGCTTCTTTAGTCCCGGTTCGTAATACAACCGGGATTAAAAGTTGTGGGCATTAGTCCCGATCGTTTAGTCCTGGTTGCAGAACCAGGACTAAAGGCCCTCTGAAAGTGGGACTGATGCCATGTTTTCTACTAATGTGCTCACATAGATGTACACAACTATTTTTATTTTTAAAAAGTTTCCAATAGCTAAATAGTCTTACAAAAAGGTAAAAGAAAGCCCCTAAAAAGGTAAAATAAAGAAGAACCAAGCTCAAAACAATCATCTGGCAAACAAGATTACATGATGGCTCAATCAAACAAAAAATTTCGCCCATGGCCTTAGGGTCATGAAGGCGCAGTAGATTTTGGTCCTTCCCGGCGGGATAGCTTCATTTTTATGTGTGTTTTTTTAAGTTTTAGTATGGTTTGTGTCTTGTTCAGGAAGACGAGGCGACGGCGACTACTTGTAGATGGATTAAGATTCCAGCTAGACCCATCCCGATGATGCTTCTAGCGCTGTCGAAGGGTGTGTGAAGATTTGTCTCCGGCGGATCCTGTGGAATTCGGTCAGAGCAGAACCATATCCTCTGTTGAATTATTGCTCAAAGAATATTATCAAAACCATCAAAGGACCAAGCATGAATATATGGACAGTTAGACGGAAACATGAAGAGTCGAAAATCATGTTCTACGGTTCATATTTCAAAATAAAATCTGGGCTACATTCGTAAGAAACAAATGAACATGAATTTTTTGCAATCGACCTCAAATACATTCACATGAACAATAAAACACAAAGAACAATATTTAATAGAATTAAAATAATTCGAAAATTTGTCGGTCAAGTACACCAGATGTCCCTGGTTTTTCGTTCTTGTTCACATGGGTGCATTTGTGTTCGAGATTAGAGTAACACTTTTTTTAAAACTCAGTTTTCATCAAAAACTATGCTAGCCCACAGGTAAATTTAATATGAATCTCCTCCTTACATGAGGCTAGTCAATAGTGGGGAGTAATTTAGACTAGTAACAATCAATAGTGGTATGTTAGAGCAAGTACAATAAGCTTATGTAAGCAAACTGTAAGGGTTAAAATATTATTATTCTTCTGACATGGAAGGGAGAGAAGAGGAGCCGACTACAGAATAAGAGCCAGCTAAAGCACGCGCTCCTAGGCACTATGTGAGAGCGAGGGGTGGTCCATTTATTAATTATGAAGTAGCACATCTTTATATCTTACTATTGTACTTGGTGACTACAAGGTTGGCTATAGATGACATGGCAATCTCATATAGCCATCGGTTGGCTGTACTATCAACCATGCTCATAGTAGGTATTGTCGTAGGTGTGATACATAAACATCTTCATTTATTAATTTGTAGAGTCATTGTTTTTAAAGAAAAGGCATAAGCCCGACTTTATAGATAAAGCCACACGGCAGAGTAACAAAACGCCGCAACACGAACGATAACGACCGGACATAAAAGAGTACCCGGCCAAGAACCAACGGCGCGCGGGCCGGTAGTCATTTTGTATTGGGAAACGCTATGTGATGGTAATATATTATCTTACTTTATTTGTCTATCTCTTCATTAATTATTTCCCACATCAGTTTTTTCGTTTATGTGGCATCTATGCTAGAGCATGGTTAATAGTATAGACAATTACCGGCTATATGAAGCTGCCACGTCACATATAGTCTGACTTAAGAGTCAACACGTATAGTACATATTTGCTAAGAGTACTACTTTATTAATACATGACCCACGTTCCATTCTAACAATGTTTTTTGGAGCCCGTGCTATATCCGACTGTTAATCTACCGTTCGCTTTCCTTCTCTCTCATGCAACTCACTAGAAATATACTAATGTAATTGCTCTTACTATCTATGTTACTCCCACTATGACCAGCCTGATGCACAGGTGTAGGTGCAGGTAATTTGAGCTCAAAAAGAAAAAGGTGTAGGTGCAGGTAATTTGAGCTCAAAAAGAAAAAGAAGTAAGTAATTTGGATGAGGTGGCTTTTGGAAAAAAAAAAGAGTTGATGAACTGCCCCTTTGGTGGGGCCCGCGAAGAGAAGAACGTTTTATATCTGGATGAGAAGAGATGACCATCGTTAATTAGTAACGTGCTGGAGCGACAAAGCCTCCATATCAGACTCGGGTCTTGGTGGCCGGCCGGCGACGAGGCCACACCTATGGCGGACGACGCCCCGACGGACGAGCAGCTACTCTCCTACGCCGACCTACCCAAGAACGGCCGCGACATGGCGGAGGTGTTTGCCGTGCGCGTCCCCGCCGCCGCTGGAGGGCGCAGGCCACCGCCGTGCGGCATCATCTCCTTCCACGGCGGCAACTGCTGCAGCGACGTCATCTACAGCCGGAGCCGGCCTGACGAGCCCGGTTGCCCGCAGGCCTGCGACAGCCAGGTTCCAATTCTGCTCTGCTCTTTTGGTATCGGGTTAGGAATCAACAATTTTCCCAGGCCATCTTTCTTGCTACTTTGTTAGAAGAGCACAATCAAGATATTTACAGTTGAAAGTTGATTCTGTAAACTAAAACTGCAGGGGAACATCGTGCTAACTGGTCCATCAGTGGCCACCTCCGCATACGGGCCTGTCGTCTTCAACCTCCAGCTCCACGACAACAGCCAAGAATCCCCCTCGCAGAAAGATAAGGACGAGGAGGAGGACACCGGGAGGCTACTCTGCGACACCGTCGGTGGCAGCTTCTCCAACTACAACAGGGCCATAGTCGAAACAGTTAGCACTCGCTACGGCCCCGCCGACGTGACCTACGCCGTCCTGAGCAACGGCGTCGAAGGCCGCGTCACTGTGAAGCTCGCTTGCTTGGATGGAGAAGGCCCCGCTGGCGTTCTGGGGAGGATCGTCGCGCGCAGCAAGCTGTTCAACGCCGGCTGCATGCTCTTCTGCAACGAGCACGGCAATGGCAACAACATGCGGGTGGGATCCGGGGAGCTGGTTCCGTTGGCGAGGCATGTCCTTGCGGTGCCATTGCACATGCCGCTCACGGTTGAGCTGGACCTGCGTCGCGACTCCGGCGATGAGACCGTGAGAGGTGCTGTCGCGTTTCATCCCGCGACCGATGGTCAGCATATGGAACGTGTCATGGGCGCTGGTGGCGCTGTAATTGAAGTGTCAATCTCATGGTCAGACTACCCATGGTAGTGCATGCCCATCACCCGTTAGCGCTGCTCATTATTATTGGGAAGGACCACAAATAAGTGTTGTTTGATTTGAGTCACGTAATCTTCTTTCTTTTACTTTTATGTAAGACTATTTAGCTACTGGATACTTTTATGTCTTTAATAAAAGTGGTTGTCTACACTGTATATGATGATGCAAAGGACAGCCAATAACCCTCCTTTTTTCTCAGAAAAAAAAGCGCGTGGGTTGAACTACTAATCGATTACTCCCCCGTTCACTATTGTAAGATGCTTTTGATATTTTCATATGAGCTGGACTGAAATGGGTGAACAAACACATTAAAACATCGTATGTATACATTTGATTTTTAAAAAAGTTAGAACACTTTATAATAGTGAACGGAGGGAGTGATTACAGATGTTACATCTACGGACTAGTGCATACCAAAATTAAGTTAGGAAATGATGTGTTAATATTTGGTTGGAAGTTACGGGGAACTGGAGCCAATAGTGAAAATCAGGTGGAGAGATAAGTGGGGGAAGAGAGTCCGTATAATACAATCTGTATGTTTAGTACTTGGTCATTACTCGTACGTATGAAAATATTCTAATTTTTTTTCAGCTTTACCATTTTTGGCAGGCGCTTTGGCAACGAAGGAGGTCAGCGGCGGGCGATGCGGTAGTTAAGGCATCTCCAACGCCGACCCTCAAACTGTCCACAACCGTCTGGCCATGATGCGGGTCAGTGTTGAAGATGCCCTTAAGCGCAACAATTCTCTGGATCCCAAGTTGTAATTTTTATTGTTGCGGTTGTCTACGTTGTTGTGTCAGGGTTCATGTCCCCTTTGGTACTCTCTCGACGGTTTCTGTGTGTGCGAGTGGTGCTTGTAGACATGTGCTACCTTGGCTGAGTCCCCCCGCGCGCGCGTGTCTCTCTCCCCCCCCCCCCCCCCCCCCCCCCTACACAAAGTAAATAAGAAACCTCAATCCATGAAAAGAACCTACATTATGCAAATCTGAAAAAGATATACTGTTTGCTAGTTTTGGTACCCATAGGAGAAATTGGTGCAGTACCATTAACAACAAATACTCCCTCTATTTTTATATACAAAGCCACTTTGTTTTTTGTGTCAAACTTTTACTTATAATTTTGACCAATAAAATATGGATTATATGTCATAAAAATATATGATCGGAATGTTCTTTGAAATGTGCATCCGGTGATATAGTTTTTGTGACATATAACCCACTTTTTGTTGGTAAAATTTTAAAGTTAGACATAAAAGTATGAAGTGTCCTTGGAACCCTTGATTGCAACAACAATACAAGTAAATGAAATAAAAAGTTGCAGCCCTTTGTAGTATAGATATGAGAGAATACGTAGATAGAATAGTGTACATAACTTAAAACTTGGTAGTATAGTTATGAGAGAGAATATGTGGATAGAATATTGTGCATAACTTAGAACTTATTTGCCGTCTTGTTACATGCATGCATGATGCCTGCACGGATTGTTTTGCTTGAAAACAGCAAACACTTTTATCCTTGGACGATCGTTGTGTTGTGACTAAAGAGGGGTAACGATGGCTGAACTCTTTGCTTGGTCTTTTTGACCATTCACCAGCAGTCCCCAGAGGTGCTTGAGCCAGGACAAGAGGCTCAGCGCCGGTGGGTTGTTGAGCAGAAGCTCGACCACCGCCAGGGCTTCTTCCCCGGTGCTAATCCCGGCGCTCGCCAAGTTCTTGAACCACTTGGCATCGTTCTTGTAAGCGTCGCGCTTCCATCCTAGCAGGGCCTTGGAGAGGTCGCCCCAGTTGGTGATGAAGTTCTTGACGATCGTACCGGCGATGGAGACTCCGGCCGGCTCGTCCCAACCTGTGATCACGGCATCGTACACGGGGGTCAACCTAGCTGCCTCGGAGAGGACCACGCAGAGGGTCGCCACGGCCTTCTTGAGGTCGGCGTTGACGTAGGACTTGTTATTGTGGTTCCAGAGGGCGCCGGCTGCTTCCGATGTGGTGTACTTGCCAAGCTTCAAGGTGGACAGGTTGGTGGCGCCGCCGACGAGTGTGGTGTAGTGGCCGTCAAAGCCCAGCGGCGTGGCGTCCGGAAGGACACTCGTTTTGCCCTTGGTGAGCTTGAACCATTTCCCACCGGCGTTGGTGAAGGCGAAGATGTAGACGTTGTCGCTGCGGATGGCCACCTTGGGCGCCGCGCCGCCCTTGCCTTTCAGCTCGACGTGGATCCATCTCGGCGGCGGCTTGTCGGCGCCGGTCTGCTTGGCGAGCACAGGCCGCTGTTTCCCCTTCTTCTCGCCCACCATGTCTGCATTAGGGCTGGGCAACTTGCTACGTAGAGTCGAGATGAACGTCGCGTACGAGTCCGACAAGACGTTGAACGTCACTACTTCTTGAGCCATGGCTGAGCCTGCAGTTCAAACTGAAAGGTAAATATGCATGCAGCTAGTTTCATCAAACCATTATGTGATGAAATGACACTGGTGTAATTAAATTTATCAAGTGAAGAACCTGGTACATAACATAACCAGTGTTGCGATCGCTGGCCGTTACGGTGTTGAGTGCACGAAATAGCAAGTGGGGGTGTGCGTGCTTAAGTACGCGTCGTGGATGCATGGCAACGGGTACGCACACTAGGTAACCAAGCTTATTAGCTTCAAGCTCCCATGACAAAAGAGTTCGTCGCAGGTCGACCTCCACGTACGTACGTCTCACTGCAGATGGATGGGACTGAATTAATTAGTGCTGGTGACTACTTAATTGCATGACAGGCACCAACACCCGGCCGGATGTGCATGCATTTCAAATAGTAATTGCTTGCCTTCCATTCAAACCTTGCACGACGAGTATCATCCGTATGATGCCGAATATTACCTTTGGAGGCCGTGCTCCATGGAGCTCGGTTTTGAAAATTTTAAAATTCATCAAATTTCATATTTTCTATGTTTCAGAAAATTCTAAAAATAATAGATATACATGGTGGCATAATGCATATATGTGTAAATTTTCACAATGAAATACGTTGAAATGAGTGTTGTGCAAAAAAGACAAATCTGACGCATTTTAACACATGATACTATTTATCCTTCCAGACCATGAATTTGTCTTTTTGTACAGGTCGCATTTCAATATATTTCATCCTGAATTTTTAGACATATATACATTTCATCCTTGCATACTTGCATATTTTTTTGAAATAGGAAAGTATGAATTTTGTTTTCTTCAAAAATTCCGGGTTCCATGGAGCCTGGCCTCCAAACATCCACTCTCCATATGATACTACCTTTATATTATATACTTCCTCCATCCACAAATAAGTATACATTTGCCATTTAAAATTTATCCACAAGAGAGTGTACTTCTATCTTCCGAATGCACTTTAAATTAAAAAAATGTTTCTCTCATCACACGGTAATCATGACTAATAACATTGAACATATGGTCTTCTTATTTTCTACATGCACTTGGCTCAGTGGGGGTGGGATAATTAAAGAGGGTAGAGATGGTGTTTTGCACCTTTCTAATACATTTTTCACTCCACTCTATATCTGTCCTAATTTTTTTATATGTACACTTATTCATGGACGAAGGGAGTAGTATCATAGGTTGGTATCATGTATGGAAAATACCATTTGGAACATGGTGGTAACAACACCTGGTTACATATTTTATTTTTAATTTTTTTTACAAAAAATCAAAACGTTCCAGAACTTTTTACCAACAAACATGAGCTGTCACTTCTGCCATACAAAGATATTCTGCAACGAAATATTCTTTGATAAAATTCTGACAAAAATGACAAATACTCTCTTACAATAGCGTGAACGTTGTATATTGCAACAAATTTGTTTTTTTACATCCACGACAACATGAAAGTCATTTCTTAGCGAAAGTTTTTATATGAGTGCAACAATAAATCTACTTTATTAGCAAAAAGTTTCAGGTTTTTTGACTTTCTTACAAATTACAATTTTGTTTTTGATATTCAGGTGTAATTACACCCGAGAGCCATACGTTCCGGTCCTATCGTGTATGACATTATTTATTGTCATGCATGGCACATCACATCATTTAATATGATACAATATCATATCATAATATTCAATTCTCTCTTTCTTCATTTAACTGTATGCCACCTCATCTAAATTGCATAGTTGGCATGCATGATGCTTCATATGATACTCCCACTACAACCAGGTTGATAGAATAGCATCGACCATTTATTCTCCTATTAGTTACTACTGATGAGTTTTTTCCGACAAAGGACGCTTTTATTAACTTAAAATGTAGCATCAAGTGGATACAAAGCATGAGGAGGAACGCCCGGCCTAAGCATAACGAAGATGTACACAACAAAACACCAAAAGATTGACAACAATAAAAATAAAAATAAACGAGAAACCGACATATCGGCAATAGTAGTCATATAGGACCGACACTATGCCTATGTCAAAGAAGGTGATGGACCAATCCAGAGATTATGCTGCCACCGATATTGTGTAAAAAACTCCTTGGCCACCCGCTCCAACTGCATACACATCACCCTGAACAGCGAACATCGGTTGGTACTACATTCGTTATAGTGTAAACCACATAAGAAGTGAGTGTGTAACATGGAAAATATCCTGCAAACAAAAAATGTTCATGTTATTAAAAACAAAGTCATTTCCACATAGCTAAAGCGACCATAATAAGGCATACACTTTCACCCTTAATAACGTTATAAACCTACTTGGAATACCGTCCAACCAATGAAAAAAATATTGGCAACACTTGTGGGCGGATATAAATTGAACGCTTTTTGGATGATTAACCATGTAATACACGCAACCTTGCACTGGAAAAAGAAGTGTTTGTTGATTGTCTCGTTGTGAGTATAAAAACTACACTTCTTATGTCCTTGCCAATTGCGACGGACGAGGTGGTCTTTGGTTAGCACACCTCTCCTCCAAAGATGCCACATGAAAATTGAACTTTTAGTGAAATCTTCGACTTCCAAATTTTCTTGTTATTATCCATGGGACCTCCGAATGCGTGAGCGCACCGTATATAGAGTCAACTGTGAATAACCTACATGTAGTGAGGTTCTAGCAAAACGCATCATGTCCTTATGTCAGGTTAATTGAATCCAATCTGGATAAAAGATTTTGCCATGACATAAGATGGGGGCCGATCAAATCTTACCTGAAAGAAATACCCGACGGAGATGAAATCAGGACATGTGCAAGAGTATCATTCTTACCGGGAACAATGTCGTGCAAAGTTGGATATTATTCTTAGAGGCTGGCATTGCTAGTCAGTTGTCCTCCCAAAAAAGAATATCCGACCCGTCATTTATCTTGAAGGATCAAAAATAGAAAATATGCTTCTTTACCGCCATTAGACCAGCCCAAAAGTACGAGTCACCAGGTTTTTAATAAGCCTGAAACAAAACCTTTTAGCCTAGATATTTGTTGCGCAAAGGGTTTGCCAAACGCAATCCTTAGTAAGTAGTTTGAACAACCTTTTACTAAGTGAGGCATCATTCTTGACCTGCAGGTCATGGATGCCAAGGCCACCTTGGTCTTTCGGTCTACAAACCATACTCCATTTGACCATCATGTACTTTTTGTTTTCACTGTCTCCTTGCCAAAAAAATCTCTATCTAAAATAATCCAGCCTTTGCAAGGCCCTTTTGGGATTTAAAAAAAAGAAAGCATATAGAGAAATCGTATTTGTGAGGACTAAATTGATCGAGACTAGCCGTCCTCCAACAGAGAGCAACTTGCCTTCCCAACTACTCACTCGTTTCTCTAAGCGCTCCTCTATATGTTTCCACTCCGCATTTGTGAGACGTCGATAATCAATCGGTATTCCCAAATATTTAATTGGGAATTGGCCTTGTGCACAACCAAACAAGTGAGTGTAATCGGCCACCGTCTCACTGGCTTCTCCAAAGCATAACACTTCACTTTTATAGAAGTTAATTTTAAGGACCAATATTTGCTCAAGCACTGAAAGCAATAGTTTCAAGTTTCGAGCCTTGTCCAGATCATGTTCCATAAACAAAATATCATCGACATATTGCAGAGTAGAGAGGCCATCATCCACAAGGTGTGGCACTACTCCTGCAATCTGACCGTCCTGCTTGGCATGATTAATCAAAATAGCCAATAGTAATGTTAAATAACATCGGAGAGATGGAGTCACCCCGGCGTATTCCTTTTTTGTCTAAAAGTAATGACCTACATCATCATTGACCCAGATAGTTACACTACCTCTAGTGACAGAAATTTTGGATTCACTTGTGCCATTTATCAGAGAATCCTTTCATCCTCAGGGCCAGTTGAAGAAATGACCATTTGACCTGATCATAGGCCTTTTTAAAGTCCATATTTAAAACTACACCACTCATGTTTTTTGGTGTATCTCGTGAACGGTCTCATGTAGGATTACTACTCCGTCGAGTATATTTGTTCCTTGCGTGAAAGCCGTTTGGGATGGCCGTGTGACATGATCAACGGCCGTGTAGGACATATTAGTAGCCATCATGGTGAAAATCTTGAAGTACAGGGAAGACATTCATTGCATTTTTTTACCTAGAGTAACACAATAGGCAATACTACCACGAATGTTGATCAAGCCTAGATAATCCACTCAGCATGGGCATGTGGACTGTAACTCCGGGGCAAGGTAGTCCAGAAAATTTACATACTCCCTTCGATCCAAATTAATTGACACAACATCTATACAATCAATTGTTGAGACCACAAGTGAGAAAATATTGTAGTGTTAAGCCAGACTCTATCCCTAAATCCTGGCTAAAACCCCAAACAAAGTAGATGCAAAATATGATTTTAGGCTCATAAAGTGCTGGTTCGACTTTAGAGATGTCCAATGAAAACTAGAACAATCGTCAAATGGCGCTAACTATCTCGAGATAATAATGCTAGCATGCTACTGTCAATAGCTTGTTCATACTTAGTAGAAAGATATGCCTAAACTTTCTTTCAGAAGGCGAGGCCCCTCCGTGCCGGCGAGAGGCGGGACTGGCGTTGTGCCGGTGGTCCGATCGGATGACCGACGGATCTTGGGTGGACCATGGCCTGGCATGACTGCTCTGGCGGCCGGCGGCGCCAGATCTGGCTGCTGTCATCCGGCCCTGGTCGGTGGGCTTCTCTCCTGCGGGTTCCTGACGGTGCCGATGTGGTTGCCGGGACCCTGGCCGCGGGTGAAGCGGATGGAGGATATCCAGATTGAGGGAAACCCCTTGGTCGGCCCCGGCCGGCCGCGCCGACGATGACGCTCAAGGGTTCCGCTTTCCTTCTTGGAGAAGTCGGTCTATGTCTGCTCCTTCGTTTCCCCTTCCCTGCCTCTCGGGTGAAAACCCTAACTCCGGTGGGCGGCGGCAGCGTCCTTGACGTTGTGACCTTCCTGAAGGCGTCGCCTTGAGGGCTGAGTGGTGGTGGGCACTGTGTGGGTCCTTGGCGGTTGCTGGTGATGGGCACTGCTTCGGGGAAAACCCTAGGATCTGGTCTGTCAGATCGGAAGATGGCGGTACTGCGGTGCCGTTTATCTCCTTGGAGCGTTGTTTGTGGAGCAGCGCTGGAAGACGGAGGCAGGAGGTGGAGCGGCTCCATCTTTCACGAAGCTTTGGTGGAGCTGTCAAGTCATGCCTGGCCGACAGGTGCTACGCTGAGTCATGCCTGGTTGGCAGATGCTACGCACGACAGATCTTCCGGAGTCTTCGCGTTTGGACGGACGAGCGCAAGGCGGTGGCGCCGTTGGGTGCCATAGTCGCGTTAACGGATGTACGGACTGGCAAGGATGATGCAGATCTCTCTCCTGAAGATGGGTTAGTGGTCCGATGAAGATAGCGGCTTCTAAAACGTGTGCATGTGGTGTACGCTTTAGGTCTGCTGCACCGGCTATTAGTCCTGATACGTTATGTGGATGGATCGGCAACAACGCCGGTTTTAGGTATGGGGAGTGAGAGCACTCCTCATTATCGAATTTGTAGGTGTAAGTGGTGTTTTCGGGTGATTTGATGTATGTTTTTATCAGACTTTTATGGAATAATTAATAAAGATGGCTGCATGCATCGCTTGATGCAGAGACCGAGGGTTTAACCTCCTTTTTAAAAAATCTTTCAGAAGAATAGTCCATGAATCACACGAATCAATATTTAGTCCAACTTAAGTATACGCCATGGATGCAAGGCAACACGTACACACACTAGGTGAAAAGCTTCAAGCTCCGCTGAGAAAGTCGTAGTAGGACGCCCCCGACGTACGGCCACCGGTGCCATGTCATTACAGCTGGATGGACAGAATTATTGCTGTTGACAACTTAATTGCATGACAGGTGCCCGACACCTGCCCGGATATGCATGCATCTCCAATAATTTCTTGCCTTCCATCCAATGGTTCCATGACAAAATGTTGCCAATCACATTCTTCAAGTTACTGTTGATGTACAAAGAGCATAATGATTTCATTTTTAATCAGCAACAACATATGGGTACCACCTCCGTCCACATGTATAGGACGTGCGTGTGCTTTAGGTCGGCAATTTGACCAACCAAATATAAATCTTAGTCCAAAAAAGGCTAGGGTTTTTCTGCCTCCCGCCGATGTCGTTGCTGGTTTGTCTCTTCTCTGGTGGCCTCAATGCCATGGAGGCGCAGTGAATCCCGGCCCTTGCCGGAAGGAGGGTCCCGTTTTTAGATATGTTTTTTGAGTTTTGCTAGGGTTTGTATCCTGCTCAGGAAGATGAGATGGTGGTGGCTTTTTGAAGACGAAATAAGATTCTCCCCGCCTAGCCCCTATCTCGATGATGGTCTAGCATCATTGGTGGGCGTGTGAAGGTGTGTCTCCGGCAGATTTGTCTTTGGTTAATTTGCTCGGATTTGTTTGTCGTTCATCTACATTCATGTGTCTTCAGGTTGGATCCTCCCGATCTACGCTATTATTCATTGGCAGCGATTGCTATTGTGGTCTATCTACTATAACAAGTTTTTCCCGGCTCCGACTAGGAAGGGGCGATGATAGCGGCGTGCCTTCGTCCTGCTTAAGTGCTTGTAGTCGTCGCTGGATAGTCTAGGGATCTGGATGTAATTTTTATCATTTCTAGTATTCGTTGTACTGCCACAATTGAAGATGAATAGATCGAAAGTTTTTAAAAAACAAATATAAATATGTATTATACGTGGAAAAAATTGATATATTTAGAAACTTCATCTATAAATAAATTTAATGATATGCTTTTGATGACATATAACACATGAGGGAGCATGCACATGTCCTATGGACCGGACGGAGGAAGTACTATGATTGCTGACCAGGAATGGATAATCTGTTGAGAAAATGCATGTGGATCGTAACCGTGGAGCGAGGAAGTCTGAAGAGTTCACATAATGGAATTAATTTTGAGACCTCACATTGAGAACTACCCGCTTCCCAAATATAAATATTTTAAAGATTTCAATGCGAACTACATACAAAGCATAGTGGATGCATATACACTCTAAAATATGTATATACATTCATATGTAGTTTTTATTAAAATATTCAAAAAGACTTATATTTAAAAACGGAGGGAGTACAAGTAAAAAATTGTTTAGTGTTGAGTCATGGCCACCATCCCCTAAAGCCCAGCAGACTGCCCAAATAAATTAGCACATGCTCACGAGGATGCAAACTATGGTTACAAAATCAGTTCGAATCAGACTTCAGAATAGCTACTACTCTCTCCGTCTGGAAATACCTGTCGAAGGAATAAATGTATTTAGACATATTTTAGTTCTAGATACATCCAATTTTATCCATTTTCGCGATAAGTAATTCCGGACAGAGAGAGTAATCTGTTTGAATCCGAAGATATCCAAGAAAAACTTGAACAATTTTAGAATGGCGCTGAACCTATGAGGTAACAATGGCTGCTCTGATTGGCTTGCTCATACTTAGATAGATATGCCTAAACTTTCACTCGGAATCATAGTCCATGACCATGAGTCACACGATTCAATATTTTGCACAATTCTTTTCTTATTAAGCGCAATATTGTGTCTAATTGACTGAAGAATTATTTGTGACCGTGACAACTCGCATGAAAGCCACCCGACACCCGAGTACCTTCCCTGATATGCATGCATCTCCAATAATTGCTTCCCTTCGATTCAATTGTTCCATGAAAAACTGTTATCAATCACATTCTCCAAGTTAATGTTGAAGTACAAGGGCACATTGATCGGATTTTTGACCAGCACCAACACATGGGATACTATAATTGGCTTGTTCTTACATACATAGATGCGCCTAAACTTTTTCACTCACAAGCATAGTCCATGAGTCACACAACTCAATACTTTGTCCAATTGCTTTCTTATTGAACGGCAATATTTTGTCCAATTGACTGAAAAATTGCTGGTGATCGTGACAACTTGCATTAAAGGAACCCGACATCAGAGTACCTGCCACGATATCCATGTATCTCCAATAATTGCTTGTCTTCCATCCAATTGCTCCATGAAAAAATGTTATTGATCCCATTCTCCAGGTTACTATAGAAAGCACATGGCTTTCAATTTTGACAAGCAACAACACATGTGTACTATAATTACTGATTTTTTTTAAAGGAGGAAGACCCCGGCCTCTGCATCTAGACGATGTATGCAGTCACTTTATTAATTATGCACAAAAGACCTTACAAAGTAATACAACAGTAAAACTGATGCCACCGTCTAGGCAACATCTATCGCTACTCCTATCCAGTTAATGACGAGATGTTGATAGTCTGAGCCTAATACCAAACGGACCTCGCAGTCAAACCTAAAATCTAAGACCTGAGGCCCCAACTAGGACGCCTGCCGGGTATGGGGCACCCACCGGTCCGGTGCACACTCAGAAGCCGCCGCCGCCACCTGCCATTAATCCATCTTCAGAGTTGTACTGCTGCATCTACCTTGCCCGATCTAGCTGTGTCGACACCACCACGACGCCAGACAGCGTCACCCTCCTGCGCGAGTCCATCATCGCACATCAGACGCCTAATCTCCATGGCGCCATGCCATCGAGATCTGTCACCATCAATGTGCATGATGAAGCACCGCTCCACCAAAGACGTCGTCCACTGGTCCCTCAAGCCCGTGTACACCTCCAAGAATGACGCCCCTAAGGGGGAAACGACACAAGCATGCCGCCATCTTCTGATCTACCGATCTAGGGTTTCCCCCGGAGGTAGCAGATAGTACTCTAGAACTTCTCCACGATGATGCCTTCAAGAAGGGAACGACACCGTAGGGCGCCGCCACCGTCGGCTTTGGCATATAGCCAAGAGCAGGTTTTCACCCAGATCTGTTCGAAGAACTCCATCTAGCTTCTTGTGCACGGATCATCGCCTTCTCTGTCGGAGACTAGACCAAAAGGATCCAGCCGCCGCCGCCAGATCCATGCAGCCAGCACCGGGAGATGACGACAGTCTCCCTGGACCGGAGCTAGCACGAACCGGATCAAAAATAGTCGGAGATGATGGTACACGTGGAACTCCGGCTGACCAGCGAAGAGCCGCCGACACCACCGCATCTAGATCACCGGCCACGCCGGGCTGCCGCCACCCCCGCGCCGTCCGGTAGTCACTAGATCCGGGACGGGCCGGAACCGGTCGGACCAACGGGCGCGCTGCCACCATCCATGGGGTCGCCGCCCCGGCCACACCCCCCCCCCCCTGTCCAGCCGGCCGATTCCCACCAGCACGACCACAGGCGCCGCCGTGGGCTGAAGTGGAGGCCACACCTTCGCAGATATGGGCGCCCGCGCCACCCATGGATCCGGGGAGAGGGGAGAGGCCCTCCGCCACCGTGTCGCACGCACGGGCTTTGCCCGGCGCCGACCACCTGTGGCGGCGGAGGGGAGGACCGGCACGGGAGGAGTCTCCGGCGGCGGAGGTTGGATCCCCCGTGTCGCTTGCAAGGGAGGCGACGCGAGGGGCTCGCTGCAAGAGTTGGACGTCCGTTCACTATAATTACTGATTGGGGCTTGACAATCTGTTGAGCCCGGGCATGTGAATTGTTAGCGTAGAAAGTTTAAATGGTGAATTTAATTTTGAGACCTCACGTTGAGTAGTACAAGTAAAAATTACTATAGTGTTGACTCCAGGCCTCTATCCCTAAAGACCAGCCTCCCAAATAAATTAACCTATGATCACAAGGATGCAAAATATGGTTTCAGAGTCGGTTTGTATCATAATTCAGGTAAGTTGCTGCCGTGTTCTGGCTTAGTAGTTATCCAAGGAAACTAGAATAATTTTACAATGGCAAAAGTACAGACTTGCTAAATGGGACATTTTATGTAGGCCTAAGGATCTAGGTGGGTTGGGCATTGAGAACCTCGAAATAAAAAAATATGCTTAATCAGCAAATGGTTGTATAATCTTATATTACTTACCTAGTCAAACAATGCAACTATGCCACATCAATAAGTTATATTTTACTTGTATGTGTTATCATGGACGATATGTATCCTGGATGCTTGGATTATACTTATGTAGTTCATGCTTCACATTTTTTGTTTGAAAATGGCATATCAATAACTTCAGTCCAAAACCTTTTCTCTTCCTACACACCATTTCGTTACATACTTCATACATTTTAGTTCATTTAAATATCAATCAAGAACACGTACATTTGCTTTTTTAGTAGTTGTAGTTATTTTTGTAGCACCAATTATACATTACTTTTAACAAGTTTCCCGCAGTCACACACATGATATCATCTAATGTATTATAGTAAGTTTTTATGTGCCATTAAATATCTAAACCTATTAGTAGTGTGTTTTAAAGCTTATCGATCAAATAATTTGGTAGAGGCTTCTCGAGTACAGGGTTTGTTAGTTCATATACTTATATTTTCCAACATGTTCATAGTTGTTACAACTAGTGGCGGCGCTAGGATATTGCCGAGCCTCCGGGCGCCCCAGGCTGCCTTTGTTCACTGTAGCTATAGTGAGCAAAGGGAAATGGGCTCACGCCCAGGCAGCCCCTTACTGGGGCATGTCTCCACCGCTGGTTGCTGAAAGGATCAAAATGGACCTAGAGGGGGGGGGGGGGGGGGATGAATAGGTACAATTACAAATTTTAATTGTTACTTAGCAATTTTAGACAATAATGAGGAATATGAAAATGAGCCTAACAATTGCAAGTATGATGCCAAGAGCTAAGCAAGGTAAACAAGAACACAAGTATGTGAGTAAGCAAGCATAATATGATATAAGTAAAGATTAAGAGACAAGTAACCACAAGTAGGAAGTTAGGGTTAGGAATAACCGCAACTATGAGAGACGAGGATGTATGCCGATGTTCACTTCCTTGGAGGGAAGCTACATCACCGTTAGAGAGGTGGATGTTACCACGAAGGCACACCAACGCCACGAAGTCTCACCCTATTCTCCCTTTGATACAACACCACGAAGGCGTTTCTCAACCACTAGTGGTAGACCTTGGGGTGGTCTCCAAACCCTCACAAACTTTTCGAGGGAAATCACAATGGTCGATTCCTCGCCGGAGCACTCCTACCGCCTAGGAGTCTCCAACCTCCAAGAGTAACAAGATGCACCACAAAAACAAGGGCGAATCAACTTTCGCTTTGGTGAATGTGTAGATCGAGCACTTCTCCTTTGCTTCCCAAAAGATCAAGAGCTTTGGGTGGCTAAGGAGGGACATATCCAAGAAATCGAGGTCTGAATATGGAGGTGAGAAATGGAGTCATCCCGTTCTTCATGAGGAAGAAGAAGACTATTTATAGGTGGGGATGGAATCTGGCCGTTGGAGGCAGACTTCTACGTATCCCAGAAGTTCCGGCTACACACGGAAGTTCCAGACCCCGGAAGTTCCGGCCAAGTTCTGTCCAGGTTTCGGGCTACACAGAGGGTTTGCATCCACTCTGTAGTACCCCGGAAGCTGTTAGAACAGGGGACAGAAGTTCTGGAGGACGGAAGTTCCGGCCTGGGTCTGGCAAGGTTCCAGGATACACAGAGAGTTTGCACAAAAGAGCAGTTTCTCTAGGTGCCCCGGAAGCTTCCCGGATCTTCCGGTCCCCGGAAGTTCCGGTTGTCCCGGAAGTTCCGGCCTGAACAGAAGCTTTTCATTGTGAGATTTTTCAGACCATGTGAGAGGACAAGTTGATTCCCAGATGTTTTTATGATGCATCCCCTCTTAATAGTGCGGCTTCCCTAAGGACTCAAGAAATAAGAAAACGGTATGGTACTCCGCTTTTCTTGGGCACTCCGCTTTTCCTTTTTTCGATAAGAGGGGAAATAACCATCCATGCTTCACTTTAATTTAATCAGTGCTATTTACACTAGAGCATGTGGTTAGAAACACAAATGAAGTTGTCATAGATCTCAAAAACAATTTAGTGCACTTTCAGTTGCAACTACATATGATTCCCCACAATAAAAACTACATATGGTCAGTTTGGTTATCACTGTAGTAACTATGAAAATGTGATACCTTCGTAGCAACATTTCCCTACTGCCGTATACTCATAAATTTCTACCAATTATGGTAACATTTATGGGGACCAATTTTTGTGTGTGAAAAGGCCTAAGACCATATACTCACTTCGTTCTAGTATATACTAGAACATAAAGGCGCACGTTGCCGCGCCAGATAGAATCATAGGATTTTTTTTAATGGAATCATAGAAATATATGCCATAATTTGAATAGTAAAATATCTACTCCTATATAATATGAGTGTTTGTGATTACAACTCCTCAAATATTTGCTTCAGTTCCTTGGGAGTAATTAGCTGAAATAGCCGAAAAACAATCGAATATTAAGCATTGTAGGAGGCTAACACTTGCAACGAAGCTTTACCATTCTTCCGCTGTTCTTCATAATGCTTACCCCTCTTTGTTGTATTGGATATTCTTTTTGTCGTCATGTGCGTGCAAGAGGTACGACCTTGGTGAGGCAAGAGCCTGAACTTCCCAAGAAAAAAGTTGAAAGATAATAATGCATGAAAATATCACTCAATCCTGCAACCATTCTCACCTTGGTGTTTTAGAAGAGTATCAGAAGGCGAGAAAGGTTGTCAGAGTCTTGCGAAACAACTTGCAAGCTTCAGTGAACTTCTCTAAAGCACAAACATCAAAAACCTGCAAATTGTTGCATCAAATTTTAAGCATAGGCAACAAGAGCTGACACCACAAATGGATGAAGATTGACTTTCAATGTAGAACAACCTAACCTTGCTAGTCCATCAAATGGCGTGAACAGCCTAACTGTTGTCCATGGCCTAGCTATCACAAGTATATATCAAGAATTTTTAATATACAGAAACATGAAATGACCCGAATAAAATGGCACGTCAGATAAATATTTTAGGGTACATGAGCAGTTGATCAAATAACCAATAAAAAGTACTACAAACTGAACTTCCAAAAACTTGCTAAAGTATCAAAGGGTATTCTTCAATGAGCAATTTAACACAAGAAATGGACAGACGTAATCTATTTGTATATTTGCATATAATTAACAGAGCTAATGCATGAATAGAATGTAATTAAGTAACTATGCTAGTACCAAAAATGTCAATCTTGCAAATTAAGCTTCTAATCTGCTGCAAGCAAATAGCTGAAGGCTCGGCCTCCAGGATTGAGGTTCAGAGTGAAAGTGTCTGAAATACAATCCTTCTGAGATGTCCTCCAGCTTCATTAGAACAAATTAGCAACGCCATCCTCCATGGAGATTATTAATCTAGAATAAATAATCAATAAATCAGGAGGAGAGATATAAGAACTTGGCAGGAGAGAGGAATAGCAAGATCGTCTAATCTGCACAATGACGATGGCTGAAGACGCTGAGCAGGGTGGGACGCCGGCAGCTTTGAGAGGAATACCTTCAAACTCTGCTAGGTCGTTGATGAGACAGGGGCAGAAGTGGCGATGGTGTAGTGTCGAGCCGATGGTCAAGTCTGAACGTTGTCGCTGCCGTCAGACCAGCAATCCATGATCGTGCATCGCCAGCTCCTATACAAAGTGTGCTATTACTAACTTTGACCAAGGTTTGATCAAGTCATACACATAGTAATGACCTTCACTTGTGAAGGTGCGCCATTACTAACTTTCAAATGCACCCCCCGACCGTCTTTTCAGTTTTTTAAAAAAATAAAGAAAATGATGGAAATGTCAAAAAAATAAAAAAATAAGTTTCTCATGTGATATGTGGTCTAGTTGTTGAGAAAATTTACAAATATGAATTTCGACTTTATTTGCAAATCTCTCTGGAATTTGTAAAATGGGCATAACTTTCGCATACGAACTCGGATTAAAAAGTTTTTTATATGAAAAATCATCTACTCAAAAAGTTACATCCAAATTCAACCGGGGGAACCCCGTTGAAGATTTTTAGAATCCCCAAAAACCTAACAGAATAAAAGATACGGGGCTTTTAAGATCTAGAGGGGAAAAATGGAAAAAAAAATCAAACTTAGTAGTGGCGCACCATTTGCTAGGTGCGCCACTAGTAACAGAAAAAAATTAGTTTTGAATTTTTTTTGGAAAAATATTTAAAATATGGTATGTAATATGAACGGAAGTTTGAAATATTTTTTCAAAATTTCATCACACTCATGAACATGAACATGAACAAAGTCCTAGACATCAACAAGGTTTAATAGGATTGATATGCTAGATATATCAACAAGTGCTTGTTAAGTGAGCTGGTGCTGGGGTTGGATAGAACTAAAAAGTTAAGTGTGCTTGGGCTGGAGTAGTGTGTGGATGGGTAACCTTTTGGGAAGTTTGACCACGGAGTATGATTTGACTTGAGATTAAGCCATAGTGACACGAGATTAAGAAAAAAATGGAAAAAAAAATTAAATTTTTTTTAAAAAAAATTATTAGTAATGGCGTGGTGCGCCATTACTAAAAATTACTAATGGCGTGATAATAGTGGCGCACCTATAGTGCGCCATTAATGGCAAAAATAGGTGCGTCACTAACAGGCCTTTTTTTAGTAGTGGTCATGCTTGGTAGCCGGTGAGGCTAACCTAGGTGGCGCTGGTGGCGACCTCATCTACACCACCATCGGCCTTCATTGCCTACTCTTTCGCCCCGTCGCCATCGGAGGTCATCGTCGGGTGAAGCCTGTGCAGTGGTGCCGGCGGCGGGGCCTTTCCCACTGTGCTCTGGCGGTGAGACAGTGGATGGCGGTTTCCCATAAGGTGGCTGACCATAGTGACACGAGATTAAGAAAAAAAATTGGAAAAAATTTTGAATTTTTTTTTAAAAAAATTGTCAGATCTATGGACGGTGCGGCAACCACATCCATCATAGATCATAGCCAAGCTGGAATGTTTGCCCATTCAATGTGTGATCTAGGTGTGTGGCATCAGGCGCTCTAGGAGGTTACGATCCATGTGACTGGTAGTTGCTTCCATGTGCTCTTTTTGAATGCGACCCCGCGCGCTACACCAGGCACTAGGAGGGGCTCCTTCTGCCCACCTAATCTGCATAGTTCGACTAACAAGCCATCAGGCTACCTCGCCGTTATGATCCACTACTAATGTGTTGTTGGTGATGAACTGCATCCGGTGGCGGAGGCTACAGGATGGGTTGATAATTCTATCAACAGTGATAATGAAGATCTTGCTCCCTCTCCAGTTTCGGCTTGACACAGTGGATATGGTTGTGCACTAGGGATCAAATTGCCAGTCACAGCGGAATACATGTAGCTGTTGGGATCACAGAAAAGTGGAGGCGACAACACATGATGGAAGTCGATCTCGAGCTCCATGGTGAAAAACCCTAGATCTGACCCGAGTTGGTTATACCTAGCACTAGCGTCGTTTTTTGCATCGTTGCCTTCTTGGAGGCATTTTCGAAGATGCTCGCACTTGGTCTCTAGGGTGAAAACCTAGAATCTACCTTCAGTAGTTGGGTCCGGTGACGGCTATGCATGGGCTTCGCTCCCTTCCAGAAAGCATTGCTATTGAAAAATGTTGTTGTCCTTGTAGTGTCACGGCATCTCCAACCTTGAACCCCAAATCAGACACCACATCCGTCCGCGGGCGTGGGGGGGGGGGGGGGGGGGGGGGCAATCCGCGGGCACATATGTTAACTATAGATAGCGCTCACGCATCCCCCTACGGTCGTTAAATCTGGGCCGGCCATGAAGGTTTTTCCCTCAAGCGGTTTTGGAAAGTTTTTCTTTTGGTTTGCCTGGATGAGTTTTACTCTTTTTTTCAAATTCATGAACATTTTTTTTTCAAATTTGTGTTTCTTTTTTCAAATTTGCAAACCTTTTTTCAAATCCCTGAAGTTTTTCAAATGCAAGAATTATTGTGAATTCAAGAACTTTTTTCAAATCACTAGACTCTTTAAATTCATGATTTTTGTGAATTCATGCACTTTTTTTCAAATTAATGTACATTTTTCAATTTTCTGGAGTTTGTAATATACGGTGATCGTTTTGTAAACTAGGCAAATATTATTTTTGATACATGCCAAATGTTTTTCTTAAACACAATGACAATTTTTTATTACACAGTGAATTTTTTAGTGAACTTTTTTAAATGCATGGTGAACTTTTTAAATATATTTCGAACACTTTTAAGTAACCGTTGACAATTTTCAAGCACATTAAATATTTCTTATTCTACACCAAAAATTTTACAAAATTTCTTGTATTTCTGAAAATTAGAAAATAAAATAAAAACTAACGCAAAATGAATAAACCCAAGATAACCACTACACAGCGGTGACTGACCACAAGCACGTTACTGGGTTGTCGCTGTGCGCTCGGCTTCAATTAGGAGCTATTGGTCCCTGCGAGCGAGACAAAACCCCTCGCAAAAAATGCTATTCAGCACGTGTTAACCGTAGATAGAGCTCACACACATACCCATACGCAAGTTCGTAAATGAGCCGGCATATGTAGGTTTTTCTCCCACAAGTTTTGGATGGATTTTTGTTGTTGTTCAAGGACAAGTTTTATTTCATTTTTGCTTATTTTTCATTTCACAAATCCACTATTTTTAAATTTCAATAAAAATTTAATATTCATTATTGTTTTCCAAATTATGACTTTTTCAAATTCATGAACTTTTTTAAAAATATTTTTTTGGTGAATTCATGAACATTACTTAAAAATCAAATTAATGTATTATTTTTGCTTCCTGATTTTTTTCAAACTCATGAGCTTTAAAAAATTCACAAACATTTTTCTAAAAGTCAATAGCAAACTAGGCAACGAACCAGTGAGCCAACCTAATACAGTCGAGAGGGTGACGAGCCAGCCAACACAATCCATGAATCTCTAGGGAGGCACCACAATTGATATGTATCGCTTGTTGTGGGCGTTAGGGGTTTGATCGACCACTAGCGTAGGTAGATATGTCGACCCATTAGGAATCGAAGCGAAGCGAATGAGCAAAAACCACTACGACTGGTCTTAGAAAGTTTCTCTGGCCGATTATGCCTGATCCTTTTTTTCTGTAGTGATTTTTCTGTTTTTTGTTTCTTTCCATTTTCCTTTAAATATGTGTTCTTTACTAATGTTTTTTAATTCACAAATTTCAAAAAATCTTAAAAAATTGTTAGAAATGACGTCTTCTTTTTGCTTTTTTTCAATGAATTTTCTCATTCTCAATTTTTTTTTGGAGTTTCAAAAATTGTTCACAATAAAAAAATGTTCAGAATTTCGAGATGTTTTCAAGGTTTATCAAATTTGAGAACTATTTTTGAATTGATGAATATTTTTTAAATTCAAAGCATGTTTTGAATTTGTGAAAAATATTCCGAGTACATGAACATGTTTCGAAATCCACAAGCATTAATACAAATCTGTCAACAATTTTTGAATTTGCAATATTTTACAATCCATCAGAAGTTTTGAAATCCACAAAAGGAATTTAAATACGTGAACATCTTTTAATTCATGTATTTTTTTAATTTGTGAACATTTTTCTCAATCCATGAATATTTTCGGAATTCATGAGATTTTTTGAAGTTCACGAGCATTTTTTCAAAAAGGTAAAAACATTCAAGTCTACAATTATTTTTGTTTCACATATTTTTAAAAATTTGTGAGAATTGTGTGTAATTTCTTGTGAAAAAAAAACAGAAAAAAAAAACCACAAGTTGAAGCTAGGCTACGCTATGGGAGTTAGTGATGTGAGCCATGCCGTAATGGGCCGGTGGTCAGGGCCTGATGAGAGCCAACACGCGCTGCCCCTCCTCGTCTCTTGGTCCCATCCCTTGTTTCCCCGGTCGCCACACCATCTTCATCCTCCGCCCTCCCGTCTCCGACATAGCGCTACCTCGTCAGGTCTCTCTCCCTCTCTAGAACCTCTTGCTAGATCACTCTCCTTCTCGTAGACGCAGCCGAGAGCGCGCGAGGCGGGACCCGCTTGCTTCTGGATCGGCGGCTGGAGGGGTGGACTAGCTTTGGACCTCCAGTGAATTCGGTATTGGTGGTGGCGTGGTTTCAGCTTTAGTTTAAGAGTCCTTCCATATGAACCAGATTCGTTCATTTGGGCATTGCGGTCGCCTGACTGAGGTGTACTGAAGCTGAAGAGGACCTTCACCTACGGCACTGGCGAGATATGGCTGCAACGGCGAAGGAGTTGGACTGAAGAAGATGGAGCTTATGAAGGAGGTAGGGCTACATGTTTCTCTACCTCGATGCAGTCCTTCTTCTTTCGATTTGTTTCACGATAGTAAAAGATAATCTACATATGTTATGGCATTGTTTTGGAACTCGGACTGTCTCCAGGTGAAAACCCAAGACCTTCGATCAGGCGACAACAACGCTTGTCCTCTGTTTCTTTCTTGGAGGCGTCGCTTTTGGAGAATATCGTTTGTAGACTGTAGTACTGGTGTTGTCTTCGGTGATGGTTAGAGTGCTACTGTTGCGAGTGGTTCAACATTGTGACGTGGTCTTTGTTTTTTTCTTGTTTTTTTATTTCTTGGCTGTGTGATCCCTGATGTCTTTAGACATCTTGTGGTGCACTGGCTGGGTGTATTTGGTATCATCGCAATATTAGTATACTCCTTTATCGAAAAATGAGCTCATGAAGTGGTGATTGGCGAGCTCAACAACCTGCCTCCATCCAGGGTAAGTGTCCCTCCACCCGGACCCGGGTGAAAAATTTTTTTTTACTGTAAATTTCTACATGTGAAGGTCAATTGGGCTGTCTTAATGTGATGGCTTGATAGTAACAACTGACCACTTACCACCTGTCTGACTTGTGCAGGTTGCGTACTAGAAGACCTGCAACATCTTGTTCCGCAAGGACATCAAATCCGTAGTGGCATCCCAACAGAGTATGATGATTATTGCTTTTGTTGTTGTTTTTGGAGGAGGTGGTGGTGTTGTTGTTGTTTTCTTAGTTCTATGTGGTGCTTCATGGTGGTAACATGACATGATTCCACCCTCTATAATTCTTATTCAGAGCAACTTGATATCGCCAAGGCGAAGCTTGAGAAGCTGGATCAAGCATGAAGGTTCATTGTGGCAGAAATTAGCAGCTTTTGAGGTTGCACTTATACTGCTGATGTTGCTACTCCATTCATCGACCTCCATGAGTTCTCTCCAATCCAAGTGTCTTAGGATTGGCAGACAACGGTATGCAACTTATATAGCTTTATGTATAATAATGGTGGTGTCATTACAAGCTGGTTGCTAGTTACGATTGAGTGTGAGACGGATCATTTGTTTCTAAATATGTAGAGTAGATAGGGGACTGCAGTCAAAATAGACTCATTATGAAGGTGATAGGATGATTTGATTGAACTAAGTAGACCTGCTGCTTGCTTGAGTCTTTCTGAACCGACTATCCAGTGATAGCTAACAGGGTTATCCAGGGCATGTGTTGGTGAAGAGTCTATGCATCTATTTGTGTCCTGGTATGGCTAATGGTTTCCTTAATTGGCTACGTGTCACTAGTAGAAAAGGGAGCAACGGTCCAGGCCGGGCCAACCCATTAGTCCCGGTTCAATCCAGAACCAAGACCAATGGGGGCATTGGATCCGGTTCGTGAGCCCCGGGGGCCGGCCGGGCCACGTGGGCCATTGGTCCCGGTTCGTCTGGACCTTTTGGTCCCGGTTGGAGGGACAAACCGGGACCAATGGTCCTCGCTCCTGGCCCACCACTATTGGTCCCGGTTGGTGGCATGAACCGGGACCAAAGGCTGCCCATTAGTCCCGGTTCATGCCACCAACCGGGACTAAAGGGTTGGTCCTCGTTGCGGCCAGAGTTTAGTCCCACCTCGCCAACCGAAGGGGGCTCAGACCGGTTTATAAGCCCCTTCCTCTCTGCCTTGTTGAGCTCCTCTCAAAATGAAAATAGATGCCCTTATACAGGAAATTTAACCTAAATTCATACTGAATTTCTCTGAAGTTAGTAGAAATTTATTATGAACTTAGGTTGAATTTTCTCTATAAGCGCATCTATGCTCATTTCTGAGTAGTTTTTTATATAGTTTTTTTTCTTTTCTGCTATATTTATTTTTTCCTTTTTATTTCTGAGTTGTAATAAGTCATTCAAAATAAGCATCTATGCTCATTTTTTAGTAAAGTTAATCACAACTATTTTTTCTTCTATTTATTTCTGAATTGTAATAAGTCATTAAAAATAAGCATCTATGCTCATTTTTTTAGTAAAGTTATTCACAACTATTTTTCTTCTATTTATTTCTGAGTAGTTTTTATATAGTTTTTTTTCTTTTCTGCTATATTTATTTTTTTCTTTTTATTTATGAGTTGTAATAAGTCATTAAAAATAAGCATCTATGCTCATTTTTTAGTAAAGTTAATCACAACTATTTTTTCTTCTATTTATTTCTGAGTAGTTTTTTATATAGTTTTTTTATTTTCTGCTATATTTATTTTTTTCTTTTTATTTCTGAGTTGTAATAAGTCATTAAAAATAAGCATCTATGCTCATTTTTTAGTAAAGATAATCACAAATATTTTTTCTTCTATTTATTTCTGAGTAGTTTTTTATATAGTTTTTTTTCTTTTCTGCTACATTTATTCTTTTGTTTTTTTTCTGAGTTGTAATAAGTCATTAAAAATAAGCATCTATGCTCATTTTTTTAGTAAAGTTAATCAAAACTATTTTTTCTTCTATTTATTTTTGAGTGGTTTTTTATATAGTTTTTTTTCTTTTCTGCTACATTTATTCTTTTCTTTTTATTTCTGAGTTGTAATAAGTCACTAAAAATAAGCATCTATGCTCATTTTTTAGTAAAGTTAATCAAAACTATTTTTTCTTCTATTTATTTCTGAGTGGTTTTTTATATAGTTTTTTTTCTTTTCTGCTACATTTATTTTTTTTTCTTTTTTTTCTGAGTTGTAATAAGTCACTAAAAATAAAAAAGAGGCGCAATGCTCGTTAATTTGCTTCAAACCTTTCGGAATAGTGTCAACTGCACTGCACATAGCTCTGTGCAGTCTACCGTATTCCTCAAGGCTTGAAGCTAACCAACGTGCAGGTGAGCATTGACCCTCTTCTTCATCGTCTCTGCACTCAGGGCTTATAAACAGCTGCGAGTGCCTCTCGCTTGGCGAGGTGGGATTAAAAAAACAGCTGCAGAAAGAATCAACTAAAAAACAGCTGCAGAAAATAAAAAAGTAATTAGACGGGTCCATTGGTACCGGTTGGTTTCACGAACCGGGACCAAAGCCTTTGCTATATATACAACACTTAGCGCTCCCGACTTCGATCTCCTCCTCCACTCCCGTCGCCGCGTCCCCTGCCGCCACCTCGCCGTCGCCGCCCCGCCCCGACGCCGTCGCCGCCCCGCCCCGACGCCGTCGCCGCCCCGCGCCGCCCCGCCCCGTCCCGCCCCGCCCCGCGCGCCGTCGCCGCCCGCCCTACCGCCCCGATCGACGTCGCCGCCCCGGCCCGCGCCGCCTCGACGTCGTCGCTGCCCCGCTCCACACCTCGCCGCCGCCTTCGTCGCCGCCGGCCATGAGCAACTTTTTTTTATTTTTGTTAGATTTTTTTTGTAGTTCATAGATTTTTTTTGTTAGATTAGATGTGTAGTAATTTAGATATGTAGTTCATAGATTTTTTTTGTTAGATTAGATGTGTAGTAATTAATTTGTTCATATTATGTTAGATTTTTTTTCTGTTAATAGATTTTTTTTGGTGATATTATTATTGAATATGCATGTTTGGTGATATTATTGTTAATAGATTTTTTTGGTGATATTTAGATTGTGTAATTAATTTTGTTCATAGAATTTTAATGATTTTTTGTTCATAGTATTTAGAAAAAGGAAAAAAATAAGAAGTAGTTTATATATAGTTGAACTAGCTAGTTGATTTAATAAACTAATTTATTTTACTATATATAGAAGTAGTTTGTTTGTAGTAAGTACTACTTTATTTATTTATAGTAAGTGCTTAGTAGTTGAACTAGATAGTTGATTTAATTAATAAAACTACTTTATTTAACTATATATAGAAGTAGTTCCGGCATCGACGTCGGTGATGCCTATCCCGCATCCTCGTCGTCGTCGACTCGGTGGTGGAGGCCTGCTTGATCAGGGCCATGTTCGGGACTGGGCTCCGCCGGGCTGGTATTGGGAGGTGCTACCTTCCGGGGGACGTAGGTTGGTGAGGAGGCAGCCCGTTGTTGACCCGATCCTTGTTTGGTGGCGGTCGCGTGGGCCAGTGACGGTGGTGAGGCTTCCGGACACCGCAGAGGTGGTATGTCACCGTGTCAGCGAGGAGGACGAGCACGTCCGTCGCTACATGGTTGCATTGGAGGGCAGGTTCGACAATACCTGGCAGGTTCTTCAGGGATCTCACTGGAGCTATGATCCTGTGATGGTTCCTTATCTTTGGGTGTTCACCGCCCGCGTCGATACCCGTCGGGTGCTACGGTTCTAGTTGTATTAGTGATAATATTCGACGATGTACGGACACCAAGAGATGATGTACTTTTGCTTATAATTATTGAATGCATGCTAATTTGAATACTATACTTTATTTTATGATTTGGTTTTGCTTATTTTATGATTTGGTTTTGCTTATTGAATGCTAATATTGGATAAGTTCTCCTTCATTCCCGTGTGCTAGACAATTTGGTATAATAATGCACTCGGGAATGAAAGGAGGAGCTACGTACATCGATCACCGATAGTCAACCCGTGATTAATAATAATGATCTAGTTTAATATTTGAATTATGAACATAGGCCGGAAATGTCGTACTCATCGGACGACGAAAACCGCCCGGGGGAGTGCGACTGGTGCCACGACGACCGAGGTATCTGCGACAGGTTCATTGAGCTGGACGAAGATCGACGCTTCAGCATTAAGCTCAAGGAGACCTGCGATGTTCATACGGTACGCAATGACGACAATAGTTTTTTTCGTAATTAAGCATGACTTCAACTATTTTAACGTGTATTTTTCATCTTTTCCAATTCGACTAGCTTATCCCATGCTTTGCAAGACGCTATGTCTTGGAGAGGGTGAGTTTTGAAGACCATGAAAGTTTCGAAACCAAAAAAATTATCCTAAGTACCCATCATGGTGTGGATTTTCAAGTAAAGCTGTACAATGCTCAGAGTGTAACCCATTTTGGTTGCAAAAATTGGGAAGCACTTTGCAAGATGTATGGTCTTGATGAGGGTATGCTTGTCACCATGGATCTTGGTGATCCTACAATCGAGCAAGAGAGACCTTCGATTTGGGTCCTTGTGGATACACCTCCAATTCTTCCCCCATGTGAGCTTAACATAGTTATTAAGTAATTTATATTGTTTATTTCAAAATAGTTGACAACTTATTTCCATTGACAGCTTATTTTCATTCTTCAAAGAATGTGCGGAAGATGGTAGACAGAACCTACTACACCGAAGGCTTCGAATTAACTTATCAGGAGAAAAATCATCTGGTCGCATTTTGTACTGATCTTGAGAATTAAAATATCTACAATCAAACTCCTCAACATTATGGTCAATACGTGCCACTAGTGCACGTGTTGAACTACGGTAACTACCATGGAGATACCCTGGTAAGATTTTTTACTATTACGACATCCGTGCATCTTTTTGCACACTTCTAAAACTAGTACATCATTGCTAACTATGAAGTTATTACTATGTTTTTCAACAGATAATTCCGAATGATTGTGTGCCTCATCTGATGTATACGCACAGTACCCTTCATGTTTTAGACATACAACCAGGTCTTCCTACGAATCTCAACTGTCCATACCGGGTTTCTAAAAGAAGTGGAGACATGACAATCAAAGAATGGAAAAAATGTATGGACAGTCGTAAGGAGCTTCTTGGAAGCAAAAAGCAGCGAAGGGCAAGAATTGGAGACATGATGATCGCCATTCTTCATAATGGAGAGTCAGGGTCTATATTGTTTTATGCTATTTTACCTTAAGGGTGTTTAGGGGTCCTACCTGATACTGATGATCATGTGCTAAGAACAATTATGTAGGGTTGGGTTCGATGACTATGAGGATGATGATCGTATGACTTATTATTAATAACGAGTAGAAGTTGTATGATGATGCATGATTAGTAGGACTTGTTATTATATATGATGATGTATGATGCGAGCATGCATGAGTTATTATATCAGCGGGTAAACCAAGGACGAAGATATAAGAGAGGACACTTCTCTCTATTAGCTAGCTATAATAACAACCTAAAAATAACCCCCAAAACCCCTAAAGCAGCCACTTTTCTAAAAAAATGGACTTTTGGTCCCGGTTGGTGCCTCCAACCGGGACCAAAGACCCCCCCCCCCCCCCCCTGACCGGGCTCGGTGGACCGGCCACGTCGGGGCACATCTGTCCCGGTTCGTGTTTAAACCGGGACTAATGGGTGTAGGTATTAGTAACGACCCATTAGTCCCGGTTCATGAACCGAGACTAAAGGCCCTTACGAACCGGGTCTAATAGGTGTTTTTCTACTAGTGTGTGCAATTGTTGAGTATTCGATTCCTAAGTATAGCCTATTTGTTACCGTTTTCCTTGTGTTGGCTTCCAGGCAGTAATTAACCCTGTATCACTTTGGCTCATGTCATAGCTTGCCATAGTGTATCACACAAACAATCAAGCAAAATCAACCCACAAGAGTTTCATACCCATAAGATAGAAACAAAGCGCTTAGCTTTTTTGTTCTTTCTTGAATCATAAGTTCTGTAGAGAAACAGGGATGCCCTAAGAACTTTAATAGTAAGTAGAGTACAACTAAATGTATGTTTGTGTGACTATGTGAACTTAGAACACAACATGCTCAAGCATCATTATATCCATAATCACAACGCAAAAAAATGATACAAAATATGCTCAAATGAATAAGGTTCAATTCGGTCATCTTAAGCCAGGCACTAGCTGTAATAGATTTTACAATTGTAGGAACTACCATGTAGGTGGGCAGACATTCAATGCAACAACTTGGTAAAAGCATATGGGTTATGGTCTCAAGTCTGAAAATGGAATGGGGATGAACAAAAAGCCACCCCATCAGAAAAGACAGATCAGGCGGGAAAAACTCGTCCTGTTGGAAAAGACAAATCGGATGGGTTCAGTAAATGCCTAAGTTCAAAGTTGTTGTCTACTAGCGAGGACAATGTGATGTGGTCTCGTTATCAAATCGATCTCCCAGTATCTGTGGACCTAACTTCTGCATCTAGTCAAGAACCTAAAAACAACCATCTCTTTTAATTCAAAACATGGGATGAATAATATATAAACCGCAGAAAGACATGATTTACCTCGTGAAGCTTTTGGTTTTCGACATGACAGAGAAAGCACTAGGCTTTTCTGACATCATAAATCCCCAGTTCGATTACAAACAAGTTGAGAGAACAAATGTTGAGATTATGAGAGTAAGACACCGTTACCATGACCACACGAGAATGAGGTTTTGAAGTGAAACCAAACCTGTGGATATCACAAGAAAGATGTGTTAAGCATTTCCCCTCCCTTCAAATATAAGTGCCGCAAGAGGTGAGCCAGGATAGGGATGGCAAGGGCAATCCCTCCAATAGCATATAATTGTATGATTTTGGTGTTTACTCAAAAAACTGGGCATGTATGGTGGAAGTATACCTTAGAAATATATTGAGCGATCAACCCACGTAACTACCATCAATTTCGACCTCTAGCTTCATTGTTGCAAGCGATCTGCATTGTTTTGATAACTCGACGCTGTAATCATGGAGCTTTAGTTTTCCAAGTGAAGGTGGGAGGCCCTCATTCAGAAGCCCTGCGATGATATTACAATCTCTGATCTTTAATATATTGAGGGAAGGGTGGACGCAAAGTCGTGCAGGAAGATCTACGAGTTCACAATCATTAAAATGGAGCTCTTTCAGGGACCTAAGGAGAAGAATCTCTCTCTTGCTCATCTGTTAGTCTGATTTCATCCGACAAAGTAAGCGTTAGGCTTCGGAGGCTGCTACCTCTTGAGCACTGCGTTGGTTTTCCCTTGAAGAGGAGAGGGTGATGCAGCAAAGTAGCGTAAGTATTTCCCTCGGTTTTTGAGAATCAACGTATCAATCCAGTAGGAGGCTCCTCAACAGTCCCTCGTACCTACACAAACAAACAAGAACCTCGCAACCAACGCGATAAAGGGATTGTCAATCCCTTCACGATAACTTGCGAAAGTGAGATCTGATAGAGATAATAAGATAAGATAAATATTTTTGGTATTTTTATGATATAGATTGGGAAGTAAAATCAACGTGAGACGATGCCCGAGGTGGCCACGAGACAGGGGCCCACGCCCACTCCAGGTGGCCGCGCCCCCCCACCCTCCTAGGCCCCTCGTAAGGCGGGTGATGCCCTTCTTTGGCCGCAAGAAAGTTAATTTTTGGAAAAAAGATCTGGGCGAAGGTTTCAATCCAATCGGAGTTACGGATCTCCGGATATAAAAGAAACGGTGCCAGGGCAGAATTCCAGAACGCAGAAACAGAGAGAGACAGAGAGATAGATCCAATCTCAGAGGGGCTCTCGCCCCTCCCACGCCATGGGAGCCAAGGACCAGAGGGGAAACCCTTCTCCCATCTAGGGATAAGGTCAAGGAAGAAGAAGAAGAAGGGGGGCTCTCTCCCATTGCTTCCGGTGGCACCGGAGCGCTGCCGGGGGCCATCATCATCACCGCGATCTTCACCAACACCTCCACCATCTTCACCAACATCTCCATCACCTTCCCCCATCTATATTCAGCGGTCCACTCTCCCGCAACCCGTTGTACCCTCTACTTGAACATGGTGCTTTATGCTTCATATTATTATCCAATGATGTGTTGATTTTCGTTGTCCTATTGGTGATTGATGAATTGCTATGATTGGTTTGAGTTGCATGTTTTATTATTGGTGCTGTCCTATTTTTCCCTCCGTGTCGCGCAAGCGTGAGGGATTCCCGCTGTAGGGTTTACAATATGTTCATGATTTGCTTATGGTGGGTGGCGTGAGTGACAGAAGCACAGACCCGAGTAAGTAGGTTGTTTGCGTATGGGATAAAGGGGACTTGATATTTTAATGCTATGGTTGGGTTTTACCTTAATGATCTTTAGTAGTTACGGATGCTTGCTAGAGTTCCAATCATAAGTGCATATGATCCAAGAAGAGTAAGTATGTTAGCTTATGCCTCTCCCTCAAATAGAATTGCAATAGTGATTACCGGTCTAGTAACGTAGTCAATTGCTTAAGGACAATTTCACAACTCCTACCACCACTTTTCCACACACTACAACAATACCCCACCTATAGCAACGCATTTTTCCGTATCTATAAGTCCATATATGCGTTGTAACTGTCTTTACCAACGGTTTGGGATGCGTAGCCTTATCCAGTGTTGCTAGCGCATAATGCAACGCTTATACCGTCGTTGGTAAAAAGGGCCGCTGCAAGAGTGCAACAGATAAAGCCGACCTTTACAACACTTTTATACGTTGGTGCTTAACGTACAAGAATCCAAATCTCATTTCTAGCAACTAGGAATTTTCAACGCTACATGTGTTGTTACATACTCCCTCCGTCCGGAAATACTTGTCATCAAAATGAATAAAAAGGGATGTATCTAGATGTATTTTAGTTCTAGATACATCCTTTTTCGTCCATTTTGATGACATGTATTTTCGGACGGAGGGAGTATATAATGTAAATAATATTGCCAATAATTAAATTAATGCTCAACATAACAATGATAATTATGTATATGAAGTGTGGAAAGAAATTAAAAGAATATACTCCTTAGAGAAAGAAATCATATATTGGATAAAGTTATTGGATTACAATGGTTGACATTACAGGGGAAACATCATCGAAATGTGATGCATAACCTAAATATTTTCTTGACAGCGAAACATAAATAGAAAGCATCCTTCAACCTCCCTACAACTTAACTAAACTTAACCGGGGAACATCATTCGACAGGAACATCATCCCTACAACTTAACTAAAACCGATAGCATCCATCATCATCATGAACTGGAACATCATCATCATCATGAACCGGAACATCATCATCATTGCAATATACTTGCCATGCACCATTATAATCATCCATATATCTTTTGAATCTACAAAGAAAATAACAAAATGAACTGTTAATACACAATGCATTGACATGATGAATGTAGTGATAGAGGCAGCAGGATATTAGGCACGTACAAAGGTTGAAGGCCATGCAATTTTTTTTCTACATTATTGAGTATTGCAGCTTTTGTGACTCCGTACCAAATCTGCAGTTTTCACAAGTGCCATATCGACATGCACTGCCAAGAATTCATTTGTAATTTTAGCATCATGAAGTTTAAATTTAGGATCACAACTTACAACTATAGCAAGAGCTACGTCCCTATTATGATCGTGAAGAGATACCGGCATGAGTGTTAGTTGTCATTGATGACTAATCAAGACGCCACAATATATAACACAGCCAGCAGAAAAACATGGCTTAATAAAATTATATGGAGAGTAGCCTAAGTGCTGATGTGCATTCAAGGGCAATGTGAGTGACAGTACCACTTCTCTTCTCCTCTCCATTTAGTTAGCAAACTGAACCAAAACGGTTTTAGTCATCTGAAACTAAACTAAAACATTTAGCTCTAGTTGGTTTCAGTCATCCAACAGGAAACAAACAAACCTAAAGGTGCTCACCACGCTTTGGAACAAAACTACCGCCCCAAATCCACTGAAACGAATTTACATAGTCATCACCAGCCTAGAGATCCATTGCTAATTCTGTACACCTACAGTCAAACTGTTTTGTGTGAACCAACAGAATTATTTATTGCTAAATAAATCCACTGAAACCTACAGCCCCAAATGCTATAAATTTGCATGGACAGTAGCATAGAACCTAGCACGGCTCAATGGTCATGGACACAATGAGCAGTACCACGGTAGGGAGAGGGAGAGAGTATACCTTCCATGGCATCGTCCATGACTTGCTCCACGAACTCGACTTGCTCCATGGAGTCGCCGTACATCGAGTTGGTGCGTGTAGCTTCAAAACCAAGGGAAAAGGTTACAGGTGTCTCATGCATCTCTAGAACAGTGCAAAAGAAGTAAAGCTTCATCAAGATCCATTCGTACTTAATAAAAGAAGAGCAACCTATATGGCTATATTCCTCCTGTTCTATGTGTACTAGTTACTACCTTGGTAACTTTACATCTGGCTCGATGAATTTATCCCCGAGTTAGTTAGACTAGTCATTAACCCGTGCGTCTGCATAGGCTAGACAATTTTAGTTTACCATATATAACTGGAACATATTTATGTGAGAAAAAAATGTTAGAACCATAAATTTTAAAAGAAGCATACTTTTGACTAACCGAGAAATATTACATGTGATATTGTGTTGGCTTCCATGTGGCTAAAGTAAATTTAATTTTAGTAAAGGCATTTGTACATACTATTTATCATTCCTATAAATAAAGTTTCCAAATTATAATTTGTATGAAGAAGTCAGGAATCCAAGGATAGAAAATATACAGAGGATATTGGTGAATGTTCTGATTTCCTTTAATTACAAAGCAGGAGTCTAAATCTTGTGTGCTCCTAATATTAGCTATCTGGAAACCCCAAATGCATCCCATGCTTTATTGATTTCGGTTAATAAAAGGAAACCACAGTTTCTAGTTAACAAACAAAACTAAAGCTAATGTACATGAATATCTGTCTTGTATATATGCAAGGCATCATTAAGAAATGTTTTCTGAAATGAACACGTACATCATTCAAATCTTCTACATAAGATACACATCAAATGATCATGTTAAGCCACCTATAAACATCAAAGTGAAATGCTGGCTGGAGGCAGCAGTGCAGCACTACTGTTTGGCACTTTGATTATGTGGTGCTGCTAGAGGTGATCAGAGCTGCAGACCATCCCAACTGGATGCTTTCACTCCCTGCAACACAATCGAGTCAAGAGGAGTACTCATCAATACACGCGTACAAAACATATTTTTTTTCTAGATAAAACAATAGTGATCAAGTCAATTGCATAGTTCTTTTTTCTGTTATGACCTTAAAGGATGGAGAATAGAAAACGAATCGCCACACGGCCAGTTCCTTCACTCAATAGCCTTGGCGCCAAAGATGCTTGCGGCCGCCTAATCTGCTTCAAACTACCATCGCTACACCTCCGCCGCCACATGGACTATCGTTAGATTTATTTAGTAATTAGCCTAAATGAACATATGTTGGATTTTTGCATTGTAAAAACCTGAACAGTAGAATATTAAAGATTGGAAAAGAAAAGGATTGGGGCCTTGGGGAGATACTGTAATTAGACTCCGGCCTGATTCCTAACCATATACCTGGTGTTTTCTGTACAAATTACCTCAAACACACTGGTTGCTGCTCCAAGAAATAGATGGGCTTCAGAATAGCTTAATAGAAAGACAATCGTTCCCTACAATGTTGTTGCCCTAGAAAGAATATGCAACTCGGGGTTAATTTGAAGCCACTACTGGTCCTGATGTGCTACGAACCAGAGCAGAGGGGAGGAGTGGACCAACTCACCCGAAGCCAGAGGAGCAGGAGGAAGCTCCATGGCTGCTTTGTCCCAAGCAGCTGCAAGGATGTCCACTAGCGGTTCCTCCCTGCACGTGTACAGAAGAAGAGAAGAGCAGGTTAGAGAAAGGGGGGAGAGAGAATGAAGCCAGGGGAGGGGATGCACTCACCGGACGGGAGGTGGACGACGGCCACCGGAGCCAACGCCTGAAACCCTAATAGCCATGGGGGGAGGGTCGCGGGTGGGCTTTGGTGACCGCGAGCGCCGGATCTAACCGGATGGGAGGGCGCCGCGGTGCAAGGGGGGCTCAGGCTATGCTTCACGGTGGCGTGGTTCGCCGGACGTCGCCTGAGTCAACCGCCGCAGGTGGCCCAGAAGGAGCCGCGTGAAGAGAGGGAGATGGGACGCGAGAGGGATGAATGGGTGGGGATTGGGCAGATCCGGCAGCGACTGGAGCTGCGAGGTGGGAGGAGCGAAGGGGGAGGGTCGGCGGCGAGGTGGGTCGGAGGAGGGATACGAGGCCATGGATGGCGGCGATTTTGGAGAGATGAGGGGAATCCAGACTCTGTTTCTCGTGCGTCTCTCTCTCCTTTTCTCTGTTTTTTTCATATATGCACCATGAAAGGGTCATGGGCTGCAACTGTACAACGCATATGCTCCAACCCTTATATACGTATCTACTATGAATTTTGCAACATATAGTCAAACTGTTGTAGAATTTTTGTTGCTTTATAAGGGGTATCCTTGTAGTGCACTCGCTATATTTACTTTATTGCTTCTTTATCTAAATAGTCCCTACTTTTTTATTTACGTGTTCCTTATTATCTTGCAAACCTATCCTATCACACCTACAAAGTACTTCTAGTTTCATACTTGTTTTAGGTAAAGCGAACGTTAAGCGTGCGTAGAGTTGTATCGGTGGTCGATAGAACTTGAGGGAATATTTGTTCTACCTTTAGCTCCTCGTTGGGTTAGACACTCTTACTTATCGAAAGAGGCTACAATTGATCCTGTATACTTGCGGGTTATCAGAGTCTCACATCAACTAGGCGTATCAACGGGCTATGGAGATGCCCATTAATAGATATCAATGTGAGTAAGTAGGGATTGCCATGCAACGAATGCACTAGAGCTATAAATATATGAAAGCTCAACAAAAGAAACTAAGTGGGTGTGCATCCAACTTGCTTGCTCATGAAGACTTAGGGCATTTTGAGGAAGCCCATCATTGGAATATACAAGCCAAGTTCTATAATGAAAATTCCCACTAGTATATGAAAGTGACAATATAGCAGACTCTCTATCATGAAGATCATGGTGCTACTTTGAAGCACAAGTGTGGAAAAAAGATAGTAGCATTGTCCTTCTCTCTTTTCTCTCATTTTTTTATTTGGTGGGCTTCTTTGGCCTCTTTTATTTTTTTATTTGGGCTTCTTTGGCCTCTTTTATTTTTATAAAGTCCGAATTCTCATCTGACTTGTGCGGGAATCATAGTCTTCATCATCCTTTCCTCACTTGGGACAATGCTCTAATAATGAAGATCATCACACTTTTATTGATTTACAACTCAAGAACTACAACTCAATACTTAGAACAAAATATGACTCTACGTGAATGCCTCCGGCGGTGTACCGGGATATGCAATGAACCAAGAGTGACATGTATGAAAAAATTATGGAGGTGGCTTTGCCACAAATACAATGTCAACTACATGATCATGCAAAGAGCAATATGACAATGATGGGGCGTGTCATCATAAACGGAATGGTGGAAAGTTGCATGTCAATATATCCCGGAATGGCTATGGCAATGCCATAATAGGTAGGTATGGTGGCTGTTTTGAGGAAGGTAAATGGTGGGTGCATGATACCGGCGAAAGTTGCGCGGCATAATAGAGGCTAGCAATGGTGGAAGGGTGAGAGTGCGTATAATCCATGGACTCACATTAGTCATAAAGAACTCATATACTTATTGCAAAAGTTTACTTGCCCTCGAAGCAAAGTACTACTACGCATGCTCCTAGGGGAAGGGTTGGTAGGAGTTAACCATCGCGTGATCCCGACCTCCACACATAAGGAAGACAATTAAAAGAGCACCCCATGCAACAAATTTGTCACACAACTTTTACCATACGTGCATGCTACGAGACTTGCCAACCTTAACACAAGTATTTCTCAATTTCATAATTACCCAACTAGCATGACTCTGACATTACCACCTTTATATCTCAAAACAATTATCAAGCATCAAATTGATCATAGTGTTTAATGCACTTTCTATGATAGTTTTTATTATACCCAACTTGGATGCCCATCATTCTAGGACCAATTTTATAACCATAGCAAATACCATGCTGTTCTAAAAGACTCTCAAAATAATATAAGTGAATCATTAGAGATCAATAATTTGTACAAAATTAAGCCACCGCCGTGCTATAAAAAGATATAAGTGAAGCACTAGAGAAAAATTATCTAGCTCAAAAGATATAAGGGAAGCACATAGAGTATTCTAATAAATTCCAAATCATGTGTGTCTCTCCCAAAAGGTGTGTACAGCAAGGATGATTGTGGTAAACTAAAAAGCAAATACTCATATCATACAAGACGCTCCAAGCAAAACACATATCATGTGACGAATAAAAATATAGCTCCAAGTAAAGTTACGATAGACGAAGACGAAAGAGGGGATGCCTTCCGGGGCATCCCCAAGCTTAGGCTTTTGATTGTCCTTCAATTATCTTGGGGTGCCATGGGCATCCCCAAGCTTAGGATCTTGCCACTCCTTATTTCATAGTCCATCAAATCTTTACCCAAAACTTGAAAACTTCACAACACAAAACTCAACAAGAAATCTCATAAGCTCCGTTAGTGCAAGAAAGAAAGACCACCACATAAGGTACTGTAATGAACTCATTATTTATTTATATTGGTGTTAAACCTACTGTATTCCAACTTCTCTATGGTTCATACCCCCCGATACAAGCCATAGATGCATCAAAATAAGCAAACAACACACGAAAAACAGAATCTGTCAAAAAGAGAACAGTCTGTAGCAATCTGTAACTTTCGAATACTTCTGGAACTCTAAAAATCCTACCAAAATAGGAAGTCCTAGGAAATTTGTCTATTGATTTACTGAAAAAAGAGTTAACTCAAAATCACGTTCCTCTGATTTATTAAAATTATTCTCGTGCACGCAAAAGTTTATGTTTTTTAGCAGAATCAAATTAACTATCACCGTAGGCTATCCTATAGGTTCTACTTGGCACAACCACTAATTAAAACATAAAACCACATCTAAACAGAAGCTAGATGATTTATTTATTACTAGACAGAAGCAAAAAATCAAGAAATAAAAATAAATTGGGTTGCCTCCCAACAAGCGCTATCGTTTAACGCCCCTAGCTAGACATAAAAGCGAGAATAGATCTACGTATTGCCATCTTTGGTATTCAATTCATAAGTGACTCGCATAATAGATTCATAAGGTAATTTGACTTTCTTCCTAGGAAAGTGTTCTATGCCCTTCCTTAATGGAAATTGGAATCTAATATTCCCTTCCTTCATATCAATAATTGCACCAATCGTTCTAAGGAAAGGTCTACCAAGAATAATAGGACATGAAAGATTGCAATTTATATCAAGAACGATTAAATCTACGGGCACATAATTCCTATTTGCAACAATAAGAACATCATCGATCCTTCCCATAGGTTTCTTAATAGTGGAATCCGCAAGGTGCAAGTTCAAAGATCAATCATCAAATTCACGGAAACCGCACATCACATAAAGTTTTTGGAATCGTGGAAACACTAGCACCCAAATCACACAAAGCATGGCATTCATGATCTTTAATTTTACTTTTTATAGTAGGTTCCCACTCATCATAAAGTTTTCTAGGTATAGAAACTTCCAACTCAAGTTTTTCCTCATAATATTGCATCAAGGCATCAACGATATGTTTGGTAAAAGCTTTATTTTGACTATAAGCATGAGGAGAATTCAACACAGATTGCAACAAGGAAATACAATCTATTAAAGAACAATTTTCATAATTAAATTCCTTGAAATCCATAATAGTGGGTTCATTGCTATGTAAAGTTTTGACCTCTCCAATCCCACTTTTACCAAATTTAGCATCAAGATCTAAAAACTCCGAATCATTGGGACGCCTTCTAACTAAAGTTGACTCATCTCCAGTCCCATCATTACCAAGATTCATATTGCAAAACAAAGATTTAATAGGGGACACATCAATCATTTTTAGATCTTCATCATTATTTTCCCCTAACCCTTCTGGTTTGGCAGCCATCTTATTAACTAAGGTGGCTTGCTTATCAGAAATTTGGGCTATTGATTTTTCAAGAAGAGCAATTTGAGAATTCAAACCATAAAATTCCTTAGACATATCATCAAGCTCTTTATTCATGTACTATATGAAGCTTTTTTGTTCTTTAAGCTCGTTTCTAAAGAAATTATTATGCTCAAATTGTAAAGTCCTAAAGCTTCTAATGTTTTATTCAATCTCTTCCAATCTTCTAAGATGAAGATCAACGTTCTTAGGCAAAGCCATAAGGGCAAACAGGCACACAAGAGGCAAGCGAAAGAGAGAGGCGAACGGAAAAGAGAGGGCGAATAAAACGGCAAGGGTGAAGTGGGAGATAGGAAAACGAGAGGCAAATGGCAAATAATGTAATGCGAGGGAGATGAGTTTGTGATGGGTACTTGGTATGTCTTGACTTGAGCGAAGACCTCCCCGGCAACGGCGTCACAAATCCTTCTTGCTACCTCTTGAGCACTGCGTTGGTTTTCCCTTGAAGAGGAAAGGGTGATGCAGTAAAGTAGCGTAAGTATTTCCCTCAATTTTTGAGAACCAAGGTATCAATCCAGTAGGAGGCTCCTCAAAAGTCCCTCGTACCTACACAAACAAACAAGAACCTCGCAACCAACGCGATAAAGGGGTTGTCAATCCCTTCACGGTAACTTGCGAAAGTGAGATCTGATAGAGATAATAAGGTAAGATAAATATTTTTGGTATTTTTATGATATAGATTGGAAAGTAAAGATTGCAAATAAAAGTAGATTGGAAACTTATATGATAAAATATAGACCCGGGGACCATAGGTTTCACTAGTGGCTTCTCTCAAGATAGCATATGTATTATGGTGGGTGAACAAATTACTGTCGAGCAATTGATAGAAAAATGCATAGTTATGAGATTTTCTAGGCATGATCATGTATATAGAAATCACGTCCGCAACAAGTAGATCGAAACGATTCTGCATCTACTACTATTACTCCACACATCGACCGACTCCTGCCTGCATCTAGAGTATTAAGTTCATAAGAACAGAGTAATGCATTAAACTAGATGACATGATGTAGAGGGATAAACTCAAGCAATATGATATAAACCCCATCTCTTTATCCTCGATGGCAACAATACAATATGTGCCTTGCTGCCCCTGCTGTCACTGGGAAAGGACACCGCAAGATTGAACCCAAAGCTAAGCACTTCTCCCATTGCAAGAAAGATCAATCTAGTAGGCCAAACCAAACGATAATTCGAAGAGACTTGCAAAGATAACCAATCATACAGAAAAGAATTCAAAGAAGATTCAAATATTTCTCATAGATAAACTTGATCAAAAACCCACAATTCATCGGCTCTCGACAAACACACCGCAAAAAAGAGTTACATCGAATAGATCTCCAAGAAGATTGAGGAGAACTTTGTATTGAGAATCAAAGAGAGAGAAGAAGCCATCTAGCTAATAACTATGGACCCAAAGGTCTGTGGTAAACTACTCACAACTCATCGGAGAGGCCTTGGAGATGATGTAGAGGCTCTCCATGGTCGATTCCCCCTCCGGCAGAGCGCCGACGAAGGCTCCAAGATGGGATCTCGCGGATACAGAAGGTTTCAGCGGTGGAAATAGTTTTTAGTGGTGCTCCTAGATGTTTTCGGGGTATGTAGATATATATAGGCGAAGGAAGTCGGTCAGGGGAGCCACGAGGGTGGGGGGCGTGCCCACCCCCTAGGGCGCGCCTTGCACCCTCGTGGACGCCTCAGCTGCTTCTTGACGTCCACTCCAAGTCTCCTGGATTGCGTTTGTTCCAAAAAGATCGCTCCCAAAGGTTTCATTCCATTTGGACTCCATTTGATATTCCTTTCCTTTGAAACACTGAAATAGGCACACAAAAAAAGCAATTCGGGCTGGGCCTCCGGTTAGTAGGTTAGTCCCAAAAATGATATAAAAGTGTAAAGTAAAGCCCATAAACATCCAAAACGGGTAATATAATAGCATGGAAAAATCAAAAATTATAGATACGTTGGAGACGTATCAGAGGCATGTGAGGCCCTTCCAGAATGACGTGTTAAGGGTTTACAAGTCATGGATCTCGAGACTTTCCAATGCAGGGAATAACTCATAACCATGGCTTGAAATTCACTCAATTGGCTCATAACTCTCCAATGTGATAAGGGAACCCAAGGGATGAGAACCAAGTATTTTCAAATGCTTGAGGTTCACGAGGGATGGGAAGCCCTCTAGTTAGACGAGCAAACTGCAGTACAAAATTTCAAAACATTCCAGCATTGTGCACGAGTGCGGCTGTCAAGATTCCATGCTTGAGTTCACAAATAATATCAAAGACCTGAGAGTACCAGGCAATTACATGCCCTCTAATGCGATGAGCAGATTCCACCATTCAATTTTCAAATCTTCCTACGCCGTACAGGAATCCATCTGTAGATATTCCAAAGTTCCTTCAATTACTTGTAATTTTCTAAGGCATGTGAGGTTCCCCACAAAGTAGGGCTGCATTGCTTTTTTGGCGATAATCAATCCAAACAAGTTGATAGGGATTGCAGGAGGAGACATCTTCCCCTTTCTTGGGCATCTTCATCAAGGGACGTAAACCGAACAACGCCTTCCCTACTCCCGTCAAATATTAGATGAGGGCATTTACGAATGGTTATCTTTCTGATATTCAACGGAAGGTGCACGACTCTGTCTACATCTGAGCTTGGCCATGCATCATCTACATATCCTGATGAGGAAGCCTCGAAAGCTGAGATAAAGTTTGATTGAACCTTTCCTTCATCTTCTATCTTTAACTATTTCAACTGTGAGCAGTCATACAAATTCAATTCCTTTAGGGATAGCGAATGTCGTAGCATCGGAGATAGCCACTTCCTTGTTATTCCACAATCTCCAATACAAAGACTTTGAAGAGATGGGAGAGCAGCCTCATTTGCAATTATCATGTCTACATGGGTCTGCTCTGGCACAACATCTGAAGAGAAAAGTTCTCTACATTACCATATTTTCAAACTCTTCACAGAGATAAGCTGACTTAAACCTTTGAAAGAAATAGATGTCATGCTTTTGCACGACAATATCTTCAAGTATTTTATATCCTTAAGATTATTGAATGCCAAAATTTTGTCATCGAGTGCCATCATCTCACGGGGAAGTCCATATCCGCAAAGCTTTAATGCTTCCATGGAAGATCCCTACATTGACATAATTGTTGAAGCACTAGTGCTTATCAGAGTAGTTTAGAATATGTGGCTGAAGGCGAAAGGGGGTTCTGTAGTTTCAAACGAGGACAACCGACCATCATGAGTTTCCTTGGGCTGGGCAACCATGACTTATATTTAGTTTCGCAGTTATAACCTTTCTAAAACAAATCAAACACCTCCAGTGCAGAGCACCTCCAAATCTCCAACACCCTTAAATTAGACTTCATGTCCCCCATAGAAGTACTGAAACATCTCTGTAAATCTGGCATTCCATCTAAAACCAGCTCCTGCAATGGCGTAACCAAGATTCTCTTACTCTGTGCATGTTGCTCAACGTCAACCTTTTAAGAAACTGAAGAATTCTAGAGATGGAAGTATTCCCCATTCTCTGCAATTCTCTAGATGAACCGTATGCAATGGCGTAAAGAAAGCAACATCCAATACTTGAAGATGAAAGTTTTTGCAAAAACATGAGGCAAAGCCTTCTTCTCGGTATGACCATCCTGAATTTTTAGATACTGAAGATTTGTAGGATATGCCAAGCTATAGAGAAAGGAATTAAAATCAGGAGTTGTTGTAGAGATTTGCAGCAGACGCAGATTATGTGCTTTTTCAAAGACATCTTGGAATGCTTTGAAGAAAAAGGAGTCATATTCCCAATTAACACCAATGTCCTTAGCTCTCTCACCAATGTCCCCAAGTCAGTAAGATAGTATCATCGCTTCTCCTCCAAACTCTTATTTCAATGGTGATGTTTCAAAAATCAGTAATTGTAGGGCAATATAAAACAATATGAGAAGCATTTACACTTAACTATTCGGCAAATTAACAATTTTCTCTTACAATTTTCCTATATAATCCTAAGTTTACTATGAATGGGATCGATATGTTGGCACCGTATCTACAATGACGATCCAAACATTTTTCTCAAAGCGAGTTAAAAGATATAACATTTGTACTAAATTTTCATACTAACTTTGATTTTATTATATAAAATTATAAAGCTAAATATTGTATTTTAATTTATATTTATTCACAAGTAATGGTAACATTTTGATATAAATTTCTAACATCTACCATTGTAAGATGCACCACACACACCATACTAAACGTAAATTGTATCATGTAGCCACAAAGTTTTTTTTGTCTTGGAACCCTTAAACCCTAAAAATAATAAGAATGAAATCTCATAGTGTCGTCGATTATTGTATGAAATTCACGTCAAATTATAGTGTATGTATGTGCGCATGGTGCATATTTTAATATTCTTATATATCTCGAGACAGATACATAAAGCATACAATTTTACAAATATCCCAAGAGTGGTTTCTGGTGTAATAGCCACACACAAATAGTATATAGTATATAATGTTTTTATGAAGATATTATCACCTAATAGCTGGCATTATGCTTTAGCTGTGATCGAATGTGGTTTACATGTTCATCTTGGTTCAATATTATGTTGGGCAACTTGTGTCTGAATTGAGTTTGTTATCGAAATGTGATTGATTTTAATAACAAATCACATACAAAATTGGAAGTGCACTTAGTACCTAATGATATTTTGGTGTTGATGATAATGTGGTTAGTGAGACTAATGTCGGCTATTAAGTTTATCTCGGGACATTGGTCTCTTGATGTATATGGAGTTGGTTGACCCCCACTTCAAAAAGGAAATGGGTGCCGGTTCTTCCGAAGACTCGAATGTTTTATTGTTTTCTTTGGAGTCATAGGATAACCACACTATTAAAAGGAGTTGAGGTGATTGCATAAGAATGGGGATCATGGAAAACATATATACCAAGGCATCACATTCTTACCTCAAAGATAATTGATTAAAACCCTCCTAAAGTAATTGGACGAACATTTTCTAAAAGTTGTGTGAACATTATTTTTACATTGCATAAACATTTTTTAAATTCATGATGACCATTTTTAAAAAAAATTAGCTAATAAAATATATTTCAAGTATTTCAAAAATATAAACAAAAATACAAAAGAACCAAAAAGAAAAACCAGACAAAGCAAATAACAAGCAAATGAAGCAATGTGGTGCTGGGCCGGCAGAATAGCTTGTCGCTTGAGGGGAGGGGATGCTCGCATTGGCAAGTCCAAAATGCGAGAGCAACTAATTAACGAGCGCTCCTTCGGGAGCCTCACAACAATCAGCGCCACTTGGTGCGCTCTCAGTCGCCCGCCATGTGTCGCGCTCTGGGCGCTCCCTCTAGATTTTATTTTTTTTATTTTTCCGCACGCGTTTTCAGCTTTTTAAACGTTTTTTTTGACATTTCGGTTTTCCTTAACTTTTGGACAAAAAACAATTTCGGAAAAAAAATTGCGCGAAAAAGCGTTTTTTTCTTTCGCGAGTGCCACGGTTTTGCTTCCGCGAGAGGCACGGTTTTACTTTCGCGAGAGTCACTGCCGTGCCTCTCGAAAACGAAAAAAACGCGTTTTCTGTTTTTTTTCCTTCCATAAGAGGCACGATTTTGCTTCCGAGAGAGGCACGATTGTGCTTTCGCGAGAGGCACGGCCGTGCCTCTCGGAAACGGAAAAAGAAAACATGTTTTCAAAAAAAAAATTCCGAGAGAGGCACGGTTTTGCTTCCGCGAGAGGCACGGTTGTGCTTTCACGAGAGGCACGGCCGTGCCTCTCGGAAAGAAAAAAATGCATTTTCTTTTTTTTCTTTCGGGAGAGGCACGGTTTTGCTTCCGCGAGAGACATGGTTGTGCTTTCGCGAGAGGCACGGCCGTGCCTCCTCGGAAACGAAAAAAACGCGTTTTCTCTTTTCTTTTCCTTCCATAAAAGGCACAGTTTTGCTTACGCGAGAGGCACGGTTGTGATTTTGCGAGAGGCACGGGTGTGCCTCTTTTGGAAAGGGAAAAAACCCATGCTCCGGTTCGGTTTCTTCGTCCGGTTTTTTCATGAAAATAAATTCGTTAAAACCTATCAACATGGAATCTTGTTTTAAAGATCTCGACGCGAGGAATCAAAAGATGAAAACGGTTCGAGATTTGGACACATGGTTTAAGCGATAAAATGTTTTGAATAAACAAATCTACGAAAAAGGGAAAATTCCCAGGTTGTGACAAGTGGCGCACATGCAGGCGTCACTTATCGCAACCTGGAAAGGCTGGAGTGATCTTTGCAACGAGTACTCTTTACCAAGAGATTTCGCCAAGATGTCTGCACACATCGAATGGATAGGGCGGCGCCCACATGCGAGGAAAATTGGATCCGCCCAATTTGGCGTTTGCTAACCTGCTGAAGAATTCTTTTTGGTTTTCCCCTGTTGTTTTTTTCCTACTATTTCATTCATTGCATTGCAGCAATGTTCTTTTTTCTTTCTATTGTGGCTTTTGTTTCATTTTTTCCTGCTGTTTCGTTTGTGGTGTCATTCCAGGATCTTTATTCAGTTTTTTGTTGTGCATTTCGTGTTCCTTTTGTTGGTTTTTGGTTTTTCCTTCCAGTTCTTTCTTACCTTTTTCTTTTTTTCTTTAGCCTTTTATTTCTTAATACACAATGGCCATTTTCAAAACATGACAAAAATTATTTTAATAAATGAAAAATATTTATATTTCTATTAAACATGATGAACATTCTTTATTACATGGAGGACTTCTTAAATATAAATACAGATATTTTTTAAGTACAGGGTGAACATTCTTAATATACGCCCAACTTTTTTAATATACGGTGAACATTTTTAAACCTGTGTTGAACATTTTCAAATACATTAACCATTTGTAGTCCATGTTAAATATTTTTTAAATAAACACATTCATTTTGGACTATTTATAAAAAGCAGAAAACAACAAAATAACCACTATATAGGGTTTCCTGGCTACATAAACATAGGTTGGCACGTTACTGGTCAGCCCTTTGTGCCTCGCTTCAAGCGTAGCATGTAGATTTGATGCCAACAGGTCTCAACTAGGAGCTCTTGCTCGCTGCGAGTGAGACAAAGCCCCTCTTGGAAAAACTATTTGGCACGTGTTAACCAGCAAGCGAGCGAGAGCTCCTAGTTGACACGTGCCAAATAGAACTATGTACGCTAGTTCTATATGGGCTGTCCACGTGGGCTTTTTACCCAACATTTTTGGACAGTTTCTTATGGTTTTCTAGGAAGGGTTAATTCTTTTATATTTAAATTTCTAGCTTTCTAAAATTAATAATCATTTTTAAAATTCATGAAGTTTGCAAATTCATGAATGTTTTTCAATTTCACAAGCTTTCAGAGAATACATGATCATTTTTAATTTTGTTTTGTAATCAGTATACACTTTTTTTGGATTCCTTTCATTTTTTTTGAACAAATGAATTTTTAAAATTTTTGCAAACATTTTTTTAAAAGTAAAAGGTCAACCAGCAAGTAAACCTAGGGGTTGTCTGGTTGCTGCCCTGAGAGAAATCTGCCTGGCCAGGAATAAGCCAGGCAATTCCTTGGACCTTGTTTGGTCGATGCCTCAGGACAATTCAACCAGCCTGACATGAGCATGTCCAACATGTAATTAGTTGGAGCAAGGCCACCAAAATCGAGGTCTGACTTAGGCAGATCAATCAGTGTGTGTCCTGTCGGGCGCTCATTTTTTCAGGCAGATTGCTTACATAGTGAAGCAAACAGTACCATAGTACCGAAAATGCTAAACCTACGTAAACTATTACGTGAAGTTACGAAACCTTCCTTCCCCACGTATTAAACATTCCCCCCTGATTTTCAGGGTGGGCCCCGCGCCTCATTAAGCCCAATTAAACGTTGCCACCTCATATTCAGCACGTAAACTCACGTAAGATTACGTGGATGTAGCAAAGCTCACCATAGTACACTGGAGCGGACGAAGGAGTCAGCTAATGCAATCCAGGGTGCCTAAATCGTTGGCAGGCGCTCTGTATGGCAATATTTTTTTAGGGAAACGCCCAACTTTAGTAAATCTCAATAAAAAAGTTTTACATAATCCGATGAATTAAAGAGCCAGAAATAAAAGCGAGAGCATTCTTAGCTATGTTAACATCCCTTCGTTCATGGTAGAAATTAACATGCTCCGTCTCGTTCTGCACGAGCTTGATTTCGTTAATGATGCTGTGTTAGCACCCGAAGCTTGGTTGTAGTAATCACTGTTCAAGATATCTTCCGATATTCCGATAAATCGGCCGATTTATCGCTTACCGCTGTCTGACCGATAAGATAAATTGGCTGATAAATCAGCCGATATGGCGATATATCGGCCGATATATCGATAAAATAGTTGATTTACCCCATATCTTGGGTCGACCGATAAGTTTCCGATAAGCGATATCCCCACATTGGTAGTAACTGAGGCCAGGTTGTATGCAAAAGGTGCCCAAATGGGCCGATCCTGGTGCGCTGGCCGATAGCCCACATGCCCGGCCTGGGCCTAGCCCGACATGTTTTATAATTGGGTCATGCCAGAACATGGCCCACCTAGGCATGTGCCTAGGCTCGGAGGCTGGGCACAATTGTCGGCACGACACGACCCATTCACTTATTATTATTATTTTGTCTAAAAAACTTTTTATTAATTTTTTAAGATTTTTTGAATATTTTTTTTGAGAATCGATTTTTTGAATATATATTAGCCCCCAAAACAACCCAAATCATGTGTGGGTTGGTGGGCTAAACATGCCAATGGGGCGGCCCATTTCCTTTTTGTGCCGTGTCTGGGCTAGGGAGCGCGGCACGAGTGCCGGCCCGGCACGGCCTGTGTATTAGGAGTGTCTGGGTGGGCTGTGCCTTGCCTGGCCTGTCTAGGACGGGCTGGGCCGTGTGGCCCATCTGGCCAGGTTTGGGCTTATATGGGCCGTTAGTCAGGGCCTGCCTGATGGGAGCCGACACGCGCCCGTCTCTTGGTCTCATCCCTTCTTTCCACTAACCCTAAAAAAAAAACCTTCTTTCCACTGTCGCCGCACTCGTCCCCGCACCGCCGTCGTCCACCGTCCTCCCGTCTCCGCCGCGACGCCACCCCGTCAGGTCTCTCTCCCTCTCCCTCTATAGAACCACCTACTAGAACCCTATCCATCTTCCTTCTCGTAGCCGCAGCCGCAGTCGCGCGCGCGCGGGGCGGGGCTCGCTTCGCTTCCTTCTGGATCGGCTGTGGGTTCGCTGGGGGGTGGATTGTGTTTGGAACTCCAGCAGGTTCGATTTTGGCTGAGTTTGAGCTCTAATTTATGGGTATGAACCAGATTTGTTTCTTTCGTTTAGGCATCGGTAGCTGCGTTGTGGTCGTCTGACTGAGGTGCCCTGAAGCCTGAAGCGGGCCTCCAGCTTCGGCACCGGCGAGAGACATGGCGGCGGCGGCGGCGGCGAAGGAGGCGGACATGAAGAAGATGGAGCTTATGAAGGAGGTAGTAGGGCTATCTGTCGTCCCCTGATGGATGTTTCTCTACACCTTGTGCGCCTTGCAGTCCTTTGGATTTGTTCATTCGCCAACGGTAAAAGATAGATAATCTGCATGTGTTATTTGGTTCAGGTAAGAGCGCACCAAGTGGCAATCGGCGAGCTCAACAGCCTGCCTCCATCCAGGGTAAGTATCCCTCCTCCTTGGGGACCCGGGTGAACTCTTTTACGATAGATTGCTGAATGAATATGGGCGATGGTCAATTTGGGCTGTTTTAGTGTGATGACTTGATAGTTGCTAGGTAGTAGCAACTGACCACTTGCCACTTGTCTGATGCGCAGGCCGCGTGCCAGAAGACCTGCAACATCTTCTTCCGCAAGGACATCAAATCCGCCGTCGCGTCCCAACAGAGTATGATCGATGCTCATCTCATCACTTTTGTTGTTGTTTTATGTGTGCATCACTCATGGTGATAACATGATTCTTCTCTCTCCAATTTCTTATTCAGAGCAACTTGATACTGCAAAGGCGAAGCTGCAGAAGCTGGATCAGGCATCATGAAGGTTCACCGCAGAGATTTGAAATTGCAGCTGCAGCTATGCTGATTCATCCACCTCCATGAATCGATCCTCTCTAATCAAGTGTCTTAGTAGTGCTAGACAACATGCAACTTTTATATATAGCTTTCCGTGTAACAGTTGTGTCGTTTCAAGCTGGTTGCTAGTTATGGGTGCGAGACAAATCATTTCCTTATGAACATGGAGACTGGATATGGGACTGTAGCGCCATCGTGCTGTGCTTTGACAATTACTCCCTCTGTAAACTCATATAAGGTCTTTCAGATCACTTGTGTGGTGAATTACTAAATTCAGGTGGAGTCTTGTGTGGGACTTGTCATTCGGTTTAGTGCTGTTAACTAATGTTTCATTCCATCATCCGATTGCTGGTGCACTGCTGTTGATGGATGTGATGAACCAAAGCAATGTTTCTCTTTTTAATATTCTGGATGGATGTTGTCGTTGGATTATAGTTTCTCCTCCGTTTCCCAGGAGGAGAGGATGTTTCCATTTCTTTTAGCAAGGTTGATGGATGGATGAAAAAAGGAAGGGAAGTTGGTCCATTCATGTCAATTATTTATGATGCGAATCCGATGTTAAATGTTGGTGCTGTCTGGAAGACTAAAAGTGGTGAACTACAAAGCTGGTAGTGACTCTGAAACATGTGATCGAGCTGTTTCGGTAAATTATTGTGCAGTACTCATCTGATAAGAGAGGCAAGAGTGCTGGGGACAATAAGATCTGCTGAGCTTTAGCGCTGAATTTTTTGGGACTAATGAGTCGTGTGAGCAAAGAGAAGCTCCTCAGAGACGAATTGTACCTTTGTCTCTCTGCAAACTGGCCTGACCAACTTGCACTTCTATTGACAGGTTAGTTCTTATGTATGCGTGTAAGCTGCTAGCAAACTTTTTTACACAGCTAAACCGTCATGTACGCTTGCGGCTCACCACTTGACATAAAGGAAGCATTCTTCCCAACACAAAAATGGTTACACAGACAACATGTATAACCTTTTCTGTTTTGCAGGTAAATATGAATAACCTATACGGACGCATTCTTCTGAAATGGTAACAAAACAACATCTAACAAGATGATGAGGTTCAAGAACTACGTTGTCAACAACAACAACAACAAAAAAGGTCGAAGAATAACTACATCGAAACTGCTTGCACCCAGAAGTAATGGCAAGTCAGATCACCATGGATGATAGAAGTGATGTTCAGTTACAGAGTTATTGCCCAAGGCGAAAACAAGGAAAAAGTTACACATGAACTGAAAACTCAGGACGACAAACCAATACCAGAATACAAACAAATGCACCGACAATAGGCCAACAAGTTGAGACTACTCACTGACACATGCCCCTGCATCCTCCTTTGATGCATAGAAGGTTCGGAAAACGGTCAAGCAAGCAGTGTGTTGACATAGCTCGTCCATTACGCCTTCAAAATGGGGTTATTTGTAGTATTACCAGTGAGCATACAGGCTGGTTGCTTGCCTTGCCTGAACCCTGAACATGGAACGGAGACAAGCAGAAACTTGTCCTGTCGGAGGAGACGGGCGGGTTATACGAGTTCGATCAATCCTAGCATGTTGGTCTGGTCTGATTATCAAATTCCTGTCCCAGCATCTCTGGATCTGTCTTCTGAATGCAGTCAAAGAACTGAAAAATAATCATCTTGTTTTTAGCTCAGAACATGTGGTGAATAATAAACAGAGACGGAAAAAACGCAGGTTTACCTGTTGAAGATTTCAGATTTCAGATATGGCAGCAGGATAGTAGGTAGGCTTTCCCGACATGGCAGCATAAACCCCCAGTTTGTTATCTGAAATCCCGGCAACTAGAGCAGAGAGGTATTGATTATCGAGACGTCAAAATCAAGATGGCCACATGGGTATGAGGTTCTGATTATCAACTGACCTCCCAGCGTTATCTATCTTCTGCGTGCAGCCAAGAAACCTGAGAAACAATCACCTTTTTTTTATTCAAAACATGAGATGGATAATGAACAACGAAGGTTTACCTTTTGGAGCTTTCATTTTATTTTATATGACAGCGAACATACCAGGCTTTTCCGGCAGCATGAATCCCCTTTTCGGACCCAACGAGTGGAGAACAAAATATTGAGATTGCGAGTATGAGACGCCATTATCATGACCGCGTGAGGACGAGGTTCTGAAATGAAACCGAACCTGTTCATATCACAAGAAAAATACGTTAAGCATTTTCCCTCCCAACCAAATATAATAACTAATGTAATAGGTGATCCAGGACAGGGATGGCCTGGGCAATCCCTCCAGTAGCATATAGGTATTTAGTCCCAAAACAAACTGGGCATGTATGGTAGAAGTATACCTTAGAAAGTTACTCAGCGATCAGTTCACATAGCACCCATCAATTTCGACCTCTAGCTTGCTTGTTGCAAGTGATCTGCATCCTTCTGATAACTCGTCGCTGCAGTCGTAGATCTCCAGTTTTTCCAGTGAAGGTGGAAGGCCCTCCTTCGGAAGCCCTGAGATGCTATTACAACATGTGATCTTCAACGTATTGAGGGAATGGAGGCCATGCAGGCCTGCAGGAAGATGTACGAGATCCTCACATTCAACAAAGCAGAGCTCTTGCAGGGACCTGAGGAGCAGAAGCGCTCTCTCTTGCTCATCTGTTAGCCTCGTTGATTCCAATTCAATAAGCATTAGGCTTCGGAGGCAGGTGAGGCCCTTGCAGAATGACGTGTTAAGGGGAGACAAATCATGGACCTCGAGACTTTCCAGTGCAGGGAATAACTCATAGCTATGACTTGAAATTCCCTCAATTGGCTCATAACTCTCCAATGGGGTAAGGGAACCCAAGGCAGGGGAATAGAGTATTTTCAAATGCTTGAGGTTCACGAGGGATCGCAAGCCCTCTAGTGAGACGAGTGAACTGCAGTACTGAATTTCCAAATGTTCCAGCGCCGTGCACGAATGTAGCTGTAGAGATTCCATGCTTGAGTTCACAAGTAATACCAAAGACCTGAGTGTTCCAAGCGCCTGTGTGCCCTCTATAGCGACGAGCAGATGACAATTTTCAACTTCCAATTCTTCTAACGCCGTACAGAATCCACCTGTAAATATTCCAAACTTCCTTCATTTAATTCCAATTTTCTGAGGCACGTGGGATTTCCCACAAAGCAGGGCCGCATTGTCTTTTGGGGACAACCAGTCCAAACAAGTTGATCGAGTGATTGTGGGAGGAGACATCTTCCCTTCTCTTGGGCATCTTCATCAAGGGAGGTAAATCCAACCAAATCTTCCCTACTCCCCTCAAATATTAGATGAGGGCATTTACCAATGGTTATCTTTGTGAGATTCAGCGGAATGTGCACGACTCCGTCAGCATCTGAGCTTGGCCATGCATCATTTACATATCCTGATGACGAAGCCTCGGAAGCTGACATAAAGTTTGATTGGACCTTTCCTTCCTCTTCTATCTTTAGCTATTTCAACTACGGACATTCATATAAAGTCAATTCCTTCAGGGCCGGTGAATGCCGCAGCATCAGAGATAGCCACTTCCCTGTTATTCCACAATCTCTAATATAAAGACTTTCAAGAGATGGGAGAGCATCCTCATTTGCAGGCACAACATCTGAAGATAAAAGTTCTCTGCAGTACTCTATTTTCAAACTCTTTAAAGAGATGAGTTGACTTAAACCTTTGAATGAAATAGATGTCATGCTTTTGCCCGACAATATCTCCAAGTATTTTCTCATCGACTGCCATTATCTCACTTGGAAGTCCATATCCATAAAGCTTTAATGTTTTCATGGAAAGTCCCTCCATTGACATAATTGTTGAAACACTAGTGATTATTAGTTTAGAAAGTGTGGCTGAAGGCGGAAGAGGGGTCTGTACTTGCAAACGAGGACAACCAACCATAATGAGTTTCCTCAGGCTGGGCATCGGTGACTTAAGCTCTGTTTCGTAATTATAACCTTTCTGAAAGAAATCAAACACCTCAAGTGCAGAGCAACTCCAGATCTCTAGCAACCTTAAACTAGACTTTATATTCCCCACAGAAGTACAGGAACATATATGTAAATCTGGCATTCGATCTAAAACCAGTTCCTCCAATGGCGGAACTAATACTACTCTTACTCTCCGCATGTTGCTCAACTTCAACCTTTTAAGAAACCGAAGCATTTCTAGAGATGGAAGTATTATCCATTCTCCGCAATCCTCTAGATGAACCATATGCAATGAATTAAAAAAAACATCCAATACTTGAAGATGGAAGAACTTGCTCAAAACACGAGGCAAAGCCTTCTGCTCAGTATGACCATCCTGAATTTTTAGATACCGAAGATGTGTAGGATTTGCCAAGCTACACAGAAAAGAATTAAAATCGGGAGATGTTGCAGACATTTGCAGCAGACGCAGATTATGTGCTTCTTCAAAGACATCTTGGAATGCTTTGAAGAAAAAGGAGTCATATTCCCCAATTAACACTAATGTTCTCAGTTTTCTCACTGATGCGACTATACTTTGCAATGAAAGTTCAAACCACTCAATACGAGGTATATTCCCAGTCTGATCATCCCTTTGATATACAAAATCGGTTATTATGGACAAATGGTGTACAGTTGGCAAAATTTCATTGCATTGCAAACCATCCAAAGCTGCACACTCTGTTCTTGAAACTAGCCTTGCAAAATCATGCATCAGGACGCAAATGGCATAGTAAGTTTGACATTGAAGTTCAACCTGCTCAAACAAGCCCCGGTTCACCAAGTCAGTAAGATAGTACCGTCCCATATCCTCCAAACTCTTACTTGAATGATCACGATTCACAAATCCCTGTGAAATCCAAACATGAACTAGCTCCTCAACAAGAAATGGATAGTTGTAGGGCAATATAGAACAATATGAGAAGCATTGCCCTACAGGGTAGGGCAACTCATCATAGGAAAGCTTTAAGGCAGACATAATACCACCAGTGTGTTGTAGGGATTTCTAATCTTCAGTGTTCAGAATGTTACTCCAATGATCCACAGTAAGATGATCTTTTAGTAGTGCCCCAACAGTTTGTGCTGCTAATGGGTTTCCTTTCAACCATCCTGCTATTTTCTGTCCTAAATCACTTAGACTTTCTTTCTCTTTGTAATTCTCATCACCAAATGCACATGTTTTGAACATTGGCCAAAAATCACCATTTTTCAAACCATCCAAGTTAATTGGTCCAGTTGTACCTCTCTTTTTGGCAACAAACGGTTTTCTTGTTGTCAGAACTATTATATTGCCAGTTGCACCATCAGAACTGAACGGAGCTAACAATTTGTTCCATCGGCCATCATCCATGCCTTCCCAGAGATCATCTAAAATAAGTAGAACCCTCTTTGATTTAATATGATCCTTCAAGACCTCCTGAAGCTTGGAAAAGCTGCATATGCCATCATGTGTTTCTTGGGAGACGTGATCTAACATCTCTCTTGTGAGTCTCATTTCATCAAATTTATTAGACACCCAAATCCATATCTTGTGATCAAATTGACTTTCCACAACTGGATCATTGTATACAAGCTGAGCAAGAGCTGTCTTCCCAACTCCTCCGATGCCTACAATAGGCAGAACAGTTAAACCGACAGTTGCTTTGTGTTCTTTATCAGTGATTTGATGGATCTCTTCTCTTCGTCTCTCCCATACACTTTCCCTTGAACAAGACTTGCTGTTCTTCTAAATGGATTGGAGATTGTACTCTGACAGGCATTTGAAATTGCACCACCGGACCCAAGTATGTTGAGAAGCCTTGTGATAGCCTCTCGTCCATCTTGCAGCTGACAAGTAATGTCATGTATCCTTTCGGAAAATTCGTCCTTTGTTCCACCCGTTTGGGTTGGCTGTGGTGATGTGTGTTGACTCTTGACCGGTTCTCATCCTTTCTCTGCTGAACGAATTGCCAGTTGCAACGGGCATAGGAACTGTAGTAGCATCAGTGGTGCTGAAATAAGAAATAGATCATGGATCGGCAGTGACAACCTTGATACGCTCTTAAGTTGATGCACAAAAGAAGGGACTAATAAACTAATATCGATCTCATGCCCAACTTCGAATTAATTCGTAACGAAAAACCCCCAAAGGGATCCCCTTCCCCCTCCCGCATCGCTCCCGCGAGCGCCGGGGGGGGGGGGGGGGGGGGGGGGGGGTGGGACCCTAGCCGCCGGCCCAGGGCCCTCCTTCCCCTCCGCCATGGCGAGCTGACGGGCAAAGCCTGGCCAGCATCGGCAACGGCGGGGCGTTCTCCTTCCCCTGCTCGGTTCCTGGTGGCGCGGGCCGTCGGAGTCGGGCGGCGGCGTGGCACGGGCATGGGGCGTGAAGGCGCGGTGGCAGCAGCTGGCGACGGAGGCGCGGACTGCTTGCGGCCGTGCGAAGGGGCTGTGGGCGTTGGGGGCGGCGCACGGTTCCTTCTCTCGGTCGGGGTGGTTCGGATCTGGCGCGCGGGCTCGCGGCTCTGCTTCCGGCGACGGCTGGGCTGGGCCCTGGCGCGCGTGGAGGCGGGGTCTGGGCCTTCTCTGCCTGGCCCCCTGGTGGTGGTGCCCCTGCGGTCCTCCGGTCAGGTCCGGCCAGCCCTGGTCTGGTTTCCCAGCCCTGCGGACCTCGAGACTTTCCAGTGCGTGGAATAACTCATAGTTGTGGCTTGAAATTCCCTCAATTGGCCCATAACTCTCCGATGAGGTAAGGGAACCCAAGGCAGGGGAACCGAGTATTTCCAAATGCTTAAGGTTCAGGAGGGATCGCAAGCCCTCTAGTGAGACGAGCAAACTGCGTTAATGAATTTCCAAACATTCCAACGTCATGCACCAATGCAGTTGTAGAGATTCCATGCTTGAGTTCACAAATAATACCAAAGACCCGAGGGATCCAAGCAATCGTATGCCCTCTATAGTGACGACAAATGGCAATTTTCAATTGCCAGTTCTTCTAACGATGTACAGGAATCCATCTGTAGGTATGCCAAACTTCCTTCAATCACTTCTAATTTTCTGCGCGTGAGGTTCCCCACAAAACAGGGTCGTAGTGTTTTTTTGGGGATAATATCCAAACAAGTTGATCAAGTGATTACGGGAGGAGACATCTTCCCCTCTCTTAGGCATCTTCATCAAGGGAGATAAATCCAACCAAGTCTTCACTAGTCCCGTCAAATATTAGATGAGGGCATTTATCAATGGTTATCTTTCTGAGATTCAACGGGGTGTGCACAACTCCGTCTACATCTGACCTTGGCCATGCACCATCTACATATCAAGATGACGAAGCCTCGGAAGCTGAGATAAAGTTTGATTGAACCTTTCCTTCCTCTTCTGTCTTTAGTTGTTTCAACTACGGGCAGTCATATAAAGTCAATTCATTCAGGGCGTGTGAATGTCACAAATAAGAGATAGCCACTTCCTATTATTCAACAATCTCTAATACAAAGACTTTCAAGAGCAGCCGCATTTGCAGTTATCATGTCTTCATGGGTCTGCTCTCGCACAACATGTGATGAGAAAAGTTCTTGTAGTACTCTATTTCAAACTCTTTAAAGAGATGACCTGACTTAAACCTATGAATGAAATAGAGATCATGCTTTTGCACAACAATATCTCCAAGTATTTTATATCCTTAATATTATCGAACGCTAACATTTTGTCATCAAGTGCCATCATCTCACTCGGAAGTCCATATCCATAAAGCTTTAATGTTTCCATGGAAGATCCCCCCATTGACACAATTGTTGAAACACTAGTCTTATTAGTTTAGAATATGTGGCTAAAGGCGGAGGGGGTTATGTACTTGCAAACGAGGACAACCGACCATAATGAGTTGGCTAGGGCTGGGAAACCATGACTTATGTTCAATTTCGTAGTTACAATCTTTCTGAAATAGATCAAACACCTCAAGTGCAGAGAAACTCCAAATCTCCAACACACTTAAACTAGACTTCATCTCCCCCATAGAAGTACAGGAACATCTCCGTAAATCTGGCATTCCATCTAAACCAGCGCTTCCAATGACGGAACCATGATTTCTCTTACTCTCTGCATGTTGCTCAACTTCAATCTTTTAAGAGACCGAAGCATTTCCAGAGATGGAAGTATTCTCCATTCTTCGCAATCCTCTAGATGAACCGTATGTAATGACTTAAAAAACCAACATTCAATACTTGAAGATAGAAAAACCTAATCAGGACATATGGCAAAGCCAGTAGAACCATTCTGAATTTTTAGATATCCAAGATGTGTACGATTTGCCAAGATACACATAAAGGAATTGAAGTCAGGAGATACTGAAGACATTTGCAGTAGACGTAGATTATGTTCTTTTTGAAAGACATCTTGGAATGGTTTGAAGAACAAGGAGTCATATTCCCCCATTAACATGAATGTCCTCAAATTTCTCACTGATGCGACTATATTTTGCAAAAAGAATTCAAATTTCTCACTACGAGGTATATTCCTAATCGGATCATTCCTCCGATATACAAAATTAGTTACTGTAGGCAAATGGTGTATTGTTGGCAAAGTTTCATCGCATTGCAAACCACCCAGAGTTGCACTCTGTTCATTTCATTGCATTGCAAACACCCAGTATGAAAGTTTGTGATGAATGGAATCAATATGTTGGCATCGTATCTACAACGACGATCCAAACTTTAGGCTCAAAGCGAGTTAAAACATATAATATTTGTACTAAACTTTCCTACTTACTTTGATTTATTATAGAAAATTATAAAGTTAACTATTATATTGTATATAGCCACAATTAATAATAACATGTTTTGATATGAATTTCTAACATCTACCATTGAAATATACACCACACACGCACCATACTAAATGTAAATTGTATCATGTAGCCACAAAGTTTTTTTCCAAATAATTTCTCTTAAAATTTAAGTTGATCCCATTAAACCGTAAAAATAGAAATGAATGAAATCTCATATTTTCATCGATTATTATATGAAATTTGCGTCAAATTATAGTGCATGTATGTGCGTTATGGTGCATATTTTAATATTCTTAAATATCTCGAGATAGATATATAAATCATACAATTTTACAAATATCCCAAGAGTGGTTTCGGGTCTACTAGCCACACACAAATAGAATATAGTATATAATGTTTTTATGAGGAGATCTAATAGCTGGCATGATGCTTTAGCTGTGATCAAATGTGGTTTACATGTTCATGTTGGTTCAATACTATGTTGGGCAAGTTGTGTCTGAATTGAGTTTGATATTGAAATGAGATCGATTTTAACAAAGCACATACAAAATTGTAAGTGCATTTAGTCCCTAATGATATTTTGGTGTCGATGATAATGTGGTTAGTGAGACCAGTGTTGGTTATTAAGTTTATCTCAGGACATTGGTCTCTCGATGAGTTTATATGAAGTTGGTTGACCCCCACTTCAAAAAGAAAATGGGTGATGATTCTTCCGAAGACTCGAAGGTTTTTTTTGGGGAGTCATAGGATAACCGTATTATTAAGAGGAGTTGAGGTGATTGCATAATAATGGGGATCATGCAAACTATATATACCCTAATAATATAACTGCATGAACATTTTCTAAAAGTTGTGTGAACATTATTTTACACTGCATAAACATTTTTAAAATTCACGATGACCATTTAAAAAATAGCTAATAAAATATATTTAGTGTATTTCAAAATATAAACAAAAATACAAAAGAACCAAAAAGGAAAATCAGAGAAAGCAACTAACAATCAAGTGAAGCAACAGGGTGCTGGTCCAGCCCAATAGCTCGTCACTTGAGGAGAGGGATGCTCGCATTGGCAAATCCTATTTCTTTTTCTTTTTTGAGGGATCAAAATCCTATTTTTTGCCCGCACACATCGAATGGATATGGCGATGCCCACATGCGAGGAAAATTGGGTAGGCCCACTTTGGCATTTGCTAACCTGCTGGAGATTCTTTTTGGTTTTCCGTTGTTGTTTTTTTTCCTACTATTTCATTAGTTGCATTGCTGCAATGTTTTTTCTTTCTATTGTGGCCTGTGTTTCATTTTTTTTTCATGCTGTTTCATTTGTGGTGTCATTCCAGGGTCTTTTTTTTTCAGTTTTTTTGCTGTGCATTTTGTTTCCCTTTTGCTAGTTTTTGGTTTTTCCTTCCAGTCCTTTTTTTACTGTTTCTTTTTTAATAAACAATGCTCATTTTCAAAACATGAAGAAAATTATTTTATCACATGGAGAACTTTTTAAACATAAATACAGTTAATATTTTCAAGTACATGGTGAACATTTTAATATACGAGGACGTTTTTTAATATATGGTGAACATTTTTAAAACATGCGTTGAACATTTTCAAATACATTAACCATTTTTAGTATGTGTTAAATATTTTTCAAAATACACATTCATTTTGGAGTATTTATGGAATGTAGGAAACAGCAAGAAATCAAAGAAAAACGAATAAACCAAAAATAACCACTACCTAGTGTTGCCTCGCAAATTATAGTGTAGAAGCTGAATCTAGGTAGTTTCAGAATACACCCTTAGGTTGGTACGTTATTGGTCAGCCCTTTGCACCTCACTTCAACCGTAGCATGTCGATTTAATGCCAATAGGTGTCGACCAGGAGCTCTTGCTCGCTGCGAGCGAGACAAAGCCCCTCCTGAAAAAAAAACTATTTGACAGTTAACCGCAGATTTTTTTGAGCCAATCTCGCGAAGCTTTATGAATTCGCCAAAATGTTTAATTTATTAACCATAGATAGTGCTCTCACATCCCCCTACGTTAGCTCTATATGGGCAGCCCATGTAGGTTTTTCCCCATCGGTTTTGGACGGCTTTTCTTCTGGTTTTCTATGACGGGTTTTATTCCATTTTATTTACATTTTTTTCCTAATTCTTGACTATTTTCTCCAGTTCATGAACATTTTTTAAATTTATGAACCTTTTTGAAATTAATTTATGTTTTTCAAATTGGCAAACTTTGAGAGAATTCTGGATCATTTTTTATTTTCGACTTTTAAAAATTAGTGAACATTTTTTGATTCATTTAATTTTTTCAAACGCATGAAGTTTTTATAGATTTGCAAACATTGTTTTTCTAGAAACTCAATGGTCAACCAACACACAAGCCTAGGGGCTGTCTGGTTGCTGCCTTGAGAGAAAAGTGCCTGACCCGAAGCCGGACAACTGCCTGCACCTTGTTTGGTTGGCGCCTCGGCACAATTCAACCAGCCTGCCACGAGCATTTCCGGCACGTAATTAGTGGGAGCCAGGCCACCAAAATTGAGGCCTGACTCAGGCAGAGCAATCAGTGCGTGCCGCGTCGGCGCTCATTTTTCAGGCAAGTTTCTCAGGCTGTGAACCAAACAGCCCCCTAGTACACTAGAGCGGACGAAGGAGTCCGCTAGCGCAATCCAGGTGCCTCAATCACTGGGAGGCGCTTTGTATGGGAGGTTTTTTTTTTCTTGTTTTTGAGGGAAATGCCCGACTTTATTAAATCTCAACAGAAAGTTTTACATAATCCACTGAATCTAGAAGCCAGACATAAAAGTAAGAGCATTCTTAGCTACTCCATCCGTCTCGGTTTACAGGGTATGCACGTCGTTTTAGGTGGAGAATTTAATTAGTAATATATGTATTATATGTGATAAAAATATATGTTTAGAAACTACATCCGCTTAAGAATTCAATGGTATACTTTTGGTGACATATTACTCATATTTAGTTAGTCAAATGAATAACCTAGACCTACACACACACCCTCTAAACCGAGACCGAGGGAGTATGTTAACCTCCCTTCGTTCATGGCAGAAATTAATATGCTCCGTCTCGTTCTGCATAGCCTTAAAAACCGAGACCGAGGGTTGTAGGATTTTAGGCCAGGCTGTATACAAATGTGGCCAAATGGGTTGATCTTGGTGTGCTTGCGCGATAGCCCACGTGCCCGGCTGTGGTGTCTTTCCACAACCCGACACGTTTTATAATTGCGTCATTCCAGAACATGAGAGAGCAAATGAGCGCTTCTTCAGGAGTCTCCCAACGATTATTTAAGAGTGGGCTAAGTCACGTGTCGCTTTCTGGACATTCCTATCAGATTTTATTATTTTTATTTTACGCACACATTTTCGGTTTTTAAGCGTTTTTTTTTCATTTTTTGGGTTTTCACCGGTCCTCCTTCGAGCGCTTCTTGGGGAGCCTCCCAATGATCACTTGAGAGTGGGCTAAGTCACGTGTCGCGCTCTGGATGCTCCTATCAGATTTTATTTTTTTATTTTACGCACGCGTTTTCGGCTTTTTAAACGATTTTTTTATGTTTTTCTTTTTTTGGTTTTTCAACGGTCCTCCTTAGCTTTTGGGGCATTTTTTTTTCTTCGCGAGAGGCACGATTTTGCTTCCGTGAGAGGCACGGTTGTGCTTTCATGCCGTGCCTCTCGAAAACGAAAAAGGAACATGTTTTTTGTTTCTTTTCCCGCTAGAGGCACGGTTTAGGGTACACGTTTTCTATATTTTTTTTCCCTTCCGTGAGAGGCACGGTTGTGTTTTCGCGAGGAGCACGGCCGTGCCGCTTGAAAACGGAAAAACGCGTTTTCTGTTTTTTTTTCTTCCGCCACGACACGATTTTGCTTCCGCGAGAGGCATGGTTGTCCTTTCGCGAGGGCACGAAAAATGCATTTTTTGTTTTTTTCCTTCCGGGAGAGGCACGGTTGTGTTTTCGCGAGGAGCACGGCCGTGTCTCTCGAAAACGGAAAAAATGCGTTTTCTGTTTTTTCCTTCCGCACGACACGATTTTGCTTCCGCAACCATGGTTGTGCTTTCGCGAAAGGCACGGTTGTGCTTTTGCAAGGGGCACAAAAAATGTGTTTTCTGTATTTTTCCTTCCGCGATAGGCACAGGTTAGCTTCCGCGAGAGGCACGGTGGTGCTATCGAGAGAGGCACGGCCGTGCCTTTTTCGGAAAGGGAAAAACATGCTTCCTATTCAGTTTTTCCGTTCGATTTATTTTGTCTGGGTTTTTTCGTGAAAAAATAGTTCGTCAAAACGTATCAACATGGAATCTAGTTTTGAAGATCTCGACGCGAGGAATCCAATGATGAAAATAGTTCGAGATTTGGACGCACGATTTAAGAGATAAAATGTTTGAATAAACGGATGTATGAAAAAGGGAAACTCCCGGATTACGACAAGTGTCGCGCATGCAGTGCGCCACTAGTCGCAAATTGAGGAGGTGAGAGTGATGTTTGAAAGGAGTACTTAATTAGTGATTTCGAAAACATGGCCTACCTAGGGTTGTGCCTGGGCTGGGAGGTTGGGCTGGGAGGCTGGGAGCCTAGGGGCTGTCTGGTTGCTGCCCTGAGAGAAAAGTGTCTGACCCGAAGCCGGACAACTGCCTGCACCTTGTTTGGTTGGCGCCTCGGCACAATTCGACCAGCCTGCCACGAGCATTTCCGGCACGTAATTAGTGGGAGCCAGGCCACCAAAATTGAGGCCTGACTCAGGCAGAGCAATCAGTGCGTGCCGCGTCGGCGCTCATTTTTCAGGCAAGTTTCTCAGGTTGTGAACCAAACAGCCCCCTAGTACACTAGAGCGGACGGAGGAGTCCGCTAGCGCGATCCAGGTGCCTCAATCGCTGGGAGGCGCTCTGTATGGTAGGGTTTTTTTTTCTTGTTTTTGAGGGAAATGCCCGACTTTATTAAATCTCAACAGAAAGTTTTACATAATCCGCTGAATCTAGGAGCCAGACATAAAAGTAAGAACATTCTTAGCTACTCCCTTCGTCTCGGTTTACAGGGTATGCACGTCGTTTTAGGTGGAGAATTTAATTAGCTATATATGTATTATATGTGATAAAAATATAGGTTTAGAAACTGCATCCGCTTAAGAATTTAATGATATACTTTTGATGACATATTACTCATATTTAGTTAGTCAAATGAATAACCTAGACCTACGCACACACCCTCTAAACCGAGACCGAGGGAGTATGTTAACCTCCCTTCGTTCATGGCAGAAATTAATATGCTCCGTCTCGTTCTACATGGCCTTGATTTCTTCAATTTTTTTAGGCTCCTTGATTACTGCGTTAGCACCCCTAAGGGTTGTATGAATTTAGGCCAGGCTGTATACAAAGGTGGCCAAATGGGTTGATCTTGGTGTGCTTGCGCGATAGCCCACGTGCCCGGCTGTGCTGTCTTTCCACAGCCCGACACGTTTTATAATTGAGTCATTCCAGAACATGAGAGAGCAAACGAGCGCTTCTTCAGAAGCCTCCCAACAATTATTTGAGAGTAGGCTAAGTCACGTGTCGCGTTCTGGACGCTCCTATCAGATTTTATTCTTTTTATTTTACGCACACGTTTTCGGTTTTTAAATGTTTTTTTTTTCATTTTTTGGTTTTTCACCGGTCCTCCTTCGAGCGCTTCTTCGGGAGCCTCCCAACGATCACTTGAGAGTGGGCTAAGTCACGTGTCGCGCTCTGTATGCTCCTATCAGATTTTATTCTTTTTATTTTACGCACACGTTTTCGGCTTTTTAAACGATTTTTTTCATGTTTTTTATTTTTTGGTTTTTCACCGGTCCTCCTTAGCTTTTGGGGCATTTTTTTTCTTCGCGAGAGGCACGATTTTGCTTCTGTGAGAGGCACCGTTGTGCTTTCATGCCGTGCCTCTCGAAAACGAAAAAGGAACACGTTTTTTGTTTTTTCGCTAGAGGCACGGTTTAGGGTACACATTTTTTATATTTGTTCCTTCCGTGAGAGGCACGGTTGTGTTTTCGCGAGGAGCACGGCCGTGCCTCTCGAAAATGAAAAAAAACGCATTTTCTGCTTTTTTTTCTTCCGCCACGACACGATTTTGCTTCCGCGAGAGGCATGGTTGTGCTTTCGCGAGAGGCACGGTTGTGCTTTTGCGAGGGGCACGAAAAATGCGTTTTTTGTTTTTTTCCTTCCGGGAGAGGCACGGTTGTGTTTTCGCGAGGAGCACGGGCGTGCCTCTCGAAAACGGAAAAAACACGTTTTCTGTTTTTTTCCTTCCGCACGACACAATTTTGCTTCCGCGACCATGGTTGTGCTCTCGCGAGAGACACGGTTGTGCTTTTGCAAGGGGCACGAAAAATGCGTTTTCTATTTTTTTCCTTTCGCGATAGGCAAGGGTTAGCTTCCGCGAGAGGCACCGTGGTGCTATCGAGAGAGGCACGGCCGTGCCTTTTTCGAAAAGGGAAAAAACATGCTTCCTATTCAGTTTTTCTGTCCGATTTATTTTGTCTGGGTTTTTTCTTGAAAAAATAGTTTGTCAAAACGTGTCAACATGGAATCTAGTTTTGAAGATCTCAACGCGAGGAATCTAATGGTGAAAATAGTTCGAGATTTGGACGCACGATTTAAGAGATAAAATGTTTAAATAAACAGATGTATGAAAAAGGAAAACTCTCAGATTACGACAAGTGTCGCGCATGCAGTGCGCGACTAGTCGCAAATTAAGGAGGTGAGAGTGATGTTTGAAAGGAGTACTTAATTAGTGATTTCGAGAACATGGCCTACCTAGGGTTGTGCCTGGGCTGGGAGGTTGGGTACGGCACGACCCATTTACTTTTCCTTTTTAAAAAAAATTCAAATACATATTAGCCCCTAAACCAGCCCAAGATCAGGGGATAAACATGCTATGAGCCAACTCGTCCGAAATCACTAATTAAGAAGTACTTCTTTCAAAGATCACTTCCACCTTCTTAGGTTGCGACAAATGAAGTACTACATGTACGTCACTTGTCGTTATCTGGTAGTTTTCCCTTTTTCCATAAATTCATTTATTTAAAACGTTTTCTCTTTTAAGCTGTGCGCCCAAATCTGAAATCGTTTTCAGCCTTGAATTCCTCACGTCTAGATCTTCAAAATCAGATATCATGTTGATAGGTTTTTAAGAACTTTTTTTCATAAAAAAACCGGAAGAAAAAGCCACACCAGGAGCACGTCTTTTTCTCCCTTTCAAAAAACCATTTCCTAGAGGCACGATCGTGCCTCTCGCGGAAGCAAATCCGTGCTTCTCGCGAAAGCAAAACATTGCCTCTCGCGAAAGCAAAACCGTGCCTCTCGCAAAAACAAAACCATCACTCTCGTGGAAAGAAAAAAAGAAAGTGCATTTTTTTTCGTTTCCGAGAGACACGGTCATGCCTCTCACGGAAGAAAAAACAAGAAAATGTGTTTTTTCTCACAGTTTGTTTTTCGATTTTTTTGTCGAAAAGCTAAGAAAATCGGTAGAAAACCGAAAACCTGAAAAAAAACGAAAGGGTTGTGCCTTGCCTGGCCCGTTTAGGCCAGGCCGGGCCATCTGGTCAGGTTTGGGAGTATATGGGCCGTTAGTCAGCTGCGACACGCACCGTCGTCCTCCGCTCTCATGGTCTGTTGGTCCCATCCATCCCTTGTTTCCCCGGTCGCCGCGCCGCCGTCGTCCTCCGCCCTCCCGTCTCCGCCGCCGCGCCATCTCGTCAGGTCTTCCTCTCCCTCTCTAGAACCCTCTCCATATCCCGCCCCTCTTCCTTCTCGCAGCCGCAGCCGGGCGGGGCTCGCTGGCTTCTCGATCGGCCGTGGGTTCGATGGCGGGTGGAGTGGCTTTGGAACTCCAGTGGATTCGATTTTGGCTGGGTTTGAGCTTTAATTTAAGGGTCCTTCTCATTTAGCATGAACCAGATTCGTTTGTTTCGTTTAGGCATCGGTAGCTACACTGCGGTCGGCTGACTGAGGTGTACTGGAGCTGAAGGAGACATGGCTGGGACGGCGAAGGAGGTGGACATGAAGAAGATGGAGTTTATGAAGGAGGTATCAGTCCCCTCATGGATGTTTCTCTCCCTATTTTTCGAATTTTTTTGGTCGAAAAACTAAGAAGGTCGGTAGAAACCGAAAACCCGAAAAAAAAACCAAAAAAACGAAAGGGCCGTGCCTTGTCTAGCCCGTTTAGGCCAGGCCGGGCCATCTGGTCAGGTTTGGGAGTATATGGGCGGTTAATCAGCGGCGACACGCACCGTCGTCCTCTGCTCTCACGGTCTCTTTGGTCCCATCCCTTGTTTCCCCGGTCGCCGTGCCACCGTCGTCCTCCGCCGTCCCGTCTCCGCCGGACGCCACTCGTCAGGTCTTCCTCTCCCTCTCTAGAATCCCCTCCATCTCCCCCCTCTTCCTTCTCATAGCCGCAGCCGGGTGGGCCTAGCTCGCTTCTGGATCGGCCGTGGGTTCGCTGGGGGTGGAGTGGCTTTGGAATCCCACTATATTCGATTTTTGCGGCGGCGTGGTTTCAACGCTAATTTAAGAGTTCCATATGAACCAGATTCGTTTCGTTCGTTTAGGCATCGCTAGCTGCTGCTCATTTGCGGTCGTCTGACTGAGGTGTCCTGAAGCGGAGCCGGACCTCCAGCTCCGGCACCGGCGAGACACCGGCGAGACATGGCTACCGACAGTTGCTTTGTGTTCTTTTATCAATGATTTGATGGATCTCTTCTCTTCATCTCTCCCATACACTTTCCCTTGAACAAGACTTGATGTCCTTCAACGTGGATCTGAGATTGTACTCTGACAGGTATTTGAAATTGCAGCACCAGGCCCAAGTATCTTGAGAAGCCTTGTGATAGCCTCTTGTCCATCTTGCAGCTGACAAGTAATATATTTCTATATACTAAGAGCAGAAACAATTTCTTTAAACTTGTTTAAGTCAATTTTTTCATTTGCACTAAAATATTCCGCAAATCAACTATTTTCTGTTGCAGTTTTCCTATCTTTTCTTAGTTCGCCATGAATGGGGCCAATGAGTTGGCACTTTATTTGTACTTACGGTCCAAACATTAGACTTGAAGCGAGTTAAAACATATAATATTTGTACTAAACTTTAATACTTACTTTTTGTAACATTATAAAGTTAAATTTTTTATTTAGCCACAATTAATTATACTCTCTCCGATCCATATTGTTTGACGCTGCTTTAGAACTACATTGTACTAAAGTTGCGTCAATTAATATGGATCGGATGGAGTAACATTATTTGATGTAAATTTCTAAGATCTATCTTTGGAATGTACACCACACACACACCATACTCGAAGTAAACCATATCATGTAGCCACAAAGATTTTTTTGTTCTCAAACAATGTCTTTGAAAATACATGTTGGAGCCCTTAAACATTAATTTTTTTAAAAGGGATGCTATCTCATAGCGCCATAGATTATTAAATGAAACACATGCCAAATTATAGTGTATATATGTGTGTTGTGCTGCATATTTTAATATTCTTAAATATCTCGAGACAGATACATAAATCATACAATTTTACAAATATCCCAAAAGTGGTTTCCAGTCTAATAGCTATACGATATATTATATAACATTTTCATGTGAATATTATCACTTAATAGCTGGCATGATGCATGCTTTAGTTGTGTTCAAATGTGGTTGACATGTTTATGTTGGTTCAATACTATGTTGGGCAAGTTGTGTCAGAATTGAGCTTGTTATTGAAATGAGTTTTATCTTAATAACAAAAACATATAAAATTCAAAGTGTGTTTAGTCCTTAATGGTATTTTGGTGTGGATGGCAATGTGGTTAGTGAGACTAATGTCTATTATTAAGTTTATCGGAGGAAATTTGTCTCTCGTTGAGTTTATATGGAGTTGGTTGATCCCCACTCCTAAATGAAAAAGGCGTCGGTTTTTTCAAAGATTCAAAGGTTATTATTATTATTTTTAGACATAGGATGACCACACTGTTAGGGGAAGTTGAGGTGATTGCATAAGAATGGGGATCATGCATAACATATATACCAAGGCATTCCATTCTTATTGTAAAGATAATAGGTTACAACACTCCTAATTTGACTCCATGAACATTTCTTAAAAGTTGTGTGAACAAATTTTTACACTGCATAAACATTTTTAAAATTCACAAATAACATTTTAAATAAATTACTTAATAAATGATATATATATATATATATAGAGAGAGAGAGAGAGAAAGAGAGAGAGAGAGAGAATACTCTGAAACATAAACAACAGTACAAAAGAATCAAAAGAAACGAACTAACAAATGAAGCAACGCGCTACTGTGTCGGCCCAGTAGTAGCTCACCACTTAAGGCAAGGTGATGCTCGCATTACTTGAAATGGCCTCGACCCTTATTTGTGCCTTAAGTGCAGGTTATAGGCAATTTTTCCAACCGACGCAAACCACCCTCCGCCCGAGAAATGCTACACCTACGTAGCCATCATAGGTAAACTAACATAATAACCAAGGTGTACTTTTTCAGTTGGAGGAAATCAGGGGAGGGAGACCCGCCCAGTTGAAATGGGGGGGGGGGGGGGGGGGAGATTAGGTAGGCAAGTTACGTTAGAGAGCGTAGGTTTTTTTTACGTAAGTGTAGCATTTTTGCCCTTGGTCCTGGGCCGACCCATTTACACTTTTTTCTTTTTGTAAAAACTTCAAAAAGTTGCGGCCAATTCGATTTGAACTCCAAACCTCTTTGGTTAATACAAAGCGAGGTATCCAACTAGGGCACCTTTCCTGCTATGCCTAGGCTACTTCCTTTTTCTTCATCAAATCTAAAGCTAAACAAAATTTATCGTTTCCCTATTTTATTCCTTTTCTGGTTTTGTTTGGCTGGTTTTTTGTTCCTTTTTATTTGTTTCTTAAAAAAATCATGAACTTTTTTAAAACCCGTGAACTTTTCAAATTCATGGACATTTTCTTAAATTCACAAACATTTTTAGAATTCATGAACTTTTTCTCAAATGCATGAATATTTTCAAATCCACAAACACTTTTCAACTTATAAAACTTTGTTTCAAACTTTTTTTGATTCGTCATTTTTTTCAAAGTCGTGATTTTGTTTCCTAAATTGATGATTTTTTTCAAATGCTTGAATTTTTTGTCAAACCCTCTGAATTGTTTTCAAACTTTTTTCAGGGTCGATGAAATTCTTTCAATCCTTGAAGTGTAATTTCAAATCCATGAACTTTTTCCAAAATTAACGTTAACCTTTAAAATTTATGATCTTTTCTCGAAATTCATGAACTTTTTTATTTTGTGTTTTTTTTTTCAAATCCGTGGACTTATTTGAAATCACAAACTTTTTTTCTTTTTCCTGATTTTTTGTGCTTTTAACCAAAAGTTATTTTTTTTAACAAGGCATCGATCCTCAGCATTTTTTAATGGAAGCAATCCCTCAACTTCGTTCAACCCTGGGACGAGCGTCCCTTATTTTTTTTAACGAAACCGTGATACTGGGCTGGTCCAGAATGTAGGCGCGTGAACGCCTGTTCTCCTAGCCGGCGCTTAAGGCGCCGCCTAGGAGATCCCGTCACTTCTCCTAAGAAAAGGAGGTCTTGCCAAATAGATAGCCCCCCCCCCCCCCCCCCTGCGAGTCAAATTGGGCTGGCCCACTTTGACATTTTTCGCACTTTTTGTTCGCGAACCTGCTGAAGCTTCAAAGACCGTTTTTGCCCAGAATGAACAATCCAACAATACTTGGGGCCCTAGCATACCATGAGGGCTTAGCACTGGCTGTTGATCTGTCTATGGATAATCTAGTGATCGCTTGTGATTGGAAACCAACTATGGATGATATCAAACAAGGTCTGGGAGGTCCGCATATCACAATCGTCAAGGAAATAAAAAAAAAGGAGAGCGAGTTTTGCTAGATGCGATTTCATATTTGAAGGCCGAGCATCAAACCCGGAGGCACACAAACATGTAAAAATTTATGTTTTACTTAATCCGGGTCGTCACTTGTGGCTTCTACATCCGCATGACACTTGTTCTATCCCTTTGATCTTTGGTTCGAATTAATAATCTGTGGGAATCCCTAAAAGAACCTGTTGAAAAGCGTTCTTTTTCGGGTTTCTGTTTTTCCCCCTACTATTTCGTTTGTCGCACTGCTGCAATGTTTTATTTCTTTTGCTATTTTGGCCGTTGTTTTGTTTTTTTCTATTGTTTCATTTGCGGTGCCACTCCTCTGTTTTTTATTCAATTGTTTTGTTGCGGATTTTGCTTCCCTTTATTAGTTTTATGTTTGTTTATTTTTGTCCAGTTTTTTTGCCTTTTATTTTGTTCTACACTAGGAACAATTTTAAAACATGTAAAACTTTTTTAGTGCATGTCAATTTTTTTTGTCAAACACGTTGAACATTTTAAATTTACAGTGAACATTTTCTAATACATTGATTTTTGGATCCTTTTATAAATATGTGTTGACCACTTTTCAATACATTAAACATGTTTTAATCCATGGTGAATATTTTCCAAGTACACATCAATTTTTCTGTATTCCCAATTTCTTGTATTTACAAAAGGCAGATAACAACTAAAAGAACAAAGTAGAATTTGTAAACCCAAAATAACCCCTGCATAGGCATAGGTTGGCATGTTACTGGGTCGGCCGTTTGCACCCCGTTTCAAGCGCAGCCTGTCTATTTGAGGCAAATAGGAGTCAACTAGGAGCTCTCGCTCACTGCGAGCGGGCGCAAAGCTCCTCACGGAAAACACTATTTGGCACATGTTAGCTGTAGACAAAGTCATCGTGCTCACAAACCCCCCTACACTACTTCCTATACGGGCCTGCCCATGTAGGTTTTTCCTCACTAGTTTTGGATAGTTTTTCTCTTGTTTATGCAGGACATGTTTCATTCGGGTTTTGTTTTCTCAAATTCACTAGCAATGTGTTGGTGCCTTGCAACGGATTAAAATAGAATAATACATATTCACAAATTTGAAATAGGAGAGAGGAAAGTGCCAGTCCGCGCGATTCAGGGGGGCTCCCTATGGCCCATTCTCGTTTTGAGGCATTTAGCCAGGCCGTAGTGGGCCGTTAGGCAGGGCCTGACGAGAGCCGACACACACGCCCCGTCTCTTCGTTCCGTCCCTTGTTTCCCCGGTCGCCGCGCCGCCGTCGTCCTCCGCCCTCCCTTCTCCGCCGCCACGCCACCCCGTCAGGTCTCTCTCCCTCTCCCTCTCTCTCTCTGGAACCTCCTGCTAGAACCCTCTCCGACTCCCGCCGCTCTCCCTTCTCGTAGTCGCAGCCGGGCTCTGGGACTCGCTTCGCTTGCTTCTGGATCGGCCGTGGGTTCGCTGGGGGTTGGAGTGTGTTTTGGAACACCAGTAGGTTCGATTTTGGCGGCGGCGTGGTTTGACCTTTAATTTAATACTCCCTCCGCAATTTAGTGATCTATACGCTTTTATATTTGTTTACGGAGGTTTAGTGATCTATACGCTTTTATATTTGTTTACGAAGGGAGTATGTAGTCGTTTCTTGTTCCGTTCCGTATGAACCAGATTCGTTCGTTTAGGCGTCGGTAGTTGCGTTGGGGTCACCTGACTGAGGTGTACTGAGGCTGAACCGGACCTCCACCTCCGGCACAGGCGAGACATGGCCGCGGCGGCGGCGAAGGAGATGGACATGAAGAAGATGGAGCTTATGAAGGAGGTATTAGGGCTACATGTTTCTCTACCTTGCAGGCCTTCTTCTTTCAAATTGTTCGAAAACAGAAAAAGATATATAAACCGCATGTGTGTGTTATTCAGTTCAGGTAAGAGCACACCAAGTGGCGATCGGCGAGCTCAACAACCTGCCTCCATCCAAGGTAAGTGTCTCCCTAAGTCTCTGCATGAATTTGGTGAAATCCAGGCGATGGTCAATTGGGCTGTTTTGGTGTGATGCATGGTAACAAGTGACGACTTACCACCTGTCTGACTTGCTGCAAAAATGCGCAGGCTGCATACCAGAAGACCTGCAACATCTTCTTCCACAAGGACACCAAATCGGCTGTGGCATCCCAACAGAGTATGATGCTCATCTCATTGCTTTTGTTGTCCGTATTGTTGGAAGTGGTGGTGATGTTTTCTTATTTTGTATGCGTTGCTCTTCATGATGGTAACATGATTCCTCCCTCAATAGTTCTTATCTGGAGCAACTTGACATTGCCAAGGTGAAGCTGCAGAAGCTGGATCAGGCATCATGAAGGTTCACTTTAGGAATTAGCAGCTCCACGGTTTCTGTGTAATAAGCGCCTTTGAAGTTGCGACTTATACTACTTCTGCTGCTTCATTCATACATCTCCGTGAATCCTCTCCAATCCAACTGTCTTAGGAATGGCAGACAACATGTATGCAATTTATATAGTTTTCTGTGTAATAATGGTGGTGTCATTACAAGCTGGTTGCCAGTTATGATCAAGTCTAATTTCTTTCTGGATATGGAGAGTAGATACCGGACTGTAGTCAAAATAGAACCATTATGAAGGTGATATGATGATTTCAAGTCTTTCTGAACTGATAATCCAGTGACAGCTAACAGGGTTTCATATATATGCGTTGGCGAGGAGTCTATGCATATTTATGTCCTGCCGGATTGTTGAGTATTCAGTTCCTATGTATAGCCTGTTTGTTGCTGTTTTCCTTATGTTGGCTTCCAGACAGTAATTAACCTTGGATCACTTTGGCTCATGTCATAGCTTGTCATGTATCAGCTGAGGCATGTACAGGGGTGACGCTGGTCTGTTCTCTCAACTGACCTCAAGGTTTTTGAGCAGAAAGAGGATTTTGTTTATCTTTTGTGCCATTTCAGGGCAAGTGTTGCATGACATTAACTACTTTTAGTTTGACTTTCGTCCTTCTTTGCCTGTCAATAGATATAATCCTGTATAAAATTCAACTTGTCTATCCCAGGAGATCATGAAATTCAAAACCCACACAGCGATTCATGCCCATAAGAGAGAAACAAATTGCTAGTTCTAGGAGAAACAGGAACGCCCTAAGCACTTCAATAGTAAGCACGACTGAATATATGTTTGTGTGACTGTGAACTCAGAACAAAACATGCTCCACAAAACTACAACGCAAACAAATGATACAAAAGATACTCAGATGAATAGGGTTCAAGTCGTCCATCTTAAGCCAGGCACTAACTGTAATAGGTTTTAAAATTATAGGAACTACCCTGCAGGTCACCGACATTCAGTGCAACAAGCCTGAAAATGGAATGGAGATGAACAGAAAGTCGTCTCGGCGGAAAAGACAGCTCAGGCAGGAGAAACTCGTCTTGTTGGAAAGACAAATCAGATGGCCGGGTTCAAGGTAAATGCCTAAATTCAAATTTGTTGTCTGCTGGCGGGGCCACGTGATGTGGTCTCATCATCAAACTGATCTCCCAGCATCTGTGGACCTAACTTCTGCATCCGGTCAAGGACCTGAAAACAATCATCTATTTTAATTCTGAACATGAGATGAATAATATATAAACAGCAGAAAGACATGATTTACCTCGTGAAGCTTTCGGTTTTTGATATGACAAAGAAACACTAGGCTTCTCGTACAGCATAAATCCCCAGTCCGATTTCCGAAATACAAACAAGTTGAGAGAATAAAGATTGAGATTATGAGTGTAAGATATGGTTATCGCGACCACACGAGAATGAGGTTCTGAAGTGAAACCAAACCTGTTGATATCACAAGAAAAATGTGTTAAGCTAAGTACTGCAACAGGTGAGCCAGGAGAGGGATGGCCTGGACAATCCCTCCAATAGCATATAATTGCACGATCTGTTGTTTAGTCCAAAAAAAACTGGGCATATATGGTAGAAGTATACCTTACAAAGATATTGAGCGATCAGGCCACATAGCTCCCATCAATTTCGACCTCTAGCTTGCTTGTTGCAAGCGATCTGCATTGTTTTGATAACTCGACACAACAGTTGTAGATCTCCAGCTTTTCCAGTGAAGGTGGGAGGCCTTCGTTCGGAAGTCCTGCGATGAGATTGCAATCTATGATCTTCAACGTCTTGAGGGAAGGGTGGACGCACAGCCGTGCAGGAAGATCTATAAGTTCACACTCATTAAAATGGAGCTCTTGCAGGGACCTAAGGAGCAGAAGCGCTCTCTCTTGCTCATCTGTTAGTCTCATTTCATCCGACAAAGTAAGCGTTAGGCTTCGGAGGCATGTGAGGCCCTTGCAGAATGACGTGTTAAGGGGAGACAAATCATCGACCTCGAGACTTTCCAGTGTAGGGAATAACTCATAGCTATGACTTGAAATTCCCTCAGTTGGCTCATTACTCACCAATGAGGTAAGGGAACCCAAGGCAGGGGAACCGAGTATTTTCAAATGCTTGAGGTTCATGAGAGATCGCAAGCCCTTTAGTGAGACGAGCGAACTGTAGTACTGAATTTCCAAATGTTCCAGCGCCGTGCACAAATGCAGCTGTAGAGATTCCATGCTTGAGTTCACAAATAATACTAAAGACCTAAGGGTTCCAAGCGACTGTATACCCTCTATAGTGATGAGCAGATGGCAATTTTCAATTTCCAATTCTTCTAACGCCGTACAGGAATCCATCTGTAGATATTCCAAACTTCCTTCAATTACTTCTAATTTTCTGAGGTGTGTGAGATTCCGCACAAAGCAGGGTCGCAGTATTTTTTGGGGATAATCAATCCAAACAAGTTGATCAAGTGATTGTGGGAGGAGACATCTTCCCTTCTCTTGGGCATCTTTATCAAGGGAGATAAATCCAACCAAATCTTCCCTACTCCCATCAAATATTAGATGAGGGCATTTACCAATGGTTATCCTTATGAGATTCAGCGGAATGTGCACGACTCCGTCAACATCTGAGTTTGGCCATGCATCATCTACATATCCTGATGACGAAGTCTCGGAACCTGAGATAAAGTTTGATTGAACCTTTCCTTCCTCTCCTATCTTTAGCTGTTTCAACTACGGGCATTCATATAAAGTCAATTCCTTCAGGGCTGGTGAATGTTGCAGCATCAGAGATAACAACTTCCCTGTTATTCCACAATCTCTAATACAAAGACTTTCAAGAGATGGGAGAGCAACCTCATTTGCAGTTATCATGTCTTCATGGGTCTGCTCTGGCACAACATCTGAAGAGAAAAGTTCTCTGCAATACTCTATTTTCAAACTCTTTAAAGAGATGAGCTGACTTAAACCTTTGAATGAAATAGATGTCATGCTTTTGCAAGATAATATCTGCATGTATTTTATATCCTTAAGATTACTGAATGCCAAAATTTTGTCATCGAGTGCCATCATCTCACTCGGAAGTCCATATCCATAAAGCTTTAATGTTTCCATGGAAAGCCCCTCCATTGACATAATTGTTGAAACACTAGTGATTAATAGTTTAGAAAGTGTGGCTGAGGGCGGAAGAGGGGTCTGTACTTGCAAACGAGGATAACCAACCACAATGAGTTTCCTCAGGCTAGGCATCGGCGACTTAAGCTCAGTTTTGTAGTTATAACCTTTCTGAAACAGATCAAACACCTCAAGTGCAGAGCAACTCCAGATCTCCAGCACCCTTAAACTAGACTTCATATCCCCCACAGAAGTACATGAACATATCTGTAAATCTGGCATTCGATCTAAAACCAATTCCTCCAATGGCGGAACTAATACTTCTCTTACTCTCTGCATGTTGCTCAGCTTCAACCTTTTAAGAAACCAAAGCATTTCCAGAGATGGAAGTATTATCCATTCTCCGCAATCCTCTAGATGAACTGTATGCAATGCATTAAAGAAAGCCACATCCAATACTTGAAGATGGAAGATCTGCTCAAAACACGAGGCAAAGCCTTCTGCTTAGTATGACCATATTGAATTTTTAGATATCGAAGATGTGTAGGATTTGCCAAGCTACACAGAAAGGAATTAAAATCAAGAGATGTTGCAAACATTTGTAGCAGACGCAGATTATTTGCTTCTTCAAAGACATCTTGGAATGCTTTGAAGAAAAAAGAGTCATATTCTCCAATTAACACCAATGTTCTTAGTTTTCTCACTGATGCGACTATACTTTGCAATGAAAATTCAAACCTCTCATTACGAGGTATATTCCCAGTCTGACCATCCCTCTGATATACAAAATTGGTTATCATGGACAAATGGTGTATAGTTGGCAAAATTTCATTGCACTGCAAACCATCCAAAGCTGCACACTCTGTTCTTGAAACTAGCCTTGCAAAATCATGTATCAGGCCGCAAATAACATAGAAAGTTTGACATTCAAGTTCAACCTGCTCAAACAGGCCCCGGTTCACCAAGTCAGTAAGATAGTACCGTCCCATCTCCTCCAAACTCTTACTTGAATGATCACGCTTCACAAATCCATGTGAAATCCAAAGACGAACTAGCTCCTCAGCAAGAAATCCATAACCGTAGGGGAATATAGAACAATATGAGAAGCATTGCCCTACAGGGTAGGGCAATTCATCATAGGAAAGCTTCAAGGCAGACATAATACCACCAGTGTGTTGTAGGGATTTCCAATCTTCAGTCTTCAGAATGTTATTCCAATGATCCACAGTAAGATGATGTCTTAATAGTGCCCCAACAGTTTGTGTTGCTAATGGGTTTCCTTTCAAATTTTGTGCTATTTTCTGTCCTAAGTCACCTAGACTTGCTTGCTCTTTGTAATTCTCATTACCAAATGCACATGCTTTGAACATTGGCCAGAAATCATCATTTTTCAAACCATCTAAGTTAATTGGTCCAGTTGTACCTCTCTTTTTGGCAACAAACGGTTTTCTTGTTGTCAGAATTATCATATTGCCAGTTGCACCATCAGAACTGAACGGAGCTAACAATTTGTTCCATCGGCCATCATCCATGCCTTCCTAGAGATCATCTAAAATAAGTAGAACCCTCTTTGATTTAATATGATCCTTCAAGACCTCCTGAAGCTTGGAAAAGCTGCATATGCCATCATGTGTTTCTTGGGAGACGTGATCTAACATCTCTCTTGTGAGTCTCATTTCATCAAATTTATTAGACGCCCAAATCCATATCTTGTGATCAAATTGGCTTTCCACAGCTGGATCATTGTATACAAGCTGAGCAAGAGCTGTCTTCCCAACTCCTCCGATGCCTACAATAGGCAGAACAGTTAAGCCGACAGTTGCTTTGTGTTTTTTTATCAGTGATTTGATGGATCTCTTCTCTTCATCTCTCCCATACACTTTCCCTTGAACAAGACTTGATGTTCTTCGGCATGGATCTGAGATTGTACTCTGACAGGCATTTGAAATTGCACCACCGGACCCAAGTATGTTGAGAAGCCTTGTGATAGCCTCTCATCCATCTTGCAGCTGACAAGTAATGTCTTGTATCCTTTCGGAAAATTCGTCCTTGTTCCACCCGTTTGGGTTAGCTGCGGTGATGTGTGTTGACTCCTGACCGGTTCTCATCCTTTCTCTGCTGAACGAATTGCCAGTTGCAACAGGCATAGGAACTGTAGTAGCATCAGTGGTGCTGAAATAAGAAATAGATCATGGATCGGCAGTGACAACCTTAACACGCACAAAAGAAGGGACTAATAAAATGTGTCGGTACAAGGCATTAAACAATTTAGGTACCTTGAAGAAGGGTCACTTGCTCCACGTTTCTCGCGACAACCTTTGCTTTTGAAATGATTGCGCAAAACTAATATCCCCTTATTGGTTTCGCACATAACCTCTGTTTGACAGCTCTTACATCTTGCTCTCGCTGTTAACGTGTATTGTACCTGTGTAACTGTATGTACTTGTATTCCTAGTATATAGGATCATAGATCTCGCCCAGGCCTGCGTGCCACATCCTTCGGGCTCTCCTGTAACTACTCTAGCGCTATATATGTTGTACAATGCGTGATGATTGAATGACAGACACAATTGATCGTCCTACTTGGTATCAGACTCCAGGTGCCTTCTTCATGGCTGAGAACTCCACCTCCTCCGCCACCTCTCCGGCCACTAGCTCAGCCACCTCGCCGGCAGCTCTCTCCAGCTCTTCCACCAGCGCCGGCACCACCGCCGGCACATCCCCTCCTTTCATCTTCGGCACCATCCCCTCCACCCATAGTGGATCCTCCCCCTCGCTCGGATCACAGTTTGCCCCTCTCTTTTCCCCCTCCACGGCGCCGCCGCCCTCCTTCGCCGCCGCCCCGTCCAACCATCCCATCTTCCGTGACAGCATCCAGAACCATATCAAATTTCTCCTTAACCCAGACGAGCACAACTACCACAAATCGAAGTCCTTCTTCCTCCTTGTTCTCATCCGCTATGGCGTCGCTCAGATCATCGAGCAGCCCATCCCGGCCAGTGCCACCGCTTTCCAGCGCGAGCTCGACGCCCATCTTGTGCTCTGGATATACTCCACTCTCGCCGATAACCTCGTCGACCACATCGTCGGCGCTACCACCACCTACGATCTCTGGCACCGCATCCACGATTATTTCCTGGCGAATCGTGCGGTGCGGTATATGATGCTGAACCGCCAATACCGCAACCTCAAACAGGGGGATCTCTCCGTCGCCGAGTACGCTCGTCGCATGAAGCTCCTCACTGCCGGGCTAGCTGACATCGAGCACGCCGTCACTGAAGTGGATCTCACCACTCAGTTTCTTCACGGCATCGACAAACGCCTCGACACCATCCGCGTCGTGCTCGGAGACACGGTTCCTCTACCACCGTTCGAGACAGTCTTCTCTCGCCTGAAGCTCGCCGAGGAGAACCTTGCCCAGCGCGTGGCCGACGAGCCGGCCACCATCCTCGCCGTCACTGGGGGCGGCGGCCCCTACGGGTCAGGTGGCCCCGCTCCTTGCTCCGGTGACCGCGCCGATCGCGCCACTGATCGGGGTCCCAGCTCCCCGGCTGGCCGTGCCTCCGGCACCCGTGATGGTGGTGACCGCGGTGGCCGTGGTCGTGGTCGTGGCCGCGGCCGTGGCCGCGGCGATCCAGGTGGTCGCGGCGCTCCTGCACCCATGGCGTACAACCCCTGCATGGGGTTCTTCGCACCCTACGGGATGGCCATCCCGAACCCATGCCCTAGCTGGGTCCCTCCGAACGTCGCCGGCGTGCTCGGCCCGTGGCCCGGGTCGCATGCCCAGGCCTACCCGATGCAGATCTCCAGCTACCCACCCACGACGCCAACCCAGCCACCTTCCTAGGATCACCTGGCCATGCTCCAGGCCGCGTACAACGCACACGGCGTTCCCCACAGTGCCTCCGCTCCACACGAGTGGTACCTCGACAGCGGCGCCTCCTCCCACGTCACCGGCAACCCTGGTAATCTCAACCTCTCGAATCCTTCTTTATAGTCTCGTTTCACTAGCATTGTTGTTGGCAATGGTACTCATCTTCCCATTCAAGCCACCGGCTCCGTTACCCTTCCCCCTCACAATTTTCATCTTCGGGACGTTCTCTTTTCTCCTCACGTCGTAACTAGTCTTATTTCAGTTCGCCAATTCACCAAAGATAACTTGTGCTCTATTGAATTTTCCCCCTATGGCTTTGTTGTGAAGGATCTTCGAACTAGGAGGGTCATCATGATCTCCGCTAGCTTCGGTGATCTCTACCCATTCTCCGGCAATAACAAGCCATGGTGCGCTGCTCTCTCCGCCACCACCTCCACCGCCGACGTTTGGCACCGGCGCCTCGGCCACCCAAGCCCTCAAGTCACCTCCTCTTTAGCAGCCCATGATTTTCTTCCCTCATGTAATAAGCTTGCGCATATCCCATGTAGTGCTTGCCAATTAGGTAGACAGCCGCACCTTTCCTTTTCTTCATCCCTTAGTCGCACCTATGCACCCTTTGAGTTAGTTCATTGTGATTTATGGACAAGCCCGGTTGTAAGCTTTTCTGGTTATAAATATTACTTAATTGTTCTTGATGATTATACTCACTTCTCCTGGTCCTTTCCACTTCGCCACAAGTCGGATACCTCACTCACTCTACAACGTTTATTTTCATTTGTTCGCACTCAATACAACGTGATCATCAAGGCATTACAATGCGACAACGGCGGTGAGTTCATCAACTCCACCCTCCGTGCTTTCTTCTCCGCGAATGGCATTGCCTACCGCTTCTCTTGTCCTCATACATCACCCAAAATGGCAAGGCAGAACGCCTTCTTCGCACCACTAACGACATCATACGTACCCTTCTTGTCCAAGCCAACCTTACACCTCCTTTTTGGGCTGAAGCACTTCACACGGCCACTTATCTCCTTAACAGACGACCCTCCCGTGCCATCTACGATTACACTCCTTACTACATGCTCCACGGCATTCATCCCACATACGATCACTTGCGCGTCTTTGGGTGTCTATGCTACCCCAATCTCTACGCCACCGCTCCCCATAAGCTCTCCCCCCGCTCCACTCGATGCATTTTCCTAGGCTACCCCCTTGAGCATAAGGGTTATAGGTGTTATGATCTTAACCAGCGCCGCGTGATCGTTTCTCGTCATGTTATTTTCGATGAGAACGTTTTCCCGTACGTACCTTCCCCACCATCCCCCACATCGAGCCTCTCCACAAAAAATCCCATGCAATACACTCTGCGATCTGTGCCAGATTCACCTCCCTGCCCGCCTGATTCCTCGTACCGGGACCCGCCCGATCCGCCCGATGGGACAATCCCATGCACGCCACTCCCGTCGCGCCAGATCACCCCCTCCCCCACGAGCGGCCCCACCTCTGCCACCCAACGGTCCCCCGCACCCACCTCCCCACTACCGACGCCCCCACGCGCGTCCTCGGCCCTCGCGCCCACCCGGTCGCCCGTGCCCCATGCCTCGGATCATGCGCCAGATTCCCCTGCGCCCGGATCCGCCTCGGATCCATCGCCTGCCAGTCCTGCTCCTGGCCCCACGCAATCCACCTCTCCTTCCGCGCCCTCCACTCCCGTGCAGCCACGTCTCCCAGCTCATGCAAAACCAGTAAAACCCACACACAACGCACATAAAATGCACACCAGGTCCAAATCGGGTTTCTGCCAACCCAAACGTCTCTTTCTCGCCCATACACCCACCACCACTATATCTCCCATTCCCCCCACGCACCGTTCTGCGCTCAAAGATGCCAATTGGCAACGTGCAATGCTAGCTGAATATGATGCTTTAATTGAGAATTCTACTTGGTCGTTGGTTCCTAAACCTGCAGGTGTTAACGTGGTGACTGGCAAGTGGATTTTTCGCCACAAGTTCAACACCGATGACACTTTGGCTCGGTACAAGGCACGTTGGGTGGTTCGAGGGTTCACTCAGAAGGAGGGTGTCGACTACGACGAGACATTTAGTCCGGTTGTCAAGCCGGCTACCATTCGCGTTGTGCTCAACATCGCCACCTCCAGCTCTTGGCCCATTCACCAGCTCGACGTCAAGAATGCTTTCCTCCATGGCGACCTCAAGGAGACGGTGTACTGTGCTCAACCAGCTGGGTTCGTGGATTCCTCTCGGCCGGACCACGTGTGCCTCCTTCGTAAGTCCCTCTATGGCTTGAAGCAGGCACCACGCACTTGGTTCCATCGCTTCCGCTCCTTCCTGTTGTCCCTTGGTTTCCATGCGTCCAAGAGCGACACCTCTCTCTTTATCTTGCAACGTGATGACTCCATCGCATACCTAGTTGTGTACGTTGATGACATCATACTCACCGCAAGCACTCCCCGTGCTCTCCATCACGTCATTTCCTCTCTCAAACGTGAGTTTTCCATGACCGACCTTGGAGAGCTTCATCACTTCCTTGGCATCAACGTCACACCCAACACACATGGCTTGTTTCTCTGCCAACAGCAGTATGCCCTTGAAGTTCTCGAACGTGCCAAGATGCTCAATTGCAAGCCCGTATCCACTCCCATTGATACACAATCAAAACTCTCCGCTCATGATGGCTGCCTCCTCGACAATCCCACTCTATACCATAGCTTAGCCGGTGCCCTACAATACCTCACTCTTACTCGCCCGGACCTCTCCTATGCGGTTCAACAAGTGTGCTTATTCATGCATGCACCTCGTGATTCTCACATGCAACTTGTCAAACACATTCTACAGTATCTTCGTGGCACCACCCACTTTGGCTTGCAGCTGTACAAGTCCTGTCCTCTCGATCTTGTGGCCTACACCGATGTCGATTGGGCCGGGTGCCCGGACACACGCAAGTCCACGTCGGGCTTCTGTGTTTTTCTCGGCCACAACTTGCTGTCTTGGTCATCCAAACGGCAAGCCACTGTCTCTCGTTCGAGCGCTAAGGCCGAGTATCGTGGCGTCGCAAACTGTGTTGCTGAGGCATGTTGGTTGCGCCAACTCTTGCATGAGCTTCGTCGCCCACCGACCCGTGCCACCATTGTCTATTGTGACAACGTCTCGGCCTCCTACATTGCATCCAATCCTGTCCAACACCAGCGCACGAAACACATCGAGATTGATCTACATTTTGTGCGTGACCGAGTGGCCCTCGGCGACATTCATGTTCTCCACGTACCATCCAGCTCGCAGTTCGCAGATCTCTTCACCAAGGGGCTTCCATCACAGGTCTTCCACGAATTCAGAACCAGCCTCAACATCCTTCCCCATGGAGTTCCGGCCGAGGGGGGTGTTAACGTGTATTGTACCTGTGTAACTGTATGTACTTGTATTCCTAGTATATAGGATCATAGATCTCGCCCAGGCGTGCGTGCCACATCCTTCGGGCTCTCCTGTAACTACTCTAGCGCTATATATGTTGTACAATGCGTGATGATTGAATGACAGACACAATTGATCGTCCTACTCTGGCACGCCCTCCGATTTTGTTCAAACTTTGTGATTTCGAAGTGATTCCATTCCTTGGATTGTAACCTGCTATTACCGCTGCTCTATACATCGTCATCATTTTCTCTAGATCTCTCAACTTGCTGCCCTCCAGCATGTCCATCCGTTTGGAGCAGTGTCTCTAAGGCAGAAGAGAAAGTGAAGCAGACATTTAGCATAGTCGTCGTGCTCCAGGGAAAATAAATTGGAACTGCCAATTAGTAACAACTAAGCAGATACTTGGATCTAAACCGCAGTAGTAAAATTACCTGGCTCGAGCTCCTGCTTGAGCCTGTAGCCGTCGAGCTCGTCGACCACATCGTCGGCGTCGTAGAGCAGCTCCTTGAGACGAGCGAGAGATCGGGTCAGCGGCTTGTTTCCGGCCGCTCTCCCCTGCACAGCAGAAACCACCATCTCCACTGCCTCGACCTCGGCCTTGAGCTTCATGGTTTCGTTGCCAAGGCCAGCTTGGTGGATCCACCAGTCCAGCTTGCCGCCGGCTGGAAGATTTGCAAGGATGGTGTCGGCAAGCCACCCAATCGCAGGCTCCAGGGTGGGGTCTTCCACCGTCTCCATTGGCAGATCCGGCAGAGCAGTAGCAGCAAATGGAGACGACAGCAGTGGGAAGCAACGCGCAAGGAGGACACTACCTGGATGGTTGGTGGCTGTGACTGCTTCGACCAGCATTATGGGGCTGCGTTTTCTCTCCGGCTCCGTACGTTCGCATGCTCTGCATAACAATTGTTAATCCTATCATCTTGTCAGTGCGTATCGAGTCATGGCTTCTGTAAAGCATGGCGGCATGGCTGTAAAGCCTAAGCACAATGCCAAACTAATGATGACTCCACTGTTAGAGCATCTCTAACACATCCCGTATAGCAGGCCCCGCAAAAATCGACTTAAACGATACGGTAAAACAAAGCGTTATTTCTAATACATTGATTATTTTGATCCTTTTTTAAATAAGTGTTGAACACTTTTTAATACATTTAATATATTTTTAATCCGTGGTGAATATTTTCCAAGTACACATTCATTTTTTTGTATTCCTAATTTCTTTTATTTACAAAAGGCAGATAACAATAAAAAGCAAAGAAGAATTCATAAACCCAAAATAACCCCTTCATAGGTTTAGGTTGGCACATTACTGGTTCAGCCGTTCGCACACCGCTTCGAGCGCAACCTGTCTATTTGAGGCACATAGGCGTCAACTGCAAGCGAGCAAAGCTCCTCCCGGAAAGCACTATTTGGCACATGTTGGCTGTAGATAGGGCGGCTGGGAAAGTCATTTTGCGCGATTCCGTCTCGTGCCGATACATCTAAGAGCATCCATTTCTGCTAAGATTCGTGCAGATGCATGGCCCATCTAGATGTATTGTGTTAGTATATATTTTGTATTTTTTTCTAGTCAAATCAATGTCAGCTTTATGGGTCCAAGGTCACTTTTTGTCACACAAGTTACGCATGCAACTCTCTTCTCTCTCTCTACTCACAGAACAAATCCATAGACTTTATTTCATTGTATACAATCTAAAGCAACAATATCTTTTAAACTATAGACACATTTATGAGGCTTTTATATTTTTGGATTACTGGCACAGGGACTTTGGAACTAGACCAATTTTGGATACATCTCAAACATATTTAAATTTCGACGTTTCACATTTCATATGTGAAAAATCACATTTCACTAGAAAACCTATTTCAAAACTGTGAAACACGTTATTATAAAAATATGCAAATGTAATATATGTATTTTTTGTGAAATAAGCTAGTGAAAAATAAAAATGTAGGTTCTGAAAGTGAAAAGCAATCTGGATTGAAATGTCAACTTGTGAAACCGTTCATTTACAAATGTGAAATGGTTTTTTGTTAATAGTGAAATATGATCTTTTAAAAATGTGCAATTGAAGTACATATGATTTATCTGAAACAAGCCAGTGAAAAGTGAAATGTAAGTTTTGAAAATGAAAAACAATATAAAACTGGAATGTGAACTTGTGAAACCGATCGAAATCATTTTATTCGTAAGATTTCAGACGGGTGAAAAATGTTAAATGTGTTCCATGAATTTTAAACCATTTAAATTTCAGACGGGCAAAACCGTTGATTAAAAAAAAATCCACCCTATCAAAGCATGCAGGACCTGAGAGGCTGAAGTCTTCTGTTTCTCAGACACATCCACACCCAAACGCTCATAGGAGAAAGAGAAAACGTACGTAGAGAAGTTCCATATGTTCTTTTTAAAACTAGGAAAATGCATGCAGCCATATATATTATTAATAAAGCAAAATCTAGCAGCCGAACAACATCAACCCGGAAAAAAGCAAAAAACAAACCCCGAGGCCATATACCTCGCGATAGTAACTCCCCAAGATCGATAATCACTAACCCTATGATACAAAACACAACATAAATGAAAAATACACAACTCCTAAGCTACACCTTCAAGAAGGAATCACCGCATGTGCGCCGATGATGGCGAGTTCACCACAAGGTTGAACTTCGGATTCTTAACCCCAAAGCTAAGCTTCAATCCACCACCTTCAGCAAGGACATGACGGAGGCGCGCGACGACATAGCCCGATCAGAGATCTTGTGTTTTCACCGGAGTGCATAAGCTCGTAGTTGAAGTTGTCTGTATCATCCGCCTTTATCCGTCTACCGACGCCTCGATAGCTGGATACCTCTGGAGGAGTCAACGGAAGACAAAGACGTCCCATACCGCATGTCTCCCGCTACTATCGCACTACCTTCGATCCAACAACAATAGACTAAACTTGAACCTCCACCAGAGCTGCCGTGCATCACCTGCTGGTAGTAGGCATGACTTGACGTCCTCCGTATAAGACGTCGTGCGTAGCATCCGCCGGTAGCACATCCACCGGTGGCTTCACCTGCAAAAGACAAACACCGCCCAACAACTCCGAAAGAGGCTCATGCGTCACCTGCCGAGCTGCATCGAACCCGGTCTATTGATGGAGGGGACGTCCCATACCGCCAGCAGCCTCAGAAGGCCGTCACCATCTCGAGATCCGGACTTCGAGTCGCTCACACGACTCCGGAGTCCGCCGCCGTTGATGAAAAGGGGCCGCTGCCCCGATCCGGACGCTACATGGAGCACCCACCATCGCACCAGCCTCTGTCGTCGCCCATACTACGGCAACCGGCCTCCTCTACCGATGTGCCAAAACGTTTTTTTCCAAAAAAAAGGTCGCCCTCCTCTAGCGACCAGGGGGTGATACCTTCCACAACCTTCCTCCCTCCTCGTCCTGTCGCCGCTCGAGGGTGGTTCCCTCGGCCGGATTTCGAATTTGGAGCTGCAAGATCTGGTCCTATGGCAGGTGTCCCGTCCAAGCACGACGCGCGTGTCACTCACATCATCAGGTTTCTGTTTGTGGTAATCGTACGTCGACCCAAAATGGCCAGCACTCGGGCAAGCTGCTCATGTCAACATCGTATATTGTCTCTTTCTCTATCACCCGCTTTGATGGCCATGGTCTCGAAAGAATATATATATGCTCTTCCCGCTGGCAGTCGAAATCAACATCACACCGCTGTTGCGCGCGCATAGATGCATCCCATGCCACGTTTCTAAAAATTGCACTAAAATGAGCATGTAGGTTATACGGAAATATGCATCCATGCATGCATGCTTCAGTACAAAAAGGTGAGTTGGTGAGTGATACTACCTAGCTTTCTTTATCCATAGTAGTATACTACACATATTATGTACACTGAGTCACTGACCATTAATTGCGGCATGTTTAAGTAGACCGCAAAGCGTGACGGCACCCTATAAGACGTCAATGTTAGATGGAGTAGAGGTAAGAATCAAGACGGACTCCTGTACCCAATGGCGGAGCTATGTGTATAGCTCAGGGGGCTATAGCTCCCCCCCACCCAGCCCAACTATATTTTATCATGAACTCAATTAACTATATTTCCTTTTGTAGCTTTCTGCGCTACGTCCTGCCCTTGCAGATGACCGTGAGCCTTCTTCGTGTAGTACACGATGGGGCCATGATCTGCAGGGCATGGCCCCAGCAGGTGCTGGGACGTTGACTGCACTCGGCCTCTTTGACACGGTGAGCTATCACGTATGCATAAATATCCACATATGCACATACCATGTTTTGTAACTGAAAATTTCCTGTCACAGGTGATGATGGGCCTAGTGCTAGTTTCCTTTGCCTGCTCGTTGACGGTGTCAGACCTGGTGGGCCGTTCCCTGCACCAGTGTCACAAGTTCGCCGATGGTACCTGCAGTCTCTACTTGGCAGCCGGCGTGCTGGCTCTCTTCACGGTGGCCACCAGCGTCCCCGTGGTGTACTATAGTCCTGCACCGGCAGTGTATGCCGCCCAGGCCCAGCAGCAGCTCCACCACTACTTGGTACAGTTTAATCCTTTCAGTGTAGGTTTGGCATGCAATTTTGAAAAAAAAGGAAGCATCCCATGTGTAAAAATGGTTTGACCTTGCATTTTGCTGCTTACTGCTATCTCTGTATCATAATATAAGACGTTTTTGTAGTTCAAATTGAACTAAGAAATGTCTTATATTTCTAGTAAATGTACATGTCAGCTGCATATAATTTGCTTCGGCCTGTATTTAGTGCTTTTATGATTTCCTGTTTTGATGTTACAATTTTGTTAGTTCGTAGATGTTGCTGGTTTGTTCTTAGAAAATATTCAAAATTGATTCTGTTGTCTCTGCAGTTCAAAATGTATTGTATCAAGCTTCTAGGTTTTGTCACGGATAGTAATGCTTTGCTCATGTAGTTGTTGCATGTTCAACTTGTGTCCAAGAAACTTGACCTCCTGTTCCAGTTTATACTATTAATTAGTAATTCAAACAGATCATTATAGTTCTTTAGAAGTGGGCTTTTGTGTCCAACCGCCCTGAATTTGCAGAGAGGTCAGTTGAATAAATTTGGTTACTCTGATCTCACAAGCATAATGATTAATTTTTGTATATATAGATACTCCGACAGCAGGTATAAAAAAAAGCCACTCCTACAGCGAAAATCAGTTTCTGAGCCCGTGATCCCGAAATCTACACCACCGATTTATTAGTTTTAATCTTGTTACATGCATTAGTAGAGTTTTTTACCGTGTCATGCATGCATGTTTAATTAAGAAGTTGCATGCTAGCTGGTTTGTTAGCTAGTTGAGTCCTTGCTTGTACGTGTGTACGCCGATTGATGGATGTGTACACGTGGATTGAGTCGATGCATGTACATAGGATCATTAGCCAGAAGCGTTCGAGTTTACGTTGCGGCTATTAGTACGTGAATTACTTGAGCAAGAGTTCGGCCGGTTTAACTGGTCAAGTTTGCATGTAATCAAAAGATAAATAAGAGAAGAAAACCAGAAAAGAGGACGGCAGTTGCGCCTCGCAAAATCCCGTGTGTTCGTCTTCCTCCCTCTCTCGTTTGTCTCCACCGTGCTCGCATGTGTTTCCGGCCTGTGATCCAACACGTCACATGTGGATCCGTGCCATCCAGTGTATTTCACTGTCGTATTCGCATTTTCCCACTGAACCGCTGTAGCATAATCATGCAACGGCGCGTTACAGTAGCGAGGCGGAACAGGCAGCAGGCTGACGGATCGGCGTGTTATTAGGCTGGTCATAGTGGGGAGTAACTTAGAGTAGTAACATGCATACGTTACTACTCTATGTTACTATCCTTATAGCGGAAAGTGTCATATATGTAATAACATACACATGTTCATTTATTGTTTTGTAGACTCATTTTGCATTGGAAAGCGCTATGTGATGGTAACATATTAGGTTACTCTATTTGCCTCTCTCCTCATTAACTACTTGCCACATCAATATTTTTACTTATGTGGCATCTATGTTACTACCTATATTACTCTCGCTATGACCAGCCTTAGAGCCAGGCCGAGTCATCGACTCCACCGGTCTCCAAACGGCGCGTAGACGGGCTAGCTTTAAATGCACCCACCCATCATCTCGCCTTCCACTTTCATCCAGACGCACTCAAACAGAAGAATCCCCATTTCATACGTAGCAGTGACCATTGCTCTAGCCCTCCAAATCTAGTGAGAATCCCCATTTTAAATGCACATAGTTATTTTTTCATTGCCCCGGCAATCACCTCTTGCTGAAAATGAGACCAAACTGACTTTCAGCAAACTGCAATTTATCCAGATAAAAAAAATGGCACATCGAACATGTCCTACCAAATATTTTAATTTGACACTTAAGTTACAGTGTGCCAAATGCATGCCACAAATTATTAAGAAACAAACCTATGTTTACAGTCTATGACGTGTCTCTCCAAACTGAGGAACAAGCATGGAGCAAAGCTCACAAAAACACACTAGAAAATCCTCGGAACTACAGATTATCAAAATTCAGTTTTCATGTTTCAGCAACACCCATCTGCCTAGTGCAAGTGGTCCGACGATGTCCTTCCATGCCACAATTCTTGCATTTCCTAGGCCTCCGCAGTTTTTTGGGTGCATCCCCTCTTTCAGGACACATAGTCCGCTTATCGCCCTCTCGACGACATATGTTGCAGAATCTTGTACGCTTGCTCAGCCCCTCATACGGTGCCTTCTCCCTGCAGTTTGTCGGTCTCCCGACCCCTCTCTGCTTCTCTGGTACTGTTAGCCCATGCAGAGCATTCACACTGACAGAGTTCACAGTGCTAATGCATTTTTCGGCAATTTCGTTGCTTGCCAACACAAGCAATCTCTCCGTTACCAGGAACTAAGCAGGCCATGCGGTCTTCAAAACCCAGACCATCCCTCCTCTCGGCGAAAGGTGCTCCACTCACCATTAAAGCATCCAAACCAACATAAGTGTGATCGAAAGCCTCTACATCCATGGCTTTCAAGTAAAAGGTGGAGTGCCTACACGTGAATGAGGTTAACTGGATCATCTCTCTGGTACTGAACCAGATGTTGGGGTAGTATGTCCCTTGGTCGTTTGTCCACCGCTTCAATATATGCTTAGCCGGGATTTCCTCAACATGAAGTATTTCCATCACCTGCGTCAGTGCAAAAACGTTTTAGTTTTCTTGGTCGCGAATACATTTTCTTTTTGAACGAACGGAGTTGATAAGTCAATTTACCCTTAGAACATGGCAGCACAACATCCCAGTGTGCTCGAACTGTCCACATTCACACGTACATTCTTCTTTGTCTTCACTTATGTTCACCTCGTACTCAACCCTGCTCCATTTCTCCATTTTACTGCATTGTTGTGCACTGTGACATACTTCCTCATCTTCTCTATTTCAGTGACATTGTAAGCCGCCGCTTCAGTTCAGTCCAAGCTCAGGCCTTATTACACTCTTTGTTGGGTCCTCCGCGTATTTGCGGATCGACTTCTCCATACCACTCATTCTAGAAGGGCATGGCGTCTGATCTGGTGGTGCGCTACCCAGCCATAACCTGCAGTTCACGACAACACCATTAGCAGTCTTCAATCTGTTGGCGATTTTCTCTGTTCTATATAACCAAAGTTAGACACAAAGACAGCACAACTCAGAATTGAAATGACAGGCATTTGTTAACGAGGTTCGGCAATGTGCCTACGTCCCCGGGAGCCGAATTTCGGCGGCTCCATCCGTATATTATCTTATCCACAGTTAGGCAGTACATCAGCGGTATTATATACCCAGGTATTCAGCCTGTTCTCTGTACACACAACGCAGCTGTCCATAGGACTATGTCCAGTTCAAGAGATTGTTCGCATTGTTCGTCTTATCGGATATGGGCGAAGCTGCTGTTGAACATGCCGGTGTGGGAAGCCTTGGGTGCAGGCTTGGCCACCTCAGGGGTGCCAAACACGTTCCAGAAGCGGAGGGTCTCGTCCGCAGAAGCCGACGCTACCGTGCAACCATCAGGACTCTGCAGTTTCACAGCATGAGAAGACGATCAAACAACGAACAGGCTAACATGTTGATAGTATCTGCAAAGAATTAAAATGGCGATGGGAATGTACCTGTGCCATGAAGAGAACGCGGGAGGTATGGCCAGTGAGCTCAGCCATCTTGACCATCGAAGGGTACTTCCACAATGTCAGCTGGTTCTGAGTGAACCCGTGTGAGCTCAGCAGCTCCCTCTCATTCTTGTTCCACAGAAGAGAGCACACCTGTGACCCGGTATCAACAGAGTTCAGGCATGCGCCAGTGTGCGTGTTCCAGAACTTGATGCACCGGTCGCTACCGCCGCCGCCGGTTGCCAGCAGGTTGCTCTGGAACGGGCACCATGCGAGCGCCTTCACAGCGGCCGTGTGGTCCTCGAGCCTGTGCAGCCACTGGTTGCGGCCAGCAGATGGCATGGAGGATGCCATCGACACATCCCAAATGTGCAAAAGGTTGTCGTTGCCACCGCTCGCCAGTTGCTGCCCTGAGCCAGACCACTTGAGCCCGCACACCTCCTGGCTGTGCCCCTGGTAAGTCTGCACGGCATGATCCCTGATCCTCACGTCGTTGTTCACGATCCTGCCGTCCATGCCGCCTGTCGTCAGGATGTTGTTGTTCCATGCCAGCGAGCCGACCCTTGACTCATGCACACCTTTCAGAGTTCTCAACTGCATACAGAGCAGAATGTAATTAAGCATCTCTGATCAAGCTCGTTAGGACATGAACAATATTTTGTAATCAAGCTCCACTGCAAGTGTATACTAACCAGGCGGCTGGAGCTGGTGTCCCAGAGCTGGATGTCAGACGAGTTGAGCCCAATAGCAAGATGGCGGCCATCAGGAGCCCAGCTGACGCTGGTGATGGGGCCGTTGTCCTCCTCGACTGTCACGAGCTCAGATGTGGATCCACTTGAGGCGTCCCACAGGTACATGGTGTCGCCCAGCGCAATGGACAACACGTTGCTGCTCCCCCAGTCCATTAGGTTGAGGTAGTAGTCGTCGACGAGGTCCGGTGCATCCAGAGTCCTCTCGGCAGACTGCAATTGTCAATCGACATCAGTAACCACCACCAAATCAAATGCTACTACATCTGTAGATACCATGTGCATCAGTGGAACCACGAGTATGCGCGTACCTGGGGAATGTAGCGCCTCTGCTTGGCCGGCTTGGCCTGGTGAGAAGAAACCGTGTCGGCAGCAAACACGTTCTCGGGTTCCGGCGGCTTGTTCCTGAAGGCGAGGATCCGCGTCCGGTTGTTGAGCAGCTTCTCGGCCAGAAGCCTCCGGTAGGCCTCCTTGGACGGGGATGCCGCTGCGTTCTCCTTGTCCTTCTTGCCCTCCGTGAGCAGGTAGTGCGCCACGTCCATGTCCATCGCCGACCGATCCGGGATGAACCTGTCTCCCTGCACGCACCAAAGGAAAAAAATAAAACACCCGGTCAGGCGTTTCATCGAACACCTTACGCGCGCACGCATCTGCGGGATCTCGGATCCAGGAACTTACGTAGCACTTGGCCGACGGGTTGCGCGTGCTCAGCGACGGCATGTAGGGGCGGGATCCGGCCTCCTGGAGCGGACGCTGCGCGGCGGCGCGGCTCTTGCCGGAAGAGATCGAGCGGGAGCCTGCATCCATGGTTAGAACAGAAGAAACAGAACAGGCAAGCAAATAACAGTAATCGCAACAAGATCAGGCGGCAGAAGTAAACGCGGATCAATAGATCGATCGGGCAAAAATTAGCACAAGAACGGGATGCTGTGATTGAACGAGCGGATTGGCGAGCATAGACGGGGATCTTTCGGGAGCGAGAGGGATTCGTCTCCCCCGGATCGGCGAGGGAGGCGGCGGCGAGCACGAGAGAGAGAGAGAGAGAAAGTCACGGATTGCTCGATGACTTGTGAGATTTAGGGATTTGATTGGGAGCGGTATTTGTAGGGGTCGACGACGTGGGGGCGCACGGCGGGCGGCCGCAAGCTCGCAACGGCTAGTTGCCAGGGAAGAGAAGGGGATTATTACCGCGTGATGATATGGGAAAGGAAAATTAATAATTGGAAAAATAGAAATGTTTATTTATTTCCTTGAATATTCATTCATTAAGGGTTTATTTGGTTTGGGAACCAAGTGGAATGGAATGTCATGGTTTCATTCCACTGGAATGGATCGGTTCCGTTCTTATGTTTAGTTCTTGTGTTTAGTTGGGGATATTTGATAGAATGTTTAGTTGGGGATATTTGATAGAATGGAATGGTTACGTTTCAAGATTATCACATTCATTTTTAACGGGTTTAACAATTCTAACAGCATCATTACAAAAATAAATAACATGCCCATCAGTATTATCAACCAAGAGATCTTTAACCATTGCAATATTAGGTTCAACCTTAATTTGTTCATACGGTTTAGGTGTTCTAATATTACTTTTATTAACCACAGTTGTAGATTAAGCATGTTCCTCAAATCTAACAAGAAAATGAGATTTCTCAATACAAGTAGTTGGCACAACTGGATCGACATTGTATGAAAGTTTCATCTTTAACTATAACGGGTTCCTCTATCTTTTATTTAATAGGGGGGTGATATTTAAACCATTCGTCCTTAGGAAGATCAACATGAGCAGCAAAAAATATTCACAAAATGTAGCTATTATCTCAGAGTCAAGTCCATATTTAAAAGTAAACTTATGAAAAGCATCAATTTTTATAAAAGATTTAATACAATCAAACTCAAGATTTATACCTGAATCTTTACTTTAGTTGAATTCCCAATCTTCAGAGTTGCGTTTAATTCTGTTCAAAAGATTTCACTTGAATTTAATAGTTTTCTTTATAAAAGAACCAGCAGAAGAAGAATCGAGTATGAAACGATCATTATGAGAAAGCCGAGTATAAAAATTCTGAATAATAACTTCTCTTGAGAGCTCATGCTTGGGGCATGTGTGCATCATATACTTAAGCCTCCCCCAAGTTTGAGCGATACTTTCTCCTTCACGAGGCAAAAAATTATATGTATAATTCCGATCATGATGAATTAGATGCATATGATAAAAATTCTAATGAAATTCCAATTTCAATCGGTTCCAATCCCACGTTACAATATCATCACATAGCCTATACCATGTCAATGCCTTTCCCTCCGAAGATAAAAAGAATACTTTCTTCTTAACTCCATCTTCCGATAAACCTAAAAGTTTAAACAATCCACAAATTTCATCCACATAGATTAGGTGCATATCAGGATGCACCGTCACATCTCTCTTGCATAAGGATTTGCTAGCAGTTTCTCTAACATACCCGAAGGAATCTCATAATAAATATTTTCAGTAGGTGCAGTAGGTTGAGGGGCAACTCTTTGTGCTTCTGGTCGAGGTGAGATACACCGGACAAACCCCTCAAAGGATTGTTTTCCATAGTGACAAGTGACAGTAAATTTCAGCACATAATACAAATGTTTCCTTGCCAAATTGTGCCAGAAAAGAGTCTTGACGACCCACAAGTATAGGGGATCAATCATAGTCCTTTCGATAAGTAAGAGTGTCGAACCCAACGAGGAGCAGAAGGAAATGACAAGCGGTTTTCAGCAAGGTATTTTCTGCAAATACTGAAATTGTCGGTAACAGATAGTTTGATAGCAAGATAATTCGTAACAACTGACAAGTAGCAATTGTAGCAAAGCTGCAGCAAGGTAGCCCAATCCTTTTTTATAGCAAAGGACAGGACGAAACTTTCTCTTATAGCAAGCAAAGCGCTCCTGAGGACACAAGAGAATTCATGTTGGGAAATGCAATAATTTTAAAAAAAATCCTACGCACACGCAAGATCTATCATGGTGATGCATAGCAACGAGAGGGGAAGAGTGTTATCCATATACCCTCGTAGACCGTAAGCCGAAGCGTTATGACAACGCGGTTGATGTAGTCGAACGTCTTCACGATCCAACCGATCCTAGCACCGAAGGTACAACACCTCCGCGATCTGCACACGTTCAGCTCGGTGACGTCCCGTGAACTCTAGATCTAGCTGAGTGTCGAGGGAGAGTTTCGTCAGCACGACGACGTGATGACGGTGATGATGAAGCTACCGGCGCAGGGCTTCGCCTAAGCACTGCAACGATATGACCGAGGTGGATTATGGTGGAGGGGGGCACCGCACACCGCTAAACAATGTTAACTTGTGTGTTCTAAGGTGCCCCCTGCTCCCATATATAAAGGAGCAAGGGGGGAGGCTGGCCGACCCTAGGGCGCGCCAAGGAGGGGAGGAATCCTCCTCCTACCTAGTCCTACTAGGAGGGGGGAGGAAGGAGTGGGAGAGGGGAAGGAAAGGGGAGGCACCCCCTCCTAGTCCAATTCGGACCCAAGGGGGAGGAGGCGCGCGGCCTGCCCTGGCAGCCCCTCTCTCTCTCCACTAAGGCCCATCTAGGCCCACTAGCTCCCCCCCCGGGGGGGGGGTTCCGGTAACCCTCCGGCACTCCGGTTTTCTCTGAAATCACCCGGAACACTTCTGGTGTCCGAATATAGCCGCCCAATATATCAATCTTTATGTCTCGACCATTTCGAGTCTCCTCGTCATGTCCGTGATCACATCCCGGACTCCGAACAACCTTTGGTACATCAAAACACATAAACTCATAATATCGATCGTCACCGAACGCTAAGCGTGCGTACTCTACGGGTTCGAGAACTATGTAGACATGACCGAGACTAATTTCCGGTCAATAACCAATAGCGGAACCTGGATGCTCATATTGGTTCCTACATATTCTACGAAGATCTTTATTGGTCAAACCGCATAACAACATATGTTGTTCCCTTTGTCATCGGTACGTTACTTGCCCGAGATTCGATCGTCGGTATTTCAATACCTAGTTCAATCTCGTTACCGGCAAGTCTCTTTACTCGCTCCGTAATGCAACATCTCGCAACTAACTCATTAGTCACATTGCTTGCAAGGCTTATAGTGATGTGCATTACTGAGAGGGCCCAGTGATACCTCTCCGATACACGGAGTGAAAAATCCTAATCTTGATCTATGCCATCTCAACAAACACCATCGGAGACACCTGTAGAGCATCTTTATAGTCACCCAGTTACGTTATGACGTTTGATAGCACACTAAGTGTTCCTCGGGTATTCGGGAGTTGCATAATCTCATAGTCATAGGAACATGTATAAGTTATGGAGAAAGCAATAGTAGTAAACTAAACGATCATTGTGCTAAGCTAACGGATGGGTCAAGTCAATCACATCAGTCTCTAATGATGTGATCCTGTTCATCAAATGACAACTCTTTGTCCATGGCTAGGAAACTTAACCATCTTTGATTAACGAGCTAGTCAAGTAGTGGCATACTAGTGACACTCTGTTTGTCTATGTATTCACACATGTACTAAGTTTCCGGTTAATACAATTCTAGCATGAATAATAAACATTTATCATGATACAAGGGAAGATAAATAACAACTTTATTATTGCCTCTAGGGCATATTTCCTTCAATTCATCTGGTCACTTTCATCATTTTTGTTTGATTCACGTTCGTTACTTTGATAATTTGATATGTGGGTGGACCTATGCTTCGGTGATGTTCTTACTTGAACAAGCCTCCCACTTATGAGTACCCCCTCTTTCAAGCATCCGCTACTAAAAAAGAATTAAGATAAATCTAACCATAGCATGAAGCATGCGGATTCAAATCAGCCCCTTAATGGAATAGCGCATAAACTAGGGTTTAAACTTCTGTCACTCTAGAAACCTATAATCTAATTACTACTCCACATAGCAATACTTTCTCCTTCACGACGCCACTAAAGGAAGCAACAACATACATATCATCAAAATATCGAATGAATACCAAATTCACATGATTATTTATAACCAGACTTCTCCCATGTCCCCAAGAAAAAAGTAACTACACAAAAATCGTATTCATGTTCAAGATCATAGGGGGATTGTATACCATTAAGGATTTTAACAAATAATATTCCACCAAATAAGCCAACTAGCGTCAACTACAAGATGTAATGAACACTACTAGCAACCCGCAGGTACCAATCTGAGGTTTTGAGACAAAGATTAAATAGAAGAGATGAACTAGGGTTTGTGATGAGACGGTGCCGGTGAAGATGTTGGCGAAGATTGGTCCTCCCACAATGAGAGGATCGTTGGTTATGACGATGGCTTTGATTTCCCCCTCCCGGAGGGAAGTTTCCCCGGCGGAATCGCTCCGCCGGAGAGCAAAAGGGCTCCTTCCCAGGTTCCGCCTCGAGACGATGGGCTTCGGAGGCCTGACAGGGGCCGCACAAGTCCAGGGGCGCGCCCCCAGGCTTGTGGCTACCTGGTGGGTCCCCTTTTGGTAATTCTTTCGCCAATAATTTTTATATATTCCAAAACAAGTCTCCGTAAATTTTCAAGTCATTTGGAGTTGTGCAGAATAGCTATCTATGTTGTAGCCCTTTCCAATCAAGAATTCCAGCTGCCGGCAATCTCCCTCTTCAAGTGAAACTTGCAAAAAAAGAAAAGGCATAAGAATTGCATCAGAAAGTGAAATAAAAATCCAAAATACAATAAATAGAGTAGGAAAACATGATGCAAAATGGGTGTACCACTGTCGGAGGGGAAATCGACCACGGAGGTCTTCTTGTGATGCCCCCTATTAAATTGTACACTAATCATACACGCAAACGTGTACGATCAAGATCAGGGACTCACGGGAAGATATCACAACACAACTCTAGACACAAATTAAAACAATACAAGCTGTATATTACAAGCCAGGGGCCTTGAGGGCTCGAATACATAATCTCGAATACAAATGAGTCAACGGAAGCAACAATATCTGAGTACATACATAAGTTAGACAAGTCTGCCTTATGAAGGCTAGCACAAAAGGAACATGATCGAAAAGGCAAGGCCTCCTGCCTAGGAGCCTCCTAACTACTCATGGTCGTTGGCGGTTGATACGTCTCCAACGTATCTATAATTTTTTATTGTTCCATGCTATTATATTATCTGTTTTGGATGTTTTATATGCATTAATATGCTATTTTATATGATTTTTGGACTAACCTATTAACCTTGAGCCCACTGCCACTTTCTGTTTTTTCCTTGTTTTCGAGTTTCGCAGAAAAGGAATACCAAACAGAATAAAACTTTCGCGATGATTTTTCTTGGACCAGAAGACACCCATGATACTTGGAGTGCAAGTCAGAGGAGTCTCGAGGCGGCCACAAGGGTGGAGGGCGCGCCCCCCGACCTTGTGGGCCCCTCGTAGCTCCCCTGACCTAATTCTTTCGCCTATATATACTCGTATACCCCAAAAACATCCAGGGGATCCACGAAACCACTTTTCCACCGCCGCAACCTTCTGTACCTGTGAGATCCCATCTTGGGGCCTTTTCCGGCATCCTGTCGGAGGGGGAATCGATCATGGAGGGCTTCTACATCAATACCATTGCCTCTCCGATGAAGCGTGAGTAGTTTACTTCAGACCTACGGGTCCATAGCTAGTAGCTAGATGGCTTCTTCTCTCTCTTTGATTCTTAACACAAAGTTCTCCTCGATGTTCTTGGAGATCTATTCGATGTAATACTCTTTTGCGGTGTGTTTGCTGAGATCTGATGAATTTTGGATTTATGATTAGCTTATCTATGAATATTATTTGAATCTCCTCTGAATTCTTATATGCATGATTTGATATCTTTGCAAGTCTCTTCGAACTATCGATTTGGTTTGGCCAACTAGATTGATTTTTCTTGCAATGGGAGAAGTGCTTAGCTTTGGATTCAATCTTGCGGTGTCCTTTCCCAGTGACAGTAGGGGCAGCAAGGCATGTATTGTATTGTTGCCATCGAGGATAAAAATATGGGGTTTTCATCATATTGCTTGAGTTAATCCCACTACATCATGTCATCTTGCTTAATGCGTTACTATGTTCTTATGAACTTAATACTCTAGATGCAGGCAGGAGTCGGTCAATGTGTGGAGTAATAGTAGTAGATGCAGAATCATTTTGATCTACTTGAAACGGACATGATGCCTATATTCATGATCATTGCCTTATATATCGTCATAACTTTGCGCTTTTCTATCAATTGCTCGGCAGTAATTTGTTCACCCATCATAATATTTTCTATCTTGAGAGACGCCTCTAGCAAAACCTATGCCCCCTGGTTTATTTTCCATCATATAAGTTTCCGACCTACAATTCTAGTTTCCTATTTACTTTATTTTGCAATCTTTAACTTTCCGTTCCATAAACTAAAAATACCAAAAATATTACTTTACCGTTTATCCATCTCTATCAGATCTCACTTTGTGAATAACCGTGAAGTGATTGACAACCCCTTTGTCGCATTGGTTCCAAGTTGGTGTTTGTTTGTGCAGGTATTCGGTGGCTTGTTGCGTAGTCTCCTACTGGATTGATAACTTGGTTCTCAAAACTAAGGGAAATACTTATGCTCCTTTGCTGTATCACCCTTTCCTCTTCAAGGGAAAAACGAAAGCAAGCTCAAGAGGTAGCAAGAAGGATTTCTGGCGCTGTTGCCAGGGAGATCTACGCCAAGCCAAGACATACCAAGTACCCATCATAAACTCTCATCTCTCGCATTACATTATTCGCCATTCGCCTCTCGTTTTCCTCTCCCCCACTTCTAAAACGATTTTCGAAACGATTTTTCGTTCGACTTCTTCGCTTGCTTTTTGTTTGTCACGATGGCATAAGATAATACCAAATTGTGTGACTTTTCCAATCCCAACAACAATGATTTTATTAGTACTCCGATTGCTCCCGGTGCTAATGCGGATTCTTGTGAGATTAATACTGCTTTGCTGAATGTTGTTATGAAAGATCATTTTTCCGGCCTTCCCAATGAAGATGCCGCATCCTATCTTAATAATTTCGTTGATTTGTGCGATATGCAAAAGAAAAAAGATGTGGATAATGATATTGTTAAGTTGAAGCTATTTCCGTTCTCGCTTAGGGATCACACTAAAATTTGGTTTTCATCTTTGCCTAAAAATAGTATTGATTCATGGAATAAGTGTAAAGATGCTTTTATTTCCAAGTATTTTCCTCCCGCTAAGATCATCTCCCTTAGGAACGTTATTATGAATTTTAAGCAACTTGATCATGAACATGTTGCACAATCTTGGGAGAGGATGAAATTGATGATTAGAAATTGCCCTACTCATGGTTTGAATTTATGGATGATTATACAAAAAAATTATGCCGGGTTGAATTTTGCTTCTAGAAATCTTTTAGATTCGGCCGCGGGAGGCACTTTTATGGAAATTACTTTAGGAGAAGCTACTAAACTCCTAGATAATATTATGGTTAACTATTCTCAATGGCATACCGAAAGATCTTCCACTAGTAAAAAAGTGCATGCAATTGAAGAAATAAATGTTTTGAGTGGAAAGATGGATGAGCTTATGAAATTTTTTGCTAGTAAGAGTGCTCCTATTGGTCCGAATGATATGTCTTTGTCTACTTTGATTGAAAACAATAATGAATCTATGGATGTGAATTTTGTTGGTAGGAACAATTTTGGTAATAACGCGTATAGAGGTAATTTTAATCCTAGGCCGTTTCCTAGTAATTCCTATAATAATTATGGTAATTCCTACAACAATTCTTATGGAAATTATAATAAGATGCCCTATGAATTTCAGAATAGTGTTAAAGAATTTATTAGTTCGCAAAAGAATTTCAATGCTTTGATTTGGCTAGGAACGTGGATAGAATTTCTCTTGATGTTGATTCTTTGAAACTTGGATCTATTCCACCTAAGCATGATATCAATGAGTCTCTCAAAGCCATGAGAATTTCCATTGATGAATGCAAAGAAAGAACCACTAAGATGCGTGCTAAGAAAGATTGGTTTATAAAAGCGTGTTCTTCTAGTTTCCGTGAAAATAATGATGAAGATCTAAAGTGATGGATGTGACTCCTATTGAATCTTTGTTTTCCAATGTAAATCTTGATAAAGATGGGAATGGAGATGAGTCAACTTTAGTTAGAAGGCGTCCCAATGATTCAGAGTTTTTAGATCTTGATGCAAAAATTGATAAAAGTTGGATTGAAGAGGTCAAAACTTTAGATAGCAATGAACCCACTATTTTGGATTTCAAGGACTTTAATTATGATAATTGCTCTTTAATAGATTGTATTTCCTTGTTGCAATCCATGTTGGATTCTCCTCATGCTTATAATCAAAACAAAGCTTTTACTAAACATATCGTTGATGCTATGATGCAATCTTATGAAGAAAAGCTTAATTTGAAGTTTCTATTCCTATAAACGTTATGATGAGTGGGAACCTACTATTAAGATTAATATTCAAGATTATGAATGCTATGTTTTGTGTGATTTTGGTGCTAGTGTTTCCACGATTCCAAAAACTTTATGTGATGTGTTAGGTTTCCGTGAATTTGATGATTGTTCCTTAAATTTGCATCTTGCGGATTCCACTATTAAGAAACCTATGGGAAGAATTAATGATGTTCTTATTGTTGTAAATAGGAATTATGTGCCCATTGATTTCACTGTTCTTGATATAGATTGCAATCCTACATGTCCTATTATTCTTGGTAGACCTTTCCTTAGAACGATTGGTGCAATTATTGATATGAAAGAAGGAAACATTAGATTTCAATTCCTGTTAAGGAAAGGCATGGAACACTTTCCAAGAAAGAAAATTAAATTGCCTTATGAATCTATTATGAGAGCCACTTATGGATTGCATGCCAAAGATGATAATACTTAGATCTATTCGTGTTTTTATGCCTAGCTAGGGGCGTTAAACAATAGCGCTTGTTGGGAGGCAACCCAATTTTATTTTTGTTCTTGCTTTTAGGTCCTGTTTTGCATTGAATAAATCATCTAGCCTCTATTTAAATGTGGTTTTGTGTTTTAGTTAGTGTTTGTGCCAAGTAAGACCTTTGGGATAGCTTGCGATGATAGTTGATTTGATCTTGCTGAAAAACAGAAACTTTTGCACCCAGGAAATTAGTTTTAATTTCTAATAGAAGCTTGATAAAATACTGATTATTTTTGCAGAGGATTAATAAAAAAATTATCTAGGACTTACTAATTTCTGAGCATTTTTGGAGTTACAGAAGTATTTGAAATCTCCAGATTGCCACATACTGTTCTGTTTTTGACAGATTCTATTTTTCGCGTGTTGTTTGCTTATTTTGATGCATCTATGGCTAGTATCTGAGGGGGGGGGGGGTATGAACCATGGAAAAGTTGGAATACAGTATATATTACACCAATATAAATAAATAATGAGTTCATGATGACCCACAAGTATAGGGGATCTATCGTAGTCCTTTCGATAAGTAAGAGTGTCGAACCCAACGAGGAGCATAAGGAAATGATAAGCAGTTTTCTGTAAGGTATTCTCTGCAAGCACTGAAATTATCGGTAACAGATAGTTTTGTGATAAAGTAATTTGTAGTGGGTAACAAGTAATAAAAGTAAATAAGGTGCAGCAAGATGGCCCAATCCTTTTTGTAGCAAAGGACAAGCCTAGACAAACTCTTATATAAAGGAAAGCGCTCCCGAGGACACATGCGGATTATTGTCAAGCTAGTTTTCATCACACTCATATGATTCACGTTCGTTACTTTGATAATTTGATATGTGGGTGGACTGGTGCTTGGGCACTGCCCTTCCTTGGACAAGCATCCCACTTATGATTAACCCCTCTTGCAAGCATCCACAACTACAAAATAAGTATTAAGGTAAACCTAACTGTCGGTGTCAAAACCGGTGGATCTCGGGTAGGGGGTCCCGAACTATGCGTCTAGGCCGGATGGTAACAGGAGGCAGGGGACACAATGTTTTACCCAGGTTGGGGCCCTCTTGATGGAGGTAAAACCCTATGCCCCGCTTGATTAATATTGATGATATGGGTAGTACAAGAGTAGATCTACCACGAGATCAGAGAGGCTAAACCCTAGAAGCTAGCCTATGGTATGATTGTTGTTCGTCCTATGGACTAAAACCCTCCGGTTTATATAGACACCGGAGAGGGCTAGGGTTACACAGAGTCGGTTACAATGGGAGGAGATCTACATATCCGTATTGCCAAGCTTGCCTTCCACGCCAAGGAAAGTCCCATCCGGACATGGGACGAAGTCTTCAATCTTGTATCTTCATAGTCTGAGAGTCCGGCCAAAGGTTAGTCCGGCTCTCCGGACACCCCCTAACCCAGGACTCCCTCAGTAGCCCCTGAACCAGGCTTCAATGGCGATGAGTCCGGCACGCAGATTGTCTTCGGCATTGCAAGGCGGGTTCCTCCTCCGAATACTTCATAGAAGATTTTGAACACAAGGATAGTGTCCGGCTCTGCAAAATAAGTTCCACATACTGCCGTAGAGAGAATAATATTTACACAAATCTAATCTGCTGATGTATTCCGTAGCGTGTCATCACGCCATAGCCAAGCCTTTATTTGAACCGTTTTTACTGTCCCACCTCAGCGCGTTTTGCGAGGCGGTTTCCTTGGCACGTCTTGTTGAAGCAGAGATCGTGTCCCCTTATCGCGGGATTCTCATCAATACGGGTGTGGGTAACCCAACCGTGTCTAGGACTCCTAGATTATAGGCAAGTCCCAAACGGCTATGGAGAGGATGCTTGATATTCACCCTCTTTATAAAGGGACAAGGCTTTTACTTTTTCCCTCCCGTGCTCAATTGAATCCTTCCCCCGCCTCGAGTTCTAACACCCAAAGCCCAGGTCAGGTGCTTCGGACCTTCAATCATGTCCGGATCTAACCTTCAAGGCCAGTGGATGCCCTCCTCCGTCACGGAAGAGGATATCAAGAAGTTGAGGGAGGCCAGATACCTGACCGCCGAGGTTTCGCATCGGCTGCCTGTCCAAGGGCAGGTCGTCCCCACTCCCGAACCCAACGAGAACGTCGTGTTCGTCTCCCACTTCCTCCGAGGCCTAGGCCTCACTCTGGATCCCTTCGTCAGGGGTTTGATGTTCTATTACGGGCTAGATTTCCACGATCTAGCTCCGGACTCCTTTCTCCACATCTCGACATTTATTGTCGTGTGTGAGGCCTTCCTCCGCATTACCCCTCACTTCGGCCTGTGGCTCAAGACCTTTGAAGTGAAGCCGAAGATGATCGAGGGGCAACATGCAGTGTGCGGAGGCGCGTCAATAAGCAAGATGGCAGGAGCTCCGTGGTTGAAAGGTTCCTTTCCAGAGGTGTCCAGATTATGGCAACGGGAGTGGTTTTACATCACGGCTCCCAGAAATGCCAAGTGGGCGGCTGCCCCCGCTTTCCGCTTGGGCCCCCCCCACCACAACTGATGTCATGGATTAGCAGAGGACTGAGCTGGGGTCTAGCCAAGGACGTGCCTATACTGCAAAGCCTCATTCAAGATCTCTTCGAGGGAGATTTTAATTTGGTTATGGTAGTGCAAGTTATGCTAGTTCGTCGACTCCAACCCTGCAAACGCCAGCCCCTCCGCATGTGGGAGTTCAACCCAGAAGGGCCGCGTACTATTCAGAATTTCCTCGGCCTGACGCATGAGGAGATGTACAAATCATTCTTCAGACCCCAAATAGAGTGTCCGGATACTACCAAGGACGTGGGCCTAAGCAGCAACCGTACAGCCGACCAAGTAAGTAATCCTTTAGCCGAACACACCGTCTCTTATTTACCACGACGTCATTCTGAGAAATCGCTCTTTGACCAGGACTGGATAACAAAGGCGAAGATGATTCGGTGTTCGGCCCCCCTTCCTGAGGGTTTGGAAAATCCGGTACTGGAAAAGATGCTCGAGCTAGCAGCTTGCCCGGAGCCCTCAAAGGAAGACAAAGGGGAGAATAATGAGGGCGAAAGCGGGCCTCCATCGCTACCTATTCCGACTGAGGGAACGAGCGCCTCCGTGAGGGAGGATAACCGAGGGGAGGAATCGGACATTCTCTCACCCCAGGGAAGGAAGAGGACTACCTCTGAAGGTCCGAAAACCAAGGTTTCCAAGCGGGAGAAGAAATCTCCACCAGAGGGTCCTGCCTTGGAGGGCGCTCTTGCCGCACAAAGTCCGCGCGGGGATCAGCCCTCCAACGAGCTGTAAGTAATCAAAAAGTACTTTAATAGTGGAGATATACTACCTTGCCTCTGAGGAGAATAACCGAAGTATTTATTGTAGTTCGGATCTTAGCCCTTCTCAGCAGAGCTCGTCTTCGGGGGATCTTCTTCCGGAGATGATGGAGAGCGAAACGCCTCCCCCGGACTCCTCTGCTCAAGAAGCGGGCAACCTTGAAGTGTCGTCACGGAGGGCCTCTCCGGATCCGGCGAGGCCAGAAGATAATCCTATAGTCACTCGAAGTTCCCAGCGTCCGGCTCTCGAAGAGAGCAAACAAAAGAGTCCGGCACCGTCTGGTATGCGGCTGGACGTACTGAGAGAGTTGTTGGAGTGAGCGGCCATCTCAGAAGAACACCATACATTGATGGGTACGGTGATGGAAAGGATCTCATCCACCGAAAGCGGGTTGCATAATGCCTTTATGAGTCTACTAACAGGCTGCGAGGTACGTAAAATGATATACATTTGTGATGGTACCGCACATTTTTAGGTTTGACCTGTGTAGATAGTAGCCCCTGAGACTCTGGTTGTCGCCGAAAACGACGGGAAACAGAGGATCGTAGTCCCAGGTAATAACCATATCGCTTTGATGTGCGGGTAGCAGGAGGTCCGGTGGCTAGCCGGACTCATGAATTTGCCGGACTGAAGCGGCAACTGGATGCGACGGATGCCGACATCGAGCTTGTTAACAAGAGGCTTGACGAGGCACAGGGTAAGTGTTATTTTCTGGTGAATGCCACATAGTAAGAGCAGCATGATGCCAGTATCTTTAATATGTTGTGACTGTAGATGGATCTGCCACCGTGGAAACCTTGCGGGCAGAACTTGCCCGAGCCAAGGAACAAGCAAGGATTAGTAATGCGGCTGCTTTGAAGGCGGCCGAAGAGTTGAAAGCTGAGAAGGCCGCACATTGCGATAGCAAAGAGAAGATGGCCAAGATGGCCGTAGAAATTAAAGACACTGCCGACCGTTGCCGATTCCTTGAAAAAGAAAACCGAGCGAAGGCAACGGACCTTGAAAAGGCCACAATGGCGGACAAAGACACCTGCTCTGCTATGAGGGCGAAGAAGGAGGAGCTGCGCGAAGCCGGGGATATTGCGGCTGGGAAGCCCTTTCTGCTGCGGAGGAAGTTCGGAGATCCGCGGTGTGCCCCTTTGGATCGGCTGTGGATTTCGGCAGACGCATATATGGACTTGGCGGCGAGCGCTGTCGATGCGGTCGAATACTCCCAAGATCAATCAGATCGTGAAGTGGACAAGCTATGCTGGTCGCAATTCAACGTTCTAGAGCGTCCACTTCCCTTGACTGATCAGCTAGCCGAATGGGCCGAACTTAATAGGTTGTCCGGACTCGCCATGAGGTCTGTTGTAGATCATTTGTGGCCGGAGAAGCCGAAGCCGAACAGCTATTTCAGCTTAGTGCAGCAGTTCCTTGGTGCGGTGCCACGCATCAACGCGATGAAGAGGTCAGCGTGCATAGAAGCTCGCGGATGGCCTTTGCCCGTGTCAAGGCATACTGGGCGGAGATGGATGCTACCACTGTTGCGGCGCAAGGTTCGGCCATAGGCCGAGTAGTTGCCAAGCACTATTTTGAAGAGGTTCTTGAGGGTGCTCGTTTGATAGAGTCCCAGTGCTCGAAGAATATTATGTTTGAATGACATGTATTCCCATTGTAAACACAATGTTTTGATGAAATATAGTAAGGCTGTATTTATACTTTTGCCGGAAAGTAATGTGATGCCTCCTGTGCGGCCATTTGTGTATATATGTATATAACCTGAAAGATTGCAGTCGTCGGCTTCAACCCCCACGCATATAATGCGGAGGTGCTCGCAAAAAATGCGTGTTCACACTTAACCCAACGTCTTGGTCCTATTAAGGAGGTGATAGCGCAGCGAACGAGGCAACTGGACTATAATGCTTTAACACTTTCACTTAGACATAGGAGTTTGACAGTGGGGCTACTAGATAGCCCCTGGTGGCTCCGCACTCTCCCGATCTCAGGGTGCGTACATGCCTGGCCAGAAAACGGCCCTTCGTTAAGGCGGAGGAATTCTAACATTCCGATAGGTCATCGAGTGGTTGACCAGTCTCACGCTATATCATGACAGTCAGTTTTCGGCTTTCTCTACTGAGGTGCTCATCCGGATGAACTAGGGCACAATCGCAGTAGTTCTCCTGGTGCTGCCTTAGCCAATAAAGCGAAACGTAAGGCACCAAAACATAGGAGCCGGGCAAACCCAACATTTGACCAAAGACAATGATTCGGAGCTGATGCATATAAGGCCAAACTCGCGACGCCGAACACTCCCTAAGGTATTCGGTCTTTATGGTATAAACCGGGCCTAAATAGTGCCCTTTGTAAGAAGCCCCTTGTGTCCAGGTACGTGCATTATTCTGATGTGGCCACATGCCAAGACGTCAGCATCCTTCTCAATTGTACTGAGAATTCGAGGGATGTGTATCAACAAGAGACAGTAAAAAAGGTTTACGCAGGGTCTTAATCTAAAAAAGAATCCTCGGAGCGGGTCCCTGCTGCACGTCTGCACCCGTGTCTCTGTTGTGCCGTATCCTGGATGGGTGTAGCACGATGATCATCTGTAAAAGAGAGGAACTTAGGTGAAAAAGTTGTCGTGCAAAAAGATAGTTTTTAAAGAAACCATGTATAACTAAAAATGAGTAGAAATTGCCACTTGTCTGCGTGCATTGAGCCCCTTGTATTTGTAATAGGGGTGTGGCCATCAATCCGGTACAAATTACATATAGCAGCGCCGGACTCGTCTAACCGCGTCCGTGGTCTTGACGACCTATCAAATGCTTTAGTTGGTGAGGCCGTTTTTAGTGTGCGGCTGCCAAGGCAGTCGCATTCTCTTCGGCGCGCAAAGATCGCTTAATATTTCCGTTCACTGTAATGATGCCACGTGGACCGGGCATCTTGAGCGTGAGGGAAGCGTAATGCGGTATTGCATTAAAGTGAGCAAAAGCTTCGCGTCCAAGTAGTGCTTGTTAACCGCTTTGGAACGGAGCAATGTGGAAGGTTAAATGTTCGCTATGGGAGTTATCGGGGAAGTCGAATATAACCTTTAGTAGCAAGGAGCCCGTGCAGTGAGCCCCTGGGCCTGGCGTTACTCCTTTAAAGGTAGTGTTGCTATGGCAAATTTTCATTGGGTCTATCCCCATTTGGAGGATTGTATCCTGGTATATCAGGTTTAAACTGCTGCCACCGTCCATCAGGAATCGTGTAAAGTGGTATCCATCAATTATTGGGTCTAATACCAGGGCAACCCATCCTGCCCGCCGGATACTTGCTGAGTAATCATGATGGTCGAAAGTGACCGGTTGAGACGACCAGTGGCAGGATTTCGCGGTGATAGGCCCTTGGGCATATTTATCTGGGAGGGCCGCTTTGCTTCCCTTGATCACGTGTAATACATTGACTGTTTTGACTTCTGATGGAAACTTCTTTTGTTCCCCAGTGTCTTGCTTAAGAGGCTCATCCTCATCTTCACTTGGTGTATCCTCCCCCTTGTGTACGGCGTTGAGCTTGCCGGACTGCTTGAAGACCCAACATTCTCTGTGGGTATGATTAGCGGGTTGACCAGGGGTGCTATGGATCTGACATACTTCGTCTAGAATTTTGTTCAGGCTGGACAGTTCATCTCTGGCGCCTTTAGAGGGTGGCTTTTGCTAACCTGGCCGAGAGCTTCGGAATCCGGCGTTTACCGCCGTGCTCTTCAGGATGTCTTCTTTACTCCGATGCTTATTATTTTTGCTGCATCGTGATTTTTCATCTGTAACTTCGGATGTGCTTGGGTCACTGGTGCTGCATCTGGCTAGCCAGCTGTCCTCACCCACGCAAAAGCGGGTCATGAGGCTTGTTAATGCTGCCATTGTTCTCGGCTTTTCTTGGCCCAGGTGTCTGGCAAGCCATTCGTCGCGGACGCTATGCTTAAAAGCTGCCAAGGCTTCGGCGTCCGGACAGTCAACTATTTGGTTCTTCTTAGTAAGAAACCAGTTCCAAAGCTTTCGGGCTGACTCTCCGGGCTGTTGAGTTATATGACTCAAATCGTCTGCATCCGGGGGTCGAACATAAGTCCCTTGAAAATTTGCCCGAAAAGCGTCTTCTAGCTCTTCCCAGCTTCCAATGGAGTTTTCGGGGAGGCTTTTAAGCTAGTGCCGAGCTGGCCCTTTGAGCTTGAGGGGTAAGTACTTGATGGCGTGGAGATCATCTCCTCGAGCCATATGGATATGGAGGATATAGTCCTCAATCCAGACCCCATGGTCTGTTGTTCCGCCGTATGCCTCTATGTTGACGGGTTTGAATCCCTCTAGAAATTCATGGTCCGGCACCTCATCGGTGAAACATAGGGTGTGTGCAGCACCCCTGTATCTAGGTGTACCGCGTTATTCGGATGTTTGTTGTGTTACATCGTATGCTGGGGTGCGCTTGCGTGGTCCATAGATGGATCTTTGCGCCGTCCTTTTGGTGCGAGCCCTCGCGTGGATCGCGTATTGGCTTGTGAGTGGCGTTGTTTGCCGCTCTATGTTGGCCGTGAGGTCATCTATTCGGCCAGGTGGCCGTTTTGATTTTTGGTTGTGGGGGATCTAGGGCCTCCTCATCAAATTCGGGTAGCAACTTCCGCTTCGGGTAGCTCTTGGTGGGGCGATTACCACCATACTTCGCTGCTGTGTTGAGTACTTTACTCCATCTGATTTGGAGTGTGTCCTGCGTAGCCTTGAGCCTTTGCTTCTGCTTTTTCAGACTCCTCGCGGTGGCAACAAGCCTTTGACGGGCATTCTGTTGCTCCGGGTGCCTGTCCGACGTTATGTCATCCGGACTATTATCTTTGACAGAATCGGTTTGTTCGGTTTGATTCTCTGTATTGCCGTGGTCCGGCAGTGGTTCGCCCTGCTCCAACGCTGGGTCTGTATGATCGTTATTTCTGCCGAGGTGGGATTTGGGGCGGCGCTTACGCCGCCGCTTTGACTGCTTCTCGAGGGGACAAGCCTTCGTTGCGTCCTTCCGTTCCTCATCGTCGTCTTCTTTTGGTGTGTCCACCATGTATACGTCATAGGATGGGGTAGCTGTCCAGTGCCTTGTGGGCACTGGTTTCTGTTCGTCTCCTACATCGTCATCCATACCGTCGATGTCTTCGGAGCCGAAGTCTAGCGTGTCGGTTAGATCATCGATAGTGGCTACGAAGTGGGTGGTGGGTGGGTGTCGAATTTCTTCGTCGTCCGGATCCCAATCCTGCCGGTCATAATCCGGCCAGGACTCTTCTGATAAAGAGAGAGACCTTAGTGAGTTCAGAATGTCGCCGAAGGGCGAGTGCTGAAAGATATCCGCGGCGGTGAATTCCATGATCAGCGCCCAATCGGACTCGATGGGCGGGGGCGCGGAGGGTTCGGAGTCCGGCACCCTGGAATCACGGGCTTCGCAGAGGGTAAGGTTGGTGTTCAGCTCGATCGCCGTTGAGACTGCAGCCCCCGTGTCGGTGTCAAAACCGGCGGATCTCGGGTAGGGGGTCCCGAACTGTGCGTCTAGGTTGGATGGTAACTGGAGGCAAGGGACACGAAGTTTTACCCAGGTTCGGGCCCTCTTGATGGAGGTAAAACCCTACGTCCTGCTTGATTAATATTGATGATATGGGTAGTACAAGAGTAGATCTACCAGATCAGAGAGGCTAAACCCTAGAAGCTAGCCTATGGTATGATTGTATGTTGTCTATTCTATCGACTAGCCTGGCCTTGGTTTATATAATGCATCAGAGGCCTAGGTTAACAAGAGTCCTAGCCGAATACGTTGGTGGGGAGAAGTCCTTGTCTTGATCGCCAAGTCTTTGTGGAATCTTCCTTGTATGCGGCAGCTGTCCGAACTGGCCCATGAGTATACGTGAAGGAAATATGCCCTAGAGGCAATAATAAAGTTATTATTTATTTCCTTATATCATGATAAATGTTTATTATTCATGCTAGAATTGTATTAACCGGAAACATAATACATGTGTGAATACATAGACCAACAGAGTGTCACTAGTATGCCTCTACTAGACTAGCTCGTTAATCAAAGATGGTTATGTTTCCTAACCATGAACAAAGAGTTGTTATTTGATTAACGAGGTCACATCATTAGTTGAATGATCTGATTGACATGACCCATTCCATTAGCTTAGCACCCGATCGTTTAGTATGTTGCTATTGCTTTCTTCATGACTTATACATGTTCCTATAACTATGAGATTATGCAACTCCCGTTTACCGGAGGAACACTTTGGGTACTACCAAACGTCACAACGTAACTGGGTGATTATAAAGGAGTACTACAGGTGTCTCCAAGGGTAGATGTTGGGTTGGCGTATTTCGAGATTAGGTTTTGTCACTCTGATTGTCGGAGAGGTATCTCTGGGCCCTCTCGGTAATACACATCACATAAGCCTTGCAAGCATAATAACTAAGATGTTAGTTATGAGATGATGTATTACAGAACGAGTAAAGAGACTTGCCAGTAACGATATTGAACTAGGTATTGGATACCGACGATCGAATCTCGGGCAAGTAACATACCGATGACAAAGGGAACAACGTATGTTGTTATGCGGTCTGACCGATAAAGATCTTCGTAGAATATGTAGGAGCCAATATGGGCATCCAGGTCCCGCTATTGGTTATTGACCGGAGACGTGTCTCGGTCATGTCTACATTGTTCTCGAACCGTAGGGTCCGCACGCTTAACGTTACGATGACAGTTATTATGAGTTTATGCATTTTGATGTACCGAAGGTTGTTCGGAGTCCCGGATGAGATCACGGACATGACGAGGAGTCTCGAAAAGGTCGAGATGTAAAGATTGATATATTGGAAGCCTATGTTTGGGCACCGGAAGCGTTCCGGGTGAAATCGGGATTTTTCCGGATTACCGGGAGGGTTACCGGAACCCCCCGGGAGGTAAATGGGCCTATTGGGCCATAGTGGAAAAGAGAGAAGAGGCAGCCCACACCTGGCCGGCGCCCCCCACCTTTCCCAAGTCCTAATAGGACTAGGAGAGGTGGGCCGGCCCCCTCTTTCTCCTTCTTCCCCAAGAATCCTAGTTGGAATAGGATTGGGGGGAAGGAGTCCTACTCCCGGTGGGAGTAGGACTCCTCCCTGCGCCTCCCTCCTAGCCGGCCGAACCCCCTGCCCCTGGCCTTTATATACGGGGGCAGGGGGCACCACAACACACACAAGTTAATCGTTCCTTAGCCGTGTGCGGTGCCCCCTGCCACCAAATTCCACCTCGATCATACCGTTACAGTGCTTAGGTGAAGCCCTGCGTCGGTAGTACATCAAGATCGTCACCACGCCGTCGTGCTGACGGAACTCTTCCTCGACGCTTTGCTGGATCGGAGCCCGAGGAACGTCATCGAGCTGAACGTGTGCTAAGAACTCGGAGGTGCCGGAGTAACGGTGCTTGGATCGGTTGGATCGGGAAGAAGACGTACGACTACTTCCTCTATGTTGTGTGATCGCTTCCGCAGTCGGTCTGCGTTGGTACGTAGACATCACTCTCCCCTCTCGTTGCGGTGCATCACCATGATCTTGCGTGTGCGTAGGAAAATTTTTGAAATTACTGCGTTCCCCAACAGTGGCATCCGAGCCTAGGTTTTTATGGTTTGATGTTATTTGCACGAGTAGAACACAAGTGAGTTGTGGGCGATACAAGTCATACTGCCTACCAGCATGTCATACTTTGGTTCGGTGGTATTGTTGGACGAGACGATCCGGACCAACCTTACGCGTACTCTTACGCGAGACCGGTTCCCTCGACGTGCTATGCACACAGATGGCTAGCGGAAGACTGTCTCTCCAACTTTAGTTGAACCAAGTGTGACTACGCCCGGTCCTTGAGAAGGTTAAAACGGAGTCTATTTGACGAACTATCGTTGTGGTTTTGATGCGTAGGTGAGATGAGTTCTTACTTAAGCCCGTAGCAGCCACGTAAAACTTGCAACAACAAAGTAGAGGACGTCTAACTTGTTTTTGCAGGGCATGTTGTGATGTGATATGGTCAAGGCATGATGCTGATTTTATTGTATGAGATGATCATGTTTTGTAACCGAGTTATCGGCAACTGGCAGGAGCCATATGGTTGTCGCTTTATTGTATGAAATGCAATCGCGATGTAATGCTTTATTTTATTACTAAGCGGTAGTGATAGTCGTGGAGGCATTAGATTGGCGAGACGACAACAATGCTACGATGGAGATCAAGGTGTTGCGCCGGTGACGATGGTGATCATGACGATGCTTCGGAGATGGAGATCACAAAGCATAAGATGATGATGGCCATATCATATCACTTATATTGATTGCATGTGATGTTTATCCTTTTATGCATCTTATCTTGCTTTGATTGACGGTAGCATTATAAGATGATCTCTCACTAAATTATCAAGAAGTGTTCTCCCTGAGTGTGCACCGTTGCAAAAGTTCTTCGTGCTGAGACACCACGTGATCGGGTGTGATAGGCTCTACGTTCAAATACAACGGGTGCAAAACAGTTGCACACGCGGAATACTCAGGTTATACTTGACGAGCCAAGCATATACAGATATGGCCTCGGAACACGGAGACCGAAAGGTCGAGCGTGAATCATATAGTAGATATGATCAACATATTGATGTTCACCATTGAAAACTACTCCATCTCACGTGATGATCGGTTATGGTTTAGTTGATTTGGATCACGTAATCACTTAGAGGATTAGAGGGATGTCTATCTAAGTGGGAGTTCTTAAGTAAATTAACTAAACTTAAAAATTATCATGAACTTAGTACCTGATAGTATCTTGCTTGTTTATGTTGATTGTAGATAGATGGCTCGTGCTGTTGTTCCGTTGAATTTTAATGCGTTCCTTGAGAAAGCTAAGTTGAAAGATGATGGTAGCAATTACACGGACTGGGTCCGTAACCTGAGGATTATCCTCATTGCTGCATAGAAGAATTACGTCCTGGAAGCACCGCTGAGTGCCAGGCCTGCTGCAAGAGCAACACCAGAAGTTATGAACGTCTGGCAGAGCAAAGCTGATGACTACTCAATAGTTCAGTGTGCCATGCTTTACGGCTTAGAACCGGGACTTCAACAACGTTTTGAACGTCATGGAGCATATGAGATGTTTCAGGAGTTGAAGTTAATATTTCAAGCAAATGCCCGGATTGAGAGATATGAAGTCTCCAATAAGTTCTATAGCTGCAAGATGGAGGAGAACAGTTCTGTCAGTGAGCATATACTCAAAATGTCTGGGTATAATAATCACTTGATTCAATTGGGAGTTACACTTCCGGATGATTGCGTCATTGACAGAATTCTCCAATCACTGCCACCAAGCTACAAGAGCTTTGTGATGAACTATAATATGCAAGGGATGAACAAGACTATTCCCGAGCTCTTCGCTATGCTGAAAGCTGTGGAGGTAGAAATCAAGAAGGAGCATCAAGTGTTGATGGTTAACAAAACCACTAGTTTCAAGAAAAAAAGGGCAAAGGGAAGAAGAAAGGGAACTTCAAAAAGAACGGCAAGCAAGTTGCTGCTCAAGAGAAGAAACCCAAGTCTGGACCTAAGCCTGAAACTGAGTGCTTCTACTGCAAGCAGACTGGTCACTGGAAGCGGAACTGCCCCAAGTATTTGGCGGATAAGAAGGATGGCAAGGTGAACAAAGGTATATATGATATACATGTTATTGATGTGTACCTTACTAATGCTCGCAGTAGCACCTGGGTATTTGATACTGGTTCTGTTGCTAATATTTGCAACTCGAAACAGGGACTACAGAATAAGCGGACACTAGCAAAGGACGAGGTGATGATGCGCGTGGGAAACGGTTCCAAAGTAGATGTGATCGCGGTCGGCACGCTACCTCTACATCTACCTTCGGGATTAATATTAGACCTAAATAATTGTTATTTGGTGCCAGCGTTAAGCATGAACATTATATCTGGATCTTGTTTGATGCGAGACGGTTATTCATTTAAATCAGAGAATAATGGTTGTTCTATTTATATGAGTAATATCTTTTATGGTCATGCACCCTTGAAAAGTGGTCTATTCTTATTGAATCTCGATAGTAGTAATACACATATTCATAATGTTGAAGCCAAAAGATGCAGAGTTGATAATGATAGTGCAACTTATTTGTGGCACTGCCATTTAGGTCATATCGGTGTAAAGCGCATGAAGAAACTCCATGCTGATGGGCTTTTGGAACCACTTGATTATGAATCACTTGGTACTTGCGAACCGTGCCTCATGGGCAAGATGACTAAAACACCGTTCTCCGGTGCTATGGAGAGAGCAACAGATTTATTGGAAATCATACATACCGATGTATGTGGTCCGATGAATATTGAGGCTCGTGGCGGATATCGTTATTTTCTCACCTTCACAGATGATTTAAGCAGATATGGGTATATCTACTTAATGAAACATAAGTCTGAAACATTTGAAAAGTTCAAGGAATTTCAGAGTGAAGTTGAAAATCATCGTAACAAGAAAATAAAGTTTCTACGATCTGATCGTGGAGGAGAATATTTGAGTTACGAGTTTGGTGTACATTTGAAAAATTGTGGAATAGTTTCGCAACTCACGCCACCCGGAACACCACAACGTAATGGTGTGTCCGAACGTCGTAATCGTACTTTACTAGATATGGTACGATCTATGATGTCTCTTACTGATTTACCGCTATCATTTTGGGGTTATGCTTTAGAGACGGCCGCATTCACGTTAAATAGGGCACCATCTAAATCCGTTGAGACGACGCCTTATGAACTATGGTTTGGCAAGAAACCAAAGTTGTCGTTTCTTAAAATTTGGGGTTGCGATGCTTATGTGAAAAAGCTTCAACCTGATAAGCTCGAACCCAAATCGGAGAAGTGTGTCTTCATAGGATATCCAAAGGAAACTATTGGATACACCTTCTATCACAGATCCGAAGGCAAGACTTTTGTTGCTAAATTCGGAAACTTTCTTGAGAAGGAGTTTCTCTCGAAAGAAGTGAGTGGGAGGAAAGTAGAACTTGACGAGGTAACTGTACCTACTCCGTTATTGGGAAATAGTACATCACAGAAAACTGTTTCTGTGAGACCTATACCAATGAGAGAGGAAGTTAATGATGATGATCATGAAACTTTAGATCAAGATACTACTGTACCTCGTAGATCAACCAGAGTAAGATCCGCACCAGAGTGGTACGGTAATCCTGTTCTGGAAGTCATGCTACTAGATCATGATGAACCTACGAACTATGAAGAAGCGATGGTGAGCCCAGATTCCGCAAAGTGGCTTGAAGCCATGAAATCTGAGATGGGATCCATGTATGAGAACAAAGTATGGACTTTGGTTGACTTGCCCGATGATCGGCAAGCAATTGAGAATAAATGGATCTTTAAGAAAAAGACTGATGCTGATGGTAATGTTACTGTCTACAAAGCTCGACTTGTCGCAAAAGGTTTTCGACAAGTTCAAGGAGTTGACTACGATGAGACTTTCTCACCCGTAGCGATGCTTAAGTCTGTCAGAATTATGTTAGCAATTGCAGCATTTTATCATTATGAAATTTGGCAAATGGATGTAAAAACCGCATTCCTGAATGGATTTCTGGAAGAAGAGTTGTATATGATGCAAGCAGAAGGTTTTGTCGATCCAAAGGGAGCTAACAAAGTATGCAAACTCCAGCGATCCATCTATGGACTGGTGCAAGCATCTCGGAGTTGGAATAAACGCTTTGATAGTGTGATCAAAGCATTTGGGTTTATACAGACTTTTGGAGAAGCCTGTATTTACAAGAAAGTGAGTGGGAGCTCTGTAGCATTTCTGATATTATATGTGGATGACATATTACTTATTGGAAATGATATAGAATTTCTGGATAGCATAAAGGGATACTTGAATAAAAGTTTTTCGATGAAAGACCTCGGGGAAGCTGCTTACATATTAGGCATAAAGATCTATAGAGATAGATCAAAACGCTTAATTGGACTTTCACAAAGCACATACCTTGACAAGATTTTGAAGAAGTTCAAAATGGATCAAGCAAAGAAAGGGTTCTTGCCTGTATTGCAAGGTGTGAAGTTGAGTCAGACTCAATGCCCGACCACTGCAGAAGATAGAGAGAAAATGAAAGATGTTCCCTATGCTTCAGCCATAGGCTCTATCATGTATGCAATGCTGTGTACCAGACCTGATGTGTGCCTTGCTATAAGTTTAGCAGGGAGGTACCAAAGTAATCCAGGGGTGGATCACTGGACAACGGTCAAGAACATCCTGAAATACCTGAAAAGGACTAAGGATATGTTTCTCGTATATGGAGGTGACAAAGAGCTCACCGTAAGAGGTTACGTTGATGCAAGCTTTGACACTGATCCGGACGATTCTAAATCGCAAACCGGATACGTGTTTACTTTAAACGGTGGAGCTGTCAGTTGGTGCAGTTCTAAACAAAGCGTCGTAGCGGGATCTACATGTGAAGCGGAGTACACAGCTGCTTCGGAAGCAGCGAACGAAGGAGTCTGGATGAAGGAGTTCATATCCGATCTAGGTGTCATACCTAGTGCATCGGGTCCAATGAAAATCTTCTGTGACAATACTGGTGCAATTGCCTTGGCAAAGGGAATCCAGATTTCACAAAAGAACCAAACACATCAAGAGACGCTTCAACTCCATCCGGGATTTAGTCCAGGTGGGAGACATAGAGATTTGCAAGATACATACGGATCTGAATGTTGCAGACCCGTTGACTAAGCCTCTTCCACGAGCAAAACATGATCAGCACCAAGACTCCATGGGTGTAAGAATCATTACTGTGTAATCTAGATTATTGACTCTAGTGCAAGTGGGAGACTGAAGGAAATATGCCCTAGAGGCAATAATAAAGTTATTATTTATTTCCTTATATCATGATAAATGTTTATTATTCATGCTAGAATTGTATTAACCGGAAACATAATACATGTGTGAATACATAGACCAACAGAGTGTCACTAGTATGCCTCTACTAGACTAGCTCGTTAATCAAAGATGGTTATGTTTCCTAACCATGAACAAAGAGTTGTTATTTGATTAACGAGGTCACATCATTAGTTGAATGATCTGATTGACATGACCCATTCCATTAGCTTAGCACCCGATCGTTTAGTATGTTGCTATTGCTTTCTTCATGACTTATACATGTTCCTATAACTATGAGATTATGCAACTCCCGTTTACCGGAGGAACACTTTGGGTACTACCAAACGTCACAACGTAACTGGGTGATTATAAAGGAGTACTACAGGTGTCTCCAACGGTAGATGTTGGGTTGGTGTATTTCGAGATTAGGTTTTGTCACTCTGATTGTCGGAGAGGTATCTCTGGGCCCTCTCGGTAATACACATCACATAAGCCTTGCAAGCATAATAACTAAGATGTTAGTTATGAGATGATGTATTACGGAACGAGTAAAGAGACTTGCCAGTAACGATATTGAACTAGGTATTGGATACCGACGATCGAATCTCGGGCAAGTAACATACCGATGACAAAGGGAACAACATATGTTGTGATGCGGTCTGACCAATAAAGATCTTCGTAGAATATGTAGGAGCCAATATGGGCATCCAGGTCCCGCTATTGGTTATTGACCGGAGACATGTCTCGGTCATGTCTACATTGTTCTCGAACCGTAGGGTCCGCACGCTTAACGTTACGATGACAGTTATTATGAGTTTATGCATTTTGATGTACCGAAGGTTGTTCGGAGTTCCGGATGAGATCACGGACATGACGAGGAGTCTCGAAAAGGTCGAGACGTAAAGATTGATATATTGGAAGCCTATGTTTGGGCACCGGAAGCGTTCCGGGTGAAATCGGGATTTTTCCGGATTACCGGGAGGGTTACCGGAACCCCCCGGGAGGTAAATGGGCCTATTGGGCCTTAGTGGAAAAGAGAGAAGAGGCAGCCCACACCTGGCCGGCGCCCCCCACCTTTCCCAAGTCCTAATAGGACTAGGAGAGGTGGGCCGGCCCCCTCTTTCTCCTTCTTCCCCAAGAATCCTAGTTGGAATAGGATTGGGGGGAAGGAGTCCTACTCCCGGTGGGAGTAGGACTCCTCCCTGCGCCTCCCTCCTAGCCGGCCGAACCCCCTGCCCCTGGCCTTTATATACGGGGGCAGGGGGCACCACAACACACACAAGTTAATCGTTCCTTAGCCGTGTGCGGTGCCCCCTGCCACCAAATTCCACCTCGATCATACCGTTACAGTGCTTAGGCGAAGCCCTGCGTCGGTAGTACATCAAGATCGTCACCACGCCGTCGTGCTGACGGAACTCTTCCTCGACGCTTTGCTGGATCGGAGCCCGAGGAACGTCATCGAGCTGAACGTGTGCTAAGAACTCGGAGGTGCCGGAGTAACGGTGCTTGGATCGGTTGGATCGGGAAGAAGACGTACGACTACTTCCTCTATGTTGTGTGATCGCTTCCGCAGTCGGTCTGCGTTGGTACGTAGACATCACTCTCCCCTCTCGTTGCGGTGCATCACCATGATCTTGCGTGTGCGTAGGAAATTTTTTGAAATTACTGCGTTCCCCAACAATACGGCCATGGGGGGCCTTGGCCCAATCTAATAGATCGGGAGACGACGTGGTGAGTACCCCCTAGTCCAGGACACCGTTAGTAGCCCCCTGAACCGGTCTTCAAGTTAGGGACGCTCCTCGATTCTTCCGAACTGTTCTTCATCTTCAGTTGTCGGTCTTGAAACTGGTTCAACAAATCTTCTTTATCTTCGATCTTGAGGATCGCCGAAATGCATTCGATGAGTTTACACGTCGGGTATCCGAGGAGCCCCTTTAAGTTTCCGGCCTTTACCAATGCCTTGTTATTTTTATGCCACACCTCGGGTTTGAAGTTGTTCCCGGGCGGCAGCGTCCTCTTGCGTCCGAGCTCCAACGCCGGACTGTATTCGAGGTATCTTTTGCAACCGAGCACCAACACCGGACCGCTTCCCAGCTCTAACGCCGGAATGTATCTGAGCTCCTACACCGGACTATGTATTCGAGCTCCAATGCCGGACTATATATCCGAGCTCCAACGCCGGACTGTATCCGAGCTCCAATGCCGGACTATATCCGAGGTGTCGTAAATCACCTTGGTTCAAAGAAGTTTGAAGGAGTTTAGCCGAGCTTAATGCCGGAAATGCCCTCTATGGAGCCAGCCACTAGCGCCCGAGCTTTATGCCGGGCTGCTTCCGAGGTGGTGCACCACCCCGAATGTGGGACGATTTTTGTGAATATTTTTTATTGGTGCAATTTATTCTCTGCCGAGATATATAGCCAGTAGCCCTCAAGGTGTGTATCAGTCTAAAACCCGTGATGCACCTGAAGGATGGCATAAGACCGCTGATCCCAGTAGCCGCTGAGACTCAGGTTGATTTGCAAAATCGTCCTGAGGATCAAGTCCAAGCTCGGCAGAATACTTCGGGACACTAAAAGCGGCGTGCTCAGTCCTCGAGACTCAGGTTGGATGCGGCCGACCAACCCGAGGATCAAAATCTCCTCAGAAACTATATTGCACATAAAATTTTCTGCATTGGACAAGCAATGCAGTAGCCCCCGAGACACTGGTCGGGTGGTAACACCAGGTCAGGGGATCAATGTGCCCCTTTAATATTTGTAAATAATAAGCCCGAAGCCCAGTAGCCCCCGAGCCTTAATGCGGGCACGGGTGGCCGAATTAAGGATCAATATCCATAGTAAAATCACAAATTATGTGTAATGACTCTATGTATCCAAGTACTTCACGTCACTAATGCTTGGATCCGCATTGTACAAAACTTTGTTGACCGACCATCGGCTTCCACCTCCTCGGCCAGTAGCCGAGGAGTGTTTGTCCTACTTTATAAAGCCTTTATGAGGGCAAAGATTTACAACAAACAAGGCAATCTGGCCATACGGTTTTATAAACAAAGGTACACAGAGAGTTATATTACTGTTTAACAGAAGAAATGTCTTCCAAAGAAAATAGTCCCGCTATCGGTTCCTTTCTTTGGGTTGTCATGCTAAGCATGATCATTAAACCCCAGCTCTAATGTAAGAGCAAAATATTGAGGATTTAGTTTGGGAGGCCAGTTAATAGCCCCCGGTAGTGTTTGGCGACAGTCGGGGTCAAGCCGTAAACACTTCGGCCAATGTTATGAACGACCCATCATTTAACATAGTCATCGGATCGCTGACCAGTTTACGCTTATTGTGAAAGTTAGTTTTCGGCTTTCTCCACTGAGGTGATTAACCATGTGAGCTGGAAGCACAATCGCAGTGGTTCTTCCTTTGCACGCCTAGCCGAACAAAACGGAACGTAGGAAGAAAGTGCAGGAGCCGGGCAACCCAACTATTGACCGAAGACACAATTCGAAACCAATGCATATATAGCAATATCTGAGAATGTTTTTGCCGAATCCCTAAAGGTGTCCGGCGTTGCACTGCGAGACTAATGCTGGAAAAGCACAAATAGTTTAAAAGTGCCAAAAAGCTTGGAAAACCAAGAAACGTCAGTAAAAACATGACGTCCGAACAATATCAAGTGTTCGGTGCCAATCCGAAAGTTGGTCTTAGAAAAAAGAAGTGCTTCTGTCGTGCTTTAACATGATACATCCTATCTCAAGACTTCGAGCGGGTCAGCCTACGGCTTCAACCTCCTATCCCGAGGGCGGAGTACTTCTCATTAGGCCAGTTTAGCAAACTAAACTCTAGCAGCTTTGAGAGAGAAATTAGGCTCCCCGGCTAGTGACCGCACACTCGTGTCGAAAAAAGGAGTGATAAATAATAATAATAAAACTTTGTAATGACTAAGAAGAAGAACACTTATTATAAAACGGCTCAAATAAACTTAAGAGCCCCCAAGTGACTTGGGTAGAAGAATGATTGCATGTACCGAAGTACTTATATCATATCTATGTTCAACCGAACTTTAAACGCGTCTTAACCGACCATCAGCTTCTCCCTCTTCGGTCAAGGACCAAAAAGTGTTATGTACTCCATCGGTCGAGAATATCGACGGTGTTTCCAATAACCAGGCAATCAGGCCACAAGGCTGTAATAGACAAAGCGCGCTTAGGGAACTTATGCTATATTACTGTGAAGTGTAAGAAGCATCTTCGAAGAAAATAGTACCCCCACCGATACCTTTCTTCGGTGTTCATTGTTATTATGAGACTTGTGCAATAGATTTTTTGTACTCATGAGTTCCGTTGTGTGCCGACCATCATTGAAAAATATAAGAGCGCTAGCTTTCGGCTTCACCCAGTCTGAGGTCCGGCTCGGGTGACCCGATCGTGACAATCGCAGAGGTGCTCCCTTTACTCCCTAGCCAAACAATCGGGAACGTAGGGGTAAACACAGGAGCGAGGCAACCCAGCTTGCAAATTGCTTAAGTCAATATGGTGCATATTGTGGCATAATACACGAACAAGGAACGAAGCCGTACAAGTATAATCATATGCAAGTGGAAAAGCTTCATGAAGGAAGCCCCCAAATGAATTGGGTATTTGAATTTATGCGTCACAAACAAAGTTTGGACGAGGAAATTTTTTACAAGCAACTTTTTTCCAAAAAAGTATAATGCTTGGTCGAACCGAACACAAGTTAGAAATTAAAGCTTTGAGCATGAAAGCGACTTAGCTGGTTAATGTGTTCGGTATTGATGACGCGGTCCGAGCTTGATGCGGGGCAAGGTTCCATCCCCCAAGCTGGTCCCGAGGTGGCGGAGCGAAGAGCTCGACACGCCGAAGTGGTGACATAGCACGGTCAATGCAGACCGGCAGAGTGACGCCAAAGTCTCCGGATCATTTTCCTGTGCACAAAAAATAGTGCAAACCGGAGATAATAGTAATAATGATAATTAAAAAAAATGTTGCATAATAAATAATTTATGCAAAGTGAGGAATAGAAGAAATATGGCCTGACGCCGAAGTCAATGTCGATGCAGGGCGTCGGCGTGATGTGGTAAAGGCGTGGCAAAGCCTGAATTCACAGGTCGGTCCGAGCTCCGGATGCGGCGTACGCCGGACTATGTACGGAAACTGATCGAACCACCACGCGACCGTCATTAATGCGGTTACCATTTGATAGACCTGGTTTATTTGTTGTAGCAATCCGAAGGAAGTTGATTCCCAAAATTGGGACTCGCTCCGCACACCCATTGCCTGATGGGCGATAAAACGACGACATGGCAATGCTGGTAAAGGTTGACTCGCCGAGGCAAAGCCCTCGGCCCAGCTAACGTGATGGAGCTGGTCGGCTAGTGACGCCGAAGTGTCCGGAGTAGGTTGATGAAGAGATGGCGAAGCCCCCGATCTAGCCAGGATGTCAAAGCCTCGACGTCAGCCAATGAGTCGAAGTAGGTCGGCGTGATGGACACCAGCTTGAAGAAGCAATAGTGCGGCCCTGTCGATGCAGGTCGTGACGTTGTCGATGCCGGCTTGACGAAGCGACCGTGCGGCGATGCCGGTATGCCCGCTCCGTGTAATCCGTGGGGCGGCGATGTTGATGATGATTTATCCTTCGCGATGCCGGACTCTTGTTCGGCTTGCCGAGATGATGATCCGAAGAAGTTGAGCTCGGCTAAAGTGACGACGTGTCTAGCGCAGGTCGGCAGCCATGGAGTAATATTGCCGGACTGGTTTGACACCCGCATGATGTTGAAGATCATGTTCAAAAGATCTTAAAGTTAGTGGAATGTGTTCGGGAACAAAACACAATACCCCATACAAAACCAAAAGGGATGTCCGAAATCCCGTTCATAAAAAAGATGAACTCAGGTCGGATTCATTTTCGCGCAGAAAACAGATCCGAAAAGTGATGCACTAATCGGAAGGTTCTCGGAGTTTGGACGGTCGGATCGAGCTGAAATTTTAAGAGGTTGTAGATATAGGAATTTTGCCGCCGATCAACGGTTGGATCTTCCAAAGGACGTCCAAGCTAGAAGCTGGACACCACGCCCTAAACTCATCCAAATTCCCATCCAGGTTTGACAGGGCTCCAGTATATCGTGGATTGCCAGAGATTCCTCCATCGGAACTCGGCGAAATTTTCCAGGGTTGTTATAGACTCAATTCCGCACAATTCCACCAAAGCGATCGTCAAAGCGATACTCGAGGAGGTGGTGGGGGCAGATACGAGTTCGCTATCAAAAAAAAACAGCACGGTCGCTTGAGGGCAATGTTGACGTTGAGCCCCCGAGCTCCATAGATGATTCCTCCGTGATCTTGATAGAGATCGGAGTTGATGTTTGATGAAGGCCCTCGTCCGAACATGGTGATCCAAACACGGGGCGCAATTCTTGGTCGAACCAAGGTGACCAGTCGAACTGGTGACGAAGACGCCAAAGTCGTAGTTGATCTGCAGGCGAGCCATCGATCCTTTTGTCGATCACACAGCGGAACTCTCAATGAAAGCACCAATGTCGGTGTCAAAACCGGCGGATCTCGGGTAGGGGTCCCGAACTATGCGTCTAGGCTGGATGGTAACAGGAGGCAAGGGACACGAAGTTTTACCCAGGTTCGGGCCCTCTTGATGGAGGTAAAACCCTACGTCCTGCTTGATTAATATTGATGATATGGATAGTACAAGAGTAGATCTACCACGAGATCAGAGAGGCTAAACCCTAAAAGCTAGCCTATGGTATGATTGTATGTTGTCTATTCTATCGACTAGCCTGGCCCTGGTTTATATAATGCACCAGAGGCCTAGGTTAACAAGAGTCCTAGCCGAATACGCCGATGGGGAGAAGTCCTTGTCTTGATCGCCAAGTCTTTGTGGAATCTTCCTTGTATGCGGCAGCTGTCCGAACTAGCCCATGAGTATACGGACATGGAGGGCCTCGGCCCAGTCTAATAGATCGGGAGATGACGTGGTGAGTACCCCTAGTCCAGGACACCGTCACCCCGAGGCAGGGTCTAGCCAACCGTCCTCGATCAACGCAGTTGGCTCTGAGCTAAGGGTCGGAGCCGATGCGGGCGCGACTTCCAGGGCATTGTTCGTCGGCAGAGCTAGGTCATACCCATCGTGACAGTGCGGCGCGCTCGGCTGTGGCTCGAATCCGTCGAAGATCAAGTCTCCGCGGATGTCAGCCATGTAATTCAAACTTCGAAATCTGACCTGATGGCCAGGGGCGTATCTTTCGATCTGCTCCAGATGGCCAAGCGAATTAGCCTGCAGTGCAAAGTCGCCGAATACGAAGATCTGTCCGGGGAGAAAGGTCTCACCCTGGACCGCATCGTTTTTGAAGATCGAAGGAGACATCGGGCCAAAAGGTGACGACACAGAGGAACTCTCAATGAAAGCACCAATGTCGGTGTCAAAACCGGCGGATCTCGGGTAGGGGGTCCCGAACTGTGCGTCTAGGCCGGATGGTAACAGGAGGCAGGGGACACAATGTTTTACCCAGGTTCGAGCCCTCTTGATGGAGGTAAAACCCTGCGTCCCGCTTGATTAATATTGATGATATGGGTAGTACAAGAGTAGATCTACCACGAGATCAGAGAGGCTAAACCCTAGAAGCTAGCCTATGGTATGATTGTTGTTCGTCCTATGGACCAAAACCCTCTAGTTTATATAGACATCGGAGAGGGCTAGGGTTACACAGAGTCGGTTACAATGGGAGGAGATCTACATATCCGTATTGCCAAGCTTGCCTTCCACGCCAAGGAAAGTCCCATCTGGACACGGGACGAAGTCTTCAATCTTGTATCTTCATAGTCCGAGAGTCCGGCCAAAGGTTATAGTCCGGCTATCCGGACACCCCCTAACCCTGGACTCCCTCAATAACCATAGCATGGAACATATGGATCCAAATTAGCCCCTTACGAAGCAACTCATAAACTAGGGTTTAAGCTTCTGTCACTCTAGCAACCCATCATCTACTTATTACTTCCCAATGCCTTCCTCTTGGCCCAAACAATGGTGAAGTGTCATGTAGTCAACATTCACATGACACCACTAGAGGAGAGACAACATACATCTCATCAAAATATCGAACGAATACCAAATTCACATGACTACTTATAGCAAGACTTCTCCCATGTCCTCAGGACCAAACATAACTACTCACAAATCATATTAATGTTTATAATGAAAGGGGTATTAATATGCATAAAGGATCTGAACATATGATCTTCCACCGAATAAACCAACTAGCATCAACTACAAGGAGTAATCAACACTACTAGTAACCCACATGTACCAATCTGAGGTTTGGAGACAAAGATTGGATACAAGAGATGAACTAGGATTTGAGATGAGATGGTGCTGGTGAAGATGTTGATGAAGATTGACCCCCTCCCGATGAGAGGATCGATGGTGATGATTTCCTCCTCCCGGAGGGATGTTTCCCCAGCAGAACAGCTCCACCGGAGCCCTAGATTGGTTCCGCCAAGGTTCCAACTCGTGGCGGCGGAGTTTCGTCCCGAAAGCTCGCTTATGATTTTTCCCCGGACGAAAGACTTCATATGGCAGAAGATGGGCACCGGAGGCCTGCCAGGGGGCCCACGAGACAGGGGGCGTTCCCAGGGGGTAGGGCGCGCCCCCACCCTCGTGGCCATGGTGTGGGCCCCCTCTGGTTGATTCCTTCACCAATATTTGTTATATATTCCAAAACATGCTCCCATGGAGTTTTAGGACTTTTGGAGTTGTGCAGAATAGGTCTCTAATATTTGCTCCTTTTCCAGCCCAGAATTCCAGCTGCCGGCATTCTCCCTCTTTATGTAAACCTTGTAAAATAAGAGAGAATAGGCATAAGTATTGTGACATAATGTGTAGTAACAGCCCATAATGCAATAAATATTGATATAAAAGCATGATGCAAAATGGACGTATCAGTTCACAACAGTACCAAAAGTGGTGATTTATTTTCTTGTACTAACGAAGCTGACGAGATTTTCTGTTGTAGTTTTGTGTTGTGAAGTTTTCAAGTTTTGGGTAAGGATTTGATGGACTATGTAATAAGGAGTGGCAAGAGCCTAAGCTTGGGGATGCCCAAGGCACCTCAAGGTAATATTGAAGGATGTGGAAAAGCCTAAGCTTGGGGATGCCCCGGGAAGGCATCCCCTCTTTCGTCTTCATCTATTGGTAACTTTACTTGAGGCTATATTTTTATTCACCACATGATATGTGTTTTGCTTGAAGCGTCTTGTATGATTTGAGTCTTTACTTTTTAGTTTGCCACAATCATCCTTGCTGTACACACCTTTTGAGAGAGACACACATGAATCGTGATTTATTACAATGCTCGATGTGCTTTACTTATATCTTTGAGCTAGGCAAAATTTTCTCTATTGCTTCACTTATATCTTTTTAGAGCACGGAGGTGGTTTTATTTTATAGAAATTTATGAACTCTCGTACTTCACTTATATTATTTTGAGAGTCTCTAAACAGCATGATAATTTGCTTTGGTTATAAAATTAGTAATAATATGATAGCCATCCAAGAGGGATATAATAAAAACCTTCATATAAAGTGTATTGAATACTATGAGAAGTTTGATTCCTTATGATTGTTTTGAGATATGAAGATGGTGATATTAGAGTCATGCTAGTAAGTAGTTGTGAATTTGAGAAATACTTGTGTTAAAGTTTGTGAGTCCCGTAGCATGCACGTATGGTGAACCGTTATGTGATGAAGTCAGAGCATGATTTATTTTTTGATTGTCTTCCTTATGAGTGGCGGTCGGGGATGAGCGATGGTCTTTTCCTACCAATCTATCCCCCTAGGATCATGCACGTGGTACTTTGTTTCGATGACTAATAGATTTTTGCAATAAGTATGTGTGTTCTTTATGACTAATGTTGAGTCCATGGATTATACGCACTCTCACCTTTCTGCCATTGCTAGCCTCTCTAGTACCACGCTACTTTCACCGGTACCATAAACCCACCACATATCCTTCCTCAAAACAGCCACCATACCTACCTATTACGGCATTTCCATAGCCATTCCGAGATATATTGCCATGCAACTTTCCATCGTTCCGTTTATTATGACACGGTCCATCATTGTCATATTGCTTTGCATGATCATGTAGTTCACATCATATTTGTGGCAAGCCACCGTTCATCATTTTTATACATGTAGCTCTTGATTCATTGCACATCCCGGTACACTGCGGGAGGCATTCACATAGAGTCATATTTTGTTCTAAGTATCGAGTTGTAATTGTTGAGTTGTAAGTAGATAAAAGTGTGATGATCTTCATTATTAGAGCATTGTCCCATGTGAGGAAAGGATGATGGATACTATGATTCCCCCACAAGTCGGGATGAGACTCCGGACGAAAAAAAAGAGGCCAAAAAATGAGAGAAGGCCCAAATAAAAAAATGAGAGAAAATAGAGAAGGGACAATGTTACTATCCTTTTTACCACACTTGTGCTTCAAAGTAGCACCATGATCTTCATGATAGAGAGTCTCCTATGATAACTTTCATATACTGGTGGGAATTTTTCATTTTATAACTTGGCTTGTATATTCCAATGATGGGCTTCCTCAAATTGCCCTAGGTCTTCGTGAGCAAGCGAGTTGGATGCACACCCACTTAGTTTCTTTTTGAGCTTTCATAAACTTATAGCTCTAGTGCATCCGTTGCATGGAATCCCTACTCACTCACATTGATATCTATTAATGGTCATCTCCATAGCCCATTGATACGCCTAGTTGATGTGAGACTAGCTCCTTCTTTTTGTCTTCTCCACAACCACCGTCTATTCCACCTATAGTGTTATATCCATGGCTCACGCTCATGTATTGCGTGAAAGTTGAAAAAGTTTGAGAGAACATCAAAAGTATGAAAACAATTTCTTGGCTTGTCATCGGGTTTGTGCATGATTTAAATACTTTGTGTAATGAATATGGAGCATAGCCAGACTATATGATTTTGTAGGAATAAGCTTTCTTTGGCTATGTTATTTTGAGAAGACATAATTATTTTGTTAGTATGCTTGAAGTATTATTGTTTTTATGTCAATATTAAACTTTTGTTTTGAATCTTACGGATCTGAACATTCATGCCACAATAAAGAGAATTACATGGATAAATATGTTACATAGCATTCCACATCAAAATTTTTGTTTTTATCATTTACCTACTCGAGGACGAGCAGGAATTAAGCTTGGGATGCTTGATACGTCTCCGACGTATCTATAATTTTTTTATTGTTCCATGCTGTTATATTATCTATTTTGGATGTTTTATATGCATTAATATGCTATTTTATATGATTTTCGGGACTAACCTATTAACCTAGAGTCCAGTGCCAATTTCTATTTTTTTTTGTTTTAGAGTTTCATAGAAAAGGAATACCAAACGGAGTCCAAACGGAATAAAACTTCCGCGATGATTTTTCTTGGGCCAGAAGACACCCAGGAGACTTGGAGTGCAAGTCAGAGGAACCTCGAGGCGGCCACAAGGGTGGAGGGCGCGCCTAGGGGTGTGGGGAGCGCCCCCTACCTTGTGGGCCCCTCGTAGCTCCCCTGACCTAATTCTTTCGCCTATATATACTCTTAAATGCCCGAACTCATCTGGAACCATTCCGATGTCCAAACATATCCTTCCAATATATCGATCTTTATGTCTCGACCATTTCGAGACTCCTCGTCATGTCCGTGAACACATCCGGGACTCTGAACTACCTTCGGTACACCAGAACACATAAACTCATAATACCGATCGTCATTGAACGTTAAGCGTGCGGACCCTACCGGTTTGAGAACTATGTAGACATGACCGAGACTCACCTTCGGTCAATAACGAATACCAGAACATGGATGCTCATATTGGTTCCTACATATTCTACAAAGATCTTTATCGGTCAAACCGCATAACAACATACATTGTTCCCTTTGTCATCGATATGTTACTTGCCAGACATTCGATCATCGGTATCTTAATACCCAGTTCAATATCGTTACCGGCAAGTCTCATTACTCGTTCTGTAATGCAACATCCCGTAACTAACTCATTAGTCACATTGCTTGCAAGGCTTATAGTGATGTGCATTATCGAGGGGGCCCAGAGATACCTCTCTAATACAGGAAGTGACAAATCCTAATCTCGATCTATGCCAACTCAACAAACACCATCGGAGACACCTGTAGAGCATCTTTATAGTCACCCTGTTACGTTGTGATGTTTGATAGCACACTAAGTGTTCCTCCAGTATTCGGGAGTTGCATAATCTCATAATCATAGGAACATGTATAAGTTATGAAGAAAGCAATAGCAACAAACTAAACGATCATCGTGCTAAGCTAACAGATGGGTCAAGTCAATCACATCATTCTATAATGATGTGATCCCATTAATCAAATGACAACTCATGTCTATGGTTAGGAAACTTAACCATCTTTGATTAACGACCTAGTCAAGTAGAGGCATACTAGTAAAAATCTTGATCTATCTATGGTTAGGAAACTTAACCATCATGACATAAGGAAAAATAAATAACAACTTTATTATTGCCTCTAGGGCATATTTCCTTCAAGAACCCTTTCTTTGATTGATCCATTTTGAACTTCTTCAAAACTATATCAGGGTATGTGCTTTTGTGAAACTCAAATTAAGCGTCTTGATCTATCTCTATATATCTTGATGCCCAATATATAAGTATCTTCACCGAGGTTTCTCATCGAAAAGTTCCTATTCAAGTATCCTTTTATGCTATTCAGAAATTCAGTATCATTTCCGATCAGCAATATGTCATCCACCTATAATATCAGAAATGCTACAGAGCTCGCACTCATTTTCTTGTAAATACATGCTTCTCCAAAAGTCTGTATAAAACCATATGCTTTGATTACACTATCAAAGCGTATATTCCAATTCCGAGAGGCTTGCCCCAGTCCATAAATGGATCGCTGGAGCTTGCACACTTTGTTAGCACCTTTTGGATCGACAAAACCTTCCGGTTGCATCATATACAACTCTTCTTTAAGATATCCATTAAGGAATGCAGTTTTGACATCCATTTGCCAAATTTCATAATCATAAAATGCGTCAATCTCCAACATGATTCGGACGAACTTAAGCATCGCTACGGGTGAGAAGGTCTCATCGTAGTCAACTCCTTGAACTTGTCGAAAACCTTTCGCAACAAGTCGAGCTTTGTAGACAGTAATATTACCTTCAACATCAGTCTTCTTCTTGAAGATCCATTTATTCTCTATGGCTTGACGATCATCGGGTAAGTCAACCAAAGTCCACAATTTGTTCTCATACATGGATCCCATCTCAGATTTCATGGCCTTAAGCCATTTTGCGGAATCTGGGCTCATCATCGCTTTCCTCATAGTTCGTAGGTTCGTCATGGTCAAGTAACATGACTTCCAAAACAGGATTACCGTACCACTCTGGTGCAAATCTTACTCTGGTTGACCTACGAGGTTTGGTAGTAACTTGACCAGAAGTTTCATGATCATCATCATTAGCTTCCTCACTTACTGGTGTAGGAATCACTCGAACTGATTTCTATGATGAACTACTTTCCAATAAGGGAGCAGGTACAGTTACCTCATCAAGTTCTACTTTCCTCCCACTCACTTCTTTCGAGAGAAACTCCTTCTCTAGAAAGGATTCATTCTTAGCAACGAATATATTGCCTTCGGATCTGTGATAGAAGGTGTACCCAATAGTCTCTTTTGGGTATCCTATGAAGACACATTTCTCCGATTTGGGTTCGAGCTTATTAGGTTGAAGTTTTTTCACATAAGCATCGCAGCCCCAAACTTTAAGAAACGACAACTTGGGTTTCTTGCCAAACAACAGTTCATAAGGTGTCGTCTCAACGGATTTCGATGGTGCCCTATTTAACGTGAATGCAGCCATCTCTAAAGCATAACCCCAAAACGATAGCGGTAAATCAGTAAGAGACATCATAGATCGCACCATATCTAATAAAGTGCGGTTACGACATTCGGACACACCATTACGCTGTGGTGTTCTAGGTGGCGTTAGTTGCAAAACTATTCCACGTTGTTTCAAATGAAGACCAAACTCATAACTCAAATATTCTCCTCCACGATCAGATCGCGGAAACTTTATTTTCTTGTTACGATGATTTTCCACTTCACTCTGAAATTCTTTGAGCTTTTCAAATGTTTCAGACTTATGTTTCATCAAGTAGATATACCCATATCTGCTCAAATCATCTGTGAAGGTAAGAAAATAACGATACCCGTCATGAGCATCAACACTCATCGGACCGCATATATCAGTATGTATTATTTCCAACAAGTCTGTTGCTCGCTCCATTGTTCCGGAGAACGGATTCTTGGTCATCTTGCCCATGAGGCATGGTTCGCAAGCATCAAGTGATTCATAATCAAGTGATTCCAAAAGCCCATCAGAATGGAGTTTCTTCATGGGCTTTACACCAATATCACCTAAATGGCAGTGCCACAAATAAGTTGCACTATCATTATTAAACTTATATCTTTTGGCTTCAATACTATGAACATGTGTATAGCTACTATCAAGATTTAGTAAAAATAGACCACTCATCAAGGGTGCATGACCATAAAAGATATTATTCATATAGATAGAACAACCATTATTCTCTGATTTAAATGAATAACCATCTCACATCAAAGAAGATCCAGATATAATGTTCATGCTCAACGCTGGCACCAAGTAACAATTATTCAGGTCTAAAGCTAACCCCGAAGGTAGATGTAGAGGCAGCGTGCCAACGGTGATCTCATCGACTTTGGAACCATTTCCCACCCACATCGTCACCTTGTCCTTAGCCAATCTTCGCTTAATCCATAGTCCCTGTTTCGAGTTGCAAATATTAGCAACAGAACCAGTATCAAATACCCAAGCACTGCTACGAGCATTAGTAAGGTACACATCAATAACATGTATATCAAATATACCTTTCACTTTGCCATCCTTCTTCTCCGCCAAATACTTGGGGCAGTTCCGCTTCCAGTGAACAGTCCCTTGGCAGTAAAAGCACTCAGTATCAGGCTTAGGTCTAGACTTGGGTTTCTTCACTTGAGCAGCAACTTTCTTGCCGTTCTTCTTGAAGTTCCCCTTCTTCCCTTTACCCTTTTTCTTGAAACTAGTGGTCTTTTTGAAGTTCCCCTTCTTCTTCCCCTTGCCCTTTTTCTTGAAACTAGTGGTCTTGTTGACCATCAACACTTGATGCTCCTTCTTGATTTCTACCTCCACAGCCTTTAGCATTGCGAAGAGCTTAGGAATCGTCTTATCCATCCCTTGCATATTATAGTTCATCACGATGCTCTTCTAGCTTTGTGGCAGTGATTGAAGAACTCTGTCAATGACACTATCATCAGGAAGATTAACTCCCAGACGAGTCAAGTGATTGTGGTACCCACACATTCTGAGTATATGCTCACTGATAGAACTATTCTCCTCCATTTTACAGTTGTAGAACTTATTGGAGACTTCATATCTCTCAATCCAGGCATTTGCTTGAAATATTAACTTCAACTCCTGGAACATCTCATTTGCTCCATGATGTTCAAAACATCGTTGAAGTCCCGGTTCTAAGCCGTAAAGCATGGCACACTGAACTATTGAGTAGTCATTAGCTTTGCTCTGCCAGGTGTTCATAATATCTGGCGTTGCTCCTGCAGTGGGTTTGGCACCTAGCGGTGCTTCCAGGATGTAATTCTTCTGTGCAGCAATGAGGATAATCCCCAAGTTATGGACCTAGTCTGTGTAATTGCTACCATCATATTTCAATTTAGCTTTCTCTAGGAACGCATTAGAATTAATCGGAACAACAACACGGGCCATTTATCTACAACAACACAGACATGCAAAATACTATCAGGTACTAAGTTCATGATAAATTAAAGTTCAATTAATCATATTACTTAAGAACTCCCACTTAGATAGACATCCCTCTAATCATTTAAGTGATCACGTGATCCATATCAACTAAACCATGTCCGATCATCACATGAGATGGAGTAGTGTTCAATGGTGAACATCACTATGTTGATCATATCTACTATATGATTCACGTCGACCTTTTGGTCTTAGTGTTCCGAGGCCATATCTGCATATGCTAGGCTTGTCAAGGTTAACCCGAGTATTCGGCGTGTGCAAAACTGGCTTGCACCCGTTGTATGTGAACGTAGAGCTTATCACACCCGATCATCACGTGGTGTCTCGGCATGACGAACTGTAGCAACGGTGCATACTCAGGGAGAACACTTTTATCTTGAAATTTAGTGAGAGATCATCTTATAATGCTACCACCAAACTAAGCAAAATAAGATACATAAAGGATAAACATCACATGAAATCAAATAAGTGATATGATATGGCCATCGTCATCTTGTGCCTTTTGATCTCCATCTCCAAAGCACTGTCATGATCACTATCGTCACCGGCTTGACACCTTGATCTCTATCGAAGCATCATTGTCGTCTCGCCAACTATTGCTTCTACGACTATCGCTACCATTTAGTGATAAAGTAAAGCAATTACATGGCGATTGCATTTCATACAATAAAGCGACAACCATATGGCTCCTGCCAGTTGCCGATAACTATGTTACAAAACATGATCATCTCATAAAACAATTTATATAATCACGCCTTGACCATATCACATCACAACATGCCCTACAAAAACAAGTTAGACGTCCTCTACTTTGTTGTTGCAAGTTTTACGTGGCTGATACGGGCTTAGCAAGAACCGTTCTTACCTACGCATAAAAAACAACAACACGGTATAGTGATTGCTTTTTGATCTTCAGAAAGAACCCTATTCATTGAATCCGATTCAACTAAAGTTGAAGAAACAGACACCCACTAGCCACCAGTGTGCGAAGCACGTCAGTAGAACCAGTTTCGCGTAAGCGTCGCATAATGTTGGTTTGAGCCGCTTCATCCAACAATACTGTTGAATCAAGAATGAACTAGTGACAGCAAGCAATATGTATATACCCATGCACACGACTCCTTTGTGTTCTACTTGTGCATATAACATCTACGCATAGACCTGGCTCTGATACCACTGTTGGGGAACGTAGTATTTCAAAAAAATCCTACAATCACGCAAGATCTATGTAGGAGATGCATAGCAGCGAGAGGGGTAGAGTATGTCTACGTACCCTCGTAGGCCAAAAGCGGAAGCGTTATGAAACGCGGTTGATGTAGTCGAACGTCTTCGTGATCCAACCGATCAAGTATCGAACGCACGGCACCTCCGCGATTTGCACATGCTTAGCTCAGTGACGTCCCTCGTACTCTTGATCTAGATGAGGCCGAGGGAGAGTTTCTTCAGCACGACGGTGTGATGACTGAAGGAAATATGCCCTAGAGGCAATAATAAAGTTATTATTTATTTCCTTACATCATGATAAAAGTTTATTATTCATGCTAGAATTGTATTAACCAGAAACATAATACATCTGTGAATACATAGACAAACAGATTGTCACTAGTATGCCTCTACTAGACTAGCTCGTTAATCAAAGATGGTTATGTTTCCTAACCATGAACAAAGAGTTGTTATTTGATTAACGAGGTCACATCATTAGTTGAATGATCTGATTGACACGACCCATTCTATTAGCTTAGCACCCGATCGTTTAGTATGTTGCTATTGCTTTATCCATGCCTTATACATGTTCCTATGACTATGAGATTATGCAACTCCCGTTTGCCGGAGGAACACTTTGGGTACTACCAAACATCACAACGTAACTGGGTGATTATAAAGGAGTACTACAGGTGTCTCCAATGGTAGATGTTGGGTTGGCGTATTTCGAGATTAGGATTTGTCACTCCGATCGTCGGAGAGGTATCTCTGGGCCCTCTCGGTAATGCACATCACTTAAGCCTTGCAAGCATTGCAACTAATGATTTAGTTGCAGGGTGATGTATTACGGAACGAGTAAAGAGACTTGCCGGTAACGAGATTGAACTAGGTATTGGATACCGACAATCGAATCTCGGGCAAGTAACATACCGATGACAAAGGGAACAACGTATGTTGTTATGCGGTCTGACCGATAAAGATCTTCGTAGAATATGTAGGAGCCAATATGGGCATCCAGGTCCCGCTATTGGTTATTGACCGGAGACGTGTCTCGGTCATGTCTACATTGTTCTCGAACCGTAGGGTCCGCACGCTTAACGTTACGATGACAGTTATTATGAGTTTATGCATTTTGATGTACCAAAGGTTGTTCGGAGTCCCGGATGTGATCACGGACATGACGAGGAGTCTCGAAATGTTCGAGACATAAAGATTGATATATTGGAAGCCTATATTTGGACATCGGAAGTGTTTCGGGTGAAATCGGGAATTTTACCGGATTACCAGGAGGTTACCGGAACCCCCCGGAATGCAAATGGGCCAACATGGGCCTTGGTGGAAAGGTGTAAGGGCTGCCCCATGGGCTGCGCGCCTCCCCCCTTCCCCTAGTCCTATTAGGACTAGGGAAGGTGGCCGGCCACCCCCTCTCTCTTTCCCCACTTGGGGAGTCCTATTTGGAATAGGATTGGAAGGGGAGTCCTACTCCCAGCGGGAGTAGGACTCCTCCTATGGCTGCCGCACCCCTCCCCCTTTGCCCCTTTATATACGGGGGCAGGGGGCACCTCTAGACACACAATTGATCATTGAGATCTTTCCTTAGCCGTGTGCGGTGCCCCCTGCCACCAAATTCCACCTCGATCATATTGTTGCAGTGCTTAGGCGAAGCCCTGCGTCGGTAGTACATCAAGATCGTCACCATGCCGTCGTGCTGACGGAACTCATCCTCGACGCTTTGCTGGATCGGAGCCCGAGGATCGTCATCGAGCTGAACGTGTGCTAAGAACTCAGAGGTGCCGGAGTAACGGTGCTTGGATCAGTCGGATCGGGAAGAAGACGTACGACTACTTCCTCTACGTTGTGACAAACACTTCCGTTGCGATCTACAAGGGTACGTAGATCATACTCTCCCCTCGTTGCTATGCATCACCATGATCTTGCGTGTGCGTAGGAATTTTTTTGAAATTACTACGTTCCCCAACAGTGGCATCCGAGCCTGGTTTTATGGTTTGATGTTATTTGCACGAGTAGAACACAAGTGAGTTGTGGGCGATACAAGTCATACTGCCTACCAGCATGTCATACTTTGGTTTGGCGGTATTGTTGGACGAGACGATCCGGACCAACCTTACGCGTACTCTTATGCGAGACCGGTTCCCTCGACGTGCTTTGCACATAGATGGCTTGCGGAAGACTGTCTCTCCAACTTTAGTTGAACCGAGTGTGGCTACGCCCGGTCCTTGAGAAGGTTAAAACGGAGTCTATTTGACAAACTATCGTTGTGGTTTTGATGCGTAGGTAAGATGAGTTCTTGCTTAAGCCCGTAGCAGCCACGTAAAACTTGCAACAACAAAGTAGAGAACGTCTAACTTGTTTTTGCAGGGCATGTTGTGAAGTGATATGGTCAAGGCATGATGCTAAATTTTATTGTATGAGATGATCATGTTTTGTAACCGAGTTATCGGCAACTGGCAGGAGCCATATGGTTGTCGCTTTATTGTATGCAATGCAATCACGATGTAATGCTTTACTTTATTACTAAGCGGTAGTGATAGTCGTGGAAGCATAAGATCGGCGAGACGACAACGATGCTACGATGGAGATCAAGGTGTCGCGCCGGTGACGATGGTGATCATGACGGTGCTTCGGAGATGGAGATCACAAGCACAAGATGATGATGGCCATATCATATCACTTATATTGATTGCATGTGATGTTTATCCTTTTATGCATCTTATCTTGCTTTGATTGACGGTAGCATTATAAGATGATCTCTCACTAAATTATCAAGAAGTGTTCTCCCTGAGTATGCACCGTTGCCAAAGTTCGTCGTGCCCAGACACCACGTGATGATCGGGTGTGATAAGCTCTACGTCCATCTACAATGGGTGCAAGCCAGTTTTGCACACGCAGAATACTCAGGTTAAACTTGACGAGCCTAGCATATGCAGATATGGCCTCGGAACACAGAGACCGAAAGGTCGAGCATGAATCATATAGTGGATATGATCAACATAACGATGTTCACCATTGAAAACTACTCCATCTCACGTAATGATCGGTTATGGTTTAGTTGATTTGGATCACGTGATCAGTTAGAGGATTAGATGGATGTCTATCTAAGTGGGAGTTCTTAAGTAATATGATTAAATTGAACTTAAATTTATCATGAACTTAGTCCTGGTAGTATTTTGCAAATTATGTTGTAGATCAATGGCTCGCGTTGTTGCTTCCCTGTGTTTATTTTGATATGTTCCTAGAGAAAATTGTGTTGAAAGATGTTAGTAGCAATGATGCGGATTGGATCCGTGATCTGAGGTTTATCCTCATTGCTGCATAGAATAATTATGTCCTTGATGCACCGCTAGGTGACGGACCTATTGCAGGAGCAGATGCAGACGTTATGAACGTTTGGCTAGCTCAATATGATGACTACTTGATAGTTTAGTGCACCATGCTTAATGGCTTAGAATCGGGAATTCAAAGACGTTTTGAACGTCATGGAACATATGAGATGTTCCAGGAGTTGAAGTTAATATTTCAAGCAAATACCCGAGTTGAGAGATATGAAGTCTCCAACAAGTTCTATAGCTAAAAGATGGAGGAGAATCGCTCAACTAGTGAGCATGTGCCCAGATTGTCTGAGTACTACAATCGCTTGAATCAAGTGGGAGTTAATCTTCCAGATAAGATAGTGATTGACAGAATTCTCTAGTCACCATCACCAAGTTAGTAGAACTTCGTGATGAACTATAATATGCAAGGGATGACAAAAGTAATTTCCAAGCTCTTCGTGATGCTGAAATCAATGAAGGTAGAAATCAAGAAAAAGATCAAGTGTTGATGGTTGACAAAATCACTAGTTTCAAGAAAAGGGCAAAGGGAAGAAGGGGAACTTCAAGAAGAACGGCAAGCAAGTTGCTGCTCAAGTGAAGAAGCCCAAGTCTGGTCCTAAGCCTGAGACTAAGTGCTTCTACTGCAAAGGGACTGGTCACTGGAAGCGGAACTACCCCAAGTGATTGGCGGATAAGAAGGATGGCAAAGTGAACATAAGTACATTTGATATACATGTTATTGATGTGTACTTTACTAGTGTTTATAGCAAACCCTAAGTATTTGATACTAGTTCAGTTGCTAAGATTAGTAACACGAAACGGGAGTTGCAGAATAAACAGAGACTAGTTAAGGGTGAAGTGACGATGTGTGTTGGAAGTGGTTCCAAGATTGATATGATCATCATCGCACACTCCCTATACTTTCGGGATTAGTGTTGAACCTAAATAAGTGTTATTTGGTGTTTGCGTTGAGCATGAATATGATTTGATCATGTTTATTGTAATACGGTTATTCATTTAAGTAAGAGAATAAATTGTTGTTCTATTTACATGAATAAAACCTTATATGGTTACACACCCAATGAAAATAGTTCGTTGGATCTCGATCGTAGTGATACACATATTCATAATATTGAAACCGAAAGATGCAAAGTTAATAATGATAGTGCAACTTATTTGTGGCACTGCCGTTTAGGTCATATTGGTATAAAGCGCATGAAGAAACTCCATGCTGATGGGCTTTCGGAATCACTTGATTATGAATCACTTGATGCTTGCGAACCATGCCTTTTGGGCAAGATGACTAAAACGCCATTCTCCAGAACAATGAAGCAAGCAACAGATTTGTTGGAAATCATACATACTAATGTATGTGGTCCGATGAATATTAAGGCTTACAGCAAGTATCATTATTTTCTAACCTTCATAGATGATTTGAGCAGATATGAGTATATCTACTTGATGAAACATAAGTCTGAAACATTTGAAAAGTTCATATAATTTCAGAGTGAAGTGAAAATCATCGTAACAAGAAGATAAAAGTTTCTACGATATGATCATGGAAAAGAGTATTTGAGTTACGAGTTTGGTCTTCAGTTAAAACAATGTGAAATAGTTTCACTACTCACGCCACCTGGAACACCACAACATAATGGTGTGTCCGAACGTCATAACCGTACTTTATTGGATATAGTGCAATCTATGATGTTTCTTACCGATTTAGCACTATTGTTTTTGGGGTCATGCATTATAGACAACTGCATTCACGTTAAAAAGGGGCACCATCTATATCCGTTGAGACGACGCCTTATGAACTATGGTTTGGCAAGAAACCAAAGTTGTCGTTTCTTAAAGTTTGGGGCTGCGATGCTTATGTGAAAAAGTTTCATCCTGATAAGCTCAAACCCAAATCGGAAAAGTGCGTCTTCATAGGATACCCTAAAGAAAATGTTGGGTACACCTTCTATCACAGATCCGAAGGCAAGATATTCGTTGCTGAGAATGGATCCTTTCCAGAGAAGGAGTTTCTCTTGAAAGAAGTGAGTGGGAGGAAAGTAGAAAACTTGATAAGGTAATTGTACCTTCTCCTTTATTGGAAAGTAGTTCATCACAGAAATTTGTTCCTGTGACTCCTACACCAATTAGTGAGGAAGCTAATGATGATGATCATGTAACTTCAGATCAAGTTACTACCGAATCTCGTAGGTAATCCAGAGTGCGATCCGCACCAGAGTGGTACGGTAATCCTGTTCTGGAAGTCATGTTACTAGACCATGACGAACCTGCGAACTATGAGGAAGCGATGGTGAGCCCAGATTCCGCAAAGTGGCTTGAAGCCATGAAATCTGAGATATGATCCAAGTATGAGAACAAAGTATGGACTTTGGTTGACTTGCCCGATGATCGGCAAGCAATTGAGAATAAATGGATCTTCAAGAGGAAGACGGAGGCTGATAGTAGTGTTACTATCTACAAAGCTAGAATTGTTGCAAAAAGTTTTTCGACAAGTTCAAGGTGTTGACTACGATGAGAAGCTTCTCACTCGTATCTATGCTTGAGTCTGTCCGAATCATGTTAGTAATTGCCGCATTTTATGAAATCTGGCAAACGGATAAACAAAACTGCATTCCTTAATGGATTTATTAAAGAAGAGTTGTATATGATGCAACCGGAAGGTTTTGTCAATCCGAAAGGTGCTAACAAAATGTGCAAGCTCCAGCGATCCATCTGTGGACTGGTGCAAGCATCTCGGAGTTGGAATATACGCTTTGATGAGTTGATCAAAGCATATAGTTTTATACAGACTTGCGGTGAAGCCTGTATTTACAAGAAAGTGAGTGGGAGCACTACAGCATTTCTGATAAGTATATGTGAATGACATATTGTTGATCGGAAATAATGTAGAATTATTCTGTAAAGCATAAAGGAGTGTTTGAAAGGAGTTTTTTCAAAGAAAGACTTCAGTGAAGCTGCTTGCATATTGAGCTCCAAGATCTATAGAGATAGATCAAGACGCTTGATAAGTTTTTTCAATGAGTACATACCTTGACAAGATTTTGAAGTAGTTCAAAATGGAGCAGTCAAAGAAAGAGTTCTTGCCTGTATTACAAGGTGTGAAATTGAGTAAGACTCAAAGCCCGACCACGGCAGAAGATAGAAAGAGAATGAAAGTCATTCCCTATGCCTTGGCCATAGGTTCTATAAAGTATGTCATGCTGTATACCAGATCTATTGTATACCCTGCACTGATTTAGCAAGGAAGTACAATAGTGATCTAGGAGTAGATCACTGGATAGCGGTCAGAATTATCCTTAGTGAAATAAGGATATGTTTCTCGATTATGGACGTGATAAAAAGGTTCGTCGTAAAGGGTTACGCCGATGCAAGTTTTGACACTAATCTAGATGACTCTAAGTCTCGGTCTAGATACATATTGAAAGTGGGAGCAATTAGCTAGAGTAGCTCCATGCAGAGCATTGTTGACATAGAAATTTGCAAAATACATGTGGATCTAAATGTGGCAGACCCGTTGACTAAGATTCTCTCACAAGCAAAACATGATCACACCTTAGTGCTCTTTGGGTGTTAATCACATAGCGATGTGAACTAGATTACTGAATCTAGTAAACCCTTTGGGTGTTGGTCACATGCCGATGTGAACTATGGGTGTTAAACACATGATGATGTGAACTATCGATGTTAATCACATGGTGATGTGATCTAGATTATTGACTCTAGTGCAAGTGGGAGACTGAAGTAAATATGCCCTAGAGGCAATAATAAAGTTATTATTTATTTCCTTACATCATGATAAAAGTTTATTATTCATGCTAGAATTGTATTAACCAGAAACATAATACATGTGTGAATACATAGACAAACAGATTGTCACTAGTATGCCTCTACTAGACTAGCTCGTTAATCAAAGATGGTCATGTTTCCTAACCATGAACAAAGAGTTGTTATTTAATTAACGAGGTCACATCATTAGTTGAATGATCTGATTGACATGACCCATTCTATTAGCTTAGCACCCGATCGTTTAGTATGTTGCTATTGCTTTATCCATGACTTATACATGTTCCTATGACTATGAGATTATGCAACTCCCGTTTGCCGGAGGAACACTTTGGGTACTACCAAACGTCACAACGTAACTGGGTGATTATAAAGGAGTACTACAGGTGTCTCCAATGGTAGATGTTGGGTTGGCGTATTTCGAGATTAGGATTTGTCACTCCGATCGTCGGAGAGGTATCTCTGGGCCCTCTCGGTAATGCACATCACTTAAGCCTTGCAAGCATTGCAACTAATGATTTAGTTGCGGGGTGATGTATTACGGAACGAGTAAAGAGACTTGCCGGTAACGAGATTGAACTAGGTATTGGATACCGACGATCGAATCTCGGGCAAGTAACATACCGATGACAAAGGGAACAACGTATGTTGTTATGCGGTCTGACCGATAAAGATCTTCGTAGAATATGTAGGAGCCAATATGGGCATCCAGGTCCCGCTATTGGTTATTGACCGGAGACGTGTCTTGGTCATGTCTACATTGTTCTTGAACCGTAGGGTCCGCACGCTTAACGTTATGATGACAGTTATTATGAGTTTATGCATTTTGATGTACCGAAGGTTGTTCGGAGTCCCGGATGTGATCACGGACATGACGAGGAGTCTCGAAATGTTCGAGACATAAAGATTGATATATTGGAAGCCTATATTTGGACATCGGAAGTGTTCCGGGTGAAATCGGGAATTTTACCGGATTACCGGGAGGTTACCGGAACCCCCCGGAATGCAAATGGGCCAACATGGGACTTGGTGGAAAGGTGAAAGGGCTGCCCCATGGGCTGCACGCCTCCCCCCTTCCCCTAATCCTATTAGGACTAGGGAAGGTGGACGGCCACCCCCTCTCTCTTTCCCCACTTGGGGAGTCCTATTTGGAATAGGATTGGAAGGGGAGTCCTACTCCCAGCGGGAGTAGGACTCCTCCTATGGCTGCCGCACCCCTCCCCCTTTGCCCCTTTATATACGGGGGCAGGGGGCACCTCTAGACACACAATTGATCATTGAGATCTTTCCTTAGCCGTGTGCGGTGCCCCCTACCACCAAATTCCACCTCGATCATATTGTTGCAGTGCTTAGGCGAAGCCCTGCGTCGGTAGTACATCAAGATCGTCACCACGCCGTCGTGCTGACGGAACTCATCCTCGACGCTTTGCTGGATCGGAGCCCGAGGATCGTCATCGAGCTGAACGTGTGCTAAGAACTCGGAGGTGCCGGAGTAACGGTGCTTGGATCCGTCGGATCGGGAAGAAGACGTACGACTACTTCCTCTACGTTGTGACAAACGCTTCCGTTGCGATCTACAAGGGTACGTAGATCATACTCTCCCCTCGTTGCTATGCATCACCATGATCTTGCGTGTGCGTAGGAAATTTTTTGAAATTACTACGTTCCCCAACAATGACGGTGATGATGAAGTTACCGACGCAAGGCTTCGCCTAAGTACTACAACGATATGACCGAGGTGGAATTCTGTGGAGGGGGCACCACACACGGCTAAACAATCAACTTGTGTGTCTATGGGGTGCCCCTACCCCGTATATAAAGGGGTGGAGGAGGGGGCCGGACGGCCACCTTGGGCGCGCCCCCAAGGGGGGAATCCTACTCCTACTAGGAGTAGGTTCCCCCCTTTCCTAGTCCTACTAGGAGGGGGAAGGAAGGGAGAGGGGGGAGGAAGGAAAGGGGGGGGGCTCCCAATACGGATTGGGCTTGGGGGTGCGCCCCTCCTCTTGGCCTTCTCCTCTCTCTTCCACTAAAGCCCATGTAGGCCCATTAAGCCCCCGGGGGGTTCCGGTAACCTCCCGGTACTCCGGTAAATGCCCGAACTCCTCCGGAACCATTCCGGTGTCCAAACTTAGCCTTCCAATATATTGATATTTTTGTCTCGACCATTTAGAGACTCCTCGTCATGTCCGTGATCACATCCAGGACTCTAAACTACCTTCAGTACATCAAAACATATAAACTCATAATACCGATCGTCATCGAACGTTAAGCGTGCGGACCCTACGGGTTTGAGAACTATGTAGACATGACCGAGACTCACTTCCGGTCAATAACCAATAGCGGAACCTGGATGGTCATATTGGTTCCTACATATTCTATGAAGATCTTTTATCGGTCAAACCGCATAACAACATACGTTGTTCCCTTTGTCATCGGTATGTTACTTGCCCGAGATTCGATCATCGGTATCTCAGTACCTAGTTCAATCTCGTTACCGGCAAGTCTCTTTACTTGTTCTCTAATGCATCATCTCGCAACTATCTCATTAGTCACATTGCTAGCAAGGCTTATAGTGATGTGCATTACCGAGAGGGCCCCAGAGATACCTCTCCGATACACGGAGTGACAAATCCTAATCTCGATCTATGCCAACTCAACAAACACCATCGGAGACACCTGTAGAGAATCTTTATAGTCACCCAATTATGTTGTGATGTTTGATAGCACACTAAGTGTTCCTCTGGTATTCAGGAGTTGTATAATCTCATAGTCATAGGAACATGTATAAGTCATGGAGAAAGCAATAGCAATAAACTAAACGATCATAGTGCTAAGCTAACGGATGGGTCAAGTCAATCACATCATTCTCTAATGACGTGATCACGTTCATCAAATGACAACTCATGTCTATGGTTAGGAAACTTAACCATCTGTGATTAACGAGCTAGTCGAGTAGAGGCATACTAGTGACACTCTATATGTCTATGTATTCACACATGTACTAAGTTTCCGGTTAATACAATTCTAGCATGAACAATAAACATTTATCATCATATAAGGAAATATAAACAACAACTTTATTATTGCCTCTAGGGCATATTTCCTTCACCTGGGGGTACCTCGAGAGGGCACAATAAACCAGGGCGCGCCTGGGCCCCCAGGCGCGCCCAGGTGGGTTGTGCCCACCTCGATGGCCTCCCACACCGCCTCTTTTCTCTATAAATACCCCAATATTCCATAAAACCTAGGGGAGTCAACGAAAATCAATTATAGCCGCCGCAAGTTCCAGAACCACCAGATCCAATCTAGACACCATCACAGAGGGGTTCATCATCCGCATTGGTGCCTCTCCGATGATGCGTGAGTAGTTCATTATAGACCTACGGGGCCGTAGTTAGTAGCTAAATGTCTTCCTCTCTTTCTTTTGATTCTCAATACAATGGTCTCTTGGAGATCCATATGATGTAACTCTTTTTTGCGGTGTGTTTGTTGGGATCCAATGAACTTTGAGTTTATGATCAGATCTATGTTTTTATCCATGAAAGTTATTTGAGTCTTCTTTTGATCTCTTATATGCATGATTACTTATAGCCTCGTATTTCTTCTCCAATATTTGGGTTTCGTTTGGGCGACTTGATCTATTTATCTTGCAATGGGAAGAGGTGCTTTGTGATGAGTTCGATCTTACGGTGCTTGATCCCAGTGACAGAATGGGAACCACCACGTATGTATCGTTGCTATTAAGGTTAACAAGATGGGGTCTATTTCTACATAAATAGATCTTGTCTACATCATGTCATCGTTCTTATTGCATTACTCCATTTTTCCATGAACTTAATACACTAGATACATGATGGATAGCGGTCGATGTGTGGAGTAATAGTAGTAGATGCAGGCAGGAGTCGGTCTACTAATCTTGGATGTGATGCCTATATAATGATCATTGCCTAGATATCGTCCTGATTATTTGAAGTTCTATCAATTTCCCAACAGTAATTTGTTTAGCCACTGTATGCTATTTTTCTCAAGAGAAGCCACTAGTGAAATCTACGACCCCCGGGTCTCTTCTTTATTATATTTGCCTTCGCGATCTGTTTTTATTTGCTTTTATTTTCAGATCTATTAAACCAAAAATACAAAAATACCTTGCTGCAATCTTTGTTTATTTAGTTTATCTCGCGTTCCCGCGAGATCTATTTATCCAATCTACTACAATTTTACCTATCTTTTTACCCGTGGGGGATTGACAACCCCTCTCTATACGTCAGGTTGCAAGTATTTGTTCTGTGTGTGCATGAGCTGTTTACGTGGTGTTGCGTGGTTCTCCTACTGGTTCAATAACCTTGGTCTCATCACTGAGGGAAATACCTACCGTTGTTGTGCTGCATCATCCCTTCCTATTTGGGGAAATACCAACGTAGTTCAAGCAAATATCAGATCCATGTATGAAACCAAAGTATGGACTTTGGAAGTATTACCTGAAGGGCAAAAGGTCATTCAGAATAAATGGATCTTTAAGAAGATAGATGTTGATGGTAATGTCACCATTTATGAAGCTCGACTTGTTGGAAAGAAGTTTCTGACAAGTTCAAGTAGTTGACTATGATGAGACTTTCTCACCCGTTGTTGGGGATATTACTACTAAGTATAAACCGGCCATGAGGGGCCGGATTATGCCCACAATGAGTTAGTCATGTTTGAAGCCCATGAAGACAAGGAGTATGTCGCTTTACATTGGAGATCTAACATGAAGGCCCAGGGCCCAAAGGCGGATTAGGGCCCATAGACATAAACCGCCATATGATATGCAACTTATGTTGTAAGACAAGGAAAAGTAGAAATCGAGCCGGGCACATTTATGAGCCAGACTCGGGATTCTGTAAACCACCGGGCGTCAACCTGTGTATATAAAGGGACGACCCGACGGCGGTTTAGGGACAGCAAACAACAACTCGAGAGCCAGGCAAAGCGGATTGCTCCCTGGTCATCAAAACCCTAGCAATTCCATCACAACTGGAGTAGGCTTTTACCTTCACCGCAAGGGGCCGAACCAGTATAATTCCTTGCGTCCCGTGTTCCGCTTTAACCCCTCTAAGCTACTACGTTGCGATGGCTCCGCGACTAAGTCCTTACGCTAGGACATCTGCCGTGACAAACCCACGACAGTTGGCACCCACTGTGGGACTACCGCACGATGGTTTCGAGTTCTTAGAGGGCAGCTTCGAAGGACTCAAGGGATACACTATGGGACAGATTACCAAGAGTCTCACGGCAAGCTCTACATCGACGACGCAGGCTGGGGCCCCGAGGCTGGCTCGATTGAGTACGGGTACCGGGTCCCCTTTGGTGGAATACACGTCTTCATTGGCTAGATCGGCGAACCGGGCCCTGAGCCGGACATCTGCACCGACATCATCGAGACGGCTCAGCATGCAAGACCTACCCGGGTTCAGCCTGCCGTAAGGCGTGCCTTCGTGGGAGTCATCCACGAAGCAGAATCTGAGGATAGATCGGTATCTGGTGGCGAAACCGTCGTTTACTCTGATGACGAGTCTTCAATCGGAGAGAACGAGTCACTGTATCAGCTGCATGATGGCCGGATTGGTGGCGGTTCCGCATGCGACAGTATTTTGGACCTCTCTGATCCACCGAGCCGGGTTGCAATTTTCATGGCTGGTACACAATCGGTGTAGCATTCTTCTACCGCAGCAGCAACGATTTCCGGTTCAGTCGCTCCAGCGCCAGCTGGGGCAGGAGGCCCCGCGCCAGTGCCGGTTCAAGTTTTGTCTGATTTATTCGACACTTTGGCAACATTGCTGGCAGCTGAGGTTAATCCGGTAGATCAGGATCAGCGTAACACAGAAATTGCAAAGGTGAAGGATCAGATAGCTCAAGCTAAGGTAGATCTGGCAGCAGAGAACACTAGGATGGCCGTAGAGCGGGCCGAGTTAGAGGCACAGGCTTATCGGCTTATGCTGGATCAGAGTGCATGAAATGATGTCATGAGGAGAAGGTACTGGTCTCACCTGCCTCTGGTTTACGAGGGAATGAATCTCTTTAACACGCCAGGGGCAGGAACCAGCAACCAGCCAGTGGTAAACCAGGTGGAGGCACCTGGAATGGGGGCGCCGGTTCTGCCACGCACGATGGATCCGCCTCGTTAGAACGATGTCCTGTCACAACACGTCTCAATGCCTCCGGATCATTACTCTAACCGGTTGGATAACATCGTTGCCGCCACTTCATGATTGGCAGCTCTCCCAATCGAAGGCGAGTCTCCAGTGGTAGTTGAAACATGACAGGCTAGAGAGCTCCTTCAGACAGCTTTGACCCAACAGCAGGCTTATTCGTACAGTCGTGAGAGGATTCATTCCACCCCCCGCCCAAGTCGGACCTACAGCAGGCATATTGATGAGCCGGCTGTATCAAGCAGTGTGCGAAACTGTAACCCGTCGCGAGGGCATAACCCGGCGCGCGGCGGTGCTAATGCCCAGGATGTGGTGGATCACGGTAGATCACGTCGAGAAGCCGACTTAGCAGCGGAATACGCGGCCCGTCAGCTTACTCCGGTTCGTCCAACCACTTAGGTGGAACCAGATGTGGTTTTCAGTTCTTTGGGGGGGCATGTCTCACCCCGGCCTTATGTAACATGCGGCTGCCCAAGGATTTCAAGGGTCCTCGTAAGGTGCCCAATTACACTGCCGATTTACCCCACGAATTATGGGTCGAGAGTTATGAGATGGCGATGGAGATGCTGGACGTAGATGATGTGACATGTGCTAAGTACTTCACCATGATGCTGGAAGGAACAACTCGTACCTGGCTGAAAAGTTTACCAGCTAACTCCATTGGATCATGGGCTGAGTTAAGAAGCCGATTTATCCAGAATTTCAAAGATACGTGTAAGCAGCCCATGTCAATTGTGGACCTAGCCGCATGTGTTCAAGAGGAAGGGGAGTCTACAACCCATTGGGTGAAACGAGTATCAGCTATTCTGCATTCATCAGACCACATCAATGCTGATACAACAGTCTTGACATTGGAAGGAAATTGCCGGTTTACGCCTTTGAAGCTGAAGTTGGGAAGACTCAAGCGTCACTGCAATGACATGGCAACGCTTATGGCAGCTCTGGTTAAGTATGCCGACTTGGATAGTACCAAGGACCCTGAGTCTGATGATGAAAAGCAGGGGAAGGGAAAGAAGAATGGCAGTACCAAGGGGCAGCAGCATAACCCGGCGGGTCATGGGAACAACGGTAAGCGCAAGGCGGATAACAGTTTGGATTTTGTGGCGAACACCAACACCCAGGATAATGGTCAGCGCCGTAAGGGTAAACCGCCCCAGCGGAGTGGAGGATCAGGTCCCAATCTTGAGCGCCTGTTAAACCAGCCTTGCCCAAAGCACGGGTCGCGAGTAAGGCCAGCTACGCACCTTTGGAAAGATTGCTTTATTATGCGGGAATTTAAAAATTCGAATCTTTTCCAATACGACCATGGACCGCTCAACGGTTCAGGAGGCGGTTCTCATGGGCCGGGTTATGGTGGAGGCAGCTCCGGTTCAGGATTTCAAGGCAACCAAACCGGACATGGCAATCAAGGCAGCCAGGGCAACTAGGGCGGTTATAATCATCAGGGGAGTCAACATCAGCAATCAAGGCAGTCAGGGCAACCGGGGCGGTTATAATCATCAGGGTTATTAGAGTAATCCGAAGCAGTTGAATAGTGGGCAGTACCATGTCTTCACCACTAGCATATGTAAGCGCGATCAGAAGCTTCATAAAAGGGCAGTAAACTCCGTTGAACCGGCGGTGCCCCGTTATTTGCGCTGTCTGAACAACCCATTTTGTGGAGTCAAGAGGATCATCCACCCGGGTTGATAATCTGGGTCATCTGGCCTTAGTGGTGGCACCTCAGGTTGGGGGGTATAAGTTCACCAAGGTACTCATGGATGGAGGGAGCAGTATCAATATCCTTTACTATGAAACCTTCCGTCGCATGGGGTTGACAGGTAAAAATCTTAAACCGTCGGACATCGTTTTTCATGGTGTGGTGCCTGGTAAATCGGCATACCCAGTTGGCAAGATAGCTCTAGAGGTTGCTTTTGGAGATGATCATGATTCAAGATCAGAAACATGGACTTTTGAAGTGGTGAAAATCAAGAGCCAATATCATGCCCTGTTTGGACGGCCAGCTTATGCTAAGTTCATGGCAAGGCCCTGTTATGTTTATCTGTAGCTTAAGATGCTAGGTCATAAGGGGACCATCACAGTGCATGAGAGCCGGAAGATTGCTTTGGAATGTGAAGAAGGTGACGCGGCCTATGCTGAGTCGGTTTGTGCAACAGAGGAGTTGAAGTTCTACAAAGACAATGTTGATCCGGCGGATATGACTTCTCTGAAAAATCCAACTACAGAGCATGATCCGGCTTTGAAGTTTAAATCGGCTGAGGAGACTAAGCTGGTTGACTTTGTTCCTGACGATTCATCCAGGAAGTTCAGCATCAGCGCTAACCTGGATCCAAAATAGGAAAGCGCGCTCATCGAGTTCATCCGTGAGAACCGGGACATCTTTGCATGGAAACCTTCTGATATGCCAAGTGTACCATGGGAACTCGCTGAGCACACTCTTAATATAGATCCTAAGTTTAAACCGGTCAGGCAGTTTCTCCGCCGCTTCAATGAAGAAAGGCGCAAGGCTATTGGTGAGGAGGTAGCCCAGCTCTTGGTGGGAAGGTTTATTGTGGAGGTTTTTCACCCTGAGTGGCTAGCTAATCCAGTGCTGGTACTTAAGAAGAACGACACTTGGCGTATGTGTGTGGACTACACAGATTTGAACAAGACTTGTCCAGCTGATCCCTTTGCTCTCCCTCGTATTGATCAAATCATTGATGCTACGGCGGGTTGTGAGCGTTTGAGTTTCTTGGATGCTTATTCGGGCTATCATCAGATCCAAATGACAGTTAAGGACCAGGAGAAGACAACTTTTATAACTCCCTTTGGAGCCTTCTACTATGTATCTATGCCTTTTGGGCTTAAGAGTGCCCAGGCGACTTATCAACGCTGTGTGCAGAATTGTCTTCATGACCAGATTGGGCGAAATGTCCATGCTTATGTAGATGATATTGTGGTAAAGTCTAGAAAGGAGGTGATGTTGATAACTGACATGAAGGAAACCTTTGATAATCTTCGGGTCTATAAGATGATGCTTAATCCGGCCAAGTGTGTTTTTGGTGTTCCGGCAGGAAAGCTCTTGGGTTTTCTAGTGTCTAACCGGAAATGAGCAAGGCTATTATGTCTCTGGCTAAACCGGCGTGTATCAATGATGTTCAACGTCTGGCGGGCTGCATTGACCCAGTTTATCAGCCGTTTAGGAGAGAAAGCAATCCCTCTATATCAGATGATGAAGAAGACAGACAATTTTGTCTGGAGTGATGCTGCTAATGCGGCGTTTGAGGATTTGAAGAAGCAGTTAGCCGAGCCACCTATTATTGTTGCTCCGATCGATAAAGAGCCCTTGTTGTTATATGTGGCTGCTAATGCCCGGGCTGTTAGTGTGGCTATTGTGGTGGAGCGCAAGGAGGCCAGAAAGGAGTATCCGGTTCAATGGCCGGTTTATTATATCAGTGAGGTGCTTATTGAGTCCAATCAGAGGTACCCGCATTGGCAGAAACTGGTGTATGGAGTTTTTATGGCAAGCCAGAAGCTCAAGCAGTATTTTCAGGGTTATCCTATCACTATGGTCAGTTCTTCCCCCTCGGGGGATATCATCCAAAACAGGGAAGCAACTGGCCGGGTTGCCAAATGGGCCATTGAGCTTGGACCTCACGGGTTAAAATATATGCCTCGCACAACGATCAAGTCCCAAGCACTTGTGGATTTCATCAATGACTGGACAGAGTTGCAGGCACCGGAGGAAAAGTCAGATAACACTTATTGGACTATTCATTTTGATGGGTCCAGACAATTGGAGGGCTCGGGGGCTGGAGTTGTATTAACTTCCCCACGAGGTGATAAGTTTTGTTATGTTCTCCGTTTAATGTTCCCTTGCACTAACAATGCAGCTGAATATGAGGCCTTGCTCCATGGTCTTCGAATGGCTAAGGATATGAATTTAAGCCGGGTTAAGTGCTTTGGTGACTCGGACCTGGTAGCTCAACAAGTGTCTGGCACTTGGGATTCCAAGGATCCACTCATGGCGACGTATCAATGAGAGGTGGACATGGTGGCTGGTCATTTCAAGGGTTATCAGGTCGACCATGCAGACCGGCGAAAGAATGAAGCAGCGGACGCTTTAAGTCGTTTGGGTTCTCAACGTAAACCGGTACCACCTAATGTTTTTCTGGATGTTTTGCATAACCCGTCGGTCAAGCTATCTACAGAGTAGGATTTGGCTGTTCCTGACCCGGAAGCTCAATTGGTGGCGGCTCTTCATGTTATCCCAGATTGGACAGTCCCATATTTGGTGTATATGAACCGGGGCGAGTTACCGGAGGATGAAACTTTGGCCAGGCAGATAATCCGGCGATCCAAGTCAATGATCATTATCAATGGGGAGTTGCATCATTGTAGTGTAACAGGGACATTTCAGCGTTGTGTGTCTCCTGAAGAAGGCCGTGAGATTTTGCGTGGGATCCACGAAGGAGATTGTGGTCACCACGCCGGGTCAAAATCCTTGGTAGCTAAGGCTTTTCATCACGGCTTCTATTGGTTGACGGCTCATGCTGATGCTGAGGATTTGGTAAAGAGGTGTGATGGTTGTCAGAAGTTTGCACGCCGCGCTCATGTTCCGGCTCAAGAATTAAGGATGATTCCAATCACTTGGCCGTTTGCAACTTGGGGGCTTGATATGGTTGGGCCCTTTAAGAGGTCCAAGGACAAGAAGACCCACCTTCTGGTGGCGGTTGATAAATTCACCAAGTGGGTGGAGGCAGAGCCAGTCAGTAAGTGTGATGCAGCTACGGTGGTTCAATTCATCAAAAAGGTGATCTTCCGTTTTGGTTTTCCACACAGCATCATAACCGATAATGGTACTAATCTTTCCAAGGGTGCTATGGAAGAATTTTGTCAATGTGAGCACATCCGGCTTGACGTGTCATCAATGGCTCACCCCTAATCTAATGGTCAAGCAAAGAGAGCCAATCAAGAGATTTTGAGAGGCATCAAGCCCCGGCTTATGGTTCCCTTAAAATGGACGCCGGGTTGATGGGTGGAGGAGTTACCTTCTGTGTTATGGAGCATCAATACCACACCGAACAGATCTACATGTTACACACCTTTCTTCATGGTTTACGGAGCAGAGGCGGTTCTCCCTAGTGACATCCGTCATGACTCGCCCCGTGTGGCGACTTATATTGAAGTTAATAATGAGAAAGCACGTCAGGATTCACTTGACATGTTAGATGAGGAGCGTGATATTGAAGCGGTTCGTTCGGATATTTACCAGCAAGACCTGCGTCGTTATCATAGCCGCCGGGTTAAAACCAGAACTTTTCAAGAAGGTGATCTGGTGCTCTGGTTCATCCAGGATTAGACTGATATGCATAAGTTGTCCCCACCTTGGGAAGGACCTTTTGTGGTCAGCAAAAATCTGCACAATGGATCATACTACCTTATCGATGTTCGAGAGCACAAAGACTCACGTAAATCGGAGGAGACCCAACGGCCATGGAATATAGCTCATCTTCGGCCTTGCTATACTTGAGCCACAGGCTCTTCTTATGTACATAGTTATGACAATGTATATATTATGATCAATATAATAAACCGGAGCCTCAGCTAAAGCGGGGTCTCTGTTGTTTTTCTTACATCATGAGTGGTTACACGGGGGCTTTTGTTTATAAAGCGGAGTTCTGTTTACCCATTGGTCCGGCTTATAAAGCCATACATATATATATATATATATCACTTGGGGGCTTGGTCGTATTCGAACCATAGCTACACCTCTTGATCGACATAAGGCCACCAGGGAAATCACTTGGGCTTGGTTGTATTTGAACCATAGGTACACCTTGTGGTCGGCTTAAGGCCAAAAGGAAATTACATGGGGGCCAAAGAGAGTGTTGCAAAAGCACAACTCAAACATAGGCACCCACTGAGCATAGCTCAAATGTTGCTTGGGGGCTCTTTGCTTCTTAAAGAACAAAGAGTCTACACCCTTGCAATAGGCTATCAAGCCAGGCTTGGAAGCCAGGTGTCTTCACCTAAAACCCCGGGTTATCCTGCCTTTTTAAGTAAGCCACTCCATCCAGGTAATCCTGGTATGACCCGCCGAATGTTTGACAAGTCAATCTCGTAGACCCTGAACTTGTCAAAGTTAAAACGACGATTGGTTAATGTGAGGTCCATCTTAAAAGGCTTTGTAAAATGGTTTAACTCAGTGGCCTGACAGCCCATGAAAAGCCTCGCATGTTCTTTTTATGTTTTTATTTGCCAAGTTCTTTCTCCTTTGATGAGGTTATGATAAACCGGCGTTTATTGACCCGACTTGGCTTTCAACTATAAGTTGTCAGTACATGATCAGTTATAGTCCGGTGTTGATTGACCCGGTTTGGCTTTGACTACAAGTCGCCAGTATGATATAGGAATAATCTGGTGTTTATTACAACCCGGCATGGTTTTATTATAAGCCAGCAAAGTAAGGAGGGGTTATCAGTATTCAAGATTTGAGTTATCACCCTTCCGACAAAATGTTGGTAGGCCAACGATGTGATTCAATATCACAGGTATGATATATTTCATATTTCATTATTATTATTTACAGCCTGGTTATAAACCTGGGCTATATGTTGGGCATTATGATCCGCCTGGCGATAAACCGCCAGGGCATTTTATACTTGTCATATGTAGAAACAGATTCAACAAAGCTATTACGGATCATAAGCAGACATAACATAAATTATAGCGGATTAACAATATCAGGCAAAAATGAATATGCACGATGGCATAGAGAGCAAGTGTTTAAACTAGCCTATTACAAGGCGCTTTAATGCCCAAAAGGATAACTGTTTTTTCAAGCAAAGGATTGCAGTATGCAGAGGGCTAAACCGGCCTCCGGATCATGATTCTTTAGGCTGACTTGATGGCTGTGGGTCATCCTGTGCCGGTTCATCCTCCGCCTCTCTACCCAGCAACTAGAAGTCAATGGTTGTCTAGTCGATTCCAGTTAGGTCCTTGAATACAGCTTCGTCGCTTATAAGGGTGGAGGGGTCAACATCAGGGGCATAGGTATGCTTACGGATTGGCGGGATAAGATCTTCCACATCATGAGTTGGCGCAGGATGTCGTGTGTTGTCAGTATCATAAACCGGCTGATAATGAGAAAGATCTGTTTCTTTAGCCAATTTGCTCGCTAGGGGGCACATTTCCTTGGTCAACCTTTGAAGATCATCATTGTTAAATTCTGAACCGTCTTCCTTTAGGCTCGGATAGCCGCTTCCTATATCTGCTGAGTCAAGATCTGGTATCCAAGCTTTAGCCCGGATTAGCGCAGTCAGAGCACCTGACCTTGCAACAGATTTTTTAACTCGACCAACTGGGCAGGCAACATTGACAGCTTTTCAAGTGTTTCCTTGATCAAGGTTGGGGGCGGTTTGTTATGAGCAGCAGTGCAAATGGCCCGTTGGGCACCAGAATATAATTGCTCTATCAGAGTATAGGCAGCCTTCAGCTTCTTCTACATATCAGAGCCCAGGTGGGTAATGCGGGATCCTGCATCATTGCACATATTGATAAACCGGTTGTTTATGGGATAATACATATTGAAGCTTATCATAAAGGTACTTACCAAATACAACACTGGTCATGGCATTGATTTGCCGCTTCAAGCCAGTCAATTCTTCTGCTATCGGTTTAAGCAATGTTTCAGCGTCCTCCGCCCGTTTTAGCAGAGCTGCTTTTTCAGTACCCCATCCTGCCCATTCACTTTTGAAGCTTTCCTTCAGTTGTTCCGTAGCAGTTAAAGCGCCAGTCAACTCCTCTTTAGCCTTGGAGGTTTCAGCTTGCTGGGACTTAATATTTTCCTGAAGGTCGGTGATTTGAGATTCTTTCTGGCTAAGGTCAGCCTACAAGCGACATTTTATAAGTCAGTAGTGCATGTTGGAAGTCCCAAGCACATAACAAGTTATACACTTGGCACTTGGGGGCTAATGCATATGGTTTTTCTCAACTGACATTTTAAGTCCCAAGCACATAACAAGTTATATTCTTGGCACTTGGGGGCTAGTGTATATTTGCTCAAGACAGAATTATGGATTTTTTCATCAACCGGTTTACAAAGATGGTAATCAAGAGTTTTGGAAGCTTCATGACAAGAAGGTACCAATTCATCCTAAAGGTATAAACCGATCCCTGGGGGCTACACAAGCAAAATTGCAGGATTCATACTTTAAAAGTTCCGGTTCATCATAAAACGATAAACCGGCCCTTGGGGGCTACACATGCAAAAAAAATGAAGTAATATGAAGTCCCGGTTCATGTTGATATCATAAACCGACCCTTGGGGGCTGCTGGAGTTGATAGTAGAAATGGAACAAGAGAAACAGTTATGAAGAGTTAACAGTGTTTACCTCGTATCGCTCCTTCATCAGGCCTACAAAACCGGCTTCATAGTCCCGGTTGGTATACATGCGGTTCAAGAAACTAGAATGAATCTCTTGAGCGTTTAGGTGGGCATAGCTGGATAAATCCGTTTTCCAGTTGCCCTTGTCCATAGTAGAAAACTCTTCCTTGGCACTATGCTTTGATAAAGCGATAGGATTGCTAGGGGTGGTGTGGCTGATGCCAGTGACAATGACGTCGTCTGATTGTTCCTCAGCGGCTTTGGCCGGGCTTGGCGGTTTATCTGCGGCTTTGGCTAGGCTTGGCGAGTCAGTAGCACGGCCGATGGGATCCTCTTCCATCGGTTCAGCAAAGGTATCATGGTATTCTGGTGGCGGATCATCATGTATGTCATCAGTGTTCATCTCAAACTGTTCTGGGTTATCTTCAGCCGGGTTATCATCAGCCGAGTTATCATCAGTCGGGTTATAATCCGGTGGTTTATTCAATTTGGCCTTTTTGCTGGGCCTGGCCTTGGCTCTGAAAGGAAAAGATATAAAGGTTAGTATAACACGCAGGTATAAAGCGCCAAAAAATTAAGTTCAAAGTGTTTACCCAGGAACAGTCTTAAGAGGAGGGAGCTGTGTGGCCGTTGACTCGCCAGATGATGAATGACGCATTCCCTGATAATTTGAATCGGACGAATTAAGAGGTTGTCGGAAATAGCCTGCCTTGGGATAAGAAGTATCAGAAGTATGTGAGACCTCAGATTGACGTTTCCGAACCGGAGTGTTCGGTAAACCGGCTGAAGTGACCACTTGGCCGTTGTGCCGGGTTGTGCGGCGAGCTTTGTGTTGCTACTTCGTCAAAAGAAAGTTTGGGTCCAAGTGAGCTAGGGGTGAGAAAATCTTACTTTCCGGTTTGCTTGACGGATTTTCTGTGTTGGCACAGGATCTGAACCGGAGGAAAGAATAATTACCTCTGCGACATCGGCTTGGCTGCCTTCAGCGTCATCCTGATAATAGTCATTGTCAATGAGGTGTATGAAAAACAAACCAAGAGAGTCAAGTTCTACCTCTGAGTCCGGATTATCCGGGTCATCAACAACGTTCGGTTCAGAGGGTTTAGCGTTTTTCTTCTTGGCAGGTCTTTTAGTAACCTTGGTCTTGGGGCGAGGCGTCTTGGTCAGTTTGTCCTGTGGTTTCTTCTTCTAGAACGGATCATCGCCCTATCAAAGATGGACAAAATTTTGAGAGAATATTTAAAAGGATCAAGCTAAAACAGAAGTTATATGATTCTTATAGCGGGCAGTTTATTTGAAGTGCAGAAAGGACTTAGCCCTGGCTTGCTGCAAACAGCCTCCGGTTCATTCAATATTTTCTTGACAGACTTAGTAACTTCAGCCTCTGTTAGCTGAATGTTAATATGGCGTTGAGGATCTTTCAAGTCCCCTGTGTACTCACACATTAAACCGGGGCGCCAGCTTCAAGGCATAATGCTCCAGGATATCCAGCAGCAAACAAAGTCAACTCCTGTTAAACCATTTGCCATAAAGGCTCTGAGCTTTGAGAGTTGTGCTGCGTAGTTGGATCGTTCCTTTGCAATCAGCCTCTGAGGAAATGGATGTGTGTTGCTAAGCCGGTGAGGACGATAACCCGGCAGAGGATTCTCATCAGTTGGAGACGTATCTCGGCAATAAAACCAAGTCTGATTCCAATCCTTGGGGTGACTATGAAGCTTGGCGTGAGGGAAACTAACATCCTTCCTCTTTTGAATAGCCATTCCACCAAGTTCAGTATTGGGTCCGTCTATAAACTATGTACGATGGTTCAAGTAGAAGAAATCCCTAAACAGTTCAACTGTTGGCTCTTCTTGAAGATAAGCCTCGCAAAATACTTGGAAATTGCAAACATTGGACACCGAGTTTGGTCCGATGTCCTGAGGATGGAGTTGGAAGCTAGCAAGCACATCTCGAAAAAATTTTGATCCGGGAGGGCTAAACCCTCGACCCAGGTGGTCAATGAACACGACTACTTCTCCATCCTTGGGCTCAGGAGGATTTTCCGGACCAGGGGCCCTCCAGTGGATGACTTCTTTCTTTGCTAAAACGCCGGTTGCAACACATCCGGTTAGTTGCTCTTCAGTAACTCGGGAAGGGACCCAGTTACAAGCATAAAACTGTTTGGCCATTTCAAATGAAAAGCTGGAAAAAGATCAAATGCCGGTTTAAGGTTTATGACAGACAAGCATAAAGCGATGCAAGATCAGAAGGAGAAGACAAAGGCGGATGCACGTTGTTAAACCGGAGCCTCACATTGGAGGGGTTACAAAAATAAACGAATCGACGGTTTAAGAGGGGCCTATGGTACCCGCCGGATTATCATTTTCTACCTACCGGATTATTATTTTCAAAATAATTTAAACCACCTACATTGGTATGGAAGGTACAGGTCTAAAATGTCTAAGTAAGGGAAAAACAAGTTTCACAGATCGATATTGTAATTTCAGATCTGCGGCGTATTGATACGTCCATTTTGCATCATGCTTTTATATCGATATTTATTGCATTATGGGCTGTTATTTCACATTATGTCACAATACTTATGGCTATTCTCTCTTATTTTACAAGGTTTACATAAGGAGGGAGAATGCCGGCAGCTGGAATTCTAGGCTGGAAAAGGAGCAAATATTAGAGACCTATTCTGCACAACTCCAAAAGTCCTGAAACTCCACGGAATACCTTATAATAAATAATGAAAAATCCTTGCCAAAGATGAAGACCAGGGGCCCACACCCTTTCCACGAGGGTGGGGGACGCCCCCCTAGGGCGCGCCCCCTACCTCATGGGCCCCCTAGTGGCTCTCCGATGACCATCTTCTCCTATATGAAGTCTTTCGTCGAGAAAAAAATAAGAAGCAACCTTTCGGGACGAAACTCCGCCGCCACGAGGCGGAACCTTGGCAGAACCAATCTAGGGCTCCGGCAGAGCTGTTCTACCGGGGAAACTTCCCTCCCGAAGGGGGAAATCATCGCCATCGTCATCACCAACGCTCCTCTCATCGGGAGAGGGTAATCTCCATCAACATCTTCATCAGCACCATCTCATCTCAAAACCCTAGTTCATCTCTTGTATCCAATTCTTGTCTCCAAGTCCGGGATTGGTGCTAGTAGGTTGCTAGTAGTGTTAATTACTCCTTGTAGTTGATGCTAGTTGGTTTAATTGGTGGAAGATCATATGTTCAGATCCATTATGCATATTATTACCCCTATGATTATGAACATGAATATGCTTTGTGAGTAGTTACGTTTGTTCCTGAGGACAAGGGAAAAGTCTTGCTATTAGTAGTCATGTGAATTTGGTATTCGTTCGATATTTTGATGAGATGTATGTTGTCTAGCCTCTAGTGGTGTTATGTGAACGTCGACTACATAACACTTCACCATTATTTGGGCCGAGAGGATGGCATTGGGAAGTAATAAGTAGATGATGGGTTGCTAGAGTGACAGAAGCTTAAACCCTAGTTTATGTGTTGCTTCGTAAGGGGCTGATTTGGATCCATATGTTTCATGTTATGGTTAGGTTTACCTTAATACTTTTGTTGTAGTTGTGGATGCTTGCAATAGAGGTTAATCATAAGTGGGATGCTTGTTCAAGTAAGAACAGCACCCAAGCACCGGTCCACCCACATGTCAAATTATCAAAGTACCGAACGCGAATCATATGAACGTGATGAAAACTAGCTTGACGATATTCCCATGTGTCCTCGGGGGCGCTTTTCCTTATATAAGAGTTTGTCTAGGCTTATCCTTTCCTACAAAAAGGATTGGGCCACCTTGCTGCACTTTATTTACTTTTGTTACTTGTTGCTCGTTACAAATTATCTTATCACAAAACTATCTGTTACCACTTATTTCAGTACTTGCAGAGAATACCTTGCTGAAAACCGCATATCATTTCCTTCTGCTCCTCGTTGGGTTCGACACTCTTACTTATCGAAAGGACTACAATAGATCCCCTATACTTGTGGGTCATCAAGACTCTTTTCTGGCGCCGTTGCCGGGGAGTGTAGCGCCTTTGGTAGGTGGAATTTGGTAAGGAAAGATTTATATAGTGTGCTGAAATTTACTGTCACTTGTTACTATGGAAAGTAATCCTCTGAGGGGCTTGTTCAGGGTATCTTCACCCCGACCAGTAGAGCAAAGTGTTGCTCCTCAACCTACTGAACCTACTGAAAATGAAAATGAAAATACTTGCTTTGAAGTTCCTTCGGGTATAATAGAAAAACTGCTAGCTAATCCTTTTTTAGGAGATGGAACAAAACATCCCGATGAACATCTAATATATGTGGATGAAGTTTGTGGATTATTTAAGCTTGCAGGTGTACCCGGAGATGTTGTTAAGAAGAAGGTCTTCCCCTTATCTTTGAGGGTAGATGCATCGACATGGTATAGGCTATGTGATGATATGAGGTCTTGGAATTACAAATGATTGAAATTGGAATTTCATTAGAAGTTTTGTCCTATGCATCTTGTTCATCGTGATCGCAATTATATATATATTATTTTTGTCCTCGCAAAGGAGAAAGCATCGCTCAAGCTTGGGGGAGGCTTAAGTCAATGTTATATTCATGCCCCAATCATGAGCTCTCAAGAGAAATGATTATTCAAAAAATTTATGCTTGGCTTTCTGGTAACAATCGCACCATGCTTGATACTTCTTGTGTTGGATCTTTTATGATGAAGACTATTGGATTTAGATGGGATTTATTGGATAGATTTAAACGCAACTCTAAAGATTGGGACCTCGACAATGGTAAGGAGTCAGGTATGACACCTAAGTTTGATTGTGTTAAATCTTTTATGGATACCGATATTTTCCGTAAGTTTAGCACTAAATATGGACTTGATTCTGAGATAGTAGCTTCTTTCTGTGAATCTTTTTCTACTTATGTTGATCTCCCTAAGGAGAAGTGGTTTAAATATCACCCTCCCATAGAAGTAAAAGTAGCTGCACCAATTAAAGCTGAAGAAAAGACCGTCACTTATAATGATCATATTGTTCCTACTTGCTATGTTGAGAAACCACCTTTCCCTGTTAGGATAAAGGATCATGCTAAAGCTTCAACTGTGGTTCATAAAAGCAATATTGAAACATATACACCTCCTGAGCAAGTTAAAGTAGAACCTAATATTGCTATTGTTAAAGATCTCTTGTCTAATAATATTGATGGGCATGTTATTCAGTTCTGCGGTGAAACTGCTAGAATTGCTAAACCTTGTGCTAAAGATAAAAATAGACCTGTGGTAGGCGTGCCTGTTATTTCTGTTAAAGTAGGAGAACATTGTTATCATGGCTTATGTGATATGGGTGCTAGTGCTAGTGTTATACCTTATGACTTGTATAAAGAAATCAAGCACGAAATTGCACCTGCTGAGTTAGAAGATATTGATGTCACAATTAAACTTGCTAATAGAGATACTATTTCAGCAGTGGGAATTGTTAGAGATGCTGAAGTCTTGTGCGGGAAAACTAAGTATCCTGCTGATTTTCTTGTTCTTAGTTCCCCACAAGATAGCTTTTGTCCCATTATATTTGGTAGAACCTTCTTGAACACTATTAATGCTAAGATAGACTGCGAAAAGAATGTTATTACTATTGGCTTGGATGATATGACTCATGAATTTAATTTCTCTAAATTTAGTAAACAACACTGTGAAGAAGAATTGTCTAGTAAGGATGAAATTATTGGTCTTGCTTCTGTTGCCGTACCTCCTAGTGATCCTTTAGAACAATATTTGCTAGACCATGAGAATGATATGTTTATGAATGAAAGAAGGGAAATAGATGAAGTATTCTTTAAACAGGAACCTACGGTGAAACACAATTTGCCTGGAAATCCTAGGGGACCCCCCTCCACCTAAGGGTGATCCCGTGTTTGAGCTTAAACCGTTGCCTGATAATCTTAAATATGCTTATCTTGATGAAAAGAAGATATATCTTGTTATTATTAGTGCTAACCTTTCAGAGCATGAAGAAGAAAGATTATTGAAAACTCTAAAGAAGCACCGTGCTGCTATTGGATATACTCTTGATGATCTTAAGGGCATTAGTCCCACTCTATGTCAACATAAAATAAATTTGGAAGCAGATGCTAAACCAGTTCGTGATCCTCAACGACGTCTGAATCCTAAAATGAAAGAAGTGGTAAGAAATGAAATACTAAATCTTCTAGAGGTAGGTATAATTTATCCTGTTGCTGATAGTCAGTGGGTAAGTCCTGTTCATTGTGGCCCTAAGAAGGGAGGTATTACTGTTGTTCCTAATGATAAAGATGAATTGATTCCACAAAGAATTATTACAGGTTATAGGATGGTAACTGATTTCCGCAAATTAAATAAGGCTACTAAGAAAGATCATTACCCCTTACCTTTTATCGATCAAATGCTAGAAAGATTATGCAAACATACACATTACTGCTTTCTAGATGGTTATTCTGGTTTCTCTCAAATACCCGTGTCAACTAAAGATCAATCAAAGACTACTTTTACATGCCCTTTTGGTACTTTTGCTTATAGACGTATGCCTTTTGGTTTATGTAGTGCACCTACTACCTTTCAAAGATGCATGATGGCTATATTCTCTGACTTTTGTGAAAAGATTTGTGAGGTTTTCATGGATGAATTTTTCGTCTATGGATATTCTTTTGATGATTGCTTGAGCAATCTTGATCGAGTTTTGCAGAGATGTGAAGAAACTAATCTTGTCTTGAATTGGGAAAAGTGCCACTTTATGGTTAATGAAGGTATTGTCTTGGGGCATAAAGTTTCTGAAAGAGGTATTGAAGTTGATAAAGCCAAGGTTGATGCTATTGAAAAGATGCCATGTCCCAAGGACATCAAAGGTATAAGAAGTTTCCTTGGTCACGCCGGATTTTATAGGAGGTTCATTAAGGACTTCTCAAAAATTTCTTGGCCTCTGACTAATTTATTACAAAAAGATATACCATTTGTATTTGTTGATGATTGTGTAGAAGCATTTGAAATACTTAAGAAAGCATTGATCTTTGCACTTATTATTCAGCCACCTGATTGGAAATTACCCTTTGAAATTATGTGTGATGCTAGTGATTATGTTGTAGGTGCTATTCTAGGACAAAGAGTTGATAAGAAATTAAATGTTATCCACTATGCTAGTAAGACTCTAGACAATGCTCAAAGAAATTATGCTACTACTGAAAAAGAACTTTTAGCAGTTGTATTTGCTTGTGATAAGTTCAGACCTTATATTGTTGATTCTAAAGTAACTATCCACACTGATCATGCAGCTATTAAATATCTTATGGAGAAGAAAGATGCTAAACCTAGACTTGTTAGATGGGTTCTCTTGCTACAAGAATTTGATTTGCATATTGTTGATAGAAAAGGAGCTGAGAACCCCGTTGCAGACAACTTATCTAGGTTAGAGAATGTTCTTGATGACCCACTACCTATTGATGATAGCTTTCCTGATGAACAATTAAATGTCATAAGTACTTCTCATAGTACTCCTTGGTATGCTGATTATGCTAATTACATAGTTGCTAAATTCATACCACCTAGCTTCACATACCAACAAAAGAAAAAGTTCTTCTATGATTTGAGACATTACTTTTGGGATGACCCACATCTTTATAAAGAAGGAGTAGATGGTGTTATTAGACGTTGTGTACCTGAGCATGAATAGGAACAGATCCTACGCAAGTGCCACTCCGAAACTTATGGAGGACACCACGCGGGAGATAGAACTGCGCATAAGGTATTGCAATCAAGTTTTTATTGGCCTACTCTCTTCAAGGATGCCCGTAAGTTTGTCCTATCTTGTGATGAATGTCAAAGAATTGGTAATATTAGTAGACGTCAAGAAATGCCTATGAATTATTCACTTGTTATTGAACCGTCTGATGTTTGGGGCTTTGATTATATGGGACCTTTTCCTGCCTCTAATGGATATACACATATTTTAGTTGTTGTTGATTATGTTACTAAGTGGGTAGAAGCTATTCCAACTAGTAGTGCTGATCATAACACTTCTATTAAAATGCTTAAAGAAGTTATTTTTCTGAGGTTTGGAGTCCCTAGATATTTAATGACTGATGGTGGTTCACATTTTATTCATGGTGCTTTCCGTAAAATGCTTGCTAAATATGACGTCAATCATAGATTTGTGTCTCCGTATCACCCACAGTATAGTGGTCAAGTAGAATTGAGTAGTAGAGAACTCAAATTAATTTTGCAAAAGACTGTCAGTAGGTCTAGAAAGAATTGGTCCAAGAAACTTGATGATGCATTGTGGGCCTATAGAACTGCATATAAAAATCCTATGGGTATGTCTACGTATAAAATGGTATATGGAAAAGCATGTCACTTACCTCTCGAACTAGAACATAAGGCATATTGGGCTATTAAAGAGCTCAATTATGATTTCAAACTTGCCGGTGAAAAGAGGTTATTTGATATTAGCTCTCTTGATGAATGGAGAACCCAAGCTTATGAAAATGCTAAGTTGTTTAAAGAAAAGGTTAAAAGATGGCATGACAAAAGGATACAAAAGCATGAGTTTAATGTAGGTGATTATTTATTGCTATAAAACATCCGTTTAAGATTTTTTGCAGGGAAGGTCCCTATGTTATCGAGGAGGTCTATCGTTCCGGTGCCATAAAAATCAACAACTTCGAAGGCACAAATCCGAAGGTGGTAAACGATCAAAGAATTAAACATTATATCTTAGGTAATCCCATAAATATTGAAACCAATATTATTGAAACCGTAACACCGGAGGAATACATAAGGGACACTTTCCAGAACGTTTCAGACTCCGAAAAGGAATAGGTATGTGGTACGGTAAGTAAGCCGACTCCAAAACAATTTTTAAGGCAGTATTTCTCCGTTTTGGAATATTTAGAAAAATAGATAATTAAGTAGCAGTCCGGGAAGGACACGAGGGCCCCACGAGGGTGGAGGGCGTGCCCTACCCCCTGGGCGCGCCCCCTACCTCATGAGCACCTCGTGTGCCTTCTGGACTCCGTTTTCTTGCATCATACGTATTTTGGTCGGCAAAAATTCATTATATATTCTCCTGAAGGTTTTGACTCCCGTATCATGCAAATATTCTGTGTTCTTGTTTCGAGCTGTTTTTCTGACAGATCTAGATTATCATGACGTCCCCAAGTGCTTCCAAGGACAAGTTCTTCGAGAAGTTCATCAACCCTTACCTCGCGGAGGGGCTGCGACACCCTCAAACCATTGAGATGCGTGATGGGTTGCTGCACATCCACGATGCTAAGGGACCAAAGGGAACCGGAAGCATGGAGATGAGGCTCGAAGCAATGGAGCAACAAGTTTTCAAGTGCCAGGGGATGGTGGAGCGTGGAATCAACACTAGCCACACGATGCTCGCGGAGTTCACTAACAACTACAAGCCGGATGCCAAGAACACCGAGGAGGCCATCTTCAAGCTACATGAGAAGATCGAGCACCTCCAAGCCCAAATCTATGACCTGTAAAACCAAAACTGTGAGTATGAATATAGATTCAAAAGAATGAGTTTGGCTGCAGATTCGAGGATTCCGGAGACTCGATCATCCTTCTATGATGGTGAACCTATGCCCTGGAAGATGGATGACAAGCCCGCATCATCAACAACACCTCCACCTTCTTCACCAACCAAGGAGATATAATCACATGGGTATGGGCACTCCCCTTGGCAACCGCCAAGCTTGGGGGAGGTGCCCCGGTATCGTATCATAATCACAACTCCTATCTTTACCGTTTTCCTTAGTTCGATCCTATTAGTAGTATTTTGATCTAGTAGAATAAATTTTATGGCATGATCTAGTTTTGAGTTTTGACTTATGATCCCTCTATGTAATCGAGTCCATGAGCTATATAATAAAGATTAGTGTTGAGTCAAGGGCTTGATTTTCTTGCTATGATCTTGGGTGAATAAAAGAAAAGAGAAAAAGAATAAGAAGAAACAAAAGTTCATATTGATCTTATTGATAGTAATGACTTCACATAGAAAGAGTGTGATGATTAAAAGTTGTTGGGAGTTGGCAGACATAGCTTTGGTCATCGTTGCAATTAATAGGAAGTAATAAGGAAAGAGAGGTTTCACATATAAATATACTATTATTGACATCTTTTATGATTGGGAGCACTCATCAAAATATGACATGCTAAAGAGTTGATGTTGGACAAGGAAGACAATGTAATGGGTTATGTTTTCTTATATCTGAGATAAAGTATGTTGTCATGGATCATCCAACATGTTGGGCTTGCCTTTCCCCCTCATGCTAGCCAAATTCTCAACACCAAGTAGAGATACTACTTGTGCTTCCAAATATCCTTAAACCAGTTTTTCCATGAGATTCCACCATGTCTACCTATGGATTGAGTAAGATCCTTCAAGTAAGTTGTCATCGGTGCAAAGCAATAAAAATTGCTCTAAATATGTATGATTAGTGTGGGAGAAATAAGCTTTATACGATCTTGTGATGTGGAAGTAATAAAAGCGACGGACTGCATAATAAAGTTTCATATCACAAGGGGCAATATAAAGTGACGTTCTTTCACATTAAGATTTTGTGCATCCAACCATAAAAGCGCATGGCAACCTCTGCTTCCCTCTGTGAAGGGCCTATCTTTTATTATTATCTTCTACCTTATGCAAGAGTCATGGTGATCTTCACCTTTCCTTTTTCATTTTATCCTGTGGCAAGCCCATCATGTTGGAAAGAACCTGATATATATATTCAATTGGATGTAGGGGGGCATGAGTTATTATTGTTGACATTACCCTCGAGGTAAAAGGTTGTGGGGCGAAACTATAAGTCTCTATCTTTCTCTGTGTCTGATTAAAACTCTGTAACCACAAGTATTGCGTGAGTGTTAGCAACTATGAAGGACTAGATGATAGTTGAGTATGTGGACTTGCTTTTTAGCTCTAACATAGACTCTTTCTGATCTTATGATAAATTGCAATCGCTTCAATGACTAAGGTTATAGTTTGTTGGTTCTAAATAAGGTTTCTGATTCATACTTTTGTATTGTGAATAGATCATCACTTGAACATAAGTAATCATATGACAATATCTATATATGTTGCTATTATGAGAATAATCATGATGCCCTCATGTCCATATTTTATTTTTATCGACGCCTCTACCTCTAAACGTGGGGACATATTTATTGTTATCGGCTTTCGCTTGAGGACAAGCGAGGTCTAAGCTTGGGAGAGTTGATACGTCCATTTTGCATCATGCTTTTATATCGATATTTATTGCATTATGGGCTGTTATTTCACATTATGTCACAATACTTATGGCTATTCTCTCTTATTTTACAAGGTTTACATAAGGAGGGAGAATGCCGGCAGCTGGAATTCTGGGCTGGAAAAGGAGCAAATATTAGAGACCTATTCTGCACAACTCCAAAAGTCCTGAAACTCCACGGAATACCTTATAATAAATAATGAAAAATCCTCGCCAAAGATGAAGACCAGGGGGCCCACACCCTTTCCACGAGGGTGGGGGGCGCCCCCCCTAGGGCGCGCCCCCTACCTTATGGGCCCCCTGGTGGCTCTCCGATGACCATCTTCTCCTATATGAAGTCTTTCGTCGAGAAAAAAATAAGAAGCAACTTTTCAGGATGAAACTCCACCGCCACGAGGCGAAACCTTGGCGGAACCAATCTAGGGCTCCGGCAGAGCTGTTCTGCCGGGGAAACTTCCCTCCCGGAGGGGGAAATCATCGCCATCGTCATCACCAACGCTCCTCTCATCGGGAGAGGATAATCTCCATCAACATCTTCATCAGCACCATCTCATCTCAAAACCCTAGTTCATCTCTTGTATCCAATTCTTGTCTCCAAGTCCGGGATTAGTGCTAATAGGTTGCTAGTAGTGTTAATTACTCCTTGTAGTTGATGCTAGTTGGTTTAATTGGTGGAAGATCATATGTTCAGATACTTTATGCATATTATTACCCCTCTGATTATGAACATGAATATGCTTTGTCATTAGTTACATTTGTTCCTGAGGACAGGGGAGAAGTCTTGCTATTAGTAGTCATGTGAATTTGGTATTCGTTCAATATTTTGATGTGATGTATGTTGTCTAGCCTCTAGTGGTGTTATGTGAACGTCGACTACATAACACTTCACTATTATTTGGGCCTAGAGGAAGGCATTGGGAAGTAATAAGTAGATGATGGGTTGCTAGAGTGATAGAAGCTTAAACCCTAGTTTATGCGTTGCTTCGTAAGGGGCTGATTTGGATCCATATGTTTCATGTTATGGTTAGGTTTACCTTAATAGTTTTGTTGTAGTTGTGGATGCTTGCAATAGAGGTTAATCATAAGTGGGATGCTTGTTCATGTAAGAACAACACCCAAGCACCGGTCCACCCACATGTCAAATTATCAAAGTACCGAACGCGAATCATATGAACGTGATGAAAACTAGCTTGACGATATTCCCATGTGTCCTCGGGAGCGCTTTTCCTTATATAAGAGTTTGTCCAGGCTTGTCCTTTGCTACAAAAAGGATTGGGCCACCTTGCTGCACTTTATTTACTTTTGTTACTTCTTGCTCGTTACAAATTATCTTATCACAAAACTATATGTTACCACTTATTTCAGTACTTGCAGAGAATACCTTGCTGAAAACTGCTTATCATTTCCTTCTGCTCCTCGTTGGGTTCGACACTCTTACTTATCTAAAGGAGTACGATAGATCCCCTATACTTGTGGGTCATCACATATCGGTAAATGAAAATATATTCAGACTCAAAATACAGGTGTTTAAGTAGTTCATCAGGTCCAGATGAGTTTTTTCTATACGAAGAAGATGCTCTAAGGATGCAAAAAGGAATTATAACTGCGACTATGCAAGGAAATGTCAGATTTGAGATCGCCATTTAGACTACGGAGGTGAACAGAGAAGAACATCTTCGAGCTTTGATGAACACCGAAACCCTAATGGCGGATCTAGAGCAAGGAAAAGGGAAACTTACAGTTGTTGACGGAATAGCGAAGGCGCACCGTGTTTCTCTGGTACGTTCAGGTTGATGCAGCGGCCGGAGATGAAGTTGAGTGTGGAGCTTGATGACGGCAGCTGCGCGTAAGGGCCAGGTCGACACAAGGAAGAAGGAGCGAGGAGGCACGGGGGGGGGATGAAAAGGACCCCCGGTCTTATTTATAAGGTGAAGGGATAAGTGACAGGCGCGAAAATCGAGGAGCCCAAAAGTTGGACATGTGACAGAGTTGTGGCCTCGATTGTCGGAGGCTCATTAATGAAGGTGAGATATATACAATTTTTAATAACAGGTCATGTCATCATGGTTTATTATGAGTCTGGAAGATGGCATGATGGCGGTTTACAAGATTTACGTGAAGGTGTTGAAGGAGGAATTTTCTAAGTGTTGAAGATTGACATGAACAGGTTCAAATCAATCTGGGGCCTAATGTTGTGGATATTACTACTAAGTACAAACCGGCCATGAGGGGCCGGATTATGCCCACAATTAGTTATTCATGTTTGAAGCCCATGAAGACAAGGAGTATGGCGCTTTACGGAGGAGATCTAACATGAAGGCCCAGGGCCCAAACGCGGATTAGGGCCCATAGACATAAACTGCCATATGATATGTAACTTATGTTGTAAGACAAGGAAAGGTAGAAACCGAGCCGGGCACGTTTATGAGCCGGCCTCGGGATTCTGTAAACCGCCGGGCGTCAACCTGTGTATACAAAGGGACGACCCGGCGGCGGTTTAGGGACAACAAACAACAACTCGAGAGCCAGGCAAAGCAGATTGCTCCCTGGTCATCGAAACCCTAGCAATTCCATCACAACTGGAGTAGGTTTTTACCTTCACCGTAAGGGGCCGGACCAGTATAATTCCTTGCGTCCCTTGTTCCGCTTTAACCCCTCTAAGCTACTACGTTGCGATGGTTCCACGACTAAGTCCTTACGCTAGGACATCTGCCGTGACAAACCCACGACACCCGTAGCGATGCTAAAGTCCATTGGGATTATGTTAGTAGTTGCTGCATTTTTCGATTACGAAATCTTGCGGATGGATGTCAAAACAGAGTTTCCTTAACGGTTTCCGTGAGGTAAGATTTTATGTGATACAACCACAAGGTTTTGTCGATCTTAAGGATGCTAAAAGGTATGAAAGCTCCAGTGATCCTTCTATGGATTGGAGCAAGCATCTCAGAGTTGGAACATATGCTTTGATGGGGTGATCAAAGTTTTTGGGTTTATACAAAGTTTGCAAGAAACTTGTATTTACAAGAAAGTGAGTGGGAGCACTACAACATTTCTGATAAGTACATGTGGGTGACATATTGTTGATCGAAAATGATGTAGAATTTCTGGAAAGCATAAAGGGTTGTTTGAAAGGAGTTTTTCAAAGGAAGACCTGGGTAAAGCTGCTTACATATTGGGCAACAAGATCTATAGAGATAGATCAAGACGCCTAATAAGACTTTCACAAAGCACATACCTTGACATGATTTTGAAGGAGTTCAAAATGGATCAGTCAAAGAAGGAGTTCTTGCCTGAGTTGTAAGGTGTGAAGTTGAGTAAGACTCAATGCTCGACCACGACTGAAGAAAGAAAAAGGACAAAGGTCATCCCCTATGCCTCAGCCATAGGCTCAATACGGTATGCCATGTTGTGTACCTCACCTGATATGTGCCTTGCCACGTGTCTGGCAAGGGGGTACAAGAGTGATCCAGGAGTGGATCACAGGACAGCGGTCAAAATTATCCTTAGAGGAATAAGAAAATGTTTCTCAGTTATGTTGGTGATAAAGAGTTCAGCGTAAAGGGTTACGTCGATGCAAACTTTAACACCAATCCGGATGAGTCTCAGTAACAAACCGGATACGTATAGTTGAGCGGCCATTTGCAATAGCTCAAAGTGGAGCGTGGTAGCAGCATCTAGAATATGACATAGAGATTTGTGAAGTACACATGGATCTGAATGTTGTAGACCCATTGACTAAAACCTCTCTCACAAGCATAACATGATCAAACCCTAGAACTCATTGGGTGTTAATCACACGGTGATGTGAACTAGATTATTGACTCTAGTGCAAGTGGGAGACTATTGGAAATATGCCCTAGAGGCAATAATAAATTGGTTATTATCATATTTCCCTGTTCATGATAATCTTTTATTATCCATGCTAGAATTGTATTGATCGGAAACTCAGATACATGTGTGGATACATAGACAACAATGTGTCCCTAGTGAGCCTCTACTAGACTAGATCATTGATCAAAGATGGCTATGGTTTCCTAGCCATAGACATGAGTTGTCATTTGATAACAAGATCACATCATTAGGAGAATGATGTGATGGACAAGACCCAAACCATAAGCATAGCATATGATCGTGTCAAGTTTATTGCTATTTTTTTCTGCATGTCAAGTATATATTCCTATGATCATGAGATCATGCAACTCACTGACACCGAAGGAGTACCTTGTGTGTATCAAACATCGCAACATAACTGGGTGACTATAAAGGTGATCTACAGGTATCTCCGAGGCTGTCTGTTGAGTTGGCAATCAAGACTGGGATTTGTCACTCCGTATGACGAAGAGGTATCTCAGGGCCCACTCTGTAATACAACATCACAATAAGCTTGCAAGCAATGTGACCAATGAGTTAGTCACGGGATCTTATATTACGGAATGAGTAAAGAGACTTGCCAGTAACAAGATTGAACTAGGTATGGAGATACCGACGATCGAATCTCGGGCAAGTAACATACCGATAGATAAAGGGAACTGCATACAGGATTAGCTGAATCCTTGACATCGAGGTTCGACGGATAAGATCTTCGTAGAATATGTTGGAACCATTATGGGCATCCAGGTCCCGCTATTGGTTATTAACTGTAGAGGTGTCTCGATCATGTCTACATAGTTCTCAAACCCACAGGGTCTACACACTTAACGTTTGGTGACAATATAAGTATACTCGAGTCATTATGGTGGTTACCGAAGGTAGTTCGGAGTCCCGGATGAGATCCCGGACATGACGAGGAACTTCGGAATGGTCTGGAGGTGAAGATTGATATATTGAACGAAGGGTATTGGACTCTGGAAGTGTTCCGGGGGTACCAGGTGATGACCAGCATGACTGAAAGGGGTTTCGGGAGGCCCGGCAAGTGTTGGGGGCCCCATGGGCCTAGAGGAGGGGGCACACCAGCCCACTAAGGGGTTGTGCACCCCCAATCCCCCTTTCCATGTTTCTTGAGGAGGTGGGGCGCCTCCCTAGGGTTTCCTCCACTTGCCTTGGGGGCCAAGGCACCTAGGAGGAGGCGCCCAAACCCATCTAGGGTTTCCCCCTTGGTGGCCACCACCTCTAGATGGGATCTAGGGGCGCCCCTCCCTCCACCCTTCCCCCTATATGTAGAGGAGGGGAGAGACGGCAGCTGCACCCATACGCATCTATGCGTGCCATGGCGCAGCTCCTCCTCTCCCTCATAGGCATCTTCTTCTCTCAAGTGCTTAGGGAAGCTCTGCTGAGATTTCTCCACCACCGCCGCCATCACGTCGTCGTGCTGCCGGAGGACTCGAGCTACTACTTCACCGTCACTCGCTAGATCGAGGAGGTAAAGATGTCATCAATCCATATGTGCGTTGAACGCGGAGGTGTCATCCGTTCGGCACTTGGATCGGGAGTTCGCAGGACGGATCGTGATTGGATCGCAAAGACGTTCGACTACATCAACCGTGTTTCTTAACGCTTCCGCTTAGCGATCTACAAGGGTATGTAGATGCAATCTCTCCTCTCGTAGATGGTCATCTCCTAGATTGATCTTGGTAGGCGTAGGAAATTTTTTGTTTCCCATGCAACGTTCCCCAACAGTGGCATCATGAGCTAGGTCTATGCGTAGATGACATCACGAGTAGAACACAAAGGAGTTTATGGGCGTTGATATTCAGATTGCTTCCTTCCTTGGTCTTTTCTCGATTTGGCGGTATTGTGGGATGAAGTGGCCCAGACCAACTTTACATGTCCACGTACATGAGACCGGTTCCATCGACAGACATGTGACTTTGTTGCATAAAGATGGCTGGCGGGTGTCTGTCTCTCCCACCTTAGTTGAATTAGACTCGACAAAGGCGGTCCTTGTAGAAGGTTAAATAGCAACTTGCATATCACTGTTGTGGCTTTGTGTAGGTAAGAATCGTTCTTGCTAGATACCCATAGCAGTCACATAAAACATGCAACAACAATTAGAGGACGTCTATCTTGTTTTTGCAGGGTATGTTGTGATATGATATGGCCAAAGACATGATGAAATATATTGATGCATGAGATGATCATGTTTGTAATAGTTTATATCGACTTGCATGTCGATGCATATGGTAACCGGCAGGAGCCATAGGGTTGTCTTTAATTATTGTATAACCCGTGTGTCAATCATTAAGCGCTATGTAATGCTTTACTTTATCACTAAGCGGTAGCAATAGTAGTAGAAGCATGGTTGGCGTGACAGCCCCGATGGCGGCATGATGATGGAGATCATGGTGTCATGCCGGTGATGATGGAGATCATGCCGGTGCTTTGGAGATGGAGATCAAAAGCACGAGTTGATGGCCATATCATGTCACTTATGATTTGCATGTGATGTCAATCCTTTTATGCATCTTATTTTGCATAGGACGACAGTAGCATTATAAGGTGATCCCTCACAAAAAATTCAAGATAAAATTGTGTTCTCCCCAAGTGTGCACCATTGCGAAAGTTCGTCGTTTCGAAGCACCACGTGATGATCAGGTGTGATAGACTCTATGTTCACATACAATGGGTTTGAGCTTTGGGTTCGAGCTTTTCTGACCGAAGCCTATCGACATAAGCATCATATCCCCAAACCTTAAGAAACAACAACTTTGGTTTCTTGCCAAACCATAGTTCGTACGGTGTCGTCTCCACGGACTTAGATGGTGCCCTATTTAAAGTGAATGTAATTGTCTTTAATGCATAACCCCCAAAAATAGCGGTAGACTGGTAAGAGACATCATACACCATATCCAATAAGGTTCAATTACGACGTTCGGACACACCATCATGCTATGGTGTTCCAGGCGGTGTCAACTATGAAACGATTCCACCTTGTCTTTAGTGATTGCCAAACTCATAACTCAGATACTTTCCCTTTGATCAGATCGAAGGAACTTGATCTTCTTGTTACGATGATTCTCAACTTAACTCTGAAATTGCTTGAACTTTTCAAACATTTCAGACTTATGCTTCATTAAGTAAATATACCCATATCTACTCAATTCACCGGTGAAGGTTAGAAAATAACGATATCCACCGCGCGCTTCAACACTCATCGGACCGCACACATCAGCATGTATGATTTCCAACAAGTCACTTGCCCGTTCCATTGTTCCAAAGAACGGGGTTTTAGTCATCTTGCCAAAGAGGCATGGTTCGCATGTATAAGTGATTCATAATCAAGTGACTTCAAAAGTCCATTAGCATGGAGGTTCTTTCATGCGCTTTACACCAATATGACCTAAGCGGTAGTGCCACATGAAAGTGGTACTATCATTATCAACACTACATCTTTTGGCATCAATGTTATGAAAATGTGTATAACTACACCCGGGATTCAATAAACCATTCACATTGGGTGCATGACCATAGAAGGTATTATTCATGTAATCAGAATAACCATTATTCTCTGACTTAAATGAATAACCGTATTGCAATAAACATGATCTAATCATGTTCATGCTCAACGCAGACACCAATGCAAACAACATTTATCTAAGTTCAACACTAATCCCAAAGGTAGAGGGAGCGTGCGATGGTGATCACATCAACCTTGGAAACACTTCCATCACACATCGTCACCTCGCCCTTAGATAGTCTCCGTTAATTCCGTAGCTTTTGTTTCGAGTTACCAATATTAGCAACTGAACCGGTATCTAATACCCAAGTGCTACTAGGAGTACTAGTAAGGTACACATCAATAACACACATATATCAAATATACTTTTATTGAAGTTGACAGCCTTCTTATCTACCAAGTATTTGAGGCAGTTCCGCTACCAGTGACCGTTCCCCTAATTGAAGCACTTTGTATCGGGTTTGGGTTCTTGGGTTTCTTCACTAGAGCGGCAACTGGCTGGCCATTCAAGAAGTTTCCCTTATTGCCATTGCCCTTCTTTGAAACCAGTGCTCTTGTTAACCATCAACACTTGATGCTCCTTCTTGATTTCTACCTTTACGGCCTTAAGCACGATGAACAGCTCCGGGATTATCCTCCCTTGCATGTTATAGTTCATCACGAAACTCTAGTAGCTTGGTGATAGCGACTGGAGAACTTTTGTCAATCACTCTCCTTTCTGGAAGATTAACTCCCACTTGATTCAAGTGATTGAAGTACCCAGACATTCTGAGGACATGCTCACTGGCTGAGCTATTCTCCTCCATGTTGTAGGCAAAGGTCTTGTCATAGGTCTCAACCTCTCAACACGGGCATGAGCCTGAAATACCAATTTCATCTCTTCGAACATCTCATATGTTATATGGCGTAAAGCATGGCGCACTAAACTATCAGGTAGTCATCAGAATGTGTCTACCAGATGTTCACAACATCCACATACGACGCCAGAGGGGTTGGCACACTGAGCAGTGCATCAATGACAGAAGCCTTCTATGTAGCACTGAGGACAATCCTCAGACTACGGCCCTAGTCCGCACAATTTCTTACAATATATTTCAACTTAGTCTTTCTCTAGGAACGTATTAAAACAAAGAGCTAAAGCATGAGCTATTAATCCATAACGTAATTTGCAAAGACAATTTAGACTATGTTCATGATAATTAAGTTCATCTAATCAAATTATTCAATGAACTCCCACTCAGATAGACATCCCTCGAGTCATCTAAGTGATACATGATCTGAATCGACTAGGCCATGCCCGATCATCACGTGAGACGGACTAGTCATCAACGGTGAACATCTCCATGTTGATTGTATCTACTATATGACTCATGTTCGACCTTTCGGTCTCCCGTGTTCCGAGGCCATGTCTGTACATGCTAGGCTCGTCAAGTCAACCTAAGTGTTTTGCATGTGTAAATCTGGCTTACACCCGCTGTATTCGAACGTTAGAATTTATCACACTCGATCATCACGTGGTGCTTCGAAACAACAAGCCTTCACAACGGTGCACGGTTAGGGGGAACACTTTCTTGAAATTTTAGTGAGGTATCATCTTATTTATGCTACCGTTGTTCTAAGCAAATAAGATGTAAACATGACAAACATCACATGCAAATCATAAAGTGACATGATATAGCCAATATCATCTTGCGCCTTTGATCCCCATCTTCGAGGCGCGGCATGAACACCATCGTCACCGGCATGACACCATGATCTCCATCATCATGATCTACATCATCGTGTCTTCATGAAGTTGCCTCGCCAACTATTACTTCTACTACTATGGCTAACAGTTAGCAATAAAGTAGAGTAATTACATGGGTTTTTCATTGACATGCAAGTCATAAATAAATTAAGACAACTCCTATGGCTCCTGTCGGTTGTCATACTCATCGACATGCAAGTCGTGATTCCTATTACAAGAACATGATCAATCTCATACATCACATATATCATTCATCACATCCTTTTGGCCAGCATACCCTACAAAAACAAGTTAGACGTCCTCTAATTGTTGTTGCATGTTTTACATGGCTGCTACGGGTTTCTAGCAAGAACGTTTCTTACCTACGCAAAACCACAACGGTGATATGCCAATTGCTATTTACCCTTCATAAGGACCCTTTTCATCGAATCCGATCCGACTAAAGTGGGAGAGACAGACACCCGCAAGCCACCTTATGCATCAAGTGCATGTCAGTTGGTGGAACTAGTCTCATGTAAGCATACATGTAAGGCCGGTCCGGGCCGCTTCATCCCACAATGCCGCCGGATCAATATAAGACTAGTAACGCTAAGAAAATTGAACAAATCATCGCCCACAACTGCTTTGTGTTCTACTCGTGCATAGAATCTACGCATAGACCTAGCTCATGATGCCACTATTGGGTAACGTAGCAATAATTCAAAAAAATTCCTACATGTCACCAAGATCAATCTAGGAGATACTAGCAACGAGAGAGAGGGAGTGCATCTTCATACCCTTGAAGATCGCTAAGCGGAAGCGTTACAAGAACGCGGTTGGTGGAGTCGTACACGCAGCGATTCAGATCATGGTCGATTCTGATCTAGGCACCGAACAACGGCGCCTCCGCGTTCAAAACACGTACAACCCGGGAGCGTCTCCTCCTTCTTGATCCAGCAAGGGGAGAGGAGAAGTTGAGGGATAACTCCGACAGCACGATGGCGTGGTGGTGATGGAGCTCGTGGTTCTCCAGCAGGGCTTCGCCAAGCGCTACTACAGAGGGGGAGGTGTTGGGGAGGGAAATGGCTGCGCAGGGGAAGGGTGCGGCTGCCCTCTCTCTCCCTCACTATATATAGGGGGAAGGGGGAGGACGATGTGCCCTAGGGTTTCCCTAGGGTAGGGGCGGCGGCCACAAGGGAAATCCTAGATGGGTTTGGGCGTCCCCACGCCTAGGAAACTTGCCCCCCCCCTGCCGGGAGGGGTGGCTGCCCTAGGGAGGCGCCCCCACCTGTCCAAGTTACGTGAGATGGGGTGGGAGGGGCACTCAGCCCTTTAGTGGGCTGATGTTCCCCCTCCCCTTGGCCCATAAGCCCCCCAACGCTTGCCGGGGCCTCCGAAACCCCTTGCGGACACGCTGGTCGTCACCCGGTACCCCCGAAACAATTCCGGACTCCAATACCCTTCGTCCAATATATCGATCTTCACCTCCGGACCATTCCGGAACTCCTCGTCACGTCCGGGATATCATCTGGGACTCTGAACAACCTTCGGTAACCACATACTATTTCCCATAACAACTCTAGCGTCACCGAACCTTAAGTGTGTAGACCCTACGGGTTCGGGAACCATGTAGACAAGACCGAAACATCTCTCCGGCCAATAACCAACAGCGGGATCTGGATACCCATGTTGGATCCTACATGTTCCACGATGATCTCATCGGATGAACCACGATGTCAAGGATTCAATCAATCCCGTATGCAATTCCCTTTGTCTATCGGTATGTTACTTGCCCGAGATTCGATCGTCGGTATCCCCATACCTCGTTCAATCTTGTTACCGGCAAGTCTCTTTACTCATTCCGTAATGCATGATCCCATGAAAAACTCCTTAGTCATATTGAGTTCATTATGATGATGCATTACCGAGTGGGCCCAGAGATACCTCTCTGTCATACGGAGTGACAAATCCCAGTCTCGATTCGTTCCAACCCAACAGACACTTTCAGAGATACCTATAGTGCACCTTTATAGCCAGACGTTTGGTACACCCAAAGCATTCCTACGGTATCCGGGAGTTGCACAATCTCATGGTCTAAGGAAATGATACTTGACATTAGAAAAGCTTTAGCCAACGAACTACACGATCTTGTGCTACGCTTAAGATTGGGTCTTGTCCATCACATCATTATCCCAATGATGTGATCCCGTTACCAATGACATCCAATGTCCATGGTCAGGAAACCACGACCATCTATTGATCAACGAGCTAGTCAACTAGAGGCTTACTAGGGACATATTACGATCTATGTATTCACACATGTATTATGGTTTTCGGTTAATACAATTATAGCATGAACAATAGACAATTATCATGAACAAGGAAATATAATAATAACCATTTTATTATTGCCTCTAGGGCATATTTCCAATAGTCTCCCACTTGCACTAGAGTCAATAATCTAGTTCACATCGCCATGTGATTAACACTCATAGTTCACATCGCCATGTGACTAATACCCAAAGAGTTTACTAGAGTCAATAATCTAGTTCACATCACCATGTGATTAACACTCAAATGGTTCTAGGGTTTGATCATGTCATGCTTACGAGAGAGGTTTTAGTCAACGGGTCTGCAACATTCAGATCCGTGTGTTCTTTGCAAATCTCGATTTCATATTGTAGATGTTGCTACTATGATCCACTAGGAGCTATTCCAAATGGTTTCTCCACTATACGTATCTGGTTTGCTACTCAGAGTCATCCGGATAGGTGTTAAAGCTTGCATCAACGTAACCCTTTATGTCGAACTCTTTATCACCTCCATAAACGAGAAACATTTCCTTATTCCTAAGGACAATTTTGACCGCTGTCCAATGATCCACTCCTGGATCACTCTTGTACCCCCTTGCCAGACACGTGGCAAGGCACATCGCGGTACACAGCATGCCATATCGTATAGAGCCTATGCCAAGGCATAGGGGACGACTTTCGTCCTTTCTCTTTCTTCTGTCGTGGCCAAGCTTCAAGTCTTAACTTCACACCTCACAACTCAGGCAAGAACTCCTTCTTTGACTGATCCATCTTGAACTCCTTCAAGATCATGTCAAGGTATGTGCTCTGTGAAAGTCTTATCAGGCGTCTTGATCTATCTCTATAGATCTTGATACCCAACATGTAAGCATTTTTTTGACTATGAACTGTGGGGCAACACCCCCACAGCAGATCAAAACTTTATTGAAATAAAAGCATATACAACAAGTTGATTACAAGGAGTAACCAGAGAACAAAGAAGAGAAAGCCTAACTAGCCTAGCTTAAGGGGGAAGGAAAGAGATCCACTTGAGGAGGTCATCTTTGTAAGCAGGCTTGATTCTATGTTGCATGAGGCAAATATCATGTCTAAAAGCAAACCTCCATTTATTGAAACTAGCCCTCTCATTTCTGAACACTTTGGCATTTCGGATGATCCAAATATTCCAGCAAGCAATGAACACCACTTCAGAGAAGAAAGGCCTCGCAAAGCTTCTCCTTGCCTGTGAAACCAGGTCCACCATGGATGTGCCAGCAGTCCAACCGATCTGCAGATAGTTCCAGACCCTCACACTGAAATTGCAGTTGAAGAATAGGTGATCCCTGGTTTCTCTTGCCCGAAGGGGGCAAAGCCTATAGTGGACTCCATCTTCCATATGCCAGTGTCTTCTCTCAACCATATCTTTGGTGTTCAATCTATCCATAATAAGCATCCAAGCAAAGACCTTGATCTTGAGAGTACAGGAGGATTTCCAAATCCAACAGAGCAAAGGGTTGAAGGTCTCTGACTGGAAGGTGTGGGAGTAAAATAGCTTGGGCTTGAAAAGCATAGAAGTGCCCTGCCAGAACCAAAAATCCTTTGAGCTGGGGTCTCTGCTGTGAGAATCCATCATGCCCGTTATCAGGTTTAACTCATCAAAAGCCTGAGCAGATAATGGAAGGTGGAAGAGCTGGTGCATGTCCTGGGTATTGAAAATTTCCTTAACTGAGATCCAGGGGTCCTTAACAAAAGAGAAAAGCCTTGGGAATCTTGACTGCAGGTTAGATGTTTCAAAGCCAAGGTTCCATTTATCAGACCAAAAGAGGGCAGTGTCCCCTTCATTGATCTGCACCCAAGAGCAGTCTCTGAAATGCTGCATTGTTTTGCAGATATCTCTCCACCAGAAGGAGCCACAATCCTTTGTTCCCTGGGGCATACTTTCAAAATAATATGAATCCCAAACTAGGGAAACCCAAGGAATATCTTGTTTGTTCAGAAAGTTGCTGGCATGCTTGAGAAGTAGGGCCACATTCTGAACCCCCAGATTAAGAATACCAAGACCTCCTCTGCTTTTGGGCCTACAAATGAGTTCCCAAGCAGCAAGAGATGGAGCTGGCTCATCTCTATGTTTTCTCCACAAGCACTGCCTTTGAATTCTTTCCAACTGTTTTAGAATACCATCTGGGAGAGCAAGATTACCCATAAAAAAATTAGCAGAGAGGAAAGAGCTGAATTAAGGAACTGCAGCCTTTCTCCTTGGTTAAGGAAAGAAGAACTGGCAGTCATTCTCCTCTTCATACAGTCAACCAGTGGCATGAAGTCTATCATTTTGGGCCTTGTGGTCCCCACAGGTAATCCCAGATATGTGAAAGGCATTTTACCAATTTTACAACCAAAAGTAGTAGCCAGGTCCTCCATAACATCAGAGTCCACATTGATTGGGATGATGAAGGACTTATGATAGTTGACATCCAGACCAGTAGACTGAGAGAACACTTTTAACATCTCCTTCAGAGCCAGAAGTTGAACCCTGTCTGCAGGGAGGATGATCAGAGTATCATCAGCATACTGGATCACAGGGTAGTCTGTATCATGGCAGGGTATAGGTAAATGCAAAATTCCTTTCCTGAACATATCATTAATCACTGTTTGCAGCAGGTCAGCAGCTATGACAAATAGTAGGGGAGATACTGGGTCACCCTGTCTTACTCCTTTCTTACAAACAAACTTCTTCCCAGGGACCCCATTGAGCAGAACAGAAGAAGTACCAGTGCCGAGGAGTTGCTTCATCCAAAGTATCCACTTCTCATTAAAACCCTTACACCTGAGAATTTGAAAGATGGCTTCATGCTCAATAGAGTCAAAAGCCTTTTCAAAGTCCAATTTGAGAATTACTATAGGTCTCTTGGACTGATGACATTGGTGTAAGTACTCAAATGTCCAACCCAGACAATCCTGAATTGTTCTTGTCTTAATGAAACCATATTGATTCTTATGGATGCACTGCATAATCATAGCTTGGAACCTGTTTGCAGCCATTTTGGACAGAAACTTGAGTCCCATACTGGTGAGGGAGATAGGCCTGTAATCTCCCACTTCCTCAGGAGAAGGCTTTTTGGGCACCAGAGTAATATAAGAACTATTGATGTTTTCCAAGACAGCAGTTCCATCATAAAAAGCCTGAGCTAGCTCATAAAAATCCCCAGAAATTAGGTGCCAGCATTTCCTAAAAAACAGACCATTAAAACCATCTGGACCAGGTGATTTATCTATAGGCATATGCTTGACCACACTATCCATTTCCTCCTTCTCAAAAGGCCTAGTGAGCACCTCAAGGCCAGACACAGGTGACATGAGGGTAGGCAAATCAAAACCCATCACAATCCCTCTAGAGGTGCCCATTCTATTTTTAAAACAACTCCATATAATTCCAGCCATTTGGGAGTGATCTGAGACAACAGCTCCATCAGGCAGTCTGAGACTAGCAATAGAGTTCCTCCTATGCCTCTCAGTGGCCATAGCATGGGAGGATTTGGTGTTTTCTCCCCCACCTTAAAGTACCTAATAGAGCACCTCTTCTTCCAGTACAGAAACTGCAAATGCAGCAGCTTTTCCAAATGTGTTTTGACAATTCTTCTGAAGTTGTTCTCCTGAATAAAGAGAGGCCTCCACTCCTCTAATTCATCCAGAAGGAGAATAACATGATTGCATTTGCTGATCAATAATCTGAATTTGGAAACATTCATGTGCCACCTCTTAAGGCACATTCTCAAACATTTGAATTTGTCAGCAATTTTGGCAGTAATGTGTTTTTTCCGAGAGGGCTGCTTCCAAGAAGATTCAACACAATCCATGAAGCCCTCAAGTTCAAGCCAATAGTTTTCAAACCTGAAGAGATTTGATTTTGGGATGGAAGTCTTGATGGAAACTAAACAGGGCACATCATCTGATGCAGTCCTCGCCAAGGACCTGACTTCAGTCACGGGGTAAGAAATCCAGTCCGCAGAAGTAAAGAACCAATCCAGCTGCTCAATAAGTGGTGTATCTTGCATATTGGACCATGTGTAGGATCTGCCTTTGATTGGAAGTTCAAGGAGGCCCAGGTGACCAATAATCTCATTAAAAATGAACATGTCATTAATGTCCCCCCCCAGGTAAGTTCCTATTATCCACAGACCGCAGAAAATTGAAATCACCAAGTAACAACCAGTGTTCATTGATAGGAATAACCAGGTTGTATAACCAACTAACGAAGTTGTCCCTGGATTCACCCTGACAAGGGCCATAAACAGAGACTAGAGTCCAGGACTCATTATTCTGCCTGGAAGTAAACTGGACAACTACAGCAAACTGCTGTACTTCAATTACAGTGCCACTGAAAATAGAAGAGTTCCAGACAACAACAATTCCTCCAGAGGTTCTAATTGAAGGGGAGCAGACAAAAGTGTCAAATCTTTTAGGGCAGAAAGATTTGATTGACCTAGAGTCAAATGAAGTGCATTTGGTTTCCTGCAGACAGGCTATTGAACATTGGCTTTCCTCAATTTTCTGCCTAACAGCTCGCTGTCTAGCTTCAGAATTCAGGCCTCTTACATTCCAACAAAGTACATTCCAGTTTCTACATATATTACTCATAATAACATAAGATAAACGCTAGAAACCACATGGCACACAATACCACATGTCCAAAAGATCATAGTTTGAGTCGACCCCAACATTAACACACTCCAGAGTTTCTGAGGGAAAGAACCACCTAAAAACAAAGATAAAGCATAATTAGGGGCTTGCAAAACCCAATAGTCCAAGGACCCTGTAATCATCATTTGTTTGGCGAAGCAGCAACAGGTGGATCCACCATAAGTGCATCCACAGAGAGCAAAGCAGCATCAATTCCCAGCTCACGCTCAACTTCCTGAAGTCGACTAACAGGGGTTGCAGGAGGAATTCCAGAAGCAGGCTCTTCATTCATGTGGGCCGTGAAGGGCTTGGCCTTGGGCTTCTTCCTCTTGGGCTGAAGTGTGAGCTCCTGGAAGGTGGGCTTGAATCCATCTCGCTGGGCCGAGCTTCTGGTGCAGCGACGAACTTCCGTGTCGACAATTGGAGTTGGCGCCAAAGTCTTCCGCGGCCTGCGAGCTTTCATCCCATCAGGAGGGGGGACCTGCACAGGTTTGACATTAGTAGGATCAGCAAAAAGTGCCCTGGCAACAGGCCTAGCTGGCTCCTCTTCCCTCCAGGTAAGGCGTGGCAGGTCTGACTCGCAAAAAGTGAAGTCCCAGCTTCTCTTAGACAGAACAACCGGCAACAGAGGTTGTAGCAGCACTGGCTTGGGTACAGAGAAAACACCAGGAGCCTGCAAAAGGTTCTCAAAGGATCTTCTCCAAATCATATCCGGGGGCAAAGGGGGCCCAAAAGGAATCGCAGGAAGAGCAACTTCCTCTCTGATAGCAGGAGGCTGATAAACAACAATTGCCCAATTTTCAGCTATATCCTCATTGATCAAAGGCAACACCGGTGCTTCAGACGGATCATCCTCCACCACTATGACGAGCGGATTTTGGTCAGTAGCAGAGCTTGGCTGGGCGGAGAGATCCACCACCATTGATTCTTGGTCCTGAGCAGGTTCAGGCTCGGCAATGTCATTCCAATTGTCTTGGGCCACCTCATTAAGCACAGGCTCTGGCGGCGGAGGAGGGACATCATTCCACCCCAAGGCGAGGTATGCAGGTAGATTAAATGGGGGCAACTCGGGGAATTGAACACCTGGAACTGGGTGCGGGTTTCCATTGAGCGGCATCCAATCTTCGTCCTGGGGCATCTGCTCGGCAAAGTTCGCCCCCAAAATGTACAGGGGCGCAGTCCAAGAAACCCTAGCACCACCATAAGCCGCATAATCCATGAAAAACACATCACGTGGCACAAGGATGTCCTCTGGGAATGAAGCAAAAACCAAAGAGCGAACCATATAGGGGTCCTCACTGACCCAGTGATGAAACTTGCCAAAAGTATTTACGGCTGCCCTAATGCATTCAGTGTTGCGAAGGTCCAACGGGATTCCAAGAAACATAAGAAGCCCCTGACGAAAACCCTGAACACCACGAAAAGTCTCCCCCTCATCGTGCTTCATGAATCACACAAATCTGTCATTCCCAATCGGCTGAGGAGGAAGTTGCAGCAAATGAAATCTGACAGCAGCGTCTCGAAGCTCAAAGAGCCCAACAGAACGGATCCAAGGCTGAGCTGACCGAACAAAAACCCCATGCCCTTGCAACCACTGCACTACTTCATCTCTAGCAGCACCAATCTCATCTGGCTGAGGAATAGGCATTACCTCCGCAAGCATGAACTCCTCATGACGGCGCACAATTGGGATATGTGGCGTCACAAAGGTTCGCGGTAGTCGGTCTTCCCCTCCATCGACGATATGATGACCAGCAGGCACGTACAACAGAGGATCCAAGTGGAAGTTGGCCATCGGAGTCGAATGCTCCGCCTCCAAGGACGGCGAGTGCAGAGGTGGAGGAGGGATTGCGGGCGGCGAGCCTGATGGTGTCTTGGGGCCGGAGCTGATGGAACTGGACGACGGCGTAAATGCGGAAGTGCAAGGGTGGTCAAGGTTTGGTAGATTATCTGTCAGAGAGATATTCCCGCAGCGCGTCTCGGAAGCTGGAGCGTTAACGGGTTTGGCTTGCCAAACGAGTCCCAAGATTCGAGCAAACTTGTTGCAATCTTTTTTGACGTGACCGGACCGGAGGCAAGAGATACACCAAAGCTTAGATGTACATGCAGAGGCAAAATGACCCGTCTCAAGGCACTTCTGACACGTATAAATTTCATCACCCATATCAGAAATTAGATTTTCAAAATCTTCCCTGGCTTGTTGAGACGAGGGGATATCCAACTGCTCTCCAGAGGGAGCCGGCTGAGCCTGGCCCAACACAGAGGCTGGCCGATCGAGGCCCACCGAAAGCACCGAGTCTGACCCAACATGGCACGACACGTCCTTATTTGAAGGAGTAGAATTCCCGCCCGAGATTGATGGCGTGCGATCAGCAGGGGGCGTAATATCCTGAACCGTACCAAACGAAATAGATGGTCTCACCGACGTCCACCGGAGAGTCGCCGGTAATGTTGGACGAATAATAACCCGCTCATGGGAAGAAACTGAGTAACCCGCCTGTTCAATATCATGAATATCACTATCTGTGACTGGATAGCGATAGTCCCGGCGGGCACCATAACTTTGAAAAAGCGCAAATGAAAGTTTTTTGCCAATTGAATGAGCAGATTTGAAAGAAGACTTCGAAGGCTTGGAGCGCAGGGCTAAAACCCCAAGGGCAGCTCGTCTCTTTGAGGGACTCACAAGGATCCACTCAGCATCACACTCCAAATTCCAGATCTTGAACTCACGACTCCAATTAGGACCACCGTTACTCCACAGATGAAAGTAACATTTGAATTGATCACAAGAGAAAGACCGAAGACGAAGAATTAACATGGCAACAACCTTGCAAGAGACTTGGAATCCAAATACCTTATCCTTAATCGGAAAGACCATGAGATCTATGCCCGAACCACCAATAGCTGCTTCCAGTGCCGCGGCCACAGAATCTTCGTTCAAACGAAATCTGTGACGACCAAACGAGACCACCATGGTGAAAATGTCAGAGTCCTCCATGGGGTGCACCGAAAAGCCCGTAGATTGAAAAACCTTCTCCGCAAAAGCCAACCCCTTGGAGAAGTCCAAGCCAAGGGTGGAACCCACCATGAAACCCATTGGAGATGGGTATGCATGTGTAGATCTCGGAGCGCCGAGGAGATCCACCGGAAGGGAACTAGGATTTAGTGGCTAGAGGAAGAGATCACCGGAAGGGGGTGGAGATCGCCGGGGAGGGGGTGGGAGCGCCATTACATGTAAGCATTTTTACACAGGTCTTCCTTTGAAAAACTCCATTCAAGCAACCCTTTATGCTTTCTAGAAATTCTACATCATTTCCGATCAACAATATGTCATCCATATATACCTACCAGAAATGTTGTAGTGCTCCCACTCACTTTCTTGCAAATACAGGTTTCTTGCAAACTTTGTATAGACCCAAATGCTTCGATCGCCTCATCAAAGCGTATGTTCCAACTCCGAGATGCTTGCTCCAGTCCATAGAAGGATCGCTGGAGTTTGCATACCTTTTAGCATCCTTAGGATTGACAAAAACATTTTGGTTGCATCAGATACAACCTTTCCTCACGGAAACTGTCAAGGAAACTTTGTTTTGACATCCATCTGCCTGATTTTGTAAATGAAAATGCAGCAACTGCTAACATAGTTCTAACAGACTTTAGCTTCACTAGATTGAGAGAGTCTCATCATAGTCAACTCCTTGAACTTGTCAAAAACTTCTTTGAGACAAGTCGAGCTTCAAAAATGGTGACATTACCATCAGTGTCTGTCTTCTTCTTAAAGATCCATTTATTCTCAATGGCTTGCCGTTCATTGGGCAAGTCCACCAAAGTCCATACTTTGTTCTCATACATGGATCCTACCTCGGATTTCATGGCTTCTAGCCATTTGTTGGAATCTCGGCCCACCACCGCTTCTTCATATCTCATAGGTTCATCGTTGCCCAACAACATGACCTCTAAGAAAGGGTTACCACTAAGAAGTTGTACACACCCTTGTCGACCTACGGGGTTCGATAGTAATTTGATCTGAAGCTTCATGATCATCATCATTAACTTTCTCTTCAACTGACGTAGTTGCCACAGAAACATCTTTCTGTGCTGCGCTACTCTCTGGTTGAAGTGAAGGTTGAACAACCTCATCAAGTTCTACCTTCCTCCCACTCAATTCTTTCGAGAGAAACTCTTTCTCAAGAAAGGACTTGTTCTCAGTGACAAACACTTTGCCGTCAGATCTGAGATAGAAGGTATACCCGATCGTCTTGTTTGGGTATTCTATAAAGATACAATTTTCCGCTTTGGGTTTGAGCTTTTCTGACCGAAGCCTATCGACATAAGCATCATAGCCCCAAACCTTAAGAAACAACAACTCTGGTTTCTTGCCAAACCATAGTTCATACGGTGTCGTCTCCACGGACTTAGATGGTGCCCTATTTAAAGTGAATGTAATTGTCTTTAATGCATAACCACCAAAAATAGCGGTAGATTGGTAAGAGACATCATACACCATATCCAATAAGGTTCGATTACGACATTCGGACACACCATCATGCTATGGTGTTCCAGGCGGCGTCAACTATGAAACGATTCCACCTTGTCTTTAGTGATTGCCAAACTCATAACTCAGATACTTTCCCTTTGATCAGATCGAAGGAACTTGATCTTCTTGTTACGATGATTCTCAACTTAACTCTGAAATTGCTTGAACTTTTCAAACATTTCAGACTTATGCTTCATTAAGTAAATATACCCATATCTACTCAATTCACCGTGAAGGTGAGAAAACAACGATATCCACCGCGCGCTTCAACACTCATCGGACTGCACACATCAGCATGTATGATTTCCAACAAGTCACTTGCCCATTCCATTGTTCCAAAGAACGGGGATTTAGTCATCTTGCCACAGAGGCATGGTTCGCATGTGTAAGTGATTCAAAATCAAGTGACTTCCAAAGTCCATCGCATGGAGGTTCTTTCATGCGCTTTACACCAATATGACCTAAGCGGCAGTGCCACATGAAAGTGGTACTATCATTATCAACTCTACATATTTTGGCATCAATGTTATGAACATGTGTATAACTATGACCGGGATTCAATAAACCATTCACATTGGGTGCATGACCATAGAAGGTATTATTCATGTAATCAGAATAACCATTACTCTCTTACTTAAATGAATAACTGTATTGCAATAAACATGATCTAATCATGTTCATGCTCAACGCAAATACCAATGAAAACAACATTTATTTAAGTTCAACACTAATCTCGAAGGTAGAGGGAGCGTGCGATGGTGATCACATCAACCTTGGAAACACTTCCAACACACATCGTCACCTCACCCTTAGCTAGTCTCCGTTAATTCCATAGCTTTTGTTTCGAGTTACCAATATTAGCAACTGAACCGGTATCTAATACCTAGGTGCTACTAGGAGTACTAGTAAGGTACACATCAATAACACACACATATCAAATATACTTTTGTTGAAGTTGACAACCTTCTTATCTACCAAGTATTTGAGGCAGTTCCACTACTAGTGACCGTTCCCCTAATTGAAGCACTCTGTCTCGGGTTTGGGTTCTTGGGTTTCTTCACTAGAGCGGCAACTGGCTTGCCATTCAAGAAGTTTCCCTTCTTGCCCTTGCCCTTCTTTGAAACCAGTGCTCTTGTTAACCATCAACACTTGATGCTCCTTCTTGATTTCTACCTTTACGGCCTTAAGCACAATGAACAGCTCCGGGATTATCCTCCCTTGCATGTTATAGTTCATCACGAAACTCTAGTAGCTTGGTGATAGCGACTGGAGAACTTTTGTCAATCACTCTCTTATGTGGAAGATTAACTCCCACTTGATTCAAGTGATTGAAGTACCCAGACATTCTGAGCACATGCTCACTGGCTGAGCTATTCTCCTCCATCTTGTAGGCAAAGGTCTTGTCAGAGGTCTCAACCTCTCAACATGGGCATGAGCCTGAAATACCAATTTAAACTCTTCGAACATCTCATGTCTTCTATGGCGTTCAAAACGCTTTTGGAGCCCCGACTCTAAGCCATAAAGCATGGCGCACTAAACTATCAGGTAGTCATCAGAACGTGTCTACCAGATGTTCACAACATCCACATACGACGCTAGAGGGGTTGGCACACCAAGCGGTGCATCAAGGACAGAAGCCTTCTATGTACCAGTGAGGACAATCCTCAGACTACGGCCCTAGTCCGCACAATTGCTTACAATATATTTCAACTTAGTCTTTCTCTAGGAACGTATTAAAACAAAGAGCTAAAGCACGAGCTATTAATCCATAACGTAATTTGCAAAGACAATTTAGACTATGTTCATGATAATTAAGTTCATCTAATCAAATTATTCAATGAACTCCCACTCAGATAGACATCCCTCGAGTCATCTAAGTGATACATGATCCGAATCGACTAGGCCATGCCCGATCATCAGGTGAGACAGACTAGTCATCAACGGTGAACATCTCCATGTTGATTGTATCTACTATATGACTCATGTTCGACCTTTCGGTCTCCCGTGTTCCGAGGCCATGTCTGTACATGCTAGGCTCGTCAAGTCAACCTAAGTGTTTTGCATGTGTAAATCTGGCTTACACCCGCTGTATTCGAACGTTAGAATCTATCACACTCGATCATCACGTGGTGCTTCGAAACAACAAGCCTTCGCAATGGTGCACGGTTAGGGGGAACACTTTCTTGAAATTTTAGTGAGGTATCATCTTATTTATGCTACCGTTGTTCTAAGCAAATAAGATGTAAACATGACAAACATCACATGCAAATCATAAAGTGACATGATATAGCCAATATCATCTTGCGCCTTTGATCCCCATCTTCGAGGCACGGCATGAACACCATCGTCACCGGCATGACACCATGATCTCCATCATCATGATCTACATCATCGTGTCTTCATGAAGTTGCCTCGCCAACTATTACTTCTACTACTATGGCTAACAGTTAGCAATAAAGTAGAGTAATTACATGGGTTTTTCATTGACATGCAAGTCATAAATAAATTAAGACAACTCCTATGGCTCCTGTCGGTTGTCATACTCATCGACATGCAAGTCGTGATTCCTATTACAAGAACATGATCAATCTCATACATCACATATATCATTCATCACATCCTTTTGGCCAGCATACCCTACAAAAACAAGTTAGACGTCCTCTAATTGTTGTTGCATGTTTTACATGGCTGCTACGGGTTTCTAGCAAGAACGTTTCTTACCTACGCAAAACCACAACGGTGATATGCCAATTGCTATTTACCCTTCATAAGGACCCTTTTCATCGAATCCGATCCGACTAAAGTGGGAGAGACAGACACCCGCAAGCCACCTTATGCATCAAGTGCATGTCAGTTGGTGGAACTAGTCTCATGTAAGCATACATGTAAGGCCGGTCCGGGCCGCTTCATCCCACAATGCCGCCGGATCAATATAAGACTAGTAACGCTAAGAAAATTGAACAAATCATCGCCCACAACTGCTTTGTGTTCTACTCGTGCATAGAATCTACGCATAGACCTAGCTCATGATGCCACTATTGGGTAACGTAGCAATAATTCAAAAAAATTCCTACATGTCACCAAGATCAATCTAGGAGATACTAGCAACGAGAGAGAGGGAGTGCATCTTCATACCCTTGAAGATCGCTAAGCGGAAGCGTTACAAGAACGCGGTTGGTGGAGTCGTACACGCAGCGATTCAGATCATGGTCGATTCTGATCTAGGCACCGAACAACGGCGCCTCCGCGTTCAAAACACGTACAACCCGGGAGCGTCTCCTCCTTCTTGATCCAGCAAGGGGAGAGGAGAAGTTGAGGGATAACTCCGACAGCACGATGGCGTGGTGGTGATGGAGCTCGTGGTTCTCCAGCAGGGCTTCGCCAAGCGCTACTACAGAGGGGGAGGTGTTGGGGAGGGAAATGGCTGCGCAGGGGAAGGGTGCGGCTGCCCTCTCTCTCCCTCACTATATATAGGGGGAAGGGGGAGGACGATGTGCCCTAGGGTTTCCCTAGGGTAGGGGCGGCGGCCACAAGGGAAATCCTAGATGGGTTTGGGCGTCCCCACGCCTAGGAAACTTGCCCCCCCCCTGCCGGGAGGGGTGGCTGCCCTAGGGAGGCGCCCCCACCTGTCCAAGTTACGTGAGATGGGGTGGGAGGGGCACTCAGCCCTTTAGTGGGCTGATGTTCCCCCTCCCCTTGGCCCATAAGCCCCCCAACGCTTGCCGGGGCCTCCGAAACCCCTTGCGGACACGCTGGTCGTCACCCGGTACCCCCGAAACAATTCCGGACTCCAATACCCTTCGTCCAATATATCGATCTTCACCTCCGGACCATTCCGGAACTCCTCGTCACGTCCGGGATATCATCTGGGACTCTGAACAACCTTCGGTAACCACATACTATTTCCCATAACAACTCTAGCGTCACCGAACCTTAAGTGTGTAGACCCTACGGGTTCGGGAACCATGTAGACAAGACCGAAACATCTCTCCAGCCAATAACCAACAGCGGGATCTGGATACCCATGTTGGATCCTACATGTTCCACGATGATCTCATCGGATGAACCACGATGTCAAGGATTCAATCAATCCCGTATGCAATTCCCTTTGTCTATCGGTATGTTACTTGCCCGAGATTCGATCGTCGGTATCCCCATACCTCGTTCAATCTTGTTACCGGCAAGTCTCTTTACTCATTCCGTAATGCATGATCCCATGAAAAACTCCTTAGTCATATTGAGTTCATTATGATGATGCATTACCAAGTGGGCCCAGAGATACCTCTCTGTCATACGGAGTGATAAATCCCAGTCTCGATTCGGGCCAACCCAACAGACACTTTCGGAGATACCTATAGTGCACCTTTATAGCCAGACGTTTGGTACACCCAAAGCATTCCTACGGTATCCGGGAGTTGCACAATCTCATGGTCTAAGGAAATGATACTTGACATTAGAAAAGCTTTAGCCAACGAACTACACGATCTTGTGCTACGCTTAAGATTGGGTCTTGTCCATCACATCATTATCCCAATGATGTGATCCCGTTACCAATGACATCCAATGTCCATGGTCAGGAAACCACGACCATCTATTGATCAACGAGCTAGTCAACTAGAGGCTTACTAGGGACATATTACGATCTATGTATTCACACATGTATTATGGTTTTCGGTTAATACAATTATAGCATGAACAATAGACAATTATCATGAACAAGGAAATATAATAATAACCATTTTATTATTGCCTCTAGGGCATATTTCCAACAGTCTCCGACTTGCACTAGAGTCAATAATCTAGTTCACATCGCCATGTGATTAACACTCATAGTTCACATCGCCATGTGACTAATACCCAAAGAGTTTACTAGAGTCAATAATCTAGTTCACATCACCATGTGATTAACACTCAAATGGTTCTAGGGTTTGATCATGTCATGCTTACGAGAGAGGTTTTAGTCAACGGGTCTGCAACATTCAGATCCGTGTGTTCTTTGCAAATCTCGATTTCATATTGTAGATGTTGCTACTATGATCCACTAGGAGCTATTCCAAATGGTTTCTCCACTATACGTATCTGGTTTGCTACTCAGAGTCATCCGGATAGGTGTTAAAGCTTGCATCAACGTAACCCTTTATGTCGAACTCTTTATCACCTCCATAAACGAGAAACATTTCCTTATTCCTAAGGACAATTTTGACCGCTGTCCAATGATCCACTCCTGGATCACTCTTGTACCCCCTTGCCAGACACGTGGCAAGGCACATCGCGGTACACAGCATGCCATATCGTATAGAGCCTATGCCAAGGCATAGGGGACGACTTTCATCCTTTCTCTTTCTTCTATCATGGCCAAGCTTCAAGTCTTAACTTCACACCTCACAACTCAGGCAAGAACTCCTTCTTTGACTGATCCATCTTGAACTCCTTCAAGATCATGTCAAGGTATGTGCTCTGTGAAAGTCTTATCAGGCGTCTTGATCTATCTCTATAGATCTTGATACCCAACATGTAAGCATTTTTTTTGACTATGAACTGTGGGGCAACACCCCCACAGCAGATCAAAACTTTATTGAAATAAAAGCATATACAACAAGTTGATTACAAGGAGTAACCAGAGAACAAAGAAGAGAAAGCCTAACTAGCCTAGCTTAAGGGGGAAGGAAAGAGATCCACTTGAGGAGGTCATCTTTGTAAGCAGGCTTGATTCTATGTTGCATGAGGCAAATATCATGTCTAAAAGCAAACCTCCATTTATTGAAACTAGCCCTCTCATTTCTGAACACTTTGGCATTTCGGATGATCCAAATATTCCAGCAAGCAATGAACACCACTTCAGAGAAGAAAGGCCTCGCAAAGCTTCTCCTTGCCTGTGAAACCAGGTCCACCATGGATGTGCCAGCAGTCCAACCGATCTGCAGATAGTTCCAGACCCTCACACTGAAATTGCAGTTGAAGAATCGGTGATTCCTGGTTTCTCTTGCCCGAAGGGGGCAAAGCCTATAGTGGACTCCATCTTCCATATGCCAGTGTCTTCTCTCAACCATATCTTTGGTGTTCAATCTATCCATAATAAGCATCCAAGCAAAGACCTTGATCTTGAGAGTACAGGAGGATTTCCAAATCCAACAGAGCAAAGGGTTGAAGGTCTCAGACTGGAAGGTGTGGGAGTAAAATAGCTTGGGCTTGAAAAGCATAGAAGTGCCCTGCCAGAACCAAAAATCCTTTGAGCTGGGGTCTCTGCTGTGAGAATCCATCATGCCCTTTATCAGGTTTAACTCATCAAAAGCCTGAGAAGATAATGGAAGGTGGAAGAGCTGGTGCATGTCCTGGGTATTGAAAATTTCCTTAACTGAGATCCAGGGGTCCTTAACAAAAGAGAAAAGCCTTGGGAATCTTGACTGCAGGTTAGATGTTTCAGAGCCAAGGTTCCATTTATCAGACCGAAAGAGGGCAGTGTCCCCTTCATTGATCTGCACCCAAGAGCAGTCTCTGAAATGCTGCATTGTTTTGCAGATATCTCTCCACCAGAAGGAGCCACAATCCTTTGTTCCCTGGGGCATACTTTCAAAATAATATGAATCCCAAACTAGGGAAACCCAAGGAATATCTTGTTTGTTCAGAAAGTTGCTGGCATGCTTGAGAAGTAGGGCCACATTCTGAACCCCCAGATTAAGAATACCAAGACCTCCTCTGCTTTTGGGCCTACAAATGAGTTCCCAAGCAGCAAGAGATGGAGCTGGCTCATCTCTATGTTTTCTCCACAAGCACTGCCTTTGAATTCTTTCCAACTGTTTTAGAATACCATCTGGGAGAGCAAGATTACCCATAAAAAAATTAGCAGAGAGGAAAGAGCTGAATTAAGGAACTGCAGCCTTTCTCCTTGGTTAAGGAAAGAAGAACTGGCAGTCATTCTCCTCTTCATACAGTCAACCAGTGGCATGAAGTCTATCATTTTGGGCCTTGTGGTCCCCACGGGTAATCCCAGATATGTGAAAGGCATTTTACCAATTTTACAACCAAAAGCAGTAGCCAGGTCCTCCATAACATCAGAGTCCACATTGATTGGGATGATGAAGGACTTATGATAGTTGACATCCAGACCAGTAGACTGAGAGAACACTTTTAACATCTCCTTCAGAGCCAGAAGTTGAACCCTGTCTGCAGGGAGGATGATCAGAGTATCATCAGCATACTGGATCACAGGGTAGTCTGTATCATGGCAGGGTATAGGTAAATGCAAAATTCCTTTCCTGAACATATCATTAATCACTGTTTGCAGCAGGTCAGCAGCTATGACAAATAGTAGGGGAGATACTGGGTCACCCTGTCTTACTCCTTTCTTACAAACAAACTTCTTCCCAAGGACCCCATTGAGCAGAACAGAAGAAGTACCAGTGCCGAGGAGTTGCTTCATCCAAATTATCCACTTCTCATTAAAACCCTTACACCTGAGAATTTGAAAGATGGCTTCATGCTCAATAGAGTCAAAAGCCTTTTCAAAGTCCAATTTGAGAATTACTATAGGTCTTTTGGACTGATGACATTGGTGTAAGTACTCAAATGTCCAACCCAGACAATCCTGAATTGTTCTGGTCTTAATGAAACCATATTGATTCTTATGGATGCACTGCATAATCATAGCTTGGAACTTGTTTGCAGCCATTTTGGACAGAAACTTGAGTCCCATACTGGTGAGGGAGATAGGCCTGTAATCTCCCACTTCCTCAGGAGAAGGCTTTTTGGGCACCAGAGTAATATAAGAACTATTGATGTTTTCCAAGACAGCAGTTCCATCATAAAAAGCCTGAGCTAGCTCATAAAAATCCCCAGAAATTAGGTGCCAGCATTTCCTAAAAACAGACCATTAAAACCATCTGGACCAGGTGATTTATCTATAGGCATATGCTTGACCACACTATCCATTTCCTCCTTCTCAAAAGGCCTAGTGAGCACCTCAAGGCCAGACACAGGTGACATGAGGGTAGGCAAATCAAAACCCATCACAATCCCTCTAGAGGTGCCCATTCTATTTTTAAAACAACTCCATATAATTCCAGCCATTTGGGAGTGATCTGAGACAACAGCTCCATCAGGCAGTCTGAGACTAGCAATAGAGTTCCTCCTATGCCTCTCAGTGGCCATAGCATGGGAGGATTTGGTGTTTTCTCCCCCACCTTAAAGTACCTAATAGAGCACCTCTTCTTCTAGTACAGAAACTGCAAATGCAGTAGCTTTTCCAAATGTGTTTTGACAATTCTTCTGAAGTTGTTCTCCTGAATAAAGAGAGGCCTCCACTCCTCTAATTCATCCAGAAGGAGAATAACATGATTGCATTTTCTGATCAATAATCTGAATTTGGAAACATTCATGTGCCACCTCTTAAGGCACATTCTCAAACATTTGAATTTGTCAGCAATTTTGGCAGTAATGTGTTTTTTCCGAGAGGGCTGCTTCCAAGAAGATTCAACACAATCCATGAAGCCCTCAAGTTCAAGCCAATAGTTTTCAAACCTGAAGAGATTTGATTTTGGGATGGAAGTCTTGATGGAAACTAAACAGGGCACATGATCTGATGCAGTCCTCGCCAAGGGCCTGACTTCAGTCACGGGGTAATCAGAAATCCAGTCCACAGAAGTAAAGAACCAATCCAGCTGCTCAATAAGTGGTGTATCTTTGAACTTAGTCTTTCTCTAGGAACGTATTAAAACAAAGAGCTAAAGCATGAGCTATTCATCCACAACATAATTTGCAAAGACAATTTAGACTATGTTCATGATAATTAAGTTCATCTAATCAAATTATTGAATGAACTCCCACTCAGATAGACATCCCTCTAGTCATCTAAGTCATACATGATCCGAATCGACTAGGCTGTGTCCGATCATCACGTGAGACGGACTAGTCATCAATGGTGAACATCTCCATGTTGATTGTATCTACTATACGACTCATGTTCGACCTTTTGGTCTCTCGTGTTCTGAGGCCATGTCTGTACATGCTAGGCTCGTCAAGTCAACCTAAGTGTTTTGCATGTGTAAATCTGGCTTACACCCGCTGTATTCGAACGTTAGAATCTATCACACCCGATCATCACGTGGTGCTTCGAAACAACGAGTCTTCGGAACGGTGCACATTTAGGGGGAACACTTTCTTGAAGGTATCATCTTATTTATGCTACTGTCGTTCTAAGAAAATAAGATGTAAACATGACAGACATCACATGCAAATCATAAAGTGACATGATATGGCCAATATCATCTTGCGCCTTAGATCTCCATCTTCGAGGCGCGGCATGAACACCATCGTCACCGGCATGACACCATGATCTACATCATCGTGTCTTCATGAAGTTGCCTCGCCAACTATTACTTATACTACTATGGATGATGGTTAGCAATAAAGTAAAGTAATTACATGGCATTTTCATTGACACGTAGGTCATAAATACATTAAGGCAACTCCAATGGCTCCTGCCGGTTGTCATACTCATCAAAATGCAAGTCGTGATTCCTATTACAAGAACATGATCAATCTCATACATCACATATATCATTCATCACATCCTTTTGGCCATATCACATCACATATCATACCCTGCAAAAACAAGTTAGACGCCCTCTAATTGTTGTTGCATGTTTTACATGGCTGCTATGGGTTTGTGGCAAGAACGTTTCTTACCTACGCAAAACCACAACGGTGATATGCCAATTGCTATTTACCCTTCATAAGGACCCTTTTCATCGAACCTGATCCGACTAAAGTGGGAGAGACAGACACCCGCAAGCCACCTTATGCATCAAGTGCATGTCAGTCGGTGGAACCAGTCTCACGTAAGCGTACGTGTAAGGTCGGTCCGGGCCGCTTCATCCCACAATGCCGCCCTATCAATATAAGACTAGTAACAGTAAGCAAATTGAACAAATCATCACCCACAACTACTTTGTGTTCTACTCGTGTATAGAATCTACGCATAGACCTAGCTCATGATGCCACTGTTGGGTAACGTAGCAATAATTCAAAAAAAATTCCTACGTGTCACCAAGATCAATCTAGGAGATACTAGCAACGAGAGAGAGGGAGTGCATCTTCATACCCTTGAAGATCGCTAAGCGGAAGCGTTACAAGAACGGGGTTGGTGGAGTCGTACACGCGGCGATTCAGATCACGGTCGATTCCGATCTAAGCGCCGAACAACGGCGCCTCCGTGTTCAAAACACGTATAGCCCGGGAACGTCTCCTCCTTCTTGATCCAGCAAGGTGAGAGGAGAAGTTGAGGGAGAACTCCGACAGCACGGTGGCATGGTGGTGATGGAGCTTATGGTTCTTCGGCAGGGCTTCGCCAAGCGCTACTACTACGGAGGAGGTGTTGGGGAGGGAGAGGGCTGCGCCAGGGGAAGGGTGCGGCTGCCCTCTCTCTCCCTCACTCTATATAGGGGGAAGGGGGGAGGAGGAGGCGCCCTAGGGTTTCCCTAGGGTAGGGGCGGCGGCCACAGGGGAAACCCTAGATGGGTTTGGGCGCCCCCACCCCTAGGAAACTTGCCCCCCAAGCCGAGAGGGGTGGCTGCCCTAGAGTAGGCGCCCCCACCTCTCCAGGTTACATGAGATGGGGTGGGAGGGGCGCTCAGCCCCTTAGTGGGCTGATGTGCCCCCTCCGCTTGGCCCATAAGGCCCCCAACGCTTGCTGGGACCTTCGAAACCCCTTTCGGACACGCTAGTCGTCACCCGATACCCCCGGAACAATTCCGGACTCCAATACCCTTCGTCCAATATATTGATCTTCACCTCCGGACCATTCTGGAACTCCTCGTCACGTCCGGGATCTCATCCGGGTCTCCAAACAGCCTTCGGTAACCACATACTATTTCCCATAACAACTCTAGCGTCACCAAATGTTAAGTGTGTAGACCCTACGGGTTCGGGAACCATGTAGACATGACCAAGAAATCTCTCCGGCCAATAACCAACAGCCGGATATGGATACCCATGTTGGCTCCTACATGTTCAACGATGATCTCATCGGATGAACCACGATGTCAAGGATTCAATCAATCCTGTATGCAATTCCCTTTGTCTATCAGTATGTTACTTGCCCGAGATTCGATCGTTGGTATCCCCATACCATGTTCAATCTTGTCACCGGTAAGTCCCTTTACTCATTCTGTAACGCATGATCCCGTGACAAACTCCTTAGTCACATTGAGCTCATTATGATGATGCATTACCGAGTGGGCCCAAAGATACCTCTCCGTCATACGGAGTGACAAATCCCAGTCTCGATTCGTGCCAACCCAACAGACTCTTTCGGAGATACCTGTAGTTCACCTTTATAGCCACCCAGTTACGTTGTGAAGTTTGGTACACCCAAAGCATTCCTATTGTATCCAGGAGTTGCACAATCTCATGGTCTAAGGAAATGATACTTGACATTAGAAAAGCTTTAGCAAACGAAGTACACGATCTTGTGCTACGCTTAAGATTGGGTCTTGTCCATCACATCATTCTCCCAATGATGTGATCCCGTTATCAACGACATCCAATGTCCATGGTCAGGAAACCACGACCATCTACTGATCAACGAGCTAGTCAACTAGAGGCTTACTAGGGACATATTACGATCTATGTATTCACACATGTATTACGGTTTTTGGTTAATACAATTATAGCATGAACAATAGACAATTATCATGAACAAGTAAATATAATAATAACCATTTTATTATTGCCGCTAGGGCATATTTCCAACAACTTGTTGACAGGAGATTAATATAATAGAGAATAGACCCGGGGGCCATAGGTTTCACTAGTGGCTTTTCTCAGATAGCATAAGTATTATGGTGGGTTGAACAAATTACTATCGAGCAATTGATAGAAACGTGAATAATTATGAGAATATCTAGGCATGATCATGTATTTAGGCATCATGTCCGCGACAAGTGGACCGAAACGATTCTGCGTCTACTACTATTACTCCACACATTGACCGCTATCCAGCATGCATCTAGAGTATTAAGTTCATAAGAACAGAGTAATGCATTAGGCAAGATGACATGATGTGGAGGGATAAACTAAAGCAATATGATATAAACCCCATCTTTTTATTGAAGGAAATATGCCCTAGAGGCAATAATAAAGTTATTATTTATTTCCTTATATCATGATAAATGTTTATTATCCATGCTAGAATTGTATTAACTAGAAACTTAGTACATGTGTGAATACATAGACAAACAGAGTGTCACTAGTATGCCTCTACTTGACTAGCTTGTTGAATCAAAGATGGTTAAGTTTCCTAACCATAGACATGAGTTGTCATTTGATTAACAGGATCACATCATTAGAGAATGATGTGATTGCTTGACCCATTCCGTTAGCTTAGCACAATGATCGTTTAGTTTGTTGCTACTGCTTTCTTCATGACATATACATGTTCCTCTGACTATGAGATTATGCAACTCCCGAATACCGGAGGAACACTTTGTGTGCTACCAAACGTCACAATGTAACTAGGTGATTATAAAGGTGCTCTACAGGTGTCTCCGATGGTACTTGTTGAGTTGGCATAGATCAACATTAGAATTTGACACTCCGATTGTCGGAGAGGTATCTCTGGGCCCTCTCAGTAATGCACATCACTATAAGCCTTGCAAGTAATGTGATTAATGAGTTAGTTGCGGGATGATGCATTACGGAACGAGTAAAGGGACTTGTCGGTAACGAGATTGAACTAGGTATTGAGATACTGACGATCGAATCTCGGGCAAGTAACATACCGATGACAAAGGGAACAACGTATGTTGTTATGCGGTTTGACCGATAAAGGTCTTCGTAGAATATGTAGGAGCCAATATGAACATCCAGGTTCCGCTATTGGTTATTGACCGGAGATGTGTCTCGGTCATGTCTACATAGTTCTCGAACCCGTAGGGTTCGCACGCTTAATGTTCGGTGACGATCGGTATTATGAGTTTATGTGTTTTGATGTACCGAAGGTAGTTCGGACTCCCGGATGAGATCGGGGACATGACGAGGAGTCTCAAAATGGTCAAGACATAACTATCGATATGTTGGACGACTATATTCGGACATCGGAAAGGTTCCGAGTGATTCGGGTATTTTCGGAGTACCGGAGAGTTACGGGAATTCACCGGGAGGGTCAATGGGCCTTCGTGGGCTTTAGTGGAAATAGAGGGCGGCAAGGAAGTGTGGGGTGCACCCCCCTAGGCTCAAACCAAATTGGTTTAGGGCTTTGGGGGCCGGCCCCCTCTTTCCTTATCCTCTCCTTGTCTTTCCTTCCCCTCCTAGTTGGACTAGGAAAGGGGGAACCTACTCCTAGTAGGAGTAGGATTCCCCCCTTGGGGCGCACCCTATGAGGACGCCGGCCCCCTCCCCTTGCTCCTTTATATACGTGGCCAGGGGGCACCCCATAGACACACAATTTGATTGTTCCAAGTCGTGTGCGGTGCCCCTGTCCACCATAATGCACCTCGGTTATATCGTAGCGGTGCTTAGGCGAAGCCCTACGTCGGTAGCATCATCATCACCGTCATCACGCCGTCGTGCTGACGGGACTCTCCCTCGAAGCTCTGCTGGATCGGAGTTCGTGGGACGTCACCGAGCTAAACGTGTGCTGAACTCGGAGGTGCCGTATGTTCGGTACTTGTATCGGCCGGATCGTGAAGACGTATGACTACATCAACCACGTTCTCATAACGCTTCCGCTTACGGTCTACGAGGGTACATAGATGATACTCCCCCCCTCTCGTTGCTATGCATCACCATGATCTTGCGTGTCCGTAGGAATTTTTTTGAAATTACTACGTTCCCCAACCCATAAATCCTTTGTGTTCTACTCGTGCATATAACATCTACGCATAAACCTGGCTCTGATACCACTGTTGTGGGTATATACATATTGCTTGCCGTCACTGGTTGATTCTTGATTCAGCGGCATTGTTGGATGAAGCGGCCCAGACCGATATTACGTGTACGCTTACGTGAGACTGGTTCTACCGACGTGCTTCGCACAAGGGTGGCTAGTGGGTGTCTGTTTCTCCAGCTTTAGTTGAATCGGATTCAATGAACATGGTTCTTTCTGAAGATCAAAAGGCAATCACTATACCGCGTTGTGGTTTTTGATTCGTAGGTAAGAACGATTCTTGCTTAGCCCGTAGCAGCCACGTAAAAGTTGAAACAACAAAGTAGAGGACGTCTAACTTGTTTTTGCAAGGCATGTTGTGATGTGATATGGTCAAGACGTGATGAGATATAAATTGTTGTATGAGATGATCATGTTTTGTTAAAGTTATCGGCAACTGGCAGAAGCCTTATGGTTGTCTCTTTATTGCATAAGATGCAAGTGCCATGTAATTGCTTTACTTTATCGCTATGTGATAGCAATAGTTGCAAAAGCAATAGTTGGCAAGATGACCATGTGACGACACATTGATAGAGATCAAGATGATGGAGATCATGGTGTCATGCTAGTGAAGATAGAGATCATGATGGTACTTTGGAGATGGAGATCAAAGGCGCAAGATGATCATGGCCATATCATGTCACATATTTTGATTGCATGTGATGCTTATCCTTTATGCATCTTATTTTTTCTTAGTTTGGTGGTAGCATTATAAGATGATCTCTCACTAAATTTCAAGGTACAAGTGTTCCCCCTGAGTATAGACCGTTGCCAAAGTTCGTCGTGCCGAGACACCAGGTGATGTTCGGGTGTGATAAGCTCTACGTTCACATACAACGGGTGCAAGCCAGTTTTGCACACGTAGAAATACTCGGGTTTAACTTGACGAGCCTAGCATATGCAGATATGGCCTCGGAACACTGAGACCGAAAGGTCAAGCATGAATCATATAGTAGATATGATCAACATAGTGATGTTCACCATTGAAACTACTCCATCTCACGTGATGATCGTACATGGTTTAGTTGATTTGGATCACGTGATCATTTAGATGACTAGAGGGATGTCTATCTAAGTGGGAGTTCTTAAGTAATATGATTAATTGAACTTTAATTTATCATGAACTTAGTCCTGATAGTATTTGCATAACTATGTTGTAGATTAATAGCTCGTGATCACTACAAAAAAAAGACACATCCGTGACATTTTGGGCTGAACAAAAAAAATCTGTCATACTTACGACACTTCTATGACGATAATTGTGACAAAACCCGGTATCATCATAGATGTGGTGGGGTCCTACTTCTATGACAAAAAATCATGACAGAAAATGGGCTTTTCGTCCTGGGCAGGCCGGAGACACAGCTGCATGACATTCTTTGGGCCATCCATGACGGAAAAAACCATGGTAGAAGCGAGGGCGAGGAAAATATCGGGGTGTTCCCGGTTACGATGGGTGGTCGGGGCCGAGCGATGCGTGTTTCTCTCCTACACGCACGCGCGTGGGTGCGAGGCGTTGGGCTCTAACTGAACCCAAGCGAGGCGTTGGGCTCTAACTGAACCCGAGCAATTGCACTGCAGGCTACGTGTTACTGAACCCGAGCGATCGATCGATGGGTGTTAACTGAACCCGATCGAGCGATTCCTTCGCTACTACTGCTAACTGAAGCCGATCGATGCTGCCTCTAGATGAACAATGAGCGTTGCTGGGGGTTTGGATGAACATTTCCCGGTGGGGGTGGATGAACAGGACCCCGTGGTGTTTCCTCTGGATGAACAGGACCCTGATCGATCGAGCCGGTTGGGGCTGGATGAACAGGACCCCGTCGAGGGCAGGATGAACAAGACCACCCCGTGGAGGGTTGGATAAACAGTAGACGGTGGAGGGCGGGATGTATAGTAGCTCGTGGAGGGGTGGTTGAACAGGAGCCCGTGGAGAGGGCTGGTTGAACGGTAGCCGGTGGAGTAGCGTGCGGTGGAGGCTAGGTGAACAGCAGCCCGTGGATGAACAGTCACAGGTGGAGGCTGGAGGAGGTCGACGGTGGATGAACAGTAGCCCATGGAGGCTGGAGGGGGTCGATGGTGGAGATGAACAGTATCCTGTGGAGTCCCGTTTTGCGGTACGCCACACCCCTCCCGATGAACAGGACCCCCGTTTCGACCGTAGCGCTCCAACACAAGTCTGTTTCCTCCGTTTTGCGGTATGCCACACCCCTCCCGATCAACAGGACCCCCGTTTCGACCGTAGGTGGTCCGTTTCCTCCGTTTTGTGATACGCCAGACCCCTCCCGATCAACAGGATCCCGTTTCGACCATGACCGGTCGAACACAAGGCCGTTTCCTCTGTTCTGCGGTACGCCAGGCCTCGTTTCCATCGGATGTTCCGTCCAAGCCCTCCCGATGAACACGACGACGCATTACGTTCCGACTCAGCCGATTGGCTCCCCATGAACACGACGACGACGTTGTTTCTCCGTTTCGACCCAGCCATGTACACGAGCCCTGGCCGTACGTACGTGCGAGTAGGCATTCGAGACCCCGCCCGTATGTACGTACGTGGCCGTATTTACTTTCTTGCACCCTGGTCGCTGTACGTACGTGTACATGCTACGTGTGCGCCTTTGCTATGACATGTGCGTGCCTCTACATCGACCAGTATGTACGTACATGTTCGCGACCAAAATGACAACGCTACGTACGCTTCGACCAGGTGGGTCCCGACTGTCAGGCACTTCCTTGCGTGCGAAGATGTAGCTGGTGGGTCCCAACAGTCAGGGGGGCGAATCGTTTTTTTTTTGCCCAAATGCACTTCCTTGCATGCGAAGATGTAGCTGGTGGGTCCCAGCAGTCAGGCGGAAATGTTTTTTTTCGCGAAATACGGTGGCCCGTCCGGTGGGTCCCCACTGTTAGGTGGAGGAATAATTATTTTGCGCGTAATAAGGAGGCACTTCCTTGCTGCGGCCGTGGACCCAGCTGTCAGCCTCTCCACGTACGGTCTACGTCCAATGGAAGCCATTGCTTGACCACGTTGACCACGCCACGCCAAGAGCACCAGGGCGGTGGACGACGGCGAGGCCTAGGAAGGGGACGACGCGGAGCCGGGGAAGACGCGGCAGTGGAAGCCCGCGCGGAGAGGGGTACGAGGGTTCACTGGTTCGTCTGTGATGTGAGGCTGTCGTCGCTGCAGGGCCTGGCTAGCAGTGGGAATAGTAGGGGGCGGTGAGGCCTCCGCGGCAGCACAGCCGGCCACGGGAGGCAGGAGCATGCAGCACGACCGGCGCTACTTTGGGCGGCTGGAGCAAGAAGACCAGAGGTTGAAGAAGCACTACGGCCGTTGGATGGACATCGTACGGTCACTGGAGCTAGAATCGTTCATATTGACTAAGTTGACAAAGCACTTCGTCCCCGTCAACTTAGTAGGCCCACAAGTCAGCCACCCACCAAGGTGGGTCCCAACTAGCAGGGGGAGTATTCATTTTTTTTGTGCATAATAAGGCGGCACTTCCGGTGGGTCTGAGCTGACAGCGGGGGGGGACGTTTTTTTCGCAAAATACGGTGGCCCTTCCAGTGGGTCCCAGCAGTCTGGGGGAAACATTTTTTTGCCAAATACGGTGGCCCGTCCGGTGGGTCCCTGCTGTCAGGTGGAGGAATAATTATTTTCCGCGTAATGAGGAGGCACTTCCTTGTGGCTGCCGTGGACCCAGTTGTCATCCTCTCCACGTACAGTACTCTTCCGATGGAAGTCGCTCCTTAACCACGTAGACCACGCCACGCTAAGAGCACCATGGCAGTGGACGACGGCGAGGCCTAGGAAGGGGACGACGCGGAGCCGGCGAAGACGCGGCAGTGGATGCCCACGCATAGAGGAGTATGAGGGTTCACTGGTTCGTTGTGGTGTGAGGCTGCCGTCGCCGCAGAATAACAGGGGGTGTGGGTGAGTAGAGGGATGGCCTGGCCAGCAGTGGGAGTAGTAGGGGGCGGTGAGGCCTCCGCTACATCGCAGTCGGCCACGGGAGGCAGGAGCACGAGGCACGACCGGCGCTAGTTTGGGCGGCTGGAGCAAGAAGACCAGAGGTTGAAGAAGCACTACGTCCGTTGGATGGACATCGTATGGTCACTGGAGCCAGAATCGTGCATATTGACTAAGTTGACAAAGCCCTCTGTCCCCGTCAACTTAGTAGGCCCACAAGTCAGCCTCCCACTATACTGGGTCCCAGCTAGCAGGGGGTGTTCATTTTTTTCTGCATAATAAGGACACACTTCCTTGCGTGCGAAGATATAGCTGGTGGGTCCGAGGTGTCAGCGGCTGTAACGTTCTTTTTGCAAAATACAGAGGCCCTTTCGGTGGGTCCCAGATGTCAGGTGGACGGATCATTATTTTGCGCGTAATAAGGAGGCATTTCCTTGCGTGCGGTCATGGACCCAGCTATCAGCCTCTCCACGTACAGTCCACTTCAGATGCATGTCGGTTGTTGACCACATTGACCAGGCCGCGCCGAGAGCACCAGGGTGGTGGACGACGGCGAGGCCTAGGAAGGGAACGACACGGAGGCAGGGAAGACTCGACAGTTGTTTCCCACGCGGAGGGGAGTACGACTGTACGAGGGTTTACTGGTTTGTCTGTCGTCGCCGGAGAATAACAGCATGTGTGGGTGAGTAGAGGGATGGCTAGGACAGCGATGGGAGTACGGTGGGGCGGTGAGGCCTACGCGGCAGCACAACAGGCCACGGGGAGGAGGAAGGAGGCAGTCCCGTCGGCGCTTGTTTGAGCGGCTAGAGCAGGAAGAGCAGAGATTGAAGAAGCACGACGGCCGTTGGATGGACATCCAACAGTCACTGCTTGTGTGCCAAACTTTTTTTAGGAAAGCCTCAAATCTGTGGAAAACAGCATACAGCCCATTTGCCATTATTTCTAATAATTTACAGCCCATTTGCTATTTCTTAAGGTTTTTTTGGAGCCCATATTCTTTTTGTTAGCATTACAGCCCATATTGTGGCCACGGTTAAAAACTTATACGAAATTTTGCATATTTCGATGCGGTCCGAACTATTTATAATCCAGAAATTTCGAGTCACATTCAAACTGATTTTAAAAATAAATGTATATCAATATAAAATCCAACAAATTATCCACACATAAAAATTACTGCAATTTAAAATCTCGAAATGAAAAAAAATAAATTTGAAACTAATTGCCGGTTTGATGTGTTTTAAAAATGTACAACCCATTTCTCATTACTGATAGGCCATTTTCTCGTCCAGCCGAATGAAGCTCTCCTCGTCTTGAAAGATTTGCAGCCCAATAGGCCTGACAAAGCGACTTACTTGGCAAATCATAAAAAAACTGGGCTAGCCATTTTCAGAAACAAAAAAACTACTGGGCTGGTCTATGGTAAACATAAAAGAGAAGGTTGTCTAGACAGGCCAGAGTGCCCCACACAGCCCAGTTGACACCCTGCTTCCGTCTCAAAAACAAATTAGATAAATGCCACTCCAATTATGGCGATTCATAAAAATGCCACTGCAATTTCCAAACTTTGAAAAATGCCATTGCAATTTTTGCAAACTTTGGAAAACGCCACTGCAATTTGCAAACTTTGAAAAACGCCACTCCAGAGTTCGAAAAATGCCACTGGAAATGGCATTTTTCAAAGTTTGTAAATTGCAGTGGCATTTCTCAGAAACACCAGATTTGGAGTGGAATTTATCAAATTAACCCAAAACAAAAATAATTGGGCGAGCTGCTGGGTCCCTGGTGTCAACCGCTCATTGTGCAGTTCTCTTGTTTATTGACTACGTTGACAATGGCATGGGACCCAGAAATCAGAAATCCATTAGGAGGAGCCATTTTTTATTGGCTTGAAATAAGGAGGCACTTGCTTGCGTACTGCCATGACCTTGGCGGGTCCCTGCTGTCATACTCTCCATGTACAATCATCTCCTGATTGTGTACGCGACAACTTGGTAGGCCCACAAGTTAGCCTCTAAACCCGTGGAGGACAAATACAACCCATTTAAAAAAATAACATCCCATTCCATACGTTCAAACGGAAAGTTCAACATTCAGAGCAAAGTAACAGGTCCGATCCACATATAGAGTACTGAACTTCCACATTGACAACCATCATAGCCAAGTTAACTATCTACTCCCACTAATACTCTAGTAGCGTACAAGTACTAACTTACTCTTAGCTAACTAGACGATGCCGGCCGCCATCTATGGTACACGCTAAACGCCGGCACCGGCGTCCTCCGCCTTGCCTCGGACTTGCCAGAGGTGCGATAGGGCGCGTTGCTCGCGTGTGTTGGCCCTTTCCATGCCGGCGTGGTCCACCGAAGCTTCGGCTTCTAAGCGGGAAACCCACTTGACGAGTTGGTAGTAAAAATTGGCGTCGCGAACGCGTGCGTGCCCGGCAGCCTCCAGGGCTATTTGCTGGGCACCGGCCTCCACGTAGTCGGCCCAATTGCGAGCGCTCTGCTCGTGACTCAGAGCGTTGGTGCAATGCTGCTCCATGTCCCGCTGGTGGCGCAAATCGGCAATACGCTACTCCTCCGCCAAGCGGTCACGCTCCAACAACTCTTGCTCCTCCGCCAGGCGGTCGCGCTCCAACAAGTCCTCGATCTCCGTATTGCCATCTAAAGACCGATAGAATACCTCCTCCCTCTGACCGCCTCCGGCCTCGCCTATCATGGACGGGCGGGGGCATGGCGGACGTGGCGAGAGCGAGGATAAGTGGCGAGCGACATCGGGCCGGTGGGGGCTTATGAGGATAGGGCGAGTTGGGTCACGGTGCCACCATAGAAGGCCGGGAAACAGTACTTATAGGCAGAAGGTAGCGCGACAGTCATCGGAATTCAATGCATAATTAAGCAGGCATGGCTTAGCGTGCCAGCTTGCCGTGGAAAACTAGAGAAACTGCAATTCTGACTGTGCCATCCTGCCCCGTCCGTGCTGGGTCGCACGCCGGCATGACGGTCAAACGAGTGCACTCGAATCATCTCCCTCCTTGTCAATAATGATTCCACGGATTTAAAAGGCCCACAACAATTAAAGCGCATCTTTTCGCATCAGTTAGCTTCCGTAATTACGGCCGGCTGCATGCAGGCATTCAAAATCGCTCGCAGCCAGTACGCGGAGCAGCGTGCAACAAGTCACAGCCGAGGGCATTAGTTGATGAACTTTAGCTGGGAGATAAGGCATTTGCGAACATTTTTGCTGGCAGTTTCTTCAGATTCGCATGGCATTTTCTTCAGTGCAGCTTGTCAATTTCTTCAGAGGTAGGCATTTTTATTCAAAAAACTGTCACTTCAGATCTTGCGTCGCAACTAAAACTGCCAGGAGCGCATTAGTAGGCTAGCTAGTGATCGATCAGTAACTTGTAAACACTGAGAGAACAGATATAAGGAACTGTTAATGCATCTCAATGATTCACAGATCATATACAAATATGTAGCTCCAAAAGCAAAGATCATCCACAACTAAAACCAACTAGTACGATTCCCATACATAAGATCAACATGTTAATGCATCTCAATGATTCACAGATCATATACAAATATGTAGCTCCAAAAGCAAAGATCTAGAAAAAACATATGTTCTTCCTACTAACATGGATGCTTCTCTTGGCCAACATTCAGTACAGACTGAAAGTCAAATTTGTTTGTGAAGTCTACAATTCCTCTTGCAAACGTAAGTGGTTTCACCAATAGCTGGAACCATGAGAATGAACCACACATGATGGAGGAACATCCACTTCAATATGATTTGGTCTTCTCTCGATCACACAGTGAGACTATTTTCGGAATACAAACTTTAACTTAGGCAAAATGATGCCCATTGTATAATCAGACCAAAGCAATGAAGCACCTAGTGTTGGCCAATAAATAGTACAATACTACTTTTCTGCAGTCCATGAAGTGACTATCCAATCTTTCTGTGTCTATTTTCAAATGGCACTGCATGCAGTGACCATACTATTCTCTTGTGCAGTTCAACCAAAATTGCGGTCACTTCGTGGGTTTGCCAAATAGCAACGGGCAGACATCTCTGTCTGCACAAATATCAAGTAGCTAGTAAACATATACCCCACCTTGTATTTTCGGTTTAAACATGTCTCTTCCGCTTAGCATCTGTCATGTTTTGCACTGTACAATTTGATACAGTCATGTTTTGCCCTGGACAATATCATATTGAATTGATTTGCTTGTTCAGAGCAAAAAATATGGCGCCTATTCTTCATCAGACCAAGGATATCCATGTTCGCGGTGATGGAAGAGGTGAAATCGATACAACCGAAATTGAGCATCCAATCATTGAATCCTGTCCTGCACCTCCAATGTAGGTCCACCCTGCCAATAAATTCACATGCAAACCACTAGTATTACTATCTAATGACTGTACAAAAAGAGTAGCAAGATAGTAGCAAACCATGTACCTTCTTAATGAATAGCTCATAGTGCCACCAATTGGATATAAAGGTTTGGAAGAAAACATGCTCCTAATGTTGAACCAGTTGGACTTTTTGTGCAGTTCCACTAAAATCGAGCATCCCTATTTGCATAGATATTGAAAGTGTGATTACTATAAAAGTGGCAGTAGTTGAAGCATAGACTCACAAATATAAGCATTCCAATTTCTTAATGGAAAAAGGTAGCAAGACTGTTTCTAACCACCTGTTTGAAGGAATAAATAACGCAACAACGGCTGATGTCAGAAAGGCATATATAGTTCTTTCTGAAAGAATGATCGATTCCTGACCTTTCCTCTTCTTTTAAGCATATTTTGTGCAGTTCAACTAAAATAAAATGCCATCACCGCCTTGACAATTCAGTGACACTGTACAAAAGGAAATGACTTAACATTACATCATGATGTTAGGTATGTAGTCGACAGGCATTAGAGACAAACTTACAGACCTCCTCTGATAACATAATGAACATTAATTTTAACAAAGGTGTGACTAGCTTTACCGGGATAATTTGAGTGAACTCTACACCCTCTGTTCCTTAATATAAGACGTTTTCACGGTTCATTTTAAAGTACCCAAACGTCTAGTATTTAGAAAAACAGGTAGTAGTTTTCTTGAGCACATATCTGGGAAATCTTGCCACACTTTATTTATGCCCATACGCTAATGCAACACCATTCGAAATTTCGAATACTACAAATATACACTAATCCAGTGGCTAGTGCAACAGTAGAGTAGTTATTTTATTACAGGGTACAGTACGATGGTTTTACTGAATAGATTTCAATAAACTCTGGCACTGGAAGATTTCTATAAGAATTAACAATACAAAATGTAAAGGTAACACGTTTCAGCATTGGTATACTAGCTGTGCATGAGCATTAAACCAAATACAAAAGTCTGAAGGTAACTAGCATTATTAACTAATGACAGTATAAAAAAATTGCAAACCATGTACCTCCAAGGTAAATATCATTTTGAACTCGGGGGGGGGGGGGGGGGGCTTAAGAATTGCTATCCCAATCTAGATAATCGATCAAACATAAAAACTTGATCGAACGAATCAAGAGAACAGCCAGAGGAGGAGGTGCCCACTCTTGACCTTTCCTCTTGTCTTCATAATTTTTTGTGTAGTTTAACCAAAATAAAATGACATCAGCGCCTTGGCATTTTGGTGACACTGTACAAAAAAATTAACTTATCTCATGAAAGTGAGGTATGTAATCTATAAGCATTAACAGTGCAAAAATCTGAAGGTAGTAACAAGTTTCATTGTTGGTATACTGGCTGTGCAACAGCATTAGAATGTCTTAGCTGAAAAATCTTTAATACATCCACAAGCAACAGCTAACCCTGAAATAATCCAGTGACATTAAATGGCATTGTTTAAATTTATCGGTGGCATTAGACTGAGTGCGGCATTAGTTAAATGTGGCATCACTTTAGCAGTAGCATTGCTTGACTTGACTGTTGGCGTTATACTAACAGCAAAAAAGTGACAATAAGAGCATGGGAGGCCCATTCGGACAGTGGGCGCACCAGTACGATGTACCTACATGGATGCATAGAGTGGTGAGGGAGGTATGGTTGCCCAGAACAACAAATATCCAGGCAGCATATGTGGATTACGTCCCATTTTTGTTATGTTTAGCCACCTTTTTCCTATGTGAGGACAACAAACCGATCGACCTGGTCATTCTCTATTGCGTTGTCATGCCTTTCTACCCTTCTTCAACCAAGAGACGCGAGACTCGTTCCTTACCTACTGATTTTCCCCTTTTCAACCTAGATGCGGGTTCGATTCCTACTCTCTTGGACAGTACAATCTCCCTTCCTTTCCTTATTCAACCCAGACATGGATTAGTCTGCATGAAGTAGGGTTTCCTTTAATATTGCAAATTAAGGTTTTCGTCTGCGTGACCAGCAGAGCAGAGGATAGCAAATTGGGAAGATGGTGGAGTGGAAAAATATCCACATGCAGCGACGTGGCAGATGGGGCAATAGAACATGGGTATGGTTCGAAAAGAGGTAGCATACCTGAGAGTCGGCGGGAAGTGGCTTCGCTCGTGGCCGTTGTCCTCTGCACGCACTACGGCAGCGAGCTTAGGGACGGAGGCCATCCCGCGCGGGTGCTAGGTCTGACAGGACGGCCTTGTTGTTAGTGCGTGACCTCGCTCGCCGCCGACGAGTGCGTCAATGCTGCACGTCCTTTTATTCCCCAGCGGATCTGTGACCACCGGTTAGGAGGGAGAGAGGCCGTCTTTTTTAGATCTGGAGAGAGGGTGATAGTGTGAGAAGCAAGTGGGCAGCCCTTAGCAAGAAAGCTCTAAAGCTCCAGCCTATATATCTTTTTTATACTACTACTACTAGAGGTGGAGTAGTGGCAGAGTAGTTTATATTTTCTCTACAAACAGTACTAGTTAGTCGTGCTTCAAAACTGAACGGCACGCCATTAAAAAAATAAAGGTCGATAACTAATGCGGCACCTCGGGCCAACGCGGCCAGATCGCATTTTGCACGAGAAATTACACACCATGTTTCGTTGCCATGTGGTCCCGTTCCAACATGTCAGTGAGACGACGACGAGTCCTTTTGTACAATTTCCGAAATGACATGTAGGCCGGGGCACCTCTTTGTGTACCATGGCAAACTGGCAACCGTCCACCGACTCTTCACCTTTCTCTCTCGATTTGGAACTGCTGTCGCACACTCTTTGTCGGTGTCAAAACCGGCGGATCTCGGGTGGGGGTCCCGAACTGTGCGTCTAGGCCGGATGGTAACAGGAGGCAAGGGACACAAAGTTTTACCCAGGTTCGGGCCCTCTTGATGGAGGTAAAACCCTACGTCCTGCTTGATTAATATTGATGATATGGGTAGTACAAGAGTAGATCTACCATGAGATCGGAGAGGCTAAACCCTAGAAGCTAGCCTATGGTATGATTGTTGTTATGTATGTTGTCCTACGGACTAAAACCCTCCGGTTTATATAGACACCGGATAGGGTTAGGGTTACACAAAGTCGGTTACAATGGTAGGAGATCTACATATCCGTATCGCCAAGCTTGCCTTCCGCGCCAAGGAAAGTCCCCTCTGGACACGGGACGAAGTCTTCAATCTTGTATCTTCATAGTCCAGGAGTCCGGCTGAAGGTATAGTCCGGCCATCCGGACACCCCCTAATCCAGGACTCCCTCAGTAGCCCCTGAACCAGGCTTCAATGATGACGAGTCCGGCGCGCAGATTGTCTTCGGCATTGCAAGGCGGGTTCCTCCTCCAAGTACTTCATAGAAGATTTTGAACACAAAAATAGTGCCCGGCTCTGCAAAATAAATTTCCACATATTGCCATAGAGAGAATAATATTCACACAAATCTAATCTGCTGACGTATTCCGTAGTGTGTCATCGCACCAAGGCCAAGCCTTTATTCGAATCATTTTATTATCCCACCTCAGCGTGTTATGTGAGGCAGATTCCTAGGCACGTCTTGTTAAAGCAGAGATCGTGTCCCCTTATTCCGGGATTCTCATCAATATGGGCGTGGGTAACCCAACCCCGCCATTGATTATGGCGCTTGGGAGATAAGCGAGTTTTACTAGGCTAGTGGGGACGCATAGTCGCGTCCACCCATATAAGGGGATAAGGATCCACCTTTTCAGCTACGCCTTCTTCCTCCTTTGCCTATCCATTTTCGTGCACTCAAGCTCCAACGCCCAAGTCCGCACTCCCCACCTCAACCTTCTCCAGTCATGTCCGGAGCGGGAGGCAAGTGGATGGTCTCCTCCGTTACGGAGGGACATATCAAAAGACTAAGGAAGGCCGGATACTTGTCTAACGACATTGCGCACCGGCTTCCCGAAGAGGGGCAGCTCATCCCCACCCCTAGGCCCCATGAGAGGGTGGTGTTCCTCCCCCATTTCCTCCGCGGACTGGACTTCCCTCTCCACCCATTTGTCCGGGGGCTCATGTTCTACTATGGCCTGGATTTCCACGATCTGGTCCCGAACTTTGTCCTCAACATCTCGGCGTTTATCGTCGTGTGCGAGGCTTTCCTCCGCATCTGCCCCCATTTCGGCCTATGGCTTAAGACATTCAATGTCAAGCCGAAGGTGGTGCGTGGCAACCAGGCGGAGTGCGGAGGCACCATTGTGGGCAAGATGCACAACGTCTTATGGCTCGAGGGCTCCTTTGTGGAGACCCTAAAGGGGTGGCAATCAGGGTAGTTTTACATCACCGAGCCGCGCGACCCTAAGTGGGTCGCAGCCCCCGAGTTCCGATCCGGACCCCCTACGCGGCTCACCTCCTGGAAAGAGACGGGCCTGTCGTGGGGTAAAAAAGGAGAGCTGACCGGACTCCAAACATGTGTCCAAACCCTGGTGGACAAGCAGCTCAAGCTTGTCAACGTAGTCCGGGTTATGCTCATCTGCCGGATCCTCCCGTGTCAACAACGGGCATTCAACCTGTGGGAGTTCGACCCGGTGCGGCACCGAACTCTGAGCAGGCTCTTCGACACGACATACAAAGATGCCAGGAAGGTGCTTTTCAAGGGCGCCGAGGCCCCCGCATCCGCTACCGAGGATCGCGGATTCAGCACGCAGCGTCATGCTCGTGCGGTAAGCTATTTTTACCTTTTATAGGGTATTAGTTTTTTATAGTTTGACTCCATGCGAGATCTAAGCTCCTTTACCTTTGACAGGATTGGCAGGAGACGTCCGGACAGATCAACTGTCCGGCTCCTTTGCCCGAAGGTCCAGCGGACGCTCGTTTGGCGAAGCTGCTGGTTCCGGCACCCTATGTGGTGCCGGAGAAGAAGGCCAAGAAGAAGGCCACGGGGACTCGAAAGAGTGCCCGGCGCTAGGAGGCGTCGGATCCATCATCCGACGACTCCAAGACGCACTCCTACCATGAAGACGAGGAGGAGGAGGAAGAAGAGACCTCTCCCCCTCCAGCGGGGGAAGGGAAGAAAAGGAAGGCCGCCCCAACTGGGGAGGCCGAAGGGTCCAAGAAGGGGAAAACCCTTCCTCCGGACTACTCCACCAACGCCAACGACGGCGAAGAGGAGTGGCCGCCCAGGGCCAAGCCCCTGGCGAAATCGTAAGTATCCGGATACTAGAGTGATTCATAATATTCCTTTATTGCACAGCTTTCCCTTATGTCGAATATGATTATGCAGCCCACCCAAAGACCGGCTCGACGCGTCGTCGAGCGGTTCACTAGACTCGTCGGATGTGAATTCGCTTCCGACGGCATCCTCCCCCTGCCCTACGGACGACGCCGAAGTGTTGTCCCAACAGGTTCCAAGCCAGGAGGAGGTGGTCCTGGAGGCGCCGCAAGGCGACCTCCCGGACTCCAGGGGTGAAGGGGATAAAATCTCCCAGGGCTCCAAGTCCGGCTCTAGGCCGGACACCGCTCCGGAACCTTCAAAGGTTCCAGAGTCCGGCGGGCGACCTCCTTCCAAGAGGAGCAGGCCCTCCGTGCCGGTGACCCCCGTCCAACCGGAGGCGCCGGACAATCTGTTGGAGGCGCTCCAAGGCGCCTCCATCGACAAGGGGCACCGCACCATTATGAGTGCGGTGGTCCAGAAGTTTGAGTCCGCCAAGAGCGGACTGACTGAAGCTTGTACTAGCCTTTTAACAGGCTTTGAGGTAAGTAAAGAATGTTTAAATAATATTACCGCATAGACAGTAGCCCCTGATGCTCTGTTTGGCGTTCGGGAAGAAAAGCCGAATAGAGGATCAAATAAAATTCGCAGGAGTCTAACAAAAAGGAGTCAATATGCATATGCAGGCTTCTCTGCTGGCGTCCGCCGTACTGACTGCGGAACTGGATACGCTAAAGCGGAACCTCGAGCAGTCCAAGCAAGAGCTCGGACGTGCCAAGAAGCAGCTCGAGGACAAGGAAGGTAAGAAATAGCTTGTTTTAAATATATATAAAAAGTTGTAATTGCAAAACATGACAGGATTATCATGCCTATTGTAGGGGCCACGTCAGAGGTGGCGACCCTTAAGCAAGCGTTGCTCGAGGCCGAGAAGAGGGCGGCCACGGAGCGCACCGGGCGGGAGAAGTATGAGGCCGAGGTTGGCAAGGTGCGGCAAAAGCTCCAGGCTCTCATGGAAAAACATGAGAGTTTGGAGCTTGACTCAAAGATGCGAGCGTCCGAGCTCGCGGTGGCTATTGAAAATGCCAAGTCTACCAAGGTCGAATCCCAGAAGACCCTTCAGGAGTTGGATGAGGTGAAAAAGATAGCGGCGGGTAAGGCATTCTTTATGCAAAGCAAACACATAAACGTGAGTTACTTGCTACTTACCCGAATCTGGAGCTCTCCAGGAGCATTCGCAGATTTTCCCCGTAGCGTGTCTGATGCCGCCGCATTCTATCGAGCCGAGGAGGGAAGCTCGACGAAGAAGGTGTTCTGGTCTCAGTACGCTGAGGCCGGACACCCCGTGCCCCTGAGCGACTAGCTAAAGCAACTGGTCAAGCTCCACAAGGCGGCCGAAAAGGCCATGAAGGGCCTCATAGTTCAGCTGTGGCCTGGAGAGGCTCTGCCTGGGAGCTATTTCGGGCTGGTGCGGCGGCTGGTGGAGGCCTGTCCAAGGCTCGAAGTCAATAAGCGCTCCATCTGCATTGAAGGTGCCCGTAGGGCCTTTGCCCGTGCTAAGGTGCACTGGGGCAAGCTGGATGCTGACAAGCTTGTGAAGGACAGGCCACCGCCGGGGAAAGAGCATCGCAAGCCCGAGAATTATTATAAGGATGTTCTGAAGGGTGCCCGCCTTGTGGCGGATGAATGTTCTATGGATGTAATTTTTGAGTAAAAGTCGCTCGTTTTGTCCTCTGCGCTGAAAACTTTGTTCATATGCGCTAAGAAATGTTGTTGGAATTTAAAATATTACCTTATGTGCGGCAGTTTATCAATTTTGAGAGATGGCGAGTCGTCGGCTTCTGCCCTCGTGCCGCTAGTGCTGGGGTGTTTGGGGATAAACCTGAGCGTTCTTTTTCCCATGTTTGGGTCCTTCGAGGGAGGCGCTCAGCACAATGAACAAGGCAATCGGACTATAATGCTTGAACACTCTCACTTAGCCATAGAATTCTATAATTTTAAATTTCGGCGAAGCCCTTGGTATTCGGAAGACCTAGTTCGGGGCGCTATCCACGCCTTGGCCGGACAGAGCCGACTCCTTGCTCTAAGCGGCATAAGTCTTTAGGGACTCGAAAAACCTCTCGAACGGCGACCAGCTCTCGCTTCATCATGACAGTCAGTTTTAGCTTTCTCTACTGAGGTGCTCGACCCAGCTCAACTGGGGCACAATAGCAGTAGTTCTCCTAGTGCTACCTTAGCCGATAGAGCGGAACGTAAGGTACCAAAACATAGAAGCCGGGAAAACCCAACTATTGACCCAAGACATGATTCGAAGCCGATGCATATAATGCTATAAGTTCGGGTGCCGCACTTGTTAAAGTGTTCGGACTTCTCACACCATATTGAGGGGTACTAAAGCCCCTGGCGTATTTTGGCCGTACCAAAGTGTACGGGTGCAACATGTCGTTAAGGAACATATATTTGTAAAAAAAAGTAATGTGAAAATAAACAAAAAGCTATGCATTGTTTATTAAAAAGGGCTGCGATCAAAGCAGAACGATACAAATAATGCGATAAGCAAAAGGTTGGACTATTTAACATGTCTGTTCCAGGGGCAGGCTGCGGAATAGTATGCGAAACAGGTATACTGCTCGTGATAGAGACCACCTGGGAGTTCCGTAATGCGGCATGGCTTGTCTGCTTCCCTGGTTCTTGCATCGTTTGTGTGGCAATTAAACTGCCGAATAGGCCTTCCGAAGAATGGAGTCCTGAAAGTAAGAGAAAAATAAGAAATTGGCAGCCCCTGGTGTGGTTTAAGCCGTGTTTCGGGCGTGCCGTGATGGTGCCCCTCCCCCTGTACCCGTGGTATTTCTAGAGCGTAGTTATGTACGTGAAGCATGGGTGTCGCATTTTTGCGAGGGCTGGGGTTGGGGCCGCATTGCTACGCCTGCTTGGAACGTGCCAGGCGGTCTTGTTGTAGGTTACTCCGGGCGCTTGACGGTGTCCGAACGTTTAATGACAGGACTAGAGAACTGCCTGGAGAGCCTGCTTTGTGCTTCCGCTTCAAGGGCCGCCATGTGCTCCTCCGTTCGGAGGGAGCGTTCGGTGTTTCCATTGACCGTAATTACTCCTCGAGGGCCTGGTATCTAGAGCTTAAGGTATGCGTAGTGCGGTACCGCATTGAACTTGGCGAATGCGGTTCGCTCGAGCAGTGCGTGATAGCCACTGCGGAATGGGACTATGTTGAAGATTAATTCCTCGCTTCGGAAATTATCCGGAGATCCGAAGACCACTTCAAGTGTAACTGAGCCTGTACAGTTGGCCTCTACACCTAGTATTACGCCTCTAAAGTTCGTTTTGGTGGGCTTAATCCTCGAGGGATCTATGCCCATTTTCCGCACTTTATCCTGGTAAAGCAGGTTCAGGCTGCTGCCGCCGTCCATAAGGACTCTAGTGAGATGAAATCCGTCAATAATTGTGTCTAAAACCAATGCGGCGAATCCGCCATGGCGGGTGCTAGTGGGATGGTCCCTTCGATCAAAGGTGATCGGGCAGGAGGACCATGGGTTGAACTTTGGGGCGACTGGCTCTACCGCGTATACGTCCGTTAACGCGCGCTTCCGCTCCCTCTTGGGAATGTGGGTTGCATATATCATGTTCACCGTCCGCACTTGTGGGGGAAAATCCTTCTGTCCACTGTTGTTCGGCGGCCGGGGCTCTTCGTCGTTGTCGCTATGCAGCCCCTTGTATGTATTTTCGGCATTTAACTTGCCTGCCTGCTTGAACACCCAACAATCCCTGTTGGTATGATTGGCCGACTTTTCGGGGGTGTCATGTATCTCGCACAAGAGGTCGAGTATTCGGTCCAAACTGGATGGGCCCCTAGGATTTCTTTTGAATGGCTTTTTTCGCTAACCGGATTTATAGCCTCTGAATCCGGCATTAACTGCCGTATCCTCAGCATTGTCGCCGTTAGTGCGGCGCTTCTACTTGTTGCGACGCGACCTGCCACTACTATCCTTGGTATCCGAATTACCAGGGTTCTTGGTCATATTGTTGCTGCGAGCAAGCCAGTTGTCTTCTCCCGCACAAAAGCGGGTCATGAGTGTCGTGTGTGCTGCCATAGATTTCGGCTTTTCCTGTCCAAGGTGCCGGGCAAGCCACTCGTCACGGATATTGTGCTTGAAGGCTGCTAGGGCCTCTGCGTCCGGACAGTCCACTATTTGATTTTTCTTTGTTAGGAACCGTGTCCAGAATTGCCTGGCCGATTCCTCTGGCTGCTGAATTACGTGGCTTAGGTCATCGGCATCTAGGGGTCGCACATAAGTGCCCTGGAAATTGTCGAGGAATGCGGCTTCCAGGTCCTCCCAACAACTGATTGATCCTGCTGGCAAGCTGTTAAGCCAATGCCGAGCTGGTCCTTTAAGCTTGAGTGGGAGGTATTTGATGGCGTGGAGATCATCGCCGCGGGCCATGTGGATATGATGGAGATAATCCTCGATCCATACCACAGGATCTGTTGTGCCATCATATGATTCGATGTTTACGGGTTTGAAACCCTCGGGGATTTGATGATCCATTACTTCGTCTGTGAAGCATAGTGGGTGTGCGGCGCCTCTGTACTGGGCTATATCACGACGTAGCTCCAATGAGCTTGTCTACGGTGTTCGGCCCTACCGGATTTGTGTCCGGCGTGACAGTTGTCGTCTCGAGTCATGGGGCGCCCATGCGATCCGTAGATCGATCTTGTCTGCCTTGCCTTGTCCTCCAACATATCTCACAGGTCTGGTGCATTTTCCCGTGCCTTTGTAGGGGGTGCGGCTTGAGTGGAGGGCCGAGAGGCCTCTCTGTCGCGGCCACGAGGTGGCCGGTCGGCCGTATCAAGTGCTGTTGATGTAGGTTTAAGTGTTTCCTCCTCTAATCGGGGTAGCAACCTGCGCTTTGGGTAGCTCTTGGAGGGGCGTTCGAGTTTATGCTCTTTGGTCACAAGGACTTCAGTCCATCTGTTGACTAGCAAATCTTAATCAGCTCTAAGTTGTTGTTGTTTTTTCTTGAGGCTTCTTTTCATGGCCATAAGCCTGTGTTGAAAATGCTCTTGCTCTACGGGATCCTCTGGCACGACGAATTCGTCGTCGTCGAGGCTTGCCTCGTCTTCGGAGGGAGGCATATAGTTATCGTCCTCGACCTCTCTGTCTGCTGCTCTCTCATGAGGGCTGGCTTCTCCGTCCTCCTGTGCTGAATCTTGTTGGAGGGGGTTTTCTTCGGCACTCTCCGGAGTATTATTATCTCCCGTACTGGAATCACCGTATTTGCTTTGGCAGGATTTTAAGCGGCGCCGCTGACGCCAGCGCTTAGGCTGTTTCTTGGAGGGGTCATCATCCGCTGTTCCATCGCCATCTCCTTCTTTTGGGGTGTCCACCATGTATATGTCATATGACGAGGTAGCTTTCCAGGGCCCAATAGGCGCTGGTTCTTCATCGTCTCCTGCATCGGCGTCCATACCATCGATGTCTTCGAAGTCGAAGTCGAGCATGTCAGTTAAATCGTCGACAGTGGCTACAAAGTGGGTGGTGGGTGGGCTTTGAATTTCTTCATCGTCTGTATCCCAACCTTGCTGACCATAGTCCGGCCAGGGCTCTCCTGATAAAGAGAGAGACTTTAGTGTCTTCAGAATATCGCCGAAGGGCGAGTGCTGAAAGATGTCCGCGGCAGTAAACTCCATGATCGGTGCCCAATCGGATTCGATCGGCGGGGGTGCGGAGGGTTCGGAGTCCGGAGAGGAGTCCGGCTCCTTGGAGTCACGAGTCTCGCGGAGTGCGGGGCTAGTGTTCGGCTCGATCTTCATTGGGATTGCAGCCCCCGAGGCGGCGTCCATCCACCCATCCTCGATTAGCGCAGTTGGCTCCGAATTAAGGGTCGAAACCGATGCTGGTGCGGCCTCCAGGGCACTGTTCGGCAGCAGAGCTAGATCATGCTCGTCATGACAGTGTGCCGCGCTCGGCAGTGGCCCGAATCCGTCGAGGATCAAGTCCCCGCGGATGTCAGACGTGTAGTTTAAACTTCCAAATCTGACCTGACGGCCAGGGGCATAGCTTTCGATCTGCTCCAGATGGCCAAGTGAATTGGCCTGCAGTGCGAAGCCGCCGAAGACGAAGATCTGTCCGGGGAGGAAGGTCTCACCCTGGACTGCATCGCCATTGATGATCGTAGGAGCCATCAAGCCTAACGGCGACGACACAGAGGAACTCTCAATGAAAGCACCAATGTCGGTGTCAAAACCGGTGGATCTCGGGTAGGGGGTCCCGAACTGTGCGTCTAGGCCGGATGGTAACAGGAGGCAAGGGACGCGAAGTTTTACCCAGGTTCGGGCCCTCTTGATGGAGGTAAAACCCTACGTCCTGCTTGATTAATATTGATGATATGGGTAGTACAAGAGTAGATCTACCACGAGATCGGAGAGGCTAAACCCTAGAAGCTAGCCTATGGAATGATTGTTGTTATGTATGTTGTCCTACGGACTAAAACCCTCCGGTTTATATAGACACCGGATAGGGTTAGGGTTACACAAAGTCGGTTACAATGGTAGGAGATCTACATATCCGTATCGCCAAGCTTGCCTTCCGCGCTAAGGAAAGTCCCTTCCGGACACGGGACGAAGTCTTCAATCTTGTATCTTCATAGTCTAGGAGTCCGGCTGAAGGTATAGTCTGGCCATCCGGACACCCCCTAATCCAGGACTCCCTCACTCTTCCTTCCTCCTCCATTTGCCTTCACCCTTCCTTCTGCCATTGTTCGATCGTCTTCTCCATGGAGGGAACAAGCCAGAAACGACCCCGTTATTCTTGCCCCGATCTGAATGATGACGTGGTGGGGGGACTCATTGATCGGTGTGATGTCATCACCTCGGCTAGCATGGCAGGTTCGTTCAAGCCCATTCTCAACTCAACTAATAACATCATTACAAGGAACCCAAGGGTCCAGGAGCGGTTTGATCTCCCCTATCTTATTCACTATAAGCCTGTTTGCATGGGCGCGGACGACGGAGGCCTCACCTTGTGCAAGTTGATGCCTCTTGATAATGATACGTGTGATGTCAAGATGCCATCGCTTCAGGGTAAGGCCTGGGCTGGCACAAATGGAGATTGGGTTGTTTATATTGGGTACAATTGCGAGTGGGAACTTGTGAATGTGTACACTCATCAGCGGATTCCACTTCCAAAAATCTCTGAGTGCCCTGAGGTTGAGCACACAGATGATCTACGTACGTTCAAATACGATCATGGTGACTGTGGTCTACTGAAGATAGCAATTTGTCGAGTTCCCAACCGCTCTTGGAATTACAAGAACTATCAAGTTGTTGCTATCTTCGACAAGATTGTTGCCATCCTTCGTGGTTCGACTGGATGGATATTGCTCAACAATCAGTTTCTATACACGGATGTGTATTGTGATGCAATTCAATACGAGGGTCTTGTGTTTGCTGCCACCACTCGTGGCACTATTTTGCATGGGATCCTCGTAGTTTTGTTACGTTTGTCTTCCACCGTAATTATAATTGTTTCATCCACATGCATGCGGGTTAGCAAGCTTCCCTTTACTAATTAACCTTCTTCTTGTGTTTCCAAGGTCCTGTGAACATTCCACCACCTATACTTGAAAAAATTTATAACCAAGGGGGAGATGACGATGGTGATGATCACGAGCATGAGGACGAGCATAACTTATATACTCAGTGGCGCCTAGCAACTAATTCCAATGGATTACCTCTTCTTGTCTATATACAGTGCACTGTGATTATTACTACTGAGGTAGAAGGTGTTCTCTCCCATGGCCGCCCTCTCCGGGCCTATTCCAACACCCGTTGTAGGGTATTCGGGATGGATACTAGTGTGCTAGCGCCAACACCTTCTCCCTGGTACAGTATTGATAGTCTTGGAGAAAACTCGCTATTCCTTGGACAAAACTATCCAATGATGGTGAAAGGCGATCCAGCTGTTGTCGACACAATGTTACTACCATTTATGAGAAGCAATTGTATCTAAACCTCGGACATTGCGGTGGTTCCCTACCCTGGTCCTGATATATGCCGCTTCAGCCTGGATGATCAGTCATGCATTGCTCTCGATATTGACAATAGCTGGCCCTTCCCAGAGCACCTATGGTTCAAAGCAAGCGTTTCCAACGCTGAGGATTGGTTGAGTTGAAGTTCATTTCATTGCTTGTTATTTGTTGTGTGATGAAAACTTTAGTATTTACTAGAATGTTTTGTTGGAAATAATCTATAATCCAACATGTATCATCATTGTCGTTGTGTGTTGATGACTTGTTGTATGTAATGAATGGTACATTTGCAAATGTGTGTCATAGACTCAATTTATGAATGGTTTTCGAGTCACTTCTTGGAGTGTGAGTACGGTAGTAGTATAGCCAGCATCCAGTTAGTATATGAAGTTGCCACATCACATAGAGCCAACCTAATATTGGAGTACCAGATCTGAGATGCCACGTATACCAGATGAATGACTCCAAGTTCGACCACCGTGATGCTAGGTGCGAGCCGAGGAACACTGTTGGAGAGACCCCCCTCATAATTTTCCTACATTGGTCATTTGATTCATAGGATAGAATGCTATAGGATTTTTTTTTCCTATGTAATCATGTTTTAATTGGCAATCTAGCATCCACTCCAACTTTTGTTTCACTTCCTTTGATCTTACGAAGAGAGTACTTGCTCTAAATGATGTGCCGCTGCAAGAGCCGCCTATATTAATTAACCATGCTGTAAAAAGGTGGACCAGATTTGGCTATAGTAGTACTGTACTAGGTTAGTAGGTGACCTTGCACTTGGCTCTTCTCCTCTTCCGGAAGTTGAACAATAATGATGGTACTACTTCTGGCAATCTGACACCAAATGAACTGCTGCATGTCCACCGCTTGTAAGCAAAAGTTTCTCCTCGTGCTGCGAGCCACCGCGCACGCGTTGGCAAGGGAGAAGGCTTAGTAAGCAAGCTTCTCGCCGTTCGGCAAGTTCACGAGACACATCAAAGTTACGTATTTATTAGTACTCTCTTCAAAAAGGGCCGACCATGTCCATGGCTACCATCCCGTGCTCTGTCATTGAGTACGTGTACTATTCATGTGAAATCGAGGAGAAAAAATATTGCGTAGTACTAGGTGCCATCGAAGTGCACGACTCACATACGCACTTCATATCTCCACTTTCTTGCATGACACGCCACCTTGATGCTAGATGTCCCGCGTGTCATGGAGGCATATAGTATGATTTTGTAAAATGGAGGCATATAGATGTCCCACGTGCCGGCAACAGGATGAACAAAGCTCATGTCTTAAATGAAAGAGTGGAAGAACATAGATTCCCGACGACCGAGAAGGAGCTACAAACCTCGGGGTGGAGCGTCTGCACTCATAATATTTTATATTATTCAGCGATATAAAATCAACCAAATCTCTCCATTTTCCTATACCATTCTATAGTACTATGAGAATAACTTTGAACGTAAGCCATTGATTCACTTTATCCAATGGTCATAGTTGGAAAATCCAAACAAAACCAAGCATTGGATCAACTCTTTTTTCGAGATCAACTCTTTTAGCACTTAGATTGTTGCCGCCTGCCCACCTAGCCCACCTATGTATGTTAAAAAAATAAAGGTCGATAACTAATGCGGCACCTCGGGCCAACGCGGCCAGATCGCATTTTGCACGAGAAATTACACACCATGTTTTGTTGACATGTGGTCCCGTTCCAACATGTCAGTGAGACGACGACGAGTCCTTTTGTACAATTTTCGAAAGGATGTGTAGGCCGGGGTGCCTCTTCGTGTACCATGGCAAACTGACAACCGTCCACCGACTCTTCGCCTTTCCCTCTCGATTTGGAACTGATGTCGCACGCTCTTCCTCCCTCCTCCATTTGCCTTCACCCTTCCTTCTGCCATTGTTCGATCGTCTTCTCCATGGAGGGAACAAGCTGGAAACGACCCCATTATTCTTGCCCCGATCTGAATGATGATGTGGTGGGGGAACTCATTGATCGGTGCGATGTCATCACCTCGGCTAGCATGGCAGGTTCGTTCAAGCCCATTCTCGACTCAACTAATAACATCATTACAAGGAACCCAAGGGTCTAGGAGCGGTTTGATCTCCCCTATCTTCTTCGTCGTGACCCTGCACTACAAGAAATATGTCAACTTGTGACCTTGACTATTGGTCACTGAAAGGTCATTATTTTTCATTTGTGACCTTTTTTGACCAAAAAAAGAAGGTCAAAAGCTGGCGGTCGTAAACTGAAATTAACGACCTTCTCTGTGAGAAGGTCGTGGAAGTTTACGACCAAAATATGCCTATTGTTTTGTTTTTGTCACTAGCAGCCTCCCCAGGCCACGTAGGCATCCGACGTGGCAATCTGATGTGGCACAAGAATCAGCCCAGTCCAATTCGATGTTTTACATGGGCCGAGCCCATTAATTCAGCCTTTTTAACATATATTTTTTTTGTTTATTTTCGGTATCTACATGGGCCTGGCCCAACATTTTAGCCTTTTTATTTCATGGATCATGGCCTTTTTGTGATCTATTTCGTTTTTGGGCCTCAGCCTTTTTATTTACTTGGCCATCGCCTTTTCACAATTGATTCTTTTAGTAATTTTGTTCAATTTTTCCTGAATTGTTTGATTTGTGGCCTTTTTAGGGCCCAAATAGTATATGTTTCATTTCCGACATATCAACAATAAAATAACCAGTATTTTGGTCTAGAGAGCCCCAATCACACAAATTTTCCTAAATGGCGACCAAAATGAGTATATTATATATATTACAATCATGCCATAGTTCACATCATCCAGGAATTTAGAACAACTACAAAAGTTCTGCTATGAAATACTATAATAGCCATTCACATCATCCAGGAACATATAATTAGCTACAAAGATGAAGCGTTCCCTTTTTCCAACTTCTTGAGCCTGGAACTCCTGTAAAAGACAGGAAACGATCATTATCATGGCTGTGAATTCAGAATGAAAGTAATATCCTCAAACATACAACAGCTAGGAAAAGAATATTGAACGGAATAATAAACAAATACACAAGCAGCTAGGGGTCGATCCTAATGCATGAGGGCACGGGTAACAGTAGCAACCATGAGTAAATATTAGCAAATATTATATTGGTGGAAAAAAGTAAATACCAGCAAGCTCTAAGAAGACTCCAAGAAATTGATGGCTCACAATACAATCATGCTTTTGACAACAAATACTACTAGAATTAAGGTGCAGAACATATCCTAAGCAGTGTTAACATCATGGCAGTAACAATTAATAGTAGCAGCTAGCAGGACATCAATCAAGCACAACAAAAGTACAACACCACACTTGGGATCTCGGAACAAGAAAAAGATCATGTTGCTTAGGAGCTACCACAAATGATACTAATCAAGGGAAAAAACAAGTTGGTATGATATCATTCATTCATTCGTTCTCATCACGATCATACATTGAATTCATTAAAGGTTATAGATTCATTTTTTGACATAGCATTGGAAAATCACAAGAACAGTATATGAACCAAAGTGTCCAAATAAGTAGATAACACATGGAGGTCACAATCACATAGCAAAGGAAGAGTGGGACAGACCGAGGACTTACCCTCTGGACAAATCAAAGACTTCACGCTTCCTCTTCCTCGATGGACAAATCAATGACTTCACTTCCTCTTCCTCATGCACCAACAGGAAGACCATCTCAAACACCTTGGTGCCAACAAGAAACTGTACTCACACAGTGAATAGAACAAAAGAACAGAAAGCACACGTATATACTGAACAAAAGCAACAGCCAGGAATAGATGACTTAACAGTTCATGTTTGTTAACAAAACAAGTGTGGACATCTCACAGTGAGTTAACTATCTAATGAATTTTAGTAAAACACATACTAGCATTTGGTGCTACAAGAGACAACAGGAATCCAACTATCCCATGCTAAAAGGCCAATCCTAATCGGGTTGGAACTGGACCTGGTTTCAAACTTGTGAGCTACAACTATCGTAATACCACAGCCAAAAAAAACCTACAGATCCATCAAACTACTGTTTGTAGGTCTGGCATCAGTAGTGTCACAACGTACAGTCCACTTACAGTCATTTGGGAGAAAATTAAAGTGATAATTAGACTGCCATTACAATCTGCTGGTAACTTGCAGTCTACTTACAGCTACAATGATATCTTAAGAGTTACAGTCTAAATACACAAAACTTAAGAACATGGGAATAAACAGACCAACCCCCACATTCCAATAATTCAAACACTCAGCGGTCAAATGTGTATGTGTGTGCATGTAAATGTACCGAGGTTATGCAAAACTATGGTGCATTTAAACTATGAGATCATTTGGTCCGCACATTTAGATCACTTGGCATCACTAAACTACAAATCTAGGTAATCTGATCCTCTATGAAGGAGCTCAACATACATGGCACCACAGACCATCCATCCATGACGAACACTAGAAATCAACAAGAATAGCAAGCACATAGTTTAGCAGCACGCAGAGCATGCCGGAGTGCATCCATCAGCAACAGCATCAGTGGAAACAAATATAAATCCATGGCAAACTATAGGAGAAGATCCATCCATGGCTGGATTGATATGAAACAGTGAGCAAACAACAGAGAGGGGGAGGGGAGGAGCTCACCTTGGCATGGGAAGAGGTCATGGACTCATGGTCGTGGTCGTGGTCATGGTCTGGCGCCGACGGAAGGAAATGGGGGAGGGGTCGAATCTGCAGCATGAGTCTACCACATATGAGAGGAGATTGACTTGGCAGCTGGATGGGGGCGCAAGGAGGAGGAGGAGGAGAGGGCGTACGTACCTTGGGCCTCCAGTCCAGGTCGTCGGAGATGCGCCGCCGTCGAGGGCCACCACAGCAGCAAGCTTTGTTGTGGTGTGGTGTGCCGCGCCCCACTATGAGAAGGGGGCGGATCCCGTCGCGCTGCTGGTGCAGCAGCCGCTGCAGGTGGGTGCGAATCCGGCCGCGGCGTCATCGTCGCCGGAGCAGATGCGTCCCGTCCCATCCATCCATGGGTGGGTGCGAATCCGGCGGCGGTCGCCAGAGCAGATGCGCCCCATCCCATCCATCCATGTGTGGGTGGAACTAAGGACAGAGGTCACCGGCGGGGATGGGGTCGCCGGTGGGGGTGGGGGAGAGCTTGGCGGCGGCGGCGGCGGAGAGGAATCGTGGGTGGGGGGATCAGCCGAGCAGGAGCTGCCAAAAGCTCTGTCGATCTGGATCGGGATCGGGATGTGGAGCGAGGTGGGAGGGAGGGTGTCGGTGTCAAAACCGGCAGATCTCGGGTAGGGGGTCCCGAACTGTGCGTCTAGGCTGGATGGTAACAGGACACGGGGGACACGAAGTTTTACCTAGGTTCAGGCCCTCTCGATGGAGGTAAAACCCTACGTCCTGCTTGATTAATATTGATGATATGGGTAGTACAAGAGTAGATCTACCATGAGATCGAGGAGGCTAAACCCTAAAAGCTAGCCTATGGTATGATCGTTGATGTGTATGTCGTCCTACGGACTAAAACCCTCCGGTTTATATAGGCACCGGATAGGGTTAGGGTTACATAGAGTCGGTTACAATGGTAGGAGATCTTCATATCCGTAACGCCAAGCTTGCCTTCCACGCCAAGGAAAGTCCCTTCCGGACACGGGACGAAGTCTTGAATCTTGTATCTTCATAGTCCAGGAGTCCGGCTGAAGGTATAGTCCGGCTATCCGAACACCCCCTAATCCAGGACTCCCTCAGTAGCCCCTGAACCAGGCTTCAATGACGATGAGTCCGGCGCGCAGATTGTCTTCGGCATTGTAAGGCGGGCTCCTCCTCCAAGTACTTCATAGAATATTTTGACCACAAAGATAGTGTTCGGCTCAGCAAAATAAATTTCCACATATTGCCATAGAGAGAATAATATTTACACAAATCTAATTTGCTGACGTATTCCGTAGTGTGACATCACACCACGGCCAAGCTTTCATTCGAACCGTTTTACTGTCCAATCTCAGCGCATTATGCGAGGAGGTTTCCTTGGCACGTCTTGTTAAAGCAGAGATCGTGTCCCCTTATTCCGGGATTCTCATCAATACGGGCGTGGGTAACCCAACCGCGCCATTGATTATGGCGCTTGGGAGATAAGCGAGTTTTACCAGGCTGGTGGGGACGGGTAGTCGCGTCCACCCATATAAGGGGATAAGGATCCACCTTTTCACCTACGCCTTCTTCCTCCTTTGCCTATCCATTCTTGCGCACTCGAGCTCCAGCACCCAAGTCCGCACTCCCCACCTCAACCTTCTCTAGCCATGTCCGGAGCGGGAGGCAAGTGGATGGTCTCCTCCGTCACGGAGGGGCACATCAAAAAAGTAAGGAAGGCTGGATACCTGTCTAACGACATTGCGCACCAGCTTCTCGAAGAGGGGCAGCTCATCCCCACCCCTAGGCCCCATGAGAGGGTGGTGTTCCTCCCCCATTTCCTCCGCGGACTGGGTTTTCCTCTCCACCCATTTGTCCGGGGGCTCATGTTCTTCTATGACCTAGATTTCCATGATCTGGCCCCGAATTTTGTCCTCAACATCTCAGTGTTTATCGTCGTGTGCGAGGCTTTCCTCCGCATCCGCCCCCATTTCGGTCTATGGCTCAAGACTTTCAATGTCAAGCCGAAGGTGGTGCGCGGCAACCAGGTGGAGTGCGGAGGCGCCATGGTGGGCAAGATGGCCGACGTCCTATGGCTCGAGGGCTCCTTTGTGGAGAACCTGAAGGGGTGGCAATCGGGGTGGTTTTACATCACCGAGCCGCGCGACCCTAAGTGGGTCGCAGCCCCCGAGTTTCGGTCCGGACCCCCAACGCGGCTCACGTCCTGGAAAGAGACGGGCCTGTCGTGGGGTAAAAATGGAGAGCTGACCGGACTCCAAACATGCGTCAAAACCCTGGTGGACAAGAAGCTCAAACTTGTCAACGTAGTCCAGGTTATGCTCATCCGCTTGATCCTCCCGTGCCAACAATGGGCTTTCAACCTGTGGGAGTTCGACCCGGCGCGGCACCAAACTAGGAGCAGGCTCTTCGACACGACATACAAAGATGCCTGGAAGGTGCTTTTCAAGGGTGTCGTGGCTCCCGCATCCGCTACCGAGGATCGCGGATTCAGTGCGCAGCGTCATGCTCTCGCGGTAAGCTGTTTTTTCCTTTTACAGGGTATCAGTTTTTCATAGTTTGACTCCATGCGGGATCTAAACTCCCTTACCTTTGACAGGATTGGCAGGTGACATCTGGATAGATCAACTGTCCGGCTCCTTTGCCCGAAGGCCCAGCGGACGCTCACTTGGCGAAGCTGCTGGTTCCGGCACCCTATGTGGTGCCGGAGAAGAAGGCCGCAAAAAAGGCCGCGGGGACTCGAAAGAGTGCCCGACGCCAGGAGGTGTCGGATCCATCATCCGACGGTTCCGAGGCGCATTCCTCCCGTGAAGACGAGGAGGAGGAAGAAGAGACCCCTCCCCCTCCAGCAGGGGAAGGGAAGAAAAGGAAGGCCGCCCCAACTGGGGAGGTCGAAGGGTCCAAGAAGGGGAAACCCTTCCTCCGGACTACTCCACCGACGCCGACGATGGCGGAGAGGAGTGGGCGCCCAGGGCCAAGCCCCTGGCGAAATCGTAAGTATCCGGATACCAGAGTAATTCATAGTATTCGTTTATTGCACAGCTTTCCCTTATGTCGAATGTGTTTATGCAGCCCACCCAAAGACCGGCTCAACGCGTTGTCGAGCGGCTCACTGGACTCGTCGGACGCCAACTCGCTTCCGACGGCCTCCTTGCCCCGCCCTACGGACGACACCGAAGTGTTGTCCCAACAGGTTCCAATCCGGGAGGAGGTGGTCCTGGAGGCGCTGCGAGGCGACCTCCTGGACTCCAGGAGTAAAGGGGATGAAACCCCCCAGGGCTCCAAGTCCGTCCCTAGGCTGGACACCGCTCCGGAACCTTCAAAGGTTCCAGAGTCCGGCGGGGGACCTCCTTCCAAGAGGAGCAAGCCCACCATGCCGGTGACCTCCGTCCAACGGGAGGCGCCGGACAATCTGTTGGAGGCGCTCCAAGGCGCCTCCATCGACGAGGGGCACCGCACCATTATGTGTCCGGTGGTCCAGAAGGTTCAGTCCGCCAAGAGCGGACTGACAGAAGCTTGTACTAGCCTTTTAACAGGCTTTGAGGTAAGTAAAGAATGTGTAAATAATATTACCGCATAGACAGTAGCCCTTGATGCTCTGTTTGGCATTCGGGAAGAAAAGCCGAATAGAGGATCAAAATAAAATTCGCAGGAGTCTAACAAAAAGGAGTCAATATGCGTGTGCAGGCTTCCCTGCTGGCGTCTGCCGCACTGACTGCGGAAGTGGACACGCTAAAGCAGAACCTCGAGCGGTCCGAGCAAGAGCTCGGGCGTGCCAAGAAGCAGCTCGACGACAATGAAGGTAAGAAATACCTTGTTTAAAACTATATATATAAAAAGGTGCAATTGCCAAAAAATGACAGGATTATCGTGGCTATTGTAGGGGCCACATCTGAGGTGGCGACCCTTAAGCAAGCACTGCTCGAGGCCGAGAAGACGGCGGCCATGGAGCGCACCGAGCGGGAGAAGTATGAGGCCGAGGTTGGCAAGGTACGGCAAGAGCTCCAGGCTCTCATGGAAAAACATGAGAGTTTGGAGCTTGACTCAAAGACGCGAGCGTCCGAGCTCGCGGTGGCTATTGAAAATGCCAAGTCTGCCAAGGCCGAATCCCAGAAGACCCTCCAGGAGTTGGATGAGGTGAAGGAGATAGCAGAGGGTAAGGCATTCTTTATGCAAAGCAAACACATAAACGTGAGTTACTTGTTACTTAACCGAATCCGGAGCTCTCCAGGAGCGTTCACAGATCTTCCCCGGAGTGTGTCCGATGCCGCCGCATTCTATCGAGCCGAGGAGGGCAGCTCGACGGAGAAGGTGTTCTGGTCTCAGTACGCTGAGGCCGGACACCCCGTGCCCCTGAGCGACTAGCTAAAGCAACTGGTCGAGCTCCACAAGGCGGCCGAAAAGGCCATGAAGGGCCTCATAGTTCAGCTGTGGCCTGGAGAGGCTCTGCCTGGGAGCTATTTCGGGCTGGTGCGGCGGCTGGTGGAGGCCTGTCCAAGGCTCGAAGTCATCAAGCGCTCCGTCTGCATTGAAGGTGCCTGTAGGGCCCTTGCCCGTGCTAAGGTGCACTGGGGCAAGCTGGATGCTGAGAAGCTTGTGAAGGATGGGCCACCGCCGGGGAAAGAGCATCGCAAGCCCGAGAATTATTATAAGGATGTTCTGAAGGGTGCCCGCCTTGTGGCGGATGAATGTTCTATGGATGTAATTTTTGAGTAAAACTCGCTCGTTTTGTCCTGTGCGCTGAAAACTTGTTCATATGCGCTAAGCAATGCTGTTTGAATTTAAAATATTACCTTCTGTGCGGCTGTTTATCAATTCTGAGAGATGGCGAGTCGTCGGCTTCTGCCCCCGTGTCGCTAGTGCTGGGGTGTTCGGGGATAAACATGAGCGCTCTTTTTCCCATGTATGGGTCCTTCGAGGGAGGCGCTCATCCCAATGAACAAGGCAATCAGACTATAATGCGTGAACACTCACACTTAGCCATAGAATTCTATAATTTTAAATTTCGGCGAAGCCCCTGGTATTCGAAAGACCGAGTTCGGGGCGCTATCCACGCCTTGGCCGGACAGAACCGGTTCCTCGCCCAAAGCGGCATAAGTCTTTAGGGACTCGAAAAAACCTCTTGAACAGTGACCAGCTCTCGCCTCATCATGATAGTCAGTTTTAGCTTTCTCCACTGAGGTGCTTGACCCAGCTCAACTGGGGCACAATCGCAGTGGTTCTCCTAGTGCTACCTTAGCCGATATAGCGGAACGTAAGGCACCAAAACATAGGAGTCGGGCAAACCCAACTATTGACCCAAGACATGATTCGGAGCCGATGCATATAATGCTATAAGTTCGGGGTGCCGCACTTGTTAAGTGTTCGGACTTCTCACACCATATTGAGGGGTACTAAATCCCCTGGCGTATTTTGGCCGTACCAACATGTACGGGTGCAACATGTCGTTAAGGAACATATATAAAGAAAAAAAGGTAATGCAAAAATAGACGAAAGCTATGCATTGTTTATTAAGAAGGGGTGTGATCTAGGCAGAACGATACAAGTAATGCGATAAGTGGAAGGTTGGACTAGTTAACATGTCCGTTCCAGGGGCAAGCTGCGGAATAGTATGTGAAACGGGTATACTGCTCGTGATAGAGACCACCTAGGAGTTCCGTAATGCGGCGTTGGCTTGTCTGCTTCCCTCGTTCTTGCATCGTTTGTGCGGCAATTGAACTGCCGAACAGGCCTTCCGAAGAATGAAGTCCTGAAAGTAAGAGAAGATTAAAAAATCGGCAGCCCCTAGTATGGTTTAAGCCGTGTTTTGGGCGTGCCATGATGGTGCCCCTCCCCCTGTGCCCATGGTATCTCTAGAGCGTAGTTATGTATGCGAAGTACTGGCGTCGCCTTTTTGCAAGGATTGGGGTTGGGGCCGCATTGCTACGCCTACTCAGATCGTGCCACGCGGTCTTGTTGTAGGTTACTCCGGGAGCGCTTGACGGTGTCCGGTCGTTTAGTGGCCGGACGGGAGAACTGCCTGGAGAGGCTGCTTTGTACTTCCGCTGCAAGGGTCGCCGTGTGCTCCTCTGTTCAGAGGGAGCGTTTGGTGTTTCCATTGACCGTAATTACTCCTTGAGGGCCTGGCATCTTGAGCTTAAGGTATGCGTAATGCGGTACCGCATTGAACTTAGCAAATGCGGTTCGCCCGAGTAGTGCGTGATAACCACTGCGAAACGGGACTATGTCGAAGATTAACTCCTTGCTTCGGAAATTATCCGGAGATCCGAAGACCACTTCCAGTGTGACTGAGCCTGTACAGTTGGCCTCTACACCTGGTATTACGCCTTTAAAGGTCGTTTTGGTGGGCTTAATCCTCGAGGGATCTATGCCCATTTTCCGCACTGTATCCTGGTAAAGCAGGTTCAGGCTGCTACCGCCGTCCATAAGGACTCTAGTGAGATGAAATCCGTCAATAATTGGGTCTAGAACCAATGCGGCGAATCCGCCATGATGGATGCTAGTGGGATGGTCCCTTCGATCAAAGGTGATCGAGTAGGAGGACCATGGGTTGAACTTTGAGGCGACTGGCTCTACCGCGTATACGTCCCTTAACGCGCGCTTCCGCTCCCTTTTGGGGACGTGGGTTGCGTATATCATGTTCACCGTCCGCACTTGTGGGGGAAAACCCTTCTGTCCACTATTGTTCAGCGGCCGGGGCTCCTCGTCGTCATCGCTATGCAGCCCCTTGTCTTCATTTTCAGCGTTTAACTTGCCTGCCTTCTTGAACACCCAACAATCCCTGTTGGTGTGATTGGCTGGCTTTTCGGGGGTGCCATGTATCTGGCACGAGCGGTCGAGTATCCGGTCCAAACTGGACGGGCCCCTAGGATTCCTTTTGAATGGCTTTTTCCGCTGACCGGATTTAGAGCCTCTGAATCCGGCATTAACTGTCGTATCCTCAGCATTATCGTTGTTAATGTGGCGCTTCTACTTGTTGCGACGCGACCTGCCACTAATGTCCCTGATGTCCGAATTACCAGGGTTCTTGGTCATATTGTTGCTACGAGCAAGCCAGCTGTCTTCTCCCGCGCAAAAGCGGGTCATGAGTGTCGTGAGTGCTGCCATAGATTTCGGCTTTTCCTGTCCAAGGTGCCGGGCCAGCCACTCGTCGCGGATATTGTGCTTGAAGGCTGCTAGGGCCTCAGCGTCCGGACAGTCGACTATTTGATTTTTCTTTGTTAGGAACCGTGTCCAGAATTGCCTGGCTGATTCCTCTGGCTGCTGAATTACGTGACTTAGGTCATCAGCATCTGGGGGTCGCACATAAGTGCCCTGGAAATTGTCAAGGAATGTGGCTTCTAGGTCCTCCCAACAACTGATTGATCATGTTGGCAAGTTGTTAAGCCAATGCCGAGCTGGTCCTTTAAGCTTGAGTCGGAGGTATTTGATGGCATGGAAATCATCGCCACGGGCCATGTGGATATGAAGGAGATAATCCTCGATCCATACTGCAGGATCTATTGTGCCATCATATGATTCGATGTTTATGGGTTTGAAACCCTCGGGGATTTGATGATCCATTATTTCGTCTGTAAAGCAGAGTGGGTGTGTGGCGCCTCTGTACTGGGCTATATCATGACGTAGCTCCAATGAGCCTTGTCTACTGTGTTCGGCCCTGCCGAATTTGTGGTCGGCGTGACGGTTACCGTCTCGAGCCGTGGGGCACCCACACGATCCGTAAATCGATCTTGTTTGCCTTGCCTTGTCCTCCAACATATCTTGTAAGTCCGGCGCATATTCCCGTGCCTTGGTACGGGGTGCGGCTTGAGTGGAGGGCCGAGAGGCCTCTCTGTCACGGCCACGAGGTGGCCGGTCGGCCGCATCAAGTGCTTCCTCCTCTAATTGGGGTAGCAACCTGCGCTTTGGGTAGCTCTTGGAGGGGCGTTCGAGTTTATGCTCTTCGGCCCCAAGGACTTCAGTCCATTTGTCGACTAGCAAATCTTGATCAGCTTTAAGTTGTTGCTGTTTTTTCTTGAGGCTTCTTGCCGTGGCCATAAGCCAGCGTTGAAAACGCTCTTGCTCGACGGGATCCTCTGGCACGACGAACTCGTCGTCGTCGAGGCTTGCCTCGTCTTCGGAGGGAGGCATATAATTATCGTCCTCGACCTCTCTGTCTGCCGCTCTCTCATGAGGGCTGGTTTCTCCATCCTCCTGTGCTAAATCTTGCTGGAGGGGGTTTTCTTCGGTGCTTTCCGGAGTATTATTATCTCCCGTGCTGGAATCACCGTGTTTGTTTTGGCGGGATTTTGAGCGGCGCCGCTGACGCCAGCGCTTAGGCTGTTTCTTGGAGGGGTCATCCTCCGCTGTTCCATCGACATCTCCCTCTTTTGGGGTGTCCACCATGTATATGTCATACGATGAGGTGGCTTTCCAGGGCCTGGTAGGCGCTGGTTCTTCATCATCTCCTTCATCAGCGTCCATACCGTCGATGTGTTCGGAGTCGAAGTCGAGCATGTCGGTTAAGTCGTCGACAGTGGCTACGAAGTGGGTGGTGGGTGGGCTTTGAATTTCTTCATCGTCCGTACCCCAACCTTGCTGACCGTAGTCCGGCCAGGGCTCTCCTGATAAAGAGAGAGACTTCAGTGACTTCAGGATATCGCCCAAAGGCGAGTGCTGAAAGATGTCCGCGGCAGTGAACTCCATAATCGGCGCCCAACCGGATTCGGTTGGCAGGGGCGCGGAGGGTTCGGAGTCCGGAGAGGAGTCCGGTTCATTGGAGTCACGAGTCTCGCAGAGTACGGTGCTGGTGTTCGGCTCAATCGCCATTAGGGTCGCAGCCCCCGAGGTGGCGTCCAACTGCCCATCCTCGATCGGCGCAGTCGGCTCCGAATTAGGGGTCGGAGCTGACGCGGATGCGGCCTCCAGGGCACTGTCCAGCGGCAGAGCTAAATCATGCTCGTCGTGACAGAGCGGCACGCTCGGCAGTGGCTCGAATCCGTCGAAGATCAAGTCTCCGCGGATGTCAGTCGTGTAGTTTAAACTTCTGAATCTGACCTGACGGCCAGGGGCGTAGCTTTCGATCTGCTCCAGACGACCAAGTGAATTGGCCCGCAGTGCGAAGCTGCCGAAGACGAAGATCTGTCCGGGGAGGAAGGTCTCACCCTGGACTGCATCGCTTTTGATGATCGTAGGAGCCATCGAGCCTGACGGCGACGACACAGAGGAACTCTCAATGAAAGCACCAATGTCGGTGTCAAAACCGGCGGATCTCGGGTAGGGGATCCCGAACTGTGCGTCTAGGCCGGATGGTAACAGGAGACGGGGACACGAAGTTTTACCCAGGTTCGGGCCCTCTCGATTGTAACATACATTAGATCATCATTGCATAGCATATTTTGTTTTGCATTTTGGTTGATCCTAGAAATTCTACGCAACTCAATGACCCACGGAGAGAGTTGGGGATTTCGTTATTTTCATATTTGAGTTTTCTCAAATTTTGAGAATAGGATCATTTGATTTTATTTATTTTATCATCAATTATTTCTATTACAAATATATGAGAGAGGGAATAAAATGACTTTCCCAAAATAAAGAAATATTGAGGATTTAATAATAAAATCAAATAATATTTTATTTCGGAGTTTTTCGTTATTTTATTTGAATTTAGGAAAAATGTGTGTTTTCCAAAATTGCATTTAGGCCCCAAATAAATGTTCACCTTGTGAGGCTTGATTTTAGAAGCCTGTCAAAATTTATTTCGGATTTTTTGGAGTCCGTTTAGTATTTCTTTTTATTTTTCTTCTCCGCGTAATATTTAAAAAAACGAACCAACATAGGGGCCGTGTCCGACTAGGACTCCCGGCCCACTAGGCTTTATAAGCTAGCCCACCCCGGGCCAAACCCTAGCCGCCCCAGCCCCAAGCCGCCGAAGCCACCGCCGCCGCCCCGCCGCGCCGCCACCACCGCCGGACGCCGCCGCCACCGACCCGCCGCCGAGGTCCGCCGCCGCCTCGTTTTCCATGCCGGTTTTTTTTCGGAAAACCGTTCAGTTTTTCCGTCTGTTTTTCCGCCGGTTTTTTTTAGTTTCGGTTTTTTAAATAGATCGGTTTTTCCGGTTTATTTAATTTAGCAAGCGTTCGTCATTTTTCTTTTTCTCGGATTGAATCCGCGATTTTTCTGATCGCGATTCCTGATCCGATTTTCTTTTTAGTATAACTTTTCGCTCGTTTATCAGAATCAGGCGATTCAAGCGCCTGGAGTTTCGTCTCGAAACCCTCTATCCATTTAACCAACTTAAATAAGTTTTTGCTACTGTAAAATTTGCCTTAGATCTAGATTAGTAGAACGAAGTTGTTTTCTTTCGCCGTTTGACTTTCGTTGCTTCGTTCGATTTGATTCTTTTTGCAAACCGGAGTTCTTAAGTTGAATCTTCTGGTTAGATGTCTTATTTGAGTTTTACCTGTGCATTAGATGAGTACTTATTGTATGCTTGTTTGTTTGTCTGCGATAGAATACCCGGAGTGCGCCGCTTGTTACTTCGAATCGCTAGGTTTTTCCGGATCATCAGCAAGGTAAGTAACACTTTGATCATACCTTTCCTACTACCCAGTTTTATTGCATTAGATCAATCCTCACACATTGCATGATTAGGATCTAATTAAATTGTGGGATGGGAAGTAGTTGAGGTAGTACCTATTACCTGTTTATTATCAAACCCTTGGGAGTTACTTCTGCGTTTTCTTATTATGCCATGCTATGCTAGTAGACGTGGATTGGGTGAGTGATATCCATGACAGATGTGAGTTTGTTAATTAATGGTTTATCTAAGGTGGCAACTTAAACACACATCTGGGTGGATTGAGGCACCTGGGTATTCCAGGACTTGCCTGTTTTCTTTTGGACCGCCACCCAGACTCAAAGGGATCATGAGACTATTCATACTAGAAACTTCCGTGTGCAGCCACAAGCTATTATGGGCTCTAGCATAGTTGACTAAGTCGTGTGAACTCTTACAGTGGTAGACTAGCAGATGTAGGGGATGTAAGTGGTATGGTCTACCCGATCGTAAGGTGCTAGCACTTCTAAAAGACTATGTCTCGGTCATCCGTCTTCTCAAACACCTTGCAGTGCGAGAAACCAAACGGAGGCGATCGAGTCTTGTGGGGAAAAGTGCGCAAACCTCTGCAGAGTGTAATAAACTAATCATGATTAGTCGTGTCCCTGGTTATGGACATCTTGAGTATCTAGTACCTGGATTTTCATGTGAATCTCAACATGTTACTCTAAAATTAATTCGGTTGGGTTTTGTTTAATGATGATGCTTAATTGGGATTGAGAATGCTGTGAACCATTCTCAATGTTTAACAACTACCATGATAGTTAAATAAATTTATTCCTTTGAAGTAGGGAAAAATTGGCTTTACGCAAAACTGTAACCATAGAGCTTTCCACCAGCCAAATATGCATATAGTATAGTTGTTTCATTCCATTACTCTCTATGTGTTACCTTGCCAGCATATTCCATGTGCTGACCCGTTTCGGGCTGCAACGTTAATGTTGCAGACTTTTCAGACGATGATTAAGGAGTTTTTAGGTCGTGGTTCTATACTCAGTGATGCCATTGGAGTTGATGGACTCACTTATCTTCCAAGCCTTCCGCTGTTATTGTTATTAGATGGCCTTAAGCCATATTTATTGTAATAAATTCTCTATGGAGACCCTCGATGTAATAAGTGTGTGATTGCTACTCTGTTATAAATCCTCCGAGTACTGTGTGGTGTCAGCATTACTGATCCAGGGATGACACCGGAGCACAGAGATCAGACTGTTTGAGGTCTGGTCGCTACAGAGATGGTATCAGAGCACACGCTGACTGTAGGACACGACCACTAAGCTAAAAGACCTAGATCACTATTCACTCTCTTCTCTTCTGACTTCTCATCTTTTCTACTATTTTAGGATGGCGGATGCAAGGAACAAGTTCACGCAACCGGATGAAGATACACCCTTTGGACGCCACTTGAAGGAAGTCACTAGATACCTGAACATAGGAGTACCAAGCTTCACCAGAACCTACAACGCCACCTTACCTGAAGAAGAGCGCTGGATGATTCAAGTTCAAGTTCCAGGAAGGATGTTCATGCCAGTCACTGAGCCCATAGTGTTTTATTCTGATGCACCAACTTGGAGTCTAGGAAAGAGCATGGCAGCTCACATCGCCATGGGACGCATTGTAGAAGTCTACCGCAAGGATCTCAAGGATACTATCTACTAGATTTGTGGGCGCCGAGATGAACACTGGGAGATGATTAGCACCAGGAAGGATAGATCAATCGCAGCTTTTATCCAGGAGCTAAACGAGCACATTCGACGACAGGAGAACCAGATGTGTGCCGACATCATAGATCCGAAGAAGGCTAAGACTAGAATCAAGGAACTGTAGGAAGAACTCAAGGCTACACGTGAAGATTATGAAGAGGAAATTGAAGTATTGGTGGAGAAGAATGACGACCTGATCAAGAAGATTGGAATATTTATGGGAGGCCCTACACCAGTAGATGAAGATGAAGAACCCAAGGAGATTAGCCCAGAAGACTACATCATCATCGACGACACCGACTTGGATCCAGATAGTAGCGATGATGACTATGTTGATGAAGCTGGAGCAGATATCATGGAGTCTGCAACCGAAGAATATTTCTAGTAGACCACCTCATCAGTAGTAGTAGTCCACCATGTAAATATAGTAGTCCGAGCACCTTTGGCGATAGTTAGATCGATTGTATGCCCTTGTTTGATTGAATGAAGTGAATTGTTTGTTTTTGCCTCATGTGCATATGGGTAGTGTTTTCTCTTTAGACCCCCTCTATTCTTACATCTCATCTTTTCTAAAACCCTCAGATGCCTCCGAGATGTGACCTCGGATTTGCCTTTCCACCGGAGCTCACCCAGTTGATCCAGCAGCAGAACACATTGATGCAGTTGCTAGTCCAGAATCAGAATCAGGGGAACAACAACAACAACCCACCACCACCACCACCACCTGTTGATCACTTAGCCCGATTTCTTAGGCTGAATCCGCTGGTGTTTTCCAGTAGCACCGAGCCGATAGTAGCAGATGATTGGCTCCGCAAGACAGCTAGAGATTTGACCACAGCAGGATGTACGGATGCGGATAAGGTGAAGTTTGCCGCACATCAGCTTGAAGGACCCGCACCATCATGGTGAGAGAATTTCACAGCCACTTTCCCTGTCGACACTGTCACATGGGACCAATTTCAGCAGGCTTTTCGTACTGCCTATGTTTCAGCAGGAGCTATGGCCATGAAGAAGAGTTTCGTAACTTGCGCCAAGGAGGACGGACAGTTGGCCAGTATGTGGAGGACTTTAGTAAGTTAGCACGTTATGCCCTAGATGACGTCGCTACGGATGCAGCTAAGCAGGAGAAGTTTCTGGAAGGACTGAATGATGAGTTGAGCATGCAGTTGATGGTAGCCACCTTCAACAACTACCAGGAGTTGGTAGTGAAGGAAATATGCCCTAGAGGCAATAATAAAGTTATTATTTATTTCCTTATATCATGATAAATGTTTATTATTCATGCTAGAATTGTATTAACCGGAAACATGATACATGTGTGAATACATAGACAAACAGAGTGTCACTAGTATGCCTCTACTTGACTAGCTCGTTAATCAAAGATGGTTATGTTTCCTAACCATGAACAAAGAGTTGTTATTTGATTAACGAGGTCACATCATTAGTTGAATGATCTGATTGACATGACCCATTTCATTAGCTTAGCACCCGATCGTTTAGTATGTTGCTATTGCTTTCTTCATGACTTATACATGTTCCTATGACTATGAGATTATGCAACTCCCGTTTGCCGGAGGAACACTTTGTGTGCTACCAAACGTCACAACGTAAATGGGTGATTATAAAGGAGCTCTACATGTGTCTCCAAAGGTAGATGTTGGGTTGGCGTATTTCGAGAATAGGATTTGTCACTCCGATTGTCGGAGAGGTATCTCTGGGCCCTCTCAGTAATGCACATCACATAAGCCTTGCAAGCATTGCAACTAATAAGTTAGTTGTGAGATGATGTATTACAGAATGAGTAAAGGGACTTGCCGGTAACGAGATTGAACTAGGTATTGGATATCGACGATCGAATCTCGGGCAAGTAACATACCGATGACAAAGGGAACAACATATGTTGTTATGCGGTCTGACCGATAAAGATCTTCGTAGAATATGTAGGAGCCAATATGGGCATCCAGGTCCCACTATTGGTTATTGATCGGAGATTTGTCTCAGTCATGTCTACATTGTTCTCGAACTGTAGGGTCCGCACGCTTAATGTTACGATGACAGTTATTATGAGTTTATGCATTTTGATGTACCGAAGTTAGTTCGGAGTCCCGGATGTGATCACGGACATGACGAGGAGTCTCGAAATGGTCGAGACATAAAGATTGATATATTGGATGACTATATTCGGACACCGGAAGTGTTCCGGATGAATTTTGGGTAAAACCGGAGCACCGGGGGGTTACCGGAACCCCCCGGGGGGTTAATGGGCCTTATGGGCCCAAAGTGGAGAAGAGGAAGGGGCTGCCAGGGCAGGCCGCGCGCCCCCTCTCCCCCTAGTCCGAATTGGACAAGGAGGGAGGGGCGCCCCCCCCCCCTTCCTTCTCTCCCCCCCCCCTCTCTCCTACTTAGACAAGGAAACGGGAGGGGAGTCCTACTCCCGGTAGGAGTAGGACTCCTCCTGCGCCCTCCTCTAGGCCGGCCGCACCCTCCCCCTTGGCTCCTTTATATACGGAGGCAGGGGGCACCCTAGAACACACAACTTGATCCTCGTGATCGTTCCTTAGCCGTGTGCGGTGCCCCCTGCCACCATATTCCACCTCGGTCATATCATTGTAGTGCTTAGGCGAAGCCCTGCATCGGTAGAACATCATCATCGTCACCATGCCATTGTGCTGACAAAACTCATCCCCGAAGCTTTGCTAGATCGGAGCCCGGGGAGCGTCATCGAGTTGTACGTGTGCTAAGAACTCGGAGGTGCCGGAGTAACGGTGCTTGGATCGGTCGGATCGGGAAGACGTACGACTACTTCCTCTACGTTGTGTCAACGCTTCCGTTGCGATCTACAAGGGTACGTAGATCATACTCTCCCCTCTCGTTGCTATGCATCACCATGATCTTGCGTGTGCGTAGGAAATTTTTTGAAATTACTACGAAACCCAACAGTGGCATCCGAGCCTAGGTTTTATATGTTGATGTTATATGCACGAGTAGAACACAAGTGAGTTGTGGCCGATACAAGTCATACTGCCTACCAGCATGTCATACTTTGGTTCGGCGGTATTGTTGGACGCGACGACCCGGACCGACATTACGCGTACGCTTACGTGAGACCGGTTCTCCCGACGTGCTTTGCACATAGGTGGCTTGCGGGCGACAGTCTCTCCAACTTTAATTGAACCAAGTGTGGCTACGCCCGGTCCTTGCGAAGGTTAAAACGGAGTCAAATTGACAAACTATCGTTGTGGTTTTGATGCGTAGGTGAGATTGGTTCTTGCTTAAGCCCGTAGCAGCCACGTAAAACTTGCAACAAAAAAGTAGAGGACGTCTAACTTGTTTTTGCAGGGCATGTTGTGATGTGATATGGTCAAGGCATGATGCTGAATTTTATTGTATGAGATGATCATGTTTTGTAACCGAGTTATCGGCAACTGGCAGGAGCCATATGGTTGTCGCTTTATTGTATGCAATGCAATCGCGCTGTAATGCTTTACTTTATCACTAAGCAGTAGCGATAGTTGTGGAAGCATAAGATTGGCGAGACGACAACGATGCTATGATGGAGATCAAGGTGTCGCGCCGGTGACGATGGTGATCATGACGGTGCTTCGGAGATGGAGATCACAAGCACAAGATGATGATGGCCATATCATATCACTTATATTGATTGCATGTGATGTTTATCTTTTTCATGCATCTTATCTTGCTTTGATTGACGGTAGCATTATAAGATGATCTCTCACTAAATTATCAAGAAGTGTTCTCCCTGAGTATGCACCGTTGCGAAAGTTCTTCGTGCTGAGACACCACGTGATGATCGGGTGTGATAGGCTCTACGTTCAAATACAATGGGTGCAAAACAGTTGCACACGCGGAATACTCAGGTTATACTTGACGAGCCAAGCATATACAGATATGGCCTCGGAACACGGAGACCGAAAGGTCGAGCGTGAATCATATAGTAGATATGATCAAAATAATGATGTTCACCAATGAAACTACTCCATCTCACGTGATGATCGGACATGGTTTAGTTGATTTGGATCACGTGATCACTTAGAGGATTAGAGGGATGTCTATCTAAGTGGGAGTTCTTAAGTAATATGATTAATTGAACTTAAATTTATCATGAACTTAGTACCTGATAGTATCTTGCTTGTTTATGTTTGATTGTAGATAGATGGCTCGTGCTGTTGTTCCATTGAATTTTAATGCGTTCCTTGAGAAAGCAAAGTTGAAAGATGATGGTATCAATTACACAGACTGGGTCCGTAACTTGAGGATTATCCTCATTGCTGCACAGAAGAATTACGTCCTGGAAGCACCGCTGGGTGCCAGGCCTGCTGCTGGAGCAACACCAGATGTTATGAACATCTGGCAGAGCAAAGCTGATGAGTACTCGATAGTTCGGTGTGCCATGCTTTACGGCTTAGAATCGGGACTTCAACGACATTTTGAACGTCATGGAGCATATGAGATGTTCCAGGAGTTGAAGTTAATATTTCAAGCAAATGCCCGAATTGAGAGATATGAAGTCTCCAATAAGTTCTATAGCTGCAAGATGGAGGAGAACAGTTCTGTCAGTGAGCACATACTCAAAATGTCTGGGTATAATAATCACTTGATTCAATTGGGAGTTAATCTTCCAGATGATTGCGTCATTGACAGAATTCTCCAATCACTGCCACCAAGCTACAAGAGCTTCGTGATGAACTATAATATGCAAGGGATGAATAAGACTATTCCCGAGCTCTTCGCAATGCTGAAAGCTGCGGAGGTAGAAATCAAGAAGGAGCATCAAGTGTTGATGGTCAACAAGACCACTAGTTTCAAGAAAAAGGGCAAAGGGAAGAAGAAGGGGAACTTCAAGAAGAACGGCAAGCAAGTTGCTGCTCAAGAGAAGAAACCCAAGTCTGGACCTAAGCCTGAAACTGAGTGCTTCTACTGCAAGCAGACTGGTCACTGGAAGCGGAACTGCCCCAAGTATTTGGCGGATAAGAAGGATGGAAAGGTGAACAAAGGTATATGTGATATACATGTTATTGATGTGTACCTTACTAATGCTCACAGTAGCACCTGGGTATTTGATACTGGTTCTGTTGCTAATATTTGCAACTCGAAACAGGGACTACAGATTAAGCGAAGATTGGCTAAGGACGAGGTGACGATGCGCGTGGGAAACGGTTCCAAAGTCGATGTGATCGCGGTCGGCACGCTACCTCTACATCTACCTTCGGGATTAATATTAGACCTAAATAATTGTTATTTGGTGCCAGCGTTGAGCATGAACATTATATCTGGATCTTGTTTAATGCGAGACGGTTATTCATTTAAATCAGAGAATAATGGTTGTTCTAATTATATGAGTTATATCTTTTATGGTCATGCACCCTTGAAGAGTGGTCTATTCTTATTGAATCTCGATAGTAGTGATACACATATTCATAATGTTGAAACCAAAAGATGCAGAGTTGATAATGATGGTGCAACTTATTTGTGGCACTGCCGTTTAGGTCATATCGGTGTAAAGCGCACGAAGAAACTCCATACTGATGGACTTTTGGAACCTCTTGATTATGAATCACTTGGTACTTGCGAACCGTGCCTCATGGGCAAGATGACTAAAACACCGTTCTCCGGTACTATGGAGAGAGCAACAGATTTGTTGGAAATCATACATACAGATGTATGTGGTCCGATGAATATTGAGGCTCGTGGCGGATATCGTTATTTTCTCACCTTCACAGATGACTTAAGCAGATATGGGTATATCTACTTAATGAAACATAAGTCTGAAACGTTTGAAAAGTTCAAAGAATTTCAGAGTGAAGTTGAAAATCATCGTAACAAGAAAATAAAGTTTCTACGATCTGATCATGGAGGGGAATATTTGAGTTACGAGTTTGGTGTACATTTGAAAAATTGTGGAATAGTTTCGCAACTCACGCCACCCGGAACACCACAGTGTAATGGTGTGTCCGAACATCGTAATCATACTTTACTAGATATGGTGCGATCTATGATGTCTCTTACTGATTTACCGATATCGTTTTGGGGATACGCTCTAGAGACGGCCGCATTCACGTTAAATAGGGCACCATCAAAATCCGTTGAGACGACGCCTTATGAACTATGGTTTGGCAAGAAACCAAAGTTGTCGTTTTTGAAAGTTTGGGGCTGCGATGCTTATGTGAAAAAACTTCAACCTGATAAGCTCGAACCCATATCGGAGAAATGTGTCTTCATAGGATATCCAAAGGAAACTATTGGATACACCTTCTATCACAGATCTGAAGGCAAGACTTTTGTTGCTAAATTCGGAAACTTTCTGGAGAAGGAGTTTCTCTCGAAAGAAGTGAGTGGGAGGAAAGTAGAACTTGACAAGGTAACTGTACCTGCTCCCTTATTGGAAAGTAGTACATCACAGAAAACGGTTTCAGTGACACCTATGCCAGTTAGTGGGGAAGCTAATGATGATGATCATGAAACTTCAGATCAAGATACTACTGAACCTCGTAGATCAACTAGAGTGAGATCCGCACCAGGGTGGTATGGTAATCCTGTTCTGGAAGTCGTGCTACTAGATCATGATGAACCTATGGACTATGAAGAAGCGATGGTGAGCCCAGATTCCGCAAAATGGCTTGAAGCCATGAAATCTGAGATGGGATCCATGTATGAGAACAAAGTATGGACTTTGGTTGACTTGCCCGATGATCGGCAAGCAATTGAGAATAAATGGATCTTCAAGAAGAAGACTGACGCTGACGGTAATGTTACTGTCTACAAAGCTCGACTTGTCGCAAAAGGTTTTCGACAAGTTCAAGGGGTTGACTACGATGAGACCTTCTCACCTGTAGCGATGCTTAAGTCTGTCCGAATCATGTTAGCAATTGCCGCATTTTATGATTATGAAATTTGGCAGATGGATGTTAAAACTGCATTCCTGAATGGATTTCTGGAAGAAGAGTTGTATATGATGCAACCAGAAGGTTTTGTCGATCCAAAGGGAGCTAACAAAGTGTGCAAGCTCCAGCGATCCATTTATGGACTGGTGCAAGCCTCTCGGAGTTGGAATAAACATTTTTATAGTGTAATCAAAGCATTTGGTTTTATACAGACTTTCGGAGAAGCCTGTATTTACAAGAAAGTGAGTGGGAGCTCTGTAGCATTTCTGATATTATATGTGGATGACATATTACTGATTGGAAATGATATAGAATTTCTAGATAGCATAAAGGGATACTTGAATAAGAGTTTTTCAATGAAGGACCTCGGTGAAGCTGCTTACATATTAGGCATAAAGATCTATAGAGATAGATCAAGACGCTTAATTGGACTTTCACAAAGCACATACCTTGACAAGATTTTGAAAAAATTCAAAATGGATCAAGCAAAGAAAGGGTTCTTGCCTGTGTTACAAGGTGTGAAGTTGAGTCAAACTCAATGCCCGACCACTGCAGAAGATAGAGAGAAAATGAAAGATGTTCCCTATGCTTCAGCCATAGGCTCTATCATGTATGCAATGCTGTGTACCAGACCTGATGTGTGCCTTGCTATAAGTTTAGCAGGGAGGTACCAAAGTAATCCAGGAGTGGATCACTGGACAGCGGTCAAGAACATCCTGAAATACCTGAAAAGGACTAAGGATATGTTTCTCGTATATGGAGGTGACAAAGAGCTCATTGCAAATGGTTATGTTGATGCAAGCTTTGACACTGATCCGGACGATTCTAAATCGCAAACCGGATACGTGTTTACATTAAACGGTGGAGCTGTCAGCTGGTGCAGTTCTAAACAAAGCGTCGTAGCGGGATCTACATGTGAAGTGGAGTACATAGCTGCTTCAGAAGCAGCAAATGAAGGAGTCTGGATGAAGGAGTTCATATCTAATCTAGGTGTCATACCTAGTGCATCGGGTCCAATGAAAATCTTTTGTGACAATACTGGTGCAATTGCCTTGGCAAAGGAATCCAGATTTCACAAGAGAACCAAGCACATCAAGAGACGCTTCAATTCCATCTGGGATCTAGTCCAGGTGGGAGACATAGAGATCTGCAAGATACATACGGATCTGAATGTTGCAGACCCGTTGACTAAGCCTCTTCCACGAGCAAAACATGATCAGCACCAAGGCTCCATGGGTGTTAGAATCATTACTGTGTAATCTAGATTATTGACTCTAGTGCAAGTGGGAGACTGAAGGAAATATGCCCTAGAGGCAATAATAAAGTTATTATTTATTTCCTTATATCATGATAAATGTTTATTATTCATGCTAGAATTGTATTAACCGGAAACATGATACATGTGTGAATACATAGACAAACAGAGTGTCACTAGTATGCCTCTACTTGACTAGCTCGTTAATCAAAGATGGTTATGTTTCCTAACCATGAACAAAGAGTTGTTATTTGATTAACGAGGTCACATCATTAGTTGAATGATCTGATTGACATGACCCATTTCATTAGCTTAGCACCCGATCGTTTAGTATGTTGCTATTGCTTTCTTCATGACTTATACATGTTCCTATGACTATGAGATTATGCAACTCCCGTTTGCCGGAGGAACACTTTGTGTGCTACCAAACGTCACAACGTAAATGGGTGATTATAAAGGAGCTCTACAAGTGTCTCCAAAGGTAGATGTTGGGTTGGCGTATTTCGAGAATAGGATTTGTCACTCCGATTGTCGGAGAGGTATCTCTGGGCCCTCTCGGTAATGCACATCACATAAGCCTTGCAAGCATTGCAACTAATAAGTTAGTTGTGAGATGATGTATTACAGAACGAGTAAAGAGACTTGCCGGTAACGAGATTGAACTAGGTATTGGATACCGACAATCGAATCTCGGGCAAATAACATACCGATGACAAAGGGAACAACGTATGTTGTTATGCGGTCTGACCGATAAAGATCTTCGTAGAATATGTAGGAGCCAATATGGGCATCCAGGTTCCGCTATTGGTTATTGACCGGAGATTTGTCTCACTCATGTCTACATTGTTCTCGAACCGTAGGGTCCGCACGCTTAACGTTACGATGACAGTTATTATGAGTTTATGCATTTTGATGTACCGAAGTTAGTTCGGAGTCCCGGATGTGATCACGGACATGACGAGGAGTCTCGAAATGGTCTAGACATAAAGATTGATATATTGGATGACTATATTCGGACACCGGAAGTGTTCCGGATGAATTTCGGATAAAACCGGAGCACCAGGGGGTTACCGGAACCCCCCGGGGGGTTAATGGGCCTTATGGGCCCAAAGTGGAGAAGAGGAAGGGGCTGCCAGGGCAGGCCGCGCGCCCCCTCTCTCCCTAGTCCGAATTGGACAAGGAGGGAGGGGCGGCGCCCCCCCTTTCCTTGTCTCCCCCCCTCTCTCCTACTTAGACAAGGAAACGGGAGGGGAGTCCTACTCCCGGTAGGAGTAGGACTCCTCCTGCGCCCTCCTCTAGGCCGGCCGCACCCTCCCCCTTGGCTCCTTTATATACGGAGGCAGGGGGCACCCAAGAACACACAAGTTGATCCTCGTGATCATTCCTGAGCCGTGTGCGGTGCCCCCTGCCACCATATTCCACCTCGGTCATATCGTTGTATTGCTTAGGCGAAGCCCTGCGTCGGTAGAACATCATCATCATCACCACGCCGTTGTGCTGACGAAACTCATCCTCGAAGCTTTGCTGGATCGGAGCCCGAGGAGCGTCATCGAGTTGTACGTGTGCTAAGAACTCGGAGGTGCTGGAGTAACGGTGCTTGGATCGGTCGGATTGGGAAGACATACGACTACTTCCTCTATGTTGTGTCAACGCTTCCGTTGCGATCTACAAGGGTACGTAGATCATACTCTCCCCTCTCGTTGCTATGCATCACCATGATCTTGCGTGTGCGTAGGAAATTTTTTGAAATTACTACGAAACCCAACAGGTAGATCGTGCTCTTATGATTGAAGGGAAGCAGCAGCAAATTGAGAATCGCAAGAGGAAGTATGGACAAGGAAAGTACACTTCGTGAGCTCAGTAGAAGCCACGTTTTACCACTAGATCGGGAGGATATTTTCAGCATACCCATGGAGGAGGTAGCTCGCACAATCACAATGGCACCAAGAATGGAAATGGCAATGGAGGAAGCAACGGACAGAATCGCACCAACCTGTCAACCCCAGCCAAGAAGGACCTGAGCCAAGTCACTTGCTTTAAGTGTTAGAAGACCGAACATTATGCCAACGAATGTCCTGAAGGCCAAAATGGCAATGGAAGTTCTGGGAAGAAGCCGAACCCTTTCAACAGGGGATAGGTGAACCATGTTAGCGTGGAGGAGGTTGAAGCTCAGCCCGATGCAGTAATAGGTAAGTTTTTGGTTAAGTCATTTACTGCACTCGTTCTTTTTGATACTGGTGCATCGCATTCATACATCTCAAGGGGATTTGTGGATAAGTATAACCTATCAACCCAAGCCCTTAGGTCACCCATGTTAGTAACCTCGCCTGGAGCAGAATATATGGCCAGTCTATGGTGTGATCGGTTACCATTAAGGATTGGTAGCTATGTTTTTCCCTCAGACCTAATAGTCTTGGAATCTCAAGGATTGGATGTGATATTAGGCATGGATTGGTTATCAAAGTATGAAGGGAATATTGAATGCGCTAGTAAGTCAATTTTTCTTACCACACCAGAAGGGAGAAGGATCAAGTATGTATCCTGGCATGTGCCAAAGAGGACTCAAGTAAATTGCCTAACAGGAGTTGTGCAGGAGGAAGTACCAGTGGTAAGGGATTTCCCTGAAGTATTTCCAAAGGAGTTGCCAGGCATGCCACCGGATAGAGATATTGAGTTTTTAATTGAGCTATTGCCAGGCACATGGCCAATATCAAAGAGACCATATAGGATGCCAGCAAAGGATTTGGTGGAAATTATGAAGCAAATTAAGGAGTTACTGGATAAGGGATATATTCGCCCAAGTTCTTCGCCTTGGGGATCGCTAGTACTTCTAGTAGAAAAGAAGGATGGATCGTTAAGGATGGTTGTTGATTATCGAGGATTGAATGAAGTAACGATCAAGAACAAGTACCCACTACAAATGATCAATGATCTGTTTGATCGATTGCAAGGAGCTAAGGTATTTTCCAAGATCGATCTGCGATCAGGATACCACCAGTTGAAGATTCGAGAACAGGATATTCCTAAGACAGCTTTTACCACCAGGTATGGGCTGTACGAGTATACCGTTATGTCATTTGGTCTAACTAACGCACCTGCCTATTTTATGAACATGATGAACAAAGTATTTATGGAGTTTTTGGATAAGTTCGTCGTAGTGTTCATTGATGATATCCTGGTATATTCGAAGAATGAAGAGGAACACAAGGAGCATTTGCGTTTGGTACTTGGAAAGCTCGGACAACATCAATTATATGCCAAGTTCAGCAAATGTGAGTTTTGGTTGAAGGAAGTAGGATTCCTCGGACACGTTATATCTGGAGAACGTATAGCAGTTGATCCCACTAAAGTTGATACCGTGACCAAGTGGGAAGCACCAACCACGGTTGGAGAGATCCGAAGTTTTCTTGGACTCGCGGGATACTACCGGAGAATTATTGAGAAATTCTCAAAGATTGGGAAGCCTATGACTGAGTTGTTAAAGAAAGATACCAAGTTCATATGGACGGAGGAATGTGGGGCTAGTTTCCAGGAGTTGAAGAAACGCTTGGTTACCTCACCAGTGTTGATTTTGCCAGACCAGACCAAAGATTATGAGGTGTACTGCGACACTTCACGTCAAGGACTTGGAGCAGTGCTTATGCGGGAAGGGAGAGTTGTTTCATATGCCTCAAGACAAATGAAGCGTCATGAGTTGAACTATGCCACGCATGATTTGGAGTTAGCAGCCGTAGTGCATGCTTTGAAAACATGGAGGCATTTCCTCATTGGAAACCATTGTGAGGTGTACACAGATCATAAGAGTTTGAAGTACATTTTCACACAGAAGGAGTTGAATCTCAGACAAAGGAGATGGTTGGAGCTCATCAAGGATTATGATATGAGATTGCAATACCATCCCGGAAAGGCTAATGTAGTAGCTGACGCATTAAGCCGTAAGAGCCATGTCAATACGTTAATGACGGGAGAAATACCCAAGGAGTTAGCAGAAAATCTTCGTGAACTATGTTTGGAAATAGTTCCGAGAGGCTATGTAGCAACATTGGAGATTCAGTCAACCTTGATGGATAGAATCAGAGAAGCTCAAAAGACTGACAAAGAGATTGCCGCTATAAAGGAGAAACTGAGCAAAGGAAAAGCTAAAGGATTTCGTGAGGATGAGCACGACACCCTATGGTTTGAAGACCGTGTTTATGTGCCCAATGACCCGGAGATCAGGAAGTTGATACTGCAAGAGGCACACGACTCACCATATTCGATTCACCCAGGAAATACCATGATGTATTTGGATTTGAAGGATATTTTCTGGTGGACCGGAATGAAGAAGGATATTGCGGAGTATGTAGCAGTTTGTGATGTATGTCAGAGAGTAAAGGCAGAGCATCAGAAGCCAGCAGGATTGTTACAACCATTGCCGATACCCGAATAGAAGTAGGATAAGCTAGGCATGGATTTTATCACGGAATTACCCAGGACTCGTTCAGGCTATGACTCAATTTGGGTTGTAGTCGATCGATTGACGAAGGTAGCTCATTTCATCCCGGTAAATACCACTTACAACAGTGCTAAGTTGGCAAAGATATACATGACCAGGATCGTATGTTTGCATGGAGTTCCAAGGAGTATCGTATCAGATAGAGGAACGTAGTTTACCTCAAAGTTCTGGAAGCAGTTGCACGAAACTTTGGGTACCGGGCTAGAATTCAGTACAGCTTTTCATCCACAGACAGATGGACAGACCAAGAGAGTCAATCAGATTTTGGAGGATATGCTGAGAGCTTGCGCGCTAGATTATGGATCTAGTTGGGACGATAATTTGCCATATGCAGAGTTCTCTTACAACAATAGTTACCAAACCAGTTTAAAGATGGCCCCTTTCGAAGCCTTGTACGGAAGGAGGTGCAGGACACCGTTGTCATGGGACGAAGTTGGAGACAGCCAGTTGTTTGGACCTGACTTGATTAAAGAGTCTGAACAGAAGGTGAAATTGATTCGCGATAGGTGTCGGTGTATTAGAGTAGGGGTACCCTAGTATCCCAAACTTGTGCACGGGCAGTCGCAGCATCCCGCGGCAAGGCTTGCCGGGTGACCGCCAAGGATCTCCGTGGTTCCTATGGAGCCATTCAAGAACAAAGTACCCAAGCCAAGGCATACAAGACCCCGGCAAGAGGAGCTTGCCGGGAGGGCCATCCAAGGCCCGGTGAGCGACAAGCTCCCGGACGCGACAAGACAACGACCGCGGCAAGGCACTTGCCGCGGCAAACCACCACTCTGTTCCCGCGCTCCAGCGCATCCACAAATGTGTCGCTCTGGGACCCTTCCAGGCGTACGTGGCGGAAGGCTGTGCAGCCAGCGGTGAGCGGTGGCAAGCGGCGCTAGCAAGGTTGCTTGCTATCGTGGCGAGCGCTGGCGTCCCTGGCGGTCCTTTTTGCACTGTTTGGGCGACACAGACGGGCATTTAAGGCCCTTGTCCCTTGCCGTCAGAGTTAGGTATGATACACTATAGCAGGTAGTTGTACCAACCAACACCTTTCCATTTTTACCCTTGTCTATGTTGCCACCTGTCGGTGACCCCTTGAGCATATAAAAGGAGGCCCATGCGCAACATGGAGGGGGAGGACACTCATTCACGCTCGGTCTCGTTAGCTGCTGGTGTGTACTGTAGCACTCCACGCTCCCAAGCAAGAACTCAATACAAACCACAGGCAGGAGTAGGGTTTTACGCATCCGTGCGGCCTGAACCTGGGTAAAATCGCTCGTGTGCTTCGCCTCGATCTGCTCTTCGCGCGATCTCCGCCTCCCCAGTGAAAGGGGCTCGGTCCGCCGGCCCCATAGGTGTTCGTGGATTAGTGCCCCGGCATCTTTGGCGCGCCAGGTAGGGGGTGCGTCGAGGTCGTGTGAACCTGATCCAGCGTTCACGCGAGCTGAATCTTCATCATCTTCATCGACATGCCGCCGAAGAAGAAGACTTCGGAGCCGGCTGCTCCGTCCGCGCCGAACCCGCCGCCGCCAGAGCAAACGGCTGGTGGGGTAGATGCCGGCAGAAGAATGGGCATCGACGAGGGAGCTCATGGTGCTGCCAGGTCCAAGGACAAGGCTGCGCTGCATATCGGCGGCGCGGTCGGCTCCCACAATGACCGGGCGCACTCCAAGACCTCGGCGTCCGTGCATGCACCGCGCCCATCTCAGGAGGCGCGGGACCGGCAACGACATGGTACTCACAGTGCCATACGTTTGCTGGGCCAAGATCAAGCTGGCGGATCTCGGAGTGCTCAAGACCAGCATGCACGCCAACATGCTGGCACGAGCAGGGCACGGTCGCCTGGACGGGATACTGCTCCTTCTAACGTAGTTAGAAGTCCGAGCATATCCCGCTCCTCGCATCGTTCACCGCCGCCACCTGCCACTTCAGCAGAAGCTTTGGCGCGAGCTCAACTGCTCCTAGACTACCCTCCAGCGGCAGACAAGATCGACGACTGGAGGGCCACCATTCAGAGTCTCATCGGCTTCGCCAACGGTGACGCTCCACGGCAGCCGAGTACATCGCAGCCGCGGCAAGTCAGCCAGGCAAGAGCCGGTGACAACAAGACCGGTGGGGGTGCAACCACTGTGCACTCTTCGCCCCGAAGGCCAAGATCACTGACTCGCCGGATCCACCTCGACTGCGACTCCACCGCGTCATCAGATCCACGAGTTCGTCGCGATCAGCGCCAAGTTCTCCATGAATGACAACAAGAAGACGCTCGTACTCGCATCGAGCGCCAAAGAGAAGCGCGGCATCAATCAGACCAGCATGCTGGGCTCTCTGTTGACATGCATGCGCCAGGGGAACCAGGCGACTTGCCGTATGCGGTAGGTTGCCCTGCATTTACCCATGAGCTGCGGCAAGTCCAGTGGCCCAGCACGAAGAATTTCAAGCCAGACGTACCAGAGAAGTACGACGGCAAGTCGCATCCGTCGGAGTTCCTTAGCATCTACACCATCGCGGTGCAAGCTGCTGGGGGCGGGACGACAAGATCCTTGCCAACTACTTCCCGCTGGTGCTCAAACCCAACGTCAGGTCTTGGCTCATGCATTTGCCGGAGAACTCCATATCCTCCTGGGCAGATCTTTGCCATCAGTTTGTCGGCGCCTTTACAGGCGGCCACAAACCTCATGGCCAAGAGAGTGACCTTCACCTACTAGTCCAGAAGGAAGGAGAGCCCCTGCGCAAGTACATTCAGAGATTCAGCCGTGTACAGCACAACATCCCAAATATCCACCCTGCCACGGTCATCAGCGCGTTCCATCAGAACGTTCGTAACCGCAGGATGCGAGAGGAGATGGCGATGTGCAAGATCAGAGACGTCAGTGAGCTGTATGCCCTGGCCGACAAGTGTGCACGTGCTGAGGAAGGGAGGAAACTCCCCGGAGAGAATACAGGAGCAGAGGGATCTGACAGCGAGGATGCCGCCCCGGCAAAGAAAAACCGGCGGCGGAACAACAGGAAGAAGAAAGGCAGAGATGTGCTAGTCGTTGAGCAGTCCGGCAACGAAGGCGGCACCAAGAAAGCCAAAGTTGGTAGCTCCGGCAAGGAGGTTGCCGCATGCACCAACTGTCAGGCTGTGGCGGTTGCCGACAAGCAGGACGGCTCCAACAAGCAGTACTGCAAGATCCACCGCACCAAGGGCCACGACCTCCAAAACTGCAAGAAGGTCGAGCAGCTTGTCCAACAGCAAAAGGCTGAATACGAGCGACGCGACAAGGAGAGGGCCCAAGGAGGTGCTGAAAGATTCGGCCAGAAGCGCACCGGCCGGGGAGGACGCCGCGGCAAGGCCAAGCAGCGGCAAGAAGACAGACCTCCTCGGGGCCGCGACAAGAATGAAGATGACGACAACGACGAAGACATGGATGATGTCGAGACCAGCGAGCAGGAGTTCCAGAAAGCCACAGAGGTTTTGTGCGTTGACGGTGGTGCTTCTCTGCATACTTCGCACCGCCAACTCAAGCAGTGGATGCAAGAAGTCAATGCGGCGGAACCGCCTGTCGAGTCGCGCAAGCTTCTGAAATGGTCCAGCACGCCTATCATCTTTGATATTGAGGACCACCCTGATCGCACAACTGCGGTCGGGTGCTTGCCGATGTTGGTTTCACCAACTATCCGCAACCTCAAAGTCACTAAGATGCTAGTTGACGGCGGGGCCGGCTTGAACCTGATCTCCTCTACTGTACTCCAGAAACTCTAGATCCCTGACAGCAAGCTCGAAGAGATCGGCACATTCCAAGGAATCAACCCGGGAAGGAGCAAGCCGAAGGGGAAGGTCACGTTGCTGGTGACATTTGGCAGCGAGTTAAACTTCAGGACTGAGAGGGTCACTTTTGACGTTGTCGATTTTCCATTGCCTTACAATGGGATACTTGGCCGTCCAGCACTCGCCAAATTCATGGCAGCCTCTCACTACGCATACAACATGCTGAAGATGCCAGGCCCGATAAGCGTCATCTCTGTCCCTGGCGACAAGAAGGATGCCCTCATCTGCGCTGACAAGATCTACCGGGAGGCAGCAGCCGCAGCAGATCACAAGTCACTTGCCGCCGAAGCTCCCGGGGGGAAGAAGAAGACCAAGTCCGGCAAGAGTTCTGATGCCCACTCCGACAAGCGCACCTCTTCGGAGTGCTGCGCTGCCATCAAGGACACACCATCGAGCTCCACCGGCAAGTGTAAGAAGATAATGGCAGCTCCCCCAGAGACCAAGAAGGTGTCCGCCAAGGAGGACGGCACTGGTGGTACCTTCACCATCAGTGCCACTCTAGACCCTAAATAGGAAAGCGCGCTCATTGCTTTCCTGCGGGCGAACATCGACGTGTTTGCATGGCAACCGTCTGACATCCCCGGTGTTCCTAGGAAAGTAATTGAGCACCATCTTGCCATTTGTCCTCATGCGCGGCCCGTCAAGCAGAAGGTCAGGAAGCAAGCAGTGGAGCGCCAAGAATTCATCGCAGAAGAGATCAAGAAACTGGAAGCAGCAGGCCTTGTCAGAGGAGTACTCCATCCTACGTGGTTGGCCAATCCTGTAGTCGTGCGCAAGGCAAACGGGAAATGGAGGCTTTGTATTGACTTTACTGATGTTAATAAAGCTTGTCCCAAAGACCCATTTCCCTTGCCGTGCATCGACCAGATTGTTGACTCCACGGCCGGATGTGACTTGCTTTCATTTCTTGACGCGTACTCAGGATACCATCAAATCTTCATGGCAGAAGAGGATGAAGAGAAGACCACATTCATCACTCCATGTGGCATGTATTGTTTCATACGGATGCCTTTCGGACTAAAGAATGCTGGTTCAACATTTGCAAGAGTTGTCCATGTTGCTTTTGAGCCACAAATATACAGAAATGTGGAAGCTTACATGGATGATATAGTGGTCAAGAGCAAGGACAGGGCAACTCTGATTCAAGATTTAGACGAGACCTTTGCAAATCTATGCAAGATCAACCTCAAGCTAAACCCCGAGAAGTGTGTGTTTGGAGTTCCTTCCGGCAAGCTTCTCGGGTTTTTCGTATCTCAGCGGGGAATTGAAGCCAATCCCGACAAGATCAGGGCCATTGAGCAAATTGAAGCACCAAAGCGCATCAAGGATGTACGAAGACTTGCCGGTTGCGTGGCTGCTCTCAGCAGGTTTATCTCTAGGTCTGCTGAGCGCGCCCTGCCATTTTTCAAAATATTGAAAAGGGCAGGTCTGATGCAATGGACTCCGGAAGCGGAGGCCGCGCTGCAGGACTTGAAGAAATACCTGTCCTCCGCTCCAACACTTGTCGCACCTAAGCCACAAGAGAAGTTGTTGCTGTATATAGCGGCAACCAATCAAGTGGTTAGTGCTGTGTTAGTTGCAGAGAGGGAGGCAGATGATGAGCCAGCAACCCCGGCAAGCGCATCCAGCGACAAGCAGGGGGCTCCCCCGACAAGCTCTGGTCCCGACAAGGATGGATCTGCGCAGATACACGAAGATGTACAGAAGAAAATGGTGTAGCGCCCAGTTTACTTTGTCAGTTCCCTTCTGCAGGGGGCTAGGTCAAGGTACTCTGGTGTGCAGAAATTGCTTTTCGGCCTTCTCATGGCCTCGAGAAAGCTGCGCCATTACTTCCAAGCACATGAAATCACAGTTGTCACTCGCTTTCCGCTGAAGAGGATACTGCAGAATCCAGAAGCAACGGGCAGGATTGTTGAGTGGGCACTAGAACTGTCAAGCTTTGGCCTCAAGTTTGAAAGCACTTCAACTATCCAAAGCAGAGCATTGGCAGAATTTATAGCAGAGTGGACGCCAACACCAGATGAGGAAATTCTAGAAACAAGCATCCCCGTCGAGGAAGCAAGCAAAGAGTGGCTGATGTACTTTGATGGTGCCTTCTCGCTGCAAGGCACCGGTGCTGGCGTGCTGCTTGTCGCACCCACCGGAGAGCACCTCAAGTACGTAGTCCATATGCACTTTCCCAAGGAGCAAGCAACTAACAATACTGCAGAGTATGAAGGCTTGCTTGTCGGTCTCAGGACCGCAATAGACCTTGGGATCAAGAAGCTCATCGTCAGGGGTGACTCACAGCTTGTCGTGCGTCAAGTGAACAAGAATTATCAAAGTCCGTTGATGGAAGCCTACGTTGATGAAGTGAGAAAGCTAGAAGAGCACTTTGATGGCCTGCAGATGGAGCATGCTCCGAGAGCTCAGAATGACATTGTCGATGGCCTGTAGAAGTGCGCAGCACTTAAGTTACCTATGGAACCAGGGATTTTTGTGCTCAAGCTGACTCAACCGTCTGTAACACCATCAACTGGACAGAGCAAGAAGAGGAAGTTGATTTCTGGCGACTATTTTCTGGCAGAGCTTCCCGAAGCCGCCGCCAAGAAGGTCCCCAAGATCAACACCAAGAGCGCTGAGGAGCAGTCTGCTCCGGCAGGCCCTGGGCTTTGTTTCGTTGAAGCAGAGGCTCCCGACAAGTTTTGCTCCAGCAAACTTGCCGGGGAACGTCCTGCTCCGGCAAGCCCTAGGGTTTGTTCCGTCGAAGCAGAGGCTCCCGACAAGTTTTTCTCCGGCAAGCTTGCCGGGGAACGCCAAGCTCCGGCTGAACCACAGGTTCTCGCCGTAGAAGCGGGTGTTCCCGCAGCAGCAGATTTGCCTTTAGTCCTTGTTGTCGAGCCACAAGCTTCGGCATGGGCACAGCAGATTGTCCTTTTCCTTCAGACAGGAGAACTTCCCGAAGAGCAAGAAGAAGCAGAAAGAGTAGCCCGGCAGTCAAGTATGTACCAGTTTGTCGACCAGACACTGTACAGAAGAAGACTCAACGGCGTGAAATTGAAGTGTATTCCCCGGGAAGATGGACAGAAGTTGTTGGCAGAGATACACGGAGGCATATGTGGTCACCAGATTGGCGCAAGAGCACTTTCCGGCAAAGCATTCCGGCAAGGTTTCTTTTGGCCGACAGCCCTCCAGGATGCAACTGCACAAGTAACCAAGTGTGAAGCATGCCAGTTCCATTCCAAACAGATACACCAGCCAGCTCAAGCTCTCCAGACGATCCCTTTATCTTGGCCATTTTCGGTCTAGGGGCTCGATATCCTCGGCCCCTTTCCCCGAGCTATCGGGGGCTTTGAGTACTTGTACGTTGCAATCGACAAGTTCACAAAGTGGCCAGAAGTGGAACCAGTGAGGAAGGTGACAGCACAGTCAGCAGTCAAGTTCTTCAGGTCAATTGTTTGCCGCTTCGGGATCCCTAACAGGATCATCACCGACAATGGCACGCAATTTACGAGCCGCACCTTCATGCAGTACGTCCAAGATCTTGGCGCCAAGGTCTGCTTCACTTCTGTTGCTCACCCGAGAAGCAACGGTCAAGCGGAGAGGGCAAAGGTTGAAGTGCTGCGCGGGCTCAAGACCAGGACTTTCGACAGGCTGCACAAGTGTGGAAGAAACTGGATCGAGGAGCTGCCAGTGGTTCTTTGGTCGATCAGGACGACGCCAAATCGAGCCACTGGCCAGACACCTTTCGCTCTAGTCTATGGAGCGGAAGCAGTTCTCCCCACGGAACTCGTATACGGGTCACCTCGAGTGCTCGCTTATGATGAGCTTGAGCAAGAGCAGCTGCGACAAGATGACGCGCTGCTCCTTGAGGAAGACCGTCTTCAGGCTGTTGTGCGAGCTGCTCGCTACCAGCAAGCTTTGCGCCGCTACCATAGCCGCGAAGTTAGCGCCAGAAGTCTCGAGGAAGGCGACCTTGTTCTTCGGCGTGTTCAGTCCGCCAAGAATTCCAACAAGTTGACGCCGAAGTGGGAAGGCCCTTACCGGGTAAAACGAGTCACTAGGCCTGGCGCTGTCCGCCTTGAGACCGAAGAGGGCATTCCGGTGAGCAACTCCTGGAACATTGAGCATCTTCGTAAGTTTTACCCGTAGGGCGCGGTTGCCGGAACCTATTCCGGCAACCACCTTTTGTACAAGTCTTGCCGCTGTTGCATGTAATCCTTTGTACAAAGCCGGGCGCAGACCCCGTGCATAAAGCTTATGTGCTCAGCACATCTTGTCAATTTCATGCTTTCTATCTTTTTGCATGTATTATCTGACACTTTGTGCAGCACCTACCCCCGGTAAGCAACAACGAGCCATAAGGCTCCATATCTATATTTTCTCTCCTCTTTCTTTTTTCTCAAGGAAAGGAAGGTTCCCTCGCCCACAAGTTTGCCGGGGGGAAAGGAGAAGATAATGGTATGGACCAGGCGTCGTTCAAGAAAGTTTCACCTTGTCGGGAAGAAAACAACAGAAAAGCTAAGTTGCCAAAGTTTGAGCAATCAGATTCTTTAAATTTTCAAGTTATCCTCCTTGAACGACCGTGCTTTGTATGGAAAACCTGTGCGCAGAGGAACCAACTCGTAGCTAGTTGCGCCCTTACTTTGTTTCGAGTCCGCTCAACAATTTAAGTGAGCTGCGACCAGTTGCGACAAGGTTTCTTGTCAGCAGCGGCACCGCCAGCAGGCTGCTGACGTTCCGCACTCAGACCCTCCGTCCAGTGCTCCACGGTCTCCCTGAAAATCTTCTGGGCGGCACCGGCATCCGCCAGCAGCGCCTTGCCGGCCTTGACCTCCTCCTTCAAGGCCGCTTCCTGCTCCTTGGCGCCGTCCAGCGCCTTGGTCAAAGCAGTCAGCTTCAACTCAAGATCTGCATTGGAGTCCTTGGCGGCGCTAAGCTCCTTGCCCTTCTCGGCGAGACGAGCCTGCAGCTCTAACTGGTTGTGGGCGTCCTTCTCCCGCTCAAGCTTGAGCGCGGCAAGCTCTTCGCCACTCGCCTTGAGGTCGACCTCCAGCTACGCCACCTTCGTCTCCAGCTCCTCCTTGGCGGCCTCGGCAGCTGCGGCAGCATCCTTTGCTTGCTTGAGGGCTCCGCCGAAGTTTTGCTCGCGCGCGGCAAGCTCCTCCTCGTGGCTGTCGAGGTTGACCTTCCGCTGCGCCAGCTCGCCTTCCTGCGCAGACAGCTTCTCAGCGGCAAGCCGCTGTTGCTCTTCAACTTCGGCCCTCTCGAGGAAGAAGGCCTGCTGCGCTTTGGCGAGCTACTCCCGCTCCTTTGCCAGGGACCGGAGAGCTTCTTGGTGAAAACCCCCGAGCTCCTCCGCATGCTTCTCGATGTCCACGCCCGCCTTCGCGACAAGCGCCTCGCGGGACTCCAGCTTGGCTTGCCGGGCGCGGTAGAGTGACACCAGCTTCCGCAGCAGCCACTCCTCCTCAGGCTCGCTGCCGCTGCTGCTCGGCGCATCAACCAGCTTCAGCCCAGCGGAGGCGAGCACCTCTCCGTTGAAGCTCTCTCCCTCGACCGACGCCCTGGAGCTTGACGCCCAGGGGAGGTTGATGAAGACGTCGTCGCCGGCCTTCAGGTAGACGCTTGGATGGGGCTCTTCGGAGCCTGGCGCTGCGGCAGCGGCGGAAGGATTGGCGGTCGGCGTAGCGCCTGGCGCTCCTGCGGCCTCAGGGCCGTCAGTACGATCGCCAGACCCCTCGCCAGCTGCTGCGGCGGCAGCTCTGGCGGCCTCGTCATCGGCGGCAACCTCGGTCTCCATTGGCTCCGGAGCAGATGGATCTGACGGCCGAAAAAGGGAGAAGAGTCAAGCAAAAATCCAAGAGAAAAGAAGATCAAAAGAAGAAGAACCCAAGGGAAGTTTTGAAGCAAGAAGATTACCTGTGCTGGGCTCGGCGGTCGTAGTCTCTGTTGCTGGGGGGACGCTGGTGCTGTCCCTTGGCGGAGTGCTCCCCCTTGCCGCAGAACTCCCCCTTGCCGGAGAGTCCCTTGCCGGAGAATCCCTTGCCGGAGAACTTTCCCTTGGCGGCGTAGTCGAAGCAGATGGCATGCCGGGGGCTGTCTCCGGACGCTCCTGGTGGGGCTACTCTGCTCCTACACAAATCAACAATCAAGATGTCAGCAAAGAAAAAGCATCCATGCGTGCCCAACGGCGGAAAGCAAACCATGTGCTTACGCTGGGGGCTGCTCTGGAGAATGATTGCCGGGTCCGGCAAGGTGGTCTCAAGCGCACCCTCTTCTGGCGGAGTGGGCTCGTCATCAATGTTGATCACCGGAATCTTGGCTCTCTTCGCCGCTCTCTGGGCCAGCATCCTAAAAAGGAATGAGTTCAGAGCAAGGCAAATGAGATACAGAACACAACCGCAAGAATTGAAGAACTACAAATACAACAAGAGAATCTTACTCTTCTTCTTCTTCCTCGCCGGAGCTGAACGCCGAGAAATCAAAGTCCGGCCCACACCCGGCGCGAGGGGACGGAGGAGTAGGTTCCCTTGGCCGCTTGGCGGGAAAAGTGGCGGTGGTCTGAGACGACCCCGCTCCGGCTGCCCCCGCGGCGTGAGAAGCAGCAGGAGCAGAAGCGGTGGTCTGGGAAGACCCCGCTCCAGTTGTCGCAGCAACGTGAGGCACTCCCGCGGCAACAGTGCTTGCCGCGGTGGAGCGTGTCGCGCGGCGCGACGGCTGTTGGCTCGTCTGCTGCTCCGCTGCGTCCCCGGCCTTGCGGAGACGCCTTCTTGGTGGAGATGGGGGCGCTGCTTGCGGTGAGCTGTCCGAGGATGAGGTGGAAGAGGAGTTGATCTCCAACGAGCTGCTCGTGTCCTTGGCGGGCTCGCTCGACTCGACGTCATTCCCGGCAAGTTTCTCCCCGCCGGCAAGCCCTTCTCGCTCGGTACGGCTTGCCGCCTCTGCTGCGTCTGCCTCCTCCACGGTGAATCCAAACTCGCCCGCGGCTGCAGCTGCCGCCGCCTCTTCCAGCCTGGTGGTGATGCATTACATCTCCTGCTCGGTGGTGTTGCGGGTGAGGCTGTTCTTCTCGTCAGCGCGGATCGGCACTTCCACCAAGTCGTCGAAGAACTGCTGCACAACATTGTCTGCAGGCTCCTGCCAAGTTGGCTCGATTCCATGCGAGTCGCACAGCGGCATCATTGCACGGATGCGGTCGAGCACGGAGTTGTTGCACAGCGGAACGACGCCCCGCGGCAACCTGAACACTTCGGGATGCTCGGGGTCATACTTGAACAGCTCCTGGAGCATTGCATTCAGCTCCAGCACAGTGAAGTTGAAGTTGAGGCCCGGACGCAGCCTCATGATATCCACTGTGTTCTTAAACTCCCAGGCGGGCCTCCCCCGTTCCTGCAGGGGGGCGATGCGGCGGCGAAGGAAATCTGCGCCAACAGCGCCTACAATAAGCCCGGCAAGCCTGAGGCGTTGGATCCTGGTGACGGCAATCCTCAGCCTAGCATCTTCCGAGGCCACGTCGCTCCAATCGCTGCCGCGCGTTGCTGGGGTTTGGCGCTGGGCGGTAAATGGCTGCGGGTTCTCCTCGACAATCCAGCACCAATCAGCTCTCCACTCCTCCCACTTGCTGCGGAACTCTCCCTCCAGATAGGTGTCCTTCTTGCCGGCCCTCGAGATCCAGGTGATTCCGCCGGATAAGGGCTCTCCTCTCTCTACTCGGGGCATAAAGAAGTGGCGGAAGAGGGCTACATTGGGGTGGACTCCGACAAAGTTTTCGCAAAGATGTGCGAAAACTGCCATGGTCAGAATGGCATTGGGAGTGAAGTCAAGGAGGCGGAACTCGTAGGTGTTCATGATATCACAGAAGAATTCAGAGAAGGGCGGGCAGAGCCCGCAGTAGAAGAACAAGGCGAAGAAAGAGTATCCTTTTGGAGCCGTTCTCCAAGCGGCGGCGGGGAGTACCTTCGTGCGCGGGTGCGCGCGCGTCTCCGTCGACCAGAAGAGGTAGAAGTTCTCCCTCAGCTCCCTCGCGGCGAGCTTGGGGGAAAGATGGCCCGCTCCTTTCGCAGCGCCGCAAGCCGCTGCGCCTCGGTCATCTTCACAGCCTTCCCCTTGTCGGCTTTCGGAGCCATGGCGGAAGTGGTGGAGGAGGTCGACGGCGTTGGTGGTGCTGGTGGCGATGGGGGCGGGGCGCTGCTCTCTTTCGACTTTGGGAAGGCGAGGAAGCGGCGGAGATTTCTGAGATTGGAGTAACAACCGGCGAATGGGCGAACTGCCCCTATTTCCTCTGCTTATAAAGAGGGAGGGGACGGATGTTCCGCATTTCCGAATAAAGAAACCACCCACGATCTCTCCCACGACGCCGCATTCGACGCGTGCCGTTCGGGGAGGGCGCGGTGGATACGAAGAGATATGCGGCGTAACCTAGGCCGCGCGTGCCCGTGCCCTGTTTTGGGCCTGGCCCAACAGCGCTCGGCACCGTGTATGGCCCAGGCCCGGGGGCTCCTGTCGGTGTACTAGAGTAGGGGTACCCTAGTATCCCGAACTTGTGCATGGGCAGTCGCAGCATCCCGCGGCAAGGCTTGTCGGGTGACCGCCAAGGATCTCCGTGGTTCCTATGGAGCCATTCAAGAACAAAGTACCCAAGCCAAGGCATACAAGACCCCGGCAAGAGGAGCTTGCCGGGAAGGCCATCCAAGGCCCGGTGAGCGACAAGCTCCCGGACGCGACAAGACAACGACCACGGCAAGGCACTTGCCGCGGCAAACCACCACTCTGTTCCCGCGCTCCAGCGCATCCACCAACGTGTCGCTCTGGGACCCTTCCAGGCGTACGTGGCGGAAGGCTGTGCAGCCAGCGGTGAGCGGTGGCAAGTGGCGCTGGCAAGGTTGCTTGCTATCGTGGCGAGCGCTGGCGTCCCTGGCGGTACTTTTTGCACTGTTTGGGCGACACAGACGGGCATTTAAGGCCCTTGTCCCCTGCCGTCAGAGTTAGGTATGATACACTGTAGCAGGTAGTTGTACCAACCAACACCTTTCCATTTTTACCCTTGTCTATGTTGCCACCTGTCGGTGACCCCTTGAGCATATAAAAGGAGGCCCATGCGCAACATGGAGGGGGAGGACACTAATTCACGCTCGGTCTCGTTAGCTGCTGGTGTGTACTGTAGCACTCCGCGCTCCCGAGCAAGAACTCAATACAAACCACAGGCAGGATTAGGGTTTTACGCATCCGTGCGGCCCGAACCTGGGTAAAATCACTCGTGTGCTTCGCCTCGATCTGCTCTTCGCGCGATCTCCGCCTCCCCAGTGAAAGGGGCTCGGTCCGCCGGCCCCATAGGTGTTCGTGGATTAGTGCCCCGGCAGTAGGCTCAAGATAGCCCAGTCCAGGCAGAAGAGTTATGCAGATTCTAAACGCAAGGAGACAGTTTACGAAATCGGAGATAGAGCTTATCTTCGAGTATCTCCACTTCGGGGAACAAAGCGTTTTGGTCTTAAAGGGAAGTTAGCGCCACGATTTGCAGGACCATATCGAGTTTTGGAGCATATGGGAGAAGTGGCCTACAAGTTGGAATTACCTGAAGGATTGTCAGGAGTTCATGATGTGTTCCACGTTTCCCAGTTGAAGAAGTGTCATGCGGAGATGGCTGACATACCATTAAGAGACACAGTGCCTTTGGAAACTATTCAGTTGGATAACGATTTGACCTATGAGGAGAGACCCGTTAAGATTCTCGAGTTTGCCAATCGAGTCACCCGCAACAAGGTTATCAAGTTTTGCAAAGTTCAGTGGAGCCACCACACAGAGGATGAAGCAACCTGGGAATGAGAGGAAGATTTGCTCAAGGACCACCCTCACCTATTTTCTAGCCAACCCGAATCTCGAGGGCGAGATTCATCTTAAGGGGGGAGGTTTGTAACATCCCAAATTTTCAATTTGGAATGTTATACATTAGATCATCATTGCATACCATATTTTATTTTGCATTTTGGTTGATCCTAGAAATTCTACGCAACTCAATGACCCACGGAGAGAGTTGGGGATTTCATTATTTTCATATTTGAGTTTTCTCAAATTTTGAGAATAGGGTCATTTGATTTTATTTATTTTATCATCAATTATTTCTATTACAAAAATATGAGAGAGGGAATAAAATGACTTTCCCAAAATAAAGAAATATTGAGGATTTGATAATAAAATCAAATAAGATTTTATTTCGGAGTTTTTCGTTATTTTATTTGAATTTAGGAAAAATGTGCATTTTTCAAAATTGCATTTAGGCCCCAAATAAATGTTCACCTTGTGAGTCTTGATTTTAGAAGCCCGTGAAAATTTATTTCGGATTTTTTGGAGTCCGTTTAGTATTTCTTTTTATTTTTCTTCTGCGCGTAATATTTAAAAAAACGAACCGACCTAGGGGCCGTGTCCGACTAGGACTCCCGGCCCACTAGGCTTTATAAGCCAGCCCACCCCGGGCCAAACCCTAGCCGCCCCAGCCCCAAGCCGCCGAAGCCGCCGCCGCCGCCCCGCCGCGACGCCGCCCCGCCACGCCGTCGGATGCCGCCGCCGAGGTCCGCCGCCGCCTCGTTTTCTACACCAGTTTTTTTGGAAAACCGTTTGGTTTTTCCGTCGGTTTTTCCGTTAGTTTTTTTAGTTTCGGTTTTTTAAAATAGATCGGTTTTTCCGGTTTATTTAATTTAGCGAGCGTTCGTCATTTTTCTTTTTCTCGGATTAAATCCGCGATTTTTCTGATCACGATTCCTGATCCGATTTTCTTTTTAGTATAACTTTTCGCTCGTTTATCGGAATCAGGCGATTCAAGCGCCTGGAGTTTCGTCTCGAAACCCTCTATCCGTTTAACCAACTTAAATAAGTCTTTGCTATTGTAAAATTTGCCTTAGATCCAGATTAGTAGAACGAAGTTGTTTTCTTTCGCCGTTTGACTTTCATTGCTTCGTCCGATTTGATTCTTTTTGCAAACCGGAGTTCTTAAGTTGAATATTCTGGTTAGATCTCTTATTTGAGTTTTACCTGTGCATTAGATGAGTACTTATTGTATGCTTGTTTGTTTGTTTGCGATAGAATACCCGGAGTGCGCCGCTTGTTACTTCGAATCGCTAGGTTTCCCGGATCATCAGCAAGGCAAGTAACACTTTGATCATACCTTTCCTACTACCCAGTTTTATTGCATTAGATCAATCCTCACACATTACATGATTAGGATCTAATTAAATTGTGGGATGGGAAGTAGTTGAGGTAGTACCTATTACCTGTTTATTATCAAACCTTTGGGAGTTACTTCTGTGTTTGCTTATTATGCCATGCTATGCTAGTAGACGTGGATTGGGTGAGTGATATCCATGACAGATGTGAGTTTGTTAATTAATGGTTTATCTAAGGTGGAAAATTAAACACACATCTGGGTGGATTGAGGCACCTGGGTATTCCAGGACTTGCCTGTTTTCTTTTGGACCGCCACCCAGACTCAAAGGGATCATGAGACTATTCATACTAGAAACTTCCATGTGCAGCCACAAGCTATTATGGGCTCTAGCATAGTTGACTAAGTCGTGTGAACTCTTACAGTGGTAGACTAGCAGATGTAGGGGATGTAGGTGGTACGGTCTACCCGATCGTAAGGTGCTAGCGCTTCTGAAAGACTATGTCTCGGTCATCCGTCTTCTCAAACACCTTGCAGTGTGAGAAACCAAACGGAGGCGATCGAGTCTTGTGGGAAAAAGTGCGCAAACCTCTGCAGAGTGTAATAAACTAATCATGATTAGTCGTGTCCCCGGTTATGGACATCTTGAGTATCTAGTACCTGGATTTTCATGTGAATCTCAACATGTTACTCTAAAATTAATTCGGTTGGGTTTTGTTTAATGATGATGCTTAATTGGGATTGAGAATGTTGTCAACCATTCTCAATGTTTAACAACTACCATGATAGTTAAATAAATTTATTCCTTTGAAGTAGGGAAAAATTGGCTTTACGCAAAACTGTAACCATAGAGCTTTCCACCAGCCAAATATGCATATAGTATAGTTGTTTCATTCCATTACTCTCTATGTGTTACCTTGCCAGCATATTCCATGTGCTGACCCGTTTCGGGCTGCAACGTTAATGTTGCAGACTTTTCAGACGACGATTAAGGAGTTTTTAGGTCGTGGTTCTATACTCAGTGATGCCGTTGGAGTTGATGGACTCACTTATCTTCCAAGCCTTCCGCTGTTATCGTTATTAGATGGCCTTAGCCATATTTATTGTAATAAATTCTCTATGGAGACCCTCGATGTAATAAGTGTGTGATTGCTACTCTGTTATAAATCCTCCGAGTACTGTGCGGTGTCAGCATTACTGATCCAGGGATGACACCGGAGCACAGAGATCAGACTGTTTGAGGTTTGGTCGCTACATCGATGGAGGTGTAACCCTATGTCCTGCTTGATTAATATTGATGATATGGGTAGTACAAGAGTAGATCTACCATGAGATCGAGGAGTCTAAACCCTAGAAGCTAGCCTATGGTATGATTGTTGATGTGTATGTTGTCCTACGGACTAAAACCCTCCGGTTTATATAGGCACCGGATACGGTTAGGGTTAGATAGAGTCGGTTACAATGGTAGGAGATCTTCGTATCCGTATCGCCAAGCGTGCCTTCCACGCCGAGGAAAGTCCCTTCCGGACACGGGACGGAGTCTTCAATCTTGTATCTTCATAGTCCAGGAGTCCGGCTGAAGGTATAGTCCGGCTATCCGAACACCCCCTAATTCGGGACTCCCTCAGAGGGAGTTCCTGCCAGATCTGGCCACGACATGAGCAGCTCGAGTCGATCTAGGAGGAAAGGGGAGGGGCTGCCGGCGATGAGGTTGGAGGTCGTCGGTGCGACTAGAGAAGAGGACGGCGGCGGATTGGGTCTGGCGTTAGGGAGAGAGGCGGATTGGGAGACGACCGACCGCGGCCTCCGTCGTTGCCATGGACGCAGCCACCCACGAGGGCGGCCGGAGGGTGATGCGGTGGGCGTCGTTGCGGGACGGGGAGGAGGTGGCGGCGGCGAGGAACCGAGGAAGGAGGAGTGCGGGTGCGGGTTAGGGTTTGGGAGGGATGGGATCGGGGGTGGGTGGGAGGTGAGAGGGGGTGTGGGAGGGATGGATCGGGGTGGGTGGGTCTGTGGGGTTTCCCCTTTTCATTTTCTTTTTTCTTTTTTGTTCTCTATAGATAAATGGATGGATGGATGTGGGATGATTGATGGATGGATGGGCGCCATGTCATCAATCCGTGTCAAACCAACTCCACCAATGGGAATAGAGTATATGTGATTTGTGTATTTTCTTTTGTTTTCCTTCTACTTTTACACATGAAAAAATTAAAAAAAATGGTCTCACATTGTGCACAAGTTTGTATCTTGAATGACAAACAATGTTGACTAGGGAATTTTTCATTTTTTGCAAAAAAAATTGTTTTCCATTTTTTGAGTGTCCAAAATGAGTTTTTTTGTGAATGACGTACCAAATATTTGTTGCAAAATTGGACCAAAATATTTTTATAAAATATTAGTCCATATTCAATGCATAATTTACCAAATGGTTGGCTGCCAAAAGGTTTCAATCCACCTCTCATGAAAAAGACAAAACTATGTTGATTCAATTGGAAGCGGGTCAAATTTGAACTAGAGGTGCCTCATAGTCTGCTCATGATTTTTTACAAAAATCATTTTTAGGTAAAGGAGTATCTATTTAATCAGAGATCCAACAAAATTTTGGCAAGATTCAACCCCTAGCTATGAACGGTCATGCCCGCCGTTTCGACCGCATTTTGAAATGGGCATAACAAATTCAAAAAAAAAAATCAAAAAATGCAAAACCTTCACGTTGTGTCATCATATGTGACCAAGTTACCAGAAAAAATAATAAACTTGTAATACGGTAATTGCTTTAAAATGTTCTTAGAAATGAGCTACCATGCGTGAAGATTCATGGCTTTCAAGCCAAATGATCACTCTTATGGCCACATTCATGGCATAGTTTGTTCAAATGATCTCATATTGTGCACAAGGGTGCATTTTGGAATTCCAAACAATGTTGCCTAAGGGAGTTTTCATTTTCTTTGCACGAAAAATTCATTTTCTATTTTTCGAGTGCCCAAAATGAGGTTTTTTTGTGAAGGACCTACCATATATTTGTTGCAAAATTGTACCAAATCAATTTTCTAAAATACTAGGACATATTTAATGCACGATTGACCAAACAGTTGGGTGTAAAAAGTTTTGATCCACCTCTCGTGAAAAAGACAAATTCCCACCGATTCAGTTGGAAGCGGGTCAAATTTGAACTGCAGCTGCCTCATAGTTTGCTCTTTAATTTTTCCAAAAATCATTTCTAGGTACATAAGTATCTAATCAGAGAAACACCAAAAAAATCCAAGATTCAACCACTAGCTAGGAACGGTCAAGCCCGTCGTTTTGACCGCATTTTGAAACGGGCATAAAAAATTCAAAAAAAATCAAAAAATTGGAAAACCTCCGCATTGTGTCATCATATGTGGCCAAGTTACCAGCAAAAATTATAAACTTTTAATACGGTAATTATTTTTAAAAAGTGTTCTCAGAAATGAGCTATCACGCGTGAAGATTCATGGCTTTCAAGCCAAATGATCACTCTTATGGCCACATTCATGGCATAGTTTGTTCAAATGATCTCATATTGTGCACAATGGTGCATCTTGGAATTCCAAACAATGTTGCCTAAGGGAGTTTTCATTTTCTTTGCACGAAAAATTCATTTTCTATTTTTCGAGTGCTCGAAATGAGGTTTTTTTGTGAAGGACCTACCATAGATTTGTTGCAAAATTGTACCAAATCAATTTACTAAAATACTAGGGCATATTTAATGCACAATTGACAAAATGGTTGGGTGTAAAAAGTTTTGATCCACCTCTCGTGAAAAAGACAAATTCCCGCCGATTCAGCTGGAAGCGGGTCAAATTTGAACTGCAGCTGCCTCATAGTTTGCTCTTTAATTTTTCCAAAAATCATTTCTAGGTACATAAGTGTCTATTTAATCAAAGAAACACCAAAAAAATCCAAGATTCAACCACTAGCTAGGAACGGTCAAGCCCGCCGTTTTGACCACATTTTGAAACGGGCATAAAAATTCAAAAAAAATCAAAAAATTGGAAAACCTTCGCATTGTGTCATTATATGTGACCATGTTTCCAGGAAAAATAATAAACTTGTAATACGGCAATTATTTTAAAAAAGTGTTCTCAGAAATGAGCTATCATGCGTGAAGATTCATGGCTTTCAAGCCAAATGATCAATCTTATGGCCACATTCTTGGCATAGTTTGTTCAAATGATCTCATATTGTGCACAAGGGTGCATCTTGGAATTCCAAACAATGTTGCCTAAGGGAGTTTTCATTTTCTTTGCACGGAAAATACATTTTCCATTTTCTAAGTGCCCGAAATGAGTTTTTTTTTGTGAAGGGCCTACCATATATTTGTTGCAAAATTGGACCAAATCAATTTTCTAAAATACTAGGCCATATTTAATGCACAATTGACAAAATGGTTGGGTGTCAAAAGTTTTGATCCACCTCTGGTGAAAAAGACAAATTCCCACCGATTCAGTTGGAAGTGGGTCAAATTTGAACTGCAGCTGCCTCATAGTTTACTATTTATTTTTTTCCAAAAATCATTTATAGTTACATAAGTACCTATTTAATCATAAATACATGGTTAGGTGGCGATGCGTCGAGGTTTGGGCGGTGGCCGAGGCCCCCAACTCTAGAGCGCGTAAACTCGCATGCCCGCCGCATGGTCACCGCGTGACCGTGGCGTTGCCATGTGTTCTGGGCAGCCTAGGCATGTCTAGTGGGTTGGGCACTCCCCAGGTAGGTGCTAGGAAGAAAATTACAACATAAGATTCTCACGAGGAGACCGATCGATGCTCAAACATGAATTAGCAGCCAAGTGTTTGATTAGCGGTACGGGAAATGTATATGGCTAATGGGCGTGAGTTTTGGCTGAGGATGATCAGTTACTAAGAAGACCGTCTTCACAAATTTTCAGCTCAAAAGGAGGAGCCTAGGTGGTACTTGCTTTGCAAACTACCAGACTGGACATAAATACGAATGTTGAAGCTCGGCTCAAAATAATGAATGGATTGAGCTGGCATTGGTGGAGAATGGTTATTTGGGTAGAGGAAAGCACTGTAGAAAATGGATACCATTTGGACATGCCAAAGTGGTACTTCCTTCACAAAGTGTTTTCTGAACATAATAGGAAAATGAATATTTTTGAATTATTTTTGAACTAGGCAAGGAAGGTTTTTTACATATTTGACGAATATATGACCCAAAGAATTTATGAGATTTTTTTGGGAATTTTGGGAATGACAGAAATATAGGTTGCTTCACAACCTAGGGCAAAAACTGCCACATGGACATGACACATAGGAAAAACTGATGAGGTGGCGTCTAGTCATAGCAACCCACCACAATTTACAAGGTTATGACCATCTATATTGGTCATGATCAGCTAGAAATAAGGCAGCGGAGCAGTGCTATCTACTTTATGACCATTTTGTGTAAGGAAATTACGACCTTTCTGACCAAAATGGTCATTATAGTTTAGGGTTTGGAGCCCCCCGAACAGCTTTTGACCAATTGGTCTGAAATGGTCATGGATCTATGACCAATTCTTCCAGGGTCACTGACAGAAGGTCACTAGTTGACATATTTCTTGTAGTGCTGCTGACTGGCGCGGGGGCAAGGGAAGCCTCGGCTTGTGCAAGTTGATGCCGCTTGATAATGATACGTATGATGTTAAGATGCCATTGCTTGAGGGCAAGGTTGTTTATATTGGGTACAATTGCGAGTGGAAACTTGTGAATGTGTACACTCGTCAGCAAATTCCACTTCCAAAAATCTCTGAGTGCCCTGAGATTGAGCACATAGATGATCTACGTACGTTCAAATATGATCATGGTGATTGTCGTCTACGGAAGATAGCAATTTCTCGAGTTCCCAACCGCTCTTGGAATTACAAGAACTATCAAGTTGTTGCTATCTTCGACAAGTTTGTTGCCATCCATCGTGGTTCGACTGGATGGATATTGCTCAAAAATCAGTTTCTATACACAGATGTGTACTGTGATGCAATTGAATACGAGGATCTTGTGTTTGCTGCCACCACTCGTGGCACTGTTTTTGCATGGGATCCTCGTAGTTTTGGTATGTTTGTCTTCCACCGTAATTATAATTGTTTCAACCACATGCATGCGAGTTAGCAAGTTTCCCTTCTCTACTAATTAACCTTCTTCTTGTGTTTCCAAGGTCATGTGGACATTCCACCACCTATACTTGAAAAAAATTATAACCAAGGGGGAGATGAGGACGAGGAGGGCCGATATACTCAGTGGCGCCTGGCAACTTCCGATGGATCACTCCTTCTTGTCTGTATACAGCCCACTGCTGATGTTACTACTAAGGAATCAGGTGTTGTCTCCCATGGTCGCACTCTCCGGACCTATTCCAACACCCGTTGTATGGTATTCGGGATGGATACTACTGTGCTAGCGCCAACACCTTCTCCCTGGTACCGTATTGATAGTCTTGGAGCAAACTCGCTCTTCCTTGGACAAAACTATCCAATGATGGTGAAAGGTGATCCAACTGCTGTTGACACAACGTTACTACCATTTATGAGAAGCAATGGTATCTATACGTCGGACATTGCGGTGGTTCCCTACCCTGGTCGTGATATAGTAGGTCGCTTCAGCCTGGATGATCAGTCTTGCGTTGGTCTCGAGATTGACAGTAGCTGGCCATTCCCAGAGAATCACTTGTGGTTCAAAGCAAGTGTTTCCAACGCCGAGGATTGGTTGAGTTGAAGTTCATTTCATTGCTTGTTATTTGTTGTGTGATGAAAACTTTAGTATTTATAATGTATCCTCATTGTCGTTGTGGGTTGATGACCTATTGTATGTAATAAATTGATATGCATGTGATAAACTTACTAAATTTATGAATGGCTTTCGAGTCGCTTCTCTGAGTGGGTGCTGCGACGAGGCAAAAAAACATTTTCCGAATACATAATTGTACCTAGCACAGACTCCCGGAAATTTGGCCACAGTGTGAGGTGGGCCATATGTTAATGTGTTCGTTGTACATAACCAGCACCTCGAATCCTCGATACTACTACTATAAGTAGTAGGAGTAGTAGGGTGGCATGGGCCAGAACAAGCATTCACGTCCAGGAGTACGGCACACGCCACCAGCACGACTTCCATCTGACACCATATTTGTTGGAGTCCGTGCTACATCAATCTCTTCAACCTCGTCGTTTCTCTAACTCAGCCATCGCGCGGCGGGCGAGGTGGGGCTTTGCCGATAGTCGTTTTCCTCAACTGCGGTCCCACTTGTAAGGCCAACTCCAACGCACGACCCCGAACGAACCTCCGTTTTGCCCGGATTCTGTTCGTTTGGGTAGGGCAATGGGGTCATGTCCGGTCGGATGCGGTGGTCGTGCGCCGAACGCGCGGACGCATCCCGGCCGCGTACATTTTTCTTTGCAAACACATATCTTTTTTTCATCATTGATTTTTTGGTACATGGAAATACATCACCAAAATTTTGACTAGAAAAACAAGAACCACAAGAATACATTTTAGAAGATATCCAACTTCCATAACTGGTCATGTAAGTTGGATTAGTGCCTTCTCGATGCATTCATTGTTGATCTGTGGAGGCTTGATCCTACGTGCTTCTTTCTTCTTCGAGTGTAAAAAAGTAGACGGGTCTAGCCTCTATTCTATCAACAAGTGCACTAGTCTCATCTCTAGCCTCTATGCTAGCTAAAAGTGCTAGAACATCTACTAAATTGCGCTCTATCAATATACCGTTGTACTCTTATTCCCAATACCAAAACGTGCATCCATTCTACACAATAAAATTTTAAGTTAGCACAACTAGTCTAATCCGAGATCACAACCGAAGATTTGGTCGAGTTCTTCCTCCTTTTGCCGACACGTGGGACATCCAGCATCCAGGTCGTGTCATGCAAGAAAATAGAGTGGTAGTTGAAGCCACGTGACGTGCATCTTGGGTTAAACTGTAAATAGAATCTTACTACTCTTGAGTAACTCCAAAAGCGGCCACCAAAGATCTTTATTGGATTTGTTTTTCATCACCAGCATGTCGAGGTGAAAGATGTGCAGGTTCAGTGGGTCCTCTTGCGTTTTCACTGACATGTGGGACTGCATATGAGCAAACAGACGATGGGCTCCACGCGTCTACTGGCTGGCTGAGAAGAGAGATAGAGGAGGGCTGAGCACGAACTCCAGGAAATTTGTTCTACGTAACCAGCACCTCGATATAGTGGGGTGGTATGGGCCATAACTAGCATTCATGTCTAGCAGTACGGCACACGCCACCCACACGAGTCCCATCCGACACCAATTTTCTTGGAGTCCGTGCTACAGCCATCTCTTCTCCCTCCTGTTTTCTCAGCCATCGCGCGGTGGGCGGGGTGGGGGTTTGTCGATAGTCAGTTTGCTCAACTGCGGTCCCACTTGTAAGTGAAAATGCAACACAACACGCATTCCCCCTTGAGCGGCGTGCCGGACCAACCGTGTGGGGGTGCGACGCGAACACGGCAGGCTTTTCCTTTTGAACTTGTAACTTGTAAAATTTGGTTCTGCTCCATGGCGCGACCGATAGATAGAAATAACGATTTTCCCAGAGTAATGAGAAGTTTGGTTCTGGCGCGGTTCATGCATGGAGTACGTAGGAAAATTATGAAGTTGATGCGAAAGGTAAGATAATTACTAGTAGTACCATATACTACTACATGGATTTGACGGAAAGATAAAGATAGATACGGATCCATTAATGACATCCTCATGCCCTAGTGCACCAGGTCACCAACCGACGTGTGAGGAGCAGCGGCGTTGGCGGCAAGATCAACGTGCTTCTGAACAATGCCGTCCAAAGTTTCCTTGCGGTCCAAGAAGGCCAGCATCCTATCGTCCTCCTCTTGCATGTAGTAGTCCTTGTGTACGATTTGCGTGTAGACGTGGGTGATTATGTCAATGGTGTCTTGCTGCGCCAGGCGTTGCGCGGCGAGCGCGACCTCGAGGTGGACATTCTCCAGCGTGACGACGGGCAGTCGCAGGGCCACCAGTGCGTCGAAGAGGTTTTCACCATAGAGGCCATTGAGGGTGGCAGGCATCGCAGAGCCTGGGCGTGTGGGCTGGAGGCGTACGTCAAGGTCATTCGCGAGCTTCTTGACGACGGTGAACTTGTCGAGCAAGCCAACGAGGACCTCGTCAAACAAGGAGACGAAGTTGTCGTCCAAGCGGCTCCTCGCCCTGGCGGCCTCAAGCACTACCTGGAGACGTTCCTCGGTGCCGGGCCGCAGGCCGGCATCGTGGACCATCTGGCACAGCCGGCTGATGCTCGCGCTCATTGCCTCCATGGGTCTAGCTTCTAGTCAACTAATCTTGCGATTGGAGTGATCACTCTTTCCCTTGGGTGCGTAGGATTTCGTAGATTGGACTGGCGGGAGCCTTTATATGAGAAGTGCAGACTGTGTTGAATTCACGTGCGTGTTGGCCATCTACTCCTCGCCCCTCTACTGCACCTGCCTTTAGCTGTATGACAGGTTGGCCAGCCACCCATTGGGCCCACGTGTCATACACCCAAAGGCAGGTGTAGTAAGTCAATGAAGTTGCGTCCCCCTCCGTGCCCGTGCATGCTTTCAATGACTTGAGACTACCAAACATCACATGCAGTGGTTAGTTTATTGCATGTAATCCTATTAAGTAGCAAAAATACATTAAGTTATCTCGCCGACAGGAATAAAACAATACACCATGTATTTATTTACAGAGGGAGTAGTACATTTTTTGTGACATGCATTACTAGATATTGCTAGTCAAATACTAAATCCAGATGGACGTGGTAGTACTACTAAATCCAGACGGTGGTGCTAGTACTAGTAGTAGTACTACCAATGTAGTAGCACTGTACTACCCGTTGGTCAAATTATTACGTGCTGCTCCTCACAGTGAAGTGACAAGACCCTACGCCGGAGATGACACCTGAGTATAGGCGTCGTGTTCGGCATACTATAGTCAGCCTCACCGTCTGCAGTCACTATCATCATGGCTGTAGACCTAGCCTGCTTACAACTAGTCGTGTTCGACATAATTTCCCGTGCATAGATGCCCGTGCATTTCACGGAACACTAAGATTGGGGGGGGTGGATGGCGCCGGCAGCGGCCATCGTGCCAGATTTTCCCATTGCCTTCTAGATGTGGTGGGGAGGAGATAAGGCTGATTGTGAGAGACAAGGAGTTGTTTGTAAATAGGGAACAAGTGCGGGCATCTTTTTGCAAAACTGGAGAAGTTTGTTTTGTATGCGTCAGATCTAGATCCGACGGCTATTGGTGAAAGATGGCAGGCACAACATCATCACCAACTCATGACCTGTTTGATTCGCAGGATTTTGAAAATGCACGAATAGGACACGGCAATATTACAAGTTTCAAACTGATATTACAAATGTTAGGAGTAATGCTGCACCTACGAAGAGGGAATTACTAGGAATTTTACGTAAGAAATTTTGTTACTTTAGGTGGATGCAGCATTATCGTACAAACTAAAATCCACCGCCCTGATAAGTCACTAATGGGCAAATAAGTTTTCGAGTCTCTGGCCACTTGATGTTTCAAAAACAAATTCAGCTTCTGTGGAGACTTTGTCATTTAGGCTTAGACGCTTGCAGTGATCAGCACACCATTCATTGTTGTGCCAGAGAACGCCAAACCTCATTACCTTGAGCACACTTGCCTCTAGAACAAAGAACCTGGCCAATTTAATCTCAGATGTGCTACCTCGGTAGTCGATCAAATCAATTTCTGTAAGATGGAGATCAAGGCATTCGATGAGATTGTTATAGTGCAGCACATTTTTCACTTTCGGGTCTTTTTTTATCTGCAAAAGAAGAGAACATATTAGAGCAGCTGGCTATATAAGATTGCCGTGTCATCAAGAGGTACCAATATCATTCGCTCATACGATAGGGTTGGCTAGCTAGTGATATTTTTTCACTCTCTCTCTCTCTCTCTCTCTTTCTCTTTCCTCTCATTTACCTAGGAGTACGTGAAGAGCTTGGGAATTTGTTTCCTTCCACTATGTGGCCGATGCCATATTTCGCAAAAGTATGCCACATTATACGCATCGATGTCAAATCAAAAGATTTTGGCACCGCTCTCGCGATGTGAGAGAGTTGGCACCGCTATGCACACAGACCCACATGTATAAAAAATCAATCAAACCAACTACACCAGCCTCTCACTCTCCCAAACAAGTGTTTTTATTGCCTCAATCCTCTCTCTCTCTCCCACGCAAGTGTTTTTTCATTGCGCGAGTTATTAATTTGGCACCGGAGCAAAGTAGGTGATCCAGATTGGGGCACCAGGTGAGCAATGGAGGGGCATCGATGCCAAATGCATCACAAGTGAATTTGGCATGTGTTTTGCCCTACATAGTGGAGGGCCATTGAGGGAGTCCTGGATTAGGGGGTGTTCGGGTAGCCGGACTATACCTTCAGCCAGACTCCTAGACTATGAAGATACAAGATTGAAGACTTCGTCCCGTGTCCGGATGGGACTTTCCTTGGCGTGGAAGGCAAGCTTGGCGATGCGGATATTCAATATCTCCTACCATTGTAACCGACTCTATGTAACCCTAACCCTATACGGTGTCTATATAAACCGGAGGGTTGTAGTCCGTAGGACATCAACTCCATATACAACAATCATACCATAGGCTAGCTTCTAGGGTTTAGCCTCCTTGATCTCGTGGTAGATCTACTCTTGTACTACCCATATCATCAATATTAATCAAGCAGGACGTAGGGTTTTACCTCCATCGAGAGGGCCCGAACCTGGGTAAAACATCGTGTTCCTTGCCTCCTGTTACCATCCGGCCTAGACACACAGTTCGGGACCCCCTACCCGAGATCCGCCGGTTTTGACACCGACATTGGTGCTTTCATTGAGAGTTCCTCTGTGCCGTCGCCTTTAGGCCCGATGGCTTCTTTGATCATCAACAACGATGCGGTCCAGGGTGAGACTTTTCTCCCCGGACAGATCTTCGTCTTCGGCGGCTTTGCTCTGTGGGCCAATTCGCTCGGCCACCTGGAGCAGATCGAAAGCTACGCCCCTGGCCATCAAGTCAGGTTTGGAAGCTTAAACTACACGGCTAACATCCGCGGAGACTTGATCTTCGACGGGTTCGAGCCACGGCCAAGCGCGCCGCACTATCTCGAGGGGCATGATCTAGCTCTGCCTCCGGACAGTGTCCTGGAGGCCGCACACGCATCGGTTCCGACCCCTAACTCGGAGCCTATTGCGCCAATCGAGGATGAGCGGCTGGACGTCACCTCGGGGGCTGCGATCCCAAAAGCGATCGAGCCGAACGCTAGCCCCGCACTCTGCACGACCCGTGACTCTGAGGATCCGGACTCCTCCCCGGACTCCGAACCCCCCGCGCCCCTGCCGATCGAATCCGATTGGGCGCCAATAATGGAGTTCACCGCCACGGACATCTTCCAGCACTCGCCTTTTGGCGACATCCTGAATTCTCTTAAGTCTCTCTCTTTATCAGGAGAGCCCTGGCCGGATTACGGTCAGCGAGGGTGGGATACGGATGATAAAGAAATTCAAAGCCCACCCACCACCCACTTCGTAGCCACTGCGGATGATTTAACTGACATGCTTGACTTCGGCTCCGAAGACATTGACGGTATGGACGACGATGTAGGAGATACCGACGAACCAACGCCCATAGGGCATTGGACAGCCACCTCATCTCATGATGTGTACACGGTGGATACCCCTAAAGGAAGCGACAATGAGGAAAGAGGGGACGGAACAGGAGATCGACCCCCCGAAAAGCAATCAAAGCATCGGCGTAAACACCGACCCAAGCCCCGCCTCGATAAAAACCCAGCCATAGAGAAGGAAGAGCCGGCAGACGACGAGCAGGCCTTAGAGCAAACGTCCGAACAGGGCAACACGGATAGAGAAACCGAACATCCCTCCTCCGGCGAAAACGGCATTCCGGACGACCTCACGCCGGATAAACCTATGGAGCAGAAGAATCTCCACGAGAGGCTCGTTGCAACTGCACGCAGCCTAAAAAAGCAGAAGCGGAAGCTAAAAACAGCGGAAGATGCACTCCGGATTAGATGGAGCAAAGTAATCAATACCGCAGATAAATACGGCGATAGTCGCCGCACTAAAAGCTATCCGGAAAGAAAGCTACTGCCTGAATTCAACGAAGAGGCCCTAGAGCCCTCGCATTCAAAAAATGAGAAAGCCACACGGTCGGATAGACGACCCCATAAAGCGGCAAGCGGCGCCGCACTTAAGTCGGCATGCGACCCACTTAAGGATTCGCACCATGGCCCAGTCAGGTCCATTTATGGGCCAAGAAAGCAAGCTCTCGTAAGCAATGCTATGAAGCCATCATCAGAATCCGGCACAGCCAAATACAGGGGTGCCGCACACCCCCTATGTTTCACCGATGAGGTCCTGGACTATGAATTTCCAGAGGGATTCAAACCCGTAAACATAGAGGCATATGATGGAACAACAGACCCTGGAGTTTGGATCGAGGATTATATCCTCCACATACACATGGCTAGAGGAGATGATCTCCACGCCATAAAATATTTACCCCTTAAGCTTAAAGGGCCAGCCCGGCATTGGCTTAAAAGCCTTCTGAAAAACACAATTGGAAGCTGGGAAGAGCTCGAGGATGCTTTCCGAGCAAACTTTCAAGGGACCTATGTCCGCCCTCCGGATGCAGACGATCTTAGTCACATAACTCAACAACCCGGAGAATCAGCTCGGCAGTTCTGGAATAGATTCCTCACTAAAAAGAATCAGATAGTCGACTGTCCGGACGCCGAAGCCTTAGCAGCTTTCAGGCATAACGTCCGAGACGAATGGCTCGCCATACACCTCGGCCAAGAAAAGCCAAGAACAATGGCCGCACTAACAAACCTCATGACCCGCTTTTGTGCAGGGGAGGACAGCTGGTTGGCAAGCTGCAGCCCCAGCGACCCAAGTACATCCGAAACTAGGGATGGAAATGGAAAACCGTGACGCAACAAGGACCGTCGCCGGACTAAGGACAAAAGTCCAAAGAGCACGGCAGTCAATGCCGGATTCAAAGGCTCACGACAAAATCAGGCAAAATCGCCCCCCAGGATAACAGGGACGATCCATCCAACCTAAATAAAATCCTGGACAGGATATGTTAGATACACAGTACTCCCGGGAAGCCTGTTAACCATACCCATAGAGACTGTTGGGTTTTCAAACAATCCGGCAGACTCAATGCCGAACACAAGGGGCTCGACACACCAAGCGAAGACGAGGACGAACCCCAAAAGCAGAGCACCAGGAAACAAAAGAACTTCCCACAAGAAGTAAAAACAATGAACTTACTTCACATAACAAAACGTGCGGCGCCCGTAAAGGTACGCACCACACGACCCATCCCCAAAGGGTCCTGCCACTGGTTGTCAAAATCGATCATCTTCGATCAGCTAGATTATTCTAGAAATATCAAGAATGCAGACTGGACTGCCTTGATACTCGATCCAATAATTGGCGGACTCCAGCTTTCAAATGTCCTTATGGATGGCGTCAGTGGACTAAACCTGATATATCAGGATACAATCCAGCACATGGGGATAAACCCAGCAAGAATCCGCCGCAGCAAAACCTCCTTTCAAGGGGTAATACCTGGTCCGGACACCCATTGTATGGGTTTTCTCCGGCTCGAAGTCATATTCGGCTCTGCCGATAACTTCCGCTGTGAAAAGTTGACCTTCCATATCGTCCCGTTCTCAAGTCGCTATCAAGCACTACTGGGACGCGAAGCTTTCGCTCGCTTTAACGCAATACCGCATTATGCATCTCTTACACTTAAGATGCCCGGTCCACGAGGCATCATCTCTTTGAAGGGGAAGCACTAAAGTGCGCCTCCCCAAGCGGAGGACTGTGCGGCCGCTTTGACAGCCCCACAGCAAAATGGCCTCACCGGCCAAAAAAAAACTTCGAAATAGGTCGTTCAAGACCACAAACGCGGATAGACGAGTTCGGTGCAAAATCATCATTGATGCAGGCTTAGTGACCATATACCCCTGCACTAGGGGCTCCACGCATATACAATAAGAGACAATAAAGCTCAATCTTATATATTTTACTTTATACTTTGTTTATTTTAAACTTTTTCGGCACGACCTGTTTTCAACTCAGTTCCTCTCTTTTACAGATGAACGTCGTGCGGCGCCCGTCCAAGATATGGCAGAACGGAGACACAGGCGCAGACGTGCAGTAGGGACCCGTCCTAAAGGATTCTTTTTAGATTAAGACCCTGCGTAAACCTTTTTTACTGTCTCTTGTTGCTACACATCCCCTGGTTTTTTCTGATATAACCAAGGAGGAGGCTGGCGTCTTGGCATGTGGCCACGTCAGAATTTTTGCACGTACCTGGACACTAGGGGTTTTTTTAATAAAGAGTGTTGTTTCACCCGCACTCATAAAGACCGAACACCTTAGGGAGTGTTCGGCGTCGCGAGTTTTGGCATTATATGCATCAGCTCCGAATCATGTCTTTGGTCAAATGTTGGGTTGCCCGGCTCCTGAGTTCGGCCACCTTACGTTCCACTCTATCGGCTAAGGTAGCACCAGGAGAACTACTGCGATTGTGCCCCGGTTCGGCCGGGCGAGCACCTCAGTAGAGAAAGCCGAAAACTGACTGTCATGATGTAGCGTGAGACTGGTCAGCCACTCGATGACCTATCAGAATCTATCGGATTCCTCCGCTTTAACGAAGGGCCGCTTCCCGGTCAGGCACATACGCGCCCCGAACTCGGACGAGCGCAGTCGCCACCAAGGGGCTACCTAAATAGTCTCACTGTCAAACTCCTATGGCTAAGTGAAAGTGTTAAAGCATTATAGTCCGGTTGCCTGGCCCGCTGCGCTATCACCTCCTTTGTAGGACCAAGACGTTGGGTTAAGTGTGAAAATGCATCTTCTGCGAGCACCCCCACACTATGTGCGTGGGGGCTGAAGCCAATGACTGCCATCTTTCAGATTTTGTATATATATATATATATATATATATATATATATATATATATATATATATATATATATATCTTAAAACGGTCGCACAGGAGGTTTCCCAATACTTGAAGGCACAAGTATAAAAAAGCCCACTACAGTTTATCAAAATATTACTTTATAATTACATATGCTATCATAATATAGCATCTTTCGAGCACTGCGTCTCTATTACACGAGCGCCTTCAAGAACTTCCTGAAAATAGTGCTCGGAGGGTACTCGGCTTTTGTCCGAATCTCGGGACGCAACAACGATGGTCTCCATCTCTGCCCAGTATGTCTTAACATGGGCAAGAGCCATCCTAGCGCCCTCTATGCATGCTGACCTCTTCATTGCATTTATATGCGGCACCGCGTCAAGGAATTGCTGCACTAAACTGAAATAACTCTTCGGCTCCGATCTCCCCGGCCACAGGTAACCCATGACGTACTTCATGGCGAGTCCGGACAACCTATTCAGTTCGGCCCATTGAGCCAAACGATCATCCACTGCCAGTGGACGCTCTGGATTGTGAAACTGCGACCAGAAAAGCTTTTCCACTTCGCGATCTTTCTGATCTCGAAAGTGTTCGGTCGCATCATCAGCACTCGCTGCCAAGTCCAGATAGGTATCCTCCACACTCCACATCCGGTCCAACGGAGCAAACTTCGGATCGCAAAATTTCCTTCACAGCATAAAGGGCTTTCCAGCCGCAATCTGTTCGGCCTGACGCAGCTCCTCCTTCGCAGCTCTCATCGCAGAGCATGCGTCCTTGGCATTGGCAACGGCCTTCTCTAAGTCTGTCTGTTTCGCCTGGTCTTCTTTTTCAAGAAGTCTGCAACAGTCTGTAGCACTTTTTAACTTTTCGGCCATCTCGGCCATCTCTTCCTTGCTTCGGCAATGATCAGCCTATTCGGCTCTCAGCTCTTCAAGGGCTTTCTTGGTGGCCGCGTCACTTTCGCTGGCTTGTTCTTTAGCTCGGGCAAGTTCTGCCCTAAGACTCTCCATGGCGGCCGCACCATCTGCGTCAAGCACACACATCGTAAGACACAGGCATAAAACTGTTCTTACCTGATGCCGCCTGAGGAATTACATACCTTGAGCCTCATCAAGCCGCTTATTGACAAGCGTGATGTCGGCATCTGCCACGTCCAGTTGCCGCTTTAGTTCGGCAAAATCGTCAGTTCGGCTCGATTTCAGACACCCTGCCACCTACATTCAAAGGCGACATCTTAGACCTGGGATTATGATCCTCCGCGTGCCGTCATTTCTCGACGACGCGCAGAGTCTCAGGGGCTACTATCTACACAGGGCGCATCTTATTCATGCGCAACTGACAAAAGTATACATTAACTAATATACCTCGAAACCCGTCAGTAAACTTTTGACGGCCTCATGCAATCCGCTCTCTGCGGATGAAATCCTTTCAATCACCGTGCCCATCAATGCGCGGTGCTCCTCTGAGATAGAAGCTCGCCCCAGCAGAATCTTTAGCTCCTCCTGCCGAGCACCAGACGGTGCCGGGCTCGTCCCATGACCTCTTTCGAAGGCCGTACGCGGAGAACCTCGGGGGGGCGCATAGCTACCTTCCACCCCTGCCAGATTCAGAGAAAACCTCCGCGACGACACCTCAGGGTCGCCCGCCTTGCTAGGCGGCACGGCAGGGGGAGGCGTCCCGCTCTCCATCATCTCCGGAAGGAGATCCCCCGAAGACGAGCTCTGCTGAGAAGGGTTGAGGTCCGAGCTACAAGGTAAAGGTTTGGTTAATCTTCTCAAATATAAATCAAGGATTTCCCTCATCCCTCAAAAGGAAAATCTTTCTCCACTTACGGCTCGCTGGAGGGCTGATCCCCTTGAGGGCGTAGTCCGGCCGAGGAACTCCCCGGCGTCAGACCCTCTGACGAGGATTTTCTCCCCCGCTTCGAGGCCATGGTTTCTGGGTCGTCAGAGGTGGCTCTCTTCTTCCCCTTAGGAGAGGAATTGTCGGTTCCTCCCTTCGGAACAGCCTCCTTCGAGGAGGCCATAGCTTCCTTGTCCTCCCCCTCCAAAGGCATTATCTCCAGCATCCTGACCAGCACGGGATCCGGCCTGGTTTCAGGAAGGGGAGATGGACACCTGATCAGCTTTGCCTTTGCTATCCACTCCTGTTTAAAAGGACGGCTCTTTTAGGGGCAAGTTTATGACGATTATACGGATAGAAGGTCCGGGCACAAGGTTGCTTACTTGAGTATCCGGGCGATTGCAGCTTAGGCCTGCGTCCTCGGTTAAATCCGGACACATCTCTTGTGATCCGAAGAACAGTTTATACATCTCCACGGGCGTTGCGCCCATAAAGTTCTGGAGAGCTCGCGGTCCCTCTGGATTAAACTCCCACGGGCGAAGGGGGCGACGTTTGCCGGGCAATATTCGGCGAATCAGCACGACCTGCGTCACCTTGACCAAGTTGAGGTCTCCTTCCAAGAGATCCTTAATTCGGCCCTGTAACAAGGGCACGTCTTTGGGCAAACCCCAATCTAACCCTCTGTTGACCCATGACGCTAGCCGTGGTGGGGGACCCGAGCGAAAGGCAGGAGGCGCCACCCACTTGGTGCTCCGGGGAGCGGTGATATAAAACCACTCTCGTTGCCACAAACCTAGCTCCTCTTGAAAAGAGCCCTCGAGCCATGGAGCATCAGCATTTTTGCTTATAACAGCGCCTCTGCACTCTGCGTGCCATCCCTTGATCATCTTCAGCTCCACTTTGAAGGTCTTGAGCCATAATCCAAAGTGAGGGGTAACACGGAGGAACGCTTCGCAGACAATGATAAACAAGGAGATATGGAGGATGGACTCCGGGGCTAAGTCGTGGAATTCCAGCCCGTAATAAAACAGCAGTCCCCTCACAAAGGGATCCATCGGGAAGCCTAACCCCCGAAGGAAGTGAGACATGAACACTACGCTCTCACCGGGCTGGGGACTGGGAATAGCTTGCCTTTGAGCAGGCAACCTGTGCGAAATTTTGGCGGTCAAGAACTTAGCCTCTCTCAACTTTAGCACGTCCTCCTCCGTGACGGAGGAGGGCATCCATCTGCCTTGAAGGTCGGAACCGGGCATTGTCGAAGGTCAGAGGCGCCCGGAATCTGGAGCCTAGGGTGTTGGAATTCGAGGCGACGGGCGAACTTGTTTTGGGATTGGAGAAAAGGAGTAAGGCTCTGGTCTCTTTATAAGAGGTTGAATACCAGGAGCCCTCCCCGTAACCGTTTGGGACTCGCCTTTAATCGAGAAAACATGCTAACGGGCACGATTGGGTTACCCACGTCCGTATTGATGAGAATCCCATAAAAGGGGGGTGCACGATCTCTGCTTTGACAAGACGTGCCAAGGAAACCGCCTCGCAAAACACACTGAGGTGGAAAAGTGAAAACGATTCGAGTAAAGGACTTGGCCGTAGTGTGATGACGCACTGCAGAATACGTCAGCAGATTTGATTTGTGTTAATATTATTCTCTCTATGGCAATATGTGGAAGCTTATTTTGCAGAGCCAGACACTACTCTTGGTGTTTACAATCTTCTATGAAGGACTTGGAGGAGGAACCCGCCTTGCAATGCCGAAGACAATTTGCGCGCCGGACTCGTCGTCATTGAAGCCTGGTTCAGGGGCTACTGAGGGAGTCCTGGATTAGGGGGTGTTCGGGTAGCCGGACTATACCTTCAGCCGGACTCCTGGACTATGAAGATACAAGATTGAAGACTTCGTCCCGTGTCCGGATGGGACTTTCCTTGGCATGGAAGGCAAGCTTGGCGATGCGGATATTCAAGATCTCCTACCATTGTAACCGACTCTATGTAACCCTAACCCTATCCGGTGTCTATATAAACCGGAGGGTTGTAGTCCGTAGGACATCAACTCCATATACAACAATCATACCATAGGCTAGCTTCTAGGGTTTAGCCTCCTTGATCTCGTGGTAGATCTACTCTTGTACTACCCATATCATCAATATTAATCAAGCAGGACGTAGGGTTTTACCTCCATCGAGAGGGCCCGAACCTGGGTAAAACATCGTGTTCCTTGCCTCCTGTTACCATCCGACCAAGACACACAGTTCGGGACCCCCTACCCGAGATCCGCCGGTTTTGACACCGACAGCCATTATAGCCCACTTTTGTACTACCTCTTACTTAGTATAAAATTTTGACCATAGATTTACGTAAGAAAATGCGAATGCATGTCACTAAAAGTTACACCATTTGAAATTATATTCAAATACGAATCCAACGATATAGTTCTTAGTGACATGCATTAACATTTTGTCAGTTAAATCTATGGTCAAATTTTGATACTACAAAATAGGAAGAGTAAACCAGGACGGAGGTAGTACTTGCTCTTAGGGTAACCATAGAGTTACTGGAGTAGTCTAAGTTACTTTCCACTATGACTAGCCTAGGCTACTATAGTAGTACAACAAAAAAATGATGCAGGTGATCACGTGAGAAAAAATACTAAAAACAATTCTTTCGGTGCAGTGCATAGATGCAGTTTTGAACACTACACTTGTCATCATAATTTGGGAAAATTACGAAGAATTTGAGCTACGTTGTGATTAACGTTTACTAATAGGAAAGAAGTTTCACCTCGATGAGTAGCTTCTCCGTGCATGGAAAGCATGTAAGGAATCCAACAACTTGATCCAGATTGGGGCCGGTAGATTTTATTGCCAAGATCTTAACTGTGCGCATAGACTGGGTCAAGCTTGTGGGAATCATTTTCTGGAAGACAGTCATAAATACATCAAGAAGAAATTTAAAAATGTGAATTTCAAGAAGACGGAGAAGAAGATGAGTGTTGTACCTAAACGATTATGGATCCAATAAAGAGTTTGGAGAATTTGGCAGACGAGTGCACCAACGCTGTCAATTTCGGCGCGTCAATGACCCTGATTTTTGTTGGACCTTCAAGATCTGATACAAGTAATCTCCCAAGGAAAGGCGCATTCTCAATGACCATAACGTGGAACAGCTGGAGTGATCTCTTCCCAATTGATGTCTTGTTGCGGGGCTAGCAAGACACATAAATCCATCAGAGATTCGTCGAGGCGATGTGGAGGCTAATGAACCTGTGGATCTGCTCAAGACGAAGGTACTCAAGCGCAATAGAGCTGCGGAGCAGGTGCTCCATAGCCTTCTTCGAGATGACAACGTTGAAGAGGTCGAGCTGCTTGAGTTGAGGAAGAAGAAGGGCGGGCGCGACATTAATCTGGGGAAGATAGCAGGAGCTGAAGCTGGTGCGGCGCAGCGTTGGCGCGAGGCGGAGCATGGACAGCGGCAGAGAGCGACATCGTCCAGCTTCAAAGCTGAGCTCCTCGAGCTGATCTAGGGCGGGGGATAAGAACCACTCGTCGAAATTGGGTTGGACCTTGCAGTTGGTACTGAACATGCGGATGTCAAGGCATCTGGCTGGCCCAGGGTGCGATGAAAGGATCTTGGAGACTGCGGCCATGCGTTTGCAATCCCCGTCATAGAGGCAGCTGTCGACGGTGAGGTTGAGGGGGACGCGATGCCAGAGGGGGTGCCACCGCCGGGAGAGCAGGGCGGTCCGCACGGCAGATTTGGTGGGGAGGAGGCCGATGATGATGAGCATCATGTCGTCGGGGAGGCTGCTGATGAAGTCCAGGCTCGCCGGATGCGGTTTTGGCTCGAGCCGCCTCCGCTTGTTGGCTGCCTCACCGTCCATCTCAACCAACGGCGACGCCGGTGTACACGTGTGCTGGTGTGTGTTGTGTGCTGGGTGTGCGCGAGTGCGTCCTTCTATGCATGCCGCCGCGTAGTGGTGAATTGTGCGCGAGTGTGTCCTCCACGCGGAAGAAGTGTGTCCTCAATGCGCCCTCAATTTACTAGCGTGCGGGGTGCTACCCCGAGTGGTTTCAACTTTTTTTTACTTCACCGCGTATCAGATGGGCCTCTAGTTTACTTATTTTCACACACTGCCACATGGGCCAGCACACGAAGATACAGAACACGAGCTGACAAGGCAGCATGTGGACTGGTTGACCGGTCAACTAAACAATATACGGAGCTATACGCTGACACAGTGAGTGTATAATCCGTCGGTATAGAGTGTTCGTGTGAGAGGGCAGGCCCGTGAGAGATAGCACAGAGAGAGAGAAAGAGCTACTCCCTCCGCTCGATAATGTAGTTCCAACATTTTTTTAAAAGTCAAACTTTTGAAACTTTGACCAAGTTTATAAAGAAATTACTTATATCTACAATACCAAGTATGAAGTAAGTACATGTTGTGATGAATCTAATGATCTTTCCAGGTGTAAATGTTTTTCTCCACATATACCTGGTCAAACTTTTCTGAGGTTTGACTTTTCAAAACATCCATATGCTTATGGACGTGAGAGTCCCTAACTAGAGAGAGAGAGAGAGAGTGAAATAGAAAGAGTGAGTGAAAAAAGTGTGTGTGCGTGTGTGAAAGAGACATGGACAACACTCGATAAAAGTCAAGAAAAATGTGTGTGTCTTATGCAAACATATCACACATGCATCTTCGATAACGGAAGCAAGGATGAGGAGATAGTGTGTGATTGTTTGCAACCGAGAGAGCAAGACCCCTAGCACATGGCCAAGAGGGGTATGACAAACAATGGAGAAAATGCAAACATGGGGAGGAGAGAGTGTATGTTTGTCATAGAGAGATCCCTGGAGATCGTGATGGGACTACATGGGTGGGAGATCGAGTGACAAGGTGTGTACGTGATAAAAGATACCCTGAGAGATATCGAGATAGACGTATGGATGGAAGGAGACAATGCGTGTGTTCCTGACAGCTAGTGAGAGATACTCATACTTAGGGGGGAGTGCTTGCGCCTATGATGGAGTGAGGGGTTATGGTACTTATTAGGGGGATGCGTGTCACATAGAGAGAGAACAAGGGCGGAAAGTGTTGGATGGGTCTATATGTATAGTGCGAGTGAGACATGTGTATGTGTAAACCAGGGAGATATAAAGTTTGAGAGAGATTGAGGAGCCCCGATAAGGCTGAGTGGTGCGTCAGATAGCTGAGAGGGGGAAAGAGATATTCCATCCGCTCGATAATGCAGTGCATGTAATTTTTTTTAGAAGTCAAACTTTGGAAACTTTGATCAGGTTTACACAAGTGTTATTTATATCTTCAATACCAAAGATACATCATACGAAACTACATCTCATGGTATATGTTTGTCGTTCCAGATGTAATTGTTTTTCTCCACGTACATGGTCAAACTTTGTGATGTTTAACTTTTCAATAAATCAATATGCTATGGATTGAGGAGAGTGCCTAAGTCGAGAGGGATCAAGTGTGTGTGAAGGAGAATGAGTAAGTGTGCAAAAAGAATATGTGTGTGAAAGAGAAAGTGACAACAAACGATAAATTAGAGAGAGTGTGTGTTTCTTTGTTTCTTAGGCGAACATATCACGCATGCATCTCCGAGATAGAAAAGCGAGGCAAGGAGATACACGAAGATAGCTAGTGTGTGATTGTTTGCAACGGAGAGACACCCCTATAGCACATGTCCAATAGAAGTCTGGCCAACAAGGAACAAAGGTCGATAGGGACACATGGAGAACATGGACGCATGGGGAGGGCGAGAGGGTGTGTTTGTGATAGAGAGACCCCCTCGAGATCGTGAGGGGACTATATGGGTGGGAGATCGAGGGAGGTGCGTGCGCGATAGAAAGATGCCCCGAGAGAAATCGAGATAGACCATGCACATGTTTGTGATGGAGACTAAGATTAGCTGGTCATATACATATAGGGGGGACTGGTGTGCCTACAATTGAGTAAGAGACCATCATACTTGGCTAGCTAGGCATGAGATTGTGTGTATGCGTGTGAGATGGAGAGAGAACAAGGGAGAGAGATAGAGTTTAGATGGGCCTATCGAGTGCGAGTGAGATATGCATGTGTATGTGTGACCCGGGTAGATGGAGAGTTTGGGAGAGGGGGGGAAGAGCTGCGAGACGACAGAGTGGTGCGTGAGAGAGTTACGGGCAACGAGCCAAGGAATTTGTGTGCATACGATGAGTGCACCCAAGATATCTAGCTTGGACTAGAGAATCATACATAGTGTGCGAGAGAGACCTATAGATGGAGTATATATGCATGCGAACTAGAAAGACCCCCACCCACGCACACACACAAAGAGAGAGAGAGAGAGAGAGAGAGAGAGAGAGAGAAAGAGAGAGGACCAACAAGGTCTGTGTGTTGGATGCGTGCGACAGAATTGAAGATTGTCGGCGAGAGAGAGAGCAGGAGTACGGGAGAGGGGGAGGTCGCGTTTTATGCATCAAAGACTGATATAAACCATGTTTCGATATAAACTTGCATTCAAATATTTAAATTGGAGAACATGTTGTCTGCAATCCACACATGAACGGATATATGTGTATATCAAACAAGTTCATTAATTTGACTTTCAACATGTTCATGGAGTACTATAATACTGTACAACATGCTATTCGATTGAGGTGTTCAATTTTGGATTTAGTTCACTATTTTGACCTGGTGAACGAGCTATTTTACTGAATCGAGATATCATTTTGGGTTTGATTCCCGTTTCTGAGTGGGTCAACCATTTGTTATATAGTAAATCACTAGCAACGAGCATGTAAAAACACATTACTCCCGAGCATCATCTCTCCATCTAAAAAAGAAGTGGCAAGCTAATATTTTTAAATTTGATTCGAATCGACTTGGTAAGGTAGACATGGATGCTCGTTTTCCCAAATTTTGAACGAACCGTTAAACATCCTCTGCTCGGTGGAATTCGCCCGAGCAAATAAATGGGAGAGGCAAAATTACCGTCCTATGTGGGAGACGCATTAATTGGCCCGTTGTGCATCGAGGGTAGGTTCGTAACTTCATCCAAGCGCGCCTTCTCCTAGGCCGAAATGACATGTGCCGAATAATTCATAAACCATGGTCGGCAAAACACGCTCTCCTCGCCCGAAATAGCTCGCGTCCACTATTTCAAAACACGCTCTCCTCGTCCGAAATCGCTCGCGCCCACTATATTTCAAAACACGCCCTCCTCGCCCGAAATCGCTCCCGCCCACTATTTGGGGAGAAGCAAAGTTACTCTACTATCCCCGACCCTCAGTACACAGACTCAAGCCGAGAAGCCTAAAGGCAGGGGTAGAACTATAACTCCCCCTCACATTTCAGACAAATGCGTCCGTAAAACATGGTTCCACTCCCCTCCCAATCCCCCCCATTCATACCTCATGGGCGCCAAATCACCTTCTCCCCGGAAGCTCCCTTCTCCCGAGCCGCGAAACCTCAGCCCCTCCTCCATGGCGCCCCCACCGCACCAATTTCACAGCCGCCCTCCTCCCTAATGCCGGAGACGCTGTCCATTTACCGTCATGCACTGGGTCGTGTGCCTCTTACTCCGTGCTGCTGGAGTTGCCTTGACGACGGCCTCGTGGAAAGGGTGTGGGGCCCCTGGTCTTCATCTTTGGCGAGGATTTTTCATTATTTATTATAAGGTATTCCGTGGAGTTTCAGGACTTTTGGAGTTGTGCATAATAGGTCTCTAATATTTGCTCCTTTTCCAGCCCAGAATTCCAGCTGTCGGCATTCTCCCTCCTTATACCTTGTAAAATAAGAGAGAATAGCCATAAGTATTGTGACATAATGTGAAATAACAGCCCATAATGCAATAAATATCGATATAAAAGCATGATGCAAAATGGACGTATCAACTCCCCCAAGCTTAGACCTCGCTTGTCCTCAAGCGAAAGCCGATAACAATAAATATGTCCCCATGTTTAGAGGTAGAGGCGTCGATAAAAATAAAATACGGACATGAAGGCATCATGATTATTCTCATAACAACAACATATGTAGATATTGTCATATGATTACTTATGTTCAAGTGATGATCTATTCACAATACAAAAGTATGAATCAGAAACCTTATTGAGAACCAACAAACTATAACCTCAGTCATTGAAGCAATTGCAATTTATCATAACATCAGAAAGAGTCTATGTCAGAGCTAAAAAGCAAGTCCACATACTCAACTATCATCTAGTCCTTCATAGTTGCTAACACTCACACAATACTTGTGGTTACGGAGTTTTAATCAGACACGGAGAAAGATAGGGACTTATAGTTTCGCCCCACAACCTTTTACCTCGAGGGTAATGTCAACAATAATAACTCATGCCCCCCTACATCCAATTGGATATATATCAGGTTCTTTCCAACATGCTGGGCTTCCCAAAGGATAAAATGAAAAAGGGAGAGGTGAAGATCACCATGACACTTGCATAAGGTAGAAGATAATAATAAAAGATAGGCCCTTCGCAGAAGGAAGCAGAGGTTGCCATGCGCTTTTATGATTGGATGCACAAAATCTTAATGCGAAAGAACGTCACTTTATATTGCCCCTTGTGATATGAAACTTTATTATGCAGTCCATTGCTTTTATTACTTCCACATCACAAGATCGTATAAAGCTTATTTCTCCCACACTAATCATACATATTTAGAGCAATTTTTATTGCTTTGCACCGATGACAACTTACTTGAAGGATCTTACTCAATCCATAGGTAGTTATGGTGGACTCTCATGGCAAAACTGGTTTAAGGGTGTTTGGAAGCACAAGTAGTATCTCTACTTGGTGCTGAGAATGTGGCTAGCACGAGGGGGGAAGGAAAGCTCAACATGTTGGATGATCCATGACAACATACTTTATCTCAGATATAAGAAAACATAACCCATTACGTTGTCTTCCTTGTCCAACATCAACTCTTTAGCATGTCATATTTTGATGAGTGCTCCCAATCATAAAAGATGTCAATAATAGTATATTTATATGTGAAACCTCTCTTTCCTTATTACTTCCTATTAATTGCAATGATGACCAAAGCTATGTCTGCCAACTCCAAACAACTTTTAATCATCACACTCTTTCTATGTGAAGTCATTACTATCAATAAGATCAATATGAACTTTTGTTTCTTCTTATTCTTTTTCTCTTTTCTTTTATTCACCCAAGATCATAGCAAGAAAATCAAGCCCTTGACTCAACACTAATCTTTATTATATAGCTCACGGACTCGATTACATAGAGAGATCGTAAAGCAAAACTTAAAACTAGATCATGCCATAAACTTTATTCTACTAGATCAAATACTACTAATAGGATCGAACTAAGGAAAACGGTAAAGATAGGAGTTGTGATTGTGATACGATACCGGGGCACCTCCCCCAAGCTTGGCGGTTGCCAAGTGGAGTGCCCATACCAATGTGATTATGTCTCCTTTGTTGTTGGTGAAATATTCTTGGCGATGATTCCTCTCAGGATACGATTCTCCTCCTCGAGCTTGTTGACTTGCTGCTTGAGGTCCATTGTTTCCTTACGAAGCTTTCTTGTGACGGCTAAAGCTCCTTGCACCCAAGGGTGTTTCATAGTTGTGGGAGAACAAGTGACACTCCTCTTCATATTTTCATAAGAAAGAAATCTAACATTGGAAGGGATAACTGAGTTTGGAATAGCTGAGCTCTGTAGTTCCCCCATTGTGAACCCAGCTCGGAAGCGAGAGGAGACTTCTTGATCCTCCATGGCATCTACCCTCATTAAGTCAGCCTCCATCTCTTCCTCCGTTGCTGGCCCAAAGTGGTCAGGGTCGCTGTTTGCCCTTGGTTCCGGTGCCGGATTAGATACCCGGCTCTCCCCGGCTGACTCTTGACAAGACATCTTGCTCTAATCTGCAGCAGCAACAGCTCGAAACAAAAACAGAGGATATTTGCGTGATAATGGAGTCAAAATCTTCGGGAGAATATATAATGAATTTTTACCGACCAAAATATGTATCGTGCAAGAAAACGGAGTCCGGAAGGCACACGAGGTGCTCACGAGGTAGGGGGCGCGCCCTCCACCCTCGTGGGGCCCTTGTGTCCTTCCCGGACTGCTACTTAATTTTCTATTTTTCTAAATATTCCAAAACGGAGAAATATTGCCTTAAAAATTGTTTTGGAGTCGGTTTACTTATCGTACCACATACCTATTCCTTTTCAGAGTCTGAAACGTTCTGGAAAGTGTCCCTTATGTATTCCTCCGGGGTTACGGTTTCAATATTTATGGGATTACCTGAGATATAATGTTTGATTCTTTGACCGTTTACCACCTTCGGATTTGTGCCTTCGAAGTTGTTGATTTTTATGGCACCAGAACGATAGACCTCCTCGATAACATAGGGGCCTTCCCATTTAGAGAGAAGTTTCCCTGCAAAAAATCTTAAACGAGAGTTGTATAGCAATACATAGTCACCTACATTAAACTCACGCTTTTGTATCCTTTTGTCATGCCATCTTTTAACCTTTTCTTTAAACAACTTAGCATTTTCATAAGCTTGGGTTCTCCATTCATCAAGAGAGCTAATATCAAATAACCTCTTTTCACCGGCAAGTTTGAAATCATAATTGAGCTCTTTAATAGCCCAATATGCCTTATGTTCTAGTTTAAGAGGTAAGTGACATGCTTTTCCATATAACATTTTATACGGAGACATACCCATAGGATTTTTATATGCAGTTCTATAGGCCCATAATGCATCATCAAGTTTCTTGGACCAATTCTTTCTAGACCTATTGATAGTCTTTTGCAAAATTAATTTGAGTTCTCTATTACTCAATTCTATTTGACCATTAGACTGTGGGTGATACGGAGATGCAATTCTATGATTGACGTCATATTTAGCAAGCATTTTACGGAAAGCACCATGAATAAAATGTGAACCACCATCAGTCATTAAATATCTAGGGACTCCAAACCTTGGAAAAATAACTTCTTTAAGCATTTTAATAGAAGTGTTATGATCAGCACTACTAGTTGGAATAGCTTCTACCCACTTAGTAATGTAATCAACAACAACTAAAATATGTGTATATCCATTAGAGGCAGGAAAAGGTCCCATATAATCAAAGCCCCAAACATCAAATGGTTCAATAACAAGTGAATAATTCATAGGCATTTCTTGACGTCTACTAATATTACCAATTCTTTGACATTCATCACAAGACAGGACAAACTTACCGGCATCCTTGAAGAGAGTAGGCCAATAAAAACCTGATTGCAATACCTTATGCGCAGTTCTATCTCCCGCGTGGTGTCCTCCATAAGTTTCAGAGTGGCACTTGCGTAGGATCTGTTCCTGTTCATGCTCAGGTACACAACGTCTAATAACACCATCTACTCCTTTATAAAGATGTGGGTCATCCCAAAAGTAATGTCTCAAATCATAGAAGAACTTTTTCTTTTGTTGGTATGTGAAGCTAGGTGGTATGAATTTAGCAACTATGTAATTAGCATAATCAGCATACTAAGGAGTACTACGAGAAGTACTTATGACATTTAATTGTTCATCAGGAAAGCTATCATCAATAGGTAGTGGGTCATCAAGAACGTTCTCTAACCTAGATAAGTTGTCTGCAACGGGGTTCTCAGCTCCTTTTCTATCAACTATATGCAAATCAAATTCTTGTAGCAGGAGAACCCATCTAATAAGTCTAGGTTTAGCATCTTTCTTCTCCATAAGATATTTAATAGCAGCATGATCAGTGTGGATAGTTACTTTAGAATCAACAATATAAGGTCTGAACTTATCACAAGCAAATACAACTGCTAAAAGTTCTTTTTCAGTAGTAGCATAATTTCTTTGAGCATTGTCTAGAGTCTTACTAGCATAATGGATAACATTTAATTTCTTATCAACTCTTTGCCCTAGAAGAGCACCTGCAGCATAATCGCTAGCATCACACATAATTTCAAAGGGTAAATTCCAATCAGGTGCCTGAACAATAGGTGCAGAGACTAATGTTTTCTTAAGTATTTCAAATGCTTCTACACAATCATCATCAAAGACAAATGGTATATCTTTTTGTAATAGATTAGTCAGAGGCCGAGAAATTTTTGAGAAGTCCTTAATGAACCTCCTATAAAATCCGACATGACCAAGGAAACTTCTTATACCTTTGATGTCCTTGGGACATGGCATCTTTTCAATAGCATCAACCTTGGCGTTACCAACTTCAATACCTCTTTCAGAAAATTTATGCCCCAAGACAATACCCTCATTTACCATAAAGTGGCACTTTTCCCAATTCAAGACAAGAATAGTTTCTTCACATCTCTGCAAAACTCGATCAAGATTGCTCAAGCAATCATCAAAAGAAGATCCATAGACGGAAAAGTCGTCCATGAAAACCTCACAAATCTTTTCACAGAAGTCAGAGAATATAGCCATCATGCATCTTTGAAAGGTAGCAGGTGCATTACATAAACCAAAAGGCATACGTCTATAAGCAAAAGTACCAAAAGGGCATGTAAAAGTAGTCTTTGATTGATTTTTAGCCGACACGGGTATTTGAGAGAAACCAGAATAACCATCTAGAAAGCAGTAATGTGTATGTTTGCATAATCTTTCTAGCATTTAATCGATAAAAGGTAAGGGGTAATGATCTTTCTTAGTAGCCTTATTTAATTTGCGGAAATCAATTACCATCCTATAACCTGTAATAATTCTTTGTGGAATCAATTCATCTTTATCATTAGGAACAACAGTAATACCTCCCTTCTTAGGGACACAATGAACAGGACTTACCCACTGACTATCAGCAACGGGATAAATTATACCTGCCTCCAGAAGCTTTAGTATTTCTTTTCTTAACACTTCTTTCATTTTAGGATTCAGACGTCGTTGAGGATCACGAACTGGTTTGGCATCTGCTTCCAAATTTATTTTATGTTGACATAGAGTGGGACTAATGCCCTTAATATCATCAAGAGTATATCCAATAGCAGCACGGTGCTTCTTCAGAGTTTTCAATAAACTTTCTTCTTCATGCTCTGAAAGGTTAACACTAATAATAACAGGATATATCTTCTTTTCATCAAGATAAGCATATTTAAGATTATCAGGCAACGGTTTAAGCTCAAACACGGGATCACCCTTAGGTGGAGGGGATCCCCTAGGATTTCAACAGGCAAATTGTGTTACAGAATAGGTTCCTGTTTAAAGAATACTTCATCTATTTCCCTTCTTTCATTCATAAACATATCATTCTCATGGTCTAGCAAATATTATTCTAAAGGATCACTAGGAGGTACGGCAATAGAAGCAAGACCAATAATTTCATCCTTACTAGGCAATTCTTCTTCACGGTGTTGTTTACTAAATTCAGAGAAATTAAATTCATGAGTCATATCATCCAAGCCAATAGTAACAACATTCTTTTCGCAGTCTATCTTAGCATTAACAGTGTTCAAGAAGGGTCTACCAAATATAATGGGACAAAAGCTATCTTGTGGGGAACTAAGAACAAGAAAATCAACAGGATATTTAGTTTTACCGCACAAGACTTCAACATCTCTAACAATTCCCACTGCTGAAATAGTATCTCTATTAGCAAGTTTAATTGTGACATCAATATCTTCTAACCCAGCAGGTGCAATTTCATGCTTGATTTCTTTATACAAGTCATAAGGTATAACAGTAGCACTAGCACCCATATCACATAAGCCATGATAACAATGTTCTCCTATTTTAACAGAAATAACAGGCACGCCTACCACAGGTCTATTTTTATCTTTAGCACAAGGTTTAGCAATTCTAGCAGTTTCACCGCAGAACTGAATAACATGCCCATCAATATTATCAGACAAGAGATCTTTAACAATAGCAATATTAGGTTCTACTTTAACTTGCTCAGGAGGTGTATATGTTTTAATATTGCTTTTACGAACCACAGTTGAAGCTTTAGCATGATCCTTTATCCTAACAGGGAAAGGTGGTTTCTCAACATCGCAAGTAGGAACAACATGATCATTATAAGTGATAGTCTTTTCTTCAACTTTAATTAGTGCAGCTACTTTTACTTCTATGGGAGGATGATATTTAAACCACTTCTCCTTAGGGAGATCAACATAAGTAGCAAAAGATTCACAGAAAGAAGCTACTATCTCAGAATCAAGTCCATATTTAGTGCTAAACTTACGGAAAATATCGGTATCCATAAAAGATTTAACACAATCAAACTTAGGTGTCATACCTGACTCCTTACCATTGTCGAGGTCCCAATCTTCATAGTTGCGTTTAATTCTATCCAATAAATCCCATCTAAATCCAATAGTCTTCAACATAAAAGAGCCAGCACAAGAAGTATCAAGCATGGTGCGATTGTTACCAGAAAGCCGAGCATAAAATTTTTGAATAATCATTTCTCTTGAGAGCTCATGATTGGGGCATGAATATAACATTGACTTAAGCCTCCTCCAAGCTTGAGCGATGCTTTCTCCTTCGCGAGGCCAAAAATTATATATATAATTGCGATCACGATGAACAAGATGCATAGGATAAAACTTCTGATGAAATTCCAATTTCAATCGTTTGTAATTCCAAGACCTCATATCATCACATAGCCTACACCATGTCGATGCATCTCCCCTCAAAGATAAGGGGAAGACCTTCTTCTTAACAACATCTCTGGGTACACCTGCAAGCTTAAATAATCCACAAACTTCATCCACATATATTAGATGTTCATCAAGATGTTTTGTTCCATCTCCTAAAAAAGGATTAGCTAGCAGTTTTTCTATTATACCTGAAGGAACTTCAAAGCAAGTATTTTCATTTTCATTTTCAGTAGGTTCAGTAGGTTGAGGAGCAACTCTTTGCTCTACTGGTCGGGGTGAAGATACCCCGAATAAGCCCCTCAGAGGATTACTTTCCATAGTAACAAGTGACAGTAAATTTCAGCACACTATATAAATCTTTCCTTACCAAATTCCACCTACCAAAGGCGCTTCACTCCCCGGCAACGGCGCCAGAAAAGAGTCTTGATGACCCAAAAGTATAGGGGATCTATCATAGTCCTTTTGATAAGTAAGAGTGTCGAACCCAACGAGGAGCAGAAGGAAATGATAAGCGGTTTCAGCAAGGTATTCTCTGCAAGTACTGAAATAAGTGGTAACAGATAGTTTTGTGATAAGATAATTTGTAACGAGCAACAAGTAACAAAAGTAAATAAAGTGCAGCAAGGTGGCCCAATCCTTTTTGTAGCAAAGGACAAGCCTGGACAAACTCTTATATAAGGAAAAGCGCTCCCGAGGACACATGGGAATATCGTCAAGCTAGTTTTCATCACGTTCATATGATTCACGTTCGGTACTTTGATAATTTGACATGTGGGTGGACCAGTGCTTGGGTGCTGTTCTTACTTGAACAAGCATCCCACTTATGATTAACCTCTATTGCAAGCATCCGCAACTACAAAAAAAGTATTAAGGTAAACCTAACCATAGCATGAAACATATGGATCCAAATCAGCCCCTTACGAAGCAACACATAAACTAGGGTTTAAGCTTCTGTCACTCTAGCAACCCATCATCTACTTATTACTTCCCAATGCCTTCCTCTAGGCCCAAATAATGGTGAAGTGTTATGTAGTCGATGTTCACATAACACCAATAGAGGCTAGACAACATACATCTCATCAAAATATCGAACGAATACCAAATTCACATGACTACTAATAGCAAGACTCCTCCCTTGTCCTCAGGAACAAACATAACTACTCACAAAGCATATTCATATTCATAATCAGAGGGGTAATGATATGCATAAAGGATCTGAACATATGATCTTCCACCAATTAAACCAACTAGCATCAACTACAAGAAGTAATTAACACTACTAGCAACCTACTAGCACCAATCCCGGACTTGGAGACAAGAATTGGATACAAGAGATGAACTGGGTTTTTGAGATGAGATGGTGCTGATGAAGATGTTGATGGAGATTGCCCAATCCCGATGTGAGGAGCGTTGGTGATGACGATGGCGATGATTTCCCCCTCCGGGAGAGAAGTTTCCCCGGCAGAACAGCTCTGCCGGAGCTCTAGATTGGATCCGCCAAGGTTCCGCCTCATGGCGGCGGAGTTTCGTCCCGAAAGGTTGCTTCCTATTTTTTTCTTGACGAAAGACTTCATATAGCAGAAGATGGTCATCGGAGAGCCACTAGGGGGCCCACAAGGTAGGGGGGCGTGCCCTAGGGGGGGCGCCCCCCACCCTTGTGGAAAGGGTGTGGGCCCCTGGTCTTCATCTTTGGCGAGGATTTTTCATTATTTATTATAAGGTATTCCATGGAGTTTCAGGACTTTTGGAGTTGTGCAGAATAGGTCTCTAATATTTGCTCCTTTTCCATCCCAGAATTCCAGCTGCCGGCATTCTCCCTCCTTATGTTAACCTTGTAAAATAAGAGAGAATAGCCATAAGTATTGTGAAATAATGTGAAATAACAGCCCATAATGCAATAAATATCGATATAAAAGCATGATGCAAAATGGACGTATCACTCACTCGTATCGATGCTTAAAAGTCTGTCTGAATCATGTTAGCAGTTGCCGCATTTTATGAAATCTGGCAAATGGATGTCAAAACTGTATTCCTTCATGGATTTTTTAAAAGAAGAGTTGTATATGATGCAACCAGAAGGTTTTGTCGATCCTAAAGGTGCTAACAAAGTGAGCAAGCTCCAGTGATCCATCTATGGACTGGTGCAAGCATCTCGGAGTTGGAATATATGCTTTGATAAAGTGATCAAAGCATATGGTTTTATACAGACTTGCGGTGAAGCCTGTATTTACAAGAAAGTGAGTGGGAGCACTACAACATTTCTGATAAGTATATATGAATGACATATTGTTGATCGGAAATAATGTAGAATTTTCTGGAAAGCATAAAGGAGTGTTTGAAAAGAGTTTTTCAAAGAAAGACCTCGATGAAGTTGCTTACACATTGAGCATCAAGATCTATAGAGATAGATCAAGACGCTTGATAAGTTTTTACAATGAGTACATACCTTGACAAGATTTTGAAGTAGTTCAAAATGGAACAGTCAAAGAAGGAGTTCTTTCCTGTGTTGCAAGGTGTGAAGTTGAGTAAAGACTCAAAACCCGACCACAGTAGAAAATAGAAAAAGAATGAAAAGTCATTCTATATGCCTCGGTCATAGGTTCTATAAAGTATGCTATGTTGTTTACCAGTCCTATTGTATACCTTAGCATATTTATGACAAGGGAGTACAATAGTGATCTAGGAGTAGATCACTAGACAACGGTCAAAATTATCCTTAGAGGACTAAGGAAATATTTCTCGGTTATGGAGGTGATAAAAGAGTTCGTCGTAAAGAGTTACGTCGATGCAAACTTTTTACATCGATCTAGATGACTCTAAGTCTCGATCTAGATACATATTGAAAGTGGGAACAATTAGCTAGAGTAGCTCCGTGTAGAGCATTGTAGACATAGAAATTTGCGAAATACATATGGATCTGAATGTTGCAGACCCGTAGGCTAAACTTCTCTCACAAGCAAAACATGATCACTCTTTGGGTGTTAATCACATAGCGATGTGAACTAGATTATTGACTCTAGTAAACCCTTTGGGTATTAGTCACATGGAGATGTGAACTAATCACATAAAGATGTGAACTAGATTATTGACTCTATTGCAAGTGGGAGACTGAAGGAAATATGCCCTAGAGGCAATAATAAAGTTATTATTTATTTTCCTTATATCATGATAAATGTTTATTATTCATGCTAGAATTGTATTAACCGGAAACTTAGTACATGTGTGAATACATAGACAAACAGAGTGTCACTAGTATGCCTCTACTTGACTAGCTCGTTGAATCAAAGATGGTTAAGTTTCCTAGCCATAGACATGAGTTGTCATTTGATTAACGGGATCACATCCTTATAGAATGATGTGATTGACTTGACCCATTCAGTTAGCTTAGTACGATGATCGTTTAGTTTGTTGCTACTGCTTTCTTCATGACTTATACATGTTCCTCTGACTATGAGATTATGCAACTCCCGAATACCGGAGGAACACTTTGTGTGCTACCAAACGTCACAACGTAACTGGGTGATTATAAAGGTGCTCTACAGGTGTCTTTGATGGTACTTGTTGAGTTGGCATAGATCGAGATTAGGATTTGTCACTCCGATTGTCGGAGAGGTATCTCTAGGCCCTCTCGGTAATGCACATCACTATAAGCCTTGCAAGCAATGTGACTAATGAGTTAGTTGGGGGATGATGCATTACGGAACGAGTAAAGAGACTTGCCGGTAATGAGATTGAACTAGGTATTGAGATACCGACGATCGAATCTCGGGCAAGTAACATACCGATGACAAAGGGAACAATGTATGTTGTTATGCGGTTTGATCGATAAAGATCTTCGTAGAATATGTAGGAGCTAATATGAACATCGAGGTTCCGCTATTGGTTATTGACCGGAGACGTGTCTCGGTCATGTCTACGTAGTTCTCGAACCCGTAGGGTCCGCACGCTTAACGTTCGGTGACGATCGATATTATGAGTTTATGTGTTTTGATGTATCGAAGGTAGTTCGAAGTCCCGGATGAGATCGGGGACATGACGAGGAGTCTCGAAATGGTCGAGACATAAATATCGATATATTGGACGACTATATTCGGACATCGAAAAGGTTCCGAGTGATTCGGGTATTTTTCGGAGTACCGGAGAATTAGGGGAATTCACCGGGAGGGTCAATGGGCCTTCGTGAGCTTTAGTGGAAATAGAGGGCAGCAAGGAAGTGTGTGGTGCGCCCCCCTAGGCCCAAACTGAATTGGTTTAGGGCTTTGGGGGGCGGCCCCCTCTTTCCTTCTCATCTTCCTCTCTTTCCTCCCCCTCCTAGTTGGACTAGGAAAGGGGGAACCTACTCCTAGTAGGAGTAGGATTCCCCCCTTGGGGCGCACCCTATGAGGCCGCTAGCCCCCTCCCCTTGCTCCTTTATATACGTGGCCAGGGGGCACCCCATAGACACACAAGTTGATTGTTCCAAGCCGTGTGCGGTGCCCCTCTCCACCATAATCCACCTCGGTTATATCGTAGCGGTGCTTAGGCGAAGCCCTGGTCGGTAGCATCATCATCACCGTCATCACGCCGTCATGCTGAAAGAACTCCCCCTCGAAGCTCTGGTGGATCGGAGTTCGTGGGACATCACCGAGCTGAACGTGTGCTGAACTCGGAGGTGCTGTACGTTCGGTACTTGGATCGGTCGGATCGTGAAGACGGTACGACTACATCAACCGCTTTCTCATAACGCTTCCAATTATGGTCTACGAGGGTACGTAGACGATACTCTCCCCTCTCATTGCTATGCATCACTATGGTCTTGCATGTGCGTAGGAATTTTTTTGAAATTACTACGTTCCCCAACATTTATCCTCGATGGCAACAATACAATACGTGCTTTGCTGCCCCTGCTGTCACTGGGAAAGGACACCGCAAGATTGAACCCAAAGCTAAGCACTTCTCCCATTGCAAGAAAGATCAATCTAGTAGGCCAAACCAAACTGATAATTCGAAGAGACTTGCAAAGATAACCAATCATACATAAAAGATTTCAGAGAAGAATCAAATATTGTTCATAGATAAACTTGATCATAAACCCACAATTCATCGAATCTCGACAAACGGAGTTACATCAAATAGATCTCCAAGAAGATCAAGGAGAACATTGTATTGAGATCCAAAAAGAGAGAAGAAGCCATCTAGCTAATAACTATGGACCCGAAGGTCTGAGGTAAACTACTCACACAGCATCGGAGAGGCTATGGTGTTGATGTATAAGCCCTTCGTGATCGATGACCCCTCAGGCGGAGCTCCGGAAAAGGCCCCAAGATGGGATCTCTTGGGTACAGAAGGTTGCGGTGGTGGAAATAGGGTTTCGTGGTGCTCCTGGATGTTTTCGGGGTATGTGGACATATATAGGAGGAAGAAGTAGGTCGGTGGAGCCACGAGGGGCCCACGTGGGTGAAGGGCGCGCCCGGGGGGTAGGCGCGCCCCCCTACCTCGTGGCCTCCTTGTTGGTTTCTTGACGTCCACTCCAAGTCCTCTGGATCACATTTGTTCCAAAAATAACTCTCCCGAAGGTTTCATTCCGTTTGGATTCCGTTTGATATTCCTTTTCTGCGAAACACTGAAATAGGCAAAAAAACAGCAATTTGCACTGGGCCTTGGTTTAGTAGGTTAGTCCCAAAAATAATATAAAAGTGTATAAATAAGCCCATTAACATCAAAAACAGATAATATAATAGCATGGAACAATCAACAATTATAGATACGTTGGAGATGTATCAATTTGCCACTGTGGTGACCCCTTTATCTATAAAAGGAGGCCCATGGAAACTGTAGAAAGGATTCGGGCCCTCACACATTCATACGCGCGTAGCCACTCTCTCCCCGAGGCAACCTTGCCGGGAAAGAGCACCGCGTTCTCCACCATCAATCCACCAAAGCAGGAGTAGGGTTTTACACCTCACAGCGGCCTGAACCTGGGTAAAACTGCCCATGTGATCTCTGTCGTGCTATGTTGCGCTTCTCCGCTCTTCATGCAACATGTCCGTCCCCCCGCCGGACCAAAAAGGGGCTCATGGCCCCATAGGTGGTCGTGGTTTCCCACCACATCTTTGGCGCGCCAGGTAGGGGGATCACTTACCCGAGAGCGTAAGCAGCGCGTCATCTTCATCGCCATTTTCATCGTCAACGGCTCCATCGACTATGGCGCCCAAGAAGAATCCCAGTGTTGCAGCTCACCCGTCCCCTCGAAGGCCTCGACGCCCGCGACCGCCAACGCCGCATGGAATGCGGAGACGCATGAGGATGCAGGCGCTGCGAGGGACGTGGTCGGCACAGGCGGCATCATCACCACATCTCCCACGGCCGAAGAAGGAGCGGGAGGCATCGGAGAAGGACAACACCAAAAACATCCCGGCGACCACGCTCCGTGAGGTACGGGTAGAGAGATTATTCATTTCGTCCCTCCCTCCCTAGCTAAGGGACATAGCCACGGCGGTGAAGTTCGCCCTGAGGCGAATCGCAATCCTTCGGCCGCCCCCGTCGCGGGCGCGGTTGCCGGACATGCACCACCCCCGGAGCAAACTAGCCCAGCCAACGCTCCGAATGGGGTCACTGGTCCACACGTGCCACCACTTCGTCACCACGCCATACAAGCGACTGGCTCCTGGCGACGGGAGCTTGACACAGCCACCGCCGGCACCGTCGGGAGCCGGGTGATGTTGCGGTCCACATCATCACCGCCTATGCCAAGTACCACTTCGGAGGCCATGGCGCGGGCCCAACTGCTGCTGAGATTCCTACCGGCGGCCCATCAGATAGGTAACTCTGACGTAGCTTTTTTAGATCCAGAATTCCAGCTATCGACATTCTCCCTCTTTGTGTAAACCTTGCATATTATGAGAGAAAATGCATTAGAAATACTCCAAAAGACATTATTATGCATACAAACATTGTAAATAACAGTATGAAAACATGATGCAAAATGGACGTATCAACTCCGCTAAGCTTAGACCTCGCTTGTCCTCAAGCGAAAACCGAAATCGAACAACATGTCCACATGTTTAGAGAGAGAGAGAGAGGTGTCGATAAAAACATAATACGGACATAGAAGCATCATGCATATTATTATAACAACAACGAACTTTATCATTAAACTTTATCACATGACTTTTATGATATAACTTCTCATGAGCAAGTAACAATTCATTACAACTTTGAAGTATAAAGCATAAACCTTATTGAAAACCAACAAACTATGTTCTCAGTCAACTTTGCAACTATAATTCATCATCTTTTCAGGAAGGGTCATGTATCAGAGCCTTTTTGGGAAGTCCACATACTCAACCATCATATAGTCTTCCATGATTGCCAACACTCACCGCATACACATGAGCAAAAAGTTTCAACCGGACACATAGAAAGATAGGGGCTTATATTTTCGCCTCCCAACGTATTCACCTCAAGGGTGATGTCAACAATAATAACTCATGCCCACCCATATCCAACTGGATATATGTGCCTAGATCTTTCCTCGCCACATGGTGCTTGCAAAAAGAGAAAATAAAAGGAATAGGGAAGAATACTTTGACTCATGTAGGCGGCGGGGTGGGGGTGGGGGAGCGGGGGGGGGGGGGGAGGCCGGGCGGCGGGACGACGTGGACGGGGCGGCAAGGCGGCAGGGGTGCGGTGGGGGTCGGGGGCGTGGTGGACGGTGGCGGTTAATTGGGGTGGGGGGGGGTCGGGAAGGAAGATAGAGAGGAGGGGGCGGGACGGCCGTTAGATACTTAATTCTTTGCCGTTCGCCAGCAGATGGCAAAGATTCTTTGCCGTCAGCTGGCGGACGACAATGAGGTGGGGTTGGTGGGCTGTTAGGGTTTAGGCCTCCACTGGAACCCACCCACCTCTTTGTCATCAGCTGACGGATGGCAAAAAACTGGCTGATGGCAACTAGCCTCTTCGCCGTCAGCCAAGTCTTTGCCGTCCGTTTTTTATAAGCAGACGACAAAGACCTGAGCTGACTAATGGCAAATTCTCTGTTTCCAGTAGTGATGGACCATTTCTCTCAATGTACACTAGCACACAAATCAGTCCATTACTGTATTTGATAGCAATCTTCAAAACACAACGGGGGAAGACATTGCAGCAACAATCTCCCCCTTTTTGGATGATTGCTGACAAAACAGAACACATCGAAAGGGTATTTGTAAGGGTAACTGATAATGTGCAGGAAAACATGTGCTGAGAGAATATTCGAAGATAAAATATGCCCCCCTAATGTATTCATCTTAGTGAAGGTTTTCCTAGAGTGAAAATCCTACATGTGTTGAGAGATGATTCGATTGAGTGAGATCCATCAATGCATTTGGTGATATCCGAGAGATATATTTTCCTGCAAGACAAAGCCCTTGAAAAATATTTATTCAAGAATACAAAGACTTTGAAATGATTTGCTGTAGAAATAAGGAGTGATGTTTTCCTTGGAATATCATAGTTTGTAGATTCACTTCTGACAGATTTTCTTCTGCAAGAAAGAATGATACAAGGTAATAGAGTAGAAGAACTGAGAAGTTTCAATGTTTGTCGAAAATATCTTCTGAAGAATTTCCCCTGCAAGTTAGATTGACAAAAGTAATATCAGGGCAGAGAAAATGAAGCATTTCAGATCAAAAATATTCTTCTGCAAGTTAGCTCGTCGAAAGAAAAACATCAAAGCAAAAGAGCAATAATATTTCGGAGCAAGTCAGAGATATCTATTGAAGTATCTTCTTCTGCAAGTTAGATTGGCGAATAATATCAAAGCAGAAGAACAAAACATTTCAGGGCAGGTGGGCATAATTCTCCTCAGAGAAGTATAGAATTTTAGATCCATTTCTTATGGATTTTCTCTTGCAAGAACAAAGGAAATAGAGCAAGAGAATGAAACATTTCAGCGCATGTTTTGAATCAGTACCACCGGCAAAATAGATAGGATAAGGATATCATTGCCTTGGGGGGGTCATTAACGTTACATGTTGTTCACCTCCTCCTCCGACGATGATGTACCTCTCTGTCCACCACCCAGGCATTGTCGTGATGTACCACGAGATAGAGGGCAACCATTTACGCACATATATGGTTGGATGAAGCTCAAGGGGTAGTGTGTGTGGGACGACATGACCCGCTCATGAAAAACTTGTGGAACATTCGGTTAATCCAGTTGAATCTGAACTATTTCTCGCTGAATATGAACTATTGTTATATTAGACTTATTTGCATATGAAGATGTTTCAACAATCAACAATAGTTCATATTTGTACATGTACTTCCTCCGTTCATAAATATAAGCCTTTTAGAGATTCTAATATAGACTACATATGGAGCAAAATGAGTGAATCTACACTCTAAAATACGTTTGTATTCCTCCGTGTGCAGTCCATATTCAAATCCCTAAAAAGACTTATATTTAGAAACGGAGGAAGTATGAATGATTTATGCTATTTTCTATCCGAATTTTGATAAATCTCGTTGTGTTTGATAGATTTTGCATCATGTTGAAATACGACTTGGAATGTAGGAGTATACAGATAGTGTCGGATGACCGGCTATACCATCCGATGCCGGTTTGCGGGTGAGGGTTGGAGACGCCCTCAGGCCAACTCCACCGCGCGACCCCAAACGGACGTCCATTTTATCCGGATTCTGTCTATTTGGGTAGCGATTTGGGGTCGTGTCCGGGCGTGTCCTGGGATGCGGTGGCCGTGCGCCCACCGCGCGGACGCATCCTTTTGTCATATCCTGTCCGTCAGGGCCAAAAATGCCTAAATTTTCATCAAAACTAGTTCACAACCCAAATATTTGTCTGAAAATTAAAATAGTTTTACAACCCAATTGAAATTGTCTTTAATAATATATTTTTACAACCAAATCGAAATTGTCTTCACTAAACATAAAATGGACCAATACATCTATTGGTTGCCAATGTGATCCCACACGTGCTCAACCAAGTCATTTTGAAGATTCAAATGAGAGTGCCAATCACGCATCTCACGATGGAATTGAGCAAACTGTTCAAATGTGGCCGGGTCTTGGTGCAGGAGCTCAATATTTTCACCTTGATAGTCAAATCCTTGGTCGAAGATACTCTTATCACGCTCGTCCTCGATGATCATGTTGTGCATGATCACACAAGTAGTCATCACCTCCCAAAGCTTCCTTTCATCCCATGACAGTGTAGGGTTTCGAACGATACCTCACCGCGATTGAAGCACACCAAAAGCATGTTTCACATCCTTTCTAACACTCTCTTGCATTTGGCCAAATCTCTTTCTCTTCTCACCTTGGGGTTTCAAAATTGTCTTCACAAAAGTTGACCACTGAGGATATATACCATCTGCTAGATAGTATCCCTTGTTGTAATGGTGACCGTTGATCTCAAAGTTGACAGGTGGGGAGTGGCCTTCTGCAAGCCTCGCGAAGACTGGAGAACGCTGCAGCACGTTGATATCATTGTGAGAACCTGCCATGCCGAAGAAAGAATGCCATATCCAAAGATCCTGTGATGCCACCGCTTCTAATATGACAGTGCACGCCTTGACATGCCCTGCCAAGGAAATGGACAGTTCTTCCACTCCCAGTGCATATAATATATGCTGCCAAGCATGCCTGGAAAGCCTCTAGCTGCGTTGGCCACCAACAATCTCTTTGTATCAGCGGCAGTTGGCTGCCTCAAGTACTCTGGGCCAAACACCTCGATCACAGCCTAGCAAAACTTGTACATTGACATCAGACATGTTGTCTCACTCATACGCACATACTCATCCACCAGATTGCCTGGAATTCCATATGCAAGCATGCGGATGGCCGCGGTGCATTTCTGGTAAGAGGAGAATCCAAGCTTGCCAAGGGCATCCGTCTTGCACTCGAAGTATGGGTCATGAGCAACCACTCCCTCTCGGATACGATTGAACACATGCCTTGCCATTCGAAAACGATGACGGAATTTATCCGGCTTGAAGAGCGGGGTGTTGGAAAAGTAATCGGCATAGAGCAGGGCGTGCCCTCTCTCCCTGTTGCGGTTCAGGTTGGGAGCACGGCCAGGGAGTGACCCCCTGTACCGAGGAAGCTGCCGTTGAATGTGGTCGTGAACGACCAGTGCAGCCACCATAATATCTTCATCATCCGATGACGAATCGTCCGATGAACAAAGAAAGTGATGGAAGAAAAACTCGTCTCCGCTGTCCATACCTTTGCGGGCAAAATGCCGAACACCCTGCGGGCGTGGTGGCGAAGATCACCTCGACGCACCAGGGGTGGTTGCCGGCCGGCTACTGGCCGCTGTGGAGCTCTCGTCGGGAGCTGCCGAGGACGCCGTGCTGCGTCGCCGGCGGTCCTGTCCCCTCTGCGGCCGGCAAAGACGTCGACGGCCAAACCTCCGATCGACGGCCAAAACTACGGCCACAGCACGGGCATGGTGACGGCCATGTCGAGAAGTGGTTTGGTAGGGACGGCCGGAGGCTACGCGGTGAAGAGGCGGCCGGAGAATAGCGGCGGCGCCGGCGGTGGGGCGGGGCGAGAGAGAGAGGGTGGAAGCGTTTGGGAGCGAAGGGACTGCTAGTGTCCCCGACAGGCGGGGCAGGGGGGACAAGGGCGTGCGTCCAAGCCGTCCGCGCGCGTCCGTCTCACCCCAAACCGAGCGCAAGTTTAGACCGGGGATGGGTCGAAAACGGACAGAATCCGGACATTTGTCCGTTTGAGGCCATGCGCTGGGTGTGCTATTCGTCCGTTTTACCCCAAACGAACGGGGGCGGACAGGATAGGGTCACGCGGTGGAGTTGGCCTCACGAGCCTCGAGTTTTTTTTTCTCTCTCTTCACCTGGGCTGGATTTTTTCTCATTTGGACCAGGTCGCGTGCTTTATTTTCAGACCGATCGGGCGTGAGTGCGTCACGCAGGCGGACGGAGAAGGCTAGTCAGCCCTCTAATCCCCCAACCCATCCGCCGCCGCCGGCGGCGACCACCACCGGAGCTCTCCAACCCCTACCGCCAGCCGCCCGTACCGGCCTCGATCTCTCCTCAGAGGTACTCCCCTTCCCCGCACCTTTGCTCTCTCTCCCATCCCGAGTCCATGACCTAGCAGCACGGCGGCACGGTCTAAAGCTCCCCCGTAGCCTACACCACGCCCCAGAGCTGCCGCCGTGCCCGCACCCTAGCGTCGCCGTCAACTGCCCCGACCCCGCCCCCCTCTCTCAGCACCCCCGGCTCTCACGCGCGCGTCCCTTTCCCGTCCTTCCCCGTCGGGACATCGCGAGCCATTCGGCGTTCCCTTTCGCGGCATCGCCAGGCATTAGGTTTCGAGGTACGAGGTTGTTTTCATCCAGCGATTAGTTAAATCCCACCGGCCTTGGCAGCTTCCGGGCGCACACCCAACGCACCATCTAGATCCGCCCCTCTCTGGTGCGGAGATCTGCTTATTGTGTACAAATTTCCTTGACTGCTGTGGATACCGACAAACATTCAGCGTGTCGGGGGTGTTCATGCGTGCGCGATGTGCATGCTTTTGTTGAACCTATTAAGACAGTGAAGCTCAAAACCCCACAATATAGTGAATTGAAGCCGCCTCTGGCGAGTCCGTCGGCGGCCACCGTTGCCGCCAAAACAAAGCCTTCCAGTCGCTGGAATCGTCGCCCCCGCTTCCCTCCTTTCCAGATCTGCCGCCTTGTTGTCATTGATCCGGGCGGTGGCCGACTGGACAGGATGCAGCAGAGGGCGAAGGTACTGCATCGCCGGATCGGGCTCTAGCTATTGGTACATACGTAGTAGTGGAAAGTGTAATTGCGGCGAGTGCTTTGTGTTCTAGCCTAGTCAGTTCGCTTAAGCCGCCCAGATTGTTTAATCTATATATAGTACACCAGTTGTTGAATCTGGATTTAGCCTGCATCTAAGGTGTTCCTGCTAAAGTAGGAGCAGTTTTGGCCATTGATTGAATGAATCGGACGGTGAGACATGAGCGAATCCCTGCAACGTGGGCTGTGTTTGTATTTCATCTGACGGCTTGCGTTCGCACAGAGCACTGGTCCCACATGCGGAAAAGGCAGTCGAAACGACTCACAAGCCTACACCACAATTGAACTGCGCTACCGTGCTTCCTGCCCTGTTGGCCCATACAGAGTACTAGTGAATAGCTAAAATAAATAAAAGTGGTTAATGACAGTCAGCTACGATGCACCGGAGCACAATCTGCTGTCTTCGTGCATATAGCAGCAGTTCTGCGTTACACTTGGCTGGGTATTCATGCTACATTTTGAATCACGCCTACCGTACTTTGACATTCTACACTCATCCAATTCTTACGAAAGGAAGCAAAATTAGTATGGTCAATTAAAAAAGTTCCAGAAAAATTATACATATAATTGTTTCGAGTGTTGTAAATTCTTAAGCACTTTGCCCCTACGTGCTATGCACACACCATTTACTAGCCATCTTAGTAACACAGATATGACTTGGCAAAACGATGGATATATTTATGAATCCACTAGTTATAGAAGCAGCTACTAAGCGATATTGTAAATCTAAAACTCTAGCACTGGCATCACTGTTGGCCCTTTCCTCATGCGCACTTCTCATCCACATTCCTCTGGATTCCAGACTAGCATTTTATCAATTACATTCCCATCCATGGTTGCATCTGCAGAATCGACTCTCCAAACCATATATTTTATAGTTGCTACTACCGTCCTGACTTCCAAACTCCCACTCTGTATGCTCCTCCTTTAGCCTCACCTGACCCTGTTGTACTTGTTTCTAGCCAAACAAACGCCCCCACCATGGAAAGTGTCATTACAGATGCTTGGTCCTGAGGACTGGCGTGTGGGAGCATATGCATGTATACATGGACCAATCTACTAAAACAATCTGGTTTGTTAGTTGGAGTGATGCTTGTGTTGCTCTGCAGTGACCTGCACTGCAATTCAAGTTACTTTCATGTAGGTGTCTCTGACAACTGAAATTTCTTTTCTGTTACACCCACTGTGAAGTTATAGATGTTAACATGTTATAGTAAAATAGGACTTGTTGAAGGATGATTTGGAAGTGTGAAGAAAAATATCTGCAACTGACAGCCTGTTCATCTGTTGTAAAGGGAAACCAAGAAGATTGCGAATTTGTGTGCTAAGCTGAGGCTTAAAGTTACTGCATTATTGTTGAACTACTACCCCCAGTTCACAAATAAGGGGCGTTTTGGACATACCTTCAGTAAAAAAAAAAAACTTTGACTGCCAGTTTGCTAATATCATTTTAAATATTGGGATTGAAAACTTGAAAAATCATATGTACTCCCTCCGTCCCATAATATAAGATGTTATTACAACCAATATACTCATATATCAATTGTAATAACATCTTATATTATGGGATGGAGGGAGTATTGTTTTCCTTTGAAAAATGATAAGTATTTTTGGAACATGATGTTTTTCTTAGGTGTTATACGTACTACAGTATACAGTATAAATTAGACCAAACTTGGGTTAGCAAATGCACCTGAAGAAATTTTTATTGATTAGTAAACGATCATGTTTCACTTGGTTATCCGTTCTAAATTTGTGTGGGTTCGGAACAAGTCCATCTCTATCTGGTTTTTACGTTTCTATTGTATTACAGAAGTAAAAATTATCCGATCTCATGTGCAACATTCTCTGTTCACTCTATTGTTTACACTAGTCCAAAGGCTGAGCATGTAATTTGCACAATGATTGTAATATTTCATCCAAGTTACACTTACGTGATCATTATGTACTTGGGAGCCTCATGGCTAATACTGGTATTATCACACATAGTTGGACAACGTTCAAAATTATTGTTGGAAGACAGAACAACTTCATTTTGTTTAGCTTTTTTGTGCAGTTAATTCGAGTTATCTTCTTGTTGATATCTATCAGTGGGCTGGGCATCTGCTTTCTATTAAATTTGCATCCACATCATATTTGTTACATCACGGAGTTCTTATGATTATGGATACCAACTGCAGGTACTTAGGCCCTAATAATTTGGAAGTTGTGCAGGCAATCTCTTGCAGAACCTATGGACAGTTCTAAATCTCCCCAACCATTGAAGAAGAGCCGTACTAGTTTGTCTGGTGCAGACGGCCACCAATTTGAGAATGACGAGCTTCCGTCTGAAACTGCATCAGATAAAACGCCTGGTTTGAAGTTTGAAACAGTAGATAAAGTGCAAGATGAATTTGGAGAAGACAGTTCCCCGTTGCAGCAATCAGCTGCTTCCAACGTGTCATACCGTGGATCGCCATGTATTGGGGCATTCACTATCCAATGTGCTAGGTGCTTCAAATGGAGACTTATTCCAACGAAAGAGAAGTATGAAGAAATACGCGAGCATATTATACAGGAACCTTTTGACTGCGAACGAGCCCGTGAATGGAAACCTGATGTAACATGCGATGATCAAGAAGATATTTCTCAGGATGGAAGCAGACTCTGGGCTATCGACAAACCCAATATTGCACAGCCTCCTGCTGGATGGGAAAGGCAGATTAGAATAAGAGGTGAAGGAGGCACCAAATTTGCTGATGTGTGAGTGATGCTTTTCTGTCACTGCCTTTATTTACTTGTCAGGCTATTTCTGCAAGTACATTGATTTTTTTTAATTGCCTGCCACTTTATCTCTATATGTTAAAATCAGTTTTTAATGCGCATGGAAATAACAGAAAATCAGCCAATTAACCCGCACATTTGTATTTGTTTCTACACCACACCTTTTCTAAGTTGCACACATAAACCATTTATGTCTCAGTTACGAAGAGTTCAAGTCGGGAATATAGAAACTACCAAGCATATCATGTTACTTTTTCCTAACGGTGATCTCCGAGTTGACCCCCCCTGAACTCCGGGGAAGTGAAGGGGACCTTTCCGCATCAAAATGTTAGATTGTTGTATGGATGCTTAGTTTGTGCTAGTTTATATCACACTAGTTGCTTAGTTACCCTTAGCATCTTTGGCGGTGCATAACTTGTATGAAAGAGCCAATTCTGCTGCTTCTTGTTACTTCGGATGAACCAAGGAAATATGGCCGTAAGCATGAGAGCCCATTTATTATCGACATGTTTCTGTAGTCGCCTTCTTGAGGCTGGGAATAATTAGTCTTCTATGTGTTGAGCCGCGGAGTACTGATTTTCTGCATCAGTGAATCATACCGCACATTTTTTCAGTTTTTGCCATCCCTTGAAGTTTTGCCAGCCCCTTGTAAGTTGGCCACTTGGCTAATAGTGCATTGGCATGGTCAGTCTAGGTTTCAGTGCTGTCCTGAACTCCTGATTCTATTCTGAAGCAAGTTCATAAAAGGATTAGTTTATGCTGACAGCCTATCAGTTTGACACTCCATGATGACATTTTGCTGTGTAAACATCTTCCTCGAGGAGATTTTTTCGCGTTGACATTGCTATCGATTATTGGAGAGGAGACCAATAACTTTAGTTGATCCGGCAGCATCACTAAAAACAACTGCTGATTGGATTCATGTATGGCGCATATGGAAATTAAGGCGACAGAAGGCGGTGGAAAACGTAGAATAGGTGGAAAGATCCACTTAGTTCTCATCACACAAGTAATATAGGCTGCAAAGATGAGAGGCTTTAGTTAACGGACATTTCATGTTGTTCCAGAACAGCATTCCATTTTCATTCAAATGGTATATTTTGGTGGTAAATTAAATCATCTACCTTCTGCTGAATTTAGCAAATGATAAGGGTTGCACAAATAAACTAATAAATCTACATGGTCATAATTTCGGACCCACCAAAATAGGTAGGGTAGATCTTCTCTTGTCCTCTTGATTAATGTGGAAATTTCTGGGCTTGCATTTTTAACATTCTTGTAATGATATACTCCCTCTGTAAACAAATGTAGGTCACTAAAGACTTAAAACGTCAGAGGGAGTAATAGACAATATCTGTCCTAAAAAACCTCATTTCATTATTGTAATGTAACATGTACCCTTGCTACAGCTGCTGTAATTACCGTAATGCCCTTTATCTTGGTTTCAGGTACTACACTTCTCCTACTTCGAGGAAGCTGAGATCACTGGTTGAAGTTGATCGGTACGTGATGCAAATTTACTCAAAATGTCCCTTTCAACATCAATCTTCATCTGTTGAGCTGTAATTTATTTCCTTAAATTTGTGTCTGAAGTCAAAACATGAAGTAGCACTTGTATTGCAAATCTTATGCTGCTTTCTTCTCCATATTTTATAACTGGACGTTGCAATTAATAAGTACCTAGTTACTACTAACGGAGTACATCTAAATTGATAAAGAAGTATAATATCTATATATGCATATGAGTGGTACACGAGAACTGGGATTGCAAACTCCTGAACCATTTTTCATAAAATGGCATTCCATAGTGAACTAGAAACAGATTTTGCACATATGTGGGAAGCTATGCACATCATTCTGCTTTGTAGTCTGTCTTATGCGTGGGTCCCTATGAACACTTAACCGGAAACTTTAGGCAAATAATTAAGACCGCTACCATACCCCCTATGATGCACTTTAAGGCGCCTCTCTTTTATACGGCGTACGAGCGTACGATAATGGGTTCCCTCTTATTTGTGCTGATACTAATGGGATCCCTCTTATAGCGTATAATATTGGACTAATGGATCCCTAGAAACTCAAAGGTTCAAATTTGTGCACGGGGACAGACTGAAAGTCGCCAATGATTGCATGGTGTCAAATTAGTTTTGTGTCATGCAAGTATGCAACATCGTGCAAAAGCTTACAAATTCAACTCAGGTGCATGGGCCGATGAGCGTGTGTGTGCTTGGCTGCTTGCCTATGAGGCTCTTGCAGCTTTAGGGTAGTGCTACAGAAGGGAATTGGATGAAAAACCTCCTGTCTGATCCAACGGTGGATAAGGGTCTGTAGCTAACAACATGTGTGCATGGTCAATACTGCCTCTTTTGTTGTCTCTAAAATTGCTACGTGCGACTCATCTGTCTATGGTCTAAACTTTCTATGCCATACTTTGCAGGTACCTCCAAGAAAATCCAGAGTATGGTGCACAGGGTGTAACATTAGCTCAGTTTTCCTTCCAGATTCCTAGACCTCTGCGGCAGAACTATGTCAAAAAGCGCCCTAAGAACGCAAGTCCAAGTGATGAAGCAACAACTAAGCCTGTTCAACCAGTGGAAGGTGTGTACGCTGTGTAAATGAACTCATCATGATTTGTTAAAGCATAATATACTCCCTCCGTTCCTAAATATAAGTCTTTTTAGATATTTCAATAAGAGACTACATGCGGAGCAAAATGAGTGAATCTACACTCTAAAATATGTCTATATATATCCGTATGTTGTTTGTATTGGAATCTCTAAAAAGACTTATATTTGGAAACGGAGGGAGTACTATATAAAGTTTTTCTTACTGCTTTGCTAGATTATATCTTTGTCGTAAATGGTAGTCATGAATTATGATTATCCATCCAAATATTCCAACTATAACGTGAGAACTCAAAACTATTTTCCTTTAATCTGCTTGAAAAGTATTGGCTAGTACACGTGGTCAAGACACTAGTTGAACCATACTGCTTGGCACACTAGTTGAACCATACTACTAGTTGAACCTTCATTGATTCGTGAAATTGTTAACTACTTGGTGCATTTTATCAGGTGCTTTTCAGAACCAATTTGGTTAAGTGCAGACCATCTCATGCTTGTGTTTTTCTCCCAGTTAACCCCATATCCTGGGCTGCTCCTCTTGCAAGCGAGGCTAAGGCAAGCGAACCAGCATCTCATGCCGACGAAAAGCCAGTTGGATCAGCAGATGTGGAGCTGGTCCGGAAGAGGAAAGCAGAACCAGGAGAGGCAAATGCTAACAACCACGTGTCTGATGGGCCGGAAACCAAGGTAGAGGATGCTCAGAATGGAGATGCTACCACCACTGCCTGAAAAGCTGGTCTGACGTACCCAGTGCTCCGCATCGATGATTTCCTCGACTCTATATATTCCTTCTCCATTGTATGCGGGAGCCGGTTTTTTCTGTAATGCGAGTCCGTAATGGCCTTATATGTGTACCAAGGCACGAACCTTCGAGGTCGACCCAAAATTCGACGATTTGGGACAGCAAGTTGACTGAATGTTGTAGTATCGGAGAAGCCCTGTCGAACCCTTTCGGAGCATGTATGTTCCGCTATGCTTATGTAGGAGACCTTGTCATGCAAGATTAGATGCGTTTTATTTTCTCCTTTGTAAGATACAGAAATGTCGGTAGGGGACTATTGTGTTGTGCTGTATGTCGGAGTCGACTCATCTATTATCTATCGAGACATGACAGTTGTAGCAGTGGCGGCGCGTTATTCTCCGAGCTCGTCATGCTCATCTAGCATGCCATATGGTATTTGCCTGCATGATCCATGCCTTTCCACAAGGAAACGAAATTTCCACATCTATGCATGAACAACACTAGTACTCCCCTATTCCTAAATGTAAGCCTTTTTATAGATTCCAATATAGGCTGCATTCGGAGCAAAATGAGTGAATCTATACTTTAAAATACGTTTATATATATCCGTATGTAGTTCATATTAAAATTTCTAAAAGGTCTTGTATTTAGAACTGGAGGGACTATGATTCTAAACCCTAGAACTTCGATATCTATACATGAACAACACTATTATCATTTATAGCAAAATTTCGTCAAGCTTCTCTAGCTTTTTTAGGCATGTAAAACACAACGATTCTGCCGCAAAATACAGCGTTTTCCTAGGTTCAAAACAACGGCTGTTCATAGATTGGCCCTTTCCTTCCTTGGATCACGTTTGCTAAAAGATGGCCCCTCACAAATGGCTCAATCAAGCAACACCTTGGTCAGGTCAGACTGGCATTTATACATGGATAAATCAAGCAATACCTTACTCAGGTGGAACATATACAGAAAGTTGAGCAGAGTCATGGTAGGATATGTTGTCTATGTTCAGTTCGAATTCTCCTCTTTAGACACAAAAAAATGAAACAAAACAACTGAAAATGGACACCGTGGTACACACCCAGGCTACAGTTTCCCCAATTCACATACAGAGCCCTACCCAAAATGGCACCAAAGCTCACACACTGAAGTATGTATCAGCAGCTCAGCATAGCTCGGGGAGCAGGCAATGGCGTGGCAAGAATATCTGAACATGCATACAAACATGGTGCGTGCTAGCCCGACGGCTTCTGGCCGCCGGTGGGCTGCTGCTCGTCGTCCTTCTTGGGGGCGGGGTTGAAGGGGGCCTGCTCGGCGCAGTCGAGGTTGAGGCCGGAGCGCTCCCGGCCGAAGCCCATGAGGTCGAGGTAGTACTGGTAGTGGGAGATGATGACGTTCATCTCGTCGATGAAGCCCCGGCCGCAGATGGACTCGCCGTAGAGGAGGTTCATGGTGGCGCCGAAGCCCGGGAGGCGCTTGCTGAGCGTGTCGTTCTTGGTGGGCTTCCACACCCCCGTGAAGGCCTCGTGCGCCGACGGCTGCTTCTTCTTGATGGGCGTCATCCACCGCCACATGGCCGCCGCGAACGCCAGCGTCGCGTTCTGCTCCAGCAGCTCCGGGTGGTGCAGCAGGTCCACCTTCAGCCCGTCCCCCGCCGCGCCGTAGTTGAAGTTCCTGGCCATGGAGATGGATCAATTCAGCAAGTCGCAAGAACTGCCATGAATGACTGCAATTGATGAACTGAATGGCTGAGCTTACCAGTAGACCGGGATGGCGCCGCGGCCGTAGTACTCGGCGCCCTTGACGCAGGGCCACTGCGTGTAGGAGTCGTCGCAGTAGCCCTGGTCGGGGCTCATCTCGTGGTTGTAGCACAGCCCCCACGCCGTCGGACCGCCGGTGGCCACGCCGTATCCACCTGCAAGAAGACCCAATCAGTCGGTCTCCTGGATCTAATCGAAGCAGAGGAAGCAACAGGAAGCAGAGCAAGGCAGCAATCCATTGGAATCGAGCCACCGCCACCGGAGAAGAAGAAGAACAAGTAGTACTACATACATGAGGTCTTTGCGCCGACGTGGCCGAGGAAGGCGCAGAGCTCCATCATCTGCATGTCGATGCCGCCGGTGGTGCAGAAGCCCTGGTTCTCGAAGAGCGAGGCGGCGGTGATGAAGGCCTGGTAGTCCCAGAAGCCGACGGCCTTGGCGACGGGGAAGTTGCGCTTGGCGAAGAGGTTCTCGAACTGGTACACCTTGAAGAAGTCGGTGATGGTCTGGTTGCAGCAGTACTTGGTGCCGGAGCACTCCCACCCCTTGTTGCACACCTTCTCCTGCGACTCCTTGAGCTTCACCTTCCACGTCCCCGCCGTCAGGATCAGCGCCAGCGTGCCGCCGATCAGCACCGCCGCCGCCCCCAGCAGCAGCACCGTCACCACGATCTTGTTCCGCGTCTTCCGCTTCATCTTCTTGCTCTTTCCCCTCCGGCGGTCAGAGCAGCTCAGCTCAGCTCAGCTCCGGCGGCCCGAGCAGCTCAGCTCAGCTCAGCTCGATCTGGATCTCGCTTCTTCTCGGGAGCTCGGGAGCTCGATCTGGGCTGCCCCCGTTTGGTGTGATCTGGATCTTTGGGGAATGCGGTAGCTGGTGGCGGGGATCTGGTGAGGAGATAAAAATGGGAGTGGGGATGAAAGCGAAGTGGCAACCGCGCGTGCGACCGGGGGGAGGGAGGAGTGGTGTCGGTGGCGGGAGGGCCGTCCGTCAAGACGAGGGAGGAAGGAGACGGCAAGAGCTGCAAGACAGCTGGTCCGGTAGGTAACACGTTACCGTTAATGATTTTCCCGGTAAATCCCGTCTTCCTTTCTTTTTTTAAGCTGAAACTCCGTGTTTCTTATATATACTATAATAACAAACAAGCGGAAATTCAGCAAGTTCCACCGACGGTTTACACACTTGCACCTAGGGCATTTCCATGAAAAGCCGCCCCCAAATCCTCCCCATTTGTCTTAACTTTTTTTTACGAGAAACAACATTTGTATCATTACTCAACACATGAAGATCACAACCATGGCGGCATAAGTCTCTCACGTTATTTGGTCTGCAAATTGCAGTCCGTATATGTGTTCTTCCAAAGTTTGACATAAAATGGCTTACTTAGTTTTGATGGTCGGATATGAGCACTGCAAGCACAACTAACCTTCGTATGTATCTTGATTTCATATACCAAGAACGCATAAGGCAAGCGAATGTCCTCAACACTCACTGCCATATTCCCAACCTCCAAGCAATCATCGGTTTCGATATGGAATCGGGAGTGTTTATCCCTCCGCAATAGTCGATAGCTCAGCCTCCAGCGGGTCGCTACAAGAGAACATGTGGCGGCATGAGCAGAAAATGATGTTATATATGTGATCACGGAGGACCATGTCTGTTCTCGTTATTCTTTCACAGAAAGACCCGCATGTATTTAATTTGGCCTAGACAAAGTCAAAAGGCTCCTAGGGTATAACGTATATGTTCATGCTTCTGTTGTCACATATGAAAGTCAACCTTAGAGGGGTCTCGATGAATAGCGCAACTTTGCCTTTTAAAGCATCTCATGCTGGTATATGAGGAATACCCTCAAAAGGTTATAGATAACTAGAGAGTAACCTTAGTCCCTCGATTTGGTTTGTGTGTGTGGGCCACTTTTTTTAGGGGGGTGTGGGGGGGGGGGGGGGGGGGGGGGGGGAAGAATTGCCATGGACAACTTCATAATTAACTAAAAGGAAAACACAATCCAATGGAACCTCTGAGGACCTCCCAATTTCTTCAAAAGTGCCCATCCCATTATTTCTCACCCAAAAATTGAGGCAGGGGACTCTCCACATGTTGTATAACACGCAACTGCAAGCCACCCCTTCTAATGTACTAATGCACTAGCTCGTCAACAAGCTCTGTCTTGCAAATATCAAGGAAAAAAAATCAAAATATATGCATAATGCACACCAATGATGCCAATTTTTTTCAATCCAGACAAAAAAGGATAAACCAGATAGTGAATATTACCAATTTAAATTTACAATGATCCATTTGCTCTCAGATTTTTCTGTTCTTGTTGCATTTCGAGCCATAGACCGAATTTGGATTCGAAATTCGAGACACGGTAGATGTATGCTGTACTGATGTTTTCAACTTTTTTTAGTTCGGTTAAAGATGCTAATCAGTCAGCTAGTGCATGAATAGAACTCATGTCCTCATGTATGGTAATATATGCGAGATGCATATACATGTCCGATCGCTGTCACACAATTTATTTTATGTGATAACTCTGCAGAGTTGTCGTGCAATTCATGTGGCGTCCCAGTGTCGCGAACAGGGTCGTATGGTGGCTCACAGCGCACGCAGACGGAATAAAGTAGAAGATGGTTGGTGTAGGGAGGAGGATTACTTGATCTGTGCTTCCAACAACCGAAAAAATCAGCTGGTGTTGGCAGCATATGCTGGTTTGTGAGAACGATGGGGAGGAGCTTCACTGGCACACAGCAAGCCCACGGAAGGAAGTGAGTGGATCCGACCATGCGAGCTCGGAATTCTGAGATTGAGATAAAATTGCTCGGTTTTAGCTTGATCCTCACTAACAATAAGGGCTTATTTATTTATTTATTTCGCGCGAGAAAGTTCCAGTTTATTCATCTCAAACTATGATAGTTTAAAGAACACCAAGTGGTCATCTTGGTAAGCTATCAACACAAATTTGCAATCAATGATAGTTTAAAGAATACAAGAGGTAATAAAAATTACAACCAGGTACGTGGACTACCTAGCGACAACTACAAGCACTGGAATGAGCCGAAGGCACGCCGTCATCATCTATTTGACGTGGCAAAATGGATGATAATGAATGCATTTGGACCATATTACTTCGTGCCGCACGTGTGTCACTTCATTTGGGTTAAAAATTACTGTCTTGTGTGACAGATTGTTTCACTACTGTAACTGCCCTGCGAGACAAATCAATTCCCAGTTGTAAGCGCATCTCTAGCAGACCCTGTAAAATCACGACTTGCATAAGAGATCAAAAAAACTCAAATAACTTTTACGGATAAAAAGAGATAGATTTGATTATAAACTCAAAGTTCATCAGATCCCAACAAACACACCACAAAAGAATTACATTATATGGATCTTCAAGAGACCATTGTATCGAGAATCAAACGAGAGAGAGGAAGCCATCTAGCTACTAACTACGAACTCGAAGGTCTACAAAGAACTACGCACTCATCATTGGAGATGCACCAATGAAAGTGGTGAACCCCTCCGTGATGATGTCTATATTGGTTCTGGTGGTTCTAGACTCTACGACGGTTGGAATTGATTTTCGTCGACCCCCTAGGGTTTCTGGAATATTGGGATATTTATAGAGCAAAGAGGCTGTCTGGGAGGCACCCGAGGTGGGCACAACCCACCAAGGCGCGCCTGGGCCCCCAGGCGTGCCCTGGCGGGTTGTGCTCCCCTCGGAGCATCCCCGAGGCGCTTCTCCGGCCCATTGGATGTCTTCTGGTTCAAAAAAAATCCACAAAAGTTTCGCTGCATTTGGACTCCGTTTGATATTGATTACCCGCGATGTAAAAAACATGCAAAAAACAGCAACTGACGTTTGGCACTATGTCAATAGGTTAGCACCAAAAAACTAATATAAAATGATTATAAAACATCCAAGAATGATAATATAACAGCATGGAACAATAAAAAATTATAGATACGTTGGAAACGTATCAGCATCCCCAAGCTTAATTCATGCTCGTCTTCGAGCAGATAAATGATAAAAACAAATTTTTTTAATATGGAATGCTGCCTAACATGTCATCTCATATTCTTTTCTTTATAGCATGGACATTTGGACTTTTATATGATTCAAAGCAACAGTCTAGTTTTGATATGATAACTTAAATACTCAAGCAAACCAACAAGCAACCTTGTCTTTCAAAATATCAACGCTAAAATAAGCTATCCCTAACTCATCATGCTCAATCATTGATCCATTGATGAAAGACACTCGCATATTAACTATACCCAATGCTCAAGTACGATCATAGTGCCTCCTAGTTAGTGCTTTATAAAAAAAGATGGAGACTCAAATTCAAAATAAAAATTGCATAAAGTAAAAGAAAGGCCCTTCGCAGAAGGAAGTAGGGATTTGTAGAGGTGCGAGAGCTTGAAGCGAAAATTGAGAGATAAAAACATTTTGAGAGACATACTTTTCCCACCAACGAAAACGACTTAGAATTCCCAACATTTTCCATGCTAGATATATCATAGGCGGTTTCCAAACAGAAATTAAAGTTTATTCCTTTTTCCACCATACTTTCACTTTCCATGGCTAACCGTATCCACGGGTGCCTTCCATACCAACACTTTCCAAAAAATTTATTATTTGACAACATAAAATAAATTCATTTTTCATTTCGGGACTGGGCATCCCTAATACCTTTGCCTTACTCTCGTGTAATGACAAGTGAATAAACACTCATCATGAGAATAACACATCTAGTATGGAAAATATTAGCCACCCCTCACGGCCTTGTGAGCGGTACGAGCACACAAAAGAGAAATTTATTTTGAATATTAGAGATGGCAAATACAAATTTGCTTAGAACGGCAAAAGAATGCCGCATATAGGTAGATATAGTGGAGTCATGTGGCAAAACTGGTTTAAAGGATTTTGGATGCATAAGTAGTGATCATACTTAGTGAAAAATGAAGGCTAGCAAAAGATTGAGAAGCGACGAACCAAGAAACAAATAATCTCATAAGCGGGCATTAAGCATAATTAACACTGAATAAGGCACCACAAGTAGGATGTAATTTCATTGCATAACTATTGACTTTCATGCTTTCATAGGGAATCACAAATCTTAAACACCAATATTCTTACTAAAGCATAGTTACTCATCAACATGACTCATGTATCACATCATCATATCTCAAAACTATTACTAAGAATCAAGTTTATTTTATCCAATGATCTTCATGAAAGTTTTTATTATATCCCTTTTGGATATCTATCACTTCGGGACTAATTTTCATGTGTTGCTTTTGATAAGCTCAAACAAATATAAGTGAAGATCATGAGCATAATATTTCTTTCTTTCAAATTAATTTAAGTGAAGTAAGAGAGAATTTCTTGAAAATTTTACTAACTCTCAAATAAATCTAAGTGAAGCAAGAGAGCATTTCTCCAAAATACTAAAGCACACCGTGCTCAAAAAGATATAAGTGAAGAACTAGAGCAAATCCACAGCTCATAAAAATTTAAATGAAGCATAGAGAGCAATTCTAACAAGTCATGACATAATTTTGGCTCCACTCGGGGCATCCCCAAACTTAGTTGCTTGCTTCTCTTTGGATAATAGCAGGGGATGCCATGGGCATCCCCATGCTTAGGATCTTTTCTCACTCCTTATTCCTTCATCCATCGTAAGATAACCCAAAACTTGAAAAGTTCAATCACACAAAACTCAACAAAACCTTCGTGAGATCCGTTAGTATAAGAAAACAAATCACAACTATAAGTGTTGTAGCAAACCAATTCATATTTTATTCTTGAATTACTACTGTATTCCAACTTTTCTATGGCAAAATCTCATCAAAGGAAACCATAGAATCATCAAAACAAGCACACAATGCAAAGAAAACAGAATCTGTCAAAAACAGAACAGTCTGTAGCAATCTGGATATTTCGAATACTTCTGTAACTCCAAAAACTCTTAAAAATTAGGACGTCCTGAGAAATTTGTATATTAATCTTCTGCAGAAATAATTGGTATTTTATCGCTCTTTGGTTAAAAATGAGAACTGTTTTCGTGAGCGCAAAAGTTTCAGTTTTTTAGCAAGATCAAACAACTATCACCCAAGAAGATCCTAAAGGCTTTACTTGGCACAATCACTAATTAAAACACAAAAAACACAATCATAATAGTGGCATAATTGTGCTAACACTCAAGAACAGGAAGCGAAAAGCAAAAATAAATTTTATTCATTGGGTTGCCTCCCAACAAGCGCTATTGTTTCACGCCCCTAGCTAGGCATAAAGCAATGATCTAAGTTTTGTCATCTTTGTCCAACTCTTCAATCAAACACTTAGAATTCTTCAGAGATTTAGCATAAAGACTTTCAATGATAATACTCCTAGGAACAAATTTAAAGAATTCATTCTTGCCAAAGGGATCTCTTATAACTTCAACAAAATCCGGGTGAATACTAATCATCTTAAGATCCTCTTTACTATTATTACTAGAAGTTGCACCCTTGCTCTTAGTAACTTGAGTAGTCTTTCCAATCTTTACGGGAGTTTTTTCGATAGTTTTAGCAGAAGCAAAGGCCGTGCTCAAATTACTAAAGATTTCTTTCAGTTTATCAATCCGAGACGGACTTTCTTCAGTTCTTTCATGAATTACGGTTTCCTTTTTCTTTTAACAACTTAAAAACTTCTCCCGCTTTTGACCCAATTTTAGTAGCAAAATTATGCATCTTTTTATCCAAGTTTTCAATATGCTCTTCAGTAAGCATTTTCTTTTCAATAGCATCTAATCTTTCCATAACATGCTCAGGAGTCAAAGTTGTTTCATTAATCATAAGAGGTGGTGAGCCTTCTAAATTTCCCATAGCATTAAAAGCATCAAGAGAGGGACACATCAAGAAATTTCCACCGGTAATAATATCAAGGACGAATCTATACCAAGTGGTGATGCCCACATAAAAACAACGAAGAAGAACAACGGTAGATTGCTTACAGATAAATCTATTATGAGCATTGCAAATTCTATACCAAGCATCTTTTAAATTCTCCCCTCCCCTTTGTTTAAAGTTGAGAACCTCGTTCTCAGGAGTGTGATACGTCTCCAACGTATCTATAATTTTCGATTGTTCCATGCTATTATATTATCTGTTTTGGATGTTTAATGGGCTTTGTTATGCACTTCTATATTATTTTTGGGACTAACCTACTAACCAAAGGCCCAGTGCAAATTGTTGTTTTCTTTTGCCTATTTCAGTGTCTCGCAGAAAAGGAATATCAAACGGAATGAAAACTTCGGGAGAGTTATTTTTGGAACAAACGTGATCCACGAGACTTGGAGTGGACGTCAAGAAAGAAGCCAGGAGGCCACGAGGCAGCATGGCGCGCCCACGGGGGTAGGCATGCCCCCCACCCTCGTGGGCCCCTCGAAGCTCCACCGATCTACTTCTTCCTCCTATATATACCCATATACCCCGAAAACATCCAGGAGCACCACGAAACCCTATTTCCACCGACGCAACCTTCTGTACCCGTGAGATCCCATCTTGGGGCCTTTTCCGGCACTCCGCCGGAGGGGGAATCGATCACGGAGGGCTTCTACATCAACACCATAGCCTCTTCGATGATGTGTGTTGGTTTGGCCTACTAGATTGATATTTCTTGCAATGGGAGAAGTGCTTAGCTTTGGGTTCAATCTTGCGGTGTCCTTTCCCAGTGACAGCAGGGGCAGCAAGGCACGTATTGTATTGTTGCTATCGAGGATAAAAAGATGGGGTTTATATCATATTGCTTGAGTTTATCCCTCTACATCACGTCATCTTGCCTAATGCGTTACTCTGTTCTTATGAACTTAATACTCTAGATGCATGCTGGATAGCGGTCGATGTGTGGAGTAATAGTAGTAGATGCAGAATCATTTCGGTCTACTTTGTTGCGGACATGATGCCTATATACATGATCATGCCTAGATATTCTCATAACTATGCGCTTTTCTATCAATTGCTCGACAGTAATTTGTTCACCCACCATAGAATTTGCTATCTTGAGAGAAGCCACTAGTGAAACCTATGGCCCCCGGGTCTATTCTCTATTATATTATTTTCCCATCAACAAGCCATTTCTGTCACCGTTTATTTTGCAATCTTTATTTTCCAATCTTTATTTTCCAATCTATACAACAAAAATACCAAAAATATTTATCTTATTATATCTATTAGACCTCACTTTCGTAAGTGACCGTGAAGGGATTGACAACCCCTTTATCGCATTGGTTGCATTGTTCTTGTTTGTTTGTGCAGGTACGAGGGACTTGCGTGTAATCTCCTACTAGATTGATATCTTGGTTCTCAAAAACTGAGGGAAATACTTACGCTACTTTGTTGCATCACCCTTTCCTCTTCATGGGAAAACCAACGCATGCTCAAGAGGTACAAGAAGGATTTCTGGCGCCGTTGCTGGGGAGATCTACACACAAGTCAAGACATACCAAGTACCCATCACAAACTCTTATCCCTCGCATTACATTATTTGCCATTTGCCTCTCGTTTTCCTCTCCCTCACTTCACCCTTGCCGTTTTATTCGCCCTCTTTTCCGTTCGCCTCTTTTCTATTCGTCTCTTTTTGCTTGCTTCTTGTGCGCTTGTGTGTCACGGTGTCTCTTCCAAAATGTATTGATCTTCACCATAGAAGGTTGGAAGAAATTGAAAACAACGTTAGAAATTTTATGTCCTTGCAATTTAAGCATAATAATTTCTTCAGAAATGAGCTTAAAGAGCAAAAATGTTTTATGGAGTACATGAATAAAGAGCTCGATGATATGTATAAGGAATTTTATGGTTTGAAATCTCAGTTTGCTCATCTTGAAAACTTAATAGCCCAATTTTCGGATAAGCAGGCCACCTTAGTTAATAAGATGGCCGCCAAACCAGAAGAGTTAGATGATAATAAGGATGAAGATCTAAAAGTGATCGATGTGTATCCTATTAAATCTTTGTTTTGCAATATGAATCTTGATAATGATGTGACTGGAGATGAGTCAACTTTAGCTAAAAGGCGTCCCAATGATTCGGAGTTTTTAGATCTTGATGCAAAAATTGGTAAAAGTGAGATTGAAGAGGTCAAAATTTTACATAGCAATGAACCCACTATTTTGGATTTCAAGGAATTTAATTATGATAATTGCTCTTTGATAGATTGTATTTCCTGGTTGCAATCCGTGCTAAATTCTCCTCATGCTTATGATCAAAATAAAGCTTTTACCAAACATATCGTTGATGCCTTAATGCAATCCTATGAAGAAAAGCTTGAATTAGAAGTTTATATCCCTAGAAAATTTTATGATGAGTGGGAACCTACTATTAAAATTAAAATTAGAGACCATAAATGCTATGCTTTATGTGATTTGGGTGCTAGTGTTTCCACGATTCCAAAAATTTTGTGTGATGTGTTAGGTTTCCGTGAATTTGATGATTGTTCTTTAAATTTGCATCTTGCGGATTCCACTATTAAGAAACCTATGGAAAAGATTAATGATGTTCTTATTGTTGCAAATAGGAATTATGTGCCCGTAGATTTCATTGTTCTTGATATAGATTGCAATCCTACATGTCCTATTATTCTTGATAGACCTTTCCTTAGAACGATTGGTGCAATTATTGATATGAAAGAAGGAAATATTAGATTCCAATTTCCGTTAAGGAAAGGCATGGAACACTTTCCTAGAAAGAAAATTAAATTACCTTATGAATCTATTATGAGAGCCACTTATGGATTGCATACCAAAGATGACAATACCTAGATCTATTCTTATTTTTATGCCTAGCTAGGGGCGTTAAACGATAGCGCTTGTTGGGAGGCAACCCAATTTTATTTTTGTTTCTTGTTTTTGTTCCCTGGTTAGTAATAAATAATTCATCTAGCTTCTGTTTAGATGTGGTTTTATGTTTTTAATTAGTGTTTGTGCCAAGTAGAACCTTTGGGAAGACTTGGGGGAAGTCTTTGCGATCTTGCTATAAAAAAACAGAAACTTTAGCGCTCCGGAGATTTGCTGCCATTTTTTTACTAGAGAGTGTGATTAAGTTGATTCTTTTTTGCAGATGATTAATAGACAAATTCCTCACTTCCACCAATTTATTTAAGAATTTTTGGGGTTTCAGAAGTTTTCAAAACCTACAGATTACTACAGACTGTTCTGTTTTTGACAGATTCTGTTTTTGTGTGTTGTTTGCTTATTTTGATGAATCTATGGCTAGTATCGGGGGGTATGAACCATAGAGAAGTTGGAATACAGTAGGTTTAACACAAATATAAATAAATAATGAGTTCATTACAGTACCTTGAAGTGGTGGTTTGTTTTCTTATACTAACGAAGCTCATGAGATTTTCTGTTGAGTTTTGTGTTGTGAAGTTTCCAAGTTTTGGGTAAATGATTTGATGGATTTTGGAATAAGGAGTGGCAAGAGCCTAAGTTTGGGGATGCCCAAGGCACCACAAGGTAAAATTCAAGGACAACCAAAAGCCTAAGCTTGGGGATGCCCCGGAAGGCATCCCCTCTTTCATCTTCTTCCATCGATAACTTTACTTGAGGCTATATTTTTATTCACCACATGATATGTGTTTTGCTTAGAGCGTCTTGTATGATTTGAGTCTTTGCTTTTTAGTTTACCACAATCATCCTTTCTGTAGACACCTTTTGGAGAGACACACATAAATCAAAATTTATTAGAATACTCTATGTGCTTCACTTATATCTCTTGAGCTAGATAATTTTGCTCTAAGTGCTTCACTTATATCTTTAAGTGCATGGTGGTGGTTTTATTTTATAGAAATTACTGATCTCTCATTCTTCACTTATATTATTTTGAGAGTCTTTTAGAACATCATGGTAATTTGTTTTGGCTATAAAATTAGTCCTAATATGATAGACATCCAAGATGGGTATAATAAAAACTTTCATAAAAGGTGCATTGAATACTATGAGAAGTTTGATACTTGATGATTGTTTTGAGATATGAAGGTGGTGATATTAGAGTCATGCTAGTTGAGTAGTTGTGAATTTGAGAAATACTTGTTCTAAAGTTTGTGATTCCCGTAGCATGCACGTATGGTGAACCGTTATGTGATGAAGTCGGAGCATGATTTATTTATTGATTGTCTTCCTTATGAGTGGCGGTCGGGGACGAGCGATGGTCTTTTCCTACCAATCTACCCCCCTAGGAGCATGCGCTAGTACTTTGTTTCGATAACTTACAGATTTTTGCAATAAGTATGTGAGTTCTTTATGAGTAATGTTGAGTCCATGGATTATATGCACTCTCACCCTTCCACCATTGCTAGCCTCTCTAGTACCGCACAACTTTCTCCGGTACCATACACCCACCATATACCTTCCTCAAAACAGCCACCATACCTACCTATTATGGCATTTCCATATCCATTCTGAGATATATTGCCATGCAACTTACCACCGCCCCGTTTGTTATGACATGCTTCATCATTATCATATTGCTTTGCATGATCATGTAGTTGACATCGTATTTGTGGCAAAGCCACCTTTATAATTATTTCATACATGTCACTCTTGATTCATTGCACATCCAGGTACACCGCCGGAGGCATTCACATAGAGTCATATTTTGTTTTAAGTATCGAGTTGTAATTTTTGAGTTGTAAGTAAATAAAAGTGTGATGATCATCATTATTAGAGCATTGTCCCACATGAGGAAAGGATGATGGAGACTATGATTCCCTCACAAGTCGGGATGAGACTCCGGATGAAAAAAGGAGAGAAAAAGAGGCCATAAAAAAGAGAAAAGGCCCAAATAAAAAAATGAGAGAAAAAGAGAGAAGGGACAATGTTACTATCCTTTTACCACACTTGTGATTCAAAGTAGCACCATGATCTTCATGATAGAGAGTATCCTATGTCGTAACTTTCATATACTAGTGGGAATTTTATGTTATAGAACTTGGCTTGTATATTCCAGTGATGGGCTTCCTCAAAATGCCCTAGGTCTTCGTGAGCAAGCGAGTTGGATGTACACCCACTTAGTTTCTCTTGTTGAGCTTTCATATACTTATAGCTCTAGTGCATCCGTTGCATGGCAATCCCTACTCACTCACATTGATATCTATTGATGGGCATCTCCATAGCCCGTTGATACGCCTAGTTGATGTGAGACAATCTTCTCCTTTTTTGTCTTCTCCACAACCACCATTCTATTCCACATATAGTGCTATGTCCATGGCTCATGCTCATGTATTGCGTGAAGATTGAAAAAGTTTGAGAACATCAAAAGTATGAAACAATTGCTTGGCTTGTCATCGGGGTTGTGCATGATTAAATACTTTGTGTGATGAAGATAGAGCATAGCCAGACTATATGATTTTGTAGGGATAACTTTCTTTGGCCATGTTATTTTCAGAAGATATGATTGCTTTGTTAGTATGCTTGAAGTATTATTATTTTTATGTCAATATTAAACTTTTGTCTTGAATCGTTCGGATATGAACATTCATGCCATAATAAAGAAAATTACATTGAGAATTATGCTAGGTAGCATTCCACATCAGAAATACTGTTTTTATCATTTACCTACTTGAGGACGAGCAGGAATTAAGCTTAGGGATGCTTGATACGTCTCCAACGTATCTATAATTTTTGATTGTTCCATGCTATTATATTATCTGTTTTGGATGTTTAATGGGCTTTGTTATGCACTTTTATATTATATTTGGGACTAACCTACTAACCAAAGGCCCAGTGCAAATTGCTGTTTTTTTTGCCTATTTCAGTGTTTCACAGAAAAGGAATATCAAACAGAATGAAACCTTCAGGAGAGTTATTTTTGGAACAAACGTGATCCAGGAGACTTGGAGTGGACGCCAAGAAAGAAGTGAGGAGGCCACAAGGCAGGAGGGCGCGCCCAGGGGGGTAGGCGCGCCCCACCCTCGTGGGCCCCTTGCATCTCCACCGACCTACTTCTTCCTCCTATATATACCCATATACCCCGAAAACATGCAGGAGCACCACGAAGCCCTATTTCCACCACCGCAACCTTCTGTACCTGTGAAATACCATCTTGGGGCCTTTTCCGACGCTCCGCCGGAGGGGGAATCGATCACGGAGGGCTTCTACATCAACACCATAGCCTCTCCGATGATGTGTGAGTAGTTTACCACAGACCTTCGGGTCCATAGTTATTAGCTAGATGGCTTCTTCTCTCTCTTTGGATCTCAATACAAAGTTCTCCTCTATTCTCTTGGAGATCTATTCGATGTAATTCTTTTTGCGGTGTGTTTGTCGAGATCCGATGAATTGTGGTTTATGATCAAGATTATCTATGAACAATATTTGATTCTTCTCTGAATTATTTTATGCATGATTTAATATCTTTGCAAGTCTCTTCGAATTATCAGTTTGGTTTGGCCTACTAGATTGATCTTTCTTGCAACGGGAGAAGTGCTTAGCTTTGGGTTCAATCTTGCGGTGTCCTTTCCTAGTGACAGCAGGGGCAGCAAGGCACGTATTGTATTGTTGCCATCGAGGATAAAAAGATGGGGTTTATATCATATTGCTTGAGTTTATCCCTCTACATCATGTCATCTTGCCTAATGCGTTACTCTGTTCTTATGAACTTAATACTCTAGATGCATGCTGGATAGCGGTCGATGTGGAGAGTAATAGTAGTAGATGCAGAATCGTTTCGGTCTACTTGTTGCGGACGTGACGCCTATATACATGATCATGCCTAGATATTCTCATAACTATGCACTTTTCTATCAATTGCTCAACAGTAATTTGTTCACCCACCGTAGAATTTGCTATCTTGAGAGAAGCCACTAGTGAAACCTATGGCCCCTGATACGTCTCCAACGTATCTATAATTTTTGATTGTTCCATGCTATTATATTATCTGTTTTGGATGTTAATGAGCTTTATTTTACACTTTTATATTATTTTTGGGACTAACCTACTAACCCAAGGCCCAGTGCAAATTGCTGTTTTTTTGTCTATTTCAGTGTTTCATAGAAAAGGAATATCAAATGAAATCCAAACAGAATGAAACCTTCGGGAGAGTTATTTTTGGAAAAACGTGATCCAGAGGACTTGGAGTGGAAGTCAAGAAACAAACGAGGAGTCCACGAGGCAGGGGGCGCGCCTACCACCCTGGGTGCGCCCTCCCCCCTCGTGGGCCCCTCATGGCTCAACCGACCTACTTCTTCCTCCTATATATACTCATATACCATGAAAACAACCAGGAGCAGCACGAAACCCTATTTCCACCACCGCAACCTTTTGTACCCAAGAGATCCCATCTTGGGGCCTTTTCCGGAGCTCCGCCGGAGGGGGCATCGATCACGGAGGGCCTCTACATCAACTCCATGGCCTCTCCGGTGACGTGTGAGTATTTTACTTCAGACCTTCGGGGTCCATAGTTATTATCTAGATGGCTTCTTCTCTCTTTGGATCTCAATACAAAGTTCTCCTCGATCTTCTTGGAGATCTATTCGATGTAACTCTTTTTGCGGTGTGTTTGTCGAGATCCGATGAATTGTGGGTTTATGATCAAGTCTATCTATGAATAATATTTTATTCTTCTCTGATATCTTTTATGTATGGTTGGTTATCTTTGCAAGTCTCTTTGAATTATCAGTTTGGTTTGGCCTACTAGATTGATCTTTCTTGCAATGGGAGAAGAGCTTAGCTTTGGGTTCAATCTTGCGGTGCTCGATCCCAGTGACAGAAAGGGAAATGAGACGTATTGTATTGTTGCCATCGAGGATAAAAAGATGGGGTTTACATCATATTGCTTGAGTTTATCCCTCTACATCATGTCATCTTACCTAATGCGTTACTCTGTTCTTATGAACTTAATACTCTAGATGCATGCTGGATAGCAGTCGATGTGTGGAGTAATAATAGTAGATGCAGGCAAGAGTCGGTCTACTTGTCACGGACTTGATGCCTATATACATGATCATGCCTAGATATTCTCATAATTATTCGCTTTTCCATCAATTTCTCGATAGTAATTTGTTCACCTACCGTAATACTTATGCTATCTTGAGAGAAGCCACTAGTGAAACCTATGGCCCCCGGGTCTATCTTCTATCATATAAGTTTCCAATCTATTTTATTTTGCAATCTTTACTTTTAATCTTTATCATAAAAATACCAAAAATATTATCTTATCATCTCTATCAGATCTCACTCTCGTAAGTGACCGTGAAGGGATTGACAACCGCTTTATCGCGTTGGTTGCGAGGTTCTTATTTGTTTGTGTAGGTATGAGGGACTTGCGTGTGGCCTCCTACTGGATTGATACCTTGGTTCTCAAAAACTGAGGGAAATACTTACGCTAATTTGTTGCATCACCCTTTCCTCTTCAAGGGAAAACCAACGCAGTGCTCAAGAGGTAGCAGCCCCCGGGTCTATTCTCTATTATATTATTTCCCCATCAACAAGCCATTTATGTCGCCGTTTATTTTGCAATCTTTATTTTCCAATCTATACAACAAAAATACCAAAAATATTTGTCTTATTATCTCTATCAGATCTCACTTTCGTAAGTGACCGTGAAGGGATTGACAACCCCTTTATCGCGTTGGTTGTGAGGTTCTTGTTTGTTTGTGCAGGTATGAGGGACTTGCGTGTAATCTCCTACTGGATTGATACCTTGGTTCTCAAAAACTGAAGGAAATACTTACGCTACTTTTCTGCATCACCCTTTCCTCTTCAAGGCAAAACCAACACATGCTCAAGAGGTAGAAGAGTGCACGTAATAGAGGAAGAACTATCCATGACGATAATAATGGCAAACAAGATTGAACATAAAAATAGATCCAGCAAGAAAACGGCAAACGAAAAAGAGGGTGAATAAAACGACAAATTTTTGTGAAGTGGGGGAGAGGAAAACGAGAGGCAAATGGAAAATAATATAAATTGCGAGGAGATGAGATTTGTGATTAGGAACCTGGTAGATGTAGATGATCCTCCCCGGCAACGGCTCCAGAAATTCCTTTTGATGCAGCTTGAAGCTACGTCACTATTTCCTCAAAGAGGAAGGGATGATGCTGCACAACAACGGTAGGTGTTTTCCTCAGTGATGAAACCAAGGTTATCAAACCAGTAGGAGAACCAAGTGATAACCCACAAGTATAGGGGGTCGCAATAGTTTTCGAGGGTAGAGTATTCAACCCAAATTTATTGATTCGACACAAGGGGAGCCAAAGAATATTCTCAAGTATTAGCAGCTGAGTTGTCAATTCAACCACACCTGGAAAATTAATATCCGCAGCAAAGTGTTTAGTAGCAAAGTAATATGATAGTAGTGGTAACAATAGCAAAAGTAATGTTTTTGGTATTTTGTAGTGATGATAGAAATAGCAACGGAAAAGTAAATAAGCGAAGAACAATATATGGAAAGCTTGTAGGCAATGGATCGGTAATGGAGAATTATACCGGATGCGGTTCATCATGTAACAATCATAACATAGGGTGACACAGAACTAGCTCCAATTCATCAATTTAATGTAGGCATGTATTCCGAATATAGTCATACGTGCTTATGGAAAAGAACTTGCATGACATCTTTTGTCCTACCCTCCCATGGCAGCGGGGTCCTAGCGAAAACTAAGGGATATTAAGGCCTCCTTTTAATAGAGTATCGGACCAAAGCATTAACACATAGTGAATACATGAACTCCTCAAACTACGGTCATCACCGGTAAGTATCCCGATTATTGTCACTTCGGGGTTAATGGATCATAACACATAATAGGTGACTATAGACTTGCAAGATAGGATCAAGAACTCTCATATATTGATGAAAACATAATAGGTTCAGATCTGAAATCATGGCACTCGGGCCCTAGTGACAAGCATTAAGCATAGCAAAGTCATAGCAACATCAATCTCAGAACATAGTGGATACTAGGGATCAAACCCTAACAAAACTAACTCGATTACATGATAAATCTCATCCAACCCATCACCGTCTAGCAAGCCTATGATGGAATTACTCACGCACGGCGGTGAGCATCATGAAATTGGTGATGGAGGATGGTTGATGATGACGACGGCGACGAATCCCCCTCTCCGGAGCCCCGAACGGACTCCAGAGCAGCCCTCCCGAGAGGTTTTAGGGCTTGGCGGCGGCTCCGTATCGTAAAACACGATGAATCCTTCTCTCTGATTTTTTTCTCCCCGAAAGCAAATATATAGAGTTGGAGTTGAGTTCGGAGGAGCTCCAGGGGCCCACGAGGTAGGGGGGCGCGCCCTAGGGGGGCAGGCGCGCCCCCACCCTCGTGGACAGGTGGTGGGCCCCCTGGTCTTCATCTTTTGCAAGGATTTTTTATTATTTCCGAATAGATGTTCCGTGAAGTTTCAGGTCATTCCGAGAACTTTTGTTTCTGCACATAAATAACACCATGGCAATTCCACTGAAAACATCGTGAGTCCGGGTTAGTTCCATTCAAATCATGCAAGTTAGAGTCCAAAACAAGGGCAAAAGTGTTTGGAAAAGTAGATACAACGGAGACGTATCAACTCCCCCAAGCTTAAACCATTGCTTGTCCTCAAGCAATTTAGTTGATAAACTGAAAGTGATAAAGAAAAACTTTTACAAACTCTGTTTCCTCTTGTTGTTGTAAATATGTAAAGCCAGCATTCAAGTTTTCAGCAAAGATTATGACTAACCACATTCACAATAATGCTTAGGTCTCAAGTTTACTCATATCAATGGCATAATCAACTAGCGAGCAATAATAATAAATCTCGGATGACAACACTTTCTCAAAATAAACATAATATGATATAACAAGATGGTATCACGCTAGCCCTTTCCGAGACCGCAAAACATAAATGCAGAGCACCTTTAAAGATCAAGGACTGATTATGTCGTGGTGGGCGCACGGCAGATGCCAAGGGATGGCTAAAGAGAGGAGGAGGCTCGAGGGCGCTGGTGGACTCCAGAGGCGAGGTTGGCATGAGCGGGCGCGCGACGCTAGACATACCCAGGTTCAGGGCTCTTCGGAGAGATAATACCCCTAGTCCTGTCGAGTGTAGTTGGATGATCGATAGTACAATGTTGCTCCTGGAGCTGTATGGAGGAGGAAGGAAGCTGGCCAAGGCTTGGGCTGCTCCTTCTCTCCGGTGTCGCTGTTTTGTGGCTAGCCCTATGCTTGCATGCTTTTCTCTCGTATGTGTCTTCTGCTTTTCTCTCGTATGTTTCTTCTACTTTTCTCTCTTTGCTCTGGTGTATGCTTTTCTCTCTTTGCTCCATTGTCTCACGATCGCGGGCTCCTGGGTGTTTTATAGTCCAACGCCCCAGGGGTACAATGGTAATGTCACAAGTTGGTGGGTCTGTATTGTCAGTGTCCGGGAACCCGGGCAGGGTCCCGCTGAGGGCTTGTGGTTCGTCGGGTTCCCATAGGTGCGGGCCCCGCATGCCTAGGGGGACTGTGCACCGTCTTGTCGATCGTCAGGGCGTGGCCGAGTCGAGTCGTGTATAGTGCTCTCCGTCAGGTTGCTGCTTGCAGTCGTCAGCGGTGAAGGCGGGGGCACTGTAGCCACACCAGCCCTGGTCAGCGGGTAGGTGAGGGGCATTGTTGCCACGTTCCTACTGACCAGAGGCATGGTCGGGGCACTGTTACCTCGGTCATCGTTGATTGAAGTCTCGTCTCATCATACGGCCTGGATGGGACGGGAGTTGACCCGTGGCTGTATTGCGTAGCACGCCACGGGTGGTGCTGGCTTGTTGAGGAGGCTTTGGTTGTGCCGGGTTCGGCTGTCTTGTGCTAGTTGTCGGGGCCGAGTCGACGCGTCTTGCCAGGTCGGCTTGTCTGGCCGGCTTGCGGCGCTTGGCCGGGTCGAGCGACCCGGCCAAGCGCGTGCCGCTATTGAGGGGCAGTGCCAACCCCGTTGTTTTTTGAGGAGGATCCGGGTTCCGTTGCCTGCCCGGGGTCCATCCCCCCGACAGTAGTCCCTGAAGCTGTGAAGGTCCGCCGTCTTCGGATGAGTGGGCCTTCGCAGTTCCCCCTTAAGCAAGGTGGATCCGCGAGCGCCGGGTCCGGCAACACCCACTGTGTGTCGGCTTTCTCGGAAACCGGATCGTGGCATCCCGGCTGTGTCGGGAACTGAGAAGTCCGCCGAATCTTGGGGCAATCCCTCGGGCTTTGTGCGGGCACCACATGGTGCTCGGAAGTTGGAGGGGCCTGACAGATCACGCGCGTGACGGGACCGGGCGACGGGCTGGGGCCCACCACCGCACGCCCTCGGCCCAAGCGCGCGGATTTATTGCGGCGTCCGGGGGCCGGTTGCTCTTCCCCGGGAAGTTACTGTGCGTGTACGTGTGCACTTATTGCGGGGTAGTGGAACGGGCATGTGCAGACGATCCCACTTCCCCACTTCCCCACGTTCAAACCGAGGGTTATAAATTGGGGGGCAGGGGGCGGCGGACATTATTCTCCCTCGCGCCCTCATGTCCCTTTGCTCTCGCCCCGCTCTTTGCAACTGACGTACTGCGGCGCCCGCTGCTCCGAGCAGAACTCCTTCTCTCCATCTTCCTTCTTATTCCTTCGATCATGTCGCTGCCATCGGGCTCCTGGATGGGTTCGAATGTCACCTCCGAGGACATCACCCAACTCCGGGCTACGCGACGCCTGCCACGGGAGACGGACGTCGGCGTCCGCCTGCCGTGCGGCGAGCAGAGGCCTCGGCCCGAGTGGCAGGAGCGCGTGGTCTTCCTCACGCACTTCGAGCGTGGGTTCGAGCTGCCGGCGAGCTCCTTCTTCTCCGCGTTCTTGGAATTCTTCGGGCTCCAGCCGCATCATCTTGGCACCGGCGCCATCATCCAGCTCTCCGGCTTCGTCACCCTTTGTGAGGGGTACCTGGGGGTCGAGCCTACGATCGACCTCTGGGCGCGCTTCTTCTCCTTGAACAACAGGCCCGTCGGCCGGGGAGTTCGCCGATTGTGGTGCGTCGTCATCTCGAAGCAGTCGGGGGCGGATTTCCCCAAGATCTTGTTGGAGGATTCTGCCAAGAAGTGGCAGAACTCCTTCTTCTATGTCCGCAACCATGGTGCGGATCGCATCAATCTTCAGGCCCTCGCCATCGCGCCGCCGCGGGCGAAGATGAACTGGGGCTACTCGCCCAAGCGCCCGTCGCAGGAGATTGTCAACCTCTGCGAGCGGGTGACAGTGATGAGGACGCAGGAGGGGCTCACCGTCACCGACCTTCTCGCCGCGTTCGTCAGGTGCTAGGTCCTTCCGCTTCAGGGGCGCTCCTGCCTCATCGGCAAAATGGTCAGCCTTTAAGACCCCAACAACATGGGATCGACGCGGCTGTCCGCGGAGCAGATCGCGCGCGACGTGAATGGCATCTCCAAGGCCAACCTTGGGGAGGACTGGCGGTTCTGCAAGGCGTCGTACAACCAGTCCAACCCGGTGCCGCAGGTGAGTGTCTGGCCTTCTTACTTTGCTGCCGCGCACCTTTTCATCCGTCCTGACGTGACGCGGGTGGTACTTCTGAATGTGATTCGCCATCCTTACGCCCGAGCCCCGTCGCAGGTGATGCCGGTGGCGCCAGAGGAGCCCGCGGCTCATGGCGGGGAGGATGAAGCCGAGTCCGACGCCGGCGCTGGGCATCGCGCAGGTAAGTCTCATGCTTTCTTCATGTGTCTTGAATTGCTGACCGCGGCACGGAACAGTTGATGCTGACGCCAGTTGTTGGTGTAGTGGCGTTGGGCGGGAGAGGCGGCGACGCGGGCGGAGCCGGGTCCTCGCATGGGACGGTGCCGAGCCACCCGCATGGGAAAGACAGCATCGCGCCGTGACCCCAGGCCCCAAAGCGCACGGCAGACCCTGCCAGGGCCGGGAGGCCGGCCAAGAGGAAGCGCGGCGGCGGGGACGGGAGGCCAACCCCGGTCCCGGTCTTGGCGGGGTAAACTTCATCTCTCGTTCGTGCTCCGATTTTTTCCTTGAGCTAGTCTTGTTTCTTTTCTGCTTATTCCCTCTTCTTCTTCAGGTCGACAATCGCGCTGGCGAGGGCGGCGGCGGAAGCCGCAACCGCCGAAGTGGCCGAGTTCCGCAGGAGCCGGTCCGACCTCGCCGACCAGGCCGAGGTGGAGGAATAGGCCGACTCGGACCTTGGCCTGGATCCGAACGACGACGAAGCCGTGGCCTGGCGGGACAGGAACCGGGCCAAGGCGGAGCTGAAGGCGGCATCGGTCCGTGCTTGGACCGACGTGGCAAAGGCATGGGTGCGAGGCGGCGCGGAGCCGGCCTGGCGCGAGATACCGGAGGGCGCGGTGGTGGCAGCGACGGCTTTGAGCCGTCACTGGCGAGGGAGCGCGGCCGTGGAGGCCGGGCTGCGGTGGTGATCCCCGACCGGGCGGTCGTGGAGGTGGCGGATGACTCCCTGCCGCGGGCCGATGTGATCGGGCAAGCGGGGGCTGATGATGGTGGAGGCGGCGCCGTTTTGGAAGAAGCGCTGCGGGCGGCGGTGTTGGAGGTGCCGCCAGTTTTGGAGGAGGCACCGCGGGCGGCGGTGCCGGAGGCCGCCCTGGCAGCTGGGCCAGAGATGGTGACGCAGGGCGTCCCGGCGTCTGAGTCATCATCGGCGCTGGGAGGGGCGTCGGAGGAGGTGCTGGCCGCGTCGCGAGTGGCCAGCGGGGAGTACGCCTTGGTGCCCCGGCAGGGAGGGCGCTGAGCTGCCATGCCGCAGCCGGCGCGGAGCGGGAGCGCCGTTGTCTTGGGGCCTCAGACCCAGGAGGAGGCGGCTGATGTCTACTACACAACCTTCTTCTTGTAGATGTTGTTGGGCCTCCAAGTGCAGAGGTTTGTAGGACAGTAGCAAATTTCCCTCAAGTGGATGACCTAAGGTTTATCAATCCGTAGGAGGCGTAGGATGAAGATGGTCTCTCTCAAGCAACCCTGCAACCAAATAACAAAGAGTCTCTTGTGTCCCCCACACACCCAATACAATGGTAAATTGTATAGGTGCACTAGTTTGGCGAAGAGATGGTGATACAAGTGGTATATGGATGGTAGATAAAGGTTTTTTTAATCTGAAAATATAAAACAGCAAGGTAACTAATGATAAAAGTGAGCGTAAACGGTATTGCAATGCGTTGAAACAAGGCCTAGGGTTCATACTTTCGCTAGTGCAAGTTCCCTCAACAATAATAACATAATTGGATCACATAACTATCCCTCAACATGCAACAAAGAGTCACTCCAAAGTCACTAATAGCGGAGAACGAACGAAGAGATTATGGTAGGGTACGAAACCACCTCAAAGTTATTCTTTCCAATCAATCCGTTGGGCTATTCCTATAAGTGGCACAAACAGCCCTAGAGTTCGTACTAGAATAACACCTTAAGACACAAATCAACCAAAACCCTAATGTCACCTAGATACTCCAATGTCACCTCAAGTATCCGTGGGTATGATTATACGATATGCATCACACAATCTCAGATTCATCTATTCAACCAACACATAGAACCCCAAAGAGTGCCCCAAAGTTCTACCGGAGAATCACGACGAAAACGTGTGCCAACCCCTATGCATAGGTTCATGGGCGGAACCCGCAAGTTGATCACCAAAACATACATCAAGTGAATCACATGGTATCCCATTGTCACCACAGATACGCACGGCAAGACATACATCAAGTGTTCTCAAATCTTTAAAGACTCAATCCGATAAGATTACTTCAAGGGGAAAACTCAATCCATTACAAGAGAGTAGAGGGGGAGAAGAAACATAAGATCCAACTATAATAGCAAAGCTCGCGATACATCAAGATCGTGCCAAATCAAGAACACGAGAGAGAGAGATCAAACACATAGCTACTGGTACATACCCTCAGCCCCGAGGGAGAACTACTCCCTCCTCGTCATGGAGAGCACCGGGATGATGAAGATGGCCACCGGAGAGGGATTCCCCCTCCGGCAGGGTGCCGGAATGGGTCTAGATTGGCTTTTGGTCGCTACGGAGGCTTTTGGTGGCGGAACTCCCAATCTATTGTGCTCTCGTATGTTTTTAGGGTATATGGAGATATATAGGCGGAAGAAGTACGTCAGGGGGGCCATGAGGGGCCCACAAGGGTGGAGGGCGATCCCAGGGGGGTGAGCGCGCCCCCTGCCTCGTGGCCTCCTCGTAGATCCCCTGACGTGCACTCCAAGTCTTCTGGGCTTCTTCTGATCCAAAAATAAGTTCCGTGAAGTTTCAGGTCAATTGGACTCCGTTTGGTTTTCCTTTTCTACAATATTCTAAAACAAGGTAAAAACAGAAATTAGCACTGGGCTCTGGGTTAATAGGTTAGTCCCAAAAAATGATATAAAAGTGTATAAGAAAGCCCATAAACATCCAAAACAGTAGATAATATAGCCTGGAGCAATCAAAAATTATAGATACGTTGGAGACTGCTACCTCTTGAGCATTGCGTTGGATTTCCCCGAAGAGGAGAGGATGATGCAGCAAAGTAGCGTAAGTATTTCCCTCAATTTTTGAGAACCATGGTATCAATCCAGTAGGAGGCTACGCACAAGTCCCTCGTACCTACACAAAAACAATAGCTCAACGCAACCAACACGCTTAGGGGTTGTCAATCCCTTCACGGTCACTTACGAAAGTGACATCTGATAAAGATGATAAATAATATTTTTGGTATTTTTGGTATAGAGATGCAAAGTGAAAAGTAAAAGGCAAAGTAAAAGCAAAGCAATAATAAAGTGATGGAAATTAATATGATGAGAAAGAGACCCCCGGGCCATAGGTTTCACTAGTGGCTTCTCTCAAGAGCATAAGTATTCTCGGTGGGTGAACAAATTACTGTTGAGCAATTGACAGAATTGAGCATAGTTATGAGAATATCTAGGTATGATCATGTATATAGGCGTCACGTCCGAGACAAATAGACCAACTCCTGCCTGCATCTACTACTATTACTCCACTCATCGACCGCTATCCAGCATGCATCTAGAGTATTAAGTTAAAAACAGAGTAACGCCTTAAGCAAGATGACATGATGTAGATGGATAGTTTCATGCAATATGATAAAAACCCCATATTGTTATCCTCGATGGCAACGATACAATACGTGCCTTGTTGCCCCTTTTGTCACTGGGAAAGGACACCGCAAGATCGAACCCAAAGCTAAGCACTTCTCCCATGGCAAGAACAACCAATCTAGTAGGCCAAACCAAACTGATAATTCAAAGAGACTTGCAAAGATAACCAACCATACATAAAAGAATTCAGAGAAGATTCAAATATTATTCATAGATAGACTTGATCATAAACCCACAATTCATCGTTTTGAACAAACACACCACAAAAAGAAGATTACATCGAATAGATCTCCACGAGAGAGGGGGAGAACATTGTATTGAGATCCAAAAAGAGAGAAGAAGCCATCTAGCTACTAACTATGGACCCGTAGGTCTGAAGTAAACTACTCACACTTCATCAGAGGGGCTTGGATGATGATGTAGGAGCCCTCCGTGATCGATGCCCCCTCCGGCGGAGCTCCGGAACTGGCCCCAAGATGGGATCTCTTGGATACAGAAAGTTGCGGTGGAGGAATTAGGTTTTGGCTCCATATCTGATCGTTTGGGGGTACGTGGATATATATAGGAGGAAGAAGTACGTCGGTGGAGCAACAGGGGGCCCACGAGGGTGGGGGGCATGCCTGGTAGGGTAGCGCGCGCCCCCTACCTCGTGGCCTCTTGTTACGTGCCTTGACATAGGGTCCAAATCTCCTGAGTTGTATTCGGTGAGAAAATCACTTCCCCGAAGGTTTCATTCCGTTTGGATTCCGTTTGATATTCCTTTTCTTCGAAACCCTAAAACAGGCAAAAAACAAAAATTCTGGGCTGGGCCTCCGGTTAGTAGGTTAGTCCCAAAAATAATATAAAAGTGGATAATAAAGCCTAATAATGTCCAAAACAGTAGATAATATAGCATGGAGCAATCAAAAATTATAGATACGTTGGAGACGTATCAAGCATCCCCAAGCTTAATTCCTGCTCGTCCTCGAGTAGGTAAATGATAAAAACAGAATTTTTGATGTGGAGTGCTACTTGGCATAATTTCAATGTAAACCTTCTTAATTATGGTATGAATATTCAGATTCAAAAGATTCAAGACAAAAGTTCATGTTGACATAAAAATAATAATACTTCAAGCATACTAACAAAGCAATTATGTCTTCTCAAAATAACATGGCCAAAGAAAGGTATCCCTACAAAATCATATAGTCTGGCTATGCTCTATCTTCACCACACAAAGTATTTAAATCATGCATAACCCCGATGACAAGCCAAGCAATTGTTTCATACTTTTGACATTTTCAAAACTTTTTCGATCTTCATGCAATACATGAGCGTGAGCCATGGATATAGCACTATAGGTGGAATAGAATGGTGGTTGTGGAGAAGACAAAAAGAGGGGAATATAGTCTCACATCAACTAGGCGTATCAACGGGCTATGGAGATGCCCATCAATAGATATCAATGTGAGTGAGTAGGGATTGCCATGCAACGGATGCACTAGAGCTATAAGTATATGAAAGCTCAACAAAAGAAACTAAGTGGGTGTGCATCCAACTCGCTTGCTCACGAAGACCTAGGGCATTTTGAGGAAGCCCATCATTGGAATATACAAGCCAAGTTCTATAATGAAAAATTCCCACTAGTATATGAAAATGACAGAATGAGAGACTCTCTACAATGAAGATCATTGTGCTACTTTGAAGCACAAGTGTGGTAAAAGGATAGTAACATTGTCCCTTCTCTCTTTTTCTCTCATTTTTTGTTTGGGCATTCTCCTTTTTTATGGCCTCTTTTTTTTCGTCCCGAGTCTCATCCCGACTTGTGGGGGAATCATAGTCTCCATCATCCTTTCCTCACTTTGGACAATGCTCTAAAAATGATGATTATCACACTTCTTTTTTTCTTACAACTCAACAATTACAACTCAATACTTAGAACAAAATACGACTCTATATGAATGCCTCCGGCGGTATGCCAGGATATGCAATGAATCAAGAGTGACATGTATGAAAGAATTATGAACGGTGGCTTTGCCACAAATACGATGTCAACTACATGATCATGCTAGCAATATGACAATGATGGAGTGTGTCATAATGAACGGAACGGTGGAAAGTTGCATGGCAATATATCTCGGAATGGCTATGGAAATGCCATGATAGGTAGGTATGGTGGCTGTTTTGAGGAAGGTATTTGGTGGCTGTATGATACCGGCGAAAAGTGCGCGGTATTAGAGAGGCCAGCAATGGTGGAAGGAAGGAAAGTGCGTATAATCCATGGACTCAACATTAGTCATAAAGAACTCATATACTTATTGCAAAAATCTATAAGTTATCAAAGCAAAGTATTACGCGCATGCTCCTAGGGGGATAGATTGGTAGGAAAAGACCATTGCTCATCCCCGACCGCCACTCATAAGGAAGACAATCAATAAATAAATCATGCTCCGACTTCATCATATAACGGTTCACCATACGTGGATGCTACAGGAATCACAAACTTTAACACAAGCATTTCTAAAATTCACAACTAATCAACTAGCATGACTCTAATATCACCATCCTCATATCTCAAAACAATTATCAAGCATCAATTTTTTTCTTAGTATTCAACGCACTCAAAAGAAAGTTTTACAAATCTTGAATACCAAGCATATTATTATTAAGCAAATTACCATGCTATTAAGACTCTAAAAATAATCTAAGTGAAGCATGAGAGATCAATATTTTCTATAAAACAAATCCACCACCGTGCTCTAAAAGATATAAGTGAAGCACTAGAGCAAAATTATATAACTCAAAAGATATAAGTGAAGCACATAGAGTATTCTATAAAATTCCAAATTATGTATGGCTCTCTCAAAAGGTGTGTACAGGAAGGATGATTGTGGTAGACTAACAAGAAAGGACTCAAATTATAAAAGACGCTCCAAGCAAAACACATATCATGTGGTGAATAAAAATATAGCTCCAAGTAAAGTTACCGATAGAAGTAGACGAAAGAGGGGATGCCTTCCGGGGCATCCCCAAGCTTTGGCTTTTAGGTGTCCTTAGATTATCTTGGGGGTTCCATGGGCATCCCCAAGCTTAGGCTCTTGCCACTCCTTGTTCCATAATCCATCAAATCTTTACCCAAAACTTGAAAACTTCACAACACAAAACTTAAAGTAGAAAATCTCGTGAGCTCCGTTAGCGAAAGAAAACAAAAGACCACTTGAAGGTACTGTAATGAACTCATTCTTTATATATATGGGTGTTATACCTACTGTATTGCAAATTCTCTATGGATTATAAACTATTTTACTAGCCATAGATTCATCAAAATAAGCAAACAACACACGAAAAACAGAATCTGTCAAAAACAGAACAGTCTGTAGTAATCTGTAGCTAGCGCAAGATCTGGAACCCCAAAAATTCTAAAATAAATTTCTGGACGTGAGGAATTTATCTATTAATCATATGAAAAAATAATTAACTAAATATCACTCTCCAAATTAAAATGACATCAGTTCTCGTGAGCGCTAAAGTTTCTGTTTTTTACAGCAAGTTCAACAAGACTTTCCCCAAGTCTTCCCAACGGTTCTACTTGGCACAAACACTAATTAAACACAAAAAACATAACCAAAACAGAGGCTAAATAAATTATTTATTACTAAACAGGAGCGAAAAGCAAGGAATAAAAATAAAATTGGGTTGACTCCCAACAAGCGCTATTGTTTAACGCCCCTAGCTAGGCATAACAAACAAGAATAGATCTAGGTATTGCCATCTTTGGTAGGCAATCCATAAGTGGCTCTCATGATAGATTCATATGGTAATTTTATTTTATTTCTAGGGAAGTGTTCCATGCCCTTTTTTAATGGAAATTGGAATCTAATATTCCCTTCCTTCATATCAATAATTGCACCAACCGTTCTAAGGAAAGGTCTACCGAGAATAATTGGGCAAGAAGGATTGCAATATATATCAAGAACGATAAAATCTACGGGCACATAATTCCTATTTGCAACAATAAGAACATCATTAATTCTTCCCATAGGTTTCTTAATAGTGGAATCCGCAAGATGCAAGTTTAGAGAGCAATCATCAAAATCACGGAAATCTAGCAAATCACACAAAGTTTTGGGAATAGTAAAGACACTAGCACCCAAATCACACAAAGCATAAAACTCATGATGTTTAATTTTAATTTTAATAGTTGGTTCCCACTCATCATAAAGTTTTCTAGGGATAGAAACTTCCAATTCAAGTTTTTCTTCATAAGATTGCATCAAGGCATCAACGATATGTTTAGTAAACGCTTTATTTTGACTATAAGCGTGAGGAGATTTTAGCACGGATTGCAACAAGGAAATAAAATCAATCAAAGAGCAATTTCATAGTTAAATTCCTTGAAATCCATAATAGTGGGTTTAGCAACATCTAGGGTTTTAATTTCTTCAATCCCACTTTTATCAAATTTAGCATCAAGATCAAAAGATTCAGAATTATTAGAACGCCTTCTAGGTAGAGGTGGATCATATTCAGTCCCATCATTATCAAGATTCATATTGCAAAACAAAGATTTAATAGGGGACACATCAATAACTTTTAGATCTTCATCATTATTTTTACAGGAACTAGAAGAACACGCTTTTATAAAGGCATCTTTCTTAGCACGCATCCTAGCGGTTCTTTCTTTGCACTCATCAATGGAAATTCTCATGGCTTTGAGAGACTCATTGATATCATGCTTAGGTGGAATAGATCTAAGTTTGAAAGAATCAACATCAAGAGCAATTCTATCAACGTTCCTAGCCAAATCATCAATCTTAAGCAATTTTTCTTCAATCATAGCATTAAAATTCTTTTGCGAAGAAATAAATTCTTTAATATTAGATTAAAAATCAGAGGGCATATTATTATAATTTCCATAAGAATTGTTGTAGGAATTACCATAATTATTAGAGGGATTAGTAGGATAAGGCCTAGGGTTGAAATTTCCTCTATACACGTTGTTACCAAAATTATTCCTACCAACAAAATTCACATCCATAGATTCATTATTATTCTCAATCAAAGTAGACAAGGGCACATCATTAGGATCATAAGAAACACTCTTATTAGCAAATAATTTCATAAGTTCATCCATCTTTCCACTCAAAACATTAATTTCTTCTATCACATGCACCTTTTTAGTAGATCTTTCAGTATCCCATTGAGAATAATTAACCATAATATTATCTAGGAGTTTAGTAGCTTCTCCTAAGGTGATTTCCATAAAAGTGCTTCCCGCGGCCGAATCTAAAAGATTTCTAGAAGCAAAATTCAATCTGGCATAAAAATTCTGAACAATCATCCACAAATTTAAGCCATGAGTAGGGCGATTATGTATCATTAATTTCATTCTCTCCCAAGCTTGTGCAACATGTTCATGATCAAGTTGCTTAAAATTCATAATATCGTTTCTAAGAGAGATGACCTTAGCGGGAGGAAAATACTTAGAGATAAAAGCATCTTTGCACTTGTTCCATGAATCAATACTGTTTTTAGGCAAAGATGAAGGCCAAGCTTTAGCACGATCTCTAAGCGAAAAAGGAAATAACTTCAATTTAACAATATCATTATCGACATATTTATTCTTTTACATGTCACACAAATCAACTAAGCTATTAAGATGGGTAGCGGCATCTTCACTAGGAAGGCCGGAGAACGGATCTTTCATCACAAGATTCAGCAAAGCAGTGTTAATTTCACAAGATTCAGTATCGGTAAGAGGAGCAATCGGAGTGCTAAGGAAATCATTGTTGTCGGTATTAGTGAAGTCACACAATTTAGTATTATGTTGAGCCATCGCGACAAACAAGCAAACTAACACACAAGCAAACAAAAAGGCAAACGGGCAAAAAGAGGCAAATAGAGAGGGAGGATAGAGAGAGAGAGAGGGCGAATAAAACGGCAAGGGTGAAGTGGGGGGAGAGGAAAACGAGAGGCAAATGGCAAATAATGTAATGCGGGAGATAGGGATTGTGATGGGTACTTGGTAAGTTGACTTTTGCGCAGACTCTCCGGCAATGGCGCCGGAAATTCTTCTTGCTACCTCTTGAGCATTGCGGTGGATTTTCGCGAAGAGGAGAGGATGATGCAGCAAAGTAGCGTATGTATTTCCCTCAGTTTTTGAGAACCAAGGTATCAATCCAGTAGGAGGCTACGCACGAGTCCCTCGTACCTACACAAAAACAATAGCTCAACGCAACCAACGCGCTTAGGAGTTGTCAATCCCTTCACGATCACTTACGAAAGTGAGATCTGATAAAGATGATAAATAATATTTTTGGTATAGAGAGGCAAAGTGAAAAGTAAAAGGCAAAGTAAAAGCAAAGCAATAATAAAGTGATGGAGATTAATATGATGAGAAAGAGACCCGGGGGCCATAGGTTTCACTAGTGGCTTCTCTCAAGAGCATAAGTGTTCTACGGTGGGTGAACAAATTACTGTTGAGCAATTGACAGAATTGAGCATAGTTATGAGAATATCTAGGTATGATAATGTATATAGGCATCACGTCCGAGACAAGTAGACCGACTCCTGCCCGCATCTACTACTATTACTCCACTCATCGACCGCTATCCAGCATGCATCTAGAGTATTAAGTTAAAAACAGAGTAACGCCTTAAGCAAGATGACATGATGTAGAGGGATAGTTTCATGCAATATGATAAAAACCCCATCTTGTTATCCTCGATGGCAACGATACAATACGTGCCTTCCTGCCCCTTCTATCACCGGGAAAGGACATCGCAAGATCGAACCCAAAGCTAAGCACTTCTCCCATGGCAAGAACAACCAATCTAGTAGGCCAAACCAAACTGATAATTCGAAGAGACTTTCAAAGATAACCAATCATACATAAAAGAATTCAGAGAAGATTCAAATATTATTCATAGATAGACTTGATCATAAACCCACAATTCATCGGTCTCAACAAACACACCGCAAAAAGAAGATTACATCGAATAGATCTCCATGAGAGAGGGGGAGAACATTGTATTGAGATCCAAAAAGAGAGAAGAAGCCATCTAGCTACTAATTATGGACCCGTAGGACTGAAGTAAACTACTCACACTTCATCGGAGGGGCTTTGATGATGATGTAGAAGCCCTCCGTGATCGATGCCCCCTCCGGTGGAGCTCCGGAATAGGCCCCAAGATGGGATCTCGTGGATACAGAAAGTTGCAGCGGTGGAATTAGGTTTTTGGCTCCGTATCTGATCGTTTGGGGGTACGTTGATATATATAGGAGGAAGAAGTACATCGGTGGAGCAACAGGGGGCCCGCGAGGGTGGGGGCGCGCCTGGTAGGGTAGGGCGCTTCCCCTACATCGTGGCCTCTTGTTACGTGCCTTGACGTAGGGTCCAAGTCTCCTGAGTTGTATTCGGTGAGAAAATCATGTTCCCGAAGGTTTCATTCCGTTTGGACTCCGTTTGATATTCCTTTTCTTTGAAACCCTAAAACAGGAAAAAAACAACAATTCTAGGCTGGGCCTCTGGTTAGTAGGTTAGTCCCAAAAATAATATAAAAGTGGATAGTAAAGCCCAATAATGTCCAAAACAATAGATAATATAGCATGGAGCAATCACAAATTATAGATACGTTGGAGACGTATCAGAGACGTATCAACTTCCCCAAGCTTAATTCCTGCTCGTCCTCGAGTAGGTAAATGATAAAAACAGAATTTTTGATGCGAGTGCTACTTGGCATAATTTCAATGTAATTCTTCTTAATTGTGGCATGAATATTCAGATCCGAAAGATTCAAGATAAAAGTTCATATTGACATAAAAATAATAATACTTCAAGCATACTAGCTAAGCAATCATGTCTTCTCAAAATAACATGGCCAAAGAAAGTTCATCCCTACAAAATCATATAGTTTAGTCATGCTCCATTGTTGTCACACAAGAATGCTCTCGTCATGCACAACCCCGATGACAAGCCAAGCAATTGTTTCATACTTTAGTAATCTCAAACCTATAAACTTTCACGCAATATATGAGCGCGAGCCATGGACATAGCACTATGGGTGGAATAAAATATGATGATGGGGGTTATGTGGAGAAGACAAAAAGGAGAAACTCTCACATCAATGAGGCTAATCAATGGGCTATGGACATGCCCATCGATTGATGTTAATGCAAGGAGTAGGGATTGCCATGCAACGGAAGCACTAGAGCTATAAATGTATGAAAGCTCAACAAAAGAAACGATGTGGGTGTGCATCCAACTTGCTTGCTCACGAAGACCTAGGGCACTTGAGGAGGCCCATTGTTGGAATATACAAGCCAAGTTCTTTAATGAAAAATTCCCACTAGTATATTAAAGTGACAAAACAAGAGACTCTCTATCATGAGGATTATGGTGCTACTTTGAAGCACAAGTGTGGCAAAGGATAGTAGCATTGTCCCTTCTCTCATTTTTATGGCCTTTCTCCTTTTTTGGGCCTTCTCTTTTTAATGGCCCTTCTCTTTTTTTATTCCTCACTTGGGACAATGCTCTAGAAAATGATGATCATCACACTTCTATTTATTTACAACTCGATACTAGAACAAAGTATGACTCTATATGAATGCCTCCGGCGGTGTACCGGGATATGCAATGAACCAAGAGTGACATGTATGAAAGAATTATGGACGGTGGCTTTGCCACAAATACTATGTCAACTACACGATCATGCTAAGCAATATGACAATGATGAACGTGTCATGATAAACGGAATGGTGGAAAGTTGCATGGCAATATATCTCGGAATGGCTATGGAAATGCCATAATAGGTAGGTATGGTGGCTGTTTTGAGGAAGATATAAGGAGGTTTATGTATGATAGAGCGTATCATATCACGGGGTTTGGATGCACCGGCGAAGTTTGTGCCAACTCTCGATGTGAGAAAGGGCAATGCACGGTACCGAAGAGGCTAGCAAGGATGGAAGGGTGAGAGTGCGTATAATCCATGGACTCAACATTAGTCATAAAGAAATCACATACTTATTGCAAAAATCTACAAGTCATCAAAAACCTCGGCACAATGCGCATGCTCCTAGGGGGATAGATTGGTAGGAAAAGACCATCGCTCGTCCCCGACTGCCACTCATAAGGAGGACAATCAAATAACACCTCATGTTTCAAATTTGTTACATAATGTTTACCATACGTGCATGCTACGAGACTTGCAAACTTCAACACAAGCATTTCTCAAATTCACAACTACTCAACTAGCACGGCTTTGATATTATTACCTCCATATCTCAAAACAATCATCAAGCATCAAACTTCTCTTAGTATTCAAAACACTCATAAGAAAATTTTACTAATCTTGAATACCTAGCATATTAGGATTTTTTAATCAAATTACCATGCTACTTAAGACTCTCAAAATAATATAAGTGAAGCATCATAGTTCATCTATTTCTACAAAATAAAACCACCACCGTGTTCTAAAAAGATATAAGTGAAGCACTAGAGCAAATGAGAAACTACTCCGAAAGATATAAGTGAAGATCAATGAGTAGTCGAATAATTATGCAACTATGTGAAGACTCTCTAACATTTAATAATTTCAGATCTTGGTATTTTATTCAACCAGCAAGCAAAACTAAATAAAATAAAATGACGCTCCAAGCAAAACACATATCATGTGGAGAATAAAAATATAGCTCCAAGTAAAGTTACCGATGAACGAATACGAAAGAGGGGATGCCTTCCGGGGCATACCCAAGCTTAGGCTTTTGGTTGTCCTTGAATATTACCTTGGGGTGCCTTGGTCATCCCCAAGCTTAGGCTCTTTCCACTTCTTATTCCATAGTCCATCAAATCTTTACCCAAAACTTGAAAATTTCACAACACAAAACTTAATAGAAAACTCGTAAGCTCCGTTAGTATAAGAAACTAAATCACCACTTAGGTACTGTTGTGAACTCCTTATAAATTCATATTGGTGTAATATCTACTGTATTAAAACTTCTCTATGGTTTATAAACTATTTTACTAGCCATAGATTCATCAAAATAAGTAAACAACACATGAAAAACAGAATCTTTCAAAAACAGAACAGTCTGTAGTAATCTGGATCAAACGTATACTTCTGGAACTCATAAAATTCTCAAATAAATTGATGGACCTGAGGAATTTATCTATTAATCAGCTGAAAAAATAATTAACTAAATAGCACTCTCCAAATAAAAATGGCAGCAATTATCGTGAGCGCTAAAGTTTCTGTTTTTTACAGCATGATCGCAAAGAATTTCCCCAGGTCTTCCCAAAGGTTCTACTTGGCACAAACACTAATTAAAAGCATAAAACCACATCTAAACAGAGGCTAGATAAATTACTTATTACTAAACAGGAACAAAAAGCAAGGAACAAAAATAAAGTTGGGTTGCCTCCCAACAAGCGCTATCGTTTAATGCCCCTAGCTAGGCATGATGATTTCAATGATGCTCACATAAATGATAAGAACTGAAACATAAAGAGAGCATCATGAAGAATATGACTAGCACATTGAAGTCTAACATAATTCCTATGCATAGGGATTTTGCAACTTGAGGGAACAATAATCAACTAGCATAGGAAGGTAAAACAAGCATAACTTCAAAACTTTAAGCACATAGAGAGGAAACTTGATATTATTGCAATTCCTACAAGCATATATTCCTCCCTCATAATAATTTTCAGTAGCATCATGAATTAATTCAACAATATAACCCACACATAAAGCATTCTTTTCATGATCTACAAGCATAGACAATTTACTACTCTCCACATAAGCAAAATTCTTCTCATTAGGAATAGTGGGAGTATCATAAGAGACTTGAATACTATAAATTGTTTCCACATTAAAAGAGTAATGTTCAGAAAAGGGGTAATCATAATCATGAAAAGTTTTATAAATATAATCACTACTTTTTATAGCATAAGTATCATCACAATAATCATCATAAGTAGGAGGTATGCTATCATCATTATAAATTTGCATATCAAAACTTGGGAGACTAAAAATATCATCTTCATTAAACATAGCATCCCCAAGCTTGGGACAAACAATAATTGCAGCAAATATATCCTCAAAACATCATCTTCATCAAACATAGCATCCCCAAGCTTGGTCCTTTTCATATCATAAGCATAATCACTCTCATCATTAATAGTATGGATAGCACCAATAGTATAGCAATTATCATATTCTTCCAAGCAAGTGCCAAAAAGATTTTCAAGATCATAAGAAGTATCATTATCTTCCACAATTATATTTTCATGAGGCACAATAGTAATAGGAGCAACACTATTTGGGAGAGATATCTTTTTACCTCTCTTCCTTTTTCTTTTCTTCTTCTTCACCACATCATGTGTGGGTTCAATCCTCTTTTTGGAGCTCCTTATTAATGAGATTCGTTGAATAGGACGCTCCCCCTCGTTACCTGATTCATCATAAGAAATAATAGGAGGATATTGGGAAGTCTCTTCCCTTTCATTAGTATTCTCTTCATCTTCTATTTGTTTTCTTTTCTTTATGTAGTTGGAAATATAAGGATTTTCAATACAATTCACCGCACAATACACATAAATTTCCTCTAGATCAAAATGAAGAACTCTATCAAGGGCAAATTTTGGAATATCCTTAGTTATATGTTTCATTTCTTCATAACCCAAGAGCAAACTAAGTTCATTATGATGTGCAAGGGAAATCAAGTCATCACAATTTTTGGACACGATACGATCATGAAACAATTTGCATTGGGTACTGAAATGATCATGTTTATTGCAAAGCTCACAAGTATGGCCAAGATAATTTAAATTTTCAGCACATTCATCTAGCCTTTCTTGCAACAATTTAGTTTCTAAGTACTTATGCCTCTTGCAATATCTATCTTCCCTATTTGGTGTGTACTTACAAACCCAATGTACTCCACAAAAATTGACATGTTTATAGGAGACATTTTCATCATAACTAGTGCAATAATCATTAGTATCATGGATATTCAAAGAATTCGTACTAACAACATTGCAATCATGCTCATCATTCAAATATTTAGTGCCAAACATTTTATAGATTTCTTCTTCTAGTACTTGAGCACAATTATCCTTTCCATCATACTCACAAAAGATATTAAAAAGGTGAAGCGTATGAGGCAAACCTAATTCCATATTTTTTATAGTTTTCTTTTATAAACTAAACTAGTGATAAAACAAGAAACTAAAAGACTCGATTGCAAGATCTAAAGATATACCTTCAAGCGCTAACCTCCCTGGCAACGGTGCCAGAAGAGAGCTTGATGTCTACTACACAACCTTCTTCTTGTAGACGTTGTTGGGCCTCCAAGTGTAGAGGTTTGTAGGACAGTAGCAAATTTCCCTCAAGTGGATGACCTAAGGTTTATCAATCCGTAGGAGGCGTAGGATGAAGATGGTCTCTCTCAAGCAACCCTGCAACCAAATAACAAAGAGTCTCTTGTGTCCCCAACACAACCAATACAATGATAAATTGTATAGGTGCACTAGTTCGGCGAAGAGATGGTGATACAAGTGGTACATGGATGGTAGATAAAGGTTTTTGTAATCTGAAAATATAAAAATAGCAAGGTAACTAATGATAAAAGTGAGCGTAAACGGTTTTGTAATGCGTTGAAACAAGGCCTAGGGTTCATACTTTCGCTAGTGCAAGTTCCCCTCAACAATAATAACATAATTGGATCACATAACTATCCCTCAACATGCAACAAAGAGTCACTCCAAAGTCACTAATAGCGGAGAACAAACGAAGAGATTATGGTAGGGTACGAAACCACCTCAAAGTTATTCTTTCCAATCAATCCGTTGGGCTATTCCTATAAGTGTCACAAACAGCCCTAGAGTTCATACTAGCATAACACCTTAAGACACAAATCAACCAAAACCCTAATGTCACCTAGATACTCCAATGTCACCTGAAGTATCCGTGGGTATGATTATACGATGTGCATCACACAATCTCAGATTCATCTATTCAACCAACACATAGTACCCCAAAGAGTGCCCCAAAGTTCTACCGGAGAATCACGACGAAAACGTGTGCCAACCCCTATGCATAGGTTCATGGGCGGAACCCGCAAGTTGATCACCAAAACATACATCAAGTGAATCACTTGATATCCCATTGTCACCACACATACTCACGGCAAGACATACATCAAGTGTTCTCAAATCTTTAAAGACTCAATCCTATAAGATAACTTCAAAGGGGAAACTCAATCCATTACAATAGAGTAGAGGGGGGAGAAAACATCATATGATCCAAATATAATAGCAAAGCTCGCGATACATCAAGATCGTATCACCTCAAGAACACGAGAGAGAGAGAGAGAAAGATCAAACACATAGTTACTGGTACATACCCTCAGCCCCGAGGGAGAACTACTCCCTCTTTGTCATGGAGAGCATCGGGATGATGAAGATGGCCACCGGAGAGGGATTGCCCGCTCCGGCAGGGTGCCAGAACGGGTCTAGATTGGTTTTTGGTGGCTACAGAGGCTTCTGGCGGCGGAACTCCCGATCTATTGTGCTCCCCGATCGTTTTAGGGTATATTGAGATATATAGGCGGAAGAAGTACGTTAGGGGGCCACGAGGGGCCCACAAGGGTGGAGGGCGCGCCCAGGGGGTGCGTGTGCCCCCTGCCTCGTGGTTTCCTCGTTGCTTCCCTTACGTGCACTCCAAGTCTCCCGGGTTGCTTTCCTTCCAAAAATAAGTTCCGTGAAGTTTCAGGTCAATTGGATCACATAACTATCCCTCAACATGCAACAAAGAGTCACTCCAAAGTCACTAATAGCGGAGAACGAACGAAGAGATTATGGTAGGGTACGAAACCACCTCAAAGTTATTCTTTCCAATCAATCCGTTGGGCTATTCCTATAAGTGGCACAAACAGCCCTAGAGTTCGTACTAGAATAACACCTTAAGACACAAATGAACGAAAACCCTAATGTCACCTAGATACTCCAATGTCACCTCAAGTATTCGTGGGTATGATTATACGATATGCATCACACAATCTCAGATTCATCTATTCAACCAACACATAGAACCCCAAATAGTGCCCCAAAGTTCTACCGGAGAATCACGACGAAAACGTGTGCCAACCCCTATGCATAGGTTCATGGGAGGAACCCGCAAGTTGATCACCAAAACATACATCAAGTGAATCACGTGGTATCCCATTGCCACCACAGATACGCACGGCAAGACATACATCGAGTGTTCTCAAATGTTTAAAGACTCAATCAGATAAGATTACTTCATGGGGAAAACTCAATCCGTTACAAGAGAGTAGAGGGGGAGAAGAAACATAATATCCAACTATAATAGCAAAGCTCGCGATACATCAAGATCGTGCCAAATCAAGAACACGAGAGAGAGAGAGAGATCAAACACATAGCTACTGGTACATACCCTCAGCCCCAAGGGAGAACTACTCCCTCCTCGTCATGGAGAGCACCGGGATGATGAAGATGGCCACCGGAGAGGGATTCCCCCTCCGGCAGGGTGCCGGAACGGGTGTAGATTGGCTTTTGGTGGCTATGGAGGCTTCTGGCGGCGGAACTCCTGATCTATTGTGCTCTCGTATGTTTTAGGGTATATGGAGATATATAGACAGAAGAAGTACGTCAGGGGGCCACGAGGGGCCCATGAGGGTGGAGGGCGCGCCAAGGGGGGTGGGCGCCCCCTGCCTCGTGGCCTCCTCGTAGATCCCCCGACGTGCACCCCAAGTCTTCTGGGCTTCTTCTGATCCAAAAATAAGTTCCGTGAAGTTTCAGGTCAATTGGACTCCGTTTGGTTTTCCTTTTCTGCGATATTCTAAAACAAGGTAAAAACAGAAACTAGCACTGGGCTCTGGGTTAATAGGTTAGTCCCAAAAATGATATAAAAGTGTATGATAAAGCCCATAAACATCCAAAACAGTAGATAATATAGCATGGAGCAATCAAAAATTATAGATATGTTGGAGATGTATCAGCGGCGCTGGACGCCGTCAATCGCCGCCTGCGAGGCCGGATGGAACGGCTCAAGGCCTTCGCCTAGGCCGAGGTGGAGCGGACGCGCGACCTGGAGCGCGCCATTTTGGTAAGTTTTCTTGTAATTTCTTCTTTGTGGGGGCGCGCCAGCGCACCCATTGGGTGTAGCCACCGAGGTTCGTGCCAACTACGTACTAGTTGGGTCGAATCTTTAGAGTGTTGGCCTTGTTCCGACTTCTTCTTTCTTCAGCATCTCGACGCTTTCTGGGTCGCCGCCTACAATCGTCTCCTGGGCAAGCACCGGGAGCTCAAGGAGCAGCTTGCCGCCAAGGAGGAGGAGCTCCGCGTTGCCGCAGGTATTCTTGTGCTCTTTTCTAGTGGTGGCGCGCTAGCACACCCACTGGGTGTAGCCCCCAAGATTCGGGCCAAGTGTGTAATAGTTGAGACAAATCTTTAAGTCTTGATTTTTCTTCTGCTGAGTCCTTCTTTTTCGCAGCTGAGGTGCGGTCCTGGCAGACTCGTCTGCTCTGGGCTGGTCATCACTACGACCGGCTCGTTGCCGACATCGGCCATCTTGGCGTCGAGGCGGCGCAGGCGAGGGCGGAGGCAGCCACAGCTCGGTGGTCTCTTGACGAGGCCAACCGGCTGCATGAGCAGCTGGCGGGTCACAAGAGCCGCCTCGAGGCCGAGGTGGAACACCTTAAGGCGGAAGCCGCCAAGGTGGCAGAGGTGCAGCAGGCCCTGGTGGAGGCGGACCAGCAGCGTGGCCAGCTGGTCGATGACAAGGGCCGGCTCCAGGCCGAGGTGGATCGCCTGCGGGCGCAGGTCACCATGGCTGAGGGGGCCCGCCAGGACGAGGCCCGCCGCTGCGAGGCGGCCGAAGACAAGGATGCGTGAAGGCGACCCTTTCCAAGGCGGCCGATATGGAGAAGGCGCTCAAGAAGCGCGACCGCGCCATCGAACGGGAGCGGTGCGGTACATTGCTTGAGGCGCAGCACCTGGAAGAGTCCTTCTCCAGTAAGTGTTTTTTCTTGTTGTTCGCCGGGTCGGGATCTGGCCTTTCTTCCTTGTTGTTGTTCTTCTAACTTGCTTCTTCCTTTGCAGCAGGGGCCTTCCCGGAGACACAACGGCTGGCGGAGGAAGCCGTCCGCCATCAGCGCGACCCGACCGGCGTCGTTGGGTCCGGAACAGATCCGCGGGTGCCCTGGACCTTACCGAAGATCATCGCCGCCGCTGAGGCCCGCTTGCAGGTCCTGGGAACACAGTTGGGGCGACTGTCCCAGGACGGCACTGCAATGACGGCGGCCCTATGGCTGGACTCCGTCCAACTGAGCAGCTTCTCGCACCTGGCGCGTTGGTTGGAGATGGGGCCGAACCGGCTTGGCGAGTGGCGCGTCTCCGCCGCTCGTGCTGTTGCTGAGATGGCGCTCCGATTCGCGCTGTCCTAGCATCCGGACCTGCAGCTGGACGCGTTGATGGGCCAGCGGGCCGGTTTGGAGCAGCACTTGCAGGAGCAAGCCGGCCGGATCGCCTCCCGGGCCAGCTACATCGCCGAGTTCGCCTTCCATGACGAGTTCCATCCGGAGCGAACGGAAGACGGCAGGACCATGGACGGTGAAGACTACGGCTTGCTCCACCATGATCCGGAGGGGAGCTCGGAGGAGACGGGCGTCTACCGCGACGCGGGTGCTGAGGAGGACAGCGGCACCTCACTGGATCCGGAGGCCGCTAGGGGAGAGCCGTCGACATCGCGGCGTGGCACTGGAGATGCCTGAGACACTTTGTGTAATAATTTGTTAAATAGCAGGTCCACCCACCCACTGGGGGTTTTAGGGTGTAATGAACTCGGGCCGTGGGCCTTTTCTTAAATACTTGTGTAGATGTCATGGGTGCTTTTACTTTTTGCATTCCGTTTTTTGGACCGATTTCATGCGTTTTTCCTTTCTCAAACCTCCCCCCCCGCGAGTCAGACGGCCGAGGCTCCGATTGCTATGTCTTGAGCTTGTGTTGGTTTTCCCTGAAGAGGAAGGGATGATGCAGCAGAGTAGCGTAAGTATTTCCCTCAGTTTTTGAGAACCAAGGTATCAATCCAGTAGGAGGCCATGCTCAAGTCCCTCGTACCTGCACAAAACGATAGCTACTCGCAACAAACGCGATTAGAGGTTGTCAATCCCTTCACGGTCACTTACGAGAGTGAGATCTGATAGATATAATATTTTTGGTATAAAGATGCAAAGTAAAAAGTAAAGGCAAAGTAAAAAGCAAAGCAAGATTAAAGTGATGGAGATTGATATGATGAGAATAGACCCGGTGGCCATAGGTTTCACTAGTGGCTTCTCTCAAGAGCATAAGTATTCTACGGTGGGTGAACAAATTACTGTTGAGCAATTGACAGAATTGAGCATAGTTATGAGAATATCTAGGCATGATCATGTATATAGGCATCACATCCGTGACAAGTAGATCGAAACGATTCTGCATCTACTACTATTACTCCACTCATCGACCGCTATCCAGCATGCATCTAGAGTATTAAGTTAAAAACAGAGTAACGCCTTAAGCAAGATGACATGATGTAGAGAGATAAATTCATGCAATATGAAATAAACCTCATCTTGTTATCCTTCATGGCAACGATGCAATACGTGCCTTGCTGCCCCTTCTGTCACTAGGAAAGGACACCGCAAGATCGAACCCAAAGCTAAGCACCTCTCCCATGGAAAGAACTACCAATCTAGTTGGCCAAACCAAACCGATAATTCGAAGAGACTTGCAAATATAACCAATCATACATAGAAGAATTCAGAGAAGATTCAAATATTATTCATAGATAGACTTGATCATAAACCCACAATTAATCGGTCTCAACAAACACACCGCAAAAAGAAGATTACATCAAATAGATCTCCACAAGAGAGGGGGAGAACTTTGTATTGAGATCCAAAAAGAGAGAAGAAGCCATCTAGCTACTAACTATGGACCCGAAGGTCTGAGGTAAACTACTCACACTTCATCAGAGAGGCTATGATGATGTAGAAGCCCTCCGTGATGATGGCCCTCTTCCGGCGGAGCTCCGGAACAGGCCCCAAGATGGGATCTCATGGATACAGAAAGTTGCGGCGGTGGAATTAGGTTTTTGGCTCCTGTTCTGATTGTTTGGGGGTACGTGTGTATATATAGGAGGAAGGAGTACGTCGGTGGAGCACCGAGGGGCCCACGAGGCAGGGGGCGCGCCCTAGGGGGGGGCCCACCCTCGTGACCTCCGCTTTGACTCCTTGGAGTAGGGTCCAAGTCTCCTGGATCACGTTCGGTGAGAAAATCATGTTCCCGAAGATTTTATTCTGTTTGGACTCCGTTTGATATTCTGTTTCTCCGAAACATTGTAATAGGCAAAAAACAACAATTCTGGGCTGGGCCTCCGGTTAATAGGTTAGTCCCAAAAATAATATAAAACTGGAAAATAAAGCCCAATATAGTCCAAAACAGTAGACAATATAGCATGGAGCAATCAAAAATTATAGATACGTTGGAGACGTATCAGGCATCCCCAAGCTTAATTCCTGCTCGTCCTCGAGTAGGTAAATGATAAAAAGAGAATTTTTGATGTGGAGTGCTACTTGGCATAATTTCAATGCAAATCTTCTTAATTGTGGTATGAATATTCAGATTAGAAAGATTCAAGACAAAAGTTTATATTGACATAAAAATAATAATACTTCAAGCATACTAACAAAGCAATTATGTCTTCTCAAAATAACATGGCCAAAGAAAGTTATCCCTACAAAATCATATAGTCTGGCTATGATCTATCTTCACCACACAAAATATTTAAATCATGCACAACCCCGATGACAAGCCAAGCAATTGTGTCATACTCTAACTTTTTCAATCTTCACACAATACATGAGCGTGAGCCATGGATATAGCACTATAGGTGGAATAGAATGGTGGTTGTGGGGAAGACAAAAAGTAGAAGATAGTCTCACATCAACTAGGCGTATCAACGGGCTATGGAGATGCCCATCAATAGATATCAATGTGAGTGAGTAGGGATTGCCATGCAACGGATGCACTAGAGCTATAAGTATATGAAAGCTCAAAAAGAAACTAAGTGGGCGTGCATCCAACTTGCTTGCTCATGAAGACCTAGGGTAATTTGAGGAAGCCCATCATTGGAATATACAAGCCAAGTTCTATAATGTAAAATTCCCACTAGTATATGAAAGTGATAACATGAGAGACTCTCTACTATGAAGATCATGGTGCTACTTTGAAGCACAAGTCTGGTAAAAGGATAGTAACATTGTCCCTTCTCTCTTTTTATCTCATCATTTTTTATATTTTTTTATGTGGGCCTTTTCTTTTTATTTTTTATTTTTTATGGCCTCCTTTTTTGGGCTTCTTTGGCCTCTTTTATTTATTTTTCGTCCGGAGTCTCATCCTGACTTATGGGGGAATCATAGTCTCCATCATCCTTTCCTCACTGGGATAATGCTCTAATAATGATGATCATCACACTTTTATTTTTCTTACAACTCAACAATTACAACTCGATACTTAGAACAAAATATGACTCTATGTGAATGCATCCGGCAGTGTATCGGGATATGCAATATGACAATGATGGAATGTGTCATGAACGGAACGATGGAAAGTTGCATGACAATATATCTCGGAATGGCTATGGAAATGCCATGATAGGTAGGTATGATGGCTGTTTTGAGGAAGGTATATGGTAGGTGTATAATACCGGCGAAAGGTGCGCGGTATTAGAGAGGCTAGCAAAGGTGGAAGGGTGAGAGTGTGTATAATCCATGGAATCAACATTAGTCATAAAGAACTCATATACTTATTGCAAAAATCTAGAAGTTATCAAAGCAAAGTATTACGCGCATGCTCCTAGGGGGATAGATTGGTAGGAAAGACCATCGCTCGTCCCCGACTGCCACTCATAAGGAAGACAATCAATAAATAAATCATGCTCCGACTTCATCACATAACGGTTCACCATACGTGCATGCTACGGGAATCACAAACTTTAACACAAGTATTCTTTAAATTCACAACTACTCAACTAGCATGACTTTAATATTATCACCTCCATATATTAAAACAATTATCATGCTTCAATCTTTTCTTAGTATTCAACACACTCAAAATTAAGTTTCACAAATCTTGAATACCAAACATATTATTATTAAGCAAATTACCATGCTATTAAGACTCTCAAAATAATTTAAGTGAAGCATGAGAGATCAATAGTTTCTTTAAAACAAATCCACCACTGTGCTCTAAAAGATCTAAGTGAAGCACATAGAGCAAAATTATAACGCTCAAAAGATATAAGTGAAGCACATAGAGCAAAACTGCATAGCTCAAAAGATATAAGTGAAGCACATAGAGCAAAACTACTTAGCTCAAAAGATATAAGTGAAGCACATAGAGTATTCTATCAAATTTTAATTCATGTATGGCTCTCTCAAAAGGTGTGTACAGCAAGTATGATTGTAGCATACTAAGACACAAATACACAAATAATACAAGACGCTCCAAGCAAAACACATATCATGTTGGTGAATAAAAATATAGCTCCAAGTAAATTACCTATGGAAGTGGACGAAAGAGGGGATGCCTCCCGGGGCATCCCCAAGCTTTGACTTCTTGGTGTCCTTGAATTATATTGGGGGTGCCATGGGCATCCCCAAGCTTAGGCTCTTTCCACTCCTTGTTCCATAATCCATCAAAAGAATTCACCCAAAACTTGAAAACGTCACAACACAAAACTCAAAATAAAAAACTCGTGAGCTCCGTTAGCGAAAGAAAACAAAAGACCACTTCAAGGTACTGTAACGAACTCATTATTTATTTATATTGGTTTTAAACCTACTGTATTCCAACTTCTCTATGGATTATAAACTATTTTACTAGCCATAGATTCATCAAAATAAGCAAACAACACACGAAAAACAGAATTTGTCAAAAAGAGAACAGTCTGTAGTAATCTGTAGCTAGTGCAAGATCTGGAACCCCAAAAATTCTAAAATAAATTGCTGGACGTGAGGAATTTACCTATTAATCATCTGAAAAATAATTAACTAAATATCACTCTTCAAATAAAAATGACAGCAGTTCTCATGAGCGCTAAAGTTTCTGTTTTTTACAGCAAGTTCAACAAGACTTTCCCCAAGTCTTCCCAACGGTTCTACTTGGCACAAACACTAATTAAACACAAAAAACACAACCAAAACAGAGGCTAAATAATTTATTTATTACTAAGCAGGAGCAAAAAGCTAGGAATAAAAATAAAATTGGGTTGCCTCCCAACAAGCGCTATCGTTTAACGCCCCTAGCTAGGGATAAAAGCGAGGATAGATCTAAGTATTGCCATCTTTGGTAGGCAATCCATAAGGGGCTCTCATGATAGTTTCATATGGTAATTTTATTTTCTTTCTTGGAAAGTGTTCCATGCCCTTTTTTAATGGAAATTGAAATTTAATATTCCCTTCCTTCATATCAATAATTACACCAACCGTTCTAAGGAAAGGTCTACCAAGAATAATAGGGCAAGAAGGATTGCAATCTATATCAAGAACAATGAAATCTACGGGCACATAATTCCTATTTGCAACAATAAGAACATCATTAATCCTTCCCATAGGTTTCTTAATAGTAGAATCCGTGAGATGCAAGTTTAGAGAGCAATCATCAAAATTGCGGAAATCTAGCAAATCACACAAAGTTTTGGGAATAGTGGAGACACTAGCACCCAAATCACACAAAGCATACAACTCATGATCTTTAATTTTAATTTTAATAGTTGGTTCCCACTCATCATAGAGTTTTCTAGGGATAGAAACTTTCAACTCATGTTTTTCTTCATAAGATTGCATCAAGGCATCAACATTTTTTCGGTGAAGGCTTTATTTTGACTATAAGCATGTGGAGAATTTAGCACAGATTGCAACAAGGAAATACAATCAATTAAAGAGCAACTTTCATAATTAAATTCCTTGAAATCCAATATAGTGGGTTTAGCAACATCTAGATTTTTATTTCTTTCAATCCCACTTTCATCAATTTCATCATTAAAATACTCCGAATTTTTAGAACGCCTTCTAGGTAAAGGAAGATCATATTTAGTTTCATCAAGATTCATATTGCAAAACAAGGATTTAATAGGGGACACATCAATAACTTTTAGAACTTCATCTTGATTTTCATATGAATTCGGTTTAGCGACCATCTTATTGACTAAGGTGGCTTGCATATCCGAAATTTTAGCAGTCATCTTTTCTAGACGAGCAATTTGGGATCTTATACCCTCAAATTATTTAGACATATCATCAAGCTCTTTATTCATATAACTCATAAAACCTTTTTGTTCCTTAAGCTCGTTTCTAAAGAAATTATTATGCTCAAATTGCAAAACCATAAACTTCCTAACGTTGGTTTCGATCTCCTCGAACCTTTTAAGGTGAAGATCACCAAATCTCGGTTGAGCCATCACGACAAACAAGCAAACTAGCACACAACCAAACAAGAGCAAACGGGCAAAAGAGGAAAATAGAGAGGGAGGATAGAGAGAGAGAGGGTGAATAAAACGGGAAGGGTGAAGTGGGGGAGAGGAAAGCGAGAGGCAAATGGCAAATAATGTAATGCGAGAGATAGGGATTGTGATGGGTACTTGGTATGTTGACTTTTTGCGTAGACTCCCCAGCAATAGCGCCAGAAATCCTTCTTGCTACGTCTTGAGCTTCCGTTGGTTTTCCCCGAAGAGGAAGGGATGATGCAGCAGAGTAGCGTAAGTATTTCCCTTAGTTTTTGAGAAACAAGGTATCAATCCAGTAGGAGGCCACGCTCAAGTCCCTCGTACCTGCACAAAATGATAGCTACTCGCAACCAACGCGATTAGGGGTTGTCAATCCCTTCACAGTCACTTATGAGAGTGAGATCTGATAGATATAATATTTTTGGTATTTTTGGTATAAAGATGCAAAGTAAAAAGTAAAGGCAAAGTAAAAAAGCCAAGCAAGATTAAAGTGATGGAGATTGATATGATGAGAATAGACCTGGGGGCCATAGGTTTCACTAGTGGCTTCTCTCAAGAGCATAAGTATTCTACGATGGGTGAACAAATTACTGTTGAGCAATTGATATAATTGAGCATAGTTATGAGAATATCTAGGCATGATCATGTATATAGGCATCACATCCGTGACAAGTAGATCGAAACGATTCTGCATCTACTACTATTACTCCACTCATCGACCGCTATCCAGCATGCATCTAGAGTATTAAGTTAAAAACAGAGTAACGCCTTAAGCAAGATGACATGATGTAGAGAGATAAATTCATGCAATATGAAATAAACCCCATCTTGTTATCCTCGATGGCAACGATGCAATACGTGCCTTGCTGCCCCTTCTGTCACTGGGAAAGGACACCGCAATATCGAACCCAAAGCTAAGCACATCTCCCATGGCAAGAACTACCAATCTAGTTGGCCAAACCAAATGGATATTTCGAAGAGACTTGCAAAGATAACCAATCATACATAAAAGAATTCAGAGAAGATTCAAATATTATTCATAGATAGACTTGATCATAAACCCACAATTCATCGGTCTCAACAAACACACCGCAAAAAGAAGATTACATCGAATAGATCTCCACAAGAGAGGGGGAGAACTTTGTATTGAGATCCAAAAAGAGAGAAGAAGCTATCTAGCTACTAACTATGGACCCGAAGGTCTAAGGTAAACTACTCACACTTCATCGGAGAGGCTATGATGATGTAGAAGCCCTCCGTGATGACGACCCTCTTCCGGCGGAGCTCCGGAACAGGCCCCAAGATGGGATCTCGTGGATACAGAAAGTTGCGGCTGTGGAATTAGGTTTTTGGCTCCTGTTCTGATCGTTTGGGGTATGTGTGTATATATAGGAGGAAGGAGTACGTCGGTGGAGCACCGAGGGGCCCACGAGGCAGGGGGGCGCGCCCTAGGGGGGGCACCCCCACCCTCGTGACCTCCTCTTTGACTCCTTGGAGTAGGGTCCAAGTCTCCTGGATCACGTTCGGTGAGAAAATCATGTTCTCGAAGATTTTATTCCGTTTGGACTCCATTTGATATTCTCTTTCTCCGAAACACTAAAATAGGCAAAAAAACAGCAATTCTGGGCTGGGCCTCTGGTTAATAGGTTAGTCCCAAAAATAATATAAAAGTGGAAAATAAAGGCCAATATAGTCCAAAATAGTAGATAATATAGCATGGAGCAATCAAAAATTATAGATACATTGGAGATGTATCATCGGTCCATGACAAGGAGTTCAGTTCTTTGAGAGGAGCGCGCAGGACTTGGGTCCCTCGAAACGTTGAGCGCGAGGGAAACACCCACTGGGCCGATTGGCGGCAATCCAGCGAAGCCAGTTGGCGAGCAGCCGGTCGTGCGGCTGTTCATTTGATGAATGGTTAGCCGGGTTGATCGACCCGGCAGCCTTTGACTTAGTGTATGAAGCGTAAAGGAGCTTTGGCCCGTTGTGCTTGCCAGCCGACAGCCAAAGCTGGATCCGTGGCTTTAGGGCGAAGTGGGGGACCGCGGCATCCTAACTTTATCAGGAATCACCAAGTAAGGCGGAGGGGTGGCGACCGAGCCGGCCAGCCCCCGAGCCCCCGGGTCGAGCGAGTCGGACCGGTGGCCGGGTTCAGTGGTATAGTGATGCAAGAAAATAGGACACAATAAATTGGTCGACAAAAGGCAGCCCCCGAGTCTTGTTCGAGGACCCCGTAGTTTCATGCGTTTACAAAAGGCGACGATACATACGCTTGTGCGGCTAACTGTGAAACGGGCAGAGGAGTTCCGCGTTTCACGGCCGGGTCGTTTCTTCACCGGCGGTGTCCTTCTTGTGCTTCCGTGATTTGCGTGCGTCGATGAGGTAGTAGGCATTGCGGTCGCGCAAGACCCTGCTCACGATGAATGGGCCCTCCCATGGAGGGGACATCTTGTGCTGGCGTACCTGCTCTTGGACGAGTCGGAGGACGAGGTCGCCCTCGCGGAACGCGAGGGGCTTGATCTTCTTGCTGTGGTAGTGCCTCAGGCCTTGCTGGTAGATGGCCGAGCGACTGAGCACTAGGAGGCATGCTTCTTTGAGCAGGTCGACGTCATCTTCGCGGGCTTCTCTGGCTTCGGCTTCGGTGTACATCGCGACGCGCGGCAATTCAAACTCGACGTCGGTCAGGATGACGGCTTTGGCTCCGTAGATGAGGAAGAACAGGGTGAACCCGGTCGACCGATTCGGTGTGGTGCGTAGACTCCAGAGAATGGCTGGCAACTCGTCAAGCCAGCTGCCGGGTGAGCGGATGAGTGGCTCGACAAGTCGCGGCTTGACGCCGGACATGATGAGTCCATTGGCCCGCTCGACCTGCCCGTTGGACTGTGGATGCGCAAGGTCGAGACGGATGCCGGAAATGGAGCAGTATTGTTCGAGAGCGCCCTTGGCGAAGTTGGTGCCGTTGTCGGTGATGATGCTGTTTGGCATGCCGTAGCGCACCGCTATGTCCTTGATGAACCAGACGGCTGTTGGCCCGTCCGATTTCTTGATTGGTCTTGCCTCGATCCACTTGGTGAATTTGTCCACTGCCACCAGCAAGTGCGTCATGCCGCCTCGAGCGGTTTTTAAGGGTCCCACCATGTCGAGTCCCCAGACCGCGAAGGGCCAGGCAATCGGTATGGCGCGGAGTGCTAACGTCGGCTGGTGGCTGCGTTTGCTGAAGCGCTGGCATCCCTCACACTCGAGGACGAGCAACTCGGCATCTTGGAGGGCCATGGGCCAGTAGAAACCGTGGCGGAACGGCTTGGCCACCAGGGATCGTGATGCGGCGTGGTGCCCGCACTCACCCTGGTGTATGTCGCGGAGGATGTCGATGCCCCGTTCCTGCTCGACGCAGCGGTAGAACACGCCGGTGGAGCTGCGCTTAACGAGCTTGTTGTTGATGATGTTGTAGGCAGACGCCCGGCGTTGCACTTGCTGAGCTTCGGTCTCGTCCATGGGGAGAACCCCGTTCTCTAAAAATTCTGATATTGGGAGGGCCCAAGATGGAGCCGTAACCACGGCGAAGACGGCCACCAGGGTGGGTTCCGAGTCGGCAGCCCCTGAGCTGGGTTGAGCAGCCCCTGGGTCGGGTATGGCGACGGCCGGGTCTGGGACGATGGTGGCCGGGTCGAGCTGAGCAGCCCCCGGGCCGGGTTCAGCAGTCCCCGGGCCAGGTTCAGCAGTCCCCGGGCCGGGTTCGGCAGTCCCCTGGCTGGGTTGAGGTGCGGCCGGGTCGTCTGGAATGTGGATGAACTCGGAGTCCAGCGATGGCTTGACGGACGGCTTGCGCAGGTGCTCGAGGGAGACGCCAGACGGGATGGCTTGTCGAGACGAGGCGATCTTGGCGAGCGTGTCGGCTGTTTCGTTCTCCGCACGTGGGACGTGGAGGAACTCGCAGCCCTCGAAGGATCCGGACAACTTCTGGACGAGGAAGCGGTAGCTTGCCTTGTTGGAGTCGCGGGTGTCCCATTTGCCGGAGCACTGCTGCACCACCAGGTCCGAGTCGCTGTAGCACAGGATGCGCCATATGCCGAGTTCCTTGGCTAGCCGGAGGCTGTGCACAAGGGCTTCGTACTTGGCGATGTTGTTGGAGGCGGCAAAGTGGATCTGGAGCGCGTAGCGGAGCCGGTCGCCCTTTGGGGACGACAGTACAATGCCGGCCCCCAAGCTGAGTCGCATCTTGGACCCGTCAAAGTGCATGCGCCAATGTGTCGAGTTGGGAGGCGGCGACAAGTACTGGGTCTCGGTCCAGTCGATGAGGAAGTCGGCAAGGGCTTGAGACTTGATCATGGTGCGGGGCTCGTAGAGGATGGTGTGGCCGGCTAGCTGGATCGCCCACTAGGCAACCCGGCAGAGGCATCCCGGCACCCGATGATTTCTCCGATAGGCGCCGTGCTGACCACGGTGACAACGTGCTCTTGGAAATACTACTTCAGCTTCTTGGCAGTGAGGTACACGCTGTAACACATATTCTGGTAGTGCGGGTAGTTCTGCTTGGAGTTGGAGAGCACCTCGCTCAGGTAGTAGACTGGGCGCTGGACGGCTTTGATCTTGCCCATCTCTGGTCGGTCGACCACCAGCACCGTGCTGACCGCCCGCGAGGTCACGGCTATGTAGAGCAGCAGCGGCTCCTTGTCGGTCGGCGTGGCCAGGACTGGTGCGGTGGAGAGCATGCGCTTGAGGTCTTGGAAGGCCTCGTCTGCCTTGCCGTTCCATTCGAACGGGCTCGTCTTCTTCATCAGCTGGTACATGGGTAGCGCCCTCTCGCCCAGCCGGCTTAGAAACCGGCTGACCGAGGCCAAGCATTCGGTGAACTTCTGGACATCGCGCAGCCGAGCCGGCTTGCGCATGCGCTCGATGGCCTTGATCTTCTCCGGATTCGCCTCAATGCCGTGTTCCGAGACAAGGAAGCCGAGTAGCTTTCCGGCCGGGACGCCGAAGACACATTTTTCCGGGTTAAGCTTGACCTTGTATTCGCGGAGGTTAGCGAACGTTTCCTTCAAATCGTCGAGGAGCGTGAGGTGTTTCTTGGTCTTCACCATGATGTCGTCCACGTACATGTGGATATTGCGGCCGAGTCGCGGCAGCAGGCATTTCTGCATGCAGCGCTGGAAGGTGGCGCCGACGTTCTTCAAGCCAAACGACATGGTGATGTAGCAATACGCCCCAAAGGGCGTGATGAAGGACGTCTTCAGGGCGTCGGCTGTGTCCAGCTTGATCTGGTGGTAGCCGGTGTAAGCGTCCAGGAAGGACAGGAAATCACACCCGGCGATCGAGTCGATGACTTGGTCGATCCGCGGAAGGGCGAACGGATCCTTGGGACAAGCCTTGTTGAGGCTGGTGTAGTCGATACACATGCGCCAGGTCTTGTTCTTCTTCAGGACGAGGACTGGATTGGCCAGCCACTCGGGGTGAAACACTTCCATTATGAAGCTAGCCGCCAAAAGCTTGGCGACCTCTTCACCAATGGTTCTTCTCTTCTCTTCGGAAAATTGTTGTAGGGGTTGACGGACAGGCTTGGCGTCCTTGCGGACGTGAAGTTTGTGCTCGGCGTACTTCCTCGGGATACCCGGCATGTCCTTGGGGGTCCATGTGAAGATATCCCGATTCTCACGGAGGAAGTCGACGAGATCGCCTTCCTATTTGCTGTCGAGGCGGGCGCCTATGACAACGTACTTGCTGCAGCTGGGGTCTTCTGGGTTGAGCTTCACTTTCTTGGTCTCTTTGGAGGGCTTGAAGGCGGCCTCGTCGGCCTGGTCCGGGGTCGGGATCGACGCGGCGGAGGCCTCGCCTGCTAGGGCGATGATCCGGTCGAGCTGGCGCCGCTCCTCGGCAATGACCAGTGACTCGGCCAACTTGGCGCCGTCTCAGGCGCACTCCAGGGACTTGCGGTAATCACCAATGATGGTGATGAGGCCCAACCCGGCATCTTCATCTTCAGGTACTGAAATGATCGAGAAGAGGTGTCTAGAGGAGGGGTGATTAGACACTAAGTGCCAAAAGTTGCAGTTTTTAATATTCTTAAGTTTAAGTGGAGTTTAAGCACAAGTTTAACAAACACAATACATATCAGGCAAGCATGCAATGAGTATATGAGCAGCGGACAGTAAATCATGCAACTTGCAAGAATGTAAAGAGAAGGGTTTGGAGTATTCAAACGCAATTGGAGACACAGATGTTTTTGTCGTGGTTCCGATAGGTGGTGCTATCGTACATCCACGTTGATGGAGACTTCAACCCACAGAGGGTAACGGTTGCGTCAGTCCACAGAGGGCTCCACCCACGAAGGTCCCACGAAGAAGCAACCTTGTCTATTCCATCACGGTCGTCGCCCACGAAGGACTTGCCTCACTAGCGGTAGATCTTCACGAAGTAGGCGATCTCCTTGCCCTTACAAACTCCTTGGTTCAACTCCACAATCTTGTTGGAGGCTCCCAAGTGACACCTAGCCAATCTAGGAGACACCACTCTCCAAGAAGTAACAAATGGTGTGTTGATGATGAACCCCTTGCTCTTGTGCTTCAAATGATAGTCTCCCCAACACTCAACTCTCTCTCACAGGATTTGGATTTGGTGGAAAGAAGGTTTGAGTGGAAAGCAACTTGGGAAAGGCCAGAGATCAAGATTCATATGGTTGGAATGGAATATCTTGACCTCAACACAAGTGTAGGTGGTTCTCTCTCAGAAAATGTGTATTGGAAGTGTAGGTATGTTCTGATGGCTCTCTTCACGAATGAAGAGTGGGTGGAGGGGTATATATAGCCTCCACACAAAATCTAACGATTACACACAATTTGCCAAACTCGGTGGGACCGAATGGTTAAGCTCGGTCGGACCGATTCAGCAAACCTAGTGACCGTTAGGATTTTCGGTGGGACTGAGATGCAACTCGGTAGGACCGATATGGTTAGGGTTAGGGCATAACGTAATCTCAGTGTGACCGATTACACAAACTCGATGGGACCGATTTTGGTAATAAGCTAACCAGAGCATTGGTCAGGCAAACTCGGTGTGACCGATTACACAAACTCGATGGGACCGATTTTGGTAATAAGCTAACCAGAGGGTTTGCATTGTAATCTCGGTAGTACCGATTGCTCAAACTCGGTGAGACCGATTTTGGTAATGGACATACACAGAGAGATTACAATCCCATCTCGGTGAGACCGAGATCCCTATCGGTGAAACCGATTTGCTAGGGTTTGTGGCAGTGGCTATGACATCTGAAACTCGGTGGCGCCGGATAGATAGAATCGGTGGGACCAAGTTTGACTTTTGGTTTAGGTCATATGTGGATGTGGGAAGGTAGTTGAGGGTTTTGGAGCATATCACTAAGCACTTTGAGCAAGCAAGCCATTAAGCAACACCTCATCCCCTCTTTATAGTATTGGCTTTTCCTACAGACTCAATGTGATCTTGGATCACTAAAATAGAAAATGTAGAGTCTTGATCTTGAAGCTTGAGCCAATCCTTTGTCCTTAGCATCTTGAAGGGGTTCCACATCCTCTAGTCCATGCCACTCCATTGTTGAACTTATCTGAAACATACTAGATAAAAGTGTTAGTCCAACAAGAGATATGTTGACATTAATTACCAAAACCACCCAGGGAGCACTTGTGCTTTCAATCTCCCCCTTTTTGGTAATTGATGACAACATACATCAAAGCTTTAGATAAAGATATAGAGAATAGCAAGTAAAGCTTTGGAAAGACATGTGACATGCATAGGCTCCCCCTACATGTATGCAGTCATGTGAATATTGAATATAGGAGCATGTGAATGCGTAAACATGACAGAGTAAGCAATGTGTTACATGTATCTTGGCTATATGGATTAGAGAAAATGATGTGAATGTGAGAAATGTACCTTCATGCTCATGAGTCCTTCTTGCAAACAGTATGTACATCAACAAGAACTTCTCATTCACATGACTGTGATGCATATACTTACCTTGTGGTCTTGAGTTGGCTTAGGATGGGATGAACCTGTTCAAACAAGGTTAAATAACACAGATACACCTACTGACCAGAGCAAGCAAGAGAAACCACAATAGAACCAAGACTGGGATGACATGTAGAGTGAGTACTAAGTACCACATTGGATATAGACATGTCCCCAAAGGTAAAGATATGCAATAAAATCAGAGATTTCCTTCCCTTAGATGTCTTGCTCCCCCTGAATCTGCATGGGATATTGGGAGAAGATAGGGAACAGAAAATCAGAGCAACAAAAAAGGAAACAACGGAGCTTGAGCTAAAGCAAGCAACCAAACATGTCTTTCCCCTCTTAAAGACATGTGCCATCTCTCCTCTTGAACACCAAGCATCTCGGGTCTTTGATGATATTACTTTCTCCTAGTTGAGAAACTCTCTCCCCCTGAGTATTCTCTCTTTCTCCCCCTATAGGAAGGATTAAGCTTTGATGTGATCTCTCTCTCCCCCTTTGACATCAATTTCCAAGAAGGGCTCTTCTGGACATGTGATATAAATGGGTTGGTCCTCGAGTCACAGAGCAAAGCAGCATGTCTAATATGATGCTGGTAGAGGACAAGAATCATTGAGTGGAGCTGGAGCAAACAGAAATCATGAATAAGTGGCAAGTTGGTCTTCCTGTGGTGGAATTGTTGACTCCGAGTTGTGTGCTTCGGTTGCACCGAAAGATTTCGGTTGGGCCGAAGAGAACAAACCGGTGTGACCAAGTTCATTAGAGTGAAACCACTTGTCACCTCAGCTCACTAGACAAGTAAGATCTCACAAGGATATGCAAGGAATTTACTGAAAGATTTGCAATGAATTGGATGCAGAAAATGCAGAACAAAAAGGAAAGAAAAGAAACTAAAAGTTCTAGATGAAGTTTTTTTTGAAAGGGGAAACAAATATGCAAGAGACAAAAGCATAGAGAGACACACGAGAACTTCATCTAGAGATGGTCGGCAACAAAGTCACCTATGTTAGAGTATATTGACTTAGGAGTCAAGTGAGAGCACTTGATCATAGGTCATACTCATCGTTTAAGCTCAAAATGGGGTTACCATTTTTCGTTTAAGCCTTTTGATGTATTCACATCTTGTCGAGTTGCTTTGACTCATGACTTGGAGTAAAGCTTCTCTCAGATGGAATAACATACCTTGGGTGGTGGTGTTGATCTTGCTCATGTAGTTGAACTTGTGCGGGTTGCTCAAGGTTGATGTAGTTCATCAAGGGTTGGGAGCACCACTTGGAGTTTGAGTTCATCTACCTACATGGTTTAGCTTTGCAAGGAAGAGCACTTGTGTATCCAAAATGACAATCATGAGACTCAACGTAGAATTTGCCAAAGGATATGTTTGAATGGTTTCGTGCTTCCTTGTCTTCAACCACCATTGTGTAGAGACTTGGTGATGTAGAGATTGCTCAAGATGTGAGTGAGTTGCAATCTCATAGATTTAGATTCAACCAAGTACCTACACGGGTTAGATAACATGCAAGGTACAAATATATCCAAGACATATGAATAGCATCATAAGAGAAATATCGAGGATTAGTCACAGGCTCATGCCCCGCATGTATCAAATGGAGTTCCTACTCCAAGTTTGAAGCATCAATGATGTTCAATTCACCTCTCAACCTGCAAAACACTTTCTCATCAACTGGTTTAGTGAATATACCCGCCAATTGCTTATCGGTGCGAACATGCTTAAGGTTAATGTCCCCTTTTGCAACATTGTCTCGAATGAAATGATGACGAACTTCAATATGCTTAGTTCGAGAATGTTGCATGGGATTGTGAGCAATCTTAATAGCACTTTCATTTTCACAAAACAATGGAACATGTTTCACATATATCCCATAATCTTTAAGAGTTTGGGTCATCCAAAGTAATTGAGCACAACATGAACCAGCGGCAATGTATTCCACTTCGGCGGTGGATAAGGATACCGAGTTTTGTTTCTTGGAAGACCAAGACACAAGAGATCTACCAAGGAATTGACAAGTACCTAAAGTGGATTTTCTATCAACCTTGTCTCCGGTATAGTCCGAATCGGAGTAGCCAACAAGATCAAAAGAGGACCTCTTAGGATACCAAATGCCAAAATTTGGTGTATGGATTAGGTATCTCACTATCCTTTTCACAGCCTTAAGATGACACTCTTTAGGAGCATCTTGATATCGTGCACACATGCACACACTTAGCATAATATCGGGACGAGAGGCACATAGATATAACAATGAACCAATCATAGAGCGATAAACCTTTTGATCAACCGGTTCACCATCTTTGGTCAAATCAAGATGTCCACTAGTAGGCATGGGTGTAGTCATACCTTTGCATTCTTGCATATTGAACTTCTTGAATAAGTTCTTGGTGTAATTCGTTTGAGAGACAAAGGTACCTTCCTTAGTTTGCTTGATTTGCAAACCGAGAAAGAATTTGAGTTCACTCATCATAGACATCTCAAACTTCTCCGACATTAGCTTTCCAAACTTCTCACTAAAATGAGGGTTAGTTGAACCAAATATGATATCATCAACGTAAATTTGGCACACAAATAGTTCTCCATTAACCCTTTTAGTAAAAAGAGTAGAGTCAATTTTACCAATTTCAAAGCCTTTTTCAATAAGGAACTTGGTCAAGCATTTATACCATGCTCTAGGAGCTTGTTTAAGACCATAAAGGGCTTTGTGAAGTTTGTAAACATGATTAGGTTTCTTAGGATTGACGAAGCCGGGAGGTTGCTTAACGTAAACTTCCTCCTCAATTTTGCCATTTAGAAAAGCACTTTGAATGTCCATTTGGTACAAGGTGATATCATGGTGATTAGCATAAGCAAGTACGATGCGAATGGACTCAAGTCTAGCAACAGGAGCATATGTCTCACCATAGTCCATACCTTCAACTTGTGTGTAGCCTTGGGCGACGAGACGTGCTTTGTTGCGAACCACTTGTCCATCTTCATCTTGCTTGTTGCGAAACACCCATTTGGTACCAGTGATGTTGTGGTTGTTGTCGGGCTTCTCGACCAATGTCCACACTTGATTTCTCTCAAAGTTGTGTAGCTCTTCATGCATAGCATTTATCCAGTCCGGATCCTCCAATGCTTCTTCAACCTTCATAGGTTCAATGCTAGAGATGAATGAGTAATGTTCACAAAAGTTAGCTAAATGAGTTTTAGAGCGAGTGATTCTCCCGGTTTGGATATCATTGTTGATTTGCTCGACGGGATGATCCTTAGCAATTCTTGCTCGAACTCATGAAAGCTTTTGCTTGGGTCGGGGTGGAACATCCTCTTCATCTTGTGCTTCTTCTTGGCCTTCTTCATTGTTGACGTTGTCATTCTCTTGTCGTGGTGGAGAAGGAGGTTGTTGATGTTCATCTTGGTGCGCGTCCTCGTTTTCTTCATCTTGGTGTGTCCCACTTGTGGATGCTTCCGTATCAACTCTTGGTTCACCTTGTCGTGAGGTAGAAGCTTCCACTTGGACGGACGAGGTACTCTCCTTCACTTCCGTTGGACGATCTTGCCAATGGACAAGTCTTGAATTGCTTCCGAAGGGTCTTTGTCTCCTACATCAATTGGCAATTGCTCTACTTGCAAGCTGTTAGATTCATCAAACTTCACATCTACCGTATCTTCAACCTTTCGGGTGCAATTGTTGTAGACTCGGTAAGTGTGAGAGTTTGAGCCATAACCAAGTAGGAAACCTTCATGAGATTTAGGAGCAAATTTAGAACGACGATGCTTATCAAGAATGTAGCACTTTGAGCCGAATACTCGAAAGTATCCAACTTGGGGTTTGTTACCGGTGAGGAGCTCGTATGTCGTCTTGCCGAGTAGCTTGTGAAGATACAAGCGATTTGTTGCATGACAAGCTGTCTCAACCGCTTCCGCCCAAAAGTGCTTTGGCGTTTTGTACTCATCAAGCATCGTTCTTGCCATATCGATAAGAGTCCGGTTCTTCCTTTCAACAACTCCATTTTGTTGAGGTATGTACGTAGCCGAGAACTCGTGTGAAATCCCTTCTTCGTCAAGAAAGGTGTCCACATTTGCGTTCTTGAACTCCGTTCCGTTGTCACTCCGAACCTTCTTGATCTTCACGTCAAACTGATTTTGGGCCTTCCTAGCGAAGTTTTTGAAGATCTTTGGGACCTGCGATTTGTCATCAAGAAAGAACACCCATGTAAATCTTGAAAAATCATCAACTATGACTAGACCAAATGAGTTACCACCGAGACTCTTGTAGGCATTTGGACCAAAGAGATCCATGTGAAGTAGCTCGAGTGGTCTTCTTGTGGTCATGATGTTCTTCGCGCGGTGACTTCCTCCAACTTGTTTCCCTGCTTGACAAGCACTACAAAGTCTATCCTTGTCAAATATGACATCTTTTACTCCAAGGATATGATCACCTTTAATAAGCTTATCAAGATTTCGCATACCAACATGACCTAGTCTTCTATGCCACAACCAGCCTTTAGAAGATTTGGTAATTAAGGAAGTTCTAGGTTGAGCCTTTTTAGTGAAATCAACAATGTAAAGATCTCCTCTACGTATACCGGTAAATACCATTTTATGATTGTCTCTATGAAACACTTGGCAATCTACTTCAGTGAATAAGACATTGAAACTGAAATCCGCAAGTCTAGAAACTGAAAGTAAATTGTATCCAAGGGATTCAATGAGCATGACATTTTGTATGGAGCTATCATGTGAGATGGCCACCTTACCAAGGCCAACCACCTTACCCTTTGAATTATCACCAAAAGTGACATATTTTCGAGGGCTGTCGTTTTCAGCAAGCTCACGGAACATATCTTTATCTCTGGTCATATGATCAGTACATCCACTATCAAGGACCCATTCCTTTCCTTCAGCCATGTAGCCGCGAAGATTTGCCATAAGACCAAAATGCCTCATTGCATCATCAAGATCATAGTCACTATCATCATCTTCATCATAGTATCCATGTTCAACATCATCTTGTGATTGATCAATTCCTAGAGAGGGTAATTCATTAGATAAATGATCATCACAATGGTTACCTTTATGAATTCTAATAGCTTCGAATATGATATCTCTAATGATTCCAACATTTCCTTTAGCACGCATGAGATTGGTAAGTTCAAATAGACAATCACCAAAGCTAGGATCACTAGAGTTCATCTTACTCAAGGCAATAGACTTATGGAGAATTTCGTCTAAATTTTTCAAGGAATAATCTGGAAATCGTTCCTCAAGAAATCTCCATATGGTGTAGGCACACTTGAGAGTAGGCAAACATCTAATCAAGTTTCTAGACAAGCCTCTAATGATGAGCTCAACAGTTCTAAGATTGCGAATCATGTCAATATCTTCATCTAGGGTAGGGTGCAAAGGATCAACATGAGGTGCACAAGGGCTAGTAGTGTACTTGTTCAAATGATATTCATTGAAAATCTCAAGCATTTCATTTTTCCACTCATGAAAATACTCTCCATCAAGAATAGGCACTCTATGTCTAAGACTCCCCAAAGTAGACACATCCATCTTCCTCCAATGGTGTTTAAACCAAGGCAATGGAGACCAAAGCTCTGATACCAATTGAAAGGATCGAGAAGAGGTGTCTAGAGGGGGGGGGGGTGATTAGACATTAAGTGCCAAAAGTTGCAGTTTTTAATATTCTTAAGTTTAAGTGGAGTTTAAGCACAAGTTTAACAAACACAATACATATCAAGCAAGCATGCAATGAGTATATGAGCAGCGGAAAGTAAAGCATGCAACTTGCAAGAATGTAAAGAGAAGGGTTTGGAGTATTCAAACGCAATTGGAGACACGGATGTTTTTGTCGTGGTTCCGATAGGTGGTGCTATCGTACATCCACGTTGATGGAGACTTCAACCCACGGAGGGTAATGGTTGCACGAGTCCACGGAGGGCTCCACCCACGACGGGTCCACAAAGAAGCAACCTTGTGTATTCCATCACGGCCGTCGCCCACGAAGGACTTGCCTCACTAGCGGTAGATCTTCACGAAGTAGGAGATCTCCTTGCCCTTACAAACTCCTTGGTTCAACTCCACAATCTTGTTGGAGGCTCCCAAGTGACACCTAGCCAATCTAGGAGACACCACTCTCCAAGAAGTAACAAATGGTGTGTTGATGATGAACCCCTTGCTCTTGTGCTTCAAATGATAGTCTCCCCAACACTCAACTCTCTCTCACAGGATTTGGATTTGGTGGAAAGAAGATTTGAGTGGAAAGCAACTTGGGAAAGGCTAGAGATCAAGATTCATATGGTTGGAATGGAATATCTTGACCTCAACACAAGTGTAGGTGGTTCTCTCTCAGAAAATGTGTATTGGAAGTGTAGGTATGTTCTGATGGCTCTCTTCACGAATGAAGAGTGGGTGGAGGGGTATATATAGCCTCCACACAAAATCTAACGATTACACACAATTTGCCAAACTCGGTGGGACCGAATGGTTAAGCTCGGTCGGACCGATTCAGCAAACCTAGTGACCGTTAGGATTTTCGGTGGGACTGAGATGCAACTCGGTAGGACCGATATGGTTAGGGTTAGGGCATAACGTAATCTCGGTGTGACCGATTACACAAACTCGGTGGGACCGATTTTGGTAATAAGCTAACCAGAGAGTTGGTTAGGCAAACTCGGTGTGACTGATTACACAAACTCGGTGGGACCGATTTTGGTAATAAGCTAACCAGAGGGTTTGCATTGTAATCTCGGTAGTATCGATTGCTCAAACTCGGTGAGACCGATTTTGGTAATGGACATACACAGAGAGATTACAATCCCATCTCGGTGAGACCGAGATCCCTATCGGTGAAACCGATTTGCTAGGGTTTGTGGCAGTGGCTATGACATCTGAAACTCGGTGGCGCCGGATAGATAGAATCGGTGGGGCCGAGTTTGACTTTTGGTTTAGCTCATATGTGGATGTGGGAAGGTAGTTGAGGGTTTTGGAGCATATCACTAAGCACTTTGAGCAAGCAAGCCATTAAGCAACACCTCATCCCCTCTTGATAGTATTGGCTTTTCCTATAGAATCAATGTGATCTTGGATCACTAAAATAGAAAATGTAGAGTCTTGATCTTGAAGCTTGAGCCAATCCTTTGTCCTTAGCATATTGAAGGGGTTCCACATCCTCTAGTCCATGCCACTCCATTGTTGAACTTATCTGAAACATACTAGGTAAAAGTGTTAGTCCAACAAAAGATATGTTGACATTAATTACCAAAACCACCTAGGGAGCACTTGTGCTTTCAGGTACGCGTAGTGGGGAACCGCCATGAACTTAGCGAGTGCGGGCCGACCCAGCAACGCGTGATACATGCTGGACAGGTCCACCACCTCGAACCAGATCAGTTCGTGCCAGAAGTGGCTGCTGTCACCGAATAGGACATCTAGCCGGACCCGGCCAATGGGGGAGCAGGAGAGGCCGGGCACGATGTCGTGGAAGATCGTCCGGGTCGGCTCCAGGTCCTCGACCTTGAGGCCGAGCTTGGTCATTGTGTCGCGGTAGAGGATGTTGATGCTGCTGCCGCCGTCGATGAGGACTCGGGAGAAATTGCATGTGCACCGTGCGACTATGGTGGGGTTGAGGACGAGGGCGTAACCACCTGGACTCTGCATGTCTGCCGGGTGATCCTCCCGGGTCCAGGTGATCGGGCGATCCAACCAATGCATGAACTCCGGCTTGGCCGGGACGACGGTGTTCACCTGCTGCCGAAGGAGGCGCTCGCTGTGCTTGTCGTCATTGAGGCTGGTGAAGATGATGTAGGCCGCGTTCTAGTCCGGGTAGGCGTCGTCGCGCATCGTGCCGCCAGCTGGAGGCGGCGGTGGAGGCGGAGGCGGTTGTCCCGCGCCTGGAGCCGGAGCCGGAGGGGGTGGGACGTCGCCCCTCATGATGCGCTTGGTGATGGCGCACTGCCGAAGCGTGTGCGTGGAGGGTTTTGCGCCGCTGTGGTGCTTGCAGGGGGCGTCGAGCATCTGCTCGAAGCTCATGGCGGGTTGCCATGCCGTCTTGCCGGTTTGCCGGTGCTTCGCCGTCGGGTCCGCCGCGGGCTCGGCGGCCGCGACGAGCCGATTGTCGTGACGCGGCGCCGGCTGGTCGGCCTTGCGCTTGTTGTTCTGGTGATGCTGCTGCCGGCTGCTTTCGCCGGCCGGCTTCGGAGGGGGAACCGGCCTTGTCTTGCCGGCTTCATCCAGCGCTGCCTGGATCTTCATGGCGGAGTCGGTGGTGGCGTACTTGTCTGCCGTCACCATGAGCACGACCATGGTGGCCGGCTCAGAGCGTAAGAGCTTGTGTTTGAGGAGGGTGCCGTCTCGGCACCCGCTGACGAAGTACTGGATCGCCTGGACTTCATGGATGCCCTCGCAGCTGCTCCGGAGCTCGGTCCAGCGTGTGAGGTACTCCCGACCGGTTTCCGTAGGCCCTTGCACGCACATGGCGAGCTGGCTAGGGCGGCCGGGCCGCTTCTAGGTCCCCGTGAAGTTGCGGACGAAGGCTTCCTCGATTTCCACCCATGTGTTGATGCTGCCCATCGGCATGCTGTTCAACCACGTGCGGGCCGACCCTTGGAGCTTGAGCGGTGCGTAGCGCACGGCGAGACGACGATTGGCACCGGTGATGCCAATGGCCGTGGTGTAGTCAGTGAGCCAGTCTTCTGGCTTCACCGTCCCATTGTACTTGGGGGTGTCATGGGGGAGCATGAATCCTTTGGGGAAGGGCTCCTCCCGGATGCACGGGCCGAAGCACGCCGACCAGATAGTGCCGCTCTCCTCCACCTCCAGGGAGCGAGCGAGCCGATCGAGGCGGTGGCAAGCATCGGCGTCGTTGATGGCGCACGGGCCGAGTCGACTTGCGGCCAGGCCATGGGGGGCCGGGTCGGTTAGAGCCGGACGCCGGCCATGCTGGCCGGGTCCGTGCTGGATCTCTAGGACAGAGTCGTCGCCCAATCTGCCGGCGGCTGTAGCGGCCGGGTCGCGCCGAGTCCGGGCTCGGCCGGAGTGCGCCTTGCTAGGTTGCGAGGAAGTGGTGTGTAGAAGTTCGCCAGGCCCGCCAAGGCGGGCGGAGCCGGATCCCGCCGGCTTGGCGAGCTGGTTAAGGCGGTCCTGCTGGGTGTTGGCGGCGTGGAGGAGTTCGCGCATCCGCCTGATGCGCTCTTTCAGCTCCTCACCCGCGAGCTGGTCCAGGCCGGCTGCGGCTGCCTGGGCAGCGCGCATATTCTTCGCTGGGGTCTCGTAGACGGTTGGGACGGCGCCGAGGGCCCGGCCGATCGCTCCTCCCCAGGCACGCATGTCGGCGACCCGTCTTGGGTCTGCCACGGCGGGCATGAATCCGTAGGCGGCATCGCGCTCCAGCTGGGCGGCGTCCAGGCGACACTGAGTGGCGGCGAGCGTCTCGAACATGTCCAGCATCTACTGGCGCCTTTCCTCAAGCTGGGTTCGGGCCTCAGTGATGTTGGTGGCGTCGATGTCGGTGCCGATGGGGATGCGGAGGCTCTGCATCGCGGCGCGCAATGGATCAGACGGCTCGATCCGATCGCTGTGGCCCTGGGTTCGGCGGCCTTCCTTGTCTTGCTCGACGAGGAGGAGGTACCGTCGCCGGTGACGAAGACCTCCACGTGGACGTCCATTGCCCCGGCGGAAATGCCGCCACCGAGGGAGAGGGGAGAGTCGGAGTAGCTGAGCACCTCGCTAGGGTGCTCGTCGGCCGCGAATGCATCAGAGATGCGCAACGCGACGAAGGAGGCGACAAGCGCGACGACAACATTGTCCGCCAGCGCGACAGACTCGTTGGTGTAGGAGAAGGGCCCCGTCTGAAGCATGTTCCCGGCCAGCTCCTCGAGCTGCCCCATGGTGGGCACCAACTGTCGTGGTGGGCGCACGACAGATGCCAAGGGATGGCTAAAGAGAGGAGGAGGCTCGAGGGCGCTGGTGGACTCCAGAGGCGAGGTTGGCATGAGCGGGCGCGGGACGCCGGACATACCCAGGTTCGGGGCTCTCCGGAGAGATAATACCCCTAGTCCTGCCGAGTGTAGTTGGATGATCGATAGTACAATGTTGCTCCTGGAGCTGTATGGAGGAGGAAGGAAGCTGGCCAAGGCTTGGGCTGCTCCTTCTCTCCGGTGTCGATGTTTTGTGGCTAGCCCTATGCTTCCATGATTTTCTCTCATATGTGTCTTCTGCTTTTCTCTCTTTGCTCCGTTGTCTCACGATCGCGGGCTCCCGGGGGGTTTTATAGTCCAACCCCCCGGGGGTATAATGGTAATGTTACAAGTTGGTGGGTCCGTATTGTCGGTGTCCGAGAACCCGGGCTAGGTCCCGCTGAGAGCTTGTGGTTCGCCGGGTTCCCCTAGGTGCGGGCCCCACATGCCTAGGGGGACTGTGCGCCGTCTTGTCGATCGTCAGGGCGTGGCCGAGTCGAGTCATGTACGGTGCTCTCCGTCAGGTTGCCGCTTGCTGTCGTCAGCGGTGAAGGTGGGGGCACTGTAGCCACGCCAGCCCTGGTCAGCGGGTAGGTGAGGGGCACTGTTGCCACGTTCCTACTGACCAAAGGCATGGGCGGGGCACTGTTACCTCGGTCATCGTTGAGTGAAGTCTCGTCCCATCATACGACCTGGATGGGACGGGAGTTGACCCGTGGCTGGATTGCGTAGCATGCCACGGGTGGTGCTGGCTTGTTAAGGAGGCTTTTGTTGTGTTGGGTTCGGCTGTCTTGTGCTAGTTGTCAGGGCCGAGTCGACACGTCTTGCCGGGTCGGCTTGTCTGGCCGGCTTGCGGGGCTTGGCCGGGTCGAGCGACCCGGCCAAGCGCATGCCGGTATTGAGGGGCAGTGCCAACCCCGTTGTTTTTTGAGGAGGATCCGGGTTCCATTGCCTACCCGGGGTCCATCCCCCCGATAGACTAGACATTGTAATTCATGGTAAAAGAGATCCAGTCAAGTCATACTCAATGTAAACTAACAGTAATGAATGCAAATGACGGCGATGCTCTCCAACTGGTGCTTTTTAATAAGAAGATGATGACTCAACATGAAAGTAAATAGATAGGGCCTTCGCAGAGGGAAGCAGTGATTTGTAGAGGTGCCAGAGCTCGGTTTTGAAATAGATATGAATAATATTTTGAGCGGTATACTTTCATTGTCAACATAACAACCAAGAGATGGCAATATCTTCCATGCTACACACATTATAGGCGGTTCCCAAACAAAATGGTAAAGTTTATACTCCCCCTCCACCAACAAGCATGAATCCATGGCTTGCTCGAAACAACGAGTGCCTCCAACTAACAAGAGTCCCAGGGGGAGTTTTGTTTGCAATTATTTTGATTTCATTGCATAAAGCATGGGACTGGGCATCCCGGTGACCAGCCACTTCTCATGAGTGAGGAGCGGAGTCCACTCCTCTTGAGAATAACCCGCCTAACATGGAAGATACAAACAATCCTAGTTGACACATGAGCTATTAGAGCATACAAAACAGGATATTTATTTGAAGGTTTAGAGTTTGGCACATACAAATTTACTTGGAACGGCAGGTAGATACCGTATATAGGTAGGTATGGTGGACTCATACAGAATAACTTTGGGGTTTATGGAGTTGGATGCACGAGCAGTATTCCCGCTTAGTACAGGTGAAGGCTAGCAAAAGACTGGGAAGCGACCAGCTAGAGAGCGACAACAGTCATGAACATGCATTGAAATTAATCAACACCGAATGCAAGCATGAGTAGGATATAATCCACCATGAACATAAATATCGTGAAGTCTATGTTGATTTTGTTTCAATTACATGCGTGAACATGCGCCAAGTCAAGTCACTTAAATCATTCAGAGGAGGATACCACCCTATCATACCACATCACAACCATTTTAATAACATGTTGGCACGCAAGGTAAACCATTATAAGCTCCTAGCTAATCAAGCATGGCACAAGAAACTATGATCTCTAGTTGTCATTGCAAACACGTTTATTCATAATAGGCTGAATCAGGAACGATGAACTAATCATATTTACAAAAACAAGAGAGGTCGAGTTTATACCAGCTTTTCTCATCTCAGTCAGTCCATCATATATCGTCATAATTGCTTTTCACTTGCACGACCGAATGATGTGGATAATAATAATAGTGTACGTGCATTGGACTAAGCTGGAATTTGCAAGCATTCAATAAATAGGAGAAGACAAGGCAATATGGCTCTTTTGTCAGATCAACAATAATGCATATGAGAGCTAATTCAACAATTTAATCATGGTCTTCTCCTATCGACCCCCAAAGAAAAGAAAATAAATAAAACTATTTACACGGGAAAGCTCCCAACAAGCAAAAGAAGAACATGAAATATTTTTGGGTTTTCTTTTTAATTACTACTACAAGCATGGAAAGTAAACTAATTAAAAGCTACAACTATTTTTTTGTTTTTTCTTAAGGTTTATCAAACACACAAGAAGAGAGCATAAAAAGGAAAATAAACTAGCATGGATGATACAATGAAAAAGTATGAGCACCAACATCTTGCAATGAGTGTATGAACATAAATGTAATGTCGGTGAGAAATACGTACTCCCCCAAGCTTAGGCTTTTGGCCTAAGTTGGTCTATGTCCACGGTTGGCCTGGCTGATATCCATAGTAATAGTTGGGGTCGTACTGAGATGCAGCGGCTATCGCCTCCTGAGCTGCAGCGTGGCGACGAGCGGCCTCCGCCCTCCTCTCGTACTCATCTGCCTCCTCTCTGGTAATAACATATCTTCCTTTTGCCGGATAATCAAAGAAGGCAGGAGCAGGGAGAGTAATACGAACAGCACGACGTCTGTCAAAGATTAAACGATACTGGAGAGGTGATTCATTCCCTCGACAAACTAGTGGTGAACCATAGCATTAAAGTCTAGGTAAGCAGGAGGTAATTCAATATCATCATTACGTATAGCTACATCAAGAAAATCAGCTAAGCGGGTTGCATAAATTCCACCAAAGAAATCTCCATTAAATCTATTCAGATGCAACCTACGTGCAACAATGGCTCCCAAATTATAAGATTTATCTCCCAACACAACACTCCTAAGAATACTGAGGTCAGGGACACACATGTGACATGCTTCATCTTTACCGTTAATGCATCTACCTATGAAGAGAGAAAAATAATGTATAGCAGGAAAATGAATGCTCCCTATGGTAGCTTGTGTTATATCTCTAGATTCCCCCACAGTTATACTAGCAAGAAAATCTCTAAATTCAGATTTGCGAGGTTCCCTGATACTACCCCATTATGGAAGTTTGCAAGCAGTGGTAAAATCCTCTAAGTCCATAGTGTAAGAATTTTCATAAAGATCAAACAGGACAGTTGGAGAATTACGTGAAGATGAAAATTCAAACCTCCTCACAAAGGAACTAGTGAGATAGTGATACTGGCTGCACTTTTCTTCCTTGAAGCTCACAAAATCAGCGTTACGCAAATATGCGTTAAATTCTTCCTTAATTCCCGCTCGATCCATAAAATTTTCCGAAGGCCATTCACAAGGACGCACTGGAGCGTTTCTTGGTGGCTCATCATCAGCATCACGCATTGCAAGCCTGGGCTCTTGTTTCCTTGAAGAGCCACCTTGGTACATTTTCCTAAACATATTTCTTCCTCTGAAAAATTTCTGAAATTTTAGTAACTTCAAAATAAAAGTGAACCAAACTCAATAATATTGATAGCAACTACTCCTACAAGTGCCTAGAACCTATATCATGCACCAAAACTACTTTTGACCATATAAATTTGACATGCAAGCTCAAGAACAGGGTCACCTAAGCAGCACAAATTTGCAATGAATAAAGAACTAGAACAAAAACTAATTTGACCAATGGAGGAGTCACATACCAAGGAACAATCTCCCCAAGCAGTTTTGTGAGAGGTGCTTTGAGCAAGGAGATTGAAAATGGCAGCAAAATGAGCTTGGACTCGGGTTTGAGCTGGATATTCGTGTTTGTGGGAGGAAGAAGGAGTGTGTGGGTGCAAGGATAAGTGGAGGAGGGCCACCATGGGCCCACGAGGCAGGGGGCGCGCCCAGGGGGGTAGGGCACGCCCCTGACCCTCGTGGCCAGGTGCCAGCTCCTCTTGTTGTGTTCTCACTGCCAAATATTCTCAAATATTCTAGAAAAAATCATATTTAAATTTCAGGGCATTTGGAGAACTTTTATTTTCGGGGTATTTTTATATTGCACAGATAAATCAGATAACAGACAGAAAAATACTATTTTTATTTTATTTTATTTAATATAAATAACAGAAAGTAAAAGGAGGGTACAGAGAGTTGTGCCTTCTAGTTTCATCTATCTCATGCTCATTAAAAAGAATCCACTAACAAGGTTGATCAAGTCTTGTTAACGAACTCATTCCAAATAACATGGAACCGGAGAAATTTCGAATAACACTATGTTACCTCAACGGGGATATGCACATCCCCAATAACAAGAATATCATATTTCTTCTTGACAGTAGGAAGAGGAATTCAAAACCTCCAAATATAATCGATGGAATTTTTCCAATAGAGTTGATACTATGAACTTGAGGTTGTTTCCTCGGAAAGTGTACCATATGCTCATTACCATTAACATGAAAAGTGACATTGCCTTTAGTGCAATCAATAACAGCCCCTGTAGTATTTAAAAAGGGTCTTCCAAGAATAATATACATACTATCGTCCTCGGGAATATCAAGAATAACAAAGTCTGTTAAAATAGTAACATTTGCAACTACAACAGGCACATCCTCACAAATACCGACAAGTATAGCAGTTGATTTATCAGCCATTTGCAAAGATATTTCAATAGGCATTAACTTATTCAAATCAAGTCTACGATATAAAGAGAGAGGCATAACACTAACACCGGCTCCAAGATCACATAAAGCAGTTTTAACATGGTTTCTTTTAATGGAGCATGGTATAGTGGGTACTCCTGGATCTCCAAGTTTCTTTGGTATTCAACCCTTAAAAGTATAATTAGCAAGCATGGTGGGAATTTCAGCTTCCGGTATCTTTCTTTTATTAGTAACAATATCTTTCATGTACTTAGCATAAGGATTCATTTTGAGCATATCAGTTAATCGCATACGCAAAAAGATAGGTCTAATCATTTCAGCAAAGCGCTCAAAATCCTCACCATCCTTTTTCTTGGATGGTTTGGGAGGAAAAGGCATGGGTTTTTGAACCCATGGTTCTCTTTCTTTACCATGTTTCCTAGCAACAAAGTCTTCCTTATCATAACGTCGATTCTTTGATTGTGGGTTATCAAGATCAACAGCAGGTTCAATTTCTATATCATTATCATTACTAGGTTGAGCATCATCATGAACATTATCATTAGTTTCAGGTTCATTACTAGGTTGTGTTTCAGCATCAGAGATAGAAATATCATTTGGATTCTCAGGTGTTTCAACAATAGGTTCACTAGAAGCATGCAAAGTCCTATCATTTTTCTTTTTCTTCCTTTTAGAAGGACTAGGTGCATCTATATTATTTCTCTGAGAATCTTGCTCAATCCTCTTAGGATGGCCTTTAGGATACAAAGGTTCCTGAGTCATTCTACCACCTCTAGTCATAACTCTAACAGCATTATCAGTATCCTTACTATTAAATTCATTGAGCAAATCATTTTGAGCCTTAAGTACTTGTTCTAATTGAGTGGTAACCATCGAAGCATGTTTACTAATAAGTTTATGTTGGAAATATGCCCTAGAGGCAATAATAAATTGATTATTATTATATTTCCTTGTTCATGATAATCGTTTATTATCCATGCTAGAATTGTATTGATAGGAAACTCAGATACATGTGTGGATACATAGACAACACCATGTCCCTAGTAAGCCTCTAGTTGACTAGCTCGTTGATCAATAGATGGTTACGGTTTCCTGACCATGGACATTGGATGTCGTTGATAACGGGATCACATCATTAGGAGAATGATGTGATGGACAAGACCCAATCCTAAGCCTAGCACAAGATCATGTAGTTCGTTCGCTAAATATTTTATAATGTCAAGTATCATTTCCTTAGGCCATGAGATTGTGCAACTCCCGGATACCGTAGGAATACTTTGGGTGTGCCAAACGTCACAACGTAACTGGGTGGCTATAAAGGTACACTACAGGTATCTCCGAAAGTGTCTGTTAGGTTGGCACGAATCGAGACTGGGATTTGTCACTCCGTGTGACGGAGAGGTATCTCTGGGCCCACTCGATAGGACATCATCATAATGTGCACAATGTGATCAAGGAGTTGATCACGGGATGATGTGTTACAGAACGAGTAAAGAGACTTGCCGGTAACGAGATTGAACAAGGTATCGGGATACCGACGATCGAATCTCGGGCAAGTAAAATACCGCTAGACAAAGGGAATTGTATACGGATTGATTGAATCCTCGACATCGTGGTTCATCCGATGAGATCATCGTGGAACATGTGGGAGCCAACATGGGTATCCAGATCCCGCTGTTGGTTATTGACCGGAGAACGTCTCGGTCATGTCTGCATGTCTCCCGAACCCGTAGGGTCTACACACTTAAGGTTCGATGACGCTAGGGTTATAAAGGAAGTTTGTATGTGGTTACCGAATGTTGTTCGGAGTCCTGGATGAGATCCCGGACGTCACGAGGAGTTCCGGAATGGTCCGGAGGTAAAGATTTATATATAGGAGGTCCTATTTCGGCCATCGGGACAAGTTTTGGGGTCATCGGTATTGTACCGGGACCACCGGAAGGGTCCCGGGGGTCCACCGGGTGGGGCCACCTTTCCCAGAGGGTCCCATGGGCTGAAGTGCGAAGGGATCCAGCCCAAAGTGGGCTGGGCGCCACTTTCCCCTAGGGCCCATGCGCCTAGTGTGGGGGGAAACCCTAAGGAAGAGTCCCAGAAGGGGAAGGCACCTCCTAGGTGCCTTGGGGAGGAGGGATTCCTCCCTTGGCCGCCGCCCCCCTAGGAGATTGGATCTCCTAGGGCCGGCGCCCCCCCCCCCCCTTGGCCCCCCTATATATAGTGGGGGAGATGGAGGACTTCTTACCTTTGCCTTTGGTGCAGCCCTCCCTTCTCCCAAGTCCTTCTCCTCTCCCGTGGTGCTTGGCGAAGCCCTGCAGGATTGCCACGCTCCTCCACCACCACCACGCCATTGTGCTGCTGCTGGATGGAGTCTTCCTCAACCTCTCCCTCTCTCCTTGCTGGATCAAGGCATGGGAGACGTCGTCGGGCTGTACGTGTGTTGAACGCGGAGGTGCCATCCGTTCGGCACTAGGATCTCTGGTGATTTGGATCACGACGAGTACGACTCCATCAACCCCGTTCTCTTGAACGCTTCCGCTTAGCGATCTACAAGGGTATGTAGATGCACTCTCCTTCCCCTTGTTGCTGGTCTCTTCGTAGATAGATCTTGGTGACACGTAGGAAAATTTTGAATTTCTGCTACGTTCCCCAACAGTGGCATCATGAGCTAGGTCTATTGCATAGATTCTATGCACGAGTAGAACACAAAGTAGTTGTGGGCGTTGATTTTGTCAAGTTACTTGCCGTTACTAGTCTTATCTTGATTCGGCGGCATCGTGGGATGAAGCGGCCCGGACCGACCTTACACGTACTCTTACGTGAGACTGGTTCCACTGACTGACATGCACTAGTTGCATAAGGTGGCTAGCGGGTGTCTGTCTCTCCCACTTTAGTCGGATCGGATTCGATGAAAAGGGTCCTTATGAAGGGTAAATAGAAATTGGCATATCACGTTGTGGTTTTTGCGTAGGTAAGAAACGTTCTTGCTAGAAACCTATAGCAGCCACGTAAAACATGCAAACAACAATTAGAGGACGTCTAACTTGTTTTTGCAGGGTATGCTATGTGATGTGATATGGCCAAGAAGAATGTGATGAATGATATATATGTGTGATGTATGAGATTGATCATGTTCTTGTAATAGGAATCACGACTTGCATGTCGATGAGTATGACAACCGGCAGGAGCCATAGGAGTTGTCTTTATTTATTGTATGACCTGCGTGTCATTGAACAACGCCATGTAATTACTTTACTTTATTGCTAATCGTTAGCTGTAGTAGTAGAAGTAATAGTTGGCGAGCAACTTCATGGAGTCACGATGATGGAGATCATGATGATGGAGATCATGGTGTCATGCCGGTGACAAGATGATCATGGAGCCCCAAGATGGAGATCAAAGGAGCTATATGATATTGGCCATATCATGTCACTATTATTTGATTGCATGTGATGTTTATCATGTTTATACATCTTATTTGCTTAGAACGACGGTAGTAAATAAGATGATCCCTCATTAAAATTTCAAGAAGGTGTTCCCCCTAACTTTGCACCATTGCAAAAGTTCGTCGTTTCGAAGCACCACGTGATGATCGGGTGTGATAGATTCTAACGTTCACATACAACGGGTGTAAGACAGATTTACACACGCGAAACACTTAGGTTGACTTGACGAGCCTAGCATGTGTACAGACATGGCCTCGGAACACAGAAGACCAAAAGGTCAAGCATGAGTCGTATAGAAGATACGATCAACATGAAGATGTTCACCGACGTTGACTAGTCCGTCTCACGTGATGATCAGACACGGCCTAGTCGACTCGGATCATGTAATCACTTAGATGACTAGAGGGATGTCTATCTGAGTCGGAGTTCATAAGATGAACTTAATTATGCTGAACATAGTCAAAAGGATTTTGCAAATTATGTCGTAGCTCGCGCTTTAGTTCTACTGTTTAGATATGTTCCTAGAGAAAATTTAATTGAAAGTTGATAGTAGCAATTATGCGGACTAGGTCCGTAAATTGAGGATTGTCCTCATTGCTTCATAGAAGGCTTATGTCCTTAATGCACCGGTCAGTGTGCTGAACCTCGAACATCGTCTGTGGATGTTGCGAACATCTGACATACACATTTTGATAACTACGTGATAGTTCAGTTAAACGGTTTAGAGTTGAGGCACCGAAGACGTTTTGAAACGTCGCGAAACATATGAGATGTTTCGAGGGCTGAAATCGTCAAGAGGTATAAGACCTCTGACGATTTTCTTAGCCTACAAACTAAGGAGAAAAGCTCAATTGTTGAGTTTGTGCTCAGATTGTCTAAGTACAACAATCATTTGAATCGAGTGGGAGTTGATCTTCCAGATGAGATAGTGATGTTTCTCCGAAGTCATTACCACCAAGCTGCTAGAGCTTCGTGATGAACTATAATATATCAGGGATATATATGATGATCCTTGAGATATTCGCGATGTTTGACACCACAAAAGTAGTTCCAAGAAGGAGCATCAATTGTTGATGGTTGGTGAAACCACTAGTTTCAACAAGGGCAAGGGCAAGAAGGGATACTTCATGAAACGGCAATTCAGCTGCTGCTCTAGTGAAGAAACCCGAGGTTGAACCCAAACCCGAGACTAAGTGCTTCTGTAATAAGAGGAACAGCCACTGGAGCAGAATTACCCTAGATAATTGGTAGATGAGAAGGCTGGCAAGGTCGATAGAAGTATATTGGATATGCATTGTGTTAGTACTCCCAGTAGCACCAGGGTATTAGATACCGGTTCGGTTGCTAAGTGTTAGTAAGTCGAAATAAAAAGCTACGGAATAAACGGAGACTAGCTAAAGGTGAGCTGACGATATGTCTTGGAAGTGGTTCCAATGTTGATATGATCAAATATCGTACGCTCCTTCTACCATTGAGATTGGTGTTAAACCTAAATAATTGTTATTTGGTGTCTGCGTTGAGCATAGACATGATTGGATTATGTCTATCGCGATACGGTTATTCATTTAAGGAGAATAATGGTTACTCTGTTTATTTGAATAATACCTTCAATGGTCTTGCACCTAAAATGAATGGTTTATTGAATCTTGATCGTAGTGATACACATGTTCATGCCAAAAGATATAGGATAGTAATGATAGTACCACCTACTTGTGGCACTGCCACTTAAGTCATATCGGTATAAAACGCATGAAGAAGCTCCATGTTGATGGATCTTTGGACTCACTCATTTTTGAAAGGATTGAGACATGTGAACCATGTTTGTTGGTAGATATGCATGAAGAAACTCTATATAGATGGATCGTTTGGACTCACTTGATTTTGAATCACTTGAGACATGCAAGACATACCACATGGGCAAGATGACTGAAAGTCTCGGTTTCAGTAAAATGGAACTAGAAAGCAACTTGTTGGAAGTAATACATTTTGATGTGTACAGTCCAATGAGTGCTGAGGCATGTAGTGGATATCGTTATGTTCTTACTTCACAGATGATTTGAGTAGATGTTGAGTATATTTACTTGATGAATCACGAGTCTGAATTATTGAAAGGTTCAAGTAATTTCAGGGTGAAGTTGAAAGATTGTCGTGACAAGAGGATAAAATATCTATGATATGATCATAGAGATGAATATCTTAATTACGAGTTTGGCACAGAATTAAGACATTGTGGAAAGTGTTTCACAACCAATACAGCCAGGAACACCATGGTGTGATGGTGTGTCCGAACATCATAACTGCACCCTATTGGATATGATGCATACCATGATGTCTCTTATCGAATTACCACGATAGTTTATGGGTTAGGCATTAGAGACAACCAAATTCACTTTAAATAGGGCACCACGTAATTCCGATGAGATGACACCGTATGAACTATGGTTTAGAAAACCCTAAGCTGTCATTTCTTAAAAGTTTGGGGCTGCGCCGCTTATGTGAAAAAGTTTCAGGCTGATAAGCTTGAACCCAAAGCGGATAAATGCATCTTCATAGGACACCCAAAACAGTTGGGTATACCTCCTGTCTCAGATCCGAAAGCAATAAGGAATTGTTTCTGAAATCGGGTCCTTTCTCAAGGAAAAGTTTCTCTCGAAAGAATTGAGTGGGAGGATGGTGGAGACTTGATGAGGTTATTGAACCGTCTCTTCAACTAGTGTGTGGCAGGGCACAGGGAGTTGTTCCTGTGGCACCTACACCAATTGAAGTGGAAGCTTATGATACTGATCATGAAACTTTAGATCAAGTCACTACCAAACCTCGTGGGATGACAAGGATGCATACTACTTCAGAATGGTACGTAATCCTATCTTGGAAGTCATGTTGCTAGACAACAATGAACCTACGAGCTATGGAGAAGCGATGGTGGGCCCGTATTCCGATAAATGGCTTGAGGCCATAAAATCTGAGAGAGGATCCATGTATGGAAACAAAGTGTAGACTTTGATAGAACAGCTCGATGGTCGTAAGGCTGTTGAGTACAGATGGATTTTAAAAGGAAGACAGACAATGATGGTAAATGTCACCATTAAGAAAGCTCGACTTGTCGTTAAGATGTTTTCCGACAAGTTCAAGGAGTTGACTATGATGAGAATTTCTCACTCGTAGCGATGCTAAAAGTCTGTTGGAATTATATTAGCGATTACTGCATTATTTATGAAATCTTGCAGATAGGATGTCAAAACATTGTTTCCTCGACGATTTTCTTGAGGAAAGGTTGTATGTGATACAACCGAAAGGTTTTGTCAATCCTGAAAGATGCTAATAAGTATGCAAAGCTCCAGCAATCCTTCTGAGGACTGGAGTAAGCATCACGGAGTTGGAATGTATGCTTTGATGAGATGATCAAAGATTTTGGGTGTATACAAGGTTTATGAGAAACTTGTATTTCCAAAGAAGTGAGTGGGAGCACTATAGAATTTCTGATGAGTATATGTTGTTGACATATTGTTGATCAGAAATGATGTAGAATTTCTGGAAAGCATATAGGGTTATTTGAAAAGTGTTTTTCAATGGAAAACCTGGATTAAGCCACTTGAACATTGAGCATCAAGATCTATAAGGATAGATCAAAACGCTTAATGGTACTTTCAAATGAGCACATACCTTGACATGATCTTGAAGGTGTTCAAGATGGATCAGTCAAAGAAGAAGTTCTTGCCTGAGTTGTAAGGTATGAAGTTAAGACTTAAAGCTCGACCACGGCAGAATAGAGAGAAAGGATGAAGGTCGTCCCCTATGCTCAAGACGTAGGCTCTACAGTATGCTATGCTGTGTACCACACCTGAAGTGTGCCTTGCCATGAGTCAGTCAAGGGGTACAAGAGTGATCCAAGAATGGATCACAGGACAGCGGTCAAAGTTATCCTTAGTAACTAGTGGACTAAGGAATTTTCTCGATTATGGAGGTGGTAAAAGAGTTCGTCATAAAGGGTTACGCCGATGCAAACTTTGACACTAATCCAGATTATTCTGAGTAGTAAACTGGATTCGTATAGTAGAACAGTTATTTGGAATAGCTCCAAATGTGGCGTAGTAGTTGCATCTACAAGATGACATAGAAATTTGTGAAGTACATACGGATCTGAAAAATTCAGACCTGTTGACTATAACCTATCTCACAAGCAACATGATCAAACCAAGAACTCATTGAGTGTTAATCACATAGTGATGTGAACTAGATTATTGACTCTAGTAAACTCTTTGGATGTTGGTCACATGGCGATGTGACCTGTGAGTGTTAATCACATGGCGATGTGAACTAGATTATTGACTCCAGTGCAAGTGGGAGACTATTGGAAATATGCCCTAGAGGCAATAATAAATTGATTATTATTATATTTCCTTGTTCATGATAATCGTTTATTATCCATGCTAGAATTGTATTGATAGGAAACTCAGATACATGTGTGGATACATAGACAACACCATGTCCCTAGTAAGCCTCTAGTTGACTAGCTCGTTGATCAATAGATGGTTACGGTTTCCTGACCATGGACATTGGATGTCGTTGATAACGGGATCACATCATTAGGAGAATGATGTGATGGACAAGACCCAATCCTAAGCCTAGCACAAGATCATGTAGTTCGTTCGCCAAAGCTTTTATAATGTCAAGTATCATTTCCTTAGACCATGAGATTGTGCAACTCCCGGATACCGTAGGAATACTTTGGGTGTGCCAAACATCACAACGTAACTGGGTGGCTATAAAGGTACACAACAGGTATCTCCGAAAGTGTCTGTTGGGTTGGCACGAATCGAGACTGGGATTTGTCACTCCGTGTGACGGAGAGGTATCTCTGGGCCCACTCGGTAGGACATCATCATAATGTGCACAATGTGATCAAGGAGTTGATCACGGGATGATGTGTTACGGAACGAGTAAAGAGACTTGCCGGTAACGATATTGAACAAGGTATCGGGATACCGACGATCGAATCTCGGGCAAGTACAATACCGCTAGACAAAGGGAATTGTATACGGGATTGATTGAATCCTCGACATCGTGGTTCATCCGATGAGATCATCGTGGATCATGTGGGAGCCAACATGGGTATCCAGATCCCGCTGTTGGTTGTTGACCGAAGAACGTCTCGGTCATGTCTGCATGTCTCCCGAACTCGTAGGGTCTACACACTTAAGGTTCGATGACGCTAGGGTTATAAAGGAAGTTTGTATGTGGTTACCGAATGTTGTTCGGAGTCCCGGATGAGATCCCGGATGTCACGAGGAGTTCTGGAATGGTCCGGAGGTAAAGATTTATATATAGGAAGTCCTATTTCAGCCATCGGGACAAGTTTCGGGGTCATCGGTATTGTACCGGGACCACCGGAAGGGTCTGGGGGTCCACCGGGTGGGGCCACCTATCCCGGAGGGTCCCATGGGCTGAAGTGCGAAGGGATCCAGCCCAAAGTGGGCTGGGCCACCACTTTCCCCTAGGGCCCATGCGCCTAGTGTGGGGGGAAACCCTAAGGAAGAGTCCCAGAAGGGGAAGGCACCTCCTAGGTGCCTTGGGGAGGAGGGATTCCTCCCTTGGCCGCCGCCCCCTAGGAGGATCTCCTAGGGCTGGCGCCCCCCCCTTGGCCCCCATATATATAGTGGGGGAGATGGAGGACTTCTTACCTTTGCCTTTGGTGCAGCCCTCCCTTCTCCCAAGTCCTTCTCCTCTCCCGTGGTGCTTGGCGAAGCCCTGCAGGATTGCCACGCTCCTCCACCACCACCACGCTGTTGTGCTGCTGCTGGATGGAGTCTTCGTCAACCTCTCCCTCTCTCCTTGCTGGATCAAGGCATGGGAGACGTCGTCGGGCTGTACGTGTGTTGAACGCGGAGGTGCCGTCCGTTCGGCACTAGGATCTCCGGTGATTTGGATCACGACGAGTACGACTCCATCAACCCCGTTCTCTTGAACGCTTCCGCTTAGCGATCTACAAGGGTATGTAGATGCACTCTCCTTCCCCTCGTTGCTGGTCTCTCCATAGATAGATCTTGGTGACACGTAGGAAAATTTTGAATTTCTGCTACGTTCTCCAACAGTTTAAGTTCACCTTTGACGTTAGTCATATAATCACCCAAGTGTTCAAGCATATTTGAATTGTATTTCAATTGTCTACCAAAATAAGAATTGAAGTCTTCTTGCTTAACCATAAATTTATCAAACTCATCTAAGCATGGGCTAGCAAACTTAATAAATGGGATTTCAGCTTTATCATATCTATAGAGAGAATTTACCTTTACTACCTGTGTCGGGTTATCAGGACCATGAGTTTCTTCAATAGGAGATGGATTAAGGTCATATGTTTCTTAAATAGGCGGTAAATTAAGACCGTGTATTTCTTCAATAGGAGGTAAATTCTTGACTTCTTCAGCTTTAATACCTTTTTCTTTCATAGATTTCTTTGCCTCTTGCATATCTTCAGGACTGAGAAATAGAATACCCCTCTTCTTCGGAGTTGATTTAGGAATAGGCTCAGGAGTTGGCTCAGGAAGTGTCCAATTATTTTCATTTGTCAACGTATTATTCAATAGAATTTCAGGTTCATCCGGTGTTCTTTCCCTGAAAACAGAACCAACACAACTATCCAGGTAATCTCTGGAGGCATCAGTTAGTCCATTATAAAAGATATCAAGTATTTCATTTTTCTTAAGAGGATGATCAGTCAAAGCATTAAGTAACTTGAGAACCCTCCCCCAAGCTTGTGGGAGACTCTCTTCTTCAATTTGCACAAAATTATATATATCCCTTAAGGCAGCTTGTTTCTTATGAGTAGGGAAATATTTAGCAGAGAAGTAATAAATCATATCCCGGGGACTAAGCACACAACCAAGATCAAGAGAATTAAACCATATCTTAGCATCACCCTTTAATGAGAACGGAAATATTTTAAGGATATAAAAGTAGCGAGTTCTCTCATCATTAGTGAACAGAGTGGCTATATCATTTAATTTAGTACGATGCGCCACAACAGTTTCAAATTCATAGCCATGAAAAGGATCAGATTCAACAAAAGTAATTATATCAGGATCAACAGAGAATTCATAATCCTTATCAGTAACACAGATAGGTGAAGTAGCAAAAGCAGGGTCAGGTTTCATTCTAGCATTAAGTGATTGCTGCTTCCATTTAGCTAATAACCTCTTGAGTTCATATCTATCTTTGCAAGCTAAAATAGCTAAAGCAACTTCTTTTTCAAAAACATAACCCTCATGAATAACACATGAGTCTTCATCATCACTTTCATCAATATTACCAGATTCAATATTTTCATTCTCTCTAACCCTAGCAAGTTGTTCATCAAGAAATTCACTAAGTGGCATAGTAGTATCAAGCATAGAAGTAGTTTCATCATAAGTATCATGCATAGCAGAAGTGGCATCATCAATAACATGCGACATATCAAAACGAATAACAGAAGCAGGTTTAGGTGTCGCAAGCTTACTCAAAACAGAAGGGGAATCAAGTGCAGAGCTAGATGGCAGTTCCTTACCTCCCCTCGTAATTGAGGGATAAATCTTGGTTTTTGGATCTCTCAAGTTCTTCATAATGATAAGCAGATATAAATCCCAAGTGACTCAAAGAATAGAGCTATGGTCCCCGGCAACGGCGCCAGAAAATAGTCTTGATAACCCACAAGTATAGGGGATCGCAACAGTTTTCGAGGGTAGAGTATTCAACCCAAATTTATTGATTCGACACAAGGGGAGCCAAAGAATATTCTCAAGTATTAGCAGTTGAGTTGTCAATTCAACCACACTTGGAAACTTAATATCTGTAGCAAAGTATTTAGTAGCAAAGTAATATGATAGTAGTGGTAACGATAGCAAAAGTAATGTTTTTGGTATTTTGTAGTGATGATAGCAATAGCAATGGAAAAGTAAATAAGCGAAGAACAATGTATGGAAAGCTCGTAGGCAATGGATCGGTGATGGAGAATTATGCCGGATGCGGTTCATCATGTAACAATCATAACATAGGGTGACACAGAACTAGCTCCAATTCATCAATGTAATGTAGGCATGTATTCCGAATATAGTCATACATGCTTATGGAAAAGAACTTGCCTGACATCTTTTGTCCTACCCTCCCGTGGCAGTGGGGTCCTAGCGGAAACTAAGGGATATTAAGGCCTCCTTTTAATAGAGTACCGGACCAAAGCATTAACACATAGTGAATACATGAACTCCTCAAACTACGGTCATCACCGGTAAGTATCCCGATTATAGTCACTTCGGGGTTAACGGATTATAACACATAATAGGTGACTATAGACTTGCAAGATAGGATCAAGAACTCTCATATATTGATGAAAACATAATAGGTTCAGATCTGAAATCATGGCACTCGGGCCCTAGTGACAAGCATTAAGCATAGCAAAGTCATAGCAACATCAATCTCAGAACATAGTGGATACTAGGGATCAAACCCTAACAAAACTAACTCGATTACATAATAGATCTCATCCAACCCATCACCGTCCAGCAAGCCTACGATGGAATTACTCACGCACGGCGGTGAACATGATGAAATTGGTGATGGAGGATGGTTGATGATGACGATGGCGACGGATTCCCCTCTTCGGAGCCCCGAACGGACTCCAGATCAGCCCTCCCGAGAGGGTTTAGGGCTTGGCGGCGGCTCCATATCGTAAAACACGATGAATCCTTCTCTCTGATTTGTTTTCTCCCCGAAAGCAAATATATATAGTTGGAGTTGAGGTCGTAGGAGCTCCAGGGGGCCCACGAGGTAGGGGGGCGCGCCCTAGGGGGGCGAGGCGCGCCCCTACGCTCGTGGACAGGTGGTGGCCCCCTGGTCTTCATCTTTTGTAAGGATTTATTATTATTTACGAATAGATGTTCCGTGAAGTTTCAGGTCATTCTGAGAACTGTTGTTTCTGCACATAAATAACACCATGGTAATTCTGCTGAAAACAACGTCAGTCCGGGTTAGTTCCATTCAAATCATGCAAGTTAGAGTCCAAAACAAGGGCAAAAGTGTTTGGAAAAGTAGATACGACGGAGACGCATCACCAAGCAACACTACGTAAACAACACCTGCACACAAATAAGAAATACTTGCAACCCGACGTGTAAAAGGGGTTGTCAATCCCTTTCTGGTAACGGTGCCACAAATTGGCAATCAGACGTGAGAGAGTTGTAAATATTGATAGATCGGACGCCAAATAAAATAAATTGCAGCAAGGTATTTTTGTATTTTTGGTTTAATAGATCTGAAAATAAAAGCAAAGGAAGATAGATCGCAAAGGCAAATAATATGAGAAAGAGAACCGGGGGCCGTAGGTTTCACTAGTGGATTCTCTCAAGAAAAATAGCAAACGGTGGGTAAACGAATTAGTGTTGGGCAATTGATAGAAGTTCAAATAATCATGACGATATCTAGGCAATGATCATTATATAGGCATCACGTCCAAGATTAGTAGACCGACTCCTGCCTGCATCTACTACTATTACTCCACACATCGACCGCTATCCAGCATGCATCTAGTGTATTGAGTTCATGGAGAAATGGAGTAATGCAATAAGAACGATGCCATGATGTAGACAAGATCTATTTATGTGGAAATAGACCCCATCGTTTTATCCCTAGTAGAAACGATACATACATGTCGATTCCCCTTCTATCACTGGGATCAAGCACCGTAAGATCAAACCCACTACAAAGCACCTCTTCCCATTGCAAGATAAATAGATCAAGTTGGCCAAACAAAACCCCAATATCGGAGAAGAAATATGAGGCTATAAGCAATCACGCATATAAGAGATCAAAGAAACTCAAATAACCTTCATGGATAAAAAGAGATAGATCTGATCATAAACTCAAAGTTCATCGGATCCCAACAAACTCACCGCAAAAGAATTACATCATATGGATCTCCAAGAGACCGTTGTATTGAGAATCAAATGGGAGAGAGGAAGCCATCTAGCTACTAACTACGGACCCAAAGGTCTACAAAGAATTACTCACACATCACCGAAGAGGCACCAATGGAAGTGGTGAACCCCTCCGTGATAGTGTCTATATTGGATCTGGTGGTTTTGGACTCAGCGGCGGCTAGAATTGATTTTAGTCGACTCCCCTAGGGTTTCTGGAATATTGGGGTATTTATAGAGCAAAGAGGCGGCACAGGGGGCATCCGAGGTGGGCAAAACCCACCAGGGCGCGCCTGGGCCCCCAGGCACGCCCTGGTGGGTAGTGCTCCCCTATGAGCACCCCCAGGTGCTTCTCTGGCCCATTGGATGTCTTCTGGTCCAAAAAAATCCACAAAAAGTTTTTCTGCGTTTGGGCTCCATTTGATATTGATTACTTGCGATGTAAAAAACATGCAAAACACAACAACTGGCACTTGGCACTATGTCAATAGGTTAGTACCAAAAAATGATATAATATGACTATAAAATGATTATAAAACATCCAAGAATGATAATGTAACAACATGGAACAATAAAAAATTATAGATACGTTGGAGACGTATCAGGCGCGCCCCCACCCTTGTGGCCGGGGTGTGGGCCCCTTTAGTTGATTCTTTCGCCAATATTGGTTATTAATTCCAAAAATGATCTCCATGAATTGCCAAGTCATTCCGAGAACTTTTATTTCTGCACAAAAATAACACCATGGCAATTCTGCTGAAAACAGCGTCAGTCCGTGTTAGTTCCATTCAAATCATGCAAGTTAGAGTCCAAAACAAGGGCAAAAGAGATTGGGAAAGTAGATACGATGGAGACGTATCAACTCCCCCTAGCTTAACCCATTGCTTGTCCTCAAGCTATTCAGTTGACAAACTGAAAGTGATAAAGAAAAACTTTTACAAACTCTGTTTGGTCTTGTTGTTGCAAATATGTAAAGCCGGTATTCAACTTTTCAGCAAAGATTATGAACTAACCATATTCATAATAACATTTAGGTCTTACATTTACTCATATAAATGGCATAATCAACTAGCGAGCAATAATAATAAATCTTGGATGACAACACTTTCTCAAAACAATCATGATATGATATAACAAGATGGTATCTCACTAGCCCTTTATGAGACCGCAAAACATAAATGCAGAGCACCCCTGAAGATCAAGGACTGACTAGACATTATAATTCATGGTAAAAGAGATCCAGTCACAATCATACTCAATATCAATGCATACAAATGACAATGGTGCTCTCTAACAGGTGCTTTTTATAAGACGATGGTGACTTGGCAATAAAAGTAAATAGATAGGCCATTTGTAGAGGGAAGCAGGGATTTGCAGAGGTGCTAGAGCTCAAGTTTTGAAATAGAGATAAATAATATTTTGAGCGGCATGCTTTCATTGTCAACATAACAACCAAGAGATCTCGGTATCTTCCATGCTACATACATTATGGGCGGTTCCCAAACAGAATGGTAAAGTTTATACTCCCCCTCCGCCAACAAGCACATTCCACGGCTGGTCCGAAACAACGGGTACCGTCCAACTAACAACAATCCTAGGGGAGTTTTGTTTGCAATTATTCTTATTTGATTTTAGCATGGGACTAGGCATTCCGGTTACTAGCCATTTTCTTGTGAATGATGAGCGGAGTCCACTCATCGTGAGAATAACTCACCTAGCATGGAAGATATCGATATGTCTCCAACGTATCTATAATTTTTTATTGTTCCATGCTATTATATTATCAATCTTGGATGTTTATATGCTATTTTATATGATTTTTGGGACTAACCTATTAACCTAGAGCTCAGTGCCACTTTTTGCTTTTTCCTTGTTTTTGAGTTTCACAGGAAAGGAGTATCAAACGGAGTCCAATTGACCTGAAACTTCACGGCGATTGTTTTTGGACCAGAAGAATCCCCCGAAGCAAAAGAGTTGGGCCAGAAGAGCCACGAGGCCTCCACAAGAGTGGAGGGTGCGCCCTACCCCTCGGGCACGCCCCCCGACCTTGTGAGCCCCTCGTGGACTCCCCTGACTTGTTCTCGACGCCAACACCTCTTATATATCCCCAAACCTCTAGAACAGAACCTAGATCGGGAGTTCCGCCGCCGCAAGCCTTTATAGCCACCAAAAACCAATCGGGACCCTGTTCCGGCACCCTGAAGGAGGGGGAAATCATCACCGGTGGCCATCTTTATCATCCCGACGCTCTCCATGATGATGAGGGAGTAGTTCACCCTGGGGGCTAAGGGTATGTACTAGTAGCTATGTGTTTAATATATATATATATATCTCTCTCTCTCTCTCTCGTGTTCTTGATTTGGCACGATCTTGATGTACCGCGAGCTTTGCTATTATAGTTGGATATTATGATGTTTCTCCCCCTCTACCTTCTTGTAATGGATCGAGTTTTCCCTTTGAAGTTTTGTCCCCCTCTACCATATTGCACTTGTATCACCATCTCTTCGCCGAACTAGTGCACCTATACAATTTACCATTGTATTGGGTGTGTTGGGGACACAAGAGACTCTCTGTTATTTGGTTACAGGGTTGTTTGAGAGAGACCATCTTCATGCTACGCCTCCCACGGATTGATAAATCTTAGTTCATCCACTTGAGGGAAATTTGTTGTTGTCCTACAAAACTCAGCACTTGGAGGCCCAACAACGTCTACAAGGATAAAGTTGCATAGTAGACATATGTTCCTCTCTCATAATAATTTTCAGTAGCATCATGAACGAATTCAACAATATAACCATCACATAAAGCATGATTTTCATGATGCATAAGCATAGAAATTTTACTACTCACCCCATAAGCAAAATTCTTCTCATTCGGAATAGTGGGAGTAAACTCAACAAAATAACTATCATGTGAGGCATAATCCAATTGAAAATTAAAATCATAATGACAAGTTTCATGGATATCATTATTCTTTAAAGCATACATGTCATCACAATAATCATCATAGATAGCAACTTTATTCTCATAATCAATTGGAACCTCTTCCGAGATAGTGGAATCATTACTAAATAAAGTCATGACCTCTTCAAATCCACTTTTATAATTATCACAATAAGATTCAACATCCTCCAAAATAGTGGGATCATCACTTCCTAAAGTTGACACTCTTCCAAACCCACTTTCATCAATATAATCATCATAAATAAGAGACATGCTATCATCATATTAAATTTGCTCATCAAAACTTGGGAGACAAAAAATATCATCTTCATCAAACATAGCTTCCACAAGCTTGTGGCTTTGCATATCATTAGCATCATGGGTATTCAAAGAATTCATACTAACAACATTGCAATCGTGCTCAACATACAAAGATTTAGTGCCAACATTTTTATAGATTTCTTCTTCTAACACTTGAGCACGATTATTGGAACCCTTATTTTCACGAAAGACATTAAAAAGATGAAGCATATGAGGTACCCTCAATTCCATTTTTTTGTAATTTTCTTTTATAGACTACACTAGTGATAAAACAAGAAACAAAAAGATTCAATTGCAAGATCTAAAGATATACCTTCAAGTGCTAACCTCCCCGGCAACAGCGCCAGAAAAGATCTTGATGTCTACTACACAACCTTCTTCTTGTAGACGTTGTTGGACCTCCAAGTGCAGAGGTTTGTAGGACTGTAGCAAATTTCCCTCAAGTGGATGACCTAAGGTTTATTAATCCGTGGGAGGCATAGGATGAAGATGGTCTCTATCAAACAACCCTGCAACCAAATAGAAAAGAGTCTCTTATGTCCCCAACACACCCAATACAATGGTAAATTGTATAGGTGCACTAGTTCAGCGAAGAGATGGTGATACAAGTGCAATATGGATGGCAGAAATAGGTTTTTGTAATCTGAAAATATAAAAAAAGCAAGGTAACTAATGATAAAAGTGAGCACAAACGGTATTGCAATGCGTTGAAACAAGGCCTAGGGTTCATACTTTCACTAGTGCAAGTTCTCTCAACAATAATAACATAGCTGGATCATATAACTATCCCTCAACATGCAACAAAGAGTCACTCCAAAGTCACTAATAGCTGAGAAAAAACAAAGAGATTATTGTAGGGTACGAAACCACCTCAAAGTTATTCTTTCTGATCGATCTATTCAAGAGTTCGTACTAGAATAACACCTTAAGACACAAATCAACCAAAACCCTAATGGCACCTAGATACTCCAATGTCACCTCAAGTATCCGTGGGTATGATTATACGATATGCATCACACAATCTCAGATTCATCTATTCAACCAACACAAAGAACTTCAAAGAGTGCCCCAAAGTTTCTACCGGAGAGTCAAGACAAAAACGCGTGCCAAACCCTATGCATAAGTTCACGAGGTCATGGAACTCGCAAGTTGATCACCAAAACATACATCAAGTGGACCACGTGATATCCCATTGTCACCACAGATAAGCACATGCAAGACATACATCAAGTGTTCTCAAATCCTTAAAGACTCAACCCGATAAGATAACTTCAAAGGGAAAACTCAATCCATCACAAGAGAGTAGAGGGGGAGAAATATCATAAGATCCAACTATAATAGCAAAGCTCGCGATACAACAAGATCGTGCCAAATCAAGAACACAAGAGAGAGAGAGAGAGATCAAACACATAGCTACTACTACATACCCTCAGTCCCGAGGGTGAACTACTCCCTCCTCGTCATGGAGAGCGACGGGATAATGAAGATGGCCACCGGAGAGGGATTCCCCCCTCCGATAGGGTGCCGGAATGGGTCTAGATTGGTTTCGGTGGCTACAGAGGCTTTTGGCGGCGGAACTCCCGATCTAGGTTATTTTATGGAGGTTTCTGTATTTATAGGAATTTTTGGCGTAGGTCTCAAGTCAAGATGGTGCCCGAGTCGTCCACGAGGTACGCCCATGCGCCCCGGGGGGGGGGGGGGCGCCCCACCCTCATGGATGGCCCGGGACTCTTCTGGCCCAACTCTTTTACTCCGGGGTCTTCTTTTGGTCCATAAAAAATCGTCAAAAATTGGCACGCCAATTGGACTCCATTTGGTATTCCTTTTCTATAAAACTCTAAAAGAAGGAAAAAACAGAAACTGGCACTAGGCTCTAGGTTAACACGTTAGTCCCAAAAATCATATAAAATAGCATATAAATGCATGCAAAACATCCAAGGTTGATAATATAATAGCATGGAACAATAAAAAAATTATAGATACGTTGGAGACGTATCAAGCGACAACAGTCATAAACATGCATTGATATTAACCAACATTGAATGCAAGCATGAGTAGGATGTAAATCACCATGAACATATATATCATGGAGGTTATGTTGATTTTGTTTCTACTACATGTGTGAACATGTGCCAAGTCAAGCCACTCAAATTATTCAAAGGAGGATACCATCCTATCATACTACATCACAACCGTTTTAAATTTTCATGTTGGCATGCAAGGTAAACCATTATAAACTCCTAGCTTATTAAGCATGGCATGAGTAACTCTAATCTTTAATTGTCATTGCAAACATGTTTCATTCATAATAGGCTGAATCAGGAACGATGAACTAATCATATTTACAAAAACAAGATAGGTCGAGTTCATACCAGCCTTTCCTCATCTCAATCATTTCATCATATATCGTCATTATTGCCTTTCACTTGCACGACCGAACGGTGTGGATAGTAATAATAGTGCACGTGCATTGGACTAAGCTGGAATCTGCAAACATTTATTCAAAGGAGAAGACAAGGTAATATGGGCTCTTTGTTAGATCAACAATTATGCATATGTGAGCCACTCAACATTTTCATCGTGGTCTTCTCCTCTCAACCCCAAAGAAAAGAAAAGAATTTCAAGGAAACACACTGAAATATTTTTGGAGTTTTTGTTTTTCTGAAGAAAGTAAAAGAAGAACGAGAAAAACTATTTACACGGGAAAGCTCCCAACAAGCAAAAGAAGAACGAGAAATCTTTTTGGGTTTTCTTTTAATACTACAACTAAACATGCATAGAAAGTAAACTAACTACAACTATTTTTTGGTTTTTCTTAAGGTTTATCAAACACACAAGAAGAAAGTGAGAAAAATAAATAAACTAACATGGATAATACAATGGAATAGTATGAACACCGACAACTGAAATGAGTGTGTGAACATGAATATAATGTCGGTGAGAAATACGTACTCCCCCAAGCTTAGGCTTTTGGCCTAAGTTGGCCTACGGCCATGGCTGGCCTGACCGATAGCCAAAGTTGTAGTCGGGATTGTACTGAGATGCAGCAGCTACTACCTGAAGGGCTGCAGCATGGAGGCGAGCAGCCTCCGCTGTTCTCTCATACTCGTTTGCCTCCTCTCTAGTTATTAAATATCTCCTATTTACCTGAAAGTTAAAGAAGCCAGGAGCAGGGAGAGTAACATGAACGGCACGCCATCTATCAAAGATTAGTCGATGCTGGAGGAATTGATCATTCCTTTCAAGAAACTGGTAGCGTATCATAGCATCATAATCTAGAAAAGCAGGTGGCAACTCAATATCATACCCTCTTATGGGTACACCCAAATAATTGGCTAAACGAATTGCATAAATCCCACCAAATAAATCTCCATCTTTAGCATTAAGATGTAACCTCCTAGCAATAATGGCCCCCAAGTTATATTTCTTATCTCCTAACACCGCACATTTGAGGACACTAAGATCTGGTACGCAAAGGTGGCTATGACCATGTTTACCATTAGTGCATCTTCCTATAAAGAGAGCAAACTAATGTATGGCAGGAAAGTGAATGCTCCCTATGATACCTTGTGTGATATTTCTAGTTTCTCCAATGGTGATGCTAGCAAGGAAATCATTATATTCAGATTTGCGAGGCTCAGTAAGAAGGCCCCATTGTGGAATTTTGCATGCATCACAAAAATCTTCTAGGTCCATGGTATAAGATTCATCATAAAGATCAAACAAGACAGTATGAGTATTACGCTTAGATGAAAACTCAAACCTTCGCACAAAGGAATCAGTGAGATAATAATATTGTAGGCACTTGTTTGACAAGAAATCCTCAATGCCGGCATTTTGTACGTATGCATAGAACCCATCCTTAAAACCCGCACACACCATAAATTCATCCGATGGCCATTCCCACGGCTGCACTCGAGCTTCCCTTGGTGGTTCAAGGTCCGGTTCGCGTATCGCGAGCCTCGGTGCTTGCTTTCTAGAAGAGCCACCTTGGTACATTATCCTAGACATTTTTCTCCCTCTGAAAAATTTCTAAAATTTTTAGTGACTCAAAATAAAAGTGAACCAAACTCAACAAGATTAATAGCGACTACTCCTATAAGTGCCTTGAGGCTATATCATGCATCAAAACTACTTTGGACCATATAAATTTGACATGCAAGCTCAAGAACAAGGTCACCACAGCAATTTTTTTTGCAATAAATAAAGCACTAGAATGAAAACTAATTGGACCAATGGAGGAGTCACATACCGAAGAACAATCCCCCAAAGCAGTTTTGTGAATGGAGCTCTGAGCAAGGAGATCGAAAATGGCAGCAAAATGGGCAAGAACACGAGTTTGAGCTATGGAGTGATTTTTTCCGAAGAAAGGAGTGGATGGGTGCTGGAATAAGTGGAGGGGGCCACGTGGGGCCCACAAGGATAGGGGAATGCCCAGGGGGTAGGGCGCGCCCTCCACCCTTGTGGCCAGCTGGTGAGGCCCCTGGTGTGTGTTCAGTACCAAAAATTCTAAAATATTCTATAAAAATCATACTAAATTTTTAGGGAATTTTGGAGAACTTTTATTTTCGGGACATTTTTTATTCCACGGATAAATTAGAAAATAGACAGAAAATACTAATTTTGCTTTATTTAATCTAGATAACATAAAGTAAAAGATGGGTACAAAAAGTTGTGCCTTCTAAATTCATACATCTCATGCCCATCAAAAGGAATCCATTAACAAGGTCGATCAAGTCTTATTAACAAACTTCTTCTGAATGACATGAAACCAGAGAACTTTCGAATAACACTAGGTTACCTCAACAGGGATATGCACGTCCCCAACAATAAGAATATCATATTTCTTTTTAGCAGTAGGAAGAGGGAATTCAAAACCTCCAATAGTAATAGTTGAAAATTTTCCAATAGAATTTATACTATGAACTTGAGGTTGTTTCTTCAGAAAGTGTACCATATGCTCATTACCATTAACATGAAAAGTGACATCGCCTTTGTTGCAATCAATAACAGCCCCTGCGGTATTCAAAAAGGGTCTACCAAGAATAATCGACATACTATATCGTCCTCGGGAATATCAAGAATAACAAAGTTCGTTAAGATAGTAACGTTTGCAACCACAACAGGCACATCCTCACAAATACCGATGGGTATAGCAGTTGATTTATCATCCATTTGCAAAAAAAATTAGTAGGTGTCAACTTATACAATGCAAGTCTACGATATAAAGAGAAAGGCATAACACTAACACCAGCTCCAAGATCATGTAAAGCAGTTTTAACATAGTTTCTTTTAATGGATCATGGTATAGTTGGTACTCTTGGATCTCCAAGTTTCTTTGGTATTCCACCCTTAAAGGTATAATTAGCAAGCATGTGGAAATTTCAGCTTCAGATATCTTTCTTTTATTAGTAACAATATCTTTCATATACTTAGCATAAGGAGGCATTTTAAGCATATCAGTCAAATGCATACGCAAAAAGATAGGTCTAATCATTTCAGCAAATCGCTCAAAATCCTCATCATCCTTTTTCCTGGATGGCTTAGGAGGAAAGGGCATGGGTTTCTGAACCCATGGTTCTCTTTCTTTACCATGTTTTCTATCAAGGAATTCTCTCTTATCATAACGTTGATTCTTTGATTGTGGGTTATCAAGATCAACAACATGTTCAATCTCCACATCATTTTCATTACTAGGTTGAGCATCAACATGAGCATCATTATTACCATTATCTCTGGGTTCATGTTCATCACCAGATTGTGTCTCAGCATCAGAAATAGTAATATCATTGGGATTCTCAGGTGTGTCTATAACAAGTTCACTGGAAGCATGCAAATTCCTATCCGTTTTCTTTTTCTTTTTATTACTAGGACTAGGTGCATCAGTATTAACTTTGAGAATCTTGCTCAACTCTCTTAGGATGGCCCTCGGGATACAAAGGTTCCTGGGTCATTTTACCACCTCTAGTCATAACCCTAACAACATTATCATTGTTCTTACTATTCAACTCATTAAGCAAATCATCTTGTGCCTTAAGTACTTGTTGTACTTGAGTTGTAACCATGGAAGCATGTTTACTAATGAGCTTAAGATCATTAAAAGTTCTATTCATATAATTACCCAAGTGATCAAGCATGTAAGCATTACGTTTCAATTGTCTACTAACATAAGCATTGAAGTTTTCTTGTTTAACAATAAAATTATCAAACTCATCCAAGCATTGACTAGCAGACTTATTATGGGGAATATCACCTTCATCAAATCTATGGAGAGAGTTTACCTCTACTACCTGTGTCAGATTATCAAGACCATGTATTTCTTCAATAGGCGGTAGATTCTTAACATCTTCAGCTTTAATACCTTTTTCTTTCATAGATTTCTTTGCCTCTTGCATATCTTCAGGACTGAGAAATAGAATACCACTCTTCTTCGGAGTTGGCTTAGGAGTTGGTTCGGAAAGTGTCCAATCATTATCATTACTCAATATATTATTCAATAGAAATTCAGCTTGCTCAACAGTTCTTTCCCTAAAAACACAACCAGCACAACTATCCAGGTGGTCTCTGGAAGCATCGGTTAGTCCATTATAAAAGATATCAAGTATTTAATTTTTCTTGAGAGGATGATCAGGCAAAGCATTAAGTAATTGGAGAAGCCTCCCCCAAGCTTGTGGGAGACTCTCTTCTTCAATTTGCACAAAATTAAATATTTCCTTTAAAGCAACTTGTTTCTTATGAGCGGGGAAATATTTTGCAGAGAAGTAGTAGATCATATCCCGGGGACTACGCACATAGCCAGGAGCAAGAGAATTGAACCATAACTTAGCATCACCCTTTAATGAGAAAGGAAACAATTTGAGAATATAGTAATAGTGAATTTTTTCCTCATGAGCAAATAGGGTGGCTATATCATTCAATTTATTAAGATGTGCCACAACAATTTTAGATTCATAACCATAGAAAGGATCAGATTCAACCAACCTAATTAACTGAGGATCGACAGGGAATTCATAATCCTTATTAGTAACAAATATAGGTGAAGTAGCAAAATTAGGATCATATTTCATTCTAGCATTCAAGGATTTTTCTTTCAGCTTAGCTAACAGTCTTAAGATCTTCTCTATCATTGCAAGCAAAGAGGTCTCTAGCAGTTTCTTCATCCATAACATAACCCTTAGGTACAACAGGAAATTCATATCTAGGGGGAGAATCATAATCTCCAGTTTTAAAATATCATCAATTTCAGTAATTCCATTCTCTCTAACCCTAGCAAGTTGTTCATCAAGAAATTCACCTAGTGGCACAGTATTATAAACAAAGAAGTAGTTTCATCATAAGCATCATGCATAGCAGAAGTGGCATCATCAATAACATGCGACATATCAGAATCAATAGCAAGTGTAGGTGTCGCAAGTTTACTCAAAACAGAAGGAGAATCAAGTGCAGAGCTAGATGGCACTTCCTTACCTCCCCTCGTAGTTGAGGGATAGATCTTGGTTTTGTTGTCTTTCAAATTCCTCATAGTGATCAACAGATATAAATCCCAAGTGACTCAAAGAATAGAGCTATGCTCCCCGGCAACGACGCCAGAAAAAGGTCTTGATAACCCACAAGTATAGGGGGTCGCAACAGTTTTCGAGGGTAGAGTATTCAACCCAAATTTATTGATTCGACACAAGGGGAGCCAAAGAATATTCTCAAGTATTAGCAGCTGAGTTATCAATTCAACCACACCTAAAAGACATAATATCTACAGCAAAATATTTAATAGCAAAGTAGTATGGAAGTAACGGTAACAGTGGCAAAAGTAATAGTAGTAGTTTTGTAGGAATCGTAACAGTGGCAACGGAAAAGTAACTAAGCAAAGATCAATATGAAACGAACTCATAGGCAATGGATCAATGATGGATAATTATGTCAGATGGCATTCATCATGCAACAGTTATAACATAGGGTGACACAGAACTAGTTCCAATTCATCAATATAATGTAGGCATGTATTCCGAATATAGTCATACGTGCTTATGGAAAATAACTTGCATGACTTTTTTTGTCCTACACTCCCGTGGCCACAGGGTCCTATTGGAAACTAAGGGATATTAAGGCCTCCTTTTAATAGAGTACCGGACCAAAGCATTAGCACTTAGTGAATACATGAACTCCTCAAACTACATTCATCATCGGGAAGTGTCCCAACTATTGTCACTCCGGGGTTGCCGGATCATAACACGTAGTAGGTGACTATAACTTGCAAGATAGGATCAAGAACACAAATATATTCATGAAAACATAATAGGTTCAGATCTAAAATCATGGCACTTGGGCCCTAGAGACAAGCATTAGGCATAGCAAAGTCATAGCAACATCAATCTTAGAACACAGTGGATACTAGGGATCAAACCCTAACAAAACTAACTCGATTACATGGTAAATCTCATCCAACCCATCATGGTCCAGCAAGCCTACGATGGGATTACTCACGCACGGCGGTGAGCATCATGGAATTGGTGATGGTGGATGGTTGATGATGACGATGGCGACGGGTTCCCCTCTCTAGAGCCCAAAACGGACTCCAGATCTGCCCTCTCAAGGAAGAACAGGGCTTGGTGGCGGCTCCGTCTCGTAAAACGTGATGAATCCCGCTCTCCTATTTTTTTTCTCCCAGAATGTGAATATATGGAGTTGGAGTTGAGGTCGGTGGAGGTCCAGGGGGGCCCACAAGGATAGAGGGCGCGCCCTAGGGGGGTGTGCGCACCCCCACCCTTGTGGCCAGGGTGTGGGCCCACTTTAGTTGATTCTTTCGCCAATATTTTTTATTAATTCCAAAAATGATCTCCATGAATTTTCAGGTCAATCCGAGAAATTTTATTTCTGCACAAAAATAACACCATGGCAATTCTGCTGAAAATAGCGTCATTCCGGGTTAGTTCCATTCAAATCATGCAAGTTAGAGTCCAAAACAAGGGCAAAAGAGTTTGGAAAAGTAGATATGACAGAGATGTATCAGCAACCACACTAGTTCATCAGATATTACATGATCATTCATAGTTCATCATCACATACTACATTATCATACATACTACATTCTACTACTACTACTAGAGGGGGCTGGCGGATCTCGCAGCAGCGAGGCCGAGGTCGATATACCAAAAATCGACAAACTCACGGCCAAGGACAACGCGGTGGAGGAGCTCAGTCCTCATTGGAGCCGACAAGATCGATGAACTTCTCCCTCTGCTCCTCGCGGATGCGCCGCCACTCGTCGTCCTTGTCCTTCGCGGCAAGGTTGGCCGCGACCGCCCGCTTGAGGATGAGGTCTTCGAGCTCCTCATCATGGCGCCGGTGCTCCGCGTCCTCGCACAAGCTCCATTCGGTAATGGCGGCCGCGACCGCGTCGAAATCGACCATGAAATCTTCGAGCCTGACGACCCCTCGGCGCTCGATCTCCTCCGGCTCCTACATGATGATACGTCCCCAACGTATCTATGATTTTTTATTGTTCCATGCTATTATATTCTCTATTTTGGATGATAACGGGCTTTATTTTACACTTTTATATTATTTTTGGGACTAACATATTAACCGGAGGCCCATCCCAAATTGCTGTTTTTGCCTATTTCAGTGTTTTGTAGAAAAGGAATATCAAACGGAGTCCAAACGGAATGAAACCTTCGGGAACGTGATTTTTGGAACAAACGTGATCCAGAGGACTTGGAATGGATGTCAAGTAATCAACAAGGAGGCCACGAGGCTAGGGCGCGCCTACCCCCTGGGCGCGCCCTCCACCCTCATGGGCCCCTCGTTGCTCCACCGACCTACTTCCTCCTCCTATATATATCCATGTACCCCGCAAACATCCAGGAGCACCACGAAACCCTATTTCCACTGCCGCAACCTTCTGTACACAAGAGATCCCATCTTGGGGCCTTTTCCGGAGCTCCGCCGGAGGGGGCATTGATCACGAAGGGCCTCTGCATCAACTCCATGGCCCCTCTGATGATGTGTGAGTAGTTTACCTCAGACCTTCGGGTCCATAGCTAGTAGCTAGATGGCTTCTTCTCTCTATTTGGATCTCAATACAAAGTTCTCCTCGATTCTCTTGGAGATCTATTCGATGTAACTCTTCTTTTTGCGGTGTGTTTGTCGAGATCCGATGAATTGTGGGTTTATGATCAAGTTTATCTATGAACAATATTTGAATCTTCTCTGAATTCTTTTATGTATGATTGGTTTATCTTTGCAAGTCTCTTTGAATTATCAGTTTGGTTTGGCCTACTAGATTGATATTTCTTGCAATGGGAGAAGTGCTTAGCTTTGGGTTCAATCTTGCGGTGCTCGATCCCAGTGACAGAAAGGGAAACGACACGTATTGTATTGTTGCCATCGAGGATAAAAATATGGGGTTTACATCATATTGCATGAGTTTATCCCTCTACATCATGTCATCTTGCTTAAGGTGTTACTCTGTTCTTGTGAACTTAATACTCTAGATGCATGCTGGATAGCGGTCGATGTAGTAGTAGATGCAGGCAGGAGTCGGTCTACTTGTCTCGGACGTGATGCATATATACATGATCATGCCTAGATATTCTCATAACTATTCTCTTTTCTATCAATTGCTCGAAAGTAATTCGTTCACCCACAGTAATACTTATGATATCTTGAGAGAAGCCACTAGTGAAACCTATGCCCCCGGGTCTATTTTCCATCGTACAAGTTTCCAATCTATTTTATCTTGCTATCTTTACTTTCAATCTATATCATAAAAATACCAAAAATATTTATCTTATTATTATCATCTCTATCAAATCTCACTCTTGCAAGTGGCCGTGAAGGGATTGACAACCCCTTTATCGCGTTGGTTGCGAGGTTCTTATTTGTTTGTGTTGGTACGAGGTGATTCGCGCGTGGTCTCCTACTGGATTGATACCTTGGTTCTCAAAAACTGAGGGAAATACTTACGCTACTTTACAGCACCACCCTTTCCTCTTCAAGGGAAAACCAACGCAGTGCTCAAGAGGTAGCAACAAGGACTTTTGGCACCATTGCCGGGGAGATCTATGCCAAGTCAAGACATACCAAGTACCCATCACAACTCTTATCCTTCGCATTACATTATTTGCCATTTGCCTCTCGTTTTCCTGTCCCCCACTTCACCCTTGTCGTTTTATTTGCCCTCTTTTCCATTCGCCCTCTTTTTCCGTTCGCCTCTTTTCCGCTTGCTTCGTCGTTATGGCTAGTCCTTTATCCGCTCTTTTGTCTCCCGAGAATGAAGTTCTTAATTTTAAACAAAGGGAGGGAGAAAATCTAAAGGATGCTTGGTACAGAATTTGCAGCGCAAAATAGATCTACTAGGAAGCAATCTACTTCCGTTCTTCTTTGCAATTTTTATGTAGGCATAACGCCTTGGAATAGATATATTCTTGATACCATTACCGGAGGAAATTTCTTGGGTAGCCATACTTTTGATTATTATAATGCTATGATAGATTTGTTTGGCCCACCACCTCTTTTGGTTAACGGAACTACTTTAACTTTGGAACATGTGATGCAAAGGCTCGAAATTATTGAAAATAAAGTTGCCACCATTGAGTTAATTGAAAATCTGGATAGAAAGATCCATAACAAAATTACCCAATACGGATCTAAGGTAGGAGTTGCTCTTAAGAATTTTAAAGAAAAGGGACCTATGATTAGCGAAAAGATAGATCAAGATTCCACTAGAATTGATAAAATTGAGGATATTATTACCAACCTTGGGTCTACCTTTTCTTCCATGAGAAACACTCCTCCTAATGCTAAGGTTGCCAAATTGATGTATGTTCCTAAAAATAAGGGTGAAACTTCTAGTAAGGAAAATGCGGACCTCAAATCCATAAGTGTTCACCCCAATTTCCTCACTATCCTTAAGGAACCTTTTGCTACAAATGATTTTATTGATTTCGTGCCTAGGAGTTTGATAATTAATAAAGAAGCTCCTAAATGTTATAGGTGTCTTACTGAAGAATTGCCTACCAAAGATGGCAATACCTAGATTTATCCTCGCTTTTATGCCTAGCTAGGGACGTTAAACGATAGCGCTTGTTGGGAGGCAACCCAATTTCATTTTGTTCTTTCCTTTTGTTCCTGTTTATTAACAAATAATTTATCTAGCCTCTTTTTTGGTTGTGTTTTTTGTGTTTAATTAGTGTTTGTGCCAAGTAGAACCGTTGGGAAGACTTGGGGAAAGTCTTTTTGATCTTGCTGTAAAAAATAGAAACTTTAGCGCTCACGAGAATTTCTTCCATTTTTTATTGGAGAGTTCTATTTAGTTAATTATTTTTGCAGATGATTAATAGATAAATTCCTCACGTCCATCAATTTATTTTAGAATTTTTAGGGTTCCATAAGTATTCAAAACCTACAGATTACTATAGATTGTTCTGTTTTTTGACAGATTCTGTTTTTCGTGTGTTGTTTGCTTATTTTGATGAATCTATGGCTAGTAAAAGAGTTTATAAACCATAGAGAAGTTGGAATACAGTAGGTTTAACACCAATATAAATAAAGAATGAGTTCATTACAATACCTTGAAGTGGTGGTTTGTTTTCTTTTACTAACGGAGCTCACGAAGATTTTCTTTTAAGTTTTGTGTTGTGAAGTTTTCAAGTTTTGGGTAAAGATTTGATGGATTATGGAACAAGGAGTGGCAAGAGCCTAAGATTGGGGATGCCCATGGCACCCAAAGAAAAATACAAGGACACCAAAAATCCTAAGCTTGGGGATGCCTCGGAAGGCATCCCCTCTTTCGTCTTCGTCTATCGGTAACTTTACTTGGAGATATATTTTTATTCGCCACATGATATGTGTTTTGCTTGGACGGTCTTGTATGATTTGAGTCTTTGCTTTTTAGTTTACCACAATCATCCTTGCTGTACACACCTTTTGAGAGAGACACACATGAATTGGATTTATTAGAATACTCTATGTGCTTCACTTATATCTTTTGAGCTATATAGTTTTTGCTCTAGTACTTCCCTTATATCTTTTAGAGCGCGGTGGTGGCTTTATTTTATAGAAATAATTGATCTCTCATGCTTCACTTATATTATTTTGAGAGTCCTTTAGAACAACATGGCAATTTGCTTTTAGGCATAATAAAAACTTTCATATAAGTGCATTGAATACTAAGAGAAGTTTGATACTTGATGATTGTTTTGAGATATGGAGATAGTGATATCAAAGTTGTGCTAGTTGAGTGGTTGTGAATTTGAGGAATACTTGTGTTGAAGTTTGCAAGTCCTGTAGCATGCACGTATGGTAAACATTGTGTAACAAATTTGAAACATGAGGTGTTATTTGATTGTCTTCCTTATGAGTGGTGGTCGGGGATGAGCGATGGTCTTTTCCTACCAATCTATCCCCCTAGGAGCATGCGCGTAATACTTGGTTTTTGATGACTTGTAGATTTTTGCAATAAGTATGTGAGTTCTTTATGACTAATGTTGAGTCCATGGATTATACGCACTCTCACCCTTCCATCATTGCTAGCCTCTTCGGTACCGTGCATTGCCCTTTCTCACCTTGAGAGTTGGTGCAAACTTCGCCGGTGCATCCAAACCCCGTGATACGATACACTCTATCACACATAAACCTCCTTATATCTTCCCCAAAACAGCCACCATACCTACCTATTATGGCATTTCCATAGCCATTCCGAGATATATTGCCATGCAACTTTCCACCGTTTCGTTTATTATGACACGCATCATCATTGTCATATTGCTTTGCGTGATCATGTAGTTAACATCGTATTTGTGGCAAAGCCACTGTTCATAATTTTTTCATACATGTCACTCTTGATTCATCGCAATCCCGGTACACCGCCAGAGGCATTCATATAGAGTCATATCTTGTTCTAGTATCGAGTTGTAATCATTGAGTTGTAAATAAATAGAAGTGTGATGATCATCATTCATAGAGCATTGTCCCAAATAAAAAAAAAGAAAGGCCAAAAAAGGAAGGCCCAAAAAAAGAGAAAATAAAAAAGGGGCAATGCTACTATCTTCAAGTGCCCTGATCTTTATGATAGAGAGTCTCTTGTTTTGTCATTTTCATATACTAGTGGGAACTTTTCATTATAGAACTTGGCTTGTATATTCCAACAATGGGCCTCCTCAAGTGCCCTAGGTCTTCATGAGCAAGCAAGTTGGATGCACACCCACTTAGTTTCTTTTGTTGAGCTTTCATACATTTATAGCTCTAGTGCATCCATTGCATGGCAATCCCTACTCCTTGCATTGACATCAATTGTTGGGCAGCTCCCTAGCCCATTGATTAGCCGTGTCGATGTGAGACTTTCTCCTTTTTTGCCTTCTCCACATAACCCCCTTCATTATATTATATTCCACCCATAGTGCTATATCCATGGCTCACGCTCATGTATTGCATGAAAGTTGAAAAAAGTTTGAGATTACTAAAGTATGAAACAATTGCTTGGCTTGTCATCGGGGTTGTGCATGATGAGAGCATTCTTGTGTGACGAAAATGGAGCATGACCAAACCATATGATTTTGTAGGGATGAACTTTCTTTGGCCATGTTATTTTGAGAAGACATGATTGCTTAGTTAGTATGCTTGAAGTATTATTATTTTTATGTCAATATTAAACTTTTATCTTGAGTCTTTCAGATCTAAACATTCATGCCACAATAAAGAAAATTACATTGAGAAATATGTTAGGAAGCATTCCACATCAAAAATTCTGTTTTTATCATTTACCTACTCGAGGAGGAGCAGGAATTGAGCTTGGGGATGCTTGATACGTCTCCAACATATCTATAATTTTTTATTGTTCCATGCTGTAATATTATCTATTTTGGATGATAACGGGCTTTATTTTGAACTTTTATATTATTTTGGGACTAACCTATTAACCAGAGGCCCAGCCCAAATTGTTGTTTTTTTGCCTATTTCAGTGTTTCATAGAAAAGGAATATCAAACGGAGTCCAAACGTAGTGAAACCTTCGGGAACATGATTTTTGGAACAAACTTGATCCAGAGGACTTGGAGTGGACATCAAGCAATCAACGAGGAGGCCACGAGATAGCGGGCGCGCCTACCCCCTGGGCGCGCCCTCCACCCTCGTGGGCTCCTCGTTGCTCCACCGACCTACTTCTTCCTCCTATATATATCCATGTACCCCGCAAACATCCAGGAGCACCACGAAACCCTATTTCCACCGCCGCAACCTTCTGTACCCAAGAGATCCCATCTTGGGGCCTTTTCCGGAGCTCCGCGAGAGGGGGCATTGATCATAGAGGGCCTCTACATCAACTCCATGGCCCCTCCGATGATGTGTGAGTAGTTTACTTCAGGCCTTCGGGTCCATAGCTAGTAGCTAGATGGCTTCTTATCTCTCTTTGTATCTCAATACAAAGTTCTCCTCGATTCTCTTGGAGATCTATTCGATGTAAATCTTCTTTTTGCGGTGTGTTTGTCGAGATCCGATGAATTGTGGGTTTATGATCAAGTTTATCTATGAACAATATTTGAATCTTCTCTGAATTCTTTTATGTATGATTGGTTTATCTTTGCAAGTCTCTTTGAATTATCAGTTTGGTTTGGCCTACTAGATTGATCTTTCTTGCAATGGGAGAAGTGCTTAGATTTGGGTTCAATCTTGCGGTGCTCGATCCCAGTGAAAAAAGGGAAATGACACGTATTGTATTGTTGCCATCGAGGATAAAAAGATGGGGTTTACATCATATTGAATGAGTTTATCCCTCTACATCATGTCTTCTTGCTTAAGGCGTTACTCTGTTCTTATGAACTTAATACCCTAGATGCATGCTGGATAGCGGTCGATGTGTGGAGTAATAGTAGTAGATGCAGGCAGGAGTCGGTCTACTTGTCTCGGACGTGATGCCTATATACATGATCATGCCTAGATATTCTCATAATCATTCGCTTTTCTTTCAATTGCTCGATTGTAATTTGTTCACCCACCGAAATACTTATGCTATCTTGAGAGAAGCCACTAGTGAAACCTATGGCCCCCAGGTCTATTCTCCATCATACAAGTTTCCAATCTAATTTATTTTGCTATCTTTACTTTCAATTTATATCATAAAATACCAAAAATATTTATCTTATTATTATCATCTCTATCAGATCTCACTCTTGCAAGTGGCCGTGAAGGGATTGACAACCCCTTTATCGCGTTGGTTGCGAGGTTCCTATTTGTTTGTGTAGGTACGAGGTGACTCGCACGTGGTCTCCTACTAGATTGATACCTTGGTCCTCAAAAACTGAGGGAAATACTTACACTGCTTTACTGCACCAACCTTTCCTCTTCAAGGGAAAACCAACGAAGTGCTCAAGAGGTAGCACTTGACGGTGACAATCTCGATCTCCTCCAGCTCCTCCGACCAGTCCCTCTTCACGGGGAGAAGCCCCGCTCCGGAAGAGGAAGAGCTTACGGTGTGGGAAGATCTCGTGGCGGAGAACGAGCCCGCGGCAGAGGAGGGCGTACACCCGTGCCGACTGTTGTAATCCTCTGTCTCGTGAAGGAGGACGCTCGGTGGTGGCTCGAGGCCCTTGTTCGTCCACTTCCTTGTTGCGCGCTTCCTCGCACCGTCCAAGAGGACACGCCGCTCCCGCTCGGGGTCTCCGCCCGCGCCAGAGCTGCCATCGGAGCTGCGGCCGGAATTCCACATGTGGCCCCACATGGTGGCTGGACACGGAAGGGGGCTCACCGGCGGCGAGATATGTGAGGGGAGTGGGGAATTGCGGCGAGACACAGCAGCTGGGGGATAGGGTTTCGAGTCGTATCTGCCCCGTGAACCCATAGATATACTGCTTCGGGGGCGGTTTACGGGCCGCGGTAAAAATAATTAAGGGTCGGGCGAGTATACGGGATGTGTTCTGGCCAGAAAATTGGGCCGAGCCCGTATACTCACTAGAATTTTGCGGGTTTGCGACTTATACGGAGTCTGCTAGAGTTGCTCTAAGGTTTGTACCGTTCTGTTAGAGCATTTCTAGTCGCACCCCCAACATGCCCCCAAGCCAGTTTTTAGCGTCGGCACCAATTTTTCGGCCCAGTCATGCCCCTAGGATCCCGTTTTTTGCCAGTTTGGGCCGAAACTGGCGTCGGCGGACCTAGGCCGAACCCGGCGCGCTGGGGGTGCCTGAGGCGCCGGGGAAACTGATTTTGGCGTGAACGGGAATGGGCTTGATGACCCACAAGTATAGGGATCTATCGTAGTCCTTTCGATAAATAAGAGTGCCGAACCCAACGAGGAGCAGAAGGAAATGACAAGTGGCTTTCAGCAAGGTATTTTCTGCAAGCATTGAAATTATTGGTAACAGATAGTTTTGTGATAAGATAAATCATAACGGGTAACAAGTAACAAAAGTAAACACGGTGTAGCAAGGTGTCCCAATCCTTTTTGTAGCAAAGAACAAGCCTGGACGAACTCTTATATAAAGCAAAGCGCTCCCGAGGACACATGGGAATTGTTGTTAAGTTAGTTTTCATCATGCTCATATGATTCGCGTTCGTTACTTTGATAATTTGATATGTGGGTCGACCGGTGCTTGGGTGCCGCCCTTCCTTGGACAAGCCTCCCACTTATGATTAACCCCTCTCGCAAGCATCCGCAACTGCGAAATAAGAATTAAGGTAAACCTTACCATAGCATGAAGCATATGGATCCAAATCAGCCCCTTACGAAGCTACGCATAAACTAGGGTTTAAGCTTCTGTCACTCTAGCAACCCATCATCTACTTATTACTTCCCAATGCCTTCCCCTAGGCCCAAATAATAGTGAAGTGTCATGTAGTCGACGTTCACATAACACCACTAGAGGAGAGACAACATACATCTCATCAAAATATCGAACAAATACCAAATTCACATGATTACTTATAACAAGACTTCTCCCATGTCCCTAGGAACAAACATAACTACTCACAAAGCATATTCATGATCAAGATCAGAGGAGTATTAATTATCATTAAGGATATGAAAATATAATCTTCCACCGGATAAACCAACTAGCATCAACTACAAGGAGTAATCAACACTACTAGCAACCCACAAGTACTAATTTGAGGTTTTGAGACAAAGATCAGATACAAGAGATGAACTAGGGTTTGAGAGGAGATGGTGCTGGTGAAGATGTTGATGGAGATTGACCCCCTCTCGATGAGAAGATCGTTGGTGATGACGATGGCTTCGATTTCCCCCTCCGGGAGGGATGTTTCCCCAGCAGAACAGCTCTGCCGGAGCCCTAGATTGGTTCTGCCCAGGTTCCGCCTCGAGACGGTGGCGCTTCATCCCGAAAGCTTCCTTCTTATTTTTTCCAGGTCAAAACACACCATATAGCAGAAGATGGGCAGCGGAGGCCTACCAGGGGGCCCACAAGGACGGGGGGCGCGCCCAGGGGGTAGGGCGCGCCCTCCACCCTTGTGGCTGGCTGGTGGGCCCCCTCTGGTACTTTCTTCACCCAATATTTTTCTATATTCCAAAAACATGCTCCCTGGAGTTTTCAGGACTTTTGGAGTTTTGCAAAATAGGTCTCTAATATTTGCTCCTTTTGCAGTCCAGAAATCCAGCTGTTGGCATTCTCCCTCTTCATGTAAACCTTATAAAATAAGAGAGAAAAGGCATAAGTATTGTGATATAACATGTAATAAGAGACCATAATGCAATAAATATCAATATAATAGCATGATGCAAAATGGACGTATCAACTCCCCCAAGCTTAGAGCTTGCTTGTCCTCAAGCGAAAGCCGAAATCGAAAAATATGTCCACATGTTTAGAGATAGAGGTGTCGATAAAATAAAATACGGACATGAGGGCATCATGATCATCTTTAGGACAACACATATAATGCCATATAATTTCTCATGCTAAAGTAACAATTCATTCACAAGATAAAGTATGAATCAGAAACTTCATTGAAAACTAAAAAACTATGATATCAGTCATTGAAGTAATTGCAATGTATCATAACATCGGAAAGAGTCAATTAAAGAGATTTTGAGTAAGTCCACACTCAACTATCATTAAGTCTTTCACAATTGCTAACACTCACGCGATACTTATGGGTTCAAAGTTTCAATCGAATACAGAGAAAGATAGGGGCTTATAGTTTTGCCTCCCAACCTTTTAGCTCAAGGGTAATGTCAACAATAATACTTCATGATAACCTACATCCGAGTGGATATATATATATATGACTCATTTTCTGTACTCTTGGGAGTATGTACTCCCATCTTCAATATACCTCGTATATGCATTGATTATACCCCTTATCATTCTCAATATACTTCATTAAATATTCTAATATACCTCAATACAAGTTTTGTTGAAAAAAATATCATTTACGACCTACTTTTTGCAATATACCTTTTTCACGTACAAACAAATTAGTATATACGTAAACCTTTGAAAATATGAGGCACACATGATTTTTTTTCATGAAATCCATTTTAGGGTATCTAGTAATTATTAATGAAGTATATTAAAAATAATAATAAGCTATAAAAGATTCATATATGTGGTATATGAGGAGCGAGAGTACGTACTCCCAGGAGTAGACAACCATTTTCCTATATATATATATGGATCTCTCCAACATATAGTGCTTGCCAAAGGAAAAAGTGTAAAAAGGAAAGGTGATGATCACCATGACTCTTGTATAAGGGTAGAAGATAAAAGTAAAAGATAGGCCCTTCGCAGAGGGAAGCAGAGGTTGTCATGCGCTTTTATGGTTGGATGCACAAAATCTTAATGCGAAAGAACATCACTTCATATTGCTACTTTTGATAAAGACCTTTATTATGCAATATGTCGCTTTTATTTCTTCCATATCACAAGTTCGTGTAAAGCTTATTTTCTTCACACTAATAGATCATACATATTTAGAGAGAAATTTTTATTGCTTGCACCGATGACAACTTACTTGAAGGATCTTACTCAATCCATAGGTTGGTATTATGGACTCTCATGGCAAAACTGGGTTTAGGGATGTTTGGAAGCACAAGTAGCATCTCTACTTAGTGCAAAGAATTTGGCTAGCATGAGAGGGAAAGGCAAGCTCAACATGTTGGATGATCCATGATAATATAACTTCTATTTGGATATAAGAAAACATAACCTATTATGTTGTCTTCCTTGTCCAACATCAACTTTTTAGCATGTCATATTTTAATGAGTGGTCACAATTACAAAAGATATCAAAGATAGTATATTTATATGTGAAGCCACTCTTTCTTTATTACTTCCTATTAATTGCAACAATGACCAAAACTATGTTTGTCAACTCTCAACAACTTTTATTCATCATACTCTTTATATGTGAAGTCATTACTCTCCATAAGATCAATATATGATCTTTTTATTTCTTTTTGTTCTTTCTTTTATTTAATTCCCTCAAGATCATAGCAAGAAAGCAAAGCCCCCAACTCAAAAGTACTCTTTATTATATATAACTCACGGACTCGATTACATAGATAGAGATCGAAACAAAACTCAAAGCTAGATCACACTAAAAAAACTTTATTATACTAGATCAAGATATAACCAAAAGAGTCAAACTAAGAAAAATGATAAAGATAAAGATGTGACGATGATACGATACCAGGGCAACTCCCCCAAGCTTGGAAGTTTCCAAGGGGAGTGCCCATACCCATGTAATTATGTCTCTTTCTTCAGAGGTGGTGATGTGATATTCTTGGCGATGATGCCCCTTAGGATGCAATTCTCTTCCTCAAGCTTATTTATTTGCTGCTTAAGATCCATTACTTCCTTGCGAAGCTTTCCCGTGACAGCTAGAGCTCCATTCACCCATGGATGTTTCATAGTTGCGAGAGAAAAGGCAACACTCTTTTTCATATTTTCATAAGAGAGAAATCTAGCATTGGGAGGAATGGCCGAATTTGTTATTGCTGAGCTCTAAAGTTCCTATAGCATGAATCGGGTTTGAAGTCGAGAGGTAACTTCTTGATCCTCCTCCATGGCATCCACCCTTTTCAAGTCAGCCTCCATCTCTTGCTCTGTTGATTGCCCGAAGTGGTCAGCTTCACTGTATGCTCTTGGGCCAGGGTTCGGGTGAGGTACCCGACTCTCCCCGACCGACTCTAGCGAAGACATCTTGCTCCAAATCTGCTATAGCAACAACTCAAAACAAAAACAAAGGGTTTTGTCATGGTACTGTGTTCAAAACCTTTGGGAGAATATATAATGATTTTTTACCGACCAAAAGAAGTATCGTGCAAGAAAACGGAGTCCGGGGGGCACACGAGGTGGCCACAAGGACGGGGGGGCGCCCAGGGGGGTAGGGCGCGCCCTCCACCCTTGTGGTGGCCTCGTGTCTCTCTCGGACTACTTTTAATTTTCCTATTTTTTAAAATATTCCAAAGCATAGAAAAATTGGTACTGGAAATGTTTTGGAGTCGGTTTACTTACCGTACATACCTATTCCTTTTCGGAATCTAAAATGTTCTGGAAAGTGTCCCTTATGTACTCCTCCGGTGTTACGGTATTAATAATATTGGTCTCAACATTTATGGGAGTACCTGAGATATAAGTTTGATTCTTTGACCGTCTACCACCTTCGGATTTGTGCCTTCGGCATTGTTGATTTTTATGGCACTGGAACGATAGACCTCCTCGATAATGTAAGGACCTTCACATTTAGAGAGAAGCTTTCCTGCAAAAAATCTTAAACAAGAGTTGTATAGCATAACATGATCACCTACATTAAACTCACACTTTTGTATCCTTTTGTCATGCCATCTTTTAACTTTTTCTTTAAACAACTTGGCATTCTCGTAGGCTTGGGTTCTCCATTCGTCAAGTGAGCCAATGTCAAATAACCTCTTCTCACCAACAAGTTTGAAATCATAATTGAGCTCTTTATTAGCCCAATATGCCTTATGTTCTAGTTCAAGAGGTAAGTGACATGCTTTTCCATAAACCATTTTATACGGAGACATACCCATAGGATTCTTATAAGCAGTTCTATAAGCCCATAATGCATCATCAAGTTTCTTATCCCAATTATTTCTAGATCTATTAACAGTCTTTTGCAAAATTAATTTAATCTCTCTATTACTCAATTCTACTTGACCACTAGACTGAGGATGGTAAGGAGATGCAATTCTATGGTTGACATCATATTTAGCAAGCATTTTAAGGAAATCACCATGAATAAAATGTGAACCACCATCAGTCATTAAATATCTAGGGACTCCAAACCTCAGAAAAATAACTTCTTTAAGCATCTTAGTAGAAGTGTTATGATCAACACTACTAGTTGGAATAGCTACTACCCACTTAGTAACATAATCAACAGCAACTAAAATATGTGTATACCCATTGGAGGAAGGAAAAGGTCCCATATAATCAAAGCCCCAAACATCAAATGGTTCAATAACAAGTGAATAGTCCATAGGCATTTCCTAGCATCTACTAATATTACCAATTCTCTGGCATTCATCACAAGATAAGACAAACTTACGGGCATCCTTAAAGAGAGTGGGCCAATAGAAACCGTATTGCAATACCTTATGTGCAGTTCTATCTCCAGCGTGGTGCCCTCCATAAGCCTTAGAGTGGCACTTGCGTAGGATCTGTTCCTGTTCATGCTTAGGTACACAACGTCTAATAATACTATCTACTCCTTTATAAAGGTGTGGGTCATCCCAAAAGTAATGTCTTAAATCATAGAAAAACATTTTCTTTTGCGGGTATGTGAAACTAGGTGGTATAAATTTAGCAACAATGTAATTAGCATAATCAGCATACCATGGAGCATTACGGTAAGCCTTTATGACAACTAATTGTTCATCAGAAAAGCTATCATCAATAGGTAGTGGGTCATCAAGAACATGTTCTAACCTAGACAAGTTGTCTGCCACAGGGTTCTCAGCTCCCTTTCTATCAATAATATGCAAATCAAACTCTTGTAACAAGAGAACCCATCTAATAAGTCTAGGTTTAGCATCTTTCTTTTTCATAAGATATTTAATAGCAGCATGATCAGTGTGAATAGTTACTTTGGAATCAACAATATAAGGTCTGAACTTATCACATGCAAATACAACTGCTAAAAATTCTTTTTCAGTGGTACCATAATTTCTCTGGGCACTATCTAGAGTTTTACTAGCATACTGAATAACATTTAATTTATTATCAACTCTTTGTCCTAGAACAATACCAACAACATAATCACTAGCATCACACATTATTTCAAAGGGTAGATTCCAATCAGGTGGCTGAACAATAGGTGCAGAATTCAAGGCTTTCTCAAGTATTTCAAATGCTTCTACACAATCATCATCAAAAACAAAAGGAACATCTTTTTTCAAGAGATTAGTGAGAGGCCTAGAAATTTTAGAGAAGTCTTTAATAAACCTCCTATAGAAACCAGCATGACCAAGGAAACTTCTTATACCTTTGATATCTTTAGGACACAACATCTTTTCAACATCATCTACTTTAGCTTTATCAACTTCAATACATCTTTCAGAAATTTTATGCCCCAAGACAATACCTTCATTAACCATAAAGTGACACTTCTCCCATTTCAAGACAAGATTAGTTTCTTCACATCTCTGCAAAACTCGGTCAAGGTTGCTTAAGCAATCATCAAAAGAAGTTCCGTAAATGGAGAAATCATCCATGAAAACCTCAACAATCTTTTCATAAAAATCAGAGAATATAGCAGTCATACATCTTTGAAAGGTAGTAGGTGCATTGCATAAACCAAAAGGCATACGTCCATAAGCAAAGGTACCGAAAGGGCAAGTATAAGTGGTTTTCTCTTGATAATCTTTTAGTACATGTATTTGAGAGAAACCAGAATAACCATCTAGAAAGCAAAAATGCGTATGCTTGGATAATCTTGCTAGCATTTGATCAATAAAAGGTAGATGGTAATGATCTTTTCTAGTAGCTTTATTTAATTTACGGAAATCAATTACCATTTTATAACCTATAACAATTCTTTGTGGAATCAATTCATTCTTATCATTAGGAACAACATTAATACATCCTTTCTTAGGGACACAATGAACAAGACTTACCCATTGACTATCAGCAATAGGATGAATTATACCTGCCTCCAGAAATTTTAGTATTTCATTTCTTACCACTTCTTTCATCTTAGGATTTAACCGTCGTTGATGATCAACAACTAATTTAGCATCTTCCTCCAATTTTATTTTGTGCTGACATAGAGTGGGACTAATGCCCTTAAGATCATCAAGAGTATATCCAATAGCAGCACAATGCTTCTTTAGAGTTTTCAATAATTTCTTTTCTTCATGCTTTGAAGGGTTAGCACTAATAATAACAAGATATATTTTCTTTTCATCAAGATAAACATATTTCAGAGTACCAGGTAATTGTTTAAGCTCAAACACAGGATCACCCTTTGGTGGAGGAGGATCCCCAAGGATTTCAACATGCAAATTGTGTTTCAAGATAGGCCCTTGATTAAAGAATACTTCATCTATTTCCCTTCTTTCATTCATAAACATATGATTTTCATGGTCTAGCAAATATTGTTCTAAACGGTCAGTAGGAGGCACGACAATAGAAGCAAGACCAGTAATTCATCCTTACTAGGCAATTCTTTATCATGGGGTTGTCTACGAAATTTAGAGAAATTAAAATCATGAGACATATCCCCTAAACCAATAGTAACAATATCTTTTTCGCAGTCTATCTTAGCATTAGTAGTATTGAAGAAAGGTCTACCAAATATAATGGGACAAAAGTCATCTTGTGGGGAAGCAAGAACAAGAAAATCAGTAGGGTATTTTATTTTCCCACACAAGACTTCAACATCTCTAACAATCCCAATTGGTGATATAGTATCTCTACTAGCAAGCTTAATAGTATTATCATTATCTTCTATCTCAGCAGGTGCTATATCATTCATAATTTTTATATAAGGTATAAGGAATTGCACTCACACTAGCACCCACATCACATAAGCCATGATAACAATGAACTCCTATTTTAACTGAAACAACAGGCATGCCAACAACAAGTCTATATTTATTTATAATATCAGGTTTGGCAATTCTAGCAGCTTCAACACAAAAATAAATAACATGCCCATCAATATTATCAACGAAGATATTTTTAACCATAGCAATACTAGGTTCAACTTTAATTTGCTCAGAGGGTGTAGGTGTTCTAGTATAACTCTTACGAACTACAGTTGAAGCTTTAGCATGATCCTTTATTCTAACAGGAAAAGATGGTTTCTCAATATAAGTAGTAGGACAATAGGATCAACATTATAAGTAATAGTTTCTTCTTCAACTTTAATAGGTTCTACTACTTTAACTTCAATGGGAGGATGATATTTAAACAACTTCTCCTTAGGAAGATCAACATGAGTAGCAAAAGATTCACATAAAGAAGCTACTATCTCAGAGTCAAGTCCATATTCAGTGCTAAAATCACGAAAAGCATCGGTATCCATAAAAGATTTGACACAATCAAACTTAAGGTTTATACTTGACTCTTTACCTTCGTCGACTTCCTAATCTTCAGAGTTGCGTTTAATTCTTTCCAATAAATCCCATTTGAATTCAATATCCCTCTTCATATAGGAACTAGTACAAGAAGTATCGAGCATGGATCGATCATTATAAGAAAGACGAGCATAAATTTTTTGAATAATAATTTCTCTTGAGAGCTCATGATTGGGGCACGAATATAACATTGACTTAAGCCTCCCCCAAGCTTGATCGATACTTTCTCCTTCACGTGGCCAAAAATTATATATATAATTCTGATCACGATGAACCAGATGCATAGGATAAAACTTTTGATGAAATTGCAATTTCAATCGATTGTAGTTCCATGATCCAATATCATCACATAGCCTATACCATGTCAATGCCTTTCCCTCAAAAATAAAGGGAAGACCTTCTTCATGACAACATCCTCAGGCATACCTACAAGCTTAAATAATCCACAAACTTTATCCACATAGATTAGGTGCATATCAGGATGTAATGTTTCATCTCCTACATAATGATTAGCTAGTAGTTTCTCTATCATACCCGAAGGAATTTCATAATAAATATTTTTAGTAGGCGCAGTAGGTTGAGGAGCAACTCTTTGCTCTTCTAGTCGAGGTGAAGATACCCTTAACAAGCCCCTCAAAGGATTACTTTCCATAGTAGCAAGTGACAGTAAATTTCAACACACTATATAAATGTCTCCTTACCAAATTTCACTTACCAAAGGCGCTTCACTCCCCGGCAACGGTGCCAGAAAAGAGTCTTGATGACCCACAAGTATAGGGGATCTATCGTAGTCCTTTAGATAAGTAAGAGTGTCGAACCCAACGACGAGTAGAAGGAAATGACAAGTGATTTTCAGCAAGGTATTTTCTGCAAACACTGAAACTATCGGTAACAGATAGTTTTGTGATAAGATAAATCGTAACGGGTAACAAGTAACAAAAGTAAACACAGTGCAGCAAGGTGGCCCAATCCTTTTTGTAGCAAAGGAAAAGCCTGGACGAACTCTTATATAAGACAAAGCGCTCCCGAGGACACATGGGCATTGTTGTCAAATTAGTTTCATCATGCTCATATGATTCGCGTTCGTTACTTTGATAATTTGATATGTGGGTGTACCGGTGCTTGGGTGCTGCCCTTCCTTGGACAAGTCTCCCACTTATGATTAACCCCTCTCGCAGGCATCCGCAACTACGAAAGAAGAATTAAGGTAAACCCAACCATAGCATGAAACATATGGATCCAAAATCAGCCCTTATGAAGCAACGCATAAAGTAGGGTTTAAGCTTCTGTTACTCTAGCAACCCATCATCTACTTATTACTTCCCAATGCCTTCCCCTAAGCCCAAATAATGGTGAAGTGTTATGTAGTCGATGTTCACATAACACTACTAGAGGAGAGACAACATACATCTCATCAAAATATCGAATGAATACCAAATTCACATAATTACTTATAACAAGACTTCTCCCATGTCTTTAGGAACAAACATAACTACGCACAAAGCATATTCATGATCAAGATCAAAGGAGTATTAATTATCATTAAGGATCATAAAATATAATCTTCCACCGGATAAACCAACTAGCATCAACTACAAGGAGTAATCAACACTACTAGCAACCCGCAGGTACCAATCTGAGGTTTTGAGACAAAGATCGTATACAAGAGATGAACTAGGGTTTGAGAGGAGATGGTGCTGGTGAAGATGTTGATGGATATTGACCCCCTCTCGATGAGAGGATCATTGGTGATGACGATGGCTTCGATTTCCCCCTTCGGTAGGGATGTTTCCCTGGCAGAACAACTCCGCCGGAGCCCTAGATTGGTTCTGCCCAGGTTCCGCCTCGAGACGGCGGTGCTTCCTCCCGAAAGCTTCCTTCTGATTTTTTATAAAATCCCAAATTTTCAATTTGGAATGTTATACATTAGGTCATATTTTCATATCATATTTTATTGCATTTTGGTGTGATCCTAGAAATTCTACACAACTCAAGGACCTACGGAGAGAGTTGGGAATTTCGTTATTTTCATAGTTGAGTTTTTCTCGAATTTTGAAAAGAGGATCATTTGATTTTAATTATTTTCTCTTCAAATATTTATTTTATAAAAATAAAAGAGAGAGGATAAAATGACTTGCTCAAAATAATGAAATATTGGAGTTTTAATGTTAAAATCAAATAAGAGTTTATTCGGAGTTTTATCGCTATTTTATTGGAATTAGGAAAAATATGCGTTGTTCAAAATTGCATTAGACTCTCAAATAAATGTTCACCTTGTCCAGTAGATTTTTTGAGGACGGGGAAAATTTATGTCAGGATTTTTGAAGTCCGTTTAGTATTTCTTTTATTTGTTTTCCTGCACAGAATAATTAAAAAAAAAGAAACCGACTTGGGGCCGTATCAGCCCGGGACTCCATCCGGGGGAGGCTTTATAAGCCGTGCCGCCCGAGGCCGCAGCCCACCAGCCCACCAGCCCGGGCCGCCCCGCCCTGCCCTAGCTGTCGTGCCGCCCGAGCCGCCCTGCCGCCGCCGCGCGCTGCCTCCGCCCGCCGGACGCCGCCCCGCCGCCGCCGCTCGACCCCGCTGGAGGTAGCCGCCGCCGCCGCGGTTTTTGTTAGAAAACCATTGGTTTTTTTCGAAACCCTAAATCTGTTTTTTTTTCAGATCTGGTTCGGTTTTTTTTCGGTTTAGTTATATAGGGGACGTTCATCTGTACGTTCATTTTAACGAACAGTTTTCGCCCGTTAGCCGCAGATAGCGAACGTTCGTTTGTTAGTTTTTCTTTTTCTCGGATTTTTCACGATTATTTTCGATCGCGATTTCTGATCCGATTTTCGTTTTAGTATAATTTTTCGCTCGTTTATCGGAATCAGGCGATTCAAGCGCCTAGAGTTTCGTCTCGAAGCCCTCTTTCTGTTTAATCAACTTAAACAAGTTTTTGCTACTGTAAAATTTGACTTTAGTCCAGATTAGTAAACGAAGCTTGTTTCTTTCGCAGTTTGAGTTTCGTTGCTTTGTTCGATTTGATTCTTTTTGCAAACCAGAGTTCTTAAGTTGAACTTTCTGGTTAGATCTTCTTATTTGAGTTTTACTCGTGCATCTTTGCTTGATTTCTTATTTTATGCTTGTTTTATTGCGATAGAGTACCCGGAGTGCAAAGCGTGCTACTACGAGTCTCTAGGTTTCACGGATCATTAGCAAGGCAAGTAACACTTTATCATACCTCTTTACTACCCAGTTTTATTGCATTAGACCAATCCTCAAACACTTGCATGGTTAGGATTTGATTAAATTTGTGGGTTGGGAAGTAGATAAGGTAGTACCTATTCACCTGTTTGTTATCAAACCCTGGGAGTTACTTCTACGTTGCTTATATTGCTATGCTATGCTCGTAGATGTGGTTTGGGTTTGAGTGTATTCATGAAAGATGTGAGATGTTAATTAATGGTTAACTTAAGGTGGAAACTTTAATACACATCTGGGTGGATTGAGGCACCTGGGGAAACTAGTGATTGCCTGTATTTTTTGGAAATCCCGGGGTACCGTGTGATTTTCCGAAGGACTGCCACCCAGGCTCAAAGGGATCATAAGATTATTCATGCTAGAAACTTCCGTGTGTAGCCACATGCCATTATGGGTTCTGGCATAGTTGAGTAAGTTGTGGGAAACCTTTCCATGATGGGCTAGTAGATGTAGGGGATTGTAGGTGCACAGGCTTATCTATCGGTTAAGGGGACCTCTCCGAAAAGACTGTGTCTCCGTCATCCGTTTCTTAAACATTATGTAGTGCGAGAAATCCAACGGAGGAGATCGAGTCTTGTGGGGAAAAGTCCACAAACCTCTGCAGAGTGTACAAACTAATCATGGTTAGCCGTGTCCCCGGTTATGGACATCTTGAGTATCTTGTTCTTGGATTTTCATGTGGATCTCATCACCTTTAATATAAATTTGTTGGGTTTTTAATTACTTTTAATTGGGATTGAGATGGGGTTTACCATTCTCAATGTTTTTCAACAAACTTTGTAGTTAAATAAAATATATTCGTTTGCAGTAGGGAAAAATTGGCTTTCCGCAAAACATATTAACCATACAGCCTCCACCAGCCATATATGCATGTAGTGATAGCATTATTATGTTCGTTACTCTCTTGTGTTACTTTGCTAGCATATTCCATATGCTGACCCGTTTTTGGGCTGCAACGTATCATGTTGCAGACTTTTCAGACAACGAGTAAGGAGCCTTAGGTCGTGGTCTTTCACTCAGTGATGCCGTTGGAGTTTATGGACTCACTTTATCTTCCAAGCCTTCCGCTGTTATCGTATTAGATGGCCTTAAGCCATATTTATTGTAATAAGTTCTCTTTTGAGACATTCAATGTAATAAGTGTGTGATTGCTACTCTATTATAAATCCTCAAGTACTGTGCGTGTCAGCATTACCGATCCAGGGATGACACTAATGCACAGAGATCAGACTGTTTGAGGTCTGGTCGTTACAAGATGATATCAGAGCACACACTGACTGTAAGACATGACCACTAAGCTAAAGCCCTAGATCACTACTCTCTTCTCATTTCTGACTCCTCTCCATTTTCTACTCTTTAGGATGACGGACACAAGGAATAAATTTGCACAACCGGATGAAGAAACACCCTTTGGACGACACTTGAAGGAAGTCACTAGGTACCTGAACATCGGAATACCAAGCTTCACCGGGACTTACAACACCAGTTTACTAGAAGAGGAGCGTTGGTTGATTCAAGTTCAAGTTCCAGGAAGGACATTCACGCCAGTCACTGAGCCCATAGAGTTTTCCTTTGATGCACCAACCTGGAGTCTAGGAAAGAGTATGGCAGCCCACATCACCATGGGACACATTGGAGAAGTTTACCACAAGGATCTCAAGGATACTATCTACCAGATTTGTGGGTGCCGAGATGAGAAATGGGAGATGATTAGCACCAGGAAGGATAGATCCATTGCCGCTTTCATCCAGGAGTTAAACCAGCACATACGTCGCCAAGAGAACCAGATGTGCGCAGGTATGAGAGATCTGAAGAATGCAATGATCAGGATCACAGAGCTGCAAGAAGAACTCAAGTCTACACGCGATGGATACGAGGAGGAAATGACGATACTAGTGGAGATGAATGATGATCTGACAAGGAAGCTAGGAGTATTCATGGGAGACCCCGCGCCAGGAGGAGAAAATGACGATTCTACTTGCCTGGAGAACTACATCATCATCGATGACACCGACTCGGACCCCAACGATAGCGATGATGACTATGTTGATGAAGCTGGAGCGGATATCATGGAGTCTTCGACCGATCAATTTTTCTAGTCGACCACCATATCATTAGTAGTATTCCACCATGTATATAGTATAGTCCGAGCACTTTTGTAACGATAGTTCTAGACCGATTGTAAGCCCTTGCTTGATTGATTGAGTTAAATGATTGTGTTTGTCTCATGTGCATATGGGTAGTGTTTTCTCACTAGACCTCATTCTATTCTATTTTCTTCCCTCTAAACCCTCAGATGCCTCCGAGACGTGACCTCGGATTTACCTTTCCACCGGAGCTCACTTAGTTGATCTAGCAGCAGAATACCTTGATGCAGTTGTTAGTTCAGAACCAAGGCAACAACAACAATAACAACAACCCACCACCACCCCGGTTGACAACTTAGCCCGTTTTCTGAGGTTGCAGCCGCCAGTGTTTTCCAGTAGCACCGAGCCAATAGTGGCAGATGATTGGCTCCACAGGATTGGAAGGGAGTTAACCACTGCAGGATGTACGGATGCTGAGAAGGTGTGTTTTGCCGCACACCAATTGGATGGACCAGCAGCCTCATGGTGGGAGAATTACACAGCCACTTTTCCTATAGCAAATGTTACATGGGACCAGTTCCAACAGGCTTTTCGCACTGCCCATGTATCCACAGGAGCTATGGCCATGAAGAAGCGCGAGTTTCACAACTTATGCCAAGGAGGGCACACCGTTGGCCAGTATGTGGATGACTTTAGTAATCTAGCACGTTATGCCCCAGATGACGTCGCTATAGATGCAGCAAAGCAGGAGAAGTTTATAGAAGGACTGAATGATGAGCTAAGCATGCAGTTGATGGTGGCAAATTTCAATAACTACCAGGAATTGGTAGATAGAGCTCTCATGATTGAAGGGAAGCAGCAGCAGATTGATAACCGCAAGAGGAAGTATGGACAAGAGAAGTATAATTCTGGAGCTCAGCAGAGACCCCGTTTTACCCCGAACTCGGGAGGACTTGTCCATAACCATGGAGGTCACAATCACCTGGGAGGGAATTCGCACAACCATAGTGGCCCAAAGAACGGAAATGGTAATGGAGGAAGCAACGGACAGAACCGTTCCAACCCAGCAACCCCCGCCAAGAAAGATCTAAGCCATGTTACTTGCTACAAGTACCAGAAGACCGGACATTACGCCAATGAATGTCTTGAAGCTAAAAATGGAAACGGCAATGGAAGTTCTGGGAAGAAGCCCAACCCTTTCAACGGGGGACAAGTGAACCACGTTAACGTGGAGGAGATTGAAGCCCAACCAGATGCAGTAATAGGTAAGTTCTTGGTTAAGTCATTTACTGTAACCGTTCTTTTTGATACTGGTGCATCACATTCATACATATCAAGGGGATTTGTGGATAAGTATAAACTGCCCACCAAAGTTCTTAGTACACCTATGTTAGTGAGTGTAACATCCCAAATTTTCAATTTGGAATGTTATGCATTAGATCATCATTTCCTATCATATTTTATTGCATTTTGGTTGATCTTAGAAATTCTAAGCAACTCACAAACCCACGGAGAGAGTTGGGGATTTCGTTATTTTCATATTTGAGCTTTTCTCGAATTATAAAAAGAGGATCGCTTGATTTTAATTTTATTTCTCTGAAATATTTCTTTTATAAAAAATAAAAGAGAGAGGATAAAATGACTTCCTCAAAATAAAGAAATACGAGAGATTTAATATTAAAATCAAATAAGTTCTTTATTCGGAGTTTCCTTGCTATTTTATTTGAATTAGGAAAAATATGCGTTTTTCCAAATTGCATTTTAGGCCCAAATAAATGTTCACCTTGTCCGGCTTATTTTTAGAGGACGGGGAAAATTTATTTCAGGATTTTCGGAGTCCATTTAGTATTTCTTTTCTTTCTTTTTCTGCACATTCGAATTGTTTTAAAAAACACGAATTGACCTAACCGGGCCGTGTCCGTCTAGGACTCTCGGCCCGGCCAGCCTTATAAGCCGGGGGAGCCGCCCCTCAGCCCACCCCGCACCCCCGCCCGAACCCTAGCCACCCGAGCCGCCGCCGCCGCACGCGCCGCCGCCCCGCCCGCCGGAGCCGCACGCCGCCTCGCCGCCCCGCCGCCCCGCGGTTTTATTTTTAGGACCCGCGGTTTTATTTTTTTGTAGATTCGTTTTTTTCGGGTTTAGTTATTTAGCGGACGTTCCTCCGTACATTCATTTTTACGAACGGTTTTCAACGTTTAGCTGCAGACAGCGAACACTCGTTCGTTAGCCTGTTCGTCAGCTTTCTTTAATCGGATTTTATTCGCGATTATTTCTGATCGCGATTTCTGATCCAATTTTCGTTCTAGTTTATCTTTTCGCTCATTTGTTGGAATCAAGCGATTCAAGCGCCTAGATCTTCGTCTCGAGACCCTCTTTTCATTTAACAAACTTGAACAAGCTTTTGCTACTATAAAATTTGACCTAGGTCCAGATTAGTAAAGGGATCTTGTTTCTTTCGCCGTTTGAGTTTCGTTGCTCCGTTCGATTTGATTCTTTTTGCAAACCGGAGTTCTTAAGTTGAAATTTTTGGTTAGATCTTCTTATTTGAGTTTTACCCGTGCTTCTTTGTTTGATTGCTTATGTATGCTATTGTTTGTTTGCGATAGAATTCCCGGAGTGCGAAGCGTGTTATTTGGAGTCTCTAGGTTACGCGGATCGTCAGCAAGGCAAGTAACACTTTGATCATACCCTTTATCACTCAGTTTTTTATGCATTAGTTACAATCCCCAAACTTTTCTTGGTTAGGATGTTATTAATATGTGGGTTGGGAAGTAGTTGATGAGGTAGAACCTATTGCCCTGTTATATTCAAACCCTTGGAAGTTACTTCTATGTGTTGCTTATATTGCTATGCTATACTCGTAGACGTGGTTTGGGTGAGTGAAATCCATGACAGATGTGAGATTGTTAATTAATGGTTCAACTTAAGGTGGCAACTTAAATACACATCTGGGTGGATTGAGGCACCTGGAGTACCCAGTGTTGCCTGTATTTTTGGAAATCCCGGAGTACCCGTGTGATCTTCCTATGGACCGCCACCCAGGCTCAAAGGGAACTGAGATGATTCATGCTAGAAACTTCCATGTGCAGCCACAAGCTATTATGGGCTCTAGCATAGTTAAGTAAGTTACGTGAAGCTCTTGAAGAGGTGGATCGGCAGGTAGTGGGTTGTAGGTTTGGTATGGTCTTCCTGGAGTAGATAGTTAATGTTTCTGAAAGACTGTGTCTCGGTCATCTATTTCTCAAACACCATGTAGTGCGAGAAATTCAACGGAGGCGATCGAGTCTTGTGGGGAAAAGTGCGCAAACCTCTGCAGAGTGTACAAACTAATCATGGTTAGCCGTATCCCCGGTTATGGACATCTTGAGTATCTAGTACTTGGAGTATCTTAAGTATCTCATCACTCTAAAATAATATTGTTGGGTTGATAATTACCTTAATTGGGATTGAGTTGGAGGAACCTTCCCAATGATGTTTCAACTACCATGATAGTTAAATTAAAATCTATTCCTTTGTTGTAGGGAAAAATTGGCTTTACGCAAAACTATAACCATAGAGCTTTCCACCAGGCAAATATGCATGTAGTGATAGCATTATTCTATTCTTGCTCTACTGTGTTACTTTGCCAGCATATTCCATGTGTTGACCCGTTTTCGGGCTGCAACGTATTATGTTGCAGACTTTTCAGACGAGGAGTAAGGTTTGTTAGGTCGTTGCCGTGCAGCTCAGCTATGCCGTTGGAGTTGATGGACTCACTTTATCTCCCCAGCCTTCCGCTGTTATCGTATTAGATGGCCTTAAGCCATATTTATTGTAATAAGTTCTCTATGGAGACATTCGGTATAATTAGTGTGTGATTGCTACTCTACTATAAATCCTCGAGTAGTATGTGTGTCAGCATTACCGATCCAGGGATGACACTGAAGCACAAAGACTTGACCGTTTGAGGTCGGGTCGCTACAAGATGGTATCAGAGCACACACTGAGTGTAGGACACGACCACTAAGCTAAAAGCCATAGATCACTATTCTCTTCTCATTTCTGACTTCTCTCCATTTTCCACTCTTTAGGATGGCGGATGCAAGAAACAAGTTTGCACAACCGGATGAAGAAGCACCTTTTGGACGACACCTGAAGGAAGTCACTAGGTACCTGAACATAGGAATACCAAGCTTCACCGGGACTTACAACGCCACTTTACCAGAAGAGGAGCGATGGATGATTCAAGTTCAAGTTCCAGGAAGAACCTTCATGCCAGTCACTAAACCCATAGGGTTTTCCTTTGATGCACCAACCTAGAGTCTAGGAAAGAGTATGGCAGCTCACATCACCATGGGATGCATTGGAGAAGTTTACCACAAGGAGCTTAAGGATACTATCTATCAGATTTGTGGGTGCCGAGACGAGCAATGGGAGATGATCAACACCAGGAAGGATAGATCAATTGGAGCTTTCATTCAGGAACTAAATCAGCACATTTGATGCCATGAGAATCAGATTTGCGCAGGCATGATAGATCTGAAGAACGCAATGACTAGGATCACGGAACTGGAGGAAGAACTCAAGGCTACACGTGAAGATTATGAGGAGGAAATCGTCATACTAGTGGAGAAGAATGACGATCTGAAAAGGAAGCTAGGAGTATTCCTGGGAGACCCCGCAGCAGGAGGAGAAGACGAAGAACCCAAGGAGATTCGCCCGGAGGACTACATCATCATCGACGACAGCGACTCCGACCTTAGCAATGATGACTTTGAAGACGAAGCTGGAGCAGATATCATGGAGTCTTCCACTAAGGAATATTTTTAGTAGACCACCACATCAGTAGTAGTACTCCACCATGTAAATAGAGTAGTCCGAGCACTTTTACGATAGTTCTAGACCGATTGTATGCCTTGCTTGATTGATTGAGTGAAATGATTGTGTTTGTCTCATGTGCATATGGGTAGTGCTTTCTCATTAGACCTCATTCTATTCTTATCTCTCCCCTCTAACCCCATCAGATGCCTCTGAGACGTGACCCCGGATTTGCTTTCCCACCGAAGCTCACTTAGTTGATCCAGCAACAGAATACCCTGATGCAGTTGTTAGTTCAGAACCAAGGCAACAACAACAACAACAACAACAACAACAACAACAACAACAATCCACCACCACCACCAGTTGACAACTTAGCCCGTTTTCTGAGGTTGCAGCCACCGGTGTTTTCCAGTAGCACCGAGCCTATAGTAGCAGATGATTGGCTCCGCAGGATTGGAAGGGAGTTAACCACTGCAGGATGTACCGATGCTGAGAAGGTGCGTTTTGCCGCACATTAGTTGGATGGACAAGCAGCCTCATGGTGGGAGAATTACACTATCACCTACCCTATAGCCACGGTGACATGGGACCAATTTCAGCAAACCTTCCGTACAGCCCATGTCTGAACTGGAGCTATGAATTTTAAGAAGCGTGAGTTTTGCAACTTACGCCAGGGGAACCGTACTGTGGCTCAGTACGCGGATGAGTTTAGCAAGTTACCTCGATATGCCCCTGATGATGTGGCCATAGATGCCGCAAAGCAGGAGAAGTTTATGGAAGGGCTGAATGATGAGATGAGCATGCAGTTGATGGTGGCAACATTCACCAACTACCAGGAGTTGGTAGATAAGGCTCTTATGATTGAAGGGAAGCAGCAGCAGATTGAGAGCCATAAGAGGAAGTATGGACAAGGGAGGTATAACTCAGGAGCTCAGCAGAAGCCTCGCCTAACCCCGAACTCGAGAGGACTTGTTCATAAGCATGGAGGCCACACCCATAATGGAGGAAGTAACCATAATCATACTGGCCCATGGAATGGGAATGGGAATGGAACAAGCAACAATCAGAACCGCCCCAATCCAGCCACACCCACCAAGAGAGACCTAAGCCACGTTACTTGTTTCAAGTGCGGGAAGACTGGACACTATGCCATGGAGTGCCCTGAAGGGAAGAATGGAAACGGAAATGGGAGCGGTGGGAAGAAGCCCAATCCATTCAACAAAGGACAAGTGAACCACATTAACATGGAGGAGGTTGAAGAGCAGCCAGACGCGGTTATAGGTAAGTTTTTGGTTAAGTCATTTACCTCTCTGGTTGTTTTGATACTGGTGCATCACATTCATACATATCAAGGGAATTCATGGATAAGTTTAAACTACCGACCCAAACCCTTAGGACCCCTTTGTTAGTAAGCTCACCTAGAGCAGAGTATATGACTAGTCGATGGTGCGACCAGATACCCTTAACCATTGGTAGCCATGTTTTTTCGTCCGACCTAATTATCTTGGAGTCACAAGGATTGGACGTGATACTAGGAATGGACTGGATGTCAAAGTACGGAGGAAGTATTGACTGTTTTAGTAAGTCAATTTATCTCATCACCCCGGAGGGAAAAATGATCAAGTATATATCTAGGCATGCGCCAAGAAGTAGCCAAGTAAATACCCTCACGGGAGTTGTTTAGGAGGAAGTGCCTGTAGTAAAGGATTACTCGGATGTTTTCCCAGAGGAGTTACCAGGAATGCCACTTGATCGAGATATCGAGTTTTTGATTGATCTATTGCCAGGCACAGGGCCAATATCCAAGAGACCCTATGGATGCCTGCGAATGATCTGGAGGAGATTAAGAAACAGATCAAGGAGTTATTGGAAAAAGGTTACATTCGACGGAGTTCATCACCATGGGGAGCCCTAGTGCTTTTGGTTGAGAAGAAGGATAAATCCCTAAGGATGGTTGTTGATTATCGAGCATTGAATGAAGTGACGATTAAGAACAAGTACCCATTGCCGATGATCAATGATCTGTTTGACCAGCTGCAAGGAGCTAAGGTGTTTTCGAAGATCGATCTGCGATCAGGATATCATTAGTTGAAGATACGAGAGAAACATATACCAAAGACAACATTGACCACACGGTACGGGTTATACGAATATACGGTCATGTCGTTTGGACTGACTAACGCCCCTACCTATTTCATGAGCATGATGAACAAGGTGTTCATGGAATATTTGGATAAGTTTGTTGTGGTGTTCATTGATGATATAATGGTATATTCGAAGAATGAAGAGGAGCACAAGGAGCATTTGCGTTTAGTTCTCGAGAAACTCAGGGAACATCAGTTGTATGCCAAGTTTAGCAAATGCAAGTTTTGGTTAAAGGAAGTCAGATTCCTTGGACATGTTATATCAGGAGAAGGTATAGCAGTAGACCCCACCAAGGTTCAGTCAGTCACTGAATGGTTGGCACCCACTTCAGTTAGCGAGATCCACAGTTTTATTGGACTCGTAGGATACTATCGGAGATTCATTGAGAATTTTTCCAAGATCGCGAAGCCAATGATAGAATTGTTGAAGAAGGATACCAAGTTTAAATGGACGGAAGATTGCGAGGCAAGTTTCCAGGAGCTGAAGAAACGTTTGACTATAGCCCCAGTGCTGACACTACCAGATATACATAAGGATTTCCATGTGTATTGTGACGCCTCTCGCTTAGGACTTGGAAGTGTGCTTATGCAGGACGGAAGAGTTGTTTCATATGCCTTGCGACAACTGAAACCACACAAGTTGAATTATGCCATGCATGATTTGGAGTTAACAGCCGTAGTGCATGTGTTGAAGACTTGGAGGCATTACCTTATTGGAAACCATTGTGATGTGTACACGAATCATAAGAGTTTGAAGTACATCTCCACCCAGAAGGAACTAAACCTTAGGCAGAGAAGATGGTTGGAGCTTATAGAGGATTATGACATGAAGCTGCACTATCATCCCAGAAAGGCCAATGTCGTAGCAGACGCTTTAAGCCAGAAGAGTTATGCTAATACCCTAGAAAGCACGGGATTGCCGAAGGAGTTAGCAGAGGATCTCCGGGAACTTCATTTGGAGATTGTACCTAGAGGTTTTGTTGCAACAATGGAGGTTCACTCTACATTGTTAGGAAAGATTCGAGAAGCTCAGAAGGATGACAAGGAGATTGCCGAGATAAAAGAGAAAATGAGCGAAGGAAAAGCCAAAGGTTTTCGTGAGGATGAGCACGACACCTTATGGTTTGAAGACCGTGTTTATGTGCCCAATAACACAGAGATCAGGAAGTTAATACTTTAGGAGGCTCATGACTCACCATACTCAATACACCCCGGAAACACCAAGATGTATTTGGATTTGAAGGAACATTTCTGGTGGACAGGGATGAAGAAGGATATCGCCGAGTATGTAGCCGTATGCGATGTGTGTCAGAGAGTGAAGGCAGGGCATCAAAAGCCAGCAGGATTGCTACAGCCTATGCCGATACCCGAATGGAAGTGGGATAAACTTGGCATGGATTTTATCACCGGATTGCCCAGGACCAAATCAGGTTATGATTCTATATGGGTAGTAGTTGACCGCTTGACCAAAGTGGCACACTTTATTCCAGTGAAAACAACTTATACTAGTGCAAAGTTGGCCAAGATATATATGACCAGGATCGTATGTCTGCATGGAGTTCCAAGGACCATCATATCTGATAGAGGGACACAGTTTATCTCAAAGTTTTGGCATCAGTTACACCAGACCTTGGGAACGAGATTGGAGTTTAGTACAGCATTTCACCCGCAGACGGATGGACAGACCGAGAGAGTCAACCAGATTCTGGAGGACATGTTAAGAGCATGTGCGCTAGATTGTGGATCTAGTTGGGATGACAATCTGCCTTACGCAGAGTTCTCATACAACAATAGTTACCAAGCCAGTTTGAAGATGGCATCGTTCGAAGCCCTGTATGGACGAAGGTGCAGAACACCGTTAATGTGGGATGAAGTTGGAGACCGACAGTTGTTTGGACCAGACTTGATCAAAGAGTCTGAGGAGAAAGTCAAACTGATTCGAGATAGACTGAAGATAGCTCAGTCCAGACAGAAGAGTTATGCAGATTCGAAACGCAAGGAGTTAACCTATGAAATTGGAGACAGAGTATCTGCGAGTATCACCTTTGCGAGGAGTGAAACATTTTGGAGTTAAGGGAAAGTTAGCCCCGAGATTTGTAGGACCGTATCGTGTTTTGGAACGGATGGGAGAAGTTGCCTACAAGTTGGAGTTACCTAAAGGACTGTCAGGAGTTCACAATGTGTTTCATGTTTCCCAGTTGAAGAAGTGCCATGCTGAGATGGCCGATATACCGCTAAGGAACACCGTACCCTTGGAGGCGATTCAGTTGGACAATGACTTGACTTATGAGGAGAAGCCAGTCAAGATTTTGGAGTTTGCCAGTCGAGTCACCCATAGCAAGGTTATTAGGTTTTGCAAGATTCAATGGAGCCACCATACCGAGGATTAAGCCACATGGGAACGAGAGGATGACCTTCGCAAAGACCACCCACACCTATTTTCTAGCCAACCCGAATCTCGAGGGCGAGATTCATCTTAAGGGGGGTAGGTTTGTAACATTCCAAATTTTCAATTTGGAATGTTATGCATTAGATCATCATTGCATATCATATTTTATTGAATTTTGGTTGATCCTAGAAATTCTAAGCAACTCACAGACCCACGGAGAGAGTTGGGGATTTCGTTATTTTCATATTTGAGCTTTTCTCGAATTATGAAAAGAGGATCGCTTGATTTTAATTTTATTTCTCTGAAATATTTATTTTATAAAAAAATAAAAGAGAGAGGATAAAATGACTTCCTCAAAATAAAGAAATACCAGAGATTTAATATTAAAATCAAATAAGTTCTTTATTCGGAGTTTCATTGCTATTTTATTTGAATTAGGAAAAATATGCGTTTTTCAAAATTGCATTTTAGGCCCAAATAAATGTTCATCTTGTCCGGCTTATTTTTAGAGGACAGGGAAAATTTATTTCAGTATTTTTGGAGTCCGTTTAGTATTTCTTTTCTTTCTTTTTCTGCACGTCTGAATTGTTTTAAAAAGACGCGAACCGACCTAACCGGGCCGTGTCCGTCTAGGACTCTCGGCCCGGCCGGCCTTATAAGCCAGGGGAGCCGCCCCTCAGCCCACCCCGCAGCCCCGCCCGAACCCTAGCCGCCCGAGCCGCCGCCGCACGCGTCGCCGCCGCCCGCGCGCGCCGCTGCCCCGCCCGCCGGAGACGCACGCCGCCGCCGCCGTTCCGCCGCTGCCGGTAACCGCCGCCGCGGCCGTCGGTTTTCTACGGAAAAACCGATCGGTTTTTTTAGGACCCGTTGGTTTTTTTTGTAGATTGGTTTTTTTGGGTTTAGTTATTTAGCGGACGTTCGTCCGTACGTTCGTTTTTACGAACGGTTTTCATCGTTTAGCCGCAGACAACGAACGCTCGTTCGTTAGCCTGTTCGTCAGCTTTCTTTAATCGGATTTTATTCGCGATTATTTCTGATTGCGATTTCTGATCCGACTTTCGTTCTATTTTATCTTTTCGCTCGTTTGTCGGAATCAGGCGATTCAAGCGCCTAGATCTTCGTTCGAGACCCTCTTTTCGTTTAACCAAGTTGAACAAGTTTTTGCTACTGTAAAATTTGACCTAGGTCCAAATTAGTAAATGGATCTTGTTTCTTTCGCCATTTGAGTTTCGTTGCTCCGTTCGATTTGATTCTTTTTTGCAAAGCGGAGTTCTTAAGTTGAACTTTTTGGTTAGATCTTCTTATTTGAGTTTTACCCGTGCTTCTTTGTTTGATTGTTTATGTATGCTATTGTTTGTTTGCGATAGAATTCCCGAAGTGCGAAGCGTGTTATTTGGAGTCTCTAGGTTATGCGGATCGTTAGCAAGGCAAGTAACACTTTGATCTTACCCTTTATCACCCAGTTTTTTTATGCATTAGTTCCAATCCCCAAACTTTGCATGGTTAGGATGTTATTAACATGTGGGTTGGGAAGTAGTTGATGAGGTAGAACCTATTGCCCTGTTACATTCAAACCCTTGGGAGTTACTTCTACGTGTTGCTTATATTGCTATGCTATGCTCGTAGATGTGGTTTGGGTGAGTGAAATCCATGACAGATGTGAGATTGTTAATTAATGGTTCCACTTAAGGTGGCAACTTAAATACACATCTGGGTGGATTGAGACACCTGGAGTACCCAGTGTTGCCTGTATTTTTGGAAATCCCGGAGTACCCGTGTGATCTTCCTATGGACCGTCACCCAGGCTCAAAGGGAACTGAGATGATTCATGCTAGAAACTTCCGTGTGCAGCCACACGATATTATGGGCTCTAGCATAGTTAAGAAAGTTACGTGAAGCTCTTGAAGAGGTGGATCAGCAGCAAGTGGGTTGTAGGTTTGGTATGGTCTGCCTGGAGTAGAGAGTTAATGTTTCTGAAAGACTGTCTCTCGGTCATCCGTTTCTCAAACACCATGTAGTGCGAGAAATTCAATGGAGGCGATCGAGTCTTGTGGGGAAAAGTGCGCAAACCTCTGCAGAGTGTACAAACTAATCATGGTTAGCCGTGTCCCCGGTTATGGACATCTTGAGTATCTAGTACTTGGAGTATCTTAAGTATCTCATCACTCTAAAATAATATTGTTGGGTTGATAATTACCTTAATTGGGATTGAGTTGGAGGAACCTTTCAATGATGTTTCAACTACCATGATAGTTAAATTAAAATCTATTCCTTTGTTGTAGGGAAAAATTGGCTTTACGCAAAACTATAACCATAGAGCTTTACACCAGCCAAGTATGCATGTAGTGATAGCATTATTCTGTTCTTGCTCTACTGTGTTACTTTGCCAGCATATTCCATGTGCTGGCCCGTTTTCGGGTTGCAGCGTATTATGTTGCAGACTTTTCAGACGAGGAGTAAGGTTCGTTAGGTCATTGCCGTGCAGCTCAGCTATGCCGTTGGAGTTGATGGACTCACTTTATCTTCCCAGCCTTCCGCTGTTATCGTATTAGATGGCCTTAAGCCATATTTATTGTAATAAGTTCTCTATGGAGACATTCGATGTAATAGGTGTGTGATTGCTACTCTGCTATAAATCCTCGAGTACTGTGTGTGTCACCATTACCGATCCAGGGATGACACTGAAGCACAGAGACTTGACCGTTTGAGGTCGGGTCGCTACAAGATGGTATCAGAGCACACGCTGAGTGTAGGACATGACCACTAAGCTAAAAGCCATAGATCACTATTCTCTTCTTATTTCTGACTTCTCTCCATTTTCCATTCTTTAGGATGGCGGATGCAAGAAACAAGTTTGCACAACCGGATGAAGAAGCACCTTTTGGACGACACCTGAAGGAAGTCACTAGGTACCTGAACATAGGAATACCAAGCTTCACCGGGACTTACAACGCCACTTTACCAGAAGAGGAGCGATGGATGATTCAAGTTCAAGTTCCAGGAAGAACCTTCACGCCAGTCACTAAACCCATAGAGTTTTCCTTTGATGCACCAACTTGGAGTCTAGGAAAGAGTATGGCAGCCCACATCACCATGGGACGCATTGGAGAAGTTTACCACAAGGAGCTTAAGGATACTATCTATCAGATTTGTGGGCGCCGAGATGAGCAATGGGAGATGATCAACACCAGGAAGGATAGATCAATTGCAGTTTTCATCCAGGAACTAAACCAGCACATTCGATGCCAGGAGAATCAGATGTGCGCAGGCATGATAGATCTGAAGAACGCAATGACTAGGATCACGGAACTGGAGGAAGAACTCAAGGCTACACGTGAAGATTATGAGGAGGAAATCGTGATACTAGTGGAGAAGAATGACGATCTGGGAAGGAAGCTAGGAGTATTCCTGGGAGACCCTGCACCAGGAGGAGAAGACGAAGAACCCAAGGAGATTCGCCCGGAGGACTACATCATCATCGACGACACCGACTCCGACCTTAGCAATGATGACTTTGAAGACGAAGCTGGAGCAGATATCATGGAGTCTTCAACTGAGGAATATTTTTAGTAGACCACCACATCAGTAGTAGTACTCCACCATGTAAATAGAGTAGTCCGAGCACTTTTACGATAGTTCTAGACCGATTGTATGCCTTGCTTGATTGAGTGAAATGATTGTGTTTGTCTCATGTGTATATGGGTAGTGCTTTCTCATTAGACCTCATTCTATTCTAATCTCTCCCCTCTAACCCCATCAGATGCCTCCGAGACGTGACCTCGGATTTGCTTTCCCACCGAAGCTCACTCAGTTGATCCAGCAATAGAATACCCTGATGCAGTTGTTAGTTCAGAACCAAGGCAACAACAACAACAACAATCCACCACCACCACTAGTTGACAACTTAGCCCATTTTCTGAGGTTGCAGCCGCCAGTGTTTTCCAGTAGCACCGAGCCTATAGTAGCAGATGATTGGCTTCGCAGGATTGGAAGGGAGTTAACCACTGCATGATGTACCGATGCTGAGAAGGTGCGTTTTGCCGCACATCAGTTGGATGGACCAGCAACCTCATGTTGGGAGAATTACACTGTCACCTACCCTATAGCCACGGTGACATGGGACCAATTTCAGCAAGCCTTCCGTATAGCCCATGTCTCAACTGGAGCTATGAATTTGAAGAAGCGTGAGTTTCGCAACTTACGCCAGGGGAACCGTACTGTGGCTTAGTACGCGGATGAGTTTAGCAAGTTATCTCGCTATGCCCCTGATGATGTGGCCACAGATTCTGCAAAGTAGGAGAAGTTTATGAAAGGGCTGAATGATGAGATGAGCATGCAGTTGATGGTGGCAACATTCACCAACTACCAGGAGTTGGTAGATAAGGCTCATATGATTGAAGGGAAGCAGCAGCAGATTGAGAGCCGTAAGAGGAAGTATGGACAAGGGAGGTATAACTCAGGAGCTCAGCAGAAGCCTCGCCTAACCCCGAACTGAGGACACCAAGTTCAAATGGACTGAGGAATGTGAGGCCAGTTTTCAAGAGTTGAAGAAACGTTTGGTTACATCACCAGTGTTGATCCTGCCAGATCGACGCAAGGATTATGAAGTGTATTGCGACGCTTCTCGTCGAGGACTTGGAGCAGTGCTTATGCAAGAAGGAAGAGTTGTTTCATATGCCTCACGACAACTTAAACCCCATGAGTTAAATTATGCTACGCATGATTTGGAGTTAGCAGCCGTAGTGCATGCGTTGAAGACTTTGAGACATTTTCTCATCGGAAACCATTGTGAGGTATACACGGATCACAAGAGTTTGAAGTATATCTTCATGCAGAAGGAGTTGAACCTCGGGCAGAGGAGATGGTTGGGACTCATTAAAGACTATGACATGAAGTTGCACTATCATCCCGGAAAGGCTAACGTAGTAGCCGATGCGTTGAGCCGCAAGAGTCATGTCAATACGCTCGTGACCGGAGAGTTACCCAAGGAGTTAGCAGAGAATCTTCGCGAGCTATGTTTGGAGATAGTTCCGAGAGGCTATCTAGCAGCATTGGAGATTCAGTCTACTTTGATGGATAAGATCAGAGAAGCTCAGAAGACGGACAAGGAGATTGCCGAGATAAAGGAAAGGATAAGCAAAGGAAAGGCTAAGGGATTTCGTGAGGATGAGCACGATACCTTATGGTTCGAGGACCGCGTATATGTGCCAAATGATCAGGAGATCAGGAAGTTGATTCTGCAGGAGGCCCATGATTCACCATATTCGATTCACCCAGGAAATACCAAGATGTATCTGGATTTGAAGGTTAGGTTCTGGTAGACCGGAATGAAGAAGGATATTGCAGAGTATGTAGCAGTTTGTGATGTATGTCAGAGAGTGAAGGCAGAGCATCAGAAGCCAGCAGGATTGCTACAACCATTACCGATACCCGAATGGAAGTGGGACAAGCTAGGCATGGATTTTATCACGGGATTGCCCAGGACTCGTTCAGGCTATGACTCGATATGGGTTGTAGTCGATCGTTTGACGAAAGTAGCTCATTTCATTCCAGTGAAGACCACTTACACCAGTGCTAAGTTGGCAAAGATATACATGACCAGGATCATATGTTTACATGGAGTTCCGAGGACCATTGTATCAGATAGAGGAACCCAGTTTACCTCAATGTTTTGGAATCAGTTGCATGAAACTTTGGGAACCAGGCTAGAGTTCAGTACAGCTTTTCACCCGTAGACAGATGGACAGACTAAGAGAGTCAATCAGATTTTGGAGGACATGTTGAGAGCTTGTGTGCTAGACTATGGTCTAGTTGGGACGATAATTTGCCTTACGCAAAGTTCTCTTACAACAATATCTATCAAGCTAGTTCGAAGAAGGCCCCTTTCGAAGCATTGTACGGAAGGAGGTGCAGAACACCGTTGTTATGGGATGAAGTTGGAGACCGACAGTTGTTTGGACCAAATTTGATTAAAGAGTCTGAAGAGAAGGTTAAGTTGATTCGCGATCGACTCAAGGTAGCCCAATCCAGACAGAAGAGTTATGCAGATTCTAAACGCAAGGAGACAGTTTACGAAGTCGGGGACAGAGTGTATCTTCGTGTATCACCACTTCAAGGAATGAAGCGTTTTGGAGTTAAAGGGAAGTTAGCACCATGTTTTGTGGGACCATACAAAGTTTTGAAACGTATGGGAGAAGTTGCTTACAAGTTTGAATTGTCCGAAGGATTGTCAGGAGTTCACTATGTGTTCCACATTTCTCAGTTGAAGAAGTGCCACGCAGAGATGGCTGATATCCCTTTGAGAGATACAGTGCTGGGGAACGTAGTAATTTCAAAAAAATTCCTACGCACACGCAAGATCATGGCGATGCATAGCAACGAGAGGGGAGAGTGTTGTCTACGTACCCTCGTAGACCGACAGCGGAAGCGTTATGACAATGCGGTTGATGTAGTCGTACGTCTTCACGGCCCGACCGATCAAGCACCGAAACTACGGCACCTCCGAGTTCTAGCACACGTTTAGCTCGATGAAGATTCCCGGACTCTGATCCAGCAAAGTGTCGGGGAAGAGTTCCGTCAGCACGACGGCGTGATGACGATCTTGATGTTCTACCGTCGCAGGGCTTCGCCTAAGCACCGCTACAATATTATCGAGGATTATGGTGGAGGGGGGCACCGCACACGGCTAAGAGAATGATCACAAAGATCAACTTGTGTGTCTAGAGGTGCCCCCCTGCCCCCGTATATAAAGGAGCAAGGGGGGAGGCCGGCCGGCCCTTGGGGCGCGCCAAGGAGGAGGAGTCCTCCTCCTAGTAGGAGTAGGACTCCCCTCTTTCCTACTCCTACTAGGAGGGGGGAAAGGAAGGGGGAGAGGGAGAAGGAAAGGGGGGCGCCGCCCCCCCCCCCTCTCCTAGTCCAATTCGGACCAGAGGGGGAGGGGGCGCGCGGCCCACCCTGGCCGACCCTCTCTCTCTCCACTAGGGCCCATAAAGCCCATTACTTCTCCCGGGGGGTTCCGGTAACCCTCTGGCACTCCGGTTTTCTCCGAAATCACTCGGAACACTTTCGGTGTCCGAATATAGCCGTCCAATATATCAATCTTTATGTCTCGACAATTTCGAGACTCCTCTTCATGTCCGTGATCACATCCGGGACTCCTAACAAACTTCGGTACATCAAAATATATAAACTCATAATGAAACTATCATCGTAACGTTAAGCGTGCGGACCCTACGGGTTCGAGAACAATGTAGACATGACCGAGACATGTTTCCGGTCAATAACCAATAGCGGAACCTGGATGCTCATATTGGCTCCCACATATTCTACGAAGATCTTTATCGGTCAGACCGCATAACAACATACTTTGTTCCCTTTGTCATCGGTATGTTACTTGCCCGAGATTCGATCGTCGGTATCTCAATACCTAGTTCAATCTCGTTACCGGCAAGTCTCTTTACTCGTTTCGTAATACATCATCTCGCAACTAACTCATTAGTTTCAATGCTTGCAAGGCTTATGTGATGTGCATTACCGAGAGAGCCCGGAGATACCTCTCCGACAATCGGAGTGACAAATCCTAATCTCGAAATACGCCAACCCAACATGTACCTTTGAAGACACCTATAGAGCTCCTTTATAATCACCCAGTTACGTTGTGACGTTTGGTAGCACACAAAGTGTTCCTCCGGCAAACGGGAGTTGCATAATCTCATAGTCATAGGAACATGTATAAGTCACGAAGAAAGCAATAGCAATATACTAAATGATCGAGTGCTAAGCTAATGGAATGGGTCATGTCAATCACATCATTCTCCTAATGATGTGATCCCATTAATCAAATGACAACACATGTCTATAGTTAGGAAACATAACCATCTTCGATTAACGAGCTAGTCAAGTAGAGGCACACTGGTGACGTTTAGTTTGTATATGTATTCACACAAGTATTATGTTTCCGGATAATACAATTCTAGCATGAATAATAAACATTTATCATGATATAAGGAAATAAATAATAACTTTATTATTGCCTCTAGGGCATATTTCCTTCAGTCTCCCACTTGCACTAGAGTCAATAATCTAGATTACACAGTAATGATTCTAACACCCATGGAGCTTTGGTGCTGATCATGTTTTGCTCGTGGAAGAGGCTTAGTCAACGGGTCTGCTACATTCAGATCCGTATGTATCTTGCAAATCTCTATGTCTCCCACCTGGACTAGATCCCGGATGGAATTGAAGCGTCTCTTGATGTGTTTAGTTCTCTTGTGAAATATGGATTCCTTTGCCAAGGCAATTGCACCAGTATTGTCACAAAAGATTTTCATTGGACCCGATGCACTAGGTATGACATCTAGATCGGATATGAACTCCTTCATCCAGACTTCTTCGTTTGCTGCTTCCGAAGGAGCTATGTACTCTGCTTCACATGTAGATCCCGCCACAACGCTTTGTTTAGAACCGCACCAACTGACAACTCCACCGTTTAATGTAAACACGTATCCGGTTTACGATTTAGAATCGTCTGGATCAGTGTCAAAGTTTGCATCAACGTAACCATTTACGATGAGCTATTTGTCACCTCCATATACGAGAAACATATCCTTAGTCCTTTTTCAGGTATTTCAGGATGTTCTTGACCGCTGCCCAGTGATCCACTCCTGGATTACTTTGATACCTCCCTGCTAGACTTATAGCAAGACATACATCAGGTCTGGTACACAGCATTGCATACATGATAGAGCCTATGGCTGAAGCATAGGGAACATCTTTCATTTTCTCTCTATCTTCTGCAGTGGTCGGGCATTGAGTCTTACTCAATTTCACACCTTGTAACACAGGCAAAAATCCTTTCTTTGCTTGATCCATTTTGAACTTCTTTAAAACTTTATCAAGGTATGTGCTTTGTGAAAGTCCAATTAAGCGCCTTGATCTATCTCTATAGATCTTAATGCCCAATATGTAAGCAGCTTCACCGAGGTCTTTCATTGAAAAACTCTTATTCAAGTATCCCTTTATGCTATCCAGAAATTCTATATCATTTCCAATTAGTAATATGTCATCTACATATAATATCAGAAATGCTACAGAGCTCCCACTCACTTTCTTGTAAATACAGGCTTCTCCAAAAGTCTGTACAAAATCAAATGCTTTGATCACATTATCAAAGCGTTTATTTCAACTCCGAGAGGCTTGCACCAGTCCATAAATGGATCGCTGGAGCTTGCACACTTTGTTAGCTCCCTTTGGATCGACAAAACCTTCCGGCTGCATCATATACAACTCTTCTTCCAGAAATCTATTCAGGAATGCAGTTTTGACATCCATCTGTCAAATTTCATAATCATAAAATGCGGCAATTGCTAACATGATTCGGACAGACTTAAGCATCGCTACGGGTGAGAAGGTCTCATCGTAGTCAATCCCTTAAACTTGTCGAAAACCTTTTGCAACAAGTCGAGCTTTGTAGACAGTAACATTACCGTCAGCGTCAGTCTTCTTCTTGAAGATCCATTTATTCTCAATTGCTTGCCGATCTTTGAGCAAGTCAACCAAAGTCCACACTTTATTCTCATACATAGATCCCATCTCAGATTTCATGACTTCAAGCCATTTTGCGGAATCTGGGCTCACCATCGCTTCTTAGGCCTGATGGGCTTGCCCGTGGGCCGGGCTTGGGCTTGAGTTTTGAGCCCATCAACAGGGCCTGGATGGGCTTGGGCTTGGCATTTTGGCATTTTAAGAAAGAGGTCTGGCCCACGGCCCTAAGCCCTAAGGGCTTTTCAAGGCTTTTTCCAAATGGGCCGGGCTTGGGCTTGAAAAGTAGGCTCAATGATAGGGTTTGGGAGGGCCTGGGCCTCAGTTTTCTGCCGTGGGCTTTTTTAGGCCCAGCCCGGCCCATGGATGTATACCTCGGGGCCGATCGGGTGGAGATGGTCTTTATAAGCCAAAGACCCGAGAAGAGAGAAATCAAGAAGAAGGTTTATCCCCAATTCGCTTAGTCCCTTGCGTAGTTATCATCCTTCTTCCCCGGTCCATCCCTGGGCGTCTCTAAATCAAGAGCGAGATCACCAATTCTTACTTCTACCACAATCTGGTCCTGTCAGAACCATCTGCAGGTGTCTCCGGCGGTGGCGGCGCGGCGCCAGAGCTTACCACAAAGGCCAGGACGAATGCGCACACGGGGGTCCGGCGGATGGAGAGCAGCAGCTTCAATTCGTATCCGGAGCTGAGTCTGGGCATCCTACGTATCAATTCTCTGCACCCGATCCATCCTCGCTGTAAGCTGGGGCGAAAGCCTTCTTCAAACCCCCTGTGAAATCCAGTACTAATTCTTTCAAAGCATCACATATCCGCTCGTGTACCGTGTTGAATCAAGCACCCAGTTCTTTCTTCTACGCTTCAGCTCAGTTACTCTTTGCGACACCTGACGATGAGATGAGAATACCACTCAACTGAAATATGAACAATGCATACATGAGTTTCAGCTATATCTTAGACCCCCAGTGCTGGCTGAAGACACTTGGTATGTGTTTAAAACAACCAGCAGTACCAAAGTAGACAAATACGTAGGTGATTGTATCGGATTAATAAGCGCAATTACAATAGCCTCCAGTTCATTGTAATAAGTACTTTCAGAAATGCAGTGCAGAATGTTTATGCTCTCGTCTCAGTTGGTTCATTGGCTCCATCAGCATGTTTGTATTGGTCTTGGAATTAGAAGTTTCAGAAATGCAGTGCAGAATCTAATCCCTCCGTCCTATAATGTAAGACGTTTTTTTGACACCACACTAGTATCAAAAAAACATCTTACATTATGGGACGGAGGAAGTAGTATATAGCTTAATACAGCAGATCAACCAGTGTCTTGGCATCAGAACTTTCAGAAAAAACAGTGTAAGAGTACAGGTCGGTACAGCAAACCAAAACATGTGTGCAGTATAGCAGGTTCAGAGCTTCCATTGTTTCAGTACAGTACAACACATAATTCGCCATAAGAAGATTACCGATGAACAGGCACCCACAATTTTTAACTGATCTCCGTTTGTGTTGATTTCTTTACCTTTTCCCTAGGGATTTATAATATTTGTTTCTAAATACCATAGTTGACCTTAGTTGAGAATTTTCAAATTTGAAAAGGCAACCTATGGACTAAAGCGTGATCTACAAATGAATTTGCCTTATCATATACGTACATCTTTCACAAGTCATTGGAACTGAACAGATGGAGGTCCCATAAATAACAAGCTAATCCAGTGAAGGATGAATTTATATTTATCGGCAATAAAATTTGGAAGAACAATGGTACCAGGGCCCTTCGATCTAGCATCAAGATCAGCGACATGTACGGTCATTTGACTAGGTCAAGCCTAACTTTATACACGAATTCTACTGAGAATTGCACGTTTAAAACCTACCTAGCATGTCCGTACCAGGAGGCATACCCAGCTTCTGGTAATCTGGCTTAAAAGATTGAACTCAAAACAGAGACACATATAAAGAGCAATACAGAGAGATGTCGCTCTCTCTCTTCACAACAAAATTTTCCTTTTATGGGACGAAACATTTCCAAACTCGACGGATCATTTGTCAAAGGGTCTGCTGAGTGTTGACCTGGGTCAATAAAGCTGAATTGCTTGGGGTTTACAAAACTCAAGAAATCAAATACACAAGAGATTATCATAATAAATAAATAAACACATCAAATGACATGGAATTGGTTAAGTTACAGATGAGAGGCGGCTCAACGGAATAAATCTAAAAATATGTAACAGAGGGATGTCTTGGGTGCACCCGTGCGGCGTCCTTGAATGCTGACTCCATAGTATCGTGTATATGTTTCAGATTATTACTGCTTGAAACAGTAGTAATACTCAAGCCAATGTCCCGGAGGCAGGGCAGGCACTCCATGCCAGTTGGTGTGGCGCCTCTCCACTCTTGCCAGTCGAATGCCAGAGCGAGCCCTTGCAGCTTGGGCATAGCTCCTGGCTCGAAGCTGAGGTTCGCGGTGACATCTTCATCGGACCGGAAATCAAAGCACTCCAGAACCGGAAACAACCCCGTGCTTACCACCACCTTGTCATGGGAGACGTCCGACACGTAGAACCTGGCGAAGACGAGGGAGGGAAGCTTTCCAAGAACACGAACCTTGTCACTCGGCAGGTACAAGACGCGCAGAGAGAGGATCCGGAGGCAGCGTAACTCACCAATCCATTTGGGAACTATACTAAATGATAAACCTTCCAAATGGATTGTCTGGAGGTAGGGTGGAGGATCGGATAATGAGTCCGGCTGGCTGTCATAGCCGTCGTATTTATGCCAGCACTCGAGGAAGAGGTGCCTGAGGTCTCGAAGCATTCCAATGGAGGAGAGCAAAGCATCGAAACATTCAATCATCATGCCTGGGAAGTAAGTGGGCACACGTAACTTCAGTTCCTTCAGATTGGTCAGCTCGCTAAGGCCTTTGATTTCCTTGAGGGAACTCTCTGACATGCCCGAACAATGCAGGGTGCGAACTGATTTCAGGTTCTGGATCCCTTCAGGAAGCAATGTGCATTCTGGAAGTATCAAATGAAACAAGTTGGCCAAGCGAGTGATATCCGATGGGAACCTTTGTATGGGCCGACAATGTAACTCGAGAGTTTCCAAATGCACAAGCCCTTGAATTTCTGCAGGGAGCGCTACTTCTGCCGACAGAGTTGAAACCTTCAAATACCTCAATAGAAACAAATGGCCAGCTGCCCTGAGGTCGATTGTCGTTTTCCAGTTAAACGGAAACTCAAAAGCAAGCACCGCGCCTCTCCCCCCGCGCCGGGTGCCACTCCGGCCGTGGCGGCCACCCACCAGCCTTCATGGCTAGGACCCATAGACCGAGCTGTAGTAGGAGCGCCAGCCAGGCCTCCCCCCCGCGTCCGGCTCCTGCATCCTCTCGCCCGGCGGTCCGTCGCATGCCTTGGACGCTCGCGGGCTCCCTCCGGCTGGCCGGCTGTCAGATCCGGGACTTCTGCCGCGTCTTCTACTCCGGGGTGAGTCCTCCAACGCCGCCCCTCCCTCCGGACCGGTAGATCTGTTGCCTCCGGCCCCCTCCGGGTCTCAGTGCCTTAAATCCATTGTCATTGCGCCATCAAACCTTGCCATTTCATCCCCTTTGGAGGAGGCGGGTGGTTGGGTTTGTGTTCAGTCACGCAAAAACCGGCGACCCAGCAAGGAGCCGGCGGGCAACAGTAGGCGCTCAGGGGCTCCTCGCTCGGACCGCGGGTGTGCCTCCATGCTTTCGCCCGGCCGCAAGGCCTTCTTAAGGCGCTTCCGTGGGAAGTGCTTCCGATGCCTGAGCAACCACCACCGGCGCAAAGATTGCCGCGACCCGCTACGATGCATCTCTTGTGAGCTCCAAGGCCACTTCGCAAAAGAGTGACCCAGCCGCTCCCGCGGCCTAGGAGGGGCCGCCCCGGCCGGACCCAAGCCGGCGCCAGCTCGGGTGCCAGTGCGGGATCGCCTCTGCTTCGACCACCCCCCGCCTCCGTCGGCCCCTCCCCCCAAGCTCCGTCCATGGCTGGCTTCTCCCACGTCGATCCGGCGCGGCGGCCCCGCGAGAGCCACAAGATGGCGGTTGCCACGCCGGCCCTTGAGCACGCGGAGTACATCCTTCGGCAGCACGCGGTGCCCATGCCACAAGCCCCATGGCGGTGGGGAAGGCCATCGACGAGCAGCTCCGCACCCCGGCGCACCAGCTCCCCGTCACCGCCCACCACCCCGAGGCCTTCCTGGTGCACTTCGACCTGCCGGCGCACCGCGACAACGCAGTCCGCCGCGGCGTCATCAAGGTGGACGGCTGCAAGTACTTCGTCCGCGTCTGGAGTCTGGACGACCACGCGGCCATCCTGAAGCTGTCCCTCCACATCCGCATCGTCGTCGAGAACTTGCCCATGCAGTTCTGGAGCTTGGAGGAGGCGGACGAGGCGTTCGGCGACTTCGGCCGCATCGTCCGGCTCGACAGCCGCACGTACGAACGTGGTCACACCAAGATGTTCGCGTGCTGGCTGTGGTGCTGGGATGTGGCGCACATCCCGACCAAGAGGGCTTTGTGGGCGCTCAAGCGTGGTGCTGGCCGCATCGACGAGATCATCGGCTTCTCCCCGCCGGACCGCAACGTCCCTCCCCCGCCGGGCGTCCACCGCTACGACCTGCTGATCCATGTGGACCGCGTGGAGGATTGGAACCCGCTCTCGCCCCGCTCCTCGCACTCGGGGCAGAGCGGGCTCCCCTCCTCGGAAGACGAAGACAACCGCCCCCTCCCCCGCTCGGAGCCGGGCTCTTGGGCAGCCGGTGTGGAGGACGGGCAGAGCAGGGTCCGACGCTCTGTGCCTCGCATGTCCTCCTCCGGCTGCAGCAGCTTCCCCTCCCTCCGCGAGCGTCGCGACCACGACGGAGACGACCAAGGCAACCGCGGCCGGTCCTGGAAGGACGCTTTCCTCGGCCGTGGTCGGCAGCCCAGCGCCAAGGCCCCGGCCGTGGAGGAGTCGCGTCGGAGGAGCAGGACCCCTGCCTCGTGTCGCCACTGGGGTGCCGTGGCCGCTCTGTGGAGCGCGCTGCCCTGTCTCCTTCCCCGAAGACGGTGTTGCGTGCTACTCCCCCTGCCGCTGCAGCCACACCCCCCCCCCCTCCCGCCGGAGACAAACCCGATCGCCGCTTTCTTCTCCTTCTCCGACTCGGGACGCGCCTTCTCCCCACCACCCCGGTCAGACTGCATGCAACTAGAGTTCGAGAATGCAATGCTCAAGGCGCTCGCCACCCCACTCTCCTTCAGTGACAACGAAGAACCGATCGAGCAGAAGTCGAAGGAAGACCACCTGTCGGTTGCCCTGTTGCCTGATGTTCTGCCTTGCATCAACCAGCCCACTCCTGCAGCTGTTCAGTTCCAGGTTGAGGCCGTCACGCAGAAGGTCAGCCACCTACAGCTCCAGACATGCCCAGATGCCGATTCAGTGCAGCCCCAGCCAGCCTTTGTGGACGACGTGCAGCAACTCTTCAAGATGGTCAAAGCTCCTGTCCTCCCCACCCCAAAGCCTGCCCGCACCTCCGCCCCGCCCAAATCACGAGCTTCTTCTGCTCCTTCAAGGCGTAGCGCTCGGCAGGCTTCAGCTGCTTCCTCTGTGCCGGTCTCGCAGAGGGCGGCGTTGAGGCTGGTGAAAGAACTCGGCAAGATGGGGGCAAAGGACAAGATGACACCAAATGCTACTGCTGCTCTGATCAAGAAGTTCAACGAGCCACTGACCGAGGAAGACATAGCCACCATTGCTCGCCTGACTAGCCTGAATGCTGATGCTCTGAAGATTGCGGCCGGCATGCTCGGTCCGGATGGTGCGGCCAATGCGGCCCAGTAGTTCTCCATGTGTTATGTAGCTTGTAGGCTTCATCGACGGCTGGCCCTACGCCAGTTCGAGCTAGGTTTCCCTTCCATGTGTAGTTCTAGGATCATGTTGCGAGTAAGACGACGACGGGGTTTTGGGCCTGTTGGTGGCCATCGTCGCCCCCCGGACCGAACGGTGGTGTGTTGTATCCTTTGTTTTAGTAATGTTAGTCAACAGAGCAAATCATTGTGTCCAAATGATTAGAAACCATTGCTTCATTATGTCTTGGAACGTTAGAGGGCTAAATGCGCCTGCCAAGCGGGAGGCTGTTCGTGAAACAACCACTGCTCACAGAACTGCCATCCTGACGCTGCAAGAAACAAAAATAGATGTTTGGTCTTCAGAAATTGCGCGCGAAGTTGGGGGACAGCTCCTGCAGGGCTGTGTGGTTCTTCGGCCCTGGGGACGAGGGGTGCTGCTGCAATTTTCTGGAACAAAGATGTAGTTAGCATCGAGTCACACTCCATTGGTAGATTCACCATCACGGTAAAGGTCACTGAACTTAGCAACAATGTTCAGTATTGGCTGACAACGGCATACAGACCAACTGAAGATGCCATTAGGGAGGAGTTTTTTCTTGAGATGGCCAACATTACACCTCCAGCGGGAGAGCCGTGGCTGATCACGGGAGATTTCAACATGATATATGAAGCTAGAGACAAAAGCAATTCAAACCTGAACATGAGGCTTATGGGAAGGTTCAGAAAAGCTTTAGATTTCGTGGGCTTAAAGGAAATCAAATGCCACAACAGAAGATTCACTTGGAGCAACGAAAGAGAAAGCCCAACCTTCTGCAGCATCGATAAGTTTTTCTGCAATGTAGATTGGGAGGCTTTGCACATTGGATATATGCTGAATGCAGCATCCACATCTTTCTCGGATCACTGCCCGCTGCTCCTCTCCACTTGTGCGAGCCCACCAAGACCTGCAAGATTCAAATTTGAAAACCACTGGCCAAAGTTTCCACACTTCCAAGAAACGGCGATGCATGCATGGAACAGAGCAGTATCCCATGACTGTCCTTACATCAGACTGAAGGTGAAACTGCAGAGAACTGCAAAGGATTTAAGGATCTGGAGTAAATCTCTTTTCAGCAAGGCCAAGATGCATTTTCATATAGCAAATGAAGTCATCCTAAGACTGGACATCGCTCAAGAAAACAGGCAGCTCACACAGGAAGAATTTGCATTAAGGAAAATGCTCAAAACCAGAGTGCTCGGGCTTGCGGCAATTGAGAGGGCTAGAAGACGGCAGGCCTCTCGGGTGCTATGGATTAGGGCCGGAGATGCCAGCACAAAGTTCTTCCACGCAAAGTGCAACAACAGAAGGAGAAAAAACTATATACATTCTCTGCAAACCGAGGGAGGGGAGGTCTTATCCTAGCATTAGGAGAAAGCTCAAGAGATTTTCAGGCATTTTTCAAATCAGCTGGGCACAAGGAAAAACTGGCCCCTCACAATCAACTGGGATCAGCTTCAGTTACCTCGTGTGACAGATGTGGGTTTAGATAACCCGTTCTCAGAGAGGTTTGGGCAGCCGTTGTGAGCTCTCCGGCAGAAAAAGCCCTAGGCCCTGACGGATTCACTGGCCAGTTCTTTCGTTCGTGTTGGAGCATCATCAAGGACGACATCATGGCTGTCTTCTCCAAGTTCTACAGGGCGATCAACACAAATTTTGCAGATCTGAACAAGGCCTTCATCACGCTGATTCCTAAAAAAGAAGGTGCGCGGGAAGTGAAGCATTTCAGACCCATCGGTTTGATGGGCTCGGTGGCAAAGCTAGTTGCCAAAGTCCTATCTATGCGACTGTCTGTAGTCATCCCGCAGATCATATCCCCTGCACAATCAGCTTTCCAAAAAGGAAAATGTATTCACGACAGTTATCTCTACGTCCAAGGATGCGTAAAATCTCTCCACAGAAGAAACAAGCCTGCTCTGCTCTTCAAATTAGACATAGAGAAAGCGTTCGACTCCATCTCTTGGGATTATCTTCTCGAGCTGCTGCAACGTTTAGGCTTCCCTGCAAGATGGAGAAACTAGATCTCCATTCTACTCTCCACAGCGACCTCCTCCTGTCTGTTAAATGGCGATGTAGGGCAGGCCATTGGACACTTGCAGGGCATGAGGCAAGGCGATCCGCTCTCCCCTCTGTTGTTCATCATCGCCATCGACCCCCTCTACCGCCTCCTCGACGCTGTTGTAAACCTTGGCATCTTCTCTCCTCTGCCAAGAAGAGGTGCCAGCATGAGGATTAGCCTCTATGCTGACGATGCTGTGATCTTCGCCAACCCAATCAAAGAGGAGGTCGACTCGCTCCTGCATCTACTCAATCTATTCGAGGATGCCTCTGGTCTTCGTTTAAATCAAAGCAAATCCTCGGTGGCCCTGATTAGATGCAACAATATAGACACCGCTGACGTGCTGCATAGTTTCGGTGGCTCCGTAGTAGGATTCCCTATGACTTATCTAGGCCTCCCGGTTTTCCACTGGTAGAATTCGCTTAGTGCATCTCCAATTTCTCCTCGACAGAATTAGGGCTCGCCTCGCTGGATGGAAGGGTAGACTTATGAATCTTGCTGGCCGTAGAATCCTCGTCCGTAGCGTTCTAACAGCACTACCAACTTTTGCGATGACTGTAATGCGGCTCCCAAAAAAGCTCCTGAAGGAGATTGACAAGGCCAGGTGGCGTTTTCTCTGGGCGCATGATGAAGATTTGTCAGGCGGAAAGTGCAAAGTTAACTAGAAAATAGTATGCTCTCCCATCCAAAAGGGCGGGCTTGGCATTCAGGATCTCCACCTTTTCGGCAGAGCACTTTGCCTCCGGTGGCTTTGGTTGGATTGGATGTAGCCGAACAGGCCTTGGAAAGCTTCCCCAATCCCGTACGACAGCAATGACAGGGCCCTCTTCACTCGAGCCACGAAGATTGCCATTGGAGATGGCAAGTCGGCAAAATTTTGGACCTGGCACTGGCTGGGAGATGAACCTCTCTGCCAATCCTTTCCACTATTGTTCAAGAGATCAAGAAACAAGTTTAAAACTATGGCTGAGGCTCTGCAAAACGATTGCTGGATCCGCAGCTTTGGCAATGGGCGATATGAAGAAATCGTCCATGATGTGGTCAGGTTGGCCCGCATGATCAGAGAGCATGGAGGACTGAGCAATGAGCAACGGGAAGATGTGATCTCTTGGACAGAAAATGGAAAGGGATCCTACTCCACAAGCTCTGCCTACAATGCCCAGTTCAAAAACCTACCAAACAATGGAATGAAATCAGTCATTTGGAAGGTGTGGGCACCGGGCAAGATCAAAATCTTCTCCTGGCTGATTCATCACGATAGAGTTTGGTGTAACGACTGTTTGCAACGTCGACGATGGCGAAATCCATATTTCTGTCAGTTTTGTCTCAAAAACCTTGAGTCCTCTGTGCATCTCTTCTGGAACTTCCCATTCACACAAGCAACCTGGGCAAAGGTGGCAGAATGGAATGGATGTTCGTCGCTCGCCCCGCCTCTACAAGATCAGCGATGCACACCGTCGGCAGTTACGGCCATTCTAAACGTAACAAGAGCAGAAAACAGGAGGGGCGTGAAGACTATGATCATGGCTACCACCTGGGAAATTTGGATGGAAAGAAATAATTGCACCTTCAGATCGAAGAAGGCTATTTTGAAGGACGTCATCGATGCCATTCGACGCATGATGGAGCACTGGCGGCTTGCCCGAGCAAAATCATTTGAGCCCCCCTTTGGGGATCTGGATGTGAGATAACCGCTTACAGTTTTCTTTACTGGGAGCTGCAGGCCAAAGGCCCGTCCTCTGTTGTATCTCTTTTCTTATTTTCTCTCTGATCGCTTGATCAAACCTTGTCTTCCATATGCTCTCTTCTAAATCAATCAATGCCAGCCAAGCTGGATCTTTCGAAAAAAAAGCAAGCACCTGTAGATACTTAAATTGTGGAAGAGGAAGCATGTAGTTGGACTCTCCAAACTGTGTATACGATCGGACTTGTGACATGCTAGTAGCAAGGGTCTTCGACATTGCACCATCAACACTTGATTGGAGAGATAATCGACGAACTTTGTACTCATAACTATTAAATCTTGCCATGTCTTCATGCTTATATGCCACACTAATGAAATTATCCTCTGTACTCTTGCTTAGGATCAAATCAAGCATCATATCATGTATTCTGCATGTAATTACATCCCCATGGCATGTTTTCTCAGGCTGAATCAGACCTCTATTGATAAGCTCAACGAAATAACTCTTGGCAACGGCTTCCAAATCTGCTCCGTGCAAATTACAAACAAATCCTTCGGTGATCCATTGTCGAACTAGGTCATCCCTAATGATCAAACGGTCTTCTGGATACATGCCAAGATATAAAAAACATGGTCGGAGATGAATTGGAAGATGCGTGTAGCTAAGGTTTAATATACCCCTCATCTCTTCCAAGGTGGGTTTTGTGGCAAACTTCGCGCCAAGAGAATTCTTTATGCTCTCCCATTCATTTGAAGATCCTGCTTCATGGCTAGCTAATAGGCTAGCTATGGTGATAATTGCAAGTGGCAATCCGCCATACTTCTTGAGAATCTCAACTGAAATTTCTTTGAATTGTATCGAGCAGATATTTTCAAACCCAAATACTCTATTAAAGAATAATCTCCTTGAGTCTTGCTCTCCAAGGGGCTTCATTATGTAAATGCAGGCATGGTCATTGCGACACGCCCTGACACCTACATTATCCAATCGTGTGGTTATCATTACTCTACTTCTATTATCATTTTCCGGAAAGGCACAACCAATAATGTTCCATGCCGATTGATCCCACAAGTCATCCAATAAAATGAGGTACCTATTGCAATTTTTTCACACAAGTTATTCATACATTATACTAGTATATGATTATAAGGTATAGAGAATAGCATGAAAACTAAAACGAAGGAAACAAACTTAATAAAGGACGATGACCATTATCTTTAAAAAATAAGGGGGGCATATAGAAATATGGCAAAGTTTGAAATGAAAGGAAAGCTCAGGGTTCTATGTCCATAATTCCCTAATTTTGTTGTCCCAAATTATAATGACTTATATGCTTGCCACATATAGGTTGATTTGTTATAATGCCCTGCAAGAGTAAGACATATAAAAAGGGCTTTATGTTTACAATTTTGATCCTAGTACTAATCTTTATGAACTAGCACAAGTTTTTTATAGCCGAACCGCCACACAATATTTTTGCATTGACCTAACAAAATCTCTTCGTCATGACTCATCGGTACAAATGTTTAAAGTTACGCACCAAACTATGACAAAAACTTTTAGATATCCTTTCGGGAAATCATACAACTATCGAGAGAAGAACAAATCTATAATCTATAAATAGTTGATCCCCACTAAGTCTAATTCTCTCAACATGCAGCCCTCCACATCACAAAATGTGCCATGTCATCGTCCACTAAAACTGTTTTGTAGCACATGCATACCTCAATTTAATTGTTACATCTCCAATAGTCCAACATACATGCATACTCTTTGTTCACATGTAATTACTTTCGAAAATAATAGCTTTCGATTTAGATCATTTTATTCATATAGAACATATTCAAAATTAATCTTTAAAATCCCGCAGCAACACGCGGGGAAAATCATCTAGTACCTTTTATGTTTGAGGTGTTCTCTAAGCCGGTCAATGAAGTCTTGCAGCTCGTGAGCATGAGAAGACTCCTCCAGTCCAAGCTTGAACTGTAGGCCACCGAGAAGGCTTTTCATATCAGGTCTTTGGGAGACCGAAACAAATGCCTTATTGTTAAATTGCCTTCCGATCTCATCATACACCTGTTTGGCAAGTGTAGTTTTACCCAAACCTCCGAACCCCACAATAGAAACCATTTGAGTTTCTAATGTGAATCCGTTAACCAACTGACAAGCTCTTCTTTTGGTCCATCAATACCTACCAGGCATGCCGCACCATTGTAGATTGCCGACATCCGGGGATCCACAACCACAACACCATGACTCGAATTGGTGCAATCATCAATCTTGTATCTCTCGCGTCGAGCATTCGCTTCCACCGCAAGAACCTTGAGCTCCTCGATCCTCTTCGCTATCTTATGACGTCTCCCCAACCTCCTAAGGCGGTGAACCATCTTCCTAACAAAGCCTGCCTTTACATGTGTACCTTCAATATCATGCATGAAGTCGTCGATGCAGTTCTCCATATCATAGGACATCTCTCTTATATGGTCCCTCCAGTTCTTGGCCGAGGGATCAAGCTTGTCCATAAGCTCCATCTTGTTAAGGAGAGGTTTCATGGCACTGAGATCGTCCTTGAGGAAGGAGGCATGCCTCCTCACCCGTGTGAGCATCTTGTACTCGTCCTTGATCAGCATGGTGAGCTTGCCGAGGAGCAGGTCCAACACCCCTGCCATTCCGACGAGCTTGGTGAGCTTGCTGCTTTAGTGGGTAAGAGCAAGCAATCCCAACCCAGCAGCGGAGCCAAATCGCAACTTCACTGCCCCGGAACCACAGAGAGAGGCGGTGGGGGTCAGTGACTCAAGCGGCGGTGCAAACTAGTCGAGAAACTAGGCGCCGGAGGAGCGTGCCGCCATTGCCATGGCCGGAGGCTGCCTTCCAGAGCTCCCCACCACCAGATCTCGGTGGGGAAGGTTGTGAGGACGAGCGGAGGGAGGCACCGTGCCGAGCTGTTCCTGCCCGCGCCGCCGTTGACAGGGAAGAGGGTGGAGAAGAGGCTCAGTAAAGGGGAGAGTTGCTGCTGGGTTTGGACGAAGAGAAGCAGATCAGCTCGGCAGAGACCAGAGGGAATGGGACGGCCGGAGAAATGCTCAGCTCGACCGAGGACGGGAGAAGCGGATATTTTTTCTGAGAGTGGCCACGATAACGCAGCACGTCAGGCGGCTCGTATGGTGGAGCGAAGAGTCTCGGGTCTCGACGGGTAAGCAGTCCGACGACGACGACGATGACCCGAGCTTGTAAAGGCGACAACCGACCAGCAGCACGCGTGTTCCATAAATGAAGTAAGAAAAAATTGAGTCGTCTAAAGTGATATGTTGCCTACCCCTTTGCTGAAGTGCTTCAGGAGAGTATTTGACAAAAAACTACCACATTAAGGGTTACCGTCCCATAAAACTACCCCTTTCAAAAAAGTGACTGATAACTACCAAAAATTTCAAATTTTATGACAAAAAACTATCAAGTCGTGTTGATCGTCGTTGTAGCCAGTTTAACCGCTTACCTGACAGGGCCGGCCCACATTGCAGGCCGGCGGCTGCCCTAACGGCTAACGGCGCCCACTCGTGCCCGTTAGTGGCCCGGCTCAGTCGGAACCAGGCAGGGCCTGGTCAAAGCGGCCAACCGACCGGCCGACACTCACTCCTCTTCGTCTCACTCACTCCTCTCCCCGAGCTCTCTTCTTCCTCTCTTTCTCACCTCCGGCGACTGCGACGCGACGGCGCGAGGATGCCTTCCTGGCCCAACAGCAACGAGACATCCGACACCGATGATGACGAGTACATGGACGAGTACAGCAGCATGCAGATGGAGTATTTTGTAAGTCAGCTCACTCTATTCTCTCCTATGCTAGGGTTAGGGTTAGGGTTTGAAGAGACTCTTAATTTCTTCCATGTTAGTTCTTATGTGTGAGGTGTTGTGGCTGATATATATGGGGTTGGTACTGCAGCTTACTCCTGACACGGTGATAGATCCAAGTTTCTATGGGCTTGTGGTTGAATCTGATCGTAAGTGCATCCTGCACAGCCAGAGACCAGGCAGGTTTGTGGCATTTGAAGGGACTGCCACTGGAAGGAGATTCATTGGATGTGCTACTACGGTAAGAGCAAACAATAGTGGTGTCCATGTGTAGATTTATTTGGTGGTACATAGTGCAAACAACATTGATATTCTTGTTGTTTCAGTATCTATTAACTGAAAACTGAAGTACAGAGCTGGTGTGGTGTTCATGTGTTAGCTAAATCTCTGATAGGAACTGAATAGAGGCAGCACCTAAAATTGGTCTAACTGAATTTATTTGTTACTGCATTCAAACAAACATTGATATGTATGTATGAATTCTGTAACTGAATTTGACTGGATTTAGTTAGCATTAATATTTCACTGAATTTTCAGGATGGTGTGAACTGTGGTGTTCTAGAGTGGGTAGATGCCCCTTGGCCTGCAAAGGTGTTTAACTAAGCTGTGGGATATGTATCATGAGGAGAACCTTGGTAAACTCCAAGACAAAGAGGCTCATGAGATAGAGGTTGAGAAACCGAAGAAGGAGCTGGATTCTCTTGCCAATCAGTACAGTCAGCTTGTGAATGATGTATCCAAGCTGTTTGATTACCAGGATGTGCAGAAATCCCATGACATGGATAACACAAGCCAGGAAATCAATGAACTTAAGGAGAAGAAGCATCAGCTTGAGGAGCAGGCAAAGTTTGAGGTTCAAATGGAGAAGGTTAAGCTCAAGAAAGAACAGAGGTGCACCCTGCAGAGTCAAACTGATATCATTCAAAACACCAGGAAGGCCATGAAGGAGATACAAGTGGAGAGAAACCTCCTTAAAGAAGAGAAGAAGAAGATGGAGCATGTCATTTCTGAGCTACTGAAGGCTGGTCATGGGTGCAAGGAAAAGTTGGACAAGATCAAAGAAGTTGTCATGAAGGAGTGAAGTTTTTAGCCATGGTTGGTAAGTAAATATGAGGCCTATATATATAACTGGCCTAGCAATGAACGATTCTGATGCAAATATGCATCTCAGTACTAATATTAGCTATGAACTGACTATGATTTCAGATCATTTTGGTTGTGGTGTGGGGTGCTGTAATGGCCCTGGTCTGTAATGCTCTAAGATGATGTTATGTTTAATGCCCTGATGCTAAGTTAAGAACCTTATTATCTAAGCCTGCTGAAGTTTCTATCTGTCTTTTTATCCTAAGTGGTTACATCCCCTACCTGCAATATGGTCCTAAGAAGTTAGTTGTAACATTTCATAGATTGCACAAACTTGGTAACACTGAACAAAGGTAGGTAGTTCACATGGGAGGCACCATAGGTAGCATTACATAGATAGCACATTACTATCTCAGAATAACTAAAACTTGCTAACACTGAAGATTAGTGACACTTAGGTAGTTCAGCTGACGAAACTGACATAGGTAGTTCAACTGACAAAACTGAATCTGAAACTTATAGTTTCAGATTCACTTAGGCGTATGTCCTGCTAAGCGTCCAGATCGTCGTACCTCTTGCTTCAGTTGGGTGGGATTTGGCTGCACCTCCACCTCCTCTTCCGCTTCGTCTTCATCGATGACGATGACAGGAGGAGGACGGCGGCGAGCCTGCACAGCTGGCGGTGCGACGATCTGTAGGTCGTCGTCGTCTTCGTGCACCTCTACTGCGTTTGCATTTGATGTAGCTTGTGCTGGAGCGACATAGCGATGGTCTGCCCATCGCTGCCTCTGCCCAGCATCGCCAGAGTCGGCATCCTTCATTGCCCATAGGAGAATGTCGATGGGCATGATCACCTTACCTGGGTTTCCATAGCGCTGCTCCATGCGCTGCTTCTCCTCACTATTCGCCTTCTTCCTCACTTCCTCTGTTGCATCTACCAGCCCAATAACGCTGGTGTACCTCATGGCAACCTTCATGTAGTCGAGGAAGAGTTCTTGGTCGCCGCATGCGGAACCAAGAAGCATGGCAACCCATCCCTTGCCAGTTGGGAATGGGTTTAGCCATGGGTCTGAGGAGGGGGAAGAGGAAGAACTAGCCATGGTTGGAGCTAGGGAGAGGAGTAGGAGTAGTTGCGAGTGGGTGTGGCAGAAGTGAGGTGGATAGGTGTTGGAGTAGTAGTTAAGTGGAGGAGTTAAGTGGGGGAGGTGTTGTGTGGCAGTGGAGAAGTAATAGTGAGGAGTGGTGAGATTTGACTACTCTGTACATGTGGTAGATGTGCTGTAGTTAATGTTCATAGTTTCAGTGTGTTGAAACTTGTGATAATTTGTTGCCATTTACACAGATTGGAATGTAACCAAACCGAAAAAGATTTCTCAAATATTTACACAGATTCATAAACTTAAACCACATTTAGAAACATTCAACAATGCTTAGATAGCATGATCTTTAACCAGATTCAGACATAGACAGACGATGAAACATTCAGTAACACGCATCAAAACGCATAAAACATAGATAGTTCGACTGATTTAAGCAAACATAGTACTAATACAGTAGCATCGACACTTCAGTTGCTGCTCCATCTCCATTGTTGCATGCTCTCTCACTCTGCAAACGACGAAGAGGGCGTTGCTCTGGACATTCAGAAATAACAGCAATAAATGCAGGCAAATGCAGTATAAAGGATGAAATAAGTTCAAAGACATACATAAACAGAAAACACCGAACATGCAGATAACTAATTCTCTTCCTTCGAACAGGCAACATCCTAGTCCACCGAGTCCTTGTTACTTGGAATCGATGGAAGCTTGCCCTGTCTCTTGCCCACTAGATGACAAGGTCATCCGTGATGTGTGTTCCTTCTGGGAACGCCTCATTGAACTGCTTGACATCGTTGGAGTTGCGTTCTGCCATAATCCTAGCAGCCAGCCTCCGTCGTCGCTCCAGCAAGTGCTCTGCGATTGGCCCTCGTAGCATCCCTATCAACCTCCTCATGGTCATCCACTACCTCTCCTAATGCTGGATCCATCTCCGGATGAACTAGGGTCCGCGTGCTTCCGCGGCGGCTAGGTTTTGGGTTAGGGGAAAGAGGTCGTACGATTGCTGCGTCTTTTGTAGACATAATGGAAGGCTTTGGAGCGGGAAGAGAGATCCAATAACCGAGCCCAGTACCAGGCCCAAATTAATAAAGCATAACAGGGCAGTAGGCCCATCTTAGATAAACTACATGCATTTTCAGACAACTTCAGACAAGTGCAGAAACTAAGTTCAGAAAAGTTCAGACTTACCATTAGTTACCACTTGCATAGAAGTAGCCCTTCAATTTGGAGCTTGGATACCTCTTCCTTTTGGTCCCTGCCAAACCATGTGCAAAAGTTGTGGCAGATCTTGGTGCAGTGAAACCAGTATTTCTCCCTCTACCTGCAGGCCTGCCCCTTCTGGCTGTACCAACAGGGGCTAGTGCTGATGCAGAAGGGCCTGGAGTAGAATGTGATGCTCTATTTACTGTTGCAGCACAGACTGATATGGTAGGATCGGCTCTTCTTCCAGTTGTAGCAGGGCCTTCCAGTTGTAGCAGGGCCTTCCAGTTGTAGCAGGGCCTTGAGCTGATGCAGCTGGTGTATCTGCATAAACTGCCATGTTTTCCTGCATTTCAGAACCAGGACACATATAGTGAGGTAAATACCATGGAAAAAGGAAAACTTGTCAGTCATCTAATTACCTGATGTTTGTTTTTCCTCATCTAAAGCTTAGGCCTCATAGCCTTCTGGCAACTTGTATACTTGTGTCCTTCTAGCCCACAGTTACTACATGTTATACTCCCCATCCTACTACTATCTCTTGGACCTGGAACTTCAAACTCCCCTTTCCTCCTCGCAGTTTGTTTTTTCCCTGCCTTTTCTTTAAAAACAGGAGGCTCAATGTCCGGTGTGCTTGTTTGAGGCCAGCAATCTGGACTAGGGACAGGGTCTATAATTTCTTTGTATGTCTCAAAATATAATGGCTTCTTGAAAAAATCACTAACATAGTCCTCAGGATGCAGTTTTTGCTTTGTCATTGCAAATATGGCATGACTGCAAGGTACTCCTGACATGTTCCATCTGTTGCAATCATGGGTATATTTTTCCATGTCAACAGAATATTGTCTTTATTTGCTAGTAACTTGCCATATTGTTGGACCTGCTCTATCAGCCTGGCAATACTTGGCATATTTCTCGTTCTCTTCTAAAATCTCTGCATAGTTGGGTGTGATTATCCACCTACTAATCTGTAACTTCTCTCTAGTCTGCTGCCTCTTGATCATATGCTTGGTCCTAATCCCTTCAAACATTGTCCTTATAGGCTTAGCCCTAACATCCAGTATCATCTTGTTGAACACTTCACTCAGGTTGTTCATGAGTAGATCTGTTTTGCATGTATAATCCATAGAAAACCTAGCCCAAGCAGAAGCATCAATCTTTCTGAGCCATTTCAAGCTTCCTCACACTGTGCTTTCAAATCTGTCATCCCTAATTCATGACCATGTTTTGTGTAGGAGTAGCTGGCCTTGTCCACACATTTCTTTAGTTCCTGCCCTCTAAATCCAGCTGCTTGGAAATTTGCATATATGTGCCTAAGACAATACCTTTGAGGTGAATCGGGGAATACCTCATTTATTGTCTTAAGCAAGCCATGTACATTAACAAATTAGTAATGCACATGATCAAACTTAAATAATTCCAACAGGTACTAAAACCACATTGATCAAACATATTTGTGCATAAGACACTAACCTTTTTCCTGTCAGATATGATGGTGTATGTTCCAAACTTGTTGCCACTACCAATGCAACATCTCAACTGAGTTAAAAACCAAGACCAACTCTCTCCATCTTCCTTGTCAACTACACCAAAAGCTATGGGGTAGATGTCGTTGTTGCCATCCCTTCCTGTGGCTGCAAGTATTTGCTCTTCAGTGGTTAACTTGATGAAGCATCCATCAAGACCTAGATTAAGTGACAAATTAGCTACAACATAGAACTTATAGGAAACCACTAATTAAGAACAGTTAAATCTTCAAAAATTACCTATAAATGGTCTGCAACCATTAAGGAAACCTTCCTTTGAAGCTACTAAACAGTAGAAAAGATACTTGAATCTAGGAGTAGGTGCTGGGTTTTTTGGATCTTCAAATGTTGTCACTATACACCTGCTACCAGGGTTTGTATCAAGAACAGCTTGAAGATAATCTCTAAACCTCAAATACTGCTGCTTGTGATCACCTTGCACCACATCAACAGACTTCCTCCTTGCCCTATATGCCACACTCCTTGACACATCCATTGAAAACTTGGTCTTTGTCTTTTTAATTAATGCATCCACAGGAGATCTAATGTCTTCTCTCAATGCTTCCTGTACTGATCTGGACAACCACTTTGTAGTAACCTTTGTGCACTCTGCACATGCTCCACAAGTGTTCACAATATCACACTTCTTGATGCAGAAAGTTTTCTCATGAGCTATTTTAGAGGCAGTGATATAAAAGTCACATCCGTGTGCTCTCTCTGAGCACCAAACAATAATCCTATCTGGGGCATTTCTATGGTATTGAAAGTTCCGCAATGTCCTAATGTGAAAATCCCTAAGTGCATCTCTGTACTCATAAACATTGGTGAAGCACAATCCCTTACAAATCTGTTCTTCTGGGTCTGCTAGTTTGGGATTGAACCATACCCTTTCCTTCAACCTCATATTCCTCCTCTTCCTACCACTTGGTAGTTTATAGGATCCTTCAGGCTCATCTTCTTCATCACTAATGCCATAATCACCAGGAAAACATTTTTCATCAGCTTCAAGCAACCAATCTAGTTTTTCCATTTTCTCAGCCTCATCGTGTGATCTAATTGTTGGACCAGGATTTCTCACTGGCTTCAGTTTCTATGCCATTGGTCTATCTTCATCATCAGAGGAAGAAACTGCTTGTAGTTCCACATTGTTGCCATCTGAATCACACAGAAATTCTGATAATCAGTGTCACCTTCAAAATGATTGAGGTCAGCTTCTCTCTCAAGAATACTTTTCCTAAGCTCTTCCTTTCTGTCCATGCTTGTATCCACCAACTTAGTGCAACTTTGTTGGGTGTTAATGCAATGATCAACAAAATAATAATCTTTATTTTCATCTGCATTACATAGCTCATTTCCTCTCATAACTCTTATGTTCACACTCTTTTCATTTAGAGAGTGGAGCAACATCTGCTGCACATCATCTTTTGAAGATATTTTCTCTAAGCCTTCTATCCCTTTATGATCATCACTAACATAGTACATATAATCATCAGAGCAGCAACCCTCACTCCTAATAAGAGATACCAGAGTCCCAAATGATATGTCTGACTGGTACATGTTTCTAACAACAGAACCTCTGCCTTCGAAATGGAACCAAATTCCCCATTTTGGGTCATCAATACTGGACAAAAATGGAATGAATTATTATAAAGAATGCACAATGTTAAAGTTCCTAACAATTTACAATTACTCTATTATCATACATTTTGGGAAACTAACCTAAAGTACATCATGTCAATAAAACTGAAAAGAAGAAGATATGTTGTACCTGCCGCCTCCCGCACGAGGAAGCTTGCGTCGGCCGCGAGGTGCACTTCTTATCGTCGTCGGTGGTGGAGCCGCCGCCAACTCCTGGGATGGCTTGTCGGTGGTGGAGCCGCTGCCGCCGCCAACTCCAGATTCAGGCTGGTGCGCCGCAAAGCTAGAGCTGCCTAGCCAGGTATCGACCTCTGACAGGTCGATGCGGCCCCCAACAACGCCAGGAGGTTGGCCGCCGAACGAATCACCGCCGGAGTTTGGATCCATAGCCGCCATTACCACCGCCGCCTAGGGATACAGAGGAGAGAGCTCGGGGAGAGAGATGTGGTTCGGCCGGTCGGTCAGCCATTTTGACTAGGCCCTGCCTGGTTCCGTCCGAGCCGGGCCACTAACGGGCACGAGTGGGCGCCATTAGCCGTTAGGGCAGCCGTTGGCCTGCCATGTGGGCCAGCCCTGTCAGGTAAGCGGTTAAACTGTCTAAAACGACGATCAACACGACTTGGTAGTTTTTTGTCACAAAATTTGAAATTTTCGGTAGTTATCAATCACTTTTTTGAATGTGGTAGTTTTGTGGGACGGTAACTCCTAATGTGGTAGTTTTTTGTCAAATACTCGCTTCCAGGGCACGGCATGCATATGCGTTGGCAAGTTTGGAAATGGTTGATTGACGCCTTTGACGAACACTCATGATTTTTACTGTAGGCACCTGCGTGTTACGTGAGGAGAGTGCTTACGTAGGCCACCCTAAAATTCTTATTTTTGGCAATTCAGAGAGCTTTTATTCAAACAAATACATTCCTAGGACAATTAGCTAATAAACTGGTCACTAGGAAGCTTAGAGTCACATCGAGCCAGCTGAGAAATCACCGAAGGCATCTCAAACGTCGACCCTCAAACCGCCTACATACGGCCCGACCATGCTGTTCGGACGTGTTGTGACATCCTGATGACCCACAAGTATAGGGGATCTATCGGAGTCCTTTCGATAAGAGTGTCGAACCCAACGAGGAGCAGAAGGAAATGATAAGCGGTTTTCAGCAAGGTATTCTCTGCAAGTACTGAAATACGTGGTAACAGATAATTTTGTGATAAGATAATTTGTAACGAGCAACAAGTAACAAAAGTAAATAAAGTGCAGCAAGGTGGCCCAATCCTTTTTATAGCAAAGGACAAGCCTGGACAAACTCTTATATAAGGAAAAGCGCTCCCGAGGACACATGGGAATATCGTCAAGCTAGTTTTTATCACGTTCATATGATTCGTGTTCGGTACTTTGATAATTTGATATGTGGGTGGACCGGTGCTTGGGTGATGTTCTTACTTGAACAAGCATCCCACTTATGATTAACCTCTATTGCAAGCATCCGCAACTACAACAAAAGTATTAAGGTAGGTTGTCAGAATCGCGACTTTGAATCGGATCGGAGCTCCGATGGTAAGATCGCAAATCGTAGAATCTTCACTATCAAGATCGTAGAAACGTAGATTCTATGAACTAAAATCGTAGAATCATAGGGGTTAGTTTGGATCGTAAAGTCGTAGAATCGTATAACAGAATCGCGATTCTGACAACCATAGCATGAAACATATGGATCCAAATCAGCCCCTTACGAAGCAACGCATAAACTAGGGTTTAAGCTTCTGTCACTCTAGCAACCCATCATCTACTTATTACTTCCCAATGCCTTCCTCTAGGCCCAAATAATGGTGAAGTGTTATGTAGTCGACGTTCACATAACACCACTAGAGGCTAGACAACATACATCTCATCAAAATATCGAACGAATACCAAATTCACATGACTACTAATAGCAAGACTTCTCACATGTCCTCAGGAACAAACGTAACTACTCACAAAGCATATTCATGTTCATAATCAGAGGGGTATTAATATGCATAAAGGATCTGAACATTGATCTTCCACCAAATAAACCAACTAGCATCAACTACAAGGAGTAATCAACACTACTAGCAACCTACTAGTACCAATCCCGGACTTGGAGACAAGAATTGGATACAAGAGATGAACTAGGGTTTTGAGATGAGATGGTGCTGGTGAAGATGTTGATGAAGATTTCCCTCTCCCGATGAGAGGAGCGTTGGTGATGACGATGACGATGATTTCCCCCTCCCGGAGGGAAGTTTCCCCGGCAGAACAGCTCTGCCGGAGCCCTAGATTGGTTCCGTCAAGGTTCCGCCTCGTGGCGGCGGAGTTTCGTCCCGAAAGGTTGCTTATGATTTTTTTTCTTGACGAAAGACCTCATATAGCAGAAGATGGCCATCGGAGAGCCAACAGGGTCCCACGAGGTAGGGGGGGCGCGCCCTGGGGGGTAGGGCGCGCCCCCCACCCTCGTGGACAGGTGGGCCCCCCTCTGGTGAACTTCTTCCACTCAATATTTTTTATTATTTCCCAAAATGACTTTCGTGGAGTTTCAGGACTTTTGGAGTTGTGCAGAATAGGTCTCTAATATTTGCTCCTTTTCCAGTCCAGAATTCCAACTGCCAGCATTCTCCCTCCTTATGTAAACCTTGTAAAATAAGAGAGAATAGGCATAAGTATTGTGACATAACGTGTAATAACAGCCCATAATGCAATAAATATCGATATAAAAGCATGATGCAAAATGGACGTATCACATCCAACACGGGATTGTATCGATCCGCCGAGCGGTCCGAACATACTTTTTCCCGCACACCGGAGACAAATTAGAAAGGGCTTTGCGGGTGTCCGAACCACTGCCATGCCCACTCCTAACCGCCCTGACCCGTCAAAAAAAACACCCGCCTCTCCCGCGCTTGCCTTTCGATGCGCATCAATGCCAGTCCAGAGCACGCAGCGGCCAGCATTGATGTTGCGATGTGACCGGGCGGGAGAGAGGAGCGTCGTCCGCCACCGCCCGTGTCCCAATGCGATCACCATGAAGGCGCTTGGTCGCCTTCGCCACTACATCGGCGGCAGCTCTTCGTCCTCTCGGAGCGCCCTAATGGCACAGGAGTACGCTAGCAGGGAGCAGTGCCGGCGGGACAGGCGCAACACGGCGCGCTGGTCGGAGGTCGCGAACTCCGACATCCCGCCGCCATACATCGCGACGGCCCGGAGCTGGCGTACGTCAGGGCCCTAGACTGCTCCGTGACGTCGGCAGAGACGAGCAAGCGTTTTCCCGCCGCCTGGACGGGGAGATGGCCAAGTACGGCGAGGAGTTGTCCCTTAGCGAGATTGTCGTCGTCAATGCCGCCTCCTCCAAGGCTTGCCCCCCCTCCCGCGCCACGTCGTAGGTGGCCACGGCCTCACTCAGTACGACGCAGGAGAAAGCGGAGAGGATCATCTGCGAGCGTTAGGCGGCTGCCAGGAAGCCCTGCCGTGACGCGGCCCCCTTCTGCCGCCCAAAGCCCGACGACAATGACTCCAACGCGGGATTCGGTGACAATGGCGGAGGAGGAACCGCCGGCCAGCCTAACATGGCCTACGAGGTCACCGTTGAGTATATGCTAGTTTAGTGTTTTTGTTTTAAGGTTTTTAGTTCACTAGACGAAATATCGTCTGTTATGTAGAAATTATCCTAGTTTAAATGAACTTCGTCCAATTTATATGAAATCAACCGTGTTTGCATGATTTTTGTCCGTTTTAGTTTCAACGGTGGTTGAAATGTATGCAGGTAGCATTGGATGGCGGCCTTCGGCATCACTGTCCGCAGATTGGTCCCCCTGTCCGTGGACAGATGCCGAAGCAAATTTCCAGGTCAGTGTTGAAGATGCCCTAACTAGCTCTCCAATTTCAAGTAACAGAGGAGCCACAATCAATGAATTGGGCCAACCTGAAATTCAGGGGGTGGTGTTTTATCAATGGTGGAAGAGTTTACGTAGGTATATTATTTCCACCAATAATCATACACATACGAAAGGTCATATATAAATTTACTTAACCTTTCATAAATTCTCTCCCCCTTGAATTTAACCAGGATGGGCCCTAGTCGCTAATTTTGACCTAATTAATCACCTCCACGCCAGCTTTTACGTAAAAGCCTCATGTAAGCTTGCGTACGTGTAGCATTGCCCTATTTTTGCATACATCGTGACCGTCATTTGGAGGCTTCTCGTTTGGGCGCGAGGTTGGCCCAGGAAGGCAGGATGCCACAGGCTTTTTTTGCGTTTTTTGCTTTCGTTTATATATTTTTTTGCTTCCAAATATTCTAAATAAATATATTACAGAAAACATTTTGCATATAAAATTTAGAAGGTGAAACATTCGAAAGACGTTCCATGTGTACAGAAAAAAAAATATTATAGTGGTATAAAAATGTTCCTAATGTATCCAACAAAGTACAGTGTTTATGAAAAAAGTAGACATAAAAATTTAAGTTTAAAAAATATAATCGTGTATTTGGGAAATGTTAAACGTGTATAAAAATATTTCTGATGTATATTGAAAATATACAAATGTGAATGAAAAAAGTAGACATAAAAAACATACTACATCTGTAAACTAATATATGACATTTTAGAGACTTAGAGGCTTGACACAAGTCTCTAAAATGTTATATATTAGTTTACACCGGGAGTATATTTTAAAAAAAATTGACCATTTATTTAGAAATTATTCATGTAGTTTAAAAAAATGTATATTACCATAGAAAAATTCTTCAATGTGTACATGAAAGAAGGTTGACCATGCATTTGAATAAGTGTTCATAACATGTTTTTAAGAAAAGAATGTTCAACATCTATCAAAAAAATTGTTTCATGTGTATAGTAATATGCACAATATACACTGAAAAAATAGACATGTGTTGAAAAAATGATGAAAATCGACAAACAAAGAAAACAGATAAAAGACAAAGTATAATGAGGAAAAAGAAAAAAAACCAGTGAAGAAAAAATGAAAACCGAAGAAAAAAAGAAAATAGAAGAAAAACCTTGGCAAAAAACGAAACAAAGAAAACCAAGAAAAGAAACCAAAATGCTAAATAAATCAAAAGAAAAGAAAAAAATAACACTGAGAAAGAAACGAAGAAAACTGGTTAAAACACAAAGAAACTAAAAAAACAAACAACTGTTCAAGAAACAAAAGAAAACAACAGTAAAAAAACCAAAAAAGAAAAGGAAAACAAAGAGCGAACGCAGCCACCCTCGAGCATCTCGATCAAAACTCGATTTTCGAAATCACTAATTGGACTACTCGTTGTAGAGAACACTCCACTTTCCCGGGTCGCGACAAGTGGCGCACATGCAGCGCGCCACTTGTCGCAACTTGGGAATTTTCTTTTTTTTTCATAGATCCGTTTATTCAAAACGTTTTATCTCTTAAACCGTGTGTCCAAATCTCAAACTGTTTTCACCATTGCATTCCTCGCGTCGAGATCTTCAAAACTATATCTTGTTGGGTAACGTTGCAGAAAACAAAAAATTTCCTACTCGTTTCACCAAGATCCATCTAGGAGTTCATCTAGCAACGAGTCACGAGATGCATCTACATACCTTTGTAGATCGCGTGCGGAAGCGTTCAACGAACGGGGATGATGTAGTCGAACACGACGTGATCCAAATCACCGATGGCCGAGTGCCGAACGGACGGCACCTCCGCGTTCAACACACGTACGGGACGGGAGACGTCTCCTCCTTCTTGATCCAGCAAGGGGGAAGGAGAGGTTGGTGATGATCCAGCAGCACGACGGCGTGGTGGTGGATGCAGGGCGTCACAGTAGCAGGGCTTCGCCTATACTACGCAAGAGGGAGATGTAACAGGGAGAGACGGAAGCACCAAAAGCCGTAGGGCAAAGTCCCTCCTCTCCCCCACTATATATAGGGGTGCCAAGGGGGGCGCCGGCCCTAGGAGATGGATCTCCTAGGGGGGGGGGGCGGCCAAGGGTGGGGGGCTTGCCCCCCAAGGCAAGGGGGTGCCCCCTTTTAGGGTTTCCCCTAACCCTAGGCGCATGGGCCCCTTAGGGGTGGCGCCCCCCCCCCCCCACTAAGGGCTGGGTTCCTTCCCACTTCAGCCCATGGGGCCCTCCGGGATAGGTGGCCCCACCCGGTGGACCCCCGGGACCCTTCCGGTGGTCCCGGTACAATACCGGTAACCCCGAAACTTGTCCCGATGGCCGAAACAGCACTTCCTATATATAATTCTTTACCTCCGGACCATTCCGGAACTCCTCGTGACGTCCGGGATCTCATCCGGGACTTCGAACAACATTCGGGTTACTGCATATACATATCTTCACAACCCTAGCGTCACCGAACCTTAAGTGTGTAGACCCTACGGGTTCGGGAGACATGTAGACATGACCGAGACGACTCTCCGGTCAATAACCAACAGCGGGATCTGGATACCCATGTTGGCTCCCACATGTTCCACGATGATCTCATCGGATGAACCACGATGTCGAGGATTCAATCAACCCCGTATGCAATTCCCTTTGTCAATCGATATATTACTTGCCCGAGATTCGATCGTCGGTATCCCAATACCTCGTTCAATCTCGTTATCGGCAAGTCACTTTACTCGTACCGTAATGCATGATCCCGTGACCAGACACTTGGTCACTTTGAGCTCATTATGATGATGCATTACCGAGTGGGCTCAGTGATACCTCTCCATCTTACGGAGTGACAAATCCCAGTCTTGATCCGTGTCAACCCAACAGACACTTTCGGAGATACCCGTAGTATACCTTTATAGTCACCCAGTTACGTTGTGACATTTGGTACACCCAAAGCACTCCTACGGCATCCGGGAGTTACACGATCTCATGGTCTAAGGAAAAGATACTTGACATTGCAAAACTCTAGCAAACGAACTATACGATCTTTATGCTATGTTTAGGATTGGGTCTTGTCCATCACATCATTCTCCTAATGATGTGATCTCGTTATCAATGACATCTTATGTCCATAGCCAGGAAACCATGACTATCTGTTGATTAACGAGCTAGTCAACTAGAGGCTTACTAGGGACATGTTGGTGTCTGTTATTCACACATGTATTACGATTTCCGGATAACACAATTATAGCATGAATAAAGACAATTATCATGAACAAGGAAATATAATAATAATGTTTTTATTATTGCCTCTAGGGCATATTTCCAACAGTCTCCCACTTGCACTAGAGTCAATAATCTAGTTACATTGTGATGAATCGAAGACCGATGGAATTTTGGTGTTGATCATGTTTTGCCCTAGGGAGAGGTTTAGTCAACGGATCTGCTATATTCAGGTCCGTATGTACTTTACAAATCTCTATGTCTCCATCTTGAACATTTTCACGAATGGAGTTGAAGCGACGCTTGATGTGCCTTGTCTTCTTGTGAAACCTGGGCTCCTTGGCAAGTGCAATAGCTCCAGTGTTGTCACAGAAGAGCTTGATCGGCCCCGACGCATTGGGTATGACTCCGAGGTCGGTGATGAACTCCTTCACCCAAATTGCTTCATGTGCTGCCTCCGAGGCTGCCATGTACTCCGCTTCACATGTAGATCCCGCCACGACGCTCTGCTTGCAACTGCACCAGCTTACTGCCCCACCATTCAAAATATACACGTATCCGGTTTGTGACTTTGAGTCATCCAGATCTGTGTCGAAGCTAGCGTCGACGTAACCCTTTACGACGAGCTCTTCGTCACCTCCATAAACGAGAAACATCTCCTTAGTCCTTTTCAGGTACTTCAGGATATTCTTGACCGCTGTCCAGTGTTCCTTGCCGGGATTACTTTGGTACCTTCCTACCAAACTTACGGCAAGGTTTACATCAGGCCTGGTACACAGCATGGCATACATAATAGAACCTATGGCTGAGGCATAGGGGATGACACTCATCTCTTCTATTTCTTCTGCCATGGTTGGACTTTGAGCCGAGCTCAATTTCATACCTTGCAGTACAGGCAAGAACCCCTTCTTAGACTGATCCATATTGAACTTCTTCAATATCTTATCAAGGTATGTGCTTTGTGAAAGACCTATGAGGCGTCTCGATCTATCTCTATAGATCTTGATGCCTAATATATAAGCAGCTTCTCCAAGGTCCTTCATTGAAAAACTCTTATTCAAGTAGGCCTTGATGCTGTCCAAGAGTTCTATATCATTTCCCATCAAAAGTATGTCATCTACATATAGTATGAGAAATGCTATAGAGCTCCCACTCACTTTCTTGTAAACGCAGGCTTCTCCATAAGTCTGCGTAAACCCAAACGCTTTGATCATCTCATCAAAGTGAATGTTCCAACTCCGAGATGCTTGCACCAGCCCATAAATCGAGCGTTGGAGCTTGCACACCTTGTCAGCATTCTTAGGATCGACAAAACCTTCCGGCTGCATCATATACAATTCTTCCTTAAGGAAACCATTAAGGAATGCCGTTTTGACGTCCATTTGCCATATTTCATAATCGTAAAACGTGGCAATTGCTAACATGATTCGGACGGACTTTAGCTTTGCTACCGGTGAGAAAGTCTCATCGTAGTCAACCCCTTGAACTTGTCGATAACCCTTAGCGACAAGCCGAGCTTTATAGATGGTCACGTTACCATCCGCGTCTGTCTTCTTAAAGATCCATTTATTCTCTATGGCTCGCCTTTCAACGGGCAAGTCAGTTAAAGTCCATACTTCGTTTTCATACATGGATCCTATCTCGGATTTCATGGCTTCTAGCAATTTGTCGGAATCCGGGCCCGCCATCGCTTCTTCATAGTTCGAAGGTTCACCGTTGTCTAACAACATGATTTCCAAGACAGGGTTGCCGTACCACTCTGGTGCGGAACGTGTCCTTGTGGACCTTCGAAGTTCAGTAGCAACTTGATCAGAAGTTTCATGATCATCATCATTAACTTCCTCTCTAGTCGGTGCAGGCACCTCAGGAACATTTTCTTGAGTTGCGCCATTTTCCGGTTCAAGAGGTAACACTTCATCAAGTTCTACTTTCCTCCCACTTACTTCTTTCGAGAGAAACTCTTTCTCTAGAAAGGATCCATTCTTGGCAACAAAGATCTTGCCTTCGGATCTGAGGTAGAAGGTATACCCAATAGTTTCTTTTGGGTATCCTATGAAGACGCATTTTTCCGACTTGGGTTCGAGCTTTTCAGGTTGAAGTTTCTTGACATAAGCATCGCATCCCCAAACTTTTAGAAACGACAGCTTAGGTTTCTTCCCAAACCATAATTCATACGGTGTCATCTCAACGGATTTCGACGGAGCCCTATTTAAAGTGAATGCGGCAGTCTCTAAAGCATAGCCCCAAAAAGATAGCGGTAAATCGGTAAGAGACATCATAGACCGCACCATATCTAATAGAGTGCGATTACGACGTTCGGACACACCATTACGCTGAGGTGTTCCAGGCGGCGTTAGTTGTGAAACTATTCCACATTTTCTTAAGTGTGTGCCAAATTCGTGACTCAAGTATTCTCCTCCATGATCTGATCGTAGAAACTTGATTTTCCTGTCACGTTGATTCTCAACCTCACTCTAAAATTCCTTAAACTTTTCAAAGGTTTCAGACTTGTGCTTCATTAAGTAGACACACCCATATCTACTCAAGTCATCAGTGAGAGTGAGAACATAACGATAGCCACCGCGAGCTTCAACACTCATTGGACCGCACACATCAGTATGTATGATTTCCAATAAGTTGGTTGCTCGCTCCATTGTTCCTGAGAACGGAGTCTTGGTCATTTTACCCATGAGGCATGGTTCGCACGTGTCAAATGATTCATAATCAAGAGACTCTAAAAGTCCATATGCATGGAGCTTCTTCATGCGTTTGACACCTATGTGACCAAGGCGGCAGTGCCACAAGTATGTGGGACTATCATTATCAACCTTACATCTTTTGGTATTCACACTATGAACATGTGTAGCATTACGCTCGAGATTCATTAAGAATAAACCATTCACCATAGGAGCATGACCATAAAACATATCTCTCATATAAATGGAACAACCATTATTCTCGGATTTAAATGAGTAGCCATCTCGAATTAAACGAGATCCCGATACAATGTTCATGCTCAAAGCTGGCACTAAATAACAATTATTGAGGTTTAAAACTAATCACGTAGGTAAATGAAGAGGCAGCATGCCGACGGCGATCACATCGACCTTGGAACCATTCCCGACGCGCATCGTCACCTCGTCCTTCGCCAGCCTCCGTTTATTCCGCAGCTCCTGCTTTGAGTTACAAATGTGAGCAACTGCACCGGTATCAAATACCCAAGAGCTACTACGAGTACTGGTTAGGTACACATCAATTACATGTATATCACATATACCTTTTGTTTTGCCGGCCTTCTTGTCCGCTAAGTATTTGGGGCAATTCCGCTTCAATGACCACTTCCCTTGCAATAAAAACACTCAGTCTCGGGCTTGGGTCCGTTCTTTGGCTTCTTCCCGGCAGCTTGCTTGCCGGGCGCGGCAACTTCCTTGCCGTCCTTCTTGAAGTTCTTTTTACCCTTACCCTTCTTGAACTTAATGGTTTTATTCACCATCAACACTTGATGTTCCTTCTTGACTTCTACCTCTGCTGATTTCAGCATAGCAAATACTTCAGGAATGGTCTTTTCCATCCCCTGCATATTGAAGTTCATCACAAAGCTCTTGTAGCTCGGTGGAAGCGACTGGAGGATTCTGTCAATGACCGCATCATCCGGGAGATTAACTCCCAGCTGAGTCAAGCGGTTATGCAACCCAGACATAGTGAGTATGTGCTCACTGACAAAACTGTTTTCCTCCATCTTACAGCTGAAGAATTTGTCGGAGACTTGATATCTCTCGACCCGGGCATGAGCTTGAAAAACCATTTTCAGCTCTTCGAACATCTCATATGCTCCGTGTCTCTCAAAACGTTTTTGGAGCCCCGGCTCTAAGCTGTAAAGCATGCCGCATTGAACGAGGGAGTAGTCATCGGTACGTGCCTGCCAAGCGTTCATAACGTCTTGTTCAGCAGGGAGGACAGGTGCGTCACCCAGCGGTGCTTGTAGGACATAATCTTTCTTGGAAGCTATGAGGATGATCCTCAGGTTCCGGACCCAGTCCGTGTAGTTGCTGCCATCGTCTTTCAGCTTGGTTTTCTCTAGGAACGCGTTGAAGTTGAGGACTACGTTGGCCATTTGATCTACAAGACATATTGTAAATATTTTAGACTAAGTTCATGATAATTAAGTTCATCAAATCAAATTATTTATGAACTCCCACTTAGATAGACATCCCTCTTCTAGTCATCTAAGTATAACATGATCCGAGTTAACTAGGCCGTGTCCGATCATCACGTGAGACGGACTAGTCAACATCGGTGAACATCTTCATGTTGATCGTATCTTCTATACGACTCATGCTCGACCTTTCGGTCTTCTGTGTTCCGAGGCCATGTCTGTACATGCTAGGCTCGTCAAGTCAACCTAAGTGTTTGCATGTGTAAATCTGTCTTACACCCGTTGTATGTGAACGTTAGAATCTATCACACCCGATCATCACGTGGTGCTTCGAAACAACGAACTGTCGCAACGGTGCACAGTTAGGGGGAACACTTCTTGAAATTATTATGAGGGATCATCTTATTTACTACCGTCGTTCTAAGTAAACAAGATGCAAAAACATGATAAACATCACATGCAATCAAATAATAAACGTGACATGATATGGCCAATATCACATATCTCCTTTGATCTCCATCTTGGGGCTCCATGATCATCTTGTCACCGGCTTGACACCATGATCTCCATCATCGTGTCTCCATGAAGTTGCTCGCCAACTATTACTTCTACTACTATGGCTAACGCGTTTAGCAATAAAGTAAAGTAATTTACATGGCGTTTCTCAATGACACGCAGGTCATATAAAAGAATAAAGACAACTCATATGGCTCCTGCCGGTTGTCATACTCATCGACATGCAAGTCGTGATTCCTATTACAATAGCATGAACATCTCATACATCACATATAGATCATTCATCATTCATCACAACTTTGGCCATATCATATCACAATCACTTGCTGCAAAAACAAGTTAGACGTCCTCTAATTGTTGTTGCAAGTTTTACGTGGCTGAATTAGGGTTCTAGCAAGAACGTTTTCTTACCTACGTGAAAGCCACAACGTGATTTGTCAACTTCTATTTACCCTTCATAAGGACCCTGTTCATCGAATCCGCTCCAACTAAAGTGGGAGAGACAGACACCCGCAAGCCACCTTATGCAACTAGTGCATGTTAGTCGGTGGAACCGGTCTCACGTAAGCGTACGTGTAAGGTTGGTCCGGGCCGCTTCATCCCACAATACCGCTGAAGCAAGAAAAGACTAGTAGCGGCAAGAAAGTTGACAAATCCACGCCCACAACAAATTGTGTTCTACTCGCGCAAGAAGAACTACGCATAGACCTAGCTCTGATACCACTGTTGGGTAACGTTGCAGAAAACAAAAAATTTCCTACTCGTTTCACCAAGATCCATCTAGGAGTTCATCTAGCAACGAGTCACGAGATGCATCTACATACCTTTGTAGATCGCGTGCGGAAGCGTTCAACGAACGGGGATGATGTAGTCGAACACGACGTGATCCAAATCACCGATGACCGAGTGCCGAACGGACGGCACCTCCGCGTTCAACACACGTACGGGACGGGAGACGTCTCCTCCTTCTTGATCCAGCAAGGGGGAAGGAGAGGTTGGTGATGATCCAGCAGCACGACGGCGTGGTGGTGGATGCAGGGTGTCACAGTAGCAGGGCTTCGCCTATACTACGCAAGAGGGAGATGTAACAGGGAGAGAGGGAAGCACCAAAAGCCGTAGGGCAAAGTCCCTCCTCTCCCCCACTATATATAGGGGTGCCAAGGGGGGGACGCCGGCCCTAGGAGATGGATCTCCTAGGGGGGCGGCGGCCAAGGGTGGGGGGCTTGCCCCCCAAGGCAAGGGGGCGCCCCCTTTTAGGGTTTCCCCTAACCCTAGGCGCATGGGCCCCTTAGGGGGTGGCGCCCCAGCCCACTAAGGGCTGGGTTCCTTCCCACTTCAGCCCATGGGGCCCTCCGGGATAGGTGGCCCCACCCGGTGGACCCCCGGGACCCTTCCGGTGGTCCCGGTACAATACCGGTAACCCCGAAACTTGTCCCGATGGCCGAAACAGCACTTCCTATATATAATTCTTTACCTCCGGACCATTCCGGAACTCCTCGTGACGTCCGGGATCTCATCCGGGACTCCGAACAACATTCGGGTTACTGCATATACATATCTTCACAACCCTAGCGTCACCGAACCTTAAGTGTGTAGACCCTACGGGTTCGGGAGACATGTAGACATGACCGAGACGACTCTCCGGTCAATAACCAACAGCGGGATCTGGATACCCATGTTGGCTCCCACATGTTCCACGATGATCTCATCGGATGAACCACGATGTCGAGGATTCAATCAACCCCGTATGCAATTCCCTTTGTCAATCGATATATTACTTGCCCGAGATTCGATCGTCGGTATCCCAATACCTCGTTCAATCTCGTTATCGGCAAATCACTTTACTCGTACCGTAATGCATGATCCCGTGACCAGACACTTGGTCACTTTGAGCTCATTATGATGATGCATTACCGAGTGGGCCCAGTGATACCTCTCCGTCTTACGGAGTGACAAATCCCAGTCTTGATCCGTGTCAACCCAACAGACACTTTCGGAGATACCCGTAGTATACCTTTATAGTCACCCAGTTACGTTGTGACGTTTGGTACACCCAAAGCACTCCTACGGCATCCGGGGGTTACACGATCTCATGGTCTAAGGAAAAGATACTTGACATTGCAAAACTTTAGCAAACGAACTATACGATCTTTATGCTATGTTTAGGATTGGGTCTTGTCCATCACATCATTCTCCTAATGATGTGATCTCGTTATCAATGACATCTTATGTCCATAGCCAGGAAACCATGACTATCTGTTGATTAACGAGCTAGTCAACTAGAGGCTTACTAGGGACATGTTGGTGTCTGTTATTCACACATGTATTACGATTTCCGGATAACACAATTATAGCACGAATAAAGACAATTATCATGAACAAGGAAATATAATAATAATGCTTTTATTATTGCCTCTAGGGCATATTTCCAACAGATCTCATGTTGATAGGTTTTGACGAACTTTTTTTTTCACAAAAAAAACCAGACGAAAAAAATGGGAGAAAAAACCGAACCAGAAGCACGGTTTTTTCCCTTTCCGAAAGAGGCACGCCTGTACCTCTCGCGAAATCACAACCGTGCCTCTCGTGAAAGCAAAACCGTGACTCTCGTGAAAGAAAAAAAACAGAAAACACGTTTTTTTTTGTTTTCGAGAGGCACGGTCGTGACTCTCGCGAAGGCACAACCGTGCCTCTCGCGAAAACAAAACCGTGACTCTCGCGAAAGAAAAAAAACAGAAAACGCCTATTTTTTCCCTTTCCTAGAGGCACAGGTGTGACTTTCGCGAAAGCACAACCGTGCCTCTCGCGAAAGCAAAACCGTGACTCTCACGAAAGAAAAAAAAACAGAAAACGCGTTTTGTTTTTCTCTATCCTAGAGGCACGGTCGTGACTTTCGCGAAAGCACCACCGTGCCTCTCGCAGAAGCAAAACCGTGACTCTCACGAAAAAAATAGAAAACACGTTTTGTTTTTCCCTTTTCCAAGAGGCACGGCCGTGACTCTCGCAAAAGAACAACCGTGCCTCTCGCGGAAGCAAAACCGTGACTCTCGCGAAAGAAAAAAAACAGAAAACGCGTTTTTTTCGTTTCCGAAAGGCACGGCCATGACTCTCGCTAAAGCACAACCGTGCCTCTCGCGGGAAAAAACTGTGACTTTCGCGAAAGGAAAATAAAAGAAAACGCGTTTTTTCGCGCAAAGAATTTTTTTTTCAAAATTTTTTTTGATTGAAAAGCTAAGAAAGACCGGGAGAAAACCAAAACATCGAAATAACCCCGAAAAAACCCTTTAAAAGCCAAAAACATGTGCAAAAAAATAAAAAAATAAAATCCGAAGGAAACGTCCAGAGCGTGACACGTGGCAAACGGCTGAGAGCGCGTCAAGTGGCGCTGATCGTTGCGAGGCTTCCGAAGGAGCGCTTATTAACTAGTTGCTCCCCTCGATTTTGAACGAAAACAAAGAGACAAAATGGACCGGCCCAATGTATGTGTTGGAAATATGCCCTAGAGGCAATAATAAATTGATTATTATTATATTTCCTTGTTCATGATAATCGTTTATTATCCATGCTAGAATTGTATTGATAGGAAACTCAGATACATGTGTGGATACATAGACAACACCATGTCCCTAGTAAGCCTCTAGTTGACTAGCTCGTTGATCAATAGATGGTTACAGTTTCCTGACCATGGACATTGGATGTCATTGATAACGGGATCACATCATTAGGAGAATGATGTGATGGACAAGACCCAATCCTAAGCCTAGCACAAGATCATGTAGTTCGTATGCTAAAGCTTTTCTAATGTCAAGTATCATTTCCTTAGACCATGAGATTGTGCAACTCCCGGATACCGTAGGAGTGCTTTGGGTGTGCCAAACGTCACAACGTAACTGGGTGGCTATAAAGGTACACTACAGGTATCTCCGAAAGTGTCTGTTGGGTTGGCACGAATCGAGACTGGGATTTGTCACTCCGTGTAAACGGAGAGGTATCTCTGGGCCCACTCGGCAGGACATCATCATAATGTGCACAATGTGATCAAGGAGTTGATCACGGGATGATGTGTTACGGAACGAGTAAAATAGACTTGCCGGTAACGAGATTGAACAAGGTATCGGGATACCGACGATCGAATCTCGGGCAAGTATCGTACCGATAGACAAAGGGAATTGTATACGGGATTGATTAAGTCCTTGACATCGTAGTTCATCCGATGAGATCATCGTGGAACATGTGGGAGCCAACATGGGTATCCAGATCCCGCTGTTGGTTATTGACCGGAGAGTCGTCTCGGTCATGTCTGCACGTCTCCCGAACCCGTAGGGTCTACACACTTAAGGTCCGATGACGCTAGGGTTATAAAGGAAGTTTGTATGTGGTTACCGAATGTTGTTCGGAGTCCCGGATGAGATCCCGGACGTCACGAGGAGTTCCGGAATGGTCCGGAGGTAAAGATTTATATATAGGAAGTCCTGTTTTGGTCACCGGAAAAGTTTCGGGTTTTATCGGTAACGTACGGGGACCACCGGGAGGGTCCCGGGGGTCCACCAAGTGGAGCCACAAGCCCCGGAGGGCTGCATGGGCCAAGTGTGGGAGGGGACCAGCCCCAGGTGGGCCGGCGCGCCCCCCCCACCAAGGCCCAAGGTGCAAGGAAGAGGGAAAGGGGGCAAACCCTAGGGCAGATGGGCCCTAAGGCCCATACCTGGTGCGCCTCCCTCTCCCCCTCCACTTGGCCGCCACCCATAGATGGGATTGGGGCTGTCCGCCGCCCCTAGGGTGGAACCCTAGGTGGGGCGCACCCCCTCCCTCTCCCCTATATATACTTGAGCACTTGGGGGCTGCCCACACATGAGTTTCTCCTCCTGTTGGTGCAGCCCTACCTCTCTTTCTCCTCGTCTCTCGTAGTGCTTGGCGAATCCCTGCTGGATCACCATGCTCCTCCACCACCACCACGCCATTGTGCTGCTGCTGGATGGAGTCTTCCTCAACCTCTCCCTCTCTCCTTACTGGATCAAGGCATGGGAGACGTCACCGGGTTGTACGTGTGTTGAACGCGGAGGTGTCGTCCGTTCGGCGCTAGGATCTCCGGTGATTTGGATCACGACGAGTACGACTCCATCAACCCCGTTCACTTGAACGCTTCCGCTTAGGGATCTACAAGGGTATGTAGATGCACTCTCCTCCCCTCGTTGCTGGTCTCTCCATAGATAGATCTTGGTGACACGTAGGAAAATTTTGAATTTCTGCTACGTTCCCCAACGGTGGCATCATGAGCTAGGTCTATTGCGTAGATTCTATGCACGAGTAGAACACAAAGTAGTTGTGGGCGTTGATTTGGTTCAATATGCTTACCGTTACTAGTCCAATCTTGATTCAGCGGCATTGTGGGATGAAGCGGCCCGGACCGACCTTACACGTACTCTTATGTGAGACTGGTTCCACCGACTGGCATGCACTAGTTGCATAAGGTGGCTAGCGGGTGTCTGTCTCTCCCACTTTAGTCGGATCGGATTCGATGAAAAGGGTCCTTATGAAGGGTAAATAGCAATTGGCATATCACGTTGTGGTTTTTGCGTAGGTAAGAAACGTTCTTGCTAGAAACCCATAGCAGCCACGTAAAACATGCAAACAACAATTAGAGGACGTCTAACTTGTTTTTGCAGGGTATGCTATGTGATGTGATATGGCCAAGAAGAATGTGATGAATGATATGTGATGTATGAGATTGATCATGTTCTTGTAATAGGAATCACGACTTGCATGTCGATGAGTATGACAACCGGCAGGAGCCATAGGAGTTGTCTTAATTTATTTATGACCTGCGCGTCAACATAAACGTCATGTAATTACTTTACTTTATTGCTAACAGTTAGTTGTAGTAGTAGAAGTAATAGTTGGCGAGACAACTTCATGAAGACACGATGATGGAGATCATGGTGTCATGCCGGTGACAAGATGATCATGGAGCCCAAGATGGAGATCAAAGGAGCTATATGATATTGGCCATATCATGTCACTATTATTTGATTGCATGTGATGTTTATCATGTTTATACATCTTATTTGCTTAGAACGACGGTAGTAAATAAGATGATCCCTCATTAAAATTTCAAGAAAGTGTTCCCCCTAACTATGCAGCGTTGCGAAAGTTCGTCGTTTCGAAGCACCACGTGATGATCGGGTGTGATAGATTCTTACGTTCACATACAACGGGTGTAAGGCAGATTTACACACGTGAAACACTTAGGTTGACTTGACGAGCCTAGCATGTACAGACATGGCCTCGGAACACAAGAAATCGAAAGGTCGAGCATGAGTCGTATAGAAGATACGATCAACATGAAGATGTTCACCGATGTTGACTAGTCCGTCTCACGTGATGATCGGACACGACCTAGTTGACTCGGATCATGTAATCACTTAGATGACTAGAGGGATGTCTATCTGAGTGGGAGTTCATAAGATGAATTTAATTATCCTGAACATAGTCAAAAGGTCTTCGCAAATTATGTCGTAGCTCGCGCTTCAGTTCTACTGTTTAGATATGTTCCTAGAGAAAATTAGTTGAAAGTTGATAGTAGCAATTATGCAGACAGTAAAAGGCTTATGTCCATAATGCACCGCTCAGTGTGCTGAACCTCGAACATCGTCTGTGGATGTTGCGAACATCTGACATACACATTTTGATAACTACGTGATAGTTCAGTTAAACGGTTTAGAGTTGAGGCACCGAAGACGTTTTAAAACATCGCGAAACATATGAGATGTTTTGAGGGCTGAAATTGGGATTTCAGTCTCGTGCCCACGTCAAGAGGTATAAGACCTCCGACAATTTTCTTAGCCTGCAAACTAAGGGAGAAAAGCTTAATTGTTGAGCTTGTGCTCAGATTGTCTGAGCACAACAATCGCTTGAATCAAGTGGGAGTTGATCTTCCAGATGCAATAGTGATAGTTCTCCGAAGTCGTTACCACCAAGCTGCTAGAGCTTCGTGATGAACTATAATATATCAGGGACATATATGATGATCCTTGAGATATTCGCGATGTTTGACACCACAAAAAGTAGAAATCAAGAAGGAGCATCAATTGTTGATGGTTGGTGAAACCACTAGTTTCAAGAAGGGCAAGGGCAAGAAGGGATACTTCATGAAACGGCAAATCAGCTGCTGCTCTAGTGAACAAACCCAAGGTTGAACCCAAACCCGAGACTAAGTGCTTCTGTAATAAGAGGAACAGCCACTGGAGCAGAATTACCCTAGATACTTGGTAGATGAGAAGGCTGGCAAGGTCGATAGAAGTATATTGGATATACATTGTGTTAATGTGTACTTTACTAGTACTCCTAGTAGCACCATGGTATTAGATACCGGTTCGGTTGCTAAGTGTTAGTAAACTCGAAATAAAAGGCTGCGGAGTAAACGGAGACTAGCTAAAGGTGAGCTGGCGATATGTGTTGGAAGTTTTTCCAAAGCTTGATGTAATCAAGCATCGCACACTCCCTCTACCATCGAGATTGGTGTTTGCGTTGAGCATAGACATGATTGGATTATGTCTATCGCAATACGGTTATTCATTTAAAGGAGAATAATGGTTACTCTATTTATTTGAATAATACCTTCAATGGTCTTACACCTAAAATGAATGGTTTATTGAATCTCGATCATAGTGATACACATGTTCATGCCAAAAGATATAAGATGGTAATGATAGTACCACCTACTTGTGGCACTGCCACTTAAGTCATATCGGTATAAAACGCATGAAGAAGATCCATGTTGATGGATCTTTGGACTCACTCATTTTTGAAAGGATTGAGACATGCGAACCATGTTTGTTGGTAGATATGCATGAAGAAACTCTATACAGATGGATCGTTTGGACTCACTTGATTTTGAATCACTTGAGACATGCAAATCATACCACATGGGCAAGATGACTGAAAGCCTCGGTTTCAGTAAAATGGAACTAGAAAGCAACTTGTTGGAAGTAATACATTTATGATGTGTGCAGTCCAATGAGTGCTGAGCCGTGTAGTGGATATCGTTATGTTCTTGCTTCACAGATGATTTGAGTAGATGTTGAGTATATTTACTTGATGAATCACGAGTCTGAATTATTGAAAGGTTCAAGTAATTTCAGGGTGAAGTTGAAAGATCGTCATGACAAGAGGATAAAAGATCTATGATATGATCATAGAGATGAATATCTTAATTACGAGTTTGGCACAGAATTAAGACATTGTAGAAATTGTTTCACAACTAAGACAGCCTGGAACACCATAGTGTGACGGTGTGTCCGAACATCATAACTGCACCCTATTGGATATGATGCATACCATGATGTCTCTTATCGAATTACCATGATAGTTTATGGGTTAGGCATTAGAGACAACCACATTCACTTTAAATAGGGCACCACGTAATTCCGATGAGATGACACCGTATGAACTATGGTTTAGAGAAACCTAAGCTGTCATTTCTTAAAAGTTTGGGGCTGCGACGCTTATGTGAAAAAGTTTCAGGCTGATAAGCTCGAACCCAAAGCGGATAAATGCATCTTCATAGGACACCCGAAACAGTTGGGTATACCTCCTGTCTCAGATCCGAAAGCAATAAAGGATTGTTTCTAAAATCGGGTCCTTTCTCGAGGAAAAGTTTATCTTGAAAGAATTGAGTGGGAGGATGGTGGAGACTTGATAAGGTTATTGAACCGTCTCTTCAACTAGTGTGTGGCAGGGCACAGGAAGTTGTTCCTATGGCACCTACACCAATTGAAGTGGAAGCTTATGATAGTGATCATGAAACTTCAGATCAAGTCACTACCAAACCTCGTAGGATGAAAAGGATGCGTACTACTTCAGAGTGGTACGTAATCATGTCTTTGAAGTCATGTTGCTAGACAACAATGAACCTACGAGCTATGGAGAAGCGGTGGTGGGCCTGGATTCCGATAAATGGCTCGAGGTCATATAATCCGAGAGAGGATCCATATATGAAAACAAAGTGTAGACTTTGGAAGAACTACTTGATGGTCGTAAGGCTATTAGGTACATATGGATTTTAAAAGGAAGACGGACAATGATGGTAAGTATCACCATTAAGAAAGCTCGACTTGTCGTTAAGATGTTTTCCGACAAGTTCAAGGAGTTGACTACGGTGAGACTTTCTCACTCGTAGCGATGCTAAGAGTCCGTTGGAATTATATTAGCAGTCACTGCATTATTTATGAAATCTTGCAGATAGGATGTCAAAAACATTGTTTCCTCACGTTTTTGAGGAAAGGTTGTATGTGATACAACCAGAAGGTTTTAACAATCCTGAAAGATGCTAACAAGTATGCAAAGCTCTAGCAATCCTTCTAAGGACTGGAGTAAGCATCTCAGAGTTGGAATGTACGCTTTGATGAGATGATCAAAGATTTTGGGTTTATACAAAGTTTATGAGAAACTCGTATTTCCAAAGAAGTGAGTGGGAGCACTATAGAATTTCTGATGAGTATATGTTGTTAACATATTGTTGATCGGAAATGATGTAGAATTTCTGGAAAGCATGCAGAGTTATTTGAAAAGTGTTTTTCAATGGAAATCCTGGATTAAGCTACTTGAACATTGAGCATCAAGATCTATAAGGATAGATCAAAACGCTTAATGGTACTTTCAAATGAGCACATACCTTGACATGATCTTGAAGGTGTTCAAGATGGATCAGTCAAAGAAGGAGTTCTTGCCTGAGTTGTAAGGTATGAAGTTAAGACTTAAAGCTCGACCACGGCAGAAGAAAGAGGAAGGACGAAGGTCGTCCCCTATGCTTTTGTCATAGGCTCTCTACAGTATGCTATGCTGTGTGCCGCACCTGAAGTGTGCCTTGCCATGAGTCAGTCAAGGGGTACAAGAGTGATCCAAGAATGGATCACAGGACAGCGGTCAAAGTTATCCTTAGTAACTAGTGGACTAAGGAATTTTCTCGATTATGGAGGTGGTAAAAGAGTTCGTCGTAAAGGGTTACGCCGATGCAAACTTTGACACTAATCCAGATTATTCTGAGTAGTAGACTGGATTCGTATAGTAGAACAGTTATTTGGAATAGCTCCAAATAGAACGTGGTAGCTGCATCTAGGAGATGACATAGAGATTTGTAAAGCACACACGGATCTGAAAGATTCAGACCCGTTGACTATAACATCTCTCACAAGCATCAAACCCAGAACTCATCGAGTGTTAATCACATGGTAATGTGAACTAGATTATTGACTCTAGTAAACTCTTTGGGTGTTAGTCACATGGGGATGTGACCTTGAGTGTTTATCACATATCGATGTGAACTGGATTATTGACTCTAGTGCAAGTGGGAGACTGTTGGAAATATGCCCTAGAGGCAATAATAAATTGATTATTATTATATTTCCTTGTTCATGATAATCGTTTATTATCCATGCTAGAATTGTATTGATAGGAAACTCAGATACATGTGTGGATACATAGACAACACCATGTCCCTAGTAAGCCTCTAGTTGACTAGCTCGTTGATCAATAGATGGTTACAGTTTCCTGACCATGGACATTGGATGTCATTGATAACGGGATCACATCATTAGGAGAATGATGTGATGGACAAGACCCAATCCTAAGCCTAGCACAAGATCATGTAGTTCGTATGCTAAAGCTTTTCTAATGTCAAGTATCATTTCCTTAGACCATGAGATTGTGCAACTCCCGGATACCGTAGGAGTGCTTTGGGTGTGCCAAACGTCACAACGTAACTGGGTGGCTATAAAGGTACACTATAGGTATCTCCGAAAGTGTCTGTTGGGTTGGCACGAATCGAGACTGGGATTTGTCACTCCGTGTAAACGGAGAGGTATCTCTGGGCCCACTCGGTAGGACATCATCATAATGTGCACAATGTGATCAAGGAGTTGATCACGGGATGATGTGTTACGGAACGAGTAAAAGAGACTTGCCGGTAACGAGATTGAACGAGGTATCGGGATACCGACGATCGAATCTCGGGCAAGTATCGTACCGATAGACAAAGGGAATTGTATACGGGATTGATTAAGTCCTTGACATCGTGGTTCATCCGATGAGATCATCGTGGAACATGTGGGAGCCAACATGGGTATCCAGATCCCGCTGTTGGTTATTGACCGGAGAGTCGTCTCGGTCATGTCTGCATGTCTCCCGAACCCGTAGGGTCTACACACTTAAGGTCCGATGACGCTAGGGTTATAAAGGAAGTTTATATGTGGTTACCGAATGTTTTTCGGAGTCCCGGATGAGATCCCGGACGTCACGAGGAGTTCCGGAATGGTCCGGAGGTAAAGATTTATATATAGGAAGTCCTGTTTTGGTCACCGGAAAAGTTTCGGGTTTTATCGGTAACGTACCGGGACCACCGGGAGGGTCCCGGGGGTCCACCAAGTGGGGCCACAAGCCCCGGAGGGCTGCATGGGCCAAGTGTGGGAGGGGACCAGCCTCAGGTGGGCTGGTGCGCCCCCCCCCCCCACCAAGGCCCAAGGCGCAAGGAAGAGGGAAAGGGGGCAAACCCTAGGGCAGATGGGCCCTAAGGCCCATACCTGGTGCGCCTCCCTCTCCCCCTCCACTTGGCCGCCACCCATAGATGGGATTGGGGCTGGCCGCCGCCCCTAGGGTGGAACCCTAGGTGGGGCGCACCCCCTCCCTCTCCCCTATATATACTTGAGCACTTGGGGGCTGCCCACACACGAGTTTCTCCTCCTGTTGGTGCAGCCCTACCTCTCTTTCTCCCCGTCTCTCGTAGTGCTTGGCGAAGCCCTGCTGGATCACCACGCTCCTCCACCACCACCACGCCGTTGTGCTGCTGCTGGATGGAGTCTTCCTCTACCTCTCCCTCTCTCCTTGCTGGATCAAGGCATGGGAGACGTCACCGGGCTTTACGTGTGTTGAACGCGGAGGCGCCGTCCCTTCGGTGCTAGGATCTCCAGTGATTTGGATCACGACGAGTACGACTCCATCAACCCCGTTCACTTGAACGCTTCCGCTTAGCGATCTACAAGGGTATGTAGATGCACTCTCCTCCCCTCGTTGCTGGTCTCTCCATAGATAGATCTTGGTGACACGTAGGAAAATTTTGAATTTCTGCTACGTTCCCCAACAGTATGCACATGGGAAAAAAGCTTTCAGACCAGGACAACGTATATCTCGCTATAAGGGGTTCCTTATGTGTCGCATCATGCGACATGTAGGGGACTCTCGTGTGAAGCCGAGCGCAAGATGGGCAGGCCCAGGCGCGTCGGAGCCAAAACATCATATTTTTTTACCTTTTTTCTTTACTTTTGCTTATACTTTCAGATATTCTAAATAAAATATAATAGAAAACACTCTAATTTTCTAAAAAAATATTGTCCAAGCATTAAAAAGTTAAATGTGAATATAGAAACTGATGGAAATATGCCCTAGAGGCAATAATAAAATAGTTATTATTATATTTTCTAAATCATGATAAAGGTTTATTATTCATGCTAGAATTGTATTGATTGGAAACTGAAATGCATGTGTGGATACGTAAACAAATACTGTGTCCCTAGCGAGCCTCTACTTGACTAGTTCGTTGATCAATGATGGTTAAGGTTTCCTAGCCATAGAAATGTATTGTCACTTGATAACGGGATCACATCATTAGGAGAATGATGTGATGGACAAGACCCATCCCTTAGCTTAGCATTTGATCATTTAAGTTTATTGTTATTGCTTTCTTAATGCCAAATACATATTCCTTCGACTATGAGATTATGCAACTCCAGGATACCAGAGGAATACCTTGTGTGCTATCAAATGTCACAACGTAACTGGGTGATCATAAAGATGCTCTACAGGTATCTCCGAAGGTCTTTGTTGAGTTGGCATAGATCGATATTATGATTTGTCACTCCGTGTATTGGAGAGGTATCTCTGGGCCCTCTCGGTAATACACATCATAATAAGCTTGCAAGCAAATGACTAAGGAGTTAGTCACGAGATGATGTATTACAGAACGAGTAAAGAGACTTGTCAGTAACGAGATTGAACTAGGTATGAAGATATCGACGATCGAATCTCAGGCAAGTAACATACTGATGGACAAAGGGAATTACGTATGTTGTCATAATGTTCGACCAATAAAGATCTTCATAGAATATGTAGGAGCCAATATGGGCATCCAGGTTTCGCTATTGGTTATTGACCGGAAAGGTGTCTCGGCCATGTCTACATAGTTCTCGAACCCGTAGGGTCTGCACGCTTAATGTTCGTTGACGATATAGTGTTATATGAGTTATATGATTTGGTGACCAGATGTTGTTTGGAGTCCCAGATGAGATCACGAACATGACGAGGAGCTCCCTAATAGTCCAGAGGTAAAGATTGATATACAGGACGATAATATTCGGACACCGGAAGAGTTTCAGAGTGCACCGGGTAGTCATCGGGTCACCGGAAGGGGTTCCAGACACCCCCGGTAGGTGTATGGACCTAATGGGCCAAGGGGGGACAGACCAGCCCACAAGGGGGCTCGCGCGCCCCTCTCCCTAGCCGTCGGCCCTAGGGAAGGAAAGGGGGAGGGGCTAGCCTCTCCTGCTTTCCCCTCCACATGGGAGAAAGGAAAGGGGGGGGGCACCCTCCCCTGCCTTTCCCCGCTCACCTAGAAAGGAAGGGGGCGCAGCTCGGGGAGGACCCCAAGTAGGATTCGGCCTACCTGGGGCGCCTCCTTGGCCGCTGCTTCCTCCCCCACCTATATATATGTGCGAGGGGGGCCACACATAACGACGACAATCTCTGAGCCGTGTGCGACGCCCCATCCATAGTTTTGTCCCTCGATCGTATTTTTGTAGTGCTTAGGCGAAGCCCTGTGGTGATAGCATCACCACCACCGTCACCACGCGGTTGTGCTACTGAAACTCATCCACTACTTCGCCGTCTTGCTGGATCAAGAAGGCGAGGACGTCACTGAGCTGAATGTGTGCTGAACGCGGAGGTGACGTACGTTCGGTATTCGATCGGTTAGATCGCGAAGAAGTTCGACTACATTAACCGCGTTACTAAACGCTTACGCTTACGGTCTACGAGGGTACGTAGACACACTCTCCCCTCTCGTTGCTATGCATCTCCATGGATAGATCTTGCGTGTGTTTAGATTTTTTTGTTTTCCATGCAACGTTCCCCAACAGAAACTGTTTTTCATGCATACGAAAAATGTATACAAAAAATACAATCTATGTGAAAAGGTTGATCATATGTTTAAAAAAAACTTAATCAAGATTTTGAAAAAAAATGTTAAACAAGTGTTTAAAAATTAATCAAGCATGTGAGAAATGTTAATGTGTATAGAAAAAATGTTGACCACATATTCAAAAAATAATAATCTTGTATTTGAAAACTGTTAATCAAGCATTTGAAAAATGTGAAATGTGTATAGAAAAAATGTTGATCATGTATTAAAAAAATTAATCTTGTACCTAAAAAGTGCTAATCAAGGATTGGAAAAGTTAATTTGTATATGAAAATACTGATCATGTATTTAAAAAATGTTGAACTTGTATTTGATAGATGTTAAACGAGTATTAGAAATATAATTAGAATGTACAATGCGTATGAAAACAAAGTAGACATAAAAAATTAATGTTTTCAAAAAAATATTAATCATGTATTTCAAAATGTTAACATGTATATAAAAATGTTTTTGATGTATAAGCAAAAATGTTGAATGTGTACTGAAAAAATGTTATCACGTGTTGAACAAGAGAGGAACTGATGATAACCGAAAAAAAGAGCTAATAAAAATAAAAAACCGAATAAATACTAAAATGGAATAAAATAAAATAAAACGAAATAGATTAAAAACCAAAGAAACCAATGCAAAAGAATGGAACCAAGAAAGAAAGAAAAAAACCAATGAAAACGAGAAAGAAACAAGTAAAAATAAAGAAAAAAACATAAAAAGGATGAAAACCAAGAAAGAAATGAAGAAAACCAATAATAACAAAGAAAACCATAAATAAAACAAAGGAAAATGATGAAAAACCGAAAAAACCCTAGAAGAAAATAAAATAATAGGGAAAACACAAATTCTAACCAGCGAAGCAGTGTATCGCTCGCGAGTGAGCGTCGGGTGCCATTGTTGAAGAAAAAAGGATAAATGGGCCGGCTCAGTTGCTATGCAAGATAAGATGTTCTTCAGGCGAGAGAAGCTACGGTCTCGCGCGCTATAAGCGAGATATAGCTTCTGTGTTTCCACTCTGAGGCCCAATAAAATCAGTCTAAACGAAAAGGCCCAATAAATCCATCGAGGTAGCTTGGGTGGCGACGCCGAAGCGATTTCCTCCCCTGGCCTGGCCCCTCGATTCCTCTCGGCGTACCATGGGGGTGCTGGCGCTGTGGCGGGTCATCTCCGCGCAGCGCGTGCGGCGGCGGCGGCAGCGGCAGCGGCAGCGGCGTCGCCGGACACAAACCCGTGGTGAGGCCTCTCTCTCGCTGCTCCGCTCGTCCCTGCTACTTTTGTAACCATGTCCTGGCATCAGTAGAAGAGTACCTCTTTTGTCGCGTTTGCTGATTAGGGTTCCTTGTCCAGAAGAACAAAAGTAAAAGGAGACATATGTTAGAGTTAACTCCAATTGCCTCGACTAGCAACTACGCGGTTAGGGATTAAGCCTTTTTTGAGGCAGGCTAGGGTTTAAAACCCTTTTTCAGGCAGGCTGGGAATTAAACTTGTGATCAAGGACCAGATTTTTTTTTGTGTGTGTGTGTACATGATAAGGATCTCACTCGCAGATGGTTGAATGTTCTGGTGCACTGATAGAGGGTTAAACCTGTGAGATGTTGCGGAAGGATAGGGATCTCGCTCGCTGATGGGTAAAATCAATTGTTCCATCAGATTTGGCACAAATGTGTGAGACTGGGGAGTGGTTGTACTGTTCTGCAAAAAAACCGAAAAAACCATATGCTCTAGTGAACTGGATTCTCAAAGGCACTAGAGCTCTTTTGTAAAAGTTGGATGCCAGATCGAAATTGGACCTTTTGTTCTATGCAAGTGTGTGCCTTTGTTGCTTTCTTCTGTTAGCATTTGTCCTTATAACAATGATGTGTTGCAGATGATCGAGTTCCTTTGTTGGCGAAAAGAGGACGCTCATCCTGGGAGCAAGATGATCGTTCAGAGGGTAGGAAAAGAGTTAAATACTCGGGACCAGACCTTCCACAGGTATGAATAGTGGAAGACTTTGGTTGCAAGTAAATAAAATGTCACCATCACTGCCCTGCTGCACAAATTTTTGGACCTGTGTTGGCTCAGTAAAGATGTATTTCCTGTGTCAGTAACTCCTCTTCTATATTTTACAAAGGGGAGAGATTAATGTTGGGGCTTTAACTTTCTGGAAAACTGTCTGTCATGAGTCTTGGATGCCCTGCCACCTTTGATGTTGGATAGAATTCCTATAGGCCCTTATCAGCAATTCCTTGTCCTATAGGCCCCTATGCAGTTTATGCTTACCTGAATTCTTAGTGTGTGACTTGTTGCTAGTATCTATCGCATATAGCACATTTCTTGGTTATATGGCCGCTCTTGCTACCGTCTAGCGCCTGAGTGTATATCTACCGAAATACATTTATGATAGGATCTCCCACCTCGTGGGCAATATGCTTCTCAAACTCTGTAGATATGTGATTGTGATGTCCCACCAGTCTTATAATGTCATTTGTAACATGTAGAAGGTCCAAGACTGGCTGAAAATTGTAATGTCATTTCTACCATGTAGAAGTTGCACGTTCGTGCTTTTCTTTGCTGTATTGGCCTATCTATAGCATGCTATTGTGCAGTAGACACCATTCGAAGCAATTTGTTTACAGAGATGCATAGGAAGCCGATACTATTGGCTACCCCCCATGACTAACTCAAGAATATATTTCTTAGTTGCCATCTATAGCAGTCTTCTAGGAAAACCATTATAAACATGTAGGAAAAAGGAATGCCCTATCTTCCTCACCAGTGCATCTGTGCATGCTTGCATACAGTTGACTGCTCAGGTTTGGATGGTGTTGTGCTTGTTGTTGTCCGTTAAGTCTGGCCTTCGGGCAGATTGTGACTAGAACATTATACTAGTTATAATTAGGCTCAGGGCTCAGGCTTCCCGGAAACAAAGTAACATGATTAAACCATGAGCAGCACAAGCTTGGACCCATATCAAATATGCATACTCGCTTATTCAGACTAGAAATTTGGGGAAAATAATCCGTCTATACTACTTAACACAAGTGGGACTTTACTGCACTCTTGAATATTGTTTCCTATAATCAGGTTCCTGCAAGACCAAATTTTATATGTGATCCGTCTGCAGTTTCCATACAGTTCAGTGTAGAGTATTGATTCCTCTATTATGTGTGTAGAACATCAATATCTGGTCTCTTCAATCTCTTCTCATCTCATTTACCATGTTGTGTGTCATATATCTTTGTGGGTAGCTGCTAGAGTTGTTGCGTGAGCTTTCTGGCTGATTAAATATTAAATGGTATTTGTGCAATGTAGAAGTTACATGTTTGTTGCTGTTTCTTTGGACATTATTTTCTTCCCAACGAATCGCACCACATGTCCTTTTTTTCTTCTCCTTTCCATAGTCAAAAGTAATCATTATCCTTTGGAAATCCAGTGTTTAACTCTTCAATGCTTGGGCATGCAGAAAATTTGGCGCCATATAATCTCACTAGTACCAATGCAAGATGCTGCTCGTGCTGCCTGTGTCTCTCATGCCTTTCTACGTTGTTGGAGGTTCTACCCCAACATTGGATTTAGTAACTCGACTGTAGGCTGCAATGGAGTTCTTACAAAGGCTGAAACAGCAAGAAAATTCGCCAGCAAAGTTAACCAAGTTCTGAAAAACCACTCTGGCATTGGCTTGAAGAGTATCAAGCTTGAATTCCTTGGCCACAATTCCAGCGACTGTTCTTCTCTCGATAGCTGGCTTCGGGTTGCTATTACATCGGAGATTGAAGAACTCAGCCTTATGCTGTCTTCAGAGGTGGCAACATACAGATTCCCGTGCTCACTTTTATCTGGTCTGAGGGGGAACTCGATTCGGTATGTACACCTCTCGGGTTGTGTCTTCCGTCCTGTGGTCAGACTCAGCTGTTTCAGAAGCCTGATGAATCTGCGCCTGTATCATGTGCGTATCAGTGAGGACGAGTTAGGATGCCTTCTTTCCAGTTGTTCTGCTCTGGAGCTGTTTGCATTTGGGTACTGCAATGAAATAACTTGCCTGAAGATACCCGACATACTGCAGCGCCTCCACGACCTACAAGTGGTCGGATGCAACGCTCTACGAGTGGTAGAGAGCAAAGCCCTGAATCTCTCCAGTTTTTACTTTGGTGGTAAACGAGAACAACTTTCACATGGAGAGCAATTGAAGAACTTAACAATGCCGCATCCACGTGCCCTCGATAATGCTCATGCCATGCTTCCAACTACTATGCCGAATCTTGAAACTCTTGACATAAGTTTGCGTCTCAAGGTATATTCATGTGACAGATATATGTATATGAAAATGGTATATCTTGCTTGATAATTAACCTCAGATATCTCTTTATACAGGCTGATACCCCCATGATGCATAGCCAATTCCTCCGCATCAAGTACCTGAGGATAACTGTTGATGGATATGCATTTCCTCGTATCAATGATTATATTTCCCTGGTTCCTTTTCTGGATGCTTCTCCTTGCTTGGAGTCCTTTTTCTTGCAAGTAAGTTGATGCTCATCCTGCAAAGGTATCCAGTGACTATAAATGGCAGAACCGTTAATTTAATTGGCTTTTCATCTTTAGGCAGCAGAACCCATGGAGCATGAGTCAATTTTCAGAGATCCCTCGCGTCTGAGGCGGATGCCAGGACACCGCCATGACAAGCTGAAGAGCGTGACAATCATCGGCTTTAACTCTGCAAAGAGTTTGATCGAGCTAACGGTTCATATCATCGAGAATGCAGGGTCACTAGAGTCCCTTACATTGGACACTGCTGATTGTTCTCTTGGATGTTCTGACAGCGAGACGAAGAGATGCTCTACCTTGGGCCAGAGTACTCTCATGGAAGTTCCTAGAGCGCTCTTTGCTATCCGAAGGTATGTGGAGGGCATAGTTCCCTCTGCAGTTAAGTTGGCTGTTCTGGAGCCTTGCACCCGCTGCTGCGATGCTTCTTGAGTTTTAGATGTCAAGCTATATTAGTATTTTGCATGATGTTTATGTGATTTTAGATGGGATGTGATCGAGCGAGACCCTTTACCTGGAGTAGTACAAGTGCGTATTTCACTTGTAAATCAATTATGAAACAACAATATTAATGGTTATTACCGACGCTTTAGATGTTCAGTTCTGATAATATCTGGTAATTGATAATAAATCAAAAACAGTCAAACAGTTTTCAGAAATGTGATGTATGAGGTAGCAGGCCATGTACAGATGGAGTTCAGATTTGTTCCAAATGTCAGCACCTTGTAAGCCTTAAGGTGGTATGAACTGGAGGCAACAGTTTGTATTGGTCTTGGCACTAGAACTTTCAGAAATGCAGCGCAGAATCTACTTCAGTACAGCAAATCAAACTGTGTCTTGGCATCAGAACTTTCAGAAATCCAGTGCAGGAATACAGTTCGGTACCGCAAACCAAAACAGGTCTGCAGTATAGCAGGTTCAGACTTCAGAGCCGCTATTTATCAGTACATTATATAATTTCCCATGACAAGAATCACAAGATTAATAATGAAAGCGGGAGAGAAGTGTCCCTTTTACCGAGACGCCAAAGGGCGGCGCCTGGGGAACCCTAGGGCCTTTGCATCTTTAAACTGATGCAAACAAAGATTTTTATTTTTTTAGGAAGGAAGGTGCTCTACCTTGATGCATCTGTTTAACACTTATTTCCACTTCATCTGTCTTTTTTGCTTTTCATCACTGATATTAATGTGCATCACTGATGCTTAAGATGTTTAGTTCTGATAATAATATTTGGTGGTAATAGATAATAAATCAGAAACAGCAAAACAGTTTCAGAAATGCGATGTAGGAGTATGAGGTAGCAGGGCCATGTACAGATGGAATACAATTGTCAGCAGCCTTTAAGTTGGTATGAACCGGAGGCAAACAGTTTGTATTGGTCTTGGCATTTGGAACATTCCGAAACGCAGCGCAGAATCTAGTTCAGTGTGGCAAATCAACCAGTGCCTTAGCATCAGAACTTTGATAAGTACGATGCAGGAATACAGTTCAGTACAGCAAACAAAACAGGTGTGCAGTATAGCACAGTCGAAACGTCCAGAGTTCCCATTTTTAAGTAAGGGTGGGAGGGTGGGAGGAGCTGCTCTACTGAAACACATATTTCAAACAAACAAAGATGCTCTAGCATTTTTTCAAAATAAGGTGCTCTACCTTGATGGATATGTTCAACACTTATTTCCACTTCATCTGTTTTGTTCACTTTTCCTGCATGTTCAGTCAGGATGAAACATGTCTGCTACTCCCTCCGTTCCTAAATACTTGTCTTTCTAGGCATTTCAATAAGTGACTACATACGGAGCAAAATGAGTGAATCTACACTAGTAGTTATTTGAAATGTCTAGAAAGACAAATATTTAGGAACGGAGGGAGTATAAATGATCACTTGCAGTAGCATACAGGTCAAGGCAAAGATGAGATGTCAGATGTGTGTCACCATTCCAAGATAGACAGTACGCCAAATGTAAGAAACTATAAAGATTCACAACAATGTATAATGGCACCTGATACAGCAATATTAAGTACATCGGACAGTCTGGTAAACAAAGTTTACAAGAATGTAATATCACAGACCCCTAAACGTCGGACAGCTTTTGAAAGTAACATGGCAACTAAAACATCTAATCATTAAACATCAGATAGAATGGTTTGACACCTGATTCTTTCAAACGATGGCATCGTCCGCAAGGCTCCGGAACATTTAACTTGACTGTAGAGGGAACATTCCCCTCAATGTATTTTTTCACAGCCAAGACTGATTTATGTGCCTTCACTATAGCTGTACTTGTCAGGGGACTGCATTTTCTGCCCGTTTTACTGCCAGAACACCTGTAATTAGCTGGACTAGCATCCACTGTAAGGGACTCAAGTGACGTTGCATTCTCGAGAAGATGACATGTTAGCTCAATCATGCTCTTTTGGGGGAAGAAACCAATGATCTTCACACTCTTGAGGCTCCCATGGCAGTGTTGTGGCATTCGCCTCAGAGACGAGGGATCTCCCTCAAACCAGTCATCCATGGGATGCTCGATTACCTTAAGATCAAAAGCCAAGGTATTTAAATTGATGATCCAAACATGGTTATTAGACAATCTTTGCAGGATGAACAGTGATTTGTTTCCTTTTTTGAAGAAAGGGTGAACAGCAAACTTACATACAAGCGAAACGTCTCGAGGGAAGGAGAAGCATCAAAAAAATGAACCAACGACAAAAAATCGTAGTCCTGGTGAAAATATGATCCACTAATAAGAACAATACTCAAGAACTTGAGGTGGAGGAACTTGCTAGATGCCAGTGAGGAATTGACTATCTGCATAAAGATGACTCAGGTTAATTATTCCAACATCCGGCTACTGTTATATGGACGTTCGCCAACTTAAGAGCAAGAGCATACCTCATCAGAAGATTGTATGTTAAGTGTCTCAAGATTCGGTACACGTGAAGGAAGGTTCTCAATAGCATAATTGATGGCATAATCCTGCCTCAACTGCACGTCCTTCACTTTCGACTCTCCAACTGAGACTCGTACTTGCTCACCTGCTTCTAACCAAAATCTGGAGAGATTTGGAGCTTTGTTCTCTATCACTTGAAGATTCATGCATCCAGACACCTCCAGGAAGGTGAGCCGCTGCAGCAGGCAAGGTATCTCCAGGCAAACTATATCATCACAATATACAAGCTTCAGGTGTTCCAGAGCAGTGGAACTGGACAGAAGGCACCCTAACTCCTCCCCCGTAACACGCACATCACGCAGATGCAGCATTTTTAGGCTTCTCAAACCAAGTTGAAATGTGGGACGTAAGGCGCATCTGAAAAGGAGAAGCTTCTGAATCGAGCCCCCACACCTGTCAGATAGTAGCGTGCATGGGAAATCAAAGCTCGCCTCTTTCGACCATACTAGAAGCTCGAGTTCTTTGGTCCTCAGCGAAACAGCCATCTGGAGCCAGCTATCAAGACGATGATACAATTCAGCGCCATCAGGAGGAACATGGTAGTCAAGCTTGAGTTTCATCACGGCATCAGCGCACGAGCGGTTCCTGAGCACACAGTCGATTTTGTTGTAGTAGTCTCTTATAATAGCATTTGATCCTGGTGTCTTCAATTTTTCTTTCGGGCACATTGTTTCATTGGTGAAGGTGAGATTGGGATGGCATCTCCAGTAGCCTAAGAAGGAGCGAGAAACACAGGCAGCACGGGCAGCGTCTTGCATCTGTAGTAAGGAATATATACGACACCAAACGTCCTGCGTGCAGAAGTAGAGAAGATCATCATAAGAATGAGAGAGGTGAAAGCTGGGAAAGGATGCCATAATCAGCAAGATTCAGCCAAGGTTAGGAACAAGTTGCAAAATGTTCTTGTAGGCATATAAACACAAGGAAAAACAATGTTAAATTCAGAGTTCATGGCAAAATAAAACAAATGACACAACTCACAGAAAAGAGTTCTAGTAGGTAAACAAGTTTAAAAAATCTAGTCCGTAATAAAATCTGTTAAACAGTTTTTCTGCTGGAGTTAACTGCAGCAGAACAAAGCAAAGCTTGCAGCTATTCTACTGATAGGAAGCCTCGCACCAATACCAGAACATACCTCTGGAAGGACTGGATTCAGATATCTTGCTTCTTTGCCACCATGGGAACTAACATCATGTCGGCAGAGTGGGCTGTCTGCTCTAGATACCGATGAAGCAGCACTCCATCCATCTGCAACGCATAAGCTTTATGGTTATTATTAACGAGTCCAGGCGCACGTGAAGTTGGAGCCTTTGTCCGATTCTCTGCAGGAACACGAACAAGGTCGAAAATCTACAAGACTCGCAATCTGAAAATCAAAGTCCAACTGAGCACAGGTACTTTAGCAAAGTTACTAGTCAGCTCTACTAATGGAGAAATAAGTTCTATTTTATGTTATCATTTACTCCCTCCGTTCCTAAATATAAGTCTTTCTAGAGATTGCAATACGTACTACATACGGATGTTTATAGACATATTTGGAGTGTAGATTCACTCATTTTGCTCCATATGTAGTCTCTATTGGAATCTTTATATTTAGGAACGGAGGGAGTAGGTGTTAATGTAAACAAACCATAACTATGTAAACCTAGATGGAATTGCACCCCAAGCTCCATAAATTTCCTTCAATTTAATAAACCTGAAACTCATCAGTTAGTGAGTTCCCAGCGAGGAGAGTTCAATCTACAAGACTCAAATTGGGACAATCTGAAAATCAGCTCCGAATATGATAGCAAAACGACGCAATTGCACCCCAAATCCCGCAAATTTCCTTCAATGTAATAAACCTGGATATCATCAGCTACTGAGATCCCCGGTGCGAACATGGCTAAAAAAAAGTTGCCTTTTTTATAGGAAAAAAAAGTTGGACCCTTTATCCAATTTTTCTTTTGCAGGAGCACGAGCGAGATCTACAATCTACAGGACACCAAAAATTGTGCGAATCTGAAAAACAAACTCCAACTGAGAACAAGTATTTTAGCAAAGCGACGCAATTGCCCCCAAGTTTCGTCAAATCCTACGGTATAATAAAACTGAATCCCATCAGCTAGTAAGATCCAGAGTGAGGAGAGGGCTAAAAAAAGGAGATTTTTTTCATAGCAGCAAGGCACACAAATAGATGAATAATAGCAGAGGGGCCGAAGAACCAACCTATTTCGCGGGGATTACCGAGGGCTTGGATACGGCAACGATTCCGCCTCTGCTTCCGCTTCCGCTGCGTGGACATGAGCCGATTCAGCGCCATCAGCCCCATGGTACGACGAAGCCTCTCTCTGTCTTCCTCCCTGTTCCCCTTCTGCTGCTGCTTCAAAAAGTGGTTGCTCGGGTAGGAGACCCCGCTCTATCTCAAATACAGTACGAATATGTGTTTGAATCAACTGGCGCCAAGGGAGGAAATATAGTCGCCGCGGCGCCAAAGGAGGCGGAATCACAATAGGAATCACCAAGGTCCAAAAGGGGAGGCGGAATCACAATAGGAATCGCCAAACCCTAGCTAGGCTGTAATGGCTGGGCCAGCGCCAGGCCAGGAGACGAATCAGGCCCGTTTGGTCGCTACCGACAGCTGCTAACTCCTACGGGCGACACAGTAGCGGGCATGGCCCATTTAGCGGTACTTTTGCATCATTGAAATATGGCGGACACACCGGGAGCAACCAGTCAAATAGCGCTCTTTCGAAAGCCTCGCAACGATCAGCGTCACTTGGCATGCTCTCACCCATTTGTCACGTGTCGCGCTCTGGACGTTTCCTCCGGATTTTGTTTTTTTATTTTTTCGTACGCGTTTTCGGCTTTTTAAACTGTTTTTTTTTGTTTTTTTCGATGTTTTGATTTTTCACCGGTCTTTCTTAGTTTTTTTATCAAAAAAAAATTAAAAAAATGCGTGAAAAAAAAACATATTTTTTTTCTTTCGCGAATGTCACGGTTTTTTTTCGCGAGATGCACGATTGTGCTTTAGCGAGAGTCACGGCCGTGTCTTTCAGAAACGAAAAAAAAAACGTGTTTTCTGTTTTTTTTTCTTTCACGAGAGTCATGGTTTTGCTTCCACGAGAGGCATGGTTGTGCTTTCGCGAGAGTCACGGCCGTGCCTCTCGGAAAGGGAAAAACAAAACGCGTTTTCTGTTTTTTTTCTTTCGCGAGAGTCACGGTTTTGTTTCCGCGAAAGGCACGGTTGTGTTTTCGCGAAAGTCACGGCCGTGCCTCTCAGAAAGGAAAAAACGTGTTTTCTGTTTTTTTTCACAAGAGTCATGGTTTTGCTTCCGCGAAAGACACGGTTGTGCTTTCGCGAGAGCCACGGCCGTGCTTCTCAGAAACGAAAAAAAAACGCGTCTTCTGTCTTTTTTTCCTTCCACGAGAGTCACGGTTTTCCTTCCACGAGAGGCACAGGCGTGATTTCGCGAGAGGCACGGGCGTGCCTCTTTCGTAAAGGGAAATAAAACATGCTCCCGGTTTCGGTTTTTTCGCCTGATTTTTTCGTCCGATTTTTTCGTGAAAAAAAGTTCGTCAAAACCTATCAACATGGGATCTAGTTTTGAAAATCTCAACGCGAGGAATCCAATAGTGAAAACGGTTCGAGATTTGGACGCACGGTTTAAAAGATAAAACGTTTTGAAATAAACGGATCTACGAAAAAAAGGAAAACTCCCAGGTTGCGGCAAGTGGCGCGCTGCATGTGCGCCACTTGTCGCGACCTGAAAAAGTGGAGTGTTCTTTGCAACGAGTACTCCTTAATTAGTGATTTCGGAACACACCTGCGTGTTGTCTTCGTGGAGCCGAAGATACTTGGAGACATGCTTTACTAAATTGTATAGTCTCTCGAAGCACGTGGGCGATGTCTTCTGAACATATCATCGACGTGTTAAGCAGGAACGAAAAAGCTGATGCGAAGAGATGGCTCTTTTCCATGCACCAGGCTCTATTGCATGAGGAGTTTACTACTCTCGTGGTCACACTTTGGGCATTGTGGAGTGCTCGTCGCAAGGTGATCCATGACCAAATTTATCAAAGCCCCTTTTCAGTTCATGCTTTTGTTCAGTCTTACATCAATGAGCTCAAAGCTATTCAATCTGTTGCCTCGAGGCAGACGGGCAATCCTGTGCCTCGCCCAACGGTTTGGATCGCCCCACCGGCAGGGTTGACAAAGGTTAATGTTGATGCTGCAGTGGAGAGGGGAAGGAAACATGGAGCTGTTGGGCTATATCGAGAGACTCCACTGGTCAGTTTTGGGAAGCATCGGTTGTGGTCTTGGGAGGCATATCGGATCCCGCGACTCTCAAATGCATGGTGATCAGGGACGCATTGGCCCTTGCTGAGGATCTGAATGTGGCAAACATACAAATGGCGTCGGATTCGAAGGTGGTGATCGAGGACATCCGAGAGAATAACCCAACAGCATATGGTGCGATCATACATGCAATAATAGAGCATATATCAAATTTCCACTTGTGTAATTTTTGTCATGAATTTTGGAGCTCGAATATTAAGGCTCACAAGCTCGCGAAGCATGTTTTATCCTTTTCGGTTGGCCGACATGTTTGGTTGGAACAGCCGGACGGACTCTCTTTTGTTTATGTAAACATTGTAACGTCATAATAAAAGCTTCGGAGTTTGTAAAAAAAAACTACCGGCGACACAGTAGCGGGCATGGCCCATTTAGCGGTAGTCGCTGGCGCAGTGGCGCTCCTATCTATTGATGTACATCCCCGTAGACTGTGCTTTTTTTTTCTTTTGCGGAACGTAGACTGTGGTTTTTGACGAATCGGAACTTGGTTTACCTCTTGAAAAAACAGTTTGTCTAAATTATATCTAAATATTTTCTAAGGATGTCACATCTAAACTCTTACAAATAATGCAACAATACGGAACAAAAAAACAAAAACTGGGACAAAAAAACATAGACCAGAAAGTGAACACAAGGTTAGATGTGACATAATTATGTCACATCTAGATGTGTCCTAAACATGCTCTAAAATAATTGTTGTACATTCGATCAAACTGGGTTTCTTCCGTTTTTCGTTTTCTTGTTGTATTTTTGTTTATTTTATTATCATCTTTTAACGTTTTCTTTGTTTTTATTTATCTCTACTCCTAATGTCTGAGTTGGTAGGATTGTGTCCACGGTTTATTTTCGTCTGGTTATATTTCGTCTGGTTTATTTTCGTCCGGTTTCTTTTCGTCTCACATCCCATCAGCATCTCTCCTCACGTTGATTTTTTTACCCTCAGAATAAAAACTTTCCTAATCTTTATAAAGTTTCCTAACTAGACACGTTATAAACGGGCAGGAACTGATAGCGCGTTACCAATCAATAAAATTTAGTTTCATCACAATCAATTCCAAATTCTAATTTTTAAACTTTCATAACTAGACACGTCACCAACAAGCATGTAATAATATCACGTTACCAAACAATAAAACCTTGTTTTCATAAAAATCAAATCAAAATCCTAACTTTCCTAACGCATTGATTGTTACCTTTCCTAATCTCTACTCTTAGTATGTCGTTCGTTCCTGCCCAATGTACCATCGATCGAAGGCATCCCCGCTACTGATTCTTTTATCGCTTCTTTGACGGTCGTCGGTTCGTCCCTGCCCGCACACCCATACATGGGCCAAGCGCTGCAAGAGAATGAGATCCAACCCACGTCTCTGTGTCAACAAAAGCACGACATGCTAGGGTTAGCAGCTGCCAGCCACACCCGCCGCTCGATCGGCTCCTCCATAGGCGCCATCGTGCTCTCGCGCACGGCGCTGGCCGCTGTCCTCAATGTTCCCTCGCACCCGCCAACACACCACCGGCCCACGTCGCTTTTGCTGCCTCTCCTTATCGATACCTCCTCGCCGGTCTTTCTCTCACCCTCCGTCCTTCGTCGTCGCGTAGCACATCATTGCGATGGACTCGAACTTCTGATGCTACGGGGAAGCTGGATCCAATCCCACCCCGAGGGTTTGACCTTCTCGACCTGAGGCTGCGGTGAGTTGCAGAACTCCCCGACGACAAGCCCAACAGCGATGTACTTCGCCCGCACAAGCACCATTGGGTCAACATCGTTGCCAGCGGCTGCAGCCATGCTTTTGGACGACTTGGTTGAATAGTCCCCCCCACTTTCAACCGGTTTATTTTCAACCGGTTTTTTTCCATCAAATTACCCCCACCCCCACGCCCACCCACCGAAACGCGCCCAGCGAACCCCACCCACGCACGTAGCCAAAGAAACAAATAATAGATTCTTTCCTACCTTAGCCAAATCAACGGATCTCTCCCATTAATGCAATTTTTTCTTTAGGAAACAAATAATAGATTCTTTCCTACCTTAGCCAAATCAACGGATCTCTCTCATTAATGCAATTTTTTCTTTAGGAAACAAATAATAGATTCTTTCCTACCTTAGCCAAATCAACGGATCTCTCCCATTGATGCAATTTGCTTTAGGAAACAAATAACAGACACGTCACAAACTTTCCTCTCAATAAATAGTTTCTTAACATTTGCAAACTTTCCTAATTAGACACGTCACAAACGGGCAGGTACTGATATCACGTTACCAAACAATAAAACCCCATTTGCATAGAAATCAGTTCAAAATTCTAACTTTCCTAAATTTTTACCTTTCCTTGATAACAACCAATATTTCCTATGTTTTCCACCTATAGAAGGAAATCACCCCTCCATCGATATTAGCATTTTTATGGAATGAGATCTCTAGGTTATGTTTTTTTGTGATTCTTTCCAATTGTGACCTCTCCTTCCGCTCCGGCTCCTTCTCGCATAAACACCTCCACCATAGCCAGCTGATGCCACCCCAGACCTCCTGCCTCTTCACACCTTCTCCGCCACCTCCTCCTCATACTCCATTGACAATCCCTCCGCCATGTTTGTCCACGGCGGTGTCGAAGACATGGCGCAGCAGCGTACCAGCGGTAGAGTAGCACATAGCAGCAGGAAGCAGCACGCAGCAGGTGAGGCAAGCGGCCGACGTGGCTGAGGGGGCGGCCGGCAGAAGATGGCTGTGACAGGAGGGGGCGCGAGGCAGGGGCGCGACTGCGGGGCGAGCGAAGGCATAGGCGGCAGCAGACGGGATGAGCGCAGCTAGCTAGCGAGAGTGTGGCGTGTGGCCAGGGTGTGCGTCGCGCGGGTCACAGTGGTGCGGTGGCTGCGGCGAGCGCGGCGGCAGTGGCGGGCGCGATCGACGCGGTGTGGCCCAGGCATCCATATATACTTTAAGGGTGTTGAGGTCATTATAGGAGTATTTAGATTGATCAAGTTTCTATCTGCTCTTTCTTCCTGTAAGGATTTCTCAAAATTGTCGATGAGTATTTAAATGATGAAGTTTCTATTTGGTATCACTTCCTGTGAGGATATCCCAAAATTACCAGATCTAATATTATTTTAGTATGGCCTTTGGTAGTTCATGTGCACGTATTTTAGTGTATGGCCCAATCTCATATTTTCTTCAAATTTATAGTGAAATGATGTTTTAATCAAGGTTGTTCCATATTGGGCTACCTTGCGAAAAATATGCATAATGATTGTCTGTGTTTCTGATGAGCTGGAGCAGATGCACGATTGTACATGTACCGAATAACTCATGATGCAAGACCGCTTGTGGTTGTTTTTAGTGCACATAGTGTTGGCGTGGGGACCTTTCCTATGTTCTATACTAAGAATTTTTCATCTTATGCTTTGTACTAAGTTGGTTTTATAACTTGTGTGCTTATTTCACTAATGCATGCAGGAGTATCAAACAGTGATGGTGTGTTCTGTATACGATTTTGTTTACTCCAATTCTATATATTCTCACGAGTAGATGAGGTGTAAGCATGTGTAATGTAGTTCCTTTTTCTACATATGGTGATTAATTTCTTCATTGGTAACCCAACTAACGGATGGTAATCAATCTTCAAATACCAAAACCAATGTCACTTGATATGTATGAGAATATTAAATGTAATATTAACATAACTGATATTGAACTCTTAAAGCTAATGTGGCCCCGTTGCAACGCACGGGCGTTCTTCTAGTACCAATAGAATGCCCGTGTCTTGTCATGGGCTTTTGAAGTAGTATTTTGCTGAAGTTATATAAATATAATGCATGCTAAATTTTACATATTAGAAAAAAGATAGCACGAATACAATCGGGTTATAATTAAGGTACACTTTATTTGCAATGTAAATTGATAACAAATAGGTAATTTGAAGATGTATACATGTAGATTGATTATCCAACTAAAAATTTGTTACAAATTAAGATCTACATGATGTGCTTAAGAAATTCTCGCACAATATCATAAATGTTGTTTTTAGCTTCATTCACATAATATTTGAGCAAGTATAACAAGAACTTCTTGCTCGACTCACACCCATTCTGCACAAACAATATATGTAGTTAGTACAAATACATCATGTCAAAGGTCTTAAAATATGTAATGGGGATTACTCATCATACAAACCAGACAAACCAATTCTTTAGGCCTCATTCGGTTTGGAGGATTTTTATAGGAAAAACATGGGAACAAGAATTCCAGAGAAAAATTTCCTATGTATGCATTTGGTTTGTAGGAAATGCGTAAAGGAATTTCGTAGGAATACTATTTATTTCCTATGCTTTTGAAGAAAACTACATATCCACTCAAAACTCATTTTGCGCGTAGGAACGAGGCAAGTCAATTTCTTAGGGTGGCAAGTGCCATCCTATCAAATTCCTATACTACTCCAAATTCCTACGTTTAGATTTCCTCCAAACCGAATGAGCCCTTACCGTCTTACCAGAGCATAAAAAAAATATAGCCCGACACATCCCTGCCATTTTCTAAATTAATTTTATCTTGAATACAGTGATAACAAAAATAAATGCCTGTTTTTGAATGTTATGATAATAAAATATATTAATTTATCAGTCTATGCTCGTTGGAATACCAAGCAAAAATAAATGTTGCCGTGTACATACATCTGCATGTCCGTGCGTTGCCATGATACACTGATAAGAAAATCATTTTAACTCACAATATGTCGCTTGCCGCTTATGATTTCTTTGCACCAAACATCACTCTGTATTACTGTTAAGACAAAATCATGACTACTGTTGAGACAAAATCCTATTCAAATTTGAGGTGGACATATTTACCATGACTAAGGGCCTGTTTGGACATATTTCTCATTCTTTGGTAGTGCTACGACTTCTGCTTGAAACTGCTCCAAAATAAATTTAGTGGAGTGAAACTAATTTTGGTGAAGCAGAGCAGTCCCAAGCCCTAAATCTGAGGAACTCATACCTTCTACTCCGTGATAATGACAAAGACAAAAATTGACTTGCCTTCAATTTCGCCATGCACTCTACAATACACTAAGAGGTCTCTTCTCCACCCAACTCAGGCAAATAAATACTACTCTCACTGTCACAATTTACCTACCGGCCACGCATCACTCATGCACTTTGATCAACAAAATGTCGCTTACACGTCACAAAATTTATCATCAAAATCGTATTACAAAAACTCCAATGGTATAATTTTATGACACACAACATATATATTATAGATTAAGTTGGTGGTCAAAGTTAAATCACAGAGAGAGTATACACACTACTTTTCTTACAAAATTTAATCTATTGAAACATCTTCTCTTCCCCCTTGCAATCCATCTCCTCGGCTTTGCCCCAAGTTTTTTTTGGAATAAAAGCCACACTTTAATATGAAAATGAGACATACATCATTTGGTAATATCCACACATTCAACAATGGACTTGAATGGCGCTAACTCTGCTCTGCACTACAATGGTGTCGCGGGATATCCGCGGCCACCTATGGGACCGGGTGGCCCCTTGCTGGTTCGGCAGGGGGGGGGGGGGGGGGGGGGAGGACGTCGCATTGCATGAAGAGCAGATCAGCGTGCCGTAGCACGGCAGAGAGCATACAAGCAATTTACCCAGGTTCGGGCCGCCGCGAGGCGTAAGACCCTACTCCTGCTTTAGTGGATTGATGGTGGAATGAGTGTGGTGACGCGTAGTACATTTGCCCGACAGGGTTTGCCTAGGGGGCCATAGCGACTACGCGCGTATGGTGGCTTGGGTTCATCACCTTTCCAACCCCCCCCCCCTACGAGTGTCATGGGCCTCCTTTTATAAATTAAGGGGTCACCACAGTGACAAAGTGGTCATTATCCACTGATATGATAGTGAATAGTGCTATCATACCTAACTCTGCGGGCTGACAGGGTGCATTAAATGCGCCGCTTAGTGTCACATCACTGGTCGCCCGGCAAGGCCTGCCGGGCTATCTTGCCAGCTCCGCATATGGTCCCTTGACACGTCGTAGGACGGGTGTTATCTGCGGGTTTCTTTTATAGGAAATGGCTTCCATGTGGTGAATGACTGCCACTTAATCACCTTGTGGCTTGACAACGCACTAATCGATGACGTGAGTCGTGTTTGAGTGGTTGGTGGGATGGTTCTGCCCCCACGAGGCCCAGCAGGCTCTGGCAGGGAGCCTTGATTGCTTGCTCCTGGTGGTGGCCTCGCCCCTTGCCGGGCTCGTCTGCCCGGCAAGGGCCCTTCTCTTGCCGATTTCTTGCTCGATCTTGGTCTCTCTAGACTGCGTGCGGGTTCCTCTGGATCTCTTGATTTCTTGTATTCTGGCTTGGCATTGGCTTGTCCGTGCACGAGTCAGGGGAAAAATGCATACCCCCGTATATTTTCCCCGACATAAGCCCCTGGGCCTGAGCCATACGTGTCGCGTGGCACGTTGGGTTAGGCCCCAAACAGTGCGCGAACACGTGGCAGGGGAGGGTTGCGCACGCCGTTTTTCTACGGTGACTAGTCAATCCAACGTCCTATTTGCGCAATTACTGCGCGTAGTGGGGTCGTGGATGGTTGCAGTTATGGTAAAACGGTAACTTTCTGAAGCGTCGCGCCTCTGTCCCACTTCCCCCCTGTCGGTGTCAAAACCGGCGGATCTCGGGTAGGGGGTCCCGAACTGTGCGTCTAGGCCGGATGGTAACAGGAGGCAAGGGACACGAAGTCTTACCCAGGTTCGGGCCCTCTCGATGGAGGTAAAACCCTATGTCCTGCTTGATTAATATTGATGATATGGGTAGTACAAGAGTAGATCTACCACGAGATCGAAGAGGCTAAACCCTAGAAGCTAGCCTACGGTATGATTGTCGATGTGTATGTTGTCCTACGGACTAAAACCCTCCGGTTTATATAGACACCGGATAGGGTTAGGGTTACATAGAGTCGGTTACAATGGTAGAAGATCTAAATATCCGCATCGCCAAGCTTGCCTTCCACGCCAAGGAAAGTCCCTTCCGGACACGGGACGAAGTCTTCAATCTTGTATCTTCATAGTCCAGGAGTCCGGCTGAAGGTATAGTCCGGCCATCCGGACACCCCCTAATCCAGGATTCCCTGAGTAGCCCCCGAACCAGGCTTCAATGACAATGAGTCCGGCGCGCAGATTGTCTTCGGCATTGCAAGGCGGGTTCTCCTCCAAATTCCATGTACCTGTCGAATAAAGTCCGGTTTCTTGTAGATGCTGCGCTCCTTGGCTTCTGCGCCCAATAATGGCCGCTTCCCACATGTCAAACGAATATGAAAGGTCTGACTGTTTTTACATTCACACCCCTAGCCACGTAAATGAGCTGACCTATTTAAGGGGACGAGGATTTAGATCCAAACCACACCTTCCCCCCTCTGTGAGTGTTCATCAGAGCGCATTCGACAAAGGTCCATTCCACCATGGCCAGCCGTCGCGACTCCTCCTCTCGCCCTTCCAGCCCTAAGCCTGGATATTGGGAAAGATGCTCCATCCCGCATAGCGAGCTAGTGACGCTCCAGACCAAGGGATTTCTCCCCCCAGCCTATATGATCCCGGTTCGAGCCGGTCTTGCCGTCTATAACGGCAGAGAGCAAGCGGAGAGTACCCCTAATCCCTCCAATGGAGAGAGGGTGTGCCTGTCCCTTATTTAATAAGAGGGCTTGGATTTCCAATCCATCCATTTCTCCGGGGGCTGCTGGAGTTCTACGGTCTCCAGCTACATCATCTCACGCCTGCCTTAGTATTGCATATCGCGGGCTTTGTAGCCCTCCGCGAGCTATTCTTGGGTGTTGAAGCTCATTTCGGACTGTGGAAGGAGCTATTTTGCCTCGTGCCCCGTTCCAAGAAGGGGTCAATGTATCAAGTGGGCGGAGCCGAAGTATGGCGCATCGCCGGGACCGGATATCTGTCCGGAACCCCAAAGAAGGTGTCCGAAGACTGGCCCTCGGAATGGTTTTATATAGAAGACGTCCCGCTGCCGGATCCTGTCCGGATCGGCCTCCCTGAATTCAACAGTGCTCCCTTAAAGAAGCGCTTAAGCTGGCGCCCACGGAGCTCTCAGAGGGAAAGTGACAGGGACGTTGTTTACTTGATGGGCCGGATAAGATTGTTAGCTCATTCCGGACTAACCATGATCGGGGTCATGGCCGCATGCATCATGCGAGGGGTGCAGCCGCTACAGTATAGAGGCCACCCCATGTGGGATTTCAATGGGGAGGACGACACCACCTGCTACGGCTGTAAGGGGCCAGATTCGGATGCGGCTCTAATAAAGACCTTGTCCGCTTTGTACAAGGGAGAAGAGGAGGATTTTCTCCGCGTCGACCCAAAGGGTGGATTTTCCATGTACAATCCTCCAAGCTGGGTGAGTGGTCACATCTTGCCCATCCGTTTTATATCCCCATTATTAAACATTCAATCTTAGTGATTTTGACGCAGGAACTACGCCAGGCTGTTAAAGAAATGAACAGCCCTCCTCCACAACCCGAGGACCCAGGACGGTCCCTCGACCCGGACTCTTAAGAGGATCCGGACCTTTCGGTGGATCTGATTGACGGAGTGTTCCATCAATTGAGCAAGGACAACGCCCCGGTGGCCATTACGACTGATTATCCAGGGCTAATCCCGGCCTCCCAGAAACGAGAGGCCGAACCTGCGGCGACAAGCCAATGAGGGGCCGTAGGGCCCCGTGGGCAGAAAAGAGATGCAGTCCGGACCGGGGTGTCAGCGCAAAGGTATGGCGCCTCCTTATCCCAGGTGTTATACCTTCGAGGCATATTAACACTTGTGCTCTCTTCAGGACAAAGAGACCTCGCCGAACTATATTCGGAGAGACCGCCAACCGCGCCTCCACCAGCCAGGCTCCAAAGCCTGGCCCGGAAGCGGAGCCGAACACAAGGCGCGCACCGGACGCTCCTCCGATGGAGGATGTGGACGGGTTGTCTGTCACCAACTCAGAGGTGGAGAGTGCCATGAACCACATGCGTCGCCGAACAATTCTTCGCGACGCTTGTTTCTCCCAAGAGGCGTTAAATGCCTTCAAATCGGGAGATGCATACCTCCGTGCCGCTCAAAATGGTCTAGCCAGAGCCACGGAGCAATATGTAAAAGACATACGGGTAAGAAAATTTTGGTAATTACATATAGATACCAATAGCCCCCGAGACTTGAAACAGTTAAAATAACTGATTTAAGGATCATTTGTTATGTAGGTTCTTATAGAAAAGAATTCTCTACTATCCAAGGAGCTGGAAGAGTGCAAAGCCCAACTTGAGGCCGCACTAGCCGCGGTAGGGGAGCCTAAGGAGACCCCCTCAGGTAATATACACTTCGAAAGATAAGTATTTTGCGAAGCACGGCTTTGGTGCAAATCTGACAAATGAAATTGTAGATGGTGCCGGATTGGATCCGGAAAGGCAACACCTCCTATGCCAGCTAAAGGCTGGTGAGAGGGTGCTGATAAAGGTGATGGGGGAGAAGAACGATCTCCAAGATGCCAACACCAAGCTGGGCGTCGAGCTGAAAGATGTTCGTGCCCAGCTGTCAGACTCCGTGAAGGAGAATCAGCGGCTTCGGTGCGGCATATTTAGTAAGTGTTTGAACGAACCTTTTGAAAGAAGGTTCGGCGGGGAAGTCGACTAACAGAGCAATGTCTGTAGGTGTGCTAACAGGTCGTCCTGCGGAGGAGATGCCCGGTTCTACGGGTGACCTTCTTCCTGAGCTCTCGCAACTGCTCGATCGAGTTCGGCAGGCGATGCAAGGCGTCGCCCAGGCCCTGTGGCCATCCGTCTCCATGCCCGAAGGTCTTGGAGAGCTTGCGGAGAAGCTAAAGGAAGCACGGTGGCGCTTCCGATTGTGGAAGATATCGGCATGCCATCAAGGCGCTAGGGAGGCCTGGGCCATGGTGAAGACACGGTACGCAAAGGCTGACCCCAACCACATGGCTGAGGTCAGTCCTGTAGGGCCCGATGGGAAGGAGATCCCTGTAAGCTTAGTATACGACCAAGTAGAGTTGGCCGCGAAGTATTCCCAGCAGGACTGTAAATTAGACAGCCTGCTAGATGGTATTGAAGAGGAATACAATCAGTCAAAATGACTATGTAATTTAATTGACATTTATAATGCCTTCTAGCCGGATTATAGATCATTTGTCATGGCCGACCTTTTCGCTTCAGCCTCGGGACCTGACGGTCCGGAGTGTGTCCGAATTCCCATGCGGTTATATAGGAACCAAGGAATGCGTGGAGACCAGGCGTAGGGGTCATTAGTGCGTGAACAGACAAGTGCCCGACTAGTTATGTTATATTACATGGTTAGTAAGAAACATATTCCAGGGAGAATAGTTCCGTTAGGGGTTCCTTTCCCTGGGAGGCATGCCCTAAGGTGCATGTCCATGCTGCAAAAAGAAACGCAGGAAAAACATCTGGGGGCGTATAGATAAAAATAAAAAAAGATCATCTTTAGTTCACCGACCGAATATTCCCTTAAGAATGCTAGCTTTCGGCTTCACCCAGTCTGAGGTACACGTCCGGCTGACCCAGCAGTAACGATCGCAGAGGTGCTCCCTTTACCACCTAGCCGAACAATCGGGAACGTAGGGGTAAGCACAGGAGCCAGGCAACCCAGCTTGGCCAAAACTTAAGTCATATCGATGCATATAATGGTGAATAAAAGTACATGCGGAAGTGTGTCACATGTGTTGGGAATGAAGCCCGTATGAATAAGCTTCTGTTTAAAGAAGCCCCCAGGTTTAATGAGCGCGAATAGCGCGTCACTTTATGAGCCTTTAAAGGCTATAAGAGAGAGAGAGAGAGAGAGAGAAGATAAATGTAAGACATAAAATATATAAAAAATGGACAGAGGAAGGAGACGAACATAGAGTCCGGTGCTAGGCATAGAATCTTCGGAGACGGGCTGCGTTCCATGGGTTCAGCTTGAGTTGGTTATTCGATGCATCTCGCAGGCGGTACGCTCCACCAGTCAGGACTTGGTCAATTATGAAGGGACCTTCCCACTTGGGCTTGAGTTTTTCCTTTTTCTTGTCCGGTAGTCGTAGAACTAATTCGCCAACATTGTAATTTTTGGCCCGTACTTCTCTGCTTTGGTATCTTCGAGCCTGCTGTTGATAAAATGCGGAACGGGCTTTTGCCACGTCGCGCTCCTCCTCCAATGCGTCTAAGCTGTCCTACTGATCGAGCTCGGCTTCTCTTTCTTCATACATGCGCACTCGAGGTGAGTCATGAATTATGTCGCAGGGCAAAACTGCCTCCGCGCCGTACACCATAAAGAATGGTGTGTATCCGGTGGTGCGATTCGGCGTGGTCTGCAGCCCCCAGAGTACGGAGTCGAGCTCCTCTACCTAGTGCGTGTTAGATTCCTTGAGGGGCCGCACTAATCTGGGTTTAATGCCGCTCATGATAAGACCATTTGCACGTTCGACCTGGCCGTTAGTTTGTGGGTGATAGACGGAAGCATAATCGAGCTTGATGCCCATGTTTTTGCACCAGAGTTTTACCTCGTCGGCCGTGAAGTTTGTGCCGTTATCAATGATGATGCTGTGGGGAACGCCGTAATGGTGTACGACCCCGGATATAAAGTCTATCACCGGTCCGGATTCGGCCGTCTTAACAGGCTTGGCTTCTATCCATTTGGTGAATTTATCCACCATGACCAGTAAGTATTTTTGCTTGTGGGTTCCGCCTTTAAGGGGTCCAACCATGTCAAGCCCCCAGACCGTGAAGGGCCAAGTAATGGGGATAGTTCGGAGGGCGGTGGGTGGCATATGGCTTTGGTTTGCAAAGAGCTGGCAACCGGTGCATCATTGGACTAAGTCCTGAGCGTCTGCTCGGGCCGTCGGCCAATAAAAGCATGTACGGAAGGCCTTGCTTACAAGGGACCGAGCTGCCGCGTGATGACCGCCCAGTCCGGCATGAATTTCAGCCAGGAGGTTCCGCCCCTCCTCTTCGGAGATGCACATTTGAAGGACTTCGGTAGTGCTTTTCTTATAAAGCTCTCCCTTGTGGACTCTGTAGGCTTTGGATCGCCGCACTATGCAGCGTGCCTCATTTTGGTCCTCGGGGAGTTCCTGCCTAGTGAGGTAGGCGAGCAATGGTTCTGTCCACGGGGTGATGACGGCCATTATTACGTGGGCTGAAGGTGTTATTTCATTGGCAGAGCCTATGATTGTGTCAGAATGTTCGGTGTTGGGCAGTGCGGCTGGGTCCGGGGTGTTATTGTTCGGCTCCCCTTCCCATACTACGGATGGCTTGAACAACCTTTCCAGGAAGATGTTGGGGGGACTACATCGCGTTTTGCACCGATGCGCGCTAGGACATCTGCCGCCTGATTATTTTCCCGGGCTATATGGTGAAATTCAAGCCCCTCGAACCGAGCTGACATTTTTAGGACGGCGTTGCAGTAAGCTTCCATTTTTGGATCCTTGGCATCAAAGTCTCCATTTATTTGGGATATTGCGATGTTCGAGTCCCCGCGCACCTCTAGGCGTTGAATGCCCATGGATACTGCCATCTGGAGACCATGTAAAAGGGCCTCATATTCGGCTGCGTTGTTGGAGTCCGTGTACATAATCTGGAGTACGTATTGAACTGTGTCTCCTATGGGGGACGTCAAAACGACGCCAGCCCCCAGTCCGGCCAACATCTTGGAGCCGTCGAAATGCATGATCCAATTTGAATATGTGCCATACTCTTTAGGGAGTTCGGCCTCCGTCCATTCTGCGACGAAGTCGGCCAAGACTTGCGACTTGATGGCTCGCCGTGGCTTATAAGTTATGTCGAACGAGAGGAGCTCAATGGCCCATTTTGCAATCCGACCCGTTGTGTCACGGTTGATTATAATATCGTTAAGTGGTACTTCCGAGGCTACTTTTATTGAACGCTCTTGAAAGTAGTGTCGTAGCTTCCGGGATGCCATGAATACCGCGTACGCGATCTTTTGATAATGCGGGTACCGTGATTTGCAAGGAGTGAGGACAGTGGACACATAATAGACCGACTTTTGAAGGGGGCATTTGTGTCCGTCCGCTTCTCATTCGACGACAAGCACTGCGCTTACAACCTGATGTGTTGCTGCAATGTATAATAGCATTGGTTCGCCAATATTTTGCGCGGCCAGGACTGGGTTTGTTGCCAATATGGCTTTTATTTCCTCAAGTTTGGCCATGGCTGCATCCGTCCATTCGAAGTGTTCGGTGCGCCGAAGGAGGCGGTAAAGGGGTAGGGCCTTTTCTCCCAAGCGGGAGATAAAGCGGCTTAGAGCCGCCACGCATCCGGTTAACTTTTGTATTTGTTTGAGGTCCTTTGGAATATCCAGTTGCGACAGAGCTCGGATCTTGGCTGGATTTGCTTCGATTCCTCTACCGGATACAATGAAGCCCAAGAGCTTTCCGGCTGGAACACTGAAAACGCATTTTTTCGGGTTGAGCTTGATGTCGTATGTTCGGAGGTTATCAAATGTGAGCCTCAAGTCGTCTACTAGAGATTCGACATGTCTTGTTTTAACGACCACATCATCTACATATGCCTCCACTATTTTGCCGATCTGGCTTGCCAGACATGTCTGAATCATGCGTTGATATGTTGCGCCGACGTTTTTGAGCCCGAAGGGCATTGTGTTGAAGCAGAATGGGCCGTATGGTGTGATAAATGTCGTTGCGGCTTGGTCTGATTCTGCCATCTTGATTTGATGGTAGCCGGAATATGCGTCGAGGAAACACAATGAATCGTGTCCTGCGGTAGCATCGATAATTTGATCGATGCGGGGGAGGGGGAAGGGATCCTTTGGGCAAGCCTTGTTAAGGTCTTTAAAATCAACGCACAGGCGCCAGGATTTGTCCTTCTTTGGTACCATCACCAGGTTTGCTAGCCAGTCCGGATGTTTTATATCTCTGATGAATCCGGCCTCCAATAGCTTTGCTAGCTCCTCTCTCATGGCCTGTCTCTTAGGTTCGGAAAAACGCCAAAGAGCCTGTTTGACAGGTTTTAATCCTGTTTGGATATTTAAGCTGTGCTCGGCCAGCCTGCGTGGGATTCCTGGCATGTCTGAAGGGTGCTAGGCGAAAATGTCCCAGTTTTCTCATAGGAACTCTCGCAGTGCGGCGTCTACATCAGGGTTTAACTGTGCCCCGATGGAAGCTGTTTTATTTGGGTCTGTTGGATGGACTTGGGATTTGACTATTTTGTCCGCCGGTTTAAAGGAGGTGGACTTGGATCTTTTGTCGAGTACCACATCATCCCTATTTACTGTAGAGCGCAGTGCAGTCAGTTCCTCAGCCGCTAGGGCTTCGGATAGTGCCTCGAGGGCCAGTGCGGCTGTCTTATTTTCGGCGCGGAGTGCTATGTCTGGATCACTAGCGAGAGTGATGATCCCGTTAGGCCCGGGCATTTTGAGCTTCATGTACCCATAATGGGGTATTGCTTGGAAGATTGTAAACGCTTCCCGCCCTAGCAAAGCGTGATAACCGCTGCTGAACGGAGCTACATGGAATGTGATCTCTTCGGACCTGTAATTATCCCGCGTGCCGAACACCACATCTAGTGTGATTTTTCCTGTACAGCGCGCTTCCCGACTGGGGATTATTCCTCTAAAGGTTGTGCTGCTTCTCTCAATGCGGTTCCAGTCTATTTCCATTTTTTGAAGGGTTTCCTCGTAAATGAGGTTCAATCCACTGCCTCCGTCCATGAGCACCTTGGTAAGACGAAATCCGTCCACTATTGGACTGAGGACCAATGCGGCTGGTGCTCGGGCTGTTCGGAATTTAGGTTCATCACTGGCGTTAAAGGTAATAGCCGTGTCACTCCATGGGTTTATTGTTGCTACTTGGTGGACTTCGGCAAGGCTGCGGAGTGTCCTTTTTCGCATATTATTTGATGCAAAAGTCTCGAAGACTGTTAATACCGTATGGGTGTCTCTGGGGTGGCTTTATGTGGCCTCCGGAATTAGGAGGTTTTCGCCAATTTTGGCCACCTGCCGGAGTATCCAACATGCTCTAAGGCTATGAGTTGGTGTGGCGTCCTCTGTACTGTGAATTTTACAGGGTCCATTAAGCCATCCTTCCAGTATGGTTCCATGCTATGTAGAGGGTTTTTGCTTTTTGGTATTTGACCTGGGTGTCTGGTTATGATGCACCCTTTTATTTCAGACTAGGTTTGTATTTAGGGCCGGATTGTCCCAAAATTTTATTTTGGTTTTCCAGGTGCTTTCCATCGCACAGTACTTTCATACAATGGATGCCAAGTCAGCGAAGCGTGTAATATCACAGCGACTTATGGCGTTGAGTATTCCCTTGTCCGTGCAATTATTGCAGAAGATTAAGATTGCGTCTTCCTCGCGGCAGTCCCTTAGCCTGTTCTTAACTAGGAGGAATCTGGCCCGGTAATGATGTACTGTTTTGTCGGGCTCTTGCCTGATTTTGAATAGATCGCTTATGTTGGGTGGGTGGGTGGAGTTAAATCCGAAGCCTCACCCCGTCTGAGGCTCAGATGCCGAGGAATTTCTGAACTCGAAAATTTGGATCCCTGGGTGTTGTCCAATGAATCCAGCCCGTCGCCTGACTCTAAGTTCAGGTCTTGAGTGATATCCTCCTCTCCGCGGGTATCCGGCTTGGAGGGATCGGGAATCCGGACGTAGCGAGTCCTTAAGATAGACGAAGGGTCGCCGCACTGTCCCTCTACCACGGCAACGTGATGGGTGACTTGGGGAGAGTTAATCTCTCTTAGATCGGTTTTAGGCCCAATCTGGTCGTAATCCGTAGCGACTCCCAGGGCGGCGAAGCGATCCAAGAGCTCGTTTATGGAGGAAAGCTCCATTGGATCTAACTGCTCGGCGAGTTCCGAGCTGACATGAAGATTGTTTTCGATGGCTCGAGAGGTCATCGTCGGCGCAGAAGCCGAACAGGCAGTCATAAGGAAACCACCTAGCCGGAGGGTTTGGCCGACAGCCAAAGCTCCCTTAGCAACGGTGCCGTCTTTAAAGAAGGGGCGAGGCATCCTTCCTGATGGCGACGACACAGAGGAACTCTCAATGAAAGCACCAATGTCGGTGTCAAAACTGGTGGATCTTGGGTAGGGGGTCCCGAACTGTGCGTCTAGGCCGGATGGTAACAGGAGGCAAGGGACACGAAGTCTTACCCAGGTTCGGGCCCTCTCGATGGAGGTAAAACCCTACGTCCTGCTTGATTAATATTGATGATATGGGTAGTACAAGAGTAGATCTACCACAAGATCGAAGAGGCTAAACCCTAGAAGCTAGCCTACGGTATGATTGTCGATGTGTATGTTGTCCTACGGACTAAAACCCTCCGGTTTATATAGACACCGGATAGGGTTAGAGTTACATAGAGTCGGTTACAATGGTAGGAGATCTAAATATCCGCATCGCCAAGCTTGCCTTCCACGCCAAGGAAAGTCCCTTCCGGACACGGGACGAAGTCTTCAATCTTGTATCTTCATAGTCCAGGAGTCCGGCTGAAGGTATAGTCTGGCCATCCGGACACCCCCTAATCCAGGATTCCCTCACCCCCTCTTAAGAGCAAGGTAAATCGGAGCGGCACGATTCACCTGTCTCTCGTCCCGCTCCCCCATCTTCTTCCTCCGCAAGCCAAGCGACAGTTCCCCTTCTCGCTTCTCCTTCCGTCGCCATCCTCTCTAATGAATCCTTCTCATGTTGCCGCAACAATGGGGAAGAGACCCGTAGACAAGAAGAAGTCGACGACTACGGTGAAGGAGACCGTCGCCGAGGGGAACAAAAGGTCAGCGAAGCTGAACAAGAAGCGGAGCAAGGATGTCGTCTTCGCTCCATCCAACTTGAGCGGCCCCGTCCTTCCGGTGAAGTACGGGTATCTGTGGGGGCGGCCTGTTGAGAAAGGGCAACGGGCGCCCGTGGTCTACGAAGCGGGTAAGGTGAACCCCCCGATTCTTATTGGTTCTTTGCCGCTTATTTCATCTGCGGTCTGTGCCCTCCCTTTTCTGAGTTCTTTGAGGCAATCATGAACATCTATGGATTTCACCTTCTTGATTTCACGCCAATTGCAATGGCAACCATGGCCATCTTCGCGCATTTGTGTGAGAATTTTGTCGGGTGAAGCTCAATGTGGATCTATTCTGGCATTATTTTGTCCCGCGGGTGGAGAGCAGAGCTAACCGCTCTGGGATCATCAGTTGGATGCCACGCATAGCAAGGAAGATCTGGGATTATCTCCCTGGATACCAGCGCAAGAGGTGGGACGGATGGAGAGGGGATTGGTGTTGGATCCAGGACAAGGAAGCCCCCCAGTTTTGCGAAGCACGGCAGGAGTGCGTCGAGCGCAACAAGGATTGGAGCGCCAAGGGCCTTACTGAGGACAGGTTGCGCCCGGCAATTAATAGGATCACCCGCCTGGCGGCTGTCGGGTTAGTCATCGAGCATGTGGGGGCAGATTTCCTCCTTCGCCACATCTCACCGCTGCAGGAAAGGGACAAGCCCGCGTGGCTGCATAGCGGCGCTGCGGATAGGATGAGGCTGCTGCCGGGGCTGGCCAATAACTTGTCAGTTTATGGCTATGCTTGGTTGTGCGACCAACTATTCGGTCGCTTCGAGTTGTTCCAGCTCACGGCAACTGTCATTTCCCTGAACATCAACTCTACCCGGGATCAAATACTGAAGTGGATGCCAAATTGCAACGCTGAAGGAGTATCGGGCACTTGGCAGCTCCCTTCTCTTGACGAAGAGCTCCAGTGGTCAAGTACTTTGGTGGAGAAGGCCACCAAGGCCGAAGATGGAATGTATAAATGCACCTTTGCTGCGAAGGTAGCATATATTCTGAAGAGAGTCGCGGAGGACAAAGATGCCTGCCACGCAGAAATGGAGAAAGCTGCAAAGGCCGGGAAAGGCAAAGGGAAGGCTAGGAACGGGAGCTCTTCCCAGGGCGGAAGTGACGCGCAAGCCATGGAAGATACCACCTGGGAAGAGCTTGCCAGGGGTAATTTCGCCGGGCTAGACGCTCTAGCCACGAGAGCAAAGGAGCTCCAGGAGGGAGAGGAGGTGGAGAGGGAGGGGAGCGTGACAGCGGCCCCTGAAGAGGAATGGCTTGCGGAAGGACCGCAAGCCCCCGCACCGGACCCAGACCAACGTACCCATAGGCATGCCGCAGCCCGGGGAGCGGTGACCTCCAACCCGGCCACCCACCAAGAAGGTGAAGAAGATCTCCATCAAGGCTACCAAGGCCAAGGCGGCGTGTCGCCAATCCCCTCGCCTCGCTCAGGCTAACGCACCTTCCGCCAAACGGCCGGTGGCCACGGAGGAGGAGTCCAGCCCCTGCCCCGACTCGAGTTCTTTGTAGAGCTCATCTTCCCCGGAGCCCTTGATGTCACGGCAGGCACCGAAGCTGCCGGGGAGCTCTACCTTCCGTCTCTAAAGAGAGGGCGGGAGTCCCCTCTGAAGGAAATATGCCCTAGAGGCAATAATAAGTTATTATATATTTCCTTATATCATGATAAATGTTTATTATTCATGCTAGAATTGTATTAACCGGAAACATAATACATGTGTGAATACATAGACAAACAGAGTGTCACTAGTATGCCTCTACTTGACTAGCTCGTTGATTTAAGATGGTTATGTTTCCTAACCATAGACATGAGTTGTCATTTGATTAACGAGATCACATCATTAGGAGAATGATGTGATTGACTTGACCCATTCCGTTAGCATAGCACTTGATCGTTTAGTTTGTTGCTATTACTTTCTTCATGACTTATACATGTTCCTATGACTATGAGATTATGCAACTCCCGTTTACCAGAGGAACACTTTGTGTGCTACCAAACGTCACAACGTAACTGGGTGATTATAAAGGTGCTCTACAGGTGTCTCCGAAGGTACTTGTTGGGTTAGCGTATTTCGAGATTAGGATTTGTCACTCCGATTGTCGGAGAGGTATCTCTGGGCCCTCTCGGTAATGCACATCACCTAAAGCCTTGCAAGCATTGCAACTAATGAGTTAGTTGCGAGATGATGTATTACGGAACGAGTAAAGAGACTTGCCGGTAACGAGATTGAACTAGGTATTGAGATACCGACGATCGAATCTCGGGCAAGTAACATACCGATGACAAAGGGAACAACGTATGTTGTTATGCGGTTTGACCGATAAAGATCTTCGTAGAATATGTGGGAGCCAATATGAGCATCCAGGTTCCGCTATTGGTTATTGACCAGAGACGTGTCTCGGTCATGTCTACATTGTTCTCGAACCCGTAGGGTCCGCATGCTTAAGGTTTCGATGGCAGTTATATTATGAGTTTATGAGTTTTGATGTACCGAAAGAGTTTGGAGTCCCGGATGAGATAGGGGACATGACGAGGAGTCTCGAAATGGTCGAGACGTAAAGATCGATATATTGGACGACTATATTCGGACATCGTAAAGGTTCCGAGTGATTCGGGTATTTATCGGAGTACCGGAGAGTTACGGGAATTCGCCGGGGAGTATATGGGCGTTATTGGGCCATACGGGAATAGAGGAGAGAGGCCAAAAGGAAGGAGGCACGCGGTCCCCCTCTGGTCCGAATTGGACAAGGGGTGCAGCCCCCTTTTCCTTCTTCCTCTCCTCCTCTTTCCTTCTCTCCTAAGCCAACAAGGAAAGGAGGAGTCCTACTCCCGGTGGGAGTAGGACTCCCCCCTTGGTGCGCCCTCCTCCTAGGCTAGCCGCCTCCCCCCTTGCTCCTTTATATACGGGGGCAGGGGGGCACCCATGGACACAACAATTGATCATTGATCTCTTAGCCGTGTGCGGTGCCCCCTCCACCATAATCCTCGATAATATTGTAGCGATGCTTAGGCGAAGCCCTGCGACGGTAGAACATCAAGATCGTCACCACGCTGTCGTGCTGACGGAACTCTTCCCCGACATTTTGCTGGATCGGAGTCCGGGGATCGTCATTGAGCTGAACGTGTGCTAGAACTCAGAGGTGCCGTAGTTTCGGTGCTTGATCGGTCGGGCCGTGAAGACGTACGACTACATGAACCGCGTTGTGCTAACGCTTCCGCTTTCGGTCTACGAGGGTACGTAGACAACACTCTCCTCTCTCGTTGGTATGCATCACCATGATCTTGCGTGTGCGTAGGATTTTTTTTGAAATTACTACGTTCCCCAACAGTGGCACCGAGCCTAGGTTTTATGCGTTGATGTAATATGCACGAGTAGAACACAAGTGAGTTGTGGGCGATATAAGTCATACTGCTTACCAGCATGTCATACTTTGGTTCGGCGGTATTGTTGGATGAAGCGGCCCAGACCGACATTACGCGTACGCTTACGCGAGACTGGTTCTACCGACGTGCTTTGCACACAGGTGGCTGGCGGGTGTCAGTTTCTCCAACTTTAGTTGAACCGAGTGTGGCTACGCCCGGTCCTTGCGAAGGTTAAAACAACACCAACTTGACAAACTATCGTTGTGGTTTTGATGCATAGGTAAGAACGGTTCTTGCTCAGCCCGTAGCAGCCACGTAAAACTTGCAACAACAAAGTAGAGGACGTCTAACTTGTTTTTGCAGGGCATGTTGTGATGTCATATGGTCAAGACGTGATGAGATATAAGTTGTTGTATGAGATGATCATGTTTTGTTGAAGTTATCGGCAACTGGCAAAAGCTTTATGGTTATCTCTCTATTGCATAAGATGCAAGCGCCAAATAATTGCTTTACTTTATCGCTATGCGATAGCAATAGTTGCAAGAGCAATTGTTGGCGAGACAACCATGTGACGACACATTGATATAGATCAAGATGTTGGAGATCATGGTGTCATGCCGATGACGATGGAGATCATGATGATGCTTTGGAGATGGAGATCAAAGGCACAAGATGATGATGGCCATATCATGTCACATATTTTGATTGCATGTGATGTTTATCTTTTATACATCTTATTTTGCTTAGTTCGACGATAGCTTTATAAGATGATCTCTCACTAATTATCAAGGTACAAGTGTTCTCCCTGAGTATGCACCGTTGCGAAAGTTCTTCGTGCTGAGACACCACGTGATGATCGGGTGTGATAGGCTCTACGTTCAAATACAACGGGTGCAAAACAGTTGCACACGCGGAATACTCAGGTTAAACTTGACGAGCCTAGCATATAACAGATATGGCCTCGGAACACGGAGACGGAAAGGTCGAGCGTGAATCACATAGTAGATATGATCAACATAGTGATGTTCACCATTGAAACTACTCCATCTCACGTGATGATCGGACATGGTTTAGTTGATTTGGATCACATGATCACTTAGAGGATTAGAGGGATGTCTATCTAAGTGGGAGTTCTTAAGTAATATGATTAATTGAACTTTAATTTATCATGAACTTAGTCCTGGTAGTATTAGCATATCTATGTTGTAGATTAATAGCTCGCGTTTAGCTCCCCTGTTTTATTTTTGATATGTTCCGAGAGAAAACTAAGTTGAAAGATGTTAGTAGCAATGATGTGGATTGGATCCGTGATCTGAGGTTTATCCTCATTGTTGCACAGAAGAATTATGTCTTTGATGCACCGTGTTGGAAATATGCCCTAGAGGCAATAGTAAATTGATTATTATTATATTTCCTTGTTCATGATAATCGTTTATTATCCATGCTAGAATTGTATTGATAGGAAACTCAGATACATGTGTGGATACATAGACAACACCATGTCCCTAGTAAGCCTCTAGTTGACTAGCTCGTTGATCAATAGATGGTTACGGTTTCCTGACCATGGACATTAGATGTCGTTGATAACGAGATCACATCATTAGGAGAATGATGTGATGGACAAGACCCAATCCTAAGCCTAGCACAAGATCATGTAGTTCGTATGCTAAAGCTTTTCTAATGTCAAGTATCATTTCCTTAGACCATGAGATTGTGCAACTCCCGGATACCGTAGGAGTGCTTTGGGTGTGCCAAACGTCACAACGTAACTGGGTGGCTATAAAGGTACACTACGGGTATCTCTGAAAGTGTTTGTTGGGTTGGCACGAATCGAGACTGGGATTTGTCACTCCGTGTAAACAGAGAGGTATCTCTAGGCCCACTCGGTAGGACATCATCATAATGTGCACAATGTGATCAAGGAGTTTATCACGGGATGATGTGTTACGGAACGAGTAAAGAGACTTGCCGGTAACGAGATTGAACAAGGTATAAGGATACCGACGATCGAATCTCGGGCAAGTACAATACCGCTAGACAAAGGGAATTGTATACGGGATTGATTAAGTCCTTGACATCGTGGTTCATCCGATGAGATCATCATGGAACATGTGGGAGCCAACATGGGTATCCAGATCCCGATGTTGGTTATTGACCGGAGAACGTCTCGGTCATGTCTGCATGTCTCCCGAACCCGTAGGGTCTACACACTTAAGGTTCGATGATGCTAGGGTTATAAAGGAAGTTTGTATGTGGTTACCGAATGTTTTTCGGTGTCCCGGATGAGATCCCGGACGTCACGAGGAGTTCCGGAATGGTCCGGAGGTAAAGATTTATATATGGGAAGTCATGTTTTGGACACCGAAAGAGTTTCGGGGTTTATCGGTAACGTACCGGGACCACCGGGAGGGTCCCGGGGGTCCACCAAGTGGGGCCACCAACCCCGGAGGCTTGCATGGGCCAAGAGTGGTGAGGGACCAGCCCCTTAGTGGGCTGGTGCGCCTCCCATAAGGGCCCATGGCGCCTAAGAGGTGGAAAGGGGGCAAACCCTAGGGGATATGGGCCTTAGGGCCCATATTGGTGCGCCTCCCTCTCCTCTCCCCCTCTTGGCCGCCACCTTTGATCCCCATCTAGGGCTGCCGCCCCCTAGGGGTGGGAACCCTAGAGGGGGCGCAGCCCCTCCCCTTCCCCTATATATATGAGGCCTAGGGGGCTGCCCATAACACACGTGATTCAATCTCTCTTGGTGCAGCCCTGCGTCTCTTCTTCCTCCTCTTCTGTGGTGCTTGGCGAAGCCCTGCAGGATTGCCACGCTCCTCCACCACCACCACGCCGTTGTGCTGCTGCTGGATGGAGTCTTCCTCAACCTCTCCCTCTCTCCTTGCTGGATCAAGGCGTGGGAGACGTCACCGGGCTGTACGTGTGTTGAGCGCGGAGGTGCCGTGCGTTCGGCACTTGGTCATCGGTGATTTGAATCACGACGAGTACGACTCCATCAATCCCGTTCACTTGAACGCTTCCGCTTAGCGATCTACAAGGGTATGTAGATGCACTCTCCTCCCCCTCGTTGCTAGTCTCTCCATAGATAGATCTTGGTGACACGTAGGAAAATTTTGAATTTTTGCTACGTTCCCCAACAGTGGTATCAGAGCTAGGTCTATTGCGTAGATTCTATGCACGAGTAGAACACAAATTAGTTGTGGGCGTTGATTTTGTTCAATATGCTTGCCGTTACTAGTCTTATCTTGATTCGGCGGCATCGTGGGATGAAGCGGCCCGGACCAACCTTACACGTACTCTTACGTGAGACCGGTTCCACCGACAAACATGCACTAGTTGCATAAGGTGGCTGGCGGGTGTCTGTCTCTCCCACTTTAGTCGGATCGGATTCGATGAAAAGGGTCCTTATGAAGGGTAAATAGCAATTGGCATATCACGTTGTGGTCTTTGCGTAGGTAAGAAACGTTCTTGCTAGAAACCCATAGCAGCCACGTAAAACATGCAAACAACAATTAGAGGACGTCTAATTTGTTTTTGCAGGGTATGCTAGGTGATGTGATATGGCCAAAGGATGTGATGTATGAGATTGATCATGTTCTTGTAATAGGAATCACGACTTGCATGTCGATGAGTATGACAACCGGCAGGAGCCATAGGAGTTGTCTTTATTTATTTATGACCTGCGTGTCAACTTAAACGTCATGTAATTACTTTACTTTATTGCTAACCGTTAGCTGTAGTAGTAGAAGTAATAGTTGACGAGACAACTTCAAGAAGACACGATGATGGAGATCATGATGATGGAGATCATGGTGTCATGCCGGTGACGAAGATGATCATGGAGCCCCAAGATGGAGATCAAAGGAGCTATATGATATTGGCCATATCATGTCACTACTATTTGATTGCATGTGATGTTTATCATGTTTATACATCTTATTTGCTTAGAACGACGGTAGTAAATAAGATGATCCCTTACAACAATTTCAAGAAGTGTTCTCCCCTAACTGTGCACCGTTGCGACAGTTCGTGTTTCGAAGCACCACGTGATGATCGGGTGTTAGATTCTAATGTTCACATACAACGGGTGTAAGACAGATTTACACACGCGAAACACTTAGGGTTAACTTGACGAGCCTAGCATGTACAGACATGGCCTCGGAACACAGAAGACCGAAAGGTCGAGCATGAGTCGTATAGAAGATACGATCAACATGAAGATGTTCACCGATGATGACTAGTCCGTCTCACGTGATGATCGGACACGGCCTAGTTGACTCGGATCATGTAATCACTTAGATGACTAGAGGGATGTCTATCTGAGTGGGAGTTCATAAGATGAACTTAATTATCCTGAACATAGTCAAAAGGATTTTGCAAATTATGTCGTAGCTCGCGCTTTAGTTCTACTGTTTAGATATGTTCCTAGAGAAAAATTAGTTGAAAGTTGATAGTAGCAATTATGCAGATAGCAGAAGGCTTATGTCCTTAATGCACCGCTCAGTGTGCTGAACCTCGAACGTTGTCTGTGGATGTTGCGAACATCTGACATACACGTTTTGATAACTACATGATAGTTCAGTTAAACGGTTTAGAGTTGAGGCACCAAAGACATTTTTGAAACGTCACGAAACATATGAGATGTTTTGAGGGCTGAAATTGGGATTTCAAGCTCGTGCCCATGTCAAGAGGTATAAGACCTCCGACGATTTTCTTAACCTGCAAACTTAGGGAGAAAAGCTCAATTGTTGAGCTTGTGCTTAGATTGTCTGAGTACACCAATCACTTGAATTGAGTGGGAGTTGATCTTCCAGATGAGATAGTGATGTTTCTCCGAAGTCATTACCACCAAGCTGCTAGAGCTTCGTGATGAACTATGATATATCAGGGACATATATGATGATTCTTGAGATATTCGCGATGTTTGACACCGCAAAAGTAGAGATCAAGAAGGAGCATCAATTGTTGATGGTTAGTGAAACCACTAGTTTCAAGAAGGGCAAGGGCAAGAAGGGATACTTCATGAAACGGCAATTCAGCTGCTGCTCTGGTGAAGAAACCCAAGGTTGAACCCAAACCCGAGACTAAGTGCTTCTGTAATAAGGGGAACAGCCACTGGAGCAGAATTACCCTAGATACTTGGTAGATGAGAAGGCTGGCAAGGTCGATAGAAGTATATTGGATGTACATTGTGTTAATGTGTACTTTACTAGTACTCCTAGTAGCACCAGGGTATTAGATACCGGTTCGGTTGCTAAGTGTTAGTAACTCGAAATAAAAGCTGCGGGATAAACGGAGACTAGCTAAAGGTGAGATAACGATATGTGTTGGAAGTATTTTCAAGGTTGATCAAATATCGTACGCTCCCTCTACCATCGAGATTGGTGTTTGCGTTGAGCATAGACATGATTGGATTATGTCTATCGCAATACGGTTATTCATTTAAGGAGAATAATGGTTACTTTGTTTGTTTGAATAATACCTTCAATGGTCTTACATCTAAAATGAATGGTTTATTGAATCTCGATCGTAGTGATACACATGTTCATGCCAAAAGATAGTAATGATAGTACCACCTACTTGTGGCACTGCCACGTAAGTCATATCGGTATAAAACGCATGAAGAAGCTCCATGTTGATGGATCTTTGGACTCACTCATTTTTGAAAGGATTGAGACATGCGAACCATGTTTGTTGGTAGATATGCATGAAGAAACTCTATACAGATGGACCGTTTGGACTCACTTGATTTTGAATCACTTGAGACATGCAAATCATACCACTTGGGCAAGATGACTGAAACGCCTCGGTTTCAGTAAAATGGAACCAGAAAGCAACTTGCTGGAAGTAATACATTTTGATGTGTGCAGTCCAATGAGTGCTGAGGCATGTAGTGGATATCGTTATGTTTTAACTTCACAGATGATTTGAGTAAATGTTGAGTATATTTACTTGATGAATCACGAGTCTGAATTATTGAAAGGTTCAAGTAATTTCAAGGTGAAGTTGAAAGATCGTCGTGACAAGAGGATAAAATATCTATGATATGATCATAGAGATGAATATCTGAATTACGAGTTTGGCACAGAATTAAGATATTGTGGAAATTGTTTCACAACTGATACAGCCTGGAACACCATAGTGTGATGGTGTGTCCGAACATCATAACTACACCCTATTGGATATGATGCATACCATGATGTCTCTTATCGAATTACCACGATAGTTTATGGGTTAGGCATTAGAGACAACCACATTCACTTTAAAAAGGGGCACCACGTAATTCCGATGAGGTGACACCGTATGAACTATGGTTTAGAGAAACCTAAGCTGTCATTTCTTAAAAGGTTTGGGGCTGCGACGCTTATGTGAAAAAGTTTCAGGCTGATAAGCTCGAACCCAAAGTGGATAAATGCATCTTCATAGGACACCCAAAACAGTTGGGTATACCTCCTGTCTCAGATCCGAAAGCAATAAGGGATTGTTTCTAGAATTGGGTCCTTTCTCGAGGAAAAGTTTCTCTTGAAAGAATTGAGTGGGAGGATGGTGGAGACTTGATGAGGTTATTGAATCGTCTCTTCAACTAGTGTGTGGCAGGGCACAGGAAGTTGTTCCTGTGGCACCTACACCAATTGAAGTGGAAGCTTATGATATTGATCACGAGACTTCGGATCAAGTCACTCCCAAACCTCGTGGGATGACAAGGATGCGTACTACTTCAGAGTGGTACGTAATCCTGTCTTGGAAGTCATGTTGCTAGACAACAATGAACCTACGAGCTATGGAGAAGCGGTGGTGGGCCTGGATTCCGATAAATGGCTCGAGGCCATAAAAATCCGAGAGAGGATCCATGTATGAAAACAAAGTGTAGACTTTGGCAGAACGGCTCGATGGTCATAAGGCTATTGAGTACAGATGGATTTTAAAAGGAAGACGGACAATGATGGTAAGTATCACCATTAAGAAAGCTCGACTTGTCGTTAAGATGTTTTCCGACAAGTTTAAGGAGTTGACTACGATGAGACTTTCTCACACGTAGCGATGCTAAAAGTTTGTTGGAATTATATTAGCGATTACTGCATTATTTATGAAATCTTGCAGATAGGATGTCAAAACATTGTTTCCTCGACGATTTTCTTGAGGAAAGGTTGTATGTGATACATCCAGAAGGTTTTGTCAATCCTGAAAGGTGCTAATAAGTATGCAAAGCTCCAGCAATCCTTCTAAGGATTGGAGTAAGCATCTCGGAGTTGGAATGTATGCTTTGATGAGATGATCAAAGATTTTGGGTGTATACAAAGTTTATGAGAAACTTGTATTTCCAAAGAAGTGAGTAGGAGCACTATAGAATTTCTAATGAATATATGTTGTTGACATATTGTTGATCAGAAATGACGTAGAATTTCTGGAAAGCATATAGGGTTATTTGGAAAGTGTTTTTCAATGGAAAGTCTGGATTAAGCTATTTGAACATTGAGCATCAAGATCTATAAGGATAGATCAAAACGCTTAATGGTACTTTCAAATGAGCACATTCCTTGACATGATCTTGAAGGTGTTCAAGATGGATCAGTCAAAGAAGGAGTTCTTGCCTGAGTTGTAAGGTATGAAGTTAAGACTTAAAGCTCGACCACGGCAGAATAGAGAGAAAGGATGAAGGTCGTCCCCAATGCTTAAGACATAGGCTCTACAGTATGCTATGCTGTGTACCGCACCTGAAGTGTGCCTTTCCATGAGTCAGTCAAGGGGTACAAGAGTGATCCAAGAATGGATCACAGGACAACGGTCAAAGTTATCCTTAGTAACTAGTGGACTAAGGAATTTTTCTCGATTATGGAGGTGGTAAAAGAGTTCGTCGTAAAGGGTTACGTCGATGCAAGGTTAACACCTATCTGGATAGCTCTGAGTAGAGATACCGAATACGTATAATGGAGCAACAATTTAGAATAGCTCCAAGTAGAACAGTTATTTGGAATAGCTCCAAATAGAACGTGGTAGCTACATCTAGGAGATGACATAGAGATTTGTAAAGCACACACGGATCTGAAAGGTTCAGACCCGTTGACTAAAACCTCTCTCACAAGCAACATGATCAAACCCAGAACTCATTGAGTGTTAATCACATAGTGATGTGAAGTAGATTATTGACTCTGGTAAACTCTTGGGTGTTAGTCACATGGCGATGTGACCTGTGAGTGTTAATCACATGGTGATGTGAACTAGATTATTGACTCTAGTGCAAGTGGGAGACTATTGGAAATATGCCCTAGAGGCAATAATAAATTGATTATTATTATATTTCCTTGTTCATGATAATCGTTTATTATCCATGCTAGAATTGTATTGATAGGAAACTCAGATACATGTGTGGATACATAGACAACACCATGTCCCTAGTATGCCTCTAGTTGACTAGCTCGTTGATCAATAGATGGTTATGGTTTCCTGACCATGGACATTGGATGTCATTGATAACGGGATCACATCATTAGGAGAATGATGTGATGGACAAGACCCAATCCTAAGCCTAGCACAAGATCATGTAGTTCGTATGCTAAAGCTTTTCTAATGTCAAGTATCATTTCCTTAGACCATGAGATTGTGCAACTCCCGGATACCGTAGGAGTGCTTTGGGTGTGCCAAACGTCACAACATAACTGGGTGGCTATAAAGGTACACTACGGGTATCTCTGAAAGTGTCTGTTGGGCTGGCACGAATCGAGACTGGGATTTGTCACTCCGTGTAAACAGAGAGGTATCTCTGGGCCCACTCGGTAGGACATCATCATAATGTGCACAATGTGATCAAGGAGTTGATCACGGGATGATGTGTTACGGAACGAGTAAAGAGACTTGCCGGTAACGAGATTGAACAAGGTATAAGGATACCGACGATCGAATCTCGGGCAAGTACAATACCGCTAGACAAAGGGAATTGTATACGGGATTGATTAAGTCCTTGACATCGTGGTTCATCCAATGAGATCATCGTGGAACATGTGGGAGCCAACATGGGTATCCAGATCCCGCTGTTGGTTATTTACCGGAGAACGTCTCGGTCATGTCTGCATGTCTCCCGAACCCGTAGGGTCTACACACTTAAGGTTCGATGACGCTAGGGTTATAAAGGAAGTTTGTATGTGGTTACCGAATGTTGTTCGGAGTCCCGGATGAGATCTCGGACGTCACGAGGAGTTCCGGAATGGTCCGGAGGTAAAGATTTATATATGGGAAGTCATGTTTTGGACACCGAAAGAGTTTCGGGGTTTATCGGTAACGTAACGGGACCACCGGGAGGGTCCCGGGGGTCCACCAAGTGGGGCCACCAACCCCGGAGGCTTGCATGGGCCAAGAGTGGTGAGGGACCAGCCCCTTAGTGGGCTGGTGCGCCTCCCATAAGGGCCCATGGCGCCTAAGAGGTGGAAAGGGGGCAAACCCTAGGGGATATGGGCCTTAGGGCCCATAATGGTGCGCCTCCCTCTCCTCTCCCCCTCTTGGCCGCCACCTTTGATCCCCATCTAGGGCTGTCGCCCCCCTAGGGGTGGGAACCCTAGAGGGGGCGCAGCCCCTCCCCTTCCCCTATATATATGAGGCCTAGGGGGCTGCCCATAACACACGTGATTCAATCTCTCTTGGTGCAGCCCTGCGTCTCTTCTTCCTCCTCTTCTGTGGTGCTTGGCGAAGCCCTGCAGGATTGCCACGCTCCTCCACCACCACCACGCCGTTGTGCTGCTGCTGGATGGAGTCTTCCTCAACCTCTCCCTCTCTCCTTGCTGGATCAAGGCGTGGGAGACGTCACCGGGCTGTACGTGTGTTGAACACGGAGGTGCCGTGCGTTCGGCACTTGGTCATCGGTTATTTGAATCACGACGAGTACGACTCCATCAACCCCGTTCACTTGAACGCTTCCGCTTAGCGATCTACAAGGGTATGTAGATGCACTCTCCTCCCCCTCGTTGCTAGTCTCTCCATAGATAGATCTTGGTGACACGTAGGAAAATTTTGAATTTCTGCTACGTTCCCCAACACACCGCTAGGTGACAAACCTATTGCAGGAGCAGATGCAGATGTTATGAACATTTGGCTAGCTCAATATGATGACTGCTTGATAGTTTAGTGCACCATGCTTAAACGGCTTAGAATCGGGACTTCAAAGACGTTTTGAACGTCGTGGACCATATGAGATGTTCCAGGAGTTGAAGTTAATATTTCAAGCAAATACCCGAGTTGAGAGATATGAAGTCTCCAACAAGTTCTATAGCTAAAAGATGGAGGAGAATAGCTCAAGCAGTGAGCATGTGCTCAGATTGTCTGGGTAATACAATCACTTGAATCAAGTGGGGGTTAATCTTCCAGATAAAATAGTGATTGACAGAATTCTCTAGTCACCATCACCAAGTTAGTAGAACTTCATGATGAACTATGATATGCAAGGGATTACGGAAACGATTCCCAAGCTCTTCGTAATGCTAAAATCAACGAAGGTAGAAATCAAGAAAAATATCAAGTGTTGATGGTAGACAAGACCACTAGTTTCAAGAAAAGGGCAAAGGGAAGAAGGGGAACTTCAAGAAGAATGGCAAGCAAGTTGCTGCTCAAGTGAAGAAGCCCAAGTCTGGTCCTAAGCCTGAGACTAAGTGCTTCTACTGCAAAGGGACTGGTCACTGGAAGCGGAACTGCCCCAACTATTTGGCGGATAAGAAGGATGGCAAAGTGAACAAAGGTATATTTGATATACAGATTATTGATGTGTATTTTACTAGTGTTCGTAGCAACCCCTTGGTATTTGATACTGGTTCAGTTGCTAAGAGTAGTAACTCGAAATGGGAGTTGCAGAATGAACATAGACTAGTTAAGGGTGAAGTGACGATGTGTGTTGGAAGTGGTTCCAAGATTGATATGATCATCATCGCACACTCCCTATACTTTTGGGATTAGTGTTGAACCTAAATAAGTGTTATTTGGTGTTTGCCTTGAGCATGAATATGATTTGATCATGTTTATTGCAATACGGTTATTCATTTAAGTAAGAGAATAAATTGTTGTTCTGTTTACATGAATAAAACCTTATATGGTTACACACCCAATGAAAATGGTTCATTGGATCTCGATTGTAGTGATACACATATTCATAATATTGAAACCAAAAGATGCAAAGTTAATAATGATGGTGCAACTTATTTGTGGCACTGCCGTTTAGGTCATATTGGTGTAAAGCGCATGAAGAAAATCCATGCTGATGGGCTTTTGGAATCACTTGATTATGAATCACTTGATGCTTGCGAACCATGCCTCATGGGCAAGATGACTAAGACTCCGTTCTCCGGAACAATGGAGCAAGCAATAGATTTGTTGGAAATCATACATACTGATGTATGTGGTCCGATGAATATTGAGGCTCGTGGCAGGTATCATTATTTTCTGATCTTCACAAATGATTTGAGCAGATATGAGTATATCTACTTGACGAAACACAAGTCTGAAACATTTGAAAAGTTCAAAGAATTTCAGAGTGAAGTGGAAAATCATCGTAACAAAAATAAAAGTTTCTACGATATGATCGTAGAAGTAAAATATTTGAGTTACGAGTTTGGCCTTCAGTTAAAAACAAATGTGAAATAGTTTCACTACTCACGCCACCTGGAACACCACAGTGTAATGGTGTGTCCGAACATCATAACCATACTTTATTAGATATGGTGCGATCTATGATGTCTCTTACCGATCTACCACTATCGTTTTGGGGTTATGCATTAGAGACAGCTGCATTCATGTTAAATAGGTGTAGGACCTTGAAGTAGATGTGTCTAGAGGGGGGTGATTAGACACTTCATGCCAAAGTTGCAATTTTTAAGCTTTTTCGGTTTGAGTGGAGTTTAAGCATAATTTCAACACTCACAATACATATAAAGCAAGTATGCAAAGTGTATATAGGCAGCGGAAAGTAAAGCATGCAACTTGCAAGAATGTAAAGGGAAGGGTTTGGAGAATTCAAACGCAATTGGAGACACGGATGTTTTTCCCGTGGTTCGGATAGGTGGTGCTATCCTACATCCACGTTGATGGAGACTTCAACCCACGAAGGGTAACAGTTGAGTGAGTCCATGGAGGGCTCCACCCATGAAGGGTCCACAAAGAAGCAACCTTGTCTATCCCACCATGGCCATCGCCCACGAAGGACTTGCCTCACTAGCTATAGATCTTCACGAAGTAGGCGATCTCCTTGCCCTTACAAACTCCTTGGTTCAACTCCACAACCTTTTCGAAGGCTCCCAAGTGACACCTAGCCAATCTAGGAGACACCACTCTCCAAGAAGTAACAAATGGTGTGTTGATGATGAACTCCTTGCTCTTGTGCTTCAAATGATAGTCTCCCCAACACTCAACTCTCTTTCATAGGATTTGGATCTGGTGGAAAGAAGATTTGAGTGGAAAGCAACTTGGGGAAGGCTAGAGATCAAGATTCATATGGTAGGAATGGAATGTCTTGGCCTCAACACATGAGTAGGTACAATCCTTCAACCCCCTAACAGCTTGGATTTGGAAGTCTTCTTGCACTATGAAAATAAAGGTCTTTGCTTGGATGCTCATTATGGGCAGGCTAAATACCAAAGATATGGTAGAAAGGAGGCATTGGCATTTGGAGGATGGAGTAAACTATGTGCTCTGCCCTTTGCAGGCTAGGGAAACAAGAGATCATATGTTTTCAATTGCAATTTTAGTATCAGGGTTTGGAACTATTTGCAAATTGATTGGTCATCAGGTAATTCGATGAAAGAGCTGGCCATCAATGCCAAAAGGAGTTTTAGGAAACCTTTCTTCACTGAAGTGGTCTTTGTAGCTTGCTGGAATATATGGATCGTCAGAAATGCTAAGGTCTTTAGGCATGAGAGAGCTGGATTCAATAAATGGAGAACAGCTTTTCTACATGATATTGCCCTAATGCAATATAGGATTAAGCCTGCTTATAAGGATGATCTCCTTAAATGGATCTCTTTTCTACCTCCTTGAGGCTCCTTGTTTCTGTTTTTTCTTTTCCTCCTTTTGTATTTTAGCTTGATTACCTCTTGTAATCCCTCCTGTACTTGTTTTAGCTTATCCTTGTTAATAAAGTTTCGACATGCTGTGGGGGTTTTCCCTACAGTTACCAGTAAAAAAAAAACACATGAGTAGGTAGTTCTCTCTCAAAAATAGGATGCTGGAAGTGTAGGCTTAGTCTGATGGCTCTCTCTTCGAGTGAAGAGGAGGTGGAGGGGTATTTATAGCCTCCACACAAAATCCAACCGTTACACACAATTTACCAATCTCGGTGGGACCGAATCAGAAAACTCGGTCGGACCGAAATAGTAAACCTAGTGACCGTTAGGAATTTCGGTGGGACCGATTGGAACAACTCAGTGGGACCGATGTGCTAGGGTTAGGGAAAATCCAAAACTCGGTTTGACCGATTACTCAAACTCGGTGGGACCGATTTGGGTAATAAGCAAAACAGAGAGTTGGCCAAGCAAACTCGGTTGGACCGATTGCATATCTCGGTGGGACCGAGAGTAATGCAGTAGGTAATAGAGAGTTTGCAAGCCCATCTCGGTGAGACCGAGATCCCATCGGTGAGACCGAACTGATTAGGGTTTGGCAGTGCCTATGACATGTGAAACTTGGTGGCGCCGGGTTGAAAGAATCGGTATGACCGAGTTTGAATTAGGGTTTAGGTCATTTGTGGATATGGGAAAGTAGCTGAGGGTTTTGGAGCATATCATTAAGCACTTGAGCAAGAGGCTCATTAAACAACACCTCATCCCTCCTTGATAGTATTGGCTTTTCCTATGGACTCAATGTGATCTTGGATCACTAAAATGTAAAATGAAGAGTCTTGAACTTCAAGCTTTAGCCAATCCTTTGTCCTTAGTGTCTTAGAGACCTTCCCACACCCTTTAGTCCATGCCACTCCATTGTTGAACTTATCTGAAACATACTAGGTGAAAACATTAGTCCAACAAGAGATATGTTGTCATCAATTATCAAAACCACCTAGGGAGCACTTGTGCTTTCAATAGGGCACCATCTAAATCCGTTGAGACGACACCGTATGAACTATGGTTTGGAAAGAAACCTAAGCTATCATTTCTTAAAGTTTGAGGTTGCAATGCTTATGTGAAAAAGTTTCAACCTGATAAGCTCTAACCCAAATCGGAGAAGTGTGTCTTCATAGGATACCCAAAAGAAAATGTTGGGTACACCTTCTATCACAGATCCGAAGGCAATATATTCGTTGCTTTGAATGGATCCTTTCTAGAAAAGGAGTTTATCTCGAAAGAAGTGAGTGGGAGGAAAGTAGAACTTGATGAGGTAACTGTACCTGCTCCCTTATTGGAAAGTAGTTCATTACAGAAATCTGTTCCTGTGACTACTACACCGATTAGTGAGGAAGCTAATGATGATGATCATGTAACTTCAGATCAAGTTACTACCGAACCTCGTAGGTAAACCAGAGTGAGATCCGCACCATAGTGGTACGGTAATCCTGTTCTGGAGGTCATGTTACTTGACCATGACGAGCCTACGAACTATGAGGAAGCGATGATGAGCCCAGATTCCGCGAAATGGCTTGAGGCCATGAAATCTGAGATGAGATCCATGTATGTGAACAAAGTATGGACTTTGATTGACTTGCGCAATGATCGGCGAGCCATTGAGATTAAATGGATCTTCAAGAGGAAGACGGACGCTGATAGTAGTGTTACTATCTACAAAGCTAGAATTGTTGCAAAAAGGTTTTTGACAAGTTCAAGGTGTTGACTACGATGAGAGTTTCTCACTCGTATCTATGCTTAAGTCTGGCCGAATCATGTTAGCAATTGCCGCATTTTATGAAATCTGGCAAATGGATAAATAAAACTGCATTCCTTAATGGATTTATTAAAGAAGAGTTGTATATGATGCAACCAGAAGGTTTTGTCAATCCTAAAGGTACTAACAAAATATGCAAGCTCCAATGATCCATCTATGGACTGGTGCAAGCATCTTGGAGTTGGAATATACGCTTTGATAAGTTGATCAAAGCATATAGTTTTATACATACTTGTGGTGAAGCCTATATTTACAAGAAACTGAGTGGGAGCACTACAACATTTCTGATAAGTATATGTGAATGACATATTGTTGATCGGAGATAATGTAGAATTATTCTGCAAAGCATAAAGGAATGTTTGAAAGGAGTTTTTCAAAGAAAGACCTTGGTGAAGCTGCTTACATATTGAGCATCAAGATCTATAGAGATAGATCAATACGCTTGATAAGTTTTTCAATGAGTACATACCTTGACAAGATTTTGAAGTAGTTCAAAATGGAACAGTTAAAGAAGGATTTCTTGCCTGTGTTACAAGGTGTGAAGTTGAGTAAGACTCAAAACCCGAGCACGGCAGAAGATGGAGAGAGAATGAAAGTCATTCCCTATGCCTCAGCCATAGGTTCTATAAAGTATGCCATGTTGTGTACCAGACCTACTGTATACCCTGCCCTAAGTTTGGTAAAGGAGTACAATAGTGATCTAGGAGTAGATCACTAGACATTGCTCAAAATTATCCTTAGTGGAATAAGGATATGTTTCTCGATTATGGAAGTGACAAAAGGTTCGTCGTAACGGGTTACGTCGATGCAAATTTTGACACTGATCCAGATGACTCTAAATCTCAATCTGGATACATATTGAAAGTGGGAGCAATTAGCTAGAGTAGCTCTGTGTAAAGCATTGTCGACATAGAAATTTGCAAAATACTTACGGATCTGAATGTGGCAGACCCGTTGACTAAAATTCTCTCACAAGCAAAACATGATCACACCTCAGTACTCTTTGGGTGTTAATCACATAGCGATGTGAACTAGATTATTGACTCTAGTAAACCCTTTGGATGTTGGTCACATGTCGATGTGAACTATGGGTGTTAATCACATGGTGATGTGAACTATTGATGTTAAATCACATGGCGATGTGAACTAGATTATTGACTCTAGTGAAAGTGGGAGACTGAAAGAAATATGCCCTAGAGGCAATAATAAAGTTATTATATATTTCCTTATATCATGATGAATGTTTATTATTCATGCTAGAATTGTATTAACCGGAAACATAATACATGTGTGAATACATAGACAAACAGAGTGTCACTAGTATGCCTCTACTTGACTAGCTCATTGATTAAAGATGGTTATGTTTCCTAACCATAGACATGAGTTGTCATTTGATTGACGAGATCACATCATTAGGAGAATGATGTGATTGACTTGACCCATTCCGTTAGCATAGCACTTGATCGTTTAGTTTGTTGCTATTGCTTTCTTCATGACTTATACATGTTCCTATGACTATGAGATTATGCAACTCCCGTTTACCAGAGGAACACTTTGTGTGCTACCAAACGTCACAACGTAACTGGGTGATTATAAAGGTGCTCTACAGGTGTCTCCGAAGGTAATTGTTGGGTTGGCGTATTTCGAGATTAGGATTTGTCACTCCGATTGTCGGAGAGGTATCTCTGGGCCCTCTCGGTAATGCACATCGCCTAAAGTCTTGCAAACATTACAACTAATGAGTTAGTTGTGAGATGATGTATTAAGGAACGAGTAAAGAGACTTGCCGGTAACGAGATTGAACTAGGTATTGAGATACCGACGATCGAATCTCGGGCATGTAACATACCGATGACAAAGGGAACAACGTATGTTGTTATGCGGTTTGACCGATAAAGATCTTCATAGAATATGTGGGAGCCAATATGAGCATCCAGCTTCAGCTATTGGTTATTGACCGGAGATGTGTCTCGGTCATGTCTACACTATTCTCGAACCTGTAGGGTCCGCACGCTTAAGGTTTCGATGACAATTATATTATGAGTTTATGAGTTTTGAGGTACCAAAGGAGTTCGGAGTCCCGGATGAGATCGGGGACATGACGAGGAGTCTCGAAATGGTCGAGATGTAAAGATCGATATATTGTACGACTATATTCGGACATCGGAAAGGTTCCGAGTGATTCGGGTATTTATTGGAGTACCGGAGAGTTACGGGAATTCGCCGGGGAGTATATGGGCCTTATTGGGCCATACGGGAATAGAGGAGAGAGGCCAAAAGGAAGGAGGCGCGCGGCCCCCCTCTGGTCCGAATTGGACAAGGGGTGGAACCCCCTTTTCCTTCTTCCTCTCCTCCTCTTTCATTCTCTCCTACTCCAACAAGGAAAGGAGGAGTCCTACTCCCGGTGGGAGTAGGACTCCCCCCTTGGTGCGCCCTCCTCCTAGGCCGGTCGCCTCCCCCCTTGCTCCTTTATATACGGGGGCAGGGGGGCACCCATGGACACAACAATTGATCATTGATCTCTTAGCCATGTGCGGTGCCCTCCTCCACCATAATCCTCGATAATATTGTAGCGGTGCTTAGGCGAAGCCCTGCGATGGTACAACATCAAGATCGTCACCACGCCGTTGTGCTGACAGAACTCTTCCCCGACATTCTGCTGGATCAGAGTCCGGGGATCGTCATCGAGCTGAACGTGTGCTAGAACTCGGAGGTGCCGTAGTTTCGGTGCTTGATCGGTCGGGCCGTGAAGACGTACGACTACATCAACCGCATTGTGCTAACGCTTCCGCTTTCGGTCTACGAGGGTACGCAGACAACACTCTCCTCTCTCATTGCTATGCATCACCATGATCTTGCGTGTGCGTAGGAATTTTTTTGAAATTACTAAGTTCCTCTACACCCTCCTCCCGCGGAGTTCAACTTGACCTCCATGCTCATCGCTTAAGAGTAAGGAGGATTTTTCTTTGTGGTAGATATCTTCCTAAGCAGATTTGAATGCTTTTGCCGACTAACCTCTTGTTCTTGTTGTTTCCGGTAGGGAAGTGGAAGAGGAGATGGAGACCCTCATCCATCATTCCCGGAAGAGGCTCCGGCACCTCAGGTCACTGGAGGGCATAGAGGGCTCGGCTTCGGTAGGGAAGGATGCAGAAGATCCCGTGCCGAGGCCCCAACCCAGCCCCGTCCTGGGAGCGGAGACTTAACCCCGCCCGTCGGAGTTGATGGAGACAACCTTTCCGCCCCTTCATGTAGAGGAGGGGGCGAGGGAACATAGGGCAAGCCACTCCTGGAGGAGCACGTGTCCCCTGCCGCTCAAGCCGAAGATGTCGTCACGGAATCCTCCGCGGCAGAGACAGCACAGAAGGCTGCCGAGTCTACCCCGGCAGAGGATGAAGCTCATGACCCGGTAACGACCATTGCCGGGGAAACAGAGACCCCTGCCCGACAGACTTCCCTAGGTATCTAGCTTAACCCCTCTTCTCTTTCATGCTCTGACTGCCTACACTGGCTTCTTTATTCGCTTCGAGACTTCCACTCCTTCATTTGTTCACTGGCCCCTTCCATCTGCAGCCCCCAGGCCAAAGAACCAGACTTGTTGGGGTGGTGGCGGACATAGGGAGGTCCGCCACAGATGAAGCCGCGAAGGTCGCGGCTACTGAGGGGCAGGATCTCGCTACCGGGGGAACACAAGGTTCCTTTGAAGTGGTGGATCATTCTCTGGAAAGCGCCTAGTAGAGGAAGTGGTTATCGAGGCAAAGATTCCTCTTCAAACCATGGGTCCACTCCCATCTTCAGGGGGCGCTGCTGATACCCCGCCGTCTTCCTCGAACACGCTGGCCGTGGTGCCGTTGTTGCCTGATATCGGAGCCCCCGGCCTGTGCTTGACAGACGCAGAGCTTGATGAAGAGCTTCAGCGTATTCTGGCACCGCTGCATCTGGGAGGTGGGGAGGTCGACAACTCAGCTGCCATCACCATGGATTTGTCCTTTATCGAATCCATGGCGGTGGGCTTGAAACAAATGCATGCTCGACACAACCAGAAGTGGCAGGACCTCAAGGAGCGGCACGAATCCGCCGGCAAAGTGGATCAGAAGCTAAAGGGCAAGTGCCTGGAGTTGCGTGAATGGCACGACAAGCAGTTCAAGGCGCTCATGAGGCAGCAAGAGATCCTTCAGATGATGAGGGAAGATGTCGTGGCTCGGGAGGGGCGCCTGGTGGATCATAAGGCATCTCTAGATGCTAGGGACAGGGAGATCTTCCTTCGAGAAGAGGATCTTAAAGCTACCCTCCGCGCCAAGGATGAAAGTTTGGAGACCTTGGTGCAGCAACGCACTAAAGAATTGAAGGAAAAGCATAGGGCTGCTCTGGACACCCTTGCTACTAACCATGATGCCCAGCTAAAGAAGCTTGTTGAATATCTGGATGTTGCATATTCTGCGAAGGCCGAGCTCGGCCGGCAGGTGGCCCAACTGAATGAAGACCTTGCCGGGAGTGCTAAGGAAGTGGAGGCACTCAAAGAAGAGGCACAGCAAGCAGAGCTTCACCTGGCTCATGTGTAGTCGCAACTCTCCTCCAAGACCTAAACCGACAACAACATCTCTGATATGAGGGCGAGGATCAGCTTGCTGGAGCAGTCGGCGAAATCCCTTGAATCACGACAACAGTTGTTGTCCAAGGATTTGGAAAACACCAAGCGCCTCTGGCAAGATGCAGAGGACAGGCTGAAGAACCAGGTCGACATGAGCAACCTTTGCCTCAAGAGCCTGATCGATATTGCAGAATGCCTTGGAGCCCAAATTGCAGCGATGGGCATGGATGACCCAGTCTACTCAGCCAGCGAACATGAGGTCCCAAGTGCCAAGCTGGGGATCTTCTTCGATGAGTTGATTGACAAGTTGAAGGTGCATGAAGAGGGGAGCGCCGAGCATTTCGTGACCAAAACACGGAGGCTTGCTCGCAACGCCCTCATGGTCTTGAGCAACATCGTTTGTCGCCACCCATAGCTCGATCTTGATGACGGCTTCAAGAAGCCGCCAGTGGGTGCTGACGTTGCTGCCGCTGAGAAGAAGGTCGCTCCCCGCGCCGACAGGGTTCTCCGCGTTTAAGTTATTCCTTCTGGTCCTGTAACCAAACATGACGCATATTTCGTGTTTAGTCGTTTTATCTCTAGTGCTTGTGTGAGGCTGATACTTCTAGCTGTATCTTTAAATGCGTGTTTATCCCTTTAAACTCTATATGCTCGTGTTCGTATGATCAATTCCTATGTATGCTCTGGATGCCTGCCGATATCATATTGCTGCAATTGACGTAAGGGTCCAGCCCTTAACAGTCATCTTGGCGTGGATGCGTCTCGGCAGTTTTTTCCTAGGTAGCTCTCGACGCAGCTGTCGGATTTCGGGTTCCGACAGACCCTTAAGGTTCGAACACTAGGGTGCGCACGGAGATTACGTCTTCTACCTCTCCGTCTCGCAAAGATCTAGACTACTGGAAGAACTGCACAAGAGACACAAGGTTTATACTGGTTCGGGCCACCATTGTGGTGTAATACCCTACTCTAGTGTGTGGTGGGTGGATTCCCTCTTGGGGCTGATGATGATGAACAATACAAGGAAGAACAACCTCGCGAGGGTCTGTTCTTGGTTGGGGTGATGAACTGCTGGGAGGAGTTCAGCCACCTTTCTCTCTCTCTCTCTCTCGCCCTCTCTCTCTCTCTCTATGCTTCCAACCTCTCTATCTTACTCTCACTTACCGGCCTCTCCTTCCTTTCTTCCAACCCAACCCCCTTGCTCTGTGGGCGGCTGGTCCTATTTATAGAGGCCCTGGTCCTCTTCCCAAATATCGAGCGGGAAGGGAGCCAACAATGGCGGGCTAATTTGAAGGGGGACAGCAAGTATGAGCTATCCTGACAAAAGTGGTCTTCGCCTGCGCAAAGCTCTGGTGATGACGCCATCTTGGGCTCCACGGTGACCTCCGTCTCGTAGTCCTCCTGGTCTTGGTCTCGTTGCACCGAAATGGCAACCTTTGCCTGATGCCTCGGTACTCCGCGGCTGCGCTTGCTCCCTTTGCACCAAAGAGGAATGGAGGACGCTGCGCGGGCTGGCACCCGCCTGGCGCCCTGAGTCATCATGGCTTGTGTCACGGGCACCTCGTGAGGTACCCCGCCTTGATCTCTCCGCCTCCTCACGAGCCAGCCTGATGAGGCCGTGCCTGAGGAAGCTCCGTGTCGTCCGCCCCGCGAGGCTTGGCCCCTCGCGAGGGTCTTGAGTCTTGTGTTGATGAAGATGGGCCGTGCTGGGCCCCCTTTTGAGCCATGCCGCAGGCCGCAGGCAGGCAAGTCTGGGGACCCCCGTTCCCAGAACGCCGACAGTAGCCCCCGGGCCCAAGGCGCGCCCAGACTTGGCCGTGCCGAGAGGCGATAGGGCAAGGGCGAAGCGCCGTGGGCCCTAACAGCCTGCGACCTTGGGCGCCGCGTGCCGGTTGATTGGACGCAAGTGCTTCAGCAACCGTGCAGGTTGATAAAGGAGCGGCATCTGCCCAGACTTGGCCTTTTGCTTTCTCCGGTTGCTACTCAGATCCCCTTTCTTGCGCCTCCCCTTTCTTCCTCCAAATTCCCAGATCTACTCCGGCTGCGTGACCTAGGAAACCATGGCGCCTCGTCAGTCTCCGGCCGAAGCTTGGTACTCGCCTGCTCTGGACTTGCCGAGCGTGTCCAAGGCGGGTCTTGCCCGGCTGCACCGGATGGCGGCAGCGCAGGGCATCAACGGGGTGCAGGTGTTCAAGGCCGGCTCCGCCACCCCTGAGGGCCGGGGGAGCACCTTTTATCCTCTCTTTGTAAGCTCCATTGATGCGGGCCTGGTGCCTCCCTTCTCCGAGTTTTTCTTCTCTGTCCTTTGCCATTAAAACTTGCAGGCTCTGCATCTCCACCCCAACTCTGTCCTTCTCCTGGCGATCTTTGCTTATTACTGCGAGGCTCACGTAGGGGTGCAGCCTTCAGTGGCCTTGCTGCGCCACTACTTCTCCCTCTGGGTCTCTCGCGGTTCTCCTTCCGCGTGCGCGAGCTTCGTCGCGTATGGTGGCACCATTGCCATCTCGAATCCCGGGAAGAGGATTGAGGGCTTCAGGAGCAAGTGGGTCTTGGTAGATGCCGGGCGCATCCACCCTAGGCTGATCTTGCCCGCGGAGCAGCCCGTGAGCTCCAGCGACTGGTGCCGAGCGGAGCTCACGGACCCCCGCGCGAAACTGGTGTTGGAGAAGATGGACGCGGACCTGAGGCCAGTCAGCATGGCGGCGGCGAAGTTGATTGGTGCGTTGCTGCTGAGGGAGTTCCTGGAGCACCAGCTGGCTCCACTCCGGCAGTACTGACCTCTGATGTCGAGGCCTCATCCGAGCCCCGTGGCCTTGAGCGGCGAAGATTTGGCCGCGGTCCTCCAATCTCTGGTCGGGAGGGGGGGAGGTGGCAAGGTTGGAGGGCGCTCCCAAGCCCTTGTTCCTTCGCGGCGACTGGGAGCAGGTGGTGGACTCCATGCCCGCTTTTAACGGGGACGGGCTCGTGCCCGTGGCGGCTTCCGAGGGACTAGTGGACGTGCCCTACGGCGACTCCAGCAAGGAGGAGGACGAAGAGGAGTGGGAAAAGGGGCCTGACTCCGAGGCGACCGACGGAGAGTCGAGGGCTCCCCTCCCCCGGCGCAAGCCCCGCAATCTCCGCCTTTCTTCGAGCGACGATGACGAGGATGGAGACGAGCAGGTCGGCGGGAGCTTGCCCCTGATCCCGAAGAAGGACAGGACCGGGCTGATCTCTCGCGGGCCTGCCCCTGCCCCGAGGCAGTCTGCAGACGCGCCTTATGCTTCCGAGGTTGACCCTTCCAGCCGGCTGTCAGGCTTCAAGTTTGGCCGGAGGCTGCCCGAGCTCACCGGCGATGACCCGTAAGTGCTTGACCCTTGTCTTTATTTCTTGTTCCGCTGCCGAGGCTTGACGTTCGCATCTCTTGAACAGGCTGGAGCCCGCGGTGAAGAAGCCAAAGGGGGCTCCTAAGGCTCCATCCGCGGCAGCGCCTCCGCCTGTGGAGGAGGGTGACCGCGGCGCGCGGGCTTCCCCTGCCCGGTTATCCTCGCGAGGCCTGGCCGAGCTGGCTGGGGCGAGCTTAGCCCCCATGGCCCAAGTGACTCCTGTGGTGCCTTTGCCCACTGCCGCCACCACAGCCGCTGGGGCGCAGCGGGCTCCACCTCAGGACGCCGTGGTCTTGCCGTCGCCGCCTTCTTCCCCCGTTCCGCCGACTGTTGTTTCTCCAACTCCTCCTGCCGTCCTGGAGCGTGCTTTTGCTGGACTGGACTGGCTTCGGCAGGATCTTCTTGGCGCTAACCCTCACCTGGTGGCCGGGCACTTGGAGCTGGCTTCAGGATGGATTCGCTCCGACGCCTCAATCCGAGCGGCGCTGGTTCAAGCCTCGACGGCCTGCGACGAGGATAGGCTGGCCATCCTTGAGACGAAGGCTGCTCGTGACGCAGCCCTGGGGGAGGTGGTTGAAGTCCGCGATTGTTGCAAGGCGCTGGAGGACAAGCTGCAAGGCCTGCGGGACCAGCTCGCGAAAGAGGTTCGACTTCGCCAGGAGCAAGAAGAAGGCATGAAGGTCGCGAGGTGGCCATTGAGGGCTGGGAGGCCAAGCTCAAGAAGCGCCGCGACCGCCTAGGTGCGCTGGGGAAGGAGTTGGAGGCGACGAAGGTCGAGCTAGACCGCAAGGCCCAGGTTCTTGCCGAAGATCGCGTGGCCTTCGCAGACATGGAGAAGAAGGCTCGTGCTTCGCTGAAGATGCTCTACGCCAGTGGCCTGGAGGGCCTGCTGGCCGGCGCCGAGGACGGCCCCGCCAAGCTGCTTCCCTTCCTGGTTCATGCTCTTGAGGATGTCACCCTTGGCCTTGGCCCCACGGCCGAGGCCGAGGCGCGTGTCCTGTCTTCTGCTGCGCTGACGCAGGTCTTCACCCACATCTACCTTCGCGACCCCAGTGCCGACCTCGACAGCCTGTTGGAGCCAGTAAGCGGTGAGGGTGCTGCCGCCACTGCCGAGGTCGTGAAGGGTCACGCGGAGGCTCTGCTGGGGAAGTTCCGGGTCTTCAGTACCAAGTTGAAGCAGGATGCTTCCGGTCCTACTGCTCCATGAGGCGGGGCCACCCGCGCTGCTCCACCGCCGCCAAGTGACTCTGCTACTGCTCTGTCCTGCTTTTAATTCCTGCACATGCATCATGCCTCGGGGAGGCGTTTAAACTCGCGTTTGGTATCGAGACGACAGTATGGACTATAATATTTGCTTTTAAATTCCTTGAATTTTATGCTTTTCTTCCCTACTTGCTTGTGTTCTACGCCGGCAGAGCCCGGCCCCGCGCGTACCTCACCCAGCATTAGCCCCGACCGGAAACCAGGATGGGACCAAAGGAGTGAGGGGCTACGGAGCCAGTTAGGCTCCTGAGTCGCGATGCTCAGGAGTCCCCCTTGGCGCACGAACAACAAGTAGGGAGGTGTGATGTAGGTGGATCTTCCATTTTACGTCTGCAGAGCCCGACTCCGCGCGTACCTCACCCAGCATTAGCCCTGACTGGAAACCAGGACGGGACCAAAGGAGTGAGGGGCTACGGAGCCAGTTAGGCTCCTGAGTCGCGATGCTCAGGAGTCCCCCTTGACGCGCAAACAACAAGTGATGAGGTGAGATGCAAGTGGGACCACCATTCTACGTCTGCAGAGCCCGGCCCCGCGCGTGCCTCACCCAGCATTAGCCTTTCGGAACTAAGGAGTGAGGGGCTATGGGACCAGTTAGGCCCCTGAGTCGCGATGCTCAGGGGTCCCCCTTGACGCTCAAACGGCCTTCATACCTTGGCTCCTCTCGGGGAGATACGCGCGACGAACCAGGCCTGAGGGGCCTGGCTGGCTGGCGTACGTCTGGGCGTGACCCAAGCGCAGCCCCCGTGCCCAGCCCCCTCACGCGGCACTCCCGAGGGGAGGCGTTGCGATGAGGCTAGACACTAAGCTCTGGGCTCTCTGAGGTTGATGCGGCCCGGGGGCCACCCTCAGTTGTTTATCACCAGCGCGGAGCATAGCGCTTCCGCATGTGTACGGGCATAGCCGCTCCTCGGCAGTGTCGTCAGCCAGCGCGGAGCATGGTGCTTCCACTGGTACGTGGGAGGGGGCTCCCCTCCGAGAGGAGCCCCCGGGGCGTGTACAGCCCCGCCCTGACACGTGGCCGGCACGGTAGGGCTAGGTGAGGTGTATCTGGGCACCCATGAGCCAGCGCGGGACTCACGGGGCCCTACCTCTAGGCGGGTTGCGCCTGGCACTGGGCCTTATCTTGTGCTGTGTTCCTGCAAATTTGGTTAGATGCCGGCACTCTACGTCCTTGGGTCCCGGCCCTCGAGCTTGTCTCAGCCGTCGCTGGTATGCCAGGTCGCGATGCCGTGGACATGGCCAGAGGGTGAGGGCTGGAGAGCAAGTAAGAGCCCTGAGTCGCGATGCTCAGGTACCCCCCCCCCTTTAACGTGCAAGTGGTCGACATGGAGAAGAAGAGGTGCCGTGGACAGGCATCAAGTAATCAAGCATGATGGGCGAATGCATAGCCGGAAACAAACGCAAGGGAGATACATGCCGCTGAGCCTAGCCCGAGCGACTTGGGGATGATGTAGCCCGAGGGGCGCCCCCAACAAAGCAAGCTAACGACATGAAATAAAAGGGATACATACCGCAGGGACGGACCCACACGGCCTGGGAACGATGCAGCCCTGGGAGGGCGCTCCCAGCTGGAAATGAAACTTGTAAGATGTCACCTGAAGGTGTCGAGGGCGAAGGGGTGTTGGTGCAGCAGACTCGGTGGGCTGCGGAAGCCGATCCTCATGAGCCCCCAGGCCCAAGGGCCTCGGGAGGCTCCAGAGGCACTGGTAGCTCTTCGCGAATCATCTCCATCTCCACCAAGGCTGCGGAACGCCTGTCTTCTTGAGCCTCCATGATGCCCCTCATGAGGCGCTGGCACGTAGCAACCACGCTCGGCAAATTGTAAGGCATGCGGGGCGGACCCCCGCAGCGCCCCACTCGCGAGGGCCAGAGGCGCTCCATCGTGGCGACTTGGTTGAGCCCTGGTACATCGATGCAGACGCGCGGCCCACCATCCTCGCCTGGATGGGGAGCCACAGCCGGTAGACGGCGGCAACCTCTCATGATTCTTGATTCCTGTAGTTCTTGAATGGCCTTGTCACGAACTCCTGCGGGTCTGACCTTCCTTGCCTTGCTCCTTCTTGAGGGAAACATGCTTCGAAACACGCCTCCACATGGTGCCCAAGCACCTCCCTCGTGACCCTGGCCAGGTCGGTGGCCCTCCAGGGGAGAGCCCCCGAGCCCTGCCTGAGGAGGGCGCCAGGCGTGCTTTCCTATGCGATGGAAGGAGGTTCCCCCTGGGCAGATGCGGGCCCTGAGGGGCCCGCCTCCCGAGGGGCCGGTCCAGACGATGTCTTCTTCTTCTTGGGGGTGGTCTCGGGAAGCCTCCTGCTTCCGCGATCCGGGTCTTCCAGCGACGCGGCCTGAAAGGCTCGCTCCAGGGAACACACTGCATCCTTCTCTTCACAGGGCACCGTGATGACTCCGCCACTCCCTGGCATCTTGAGGACGTTGTAGCCATGGTGAGTCACGACCACGAACTTGGCCAGTGCTGGGTACCCGAGGATGGCGTTGTACGGCAGGTGGATGTGGGCGACGTCGAAGTCGATGAGCTCGGTGCGGTAGTTGTCGCATGCCCCGAAGGTGACAGGGAGGCGGACCTGCCCAATCGGGACCGTGGAGCCGTCGGTGACTCCGGAGAAGGGCTTGGTTGGCTGAAGCTGGTCGTAGGGCACTTGGAGATTGTTGAACGTTTCCACGGACATGACGTTGAGCCCTGCCCCACCATCGATGAGGGTCCTGGTGACCAGTACATTGCTGATGACTGGGGAGCAAAGCATCGGGAGGACTCCGGCTGTGGCTGCACACTTGAGTTGATCTGCTGAGCTAAATGTGATGGCGCATGCCGACCACCTGAGAGGGCCCGTTGCTTCAAGCCTGGGAAGGACTGCATTCACTTCGTGGGCAAACTGCTTGAAGATGCGTTGGGAGGCTGGGGCTTGAGCTCCGCCCAGGATGCAGGCGATTGCGCGTGGCTCCTGGAAGCCCCCAGCCCCTTCGTCTTGATGGCGATCCTCGTTCCTCCTTGGCTGAGGCGGCAGTGGAGGGAGGCCTGTGTTGCCCTGTGGGCAATCCTCACGAGACTGATCCCTCCAGTCCCCCTCGCGAGGCAGGTCTCGCCAGCGATCCTCGCGAGGTTGATCACGCCACCCTTGGCGCGGGCCGCGGTCTTCCCAGCGTCCTGCGTTTCTTCCTCCTCCTCGGCCGTAGCCCCAATCAACACGGTCGGGACGACGACCAATCCTTCCTTCTCGCACGACGCAGAGTTCTTGGCATTCGTTGGTGTTGTGGGTGTGGAGGTCGTGGTACACACAGTACCGGCTGCCCCTGGAGGACTCAGGCAGATCTTTGCCCCGCTTGGTGTCTGGTTCTGTCGCGAGCACGGCAGCCCCCTTGCGCTTCACATCCTTGGCCTTGGGCTTCTTCTCCTCTGGGTCTGCGGCAGGCAGCTCGAGGAGGGAGAGGCGTCCCTCCTCAGCCCTGGCGCACTTGGTCGCCAAGTTGAACAGCTCCAGGGAGGTGCACAGGTCTTCATGCATCGCCAGCTCCTCCTTCATCTTGACGTCGCGCACACCATCGGAGAAGGCCGATATGATGGCCTCCTCGGACACCTTGGGGATCTTGAGGCGCGCGCTGTTGAAGCGCTGGATGTACTTTTGCAGGGTCTCTCCAGGTTGTTGCTTGATGCGGCGCATGTCACTCACGGCGGGTGGCCGGTCGTGAGTACCTTGGAAGTTGGCGATGAAGCGGGTGCGCATCTGGTCCCAGGAAGAGATCGTGCCTGGAGCCAGATTCAGGAGCCAGGTGCGAGCTCCTTCCTTGAGCGCCATGGGGAACCAGTTCGCCATGACCTTCTCGTCCCCGCTGGCAGCTTCGATGCCTAGCTCATAGAGCTGGAGGAACTCTGCAGGGTCAGTCGTGCCGTCGTAATGAGGAGGCAAGTCTGGCTTGAACTTGTCGGGCCACGCGACGCTACGCAGCTCGATGGTGTAGGCATGGCAGCCTGCGGTGGCCATGAAAGGCTTCGGCTGATGGAGAGCTCGGTCTTGAGGGTCCCCACGCGCTGTATCTAGGAGCAGCGCAGGGTCTTGGCGTGCCAGAGCAGGGAGCGCCCGGGCAGCTTCTTGCGGGCGAGGGACTTCTTGGCAGCTCCGTTCTTGCTGCACTGGCACCTGACGGAGCGGGTCCCGCCCAGGGGCCACGCGCCTTGGAGCCATGGCGTCTTCTTGGAGAGGAGGAGGCTGGTACGCCCCCGGAGCTTCGTTGCCCGCGCGGGGCGGGGTGTGGCGCAGCGGAACAGATGGCGCGGGAGAGCCCCCTGCGACGCGGACAAGCTCGGCGATGCGGTCGAGCCACTCTTCGTAGACGTCGTCGACGGGACGGTAGCGCAGGAGCTCGTTTGCCGCGATGAGTGCAGCTCGAGCCTCCAAGGGTGGGCGGAGCGCGCGGGACGAAGAACCAGCTGGTGTGAGCGATGGAGTAGCGGTACGGCCGTCTTGCCGCACGGATGGATGCTGAGACGACGCTTGCTGCTCGCCCCCCACCGGGCCGGTGGCGGTGTTGATGGCGGGTGTCGGGGAACGACGAGGACGTCCGCCGACGGGCGCCGTCTGGGCGACGCGGGAAGCGATGGCGGCCCGGCGCTCGGCGCGGGCCCGACGAGCATCGGACATGGATGCGACGGTCGGAGGAGAACGGGGCGGTGGAAGACGAACTCCGGCGCACCCCTACCTGGCGCGCCAAATGTCGGATTTCGGGTTCCGGCAGACCCTTAAGGTTCGAACACTGGGGTGCGCACGGAGATTACGTCTTCTACCTCTCCGTCTCGCAAAGATCTAGACTACTGAAAGAACTGCACAAGAGACACAAGGTTTATACTGGTTCGGGCCACCATTGTGGTGTAATACCCTACTCCAGTGTGTGGTGGGTGGATTGCCTCTTGGGGCTGATGATGATGAACAATACAAGGAAGAACAGCCTCGCGAGGGTCTGTTCTTGGCTGGGGCGATGAACTACTGGGAGGAGTTCAGCCACCTTTCTCTTTCTCTCTATGCTTCCAACCTCTCTATCTTACTCTCACTTACTGGCCTCTCCTTCCTATCTTCCAACCCAACCCCCTTGCTCTGTGGGCGGCTGGTCCTATTTATAGAGGCCCTGGTCCTCTTCCCAAATATCGAGCGGGAAGGGAGCCAACAATGGCGGGCTAATTTGAAGGGGGACGGCAAGTATTAGCTATCCTGACAAAAGTGGTCTTCGCCTGCGCAAAGCTCTGGTGATGACACCGTCTTGGGCTCCACGGTGACCTCCGTCTCGTAGTCCTCCTGGTCTTGGTCTTGTTGCACCGAAATGGCAACCTTTGCCTGATGCCTCGGTACTCCACGGCTGCGCTTGCTCCCTTTGCACCAAAGAGGAATGGAGGACGCTGCGCGGGCTGGCACCTGCCTGGCGCCCTGAGTCGTCATGGCTTGCATCACGGGCACCTCGTGAGGTACCCCGCCTTGATCTCTCCGCCTCCTCGCGAGCCAGCCTAACGATGCCGTGCTTGAGGAAGCTCCGTGTCGTCCGCCTCGCGAGGCTTGGCCCCTCGCGAGGGTCTTGAGTCTTGTGTTGATGAAGATGGGCCGTGCTGGGCCCCCTTTTGAGCCACGCCGCAGGCCGCAGGCAGGCAAGTCTGGGGACCCCCGTTCCTAGAATGCCGACAGCAGCCTCTCGCCCTGCGAGCATGGCTCTCGACAGGATGATGGAGCGATCAAAGAAACTAGCCAAGGTACCATTGCATGAGGGCTTTCACGATACGACACTTACTGGAGTTAAGGGATAAACAACTGCATAAATCTAAAACGCATCAAATAGAAGTGATAACGTGGACTTAGCTTTCGTTTTAAGCTTCTTTTTCGTCTACCGGGCCACGCGCATTTGACGCGTCCGCGGCGCCTGGAGAAGTAGAAGGCGACCATGTGGTTTCTTCGTTCTCGGCAAGGATCGAGATGTATCTCTTGTAGCTGGCGGGCGTAGGGGCACGGTGGCGGGCTTCTCTGGTCTCCTTCCTTTTTGCTTCCCCCTCCTCGAGTCAGTGCAGCGGCTACCGTCGCATGGGTCGTGCTAGTGCGGCAGCCTCGCCGAAGTGTGCTTGCCGAGGCATCAATCGACGGACTCATACCAGCATTCTGCTCAGGATTACCCATGGCAGGGAAAATACTGGACCGAGCGTCGCGTGGTAATCGTCGACATCGACGACACCGAGGCTAAAGCAGTTCGACTGCTGATGAGGTGGAGGGATAGGAAGGAGGGAGCTCGCGCCCGCACGCCTTGTGCCCCATCTTCCGAACAATGTTCGGATTGCGATAACGCCATACGAACCGCCGGGGTAAATCCAGCGTCATCAACCATGGTCTTGGTCATGATCGTTGCTACGGCAAATCTTGGAGAGCGACAACACGACGCGAGAGTGGGTCTTCCCCGCTCCGCTTCTGCGCCTCCGCGGGCGCCATGGTCGATGGCGCCGTCGAAGATGAGGATGGTGATGAAGATAGCGTGCTGCGTATGCTTTCAGGTTCGTGAAGGCGCGTACCCTACCTAGTGCGTCAAAGATGTCACAGGATATCCGCGGCCACCTATGGGACCAGGTGGCCCCTTGCTGGTTCGGCATGGGGACGTCACATTGCACAAAGAGCAGATCAGCATGCGGCAGCACGGCTGAGAGCACACAAGCAATTTACCCAGGTTCAGGCCACCGCGAGGCGTAAGACCCTACTCCTGCTTTAGTGGATTGATGGTGGAATGAGTGTGGTGACGCGTAGTACATTTGCCCGGCAGGGTTTGCCTAGGGGCCGCAGCAACTACGCGCGTATGATGGCTTGGGTTCATCAACTTTCCACCCCCCCTATGAGTGCCATGGGCCTCCTTTATAGATTAAGGGGTCACCACAGTGGCAAAGTGGTCATTACCCACTGATATGATAGTGAATAGTGCTATCATACCTAACTCTGCAGGCTGACAGGGTGCATTAAATGCGCCGCTTAGTGTCACATCACTGGTCGCCCGGCAAGGCCTACCGGGCTATCTTGCCAGCTCCGCATCTGTTCCCTTGACACGTCGCAGGGCAGGTGTCATCTGTGGGGTTCTTCTGTAGGAAATGGCTGCCATGTGGCGAATGGCTGCCAGTTAATCACCTTGCGGCTTCACACCGCATTGATCGACGACGCGAGTCGTGTTTGAGTGGTTGGTGGGGTGGTTCTGCCCCCGCGAGCCCCGACAGGCTCTGCCGGGGAGCCTTGATTGCTTTCTCCTGGTGGTGGCCTCGCCCCTTGCCGGGCTCGTCTGCCCGACAAGGGAGTCCCTTATCTTGCCGATGTCTTGCTCGATCTTGGTCTCTCTGGACTGCGCGCGGGTTCCTCTGGATCTCTTGATTTCTTGTATTCTGGCTTGGCCTTGTCTTGTCCGTGCACGAGTCAGGGGAAAATGCATACCCCTGTATATTTTCCTCAACAAATGGGCTCTACCTTTGCCATACATGGCGCTTCCAGCAACATCACAACAAATGCTCTATCAGCTAACAATCATAGAAACATCTGTCATAAGGGTTAAATGATGCTTTTGTTGATACTTGTATACATGTCGTTGACATATTTTAATGGGCATACACTACTTGCCATGTGTTACATCAAAATATATCACCACAACATTTGCTCTCCTTCTCATTGATACAGCCAGGGCGAATGTGAGTGTTCTCAATGTTCTTGAAACTTTTCCACATGTCAATGGTTTAGAGGCCAGAGATGTTTACGTAGCAAAATACATTAGATTTGATGAGAACTACGAGGTGGAGGTTGCAACTCTAGCTAAAGATATGTGCATGCATGTTGATGCCTTCATGGCTCAGGTTCAAATCAAGGAAAGAAGGATCAGCTGGATGTACGCATGTCGGTTAGTCAGAGAAAAAATCACAGGACTCCCACAGGTACAAAACTATTTTGGAGGGCTCAGTTTGCATGCTATTGGTGTACGTCAAGATTCCTATTTTTTATTAGATGATCAAGGAGTTAAGGGAAAGGGTGCGGATTTACTATTTCTGTTCTTGTCACGCAAAGAGATGTTCGTGCAAGGTGCATGCAGAACGTGGGATGCATGGAGTCTATTAATCTTGAAGGAAATTGGCTAGGGCCCACCTACTATGCAAGCAGAAAATACGGCGCACCCAATTCTACGGAGACAATCAGTTTGTTAGTTATAGAGACAGAAGTAAATAAATTGCCGAGATGTAATAGGCAAGTATTTTTTTTAGTTTTAGCAGAGTCCAGATTTCTTTCAATCGATTGCTTTCCTTTTTATTTTATGCATGAGTTTGGTTACTTAGCAGCCAAGTTTTAGAAGTCCGGCTAATATATAAAGCTAGGTGCACCAGTGTAAAAGAGAGGCTATATTTTGATAATAAACACGATGTGTTTTTAGGATAAATACCTGTATCGAGTTTTAGGGGAAGCTGTCTAAAAATTCCTAAGTTTTGGAGGAAGCTTTCGAAAACCTTTGTGTTGCGATTTCTCTATGAGGAAATTGTTTGGCGCGTGAGTACCATCGTCGATATTGGTTTTCTCGTGCTGAGCCGCAAGCTTCAAACCCGCTATTTCGTGTACATCGCATGCGCGGGCGAGATGTTACTACTGCTGAAGTTGGAGTGTCGTGAAAGTTCAGGCCGCAACAATGGATGCCTCATCAGGTGGTATCAGAGCAAGGTTGTTCACGGCACTGTGTGGAAGATGACTAGATTATCATTGAAGCTAAGCTATGGATTTCAGTTGGAGGAGGAAGGTCGATGGGATGGACTTTTTTCATACTCGTGTTGTGGTACAAGAGAGATCATGTGCTATGACAATCGACCACATGAGTTTGATCAATGCGACAAGCATCGAGATGGTGGAGAAGTTAGAACTGCCAATGACACCACGCCCACAACCATACTCATTCCGTTGGGGTCATGAAGAGCTCAGTGTCACACATCAAACCAAGGTACCATTTTTGTTGGGAAAATATTATTGCACGGTTTTGTGTGATATGATTCCGGCTCCGATGGTTTCATGTCACTTATTGTTGGGCAAGCCATGGTACAAAGAACACAATGTTGGATATGATTGTCAAACATACATATATACTGTCAAGAAGGGTAAGAAGTATGACCTCGTGCCTATGGGTCAGGATCGTTTTATTGCTTGGAGGAGAGAGCATCAAAAGAAGGTAAAAGAAGAAGAAGAAGATGCTAAAAATAATATGGTCGAAGCTACTGAAATTTGTGTGGTCGTTGTTCAATCCGTACATCAAAATATTGCTGTAGAGATTGAGTCAAAGCCGAGGACAGTTTTGTTTCAAGGGGGAGAGGATGATACGGCCAGGGCGAATGTGAGTGTTCTCAATGTTCTTGAAACTTTCCACATGTCAATGGTTTAGAGGCCACAGATGTTTACATAGCAAAATACATTAGATTTGATGAGAACTACGAGGAGGAGGTTGCAACTCTAGCTGAAGATATGTGCATGCATGTTGATGCCTTGCATGGCTCGGGTTCAAATCAAGGAAAGAAGGATCAGCTGGATGTATGCATGTCAGTTAGCCAGGGAAACAAATCACAAGACTCCCACACATACAAATACTATTTTGGAGGGATTAGTTTGCATGCTATTGGTGTACGTCAAGATTCCTATTTTTATTAGATGATCAAGGAGTTAAGGGAAAGGGTGCAGATTTACTATTTCTGTTCTTGCCATGCAAAGAGATGTTCGTGGAAGGTGCATGCAAAACGTGGGATGCATGGAGTCTATTAACCTTGAAGGAAATTGGCTGGGGCCCACCTACCATGCAAGCAGAAAATACGGCGCACCCAATTCTACAGAGACAATCGGTTTGTTAGTTATAGAGATAGAAGTAGATAAATTGCCGAGATGTAATAGGCAAGTATTTTTTTAGTTTTAGCAGAGTCCAGATTTCTTTCAACCGATTGCTTTCCTTTTTATTTTATGCGTGAGTTTGGTTACTTAACAGCCAAGTTTTAGGAGTCCGGCTAATATATAAAGCTAGGTGCACCATTGTAAAAGAGAGGTTATATTTTGATAATAAACACGATCTGTTTTTAGGGTAAATACCCGTATCAAGTTTTGGGGGAAGCTGTCTAAAAATCCCTAAGTTTTGGCGGAAGGTTTTGAAAACCTCTATGTTGCGATTTCTCTATGAGGAAATTGTTTTGCGCATGAGTACCGTCGTCGAGATTGGTTTTCTCATGCTGAGCCGCAAGGTTCAAACCCTCTATTTCGTGTACATCACGTGCGCGGGCAAGACATTACTACTGCTGAAGTTGGAGTGTCGTGAAAGGTCGGGCCGCAACAACAAATGCCTCATCAGGTGGTATTAGAGCAAGGTTGTTCACGACACTGTGCGGAAGATGACTGGATTATCATTGAAGCTAAGCTATGGATTTAAGTTGGAGGAGGAAGGCTGATGGGATGGACTTTTTCATATTCGTGTTGTGGTACAAGAGAGATCATGTGCTATGACAATCAACCAGATGAGTTTGATCAATGCGACAAGCATCGAGATGGTGGAGAAGTTGGAACTGCCAATGACACCACACCCACAACCATACTCATTCTGTTGGGGTCATGAAGACCTCAGTGTCACACATCAAACCAAGGTACCGTTTTTGTTGGGAAAATATTATTGCATGGTTTTGTGTGACATGATTTCGGCTCCGATGATTTCATGTCACTTATTGTTGGGCAAGCCATGGTACAAAGAACACGATGTTACATATGATTGTCAAACACACATATATACCGTTAAGAAGGGTAAGAAGTCTGACCTCGTGCCTATGGGTCAGGATCATTTTATTGCCTGGAGGAGAGAACATCAGAAGAAGGTAAAACATGAAGAACACGCTAAAAATAATATGGTCGAATGATACGTATCCAACGTACCTACTTTTTCTCACGCTTTCCCTCTTGTTTTGGACTCTAATTTGCATGATTTGGATGAAACTAACCCCGGACTGACGTTGTTTTCAGCAGAACTACCATGGTGTTGTTTTTGTGCAGAAATAAAAGTTCTCGGAATGGAACGAAACTTTGCGAGGATTTTTTATATCAATAATAAGAATTTCTGGAGCCAAGACCCACCAGAGAGGGGCCCCTGGTTGGGCACAACCCACCAGGGCGCACCCCCTCTCCTGGCGTGCCCAGGTGGGTTGTACCCACCTGGTGGCCCCGCTGACGACCCCCCTGATACTATAAAATCACATATTTCCACAAAAAAATCAGGGAGAATGAATTATCATGATCCACGAGACGGGGCTGCCACCAATCCCTATTCTTCCTCGGGAGGGCGGATCTGGAGTCCGTTTGGGGCTCCGGAAAGGGGGATCTTCGTTCTTCGTCATCACCAACCCTTCTCCATCGCCAATTCCATGATGCTCCCCATCGGGAGTAAGTAATTCCTTTGTAGGCTTGCTGGTCGGTGAGGAGTTGGATGCGATTTATAATGTAATCGAGTTAGTTTTGTTAGGCCTGATCCCTAGTATCCACTATGTTCTTAGATTGATGTTGCTATGATTTTGCTATGCTTAATGCTTGTCACTTTGGGCCCAGGTGCCATGAACTCATATCTGAACCGTTTATGAATTCATCATTATATCCATGTGTTAGATCCGATCTTGCAAGTTATAGTCACCTACTACGTGTTATGATCCGGCAACCCCGGAGTGACAACAACCGGGCCCACTCCCGGTGATGACCGTAGTTTGAGGAGTTCATGTATTCACTATGTGTTAATGCTTTGTTCCGGTTCTCTATTAAAAGGAGGCCTTAATATCCCTTAGTTTCCAGTATGGACCCCGCTGCCATGGGAGGGTAGGACAAAATATGTCATGCAAGTTCTTTCCATAAGCACGTATGACTATTTACGGAATACATGCCTACATTATATCGATGAAATGAAGCTAGTGCCGTATCGCCCTAGGTTATAACTGTCACATGATGAATATCATCCAACAAGTCACCGATCCAATGCCTATGAATTTATCCTATATTGTTCTTGCTGCGTTACTATTACTATCATCACTGTTACACTTGCTACAAACTACTGCTATCACTGTTACTGTTACTGTTGCTACTGTCACTACTATCATAACTACGAAACTACTTTGCTACTGATCACTTTGCTGTAGATAATTAATCTCCAGGTGTGGTTGAATTGACAACTCAGCTGCTAATACCTTCAAATATTCTTTGGCTCCCCTTGTGTCAAATCTATAAATTTGGGTTAAATACTTTTCCCTCGAAAACTGTTATGATCCCCTATACTTGTGGGTTATCAAGACCTTTTTCTGACGCCGTTGCCGAGGAGCATAGCTATATTTGTTGAGTCACTTGGGATTATTAACATATTATCATTATGAAGAATCTGAAGGATCCTAAGACTAAGATTTATCCCTCAAAGATGAGGGGAGGTAAGGAACTGCCATCCAATTCTGCTTTAGATTCACCTTCTGTTATGTGTAAACTTGCAATACCACCACATGCTATTAATTCTGATATGTCGCAAGTTATTGATGATGCTACTTCTACTATGAATGATGCTTATGATGATGCTAGTACCTTGCTTGATAATGATGATGTGCCACTTGGTGAGTTTTCTTGATGAACAAATTGCTAGAGTAATACAACATGATGTTGTTGAATCTGATAATGAGCTTGAAACTGAATCTCCTGAAACACATGCTAGAACTAGACTTCCTAGATATGAATTGCCTAAGGTACCGGAAGGTTATGTTATGAGTGAAGAAAAAACTAGCGACATTCTTGCTTGCAATGATAGAGATGATTTAGAGAAATTATTACACAAGTATAAAGAAAAAACTCTGAATGCTAGAATGAAATGTGATCCTAAGTTTGCTAATTCACCTATCTTTATTGATGATAAGGATTATGAATTCTCTGTCGACCCAGAGTTAATTACTTTGGTTTAATCTGATCCTTTCCATGGTTATGAAACTAAAACTGTTGTGTCACATCTTACTAAGTTGAATGATATAGCCACCCTTTTTACTCATGATGAGAAAACTCGCTACTACTTTATTCTCAAATTATTTCCTTTCTCATTAAAGGGTGATGTTAAAGCTTGGTACAATACTCTTGCTCCTTGTTGTGTGCGTAGTCCCCAGGATATAATTTATTACTTCTCTGAAAAATATTTTCCTGCTCATAAGAAACAAGCTACCTTACAGGAAATATTTAACTTTGTGCAAATTAAAGAAGAGAGTCTCCCACAAGCTTGGGGGAGGCTTTGCCAGTTACTTAATGCTTTGCCTGATCATCCTCTTAAGAAAAATGAAATACTGGATATCTTCTATAATGGACTAACTGATGCTTCTAGGGACTTCCTAGATAGTTGTGCTGGTTGTGTTTTCAGGGAACAAACTGTTGACAAGCTGAAGAATTATTGAATAACATATTGAAAAATTATGATGATTGGACTATTCCTGAACCACCGCCTGAACCCACTCCGAAGAAGAGGGGTATATTATATCTCAGTCCTAAAGATATGCAAGATGCAAAGAAATCTATGAAGGAAAAAGGTATTAAAGCTAAGGATGTTAAAAATTTACCTCCTATTGAAGAAATACATGGGCTTAATACACCACCACTGCCTAAGGTGGTAGAGGTAAATTCTCTTATAAAGTTCAATAAAAATGATAATCCTCACAATATGCATCCTAGTCAATGCCTTTATGAGTTTGAAAACTACATTAGAAAACAAGAGCACTTCAATGCAAATGTTATGAAACAATTGAAATATAATTCTGATATGATTGCTTGCTTGAGTGACTTGTTATTTAGAATTTCAAATGATTATAGAGGTGTTGGAAGACATGATTCTATGGTTCAAACTCAATTAGAACAAGTTGCTAAATCACAAAGAGAATTGCTTGATGAAATGAATAATAATATGCATGACTTTGCCGTTAGAGTTGCAACTAGAGGATGTAAAATGACTCAGGAACCACCTTATCCTGAGGGACACCCAAAAAGAATTGAACAAGATTCACAAAGAGCTAACACTAGTGCACCTAGTCCTTCTAAAAAGAAAAAGAAAAACGATAGGACTTTGCACACTTCTAGTGAACATGAAATAGAAAAAACCTCCTGATAAAGAAAATGAAACTTCTATCTCTGTTGCTGAAACTCAATCTAGTAATGAACACTCACCTTCTGATAATGAAAAAGACAATGATGAAGTTCATGAAGACTCTCAACCAACAAATGAAAAAGAACCAGATAATGATGTTGAGATAGAACCACCTGTTGATCTTGATAACCCACAACCCAAGAATAAAAGATATGACAAAAGAGACTTTGTGGCTAGGAAACACGGTAAAGAAATAGAACCATGGGTTCAAAAACCTATGCCTTTTCCACCCAAATCAACTAAAAAGAAAGATGATGAAGACTTTGGACGCTTTACTGAAATGCCGAGGCCAGTCTTTTTGCGTACCCACTTGACTGATATCTTGAAAATGCCTCCTTATGCAAAATACATGAAATACATCATCACAAATAAGAGAAAATACCGGAAGCTGAAATCTCCACTATGCTTGCTAATTATATTTTTAAAGATGGAGTACCTAAAAAACTTGGAGATCCTAGAATACCAACTATACCTTGCTCTATCAAAAAGAATTATGTGAAATCTACTTTGTGTGATTCAGGAGCTGGTGTTAGTGTTATGCCTTTCTCTTTATATAAAAGACTTGACTTGAATAAACTCACACCTACTAAAATATCTTTGCAAATGGCTGACAAATCAACTGCCATACCTATCGGTATTTCTGAGGATGTGCCCATTGTTGTCGCTAATGTTACTATTTTGACTGACTTTGTTATACTTGAGATGCCCGAGGACGAAAACATGTCGATTATCCTTGGTAGACCCTTCTTGAATACTGCAGAGGCTGTTATTTATTGCAATAAAAGCAAGATCACTTTTCATATTAATGGTAATGAGCATACGATGCACTTTCCGAAGAAACAATTCCAAGCGAATGGTATTAATGTTATTGAAATATCTCCGACAATTACTATTGGAAGTTTTCAAATACCTCTACCTACTGTCAAAAAGAAATATGAAATTCTTATTGTTGGGGAAATGCATATCCCCATTGACGTAACTTAGTGATTTACGAAAGTTCTTCAGTTTCATGCTAATCGAAAGTGGTTGTTAATAAGACTTGATCAACCTTATTAATGCCTCGCTTTTGAACGGTATGAAGTTGATGAATTTAGTAAGCACTACCTTCTGTCCATACCTTTTGTTTTATGTTTTTATTAGTTAAATAAAATAAAATGCCATGTTTTTTCTGTTTTCTGAATTTCCCGGGCAATAAAAAAATGACCCAAACATAAAAGTTCTCAAAATGCCCTGGAAATTTTATATGATTTTTTCCGAATATTTAAGAATTTTTGGTGCAAATAATACCAGAGGGAGGTGCACCATGTGGGCACAACCCACCTGGGTGCGCCAGGACCCCCAGGCGTTCCCTGGTGGGTTGTGGTCCCCACATGGGCCCCCTCACTTATCTCTTTAGCCCACATCATCACTAACCTCCAGAAAAAAATCCCCACTACTCTCTCCCGTGTTCTTGAGCTCAAACCCGCGGATTTCGATCTCTTTGCTCGAAGCTCCATTTTTGAAACTATTTCAGGGGATTGTTGCTTGGTATGTGAGGGAGTCCTGGATTATGGGGTCCTCGGGCGTCCGGGCTATGCAACGTGGGCCGGACTAATGGGTCGTGAAGATACAAGGTAGAAGGCCTTCCCTCGTGTTCGGATGGGACTCTCCTTGCCATGGAAGGCAAGCTTAGCATGCGGATATGAATATTCCTCTCTCTGTAAACCGACTCTGTACAACCCTAGCCCCCTCCGGTGTCTATATAAATCGGAGGGTTTAGTCCATAGAGACGATGACAATCATAATCATACAGGCTAGACAATTAGGGTTTAGCCATTACGATCTCGTGGTAGATCAACTCTTGTAACCCCTATACTCATCAACGTCAATCAAGCAGGACATAGGGTATTACCTCCATCAAGAGGGCCTGAACCTGGGTAAACATCGTGTCCCTTGTCTTCTGTTACCATCGATCCTTAGACGCACAGTTCGGGACCCCCTACCCGAGATCTGCCGGTTTTGACACTGACATTGGTGCTTTCATTGAGAGTTCCTATGTAGCGTCAACTGAAGGACCGATGGCTTGCCTTGTCATCAATGACAATATCACTTCTGAAGGAGCCCTAATTCCTAGGCAAACCCTCCGGCTCGGCGACTTCATCGTGGGTGCCCGTTCGGCCATTAAGCTGAAGGCAACCCCCAAGTCATCGAAAATCCCCTTCGCATCAGACCTGAATATTCCGACAAGATGGACCCGGCAGATCTATCGTCCTTGAACGAACTGCTAGATCGCATCGCCGCCCTGGGAGTCTTAACTGGCTATGATCGGATCGGGCTTAAACCCGATCAGAGAGAAATTAAATCTCTGCCGGTCACCCATCAAGTAGCAGTTGTGGAGGAACAGGCTGACAATAACTCCTTTCCTACGTTGAGAACCAACTATGTTCAGATTTCCGAACCCAAAGAACGGGATACCCACCCTCGAGAGGACACTCCCTGTCCTCCGAACACAAAATCGGGCGTGAAGCCTGAGAATTCCCCGGACACTCCGGGTCCTGGGCTGGTAACCTCGGAAATTCTTCAAACTCCGGACCCCATGGTGGGCCAAGGTGTGAATTCGAACCCGCCCACCCACCACGAGCAATATGCTCCAAGCAACTCTGGCTCTCCAAACATATGCGACCTAATGCATGTGCGGCAGCAGCCTCGGGAAATAGTCCACCACTTTTGGGCTATATTCCTCGTTAAAAACAAGATAAAGGACTGTCGCGGCGACGACACAATTTCAGTATTTCAAAACAACTGTACGGACGAGGGAATCCTTAATGCTCTCAATCATCGTCATGTCCGGCACTTCGCAGATTTGGCATGCATAGTACAGAACTACTGCACAATGGAAAGCATCTGGAAAACTCAGACGGCCCGCTGGGAACCGCAGGCCTTTAGGCCATCTCTCGGACGGGCAAAAAGGATGCACCCTCACGGGGCACCTAATCATCATCTCGTGGACAAGAAATCCAAGCCCTTTGCGGGACACAGAACTGTTTTTGAAGAATGGCTCGACAGGCCTTGTCAAATACATACGACGCCGATTACCGAACCAACTCACTACCTACGGGCATGTTGGATACTCCGGCAGGTGGCCAAGAGCGGTGAGGGTATCCTCACCAATACTACACCAGAAAAGTACTCTTCGAAACACGATCCCGAAGTACTCACAGTCTTCGAGACCTTCTCATCAAATAATCAGCGTAAACGGGCGCTTCGCGACCTTCCCGAAGTCTGCCATGTAGAAACAATAAACCCTTGGAATGATACGACAATTACTTTTAATGCCAATGATTAACCAAGATCACGCTCAGTCCGGGCACCAGCCGCTCTGGTCCTCAACCCATTGTGGACAGTTTTCGTCTTGCTAAAGTGCTAATGGATGGTGGCAGCGGACTGAATCTCATCTATGAGGACACGCTCAATAAAATGCAAATGAACAGGAGTCACATTGAGTAGAGAAATATATCCTTTAGGGGAATCATTCCCAACAGGGAAGCAAGATGCTCGGGGAAAATCAAGCTGGATGTGGTATTCGGCACACCAGAAAACTATAGGTCCGAAGAGATAATATTCCAGGTGGCTCCTTTTAACAGTAGATATCATGCCCTGTTAGGGCGAGACGCATTCACACGCTTTCAAGCTATACCTCATTACGGGTATATGAAGTTCAAAATGCCTGGGCCCAATGGTGTTATCACTATCTCTAGTGATCCGGACATAGCACTCCGCGCTGAAAATAAAACCGCATCCCTGGCCCTTGAGGCAATGTCCGAAGCCCTAGCGGCCGAGGAACTCACCACACCGCGTTCCATAGTGGATAGGGACGACGTAATCCTCGATAAACGGCCCAAATCCACCTCCTTCAAACTAGCAGACGAAATAGTTAAATTTCAAGTTCACCCGATGGACCCCAAGAAGATAGCTTCCATCGGAGCATAGCTGGACCCGACGATCGATGTCGCATTACGTGCGTTCTTGTGTGAGAACTGGGACATATTTGCCTGGCACCCTTCTGATATGCCAGGAATCCCACGCAGATTGGCCGAACACAGCCTCAATATATTAAAAGGATACAAGCCGGTCAAGCAAACACTACGGCACTTTTCCGAACCCAAACGACAAGCTATGGGGGAGGAGCTAGCCAAGTAAATTGAGGCCGGGTTCATCAGAAAAATAAAACACCCGGACTGGCTAGCAAACCTAGTGATGGTACCAAAGAAGGATAAATCTTGGCGCCTGTGCGTCAATTTCAAAGACCTCAACAAGGCCTGCCCCAAGGAACCCTTCCCCCTCCCATGCATCAATTAGATCATTGACGCTACTGCAGGACATGACTCATTGTGTTTCCTCGACGCATACTCCGGATACCATCAAATCAAAATGAAGGAGTTTGATCAAGCCGCAACGGCATTCATTACCCCATACGGGCCTTTCTGCTTTAACACTATGCCCTTCGGGCTGAAAAACACCAGTGCCACCTATCAACGCATGATTCAAACATGTCTGGAGAAACAAATCGGCAAGACGGTCTAAGCATATGTGTATGACATTGTCATCAAAACTAAGCACGTCGAGTCACTAGTAGACGACCTGCGTCTCACATTCGACAACCTCCATACATATGTGAAAGTGCGTTATATCAACTAGAGGGGGGTGAATAGGCAATTTTTATGAAAGTCTTCAAAACGTGGAAGTTATGAAGACAAACAGAGTGGACAAGCCTATCACTATGCAGCGGAAGTTAGATTACACAGCGCAAGCCATAGTCAAGTATACAATATAGTGAAAGCACAGTGACAAACAGCTTCAGTGTAATGAGGATCAGGTTGGAAGAAGTTATGAAGCCAAACAGATCATACAGTCAAGTTGTGAAGACAGAAGATAAAGCAAGCATGCAATAGCTTCACAATGTGTACTGGTAAGTAAAGGGAGGTGAAGATGAAACCAGTGACACGTTGAAGACAATGATATGTTGGACCAGTTCCAGTTGCTGTGACAACTGTACGTCTGGTTGGAGCGGCTAGGTATTTAAACCAAAGGACATATAGTCCCGGACACCCAGTCCTGAACACGCAGCTCAGGACACCCAGTCCTCACCATTTTCTCCTTGAGCTAAGGTCACACAGACCTCGCCCAATCACTCTGGTAAGTCTTCAAGGTAGACTCCCAAACCTTCACAAACTTCGTTCACCGGCAATCCACAATTTCTCTTGGATGCTCAAAACGCGACGCCTAACCGTCTGGAGGATGCATAGTCCTCAAGTGTAATAAGTCTTCAGATCACTCAGACAAGAAGACTTAAGTGATGCCCAATTACTCTGGCTCTGGGTGGTTAGGGATTTTCTCCTCGCTAGGGATTTTCTCTCAAAGGCTTCGAGGTGGGTTGCTCTCAAACGACAAAAGCCGTGCACTGAAATCTGAGCAGCCAACCGTTTATGGTTGTAGGGGTGGACTATTTATAGCCACTTGGCAACCCTGACCTGATTTTTCCGAAATGACCCTGGGTCACTAAGGAACTGACACGTGCACTAACGGTCGGATTTCGAACTCTCACGACAACTTTACTTGGGCTGCAAGTAAAGGTGACTTGTCTGACTCTGGACAAGATTTTCACTCATTGTCTTCACTCGAAGACATAGGATTTGAATTAGGCATCACTTCAGTCATCCAGACTGGTTCTCTTGGACCCCACTTAACAGTACGGTGGTTCCTATGACACAACTTGAATGAAGTAAAACTACGAAGGATCTAAGTCTTCGAGTTCCATAGGCTTCATGGGGAGTCTTCATATGTCATTGTCTTCGACATGAATGTCTTCATGAACCACCATTGTCTTCAATGTCTTCCTACATTTTTGGGGGTCATCTCTGGTAGCTAAACCGAATCAATGAGGGACTTCTACCTGTGTTATCCTGCAATTCTCACAAACACATTAGTCCCTCAACTAGGTTTGTCGTCAATACTCCAAAACCAACTAGGGGTGGCACTAGATGCACTTACAATCTCCCCCTTTTTGGTGATTGATGACAAACTAGTCGAAGTTTTCAACGGGGAATATAATTTGTGAAATTGTAAAGGAATTGTCTTCATAAGCTGCAAGGGCTCCCCCTGAAGATGTGCATATAAGTGATTTGCTTCTGGAACGCAAATGCACACAGCAGGTTGTATTTGTGGGAATCCACTTCAACTTATGATGACAATCCATCATGCATGTAAAGATATATGAAGATAATGACATGCATAATGAAAAATGGACGTCTGCGAAATGATATAAGTGCGGAAATTATCTCGTACATGCGGAATTTATCTTCGCAAAAACACAGTGGCAAACATAGTAGCAGACGACCATCAAGTTTAAGTGTTACAACTCAAAGAACCAAATGTAGCAAAACGAGAGTTGTAAGCACGAAGCAAAATGCAAAATATAAAGCACCCGCCCATATTATTGACCCGCTTGAAGACTATAAACATCATATGCTTCTCCCCCTTTTGTCAGTGATGACCAAAAAGGTTTGAAGACATAGAGTTTTCTACGCGTTCCCAGGCGCAGCAGGGTCGATGGAGGCGTTTGGTGGTGCTGGCGAGCTTGGTGCAGTGACGACGCGCGCTGAAGACATTGGTGGTGATGTAGCGTCGTCTTCTTCCTCAATCATTTTTCCAGTCACTGTGGCAGCAAAGGAAGAGAACTCTGATTCTTCAAGCGACGGAGTTCCACGCAACACAGCTCTTCTGGGGTGTGTGGAGTCAAACTTGAATCTCTCTTTGAAGCCATCCTCTTGCAGTTCAGCTTCAGTGCACATCATTGTGAGGCCTTTCCAAGTGCGGCGACAGGTTTCATGTGCGACAAAGGCATTCTTGGTGGCCAGATTCCTGATGCGATTGACGTCTTGCATGATACTGCGCATCTGCCTTTTGAGCCAGTCGTGATGCCTATCTTGCTTTTGGTGCAGAGCCACAAGAAGTTCACGGTCAGTGAGTGTACGAGCGCGTTTCTTAGGTCTCTGTGCAGCTGTGCTGTCAGTGGCTTCAGTTGATGCAGGGGCACGTGTGGTGCCAGCCATTGGATAGACTCTGGAGATGGCTTCAACACCTTCATCATGCTGAGTGAAGCTCTGGTGTTCTGCATTCTGAAGACTTAATGGCTGCTTGGCAGGCTCAGGATAAATCGCTTCAGCAGAGGTGTCCACATCAGGTAAGAAGATTCTGTGGTTGCGGGCAGAGGGTTGATAGGATATTGCAGAGTGGAGCTTGATGAGCCTCATAACCCATGGAGCATAAATCTTCAGACCAAAGAGATCTGAGCCAGACGCTGCAAGTTGGCGTATAAAGAGATCCTGGGCATTGAAGCATTTGCCATGCAGGATGCAGAAGATGAGAGTCTTCATGGCACCTTCAACCTTGGCATATCGAGAGTGCCCCTTAATGGGCCATAGAGTCCGCCTGATGATGTGATAGATAGTTCTGGGCAGGTACTCTAAGTCTTCAACGAAGAACTCGGTTGGGTAAGGTGCGTCAGGAAGCAATGGCTTCATCATTGAGAGCATCTGACTCATGTTTGGCTCAGGTCGCTAAAATATGCTCTCAACTGCTTCAGCATGGAGTTGGCAGCCTTCTTCGAAGAGTTCGCCAGGAGTGGGTAGGTCGGTGAGCTCAATGATATCAAATGCATTGGCTTCATGATGGACATTGCCGGTCATCCACTCCAGGACCCAAGTCTTCGGATCTCTGTTGTAGCCTTTGATGTGCAGTGTGGCATAGAACTGGAGCAGAAGCTCTTCATTCCAGTGCTCTTCATCTGTGACAAACGGCAGCAGGCCAACTTGCTTGAAGCAGTCCAGTGCTTCTTCCAGACCAGGCAGACCAGCAATAGCTTCAACCTCAAGGCACTGGTGTGGAAAGATACGGCCTTGGTTGTAGAGGACGCAGGAGTAGTAGCTGCGCTGTGGGTAGCTCCAGAACCTATCTGATATGATCCGTTCCCTTGAATAAGGGTTCTTGGAGCGGTTGAAGAAGGTGTTGTCTGCCTTGAAGCTATTGACATTAAAGGTGCCAGGAGCTGTTGCAGGACCTGGGAACCTTGGCAGTCGTGGGATTGGCTTCTGGACCTGGGGCCTGTGTGCAACATGATAGTTGAACTATGGACCGGCAGCAGACTCAGGCACAGAAGGGTCAGAGGCAGTAGCGTCAGTATCTCTTGAAGCTGTTGGTTGGTCGGGCTCCACAAATGCTTCAGTATTGGGTGTGGCAGCCGCAATGGTGTCAGCCTCATCACGTGTAGTGAGAGGGATGGATTCAGGTACGTTCTCCTTGAGAACCTCTTCTTGTTGGTGCGGGGGAGATGGAGCTTCAGGTTCTTCATGCTCTTCTTCATGGTCTTCGGCTGATGCAGCCGGAATGTCGTCAGCAGTCTGAGCCCTTGGCCCTTTGCGAAGCCTACGGAATGCAGGCGACGCCGGTGGAGTTGCAGTGGGCTGGGGCTCATCCTCTTCCTCCTGCGGGCGATCTGCGCATGATGCATCTTGGGTGATTGGCGTCAAGGGACGACCAATGCTGATCATTTCGCTCATTTCGAGCTGAGGAAGGACTGCATCACCTTGCACATTGTCTTGGAGACCAATGTCTTCAGCAGCGTTGGGGTCGGCTGCTGGAATGGCTTCAGTGTGCGGAGCCTCTGTGAAAGCAGGCTCATGCACGGTCAGCTGACGATCTTCGTTAGGAAAGCGGACGGAGAGGGGTTCGACTATCAAGGGCTCTGTGGGAGCAGCCCGAGACTTCTTGGTCTTGCGCTTCTTGATGGTGGGATCTGAAGGAGAGGCTTCAGGGTGTTTCCTCTTCCTCGCTTTAGCTTCGGCTGTCCTTGTCTTCTTAAGCTCTGAAGCGGTTCAGCGGTGCTTTGGCTTCGAGCCAGTCTTGGCAGTGGGGAAGACAATCAGAACAGCTTCTTCCCTTGGGGCCTCTTGTTCAGCCGCAGTGGGCTTCTTCTTTTTCTTCGCGGCCATCCTGGGGTCGATGCCGGGACGCCCAAGTGCCTTTCGCTTCTCGGCCTCATTGTAGGCCTGCACACAGAGATCAGCCAAATTCTTCATGCGCTCACGCGAACCCTGAGCCTCTGCACGTTTCTGCATAAAGTTTTCCTTCAACTCGTGCAGCATGACTTTGAAGTCTTTGACTTCTTGGACGCTGAGCGTGGCCATGTTCTGCTTGAACTGAGCCTTTTCAAAATCTATCTTCTGCTTCAGTTCCACTATGCGCTGGGCAATTGCGAGTTCTGAAGCAATAGCTCCTTGGAAGGCTACGCTGAGGCCAATGGGAAGCTGCAGATCATCGAAGCTGATGTTGGGTGTATCAAACCACTCATCAATGAAGTTGTGGATGATTGCTGCATCGAACAGAGGCAGATTGTTGAAGATTTTAGCCTCCTCCTTGCTCTTGATTAGCTGCTCAAGAGCGTCATCGGCAAGATCGTCGTCACTTGACAGATCAATGGCCTCGCAGCGCAGAACGGCAGCGGCAGTGAGCTCTTTGCCAGTATGTGGCTGAGGCTTCTTGGCTTCTTGGGGCTTGGAGACTCGTGATAAGTCTTCAGACTGCACACTTGCTTCAGGAGGTGCAGTGGCCAATGGCTTCGCTCTGGAGATCTTGGGAGAAGCGGCTGGCTTGGAAGCTTTTGGCTTCTTCTTCATCTGCTTCGGCTCCGGGGCAGCAGGAGCATCATCAGACTCAGTGTCTGCTGGAGGGTCGTTCACGGCAGTCCCTTGGACTAGAATGCGAGTGATGAGGCCTTCGAGATTGGCATACGGCCCGATGACATTGGGATTTGCGTCGCGTGTGCCATCCGCCCTTGGCTTAGAGGGACCAGGGTTGAAGTCCAGCCCAAACTCCTTCTTGTTTTGCTTCACAGAGTTCTGAGCAAATTGGAAGTTGCGCTTGAATAGATTGTCATCGCGACACCAGAGAAGGGATGACGGATGTGCTTCAGCTGGCTGTGGTCCTCTGACCATGCATGGATAGAAGCCTTGAGCAATGGCTTCGTCTCTGGACCGGGGTACGAGATTTTTGTACAAGACATCTCCCCATGGCCTCTTGATGGCGCACTTCTCTGCATATTCCTTGGTGACGAAGCGGTATTGGAACCACTGCTCTGCCCAATATCTTCAAATCCATTGGATTCGTGTCTTGCGCTGACCATAGCTCTCTTCAGGATCAGTTTGGTACATTTCTGCCAAGTCTTCAGGCAGATCCTTAGACGTTTCACCACGTCTCTGTCTGCCTCCCTTCCTCGCTGGTTTTTCTGCTGCCATGAAGCTTAACTTGGAAGGTTTCAAGAGATTCAAAGTCTTCAAAGGCTTCCTTTTGCTTGACCAATAGGAACTTGCTTCGGGTGAATTGATGTGACGCTGTAGGAACTCTGCAAATGAATGCAGACTATGAGAACCAAAAGATTCTCCCACGGACATGTACCTGTGACAGCATTAAGGTGCGAGGGAAGGGGAAGAGGTCATATGCATTCTCAGAAGATTTTGAAGATAAATCAGTTTAGAAGATATTGACCTCATCATGCGAAGACATTCACTTTATAGAAAAGAAGTTGGTTCCAGATTTGTACGAACCCATAGATCAGTACAAGTGAGGAATCTAACTACTTCATGAAGAACAAGTGAATATTCTAGACAAGTTATGAGATGCAGATGAGAGGGATGAAACTTGTGTGAATGGAAACCTCTTTTGGCAGAAAGTGATGGAGCTATAGGATCAAAAGAGGCTGTAAAAAGACTTGTTATTTACCAGACTTGGAACTGCTAGACGAGGTGAGAGTTGAGGCCGAGCAGTTCGATCCTCCGTGCCCTAACTTGGCGACGGAAGACACCTACGGCGACGGCGGAGAGACTGATGTCCGTAGTCGGCGTGAGAACGGCGTCGGAGAGGTTGCGGCAGTGAAGCACTTCGTCGCCGGCGTCGTTGAGAGTTAGCGGTGGCGCTAGGGTTCGTGCGAGGGTGGAAGAAGAGATAATGACCACAGTGAAACGTGTATTTATAGGGATATGGGCGGCACTGCGCTATTACTCAGGTGCCCCTGGCGATTCGCATCTGATCAGTACGTGGCCAGCATGCGGAATTGTGGGGGCAGTTTCACCCCACGCACGCCTTGTTTGTCAGGAGCCGTTCCTACTTCTCCGGATTTCTTGTTGATGGAAAAACATTGAAAGCTGTTTTAAAGTTTGTCTCTGTGTCTTCTTCTGACAAGGATGTAGTGAAGACATTCGACAGTTTCAATAGAATGCATATGACTTGGAGAGATAGAGTTTGAGGTAGGAAGCATGGAGAGGTTAGGGTCCGATCACATTCACTTAGTTCAAAAGATTCAATCAAGAAGACATAGCTATAAGTGAATGCTGTAGAGGACAGAACACCAGTACATATATAATCAACACAGTGAAGATAATCATGAAGACATGTTGAGATTGAAGCCAAACCAAATGTGAAGACATAGCAAATGTAATGCCATGAGTGAAACACTTCAAGCAGAAAATTTGGTGGTGGTGTTACCCACCGTATAGGAAGTATTAGACCCAGACACGGCGCACAATTATCGTGGCGCTCCGAAGTCAAATTCCACGTTAATGTATTCACACTTAGAATGTATGTCTTCATTGATTGAAGATATACGTTACTTCGTGTGTTGCACATCTAAGTCATCATCATGCATAAGTGTTAGGATGTGTGCCTGATCACAGGACATTTGAGGATTCCAAGATATTTAGCTCACACCGTAACTTGCAAAATCTCTTCTCATCCAAGGGCTTGGTGAAGATATCTGCCAATTGCTCTTCAGTGTTGATGTGTATGATATCAATGTCTTCCTTTGCAACATGATCTTTGAGAAAATGATGACGAATTTCAATGTGCTTTGTCTTCGAGTGCTGAACTGGGTTGTTGGCGATCTTGATGGCGCTTTCGTTGTCGCAGTAGAGTGGCACTTGCTTCAGATGAATGCCATAATCCTTGAGGGTTTGCTTCATCCACAGAAGCTGAGCGCAGCAGCATCCAGCAGCAATGTATTCAGATTCAGCAGTGGAGAGAGATACACAGTTCTGCTTCTTTGAAGACCAACAGACAAGTGATCGGCCCAGAAAGTGACATGTGCCTGATGTGGACTTCCGATCAACCTTGTCACCAGCGTAATCAGCATCCAAAAATCCAACCAGATCAAACTCTGAGCCCTTTGGATACCATAATCCTAGAGTTGGGGTGTGAGCCAAATATCGAAGAATTCGCTTCACAGCTAAGTGATGCGACTCCTTTGGTGCCGCTTGGAACCGAGCACACATGCAAACACTAAGCATAATATCTGGCCTAGATGCACATAAATAAAGCAAAGAACCAATCATGGAGCGGTATACCTTTTGATCGAACTCTTTACCATTGTCGTCAGGACCCAGATGATGTTTGGCTGGCATTGGTGTTGTGAAGCCTTTGCAGTCTTGCATACCGAACTTCTTCAGGCAATCTTTGAGATATTTCTCTTGAGATATGAAGATGCCATTGCGTTGTTGCCGTATCTGAAGACCGAGGAAGAATTTCAGCTCCCCCATCATAGACATCTGATATTGCTCTTGCATCATATATCCGAACTCCTTACTGTACTTCTGATTGGTGCAGCCGAAGATAATGTCATCCACGTATATTTGGCACACAAACAGTTCACCATCATATGTCTTCGTGAAGAGAGTGGGATCTAGGGAACCAGGTATGAAGCCTTTGCTCTTCAGGAAGTATTTGAGTGTATCATACCAGGCCCGAGGGGCTTGTTTGAGGCCATATAGTGCCTTATTGAGCTTGTAAACCATGTCAGGATGTTTTGGATCTTCAAACCCAGGTGGTTGTGCAACATACACTTCTTCTTCAATTTTGCCATTAAGGAAGGCACTCTTTACATCCATTTGATACAGAATGATGTTGTGATGATTTGCATAGGCCAGAAGTATACGGATGGCTTCAAGTCTGGCAACAGGAGCAAATGTTTCATCGAAGTCAATGCCTTCCACTTGAGTATATCCTTGAGCAACGAGACGAGCCTTGTTTCGGACGACTTGGCCATGTTCATCTTGCTTGTTGTGGTATATCCATTTGGTGCCTATTATGTTATGCTTCCGTGGATCAGGACGCTTAACCAACTCCCATACATTGTTCAGCTCAAACTGTTGAAGCTCTTCTTGCATAGCTTGAATCCATTCAGGTTCCATAAAGGCTTCATCAATTTTCTTGGGTTCTGTGATTGAAACGAATGCGAAGTGTCCACAGAAATTTGCCAGTTGAGTTGCCCTTGAACAAGTCAGTGGACCAGGTGCATTGATGCTGTCAATTATTTTGTCAATCTGCACTTTATTGGCAACACGAGGATGTAGGGGTCGAAGACTTTGCTCTTGCTGATCTACGTTGTCATGGGGAGGAATGTCTTCAGGCTGAGCATTGTCTTCATGTGGATCAGGTGCTGAGATGATAAGTTCTTCTTCAGGATGAGCTTCAGAAGGTATAATTTCTCCAGTTCCCATTAGCTTGATTGATTCACTGGCTGGAACTTCATCTAGCACATCTAGTAGTTGCTCTCTTTGTGACCCATTGGTCTCATCGAACCGCACATCCACTGTTTCAACCACTTTGTAGTGAAAGAGATTGAAGACTCTGTAGGAGTGCGAATCCTTTCCATATCCAAGCATGAAGCCCTCATGTGCTTTTGGAGCAAATTTTGAGGTGTGGTGAGGGTCCTTGATCCAGCATCTTGATCCAAATACTCTGAAGTAACTGACATTTGGCTTCTTGCCAGTCAGAAGTTCATAAGATGTCTTGTTAAGCAGCTTGTGAAGATATACACGGTTGATAGTATGGCATGCAGTGTCAATGGCTTCAGTCCAGAATTTTCTTGGTGTCTTGTACTCATCTAACATTGTTCTGGCCATCTCAATGAGTGTTCTGTTCTTGCGTTCGACGATGCCATTCTGTTGTGGCGTGTATGGAGCTGAGAATTCATGAGTGATGCCCAATGTATCAATATATGTGTCAAGGCTAGTGTTCTTGAATTCTATGCCATTGTCACTTCTGATGTGCTTAATCTTGGCACCATAATTGTTCATAGCCCGATTTGCGAAGCGTCTGAAGACATCCTGCACTTCAGTCTTGTAAAGGATTATGTGCACCCAAGTATATCTAGAGTAATCATCAACAATGACGAAGCCATAGAGGCAAGCAGTAGTGGAAAAAGTTGAGTAGTGAGTGGGACCGAAGAGATCCATGTGAAGCAGTTCGAAGGGTTGAGTAGTGGTCATGATTGTCTTCGAAGGATGTTTTGCCCTTGTCATCTTCCCGGCTTCACAGGCACCGCATAAGTGATCTTTCTTGAACTTGACGCCCTCGATGCCTATGACATGCTTCTTCTTTGCAAGGGTGTGGAGGTTCCTCATGCCAGCATGCCCAAGTCTTCGATGCCAAAGCCAGCATTCTGAAGCCTTTGCGAGAAGACATACTGCAAGCTGTGGCCCTGCTGAGAAATCTACCACGTACAAATCATCTTTCCGATACCCTTCAAACACTAGAGACTTGTCAGATTCCATTAGTACCAGGCAACGATATTTTCCAAAGATTATAATCATGTTCAAATCGCAAAGCATTGAGACAGACATTAAGTTGAAGCCAAGGGATTCAACAAACATGACTTTATCCATGTGTTGATCCTTTGAGATTGCAACTCTACCTAAACCCAGTACCTTACTTTTACCAGTGTCAGCAAATGTGATGTGGCTCTTGTCAGATGGACGTAAGGTTGAGTCCATAAAGAGACTTCTTTTGCCAGTCATGTGATTTGTACACCCACTGTCAATAATCCATTCTGAAGACTCTGAAGTCGCTGGTGTCGTACCCTACAGTGCAGTTAGGGGGATAGGCTTCACCAAGAGTATTGTGAAGCAAAAACATTTGACGAACCAGTGGGTTATGAAAACTTAAATCCAGGTTAGGGTAAGTGGGGAGAGTAGCATGCGATTCAGGTATGAAATACATAGTGATGCCATTCGGGCATTTGATCTTGCGCCCCACAAGATTTTTAAGGTCCCCAGCAATAGCGTCCAAAGATTTTGGTTTTGTGCTGGAGACCTTTCCCTTGGCACCACGTGCCATGAAGCAGTAGGTAGGAGTAGAGTCGTCCTTGTCATTTGCATCGGTGTTGGTGATGGAGTCATTGTCTTCAGTGTTGAAGATGGACTTGGCGACGTAGGCTGTAGCCAGACTCGCAATGCCTGAATCAGACTCCTCCTCAGACTCCACCTCTGCCTCCTCAGAAGCGGACTCCTCCTCTGAATCCATTTCCTTGCCAACAAATGCACGAGCCTTGCCAGATGAACTCTTCTTGTGTGATGAAGACTTTGAGGAAGACTTGGACGAAGACTTTGAGTATTTCTTCATCTTCTTATCGTCAGAGTCATATTCCTTGCTCTTCTTCTTCTTTCTGTTCTCATTGTCCCACTTTGGACACTCAGAGATGAAGTGTCCAGTTTTCTTGCACTTGTGACATGTTTTATTCTTGTAGTCATGAGCGGAAGCTTCATCATTCCTTGAGCTTGATCGTGAAGACTTTCTGAAGCCTTTCTTCTTGGTGAATTTCTGGAACTTCTTCACTAGCATTGCAAGTTCCCTTCCAATGTCTTCAGGATCATCAGAACTGCTGTCAGATTCTTCTTCAGATGAGGACACAGCTTTTGCCTTCAAGGCACGAGTTCGCCCATAGTTTGGACCGTAGATATCTCTTTTCTCAGAAAGCTGAAACTCATGTGTGTTGAGCCTCTCAAGTATGTCAGACGGATCGAGTGTCTTGAAGTCTGGACGTTCTTGAATCATCAAGGCTAGGATGTCAAATGAACTGTCAAGTGATCTCCGCAGCGTCTTGACGATTTCATGCTTGGTGATCTCAGTGGCGCCGAGGGCTTGAAGCTCATTTGTGATGTCAGTGAGCCGGTCAAATGTGTGCTGGACATTCTCATTGTCATTTCGTTTGAAGCGGTTGAAGAGGTTGCGAAGAACACTGATTCTCTGATCTCTCTGGGTTGAGATGCCTTCATTGACCTTGGAGAGCCAGTCCCAAACCAGCTTGGATGTCTTCAAGGCACTCACACGGCCGTACTGTCCTTTGGTCAGATGACCACAGATAATATTCTTGGCAGTGGAGTCCAATTGAGTGAACTTCTTGACATCAGCAGCAATGACACCTTCTCCAGCCTTGGGAACGCCGTTTTCGACGACATACCATAGGTCGACGTCAATGGCTTCAAGATGCATGCGCATCTTATTCTTCCAATAGGGATATTCAGTTCCATCGAAGCGGGGCAAGCAGCGGAGACTTTAATTATCCCTACAGTCGACATAGCTAAACTCCAGGTGGTTAAACCGAATCACACAGAACAAGGGAGCACCTTGCTCTGATACCAATTGAAAGTGCGTTATATCGACTAGAGGGGGGGTGAATAGGCGATTTTTATGAAAGTCTTCAAAACGTGGAAGTTATGAAGACAAACAGAGTGGACAAGCCTATCACTATGCAGCGGAAGTTAGATTACACAGCGCAAGCCATAGTCAAGTATACAATATAGTGAAAGCACAGTGACAAACAGCTTCAGTGTAATGAGGATCAAGTTGGAAGAAGTTATGAAGCCAAACAGATCATACAGTCAAGTTGTGAAGACAAAAGATAAAGCAAGCATGCAATAGCTTCACAATGTGTACTGGTAAGTAAAGGGAGGTGAAGATGAAACCAGTGACACGTTCAAGACAATGATATGTTGGACCAGTTCCAGTTGCTGTGACAACTGTACGTCTGGTTGGAGCGGCTAGGTATTTAAACCAAAGGACACACAGTCCCGGACACCCAGTCCTGAACACGTAGCTCAGGACACCCAGTCCTCACCGTTTTCTCCTTGAGCTAAGGTCACACAGACCTCGCCCAATCACTCTGGTAAGTCTTCAAGGTAGACTCCCAAACCTTCATAGACTTCGTTCACCGGCAATCCACAATTTCTCTTGGATGCTCAGAACGCGACGCCTAACCGTCTGGAGGATGCACAGTCCTCAAGTGTAATAAGTCTTCAGATCACTCAGACAAGAAGACTTAAGTGATGCCCAATTACTCTGGCTCTGGGTGGTTAGGGCTTTTCTCCTCGCTAGGGATTTTCTCTCAAAGGCTTCGAGGTGGGTTGCTCTCAAACGACAAAAGCCGTGCACTGAAATCTGAGCAGCCAACCGTTTATGGTTGTAGGGGTGGACTATTTATAGCCACTTGGCAACCCTGACCTGATTTGTCCGAAATGACCCTGGGTCACTAAGGAACTGACACGTGCACTAACGGTCGGATTTCAAACTCTCACGGCAACTTTACTTGGGCTGCAAGTAAAGCTGACTTGTCTGACTCTGGACAAGATTTTCTCTCATTGTCTTCACTCGAAGACATAGGATTTGAATTAGGCATCACTTCAGTCATCCAGACTGGTTCTCTTGGACCCCACTTAACAGTACGGTGGTTCCTATGACACAACTTGAATGAAGTAAAACTACGAAGGATCTAAGTCTTCGAGTTCCATAGGCTTCATGGGGAGTCTTCATATGTCATTGTCTTCGACATGAATGTCTTCATGAACCACCATTGTCTTCAATGTCTTCGTACATTTTTGGGGGTCATCTCTGGTAGCTAAACCGAATCAATGAGGGACTTCTACCTGTGTTATCCTGCAATTCTCACAAACACATTAGTCCCTCAACTAGGTTTGTCGTCAATACTCCAAAACCAACTAGGGGTGGCACTAGATGCACTTACAATCTCCCCCTTTTTGGTGATTGATGACAAACTAGTCGAAGTTTTCAACGGGGAATATAATTTGTGAAATTGTAAAGGAATTGTCTTCATAAGCTGCAAGGGCTCCCCCTGAAGATGTGCATATAAGTGATTTGCTTCTGGAACGCAAATGCACACAGCAGGTTGTATTTGTGGGAATCCACTTCAACTTATGATGACAATCCATCATGCATGTAAAGATATATGAAGATAATGACATGCATAATGAAAAATGGACGTCTGCGAAATGATATAAGTGCGGAAATTATCGTCGGGGGCTCAGGCACCGAAATAACACCATGGGCCCATGAAATTATGGCTATAATTGCCCCATGGACCGAGCCTTTCCTTGCCTATCTCACTAGGAATGAGCTCCCTGAGGATCAGACTGAGGCTCGTCGCATTGTTCGATGTTCAAAAGCCTACAAAGTTCATGAAGGAGAACTATACAAGAAAAGTACTACCGGGGTCCTTCAACGATGTATCTCCGAAGACAAGGGACGACAGCTCTTGGCTGAAATACACGCTGGTCTTGGCGGCCATCATGCCGCAGCCCAGACCCCTTTAAGTAAATCCTTTCGCACGGGTTTCTTTTGGCCCACAGCCCGGATAGACGCACAAGACCTTGTGCAGCGATGGGTTGGATGCCAACTTTTCGCTAACCAAAGCCACATGCCGCCTACCGCCCTCCGAACAATCCCCATTACTTGGCCCTTTGCGGTCTGGGTGCTCGATATGGTCGGACTTCTTAAAGGGGTAAGCCATAAGAAGAAATACTTGTTGGTAATGGTCGACAAGTTCACTAAGTGTATAGAAGCTAAACCGGTTAAAACGGCTGAAGCCGGACCGGTGATAGACTTCATATCCGGCGTTGTACACCGTTACGGTGTCCCGCATAGTATTATTACTGACAACGGCTCTAACTTTACAGCCGATGAGGTGAAAACTTGGTGTGCCAACTTGGGCATCAAGCTCGATTATGCCTCCATCTATCACCCCAAACAAATGGTCAAGTCGAACGAGCTAATGGTCTTATCATGAGTGGCATTAAGCCCAGACTAGTACGATCTTTAAAAGAATCAGACAAACACTGGGTCGAGGAGCTCGACTCCGTACTCTGGGGGCTGCGGACCACGCCCAATCGCACTACCGGTTATACACCATTCTTCATGGTGTGCGGCGTGGAAGTTGTTTTGCCCTGCGACATCATTCATGACTCACCTCGAGTGCACATGTGTTGGGGAACGTAGTAATTTCAAAAAAATTCCTACGCACACGCAAGATCATGGTGATGCATAGCAACGAGGGGGAGAGTCTGATCTACGTACCCTTGTAGATCGCAATGGAAGCGTTGACACAACGTAGAGGAAGTAGTCATACGTCTTCTTCCCGATCCGACCGATCCAAGCACCGTTACTCCGGCACCTCCGAGTTCTTAGCACACGTACAGCTCGATGAAGATCCCCGGGCTCCGATCCAGCAAAGCTTCGGGGAGGAGTTCCGCCAGCACGACGGCGTGGTGACGATCTTGATGTTCTACTGTCGCAGGGCTTCGCCTAAGCACCGCTACAATACGACCGAGGTGGAATATGGTGGCAGGGGGCACCGCACACGGCTAAGGAACGATCACGTGGATCAACTTGTGTGTCTATGGGGTGCCCCCTGCCCCTGTATATAAAGGATGGAGGAGGAGGAGGAGGCCAGCCAAGGCTAGGCGCGCCAGGTGTGGAGTCCTACTAGGACTCCAAGTCCTAGTAGGAGTCCACCAAGAGGGGAGGAAGGGAGAAGGAAGTGGAGGAGTAGGAAAGGTGGCCGGCCCCCTTTTCCCTAGTCCAATTCGGACTAGAGGGGAGGGGGGCGCCGCAGCCTTTTTCCTCTTCCCACTAAAGCCCATCAAGACCCATTACTTCTCCCGTAACTACCCGGTACTCCGAAAAATACCCGAATCACTCGGAACCTTTCCGATGTCCGAATATAGTCGTCCAATATATCGATCTTTACGTCTCGACCATTTTGAGACTCCTCGTCATGTCACCGATCTCATCCGGGACTCCGAACTCCTTCGGTACATCAAAACTCATAAACTCATAATATAACTGTCAACGAAACCTTAAGCGTGCGGACCCTACGGTTCGAGAACAATGTAGACATGACCGAAACACGTCTTCGGTCAATAACCAATAGCGGGACCTGGATGCCCATATTGGCTCCTACATATTCTACGAAGATCTTTATCGGTCAGACCGCATAACAACATACGTTGTTCCCTTTGTCATCGGTATGTTACTTGCCCGAGATTCGATCGTCGGTATCCAATACCTAGTTCAATATCGTTACCGGCAAGTCTCTTTACTCGTTCCGTAATACAACATCCCGCAACTAACTCATTAGTTGCAATGTTTGCAAGGCTTTAAGTGATGTGCATTACCGAGAAGGCCCAGAGATACCTCTCCGACAATCGGAGTGACAAATCCTAATCTCGAAATACGCCAACCCAACATCTACCTTTGGAGACACCTGTAGTACTCCTTTATAATCACCCAGTTACGTTGTGACGTTTGGTAGTACCCAAAGTGTTCCTCCGGTAAACGGGAGTTGCATAATCTCATAGTCATAGGAACATGTATAAGTCATGAAGAAAGCAATAGCAACATATTAAACGATCGGGTGCTAAGCTAATGGAATGGGTCATGTCAATCAGATCATTCATCTAATGATGTGATCCCATTAATCAAATAACAACTCTTTGTCCATGGTTAGGAAACATAACCATCTTTGATTAACGAGCTAGTCAAGTAGAGGCATACTAGTGACACTCTGTTTGTCTATGTATTCACACATGTATTATGTTTCCGGTTAATACAATTCTAGCATGATTAATAAATATTTATCATGATATAAGGAAATAAATAATAACTTTATTATTGCCTCTAGGGCATATTTCCTTCAGTCTCCCACTTGCACTAGAGTCAATAATCTAGATCACATCACGATGTGATTAACATCGATAGTTCACATCATCATGTGATTAGCACCCATAGTTCACATCGCCATGTGACCAACACCCAAAGGGTTTACTAGATTCAGTAATCTAGTTCACATCGCTATGTGATTAACACCCAAAGAGTACTAAGGTGTGATCATGTTTTGCTTGTGAGAGAATCTTAGTCAACGGGTCTGCCACATTCAGATCCACATGTATTTTGCAAATTTCTATGTCAACAATGCTCTGCATGGAGCTACTCTAGCTAATTGCTCCCACTTTCAATATGTATCTAGACCGAGACTTAGAGTCATCTAGATTAGTGTCAAAACTTGCATCGGCGTAACCCTTTACGACGAACCTTTTTATCACGTCCATAATCGAGAAACATATCCTTATTTCACTAAGGATAATTCTGACCGCTGTCCAGTGATCTACTCCTAGATCACTATTGTACTCCCTTGCCAAATCAGTGCAGGGTATACAATAGATCTGGTATACAGCATGACATACTTTATAGAACCTATGGCCAAGGCATAGGGAATGACTTTCATTCTCTTTCTATCTTCTGCCGTGGTCGGGCTTTGAGTTTTACTCAACTTCACACCTTATAATACAGGCAAGAACTCTTTCTTTGACTGCTCCATTTTGAACTACTTCAAAATCTTGTCAAGGTATGTACTCATTGAAAAACTTATCAAGCGTCTTGATCTATCTCTATAGATCTTGAAGCTCAATATGTACGCAGCTTCACCGAAGTCTTTCTTTGAAAAACTCCTTTCAAACACTCCTTTATGCTTTACAGAATAATTCTACATTATTTCCGATCAACAATATGTCATTCACATATACTTATCAGAAATATTGTAGTGCTCCCACTCACTTTCTTGTAAATACAGGCTTCACCGCAAGTCTGTATAAAACTATATGCTTTCATCAACTCATCAAAGCGTATATTCCAACTCCGAGATGCTTGCACCAGTCCACAGATGGATCGCTGGAGCTTGCACATTTTGTTAGCACCTTTCGGATTGACAAAACCTTCTGTTGCATCATATACAACTCTTCTTTAATAAATCCATTAAGGAATGCAGTTTTGTTTATCCATTTGCTAGATTTCATAAAATGCGGCAATTACTAACATGATTCGGACAGACTCAAGCATAGATACGAGTTAGAAGCTCTCATCGTAGTCAACACCTTGAACTCGTCAAAAACCTTTTGCGACAATTCTAGCTTTGTAGATAGTAACACTACTATCAGTGTCCGTCTTCCTCTTGAAGATCCATTTATTCTCAATTGCTTGCCGATCATCGGGCAAGTCAACCAAAGTCCAAACTTTGTTCTCATACATGGATCATATCTCAGATTTCATGGCCTCAAACCATTTCGTGGAATCTGGGCTCGTCATCGCTTCCTCATAGTTCGTAGGTTCGTCATGGTCAAGTAACATGACCTCCAGAACAGGATTACCGTACCACTCTGGTGCGGATCTCACTCTGGTTTACCTATGAGATTCAGTAGTAACTTGATCTGAAGTTACATGATCATCATCATTAGCTTCCTCACTAATTGGTGTAGTAGTCACAAGAACAGATTTTTGTGATGAACTACTTTCCAATAAGGTAGAAGGTACAATTACCTTATCAAGTTTTCTACTTTCCTCCCACTTACTTCTTTCAAGAGAAACTCATTCTCTAGAAAGGATCCATTATAAGCAACGAATGTCTTGCCTTAGGATCTGTGATAGAAGGTGTACCCAACAGTCTCCTTTGGGTATCCTATGAAGACATATTTCTCCGATTTGGGTTTGAGCTTATCAGGATGAAACTTTTTCTCATAAGCATTGCAACCCCAAACTTCAAGAAACGACAACTTTGGTTTCTTGCCAAACCATAGTTCATAAGGCGTCGTCTCGACGGATATAGATGGTGCCCCTTTTTTAACGTGAATGCACCTGTCTCTAATGCATGACCCCAAAAATGATAGTGGTAAATCGGTAAGAAACATCGTAGATTGCACTATATCCAATAAAGTACGGTTATGACATTCGGACACACCATTATGCTGTGGTGTTCCAGGTGGCGTGAGTAGTGAAACTATTTCACATTGTTTTAACTGAAGACCAAACTCGTAACTCAAATACTCTTTTCCACGATCAGATCGTAGAAACTTTATTTTCTTGTTATGATGATTTTCCACTTCACTCTGAAATTATATGAACTTTTCAAATGTATCAGACTTCTATTTCATTAAGTAGATATACCCATATCTGCTCAAATCATCTGTGAAGGTTAGAAAATAATGATACCCGCTGCAAGCCTTAAATATTCATCGGACCACATACATCAGTATGTATGATTTCCAACAAATCTGTTGCTTGCTCCATTGTTCCGGAGAACGGCGTTTTAGTCATCTTGCCCAAAAGGCATGGTTCACAAGCATCAAGTGATTCATAATCAAGTGATTCCGAAAGCCCATCAACATGGAGTTTCTTCATGCGCTTTATACCAATATGACCTAAATGGCAGTGCCACAAATAAGTTGCACTATCATTATTAACTTTGCATCTTTTGGTTTCAATATTATGAATATGTGTATCACTACGATCGAGATCCAATGAACTTGTTTCATTGGGTGTATGACCATCGAAAGTTTTATTCATGTAAACAGAACAACAATTATTCTCTGACTTTAATGAATAACCGTATTGCAATAAACATGATCAAATCATATTCATGCTCAACGCAAAAACCAAATAACACTTATTTAAGTTCAACACTAATCCCGAAAGTATAGGGGAGTGTGCGATGATGATCATATCAATCTTGGAACTACTTCCAACACACATCGTCACTTCACCCTTAACTAGTCTCTGTTTATTCTGCAACTCCTGTTTCGAGTTACTACTCTTAGCAACTGAACCAATATCAAATACTGAGGGGTTGCTATAAACACTAGTAAAGCACACATCAATAACATGTATATCAAATATACTTTTGTTCACTTTGCCATCCTTCTTATCTGCCAAATACTTGGGGCAGTTCCGCTTCCAGTGACCAGTCCATTTGCAGTAGAAGCACTTAGTCTCAGGCTTAGGACCAGACTTGGGTTTCTTCACTTGAGCAGCAACTTGCTTGCCGTTCTTCTTGAAGTTCCCCTTCTTCCCTTTTGCCCTTTTCTTTAAACTAGTGGTCTTGTCAACCATCAACACTTGATGTTTTTCTTGATTTCTACCTTCATCGATTTCAGCATCACGAAGAGCTTGGGAATCGTTTCCGTTATCCCTTCCATATCATAGTTCATCACGAAGTTCTACTAACTTGGTGATGGTGACTAGAGAATTCTGTCAATCACTATCTTATCTGGAAGATTAACTCCCACTTGATTCAAGCGATTGTAGTACCCAGACAATCTGAGCACATGCTCACTAGTTAAGCGATTCTCCTCCATCTTTTAGCTATAGAACTTGTTGGAGACTTCATATCTCTCAACTCGGGTATTTGCTTGAAATATTAACTTCAACTCCTGGAACATCTCATATGGTCCATGACGTTCAAAACGTATTTGAAGTCCCGATTCTAAGCCATTAAGCATGGTGCACTAAACTATCAAGTAGTCATCATATTGAGCTAGCCAAACGTTCATAACATCTGCATCTGCTCCTGCAATAGGTCTGTCACCTAGCGGTGCATCAAGGACATAATTTTTCTGTGCAGCAATGAGGATAAACCTCAGATCACGGATCCAATCCCTATCATTGCTACTAACATCTTTCAACACAATTTTCTCTAGGAACATATCAAAATAAACATATGAAAGCAACAACGTGAGCTATTGATCTGCAACATAGATATGCTAATACAACCAGGACTAAGTTCATGATAAATTAAAGTTCAATTAATCATATTACTTAAGAACTCCCACTTAGATAGACATCCCTCTAATCCTCTAAGTGATCACGTGATCCAAATCAACTAAACCATAACCGATCATCACGTGAGATGGAGTAGTTTTCAATGGTGAACATCGTTATGTTGATCATATCTACTATATGATTCACGCTCGGCCTTTTGGTCTCCGTGTTCCGAGGCCATATCTGCATATGCTAGGCTCGTCAAGTTTAACCTGAGTATTCTGCGTGTGCAAAACTGGCTTGCACCCGTTGTAGATGGACGTAGAGCTTATCACACCCGATCATCACGTGGTGTCTGGGCACGACGAACTTTGGCAATGGTGCATACTCAGGGAGAACACTTCTTGATAATTTAGTGAGAGATCATCTTATAATGCTACCGTCAATCAAAGCAAGATAAGATGCATAAAAAGATAAACATCACATGCAATCAAAATATGTGACATGATATGGCCATCATCATGTTGTGCCTTTGATCTCCATCTTCAAAGCATCGTCATGATTTCCATCGTCGCCGGCATGACATCATGATCTCCATCATCTTGATCTATATCAATATGTCGTCACATGGTCGTCTCGCCAACTATTGCTCTTGCAACTATTGCTATCGCATAGCGATAAAGTAAAGCAATTATTGGGCGCTTGCATCTTATGCAATAGACAGTCAACCATAAGGCTTTTGCCAGTTGCCGATAATTTCAACAAAACATGATCATCTTATACAACAACTTATAACTCATCACGTTTTGACCATATCACATCACAACATGCCCTGCAAAAACAAGTTAGACGTCCTCTACTTTGTTGTTGCAAATTTTACGTGGCTGCTACGGGCTTAGCAAGAACCAATCTTACCTACGCATCAAAACCACAACGATAGTTTGTCAAATAGACTCCGTTTTAACCTTCGCAAGGACCGGGCGTAGCCACACTCGGTTCAACTAAAGTTGGAGAAACAGTCACCTATGTGCAAAGCACGTCGGGGAAACCGGTCTCGCGTAAGCGTACGCGTAATGTCGGTCCGGGCCGCTTCATCCAACAATACCGCCGAACCAAAGTATGACATGCTGGTAGGCAGTATGACTTATATCACCCACAACTCACTTGTGTTCTACTCGTGCATATAACATCAAACCATAAAACCTGGCTCTGATACCATTGTCGGGGAACGTAGTAATTTCAAAAAAATTCCTACGCACATGCAAGATCATGGTGATGCATAGCAACGAGGGGGAGAGTCTGATCTACGTACCCTTGTAGATCGCAATGGAAGCGTTGACACAACGTAGAGGAAGTAGTCGTACGTCTTCTTCCCGATCCGACCGATCCAAGCACCGTTACTCCGGCACCTCCGAGTTCTTAGCACACGTACAGCTCGATGACGATCCCCGGGCTCCGATCCAGCAAAGCTTCGGGGAGGAGTTCCGCCAGCACGACGGCGTGGTGACAATCTTGATGTTCTACTGTCACAGGGCTTCGCCTAAGCACCGCTACAATACGACCGAGGTGGAATATGGTGGCAGGGGGCACCGCACACGGCTAAGGAACGATCACGTGGATCAACTTGTGTGTCTATGGGGTGCCCCCTGCCCCTGTATATAAAGGATGGAGGAGGAGGAGGAGGAGGCCGGCCAAGGCTAGGCGCGCCAGGTGTGGAGTCCTACTAGGACTCCAAGTCCAAGTAGGAGTCCACCAAGAGGGGAGGAAGGGAGAAGGAAGTGGAGGAGTAGGAAAGGTGGCCGACCCCCTTTTCCCTAGTCCAATTCGGACTAGAGGGGAGGGGGGGCGCAGCAGCCTTTTTCCTCTTCCCACTAAAGCCCATCAAGACCCATTACTTCTCCCGTAACTACCCGGTACTCCGAAAAATACCCGAATCACTCGGAACCTTTCCGATGTCCGAATATAGTCGTCCAATATATCGATCTTTATGTCTCGACCATTTCGAGACTCCTCGTCATGTCCCCAATCTCATCCGGGACTCCGAACTCCTTCGGTACATCAAAACTCATAAACTCATAATATAACTGTCATCGAAACCTTAAGCGTGCGGACCCTATGGTTCAAGAACAATGTAGACATGACCGAGACACGTCTCCGGTCAATAACCAATAGTGGGACCTGGATGCCCATATTGGCTCCTAGATATTCTACGAAGATCTTTATCGGTCAGACCGCATAACAACATACGTTGTTCCCTTTGTCATCGGTATGTTACTTGCCCGAGATTCGATCGTCGGTATCCAATACCTAGTTCAATCTCATTACCGGCAAGTCTCTTTACTCATTCCGTAATACAACATCCCGCAACTAACTCATTAGTTGCAATGCTTGCAAGGCTTTAAGTGATGTGCATTACCGAGAGGGCCCAGAGATACCTCTCCGACAATCGGAGTGACAAATCCTAATCTCGAAATACGCCAACCCAACATCTACCTTTGGAGACACCTGTAGTACTCCTTTATAATCACCCAGTTACGTTGTGACGTTTGGTAGTACCCAAAGTGTTCCTCCGGTAAACGGGAGTTGCATAATCTCATAGTCATAGGAACATGTATAAGTCATGAAGAAAGCAATAGCAACATATTAAACGATCGGGTGCTAAGCTAATGGAATGGGTCATGGCAATCGGATCATTCATCTAATGATGTGATCCCATTAATCAAATAACAACTCTTTGTCCATGGTTAGGAAACATAACCATCTTTGATTAACGAGCTAGTCAAGTAGAGGCATACTAGTGACACTCTGTTTGTCTATGTATTCACACATGTATTATGTTTCCGGTTAATACAATTCTAGCATGAATAATAAATATTTATCATGATATAAGGAAATAAATAATAACTTTATTATTTCCTCTAGGGCATATTTCCTTCAACATGTACGAAGAGAGAGAAGCCAAGCTTGATCGGCAGGATAGTCTACATGCCCTGGAAGAGGAGCGCGACGTTGCAAAAGCCCGTTTCGCATTTTATCAACAACAAGCTCGCAGATACCAAAGCAGAGAAGTGCGGGTCAAGACTTATAATGTTGGTGAACTCGTTCTACACTTGCCAGAGAAGAAAAAGGACAAACTCAAGCCCAAGTGGGAAGGTCCCTTCATTATAGATGAAGTTCTCACTGGAGGTGCGTACCGTCTGTGTGATGCATCGGATAATTGCTTAGAGCCGAACCCATGGAATGCTGCCAGACTCCAAAGATTCTACGCCTAGAGCCGGACTAATTGTTTGTTTTCCTTTCCCCCTTTTTTCATTTTCTCTCTCTTTAAGTTTTTTTCTTTAGCTTTATAGCTCTTTTGCGGCTAGACCTAACACTTATGAGGTACACATCCTTAAATGTATACGCCCATCATACCAGGGGGCTTCTTTTACAGAAGCTTATTATCATTTTCCGAGCATCAAGCTCACCGCATATGTGTCCTTTTATCATATATAACTTTTCTTCACCATTATATGCACCTTTATGACTTAAGTTTTTGCCAAGCTGGGTTGCCTAGCTCCTGTGCTTATGCCCTACGTTCCCGTTTGTTTGGCTAGGGCATAAAGGGAGCACCTCTATGATTGTTACAGCTGGGTCATCTGAACTTGTACCTCAGACTGGGTGAAGCCGAAAGCTAGCGTTCTTAAGGGAATAATCGATTGGCGGACTAAAGACGTTTTACCCTCATTGCACTATGATCCCCCAGATACTATGTATACTGCGATTTTTTGAATCACAGTTTGAGCATGCATACTCACGCATGTTCACCCAGGGAAAGGAATCCTTAACGGAACTATTCTGTCTGGAAGATGTTTCTTACAATCAATAAGTAATATAACATAGCTAGCCAAATACAACTTGTCTGTTCAAGCAACTATGACCCCTACGCCTAGTTTCCACACATACCCTGGTATTTATCACCGGTCCGGTATTCGGAAACACTCCGCACCTTCAGGTCCGGAGGTCGAAGCGAAAAGGTCGGCCATGACAATCGTTTTACAATTCGGCTAGGGACAAAAATTCGTCAGTTGAAGTACATAGTCACTTGGACTCAAAAACTTCTTCCTCTATACCATCTAACAGGCTGTCTAGTTTAAAATCTTGTTGTGAAAGCTTGGCGGCTACCTTTACTTGGTCATATACCAAGCTCACTGGAATATCTTTTCCATCTGACCCTCGAGGTTCGACCCAGGCCATATGATTCGGATCAAGTCCGGTGTACCGCGTTTTCACCATGGCCCAGGCCTCTCGTGCGCCTTCCCGGCAAGCCGATATCTTCCATAATCTAAAGCGGTGCCGAGCTCCCTTGAATAGCTTCACAAGCTCCTCCATACTTCCTAGAGGAGATGTGGATGGCCATAAAGCCTTAGCAACACTTCGCATCGCTTTCCGGGCTTGTTCGTGCACTTGGGACAGCTCTTGCAGCAGATCGCCTTGAGATCCGGACATTTCCTCTTCGGGCCGGCCAGTCAGCATACCTGCAGACATAAATCTATTAACTCATTTCTTTACCGCACTACATGAAGGTAAGTTCAAAAGCTTACTGAATATGCCGCCCCGTAGCCTCCTGTTCTCTTTTACGGTGTCTGCTAGCTGGGCTCGCACATCTTTTAGCTCTTCGCCCAGCTGGGTGTTGTAATCCTGCAGCTTGTTCTTATCATCCCTGGTCCATGTTAACACACGTTCGCCAGCGGCCAGTTGCTTTTCGGCCTGATGTTTACCTGCCTGTGCAACCTTCAAATCCTCTTTCAATTGATCTAACGATCCTGCCATAGGAAATTCCACAGTATTAACATCACTGGTATGTGATTATATTTTTCTGGATGGAGGATAACATTACCAGGCGGTGTCTCCTTGGATTTCCCCAGTTCAGTGGTAACAACAGCTAGCTAGGTCCGACACTCTTTCAGCTCATGAGACAACATGTTGTTCTTCTCCGCGAGTGCATGATTACACAATGATCCTTAAATCATGTGTTTCAACTGCTTCAAGTCTTGGGGGCTACTGGTATATGATTACCAGATCTATACAATGCGTACTTACCCACATATCTTTCAAATGCTGGTCAGTGGCTCTGGCAAGCCCATCCCGAGCAGCTCGGATGTACGCATCAGCCGAGCTGAAGGCATTTAACGCCTCTTTAGTAAAACCAGGGTCACGAAGAGCGGCCCTCCGGCACCGATGATTCATGGCCCTCTCTACTTCAGAGTTCGTGACAGATACATTATCCGAATCCTCTGAAGGAGGACAATTCAGCGTCACTCCCGTGTCAGCCCCCGCCCTAGAGGCAGGGTCTGGAACCTGATTGGTGGAGGCGCGACCGGTAGGATCCCCGGACATAGTCCGATGAACACTCTTCCTGATAAAACACAGCGGACAATGTCACAGTTCGATGTGACTGCCAGGGGGTGTATTTAAAGCCATACCTCTATGATGAAGGCTTGACCGTGTTGTCATTCGACTTCCTCTTCGAAGACCCACCCGGCACGGGTGCCTCTCTCTTACGAGACCCCTCTGGTGTAGCATGGCGCACCGAGTGCCTCCCCTTTGGAGCACGAGACAGTGCGATGGGTGAGGCATAATGAGGAAGTTCTTTCGGAGGAGGTGTCTCCTGACTACTTACATATGAGGCGGGGAGGAGGCCAGGATAATCGGCCATGATGGCCACTTATGTGTCATCATAGCTCGCCTGGTAGAAGACTCCCTCCTTGAGCTTTACAAATATGTCTGGATCCTCTTCAAATTCGGGATCGAGATCCCGGTTATGGTCCTCCGACTGTGGGGTGACACGTCTCCAGCGCATCTATAATTTTTTATTGCTCCATGCTATTATATTATCTATTTTGGATGTTAATGTGCTTTATTTTACACTTTTATATCATTTTTGGGACTAACCTATTAACCGGAGGCCCAGCCCAAATTGTTGTTTTTTTGCCTATTTCAGTGTCTCGTAGAAAAGGAATATCAAACGGAGTCCAAACGGAATGAAACCTTCGGGAACGTGATTTTTGGAACAAACGTGATCCAGGGGACTTGGAGTGGACATCAAGCAATCAACGAGGCGGCCACGAGGCAGGGGGGCACGCCTACCCCCTGGGCGCGCCCTCCCCCCTCATGGGCCCCTCGTTGCTCCACCGACCTAGTTCTTCCTCCTATATATGTTCACATACCCCGCAAACATCCAGGAGCACCACGAAACCCTATTTCCACCGCCGCAACCTTCTGTACCCAAGAGTTCCCATCTTGGGGCCTTTTCCGGAGCTCCGCCGGAGGGGGCATTGATCACGAAGGGCCTCTACATCAACTCCATGGCCTCTCCGGTGATGTGTCAATAGTTTACTTCAGACCCTCAGGTCCATAGCTAGTAGCTAGATGGATTCTTCTCTCTCTTTGGATCTCAATACAAAGTTCTCCTTGATTCTCTTGGAGATCTATTCGATGTAATCTTCTTTTGCAGTGAGTTTGTCGACATCCGATGAATTGTGGGTTTATGATCAAGTCTATCTATGAACAATATTTGAATAATCTCTGAATACTTTTATGTATGATTGGTTTATCTTTGCAAGTCTCTTCGAATTATCAGTTTGGTTTGGCCTACTAGATTGATCTTTCTTGCAATGGGAGAAGTGCTTAGCTTTGGGTTCAATCTTGCGGTGTCCTTTCCTAGTGTCAGTAGGGGCAGCAAGGCACGTATTGTATTATTGCCATCGAGGATAACAAGATGGGGTTTTCATCATATTGCATGAGTTTATCCCTCTACATCATGTCATCTTGCTTAAGGCGTTACTATGTTTTCATGAACTTAATACTCTAGATGCATGCTGGATAGTGGACGATGTGTGGAGTAATAGTAGTAGATGCAGGCAGGAGTCGATCTACTTGTCACGGACGTGATGCCTATATAGATGATCATGCCTAGATATTCTCATAATTATTCGCTTTTCTATCAATTGCTCGACAGTAATTTGTTCACCCACCGTAATACTTATGCTATCTTGAGAGAAGCCACTAGTGAAACCTATGGCTCTCGGGTATATTTTCCATCATACAAGTTTCCAATCTATTTTATTTTGCAATCTTTACTTTCAATCTATATCATAAAAATACCAAAAAAATTATCTTATTATTATCATCTCTATCAGATCTCACTCTTGCAAGTGGCCGTGAAGGGATTGGCAACCCCTTTATCGCGTTGGTTGCGAGGTTCTTATTTGTTTGTGTAGGTACGAGGTGACTCGCGCGTGGTCTCCTACTTGATTGATACCTTGGTTCTCAAAAACTGAGGGAAATACTTAAGCTGCTTTACTGCACCACCCTTTCCTCTTCAAGGGAAAACCAACGCAGTGCTCAAGAGGTAGCAAGAAGGATTTCTGGTGCCGTTGCCGGGGAGATATACGCCAAGTCAAGACATACCAAGTACCCATAACAACCCTTATCCTTCGCATTACATTATTTGCCATTTGCCTCTCGTTTTCCTCTCCCCCACTTCACCCTTGCCGTTTTATTCGCCCTCTTTTCCTTTCGCCCTCTTTTTCCGTTCGCTTTTTCTTTGCTTGTTTGCTGGTGTGTTGGATTGCTTGCTTGTCATGATGGCTCAAGATAATACTAAATTGTGTGACTTTGCCAATACCAACAATAATTATTTTATTAGCACTCCGATTGCTCCTCTTACCGATGCTGAATCTTGTGAAATTAATACTGCTTTGCTGAATCTTGTCATGAAAGATTCGTTTTCTGGCCTTCCTAGTGAAGATGCCGCTACCCATCGAAACAACTTTGTTGATCTGTGTGATATGCAAAATAAGAAAGATGTGGATAATGATATTGTTAAACTTAAGCAATCCCCGTTTTCCCTTAGAGATCGTGCTAAAGCTTAGTTTTCGTCTTTGCCTAAAAATAGTATTGATTCATGGAACAAGTGCAAAGATGCTTTTATCTCTAAGTATTTTCCTCCTGCTAAGATCATCTCTCTTAGAAATGATATTATGAATTTTAAGCAACTTGATCATGAACATGTTGCACAATCTTGGGAGAGGATGAAATTAATGATACGTAATTGCCCTACACATGGTTTGAATTTATGGATGATTATACAAAAAAATTATGCCGGATTGAATTTTGCTTCTAGAAATCTTTTAGATTTGGCCGCGGGACGCACTTTTATGGAAATCACTTTAGGAGAAGCTACCAAACTCCTAGATAATATTATGGTTAATTATTCTCAATGGCACACTGAAAGATCTACTAGTAAAAAGGTGCATGCAATTGACGAGATTAATGTTTTGAGTGGAAAGATGCATGAACTTATGAAATTGTTTGCTAATAAGAGTGCTCCTACTAATCCTAATGATATGCCTTTGTCTACTTTGATTGAGAATAATAACGAATCTATGGATGTGAATTTTGTTGGTAGGAACAATTTTGCTAACAATGCGTATAGAGGTAATTTTAATTCTAGGTCGTTTCCTAGTAATTCCTCTAATAATTATGGTAATTCCTACAACAATTCTTATGGAAATTATAATAAGATTCCCTCTGATTTTGAATCTAATATTAAAGAATTTATTAGTTCACAAAAGAGTTTCAATACTTTGATTGAAGAAAAATTGCTTAAGATTGATGAGTTGGCTAGGAACATGGATAGAATTTCTCTTGATGTTGATTCTTTGAAACTTAGATCTATTCCACATAAGCATGATATAATGAGTCTCTCAAAGCCATGAGAATTTCCATTGATGAGTGCAAAGAAAGAACCGCTAGGATGCGTGCTAAGAAAGATTGCTTTGTGAAAGCGTGTTCTTCTAGTTTTCATGATAATAAAGATGAAGATCTAAAAGTAATTGATGTGTTCCCTATTAAATCCTTGTTTTGAAATATGAATCTTGATAATGATGGGACTAGAGCTGTGTCAACTTTAGTTAGAAGGCGTCCCAAAAATTCAGAGTTTTCAGATCTTGATGCAAAAATTGGTAAAAGTGGGATTGAAGAGGTCAAAACTTTAGATAACAACGAACCCACTATCTTGGATTTCAAGGAATTTAATTATGATAATTGCTCTTTGATAGATTGTATTTCCTTATTGCAATCTGTGCTAAATTCTCACCATGCTTATAGTCAAAATAAAGCTTTTACTAAACATATCGTTGATGCTTTGATGCAATCTTATGAAGAAAAACTTGAGTTGGAAGTTTCTATCCCTAGAAAACTGTATGATGAGTGGGAACCTACAATTAAAATTAAAATTAAAGATCATGAGTGCTATGCTTTGTGTGATGTGGGTGCTAGTGTTTCCACGATCCCCAAAACTTTGTGCGATTTGCTAGGTCTCCATGAATTTGATGATTGTTCTTTAAACTTGCACCTTGCGGATTCCACCATTAAGAAACCTATGGGAAGAATTAATGATATTCTTATTGTTGCAAATAGGAATTATGTACCTTTCCTTAGAACGATTGGTGCAATTATTGATATGAATGAAGGGAATATTAAATTCCGATTTCCATTAAGGAAAGTCATGTAACACTTCCCTAGAAATAAAATTAAATTACCATATGAATCTATTATGAGAGCCACTTATGGATTTCCTACCAAAGATGGCAATACCTAGATCTATCCTTGCTTTTATGCCTAGCTAGGGGCGTTAAACAATAGCGCTTGTTGGGAGGCAACCCAATTTTATTTTTGTTCCTTGATTTTTGCTCCTGTTTAGTAATAAATAATTTATCTAGCCTCTTTTTTGGTTGTGTTTTTTGTGTTTAATTAGTGTTTGTGCCAAGTAGAACCGTTGGGAAGACTTGGGGAAAGTGTTTTTGATCTTGCTGTAAAAAACAGAAACTTTAGCGCTCACGAGTATTGCTGCCTTTTTTCACTGGAGAGTGACATTTAGTTAATTATTTTTGCAGATGATTAATAAATAAATTTGTCACGTCCAGAAATTTATTTTAGAATTTTTGGGGTTCCAAAAGTGGTCTAAACCTACAGATTACTACAGACTGTTCTGTTTTTGACAAATTCTGTTTTTCGTGTGTTGTTTGCTTATTTTGATGAATCTATGGCTAGTAATAGAGTTTATGAACCATAGAAAAGTTGGAATACAGTAGGTTTAACACCAATATAAATAAAGAATGAGTTCATTGCAGTACCTTGAAGTGGTGGTTTGTTTTCTTTTACTAACGGAGCTCACGAAGATTTTCTTTTAAGTTTTGTGTTGTGATGTTTTCAAGTTTTGGTTAAAGATTTGATGGATTATGGAACAAGGAGTGGCAAGAGACTAAGCTTGGGGATTCCCAAGGCACCCCAAAGTAAAATCAAAGGACACCAAAAAGCCTAAGCTTGGGGATTCCCCGGAAGGCATCCCCTCTTTCATCTTCGTTCATCGGTAACTTTACTTGGAGCTACATTTTTATTCGCCACATGATATGTGTTTTGCTTGGAGCGTCTTGTATGATTTGAGTCTTTGCTTTTTAGGTTACCACAATCATCCTTGCTGTACACACCTTTTGATAGAGACACACATAAATTAGAATTTATTAGAATACTCTATGTGCTTCACTTATATCTTTTGAGCTATATAGTTTTTTGCTCTAGCGCTTCACTTATATCTTTTAGAGCACAGTGGTGGTTTTATTTTGTAGAAATAATTGATCTCTCATGCTTCACTTATATTATTTTGATAGTCCTTTAGAACAACATGGCAATTTGCTTTTAGGAATAATATAAAAACTTTCACATAAGTGCATTGAATACTATGAGAAGTTTGATACTTGATAATTGTTTTTGAGATATGGAGATGGTGATATTAGAGTCATGCTAGTTGAGTAGTTGTGAATTTGAGAAATACTTGTGTTGAAGTTTGTGATTCTAGTAGCATGCACGTATGGTAAACCATTATGTGATGAAGTCGGAGCATGATTTATTTATTGATTGCCTTCCTTGTGAGTGGCGGTCGGGGACGAGCGATGGTCTTTTCCTACCAATCTATCCCCCTAGGAGCATGCGCGTAATACTTTTTTCGATAACTAATAGATTTTTGCAATAAGTATGTGAGTTATTTATGACTAATGTTGAGTCCATGGATTATACGCACTCTCACCCTTCCACCATTGCTAGCCTCTCTAGTACCGCACAACTTTCGCCGGTACCATAAACCCACCATATACCTTCCTCAAAACAGCCACCATACCTACCTATTATGGCATTTCCATAGCCATTCCGAGATATATTTCCACGCAACTTTCCACCATTCCGTTATTATGACACGCTTCATCATTGTCATATTGCTTGCATGATCATGTAGTTGACATCGTATTTGTGGCAAATCCACCGTTCATAATTCTTTCATACATGTCACTCTTGAATCATTGCACATCTCGGTACACACCGGAGGCATTCACATAGATTCATATTTTGTTCTAAGTATTGAGTTGTAATTGTTGAGTTGTAAGTAAAAAGAAGTGTGATGATCATCATTATTAGAGCATTGTCCCAGTGAGGGAAGGACGATGGAGACTATGATTCCCCCACAAGTCGGGATGAGACTCCGAACGAAAAATAAAAAAATAAAAAAAGAAGAGAAAAGAGGCCAAAAGAAAAAAAGGCCCAAATAAAAAAATGAGAGAAAAAGAGAGAAGGGACAATGTTACTATCCTTTTTCCACACTTGTGCTTCAAAGTAGCACCATGATCTTCATGATAGAGAGTCTCCTATGTTGTCACTTTCATATACTAGTGGGAATTTTACATTATAGAACTTGGCTTGTATATTCCAATGATGGGCTTCCTCAAAATGCCCCAGGTCTTCATGAGCAAGCAAGTTGGATGCACACCCACTTAGTTTCTTTTGTTGAGCTTTCATACACTTATAGCTCCAGTGCATCCGTTGCATGGCAATCCCTACTCACTCACATTGATATCTATTAATGGGAATCTCCATAGCTCGTTGATACGCCTAGTTGATGTGAGACTATCTTCTCCCTTTTTTTCTTCTCCACAACCACCATTCTATTCCACATACAGTGCTATGTCCATGACTCATGCTCATATATTGCGTGAAAAATGAAAAAGTTTGAGAACATCAAAAGTATGAAACAATTGATTGGCTTGTCATCGGGGTTGTGCAAGATTTAAGTATTTTGTGTGGTGAAGATAGAGCATAGCCAGACTATATGATTTTGTAGGGATAACTTTCTTTGGCCATGTTATTTTGAGAAGACATAATTGCTTAGTTAGTATGCTTGAAGTATTATTATTTTTATGTCAATATTAAACTTTTATCTTGAATCTTTCGGAGCTGAACATTCATGCCATAATAAAGAAAAATTACATCGAGAAATATGTTAGGAAGCATTCCACATCAAAAATTCTTTTTTTATCATTTACCTACTCGAGGACGAGCAGGAATTAAGCTTGGGGATGCTTGATACGTCTCCAATGTATCTATAATTTTTGATTGCTCCGTGCTATTATATTATCTGTTTTGGATGTTAATGGGCTTTATTTCACACTTTTATATCATTTTAGGGACTAACCTATTAACCGGAGGCCCAGCCCAAATTGCTGTTTTTTGCCTATTTCAGTGTTTCATAGAAAAGGAATATCAAACGGAGTCCAAACGGAATGAAACCTTCGGGAACGTGATTTTTGGAACAAACGTGATCCAGAGGACTTGGAGTGGACGTCAAGCAATCAACGAGGCGGCCACGAGGCAGGGGGCATGCCTACCCCCCTAGGCGCGCCCTCCCCCCTCGTGGGTCCCTCGTTGCTCCACCGACCCACTTCTTCCTCCTATATATGCTCACATACCCCGCAAACATCCAGGAGCACCACAAAACCCTATTTCCACTGCCAGAACCTTTTGTACCCAAGAGATCCCATCTTGGGGCCTTTTTCGGAGCTCCGCCGGAGGGGTCATTGATCACGGAGGGCCTCTACATCAACTCCATGGCCTCTCCGGTGATGTGTCAGTAGTTTACTTTAGACCTTCGGGTCCATAGCTAGTAGCTAGATGGCTTCTTCTCTCTCTTTGGATCTCAATACAAAGTTCTCCTTGATTCTCTTGGAGATCTATTCGATGTAATCTTCTTTTGCGGTGTGTTTGTCGAGATCTGATGAATTGTGGGTTTATGATCTAGTCTATCTATGAACAATATTTGAATCTTCTCTAAATTCTTTTATGTATAATTGGTTTATCTTTGCAAGTCTCTTCGAATTATCAGTTTGGTTTGGCCTACTAAATTGAACTTTCTTGCAATGGGAGAAGTTCTTAGCTTTGGGTTCAATCTTGCGGTGCTCGATCCCAGTGACAGAAAGGGAAATGACACGTATTGTATTGTTGCCATCGAGGATAAAAAGATGGGGTTTACATCATATTGCATGAGTTTATCCCTCTACATCATGTCATCTTGCTTAAGGCGTTACTCTATTCTTATGAACTTAATACTCTAGATGCATGCTGGATAGCGATCGATGTGTGGAGTAATAGTAGTAGATGCAGGCAGGAGTCGGTCTACTTGTCATAGATGTGATGCCTATATACATGATCATGCCTAGATATTCTCATAATTATTCGCTTTTGAGAAAAGTCCACATTTCAACCCTGAACTAACCACTCGGTTTGATTTACAACCCTCATCTTTGAAACCGGTCATATTGCACCCTCAACTTACCACAAAGTTCAAAAGACAACCCTGGTCTAGGTTTTGGACTGGTCAACTGGTTTTGACCAAAGTCAAAGCTGACTGGGCATGCCAACTCAGCAGCCAATGCCACCCAGGCGGCGGCAACGTGGACTACTCAGTGCTCGGGTGAGGGATTGATATTTCCGAGATGCATGGGTGAAATTGGTTGCTGAGTTGGCAGTGGCCAAACAATTTTGACTTTGGTCAAAACCGGTTGACCAGGCCAAAACCAAGACCAAGGTTGTATTTTAAACTTTGTGGTAAGTTGAGGGTGCAATATGACCGGTTTCAAAGATGAGGGTTGTAAATCAAACTGAGTGGTTAGTTCGGGGTTGAAATGTGGACTTTTCTCTTTGCTTTTCTATCAATTGCTCGACAGTAATTTGTTCACCCACCGTAATACTTATGCTATCTTGAGAGAAGCCACTAGTGAAACCTATGGCCCCCGTGTCTATTTTCCATCATACAAGTTTCCAATCTATTTTGTTTTGCAATCTTTACTTTAAATCTATATCATAAAAATACCAAAAATATTTATCTTATTATTATCATCTCTATCAAATTTCACTCTTGCAAGTGGCCGTGAAGGGATTGACAACCCCTTTATCGCGTTGGTTGCGAGGTTCTTATTTGTTTGTGTAGGTACGAGGTGACTCGTGCGTGGTCTCCTACTGGATTGATACATTGGTTCTCAAAAACTGAGGGAAATACTTACGCTGCTTTACTACACCACCCTTTCCTCTTCAAGGGAAAACCAACGCAGTGCTCAAGAGGTAGCATGGAGTGGGCTATGGATCCCCGCGATAACCTTCTGCCATTCCTATTAAAAATGGACGGGTTAATGTCAATTAAACGTGATTCAGGGAGAAGATTGAGTAAGATGGTGGGATTAAAACTCACCCAGTTAGGGGGATTGTACATGGAAAACCCCTCTCGGCGCTTAAGACGAGTGAACTGCTCTTTCTCCCCTTTCTCTAGATCGGCCAATATTGCGGCCAGGGCGGCGGGGGTGTCCGGACCCTTTTGTCCGCAGCGTGAGGTGTCATCCTCCCCATTGTAGTGCCACATAGGGAGCCCTCTGAATTGGAGCGACTAGAAACCTCGCACTATGGAAGTCGCCATTACCTCAATATTGATAATCCGGACTGGCAAGTGCCCTTATTTTGCCCATCAATTGTTAAACTTCCGCGCTATCTTCCTCCTCGAGGCTCCGAGGGCGCCAGTTGTGGCGTTTCCTTAATGGAGCGCTGGAAAATTCGGGAAGGCCCATTCGGACTGGGTCTGGGAGAGCGACGTCTTCAATATAGAAACACTCCGAGGGCCACTCTTCAGATGCCTTCTTTGGAGTGCCGGATAGGTATCCTGTCCCGGCTATACGCCACACTTCGGCGCCACCCACCTCGAATATGGATCCCTTTTGGGAGCGAGGGACGAGGCAGAAAAGCTTCCTCCATAATTCAAAATGGGCCTCACAGCTGAGGAACAGCTCGCAAAGAGCGATGAAGCCCGCGATGTGCAGAATGGAGCCTGGCGTGAGGTTGTGCAGTTGGAGGCCATAGTACTCCAGGAGACCTCAGAGGAAAGGATGGAACCGAAGTCCAATGCCTCTTAATAAAAAGGAGACAAAGCACACTCACTCCCCTTCTGAAGGATTAGGGAAATTTTCCGCCAGGGCTTCACGAGTAAAAGAGGTTAATCCCGCCCGAACGGGGACTAGATCTGCATGAGGGAGATATCCCTGCATCTGGAGCTTGGTCAGCTGGGCATGGGATACAGAACAGCTCTCCCAATCGCCTTTTTGCGGGCCGTGGGGGCAGGCAGAAGAACTAGGAGCACTGGCCATGTTTGTGTGGTTTCTTGTGACAAGCTCTAAGGATTTTCTGCCTGGTGTGGAACGGCATTTGAGATTCAATCTCCTTAAATAGACGCCTTCCTTACACGGCCCGGGTGTTATGTGTAAAAATGCTTGGACCCTTCGTATTCGTCTGACACGTGGGAGCTGGAGTGGTGATGGTGTAGAAGCCGAAAGATATAACATTTAATGTAAAGTCGAAGACCGAAGACCGAATATGTAGATCCGAATATAGTCCTTTGGTTCAGATGCTTGGAGATCTGTGGAGAAGGAACCCGCCTTGCAATGCCGAAGACAATCTGCACGTCGGACACATCATCATTGAAGATTGGTTTGGCGGCTACTGAGGGAGTCCTGGATTACAGGGTCCTCAGGCGTCCGGGATATGCAACATGGGCCGGACTAATGGGTCGTGAAGGTACAAGGTAGAAGGCCTTCCCTCGTGTCCGGATCGGACTCTCCTTGGCGTGGAAGGCAAGCTTAGCATGCGGGTATGAATATTCCTCTCTCTGTAAACCGACTCTGTACAACCCTAGCCCCCTCCACTGTCTATATAAACCAGAGGGTTTAGTCCGTAGAGGCGATGACAATCATAATCATACAGGCTAGAAAATTAGGGTTTAGCCATTATGATCTCGTGGTAGATCAACTCTTGTAACCCATATACTCATCAAAGTCAATCAAGCAGGACGTAGGGCATTACCTCCATCAAGAGGGCCCGAACCTGGGTAAACATCGTGTCCCTTGTCTCCTGTTACCATCGATCCTTAGACACACAGTTTGGGACCCCCTACCCGAGATCTGCCGGTTTTGACACCGACAATATGTGACTCCACCTTTTGTCCAATTAGTTTTTATTTTAGTGGTTTATACTTTGAATAATTAGCTACTCTTGGTGCTGCTGTAGATGTGTTTGCATGTTCAATTCTTAGTGTTCTAAGTAGTTTGAATGCTTTCTATGGCCTCTATGTATCCCTATGAGTAGTTGCTATCAATTTTCTGAAGTTTTGTTGAGAAAATTTTGTGAAATAAAAATTCAGATTTTTGTTCATAGGTAAAATTGTACGCGGACATGAATATCTTTAGGAAGTTTGGCTCTAAGAAGAACTCCAAGGGTGTCATTGGGGAGTCTTCTAACAGTGATCTCCGCCCTCGGAGGTTGGCGGAGGTACGGCCGTGCGAATGGCCACACATCCCTTTCCTGCAAGAGGATGGAATTCATGAGGAGTTCATGCAATATATTGCCAATGCCGGCCTCACCGACTTCATCGCAGATGAGTGTGACCAGCACCAAATCCTCACGAACATCTTTGTTCAAAGCTTTACTTTCTTGCCTAGAAATAACCCTCCTGAAGTGAGCTTTGATTTATATGCTGAAAACCATCAGATACCAGTTACTGAATTTTGTGACATATGCATGATCCCTTCTGATGGGAGTTTAGCTGAACCCAGACCGGCTGGGTTTGAGGATTTTTATCGCACTTTGACAGTGGGTGATGAGAGGAGAGTGTCAGCCGTCACTGCCGTTGGCTTACATTTTCCTACTGTTCGTTACTTTGCATATTTTATTACCAAATTCTTGCTTGCTAGGGAGAAGGTGGGTGCACTTAGTTCACCGGAGCTTGTTGTTTTACGTCGTGCACTTGAGGGCGACAACACGTATAGCTTGGGAGCTATCGTGGCTCATCGCCTGCATCTTAATGAAACCTAGGGTAAAATGCACAGTGGGATTTTTTCCACTCGTTGGCGGCTCACTTCGAGGTTGAGATATGCCCTCATGATTACCCTCTGACCAACGTTTACCTAGACCGTGCAACCATGGAACACCATCACTTTCTTGCACATGATCGTCCTGATATTGTCATTCCTTATAACTTGGTCTATAGCATTAGAACTCGTGATGTTATCCCCTTGCCTGCACCTGCTTTGTTTGATTCTGTTGCCAGGGCAAATATAGGATTATGCCTGCAGACATCATTGCCTACTGGAACGCTCGCGCTGCTGCAGAGGCTGCATAGGCACCTCAGCAGTGGGATGAGTGGATGCCCGCTCCTCAGGATCCTTACTACCTTCCACGCTACTGATCGATTACCAACTTAGGCCAAAAGCCTAAGCTTGGGGGAGTACATGTTTCTCACCGACATTATATTGATGTTCACACATATCATTCCATTTGTCGGTGCTCACACTTTTTCATTGTATCATCCATGATTAGATTTATTTTCTTGCTTTCTTCTTGTGTGTTTAAAAACTTTAGAAAAACCAAAAAAATTAGTTGTAGTAATTATTTTCTATGCATGCTTAGTAGTAGTATTAAAAAGAAAACCCAAAAAGATTTCCTTGTTCTTTTTTTGCTTGTTGGGAGCTTTCCGTGTAAATAGTTTTTCTCGTTTTTGCTTTTTATTTTGCTTGTTGAAGAAAACCAAAAACTCCAAAAATATTTCAATGTGTTCCTCTAAATTTCTTTTCTTTTTATTCAAGTTGTACCGAGGAGAAGACCATGATGAAAATGTTGAGTGGCTCTCATATGAATAATTGTTGAACTAATAAAGAGCACATTTTACCTTGTCTTCTCCTGTTGAATAAAATGTTTGCAGATTCCAGCTTAGTCCATGACACTTTCACTATTATTATTTTCATATCATTCGGTCGTGCAAGTGAAAGGCAATAATGACGACATCCAATGAACTGGCCGTGGCAAAGAGAAACTGGCATGAACTCGACTTGTTCTGTTTGTGTAAATATGTTTAACCTAGTATCCAGGCTTCAACCCATTATGATTAAACATGTTTGCAATGACAATTAGGGATTATAGTTTCTCATGCCATGCATAAGTAGCTGGGAGTTGATAATGATTTATCTTTGATATCAACATTGTGTTAAAATGATTGTGATGTAGTATGATGATATGGTATCCTCCTCTGAATGTTCGAGTGGCTTGACTTGGTACATGTTCATGCATGTAGTTGAATCAAAACCAACATAGCCTCTATAATATTTATGTTCATGGTGTTCATATCCTAATCATGCTAGTGTCCAATGTTACTTACGCATAATGCATGGTTATGATCGTTGTTGCTCTCTAGCTGGCCGCCTCTCAATCTTAATTGGTAGCCTTCGCCTGTACTAAGTGGGAATTCTGCTTGTACATCAAAAACCTTGAATCCAAAGTTATTCCAGATGAGTCCACCATACCTACCTATATACGGTATTACCCTGCCGTCCTAAGTAAATTTTCATGTGCCACCTCTAAAAACTTCTAAAAAATTAACCGTTTTGTGTGCCTGGATCGTTCATGGAACGATAGGAGGTGGTCAATATCTTCCGTGCTAAGCGGGTTATTCTCAGGTCAAGTGTTTATTCACTCGCCATTGCATGAGAAAATGAGCGGTAATAGGGATGCCCAGTCCCAAACTGCAAAAATGAAAAAGAGTTCATCTCTTAAATAATCAAACAAAAAATCCCAATGGAGTCAAAACCTTTACTTTTATCGCTTGGGAACCGCCACTAGCATGCTTAGCATGGAAGATGTTGATGACTAATGGCCGTGAAGTGAATAAGAAGGGTGCATGTCTCAAAATATCATTTATATCTGTTTTAAAAACTGAGCTCTGGCACCTCTGCAAATCTCTGCTTCCCTCTGCGAAGGGACTATCCATTTACTTTTATGTTGTGTCACCACCTTCTAAAAACAAGCGCCAGAAACTGAGTAGAGCACATCTGTCATGATTTATGCATTGTGGGTAGCTAATGTTGGGTGCATCATGACTGGATCTTTTCTACCATGAATTACAATGTTTAGTAGCTACTTGAACTTTGGAGGTGCTCTGCATTTATGTTTTGCGGTCTCAGGAAGGGCTAGCGAGATACCACTATTGTCATATTATATCATGATTGTTTTGACAACGTGTTGTTGTTTGAGATATTTTATTATTGCTCGCTAGCTGATTATGTCATTGATATGAGTCATTATAATCTTTAAGAGTTATTGTTGTCATGGTTAGTTATAATGCTGGCTGAAAACCTAGGTGTTGTTTAAGCTTATTTATGCAAACAAGAGCAAAAGAGTTCGTAAAAGTTTTTCTTTCTCACTTTCAGTTTATCAACTTAATTGCTTGAGGACAAGCAAAGGTTTAAGCTTGGGGGAGTTGATACGTCTCCAACGTATCTACTTTTTCTCATGCTTTTCCTCTTGTTTTGGACTCTAATTTGCATGATTTGGATGAAACTAACCCCGAACTGATGCTGTTTTCAGCAGAACTACCATGGTGTTGTTTTTGTGCAGAAATAGAAGTTCTCGGAATGGAACGAAACTTTGCGAGGATTTTTTATATCAATAATAAGAATTTCTAGAGCCAAGACCTACCAGAGAGGGGCCCCTAGTTGGGCACAACCCACCAGGGCACGCCCCCCTCTCCTGGCGCGCCTAGGTGGGTTGTACCCACCTGGTGGCCTCGCTGACGACCCCGCGGATACTATAAAATCACATATTTCCAGAAAAAAAATCAGGAAGAAAGAATTATCATGATCCACGAGACGGAGCCGCCGCCAAGCCCTGTTCTTCCTCGAGAGACCAGATCTGGATTCTGTTTGGGGCTCCGGAGAGGGGGATCTTTGTTCTTCGTCATCACCAACCCTTCTCCATCACCAATTCCATGATGCTCCCCACCGGGAGTGAGTAATTCCTTCATAGGCTCGCTGGTCGGTGAGGAGTTGGATGAGATTCATCATGTAATCGAGTTAGTTTTGTTAGGGCCTGATCCCTAGTATCCACTATGTTCTTAGATTGATGCTGCTATGACTTTGCTATGCTTAATGCTTGTCACTTTGGGCCTGGGTGCCATGAACTCAGGTCTGAACCGTTTACGAATTCATCATTATATCCATGTGTTAGATCCGATCTTGCAAGTTATAGTCACCTACTACGTGTTATGATCCGGCAACCCGGAGTGACAACAACCGGGCCCACTCCTGGTGATGACCGTAGTTTGAGGAGTTCATGTATTCACTATGTGTTAATGCTTTGTTCCGGTTCTCTATTAAAGGAGGCCTTAATATCCCTTAGTTTCCAGTATGGACCCTGCTGCCACGGGAGGGTAGGACAAAAGATGTCATGCAAGTTCTTTCCATAAGCATGTATGACTATTTACGGAATACATGCCTACATTATATCGATGAAATGGAGCTAGTGCCGTATCGCCCTAGGTTATAACTGTCACATGATGAATATCATCCAACAAGGCACCGATCCAATGCCTACGAATTTATCCTATATTGTTCTTGCTGTGTTACTACTGCTATCATCACTGTTACACTTGGTACAAATTACTGCTATCACTGTTACTGTTACCGTTGCTACTGTCACTACTATCAAAACTACCAAACTACTTTGCTACTGACCACTTTGCTGCAGATAATTAATCTCCAGGTGTGGTTGAATTGACAACTCAGCTGCTAATACCTTCAAATATTCTTTCTCTCCCCTTGTGTCGAATCTATAAATTTGGGTTAAATACTTTACCCTCGAAAACTATTGTGATCCCCTATGCTTGTGGGTTATCATCGAAGCTACTGAAATTTGTGTGGTCGTTGTTCAATCCGTACATCAAAATATTGCTGTAGAGATTGAGTCGAAACCGAGGACAGTTCCGTTAAGGGGGAGAGGATGATACGGCCAGGGCGAATGTGAGTGTTCTCAATGTTCTTGAAACTTTTCCACATGTCAATAGTTTGGAGGCTAGAGATGTTTACGTATCAAAATACATTAGATTTGATGAGAACTACGAGGATGAGGTTGCAACTCTAGCTAAATATACGTGCATGCATGTTGATGCCTTGCATGGCTCAGGTTCAAATCAAGGAAAGAAGGATCAGTTGGATGTATGCATGTCGGTTAGCCAGAGAAACAAATCACAAGACTCCCACATGTACAAATACTATTTTGGAGGGCTCAGTTTGCATGCTATTGGTGTACGTCAAGATTCCTATTTTTATTAGATGATCAAGGAGTTAAGGGAAAGGGTGCAGATTTACTATTTCTGTTCTTGCGACGCAAAGAGATGTTCGTGGAAGGTGCATGCAGAACGTGGGATGCATGGAGTCTATTAACCTTGAAGGAAATTGGTTGGGGCCCACCTACCATGTAAGCATAAAATACGGCGCACCCAATTCTATGGAGACAATCGGTTTGTTAGTTATAGAGATAGAAGTGAATAAATTGCCGAGATGTAATAGGCAAGTATATTTTTAGTTTTAGCAGAGTCCAGATTTCTTTCAACCGATTGCTTTCCTTTTTATTCTATGCATGAGTTTGGTTACTTAACAGCCAAGTTTTAGGAGTCCGGCTAATATATAATGCTAGGTGCACCGTTGTAAAAGAGAGGTTATATTTTGATAATAAACACGATGTGTTTTTAGGGTAAATACCCGTATCGAGTTTTGGGGAAGCTGTCTAAAAATCCCTATGTTTTGGAGGAAGCTTTAGAAAACTCTGTGTTGCGATTTCTCTATGAGGAATTTTTTTTGCATGTGAGTACCGTCGTCGAGATTGGTTTTCTCGTGCTGAGCCGCAAGGTTCAAACCATCTATTTCATGTACATCGTGTGCACGGGCAAGAGGTTACTATTACTAAAGTTGGAGAGAATGAGCAAAGGAAAGGCCAAAGGTTTTCGTGAGGACGAGCACAACACCTTATGGTTTAAGGACCGAGTTTATGTGCCCAATAATACAGAAATCAGGAAGTTAATACTGCAGGAGGCTCATGACTCACGATACTCGATACACCCCGGAAACACCAAGATGTATTTGGATTTGAAGGAACATTTCTGGTGGACAGGGATGAAGAAGGATATCGCCGAGTATGTAACCGTATGTGATGTATGCCAGAGAGTGAAGGCAGAGCATCAAAAGCCAGCAAGATTGTTACAGCCTATGCCGATACCCGAATGGAAGTGGGATAAACTTGGCATGGATTTTATCACCGGATTACCCAGGACCAAATCAGGTTATAATTCTATATGGGTAGTAGTTGACCGCTTGACCAAAGTGGCTCATTTTATCCCAATGAAAACAACTTATACAAGTGCGAAGTTGGCCAAGATATATATGTCCAGGATCGTATGTCTGCATGGAGTTTCAAGGACCATCATATCTGATAGAGGAACCCAGTTTACCTCAAAGTTTTGGCATTAGTTGCACCAGACTTTGGGAGCGAGATTGGAGTTCAGTACAGCATTTCACCCTCAGACGGATGGACAGACCGAGAGAGTCAACCAGATTCTGGAGGACATGTTGAGGGCCTGTGCGCTAGATTATGGATCTAGTTGGGATGACAATTTGCCTTAAGCAGAGTTCTCATACAACAATAGTTACCAAGCCAATTTGAAGATGGCACTGTTCGAAGCCCTGTATGGACAAAGGTGCAGAACACCGTTGATGTGGGATGAATTTGGAGACCGACAGTTCTTTGGACCAGACTTGATCAAAGAGTCTGAGGAGAAAGTTAAACTAATTCAAGATAGACTGAAGATAGCTCAGTCCAGATAGAAGAGTTATGCAGATTCGAAACGCAAGGAGGTAACCTATGAAATTGGAGATAGAGCATATATGCGAGTATCACCTTTGCGAGGAGTGAAATGTTTTGGAGTTAAGGGAAAGTTAGCCCCGAGATTTGTAGGACTGTATCATGTTTTGGAACGGATGGGAGAAGTTGCCTACAAGTTGGAGTTACCTGAAGGACTGTCAGGAGTTCACGATGTGTTTCACGTTTCCTAGTTGAAGAAGTGCCATGCTGAGATGGCCGATATACCGCTAAGAGATACCGTACCCTTGGAGGCGATTCAGTTGGACAATGATTTGACTTATGAGGAGAAGCCAGTCAAGATTTTGGAGTTTGCGAGTCGAGTCACCCGTAGCAAGGTTGTCAAGTTTTGCAAAGTTCAGTGGAGCCACCATACGGAGGATGAAGCCACCTGGGAACGAGAGGATGATCTTCGCAAAGATCACCCACACCTATTTTCTAGGCAACCCGAATCTCGAGGGCGAGATTCATCTTAAGGGGGTAGGTTTGTAACATCTCAAATTTTCAATTTGGAATGTTATACATAGATCATTCTTGCATATCATATTTTATTGCATTTTGTCTCACGATCCTCGAAATCCTAAGCAACTCAAGGACCATCGGAGAGAATTGGGGATTTCCCGGTTTCAAATTTGATTACTATCAAATATTGAAACGAGGATTTTTGGTTTTAATTATTTTTCTCTCTGAAAATATTTCATATTAAAATATATGAGAGGAGTTAATATGACTTCTCCAAAATAATTGAAATATTGGAGGGAAAATATTAAAATCAAATATTTGATTTTATTTGGATCTTATTGCAATTTTGTTTGCATTAGAAAAATTGCACGTTTTCAAATTGCATTTTAGGGCCAATAAAATGTTCATCTCGTTCTAAATGTTTCATTTAGACGGTGAAAATTTGTTTTGGCATTTTTAGATTTCTATTTTATTTTCTGTTTGGCGGAATTGTTTAAAAAATCTTCGGGCGCCAATTGGGCGGAAACCCAGCCGGGCCGGCCCATCTCCCGCGCAGCCATCTCCTCCAGGACGCACGCCGCCGCCGCCGACTCGGACAGGAGTCCGAGCCGGACTCCTCCGCCGCCGCCCTGCCCCCTCCTCCAAGCCACCCCCTCCTTTATATACCGCCGCCCTCCGCCGCCACCACCCAACCCCGCCGCCCCGCAGCCGCCTCCCGAGCCGCGCCGCCTCACCCCGCGCCTCGCCGCCGCCTTTCACCGCGCCGCGCCGCGTCGCCCCGCCGCCCCGCAAGCCCGCCGCCGAAGCCCCGCCGCCGGAGCCCCGCGTCTCGCCGGACCCGACGAGGTAGCGGTTCGCCGCCGTTTTTTTAGAAAACCGATTCGCTTTTTTAGAAAAAAAACCCTAGTTCATTTTTTTAAGATCGGTTTGCCGGTTTTTCCCGGTTCTTCTATTTAGCGGATGTTCCTCCGTACGTTCGTTTAAACGAACGGTTTACGCTCGTTAGATACAGACAATGAACGCTCGTTCGTTAGCCTGTTCGTCAGTTTTCTTTTTCTCGGATTTTTCCACGATTATTTTCAATCGCGATTTCTGATCCGATTTTCGTTTCAGTTTATCTTTTCGCTCGTTTATCGGAATCAGGCGATTCAAGCGCCTAGATCTTCGTCTTGAGGCCCTCTTTCTGTTTAATCAACTTAAACAAGATTTTGCTACTGTAAAATTTGACCTTAGTCCAGATTAGTAAATGGATCTTGTTTCTTTCGTCGTTTGAGTTTCGTTGCTCCGTTTGATTTGATTCTTTTTGCAAACCGGAGTTCTTATGTTGAACTTTCTAGTTAGATCTTCTTATTTGAGATTTACCCGTGCTTATTTGCTTGATTGCTTATGTATGCTATTGTTTGTTTGCGACAGAATTCCCGGAGTGCGAAGCGTGCTACATCGAATCCCTAGGTTTCGCGGATCGTCAGCCAGGCAAGTAACACATTGATCATACTTTTTCCATACCCAGTTTTATGCATTAGTTTCAATCCTCAAACATTGCATGATTAGGATGCCATTAACATGTGGGTTGGGAAGTAGTTGAAGAGGTAGAACCTATTACCCTGTTACATTCAAACCCTTGGGAGTTACTTCTACACATTGCTTATATTGCTATGCTATGCTCATAGACGTGGTTTGGGTGAGTGAAATCCATGACAGATGTGAGATTGTTAATTAATGGTTCAACTTAAGGTGGCAACTTGAATACACATCTGGGTGGACTGAGGCACCTGGAGAACCCAGTGTTGCCTGTATTTTTTGGAAATCCTGGGGTTCCGTGTGATTTCCCTATGGACCTCCACCCAGGCTCAAAGGAAACTGAGATGATTCATGCTAGAAACTTCCATGTGCAGCCACAAGCTATTATGGGCTCTAGCATAGTTGAGTAAGTTACGTGAAGCTCTCGAAGAGGTAGATCAGTAGGTAGTGGGTTGTAGGTTTGGTATGGTCTGCCCGGAGTAGAGAGTTAATGTTTCTGAAAGACTGTGTCTCAGTCATCCATTTCTCAAACACCATGTAGTGTGAGAAATTCAACGGAGGCGATTGAGTCTTGTGGGGAAAAGTGCGCAAACCTCTGCAGAGTGTACAAACTAATCATGGTTAGCCGTGTCCCCGGTTATGGACAATCTTGAGTATCTAGTACTTGGAGTATCTTAAGTATCTCATCACTCTTTAAATTAATATTGTTGGGTTGATAATTACTTTAATTGGGATTGAGTTGGAGGAACCTTCTCATTGATGTTTCAACTACCATGATAGTTAAATTAAAATCTATTCCTTTGTTGTAGGGAAAAATTGGCTTTTCGCAAAAACTATAACCATAGAGCTTTCCGCTAGCCAAATATGCATGTAGTGATAGCATTATTCTGTTATTCCTCTACTGTGCTATCTTGCCAGCATATTCCATGTGCTGACCCGTTTTGGGCTGCAACGTATTATGTTGCAGACTTTTCAGACGAGGAGTAAGGTTCGTTAGGTCGTTGTCGTGCAGCTCAGCTATGCTGTTGGAGTTGATGGACTCACTTTATCTTCCAAGCCTTCCGCTGTTATCGTATTAGATGGCCTTAAGCCATATTTATTGTAATAAGTTCTCTTTTGAGACATTCGGTGTAATAAGTGTGTGTTTGCTACTCTGTTATAAATCCTTCGAGTACTGTGTGTGTCAGCATTACCGATCCAGGGATGACATGGAAGCACAGAGACTTGACCATTTGAGGACGGGTCGCTACAGCATCCCACTTATGATTAACCTTTATTGCAAGCATCCGCAACTACAACAAAAGTATTAAGGTAAACCTAACCATAGCATGAAACATATGGATCCAAATCGGCCCCTTACGAAGCAACGCATAAACTAGGGTTTAAGCTTCTGTCACTCTAACAACTCATAATCTACTTATTACTTCCCAATGCCTTCCTCTAGGCCCAAATAATGGTGAAGTGTCATGTAGTCGACGTTCACATAACACCACTAGAGGAGAGACTGAAGGAAATATGCCCTAGAGGCAATAATAAAGTTATTATTTATTTCCTTATATCATGATAAATGTTTATTATTCATGCTAGAATTGTATTAACCGGAAACATAATACATGTGTGAATACATAGACCAACAGAGTGTCACTAGTATGCCTCTACTTACCTAGCTCGTTAATCAAAGATGGTTATGTTTCCTAACCATGAACAAAGAGTTGTTATTTGATTAACGAGGTCATATCATTAGTTGAATGATCTGATTGACATGACCCATTCCATTAGCTTAGCACCCGATCGTTTAGTATGTTGCTATTGCTTTCTTCATGACTTATACATGTTCCTATAACTATGAGATTATGCAACTCCCGTTTACCGGAGGAACACTTTGGGTACTACCAAACGTCACAACGTAACTGGGTGATTATAAAGGAGTACTACAGGTGTCTCCAATGGTAGATGTTGGGTTGGCGTATTTCGAGATTAGGGTTTGTCACTCCGATTGTCGGAGAGGCATCTCTGGGCCCTCTCGGTAATATACATCACATAAGCCTTGCAAGCATAATAACTAAGATGTTAGTTATGAGATGATGTATAACGGAACGAGTAAAGAGACTTGCCAGTAACGAGATTGAACTAGGTATTGGATACCGACGATCGAATCTCGGGCAAGTAACATACCGATGACAAAGGGAACAACGTATGTTGTTATGCGGTCTGACCGATAAAGATCTTCGTAGAATATGTAGGAGCCAATATGGGCATCCAGGTCCCGCTATTGGTTATTGACCGGAGACGTGTCTCGGTCATGTCTACATTGTTCTCGAACCGTAGGGTCCGCACGCTTAACGTTACGATGACAGTTATTATGAGTTTATGCATTTTGATGTACCGAAGGTTGTTCGGAGTCCTGGATGAGATCACGGACATGACGAGGAGTCTCGAAATGGTCGAGACGTAAAGATTGATATATTGGAAGCCTATGTTTGGACATCGAAAGTGTTCCGGGTGAAATCGGGATTTTACCGGATTACCGGGAGGGTTACCGGAACCCCCCGGGAGCCAAATGGGCCAACATGGGCCTTAGTGGAAAGGTGAGAGGGCAGCCCACATAGGGCTGCGCCTCCCCCCCCCCACTCTCCCTAGTCCTATTAGGACTAGGAGAGGGGCCGGCCACCTCTCTCTCTCCCCCCTTTAAAGGATTCCTAGTTGGACTAGGATTGGAGGGGGGAGTCCTACTCCCGGTAGGAGTAGGACTCCTCCTGCGCCTCCTCCTCTTTGGCCGGCCTGCCCCCCTCCCTCCAACCTTTATATACGGGGGCAGGGGACACCCCAAGACACACAAGTTGATCCTTGAGATCGTTCCTTAGCCGTGTGCGGTGCCCCCTGCCACCAAATTCCACCTCGATCATACCGTTACAGTGCTTAGGCGAAGCCCTGCGTCGGTAGTACATCAAGATCGTCACCACGCCGTCGTGCTGACGGAACTCTTCCTCGACGCTTTGCTGGATCGGAGCCCGAGGAACGTCATCGAGCTGAACGTGTGCTAAGAACTCGGAGGTGCCGGAGTAACGGTGCTTGGATCGGTCGGATCGGGAAGACGTACGACTACTTCCTCTATGTTGTGTAATCGCTTCCGCAGTCGGTCTGCGTTGGTACGTAGACAACACTCTCCCCTCTCGTTGCTATGCATCACCATGATCTTGCGTGTGCGTAGGAAAATTTTGAAATTACTGCGTTCCCCAACAGTGGCATCCGAGCCTAGGTTTTTATGGTTTGATGTTATATGCACGAGTAGAACACAAGTGAGTTGTGGGCGATACAAGTCATACTGCCTACCAGCATGTCATACTTTGGTTCGGCGGTATTGTTGGACGAGACGATCCGGACCAACCTTACACGTACTCTTACGCGAGACCGGTTCCCTCGACGTGCTTTGCACATAGATGGCTTGCGGAAGACTGTCTCTCCAACTTTAGTTGAACCAAGTGTGACTACGCCCGGTCCTTGAGAAGGTTAAAACGGAGTCTATTTGACGAACTATCGTTGTGGTTTTGATGCGTAGGTGAGATGAGTTCTTACTTAAGCCCATAGCAGCCACGTAAAACTTGCAACAACAAAGTAGAGGACGTCTAACTTGTTTTTGCAGGGCATGTTGTGATGTGATATGGTCAAGGCATGATGCTAATTTTATTGTATGAGATGATCATGTTTTGTAACCGAGTTATCGGCAACTGGCAGGAGCCATATGGTTGTCGCTTTATTGTATGCAATGCAATCGCGATGTAATGCTTTACTTTGTTACTAAGCGGTAGTGATAGTCGTGGAAGCATAAGATTGGCGAGACGACAACGATGCTATGATGGAGATCAAGGTGTCGCGCTGGTGACGATGGTGATCATGACGGTGCTTCGGAGATGGAGATCACAAAGCACAAGATGATGATGGCCATATCATATCACTTATATTGATTGCATGTGATGTTTATCCTTTTATGCATCTTATCTTGCTTTGATTGACGGTAGCATTATAAGATGATCTCTCACTAAATTATCAATAAGTGTTCTCCCTGAGTATGCACCGTTGCAAAAGTTCTTCGTGCTGAGACACCACGTGATGATCGGGTGTGATAGGCTCTACGTTCAAATACAACGGGTGCAAAACAGTTGCACACGCGGAATACTCAGGTTATACTTGACGAGCCAAGCATATACAGATATGGCCTCGGAACACGGAGACCGAAAGGTCGAGCGTGAATCATATAGTAGATATGATCAACATATTGATGTTCACCATTGAAAACTACTCCATCTCACGTGATGATCGGTTATGGTTTAGTTGATTTGGATCACGTGATCACTTAGAGGATTAGAGGGATGTCTATCTAAGTGGGAGTTCTTAAGTAATATGATTAAATTGAACTTAAATTTATCATGAACTTAGTCCTGGTAGTATCTTGCAAATCATGTTGTAGATCAATAGCTCGCGTTGTTGCTTCCCTATGTTTATTTTGATATGTTCCTAGAGAAAATTGTGTTGAAAGATGTTAGTAGCAATGATGCGGATTGGATCCGTGATCTGAGGTTTATCCTCATTGCTGCACAGAAGAATTATGTCCTTGATGCACCGCTAGGTGACAGACCTATTGCAGGAGCAGATGCAGACGTTATGAACGTTTGGCTAGCTCAATATGATGACTACTTGATAGTTTAGTGCACCATGATTAACAGCTTAGAATCGGAACTTCAAAGACGTTTTGAACGTCATGGACCATATGAGATGTTCCAGGAGTTGAAGTTAATATTTCAAGAAAATACCCGAGTTGAGAGACATGAAGTCTCCAGCAAGTTCTATAGCTAAAAGATGGAGGAGAATCGCTCAACTAGTGAGCATGTGCTCAGATTGTCTGGGTACTACAATCGCTTGAATCAAGTGGGAGTTAATCTTCCAGATAAGATAGTGATTGACAGAATTCTCTAGTCATCATCACTAAGTTAGTAGAACTTCGTGATGAACTATAATATGCAAGGGATAACGGAAACAACTCCCAAGCTCTTCGTGATGCTGAAATCAACGAAGGTAGAAATCAAGAAAAACATCAAGTGTTGATTGTTGACAAGAACACTAGTTTCAAGAAAAGGGCAAAGGGAAGAAGGGGAACTTCAAGAAGAATGGCAAGCAAGTTGCTGCTCAAGTGAAGAAGCCCAAGTCTGATCCTAAGCCTGAGACTAAGTGATTCTACTGCAAAGGAACTGGTCACTGGAAGCGGAACTACCCCAAGTGATTGGCGGATAAGTAGGATGGCAAAGTGAACATAAGTATATTTGATATACATGTTATTGATGTGTACTATACTAGTGTTTATAGCAACCCCTCAGTATTTGATGCTAGTTCAGTTGCTAAGATTAGTACCTCGAAACGGGAGTTGCAGAATAAACAAAGACTAGTTAAGGGTGAAGTGACGATGTGTGTTGGAAGTAGTTCCAAGATTGATATGATCATCATCGCACACTCCCCTATACTTTCGGGATTAGTGTTGAACTTAAATAAGTGTTATTTGGTTTTTGCGTTGAGCATGGATATGATTTGATCATGTTTATTGTAATACGGTTATTCATTTAAGTAAAAGAATAAATTGTTGTTCTCTTTACATGAATAAAACCTTATATGGTTACACACCCAATGAAAATAGTTCATTGGATCTCGATCTTAATAATACACATATTCATAATATTGAAACCAAAAGATGCAAAGTTAATAATGATAGTGCAACTTATTTGTGGCACTGCTGTTTAGGTCATATTGGTATAAAGCGCATGAAGAAACTCCATGCTGATGGGCTTTCGGAATCACTTGATTATGAATCACTTGATGCTTGCGAACCATGCCTTTTGGGCAAGATGACTAAAACGCCGTTCTCCGGAACAATGGAGCGAGAAAAGATTTATTGGAAATCATACATACTGATGTATGTGGTCCGATGAATATTGAGGCTCGCGACAGGTATCATTATTTTCTGATCTTCACAGATGATTTGAGCAGATATGAGTATATCTACTTGATGAAACATAAGTCTGAAACATTTGAAAAGTTCAAAGAATTTCAGAGTGAAGTGGAAAATCATCGTGACAAGAAAATAAAAGTTTCTACGATATGATCGCAGAGGTAAAATATTTGAGTTACGAGTTTGGTCTTCAATTAAAACAATGTGGAATAGTTTCACAAAATCATGCCACATGGAACACCACAGCATAATGGTGTGTCCGAACGTCATAACCGTACTTTATTGGATATAGTGCAATCTATGATGTATCTTACCGATCTACCACTATCGTTTTGGGGTTATGCATTAGAGACAGCTGCATTCACGTTAAATAGGGCACCATCTAAATCCGTTGAGACGACACCGTGTGAACTATGGTTTGGCAAGAAACCTAAGCTGTCATTTCTTAAAAATTTGGGGTTGCGATGCTTATATGAAAAAGTTTCATCCTGATAAGCTCAAACTCAAATCGGAGAAGTGCGTCTTCATAGGATATCCAAAGGAAACTATTGGATAAACCTTCTATCACAGATCCGAAGGCAAGACTTTTGTTGCTAAAATTCGGAAACTTTCTGGAGAAGGAGTTTCTCTCGAAAGAAGTGAGTGGGAGGAAAGTAGAACTTAACGAGGTAACTGTACCTGCTCCCTTATTGGAAAGTAGTACATCATAGAAAAATGTTTCTGTGACACCTACACCAGTTAGTGAGGAAGCTAATGATGATGATCATGAAACTTCAGAACAAGACACTACTGAACCTCGTAGATCAACCAGAGTAAGATCCGCGCCAGAGTGGTACGGTAATCCTGTTCTGGAAGTCATGCTACTAGATCATGATGATCCTACGAACTATGAAGAAGCGATGGTGAGCCCAGATTCCGCAAAGTGGCTTGAAGCCATGAAATCTGAGATATGATCCATGTATGAGAACAAAGTATGGACTTTAGTTGACTTGCCCGATGATCGGCAAGCCATAGAAAATAAATGGATCTTCAAGAGGAAGACGGACGCTGATAGTAGTGTTACTATCTACAAAGCTAGAATTGTCGCAAAAGGTTTTCGACAAGTTCAAGGTGTTGACTACGATGAGATTTTCTCACTCGTATCTATGCTTAAGTCTGTCCGAATCATGTTAGTAATTGCCGCGTTTTATGAAATCTGGCAAACGGATAAACAAAACTGCATTCCCTAATGGATTTATTAAAGAAGAGTTGTATATGATGCAACCATAAGGTTTTGTCAATCCAAAAGGTGCTAACAAAATGTGCAAGCACCAGTGATCCATCTGTGGACTGGTGCAAGCATCTCGGAGTTGGAATATACGCTTTGATGAGTTGATCAAAGCATATAGTTTTATACAGACTTGCGGTGAAGCCTGTATTTACGAGAAAGTGAGTGGGAGCACTACAGCATTTCTGATAAGTATATGTGAATGACATATTGTTGATCGGAAATAATGTAGAATTATTCTGTAAAGCATAAAAGGAGTGTTTGAAAGGAGTTTTTCAAAGAAAGACTTCGGTAAAGCTGCTTACATATTGAGCTTCAAGATCTATAGAGATAGATCAAGACGCTTGATAAGTTTTTCAATAAGTACATACCTTGACAAGATTTTGAAGTAGTTCAAAATGGAACAGTCAAAGAAAAAGTTTCTTGCCTGTGTTACAAGGTGTGAAGTTGAGTAAAGACTCAAAGCCCGACCACGGCAGAAGATAGAAAGAGAATGAAAGTCATTCCCTATGCCTCATTCATAGGTTCTATAAAGTATGCCATGCTGTGTACCGGATCTATTGTATACCCTGCACTGATTTGGCAAGGGAGTACAATAGTGATCTAGGAGTAGATCACTGGACAGCGGTCAGAATTATCCTTATTGAAATAAGGAAATGTTTCTCGATTATGGACGTGACAAAAAGGTTCGTCGTAAAGGGTTACGTCGATGCAAGTTTTTGACACTGATCCAGATGATTCTAAATCTGGATACATATTGAAAGTGGGAGCAATTAGCTAGAGTAGCTCCGTGTAGAGCATTGTAGACATAGAACTTGCAAAATACTTACGGATCTGAATGTGACAGACCTGTTGACTAAAATAATCTCACAAGCAAAACATGATCACACCTTAGTACTCTTTGGGTGTTAATCACATAGATATGTGAACTAGATTGCTGACTCTAGTAATCCCTTTGAGTGTTGGTCACATGACGATGTGAACTATGGGTGTTAATCACATGGTGATGTGAACCATTGCTGCTAAATCACATGGCGATGTGAACTAGATTATTGACTCTAGTGCAAGTGGGAGACTGAAGGAAATATGCCCTAGAGGCAATAATAAAGTTATTATTTATTTCCTTATATCATGATAAATGTTTATTATTCATGCTAGAATTGTATTAACCGGAAACATAATACATGTGTGAATACATAGACCAACAGAGTGTCACTAGTATGCCTCTACTTGACTAGCTCGTTAATCAAAGATGGTTATGTTTCCTAACCATGAACAAAGAGTTGTTATTTGATTAACGAGGTCACATCATTAGTTGAATGATATGATTGACATGACCCATTCCATTAGCTTAGCACCCGATCGTTTAGTATGTTGCTATTGCTTTCTTCATGACTTATACATGTTACTATAACTATGAGATTATGCAACTCTCGTTTACCGGAGGAACACTTTGGGTACTACCAAACATCACAACGTAACTGGGTGATTATAAAGGAGTACTACAGGTGTCTCCAATGGTAGATGTTGGGTTGGGGTATTTCGAGATTAGGGTTTGTCACTCCGATTGTCGGAGAGGTATCTCTGGGCCCTCTCGGTAATATACATCACATAAGCCTTGCAAGCATAATAACTAAGATGTTAGTTATGAGATGATGTATAACGGAACGAGTAAAGAGACTTGCCAGTAACGAGATTGAACTAGGTATTGGATACCGACGATCGAATCTCGGGCAAGTAACATACCGATGACAAAGGGAACAACGTATGTTGTTATGCGGTCTGACCGATAAAGATCTTCGTAGAATATGTAGGAGCCAATATGGGCATCCAGGTCCCGCTATTGGTTATTGACCGGAGACGTGTCTCGGTCATGTCTACATTGTTCTCGAACCGTAGGGTCCGCACGCTTAACGTTACGATGACAGTTATTATGAGTTTATGCATTTTGATGTACCGAAGGTTGTTCGGAGTCCCGGATGAGATCACGGACATGACGAGGAGTCTCGAAATGGTCGAGACGTAAAGATTGATATATTGGAAGCCTATGTTTGGACATCGGAAGTGTTCCGGGTGAAATCGGGATTTTACCGGATTACCGGGAGGGTTACCGGAACCCCCCGGGAGCCAAATGGGCCAACATGGGCCTTAGTGGAAAGGTGAGAGGGCAGCCCACATAGGGCTGCGCCTCCCCCCCCCTCTCCCTAGTCCTATTAGGACTAGGAGAGGGGCCGGCCACCTCTCTCTCTCTCCCCTTTAAAGGATTCCTAGTTGGACTAGGATTGGAGGGGGGAGTCCTACTCCCGGTAGGAGTAGGACTCCTCCTGCGCCTCCTCCTCTTTGGCCGGCCAGCCCCCCTCCCTCCAACCTTTATATACGGGGGCAGGGGACACCCCAAGACACACAAGTTGATCCTTGAGATCGTTCCTTAGCCGTGTGCGGTGCCCCCTGCCACCAAATTCCACCTCGATCATACCGTTACAGTGCTTAGGCGAAGCCCTGCGTCGGTAGTACATCAAGATCGTCACCACGCCGTCGTGCTGACGGAACTCTTCCTCGACGCTTTGCTGGATCGGAGCCCGAGGAACGTCATCGAGCTGAACGTGTGCTAAGAACTCGGAGGTGCCGGAGTAACGGTGCTTGGATCGGTCGGATCGGGAAGACGTACGACTACTTCCTCTATGTTGTGTGATCGCTTCCGCAGTCGGTCTGCGTTGGTACGTAGACAACACTCTCCCCTCTCGTTGCTATGCATCACCATGATCTTGCGTGTGCGTAGGAAAATTTTGAAATTACTGTGTTCCCCAACAGAGACAACATACATCTCATCAAAATATCGAACGAATACCAAATTCACATGACTACTAATATTAAGACTTCTCCCATGTCCTCAGGAACAAACGTAACTACTCACAAAGCATATTCATGTTCATAATCAGAGGGGTATTAATGTGCATATAGGATCTGAACATATGATCTTCCACCAAATAAACCAACTAGCATCAACTACAAGGAGTAATTAACACTAGTAGCAACCCACAGGTACCAATCCCAGACTTGGAGACAAGAATTGGATACAAGAGATGAACTAGGGTTTTGAGAGGAGATGGTGCTGGTGAAGATGTTGATGGAGATTGCCCTCTCCCGATGAGAGGAGCATTGGGTGATGACGATGGCGATGATTTCCCCCTCCCGAAGGGAAGTTTCCCCGGTAGAACAGCTCCGCCAGAGCCCTAGATTGGTTCCGCCAAGGTTCCGCCTCGTGGCGGTGGAGTCTCGTCTGGAAAGATGGCTTATGATTTTTTTTCTCATCAAAAGACTCCATATAGCAGAAGATGGCCACCGAAGGGCCACCAGGGGGGCCACGAGGTAGGGGGCGCACCCAGGGGGTAGGGCGCGCCCCCCACCCTCGTGGGCAGGGTGTGGCCCCCTAATGAACTTCTTGCACTCAATATTTATTATATATTCTGAAATTGACTTCCGTGAAGTTTCGGGACTTTTGGAGCTGTGTAGAATAGGTCTCTAATATTTGCTCCTTTTCCAGCCCAGAATCCCAGCTGTCGGCATTCTCCCTCTTTATGTAAACCTTGTAAAATAAGAGAGAATAGTCATAAGTATTGTGACATAATGTGTAATAACAGCCCATAATGCAATAAATATCGATATAAAAGCATGATGCAAAATGGACGTATCAGGGAGCGTTTGCCGGTTGGACGACTGAAGACCGTGAAGTACGAGGATTGGACGACAAAGACGGCCCACTACGGCTCCCCACTTGGGCTTACAAGTGGGATGTGTTAAATGAGACGACGGATGATCCCTCGGTCATGTAGAAGTTGTACAAGAGCGAGCTGGACACGATCATGGCTGAGCAGGTGACTCGACATTGCATAAGTGATTCTGATGCTTCTATCGTAACTCGAAATCAATTTTGCATTCTATGCTATTTTGCAGGTGGAATGGGAGCCGTATGGAAGAGGGGATAGTTTTGGTAACCCTATAGAGTTCAGGTTGAATCTGGTGTGCACTAGGGATAGGGATCTTTGGCATATGTGGTGCCCACTCATATGCAACTGGGCGGTTGAGCTTCACCTGCCACATCGGGTGTACCGCCAGTTTGGTTTGTTCCAGCCACACCCGCCGGAGTGGAGGACACGGACAAGTTGCTATACGCGTAAGATATAATTAACTTGAGCACTTAGCAGCTTCTCGGCGGTTTCGATGGTGCTAATATTCTGTCTCTAACTTGCAGGTTGGATAGGAGAAGGCAGCGGAAGGTCAAGGATTGGGCCAAGCATCACAGGAAGTATGTCGTACAGTTCGCGCTTAGTATGGAGCAATCTAAGGCTGGAAAACGAGCCCAGCTTCGTGAGCACTTCCTGACCGCGTTTTAACAACTATCTCACATGGTTTCTTGCAAGTACCCGTGTGGAGGTATGCAAGCCGGCGTATGCTGAGGAGATTTTGGAAGATCCCACCATTTTCGATGAGCTAACCCAGCACGAGTACAACACATTAGTCGGGAAAGGCACCTCAGTCCCTTCAGCTCCAATGATGAACTTTGTGGTATTTTTCCTTTTTGCTTTTCCATTCGCACTACTCACATCTTTGCTTGCCTAACACATTCATGTCGTTTCTGTTCATAGCGTGCCTAGATCAAGAAAGCAGCTGATGAGACCGAGACTATTCTAGAGAAAACCCCGATTGGGAAAAGCGATGGGGAAGGTGCACTTCGAGCATTCATTAAGGTTCACATCTCCTTCAAACTACCACTTAACATGTGTTGCTACATTCGATATATCATTCACCTGTACATGTTGCAGCGCCAGGGCCAAAGGTTAAGGCGGCTATCAAACCTTGTCGGTTGTCGTGACCCCGAGTATGTATCACCAGAACGGTCTAGGTCGACGACACCATCAGATCCCACTTTTGGCCATGGTCATCCTTTGGAGGATGAGGATGTGGGTGTGGTCACCCAAGAGGTATGGCATGAGCATATATTCAATTGTTGATGCATTGCTAACTTTATCCTCACACACGGTCTTTTCCATATCTTTTGTTTTTGTAATAGGTTGCTGATGATATGACCTTGGGGACCTACCAAGTTCGGTCAACATACAAGTTAAAGCCTAGGAAGGGAATCAATAAATACACTCCCGAAGACTTCACCCAAAGAGGCAAAAGGACGGTCGGCACCTCGCGGATGGTGGCTTTGGATGACTATGTGGATGACGTGGAGGAACTGGAGCCGGAGCGGATTGCTCTTCCTAGGAAGGCGAAGAAGATAGCCAGCAAGAGGGGGAGGATCTAAAAAGTGCACAAGGAACTAGTCATCGTCCTCTATTTGTTATGTAACTCGCCTAGTGGGCATTTTGCTTATGTCGAACTTGTTATGTCGTTGAACTTGGAGTGGTGGTAGCTCTTAGTAATGTTGAACTTGAAGTGATTGTATGTCTTAGTAATGTTGAACCTGAAGTGACGGTCACTCTAAGAAATGTTGTCTTTGTTGAAGTTGAAGAGGTGTTGAAAATGTCATAATGAAGATCATTACTGTTTATTCTGTGATGCAAGTATATGTGCCTAAAAATGTTCCAGAAATGACCAGTAGGAGGGACAAAAAAACACTAAGTGTTGGTGTGGCGCCTAGCCTGGAGGCGCCACACCAAGCTGTGCGACGCCTAGCCCGTGGGCGTTGAACAATAGAGTGTGGCGCCACCCTGCTAGGCGCCACATCAACACTTAGCGAATTTTTTGCCCCCAAACGGGATGCAAACTTCTGTTGCTCTCTGGATAGCTATTCCCAAGTGTGCAACACCTCCGAGCTAGGCGTTGCAGTGCTTCGTGTGACGCCTAGCTCTGAGGTGTTGCACACCTGTGTAGAGCTACCTAGAGAGCAACAAAAAGTTTGCAAGTTATAGGCTGGTGTGGCGCCTAGCCTGGAGGCACCACACGAAGAAGTGCAGCGCCTAGCTCGGAGGCGTTGCACTGCTTCGTGTGGTGCCTTGGAGGCGTTGCACTTGTTCCGGTATTGAATGTGCCTATTGAGAAAGTCTTGACCACCGGGATCAAGTTTTTTGTGTGCGAGCAATTTGTTGGACAAAGTGGCGAACTGCTTGTCGAAGAAAGCAAGACAACAATCTTGAAGATCATTGGCCAACTCCTTAAGGCCACATGCCCTATAGAAGTTCGAACATAAGTGTCTCATGCACCATCGATGGTGCAACGGAGCATGCCCGGGAATGTCAATCTCCACGGCGTTAAGAAATCCTGGATGACGATCCGATATGGCACAAATTTCCCTTTGAGCGGGTAACACATTCGTCCTCAAAAGACGCAAAAACCACTCCCAGTTGTCATTGTTCTCCACCTCAACCAAAGCAAATGCCAATGGCAACACCCGGTTATTGGCGTCACTTGCTATCGCAACCAACAAGGTGCCCTTGTATTGTCCGGTCAAGAATGTGCCATCAATGGCGATGACCAGCCTACAGTGTTCGAAAGCCCTCACGCATTGCTCGAACGCCCAAAAAGCACGGCCAAATACTCAAACGTTCCTTCCTTCATGAACCGTTGTTTTCCCCATGAGGCTCGACCACATGAACCATGCCCGGGTTTGTGGCGGCCATGTCTAACAACAACCTAGGGATTCGGTTGTATGCTTCCTCCCAAGTACCATACAACATCTTAAATGCGGCTTGCTTCGCCTTCCATGCCTTGTCGTACTTCACCTTGTAATGAAAGATGGCTTTCACAAGGTCAATGACATGTTGGACGCCCATTCTTGGAAGTGTGGATATTGAGTTGGAGAGCCTGTAAGCGATGAACTCGGATGTGAGTTGTCTGTGGTCTTGGGACACAATCTTGCCATCCACCTTTTTGCCTCGGCACATGTGAGTTGGCACACAACTCACTACGTGCCAAGTAGGACCTCCTTTCCATGGTCTTGCATGCACAATCCACAGACATATTTCATCTTCACATGCACATGCAACCGTGTAGCGCACATTGACGTCTGAGTTCACCACCTTGTGTGGACGATAATGCGTAACCTAGTAGTTGTCGAGCCACATCTTCAATTCCAAGAAGGTATCGAAATTAGACCCTTTTAGCAATCCCGTTCTTGCCGTTATCCAAATCACGGTGAGATCTTGGCCTAACCCCAAGAGATATACCTTGGCCACCATCTACCATGGCTTCATCCACGATACTAACATCCCTACCCCCATAGGGTGTGGCGCCCCAGAGCTAGGCGCTGCACCGTACGGTGTGGCGCCTGCGTGTCGGGTGCCACACAAAAAGGTCAGCCGCATGAAATAGTTTTACGAGCAGTTCATTTTGTGATTTCATTTCGTCCCGAGGTCAAAATTGTCAAATTTACCATAAGGGCAGGTTCATCCACTATTTCCCTACCCTGATTACTTTTGCAAAGAACAAGCCATGCACTGTCGCTTCCCAATTGAGTGCTGAAGAAGGTTGGAACATCCAAATCTTTCCACCATGTCCTCACATGAGCTTCAATCTCTAATGGAATGGATGCAAGAGCTTGAACTAGATGGCAATGGTGCTGATCACATTCACAGGATCTCATCAATCTATGCTACAGAGGCAATTACGACATACTTCTACAAGCTTTTGACTTTCAGAGGGGCCAAATGGTCGTACGCTGATTCAGTCTGGGTACCCCTTATTCCAACTAAACACCGTATGTTCTTGTGGCTTGCGATCAGGGATCGGCTCAACACAAGAAACGGCAATGCTCAAGAAAAATTGGACTGCAGTGGCTCCACACAACGGCGGCAGAAACAAACTCGCATATCATCCTTCGCTGCAGGGCGACATCCCTGCTATGGAGAGCGATGGGACTGCTAGCTCATACATCCAATTCTTCTAGCCTTTGCAACTTCATCACTTGGACGGAAGCCTTTGTTGGGGAACATAGTAATTTCAAAAAATTTCCTACGCACACGCAAGATCATGGTGATGCATAGCAACGAGGGGAGAGCATGATCTACGTACCCTTGTAGATCGCAACGGAAGCGTTGACACAACGTAGAGGAAGTAGTCATACGTCTTCTTCCCGATCCGACCGATCCAAGCACCGTTACTCCGGCACCTCCGAGTTCTTAGCACACGTATAGCTCGATGACGATCCCCGGGCTCCGATCCAGCAAAGCTTCAGGGAGGAGTTCCGTCAGCACGACGGCGTGATGACGATCTTGATGTTCTACCGACGCAGGGCTTCACCTAAGCACTACAACGATATGATCGAGGTGGAATATGGTGGCAGGGGGCACCGCAGACGGCTAAGGAACGATCTCAAAGATCAACTTGTGTGTCCTAGGGTGCCCCCTGCCCCCGTATATAAAGGAGCAAAGGGGAGGCCGGCCGGCCTATGGGCGCGCCAAGGGGAGGAGGAGTCCTCCTCCTAGTAGGAGTAGGACTCCCCTCTCCTAGTCCAACTAGGAGACTTGAGGGGGAAGGAAAGAGAGGGAGAGGGAGAGGGAAAGGGGGGCCGCCCCCCCCCCCCCTCCTAGTCCAATTCGGACTCCCCTTGAGGGGGGGGCGCCACCTCTTGGGCTGCTGCCCTCTCTCTCCCCTCAGGCCCAATAAGGCCCATTACTTCCCCGGGGGGTTCCGGTAACCCCTCTGGCACTCCGGTTTTATCCGGAACACTTCCGGTGTCCGAATATAAGCGTCCAATATATCAATCTTTATGTCTCGACCATTTCGAGACTCCTCGTCATGTCCGTGATCACATCCGGGACTCCGAACTAACTTCGTTACATCAAAATGCATAAACTCATAATAACTGTCATTGTAACTTTAAGCGTGCGGACCCTACGGTTCGAGAACAATGTAGACATGACCGAGACACGTCTCCGGTCAATAACCAATAGCGGGACCTGGATGCCCATATTGGCTCCTACATATTCTATGAAGATCTTTATCGGTCAGACCGCATAACAACATACGGTGTTCCCTTTGTCATCGGTATGTTACTTGCCCGAGATTCGATCGTCGGTATCCAATACCTAGTTCAATCTCGTTACCGGCAAGTCTCTTTACTCGTTCTGTAATACATCATCTCACAACTAACTCATTAGTTGCATTGCTTGCAAGGCTTAAGTGATGTGCATTACCGAGAGGGCCCAGAGATACCTCTCCGACAATCGGAGTGACAAATCCTAATCTCGAAATACGCCAACCCAACATCTACCTTTGGAGACACCTGTAATGCTCCTTTATAATCACCCAGTTACGTTGTGACGTTTGGTAGCACCCAAAGTGTTCCTCCGGCAAACGGGAGTTGCATAATCTCATAGTCATAGGAACATGTATAAGTCATGAAGAAAGCAATAGCAACATACGAAACGATCGGGTGCTAAGCTAATGGAATGGGTCATGTCAATCAGATCATTCAACTAATGATGTGACCTCGTTAATCAAATAACAACACTTTGTTCATGGTTAGGAAACATAACCATCTTTGATTAATGAGCTAGTCAAGTAGAGGCATACTAGTGACACTAAGTTTGTTTATGTATTCACACATGTATTATGTTTCCGGTTAATACAATTCTAGCATGAATAATAAACATTTATCATGATATAAGGAAATAAATAATAACTTTATTATTGCCTCTAGGGAATATTTCCTTCAGTCTCCCACTTGCACTAGAGTCAATAATCTAGATTACACAGTAATGATTCTCACACCCATGGAGCCTTGGTGCTGATCATGTTTTGCTCGTGGAAGAGGCTTAGTCAACGGGTCTGCAATTCAGATCCGTATGTATCTTGCAAATCTCTATGTCTCCCACCTGGACTAGATCCCGGATGGAATTGAAGCGTCTCTTGATGTGCTTGGTCCTCTTGTGAAATCTGGATTCCTTTGCCAAGGCAATTGCACCAGTATTGTCACAAAAGATTTTCATTGGACCCGATGCACTAGGTATGACACCTAGATCGGATATGAACTCCTTCATCCAGACTCCTTCGTTCGCTGCTTCCGAAGCAGCTATGTACTCCGCTTCACATGTAGATCCCGCTACGACGCTTTGTTTAGAACTGCACCAACTAACAGCTCCACCGTTTAATGTAAACACGTATCCGGTTTGCGATTTAGAATCGTCCGGATCAGTGTCAAAGCTTGCATCAACGTAACCTCTTACGGTGAGCTCTTTGTCACCTCCATATACGAGAAACATATCCTTAGTCCTTTTCAGGTATTTCAGGATGTTCTTGACCGATGTCCAGTGATCCACTCCTGGATTACTTTGGTACCTCCCTGCTAAACTTATAGCAAGGCACACATCAGGTCTGGTACACAGCATAGCATACATGATAGAGCCTATGGCTGAAGCATAGGGAACATCTTTCATTTTCTCTCTATCTTCTGCAGTGGTCGGGCATTGAGTCTGACTCAACTTCACACCTTGTAACACAGGCAAGAACCCTTTCTTTGCTTGATCCATTTTGAACTTCTTCAAAATCTTGTCAAGGTATGTGCTTCGTGAAAGTCCAATTAAGCGTCTTGATCTATCTCTATAGATCTTTATGCCTAATATGTAAGCAGCTTCACCAAGGTCTTTCATTGAAAAACTCTTATTCAAGTATCCCTTTATGCTATCCAGAAATTCTAAATCATTTCCAATCACCAATATGTCATCCACATATAATATCAGAAATGCTACAGAGCTCCCACTCACTTTCTTGTAAATACAGGCTTCACCGAAAGTCTGTATAAAACCAAATGCTTTGATCACACTATCAAGGCGTTTATTCCAACTCCAAGAGGCTTGCACCAGTCCATAAATGGATCGCTGGAGCTTGCACACTTTGTTAGCTCCCTTTGGATCGACAAAACCTTCCGGTTGCATCATATACAACTCTTCTTCCAGAAATTCATTCAGGTATGCAGTTTTGACATCCATCTGCCAAATTTCATAATCATAAAATGCGGCAATTGCTAACATGATTCTGACAGACTTAAGCATCGCTACGGGTGAGAAGGTCTCATCGTAGTCAACCCCTTGAACTTGTCGAAAACCTTTTGCGATAAGTCGAGCTTTATAGACAGTAATATTACCGTCAGCGTCGGTCTTTTTCTTGAAGATCCATTTATTCTCAATTGCTCGCCGATCATCGGGCAAGTCAACCAAAGTCCATACTTTGTTCTCATACATGGATCCCATCTCAGATTTCATGGCTTCAAGCCACTTTGCGGAATCTGGGCTCACCATCGCTTCTTCATAGTTCGTAGGTTCATCATGATCTAGTAGCATGACTTCCAAACTGGATTACCGTACCACTCTGGTGCGGATCTCACTCTGGTTGATCTACGAGGTTCAGTAGTATCTTGTCCTGAAGTTTCATGATCATCATCATTAGCTTCCTCACTAATTGGTATAGGTGTCGCAGAAACAGTTTTCTGTGATGTACTACTTTCCAATAAGGGAGCAGGTACAGTTACCTTGTCAAGTTCTACTTTCCTCCCACTCACTTCTTTCGAGAGAAACTCCTTCTCTAGAAATGATCCATTCTTAGCAACGAATGTCTTGCCTTCGGATCTGTGATAGAAGGTGTACCCAACAGTTTCTTTTGGGTATCCTATGAAGACACATTTCTCCGATTTGGGTTCGAGCTTATCAGGTTGAAGCTTTTTCACATAAGCATCGCAGCCCCAAACTTTAAGAAACGACAACTTTGGTTTCTTGCCAAACCATAGTTCATAAGGCGTCATCTCAACGGATTTTGATGGTGCCCTATTTAACGTGAATGCGGCCGTCTCTAAAGCATAACCCCAAAACGATAGCGGTAAATCAGTAAGAGACATCATAGATCGCACCATATCTAGTAAACTACGATTACGACGTTCAGACACACCATTACGATGTGGTGTTCCGGGTGGCGTGAGTTGCGAAACTATTCCACAATTTTTCAAATGTACACCAAAATCGTAACTCAAATATTCTCCTCCACGATCAGATCGTAGAAACTTTATTTTCTTGTTACGATGATTTTCAACTTCACTCTGAAATTCTTTGAACTTTTCAAATGTTTCAGACTTATGTTTCATTAAGTAGATATACCCATATCTGCTTAAATCATCTATGAAAGTGAAAAAATAACGATATCCGCCACGAGCCTCAATATTCATCGGACCACATACATCGGTATGTATGATTTCTAACAAATCTGTTGCTCTCTCCAGAGTACCGGAGAACGGTGTTTTAGTCATCTTGCCCATGAGGCACGGTTCGCAAGTACCAAGTAATTCATAATCAAGTGGTTCCAAAAGCCCATCAGTATGGAGTTTCTTCATGCGCTTTACACCGATATGACCTAAACGGCAGTGCCACAAATAAGTTGCACTATCATTATCAACTCTGCATCTTTTGGCTTCAACATTATGAATATGTGTGTTACTACTATCGAGATTCATCAAAAATAGACCACTCTTCAAAGGTGCATGACCATAAAAGATATTACTCATATAAATAGAACAACCATTATTCTCTGATTTAAATGAATAACCGTCTCGCATCAAACAAGATCCAGATATAATGTTCATGCTTAACGCTGGCACAAAATAACAATTATTTAGGTCTAATATTAATCCCGAAGGTAGATGTAGAGGTAGCGTGCCGACTGCGATCACATCGACTTTGGAACCGTTTCACACGTGCATCGTCACCTCGTCCTTTGCTAGTGTTCGCTTAATCCATAGTCCCTGTTTCGAGTTGCAAATATTAGCAACAGAACCAGTATCAAATACCCAGGTGCTACTGCGAGCTCTAGTAAGGTACACATCAATAACATGTATATCACATATACCTTTGTTCACCTTGCCATCCTTCTTATCCGCCAAATACTTGGGGCAGTTCCGCTTCCAGTGACCAGTCTGTTTGCAATAGAAGCACTCAGTTTCAGGCTTAGGTCCAGACTTGGGTTTCTTCTCTTGAGCAGCAACTTGCTTGCCGTTCTTCTTGAAGTTCCCCTTCTTCTTCCCTTTGCCCTTTTTCTTGAAACTAGTGGTCTTGTTAACCATCAACACTTGATGATCCTTCTTGATTTCTACCTCCGCAGCTTTCAGCATTGCGAAGAGCTCGGGAATAGTCTTGTTCATCCCTTGCATATTATAGTTCATCATGAAGCTCTTGTAGCTTGGTGGCAGTGATTGGAGAATTCTGTCAATAACGCAATCATCTGGAAGATTAACTCCCATCTGAATCAAGTGATTATTATACCCAGACATTTTGAGTATATGCTCACTGACAGAACTATTCTCCTCCATCTTGCAGCTATAGAACTTATTGGAGACTTCATATCTCTCAATTCGGGCATTTGCTTGAAATATTAACTTCAACTCCTGGAACATCTCATATGCTCCATGACGTTCAAAATGTCGTTCAAGTCCCGATTCTAAGCCGTAAAGCATGGCACACTGAACTATCGACTAGTCATCAGCTTTGCTCTGCCAGACGTTCATAACATCTGGTGTTGCTCCAGCAGCAGGCCTGGCACCCGGCGGTGCTTCTAGGACGTAATTCTTCTGAGCAGCAATGAGGATAATCCTCAAGTTACGGACCCAGTCCGTGTAATTGCTACCATCATCTTTCAACTTTGCTTTCTCAAGGAACGCATTAAAATTCAACGGAACAACAGCACGAGCCATCTATCTACAATCAAACATAAACAAGCAAGATACTATCAGGTACTAAGTTTAAGTTCAATTAATCAAATTACTTAAGAACTCCCACTTAGATAGACATCCCTCTAATCCTCTAAGTGATCACGTGATCCAAATCAACTAAACCATAACCGATCATCACGTGAGATGGAGTAGTTTTCAATGGTGAACATCGTTATGTTGATCATATCTACTATATGATTCACGCCCGACTTTTTGGTCTCCGTGTTCCGAGGCCATATCTGCATATGCTAGTCTCGTCAAGTTTAACCTGAGTATTCTGCGTGTGCAAAAAACTGGCTTGCACCCATTGTAGATGGACGTAGAGCTTATCACACCCGATCATCACGTGGTGTCTGGGCACGACGAACTTTGGCAACGGTGCATACTCAGGGAGAACACTTCTTGATAATTTAGTGAGAGATCATCTTATAATGCTACCGTCAATCAAAGCAAGATAAGATGCATAAAAAGATAAACATCACATGCAATCAATATAAGTGATATGATATGACCATCATCATCTTGTGCTTGTGATCTCCATCTCCGAAGCACCGTCATGATCATCATCGTCACCGGCGCGACACCTTGATCTCCATCGTAGCATATTTGTCGTCTCGCCAATCTTATGCTTCCACGACTATCGCTACCGCTTAGTGATAAAGTAAAGCATTACATCACGATTGCATTGCATACAATAAAGCGACAACCATATGGCTCCTGCCAGTTGCCGATAACTCGGTTACAAAACATGAGCATCTCATACAATAAAATTTAGCATCATGTCTTGACCATATCACATCACAACATGCCCTGCAAAAACAAGTTAGACGTCCTCTACTTTGTTGCAAGTTTTACGTGGCTGCTACGGGCTTAAGCAAGAACCAATCTCACCTACGCATCAAAACCACAACGATAGTTTGTCAAATAGACTCCGTTTTAACCTTCGCAAGGACCGGGCGTAGCCACACTCGGTTCAACTAAAGTTGGAGAGACAGTCGCCCGCAAGCCACCTATGTGCAAAGCACGTCGGGGGAACCGGTCTCGCGTAAGCGTACGCGTAAGGTTGGTCCGGGTCGTCTCGTCCAACAATACCGCCGAACCAAAGTATGACATGCTGGTAGGCAGTATGACTTGTATCGCCCACAACTCACATGTGTTCTACTTGTGCAACTAACATCAAACCATAAAACCTGGCACTGATACCACTGTTGGGGAACGTAGTAATTTCAAAAAAAATCCTACGCACACGCAAGATCATGGTGATGCATAGCAACGAGGGGAGAGCATGATCTACGTACCCTTGTAGATCGCAATGGAAGCGTTGACACAACATAGAGGAAGTAGTCGTACGTCTTCTTCCCGATCCGACCGATCCAAGCACCGTTACTCCGGCACCTCCGAGTTCTTAGCACACGTACAGCTCGATGACGATCCCCGGGCTCCGATCCAGCAAAGCTTCGGGGAGGAGTTCCGTCAGCACGACGGCGTGATGACGATCTTGATGTTCTACCGACGCAGGGCTTCACCTAAGCACTACAACGATATGATCGAGGTGGAATATGGTGGCAGGGGGCACCGCACACGGCTAAGGAACGATCTTAAAGATCAACTTGTGTGTCCTAGGGTGCCCCCCTGCCCCCGTACATAAAGGAGCAAGGGGGGAGGCTGGCCGGCCTATGGGGCGCGCCAAGGGGAGGAGGAGTCCTCCTCCTAGTAGGAGTAGGACTCCCCTCTCCTAGTCCAACTAGGAGACTTGAGGGGGAAGGAAAGAGAGGGAGAGGGAAAGGGGGGCCGCGCCCCCCCCCCCTCCTAGTCCAATTCGGACTCCCCTTGAGGGGGGGCGCGCCACCTCTTGGGCTGCTGCCCTCTCTCTCCCCTCAGGCCCAATAAGGCCCATTACTTCCCCGAGGGGTTCCGGTAACCCCTCCGGCACTCCGGTTTTATCCGAAATCATCCGGAACACTTCCGGTGTCCGAATATAGCCGTCCAATATATCAATCTTTATGTCTCGACCATTTCAAGACTCCTTGTCATGTCCGTGATCACATCCGGGACTCCGAACTAACTTCGTTACATCAAAATGCATAAACTCATAATAACTGTCATTATAACTTTAAGCGTGCGGACCCTACGTTTCGAGAACAATGTAGACATGACCGAGACACGTCTCCGGTAATAACCAATAGCGGGACCTGGATGCCCATATTGGCTCCTACATATTCTACGAAGATCTTTATCGGTCAGACCGCATAACAACATACGTTGTTCCCTTTGTCATCGGTATGTTACTTGCCCGAGATTCGATCGTCGGTATCCAATACCTAGTTCAATCTCGTTACCGGCAAGTCTCTTTACTCGTTCCGTAATACATCATCTCACAACTAACATATTAGTTGCAGTGCTTGCAAGGCTTATGTGATGTGCATTACCGAGAGGGCCCAGAGATACCTCTCCGACATTCGGAGTGACAAATCCTAATCTCGAAATACGCCAACCCAACATCTACCTTTGGAGACACCTGTAATGCTCCTTTATAATCACCCAGTTACGTTGTGACGTTTGGTAGCACCCAAAGTGTTCCTCCGGTAAACGGGAGTTGCATAATCTCATAGTCATAGGAACATGTATAAGTCATGAAGAAAGCAATAGCAACATACTAAACGATCGGGTGCTAAGCTAATGGAATGGGTCATGTCAATCAGATCATTCAACTAATGATGTGACCTCATTAATCAAATAACAACACTTTGTTCATGGTTAGGAAACATAACCATTTTTGATTAATGAGCTAGTCAAGTAGAGGCATACTAGTGACACTAAGTTTGTCTATGTATTCACACATGTATTATGTTTCCGGTTAATACAATTCTAGCATGAATAATAAACATTTATCATGATATAAGGAAATAAATAATAACTTTATTATTGCCTCTAGGGCATATTTCCTTCAGCCTTGGACATTTTCGGCAAAGAATAGAAAGTCATTTTTTCTGCGGCTGCAGTCACTCTTTGGAATGCACGAAATGCCAGGTTTTTTTGACAGCAAGATGTGGAACAGCATGCATATCAATACTTCAGTTTCAGACCTGCTACGACTCTGGAGCCATCGTGCCAAGCGATAGGAGGACAAAAACATACTTAACCAATGGGTTGCAACTCTTTTATGAACTTTTGTATCCCCCTTTGTCTATTTCTGGTTTGGTTACGCCCATCTGCACTAACCGTGCAGCTCTCATGTAGCCTCTCACGCCTGTTTTGAGATACATATAAGGTAGAAAATGCTCTACCTTCGTTTTCAAAAAAGATTTTAAAAAAACCAACACTCAACACTGATGGCGCTGAATCAAAAAATCAGCAGCACTTCCCCCAAAAGTCGCTAGACTGAGTAATGGAACACGAACCATGGAATCATCGCTCGTTAGGCCGTGTTTTTTTTACGGAGCTACGGCGGGCTTACGCCGGCCTGAACCATTTTCATTATCATATAGTTAAGACTGAGATACAAACACAACGGCTACACAAGTGTAGCACCCAACATACACAAGAAGGAAAAGGGACAACAGAGAAGAACCAGGAAACAAGCTACGACAAGTAGTTGACACCAAGAACTTAGCACCCATCACCACCAGGCTAACCGAGAAGAGCAGGAGTTAGCTTTGATGGATCAGTCTAAACGAGATTCGTTGCCGAGAAGACGAACAGAAGAAGTCACCCGCTGTCGTGCGATCACTCACACCTTGAAGAGCTAGGAAGTCACAGTCACCATCGAAGGGTATCCCATTGCCTAGCCACGTCGCGACAGAGAGAGCCACTGATCGTGCCGAAGGGCAATGCTCCGCCGAGACAGCCCCTGCACCTCCTCTAGGCCACACCATGGCCACCATCACAAATAGAGGGAGCCAGAGCACTATGCAAAACAACAAAACCTCACGAGCCGTCGAAGGGCACCAACACCGAGACATCACCGTCGCCACGAGCCCCCATGAGAGGTCAACCAACAACACCAGGATGACCAAGGCACCAGTCGCCGTCACAGACTACTTCCACCGCCACCACCAAGCATTCCAACCACCCAACAACCTCTGCCACCCAGACATCAAGCAACCAACAACGAATTTCGTGGCTCCAAGAAACAACACCCCCAAGGGGGAGAACGACATCGAGATGCCATCGTCGTCTGAACCAATAAAGGATCTAAGGCTTTCGCCCAAAGCACACGAATGAGCAGGTGGCAGCAGCTCCCCAATGACCCTTCAAGAAGGGAAACGGCACCCAAAGCCGTCGCCGTCATCATTGCCGACAAGGTCGGCACAAGGCTTTCGCCTGAAGCATCCCCAACCTAGTCGTCTCCGCAGATGCCAGCGCTTGATTCCAGCAACACAAGACCACCCCATCCCCATGCTATTCATGGCGAGCGTCCCCGCCAGGTCCAGCAAGAAGCTTCGAAGACACAGCCGCTCACCTCGAGCATCCACACAAAAAGGAGTTAGAGCAACCTTGGTTGCCACCAGCACCCAACCTCCCACCACCGGCCACACGTCTCCACCACCGCCACATCATGCCCCGCCGGCAGCATCCACCGCCGACCCCCCGGCCGTGGCCACGGAAAACCGCCGCCCAAGCAAGCTACTGCCACAGGAAAGGCCAGATCTGGACGCCATGAAGCCTCATAGACCAAACAGAGCAGCTCACCTTCGCCACCTCGTTGTCCGTGCCACCACGCCACACCGCCCAGCATCTCCGCCCCGCCATCATCCTCCGGACACGGCCACCGGGAGCACCGGCAGAGCGAGTGAGCCGCTGCTCAATGGGGTCCAGATCTGGGCATGGAGCTCCCCCAGATCGATGCGGCTGACCTGGACCGCCGCCGCCCACGCCACCCGCACCGCCTCCAAGCGCCACCGCCGCCGGCGCGCGCCCCAGGCCGCACGCAAGCCCCCACCGCCAGTGGAGCGTCCCCGTGTCGCGCCATCCGAGCGAGAGGAGGAGAGCCGTCCCCGCTGCCGCCGGCGCCACACTGGATTTTCCCGGCAACGCCCTCCGGCGGCGGCGGGAGGAGGAGGAGGAAGGGAGGAGGACTGCTGCGGTGGCGGCTAGGGTTCCTCCCGGGTCGCCCACGGGAGCGACACGGGAGGGGAGCGGGAGAGGGACTCTTTAGGTTGCTGAGTTGCTTTCGGCCGTGTTGCAAACAAATCGCCTGACAGAGAAATGGAAATAATAAACAACCAAAAATTTGAGGAGGGAAGCAGCGCTCAGGTGAACAGCGAAAGGTGTGCGACAAAAACGGCCTGCCTACGGATAATTCAAGAAACAAAAAAAGACGGGGCCACACTGACTCAACCGGGTCGGTTTTACACACGGGTGAATGAACCAGCAACAAAAGGAAGAAAAAAAACGACCGAGCCCCCAGACGGGCAACCCACGAGACTGAAAAATTCGACTGAGAGCGAAATCAATATTCGGTCCACTGAAAAATAATACTCCCTCCATTCCGAAATTCTTGGTTGCCAAAAACCTGGGGAATCAAATCAAGAGAGAACAGGAGTCAGTACAAGAGTAAGATGTCAAAAGGCTCTGTCTGAATTCTTGGTTGCGTAGGAGCTGTAAGCAGGCAAGATTACCTAGCGTTGGCAGCAGGACCATCAGAGCTGCAACGCCCACAATTTTGATGAGCATTCCCGGTGACCACCATATCCTCGATGTTGATGTACCCGGTGCTGAACCCGACGGAGTTGCAGGGCGACCCGGTGGGCAGCAGGTACGAGAGCTGCGCGCCGATGGCGCCCAGCACCATGAGCAGCACGGGGTGCAAGCCGATGCATGGTCCTGCCCAGCTCCGCCAGCAGCAGCAGCACGAGCGTGGTGGTGATGTCGTCGGATGTGAACTCCCTGGTGATGATGCCGCTGAAGGCCAGCCACTCGGCGAGGATGTCCGTCAGGCCGCTCGCCTTGAACCCGTCGGCGATGTGGAAGCCGGCGCCGAGGAGGATGTTCCACTGCAGCTTCCGGCGCTTGCCGCCGAGGAGGAGGCGGATGATGATGTCCATCAGCTTCTCGCCGTCGCTCTTGCTGCTCGGGATTTGGAAGAGCAGAGTCGCCATCATGATCTGCATTGCGACCAGGTTGGTGTCTCGTGAGCTTGTGTGACAGATTGTCCCCTGAGAAATGATCAGAAGTTTGCGGGATGCTTACAGTGACTGTTCCATCCCAAACATCGTCGTGGAGGAGGACCGACCGCCCAGGCACTCAGGCATTCAGGCCCTGCATGAATCAGCCATTGATACATTCAGCTGTGTTGCTGCAGTAACACTCTGTTTCTAGGCTCAGGCAAAAAAAGGGCTAGATACTGCTTGAAAATGTGCAAACTTACCCCGAAAACGCCAAGAACCGTCTTCTCCGCAAAAGCCATAGGACCTGGCACAAATCAAAAATGGAGATCCCCATCAAATAACTAAACGCTGGAATTTCAACGGGTGTCAAAGGGCACATGTGGTTCATTCAGTTTTATCCGAGTCCACGGAATGCTTGAGTCAAACAGCTTGACCAAGAGTTCGCCAGGCATTCCAAACTCCATGCAAACGGTGAAATTCCTCATACACAGATGCAGCCCTACGAATACCAGTTCAAACTTAAACCAAACGAAGTGACTAAGATTTTGCTACCATGCAGCCAGCCAATATGAAAAACGACAGCAATTCTGTAATCAATGAGTTAACCAAAGATTATGCACAAACTTGATGACTTGCGGGTGATCCTCTTTTCCTGTGAACCCAGCATGAGGAAAACTGAAGACTATCTGATCAAACCATCTCATCTTCAGAGAAGGGTGAAGCTTCATCGTGTTTGCATCAAGACCAAGCAAAACTGCGGCCTCCAATCTTTTCAGCTATGTTACATTTGACTCAGCGCTGCTATACTTCCTCTTTAAAGCCTCTGCCCAAGAAGATTGCTAATAAAACATGCAGATTAAACAGATAAGTTTACCAAAAAAAAATTGATCACAAAACCATGCTAACAACATTGTTCCTCTGAGATTACTCTAAACAGCTCTGAACAGCAAAACAGGGAGTCTCAGGGTAAAACAGAATAGCCAAGCAGGCTTATTACACACAATTAGCTTGTTCAGTTCATCATGTTACATTTCGAACAATGCAATATGCAGTAAAAAAGAACTAGAAATAGCAACATTGATTCCCAATGCACGACTGGGCGTGATCCTTCCATGACACAACGGCGATTTATAGCAGTATAAGAAACAGTACAACACACCGTTGGAGATGGAACTTCTTCATATTTAGCTTCAGCAAGATCACATACAATCCTTCCCAAAACCAATCATGTTCAACTTATATATTTATAGCAATTTTTCATCTCCATACAACTCGAGAACATTAGTGCCAGGTCAATCACAGAATGTGAAACCAATTCATGGCAGCTTTGAAACTAAGTTCCTAACCTAGTAAAGTGCATTAAATCCTTTTTAACCACAGCTGCCATAAATTGAAAAACAAGTGAATCGCTGGCTTTTATGTCACAGACAATATATCATGGCAGCAGGAGAATTGGTCAGGAGAAAACAGAGTATGATGCACATTGATAAAAGGATACTGGATGAGTTACTTGCCTTGCTAAGTGCTTGGAATGCCTTCCTTCTTCAGGCGTCTCTGTCAGGTAGATGGCCGCATTATCATTTATAGAGAAGCCAAGCTTCTTCAGGGAGAAATTGGAAACCTCTTAGGATGGGAGAAACTGAAAACCTCTTAGGATTATCGCTGCCTTTTCTTCTTGTACCTCCGCTTGTTCTGCAGATTTGTTAGTGTGCTGTGTACTTCCACTTGCACAACGCGTAAGTAAGATCAAACCAAAGCCCAGCCCCCAAATCAGGAAATCACAAGGCGAACAAATTTAGGGGAAATCACATTGGTCACCGTTTTTTCGCTCCAAATCCAGCCACAGCAAACAGGAAGGGAGTAAATTTTGGATTCGTCAAATCCAAAAAGTTTCAGGAAGGCCTCGGATCACCGATATGGAAGGGGGAGATATTCAGAAGCCAGGCAAAGGACTAATTCATTTAATGCAAACAACAGTTCCAAAAGGGGAATTCATAAACCACTCGATTTCATTGCAAACACTGCTCGATTTTGTTCTCATTACAGACAATGACAGCTTCCATTACATAGAAAACCAACAAAGAACCACAAACATGTTCATATACTACTAATTCCATCTCAGATTCCAACAAAGATCTCATCTCTCATTACAAGCTTTGTTCAACTTCCATGACACAGGAGACGCTTTGCTAATCGAAGATGCCACTACAAGTTCATATAGGGTAACTATGTATCTATGGTATTTATGTGGCTGGTAAGTGCTGGCGCGTGGGTGGGGGCAGAAGAATCCAACTCTCATTACACACGAAACAAGAAACACTTCTCCCTTTGCAGATGCAACAACCTATGGTATTCATGTGCTGATCAGTGTATGGCGGGCGGGTGGGGAAATCTACCGGAGAGCGATGGGGTAGTTGAGGAGGCGGTTGACAGCCGCACGAAGATCCCAGAGGAGCGGAGAAGACTCGGGCTGGTCGTCGAGAGCAGACAGAGCCGCCATCCACTGGCCGACTGCGTCTGCACGCCTGCCGAAGTTGCCGCCCATGTGACGCCCCATCAGGGTGATGGCTTGTCCTTGCTCGTGCAGCATCTTCCTGTAGAGGCTGTTCTTCGGCATGATCTTGAGGGAGGCGAGGGTGATGCGGCGGACCTTCTTGTCGAGGATCTCGTGGTGGTTCGCGATGTACCGGACCATGTTCTTCCGGGAGATGGAGACGTTGTAGGGGGCCTCGTCGCAGATCGCCAGCATCTCAACGGCCTCGCGCATGGATGGCAGGTTGTCGATGAGGATCACCTTCTCCCTTGGTGGACCTCCGAGAGCCTGCAGCAGCGAAGCCTTGTCGTTGATGTGGATGTACGGTGGCAGCGGGTCCTCGTCGCTGTCGTCGTCGGCCTCCTCCTCTCCATCTTGCTTCTCTTGAACGGGCGCAGCCACCGACGCCTTGAACTTGGCGTGCCTCATGGCGGCCTTGATCTCCGCCAGCGCCGCCGCCTCCTCCTGGCGCGCCAACTCGATAGCCTCAAGAGCCGCCACCTTCTTCGCCGCCGCCGCCGCCGCCTCCGCAGCCTTGGCGGCCTCCAGATCGGCCATCGCCGCCGCCAGCTTGGCGCCAAAGTTTCCCGCCTCCATTTTTGCTGGACTTTTTCGGTTGGTACTCCGTATTATTCTAATCTCGAGAGTCTACTCCATTTTACTATAGCTCAAGTCCAAAGTGTTTCGGGTCCGCGATCCGCGTGATCCCGCTCCCTGGCCGTCGATCTTCCCTCGATCGGACGGACCAACGTGTCGATCCGCGTGAGACCACAGCCAGCCAATCAGCAAGCGCGGCCATAAGCAACGCAAAACGCCCCTCCGTGCGGAATGGTCAATGCCGTGTGATCAAGTCCGCCAGCAGGTGACACGTAGTACTACTATTTTGTATGAATTCTTTTGCGAGAGTATTTGTATATATGAATTCAAAACGTCAATTGCGCCCCCTTTATTTTGTGCATATTTTAGTAAGTTTATATTAAATACAAAAAATCATTTTAGCGCTCGGATGCCACGGAGCCCATTTCATTTGAAATTTTCAAATTTTTATGACGTTTTGACTTATGGATATACTATGCACAACCATATTTTTTTTCCTTTTTTTTGAGCCGGAACACCTTGCATTTCAATTATGGGAGACCGACCAAATCACGCTCACACACTGATCGTTCATGGAACCCCGCCATGTGCTGGTGTGTAACAAGCTCTGGAACAGTACATACGATACCGGGCGCATTAGTGTCTGGTAATTGAAATGAACACAATCTAAATCCATTAACGAAGATTCATTGGAGGGCAAGTCTGGTGCTAGCAGTCGTGGTAATCCCAGCTCCAATATCCTAAGTTGGAACTTGGCTTCGCGAAACAATATACCAAGAGGATCGTGGTCAGCTAACGTTGAGGAGATGGCTTGCTGGAGATTCAGACAACCAGTTTCAAATATGACCCTCCCCATCCCATTCGCTTCGGCCACCTTGATGGCCTACATCATGGCTTTCGCTTCTGCTTGGAGTGTTGATCCCCGATTCCGAAGAACACCGGCAGCTGCAAGGGCCACATCGCCATCTGCACCCCGAGCAATAACACCCCACCCATCAATACGGGAGCTGGCATGGAAGGACGCACCTAAATTTAGCTTCATGAAATCCGCCTGAGGCGGCGACCAGCGCGGAACCGGATTTGCAAGCTTGGTGTGTTGTAAATATGCCCTAGAGACAATGATATATGTATTATTATATTTTCGTATTCATAATTAAAGAGTTTATATTTTATTATATAATTGTTATGATCCTGAAATATGTGATTCAGTGGAAAACTCATATGCACATATGAAATAATAAAGTGGTTAAATAAAAGGTTCTTAGTCTTGCCTCTGGGACTAGCTCAAGTATTGTTGGTGATCACAATTTTACGATCTTAGGATATCGTTAAGTGTAATGATGATCCTAAAACAACATTGAGATTGTGACGTTGGAAGAACGGTCATATTGAATCGACCCAATCTTATCTGTTATGAATTGAGTTAATATTCTCTGTAATTAACTGTAATAACATGGAGTGTTAACGTATGATTTTTCTCCTTAGACCATGAGAGTATCCTGGTTGCTGCTTCTTACCGTACGATGGACTTTGGGGTTGCTCCACTAGTGCAGAACCGGGCAATAGCACCGGTTAGTAAGGCCCTTTAGTGCCATTTTGGTAACCGGCGCTAAAATGTAGGCACTAAAGCCCCCCCCCCTTTAGTACCGGTTCAGCACGAACCGGTGCTAAAGGGCAACCATGTGGCACGAGCCAGCTTCGGGGACAGGAAGCCCTTTAGTACCGGTTGGTGTCACCAACCGGTATTAAAATATTGGGGGAGGGGGGGGTTATGCTTTCTTTTTCATTTAATTTTGTGTTTTCCATTTAATTATTTTTCGTTTGCTGGTATTTTACGATACTACATATTGTATAGGTTATGCATATATATAAATAGAATTTCTAGTAGAACCGATCATAATATATATATATATATATCATCGAATGTCTCACAATCACCATTAATTAATTCACACATATATACACACATGTATATATATATATATATATATATATATATACAATTTCTCCTAATTGGTGCCTTCGGAGCCAGTGGCATTAGCCTAGCTAATTGGTGCCTTGGGAGCACGATAACAATTGGAAGTGGTTCATGGGGGCGGTAGCGGGTAATAGTATTCTCCTTTGGGATCTATGACCTGGTCGAGCAAAAATCCCGCTATTTCCTCTTTAATTGCTTCTATGCGGTCCTGTGCTAGGAGCTTGTCCCGCACCTCTTTGAACTGTTAAGAAGGAGATCAATATGCATGTGTATTAGTTGTGTGACTAGATATCGATAATGATGTAAAAATTGTAAATAGTGTTCTGACAATCGATATCGTACCCACTCCTGTCTTTGAGATTTGCTCCTTTCGGACGCCATCATGCGAATGTTCTCGCAAACGTAGTATGCACATAGATCATTCCCCGGCGCATGCTTCAGGGCCTTTACGAGAATGGAATTTGATCAGATAATAATTAATCAAGCATGATAATTAAAGAGATGGCAGCTAGCTAGTACTACTTAATTACTTACCTTGGGTCGATACCATTTTCAGACTTTGTTTCCATGGGCCTGGAGTGACCCTGATGAACTTTGGCCAAGCCCTGCTCACTGACAAAGAAAATGAATAAATGGGTTATTAAATAGTTGTTATCAGGAAATGACGAACTAATTAAATAGACCAAGATATAGTTAATAATGATTGAAATTACCTGTTGACTATCCCCTTCACGATGGTGTAGTCACTTGCTTTCTTAAGTAGCGAGTCTAGTACTTCAACTGTTCCTTCATCAACTTTAATGATTAACAAGATCCAGTGAAATCTGCATGCACACACGTTTGCATGTCTTAATTAAGCGGGCATATGTAAGCAAAAACATGTAGCTATAGCTAGTAGGGAAAAACAGAATTTGTAGTACAAGACAGTGTGACTCACTGGAAGTTGTAAGGAAGTAGTATATCTTCATTGTATTTGAGTTCCTTGAAGAACTGTAGCATGCTTTCCTCTACACATTTTTCGTGATATGGATTTATTTTCCATGTGTATTCATTAATGGTATTTGGGTCAACGAACCCAATGCCATAGCGTCCACCTTTTTTCATTTCATAAATCTACATCCTGCATAATACCACTGGGTAGCTATCCAGCAATGCGTCGCCCGGGGCGGAACCCACGCCGCTTCTCGGCATGGATGGGACGGTGCTATCCATTGGTGGATCATCCGCTAACTGCTGAGACCCCCTTTGCTGGCTAAGTGAGTCGATCTGCTCCTGCTGCCGCTGGAATTTGATTGCCAAGTCCGCGTGCGCTGATTCTAGGCCTTGAAGGCGCTCATAGTCTAGCTTCCTCTGCTCCTCCTCCATCTTCCTCTTCTTCTCCTCCGCAATCTTCTTTCTCGCACGGGTTCTATAGTCGGTGTTCCAGTCCGAAAACCCCTCATACCATGGAATAGCGCCCATGCCTCGTGTTCTTCCCAGGTGTTCAGGATTTCCCAGGGCACGCTTAAGCTCGTCATTCTCTCTGTTGGGCTCGAACAACCCGGATCGAGCCTCTTCTATTGCAACAAGTAGCTTATCTCCGGCTCCGTCCAGACATGCCTTCTTCGAAACTTTGCCTGTCTTCGGGTCCAACTCCCCCCATGCGCATAGAACCAAGTCCTGCACCTGGGGGGCCAGCTCAATGTTTCTGGAGTGACACCTGCATCCAGCATCTCTTTCTCAGACTTATCCCACTTAGGCATTCCCACCGCATAGCCACCTGGCCCCAGCTTATGGAACTTATCCTTTTTGCAGCATCGGCCTTGTTTATTCTCGACCGTTCCTTAGATAATTCTGAATCCTTGAATTTCACGAAATCGTCCCAATGAGCACTTTGGTTCTCTAGTGTTCCCTCGAATACTGGAGTCTTCCTTCCTCCGTTGACATACTTGGCCCATTCACGAATCTTGTGGTTGTTGAATGCAACCGCCATCTTCCTAAGAGCAACGTCCTTGACTTTCTCCACATCTGCATCTGTGAAATAATCTGGTAGGGTGAAATGTTCCATGAGAGTTCCCCAAAGCAAATGTTTTTGTCTGTCGTCGACAAAAGTAACTCCTGAACGTGGCTTTGCTGGCTCTCTCCATTTTGAAGGGAGATTGGGAGTTGGTCCTTCACAAGAACTCCGCACTGACGAACGAACTTGTCCGCAATCTTCTTAGGCACGAATGGTTCGCCATTAGGTCTGATTGCCTCGATATTATACTTTACACCCTCCTTCAACTTTTTGTTCGGGCCTCGTTTCGTCCTGTTGCCTGAAGATTCGCTCTATCCGGATGGCTGAAAGAAGAAAGATCGATTCGTTAATATATCTTCAAGTCATTTAAAACATGTGATGATCACCAGATGCCTGCTTATATAAATATATATACCTCACCGGTCTTTGTTGTCTCAAGATCAACATTTTCTTCGTCATGTTCATAGTTCATGACTTCATCAATTCGGTCGTCGCGATCGAATATCATATCACCCTCCCCGGTGTTGTTTAGATATTCGGAGCCGTCATAATCTTCTTCATTCTGATCATCATCTGGCCCGCGAGGATTGCGTATGATATTGAACAGGGCCTCTTCTCCCTCTCTGCCGGTATTGTCCGCCATAGGTTTTGTTTAACTAATCCAAAAGAAATATATTCAAATTACAATGCATGGATGCAATCAATTAATAAGGAAAAACTGAATCAATCATAGTACATAATAAGCATCATCGAATATAATCTCGAATACGTTGTCTCGAATAATAGATATAATCTCGAATACATCGTCTTGAATAATAGATATAATCTCGAATACATCGTCGGATCATGCGGCGTGGGCGGTGGACACCCAAAGAGAAGGAACCCTCATAGGATCATAATTGAAGTGAGATCCCTGAAGAAACTGCCAGGTATTGGAGAACCTGCTGCCCTCTAACACAACCATGTAGCGATGGACGTGCTCGTCCTCCTCCCTGACACGGCGACGTACCACCTCCGGCGGGGCCGGCTCCCTCCGCATCAAAACTGGCCCACGCGAACGCCACCAAACGAGATCAGGGTTGACGACCGGGGTCGGGTTCCTCATCAAGCGGCGCGCCCCTCCAGGCAGCACCTCCCAGTGCCAGCCCGGCGGAGCCCAGTCCCGGACATGGGTCAGCCGGACGTCGTCGCGGACGGGTCAACGACGAGGATGCGGGCCGGGCATCGTCGAGAACAAATACTAGCTATATGCCCGCAAAAAGTAACATTTTTTAATGATTGGATTTTGATAACTAAAATTTTAACATTTCTATATGACTAACATTCCTATAACATTTCTAACAATGCTATATAACTAACATTTCTAATATTTCTATAACTAAAAAATAGAAGAAAAAAATTATAACATGTCTATATATATAACTAACATTTGTATAACATTTCTAATATTTCTATAACTAAAAAAAGAAAAATTTCTAACTTTTTTATAACTATTTCTATAACTAAAAAACAGAAAAAATTCTAACAATTCTAACTTTTCTATAACATTTCTAACAATGCTATATAACTAACTATTTCTATAACTAAAAAAAGAAAAATTTCTAACATTTTTATAACTATTTCTATAACTAAAAAAATGTGTGTGTGTGTGCTCACCGGTGACACGAGAGGCGACGGGGGGCGGCGACGGGGACGGCGACGGGCGCGGCGACGACGGGGATGGAGACGACGGGGACAGGGACGGGGCGGCGACGACGGGGACGGGCCGGGGCGGCGACGACGGGGACGGGGCGGCGATGACGGCCGGGGATGGGGACGACGCGGGAGGGACCGGGACGGCGCGGGACGGACCGGGACGGCGCGGCGGTGACGACGGGGACGGGGCGGCGGCGAGGGATATGGAGACGGGGGCGGCGGGCGACGGGGCAGAGGAGAAGAAGCAGATGAGAAACTAAATTTTTTGAAGTGTTTAGTTATATAGGATGGACCTTTAGTACCGGTTGGAGCCACCAACCGGTACTAAAGGCCTGTTTTGGCCAGGCCAAGCGACGGGAACCGCACACCCTTTAGTACCGGGTGGTGGCTCCAACCGGTACTAAAGGGGGGGGGGGGCTTTAGTACCGATTGGAGCCACCACCCGGTACTAAAAGGGGTGCGCTGGCAAGGTGCTGTGCGGCAAGTTTAGTCCCACCTCGCTAGCCGAGGGGCGTCCGCACTGGTTTATAAACCCCCGTGCGGTAGCTTCCTCGAGCTCCTCTCCAAAGCAGGCCTACTGGGCCTACATGTTCTGTGCTGCCCTGTGGGCCTACTGGGCCTTTGCGGGCCTGCATCCTGGCCCAACAACAGGTTGGGTTTCTAGTCGTATGCAGGCCGCGCTGGCCTAGTAGGCGGGCTTTTTTTTAATTTTTTTTACTTTATTTATTTTTGAGTTGTTTTTTGTGTATTTAGAGTTTCTTTGTGAATATTTTTGCTTTAGGTACAAAAAATTACAAACTTTCTGTTAGTGCCCATAGTTTTCAAATTTGAATAGTATAAATTTTGAATTATTTGAAATTAGTGTGAATCACTAGTTTGTGAATAACTTAACTTTAAAAATCAGTAAAGGCATGAAAGAATTTGTTTGCACATAAAATTTCTTCGCGTTTCAAATGCCAAAACACATAACTACCCTAACTATTACAGAGATTCCCTCCTGGGTGTGAAACACAGAAGAAAGTGATGATAGTGAAGCCGATCACATCCCAGATCTTTGGGTGTGAAACTTTTTTTTCGCGTGTGTCCCTTTGCGTCATAACCATGGAAAATCTTCATCATTTAACGGGATGCTCGGGTCAATATTCACTGTGAATGGAGCAATTTCATCAAACTTTTCATAATCTTCTAACATGTCTGTCTTGTCATCCACTCCCACGATGTTTCTCTTCCCAGAAAGAACTATGTGCCGCTTTGGCTCATCGTACGATGCATTCGCTTCCTTGTCTTTTCTTTTTCTTGGCTTGGTAGACATGTCCTTCACATAGAAAACATGTGCAACATCATTGGCTAGGACGAATGGTTCGTCTGCATACGCAAGATTGTTGAGATCCACTGTTGTCATTCCGTACTGCGGGTCTTCCGTTACCCTGCCTCGTGTCATATTGACCCATTTGCACCGAAACAAAGGGACCTTCAAACCACGTCGATAGTCAAGTTCCCATATGTCTTGTATATAACCACAATATGTTTCCTTTCCTGTCTTGGTTTCTGCATCAAAGCGGACACCACTGTTTTGGTTGGTGCTCTTCTTATCTTGGGCGATCATGTAAAATGTATTACCATTTATCTCGTACCCTTTGAAAGTCATTATATTCGAAGATGGTAACTGGGACAGCAAGTACAGGTCATCTTCAATAGAGGTGTCATGCATGGTACGTGTCTGCAACCAGCTGGCGAAACTCCTGGTTTGTTCATGTGTAATCCAGTCATCAGACCGCTCCGGGTGTTTGGAGCGTAGCAAATTCTTGTGTTCATCCATATACGGAGCCACCAAAGCGGAATTCTGTAGAACTGTGTAGTATGCTTTAGTGAGAGAATGTCCGTCCATACATATTATTTGTTCCCCTCCTAGCGTGCCTTTTCCATCCAGTCTGCCCTTATGCCGCGATTCGGGAACACCGATCGGCTTAAGGTCAGGAATAAAGTCAATACAAAACTCAATGACCTCCTCATTTTCATGGCCCTTGGAGATGCTTCCTTCTGGCCTAGCACGGTTATGAACATATTTCTTTAAGACTCTCATGAACCTCTCAAAGGGGAACATATTGTGTAGAAATACAGGACCCAAAACGTTAATCTCTTCGCATAGGTGAACTAGGACGTGTGTCATGATGTTGAAGAAGGATGGTGGGAACACCAACTCGAAACTGACAAGATATTGCACCAAATCATTCTCTAACCTTGGTATGATTTCTGGATTGATTACCTTCTGAGAGATTGCATTGAGAAATGCACATAGCTTCACAATGGCTAATCGAACGTTTTCTGGTAGAAGCCCCCTCAATACAACCGGAAGCAGTCGCATCATAATCACGTGGCAGTCATGAGACTTTAGGTTCTGAAACTTTTTCTCTGCCATGTTTATTATTCCCTTTATATTCGACGAGAAGCCAGACGGTACCTTAATACTAAGCAGGCATTCAAAGAAGATTTTCTTCTCTTCTTTGGTAAGAGCGTAGCTTGCATGACCCTGATGTATGCCGTCTTTTCCGTGCATACGTTGCTGGTCCTCCCGTGCCTCAGGTGTATCTTTTGTCTTCCCATACACGCCCAAGAAGCCAAGCAGGGTCACACAAAGATTCTTCATCACATGCATCACGTCGATTGCGGAGCGGACCTCTAGGTCTTTCCAATAGGGCAGGTCCCAAAATATAGATTTCTTCTTCCACATGGGTGCGCGTCCGTCAGCATCATTCAGAACAGGTTGTCCACCAGGACCCTTTCCAAAGACCACCTTCAAATCCTTGACCATATCATGTACATCAGCACCAGTACGGTGGCGAGGCTTCGTCCGGTGATCCGCCTCACCTTTGAAATGCTTGCCTTTCTTTCTTACGGGATGCCTGCTCGGAAGAAATCGATGATGTCCCAGGTACACATTCTTCTTACAATTAGCCAAATATATACTGTCGGTATCGTCCAAACAGTGCGTGCATGCGCGGTATCCCTTGTTTGTCTGTCCTGAAAGGTTACTGAGAGTTGGCCAATCATTGATGGTCACGAACAGCAACACCTTTAGGTCAAATTCTTCCCCCATGTGCTCATCCCACGCACGTACACCTGTTCCATTCCACAGTTGTAAGAGTTCTTCAACTAATGGCCTTAGGTACACATCAATGTCGTTGCCGGGTTGCTTAGGGCCTTGGATGAGCACTGGCATCATAATGAACTTCCGCTTCATGCACAACCAAGGAGGAAGGTTATACAAACATAGAGTCACAGGCCAGGTGCTATGGTTGCTGCTCTGCTCCCCAAAAGGATTAATGCCATCTGCGCTTAGACCAAACCATACGTTCCTTGCGTCATCTGCAAACTCCTTCCCGTACTTTCTTTCGATTTTTCTCCACTGCGAACCGTTAGCGGGTACTCTCAACTTTTCGTCTTTCTTACGGTCTTCTCTGTGCCATCGCATCGCCTTGGCATGCTCTTTGTTTTGGAACAAACGTTTCAACCGTGGTATTATAGGAGCATACCACATCACCTTGGCAGGAATCTTCTTCCTGGGGCGCTCGCCCTCGACATCACCAGGGTCATCGCGGCTGATCTTATAGCGCAATGCACCGCATACCGGGCAAGCGTTCAAATCCTCGTACTCACCGTGGTAGAGGATGCAATCATTAGGGCATGCATGTATCTTCTGCACCTCTAACCCTAGAGGGCAGACAACCTTCTTTGCTTGGTACGTACTCTCAGGCAATTCGTTGTCCTTTGGAGGCATATCCTTTATCATTACCAGCAACTTTCCAAATCCCTTGTCAGATACACCATTCTCTGCCTTCCATTGCAGCAATTCCATTGTGGTGCCCAGCTTTTTCTTGTCACCTACGCAATTTGGGTACAACACTTTTTTGTGATCCTCTAACATGCGCTGCAACTTCTTCTTCTCCAAATCACTTGCACAGTTTCTCTTTGCATCGGCAATGGCCCGACCTAGATCATCAACGGGCTCATTCGATGCATCTTCTTCAGCTTCTTCCCGCATTGCCGGCTCAGCTTCTTCCCGCATTACCGGCTCAGCTTCTTCCCCCATTGTTGTATCATCGTATTCAGGGAACCCATGGCCAGGATAGCTGTCGTCGTCCTCTTCTTCTTCATTGTCTTCCATCATAACCCCTCTTTCTCCATGCTTGGTCCAAACATTATAGTGGGGCATGAAACCGGACTCAAACAGGTGGACGTGAATGGTTCTTGACGTAGAGTAATTGCGACCATTCTTACAGCCAGCACATGGACAATGCATAAAACCATCCGCTCGCTTGTTTGCCTCAGCCGCAAGCAGAAAAGTATGCACGCCATTAATGAACTCGGGAGAGCATCGGTCATCGTAAATCCATTGCCAGCTCATCTTCAATACACAGCACCGAAAACATCAAATTAATACAATACATAAAGTTCATACATAATGATCATACAACACTTAAATGCAACAAACAAATAACTCTCTAGCTAAAGAATTTAAATGCAACAACAAATGCGATCAAGATCGCAACTAAGGTAACAATTGATCCAACAACATAATGATACCAAGCCTCACTATGAATGGCATATTTTCTAATCTTTCTAATCTTCAAGCGCATTTTCTCCATCTTAATCTTGTGATCATCGATGACATCAGCAACATGCAACTCCAATTCCATCTTCTCCCCCTCAATTCTTTTCAATTTTTCCTTCAAATCCTCGTTTTCTCTTTCAACTAAATTTAACCTCTCGACAATAGGGTCGGTTGGAATTTCCGGTTCAACTACCTCCTACATACAAATATCTATGTCAACTTGATGGGCATAATTTGTCATAAACACGAAATGCAATGAATAGTTTTAAAAGAGAATATACCACATCCAAATCATAACCCGGACGAGGGCCGACGGGGACGGATATCAAAACCATGGCACTATGCATAACAAACAACGTATGGGTAAGATAATTATATGAGTAACTATATATCCAAATCACACAAACATCATTTTTTATATAAAACTTCATGAACAAGAGGCTCACCACAAGGTGGTGCCGGCGACGGGACGTTGCGAGCGATCGACGGTGGTTATGACGGAGATTTAGAAGGTACTAAGTAAACCACACCTACATATGCAAAACTAAGTGTTATTTTTGACCTCAAATTGCATATAAATCAAATACTAGCACATATATATAATTCCTCCCAAATTACTAAACTCAAAAATCAATCACTATATAAAGCATTGCACGAGCTAATCTAGAAATGAGAGATGAAAGGAAAAAGTTGCTAACCTTTGTGATCATTTGAATGGATGGGGACTTCAAATCTTGGGCAAAATGTGTGATGAGCTTGAGAGGAAGAGGGAAAAGAATAGAGAGGAGAGGGGAAAGGGGAAGAACAGAGCGAGCTCGGGTGGACGAAGGGTCTATGTAGGACGACCTTTAGTACCGGTTCGTAATACGACCTGGTACTAAAGGTGCTGGAGGGGCCCCGGACTGACAACATCCTGCCACCACTCACTTTAGTACCGGTTCGTGGCACGAACCGGTGCTAAAGGTTCACCACGAACCGGTACTAATGAGAGCGGCCCGGCTAGCCGTTGGAATCGGCACTAATGTACACATTAGTGCCAGCTCAAATTCAAACCGGCACTAATGTGCTTCACGTTGACCCTTTTTCTACTAGTGCTCAAACGTCACTCATAACACGGTGATCATGGTGACAACTTACAGGCTCATCGGAAAGTTTGACAAGTGGTCGGATAGCTCGAGAGTGGGATTTGCTCCTTCGATGATGGAGAGATGTTTGTAGGGCCTTCTCGATGTGACGGCATCTATCATCGTTTGGCCAGACACATGTGACTATGTCACAGGGATGCCAGAACACCATAACGAGAAAGAAGAACAAAACCGGTAACTAGGATTTCGGTAAAGTGGGCATAGTGATGACCCAGGAGGATACCGATGCATCTCGGGTTTTGTGAGGTATCGCGAAGCAAAGGGAACATCACATGATAACCATAGGTTCACTTGAATATCATTCGTGTGCTCATCGGGATCGATATGGACGTCCATGGTCCCGCTAGCGGTCATTGAACGAAGGATTTTCATTCATGTCTATGAGTTACTTGAAAGAGCATGGTGCCCCCATGTTTGGTTTTGGTAAGTGATGACAATCCCTATGGACTAATGGTTGCCTTGAGTTATATTTGAAGGTTTTGTCCATAGGCTTTGCTTGAAGATCATTCTTTGGTGTCAAGGCTATAAGTAGAAGATTGTGTGTTGACCAAGGTGGTATTCAAGGTTTTATCCAAAGATTGGTCATGTGAGAGTTGAGTTGATTGCAAGCATGTCTTGAAGAAGGAGATTGTGTGAACATTCATGTTTACCTTCAAGACATCGTCTTTATGAAGAGAGAAGATAACACACAAAGTGTATAAGATGTATCGAGTGGGATCAAGTGATCCCATGATATGGTAAGCATTGCCCATTACACTCTGTGCACTAACCCATGATCCATGTGAGTTTTCATTGCGGGGTTAAGCATGTTTCCATGGGTGTGCATCAAAAGGAAGATATCATATAACCCATGGAGGATGACATCAAGTGGTGATTACTTACCAAGAATCTTCACAAGTTTTATAACAAGGCTGGTATTCCATGGGTCTCTCTGATTTGGGACACTTATTATAATGGGGTAGTTCCTCATGCAACTATATAGTGTGGATCATCATGGTGGACGGATATCATGAAATTGAATGACATGTATAGACTACGTGTTGTTATACAGTTAATGAAGGTGATAGTGCTCTATTCTGGCATGATTCTTGGGTGCTTAGTGGCTCCTCCACACCAATCAAAGAGAGATACCCAAGGTTGTTCCCTTTTGTCCTAGATAACAAGATCTCGGTCAAAGATTTTATTGAAGATTTAAACCTTGTTGATTCTTTCCAGCTGCCTCTATCTCCACAAGCAATGGAAGAACCACAACCACTGCCGATTGGCATTTAAGGTTCAACAAGAGACCCTACTGCACCAGACTCCTGGTTCTGGACTCCTGGAAAAGGAATACACATTGATGCATGCCAATCTGCCTAATGATGACCCTTGCAAGTGTATCTGGCAAAGTAGATGCATTATGAAAATCAAGGTCTTTGCATGGTTAATGCTCAATGGCACACTAAATACAAGAGATATGCTCTTGAGAAGACATTGGAGGTCTGAAAAGGAGGATAACCTCTGCCCCATGTGTGCAACTCAATTATATGAAGACAGAGACCACCTCTTCTTCAAGTGTAACTTCAGGACAAGAGGATGGAATTACCTGCATATCCGATGGTATGCAGGCCTATCCATCAGGGAGTGCATAGTGTGAAGGAAATATGCCCTAGAGGCAATAATAAAGTTATTATTTATTTCCTTATATCATGATAAATGTTTATTATTCATGCTAGAATTGTATTAAACGGAAACATAATACATGTGTGAATACATAGACAAACAGAGTGTCACCAGTATGCCTCTACTTGACTAGCTCGTTAATCAAAGATGGTTATGTTTCCTAACCATGAACAAAGAGTTGTTATTTGATTAACGAGGTCACATCATTAGTTGAATGATCTGATTGACATGACCCATTCCATTAGCTTAGCACCCGATCGTTTAGTATGTTGCTATTGCTTTCTTCATGACTTATACATGTTCCTATGACTATGAGATTATGCAACTCCCGTTTGCCGGAGGAACACTTCGGGTGCTACCAAACGTCACAACGCAACTGGGTGATTATAAAGGAGTACTACAGGTGTTTCCAATGGTAGATGTTGGGTTGGCGTATTTCGAGAATAGGATTTGTCACTCCGATTGTCGGAGAGGTATCTCTGGGCCCTCTCGGTAATACACATCACATAAGCCTTGCAAGCATTATAACTAAGATGTTAGTTGTGAGATGATGTATTACAGAACGAGTAAAGAGACTTGCCGGTAACGAGATTGAACTAGGTATTGGATACCGACGATCGAATCTCGGGCAAGTAACATACCGATGACAAAGGGAACAACATATGTTGTTATGCGGTCTGACCGATAAAGATCTTCGTAGAATATGTAGGAGCCAATATGGGCATCCAGGTCCTGCTATTGGTTATTGACCGGAGACGTGTCTCGGTCATGTCTACATTGTTCTCGAACCGTAGGGTCCGCACGCTTAACGTTACGATGACAGTTATTATGAGTTTATGCATTTTGATGTACCGAAGGTTGTTCGGAGTTCCGGATGTGATCACGGACATGACGAGGAGTCTCGAAATGGTCGAGACATAAAGATTGATATATTGGAAGCCTATATTTGGATATCAGAAGTGTTCCGGGTGAAATCGGGATTTTACCGGATTACCGGGAGGTTATCGGAACCCCCCGGGAGCCATATGGGCCTTCATGGGCCTTAGTGGAAAGGAGAAAAGGGGCAGCCCATAGGTGGCCGCGCGCCCCCCTTCCCTTAGTCCTATTAGGACTAGGAGAAGGGGCCGGCCCCCCTCTCTCTCTTTCCCCCCTTGGGAATCCTAGTTGGAATAGGATTGAGGGGGGGGGAGTCCTACTCCCGGTAGGAGTAGGACTCCTCCTGCGCCCTCTCCCTGGCCGGCGCACCCCTCCCACTTGGATCCTTTATATACGGGGGCAGGGGGCACCTCTAGACACACAAGTTGATCCTTGGTGATCGTTCCTTAGCCGTGTGCGGTGCCCCCTGCCACCAAATTCCACCTCGATCATATTGTTGTAGTGCTTAGGCGAAGCCCTGCGTCGGTAGTACATCAAGATCGTCACCACGCTGTCGTGCTGACGGAACTCCTCCCCGAAGCTTTGCTGGATCGGAGCCCGGGGATCGTCATCGAGCTGTACGTGTGCTAAGAACTCGGAGGTGCCGGAGTAACGGTGCTTGGATCGGTTGGATCGGGAAGACGTACGACTACTTCCTCTACGTTGTGTGATCGCTTCCGCAGTCGGTCTGCGTTGGTACGTAGACAACACTCTCCCCTCTCGTTGCTATGCATCACCATGATCGTGCGTGTGCGTAGGAATTTTTTTGAAATTACTACGTTCCCCAATAGTGGCATCCGAGCCTAGGTTTTATGGTTTGATGTTGTTTGCACGAGTAGAACACAAGTGAGTTGTGGGCGATACAAGTCATACTGCCTACCAGCATGTCACACTTTGGTTCGGCGGTATTGTTGGACGAGACGACCCGGACCAACCTTACGCGTACGCTTACGCGAGACCGGTTCCCTCGACGTGCTTTGCACATAGATGGCTTGCGGGCGACTGTCTCTCCAACTTTAGTTGAACCAAGTGTGGCTACGCCCGGTCCTTGAGAAGGTTAAAACGGAGTCTATTTGACAAACTATCGTTGTGGTTTTGATGCGTAGGTGAGATGAGTTCTTGCTTAAGCCCGTAGCAGCCACGTAAAACTTGCAACAACAAAGTAGAGGATGTCTAACTTGTTTTTGCAGGGCATGTTGTGATGTGATATGGTCAAGGCATGATGCTAAATTTTATTGTATGAGATGATCATGTTTTGTAACCAAGTTATCGGCAACTGGCAGGAGCCATATGGTTGTCGCTTTATTGTATGCAATGCAATCGCGATGTAATGCTTTACTTTATTACTAAGCGGTAGTGATAGTCGTGGAAGCATAAGATTGGCGAGACGACAACGATGCTACGATGGAGATCAAGGTGTCGTGCTGGTGACGATGGTGATCATGACGGTGCTTCGGAGATGGAGATCACAAGCACAAGATGATGATGGCCATATCATATCACTTATATTGATTGCATGTGATGTTTATCCTTTTATGCATCTTATCTTGCTTTGATTGACGGTAGCATTATAAGATGATCTCTCACTAAATTATCAAGAAGTGTTCTCCCTGAGTATGCACCGTTGCCAAAGTTTGTCGTGCCCAGACACCACGTGATGATCGGGTGTGATAAGCTCTATGTCCATCTACAATGGGTGCAAGCCAGTTTTGCACACGCAGAATACTCTGGTTAAACTTGACGAGCCTAGCATATGCAGATATGGCCTCGGAACACAGAGACCGAAAGGTCGAGCGTGAATCATATAGTAGATATGATCAACATAACGATGTTCACCATTGAAAACTACTCCATCTCACGTGATGATCGGTTATGGTTTAGTTGATTTGGATCACGTGATCACTTAGAGGATTAGAGGGATGTCTATCTAAGTGGGAGTTCTTAAATAATTTGATTAACTGAACTTAAACTTATCATGAACTTAGTACCTGATAGTATCTTGCTTGTTTATGTTGATTGTAGATAGATGCCTCGTGCTGTTGTTCCGTTGAATTTTAATGCGTTCCTTGAGAAAGCAAAGTTGAAAGATGATGGTAGCAATTACACGGACTGGGTCCGTAACTTGAGGATTATCCTCATTGCTGCACAGAAGAATTACATCCTGGAAGCACCGCTGGGTGCCAGGCCTGCTGCTGGAGCAACACCAGATGTTATGAACGTGTGGCAGAGCAAAGCTGATGACTACTCGATAGTTTAGTGTGCCATGCTTTACGGCTTAGAATTGGGACTTCAACGATGTTTTGAACGTCATGGAGCATATGAGATGTTCTAGGAGTTGAAGTTAATATTTCAAGCAAATGCCTGGATTGAGAGATATGAAGTCTCCAATAAGTTCTATAGCTGCAAGATGGAGGAGAACAGTTCTGTCAGTGAGCATATACTCAAGATGTCTGGGTATAATAATCACTTGATTCAATTGGGAGTTAATCTTCCGGATGATTGCGTCGTTGACAGAATTCTCCAATCACTGCCACCAAGCTACAAGAGCTTCGTGATGAACTATAATATGCAAGGGATGAACAAGACTATTCCCGAGCTCTTCGCAATGCTGAAAGCTGCGAAGGTAGAAATCAAGAAGGAGCATCAAGTGTTGATGGTCAACAAGACCACTAGTTTCAAGAAAAGGGGCAAAGGGAAGAAGAAGGGAAACTTCAAGAAGAACAGCAAGCAAGTTGCTGCTCAGGAGAAGAAACCCAAGTCTGGACCTAAGCCTGAAACTGAGTGCTTCTACTGCAAGCAGACTGGTCACTGGAAGCGGAACTGCCCCAAGTATTTGGCGGATAAGAAGGATGGCAAGGTGAACAAAGGTATATGTGATATACATGTTATTGATGTGTACCTTACTAGAGCTCGCAGTAGCACCTGGGTATTTGATACTGGTTCTGTTGCTAATATTTGCAACTCGAAACAGGGACTACGGAATAAGCGGACACTAGCAAAGGACGAGGTGACGATGTGCGTGGGAAACGGTTCCAAAGTCGATGTGATCGCGGTTGGCACGCTACCTCTACATCTACCTTCGGGATTAATATTAGACCTAAATAATTGTTATTTGGTGCCAGCGTTGAGCATGAACATTATATCTGGATCTTGTTTAATGCGAGACGGTTATTCATTTAAATCAGAGAATAATGGTTGTTCTATTTATATGAGTAATATCTTTTATGGTCATGCACCTTTGAAGAGTGGTCTATTTTTGATGAATCTCGATAGTAGTGATACACATATTCATAATGTTGAAACCAAAAGATGCAGAGTTGATAATGATAGTGAAACTTATTTGTGGCACTACCGTTTAGGTCATATCGGTGTAAAGCGCATGAAGAAACTCCATACTGATGGGCTTTTGGAACCACTTGATTATGAATCACTTGGTACTTGCGAACCGTGCCTCATGGGCAAGATGACTAAAACACCGTTTTCCGGTACTATGGAGAGAGCAACAGATTTGTTGGAAATCATACATACCGATGTATGTGGTCCGATGAATATTGAGGCTCGTGGCGGATATCGTTATTTTCTCACTTTCACAGATGATTTAAGCAGATATGGATATATCTACTTAATGAAACATAAGTCTGAAACATTTGAAAAGTTCAAAGAATTTCAGAGTGAAGTTGAAAATCATCGTAACAAGAAAATAAAATTTCTACGATCTGATCGTGGAGGAGAATATTTGAGTTACGAGTTTGGTGTACATTTGAAAAATTGTGGAATAGTTTCGCAACTCACGCCACCCGGAACACCACGGCGTAATGGTGTGTCCGAACGTCGTAATCATACTTTACTAGATATGGTACGATCTATGATGTCTCTTACTGATTTACCGCTATCGTTTTGGGGATACGCTTTAGAGACGGCCGCATTCACGTTAAATAGGGCACCATCAAAGTCCGTTTAGACGACGCCTTATGAACTGTGGTTTGGCAAGAAACCAAAGTTGTCGTTTCTTAAAGTTTGGGGCTGCGATGCTTATGTGAAAAAGCTTCAACCCGATAAGCTCGAACCCAAATCGGAGAAATGTGTCTTCATAGGATACCCAAAGGGGACTGTTGGGTACACCTTCTATCACAGATCCGAAGGCAATACATTCGTTGCTAAGAATGGATCCTTTCTAGAGAAGGAGTTTCTCTCGAAAGAAGTGAGTGGGAGGAAAGTAGAACTTGACGAGGTAACTGTACCTGCTCCCTTATTGGAAAGTAGTACATCATAGAAAACCGTTTCTGCGACACCTACACCAATAAGTGAGGAAGCTAATGATGATGATCATGAAACTTCAGGACAAGATACTACTGAACCTCGTAGATCAACCAGAGCAAGATCCACGCCAGAGTGGTACGGTAATCCTGTTTTGGAAATCATGCTACTAGATCATGATGAACCTACAAACTATGAAGAAGCAATGGTGAGCCCAGATTCCGCAAAGTGGCTTGAAGCCATGAAATCTGAGATGGGATCCATGTATGAAAACAAAGTATGGACTTTGGTTGACTTGCCTGTTGATCGGCAAGCAATTGAGAATAAATGGATCTTCAAGAAGAAGACTGACGCTGATGGTAATGTTACTGTCTATAAAGCTCGACTTGTCACAAAAGGTTTTCGACAAGTTCAAGGGGTTGACTACGATGAGACCTTCTCACCCGTAGCGATGCTTAAGTCTGTCAGAATCATGTTAGCAATTGCCGCATTTTATGATTATGAAATTTGGCAGATGGATGTCAAAACTGCATTCCTGAATGAATTTCTGGAAAAAGAGTTGTATATGATGCAACCAGAAGGTTTTGTCGATCCAAAGGGAGCTAACAAAGTGTGCAAGCTCCAGCGATCCATTTATGGACTAGTGCAAGCCTCTCGGAGTTGGAATAAACGCTTTGATAGTGTGATCAAAGCATTTGGTTTTATACAGACTTTTGGAGAAGCCTGTATTTACAAGAAAGTGAGTGGGAGCTCTGTAGCATTTCTGATATTATATGTGGATGACATATTGCTGATTGGAAATGATATATAATTTCTAGATAGCATAAAGGGATACTTGAATAAAAGTTTTTCGATGAAAGACCTTGGGGAAGCTGCTTACATATTAGGCATAAAAATCTATAGAGATAGATCAAGACGCTTGATTGGACTTTCACAAAGCACATACCTTGACAAGATTTTGAAGAAGTTCAAAATGGATCAAGCAAAGAAAGGGTTCTTGTCTGTGTTACAAGGTGTGAAGTTGAGTCAGACTCAATGCCCGACCACTGCAGAAGATAGAGAAAAAAATGAAAGATGTTCCCTATGCTTCAGCCATAGGCTCTATCATGTATGCAATGCTGTGTACCAGTGTGACGCCCGGGTAATTAAGCTACAGTGATCCCACGCTAATCATGCCACGTCATCCCGGTTACTGTTGCTAATCTATCGTTAGGTCAAAACCGGTCCAAAATTCAAATTCAAAGTTTGGTAAATAATAACAGTTTTAAAAAATTAAAACAAAAATGTTCGGTGATTGCCAAATAATGCATAGGTAATTATGGTGGAGAAACCACACTTTCATAAAAGTGTAAAATACTCTAGAATGTTTTAAACAACAGCCATGACAATTAATTAAATGCCTTTTAAAAATTACAATAATGCAAACTATTTTATTTAGGCGTCAAACTTTTCGGGGTAGTAGAATAAGTTATAGCATTAATTTAGGAGTTGTATTTATATTTTATAAAACAAAATTAAAGAATAAAATAGAAAAGAAAATAGATAAAGAAAAGAAAACAGAAAAGAAAAATAAGAAAAAGTAAAAGAAAAACTAAACTAAAACAAAAGAGACCCCCCCACTGGACCCCTTGGCCTAACTGGGCCATGGCCCAGCCGGCCGCCCCCTGGCCTATAGGCCACCCCACACCCCAGAAACCCTAATCCCCTCCCTCACAATCCCCCGATCCAGTCCCCTCCCCTTCTCCCCGATCTGGGCGCCCCTCGCCCCGAGCACCATCGCCGGTCGCCGCCCGGTGGCTTCACCGGCTGAGGCCACCTCGCCGTTGCCCCACTCCCCCCCCCACTCGTTTCACTCCCCTTCTGCCCCTCCCTGATCCAGATCAGGATCGGGGGCATTCGCCGTCGCCGCCGCCCGGAACCCCCGCCGGGGCCGGCCAGCCATCCGCCGTCGTCGGTGCTGCCTTCCTGTCCGTCTCCGTCGCTCGTCCTCGTCCCCCTCCTCGCCGTGACACCCTCCCGCCCCTACGCCATCGCGCCTCAACGCCGCCCCATCGCCAGCGCCGCTCGTCGCCCATCGACAGCGACGCCCACGATGCAGCGACCACCGTCGCCGACCACCGCTGCTTGAGGACTCCGCCGACGCGCCATCGACCCCGTCGCCTCGCCGCACTCGTCCCCGACGACCCGGACACCGCCCCTTCGTCGTTCTCCTTCCCGAGCCCACTGCCACGAACCCCACGCCGCCCCTGTGAGCTTCCCCCTCCTCTCTTCCTCGCGCTCACGCCATGGCCTCCTCCCCGCGGCTCTGCTGACGCCGCCGTGGCCTCGCCGCGCCCGGCGTGCCCCGCGCCTATTGGTGCCCGCCCTACTCGCCCCACTGCGCTGCGCTGTTGCTGCCGCCTCTCCCCGCTCGGCTTACGAGCCGCCGTCGATGCTCGTCGCCGCTTCACTGCTGCTGCCTAATGCTACTGCTGCTCAGCGCCGCGGCCCCTGCTCACCTGCTGCCGCCGCAGGGTGCCGGTGGAGCGCCGTGGCCACCGGCCTCCCCCTGCTCCGGCGCTGCGCCGGATCTGCCCGCCCATGGGCGTGTGCCCATTCGGGTGGCTCCCGTCGCCTGCACGCCCGACCCGATAGGCCTGTGGGCCATTGACAGGGGGCCCCACCCCAGAACGTTTTAATTAAAAAAAGGGAAGAAAAGAATTAAAAATAATAATATATAGTAAATAATAAAATTAATTAATTAATTAATTAATTAAGGAATTAGTTAAGTTAATTAATTATAATTAGATTAACCTAATCACTAATTAACCTAATTAACGGTTAGTTAATTAAAACAGAGTATGACGAACGGGACCCACACGTGAGTTGACCAGTCAACGCCTCTGTTGACTGCTGACGTCATGATGACGTCAGCAGACACTATTCTGAATAATGTTGATTAAATTAATTAAATAAATCCTAAAAATGATTTAAATCTATTAAAATTAATATAAAATAAACCGTAGCTCAGATGAAAATACTTTCTACATGAAAGTTGCTCAGAACGACGAGACGATTCTGGATACGCAAACCGTTCGTCCGCCACACCTCCCTAACCTATCGAACTCGCAACTTTCCCCCTCCGGTCCTCTGCCCGAAAACGCAAAACACCGGGGATACTTTCCCGGATGTCATCCCCCTTCACCGGTATCACCTATTACCGCGTTAGGGCACCTCTAACGCCGTTACTTGTCATGTCATGCATCACTATGCATATGCTTGCTTAAATATTTATTGTTTCTTCCCCCTCTTCTCTCGATAGACATCGAGACCGACGCCGCTGCTACCCAGTATGACTACGGAGTTGACAACCCCTCTCTCTTGCCAGAGCAACCAGGCAAGCCCCCCCTTTGATCACCAGATACCGCCTACTCTTCTCTATACTTCTTGCATTAGAGTAGTGTAGCATGTTACTGCTTCCCGTTAATCCTATACTGATGCATAGCCTGTCCTTGCTACTACTGTTGTTACCTTTACCTGCAAACCTAATGCTTAGTATAGGATGCTAGTTTATCATCAGTGGCCCTACATTCTTGTCCGTCTGCCATGCTATACTATCGGGCCGTGATCACTCGGGAGGTGATCACGGGTATGTACTATATACTTTATACATGATACATGTGGTGACTAAAGACGGGTAGGCTCGTAGGAGCACCCGCGAGTGGATCTTTGAGGCGGAGCGACAGGGCAGGTTCCGACCACCTAGGAGAGAGGTGGGCCTGGCCCTGGTCGGTGTTCGCGGATACTTAACACGCTTAACAAGATCTGGGTATTTGATCTTAGTCTGGCCATTTGGTCTATACGCACTAACCATCTACGTGGGAGCAGTTATGGGTATCCCAGCGTCGTGGTATCAGCCGAAGCCTTCGTGACGTCAGCGACTGAGTGGCGCGCGCCGGATTGGACTGGAAAGCCACTAGGCTAGGTCTGCTTCCGGCCGCGTACGCAACGTGCAGGTGTGCAAAGGGCGATGGGCCCAGACCCCTGCGCCATAGGATTTAGACCGGCGTGCTGACCTCTCTGTTGTGCCTAGGTAGGGCTGCGACGTGTTGATCTTCCGAGGCCGGGCATGACCCAGAAAAGTGTGTCCGGCCAAATGGGATCGAGCGTGTTGGGGTATGTGGTGCACCCCTGCAGGGAAGTTTATCTATTCGAATAGCCGTGTCCCTCGGTAAAAGGACGACCCGGAGTTGTACCTTGACCTTATGACAACTAGAACCGGATACTTAATAAAACACACCCTTCCAAGTGCCAGATATAACCCGGTGATCGCTCTCTAACAGGGCGACGAGGGGAGGATCATCGGTTAGGATTATGCTATGCGATGCTACTTGGAGGACTTCAGTCTACTCTCTTCTACATGCTGCAAGACGGAGGTTACCAGAAGCGTAGTCTTCGAAAGGACTAGCTATCCCCCTCTTATTCCGGCATTCTGCAGTTCAGTCCACATATGATCCCCTTATTCCATTTGATACCAATGCATACATATGTAGTGTAGCTCCTTGCTTGCGAGTACTTTGGATGAGTACTCACGGTTGCTTTCTCCTTCTTTTCCCCTATCCCCTCTACCTGGTTGTCGTAACCAGATGTTGGAGCCCAGGAGCCAGACGCCACCGTCGACGACGACTCCTACTACACCGGAGGTGCCTACTACTACGTGCTGCCCGCTGACGACGACCAGGAGTAGTTTAGGAGGATCCCAGGCAGGAGGCCTGCGCCTCTTTCGATCTGTATCCTAGTTTGTGCTAGCCTTCTTAAGGCAAACTTGTTTAACTTATGTCTGTACTCAGATATTGTTGCTTCCGCTGACTCGTCTATGATCGAGCTCTTGTATTCGAGCCCTCGAGGCCCCTGGCTTGTAATATGATGCTTGTATGACTTATTTTATTTGTAGAGTTGTGTTGTGATATCTTCCCGTGAGTCCCTGATCTTGATCGTACACGTTTGCGTGTATGATTAGTGTACGATTAAATCGGGGGCGTCACAAGTTGGTATCAGAGCCGACTGCCTGTAGGAATCCCCCTTCCACACTCCTTGGCCGAAGTCGAGTTTAGACATTACAAAATGTTTTACTAACATGGTTGTGCGGCCCATGGGCCCACGTCGCCATTGGGTGGTATTAGGATCTTTTATTCCTCGACCTATACTCTGGGATGCTGATCTCTCTTCTATTCGGGTTAAGTGATTTTGCTAAAAACAAAACTAACTTTAGGTTCTCGAAAGTACTTTCTCCCGGAGAGCCCATCACTTCAGATGATCGCCTGCTGCACTAGAAGAATCCGAAGATACTCTCTGATGTTCTCTAGAGACTTTATGGCGTCGCTTTTGCAATTCCCCTCCATCGATAAACCCCTATGGATAACCACATATACTCGCCCTTCATACAATGCTTCCCAGTTGGTCTTGTTATTACAAGATACCCCGAAATACTCGTCGTTGTTTCGATAATCCTTTGGGCTTACTGCCTTGCTGTTCTTTGTCAACTGAATACCCCTACGGATAATTCTCGCACTTATCGAGTATCCGCTCATCCCCCAGTTGTTCATGTGTTTCACAATGGTCATCGAAATACTATTCGATCCTCCAAAAATCCTTAGTAGCTTATTGCTCTGCAATACTTGCCTGCTTGCATTATGGATGCTTTCCATATGTCTGGCGATATTCGTTAGTATCCTTATGCATCGTCTTTTGATCCTATTGATTCAACTTGAGTGCGAATGCACGCAATCATCAGTTGATCCTTTTAAATTATCTTTCCGGCTCAGACGTTATTTTAAAACATGAGCTGGATCTCGACCAATCAAATTGCTGTCGATTGTACCCTTAAGGCTATTCAACTTATCCATCCCTGATCAGAGCATTGCTTCTGATCCCTTGTCTTGGAATTGATAATTCCTTTGCATTTGAGCCTTGAATTAGTCAGTTGTTTCTAAAGTCTGATCTCCTTGCATTGTTTCTCCCTCTGGTTGAGTACCGATGCTCACACCAGATCCCTTGAGGACCACCAGATCATTTGCTGGATTTTATCTGACAGCGTCCTTCATATTCAATAAGTCTGTGAGCCTTTCCTCGGATACATAATACCTTTGGTAAATTGTATCCTCTGCTTTCTCAAACATGCTCTACTATCGAGCTGGTGTTATTTATTCTTGAAACTTGTGGTATATGTTTCTAAGAAGCCCCTATGGGTTGAACATATGCCTTCTCTAAACTGTGTGAACTCGAAAGCTTTCACGAGTCATACACCTCTGGTATTTTGCTAGATAAAATTTCAAACACTACAACTTCTTCGAAAGTGAGAAGTGAATGAAAGGTTATGCATTGGAGAAGTGGGAGTCGACCTTGAACTGTTGTGTTCATGCCCATGGACACGATGTAGATCCTATCATTAAAGCTTCTCTCACATTAATTATTCCTTGGTATAAGTTCATCTTATATCTCGGATCTGTCCTTTTGCAATCATGGTTCCAACCATGTTCTCTTTTAAATACCATTTCGCGTGCAAGTTTAAGCGCTTGACTTCTGTAGAGCAATACCCCAGTCCAACCTCTACTTTGATCTGTCGTCGAGTATTACCCCCTCTGGTATCTCGAGATTATCACGGAACTGCATAACTTCTTATGAGTTCTTCTTCAGGTATTATTTGACTTTCGCTGCATCATCATTTGACTTGATGTCATCGCCGATCGATTACATCTTCGTGGAGCCTCTCGACAAAATTGTCGCGGTCATCATCAACATTTTGAATACTTCCAGAATATCAATCGAATTCATGATGACAAGTACCATCCTTGCCCCTCGATGAATTGTGTTATCATCGACCACTTTATTGCCTTCCATTCAACACAAACTTGTTCATGTCTCTAGCACCCTATTGCTTTCAAGTTAATGGTCGATATTTCATTCTTAGACTACTGGTTGTTGAACCACCTTTCTAACATTGATCATGCTACCTAAGACCATATTTTGGGTGCACTTTTCAACCAATGCTTAATGGTGTATGATTTCCTCGAGCATACATCCTTATATCATTTGACCCGACAAATGTTATCTCCTTGTTCACATAAGTGTGGAAATCCATCTTTTGAAAATCTCAAAGAATTGTCGTTGAGTTCATCAGCCACCTCTTCATCCTCCCCTTGGTTTTAATGATGAAATCTTGTTTTGGAACTCGCTTCCATAGTTCATTGCCCGAGAATCTTATAATGTCATCTCGTCAATTGTGCTACACCTTTTCTCCTCAGGCATCCTAAGTTGGAGGTATCCTGACACCAATCGGACCTGAACCTCGGTCAGATATGATGGTTGGAACATATTCCCAAGAATTATAACATTGGTCTTTAACCCGATAAGGTGATGTCATGCCTAGCACACCTGGCCGGAGGACCTATTGTTATAGTCCCCTTTTTAGCAAAGTTATCCATTTTTCCATGAGGAAACTGTAAGACTTATTCTATGAGTTGTTCCTGATGGATCCTTTGTGTAACCCGAAGTCTGACCTTTGCTTGAATACCATGTCAGCGCTATCTCGAAGCATGTCTATGGTACTCCGATTTTCAATAAGAACATTTGAAGCACCATGCTAAATGTTTCTTGTTGAAATTACCCAAACACCGTTGTATGGGTAATGTCATGAAAATTGTCTCTCCTACCTAAAAGAGTTTTCTACCTTCTATCCGGTCTTGGATATCATGCTCTGCTTGTTCTTGGGATGGATATATCCCTGAATTATGGGTTTAAAACACATTTTCCTTTCCATTCTTCTATTAAACCTGATAATCACATTTTCCCTTCCATTGTCTTGTTAAGCTTTCTTGTAATCTGATTTAACTGACCAGTGATAAATCCCTGCTTGGTAAGCACCTCGTTGTACAACTCTGTCAGTAAGACCCTACTACCATTGTTGATAGCATCCCGGTAACCACCGGTGGACGAGAACTTTGCCTATTGGTCCGCCTTGTACAACGAGCAGGAAAATGGTTCACTTCGTCCCTCGCCCTTGGTATCGATGTTGTTGCCGACATAACTGACAGACTAGCCTCTGACATGCCTTGCTATCATGACCATGCAAGATGTCACCCCTCCTACTTTTATCCCACATGGTGGGACCATAACCCACAGTTCCACAGGATCGAAACCTGACTCTCCTGTACACCACCTGTTCCCAAGGTTGTTCCTCGCGCTTGAATTCGTATGTAATTCACGGACCACCTGTCTAGTGATCTATTCTGGTATTGGACACAATACCTATTCTCGTTGCCCTGAAACCCTTTCACCTTCTGATTAGGCATCGAACGATTGCCTATTCGCTTGAAACTTCTTATTGCACCGTCTTACTTTGCTCTCGATGTGTTTCATTTGTTCAACTCGAGAGATACTCATATGTTCATACTTGGGAAACCCCCAGAAGATTTTCCCTTATAACATCCTATCGTTGTAGAGCTGCCCCTTACCTATTCATAAGTACGATGGAGATCCCGAAGAAAGGATGACAATTGATCATGGTGACTTGAAGCAGTGAAATGAAGACATCAACGAAAGGGATCAACCTCTTAGAAAGGGCAGCCAAGACCGAGAAGACTCGTTAGGTTTTTCGCTACCAACACCTTCGCCCCTTACTCCACCGCTTAAATCTCGGGACGAGATTTCTTGTAGTGGAGGAGAATTGTGACGCCCGGGTAATTAAGCTACAGCGATCCCATGCTAATCATGCCACGTCTGTTGGGGAACGTAGTAATTTCAAAATTTTCCTACGCACACACAAGATCATGGTGATGCATAGCAACGAGGGGGAGAGTGTTGTCTACGTACCAACGCAGACCGACTGCGGAAGCGATCACACAACGTAGAGGAAGTAGTCGTACGTCTTCTTCCCGATCCGACCGATCCAAGCACCGTTACTCCGGCACCTCCGAGTTCTTAGCACACGTTCAGCTCGATGACGATCCTCGGGCTCCGATCCAGCAAAGCGTCGAGGAAGAGTTCCGTCAGCACGACGGCGTGGTGACGATCTTGATGTACTACCGACGCAGGGCTTCGCCTAAGCACTATAACGGTATGATCGAGGTGGAATTTGGTGGCAGGGGGCACCGCACACGGCTAAGGAACGATCTCAAGGATCAACTTGTGTGTCTATGGGGTGCCCCCTGCCCCTGTATATAAAGGATGGAGGAGGAGGAGGCCGGCCAAGGCAAAGGTGCGGCCAGGATAGGGAGTCCTACTAGGACTCCAAGTCCTAGTAGGAGTCCACCAAAAGGGGAGGAAGGGAGAAGGAATAGGAGGAGAAGGAGAGGTGGCCGGCCCCCTTTTCCCTAGTCCAATTCGGACCAAAGGGGAGGGGGGGCGCAGCAGCCTTTTCCTCTTCCCACTAAAGCCCATCAAGGCCCATTACTTCTCCCGTAACTACCCGGTACTCCGAAAAATACCCGAATCACTCGGAACCTTTCCGATGTCCGAATATAGTCGTCCAATATATCGATCTTTACGTCTCGACCATTTCGAGACTCCTCGTCATGTCCCCGATCTCATCCGGGACTCCGAACTCCTTCGGTAAATCAATACTCATAAACTCATAATATAACTATCATCGAAACCTTAAGCGTGCGGACCCTACGGTTCGAGAACAATGTAGACATGACCGAGACACGTCTCCGGTCAATAACCAATAGCGGGACCTGGATGCCCATATTGGCTCCTACATATTCTACGAAGATCTTTATCGGTCAGACCGCATAACAACATACGTTGTTCCCTTTGTCATCGGTATGTTACTTGCCCGAGATTCGATCGTCGGTATCCAATACCTAGTTCAATCTCGTTACCGGCAAGTCTCTTTACTCGTTCCGTAATACATCATCTCACAACTAACATATTAGTTGCAGTGCTTGCAAGGCTTATGTGATGTGCATTACCGAGAGGGCCCAGAGATACCTCTCCGACATTCGGAGTGACAAATCCTAATCTCGAAATACGCCAACCCAACATCTTCCTTTGGAGACACCTGTAGTACTCCTTTATAATCACCCAGTTACGTTGTGACGTTTGGTAGCACCCAAAGTGTTCCTCCGGTAAACGGGAGTTGCATAATCTCATAGTCATAGGAACATGTATAAGTCATGAAGAATAGCAACAACAACATACTAAACGATCGGGTGCTAAGCTAATGAAATGGGTCATGTCAATCAGATCATTCAACTAATGAAGTGACCTCGTTAATCAAATAACAACTCTTTGTTCATGGTTAGGAAACATAACCATCTTTGATTAACGAGCTAGTCAAGTAGAGGCATACTAGTGACACTCTGTTTGTCTATGTATTCACACATGTATTATGTTTCCGGTTAATACAATTCTAGCATGAATAATAAACATTTATCATGATATAAGGAAATAAACAATAACTTTATTATTGCCTCTAGAGCATATTTCCTTCAGTCTCCCACTTGCACTAGAGTCAATAATCTAGTTCACATCGCCATGTGATTTAGCAGCAATAGTTCACATCACCATGTGATTAACACCCATAGTTCACATCGTCATGTGACCAACACTCAAAGGGTTTACTAGATTCAGTAATCTAGTTCACATCGCTATGTGATTAACACCCAAAGAGTATTAAGGTGTGATCATGTTTTGCTTGTGAGAGAATCTTAGTCAACGGGTCTGCCACATTCAGATCCACATGTATTTTGCAAATTTCTATGTCAACAATGCTCTACATGGAGCTACTCTAGCTAATTGCTCCCACTTTCAATATGTATCTAGACCGAGACTTAGAGTCATCTAGATTAGTGTCAAAACTTGCATCGGCGTAACCCTTTACGACGAACCTTTTTATCACGTCCATAATCGAGAAACATATCCTTATTTCACTAAGGATAATTCTGACCGTTGTCCAGTGATCTACTCCTAGATCACTATTGTACTCCCTTGCCTAATCAGTGCAGGGTATACAATAGATCTGGTATACAGCATGACATACTTTATAGAACCTATGGCCAAGGCATAGGGAATGACTTTCATTCTCTTTCTATCTTCTGCCGTGGTCGGGCTTTGAGTCTTACTCAACTTCACACCTTATAATACAGGCAAGAACTCTTTCTTTGACTGCTCCATTTTGAACTACTTCAAAATCTTGTCGAGGTATGTACTCATTGAAAAAACTTATCAAGCGTCTTGATCTATCTCTATAGATCTTGAAGCTCAATATGTAAGCAGCTTCACCGAAGTCTTTCTTTGAAAAACTCCTTTCAAACACTCCTTTATGCTTTACAGAATAATTCTACATTATTTTCGATCAACAATATGTCATTCACATATACTTATCAGAAATGTTTTAGTGCTCCTACTCACTTTCTTGTAAATACAGGCTTCACCGCAAGTCTGTATAAAACTATATGCTTTGATCAACTCATCAAAGCGTATATTCCAACTCCGAGATGCTTGCACCAGTCCACAGATGGATCGCTGGAGCTTGCACATTTTGTTAGCACCTTTCGGATTGACAAAACCTTCTGTTGCATCATATACAACTCTTCTTTAATAAATCCATTAAGGAATGCAGTTTTGTTTATCCATTTGCCAGATTTCATAAAATGCGGCAATTACTAACATGATTCGGACAGACTCAAGCATAGATACGAGTGAGAAGCTCTCATCGTAGTCAACACCTTGAACTTGTCGAAAACCTTTTGCAACAATTCTAGCTTTGTAGATAGTAACACTACTATCAGCGTCCGTCTTCCTCTTGAAGATCCATTTATTCTCAATTGCTTGCCGATCATCGGGCAAGTCAACCAAAGTCCAAACTTTGTTCTCATACATGGATCATATCTCAGATTTCATGGCCTCAAACCATTTCGCGGAATCTGGGCTCATCATCGCTTCCTCATAGTTCGTAGGTTCGTCATGGTCAAGTAACATGACCTCCAGAACAGGATTACCGTACCACTCTGGTGCGGATCTCACTCTGGTTTACCTACGAGATTCGGTAGTAACTTGATCTGAAGTTACATGATCATCATCATTAGCTTCCTCACTAATTGGTGTAGTAGTCACAAGAACAGATTTTTGTGATGAACTACTTTCCAATAAGGTAGAAGGTACAATTACCTTATCAAGTTTTCTACTTTCCTCCCACTTACTTCTTTCAAGAGAAACTTCTTCTCTAGAAAGGATCCATTATAAGCAACGAATGTCTTGCCTTAGGATCTGTGATAGAAGGTGTACCCAACAGTCTCCTTTGGGTATCCTATGAAGACATATTTCTCCGATTTGGGTTTGAGCTTATCAGGATGAAACTTTTTCTCATAAGCATTGCAACCCCAAATTTCAAGAAACGACAACTTTGGTTTCTTGCCAAACCATAGTTCATAAGGCGTCGTCTCGACGGATATAGATGGTGCCCCTTTTTTAACGTGAATGTAGCTGTCTCTAATGCGTGACCCCAAAAATGATAGTGGTAAATCGGTAAGAAACACCATAGATTGCACTATATCCAATAAAGTACGGTTATGACGTTCGGACACACCATTATGCTGTGGTGTTCCAGGTGGCGTGAGTAGTGAAACTATTTCACATTGTTTTAACTGAAGACCAAACTCGTAACTCAAATACTCTTTTCCACGATCAGATCGTAGAAACTTTATTTTCTTGTTACGATGATTTTCCACTTCACTCTGAAATTATATGAACTTTTCAAATGTATCAGACTTCTATTTCATTAAGTAGATATACCCATATCTGCTCAAATCATCTGTGAAGGTCAGAAAATAATGATACCCGCTGCAAGCCTTAAATATTCATCGGACCACATACATCAGTATGTATGATTTCCAACAAATCTGTTGCTTGCTCCATTGTTCCGGAGAACAGCGTTTTAGTCATCTTGCCCAAAAGGCATGGTTCGCAAGCATCAAGTGATTCATAATCAAGTGATTCCGAAAGCCCATCAGCATGGAGTTTCTTCATGCGCTTTATACCAATATGACCTAAACGGCAGTGCCACAAATAAGTTGCACTATCATTATTAACTTTGCATCTTTTGGTTTCAATATTATGAATATGTGTATCACTACGATCGAGATCCAACGAACTTGTTTCATTGGATGTATGACCATCGAAGGTTTTATTCATGTAAACAGAACAACAATTATTCTCTAACTTTAATGAATAACCGTATTGCAATAAACATGATCAAATCATATTCATGCTCAACGCAAAAACCAAATAACACTTATTTAAGTTCAACACTAATCCCAAAAGTATAGGAGAGTGTGCGATGATGATCATATCAATCTTGGAACTACTTCCAACACACATCGTCACTTCACCCTTAACTAGTCTCTGTTTATTCTGCAACTCCTGTTTCGAGTTACTACTCTTAGCAACTGAACCAATATCAAATACTGAGGGGTTGCTATAAACACTAGTAAAGCACACATCAATAACATGTATATCAAATATACTTTTGTTCACTTTGCCATCCTTCTTATCCGCCAAATACTTGGGGCAGTTCCGCTTCCAGTGACCAGTCCCTTTGCAGTAGAAGCACTTAGTCTCAGGCTTAGGACCAGACTTGGGCTTCTTCACTTGAGCAGCAACTTGCTTGCCGTTCTTCTTGAAGTTCCCCCTCTTCCCTTTTGCCCTTTTCTTCAAACTAGTGGTCTTGTCAACCATCAACACTTGATGTTTTTCTTGATTTCTACCTTCATCGATTTCAGCATCACGAAGAGCTTGGGAATCGTTTCCGTCATCCCTTGCATATCATAGTTCATCACGAAGTTCTACTAACTTGGTGATGGTGACTAGAGAATTCTGTCAATCACTATCTTATCTGGAAGATTAACTCCCACTTGATTCAAGCGATTGTAGTACCCAGACAATCTGAGCACATGCTCACTAGTTGAGCGATTCTCCTCCATCTTTTAGCTATAGAACTTGTTGGAGACTTCATATCTCTCAACTCGGGTATTTGCTTGAAATATTAACTTCAACTCCTGGAACATCTCATATGGTCCATGACGTTCAAAACGTCTTTGAAGTCCCGATTCTAAGCCATTAAGCATGGTGCACTAAACTATCAAGTAGTCATCATATTGAGCTAGCCAAACGTTCATAACGTCTGCATCTGCTCCTGCAATAGGTCTGTCACCTAGCGGTGCATCAAGGACATACTTTTTCTGTGCAGCAATGAGGATAAACCTCAGATCACGGATCCAATCCGTATCATTGCTACTAACATCTTTCAACACAATTTTCTCTAGGAACATATCAAAATAAACATATGAAAGCAACAACGCGAGCTATTGATCTTCAACATAGATATGCTAATACTACCAGGACTAAGTTCATGATAAATTAAAGTTCAATTAATCATATTACTAAAGAACTCCCACTTAGATAGACATCCTTCTAATCCTCTAAGTGATCACGTGATCCAAATCAACTAAACCATAACCGATCATCACGTGAGATGGAGTAGTTTTCAATGGTGAACATCATTATGTTGATCATATCTACTATATGATTCACGCTCGACCTTTCGGTCTCCGTGTTCCGAGGCCATATCTATATATGCTTGGCTCGTCAAGTATAACCTGAGTATTCCGCGTGTGCAACTGTTTTGCACCCGTTGTATTTGAACGTAGAGCCTATCACACCCGATCATCACGTGGTGTCTCAGCACGAAGAACTTTCGCAACGGTGCATACTCAGGGAGAACACTTCTTGATAATTTAGCGAGAGATCATCTTATAATGCTACCGTCAATCAAAGTAAGATAAGATGCATAAAAGGATAAACATCACATGCAATCAATATAAGTGATATGATATGGCCATCATCATCTTGTGCTTGTGATCTCCATCTCCGAAGCACCGTCATGATCACCATCGTCACCGGCGTGACACCTTGATCTCCATCGCAACATCGTTGTCGTCTCGCCAATCTTATGCTTCCACGACTATCACTACCGCTTAGCGATAAAGTAAAGCATTACATCGCGATTGCATTGCATACAATAAAGCGACAACCATATGGCTCCTGCCAGTTGCCGATAACTCGGTTACAAAACATGATCATCTCATACAATAAAATTTGGCATCATGCCTTGACCATATCACATCACAACATGCCCTGCAAAAACAAGTTAGACGTCCTCTACTTTGTTGTTGCAAGTTTTACGTGGCTGCTACGGGCTTAAGTAAGAACTCATCTCACCTACGCATCAAAACCACAATGATAGTTTGTCAAATAGACTCCGTTTTAACCTTCTCAAGGACCGGGCGTAGCCACACTTGGTTCAACTAAAGTTGGAGAGACAGTCGCCCGCAAGCCATCTATGTGCAAAGCACGTCGAGGGAACCGGTCTCGCGTAAGCGTACGCGTAAGGTTGGTCCGGGTCGTCTCGTCCAACAATACTGCCGAACCAAAGTATGACATGCTGGTAGGCAGTATGACTTGTATCGCCCACAACTCACTTGTGTTCTACTCGTGCAAATAACATCAAACCATAAAACCTAGGCTCGGATGCCACTGTTGGGGAACGTAGTAATTTCAAAATTTTCCTACGCACACACAAGATCATGATGATGCATAGCAACGAGGGGGAGAGTGTTGTCTACGTATCAACGCAGACCGACTGCGGAAGCGATCACACAACACAGAGGAAGTAGTCGTACGTCTTCTTCCCGATCCGACCGATCCAAGCACCGTTACTCCGGCACCTCCGAGTTCTTAGCACACGTTCAGCTCGATGACGATCCTCGGGCTCCGATCCAGCAAAGCGTCGAGGAAGAGTTCCGTCAGCACGACGGCGTGGTGACGATCTTGATGTACTACCGACGCAGGGCTTCGCCTAAGCACTGTAACGGTATGATCGAGGTGGAATTTGGTGGCAGGGGGCACCGCACACGGCTAAGGAACGATCTCAAGGATCAACTTGTGTGTCTATGGGGTGCCCCCTGCCCCTGTATATAAAGGATGGAGGAGGAGGAGGCCGGCCAAGGCAAAGGTGCGGCCAGGATAGGGAGTCCTACTAGGACTCCAAGTCCTAGTAGGAGTCCACCAAAAGGGGAGGAAGGGAGAAGGAATAGGAGGAGAAGGAGAGGTGGCCGGCCCCCTTTTCCCTAGTCCAATTCGGACCAAAGGGGAGGGGGGCGCAGCAGCCTTTTCCTCTTCCCACTAAAGCCCATCAAGGCCCATTACTTCTCCCGTAACTACCCGGTACTCCGAAAAATACCCGAATCACTCGGAACCTTTCCGATGTCCGAATATAGTCGTCCAATATATCGATCTTTACGTCTCGACCATTTCGAGACTCCTCTTCATGTCCCCGATCTCATCCGGGACTCCGAACTCCTTCGGTACATCAATACTCATAAACTCATAATATAACTATCATCGAAACCTTAAGCGTGCGGACCCTACGGTTCGAGAACAATGTAGACATGACCGAGACACGTCTCCGGTCAATAACCAATAGCGGGACCTGGATGCCCATATTGGCTCCTACATATTCTACGAAGATCTTTATCGGTCAGACCGCATAACAACATACGTTGTTCCCTTTGTCATCGGTATGTTACTTGCCCGAGATTCGATCGTCGGTATCCAATACCTAGTTCAATCTCGTTACCGGCAAGTCTCTTTACTCGTTCCGTAATACATCATCTCACAACTAACATATTAGTTGCAGTGCTTGCAAGGCTTATGTGATGTGCATTACCGAGAGGGCCCAGAGATACCTCTCCGACATTCGGAGTGACAAATCCTAATCTCGAAATACGCCAACCCAACATCTTCCTTTGGAGACACCTGTAGTACTCCTTTATAATCACCCAGTTACGTTGTGACGTTTGGTAGCACCCAAAGTGTTCCTCTGGTAAACGGGAGTTGCATAATCTCATAGTCATAGGAACATGTATAAGTCATGAAGAATAGCAACAGCAACATATTAAACGATCGGGTGCTAAGCTAATGAAATGGGTCATGTCAATCAGATCATTCAACTAATGATGTGACCTCGTTAATCAAATAACAACTCTTTCTTCATGGTTAGGAAACATAACCATCTTTGATTAACGAGCTAGTCAAGTAGAGGCATACTAGTGACATTCTGTTTGTCTATGTATTCACACATGTATTATGTTTCCGGTTAATACAATTCTAGCATGAATAATAAACATTTATCATGATATAAGGAAATAAACAATAACTTTATTATTGCCTCTAGAGCATATTTCCTTCAACGTCATCCCGATTACTGTGGCTAATCTATCGTTAGGTCAAAACCGGTCCAAAATTCAAATTCAAAGTTTGGTAAAAAATAACAGTTTTCAAAAATTAAAACAAAAATGTTCGGTGATTGCCGAATAATGCATAGGTAATTATGGTGGAGAAACCACACTTTCATAAAAGTGTAAAATACTCTAGAATGTTTTAAATAGCAGTCATGACAATTAATTAAATGCCTTTTAAAAATTACAATAATGCAAACTATTTTATTTAGGCGTCAAACTTTTCAGGGCAGTAGAATAAGTTATAGCATTAATTTAGGAGTTGTATTTATATTTTATAAAACAAAATTAAAAGAATAAAATAGAAAATAAAATAGATAAAGAAAAGAAAACAGAAAAGAAAAATAAGAAAAAGTAAAAGAAAAACTAAACTAAAACAAAAGAGACCCCCCCCCCACTGGACCCCTTGGCCTAACTGGGCCATGGCCCAGCCGGCCGCCCCCTGGCCTATAGGCCACCCCACACCCCAGAAACCCTAATCCCCTCCCTCACAATCCCCCGATCCAGTTCCCTCCCCTTCTCCCCGATCTGGGCGCCCCTCGCCCCGAGCACCATCGCCGGTCGCCGCCCGGTGGCTTCACCGGCTGAGGCCACCTCGCCGTTGCCCCACTCCCCCCCCCACTCGTTTCACTCCCCTTCTGCCCCTCCCTGATCCAGATCAGGATCGGGGGCATTCGCCGTCGCCGCCGCCCGGAACCCCCGCCGGGGCCGGCCAGCCATCCGCCGTCGTCGGTGCTGCCTTCCTGTCCGTCTCCGTCGCTCGTCCTCGTCCCCCTCCTCGCCGTGACACCCTCCCGCCCCTACGCCATCGCGCCTCAACGCCGCCCCATCGCCAGCGCCGCTCGTCGCCCATCGACAGCGACGCCCACGACGCAGCGACCACCGTCGCCGACCACCGCTGCTTGAGGACTCCGCCGACGCGCCATCGACCCCGTCGCCTCGCCGCACTCGTCCCCGACGATCCGGACACCGCCCCTTCGTCGTTCTCCTTCCCGAGCCCACTGCCACGAACCCCACGCCGCCCCTGTGAGATTCCCCCTCCTCTCTTCCTCGCGCTCACGCCATGGCCTCCTCCCCGCGGCTCTGCTGACGCCGCCGTGGCCTCGCCGCGCCCGGCGTGCCCCGCGCCTATTGGTGCCCGCCCTGCTCGCCCCACTGCGCTGCGCTGTTGCTGCCGCCTCTCCCCGCTCGGCTTACGAGCCGCCGTCGATGCTCGTCGCCACTTCACTGCTGCTGCCTAATGCTACTGCTGCTCAGCGCCGCGGCCCCTGCTCACCTGCTGCCGCCGCAGGGTGCCGGTGGAGCGCCGTGGCCACCGGCCTCCCCCTGCTCCGGTGCTGCGCCGGATCTGCCCGCCCATGGGCGTGTGCCCATTCGGGTGGCGCCCGTCGCCTGCACGCCCGACCCGATAGGCCTGTGGGCCATTGACAGGGGGCCCCACCCCAGAACATTTTAATTAAAAAAAAGGGAAGAAAAGAATTAAAAAAATAATATATAGTAAATAATAAAATTAATTAATTAATTAAGGAATTAGTTAAGTTAATTAATTATAATTAGATTAACCTAATCACTAATTAACCTAATTAACGGTTAGTTAATTAAAACAGAGTATGACGAACGGGACCCACACGTCAGTTGACCAGTCAACGCCTCTGTCGACTGCTGACGTCATGCTGACATCATGATGACGTCAGCAGACACTATTCTGGATAATGTTGATTAAATTAATTATATAAATCCTAAAAATGATTTAAATCTATTAAAATTAATATAAAATAAACCGTAGCTCAGATGAAAATACTTTCTACACGAAAGTTGCTCAGAACGACGAGATGATTCCGGATACGCAAACCGTTCGTCCGCCACACCTCCCTAACCTATCGAACTCGCAACTTTCCGCCTCCGGTCCTCTGCCCGAAAACGCAAAACACCGGGGATACTTTCCCGGATGTCATCCCCCTTCACCGGTATCACCTATTACCGCGTTAGGGCACCCCTAATGCCGTTACTTGTCATGTCATGCATCACTATGCATATGCTTTCTTAAATATTTATTGTTTCGTCCCCCTCTTCTCTCGATAGACACCGAGACCGACGCCGCTGCTACCCAGTACGACTACGGAGTTGACGACCCCTCTCTCTTGCCAGAGCAACCAGGCAAGCCCCCCCTTTGATCACCAGATACCGCCTACTCTTCTCTATACTGCTTGCATTAGAGTAGTGTAGCATGTTACTGCTTCCCGTTAATCCTATACTGATGCATAGCCTGTCCTTGCTACTACTGTTGTTACCTTTACCTGCAAACCTAATGCTTAGTATAGGATGCTAGTTTATCATCAGTGGCCCTACATTCTTGTCCGTCTGCCATGCTATACTATCGGGCCGTGATCACTCGAGAGGTGATCACGGGTATGTACTATATACTTTATACATGATACATGTGGTGACTAAAGACGGGTAGGCTCGTAGGAGCACCCGCGAGTGGATCTTTGAGGCGGAGCGACAGGGCAGGTTCTGACCACCTAGGAGAGAGGTGGGCCTGGCCCTGGTCGGTGTTCGCGGATACTTAACACGCTTAACGAGATCTGGGTATTTGATCTGAGTCTGGCCATTTGGTCTATACGCACTAACCATCTACGTGGGAGCAGTTATGGGTATCCCGGCGTCGTGGTATCAGCCGAAGCCTTCGTGACGTCAGCGACTGAGTGGCGCCCCGGATTGGACTGGAAAGCCACTAGGCTAGGTCTGCTTCCGGCCGCGTACGCAACGTGCAGGTGTGCAAAGGGCGATGGGCCCAGACCCCTGCGCCATAGGATTTGGACCGGCATGCTGACCTCTCTGTTGTGCCTAGGTAGGGCTGCGACGTGTTGATCTTCCGAGGCCGGGCATGACCCAGAAAAGTGTGTCCGACCAAATGGGATCGAGCGTGTTGGGGTATGTGGTGCACCCCTGCAGGGAAGTTTATCTATTCGAATAGCCGTGTCCCTCGGTAAAAGGACGACCCGGAGTTGTACCTTGACCTTATGACAACTAGAACCAGATACTTAATAAAACACACCCTTCCAAGTGCCAGATATAACCCGGTGATCGCTCTCTAACAGGGCGACGAGGGGAGGATCATCGGTTAGGATTATGCTATGCGATGCTACTTGGAGGACTTCAGTCTACTCTCTTCTACATGCTGCAAGACGGAGGTTACCAGAAGCGTAGTCTTCGAAAGGACTAGCTATCCCCCTCTTATTCCGGCATTCTGCAGTTCAGTCCACATATGATCCCCTTATTCCATTTGATACCAATGCATACATATGTAGTGTAGCTCCTTGCTTGCGAGTACTTTGGATGAGTACTCACGGTTGCTTTCTCCTTCTTTTCCCCTATCCCCTCTACCTGGTTGTCGCAACCAGATGTTGGAGCCCAGGAGCCAGATGCCACCGTCGACGACGACTCCTACTACACCAGAGGTGCCTACTACTACGTGCTGCCCGCTGACGACGACCAGGAGTAGTTTAGGAGGATCCCAGGCAGGAGGCCTGCGCCTCTTTCGATCTGTATCCCAGTTTGTGCTAGCCTTCTTAAGGAAAACTTGTTTAACTTATGTCTGTACTCAGATATTGTTGCTTCCGCTGACTCGTCTATGATCGAGCTCTTGTATTCGAGCCCTCGAGGCCCCTGGCTTGTAATATGATGCTTGTATGACGTATTTTATTTGTAGAGGTGTGTTGTGATATCTTCCCGTGAGTCCCTGATCTTGATCATACACGTTTGCGTGTATGATTAGTGTACGATTAAATCGGGGGCGTCACAAGCAGACCTGATGTGTGCCTTGCTATAAGTTTAGCAGGGAGGTACCAAAGTAATCCAGGAGTGGATCACTGGACAGCGGTCAAGAACATCCTGAAATACCTGAAAAGGACTAAGGATATGTTTCTCATATATGGAGGTGACAAAGAGCTCACCGTAAGAGGTTATGTTGATGCAAGCTTTGACACTGATCCAGACTATTCTAAATCGCAAACCGGATACGGATTTACTTTAAACGGTGGAGCTGTCAGTTGGTGCAGTTCTAAACAAAGTGTCGTAGCGGGATGTACATGTGAAGCGGAGTACATAGCTGCTTCGGAAGCAGCGAACGAAGGAGTCTGGATGAAGGAGTTCATATCCGATCTAGGTGTCATACCTAGTGCATCGGGTCCAATGAAAATCTTTTGTGACAATACTGGTGCAATTGCCTTAGCAAAGGAATCTAGATTTCACAAAAGGACCAAACACATCAAGAGACGCTTCAACTCCATCCGGGATCTAGTCCAGCTGGGAGACATAGAGATTTGCAAGATACATACGGATCTGAATATTGCAGACCCGTTGACTAAGCCTCTTCCACGAGCAAAACATGATCAACACCAAGGCTCCATGGGTGTTAGAATCATTACTGTGTAATCTAGATTATTGACTCTAGTGCAAGTGGGAGACTGAAGGAAATATGCCCTAGAGGCAATAATAAAGTTATTATTTATTTCCTTATATCATGATAAATGTTTATTATTCATGCTAGAATTGTATTAACCGGAAACATAATACATGTGTGAATACATAGACAAACAGAGTGTCACTAGTATGCCTCTACTTGACTAGCTCGTTAATCAAAGATGGTTATGTTTCCTAACCATGAACAAAGAGTCGTTATTTGATTAACGAGGTCACATCATTAGTTGAATGATCTGATTGACATGACCCATTCCATTAGCTTATCACCCGATCGTTTAGTATGTTGCTATTGCTTTCTTCATGACTTATACATGTTCCTATGACTATGAGATTATGCAACTCCCGTTTGCCGGAGGAACACTTTGGGTGCTACCAAACGTCACAACGTAACTGGGTGATTATAAAGGAGTACTACAGGTGTTTCCAATGGTAGATGTTGGGTTGGCGTATTTCGAGAATAGGATTTGTCACTCCGTTTGTCGGAGAGGTATCTCTGGGCCCTCTCGGTAATACACATCACATAAGCCTTGCAAGCATTATAACTAAGATTTTAGTTGTGAGATGATGTATTACAGAACGAGTAAAGAGACTTGCCGGTAACGAGATTGAACTAGGTATTGGATACCGACGATCGAATCTCGGGCAAGTAACATACCGATGACAAAGGGAACAACGTATGTTGTTATGCGGTCTGACCGATAAAGATCTTCGTATAATATGTAGGAGCCAATATGGGCATCCAGGTCCCGCTATTGGTTATTGACCGAAGACGTGTCTCGGTCATGTCTACGTTGTTCTCGAACCGTACGGTCCGCACGCTTAACGTTACGATGACAGTTATTATGAGTTTATGCATTTTGATGTACCGAAGGTTGTTCGGAGTCCCGGATGTGATCATGGACATGACGAGGAGTCTCGAAATGGTCGAGACATAAAGATTGATATATTGGAAGCCTATATTTGGATATCGGAAGTGTTCCGGGTGAAATCGGGATTTTACCGGATTACCGGGAGGTTACCGGACCCCCCCAGGAGCCATATGGGCCTTCATGGGCCTTAGTGGAAAGGAGAAAAGGGGCAGCCCATAGGTGGCCACGCGCCCCCCTTCCCTTAGTCCTATTAGGACTAGGAGAAGGGGCCGGCCCCCCTCTCTCTTTCCCCCCTTGGGAATCCTAGTTGGAATAGGATTGAGGGGGGGAGTCCTACTCCCGGTAGGAGTAGGACTCCTCCTGCGCCCTCTCCCTGGACGGCGCACCCCTCCCCCTTGGATCCTTTATATACGGGGGCAGGGGGGACCTCTAGACACACAAGTTGATCCTTGGTGATCGTTCCTTAGCCGTGTGCGGTGCCCCCTGCCACCAAATTCCACCTCGATCATATTGTTGCAGTTCTTAGGCGAAGCCCTGCGTCGGTAGTACATCAAGATCGTCACCACGCCGTCATGCTGACGGAACTCCTCCCCGAAGCTTTGCTGGATCGGAGCCCGGGGATCGTCATCGAGCTGTACGTGTGCTAAGAACTCGGAGGTGCTGGAGTAACGGTGCTTGGATCGGTCGGATCGGGAAGACGTACGACTACTTCCTCTACGTTGTGTGATCGCTTCCGCAGTCGGTCTGCGTTGGTACGTAGACAACACTCTCCCCTCTCGTTGCTATGCATCACCATGATCTTGCGTGTGCATAGGAATTTTTTTGAAATTACTACGTTCCCCAACATAGTGGCTGCTAAAAGAGGGTTTCAAAAACCTTTCTTCTTTGAGGTTGTCCTGCTGCTGCATGGAATACGTGGATTACCAGAAATGATAAAATCTTCAGGCATATCAGACCCACTTTTGGCGCTTGGAGGTCCAAATTCATCCATGACATCACTTTGCATTCTTATAGAATGAAGCCAGCAGTAAAGCCCTTGTTGTTACGTTGGATTGGTACTCTGCCATGAAATCTGGTTGTAAATTTGTATATAGCCCTGCTATAATTAGGTAAAAAACTTTGTTGTCTTTATTTTTCTAGATACACTAGTTAGTCTAGATAACCTAGTTAGTGTTTTATTTCTGTAATACTTTGGTGCTCTGGTTGTATAAAAGATGGTTGTGGGGCTATTGCCTCGTAGTGTTCAGTCAAAAAAATCAAGTGGTGATGGTCATCAAGATTGCGGTGTGCAAGTTCAAGTGAAGCATCACAAAGAGATCATGCTTGAAGCTTGCCATCCATTGTGGTGACAATGGACTTGTGAAGATGTGCTGAAGAGTGGCTCACCCATAGTGGAGTATGGGGGAGCAATCTACTAGTCTTCAATGAGCTAGCGCAATCAAGAAAGGTGGTCAAACTTGAGGTGGTCAAGATCGTCATCATCTAGCTCAAGTGGATTATGCGCAAGGCAAAGGGTGTCCTCGATAGGTTCCTATTTTACTGGTCCCATGGTGTTAGTTGAGAGACCGGATTATAGGATCAATAACCGTACTATCAATGGGGGCTCTCGAGTGAGTAGCTTTATCATACCGTTCGTAGAGAGCTCAAATCATTGCATTCTTGGCATCATATTTCTTGGTCTCTTGTTTGGTTTTTCTCCTTGTGAGATTTGGAGCTTGTGGTCATCTTCTTGACAAGCTCAAGTTCATCGAAAACAAATTTTGTATGCATCTTCTATGATGTTTTCGATGATGGAGTTTATGCCGGTTCTTCACCAATGGGGGTTTCACATCTCTATATCATAGGCATGTCTCTCATGCCACTTCTTATTATAACCAACAAGCTTATCGTAATCTATCCAACGAGCTTGAGTTTGTTGTGTTCGAAGCCCTTTTGCAGAAGTTATGGCAGTTCTTGTTTTCTTGCATCCATCTGTTTGTTTGGGCTATTTTGAAGCTCTTTAGCAGCAGTATCGCTTTGGGTAGTGGTAGTACCGCTTGCACGGTACTTCTGCAATCCAGTGCCATAGGCACTATCGCTTGTTTTTAGGCTACTGGTTTCATCTTTGCTTCAGTGGTAGTAGGGCGTCAGTAGGGCGCGGTAGTACTGTTTCAAATGGTAGTACCGCCCTGTCCAGCGGTAGTACCGCTTTACGCAGTACTTCTGCTGCCTACTACCGTCACACTATCGCTTATCTTTTTTACTTTTATAGTCCCTCTCAGCTTTCACGGTACTAGGGAGATAGTACTGCTCGGTAGTGCCGCTTCAGGCGGTACTGCTGCTCTATCGACCAACTCAGTACCGCTGTTCTCTCTAGTACTGCTGCCTGAAGCGGTAGTACCGCTCCTTGGGGCGGTAGTACCACTTGTGCACGTCTAGTGCACATAACGATTTGATTTGGGGGGGGGGGGCTATTAAAGGGAGTCATCTTTCCCAATGGTTCTTATCCTTTGAGATCATTTTTGCCCCCCATTGTTGTCATTCTTCGAGATTGCTATCTCTCAATCCCTCCAATGATTCTTGCTAGATCTTGAGGGAAAAGAGAGAGGAGATCTAGATCTACATTTCCACCAATCACTTTCTCCTCTATGTGAGGGGAACCCCTTAGTTCTAGATCTTGGAGTTCTTTGTGTTCTCCTCTTGTGTTCTTCCTCCATAGCATTAGTTGTTATGGTGGGATTTGAGATTAAAGTACGTGGGCACTCTGTGTGCCCTTGCCATTGCATTTGGTGCATTGGTTTTAGTTCTCCACAGTGATACGTGGAAGTGAAAGTTGAGTAGCTTATTACTCTTGGGTGCTTGGTATCCTAGAGCTCGTTCCTTGATAACCCACTGTCGGATTTCGGGCTCCGCAGACCCTTGATAGATTCAAACTTTGGGGTGCGTGTGAAGGACTCAACTCCCCAGTCTGCCTACTTGCCAATCTCACGGCCTAGCTCGATGAACAAGAAGGAAATGGGACACAATAGTTTACCGAGGTTCGGGCCACCTTGCGGTGTAAAACCCTACTCCTGCTTTATGGTGGATTGGCCTTGAGGTGGGCCGAGGATGAACTAGTACAGTGGAAGAATGACCCCAGGAGGTGTGTTCTTGAGCTGGTGGGGGGGAGGATGATCTGAATGATCTGTCCCCCTCTATGGTGGTGGCTAGGTCCTATTTATAGCGGCCTTGGTCCTCTTCCCCCAAAATGGAGGCGGGAAGGGATCCCACAACGGCCAAATTTGAAGGGAGACATCTAGTACATCTTATCCTGACAAAAGTAGTCTTCGCCTACAAAGCCTCTAGTCGTGACGCCGTGGTGGGCTCGACGATGACCTCTGTCCTGCCGTCCTGGCTGTCTTGGTTTTGTTGCATGGGGATGGAAACCTTTGGCTGATTCCTCGGTACTCCGCGCTTGCACTTGCCTCCTTAGCACCAAAGAGGGAACTGCTGTCCTACACCCACTGGCGCTCGCCTGGCCTTGGTCGTCATGGCTCACGTCACCCGAACCTCGCGAGGTGAGGCTTGCATAGAAATCTCTGCTCCTCGGGAGCCAGCCAGAGGAGGCCTCTCCTTCTGGAGGTCTTGGTGTCGTCCGCCTCGCGAGGGTCTTGAGTTGTTGAAGCAGAAGGTAGGTCGTACCGGGCCATTGATGGAGCCACGCCATGGGCCACAGACAGGCAAGTCTGGGTACCCCCGTTCTAGAACGCTGACATTAGTCCCCGGGCCCAAGGCACGCTTGGACTTGGCTTCGAGGCGAAGCCAAGGGGCAAGGGCGAAGTACCGCGGCGAAAGTGCAACTATCCCTAGGTGGTTTTGGTAATTCATAACAACATATAGCTCATTGAGCTAATGCTATTCCAAGATGATTATTTCAGGAAAGCTCAATGATTGGCATGGCATGGATGGTAAAAGTGGAACCCTCAAAATGCTAAGGACAAAGGATTGGCTCAAGCTCAAAAGCTCAAGACTCTTCATTTTATATTTTAGTGATCCAAGATCACATTGAGTCTTTAGGAAAAGCCAATACTATCAAGGAGGGATGAGGTGTTGCTTAATGAGCCTCTTGCTTCATGTGCTTAGTGATATGCTCCAAAACCTTCAACTACTTTCCCATATCCACATATGACCTAAACCCTAAGCCAACCTCGGTCCTACCGATTCTTCCTATCCGGCGCCACCGAGTTTCACTTGTCATAAGCCACTACCAAACCCTAGCAATTCGGTTCTACCGATAGGGATCTCGGTATCACCGAGATGGGATTGCAAACTCTCTGTTTCCCTTTCGTAACTTTTTGGTCTCACCGAAAGAGCGAATCGGTCCCACCGAGATTGCAATGTAAACTCACTGTTTCCTTTTTGTAACTTTTCGGTCTCACCGAAAGAGCAAATCGGTCCCACCGAGTTTGCCTGACCAACTCTCTGGTTAGCTAATTACCAAAATCGGTCTCACCGAGTTTGTGTAATCGGTCTCACCGAGATTACGTTATGCCCTAACCCTAACAAAATCGGTCCTACCGAGTTGCATGTCAGTCCCACCGAAAATCTCTAACGGTCACTAGGTTTACCTTTTCGGTCGGACCGAGTTTGTTGATTCGGTCCCACCGAGATTGGTAAATTGTGTGTAACGGTTGGATTTTGTGTGGAGGCTATAAATACCCCTCCGCCTCCTCTTCATTCGTGGAGAGAGCCATCAGAACACATCTACACTTCCAACTCATATGTTCTGAGAGAGAACCACCTACTCATGTGTTGAGACCAAGATATTCCATTCCTACCATATGAATCTTGATCTCTAGCCTTCCCCAAGTTGCTTTCCACTCAAATCTCCTTTCCACCAGATCCAAATCCTATGAGAGAGTTGAGTGTTGGGGAGACTATCATTTGAAGCACAAGAGCAAGGAGTTCATCATCAACACACCATTTGTTACTTCTTGGAGAGTGGTGTCTCCTAGATTGGCTAGGTGTCACTTGAGAGCCTCCGACAAGATTGTGGAGTTGAACCAAGGTGTTTGTAAGGGCAAGGAGATCGCCTACTTCGTGAAGATCTACCGCTAGTGAGGCAAGTCCTTCGTGGGCGATGGCCATGGTGGAATAGACAAGGTTGCTTCTTCGTGGACCCTTCGTGGGTGGAGCCCTCCGTGGACTCGCGCAACCGGATAGCACCACCTATCCGAACCACGGGAAAAACATCCGTGTCTCCAATTGCGTTTGAATTCTCCAAACCCTTCCCTTTACATTCTTGCAAGTTGCATGCTTTACTTTCCGCTGCCAATATACTCTTTGCATGCTTGCTTGAATTGTGTGATGATTGCTTGACTTGTCCTAAAATAGCTAAAATCTGCCAAGAACTAAAATTGGGAAAAGGTTAAGTTTTTATTTGGTCAAGTAGTCGAATCACCCCCCCTCTAGACATACTTTCGATCCTACACGCGGGCCCCAACCGCCTGCGGCCTTGGTCGACGTGTGGTGATTGATGGGACGTGGGCGTCTCCGCTTCCCCACGCTGCCTCGGCAACTGTCCGACTTGACAAGAGCCTGCTGCATGCAGAGAAAGATCATCATTGCGTGGGATCGTGGAGGCCGACGTTTGGCCTCCCTTCGACTATAAATTAGGGGAGGGGCGGAGCCCCCCTTGCTCATCTCCATCTTCTAGCTGCCCGCTCCTTCTTCTTCTTCTTCTTCTTCTTCTTCTTCTTCTTCTTCTTCTTCTTCTTCTTCTTTGTCTTGCCGTCTTGTTATAGCATCCATGGCACCGATCAGGAGATTCTCCGTGGCGGAGAAGGGAAAAACCCCTCAGGAGGAGCCTGGGCCACTTTCGCCGAAGAAGAGGCTGGGCCGCCCTTGCGACGCCGGCGAAGGGCAGGAGGTAACACGGCCTTGGTACGAGCGGCCTCAGATATTAAGTTTCCAGGTGTGGTTGAATTGACAACTCAGCTGCTAATACTTGAGAATATTCTTTGGCCCCCCTTGTGTCGAATCAATAAATTTGGGTTGAATACTCTACCCTCGAAAACTGTTGCGATCCCCTATACTTGTGGGTTATCACCAGCTGCGGCGAGCTCGTCGGCGAGTCCCCGCATGTATGCGAAGAAGGTGGCCAGCGATTGCGTTCCTTTTTGCGCATTGGTGAGGGCGGCGCGGATGTTGTTGATGCGGGACAGCGACGCCGACGGGAACATGCTCGCCAGCGCCGTCCAGAGCTCGCGTGCATGCGCGATGGAGGTGACCTACACTAGCACCTCTTTGGACAGGTTATTCAGAAGATAACCGAGTACCTGTTGATCCTCCCGAAACCTGACGACATGGAGCGAATTGGGGATGGTTTCCTCCTTTCCATCCTTGTCCTTGCTGACGACGAACCCGGCCGGCTCCGCCATGCTTCCATCAACGTACCCGAAGACTCGAGCTCCTCTCAGCTGCGGCGTGATCTGAGTGCGCCATAGGACATAGTTGGTGCGGGTGAGGCGCTCGGTGATCTGGTCGGAGAGGGGAGAGGAAGCAGCGGCAGATGAGGTCATGGCAGGAAGCTGCGGTGGAGAGGAGGAAAAGCTAGATGGGAAGAGTTAGGCTCTATATGCCATGTGGAGGAACGTCGTACCCATCCTGGGCGATGGTTGCGTGTTTATATAGCCAGGTCGCGACCTCCTAGTATAGCATACAAAGTTGGTTCAGATTACAACTCGGAGAGAAAGAGATAAGAGAGGTTACAACCATATGCGCATATATGCTAAGATCCTAGTCTATCTTCGGTTGGACTCCTCCTGGCGATGGTTATCTTCATTGACTCTGAACCTGTCACGTAGATGACCGGTGTGACCGATATTACGTTCAACATTCACAACCTAATTTAGTGTCATCTGATGGAGTAAACTAAGTACATTAGAATGTAAAATCACAGACCCCAGACGTTGGGCGGCTCTGGTAACTTAAAAGTGACAAGGCACAGGACAACTAAAACAACATGATTAAACATCAGATAACCACAATGATTTGGCACCTGAATTTCTCAAAGAATGGCATCGTCTGCAAGGCTTCAGAAGATTTAATTTGATTGTAGAGGGAACTTTCCCTTCAATGTATTTTCTCACAGAAAAGATTGATTTATACGCATGCCATATATATACAGTTTCCAGGGAAGGGCATTTCCTTGATATATGTTGTCATAGCACCGATAATTAGCAGGACTAGAGTCCAATGTAAGGCGCTTCAGTGACATTGCGTTCTCGAGAATATGACATGTTAGCTCAACCATGCTCTTTTGGGAGCAGAAACCATTCAGGTTCACATAGCCAAGGTATTGAAACATACGATCCAAACATGGATATTAGATAATCTTTGCAGGAGGAACAATGATCTTTTTTTTCCTGTTTTCGAGGAAAGAGTGAACAACGACTTACATATAAGCGAAACGTCTCCATGTCTCGAAGCGTCAAAAAAGGAAAAAAAATGATAAATAATCATATCACCGGGGAAAATACGTACCATCCATAAATTTGAATACGCAAGAACTTGAGGTGGAGGAATTTGCTAGATGTCATTGGTGCACTGAGTATTTGCATAAATATGCCATTGGTGCACTTGTCGTATTACCAATGCTTTAGATGTTTAGGTCTGATATGATAATATTTGGTGATAGATAATAAATCAAAAAGAGTTTGAGAAATGCGATATAGTATGAGGTAGCAGGCCATGTACAGATGGAATTCAAATGTCAGCATCTTATAAGCATTGAAGGTGGTATGAACTAGAGGCAAACTGTTTGTATTGGTCGTGGCATCAGAACTTTCAGAAATACTCCCTCTGTTCACAAATATAAGATGTTTCGGATATTTCAATTTGGACTACGTACAGACTAAAATAGGTGAACAAACACACTGAAATGCGTCTATATACACCTGAATCAGAAAAAAAGGAAGAACATCTTTATTTGTGAGCAGAGGGAGTACAATGCAGGAATACAGTTTGGTAACAGCAAACCAAAACAGGTGTGCAGTATAGCAGGTTCGGAGTTCCCATTTTCAATACATCACCATAAGAAGATCAATAATGAAAGGTGGGAGGACATGCCAAAGGGGAGGTGCTCTACCATTTTCTTCAAAAGAAGGTGCTCCACATTAATGCATAATATGTTTAACACTTATTTGCTGCACCTCATCTATCTTGTTTACTTTTCTTATATGTTCAGTCAGGCAGAAACATGACTGCTAGAAAGGATCACACTTGCAGTAGCATACATGTAAGGCAAAGATGAGGTGTCTACTACCATTCCAAGATAGAAAGTATGCCAAATATAAAATTTATAATAAAAAATCACAAAAACATTTAATGGACAGCAGTAATATTAAATATTCCCTCTGCTCCGAATCATAAGATGTTCTAACCTTTTTCTGAGAATTATAAGATGTTCTAACTTTTTTCTGATTCGGATGTATATAGATGCATTTTAGTGTGTTTGTTCACTCATTTTAATCCGTATGTAGTCCATGTTAAAATATTGAAAACGTCTTATAAAAGTGAACGGAGGGAGTTCATTGGACAGTCTGGTAAACAAAGTTATCAAGAATGTAATATCACAGACCCAGCGACTTCAATGTAACATGGCACAAGACAACTAAAACATATCACCATTAAACATCAGATAGCTACACTGATTTGGCATCTGATTTTTTCAAACGATGGCATCGTCCGCAAGGCTCGGGAACATTTAACTTGACTGTAGAGGGAACATTCCCCTCAATGTACTTTTTCACAGCCAAGACTGATCTATGCGCCTTCACTATAGCTGAAACTTCCAGGGGACAGCATTTCCTGCCCGGTTTACTGACAGAACACCGGTAAGTAGCAGGACTAGTATCCACTGTAAGAGACTCAAGTGACGCTGTATTCTCGAGAAGATGACGTGTTAGCTCAACCATGCTCTTTTGGGGGAAGAAACCAATGATCTTCACATTCTTGAGGTTCCCATGGCAGTGTTGTGGCATTCGCCTCAGAGACGAGGGATCTCCCTCAAACCAGTCATACATCCACATGGATTGCTCGCATACCTGAAGATCAAAACCCAAAGTATTCAAATTGATGATCCAAACATGGTTATTAGATAACCGTTGCAGGATGCAGTGTTTTTTCTTTCTTTTTTTGAGGAAAGGGTGGACAGCGAACTTACATACAAGCGGAACGTCTCCAGGAAAGGAGAAGCATCAAAAAAAGGAACCAACGATAAATAATCGTAGTCCTGGTGAAAATTCCATCGATTAATAAGAAGAATACTCAAGAACTTGAGGTGAAGGAATTTGCTGGATGCCGCCATTGGTGCATTGACTCTCTGTAAAAAGATGTCTCAGGTTAATTATTCCAACACTCAGCTACTGTTAATGTATGTTTGCCAAAAGAGCATACCTCACAAATAGAACACAAGGTAAGAGTCTCAAGATTCGGGGCACGGGAAGGAAGGTTGTCAAGAGCATAACTTATGGCACAGCTCTGCATCAAGTGCACTTTCTTCACTTTCGACTCCCCAAATGAGA